>OY728158.1:1211720424-1214561755 GCA_963277665.1 Viscum album | reverse complement strand
GATTGGAAATTAGCTTCTGATTCTAAATTACCTCAGTGTGCAGGTCTTGGGATTGTAAGAGGCCTTGATGAATCAATTGAGCAGCTTTATATGATCCCGCCCATCCTATGTGCTACTTTGAATGTTCTTTTCATTCATGTCCATTTATATATTAAGATTTATATACTTATTTTGTGTGCTTCATGTCTATTTGAATGTTCTTTTTCAGTTGGATATTTCATTCATGCCCATTTCTCGGTGACATTAATACTTATTCTGCATATTCATGTATTCTTATACTGTATACTTATGTTGCATATATTATTATGTTGTATTCTTATGTTGCATATTCAGGTACTCTTATTATGGGTTAGACAAGGAAGATTCCAACCAATCTTATATTGGTGAGGCAATGATGAAATTCATTGGGAACATCTTCAACTTGCTGGAAAATTACTCCATGTCTAAACATCACAACATTTCTATTTGTGGACAACAATTTTTTTATTATAATTATTCCTTGGCACATCTCATATTTTTTATTAGATAAACTATCCTTTATGTAAATTCTCTTCAAATTTTTGTTTCATAGTATGAAATATTGTTTTCATAAATGCATTTTATTTTGAAGTCAGGTTTCCATCCTTGACTATTCCAAAGTGTTTCACATTATAATTGATGTGTCTTAATTTAACATTTTATATTGGCGTCTTCTTAATAGATTCAATTGTAATTCCAAATTATTCACCACTTATTTGTGAGTAAAATAAATTAAACATTATAATTTCTTTGCAACTATTACAAATAGTACTCTTAAGAAGACAGATAATAAACTATTATGTTTTATAAATACTAATCTATAGTTAATAATAGGAATTATTTTATAGTGTCGTGCATCGCACGGGAGGAGTACTAGTTTTAATTAAAAACAAATTTTTTAATAAAAATAAATAATAGTGATAAATTATGAATTTTAGTGGTTTTAAAGTATATTTAGAATATATTTTTACCATTTAATACAATTTTGGTCATTGGACATAATTTTACAATTAAACCGGACATAAACAAGTGTCAATCTTTTGATAGTTATTATATCTTAAAAACACGCTTTTTGTTTTGACAGCGGGAATTAATTTTAAATTAATTTCTGCCACTTCTGTGTTTTGAATTTGAAAAAATGGATTCCATATTTGGAATCAGGATATCCAAATTGTGTAAATAGGTAACTTTTATTTTTAGACATTTTGAATAATTACTTCGGTAAATATTTTATTTACCATGGTTAAAGGGTAAATCCGGTAAATAAGGGTTCAAAAATAATAATATAATAATAATAATAAATTAGCCTAAAACGTGTCCTAACCATATTGGTGGATACATGTCCGACCATGGGCATATTGGGGTTGATTTTTGGGACACCATGGAGCCACTTGTAGGTGATAGGGACACTTTATTTTAATTAAGATAAAGTAAATACAAAAATGACATAAGCTTATATCATTTAGAAAAATAATTTTTACTTAGGGTTATATATGTTATATTTTCGATTATAAATATTCATTATAAATCTAAAACAATTTCCTACATAATTATATTTTATTTATAATTTTTAGACATTGAAAAAGTAAAAATATATATGACACAATAATGATGCAGTATTTTTCTTATTAATGAAAGAATCAAATAATTGGTATTATAAATGTTAAAATAAATATAATTTAAAAGTTTTGTTGACATACACGAATTTTATTGGTTAATATTACATGTTAGGATTTCTTAAATGAATTTGGTTAGAATTAATAAAGTTGTTAAGACATTAACAAAAATCAATTATTGAATAGTGTCAAAATTCACATAAAAGAGTTTTTAAAACAAATATTATATTATTAATTCATATTAAATTCATAAAAATCTAAGGTTCGTCCAAGAGACTTATATCATGATAGGTGTATCATTAATGGACCACTTGGGGGTCTCTTGTATGCATATAGTAAGTTTATTAACTATATAATATAAAAATACAAAGTGACATGGTAAATGTTAAACTAATTAACTAAGAGTTAAAACTAAAAGATAAGGTTAATATAATGACCCAAACCTATCTAAAATATATTGGTTGAAAGGCTTTGGACTCATACCCACCTTAGACTTTGAATAATACACTTTTGATCCATTATAAACTGAATATGATTTTATTATAAAATAATACATTAAGTTTTTCCTAAAGAGCCCCTCACCCCTCTTATAAAAGGGCACTCCCTCTTCTCATTAATTCACACCTTCATAGCCATTTGGCTCGGAAAAACTCTGCCCAAATATCCTCCCAACTTCCCTCACTTCATCCTAGAGGCCTTATTTTGATCAGAAAGCCAACCTATGGAGCCCTTTTGATTAAATCAAAAGGAAGAACCCGAAGAAGAAGTAACGTCTTCACCACCCTCTTTAAAGTTCCTTTCTTCATCAACTTCTTATTTCCTTGTTATTTCCATTATAAAATAATAACTCCAGTATCTTATATATAATGTGATGTTATTATAATTATGGAATAAACAAATTCATTATTCTATCCATCCCTTGAATGACATGTCACCATACGTGTGTACGTACGACCTACCGTCTCCACATTGTGGTGTAATTGTTATTCAATATATTATTATTTAGATGGGTATAATAATGATTTATAATTCATGTAAATAATAAATATAACATGATAATTATTCTGTCTATATGATATAATATCCAATTATATATTATTTTAATATCAAAATAATGATATTTTCGCTCGTGTGTACGTACGGATTACCGTCTCCACGACGCGATGAGATTCATTTCTAAGTTCACCATTAATCGACGATTATAAAAATATATATATTACTAATGAGTATGTAATATATGAAATAATAATGGTACTGTAGATATATATATTTATATAGATAATTATTTATGTACTTACATATATCTTATTCACTTACTTCCGTTCAATACTATATGAAAACGGAAACAGTGTTTATGCGTACGTACGGACTACCATCTCCATAAACGGTGTTTTCCATTTCATATATGTGTCTATTATACATATTTATATTCTAAATATATATGATATATAAATCATGTTTTATATTCTGTAAGTATTTAAATCATGATCTATGTGATACAATCAGGAGTAACAAGTTAAAACATGAATGATAAAGAAAGCGATTATTACCCAAAATATTAATATACCATGGAAATTATTATTAATTGGGTAGTATAAAGTCATAAATGAATAATTAATGATATAATAAATATTAATATGGCTCTGGTATAATTTAATAACATACTATAGTCTTCATACAGGAGGTAAAACGTACCCTCGACTAAAGGAAAGTGCAAGGTAAGGGGTTTTCATCTCACTCCTTATTCCCGTGAGATTCATGCCATATTGCCACTATTACCTTTTGTGTGGTGTATGTACTTCCCATAATTGTATTATTTGTGTAATACACTTTAATTTATGTGTATTTACATATTCATTGTATGATACCTCTTTCATGGGTTATATGTTTCAGAAGTTACCAAATTGGTAAGTGTTAGTTTCACAATCTCTTTATTATCCGAGTTTGTTTTTACGTAAGTATATACTGGGACATATTTATTATCCAAGTACATGTTTTATTAAAGAGTTTTCAAAGGGATTATTTTAATGGACTTTTTACTAAAATATCATTTCAAAATTTTTAAATATTTATTCTTCTAAATCATTCTCATTAATGTCCATGTCTTCAAAAAGATTTTAAAGGATTTATTTATATGGACATGAATGTTTTTAAAATGTTAATTCATTTCAAAAGTTTAAAATTAGTATGAGAAAATTTTATTAAAAAATGTCTTTAAATGACTTCTTTTCCAAATTTTGTGACTTTTAAATGTTTTTATGAAAAAGAGATATTTCTCTCAAATATATGAAAATCCAATGCAAATGTGTACGTATTTAACGCAAGCTTAAATTTTTTTTCAGAAAACCCAACTCTCGAGTGTGGTAGACAGGAAGACATTGGGAGTGGACCCATCATGGCCTGTAATTAGTCGAGCAGTCTCATAATTAGTTATTTTGTTTTCAGAAGCTTGCATAATGTTTTCAGAAAAACACTGGAGTATATTTTAGCAATTTTAAACGTAAGTATCTTCTAAAAAAAAATGCATCGGTAGGTCTCATGAGACAAACTAGTGTCTTGGCATGAGGCCTTGACAAAATATTATTTGTAGTCTTGGAACAAGGCCTTGGCTATGTGGTTATGATAGTCTGGCATTATTCTATCCATCATTATGAATGTGGTTAGTTATATTGCATGTGATTATTCGACTAGTAGAATATCCATGTGAATAAGTAAATGTAATTATTTCATTTTATTTTTTCCATATTATGCTGAATTTGAAGTTTAAAAGGCTTTTGTTTTAGTTATACGTTGCCTTAAATGTTTATTCTTATTTATGAAAGTTTTCGCTGTATTGCTTACCCTTACTGAGCGTTTGAGCTCACCCCTTTCTATGTTTTATTTTTCCCAGGATTCCAAGAAGTGTATTGTGATTGATATGCAGGGTTAAGACAAGGGAATAATGGCATTCATAAAAGATTATTTATGTTGTTTTGTATGTTATGAAGTGTAATGTAATATTCATGTATGTAATCTATTTTCTAAGACTGCTAAACTAATCGGTCCTTCGGGACTTGATTCCTTGTAATCATGCCAATGTATTAAAATAATGCAATGACTCTGGGTAACTGGGGTCGAGGCGTTACAAATAACTATACTATACTATGGTAATTAATTTTTTTTCCATACCCAATGAATTGAATATGTCAAACTTGGAACTATTTTTGGGGAATAAGTTCAACTTAATAACCATTTTTTTAAATGAATGACCCATATTTTAAATAAAAAATTAATTTATTTCGATCTTTAAATTGAAATAACACTAACTCACTTAAGGAAAATGAATTTTAAAATAAATTTAAAAAAATTATTTGTTCATATTGATGTGATGATCTAAATGTTGAATTTGAACCTGACTTAATGGCTAAAAATCCCATCCAAACATTGTTTGATATTTATGCACCACAGTTAAAAAAAAACAACTTATTGCACCTTATTTAGAGAATGATTTCAAGTTTCAAATTAACATGATTCAAATTCTTCAAAAAATTCTTGGTCTTGTAGTAGAAGACCCAAACATAAATATTCAGAAATTCACACATGTATTCTCCAGTTTCAGACCCTGTAGAGTCATGGAAGAATAGGTAAAGTGGAAGACATTCCCCTTTCCACTTGATGGAGATGAAAAGGAATGATTGTATAGTCTGGAAAAAAGAGAGACCTATAATAGGAAATATCTCCATAGATGATCCATGAAAATATTTTTCCTCGTATCCAAGAGCGTAGTTATCCAAAAGGAGATCTATGCTATTCGCCAATCAACTGGAGAGACACTTTATGAGCACTAGGAGAAATTTAATAATATCTATGTTAGCTTCCTACATTAGACTATGGAGGAACACCATTTAACTTATTTATTCTATCAAGTAATTCTCTATAAATATCACAACCTACTCAGTGCCTCATATGAATGATCCCTGATTGAAAAGCTAACAGAAAAATCTAGATGTTTGATTGAGAATATTTCTCAGAACTCACAATAATTCAAAACTAGTGGTACCTGCATAAGGATAATACATGAGGTAAACACATTTGATTTAATAGGTTTATTTGGAAACACAATTATCAAACTTACTAGAATAGTAATAAAACTTATTGTTAACCAATTAAATTAATAACGAGTCTCGAACCATTTATGTGATTTATAATCTTCTACTTATCATTTTACTGACCAGTGTTCAGAGGTACATGTGACAAAAAGTTTTGCTGCAGCTTATCGGCTGAGGAAATTCCATCCAAACCAATGATGACAACCCTAAACTCAATAAGGATATGGATTCCAATATAACAAGGATAAGACTACTTTTAAAAATCAATACCAAAATCAAAATCCATTCTAGTAGCACTAATACTTGAACCCCCCACCATTACAACAACCCTAAAAATAGCCGTATCAGCAGAAACCATATGAAAACCCATAAAAAAGTTCTCAAAAATACCACCAAGGAATAGAGATTGAAGATTTTAAGAATATAGTAAGAAATTTGGACAATATGTTTGATATACTTATGGAAATTATAACCAATAATCAAGGAAATCTTTAGGTGAAAACAGTTTTAAATCCCATGGAAAACTTGAGTGTTATTACAATAAAAAACATAAAAGATCTTTAACCACCTAACAAAAGTAAGGATAATGATTCTAAGAAACCTTATAAATCTCAAAATATCCATCTAAATGATGGGGACCAAAATAATGAATAAATAAGAAGAGGGTTTATAAAATAAAGGCAAAAAACACTTCTGTAGAAACAAAAATGGGAAAATGGACATCCAAGAACCATTCCCTTCTATTTAGTTTATTGAAAGAAGAGTGAAGAGGATAAAATTAAATGTAAAATTAAATAAACCTTCTAGATGGTAGAAATAAATATCCCACTACTAGATACCATCCAAAAAATCCCAATATATGAAAATTTTCTTAAGGAGTTTCGCATAAAAAGATGTAAGTTAGATGAAATTAAGAGAATCGTCTTAGGTAGAAGCATCTCAACACTGATCACACTAATGATACCAATAAAATGTCAAGATCCAGGGATATTATCTATTCCCTACATTATTTTCTCATTAAATTTTACTGATGCATTATGTGATATGTGTGCTTTAATTAATGTTATGCCTTACTCAATATTGTTATCCTTAAAGATCAGATAATTGAATCCTACATGATTTTCGGTATAGTTAACAAATATATCCAGAGATTTCCAAGTTAGAGTTGTAGAATATATACTCATAGGAGTAATTGGACTTATTTTTACAAATGACTTATATGTCCTTTCCATGGAATATGATAGAGTACTATGGTAGTCACCCATCATTTTAGGGAGCTTATTCCTGAAGACAATAAAAACCATCATCAATGTCCATGAAGGAATGCGCACAATAGAGTTGGGAGATAACAATTTTCAATTCAAAATTCTTGATGAAATGAATCTTCCTTCAAGTATCCACTCACTTTATGAAATATCTCATGATAAAGGTACAAAACGGATTGAAGATTTAGGTACTCTTTGTGAATTCTCAGAATTATGAGATAATTTTTCTGTTGAAATACCAAAAAAACATAAAAACCATAATTTCAAGTTATAATAAGAGTTTAATTATAATTTTTTTGGTGATTCACTATATGAAACTGACATGATATAAGAGATCCAATCCTTATAAGTAGGAAACCTCAATTCAATATCACCCCTTGATCAACCCATAATTCTAGAGTTAAAACCATTAACAAGTGATTTAAAGTATGTTTAACTTATGGAAGGATATAAATTAAAAGTGATTATTATCAGTAACCTATCCTATTCCCAAGAACAAACACATATTGGGATTCTCAAAATAATTTTACAAGAAATATGATGGAGTTTAGGTTATATACCTAGAATCAAACCCAAAGTTTGCTATCATAGAATCTTTTTAGAAAGTGATTCCCGATCAGTTATACATCCTTAGATAATAATTAATCCAAGCATCATAGAGGTTTTTAAGAAATATATAGAGAATTTTCTAGTAGCTGACCTCATTTACCCAATATCATATTCTAAGTGGGTCAGCCCCATTCATGTAGTCACAAAGAAAACTGACCTGAAAATGGTTAAGAATGAAATAAATGAAATGATACCTATGAGAGTGTAAAATAGTTGGAGGGTATGTATATATTATAGAAATTAAAGTTATTTTACCTAAAAATACCAATTTACAATACCACTCATATATCAAATACTGGGGTGTCTTATAAGAAAAACCCATTACAACTTTTTAGATGATGTTTCACCATACTTATAGGTATCGATCATACTAGAAGGTTTTAGAGAATACAAAATTCACCTACCCCTTTGGTACCTTTAACTAAAAAGTATTCCTTTTGTGTTATGAAATTCCGTAGGTACATTTCAATGGTGTATTTTTAGTATTTTCTCATATCATATTATGGAGTTCTTAGAGGTATTTCTCAATGATTTCACTGTTTTTGGTAATTCATTTGATCATTTCTTAGGGAATTTGGAAATTTTTCTGAAAACCCAAATTGAAAAGTACATTGTATAAAATTTAGAAAAATAGCATTTAATGGTTTAAAAATAAATAGTTTTGGGGAATATAATTTTACAAAAATGGATTTAGGTTGATAAATCAATTATCGAAGTAATAATTTCCTTTCCATGTCTAACTTGTTTTAAATATGTTACATCCTTTTTACAACATTAGGGTTTTACAGAAGAATCATTAAATATTTTAGTAATATTAATCCCCCAATATCATGATGACTATTAATAAAATTTGAGTTTAATGTTGATATTTAGTTTAGGAAGTAATTTGATGAATTAAAGAAAAATCTCATTACACCACTAATAATGAAACCTCCCAACTAGACCCATCCATTAAAGATGCTCTACAATGCATAAAATCAACATATAGAGGATGAAATATCACAAATAATTAGAAAAAAACCTAAAGTAATAGACTATTCATTAAGAAGATTGGATTCCACCTAGATCAATTACAAGTCTATAAAAAATGAGTTCCTTGTAGTTTCATTTTCTGTAGAAAAATTCAGATCTTATCTATTGGCAACTAGAGTTATTTTTTTTCTAATCATGCAGCTCTAATGTATCTAATGATGAATGGTGATACTAATACACAAATTTTAAGATGTATTTTTCTGTTATTGGAGTTCCACTAAGAGATAAAGGGAAAAAAGGGAAACAAAAATCTAGTGAACTATCATCTAAGAAGGATACCTTACACTACTGAAGCAGATATTACATGTTAGAGCCCACTCAACGATCATATTCTAGGTGAACAACTTTACATCATAGAATGTGAAGTAACTTGTTACACAAATGTGGTAAATTATATAGTTAATTATTAGATACTATCAATATTAATCTCTCATCTATAACAAAAACATAAATCTGACTAAAGATTTTGTATTTTTTGAAGACACATTCCTCTAGAAGATATGAACTGATCAAGTAATTAGAAGATGTTTACATGAATATAAAATTGAATTAGTTTCTAAATTCTATCAAACATTACATTTTAGAGGAAAGTTTGGTTCCAAAAGGGCATCCAAGAAATTCTTAGAATTTGGAATTTATTGTTCCACCTTATTTAAATATGCACACGAGTTTTGTAAAAAATTTGAAAAATTCCATTTTTTTCAGAAACATATAAAAAAGAAAATAAATTCCCCAAAACCAATTACCTTCTATGAAAATTTTGAAGTGCAGGGTATAGAATTCATGGGACCATTCCCAGTGTCATTTAGTTATTCTTATATTCTACTCACTATAGATTATGTTTTAAAATGGGTGGAAGAAAATGTCACTAGGAATAATGATGATAGTTTTGTTTGTGATTATGTCAGTATTAACATATTCTACATGTTTGGAGTACCATGAGACATCATTAGTGACCAAGGTACCTTGTTATACAACAATAAAATGGAGTCATTACTAAAACAATATGAGGGGAACAATAAAACATCAATCCCATATCATCCATATAGAAATGGATAAGCTGAAGTTTCCAACAAAGAAATCAAGAAAATTATAGAAATGATTGTAAAACCCAATAGGATGGAATTTAGCTAAAAGTTAGAAAATAAACTATGGGTTATTAGACTTCCTATAATACACCCATAGAAATTACCCCCTGCTGATTGATTTATGGAAAAAGATTCCACGTCCCCATGAAATCAGAACACAAAGCTTACTAGGACATGATGTAGATGAATCCATACCTTGAAAGAGCTGAGAAATAGAGGGTATTATAGCTACAAGAGTTATATAAAATAATTAGATAGGATTTTGAAAATTAAAATATTTATAAATATAAAACAAGGATGTCCCATGACAAGATAATTCAACAAAGAACCTTCAAACCTAGAGATCAAGTGCTATTATACAACTCCATACTCAAACTAATGCTGGGTAAATTCCATTGCAGATAGGAAGGAAATTTTACTATTATTCATGTATACCCATTTTTTGATGTACAAATTACAAGGGAAAGAAGTGGAAACAAATTCACTATAAATGGGTAGAGGATGAAGAAACACCATGGGACCTTACCTTAAGAACCAATGGAGGATATTACACTCCTTCACCTTGATTACCAATGAAGACAAACCAGTCCATAAATTAAGTAAAAAAAGTATGGGTAAACTATATATAATTCAAATCATGAAATAGAAATTCATGTTGTGTAATAATAAAGAACATATCTTAGAAATGGAAATTAACGCTATGGAAAAATTACATTTCATGAAAGTGATAAAAAATATAAATGAAGAAACATAAACTGATCCCCCTGACACAAGCATCATTGCTAAAGATATTTTTCATTTACAGTCATTTTCTTTTGAATTTTATATATTTTTGTTTGAAAATAAGTTCTTAAACTTTAAAAGAAAATTTTATGCTCACAAATATCTTTCTTTATTTACTTGATTATTCTAGGAGATAAGAATATCTTAGGAGTATCATTATACCATGTTTTAGATTTTTAAGTTAATGACATTGAATGATTAAAATATGTAATTGGATAATTATATTGAATCATAGATATTTAATTAATGAATCATGATTTGATGGAATTATTTTATTCAGTTTAATGAAATTTCCCCACTATTTTCACACTTTGAAATTCTAAAATTTATGTGGATTGATTTATTATTGTTATTTCATACTATGAGTGATTGTCTTAAATTACATGTTTCATTCCTGAGAGTATTTTAAAACCAAATACTTCCTATTTATATATTAATAATATTTATTAAATGACCTTGGGGAATGAAACCTACTAGAACTTTCAATTGAACTTATCAAAACTATTATTTTGAAAAACATCATTTAAAATTATTGAGACAATTTTTTGTTAATCATGTGTCCTTGAACCCACTATAACATTAGTCATTGTTTAGCCTATATAATATATGAATGACCTTGATAGGAATGATCCACATTACAATCCATTTTTTCCCATTTCTACCCTATTCTATTTATATCGCATGATATTTTATAGTTTATGTGCAGTGTTGAGGGAAATCTTGGCTTAAGGGATGTTTCATATGTGAAAAATGAGGGTGTATTATTTTTGGTATTGGGAAAGTATTCTATTACATTAATTTCACTCTCATTGTTTTCCCTTTATAAAAAAGGATATATTGTGTTTTTAGAAAATAAAAAATCACTATTACCATACCAATGGTCTTTTGATCGTATGTGGTTAAGTGGTGAGTGTGAGATTTTTTTCAAAAATAAATTTCAAAAAAGAAAAAATTAAGAAGCTATAATTATTTAATTATACATACATTTATCATGACCTTAATCTGATTTCTAGGGTTGAGAGATGACATTTTTATGAGATATTCTCAGTTCACTTTTTGGTAGACATAATACAGTATAACATAGAGATAACCATCCCTTTGAGATTTCATATTTTGAACATAAAATCCTACCAAACTTAAGCCTCAAATTCATCGAAACCATAATTTTAAAGTCCTCATGATTTTATGTGTATTTTTCCTTTACATAGTAGAGAAATTTATTCCTTTGAAAGCCAATGGAAAGTACCATGTACTCATGATAAGAACATAACTCTAATTGAAATTATATCATGATTGAGGAGAGAAAGTAATCCATTTTGAGTTAAATCAAAACTTATAGTGTTTTAGAATAATTAATTGTGTCATATGAATGAATGAGAGAAGAAAAAAACTAGTTCTCAATGGGAAAAAGTAAAATACTTGGGTTGATTAGTTTCTTTGATAAGTACAAATCTAAATTGATGTTTTATGTGAATATTTAAAAGCCTAACCACCATTGAAAATCATTTGATTTAAATTATTTGGAACTTTAATATTGGTAACATGTTGTTCTTATTTTATTTATGTTTATATTACATGCTTGAGGACATGAAAGTTCTAATTGTGGGGGAATTTACAGAGTCATATTTCTCATGATTATTTTAATATAAAACATATTATTTATGCATGTGAAATTATTAATCTTTTCTATATATTTTTTGATTTATTATAGAACTTGACAATTATTTGGATAATTAACAAAAATAAATAAATAATTAGGTTTCACACCATGCTGAAAATCGGCATAACCTGACACTAGAATATTGAAGATTTTAAGGACCAAATTCAAAGATTGAAAATGAAGAACTAGGATGTAACATAGTAAAACCTACTAGAAAAAAAATTCACATCATGAGTATCATTCACAATTTTAACCTTGAAGAATTATAGTAGGTGAATTCAATGCATGAAACATGCTGTGAAAACTTAATCCCCACAACATTCACATTTTGAATAGTATTTAAAATGTGAATCCCTTGGAACTAATGAGAAAATAGATAAGAATATATTCCACCACTACTCATTTATTACATGTGACACCCATGCTACCCCGAGATTGACCTAGAATGATTTTACTACTCCATTTATGACATCTAGGGTTTGACCCGAGTCTATAAATGGAGGGCCATCGAGATTGAGATAGGGATTGATCTTTGAGGGAAGCTCTAGACAATGACATACTTTATATTTATTTACCTATATTTATTTTCTTCTAATTTCTTTCCATTACCATTATCTATCCCCTTTCCTGAATTAACTTGAATTCCCCATACATGGATGGTTTTTTTTATGAGTGATTGAGAAAGTGGGAGGCTCGACCAATTGCTATGTTTGAGTTTCTGTGCTTAAATAAATAAAAATCGTTCTTTCTTCTATCAACCAGTTTCTATTATTATTTTAGTTTTTATGTTTTAATGTGTATTCATTAGGGTTACTCAATTTTAATTTAAATTTACTTCCTCAATGATCCATATCTCTCTCCACACAATTCTCATCTGTTTACTATAGAATAGATTGGGGTAAGGTGGTTATTGGTCGATGATAACCATCATGTGAACATGATTATGATAGTAAGTATTGATTAAAAGAGAATAATAATACCCAATTGGGTATTTCCAAAATATATCAAAAGGACCCACTACGATGCTGCACACATATGAAATAGGGTAGAATGATTGAGACTTTGATTAGGAATACCCTCACCTTAACCATATTTCCAAGGGAGAGAGATGAATCAACAGAGGGATATCTTTCTTACAATCCAAAAGAAGAAGAATTAGTAAAAATTGGAAATAATGATAGCATAAAACTAGGTCTAGAAAAAAATTACTTTGATCACAATCTTTCTCAATTACTTTAAAATGAATCATTCTAATTGATTTTAACTCATAATTTCTCAAAATCAATTAAAACCAATTTTTCATAAAAGAAACAAAAGAAAAAACTCATTTTGTGTGCACTCCTCTTTCAGAGACAACCTAAGGGATAAATAACTAATCTATGATTAAGTAATTATTTTTTTACATTTCCCATGATAGGAGTGTGTCACTATGAATCTTCATTCATATGATTTATTTTAACTTCCATATCTAAACCTCACTTGGAATCATATAATTATCCTTTGTTTCAACTATATTTATATTTGAAATAAGATTCTCATATTTATCAAATAGAGACATTTTATTCCTTTCAACTTAATCTAATATCACAACCTCTTCCAAAATTTTAGAAAAATGATCAATATATCATTATTCTCATGCACTTCTCTTTATTTGGGTGTGGATTTCTTCTTTACAATAACATTTTTTTTTAATTTTACTTTTTCTATCCATTACCTATGTATTTCATTAACTATTCTTATTGATATACCCATATAATAAATTTGAAATCACTATGAACAACCTTATTATAATTTACACACACTTATTTAATCACACTTTACTTACCCTTTTGGGTTTCATTTCATCTTCTTCACATGGTGTGTTAACTACTATTCCAATCTAACTATCCATTTTATGAATTGATTCTCATTTGGATATCAAATTACTCCCTTCATATTTTATATTAATGTATATATTATAACGATCCATGATGTAACATCTATTACCATAATATAATAATTTTATCTTATCAATTAGAGTTATATGATTCTCAATTTGTTCATTTTATTCTTGGTATTAGCTTGTTTAACTACTTTTTTAACATATTTATCTCCCAAGGTAGATATAATTTCACGGTTCACCTGATTTTCATAATTCCATGGTTATTACTTATATTAAATATATGATTGATACCTGATAAAATTTTACCAAAATAAATCATAATAATGATCTTGTATATTTCACATCTCACATAAATATTCAAGATATTTAAATTTATTCTCCATTGATAGATTACTCATTTTCTTTGGAGTATGTTTGATTTCAACAGGTTTAATTAGATTTTAAACTTTACTTACCCTCCCTTCAAGACTACTTTAATTTTTATATATTGAAAAATTATTCTATAAATCAATTTTTATATACCCTATCCTTCAAAAAACACAAATAGTGGTCTAAAAAACTTGTTTTATTCATTTGACTTGTAGACTATCTAGATTTTTCATATTTTGAGCCTTGCTGATTTTGGTATAGAATACCAATTTTTTGGACACCATTTGGTTGATTAGTTTATAGTATATATTACCCTCCTTCCTCATCATATTTTTGAGTGTATCAATATTTTTCTCTTTCTAATTTGTAAATAATTTTTGATTTTGTCCTATAATTTTCAAAAGAACATATTTAGTAGAAACTGGAATTTTAGAGTTATGGGATACATTTTTATATGATCTTGAGGTGGATATTTCTCTTGATAATATCATTTATTTAAACCATTTAGAGTATATATTGAAGCTATATCCTTATTTATAATTTGTATCATATCATTTCTTTTTACAGTTTCATGGGAAGTTCTAGATTTTTCTTCTTGCACATTCTTCAGTTTGATTTTCATATCTAGAATTTTTAGGTTAGTAGTGTTCGTTTTCATATTCCACCAATTTCAACCTATGTTCCCCATCAATATTCAACTTATAAATTTTAACCACATTTATTTTTATTTATTATTATAAATTGTAATAAGTCTCTTTAATTCTTTATTTCTTTGAACTATATCTGAGTATATTTTACATTAATGGAGGTTTTATGTTAGTTCATCAATGCATATATTTATTTTTTAGTTCCTAGTGGATCATTCTAGGAATATGGGGGGTGAATCAATATAATTTTTTTTAAATGTTTTATTTCATTTAATTATCCCCTATTATACTTAAACCTCTATCCTTGTTAAGAGAAATGGATAAATAAATCCCCCTTAATCCTCACTATTTTATATAATATAGAATGATTAGGAATTTCATCACATAAATATTTATAAGGTTTAACCTAAATGTTATGTCATATTCCATTCCCAGTTCTTTTAGAGTTCCAATACCTAGAATAATCACTAAAATATGGGAGAGTGATTATAATATAATAGGGGTAGTGTCCATCCTTGAATCTTGAGAGGATTTCTGCATTATATTACACAAGTGTTATGCATGAAAAGGGGAGTGTTCTTCTTGGTGTATTTTGTAAACAATTACCTCCCTATATTTCTTCAACCTCCTGCTGGTGTGATGTCTTTATTTATAATATAACCACTAATTCCACAAAATAGGAAAAATTTCATCAACATCTAAAGAATAATCAACAATCACATATTCCAATTAGCATTTTCTACCCTTAGAATCACTATGATATTAAAACATAGTGGTTCTAAATCATTAATATTCTCAATGAAAATATATTATTATCAAGTGAAGTGATAGTCACTTCTCAGTCTTCTTATTCTTTTTCCTACTTTCGACTTCCCAGAATATGCAGCATCGACAATAATGTCGAGAATCACATTTTCTAACATAGTTAAACTTAAAGAAAGTGATATATAATAATATATTTATACTTATATTTTACTTCCTTTTATATTCAAAAAACCTCTTAATTATATTAGTTTAACCTTCTTCGATACACAATAAATAACCTCTAGAGAAGTATTAAGGTCCCTCGAGATTCTCATACAATATATGAAAGTTCTCTCAATAAATTGACTATAATTTTTTTATTTGATACTTATATATTTATTCACAAGAAAATAACGTGAATAATATATTCTATATTAAAAATATGTAAACTCCATGACTTATTATAGGATCTTATCTTCTTTTAATTTTTATTCAATGATCATTTAAATTGAGTTAAGGCTTCATCTTTAATTTCATCAAGACTCAAGATTCATCCCTATATGGGATATTCAATTATCAAAATATCAAAACCAAAAAAATACAGGACTATTAATTCTTTATAAAAATTACTAATGACTCAATTGTTTCCTTCAACAAGAAAAATTATAATCTCCTCTAATCTTGAAACATATAAAACTCGTTTGAAAACTTCTCCATGTCTCCTTGAATAATCAAATTCATGGGTAAAAGAAGTGAATCTTCCAATTGTAAAATAGATATCTTCTTACTATCCTATAATTAATCCTTGTATGGTTATACCACAACATTTTAATTAATTATGATCATCTTATTGATCATAACATTTAAAATATGAATAATAGAGCACCACATCATCAAAATGTTTATTTCTTCAGAAAAAAAACCTAGAAACATTAAATTGATTATATTTCCATAGATAAATATAAACAATCAATAAAAAATGATTTCACCAACCTTAATTTTTGATGTTTTAATCATTATAATATAAAAAATGAATCAAATAATCAAATATCTCTTTAGATATTATAATTTTGAAAACTCTTGTTTTTCAACCGAAATTCCATCATTAAAATTTTTTATGTATAGATCGACTGCATGAAGTGACTATCATTAGATCGACTATATGAGCTAGAAAAGATAACACATGTATTTCCCATATGTTCAAAAACATGACCATGTGGATCAACCGTGAGAATTGGATCAGCCACATTCCATTGTCAACTAACCATATATACAAGTTATCGACCATGAAGATCGACTATTTGTATAACCTATCGACTGTGTGGATTGAACACACAATCTAGATAGACCACATGAACAATATTAAAGTCAACCAAATGAAAAACCAATTGAAAATATAGTTTTACTATGATACTTAGATCAACCTCATGAATAAAATATTAAATTTCTAGATCGAACATGTGAAGCAACAATCAATGGATCAACCACATGAAAAAATTTTAACCATGAAAATTTTCAATGTGAAGAAACATTCAGTGGATCAACCACATGAAATCCATTAACTCATTTATATATTAATTTTAAGGAATAAAAAACCACCTATTAAGTCATACATTTTGTATAAGTCATATGAAAACTGGAGAAAAGTCATGTGTTTTTTATAGAATTATACAAAATTCCAATCTATAGTCACACTGAACAAAAGTTGACTTCAGGACTTTAGATTAATGGATTCTTCAAACTTCTCAAAACTTCATCCAAGATATTTAAACACTTATTCCTATAAAACCCATAATATAACTCGTTAATATGTTTCATTAATCTGTGATTTCTTCCTCTATTCCTTTAACCTAATTTAAGCCTTTTAAGTATAGTAACAAATACCATCATATACAGGTCAATTTAACTATATATTCAACCCTATTCTAGAATATTGTAGACATAAAAAGAAACCTCTATGAACCTTTCTTATCCATGAAGACCATATCATCAATCATCACGTTTAAGGGTTGCTTCTTGAACCTATCCATCCAATTGTTCCACGTAGAAACATGCACTTATTTTCATGCCATGTAAGATGGAAGCACCTAAAAATCTATTGAACATATCAATACACATGTTGAAAAATTCTTACACATTTCTTATTAATAAAAAATAAAATCACGCACAAGAAATTTAGATATTTTAAAATATATAAATTCATTTAGTAAAGTGTTTTGTACTTAGAGAGTTAAGTGAGAATGAATGAGAGTGGTGTAAAGTTGGGTGAACTTCTAAGAAATTTCTATGATATGTATAACAAAATATTAACACAAGTAGAAAATAAATTATAAATATTACATAAATAAAAAATATATTTTAAATAATCATAAATTATATAAATTAAAGAATTTTATTTTTAATATAAATCAATATTAAAATATATATTTTTGTAAAAAGTAATTAAATAAAAAATTAATGTTAAATGTTTCACTGTTGTTCTATAAACCACTATGAAATTATTCTAGATATAAAAATTTGTAGCACTTTTAGAAACCATCATTAATAATTTATTAGTGTTTTAAACCACCACTAAATTCTAAACACAACCATTGTTAAATACAATTCTTTTTATAGTGATGTAAACATCAATATTTACAATATCGAATATGAAAAAGACCCAAATACCTTATGTTTTATCCATTCTATTATTATGGTAAAATTTTATACATCCCCATGTAACATCTATTACATTACTATGTGACACCTTCTACATCACCATGTGTCTATATGATAAAATATTATAACTAAACTCCTTTAGCAAGATAAAATTTATAAAGAAAAAATACTTAAATAGTGGTTATATCTAGGATTCATAATCTTTATGTTCATCTCCTAGATGTTACGTCAAAACTTATTTTCTTCTCAAAATATAATGTTACGATATTAATGACTTTTATTGTTTCAAATACATAAACTATTCAATGATTTATAATATAACCATATTGAAACTTTTCAATAAATTTAAACTTTATTTGAAATCATTCAGTACTATATTTAAAATCAACTATTTACATTAAGTTATTTTTTTACCAATATATACTTGAATGTTTTTAACATATAAAGTGATTTAAACTTCAAATTAGATTGGTGTAATCGTTTATTTGATACATTTTGTACTTCTCCATGTTCTAATATACTCCCACAAACCTCTTAGAAATCATATTTTCAAAAAATATTTTTTTTATGATTCTCAAAAACTATGAGTAAATAAAATAACATTTATTTCCTTTAGTGGGACTATTAGAAAAATAAAATTTAATAACCATATCACATCTGTAATTTTATTTATATATAGAATATTTTTAAAATAAAATCCTTATTTATTTAAATATACCACTAGTGGGTGGAAGAAATCCTTTCTCTAAATTTTTTAGATAAAATAATTTTTCTATATATAAAAATATTTTTATTTTTTCTTTTGAAATCATATTATAGAGTGGGTCAAATTATAAACCATGTGTAACAAAACAATCATCTCATTTATTAATAATAACCATTGTTTTAAAATTAAAATTATTTATCACATAAAATGAAATGATATAAAAATACATATAAAAGTTTATAATTTCAAAATCTTTCAAGCTTGAAGCAATATTTTTATTCTATATTTATATAGATGAAACTACTAACATTTTATTTGAATGAGAAATTCAAGATTCCTTCTTCAATTATTCATTTATATTGAACTTTTTTATTTAATTATAACATTTTTTAATATATTCAAAATAGAATAATTGACTTCTATAATATTAATACTTAACATGGAATTCCTGAAAAAAAATTCTCACACCACTTTAGGTATTTTGTGTAATTATGTCCCTAATTTCATGATTTTAAAATATGGAAACACTTATCTTCTTACTTAACAAATCCATTAGGTTTCAAGGACCCATTAGACACTTTAATAATTTTAGTTTTCTTTGGGATTAAACCATTTCTCTCTTGTACCATTATAATAATACTAGATCCCAAACCTCCCATGTTCTTCTCAAATATCCTCAACATATTAAGGAGACTGGGTAAACATTTATCAAACACATTTATATTGTAGTTCACAATAAATTATCAAAACCTTTCTACAAATTATTATAGAAATAATACCATAGCTATAACCTTAAATAAGACTCTATCCTCTTTAATTGATTAAAAAACCTAAACATATTGAGTACATGAGTGATAAATATAAATTTATTTAACAATTTTTTATATTTTATTTATAATTTATAGTCAATTTTCATAGTCACTGTGGTAGTACTATATTAGAGGAATTTTATTGGGTAATATAGAAGTGGTATTATTCACATTATTTTTAATTTAAAGCCATGTATTTGGAACTTTTGACTACTAAGATTTCATTCCACTAATTTCATGATTTTTTTTGATAAAATGAGACTAGATATATGATATGGTATGACTAGGTAAGTGTCACAACATAACATCACACATGCGTTGTCGGGCAGTCAGATCAAATGAGAGATGAGTGTGTTGACACTTATCATATATCCCTATACCCACTTAGATATCTAATTTAGGATAGATGGGTAAACTTTAATGAATTGAGAATAGAAAATATAGAGAAATTGTTATAGAAAAGGGTGATGTGGAGTGCTGACTGGTGACACTTCTTCCTGTGTGACTAGGCTTACAATGTAGTGAATATGAAAGATGGTAAAGTGTGATGACATGAAAGGTGTCACTATGTGGGTGGTTAGAAACCAAGATATGTGAATTGGAACATATAAACTGGACCTATACCCACATGAGTTTCTTATGTGAGATGGAGGGGTAACCTTCCATGACATGAATAAGAACCGCTACATGATTATACTGGCAGAAGGGGCAATTAGACATGAATGAATAGTGAATCAGAGAATTTTTTGGATGCTCATTTGGGCCTTAATACATATTCTTTAGGTCCCTTAGGTCTATATTAAACTAGGAATTTTGGATATCATGATCATGGGCCTTCAGGTCATTAACATGTAATAAACTAGGTCTAATGGGTGCTTACCATTCCTTGTAGGGAGGGAAAAAGCTTGACTCATTGGTGTTTTTAAGTGTGTGTGATGTTTTTAGTTTATAATAACCACTACATATAATGAATAGGTAATTCATATTAACCTTATTTATAGTGGTTAATTAATATAATTACCCCAATGTTTTATGTACAATGTGTGGATATAACCATTTAAAAGAGATAAGATTCAAACTCAACTATGATTCTGTTCTATTTTTAGTGGTTTTTTAAATTGTGTTTTGAGTTTTGGGTGGTTTATACATTCAATGGATTTTAGCCTAAAAAATATCCTTGTTTCCCATGGTGTAATTTTCAATGTGTTGTTTGAATTTTTTTGAGTTGTTTGTTTCTCTCTTATCTAACCAATATTTCTATTGTTTTCCCCCGCTATAGGAGGAATATTTATTGACATATATTTGATGGACCTTTGATACTTCTTACCTAAAGATATAAAACAAAGAAGGATGTTATTTGGTGTTTATCTCAACTTAAAAAAATCTATTAAATATTCCACTATTCTTATGCTGATTACACTTATGATACCAATTTTTTGAAAGCTTTTTTGACCATCGACTACATATGGAGTTATGGGATACCAATGATGCTTCACCTTTTGAGTGTTTGATGGAATTATTTGGATATTTGTTGATGTTAATACTACCAATTATTTTATAATGGGAAGATTATGATCAAAAGTGTTTCTAAGAATCAGGGTCATATGATATTTGTTACTACTGACAAGAGATACATGGGGTGTATCATTGATCTTTATATACTATGCCACCAAGATGAATAATGTGCTCATTAAAAAACTTAGTTATTTATTGGAAGTATTTTGTAGTGGTTCACTGTATATTGGAGAATGAATATATTCAAACTATTTATCACTACATCATTTTACATTCTGAAAGTTTTTTATTTTTAGTCTCTCAATCGATAGTCTTTAAATTCACCATGTGTGTAAATCCATTGTACCTCATTATTTAACTTTGTAAATTCGTTTCCAATTCATAAATTTTGGGGGTGTGGGTTAGGCCACAAAACCATGATCAATAATTTTCAAATAATTTCCATAATTTCTTTTTTATTATTAGTTTTATAATATTATTATTTCTATCACTTAATATAACTATATATAGTTATTTTTTTACTATTTTTTATTTTTAATTTTAAATATTTTTATTATATCTAATTATATATAATAATAATAATGATAATAATAAAAAATATTTTTAACATTATTTATATTAGTATTAGTATGTTGTTAGTACAGAGATCTAACATGAAATGGATTATGGTTTCAAACATTTTGAAGTTAGATTTTGTGGAAAAGATACAGATATAGATGTAGATCACATGAGGTGATCGTAGTGGAAAATACAATGTACTTAAATAATGAACAATTTTTTTCTTCTCTTGGACATGTAAAACACATTCATGAACACCCTATTTATAGAGATACAAACACACAAAAATTAAAAAAATTCAAATAGAAATAAAAGTCCTTAAATTTATTATAGTGGGTTCTGCCCAAACCTCCAATGTCAAACACATAAAACTATCCAATATTGAATTTATCAAGCCTTCATTAGTTTAGTGTGGGATATTACCATCCAAATTTAAAAAACATGTTTATTTTCAACATATAACCTTAAACATTTTTTCCCTGCATCCCAAATATTTTCTTCATCCTTAGTTAAATTTATTCATGTATCCAGGTGGCTGATTAAAATATATCACCTCTTACAAGAAAATATTTATAAATTCTAACTTCACATATAGTATATGAATCATCCATTTGTGTTGAGAAACTATCAATACTAATAATATGTTTGTCTCTATCCTTGAAATAGGTGAAAAAAATTCACCATATTCAATATCTTCCTTTTTCTTGTATCCTTTGGTGACGAGTCTCTATTTGTATATTTGAACTTCTCTTTGAGCATTATTTATGTTTTTGAACACCCAATTAATTATAATTCCCCCCTTATGGAATGTATGTTAAATCCTATGTTTTGTTCTTATCCAATGAATATATTTCTTCATCAATCATAATACATCACCTTTCATTATATTTATCTTTTTTAATCTATATTTGGATGTAAAAGTATATCATGACGACATCATTTTTTGTTCAACTCCTCATTCCTCCATTGGTATTTCTTCGACATTTTATTCTTCTCATATAGTGAGTTATACCTCTCTTGAATATTCATATTGATTCTATTACAAATATTTCTTTCCATCAAAGATTTCAATTATATAGAATATAATCTTCTTTTTGATAGGATTATACAAGTCAAATACCATTTCTTAATCTCTATATCCCATAAGGACACACATATCTCATTTGTTATCGAGTGATATTAATTTTTACTTGGGGGTATTAAAATAAGAAATATAACAAATAACTCTTCGATTAATTACACCAAGCTTATGTGTACTTCATTCTTCATGCGATGTCTTTTATTAAATAATTTTATTGGTTATCTATTATGCTAATACATCGCACAAAAATCATATTCATCTAATAAATTATTCAAAACTCATTTATCTTTAAATATGTTTCATTCCATGTTTATAATGGTTCAATTATTTCATTTGAATACTCCATTGAGTTAATATAAGAAAACTAGTGTTAACTGGTGTTGAATTCCATGTTTCTTGAGGTACTCCTAAACAAAATCAAGGGTGTTTTCCCCACTAAAATCAGATCATAATGTTTTTATAAGATGGTTGTTTTAAGTTTCCACTAGAATCTTGAATTATATAAAGATATAAAGCACTTATAACTTCATATTGATAAAGTATATCCATTTTTTTTAAACTATAATAATCAATAAATTATAGAAAATAATTTAATTTTCCATTTTATTTTGGATTTAGTGGACCAAAAACATCAATGTGGACTAAATCAATGGGAATAAAGGATTTCCAATCTTCTTTATTTTCAAAGATATTTATTTTTTGATTTTTAGAACATAGTTTTCATATATTTTATTTGGATGTTTAATGTTAGGAATCCCATTCACCATCTTCTTTCTTCTTAATAATTTTAAAATTTCAAATTTTAAATATCTAAACCCGATATTACATAATGAGTCTTTATCGTCATGTACTATTTTTAAACATCATGGTACGTCGAGGTGGATAATAAATGGAAACATATATTTCTTCATTGTGTGAAATTAGGGGACCATCATTCCTTTTCTATCAACAATCATTATTTATTTATTTTTTAAGTTTATGTTAAAGCAATCCTCCACTAATTTCTAAAGAAACAGAATATTGGTTTTAATATTAGGTACATAGTTGACATTAGAGATGAATGTATGATTTCCATATATTTTCTTGATTTGAATATCTTTAGTTCATAGGAAAAAATTTATTGAAATATTGACAAATACATTCTTTCCTTAAACCATATCATCTAGATCTATTAACAAGTTCTTGTGGATTTCCATGTGGTTGTAATCTCTAGAGCCAAGATACCATATACAATGATTTTGTGTTGATGTTTATGTAATTAATATAAGGGACTATCTATTAACATACCTTACTCCAATGGTATTTTCCTCCTCAATGAAATTATCCATGGGTTTTTATATTCCAACATTAACTAATATAATGTCCATATCTGAGACAATTATAACATTAGATTTTTTTCTTATCCATTTTATAGATATTTTTGAATTCTCATTTTCCTCATTTTTATCATCCTCATGAAGTATAATTTTTATATCCATGACCTCCTTGATTTATACTTCTTTAAAATCATCCTCCGCTTCTTGGATCAAATTACTATTCATAGAATCCTATATCTTATCTTCTTTGAAATCACCCCTCTTACACCTTTCTAGAGTTTCCGAGGGAAAATATTTATTACAGGGAATACTAAACTCCTTTTGTATCACTCTACCAATTCACCTTTTAACCCATTTTTAATTGTTATTATCAAATATTGTCCCATCTCTAATTATAACTTTATCATATCAGAAGGTTTTTATAATTTTTTAACATTATTAATATATATAACATAGAAATGGGTACATTCATCCATTAAATAACCCTTGAAAATTGAATATTTTGGATGATCACTGTTGTGCACATACCATTACAATATATTTAAGTATCTCTCTATTGGATAGATCCACTAGAATTTCACAGGACCACCAATAATGACTTCTCTAGTTTAATATACATTCAAGTGGGCCATGGAACAAAAAAGCAGGTAGAAATAGTTTCTCCAAGTGTATTTTTTTAAGAATAATCTTCTCCTACAGTTTTTTTCAAATCACTCATGAAATGATTCATTGAACAAATATATCTAAAAAAATTAAATATTAAATCAACTTCTCAACAACATTGGTGGGAATACAATGATGAATTATAATTAGGATTAATTTTTTGAAATAAAATATTATTATCATGACTTTTCAACCCCTTTAATGCCCTGATTCCCATATTGAAATGATTATAAATATTATAAAAATAATAATTAGGAACATTTACTATCTTCAAAATTGATATAAATACCTCTTTATCTTTTTAACTCATCATGTACTATGCAGTAGGAAAGTATTCTCTATTACCCTTACCCAACTGTAAAAGTAAAGGTTTTCTCAATCCCATTTATTAAAAATAACACTAAGTATTAGCACTGTCCATATATTTCCCCATGAAGTCCAAAATATTGCATAATATATTATTTCACATATTTTTCTCAATGTGCATCACATAAATTTTTTTCTTTAAAATATTAACTTCCCAATAATAAAATAAAAATAAAATACTACGATTCTTCCAAATATAACTGCAATTTCTATTTTCAAAAGGAATGGATTGCAATGTAAGAGCTAAAAAATCATGATAATATTACATTATAATAATTTTATTGGTCATGTTTTTATATAATTTGAACCACATAAATTATTTTCAATTTTGGGCCATGATTTTGGTTCCTATAAAAGAAAACACTATTTTTTGAACTTTTTCATTAGAGGAAGTAAGCAACAATGACAAAAGAATTACCAATTACTATAGTTCTTAATCCTTGTTGATTTATTACATTTATTATAATGAGAGAAGGTGTATTATGCTTTTTTAATCTAACATGATAAGTTATAATAATCTTATAAGTCATTAATTATACATAAAAAAGTGGCATAGAGTTTAAAATTTCATTATTTTTTGAATAAAAATTCATTACACCATATGCCCAAAATTATTGCGACTCATAATTGAATGGTTTTATATAAACAAAATTTTTATCATTGAATCATCTTAATCTACTAATAAGATTAGAAAGTAAAAAATGGTTTCTTCATACATAACCATGGGGGATGCGTAGCATCCCACTATGGGAGCCACTAAGCGGTGCCTCCAGATGGTCTGACACATGACCTCATGCACACCTCCCTGAACACTAGAGGCTTATGACTAGAAGTAGGGGCATAGGGTGTGTCTACAGAGAGACTATTTCCTCTTGATTAGAGTGTAGCATAGTGGAAAGTAAAGAATATAAATAATGTAAATAGTAATAAATAAGCAGCAATAAAATAATAGTAAATCATCCAATATATCCAACAGGTGGAAGATAAATAAATATCATATAAAAAATTATTATCATGCCATGATTCTATAAAATAGGGGAAGTACATGGGATATAAGGGTACATACATATACAACATTCTAAAAAAAATAAAAAAAGACCAAGCACTACCTATAATAGATTCATGAGCATAGGATCGTTCAACTACTCCCGTACTCTATCCTAGAACCAAAGATCAAACATTGGAAGCTGGATGCTTATCCTTATCTATTCTTGCAGACATAACATCTATTTAGGTACCATAGGTGGCCCAAATAGGGTGTGAGATATTCTTACTTGGCCACCATTAATAGTGTCTAGAACAATACAGTTTGTGCATATAAAATAAACAGTGTGATAGTATAGAATAAATATAAGGTAGTAAATAAATAAACACATAGGACTTGGTTTCCAATGATATACCTGACCAACACTACCTTCTTCAGCCTAATCTAAATTTCTCTCAACCATTTTCAACTTGTACACATATGATATGGGTGTAATCACAAATCATCATAAAAAAGAATCAAGAATAGAACAAACCCATTCATGTTATTTGGCTTGGTGGATGTGTCCTTGGGTTATCAGTTATGTATTATTAGTTTAATATTAAATTCATCCTTCAAATTCAACACATGGAATCATAATCCCATCCAAATAAATATATAAAAGGAATCCAAAGTATCACTCTAAGATCACTATAAACTCCCATCACTATAATAGTCTGTCCATGGAAATCTGTAAAAGGAATCCCAAGTATCACTCCAGGTATGGTGTAAGTATGACCCTATGAGACCATCCCTGGTATCTCACATATGGATCTGAGTATCTATCATGGTGTGGTATAACTATCTTGAAACTGATCCAATCTAAGGTTACTACCTTAGGGAACCGATATCACTCATAGGTATGTAAGTAATCTACCTGGTGATCCTATCTAAGAAATTCTATAAATAATCCAAGTATCACTCCCACTGTATTTACTATAAAAAAGTCTTAACTATAAAGTGTGATGATCCCATACAAGGCATCCTAAAATAGGGACCCTTGTATTTCCCTCAACTTGGAATAAAGGTATTATTCAATAATCAATAACTCATACCATTTCACCAATGCATTAAAACCATAATAATTTAATCAAGTTGAAAAATTTATTCAATTCAAGTAAATAAGGCTATGGAATATTGTACAAGGGCCTAACACTTGGAAAATAATTTTCCTAGATCATTATACATTCCAATGTATTTATTATAAGGGAAGGAACACATCTTATTTGGTGGTCTAACAATTTAAGGCAAAGGGGTACTAAGTCTTTTAATAAAGGAACACCCTTAGGGGTGGATCACATCAAGGTGGCAAACCTTTGACATCATTCGAGGGTCACTATAAGTATACTAATCATGGTACATTAATTTATTTAATTGACTAAATATTTAAGAGGCGTCACCATGTAGGTCCAGCATGTGTCACAGTGTCAAACCTTATAAAGAGTAAAAATTTTGAGAAAAATAACTATAGCACCTACCTTAGGTTGGTAGATTATCCCTCATCCATTGTCGACCATTAACTCAAGATTAAATGGAAGAAATCTCTAAAATAGAAAAAATCACTAAAAATAGGGAATATGATCTCACACCAAAATAGCACAGAATATGGAGAGATAAAAAATGATAGGAAGGGAGAAGAGTGGAGGGATTACCATGGGGTATCCAATGAGATGAATGTTGGATCAATCAGACATCAGATAGAGAAGATATCAGAAATCCTATCTTATGCTTGATGAGGATAACTCACATGGTAAGGGATACAATGTTTGATAAATGATGGGATAAAGGAGGGTGAGTTGTTAAAAGGATAGGGGAAAAAATCCTAATTCGTCCAAAATTTAAAGTGGCACACAGTTTGGATACATGGTTGGCCAAACTATGCAGCAAACCATGTGCTAGTTACTATCCAAGGACAACAGTCTTCATGATTGGGGGAGCATGATTTTTCCAGCAGTGCATTACCCATGCGTCCCACTCTTCCCAGGGAGCACACCCCAAATGAGGTACAACACATGTTTAAACAAACTGTGCATATCCAAAGCACTCCCCTATGTGGAGCCTTACAACAAACCATATATTTTTTCTAACCATGAATAATGGGTTGCATAGTTTCTAATAATCATGTGACCCAACTATTTTTTCCAAAATCTTGAGCTCTAGGATCCAAAAATTCCCCAAACACTCCCAAACACTTCCTTAAACCTTAGTGTACATTGATAAGGTAAAATTAAGGGTTTAAATAAAAATTAAAAGTTACTGTAACTCAAAGAAATGTTGGGACGTTATAACCCCCCTCGATAAAAAACTCATACCTGAGTTTCTCTTCTGAGGGTGGAAAATAATCACCTGAGAAGAGTTCCATCCACTGAGCATGTATTTCATCCTCTCAATCCTAGGTCTCATCCTACATACAACCGTGCTACCAAAACACCTATACCAAAGGAACTAATCTCCCTTGGAGGGTCTTTGTGCTCTGATGAATGATACATATCAGATGATTCTCAAAGGACACATCCACCTAAAGCTCGATATCCTTAGGATAAAATTTATTAGATGGTCCAGAATGATAACTATGAAGCTGTGATACATGGAAGATATCATGTATGTCCCAATATGTCTGAGGTAAATCCAACCGATAGGCTATTGACTTGACTCTCTCCATAATCTCAAAATTCCTGACGTAACGAGGCAATATCATTCCCTATCTCTGAATCCATCTATACCCAATCTAAATAGAACTCATAAAAATACCCGATGTCCCACCTAGAACTCCATAGGTTGATATAGATGATCGGTATAAGATTTATTCTTTAATTGAGATGTATCCATAAAATTTTGAATTGGATGGGATTTATCTAAAGTATCCCAAATGAGATGAGAACCCATTATTACTACCTCCCTTACCTCTAACTAGCTTAGGGGGGAATGAAATGACCAACCATAAAGAACCTAATATGGGCCATCTGTATAATTTTATAAAATCTATTATTTTATTCAAACTCTATAATAGGTATGTTTTCCTCCCATGAACCTCTGAAATCAAGGAAACATGCTTGGAGAATGTCCTATAGCACACATATCATCTTATCGGACGACCAGTTGGTCTGAGAGTGATATGTTGTACTTAATATCACTTGAGAACCCAATGATTTATGCAACCCATGAAAGAACCGTGATTTGAAACAAGTATATTGATATGATATGATAGAATGATAAACACTATGAAGGAACACAATCTATCAAATATAAATCCTTCTGATCTCATCAACTGATAAAGTCTCTCTGATAGTTATGAAGTGTGTGAACATGGTCAAACTTTCGACAATAACCCAAACTACATCACTTCCATGAGGGTATATCAGTAAAACCATAAAATTTCCATAGTTACTTCATCCCATTTCAAGTCAAAAATAGACAGAGGTTGAAAAAGTTTAGCAGGTTGTTGGTGCTCAGCCTTCACCCATTGATAGTTGGAGCACCGTGTGATAAAACCTGAAATTTTCCTCTTCATACTCGGCCACAAATACAGAATATATATGTCTCAGTAAATATTTTTAAGCCTATGGAGAAATTCCCTAATAGAATAATTATATTATTATATCAACTCTCCTCATATATCAGAAGGGACCCAAACACGTCCGTGAAAGTATGGGATCTCATCCTCAACAATAACCCAACCAGGTAGTGAGTCCTCACCTGAGACACTTTCCCTTTGTACTAACCCTTATTTATTAGAAATTTGTCAAATATTTTCCCATTTTATAAAGAAATATTTATTATCTGAATATGATAAAATAGGCTACCCATGATATTCCTAAAACTCAAGGTGCATTTCATAAAATAGAGCCATCAAAACCACACACAACTGACCTCCTGGATGGCATGTGTATGGGTCTTACATATCAGGGTTTTAGATACTAAATTCCACTTTTTTGGTTTATAATAATGATCAAATTCAAATGGATATAGTTATTATACCCACCTTTTCTACCTAATATTTTAGAAATGGTGTGAGGAAATGTCACTACTACAAAAACAGGCAAGGGAATCACCACATTTTATCAGCGCTAAGAAAAAAGTGATGATAAAGGAAATTCTTTATCAGTGCTTTTCTAGTGCTGATAAAAATATAGTCCCATTTTATAAAAGGGGGTGAAAAGTGCCCTCTGTTTATCATTCCCTCATGCTCTCACAGTACTATACCCCTGCGACAACTCCCCTCCCCCCGATCTTCTCTTTGCCAGACCTCCACTGCTAGCCCTACTTCACAGATAGCCCTACTCCACCGCAAACCCTACTCCTTATCCTCCCCCTCTAACCCCTTCCATGGATCCTCCTCCCCACGAACCCTACTTCACCTCATCCCTGCTGGAACCTACTCCCTGCAAACCCCACTTCAAGTGTTTGGGATTCCTTTCGATGAGGTTTGATTCTCAGCTTCCCATCTTTGATCTTTGGTGATTTCTCTTCTCATCCTCATCCATTTCCTTTTGATATTATTCTAATATTCACTATGGTGGTTTAGTTTTCTTTGGGTTTTTGTGTGTGTTTGTGCTATGTTTTGATGATTTTTTGGTCCAATTGGTTGATTAGTGGTTTCTCATGGTGCAGTTGTTGTTGGAGGACATCTCTTCTTCACCATGTGATGTGCAATGAGTTGTAAAGATTCATTGAGGTATGGAATACATCATTTATCTTTATTACGTATCATGTATGAGGTTATTCTTCTCATGTTAATCTATAAAAGATGGTTGTGATGGCTTAATAAAAGATAAGGAATTTACAAATTGAAATTAAAGGGTAAAGGGGTTTTATTTTCAAGTTTTACATTCTTATTATTATTTATGATATTATGATTTCATAAGATAGATGCTCCACTGAATATTATGACCATTGGGGGCTTTATTTACACTCAATGATAGTCTATGTGATTTCTGATTTTGTTGTGATTATTGTGATATCACCCTAATATGGAAATTAGCTGACCACTTACATTTGGATAATAAAATGGTTTCCCTTGGATTATGGTTTTTTTGATAAAGCCCTTAAAAAAATAAAGTGGAATGTGATCAAAGACCCTTTGTAAATATGTAAAATGATATTGATTTTTTATGTGTATCCATGCTTGTGGGGTGCCAATGTGTGGTTGGGAAATGTGTGGATGATGGTTATTGGATGTGATTTTGGGGAAGTGAGGTGGTTTGCTGGTGTGCTTTTTGGGTAGTGAGGTGGTTTGTTTGGCCGTGATTTTTGAGGTGTTGAGGTTATGGTTTCTTTGTGCTAAATTATTGGGTGGTGATGGAATTAATAATTTTTTTAATAATTATTTAAATAGAATGGGTTAGTTTGGTTAATGGGATAGAATCAACTGATAATTAATTAAATGGTGGGTTGTGTGGTTAAATGTGGTTGATTCTAAATAATTAAATGAATTGGTTGGATAATGTGAATTTTTTGGAAATGTGAAATGAGGATTGTGGATTATTGTGTAGTGTTATGCATTTAGAGGTGAAAAAAATAGTGGCTATGTTGTGAGTTGGTTAGCGTTTGGTTGTAAACCCATAGGTTGGGCTTGTGTGTATGGATATATGTATATACTTTTATATTATTCATGATTTATGTATGCACCCTACCCACTTAAATCACTATGTTTTGAAACCCAAATAGTCACGTGATCGGTGTTTTTCCTAACATTTAGTGAGGATGATAGATATTTGGTTACCAGATCTTTCCCTCTATCTTTTCCAGGCGAGGTAGGTATTTCACAGGCTGTGATGGTTGAAGGTTTGTTAGTTCATTATATGGTGGTTTTGGTAGCCCATATTTTTTTGGGGACATGTGACCATGATTTTGGGGTGGTGGCCCATGTGTTTTTCGGCGAGATGTGACCATACTTGTGGGGCGGTGGACCATGTGTTTTTGGGAATGGTGTGATATGATTGTTCTTATGGGGAGGCTTTAGGTGGGGTCTGTGCATGGTAGGAGGAGGTAAAAAAGTTTATGTCATACATGTTCACAATACCCTACTACTTTGGTTATGATATTGATTATGATTTGATGGCCCTGGTGTCTACAGGTGAGATGTGATGTTACCATGCTTGTGGGTCGATGTGGTATATGAAAGAGATGAGAGCACCAGGATGTTTGACCTTTGGGTGTGGGAGTGTCATACCAGCAGGAAAGTGGTGTGGGGTACCCTTTATCGGTATTCTTCTATTCATATTATATTACTTGGTATGCATTATTTTGTGAATGTGACTTGGTGAGTTTTGGGGTGGATAGTTGACCTGTTTAGGTGATGTTGGTTCTATTATTTTTCATGCCTATGTGTTTGAAATGAATTTTAATAAAGTAAATGGTTATGTTTTGTGTGTTTTGTAATTTAATACTTCTTAGAAAGGGTATTATGGGTTGTTTGAAAGGTGTGAAATATGTTTTCAAAGGCACTAGAGGTGCGAATGGGTTTGGGTGTAGGTTTTGAAAAGGAAACATAATAATTTATTATGTTTGTCTTGTTGTGAATTTTTAAATATGAGTTGTAAGTTTCTAAAATTATTAAAGGTGTGTTTTGAAATTATTCTTAGTTTATGTTTGATTTTGAAAAGGGGGATCGACCCTTGAAGTTGGTTTATTAACTGTATGGTATTCTTCTGTTTTATAAAAATGGAATTTTTCAAATGTGTGGGTAATGGAAAATATATTTGAAAGGGGTTTTGGTGTGATTAAAAATAGAAAATGGTTTGTTTTATGGAAAATGGAGATTTCCTTAAAATTCTAGGAATTGAGTTGTGGAGTAGGATTTATGGAGCCTTCTTTGTATTGTTTCATATTTCAATGAGAAAAGAAAATTATTTAAATGATGTCTTGGAAATGTTTTTATGGGGTGATTGTGATTCTAATAAAATTTTAATTTATATTAAGTGAGGATTTTAAAGTGTGAACTGGATTGGAATTCTATTCTATTGTTTATGGTAAATGTATAGATTACACTTTATAGAGTGTATCTTTTAAATATTGTTTGGCCCTCTTGATTTACCCTTGAACAATTCACCCCTTTGTGAAGGATGTTTTATCACTATTTGATACTTTTATCCCCTCAGGTGTGAGTTTTTTAACACTAAGGGATTGTTGTTTATCCCTTTGTATGAGAATGTGCTTTTTTATAGAATGGGTGTAAGGCGTGTCTGTGGATATTATTTACAAGTTTGGGAAAGGTGAGGGATATTTATTTCATATCCTTTAGATGTTCATGATAGAATTTATGTTCACTAACCTAAATTTTCTATTTCTTATGTTAATTTGGGTAACAAAACCTATGATATTCCATAGTAATTTTGGATAAACCTAGGTTATTTTTCTCCCCCGCGAACCCCTTTTTGTTTGGAAATGTATCTACTATATTAGCTTTCTCATCAAAATTGTATCCTTGTTTTCATTTTATTTGAGTTTGGTCACTATTTTTGGGCTGTTTAATGTGATTATTTTATTATGAATGAGGTGGATGGTAGGGGTGGATAAAAGGATGTTTAATGTTTTGCTGCAAGGGTGGTGGGTTCTAGAACTATTGGTAAGGGGCCTGGAAAGTGTGTTGATTTTGATGGGGGGTCTATCCTGGTTCTGTTGATTTCCGAATATTTATTGGAAATGGTTAGGCTCTATTAATCTCTATTTTGATAAGGAAGTGGTTATCTTGTACTATATTTGGAAGTCTTTTTTTTATATTTGAATCATAAATAATAATATTTGAGATTAAAATAGGATGGAGATGAATAAAAATTGGATGGATGCTAATCTTTTGACAATAGAGTATGAGAATGGAGTGAAAGAGTTCATCATGTTTGAAAAGGATCTCGCAAAGGATCCTTCTCAAATCATTTTTCCATGTTTACATTGTTGTTATTCTATAATAATTACCCCATAGGAGTTGGAAGAACATTTTATATGTCATGGAATAGATCAGAGTTATAAATTTTGGAATAAACATGGAGAAAAAGTGAATGTAGCTACTGGATGGGATAAAACTACGTTTTATGGATCATCAAATATGATTACAAATATGGATAATAAATAATACTGTATGGAGGATGTGATTACAGATGTCAATGATGATGAATATCTTATTGAGAAAATGACAAGGATAGTTGAAGATGGACTCCATGATTTCCCAAAATTGTTTGAGAAGTTAAAGATTTTTGCAAAGACGCCATTGTATGCTGGTTGCACTAAATATACAACATTTTCAGCTTTACTAAAGTTGTATAAATTTAAAGCAAGCAATGTATGGAGTGATATCAATTTTATGGAACTACTTTCTCTCTTGAATGACATGCTCCCAGAAGATAATGAGCTTCCAATCTGGACATATGAAGCTAAACAAATGATATGCTTGATGGGTATGATTTATAAAAGAATACATGCCTGCCCGAAAGACTGTATATTGTTTCGCAAGGAGAAAAAATCACTTATAGAATACCTAAAGTGTGGTGCTTCTTGATACAAGAAAGATGAATCCAGTCCTACAAAAGTTGTATGTTACTTTCCAATCATTCCAAGTTTTAGGCATCTATATGGAAGTGAAGAAACTACAAGACAATTGTCTTAGAATGAAGATAAAAGAAATAAAGATGGGAAATACATCACACATCCAAATCTACTCAATGGAAGAGAATTGATCATGAGTATCCTAAATTTGGAAATGAGTCAAGAAACCTTTGCCTTGTATTATCTACAGATGGAGTGAATCCTTTTGGTTTTCAAACCAACACTCACAGTACATGGCCTTTTATGTTGGTAAATTATAACTTTCCACCCTGGTTATACATGAAATGGAAATTCATCATGTTATCTATGATTATATCAGGACCAAAACAACGAGGTAACGATATTGATATTTATTTGGCTCCTTTGATCGAGGATTTGAAGTTACTGTGGGATTCAAGTGTTATGTTTTATGATGCTTATAAAAGTGAATAATTCATGTTAAGAGCGATGTTGTACAGGATGATAAATGATTTCCCTGCTTATAGAATTTTTTTAGGCTATAAAATTAAAGGAAGTTAAGAGTATCCCGTGTGCGAAGAAGATACAAAATCAATTAGGTTGAAACATTCATCGAAATCTGTGTTTCTAGTAAATCTTAGATTTCTACCCCATCGACATAAGTACCGATCTTGGATGACATCATTCAATGGAAGTTCAAAACAACACACAACATCATCTCCACTAATAGGTGATCAGCTGTTTGAGAAAGTAAAAGATATGAACATTGTTTTCGGTAAACCATTTTTGAAAAACCTTACGAAAATAGTTTGGAAAAAGAGATCAGTTTTTTTTGTATTACCATACTGGAATTGTCTGTACTTCAGACATTTTCTTGATGTGATGCATGTGGAAAAAATGTATGTGACAGTGTTATCGGAACATTGCTAAATGCCCCTGGAAAAACAAAGGATATAATTAAGTCTAGGTTTGACATGGTTGACATGGGAATACGAGAAGAGTTGGATCCCTTGAAGGGTGAAATTCAAATGTTTCTTCCTCCAGTTGCTTACACTCTTTCCAGGGAGGAGAGATATCTGTTTTCAACTTCTTCAATGATGTAAAGGTTCCAGAGGTGTATTCATCAAATATCAAGAACATTGTTTCAATGAGTGATTTACATGTCTACCATGTTTTGATGAAAGATTTAATTCCTATAGCTTTACATTGCATTTTCCCCAAGAATGTTCATCATAATTTAACCAAACTTTGTTTCCTTTTCAAAGCTATATGCAGCAAAGTTTTAGACCCAAAGAAATTATAAGCTATGGAAAGAGAAATTGTCATCATATTATGTGAATTAGAAATGTTCTTCCCGACATCATTATTTAATATGATGGTTAATTTTATGGTTCAATTGGTGAGATAGATTTGACTTTGTGGTCCTGTGCACTATAGATGGATGTACCCCATTGAATAGTATATGAAGATTTTGAAAGGGTATGTCAAAAATTAAAGTCTGCCAGAGGGTTGCATTTTGGAGAAATATATTGTTGAGGAAGACATTGAATTCTGTAATGAATAACTATCTAATGTGGAAAGAATTGGTCTCCTGAAATACCATCGTACTGGATGCATTGAGGGTAAGGGAATTTCTGGAATAGATGTTGTGACAATCAATATTACAAATCAGAAGCAGGCCCACCTTTATGTTTTTAATAACAGTTGGGAGGTTGCTCCATATATATTGAAACCCACAAAGAAATTATTAGGTAGTTGAATTCATAAAGGGATGAAAAATGGATATCAAATACACATAATCACCAGTTTATAGGATGGTTTTGGGACCATATTTTTAAGTAGTTAGATGAAAATCCGAACTCAATTTTAGAACGACTTGGATGGCTAGCCGCTGGACCAAGTGTTTTTGTATTATATTAAAATGGTTATGTAATTAATGGTTATGAATTATATATATATGAACATGATGAATATAGAACCATAAAAAATAGTGGAGTTACACTTGTGGCTGAAGCGATGAATGTTTCTGGTAGTAAGGATATAAATCCAATTTATGAGAACATGCCATACTTTGGAAGTATCAAACAAATATGGGAGTTGGATTATATGACATTCCAATTGCTGATTTTTCAATGAAAATGGGTTGATAACAAACGTATCCACCCTAAATTGATTCCAGTATGAGGATTGAGATTCCAAATGGATTCCCATGCGTTGAACATTTTCATTGGTAGAAATTGTATGTTTTCTGATTATCCATAATAAGAAAATGAACACTGTTGGAACCTACTTAATTCATAGGTTATACCCCCCAAAATCCATGTTTTCAATTTAGAACAACGATCCATGGGTAATTTTTGATGTGTAAGAGTCAACCCCACCTCAATCTGAGGCACGGTGTGACCGGTATCACTCAAAGTGTCTCTCTTTTGTTTAAAATGGAAAAATTTTAAGTGAGAACAACAACTGACATACGAAAAACCAACCAAACACATTATTATTGTTTTAATACTTTATTCCAATGATCCATGGGTCATGTGTGATGTGTACAAGTTAACCCCTCCTCAATTAGAGGCATGGTGTGGCCGATATCACTCAAAGTGTATCTCTTTTGTTTAAAATGGAAAAAATTTTAAGTGAAAACAACAACTGACTTACAGAAAACTAAAAAAATGAATTATTATTGTGTTGATACTTTAGGAGAACAATCCATGGGTCATTTTTGATGTGTATGATTCAACCCCTACTCAATACAAAGCACAATGTTTCCATTATCACTCAAAGTGTCTCTCTTTTGTTTAAAATAGACAAAATTTTAAGTGAAAACAACAACTGACATATGGAAAACTGACCAAACGCATTTTAATTATGTTGATACTTTAGACCAACCATCCATGGGTAATTTTTGACATGTAAGAGTAAAAATTTCATCAATATTAGGCATGGTGTGCCTGGTATCACTCAAAGTGTCTCTCTTTTGTTTAAAATGGAGAGAATTTTAAGTGAAAACAACAACTGACATACGGAAAACTGACCAAACACATTCAGATTGTGTTGATACTTTAGAAGAACGATCCATGGGTCATTTTTGACATGTAAGAGTCAACATCGCCTCAATTAGAGGCACAATGTGACCTGTATCACTCAAAGCATCTCTCTTTAGTTTAAAATGGATAGAATTTTAAGTGAAAACAACAACTGACATATGGAAAATTAACCAAACACATTTGTATTGTGTTGATACTTTAGTAAAATGATCCATGGGTCATTTTTGACGTGTAAGAGTTAACCCCACTATAATCTGAGGAATGGTGTGGTCAGTATCACTCAAAGTATCTCTCTTTTGTTTAAAATGGACAAAATTTTAAGTGAAACAACAACTGACTTATGGAAAACCAACCAAAGAAATTAGGATTAGGTTTATACTTTAGGAGAATGATCTATGGGTCATTTTTTACTTTTAGGAGTTAACCCCACCTCAATATGAGGCACGGTGTGGCCGGTATCACTCAAAGTGTATCTCTTTTGTTTAAAATGGACAAAATTTTAAGTGAAAACAACAACTGACATACAAAAAACTGACCAAATGAATTCAGATTGTGTTCATACTTTAGGATCATCATCTATGGGTCATTTTTGATGTTTAAGAGTCAAAACCACCTCAATCCAAGGCACAGTGTGACCGGTATCACTCAAAGTGTATCTCTTTTGATTAAGATGGACAAAATTTTAAGTGAAAACAAAAACTGACATATAGAAAACTGACCAAAAGAATTTGGATTGTGTTGATAATTTAGGATAACGATCCATGGGTAATTTTTGACATGTAAGAGTCAACCCTGCCTCAATCTGAGGCATGGTGTGATCGGTATCACTCAAAGTGTCTCTCTTTTGTTTAAAATGGACAAAATTTTAAGTGAAAACAGCAACTGACATACGAAAAACTGATCCAACGCATTCGGATTGTGTTGATACTTTATTATAACGATAAATGGGTCGTTTTTGATGTGTAATATTTAACCCCTCCTCAATAAGAGGCACGATGTGGCTGGTATCAATAAAAGTGTCTCTCTTTTGTTTAAAATGGACATAATTTTAAGTGAAACCAACAACTGACATACATAAAACTGACCAAATGAATTTGTATTGTGTTAATAATTTAGGAAAATGATCCATGGGTCATTTCGGAAGTGTGTGAGTCAATCCCTCATCAATCTGAGGTATGGTGTGACCGTTATCAATCAAAGTGTCTCTCTTTTGTTTAAAATGGTCATAGTTTTAAGTGAAACAACAACTCACATAGGGAAAACCAACCAAAAACATTCAGATTGTGTTGATACTTTAGGATAATGATACATGGGTCATTTGTGATGATTAAGAGTCAACCCTACCTCAATATGAGTCACGGTGTGACCGGTATCCTCAAAGTGTCTCTCTTTTGTTTAAAATGGACATAATTTTAAGTGAAAACAACAACTGACATATAGAAAACCATCCAAAAACATTAGTATTGTGTTTATAATTTATTAAAAAAATCCATGGGTCATGTGTGACATGTATGATTCAACCCCGCCTCAATATGAGGCACGATGTGTCTTGTATCACTCAAAGTATATCTCTTTTGTTTAAAATGGACAAAATTTTAAGTGAAAACAACAACCGACGTATGGAAAATGGACCAAACACCTTAGGATGGTGTTGATACTTTATGAGAACTATCCATCGGTCATTTTTGACATGTATGAGTCAAACCTGCCTAAATATGAGGTACAGTGTGACCGGTATCATTCAAAGTGTATCTCTTTTGTTTAAAATGGATATAATTTTAAGTGAAAACAATAACTGACATATGGAAAACTGACCAAACTCATTCATATTGTGTTGATACTTTATGATAATGATACATGGGTCATTGTTGACATGTATGAGTCAACTCTACCTCAATACGAGGCATAGTGTGACCGGTATCACTCAAAGTGTCTCTCTTTTGTTTAAAATAGACATAATTTTAAGTGAAAACAAAAACTGGCATATGGAAAACTGACAAAACACATTCGGATTGTGTTGATACTTTATTCCAATGATCCATGGGTTATGTGTAACATGTAAGAGTCAACCCCGCCTCAATACGAGGAATGGTGTGGCCGGTATCACTCAAAGTGTCTCTCTTTTGTTTAAAATGGACAGAATTTTAAGTGAAAACAACAGACATATGAAAAACTGACGAAACACATTCAGATTATGTTGATACTTTAGGATAAAGATCCATGGGTCATTTTTGACATTTATGAGTCAAAACCACCTCAATTTGAGGCATAGTGTGACTTTTATCACTCAAAGTGTCTCTATTTTGTTTAAAATGTACATAATTTTTAAGTAAAAACAAGAACTGATGTATGGAAAAAATATAAAAGTCATTACCTATGACATAAGACACTTAGACAAGCCTCATAGAGTCCTAATTATTCCTTAGACAATAAAACCCCTTTAATAATTCATCACACACCCTAAATATAAACCTTTATCCCTAGAGTTCCTAGTGAGGGATGAAAACAAAGGGGAAAGGGAGAGGGAGAAGAACGAAAGGGAAAGAAAAAAGAATAGAGGATTTAAATTGGATAAATTTTCAAGATAAAGGGATCTTAGAATAAGTTTCGGGAAGGGGACAAGAGAAAATAGTTTGAAATACCTTAAATTATTCCATATCATCGGCAACTTTCATAGTCTGGTTGGGCAGTTTTCCCAACTATTCACCAACTTTTTGGGATCCATTGGATAAGAAAACCTCTTCTGCACATTTTGGGAAAACAGTTGAATAACCATGTTCCAATCGTTCAAAGTGACTTAGTTAAACAATATATCCATACCACATGGTTTCTCCTTACCATGAACAACCCATGTTCCTAAAAAATCCCTCAAAAAGGTAAGTTGTATGGTTTTTAGTTGGACTCATACAACCCATCCTTTTCCTATGTATGTAAAATAGTAAAATTTCAAAATGAATAGGAAACTTCCCCATGAAGGTGTACCCACATGGGTTCTTCTAAATTGTGTCCCCCAGTAAAAGCACTACATGAATACTAATCAAGAGTCTAGAACATACAAATAATAAGCATATATCTCCCCACCATTTATAAATTCTATAAATGGATTGAAAAGAAGACAACACACCATAAGATAAAGGCATCAACCAAAAGAACACATTTCCTTAAGTGTCTCAAGAATCACCCAAATCCATCTACCATGAGGAATCTACAGGGGAAACTCTCTAAGTCCTAAGGCAACATATCCCAAAAGGAACTCAAAATCTATAAAGAAATTCCATATCCATGATTGGCATGAATCTTAACCATAAAAAACATGAATAATAACTCGCATTCATGCCTTAATCAAATTTTTCTTAAGGTTCTGACACTGAACTCTCTATATATATTTTATCTGAGGCAATGTAAGATATCATTTGGAGGAGATAGTATTTAATGGTACATTTTGATAATCAAAATGAATAATTAGTACATCACATTAGGTATGAATTTTTTCCCATAGTTTGATCCCAAATTGACTACCTCTGCATATTTTATTTGTGTGAACTGCTTGTTTGATATGCTGATTTTTTTCAGGTCTTTTTTGGGTGTGCTGCTATTGACACCACATAAGAAAAAAAAGGAATATGAATAGAACTCTAGATACTTCAAATCCCAAGGAAAGGTTCGAATAATTCAAAGGAAAGTCAAAAAAATCTCACCGAGCTTTGTAATAGACTCGCTTCACAGGCCTACGCGGTGAAGCTATGCGACTGACCTATGCGGTGGAGCTGCGCGATTGACCTAAGCGACATAGCTCCACGCCAAAAAATTATTTGTGCCCCTACACAGAGTACCTGCACGGCAGAGCAGTGTGAAGGACCTTCACAAGCCACATATCTTCAACTAGGCCCCATCTTTGCCTATAAATAGGGCCCTTGGGCTCCCCATTTTAGGACTGAAAAAAGTGGAAAGACTTTCTGAAGCATCCATTTTGTATCTCTCTCGCCAAGATCCCTCAAATCGTCTCAGGTATCTCTCTAAACCACGAGAGAAGAGATAATAAAATAGGATAAACATGTTTTGAAAGTCTTTTTTAAAAATTTACATAGGTTTGGTCCTCCTATGTAAAACACATCCTTCATTCATTATTTATACATATGCGGAATACCTGCATGCCATAACTACATGGTATACCTATGCGGTACATCAACGCGGGGTACCTACGCGGCATACCTGCATGAGGGACCTATGCGATCAACTTAAGTACACTTTTTTTAAAGGCCATTCATGGATGGGTATCTCTTTACTTGGTTCCCTTATCTGAAAGAGACTAAGTTGAATCCTCCACCAAAACCTCTTGACTTGTCAAACATTTGGGAAAGGCAGATTAGCATGTCTCCTATTTAGATTTGTATTTCCACAGTCATAGGTTTCCCACATTTGTTTCACAATGGGGTTAGGATTCATGGAGTATCTGTGGATTTGTATATCCACAGTCACATGGAACTTTCTCCTAGAAACAATACCAGGAGGTTCCTAATTTTAGGAATAAGTGTTTGGGTTATGTCCTCACATTCTCATCTCTAAGACTCAAAACCTCAGGTCTCTAGTAGGGAAGGTACAGTTCACACTTACTTTTCCGAGCAAGCATATGAGAAGTCTCCCTCCCCTACCAAGATCAATTAAAGGGAATCCATCCTGGTATAATCCCCTCACCTTCATCCCTTCCTCTTTACATTGGACCCTTGTCCAATGTAAATAGAACAGAGGGAAAGCTTGTCACCTCTCCCTCTTCCACGGTCGATGTGCCCTCTTCCACCAGAGGGGGAGGAAAAATTTTAAAGTGTGAATGCCTTTATTGAATCTTTGAAATCCTCTTGTTTCTCACACCGATCATGAATCATGCGAGATTAGATATTTTTCACGGTCATGACATTTTCACAATTGAATGAACTACAAGAACTCTGATTCCTGTTCAAACCAAGATATGTAGGAAGCCATCCTCAAGGCCCGAGCTCACTAGATATCCTCCTCAAGAATACAAACCTAATTTTCTTAATTTGGTCATCCTCCTTAAGAATAATCCCCAAATTAACTTCCAAATCATCAAGGAATCCTTTTCAGGAAGTAAGCCTAAAATCATATCTCTCAAAAGACCATACTATCCCATGAGACTTATCGAACTGCATGAGATTTGTTTCCCATCCATATGGGATACATAGGAAGCCTTCTTGAGGTTTAAACCAAACACTTGAAGTAAACCTTGTTCTCATTGGGATATATTCTCAATAGGGTCTAATATTACTTGGAAACCCATATCCTTTTTAAGTTCCTTGGGCTGCTTTAGCATAATTCCCTCACTAAGTTTTGACCGATCACCTTTCACTTAAAGGTCCTTATCACATGACCTTAAAAGGTATGATGTGTCCTATTAAGCGACACTGAACTATGAGGGTTCTAATTCCTTTCACAAGGATACGTAGGTAGCCTATTTTACGAGCACGATCCCAAGATCAAAATAAAACTTCATCTCTCTGGATGACAATAGATTCCAGAGTGCCCCACTGAGTGGCTTAAAAACCAGTATCATCACAATGATGATTAAAAGAATCTCTAATCAATATATTAGAGGATACCATTGATGGAAAACCTCGAATAAATATGGGTATTTCCATTAATGAAGAACCTTGAATGCATACTAATGATTCTAAATTTTACACATGTCAATAAGTGATTGTAAATTACAAGGGATACTTATTATATACTTGGTTAATTAATAAGGATTCATGAAAATATCTTAAATTTACAAAGAGAGTCCTGGAGTAGACAATAATTCCCCCACAAAAGGGTGTGATGAGTTTGACCTTCCATCCTCTTGACCAATGCACGTTCTTAAGTATCATAAAGTTCAAACTTAATGTATGCCTGCCTTTGGAAATCAGGTCCTCTTTGGATAAAAAACTATTGTAAGTTTCCAGTTCCATAAATAAATCTAATGGAAACCTCCTGTAAATAGTGATTCTTAAAACTAGAACACACGTTTCAAGGAACTATGAAGAAAAAATGGTGAACCCGACTTGAATCCTTAATCAAGTTAATCATGTTACCCACCTGTTAGGACCCTATCAATTGATAATGGAAGGCCAGACAAAGGAATAAATCACTCCTGTATCTTCTAAAAAGATGTTTCTTTAATGGAGTTTGTTGTCTCTATTTTTCTTCTCAGAATTCCCTTCATTCCAAAAATGGATTTCTCCAAAACAACATCTGTGAACTTACCAAACGCTGCTCAAATTATATATCCATCCACAGGAAGGAAATCATCACCAAACCAATGTCTTTAAAGTTGGGTATCTAATGTGATGGTAAAGGAATATCACCAGCATGGTACAATCCCAACTTTGGAGGCTGCTTGATAGGCCCTCTGGGTCAATAATAGTCCTCGATCATCTGGCCAATGATGAACAATGATTAAGAAGCAAATGGTGCCAACCACCATTTCTAGCCATTTTGAGTCCTTATCCCCAAAATACAATAATCAATCCCTCCCGTACTATAGGGAGGGGGATCAAGAGGTTACTCAAAGCCTCAATTCAATAATGCAGGAGTCCTTCCTGAGGAATCCCACCAGCAGTCGCCACCAAAATCGTGCAGTAGTGTTCCCCCAACATGATGGGGGTGTTGCCTATGGACATTTAGCCTAGGTCTCTCAGACCTAGGCATGCAAGATGAAATTATAGGGAGAACGTCTGGTCAATAGGAAGGAGGTTCTCACCTCTTCCTCCTTTGGAGAAGTCCATTGATTTAACTTTATGGAAAATAACGAGCAGTCACATACACCCATTCGTCCTAATTTTTCTTCTATATAGACTCGTCTGACAGTAACCCACCAATCCCACCAGATAAACCCAGTGGAGTACCGTGAACAGGAACATACACCTGGTTACAAGTCATCAGCCAGTCAGCAGGCTCGTCTGACTGTATTTAAAGAAGCCCGCCAATCTAATGTGGTGGCAAATAGTAAACAGAAACATACACCTATTTACAATCACCAATTCTGTCAGCAGTCTCGTCTTCCAGTGTTGAAGGAAGTCCGTCAACCATACTTGACAAAAAATAACCAGCGGGAACATACACCTACCAATTTTCATCAAGCCTACTAACAGTCTTATTTGGTAGCACCCGAAGAAGTCAGTTGGAAAGCTCTGATGAGAAATTTGGGGCATACCCAAATCTCTGCTCCCATGCATGAGTACTGTCAATATCCATTGACAGGAAAAAGTGGAAATGAGAAGGCACATACACCTAATATATATACGTAATGGACTTATATTCCTGTTCCAGCTAATTATGTCACCAAATACATCTTATCAATGGTGAAAGGGTAGACACATATCCCTGCCCTTATTCTGGAAGCATGCTAGAATATTTTAACAACTAATTCAGTATTATTAGGGGAACAGACACATAAATCTGTCCCCACACATAGGATGACACATCAGCATGACATACCAGAGTAGATATATACCTCTGTTCCACTCCCGGAGGGTCATGGTGCATACTCCCCCGTATCATACAGACAACAAGATCGGGAACATACACCCTTTTCAATTGGAGGTAATTTATCCATTTCGGTAACCAATCCAGGGCAGGCACATACACTTTACCATGATAAACACTTTTCCCAGTAAGTGGCCCCAACTAAGTATAATAGAACACCCAAAAAAAAGTCTCTCTAAGAACTGTTGTAAAATCAAGAGTCATGTTGCAATTTAGCTCCTATTAATGCCGGAGTTCTTGAAGCCCTCAGACATTTATCTATTTCAGCTCAAGATCCTACCATCTCATTACCAAATTATGGGAGTGGTATTTGTAATTATGAATTTCCTTGTCAGACACTTCATCATGAAGGCTTTCTTCATGAAAATTAGGTCAATCTAGAGTTCCTATCTCCGGATGAGAGTCACGGAAACCCTCTGTGTGGACAGAAGACCAAGGAGAAAGAAGATTTATCCCTTACTGTAATCCACCATGGTGATCCTAACCATGATGGCATTCACTAAAAAATTCCTCTCTGTAGTAGTATTTCACATTTTCAAGGAAATTCCATAATTGACAATGTAGTGATGAGAAATCCATCTTATCTCGTGGCACTTGAAAACACAAGTCCAGTCATGTCTGATGCCTTGTCATTTATAGGTGAAACACTTTCTCAACTAGAAGACACCTTAAGGGAAAAATCATTCTCTATGGGTCATTTATCTTCTAATACAGAGCATCCACTTTGGTCAGACCAAGTGGAGAAACCTCTAGTGAAAGATGATGAAGATATGTTAAACATGAGGAAAAAATTAGCTAAAGGAGAAATACCAATCATGTCCTGTCCTTTGGAAAATTCTCAGTATAATATTCCTGAATTGATGACAGAAGATTACATTCATGAAATCTACCTCAACTTATGGAAAACTCTTTGTCATTTGAAAACTAAAGTATTACCATATGTTGAATATCAAAATCATGTAAAGGAAATTGAAGGGTTGCAATGCCAAATTGAATTGGCTTCTCTCAATATTTTCCAACATCCAATGGTTCAAAAACAGTAGAGAACCCTTTAGAGTGCATTTCTCAATTCTCTAAAGAGAATAATCCAGTTCATTTCTAATTCTCCATATAGTGTTCATATCATAGGATGGGGTGCATATGGAGCATTGAATTTCACTACACTCCAAAATTAGTAAAGTCTACCAAAAGTGGTCTCAGGAAATGTTATTTCCCACGGTCATCCACAATCAATAGATTTTTTAGGTAATAGGATGTACGCTCAAGAACAGGACTCAACCAGTTCTCATCAGAATCAGGACCAAAGAAAAGAAGTTGTTGAGTTTCTTTTACATCAAGCATCTGAGAATCTTGAGTAGGTATCCCGCTTAGAGGATGTCAAGCGTCAGAGAATGAAAATGTCTGAAATAGTGCAACGATCTTCCGAGACAGGTGATTTAAATGGTTGTTGGATGATTCACCTAGCTAATGTCTGAACCAAAATCTGCAAAATCAGAAGAGTAATTGCACAAACTTCATCCATAGTAGTTCAATAGTCGCCCCAGCTTGCAAGGCTAGAGGATCATTTAATTCAACCTTCAAGTTCATTCAACAAAGTTCATAGGTTTGAAGAAGAAGAATAGGAATTGCCCCAGCCTGTAAGGATGGGGGCTTTTTCACATCTACAATCCCCTCCTTAATGAAAGTTAGTTTTCTCCCGATTAGGGGAGAAACCACAATGAAAGCATACAACTGAACTATCTGAGGATTCCCTTCGAGTTAATGTCCACTAAACAGTTCTAGGGAATTTATCAAATAGGAGAACGAAATCTCATGAAAGACATAAAGGAAGACGATCTCACAAAAATACTAACATAATTCCATCAATTCATTACGCATAAGTAAATGTCATTAACACCATTGTGGAAGATCCTACAGAAAATAAGTCCAATTCAGGGGAATTAGAAGATGAAGTTATTTTCCATAATATAGTACACATCGAGGCAAATTAATAAGGTGTGTGCACATGAAATCAGAGGCTTACCTAAAATCTAGGTATTCCTTCAAATAACCAACTCCCCCCCTCTCCGAAAGGCATCTCACAAGGGGAAAGGCAAAATTCAGATTTCATCTCACTTTTACACTGGAGGAGGTCAATATCTTTCGCTTGAAGAGAGATTTTCACAATAAGAAGAGGAAATAAAGGATTTGAAAAGACTCAATACAGAGTTACTTTGAAATATAATTTCCTCTAGACATACTCCCCAGATAGGTCCTTAACTTTCAAATCCTATAGGAGATCCTCAACAAAGAGGATTTGTAGTAAACACAAATGTAGATAATGAATTCCATCCACTGGGTACACAATAAATGTAGGACCATATACATACTGATAGGCCTGTTCCCATGGGTTATCCAAGGCAGATATCAGCACCACCATCAGTAGTTTTTCCGGTTGTTGCACCAGCTCAAGCTCCAGTTGCTATACCTGCACAAGTTCCAGCTCATTCGGATGTTCCCCAAATGCTTATGAACATAATTGAGGCATTAACCACTCTATTGGATGCTATAAAAGAATGAAGTGCACCAGTTCAGTTGGAAAAGAGATCTTACCCTGAATGGGTGGATGCAATTCCTCCCCCACGAAATTTTGTGAATACCAAATTCCCAATATTTAATGGTTCATGATATCTAGAACAACACTTAACACATTTTGTTTCTTGTTGTGATCCCATGATGAGAACTTCTCAACAACAAGAAGCAGTTAAGCTTAGGTGTTTTGTGCAGTCATTACAAGGAACAACTTTTGTCTAGTATACAAGTTTACAATCTCGTTCAATTACTGGATGGTAAGATATCCGTCAGAAATTCCTTCTTTAATTTAGCTCAATGCTACCAAAGACGACAATTTTTGATCTTACCAATTTTAAAAAAAGGTAGAATGAAAGAGTTTCAGATTTCATTGCATGATGGAAAGGATTAATGTATTCCTTAAGTATAGCACTCCCTCAAGAAGAGTTGCTACCAATTTTTTTGGAAAATATGCATGATGAGCTATGCACACCATTGATCCTTGTGAAATACATAAGAGGGTTTTGAGACCTTACTTTAATAACTCAACAAATAGAAGAATCTATTATAGAAACTAAGGCTAAAACTCGTGTAATTCCATCAGCTTTGGAGAGGAGGATAGGAAAGGAAGAAGCTGCTACAGTCACACTCAAGTAGGCACCTATACTTGATTCTACTTCAAGACCTTCATTATACCGAAGGGCTCTACTTCTTGAGCATCAGCAACAATGACCGCCTTGTAAAGATAATCAAAGTGATCAAAGTCAGAAAAAGTTTGAGTAATTAAAGAATAAAGTTTATTATTTTAGGAATGAACAAGTACTTGGTTACTTCATCTCAGCCTTAGAAAACAAATTGGTTCAATTGCAAAGGCCAAAGAATTCAAATAAAGATGGAGATAAAGATCATCCGAATTATTGTCCCTTTCACCAGATGTTGGGACACCCCATTTAAGAGTGTTTTGTTTTCAAATACATTCTGTAAAATATGGTAGACTCTGGAAAAGTGACACTGAAAAGTTCATCAGCTCAAGTATCATGTGTTACTTCTACTGATCTAGAAGAAGAAAACGAATGGAAATGGGTAAAAAGTAAAAATTCACAAAAATATGATGATTGGATAATAAGAAAAACGATCAATCAGACTCATTCCATTTTACGAACACAGTTGAAACAACTGATTGTTTCTTATTCCACTCTTACCACAGTAAAACCACCTTCATCAAAAGTTCATTCCTCAATAAAGAAAAGGTATTATAAGGGAAAAGAGCAGTTAGAAAATGATGATCTCGTGTCAAGTCCAAAGTTGTCCTTGACCCTGGCAGATTTTATGCCATCTGTTTCAAAAGTACGGGCACCGCCCCATCAAATGGCACAACCAGAAGTAACCTGTCAACAAGAATCTTCGTCAGATGAAGAATTGATCTTTGGTTCTATTAATGTTATCTATTTAATAGATCCTTATGCCAATGTTGATTCTGATTATAATGAGCCAAAATTCCTTGTAACTAATTGGATAATAAGAGGAAGAGGCTAAGGTCAAGGATATAGGGGAAGACATGGGAATTATAGAAACCACCATTTTAACTCCACCCCTTCTCGAACCATATATGCAGAATAAAATCGTGGAAGAGCCCTTTAGTAGGCTCAACAATAACAAGTAGTCTCTTCAATGAAAGATAGGTTTGGTTCTGACACAATTATTTTGGAAGATCGATTAGAAGTCACATCATCTTCTTCTCAGAAAATGAATAGACCTAGTTAGTCTAATTTACTAAATCCAAGGGTATTTCCAGATTTTACTCCGACATAGAGTACATCAACATCAGAAGAATTAACTTCCAAAGCACCTGCAAAACCGCATCTCCATGTTGGGAAACACAGACCTTTGGACCAAAAGTATGATGTCTTTAAACAATTGACCCACGTACTGGCCAAGTTTTCAATTATGGATGCTTTGAATTTGTCAAAAGATCTTTGAGAAGCACTCATTGAGGTTTTTTCAAGTCCTCAAGAGTTTGAAACCGAAGTTGCAGCTGTTGAGGTTTACCGTATAGAGAATGATTCTGCAAAATGTCATGCAGTCATATCTTTTACAGATGAAGATGATGTTGTGCATGGGCATATCAGACCCTTGTATTTGTCTAGAAAATTCAATGATATAGATATTCGACGAGCCTTCATTAATAATGGCTCTAGAGTCAACCTCATTCCTTTTCGCACACATCATTGATTGGGCCTGACTGAATCTGAATTATCTCCTTCAACTTTAATGTTGCAAGCTTATGATAAGAATGAACAAGAACCTCTAGGTGAGATTACACTCAGAACTCAGTTTGGAGACCTTGTTTCTAATTCATATTTCATGGTTGTTCGTCAGGATATAGCCTTCAATATTATGCTTGGAAGGCCTTAGCTACATCAACATGTAGCCATACCCTCATCATACCACCAATGTCTTAAGTACTATTTCAATGGTCAAATCGGGACATTGTATGGTGACAAGGCTCCATTCAAAACATGTGAATCTCAATACATTGAGGCAGAGTTTTATCACACAAAAGGAACGAAGCCCATGACAAAGGAAATAACCAGATTTAATGCTCCAAATGGAATAGAAAAGATCTCATAACACCCATTTATGCATTTGAGTACAGATTATGTGTTACCCACCAACCAAATTGAAAAGGTAAACCCAAATCCAGGAACTCATCCAGTAACTTCCATAATGTTAATTACGACAATTGAGCCTGACAACATAGAAGAAATTGTTGATCCACCAAGCAATGATGAAAACTTAAATGGAGATGTTTTCATTTCATCCATTGAACTACAAAAATACTCTACTTCATCAAATAGAGTAGAATAGATTATAAAAATACTAAAGGAAGACAAAAATGTTGATTCTCAATCCATCACTCCCTCTTTATTACCATAGGAAAACCCTTCGTTATCAGTAGGGTCAGATATGATGGCCTCTTCTTTGGGATGTTCAAATACTAATTTCCCCTTTAATTATAGAGTTTTGCCTCTTCATCTACTATGAAAATGGAAACAAAAGAGGTAACATGTAATGAAGAAGAAGAGAAAGATCTCAGGGATTATCCTCCATTATTTTAGGAAGGTGTCTCTACCACTGTGTATGAGCTCAAAGAAATAAATCTGGGTACAGAAGAAGATCCACACCCCACTCTAATTAGTACGTCCATGACATCTTAATAGAAAGAGGTGTATACTTAATTTATAAATAAACATCAAGAAATATTTGTTAGGAATTATACAGAAATGCCAGGTCTTAATCCTGATGTATCCACCCATTATTTGGGTTTTCCAGAAGAACATCGCGGATTCAAGCAAGAAGCAAGAAGAACACACCCAACTCATGCCTCTAAAATTGAAGTTGAAGTTGATAAACTTATAAAGGCTAAAATTGTTGGGAAAGCTCAGTATCCCAAATGGATGGCCAATATTGTCCCAATGAAAAAGAAGAATGGGAAAATTAGAGTCTGCATTGATTTTAGAGATCTTAACTGAAATTGTCCTAAAGAGAATTTTCCAGTTCTGATTACAAAGATTCTAATTGATGCAACAACTAGCTATGAGGATCTTTCCTTCATGGATGGCTACTATGGGTATAATAAAATCTGTATGTCCCTATAGGATGAAGAATATACATCCTTCAAAGCCCCTCAAGGTGTGTTTTTCTATCGGGTACTGCCCTTTGGTTTAAAGAATGCAGGCGCAACATACCAACGTGCCATGCACCATATATTCAAAACCTTCTTAGGGATTTTGTTTGAATGTTATGTGGATGATTCGGTGGTCAAATCCAGACAACGTTCCCATGACTTGGATGATTTGGAAACCATATTCCATAAAATTTGGCAACACAGTTTGAATATGAACCCCTTGAAATGTGCTTTTAGGGTAATCAAAGGAAATTTTCTTGGATTCGTTGTACTACATTATGGTATTTAAGTTGATTTGGAGAAAATAAAATCAATCCTTGGTATGTCACCTCCTCAAAATTTGAAATAATTAAGAGGACTTCAAGGACTCTTGGCCTATATTTGGTGCTTTATCGCCAATTTGGCAGGCAAGTGTTTGACCTTCAACAGATTAATGAATAATGGAGTCCCCTACCAATGGACTGAGGACTGCCAAGAATCATTTGATACCCTCATGAAATATCTATTGAGTCCCCCAGTATTAATTCCACCTGTTGAATGAAGACCACTTATTCTCTATGTTACAACTTTATAGAAATCACTAGGTGCCTTCCTCGCCCAAAATAATGACACTGGGAATGAAAACAACCTTTACTATCTCAATCAAACTATGATTGATGTGGAAAATTAGTATTCAAGTATTGAAAAGTGATGCCTGACATTAATCTTTGCAGTTTAGAAACTGAGGCACTACCTACAACATCATGAGGTCCAATTGGTATCTCGTAATAAGCTGCTCAAATTTATTCTCAGTCATCCTATGATCATAGGGTGTTTGGCACGGTGGGTAGTTATTTTGTAACAATTTGATACCCAGTTTGTACCTCAAAAGGCAATAAAAGGCCAAGCTCTAGCTGAATTCCTTGCTTAGCATCCATCTGCAGAAGATACATCATTTAAGACTAAACTTACAAATGAATAGATCTTCTCTATCCAAGATAATTCTCAAACATGGGAAATGTATTTTGATGGTGATTCTAGAAGTCCAACAGGGAAAAGAATTAAACACCCTAAACTCAACAAAGTTGGGTTAGAAATTGTCCTTATTTCCCCAGAAAAGTCAGTATTGCCTTATTCCTTCTTATTATCATAAGGTGGTACCAACAGTGAGGAAGAATATCAAGCTCTCATCGTAGGTTTGGAATTGTCCCTTCAGGTGTGAATGGATCATTTAAAGGTGAAAGGTGATTCAGAACTGGTAATCAAACAACTCAATGGGGAATATTCTATTAGAAAAGAAGAATTAATCCCTTTGTGTGATCACATCAGAGGGTTAATAGCTGAATTTCCCTCAGATCCAACATTGTCTTATGTCCCATGATCACAAAATACCCAAGAAGATGAATTGGATAATGAAGCTACAACCTTGGAAGATCCTAATCGGGATGAGAAAATCATTAGCATAGCTCATCATCATGTGGTATCACCTTTTGTTCAAACCAGAATGGAGGAAATTAATGAAATTTGCCCTATTTTTGAACCATATGGTCATACCACAGGATGGAGAATATCCATCATGGAATATCTTCAAAATAGGTTACTTCCACCAGATAGGACTAAGAAAGAATAGATCTGGTGATGAGCATCCAATTTTACTCTTTATGATATTCCAAACCACCAAAATATCCTCTACAAGTGAGGATTTTCTGGAATCCTCTTCAGATGTATTGATGGATAAGAGACTGAAACTGTCATGAAAAAAGTACATTCAGGGGTTTGTGATTCCCAACAATATGGGCACAAGCTCTCTGATCAGATCTGAAGGCTTGGATACTTTTGGCCTTCAATGGCGTAGGATTGTACAGATTTCACTAAAAAATGCCATCCCTGCCAAGTGCATGCCAAATTCATTCATCAAACCCCAGAGTTGCTACAAATAGATAAATACTCCTAGACATTTTCCACATGGGGAATAGATATAATAGGACCTTATCCTCCAGCCACAGCTAAGCAGTTCAAGTATATTCTCACTGCTACTAACTTCTTCACTAAATGGGATGAGGCAATACCTCTCAAGGAAGTCAGAGTCAAAAGCATTGTTAGTTTTTTCAAAACTAATATCATCACCATATTTGGTGTCCATCATACTATTTTGATGAACAATGGCCCCAATTTTTGTTATGATGTGGTAAAAAAGTTATATCAGGAACATAATATCAAATCCAACCATTCATCTCGCTATCACGCAGTAGCCGATGGATAGATAGAGGCCTTCAACAAGACCCTATCAAATATACTACAGAAAATGGTGGATATAGATAAGAAATCATGGCATGATAAAATTTTCAATGATTTATGTGATTATCAGACAACTACCCGTACAACTACCCAAGAAACTCCTTATTCATTGGTATATGGAACTAAAGAAGTTTTTCCAATTGAAATGCAATTGCCTTCACTCAGAGTTGCAATCAGTGATCCGTTTTATAGAGATGAGAGGTGTCAGAAACGGTTCAATGAGTTGAAATGATTAGACGAGAAAATATTGCATACTTTGCAACATCTATAAGTCTATCAAAAAAGAATATCACAAGATTTTAAAAATAAAGTTTTCCTCCGTTCATTTCTTCAAGAAGAATTGGAATTGGTCCTTAGGACTCCAATGATACTAGGAAAGAAACCTCTAAAAACTGAGCCAAAGTGGGAAGGACCTTATTCCATACATAAGGTCAATTAAAATGGAGCTTATGCCTTAATATAAATCGATGGAGAGCTTATTAAAACTCCAAACAATGCGAGATTCTTGAAGAAATACTTTGTGTGGTTGTCTATATTTTTCCCCACTGTAAGGCTTTAAACTGCATAGTACTATGTCCTTGCTGCAAGAATTAAAACTGCACAACCCCCATGTCCTAGTTTCAAGACATTAAACTACATTACAACCATAAGTGTCCATGCCGCATGACGTTAAAATACGTAGCATCTACTTCCTTGTCGCATGACATTAAACCAAATGAAATCATTTTTACAACTAACATTTTCTCTGTTTTGATGTTAGAAGCTTCCATAAGAAAACATCATCGATGTCATCACTACTCCTTAGTAGTATATGAGTCCCTCCCTTTTCTATGTCTGAGTCAGATTTTCATAGAGACCTAATTTCAAGAACTACGTATGGCTTGATTATCATCTTTCAATGAGATACATAGAGACACCTAAATCTCTAATTTTGGGCCCAACCACAATCACAAAATCTTCTTATTTTCTTTTCTCCTTCTGTATATGAATCAGATTTATATGGAGTGTTTCCTTAAGATATATGATCTGGTCCTTATACCATTTTATGTCTTAAGATTTACCATTCTCTCAGAATGTGTCAAAAGTTCCCATTCTTCATTTCTAACTCGATTGGAATGAGAAATTATTATTTCAAGAACTACGTATGGATTGATTCTCATCTTTCAATGAGATACGTGGAGATTCCTAGATCTCCAATCTTGGTCCCAACCGCATGAAAAAAACCCATTTATTTCTTTTGTAAGGATTAAATATAGATAGAGAATGTTTTAAGAACTACGTATGACTTGATTCTTTCCCCAACAAAGACATATAGTGACACTTGGGTTTTATCCCTTAACCTAGTTACAATATGGATCTTCCTTTCACATCGGTTCATATCCATCATTAATGAATGACATTAAACTACATGGAAATATAGAATCCATATTCTTCAATTATGTCACCTCTGTACTGTAAAAGAAACCTTTACTGCTCTTTGTTTCTCACACCGAGCATAGCTCACGTGGGCTTAGGAATTGGGTAAATGGATTATTTATATACATAAGGTCTCTCAATTTATTATGGGATTATTAATTTCTTCACTTCATGAATTAAAACTTCACATTATAATGTCCTTGTTGCATGACTTTAAATTGCATGTCATAATATTAATTCAGAGGAAACAAAGAAAGTATCCATTTTACACATGAGTCAGATCTATGTAAAGGATGTCAAACTCATGGACAATACGGGTTCAAATATTTCTCATATGCATTGACCATAAACCCTTTCCATATTTCATACTCTTAATCTTGAATATTTTCAGATCTTTATAATCTTTCTTATAGTTTATGGTAATAGGGTTTCTAATATCCGAGAACGCTTTTGTCGGACTATGCACCATGTGCCCTTAGGTGGACTTGCATAAGTTGCCTACATAACAGGCATGTCAGTAAAAAGATGCCACTATTTGGATATATAGAATATTACCCAGTTGGCCCTACATAATATTTCCCCCATAACAGGTTTGTCAAATTATGGTAACTTCATTCTTGGTTATAGTATCTTTTTACTCTTTAATATTTGATGACAATATACAAGAATCTATATTTTAAAATAGTCATTCAAGTATACTTGTCCCATTATCTTTCTCACAATCTGAAAGTCTTCAAGACCATGGTTTACACATCTCCCTCACCACGTGTTCGATGAACTATAAAATATCCTTGAAATCACTTGGCCACATGTTATATATTGTTTCCATTTCTGGTTCTAGTTGCATGACCTAAAACTACATACACCATACCTATTACATTTGGGTCAGAACTTCGTAAAAGTTTTATTCCTACGATTCTTTGGACATCGTGGTTAGAATACCTTTACCATATTCAAGTACCTTTCTCCATAACCAAACTATGTGCTTCAGAAAATCCAAACCTACATAAACTTCCTTCAACTTTTAGCAATAGAATGTCAAACTTCTGAGAGCTCTTTTGTCTAACTATACAACACATGCCCTTAGGTGGCATTGCATAAGTTGCCTACATAACAGGCCTGTCAGTCAAAAGATTCCACTATTTGACTATGCAGCATATGCCCCAGTTGTCCTTGCATAATACAGCCCCCATAATGGGTTTTTCAAATAATGGTAACTTTGTTCTTGGAAAAGACTTTCTCTAATGGTTTTATCCCTTTTCCCATATCATTCCTCAGTTCTAAAAATTACCAAATCACATTTTACATTTTTCCCTTCCATACCTAAATATGATAGTATATTTTAAAACAAATTATCAAGAAATTTGGAGAGTTTCATACCTTTGGTCAAAGATAAAGACTTTAAATTAAAGCTACACAATATCCTCACTGCATGACTTAAAATGGCACAGTACAATGGCCTCACCACTTGACATAAAACTGCATAGTACAGTGTCCTCACTGCATGACTTAAAATTGCATAGTATGATATCTTAAATTCCCTTTTCTAATAAATTTTAACCATTACTCATACACCAAATTTGTATAGAAATGGTTTTACTATTTATGACTTATGTCGGTTTAAAATAGCTCTGTTTTCATTCTTAAAATTCCTTTCTTAGGAAAAACCACCCACTGTGGTCTTGAGTCACCCAAATCTTATTTCCCCCCATCTATCAACAGTAACATGTTAAACTTCAAAGACCTCTTTTGATTGACTATGCATCACGTGCCCTGAGAAGGCCTTACATAATTTGCCTACATAATAGGCTTGTTAGACAAAAGATACCACTATTTGGCTATGTAGTATATGCCTCAATTTTCCCTACATAACACAGCCCCCATAATAGGTTTGTCAAATAATGGTAATTTCATTCTTGGAAAAGACACCCCTTATGTTGACACGAGTTTTAAAATTTGGTGACCATAAAAATCATGGCTCAAGATTCCCCTTGGAATTATTTAAAGAATATTAAAGTAATTCTTAGCTATAGAGTTTTTTTTGGGATCTAATTTCAAAATTTATGGTCAAAGATATTCGACCTTAAATACTAGCCCTTTATAGTCCAACATGCATGACTCTAAACTGCCAATAAAAAAAATACTTGGTGCTCATTTGATTGAGAACCCGTGAAGGGAACTCTAAACAAAAGTTGAGTCCCATCTCACTAAACATACATTTTTTTGTATGATTTAGGTAATATTGAGCCATAGAAAAGGAGTCAAAATATATTCAATTTGTGGGGTTATCCATATAACCATAGAAATAGTCAAATTATGCTCATTAGGGCCATCAGCTTAATAAGAAAATTTTGAGCACTCCATTCTTGCCATTATAATAATGATTGTCTAACATAAAGGAGTCATTATCATCATTTACCTTTAATATTTCAATCATGTAAAACATGAATGAATACATATACGATTGAAGATAAAATTTCTTTCATTCATATGAAAATATAGGGCCTTACACAAAATGGAGCACCTCTATCATGTTTTAGAATAAACTCTCAACATGACTTTTTATTTATTGGACTGCTTCATAAGCCCTATCAGCTGCTTGTTGAAGTTGAGACAACTGAGCAACCCCAGCCTCCTCTACTGGAATAAGTGCTTCATTAGAAGTTGAAATGCCAGTTATCCACTCTAATTGGGTTTGTCCCAATGTATGATTCAACTGCTCAAGCTTGTTATGAACAACATCCAGTTGTTGTTGAAGATATAATAACTCCTTCATGGTTTCTTTGATTTTTTGGCTAATTTCAAATGATTTCTTATTAGGATTTTTCTTCACCTCAACTACTGTAGCTTGAATGTCCTCAATATTGACAAGTCTTTTAGCCTCTTCAAAATTTTGTCGCAGCTTATGATCCTACTCCCACCAGCAAATGATCTCTTTTATAGCATCATGGACTGGTCGATAATTAAATCCACCAAATCTCAATACGCAGAATAATTCCAGGAGTTTGAAAAAATGGGACAACAATTCATTTAAAGGATTCTCAACAATTATGTCCCAAATATACTGCCATTTCTTCTTACATGCCATTCCAAGATCATATTGCATCTCTAAGTCTAAATCTGAGTCACTACCATGAGGTAAAATGTACTCTGGAAATATGTCACTTAAAGAGAGGCCTTGTACAACTTATCTTGGGACAGTAGAATCTTCACCTTCTGATCTAAGAGAGGATAATCCTAAATGGTAAATCAAGGTCATTGTCAGTTTCAAATGGAAGAAACAGATATGATTTAGAAAACTGATTATATTTACCCAATAATTAGTCAGCTACTTGATTTGATTCATCCCCTGTATTCTCAGCTTCAGTATTTTGAGTAGATGTTTCTTGAGAAGGGGAATTTCTTTGAGTTTTCTTAGTTATCATATTTAAAGGGTCTGGAACATCTCTTGATGTAGGATCCTCTATATAAATTTCTCCAACTCCAACAGAAGGATAAAGTGTGATACCCCGTTCCTAAAGAGCCTTTGTGACATTTTCTGCAAATAAAGATGCATAATGTGAACTTTTATGTAATGAATCAAATAAAGAAGAATAATTACGTATGGAAAATGAAATAATAAGGACTTACGTCCTTGTAATTACTCATGAAAATCCCCAAACTTCTTGATGGAACCTCGAATATCAATATTTGGATTAAGGGTGTTTATCATTTTAGTGTATACGACCTAGAATGTTATAGCATCCTCACCATTTAAGGTATCCAACAAACATTGGTTGATGATCAAATTGGTTCCTTTGATATTTTGTTCCATTGGATCTTCAATTGGTATAACAACATCAGGTATTTTCAGGTTTGGGTCAACATTATTATTCATCTCAAATTGCCCTGGGTCCTCATTCCTTTCTTCTAGATAAATAGGAATATTAGTATTGATTATTTTAGGATCCTATGACAAAAGAAAATGAGGAATGTATTTAATATTACCAATGATTTCCTCTCTCTCAGTAGAACTAGGATCAGGTACAACTGAATCTTTTGATGATTTATCCACTAAAATTGCAGACTTGTCAGCATGAACCTGGGTTTCCCCTGGGGTTTCTTTTTCTGGCCTCGAAGAATCAACTCTTAATCCCTTGAGAGAGGAGAGAGACATAGATCCTTCAAGAGGATGAAATATGATTACCGAAGTGTGTTGAGAAAATTATATGCCCTAAGGAAAGTATAAATACTTACTCCTTCAGAAAACACTTCGGATCAATCTCATTACTCTATTGCGTTTTTATTCAAAATCTTGGGGAGAAATTGAAACACTCCTCTTAGCAGGATAAACTTGAGGTAATGGTTGGGGATTATCCGTCACCATTACCCCAGTCATGATTATTACTCCTAGAGAAAGTTCTAGCAACCTGGGGGGATCATTCATTGAGTCAATAGGAGGGCCTACAGGACCATACTTAAGTGATTCGAGAATTGGTCTCGATCTTATTTCTCTACATTCAAGCTGCACAAATATATTTTCATCTAGATTAATGATGATAAATGGTAAAGAAAAGTTTAGAAAAAATAAAAAGGAAAATAAATTCTCAGTATTAACATAAATATCCCACTCCTCCTTAGATTTGATAATTACCCCTTCGTTTACTCCTAAGTCTGACATATGAGATACTCATTTAGAGGTTGGATTTTTTTCATTAGTTTCATATATAAAAGCCTCAAACTCTATAATATACTTTTTTACTTCAGATAGGTTATTGTACGGATTGAAATTAGAAGGTTCCTTGATGTCACCAATATCTGGTATTCAAATGCAATGTTGGAGGAATGCCCATGCATCCCTAAGATCATGAGTTACACCCTCCCAATGATGAATGGCTGAAGGTCACACATAATTCAATCTTGGTATGGTTTATTGTGGAAGATATTCAACTCCTTATAAATGGTGATCTTCTTTAGGCCTCCTTTATTCTTCATAAAGTTCAACAGATGGAATATGAACCTCTGTTTGATGGCGGAAACTGGATCGCCTTGGCGTTAAGGGTATTGCTTCTCTAGCCCTGGTCTTCCTAGTATACCTCCTACGAAGAAATTTTGAGGGCTCTGAAACCTATGAAACTTCTGTATCATCTCTGGCCTTGGACTTCTTACCTTGATTTCACATGAAACAATTGTTGTACCTGCCACTCGATATATTCCTTTTGTCAAATCCCCTTGAGAATATAAAGAAGCCCAAGCTTTGGAATACCCTGCTTCCAATCCAATCGATGCATCTGGTGGAGGTAATGTAATATATAGTTTGGATACCTCTAAATCCCTTAGAATCCATAATTATTGCACTACCATTGGGTGTTTCTCCTGTCTGACATACGTGGGTGGAAAAGTGTTTGATTGTTGAAGACATCTGAATTGAAAAGAAAACCTATAGGGAACATAATCCTTGCAGATAATTTCACCATCAATCCTGGTTGATAATATACCATCCTAAATGCCATCATATAAGATCTCAACTCATAATTATTTTCTTTACCATCATCAATAAATGTTCCAACTGGTGGATTACCAAAAAGAAAGAAGTTGAATTATCCCAAGACATTCAATGCCTTTAGCAACACATCAGGTCTCAAGTTTAGAGGCTGAATACCAGAAACATTATGTAAAATGGGGTGAATCGACCATTGGGAACTCTAACTAAATTCAATACTGAGTATGAAGAAAAATGTGCTACAATATAGCCCCACAACACTTGGAATGGACCTGAAATTATAAATGGAACCTTATCATTGTATAAATGTAGTAGGAGATAGTAAATTCTTACTAATACAAGGGTTTCTAATCCAACATACTTCCCTTCTACCAGTTTAGCTGTAATGACAAAAGTCCCTGATCTTACACCACCTCTGGATTCACGAACTAGAAGCAAGTAAACACTTATCCACATAGAAAGAAAGGAATCTAAGCATACCTTTGCATCTATATTGGGTTTTAACTTATAGCCCCAGTGCTTATAATCACCTCTTTCTAGTATAGGCCAATATGTTCCTGAACTGCCCTGATTATCTGTAAAAGGACAGTAGGATGCCCACAGGTTGGACCTTTCCCTGTTGTTGGTTTTAAGAAGGCTTCCATACACACTCTGGCATGGATATCTTTCTTCTCGTTGGGTAAATTATTCACTATCTTAAATAATTCATGGGCCAGTGGTGGTGTTCTAGTAGCATCACCCCATGTTGTAGCAGGAAGAATGAATTCATCATACATTTCCACAAGAATGGGAATTACAACTATGTCGTAAATATCCCAGAGAATCATACCAACTTCACCATGTGTCAAATGAAAGGAATTCGTTTGTGGACTCCATTGGCTCAGTAATTCAGGAATGAAATCCTTTTTATAAACATAAGTTTTCCCCATCTATATAGCTTCATAGATATGGACATATGATAACTCCTTCCTGAATTTTGCACAAGTCTGACATACCCAAAATGCCCACATCCATTCGGGCTTGACACCTCCTTCAGAAAGAAGATCCCAATCTTCTTTCCAACCATTAGATGAGAATTACAAAAAGTGGAATCAAAACAATGTGGTCTTGGATCTACAACATGATCCTTCATATTGGGAGTGCAACCACTATGATGAAGGATACAACTAATAGGGACTGTTACTTCTTGTACTGGAACCCCCTTGCACTAATATTCATATAGTTACAGTTAGAGTATTGAAGAAAATGATTCTTTGGAAAGTACTTCTTAACAAATAGAACATGGGTGTCTTGCAAAATCCCATGCCCATACACGGGTAAGTAAGGAATTTGTGGATAATCACGCTGGTACAGAATCAAACATTTCTATAATCCCAGAAGAGTAATTTCAACAACATCATAGTAGTCTGGTCTGATGATCTACATCATTTCATTTTGATGTGCCTTAGATTTTTCAGTATGGGCCATCAAATGAGTCATTCTTTCCTACAAAAGAATTTCCAAACTTCCACTATTAGGTTTTAATTTTAAAAGAGATAAATAAAAAATTTGGCAAAGGACACTGTTCGCATAGGTCCTTTGACGAGGTCCATCATGTAGGTCCATCGATGAAGTCCACCGCATAGGTCCCTAGACAATGATTATAGCATAACTCCTTTGGTGAAATCATTTAGCATAGATCCATCACTTAAATAATTTTAAATTTAAGAAATTTCAAGGGAATTACATGAGAGAACAACGTGATGGGGTTGGGTGAAAGAGCTACGCAACGAGAGCCATCAAATTCTGAAAAGCATAGGTGAAAAAAATCGAAAAGGAGGAGACCTATTTATAGACAACTGAAGACCTACACACTAGGACTACGCGTAACATCTTCACAAGATATCTACACGAGGTAACTATATGGAAAACCTGTGCTGTTCAGCAATCGATCCAACATCTTTTCCCCCACAAATTCACCTCAGGACTCAAACCTCTTTTTATTTTCAGATCCAATCTTGTGGGGGGGCTTGACACCACATAAGAAAACAAAAAGGCTATGAAGAGAACTCCAGATATTTCAAATCCCAAGGCATGGTTCGAAGAATTCAAAAGAAATTCAAAATAGTCCCAACAATATTTGCGACAGACTCACTTCATAGGCCTACATGGCGAAGCTACGTGACTGACCTACGTGGCAGAGCTGAATGACTAACCTACGCGACATATCTCTGTGGTAGAAAATTGTATGTGCCCCTACATAGAGTACCTCCATGGTGGAGCTGCGTGAAGGACCTGCGCGAGCAACATCCCTTAAATCAGGCCCCAACTATGCATATAAATAGATCCCTTGGGATCCCCATTTCAGGACTAAAAAAAGTGGAAAGACTCTCTGAAGCTCCCATTGTGTAGCTCTATCACCTAGATCCCTCAAATTGTCTTAGGTAGCTCTATAAACCATGAGAGAAGAGATAATTAAATGGGATAAGCATGTTTTGAAAGTTTTTTTACAAATTTTACACAAGTTTGGTCCTCCTATGTAAAACACATCCTTCAGTCATCATTCATACTTGCGCGACAAACCTACGTGCCATACCTGCATGGTATACCTATATGGTACATCAACATGGGGTACCTACATGGAATACCTACATGAGGTACATACGTGACCAACTCAAGTAACCTTTTTTTAAAGTCATTCATAGTTGGGTATATCCTTCCTTGGTTCCCTTATCTGAAAGGGACTAAGTTGAAACCTCCACCAAAACCTCCTGACTTGTCAAACCTTTGGGAAAGACACATTAGCATGTCTCCTATTTGGATTTGTATTTCCAAATTCAGAGGTTTCGCACATTGGTTTCACAACGGGGTTAGGATTCATCACGTATCTATGGATTTGTATATCCACAGTCACATGGACATTTCTACTAGAAACAATGCTGGTAAGTTCCCAGTTTTTAGAATAAGGGTTTGGGTTCTATCCTCCCCTTCTCATCTCTAATACTTGGATCCTCAGTTCTCTAGTAGGGAAGGTACAGTTCACACTTAATTTTCCATGCAAGCAAAGGAGAATTCTCCCTCCCCTACCAAGATCCATTAAAGGTAAGCCATCCTAGTATAAGCCCCTCACATTCATCCCTTCCTCCTTACATTGGACCCTTTTTCATTGTAAATAAAACAGAGGGAAATCTCGTCGCCTCGCCCTCTTCCACGGTCGACGCGCCCTCTTTCACCAGCGGGGGAGGAAAAATTTTAAAGTGTGAATGCCTTTGTTGAATCTTTGACATCTTCTTGTTTATCACACTGAGCATGACTCACGTGGCCTTAGAGATTTGTCACGGTCACAACATTTGCACAATCAAATGAACTATGAGAACTCTGATTCCTGTTCAAACCAGGATACGTAGGAAGCCTCTTTCAGGGCCCAAGCTCACTGGATATCCTCCTCAGGATTCCAACACTAATTCTTTTAATTTGGGAATCCTCCTTAGGAATAAGCCTCAAATTAACCTCCAAATCACCAAGGCATCCTTTTCAAGAAGTAAGCCTAAACTCATATCTCTGAAAGGACCATACTCTCCAATGAGACTTATCGAACTACATGGGATTTGATTCCCATCCATATGGGATACGTAGGAAGCCTCCTTGAAGTTCAAATCCAAAACTTCAAGTCAACCCTGTTCTCCTTGGTCTATATTCCCAACAGGGTATAATCTTACTTGGAAACCCATATCATTTCCAAGTTCCTTAGGATGCTTTAGCATAAGCCCCTCACTAAGTTTTGACCAAGCACCTTTCTCTTAGAGGTCCTTATCAGATGACCTTAAAAGGTATGATATGTCTTTTTAAGCAACACTAAACTACAAGGGTTCTGATTCCTTTCACAAGGATACGTAGGTATCCCATTTTATAGGCACAGTCCCAAGATCAAAATAAACCTTCATCTCCTTGGATGACAATAAATCCAAAGTGGCCCACTGATTGGATTAAAAACCAGTATCATCACAAATATGATTAAAAGAATCTCTAATCAGTATATTAGAGGATACAATTGATGGGAAACCTCGAATATATACGAGTATTTCCATTAATGAAGAACCTTGAATGCATACTGATGATTCTAAATTTTACACATGTCAATAAGTGATTGTAAATTACAAGGGATAATTATGATATACTTGGTGAATTAATAAGGATTCATTAAAATATCTTAAATTTAAAAAGAGAGTCCCAGAGTAGACAATAATTTCCCCCAAAAGGGTGTGATGAGTCCAACATCCCATCCTCTTGACCAATGCACATTATTAAGTATCGTAAAGTTCAAACTTAACGAACGACTACCTTTATAAAGAAGGACCTCTTTGGAAAAGGAACAATTGGAAGTTTCCGGTTCCATAAATAAATCCAATGGAAACCTCCTAGAAACAATGATTCTTAATAGTAGAACACACATTTCAAGGAACTACGAAATGGATGCTGTAGAATCTCATTTTACAGTTGGCAGGGAATTTATCAGTGCTAAAAAATCACTGATAAAGGGATCTTTTATCAGCACTGAGCATTACAACGCTTTTTTAGTGCTGTTAAAGCCCATTTTTAGATTTGATAAAGCCCATTTTTTTGTAGTAGTGTGTATTTGGTACTTTTTGTGATCTGTATAAACAAAAAAATGCTCACCCAAAAGATAATGTATCCAATAGTGTAATGCATGAACCATGACTACTAGATCAGGTGCATGTTTAGGGTAATTCCACTCATGAGGTCTCAACTGGTGAGACCTATACGCTATAACCTGATCTTCTTATACTAGAACTAGTCCTAACCCGATTCCTGAAGCATAATAATAAATTGTATAGCTTCTTTCTAGATCTGAAAGAATCATGATCAGTGCTTATGTTAGCATCCATTTAAATCCATGAAAGGATATATCACAATATTTGGACCACAACCACTTCACACCCTTTTAATTCAAACCCATAAGAGGCACTTCTATGCATGAGAAGTCCTAAATAAAATACCTATAATACCCATATATCCCAAATAAACTATGTATGTCAAGGAAATTCTTGGGATTATCCTAGAAAAATACAATTATCAACTTATCTAGGTCAATATATACTTCATATTCAATGATAATATGACCCAATAAGTGAATCTTATCATTCTAAAAGTGAAATTTTGTGATCTTAGCATAAAAATGATGCTCTCTCAATGTGTTAAATACAATCTCAAGATATATTTCATATTTTTGTTGAGTATGAGAATAAACCAATATTTCATCCAAAAATACTACCACAAATTAATCTAGACATAGGTGGAAAACCCGATTCATGAGGGCCATGAAAACTGCTAGTGCATTCATAAGGTCGAACGACATAACCAAGTACTCATACATGATGTATCTTCTTTTAAATGTTTTATGTGTTATGTATGATATTATAACATGCAACATGGGGTAGAAAAACCTCAAATAGATCATAGATAAACTATCTATTCTCATATCTGGTCAAAGAGTCCATCTATATGTGGTAGTGGATACCTGTTCTACACTATAAGCTGGTTCAACCATTGGTAATCCACACAAAACTTGAGGATAATGTCTGAATTCTTAGGGAAAAGGATAGGTGATCCTCATGGTGAAGTATTGGGTAATATAAAACCCTTTAATTATAATTAACCTAACTACTTCTTTATTTCTTAGAGCTCTATATGTGACATCCTATAAGGAGGAATGGACACTGGTGCCACACTAGTCACTAGATCAATGGTAAAATCCACCTCTCTCATAGGAGGAAAACCAGAGAAGTCATTAAAGAAGACATACCTGAAATGATCCACCATGGGAGGTAATTCCATAAGTTAAATTCCCTGATCACACATAAATATACTATACATCGGTGAAATCACTCCACCCAACCCATAATGCATGGGTTTAGTATGACTTTATTAGAAATACCATTCAACCTTATGAATGTAAGTACTACCCTTAGGTGATATAAAAGACACCCTATAGCAACAGAAATGAACATGGGTGTGGTATCAAACCAATCAGTCTATCCAGAGAATGACATCAAATCTTATCATATCAAGGACAAAAAGATTCTAGAGGAATATATTTCCACCCACTTCAAGAGGGAAATCCTTGAATTGGAATATAATCTCTAATCAGAAGCCTAATGGGGTGTTGAGATTCTTCAAACCACATAAGTAATCAATTTCCAAGCCCAGACATTACATAATTTCTATAGATATAAAAGAGTGTGATGCTCCTGTATCAAATAAGGTATAAACTAAAGTAGAGTCTACTAGAATAGTACCTTATACTATATAAACCCCCAGACTATTCTCCTCAGGAGTAGGTTGCACTGCATAGATATGGACCAATCCATGGCTCTAAGATAAAATATGACTACCCTGAGATGGTTTGTTCTACTGGTGATGAACCTTTAAAGGTTTAATACCTCAACCACATCAACCTCCTCAACTCGACTATCATGTAGTTGACCAACTCCCTACCTAACATGAAACTACAGATGATGTAACCAAATGCGGCATCGGTAAAAATACCTTCTCACCGTGAAATAAATGGACACTCAACATAATCACTAAAGTTGACCCATCATACTACAAGATCAATGCTTGATTAGATTTCTTATAAACTAGAGGGGTTCTTATGGCCTATCCAACCACACTGGTGACACACTGCATAACTACCAGTGCACATCATATGACTGGAATTCCCCCTGTGACCAAATTAAAAATGAAATTTCATGCTATTAAACAAACCACCCCTTCCTCGATGATCAAAATATTGGATAACATTTCCATATTCCCTCAATTTCTGCTCAGTGTTGAGGGATTCATTTAATATCTCAAAAATGGTGTCTATCTAGAAAACCTTCACCTATAATAAAATGTTGTGTACAAGCCCATCCTCAAACTTTCTCATAGTATTCAACTCATCATCGGTCAGTGTCGTTGAAAAATGATGATTCTTTATGAGACAATTTGAGTACAACATCATTGAAATAACACCATATTGTAACTTTATAAACTCTCTTTAATAGTCCCTGTCAAAGTCTATGAAAATAAGTACTCATAGAAAGTTGTCTGGAAGTCTTCCCATAACATACCCAGATGATGATCAGCCAAAGAGATGAAATCCCACAAATTCATTGTGGACACATGGAGAGTATAGGTGGAAATCATGACCCTTCACCCTGGAGGCATCTACACATGCTCGAATATCTCTAATATTCCCCCACCCATGAATCAATATCCTGAGGACCACCATCCCACAAGAAGGTTAGAGGAAGATACTACTGGAACTCTCACATTAACTCTACCATAGTCAGGGAAGGTCACAAAGATCCATATAAAGACTACATGAAGCACAAAAAGGCATATCAAAATTGAGCATTGGATCCTGCTGGAAGATCAATCGAAGGTTCCTTGGGTGTCATTATAGGAGGTAATACTAGTGGATCAGGGACCACCACCTCCAAATCATGGTTGTTTCCACCCTCATGGCATTAAAATCAACGAATTCGTGGTGACATAGCTCTAAAATTTCCAAATTCATGCCTATGAAAATATTTAACAACAAAAGATAGTTACAAGATAATAGGTAAGGGAAGGTTCAAAACCTTCTTATAATGATTAATTCCTCTATTCATGCTCCTAAAGCCAAGTCTAGGTGATTATAAGGATCATTACAAATCATATAAGACACTTTCTACTTCCCACTACTAAGGTTGGGTCAGGGTCAAGGTCTCATATAACACAATAAAGGTTCTAGTATATGAAGTGTAAATTTCTAGGAATAAAGTAAAAAAACACTTACTTTATAATTGGAATCCCCATTTAGTAGTAACCATTTCAATTAATCTTAAAATTTATTTAAGTTCATACTTATTTATATTCATATAGATAACATAATCTAGTTATATGTGTCACCTTTCTCAATCTATAAAGCCTTATACTCTTTATATAATGTAATTGGTATGTCAAGTAACTACAACAAGAACTTTATATCCAATATCATGATATAATAGTTCATGTAAAATGATTTGATGAAATGAACTACCATTCAAAATTTAAATAATTACATGCTTCATAAATTACAATTTTTATTAATTTAATCAAAATAATCTAATGTTTCAGCATATTAAACCAATGGTTCATGGACAAAACATGGATTAATTGGTCAATTAAGACATCATCATCAATCTATATGGGAAAAAACCATTTATATTTATGTAAGAACTTTAATTACTCCAATTATGTTATCTTTCAAGATATGTTAGCACATTTTCACATAGAATAATCAAGGAACTCATAACAATCATATCAATACAATCAATACATATAGTAATATAAATTTGGAATGACATAATGCATGGAATTTGAATAAAAAAGTTCCTATAATGACGTATTAACTAATACCTCCTTTACTCATAGAGATATTGAAAAAAATCCCTAATAATAATAATATATGAAATAATATTTCCCTAAACATGTGTGTCAGCCAACGGTGAAATCAGTACAACTATAACAAGGACAAGATAAAATAGCAATAACCCATACAAGGAAATTTCAGTTTCCCTTGTATGTGGGTTAGATACTCCTAGGCATAGGCTCATTTCCAAATTATGACTCATTCTTATTCTCCTATATAATACCCAAATAGTAATACAAAAGGAAAAAAATGCTCTGATACCACTTTGTAGCATCCCACTATGGAATCCAATAAGTAGTTCCATATGACAATTGGCAACATTAGCTCAAGTGCATCTCCCCAAATTCCAGAGGCTGCTGAATAGCAATGAGGGCCTAGGATATGTCCATGGGGATACTATTACCTCTTGGTCAGAGTGTAGCACATTTGAATGTAAAGAATATAAACAACCAAAATAATCATAAATAAGTACTAGTGAAATAATAGTAAATCATCCAATATAACCAACATGTGGAAGTCGAATCAATATAATATAAAAAATCATGATCATGTCATGATTCTATACAAAATAGTAAGTACATGGGATACAGTGGTACATGCATATACAATATGATAAACAAAAGACAAAAAAGAAAAATCTTCCTCTAATAGCATCATGATCATTGGATTGGTGCTCTTATCCTATAATCCATCATATCACCAATGATCAAACATTAGAAGATTTCATATTCCCCTTTCCTATTCCTACATACATGAATTATGTTTAGGTACCATAGGTGGACCGAAAAAGGTGAGGGATATACTTAGTAGGCTATAACCAACAGTGTATAGAATAACCCATTTTATTTATATAAAATGAGAAGTGTTTAGGTACATAATAAATGTAAGGAAGTAAATAAATAAACACATCGGAACGGGTTTCTCATGGTATACCCGACCGAAACTACCTGCTTCAACCTAAGATGGATGTCTCTGAACCAAGGTTAAACTATACAGATATGATATGGGTGTAATAATGGGTCATAATAATATTAGCATCAAGAATGGACCAAACCCAAGCATGTTATATGGATTAGCGGACATGTCCTTGGGATATTAGTTATACATTCTTAGTTTAATATAAAATTCATAAAAGGAATCCCAAGTATCACTCTTATCATGGTGTAAGTAAGACCCTTTGAGCCTATCCATGGTATCTCATATAGGGGAACAATTATCACTCATGTCAGGGTATAACCATCTTTCCACTGATCCCATCAAAGGTGACTCCCCTAGGGAAACCGTATCGTTGATAGGTAGGTAATTAATCTACCCAGTGAGACCATCGAAGGAATTCTATAAAGAATATAAGTATCACCCCAGACATATTTATAATACACAACAAGTATTAAATATAAATCATGGTGATCACATACAATGAATCTTTAAATAGGGACCCCTGTATCGCCATCATCTTAGTATGAAGGGATGGTTTAGTTATCAATAACTCATACCATTTCACTAAGTAATTACAAGTATAATACTTTGATCAAGTTTTCCAATTTATTCAATTCAACAAAAGAAATCTATGCATAAAGTACAAGGTCCTAGCACTTGGAAAATCATTTTCCTAGATCATTTCACATTCCATTGTATTTATAATAAGGGAAAAGACACACCTCAATTAGTGGTTTAGCAATTTAAGGCAATGAGATAATTAGGTCTTCATGGAAGGGATGCCCTTAAGGGTGGATTTCATCAAGGTGGAAGACCTCCAACATCATTTACAGGTCGTTAGAAGTATACTAATCATTGTACATTAATTTATTTAATTAATTAAACATTTAATAGGCGTTGTCATTTTGGTTCGTCATGCGGAACAATGAATCACCTTATAAAGGATCAAACTTTAATGAAAAAGAACTAGAAAACATATCTTAGGTTGTTATATGACCCTTTTCCATTGTCATCCCTTGATTTGGGCTAGAACAAAATAATTTTCCAAAATGAATGGATGAACTGAAAATAGGGCATTTGATCTCTCACCAAAATATCATAGAATATGGAGAGATAAATGATTATAAGAAGTAAGAGGAGTGGAGATATTACCTTGAGCGATCCAATGAGATGAACAGTGGATTGATTAGACACCAGATAAAGAAGATATCAAAAATCCTAGCTTAGGGTAAAAGAGGAGATCCCACATGGGAAAGCCTTCTATGAATGATAAATGAGGGGAGAAATGAGTTTTGTTTCTTAAAAGGATGGAGGGAAAGTGGTAATTCTACCAAAATTTAAAGAGGCACACATTTTGTCCACACAATTTTTTAAATCTTGTGCCAACCGTGCATTATCTTCTCTCTAAGGACAATAGACCACAAAGTTTGGGGAGTATGATTTTTACAACAATGCTCTACTCACACATCCCCCTATACCTTGGGAGTACACCCTACATGATCTATAGGGCACTACTAACTAAATAGTTTATAGCCCGTACTCTCCCCTCTATGGAGCTCTAAAACAACCCACATGGTTTTTCTAACCACGCGGACTAGGATGCATGATTTATACTAATTGTGAAGCCCATATGTTTCCTAAAAAAGTTAGAGATCCATCTCCAAACAATCCCCAGAAACTTATGAACCCTTCCTTAAACATTAGGGAACATTGAAATGTATAAAAGTAAGGATTAGAATGAAAATTTAAAGTTTTCATTCCTCAAAGAAAATTTGGGATGTTACATGATGGTTTTATGGAACCAACACCACTAGTTAAATACTATGTGTCACACCAACCATAATACTGAATGGGTTAAAACCGTATACTTTCAAACATATTCAAACATTATTACTATCCTGGTAAAATTCTATGTGTCTTTGATCAAACTCCCTTCATGCCAAATAATATTATGGGTGAGTTATCCTATCATACACTTTGGTTACCTTTGAATTCAACATCACGAGTTTAACAATTGTATATTACTTGAAGAATATCCTCACCCTCAGTTTCAGTGGTAAGTAACACATCTTCTTAGTGATGATATATTTCCATTAATTAATCACCATATTGGGAATAATCTAACTAACTTTATTAATATCATATCCCCTCCATATAGATAAGTAGAAAATAGTACAAGTATTGTTCTATGTATTCTATTTTCTTGAAAGCATAGAGTTGTTTTAGAACACATAAATCATCTCATATGTGGAACCAATGTCATCAGTCAACTTGTGATATTGATAGTATGAGTTTGAAATCATTACTCCAAAAGGGAGTGACTTCTTAAAGCATACTAACAACATATTTAAGGAGGTGTATGTCCATTTATTCAAGATCTTTAGGTGTAATATTTCAATAATGAGTGGAAATTTACTACATTAAGTGAATCTAGAATATAATTCAGTATGTACGTCATCAAAAAATTTAGATAATTTTGATGCTTCTCCATCCACATAAGAAAAGGGATTACTCACTCCAGAATCATCATTCACAACATTACACTCTTTAGGTTGAAACTAACATTTCATTTCATTGATCATTATGTTCATAAAATCAACAATTCTTAGATACATATTCATATAAATACATTCTGAACAGTGATATGGAACATAATCTTCCTTATGATGTGTTCATGTCTTGTAGTTTTTTCAAAAACCATTCTCAAAATAGATACTCCATAGTGATATATCATCTGGATATATATCTGTCTATAAATTTTTTTTCATGGAAAACTAATCAAATCACTTTGAAATCCACTAGTGAAATCAATAAATTATTTTTCCCATCATAATATTCAGCATAAAATCTATCTGGTAGATCAATAAACTTTTTATCCATATTTGTATCGATAGAAAACAAATAATTGAAATATATAAACAATGATTAATATTATTTATCAAGTACAATAGAATAAAATTTTAGTTTGTTATATTTATAGTGTAAACTGAAATTTCTGACATATTTGATGTTTAATTAACTTTGTACCTTAATTTATATAAAAAAAATTATACAATAAACACTATTGAAATGGAAATTATTCAAAACACATCACATTTTATCTCATAAGACCATTGATAAATTTTATTAATCACTCTTAAAATGAATTAATTTCAATGGTTGTAACTTAATATAATAATTAACTATTATAAAAAACATTTGAAGTTAATTTGATATGTAACAAGATTTATTCCCAATCTATAAAACAAATTAATTCAATAATATGCCTTAACCAAATTTAATTTCATTAAAAAATTGAATCACATGTCAATTCCTAAGGGATCATGTTATAAATATAATTTTATTTTGAAATATTTCACATTCTAATAAGAAAAAAATAATCAAATCTACAATGAACCTAACAATGGATAATAAATATCCTAAAATAAAAAATAGTTTTATTTTTTTTAAAATTAATTTTTTAAAAATATCCATATATAATTTCCAAAAAAAACCATTAACATTTTTAAAGTTTACAAAATCTTGAACTAGACACATTTTTTTGAACAACCAAATTAGTGAACATTTAAGGATTGAAAAAACCTTATAGTTAACCCATATGTGAGCTTGCACAAACCCCATAACTAAATATTATATTTACAAAATTTAATAAAATATAAAGAAACATTTCATACCATCTAAATTAATTTATGTAGTTGTGAAATTTTAAAATTTATTTAAATTGCATACCAATTATGTTGAACATCATATTCGAAAATAATAAAAATGACTCATTTTATTATCTTATAAGAAACCTAACTTATATGAATTCATAAATAATTATAGGTCAATATGATGAATCAATGAATATTCAATAAAATTGTCACTAAATAAATTTAAATAAATTTAGTTAGAAAATAATATATTGATAAAAGAAAATCCTTAATCACTGAAATGATTTTTTGGGTAATTAAAAAAATTAAAAATCCAAATCCCTAAAATGAATAAAATAATTCAAAATTTAAATGGATATGAAAGAGGATATAATACCAATAATGATTTTAATACCTTTTAATAGACCAAGGTGACAACCGGAGGAGAATAAGATGGCTAGAGAACAATATAGGGAGTTCAGGAAGAGAGGGTAGCTGATAGAGGGAAGGGAGCAATGATAGAGGGGAGTTGAGGTACACAGGTGGGTAGGGGAGACAAGATGAGGGACAAATGGGGAAGGGGAGTCGATTAGAGGTATATAGATAAGAGGGGGCCAAGGTATGTAGGTGGGAAGGGGAACTGAGCTAAAATAAATGGGGGGGGGTAGATGTATACAGGGAGGGGAGCCATCATGTTATGGAGGTGATCATCTGACAGGTCATTGAAGTGTGGTGATGAGAAGAATAGATGGGAGAGACTAGTCTAGTATACTTCAAGTTGTGTTCAGGGAAGGGAATTGGGGGCATGAGAGGTGTGTGTGTGGGCAAGAGAATCAGGGGTGGGGTAGTAGGTGAAGGGATGTGAGAGTGGTAGGAATTTTTGAGATGTTTTAGGGAAATATATAGCGACCTACATTTTTTAGTCTCTATTGGTATTAATAGTGATCACAAAATGGAAGGTGCCAAAATTCCCCCTATAAAAATTCTCATTTATGTAGTAGTGATGGGTCCATCCTCTCTTCTAAATTCATCTCAATGATGAAATACACCCTGGAAAACCATGATTCAACAATTGATACAAAACAAAGTAGGATTAATTTAAAGCATCACAAGGTCTAGGATATATGAAAATAGATTAAAATTAAATCCCTCAATAATATATTTTTTAAAACATTCAAGATTTAGGGATTCAGTAGTGAAAACCCTTATATGTTGATTAATAATTTTTTTAATGTTTTTGGTACATAAGAATATAATGGGGTAACTAAATATATGCTTATTCTAAGACTGTTTCCCTTATTATGGAAGGAAGAAATAAAACCAGTTGTAATATTTTCTTAATATGGAATTAAACTAGAAATAAAATCATATATCATCATAAGTACTAAAAATATATTAATGGTGATTGATATGAAAGATCTATACACCTTAGTACAAAACATGGAGGGAAAAAATTTCTAGTGGCTAGAATTATTTTCTAAGAGAAAATTAGGATTATAGCATGATGACTCTTATACATTCTTAGGTACTCAATTTGAAGCTTATAACAATAGGATAAATAACTTTCTATTGAGTAAACCTTAGTCGATTGATGCAATGCAAATAACGAATAACCCCCCAAGATAGAGGTCATCATGATTATTTCATATGTCTATTAAACATAATAGTGAAAAATGTGATTAAATATATTTTTATCAATTATAATAAAGTATTTTTTGAAAATAATTATAAAACAAACTAGTGAAATAATCAAAATTTTAATTTGAAGGAACCATGAGCTAGTCATCTACTTAATTAAAAAATGCATTTACCAAGATTCCTTACCCAAAAAAAATATGAACTAAAGGAAAATCACAAGGGAAAATAATAATAGGAATATAAACCACCCTTATAACAATAAAAATAATATAAACAACAAAATAAAAATACAATCTTTTCTCACACTAAAAAAAAAATCCAACCTAATCTAGAAGCAATCCAAGCAAAATTCATTCCATCAATTGAATTAAAATTCAAAATTAAGAGTAAAAACACACAAATTAAAAGATTATAAGTATAATATGGAAAACCAATTGGAAAATTATACAAAAACCTATAATAATAAAAAGGATTAACACTACTTGGTAACATAAGGGTTAACCTAAGAGAGGAAGAAGAAATTGTTTCCTTATACAGTGCTGCATAATTTTCAGAAAGGAAAGTTTTGACCAACTAAATAAAACTAGTGAGACATGAAACCACTATGAAAGTTTATCCTTTAAGGAATAATTATATTAAATTTTAAGATAATGAGAATTAAGGTTGATATGAAAAATATTAATCTTAAAAAGATAGTAAATAGAAGGAAAATGAAGCACTTTATGAAAGAATGAAGGTTCATACACCACCCCTCTATTTTTTCCAATAAATAAAGCTGTATACTAAATTTGAAAAGTATATTTTTAATAATCTATATATACAAATTTCCTATATATAATTCCATAAAAAATGACTCAATATTCTAAATTCCTTTAATAGTTTCGATCTATGAGAGAAGAATTGATGAAATGGGGACTAATTTAATGCATAATGAATGATTATTCATTATACTTGGATTTATACCACCTAAACTATGATACCTTGGAAGATTCATTATAATCTATAATATTATGGGTTTTGAATAGTTTATAGAACTTTATAACCTTAAAGATAATGTTAATCTTATGTCATCTAAAGTTCATGATGAACTAGGGATTATATAATTAAATCATACTAGGGTTGTCTTGTAAATGGAATATCGACCAATGAAGCAGAATTGAGGAATTTTAGAATATTTTCTCATCATAGTTTATAAATTTTACTTCCTCACTGATTTCATTCTCTTTAATATTGGAGAAGATTAGTAAATCACAATCATTCTTGGAAAAAATTTCTTGGTAACATGAAATTCTTTTGTTGGTTTCCAATAAATTAAACTAATTATTAGATCCAGGGAAGAAAATAATATATTTAACTTCCTAAAATCCATGGAAAAACTATTAGTGGATAACTATCATTTCCTAGATAATATTGATGTATGGGATGAAATAATAAATGAAGTATTTAATATGGTGGAATCACACAAGCAAGAGGAATTAATTGACTTAATAAAAAGTAAAATTTATCAGAAACGTAGTGGATTTCTAGATAGGATAAGTGTTAGAATCATTAGATTTATTACTTGAAAAAACATTGAAATTTTATCTTAATAATATTCCACTAAATTTACAATCACATAGTTAGGTCAAATTGTTTTTCTAGATATCACCAATGTTGATATTTTATATGAAAAAACAAATTAAGTTTATAAATATATTTAAATAGAGGAAACCAGTGATAGGATGGATAGTCATTGTAATAAATAGTATAAGACCTACCAGATGTAATCATATAATATCTATAGAAGAAAATTTTAAAACTTATAGACAACCATAATAATAGCTAACACCTAACATGGAATGCATAGTGTGAGTGGTTTTATGATGAACACATAAGGGGCCATACACGCTAGGTTTTCCCCCTTTTTTCCACTGCTTTATTCGCCTCGGGATGGCACGACGCTCCTCCTTACGCTCAGTGAGATGTGGCAGCGGATCTCTTTTGTAGTGTTCTTCTCAGGATCAGATGATTCTTCCCATTTCTGGCCAGTTCCTCTCCTGAATCCTCGTTTCTGGATAGGGTTTCTTTGGCGGTGCAGTGACCCATGATCAAGCTTCAACTGCCTAAGGCTATCGTCTCATCTTCGGTGGGTGCGTAGGGTGGTTCATCGTGTTGCTTTGAGTGTTTCAGTTGGTGGCGATGACATATGGACACAACAAGACCTCCTTAAGGCATTTCAATGATTTCTGTTTTTGTTTTTTTGCAGTATTTTTCATATGATTTTGTTCATGTTGCACGACGGTTCGCATTTAAGGCCCTCTATAAATCTATGAAGCTTGGTTGTTTGTTGTTTTCATGATTTTGTTTTGGAGTCTCGGTTCAGGTTGATTAGCGATGGTTGGTTATGCTCTTCTAGGAGTCGGAGATTCAAAGCTTTTTGGCTTCACATTTTGGCTCTGGTGTCCTATTCTGATTCTGGTTTTCTGGGTTTTGCAATCATGAAGATCTCACATGGGGATTTTTTGAGGAAGAAGTAGTGATTTTTATAAAGCCGTGATGATTTTTTGAGAAAGCAGTGGTAATTCTTATGAATCAGTGGTGATGTTATGTTATGGTGTTTGATTAGCGATGCCGATGGCAGTGGTGGATCAGAGTTTGGTGCAGGTGGTGGACTTTGGATGAGACCAGCAGTGAAGATGAAGAAGTCGATGAATATGGTGACGTGACGACGTGATAGTGATGATAGTGTTGTGATGTTAGGCCGGTGAGTGATGATGCGATTAGGTATTCCTCGATGGTGGGTTTCTCAGGAAGCACGCTTTGCATGAGATTTTAATTTTTGAATTTGAACTTTAATTTTGAATGTGTACTTTTTTAATCAGGTTTGCAGTGAATGCTGTTTTTTGTGTGTGATGTTTGAAATTGTTTTTTGATTTTTTGTAAGGTTCTCACTTCCCCAAAAAGTGAATTTTTTAGAAAATGAAAAAAGGGATTGTAGGAACACCTAACATGAATGAATTCATCAAGAAACTAGTAATAAAACTTATTTAAATTGGATTAATATTTCCCATCTTTGATAGTAAATGAGTCAGCCTATTGTAAGCGGTACCAAAAATGGGTAGGACTAAAATGGTCAAAAATTAAAAATGAGAATTCATTCCTATTAAAAAAGGAATTGTATAAAGAGTATACTTTAACTATAGAAAATTTAATGATACAATAATAAATGATCACATATCATTACACTTCATTGATCTAAATCTTGAATGTTTAGAAAGAAAAGACAATTATTGTTTTCAAGATGTATTCAATCATTTATAGAATAAAGGGCTATAAGTATGAGCAAAAACCATGCCCCTTAGACTGAGGAGAATGTTTATAGCCTATGACCATGATCATCCAACCCATGGGAGATATTACCATGGAGATATTCCCAATACCTATTTATATGTTCCATGCCTATAGAAATAGGTCTTTCTCTATCAGTGTGGAGACCTATGGCCATGGGAAAGGATCATGGCTATAACACTATAGCCATGAGAAAGGTCTGTGGAAATAACATTGTTGCTACAAGAAAGTCCTATGGCTATATCCGTATCACCATTGATAATGATTGTGGTGATAGATATTTTAAAATATTACATTTTTCCCATGGGTTTTGATATGGAAATCTCTCCATTATTCTGTAGAGACTTTTATCACTTTACCACACAACATTTCATATATATATATATATTATTAACTAAATATTATGATAATTATTATATGTTTAATGATTTTTAAATATTTAATTTATGAAAAGGGGTGAGTCCTATGACCACATGCCACCTCATACATGGTCATATTTTCCTACCATATAGTCCAAAAACCATGTTTTACTACACCCATGGTATTAGTACCATCCCAAGTTTCCCTACAATATTAATTCACATATTCCATGTAGGTTGACCCATCCTCCGTGGACATATAGCCATAGGATATGTGGCAGTAGACCCTTACCATGTACCTATACCACCAAAAATAATGTGAATCATAGTCCAAGTATATTTACACATCATTGATCCATCACCCATGAATTTACAACATCGAATTATAGCTATAATATAACTAGACCATAGTGATAGGTGTAACACCCCGAGATTTTGTGAAATATATATTTTTCAAATAAATTTTATTTTTTTTATATTTTACATTTCATGAAACATTGATTTTATATTGAGTTACATAAAATGAAATGTTGAGCTCATGTTACATGCAACACTGAGTTTAGGTTGTGTTGCACACAACATTGAGTTTAAAAAAACACAACATACCATTAAAATATTATTATTCAATACTATAGTTATCACCTAACTGTTGGAATGGTGATTATAAATAAGATTCAATAAATTATTAAAATATATTGTTTACACAGGTATATATAATTAATTCTTTAGTGATCAATTAATTATAAATAAAAATAAAAACCATTTGAAAACAAAAGAAATCTTTTTCTAAAAAACTATTTTATTTATACAAATGTGTTTTACCTCAATCAATTAAAAAAATAACTTTTTGTGAATTATTTTAATGTAATTTACATATTATATATTCAATAATTTTGTTAACATTCATTTTATGTATTTTCTAGATAAGAGATAAGAATAAATACGGTTTTACACTGAGAAACTGCATTTTTTCTAAAAAGCAGTTTTGTCTCATTTTGCACACTTAATTTAAAATTAAATTTTATACTTTTATAAAATTCATTTTAAAAAATTAAATTAATTTTTTAAATTATAATGTCAATATTATATTAAGGTTAATTTTTGAGAATTTTCTAATAAGATAATTTTTTTTATGAATAGTAAAAATACTTGTTTTTATTAAAAACTTTAATTTATTTTAAAGACTTCAAAAACATAAAATTGTATTAATATGGTTTTAAAAGTAAAATTAGTTCAATTATATATCTATTAATCCAAATTAGATCTTTATAATCAATCTCATATTCAATTTTGATGTAATTTTTTTAAACTTTTTAAAAATTTCTGTTGGAAAACTGCTTTCTCATCATGTCAATGAGATTAATTTTAAAAATAAATTGTTCTACTTATGTGAAATGAATTTGAAACAAATTTATTACATATTTGTAATTAAAATAATTTATATTATTCAATAAGTTTAACTTAATTTTTTAAGGGCCATGTAGTTTGACCCTTTGCGTGTTTTTAAAGCTTGTAGTGCTTGGAGAAGGCCTGAAGTATGTATGGAGGAGTTAAAATGCTAAAACATATGAAGCTGGGAGAATAAATGATGTGTAATGTGCTTTCAAATCATGTATGTCTATTTTATATATTTCTATGGGTGTTTCACAGGGTGTTACATGACGGGTATTTATTCAGGGTTAAAAGGTTTGAAGAGAACTGTTTTTTGGTGAGATCTAAAACTAGACATTTACACAATGTGTAAATGGTTATAAGCAATGTAAATCACCAATGTAGTGAATCTATAAATGGGGAAGTGGATTAAAAGTTATCAAGACCTATTACCCTTCTCTGAATTTTAGTGAATCCAACAGTTCCCTCTTCTATCATTTGGGATTCATTCGATAGGGATCAATTAGTGGCCTTCCATATTTGATTTGTGGTGATATGAGGTATGTTCTATGTATTTTCTCATGGTTATTTGATCTGGATCCTCTCTATCCGTCTTTCCATGCGATGGAGGATCATATCCATGATTCAAATTGAGTTTTATTGGTTATTTTTTGTAGATGTTTTGCTGTAGAGTCCTTGGATTGACACAACTTCTTGTAGGAGAGGTGATCAGGATCTATAACATTGGTATGTTCTCATATGAAGAACAATGACACCTTTGAGGTAGGGGATTCATTTCTTCTATTATTTTATTTATGTGTAATCATAAATTGAGAATGGTTTATCCCTTTGGATGGAAATGAAATTAACCTAATACTGATTAAACAAGATTAATAAATAATTTGTAAGTGATCGCATGTTGATATGATTTATACCATTATGATGGATTGCCTATGGATTTTTAGGTAGTGGGATACCTATTCTATGATTTGTTATCATTTTCTTATTCTTGGAGCAGTATGTTGAAATTGGAAAACAATGTAAAACTGGAATTAATTGATAATTAACAGGATTAATAATTAACGAAGAGGCATGTTTGTAATCTAGTTGTTGATGTAATTTGATGATAATCAAATTGATTCAATACACATGCTTAATTAAATGTGATTTTCCATGATTAATGGAAATAATAAATAATGTGAATATTGTTTATTCTTATTGATAATAAATAAAAGTCTTGTTAAATGAGAATGGTACTTCTCATAGTTTGATGAAAATGGTTTAAATGTTAGAGAGAATGTTTAATCTTTTAAATGGTTGATATATCCTGATGCCTTAGGCTTCCCATAGTTAAAATCCATGAATAATGAATTAGTCAATTCAATATGGAATAAGAACCAATTGTGACATAAAAATAATTATTAGGGAATAAGTTTATCATTTTATATGGAAGGTCGAGTGCCTTGTGATTGGAGATGTGGGAGATTGTTTATGTGTGAAGGCCGTATGCGGTGTTTTAGGGCATAGATTTTCCTATTGGTTATGCTTGTTTGTTGTAGCTGATTTTTTGATGTGTTCTAGATGTGATATTTTCTATATGATGTGATATGGGGGGACTGGATGTGTTATGATCCTAGGATGGCTGAGCCTGGGATGGATTATGTGATGTGGGCGGGGAGGCATGGATGATGTGTCAGTAGTTGACACTTGTTTTAGAGAGATGATTTGGGATATACATGTGAGTGTTGGGGATGGAACTAGAGATAATGGAACTGATTGAAGCTGGGATTACCTGTTGATGTGATGATGAGATCTGGGATACTCGCTTATGAATCTATTTAATGTTTGAAAATAATGTTTCTTATTTTATATGTATTCCTTTCCCCACTGATTGATGCAGTTGTATGTGTTTGATTTCATGTTTCCTCTTGGTGGTAAATTAGGATGGTTCTCCTAGAACACCTAGATTATGGAATGATGATAATAATTAATATATGAATATTAACCCATAAGGTAGTTTTTGATGGAATGAAAATGATGAAAATATGATAATCTTGATAAACCGTGGACTTAGTTTGGATTATTACTAGAGGGCATGGACATGGATTTATGGTTAAATTAATTTAATATGAAACAATGTTGTTGGTTAATTAATGGATAATGAATTAATTAATGTAAACTGAATTGTTTGGTGAATGAAAAGATTTAATTAATATAGATATTTTAAATTTTTGATTTCTTATTAGATATCTAGTCTTAGTATTGGAAGTCGGGAGTTCAAGTGATGTTAATTATATCTGAGTATAAGACTAGGTTATATCCATGGTGCGTTTGTGGGATATATTATATATTATATATTCTTTTATTTCATACACTACCCCACCCATGTCAGTAAGGGTGACTAACACCCAATGGACTCTGTGAGGGTGTTTTCTCTAACATCATGGTGGGAGGATGGATTACTGACTACCCCCTCTGGCTCCGCTATCTTCTCTTGGTAGTTACTTATGTGGTTATATACTAAAGTTAGTTTTCCCATATATGTTTGTAGAGGGTTATGATGAATTGTGGTTATTTAACACACATGTATTACCAGATATAGTAACCAAAAGATTATTATAGGTATGGTGTGTATAGGCTGTGATGGATTGTAGTACATACTCGATGTATGAGATATGATGGATTGAGGTATAATAACAAATGTATGATACATTTCATATGGGCTATGGTGGATCCTATAAAACTAATCAATTACTATGTATCAATATGTGGATGGGATGATGTGATGATATGATACATGAGGGGCATGTTTTGATGCCTTTCCCAAGTGTCTTTGGTCTAGCCTATTTTGGAGAGAGATGGCTTAGGACATTTTGTGTTGGGGATGAGCCTGAAACCAGTGGGGAAGAGGGAGTGGGGTACCCTTGATGTTTCCATATTATATTATATTCTCTCTTGTATGTGATACTTAGTGAGATTTATCCATGATGATGTTGGGATCTTAGTATACATGTTTAAGTGAAAAGTTAGTTTCACTATTGTCCACTATAATTTAGCATGATTTATTTATCTTTTAAATGAGAGTATCTAGGGAGGATCCAAATAAGTATGCTATTATGCTCACCTAACATATATATAAACTATTTTTCAGGTCAGTTAGAGAAGGTTGGATATTGTGCTAGATATTACTATCTTAGGGTCTGGCTGGAGCTATTTATGCTTTGTGGTACTTGTATATTTTCTTTTAGTTATTATAATACTATATGGAATTTCATGTTTTTAATTATGATATATATATATATGTGTGTGTGTGTGTGTGTGTGTGTATGATAAGGTTTTTATTGGTGTATTTGTCTTATCCCTCTCTTCCACATGTCCTATTAGATGGTAATGCCTCCCATATGGAATTTTATTATACCCTCAGTGTTAGTCTCCAACGTGGAGCCTACTATAGGCACGAATCGGGTAGTCACTATCTCTCTCCCCTCATTGAAGTAGATTTGTTGGGAGGGGGTCATGATAGAGTGGTATAAAAGGTTCAGGTTGAGAGATGTGATGGATTTTGGAGTTAGGCACATGAGAGATTACATGGGTTGGTTGGGAAATTGTGGCAGCTACATTTAGTAATCAATATAAACATGGTACACCGGCTGAGACATGGGTTTTTAGAGCTCACTATGATATGATGCATGAAAATTTAAGTTTATAGAGGCTAATATGTAAAGTTATATTGGTTTTAGGGTAGAGACCTAGGAAATGATCACACATCATTCTTCTTTATTCCTATGTTTGAAATTAATAGAACTTGGGATAGGTTAAAACCTTAGCACCATAAAAAATAATTAACTAATTAATGTTAAGTATTCCATATTCCAGGTTTAATAGATCTAACAGTTTGATATTTTTATAGTTATAGCTCCAAGTAAAAATCTTTATCAGGTTCACATCAATAATTTTCAGTAAAATGTTCCATAAGATCACTATAGAGTAGAGGTTGAAAACGAAGACATAGAGAGGAGGACACTTTTAGATTTTCAGTACCAAAGTCTACAGAATTATGAGGAATATATTAAAAATTCATTTATAGAAGACTGGTTGGAAGAGAATAATAGAAAATTCAGTTCAATTTGTGATTAGAAAGAGAAATGGGTTTAATTGGATATGAAGATAACGCATGGAGGAGTGAGGTAGTGGTGGTTCTGATTACTCAGGGATTGTGAGAAGTTACCAGTCTTATGGTAGAAGCTCCAAGACTACTTCCAAGTAGAGTTTATTTCTTTGACTATAAAGGTGGCTATTTTACATGATCTTCTTTCCCTTAGACAAGGGAGTTCTAGTGTTCAAGAGTTTGAGATCCTTTTCATGACCCTTATACATTTTTTTAGAATTGATTCCAAATGAGGAGTTCAGGGTGAGAAATTTTGAGGAGGATTTGCATCCATAGATATAGTTCCATGTCACCCCATTTATGCTAAAGAAATATCTTGAGGTCCTAGAGAGAGAAGATTTTATTTAGAGGATGTTGACCAGAACTAGATCATCATGAGAGGGGATTCATTAGGATTCCTCACAAATCAGAGCTGTCGTATGTGGTTCCTAGTTATTAGGACAAAAAAGTTTTTGGTTAGTCGGGGGTAGGTTCCATCCCTTGTCATCCCATTTCTCCGAGGTTTTGGCTCTCAGGGTAATGCCAAGGGATCAAATACTTGTCTTTCTTGTGGAGGTTGAGGTTATCAATATCAAGAGTTCCCAACCTTTATGAGTAGTTAACACGTTTCAGGTGTTCCAATTAAAATTCCTCTATTGAGGTAGTTTTTATAGAGGTATTAGTGGCAGTGTGCTCTTATTAAGGATAAGAATAAAGGGGATGGTGTAGGAAGAGTATAGAACTGACACACTCCTTATTTTTAAATAGTAGAGAATTGCCATGGAGGTGGTCATTAGTAGGGTTATAGAGAATGTGGACTAGGTCTTGGTCAGTTTCATGCTTAAGTGCTACCAGAACCAGGTGAGTTAGATGTTGTTCAAGGCACCCTTTTCTTATTTTTCACATGGTTGAAAGATTTTTTTTATTCAAGAGTGACAAAATCCTTTATATCATCTGACTTTTTACAAGATTTGGGGCATGAGGTAGAGAGGCTTATATTTCTATCAGCTTTGACTATGCCGATTGGAGGTTGAGCTGAGTTTTATGAAGTATGCAGAGACTATGAACTAGTGTTGTAGTACCATCACTCTTGAGGAGATTTCCTATGTTTATGGATACAACCATATAAAGTGATCCTAAACATGGATGGGTTTTATTCAGTGTAGACTATCGTGGATTTATTTAGGTGTTAGGTTATGATTTATAATGATGATGGGGAACCAGTGATGTTTGTTGTCGAGCGAGACCCTTAGATGGGTTAGTGGTATATTTCACCCTTGTTATCTTTGATGGATTAAATGCTACTGATTTCATCATAGGTTCACCAGTAATTGTTTCCCTAGGTTATAGAAGAGTACCCCAATGTCTTTCCAAAGGAATTTTAGTGTTTCCCCCATGACAGGATATTGAGTTTCAGATCAATCTACAACATGGTGTATTTCTTATCCTAATGTATCTGTATAAGATAACACCTTCAGAGTTACAAAATATATGATTATTTCTAGATGATCTGTTGTAGTGAGGTTTTGTTTAGAATAGTGTGTCACTTTAGGGTTCACTAGTTTTTTTCGTGTTGAAGGCTGATGGTGGCTTGCAATTTTGTATAAATTTTAATCACTTGAACTAAGTGTGAGTGAACAATCACCATCCACTTACATGGATTAATAATTCATTTGATCATCTGAAATGGGAAATTGGATTCTGGAAGATCAATTTTCAATCAGGATATCATCATATGCGGGTGAAGGATGAGGATATTCATAAAACTAATTTTTGTTGTTGTCATGGGCATTACAAGTTCAATGTGATGTCATTCATTTTGATGAATGCTCCAGCCATGTTCATGGGTTTTATGAATATAGTTTTTAGATATTTATTGGATAGGTTCATGTCAGTTTTCATCAAAAATATCCTTGTATAATCTTCATATGAGGAGGAGTATGAAGAGAATCTACATTACATTTTTGGAGTTATTTTTCATTAGAAGTTGTTCGGTATGTTCTTGAAGTGTGATCTTTGGACTTCTGAAGTATTTTTCTTATGTAATTTCTTTTTTTAATAGGGAGTAGTTGTGGATCATTCAAATATAGTGGTTGTTTTTTCTTGGGAATCCCCCAAGATAGTGCTAGACGTACAAAGTTTCCTTGGTCTTATAGGCTATTACAAGAGGTTCATAGTCGATCTCTCTCAGGATACAACTCCTATGACAGATTTGAATGGGATGGGATAAGGTTTTCTTATGGACTGAGTAATGTTGATCATATTTTTAGTACCTTAATGAGAAGAGGGTCCGTATTATAGCCATTTTCTTGCTAGCAGAAGGAGTTCAACTTGAGTTTTTCTATCACAATTCAAGTCTTATCATGAGATATGTTTTGATATAGCAGAGATAAGTTGTTTCTTATGGGTCTCAGATGTTACATATTCATGAGCATAACTATTCCACTAATGATCTTGAGTTGGTGGTAGTGGTATTTTCTTTGAAGTTATGGTGAAATTACCTCAATGTTGAGATTTTTTTTGGTTTTTACTGACCATAAGTTCTCAAGGTATGTATTATCCTAGAATGACTAGAACTTTCATCAGTGTTGGTGGATATAATTCTTGTAGGATAATTAATTATTGATTTAATATACATTAGGAAAGGTAAATGTTGTAGCTGATGTGCTAAGCAGGAAGTCATATAGTGATGTTGTGCGTGAATCTTGATATTCCGGGAGAGTTATGGAAGAACTTGTATTGATGTATCTTGATATAGGAGATTTTTGAAATAGATGTTGTATTTTCTATATGATAGTTAAATTTTATTTGGTGATGCAATTTGAAAAGTCCTAGCTAATGGATTCTATGGTGGAATTATAGAGGGACTGAGTTTTTTTGGTGATGCCCCTAATGGCTATTCTAAGGATGGTTAGTAATGGGAATTGTTTCAAGGAAGGTTTTTTATTAATTAAATAATGTGTTTTATGGTTATCCATGATTTCCATAGCTCAAAATTTTCAATACAACGCATCTTTAAAAAGATGTACCCAACCTTGAGAGGTCAATTTTGGTGGCCTGGGTTGAAGCGTGTAGTTATAGAGTCTGTTTCTTGATGTTTGGTCTTATTAAAGGTAAAAAAAGAGCACCATGTTCCTGATGGTTTTTTCTAGCTATTAGATATTCCCAGTGGATTTGGGAGGACTTATTAATGGAATTAATTACTAGTTTACCTCAATACCAGAGAATCTATGATTCTATATGGGTGATATTGTATTGTTTTAAAAAATCATCCCACTTTATAATGATCAGCTGGTCGATATCAGTGGAGGTTTTTTCAGGAAGTATTTAGAGAAGATGGTGAAACTCCATAGAGTCCTAAGGATGATAATCTCTAATTGGGATCCTAATTTTACCTCCAGTTTGTGTAGTGGTCTCCATCATACTTTTGGATCATAGTTATGCCTTAAAATTGATTTTTATTTACTAATAGATAGTCAGATAGAGAATACCATCCATACTCTTGAAGAAATGTTACGTTTCTATGTCCTATATTTTGGAGGTTTATGGATGAGGTACCTTACCTTGGTCGAGTTTTCTTACAATAATATTTTACAATCCACCATTGTTATGGCATCGTTTTATGCTTTGTATGGACAACCTTTCTATTCCCCATTATGCTGGACTGAGGTCAGAGAGGTAGTAATTCTTAGGTTGTAACAAGTGAGGAATATGATAGGGATGGTATATTTAATTCGTAAGAGGATGAAGGCAATGAAAGGTAATTAGAAATACTATTCTGATCATATAAGGAGACCTATAAAGTTTGAAGTTGGAGATCATGTGTTCTTGAAGGTGACTTCACATCATGGGCAGTAAATGATTGGTCATTGGAGTAAGATTTATCTCTAATTTTTGGCCTTTTTAGGTGTTGGATCTTGTTATATCCATGGAATATTAGATATCAATTCCCCCATATATAATCTAGATACATGATATTTTTCATGTATCATAACTCCATCGTTATCTTTATGATGACCCCATTGTGACAAATTGGGGAAAGATTGATTTTGGTGATGATGCAACCTTTGTGGTGCAGCCTATGGAGATTTAGGATCACTAGGAAAAGGTGTTTCATGGGTGTAGTATTTTTTTGGTTCATGTCTTGTGGTGGAACGATTGCATATAGAAGAGTACCTAGAAATGTGATTCATAGATTCACCCTTAGTACCCTAAACTATTTGATGTTTATTTCTTCTCTTGTCACATTGTCCTCTTTTAGGTATTGCACTTTTTGAGTTTATGAGATGGTTTCATCTTATTGGTTTTTGTAACTTTACTCTCAATTGAAAGGTATATACCATAAGAGGTTGTTTTGGTGATGGTTTTTGTTGTTGCTTGGTTTCATGAAACTCCTCTGATGAGGTGGTTGATATCTTATGATGGTGAGATCCTTGATAGGTATCTCACATGGTGGATTTTCGGACAAACCCTTTTCATATTCTCTTTGGTTTTGGTTTTGGATTCTTGAGGACGATAATTTTTTGATAGGAATATTATGTAAGGGCCTAGATCCATGTAGTCTAACCCTTTACACATTTTTGAATCTAATAGTGCTCAGAGGAGGTCTAGAGTAAGTCTTGAGAGGTTTAAATACTAAAAATATGCAATTTTGGAGAATACATAATCTGTAATGGGTTTTCACGTCGTGTATGTGTAGTTCATGAATTGTTAAGGGTGTTTCATGGGATGTTACACACTATGTATTTATTTGGGGATAAAAGGTTCTAGGAGACATGTATTTAAAATAGATATGAAACCTAAAATTTACATGATATGTAAATGGTTACACAATGTGTAAATCCACTATGTAGTGAATATATAAATGGTGCAGTAGCATGGAAGTTCTCAAAATTTGCACCCATTATCCCAATTCCAAGAAATCTATTGGTACCCACTTCTAAATTTTGGAAATAATTCTATGGGGATTGATTTCTGGGATTCTATATTCGACCTGTAGTGATTTTAGGTATGTGATACCTCTTTTCTCATGGTTATTCAATCTAGATCCTACCGATTCTTCTAACCAAGCAATGGTGGATCATCTATATGATTCTATTGGAGTTTTATTGATTTTCAGTTGGTGAGGTTATGCCACAACATCCTTGTATGGATGGAGATTCATGTTGGAGAGGTGATCAGGATCTATGATATTGGTCCATTCTCATGTGAAGAACATTGATACATTTGAGGAATGAGATTCATTGCTTCTTTTGTTTTATTTAAATGAAATATTAAATTGAGCATGGTTTATCCATTTTTATGGAAATGAAATTAACCTAATAATGATTTAATCTGATTAATAAATAATTGGTTATAAGTTTCATATTGATATACTCTATTCCATTATGTCAAGTTTCCTCTTGATTTTATAAATAGTGTGATATCTATGCTATGATTTGTTAGAATGTTTTTATGATTGGAGTAACATGTTGAAATTAGTAAATAAAGTAAATCTATAATTAATTTATAATTAATTGTGTTAATAATTAAATAAGATGCATGTTTCTAATCCAGTGGTTAATTAAATTTGATGACAATAAAATTGATGAAATGAACATGATTAATTAAATGTGATTTTTCATATGATTAAAGAAATTGATATATAATGTGAATAATGTTTATTATTTTTATAATAAATAAAAGGCATGTTAAAATTGAATGGTACTCTTCATAGTTTGATAAAACTGGTTTAAATTTTGGAGATCATGTTTAATAATTTGATAGCTTGATATAGCTTGTTGCCTTATGTTTCTTATTGTTGGATCCTATGAATAACAAGTTAGTTAATTCAATATGTAATAATAATCAATTGTGTGATAACGAAAATTGTTAGGTCCTTAGTTTCCCATTTTCCTGAGAAGGATGAGTTCCTTGTTATTGGATCCATGAGAGCTTATTTATGAGTAAAGTCTAGATTCTTTTTTAGGTCATATATTTCCCTGTTGGTTATGCTTGTTTGTTACTGCTACTTTTGTGATATGCTCCATATGCTAGCTTCACTATGTGGTGTGATATGAGGAAGGGATCCCCATATGTGTTATGATCCCATGATGGATGATGTAATGTAGGCAGGGATGCCTAGATGATGTGGCCACAATTTATGCCTTTGATGGAGAGACACATTAGGATATACATATGTGTGTTGGGGATAGAACTGGAGATGATGGAATGAGATGATGATGGGATTACTCATTGATGTGATGTTGAGAGATGGGGTTCTCGCTTATGAATCTATTTAATGGCCTATGGTTGGGTTTCTTGTTTAATTTTCATTCCTTTCCCCACTTCTTAAGGTAGTTGGATGTTTTTGATTGCATTTTCTTCTTGGTGGTAGATTAGGATGGTTTTTCAAGAGTGTCTAGATTATCGAATGATTCTAATAATGAACAATTAATTCTTAACCCAAGTGGTTGGGGTTGATGGAATGGAAATGCTAAAAATGTAATAATCTTGATAAACCGTGGACTTGGTTTTGATTATGCATAGAGGTCATGGACTTGGATTAATGGATAAATTAATGTAATCTATAATAATGTTGTTGGTTAATTAATGGTTAATTAATTAGTTAAAATAAATCTAATTGTTTGATGAATGAAAAATGTAATTAATGTAGATATTTTAATTACTTGATTTATTATAGGATATCTAGTCTTAATAGTGGTATTCGGGAGTCCGAGAGATGTTAAATATAGTTAAGTATAAGATTAGTTTATAACCATAGTGTGGTTATGAGAAATATTATATATTTTTTATTTTTTATTTCATTCCTTTCCCTACCCATGTCGGTTTGGAAGACTGAAACCCAGTTGACTCTGGAAGGGTTTTTTCCCCCAACATCCAGGTGGGAGGATGGATGAATGAATACCCCCTTTGGCCCTACTCTCGTATCATGGTAGTTACTTGTATTGGTATGCATGATGGTCCATTTTCCTATATATGTGTGGAGAGGGTTATGATGGCCTGTGTTTATTTCACACATATGTATTACCAGATATAGTATCCAAAGTATTATTATAGGTATGAAGTGTATAGGCTGTGTTGGATTGATGTACTTACTCAGTGTATGGGTTGTGATGTCTTGATGTATAATACCTGATGTACGATACATATTTTAAGGGATGCGGTGGCTCCTGGAAAACTACTCAGTTACTTTTTATGGATATGTGTATGATTTGATGTGATGGTATGATTCACAAGGTGCATGTTGTGATGCATTTTCCAGGTGTCTTTGAGATGGCCTATTTTGGAGAGAGATAGATCAGGATGTGCGGCATTGGGGTAGATCAGCAAACTAGTGGGAAAGAGGGATCAATGTACCCTTGATGTTTTATTTTTATATCATGTTCTCTCTTTTATGTGATACTTTGTGAGAGTTATCCATGGTGAGGCTAGGAACTTAGTATATCTGTTTAGGTGATGAGTTAGTTTCATTTTTGTTCAGTTTACTTTAACAGGCTTTATTTATTTTTTGCATGAGAGACTCTGAGGAGGATCCTACTAAGTATACTTTTATGCTAAAACTAATTATATTTAAACTGTTTTTCAGCTTAGTTAGAGAAGGTTGGAGATTAGGCTGGATATTACGAGCATAGAGTTTTTCAAGAGCACTTTGGGCTTCATTGTCACTGTCATCTTTACATTTTTGGTACTTGAATCTTTCCTTTCATTTTTGTAGTATTTTATAGAATTTCATGTTTTCAATTGGGGTTTATATATATATGTATGTGTGTGTGTGTATGAGTTGGTTTTGATTGGTGTATTTGTCTTATCTCTCTGTTATCCATGTTCTCATAGAGGGAAATGGCTCCTCCAATGGCCCAAAGGCCTTCATTTTTTTATTGATTTTGATAATCCAACTTTCAAGGGGTGAGGTGAAACCCTTACAAGGCCCGTAGGTATAAGTATTACATTTCCCGTAGGCATTAGAGGAATTAATTGCCCATAGGCTTAAAATATCACATACAACCCAAAATACCTACTTGGAACTGCTCCTCCCCAGCATCTTCATCATGAAATTAGCTCTCCACCTTCGCATGGCTGTTCGGCTAGGATTTCCCGTGCAATGACTCCTATATGCTTGTTTATTATACCCTCGGTGCTAGTTACCAACCTAGGGCCTACTGGAGGTGGGACTCAGAGAGTCACTATTTATATCCCCTCATTGAAGAATATTTTTGGGTAGGGGTCCATGACAATTTTTTACCATAATGAATAGTAAAAATAGTAAAAATTAATTACCATGGTTATGGTGAAAATGGGTTTATCGGGGGTTAAACTAAAAATATGAGGGGTAAAATGACCTATAAACTTATAAAACACCCATTGGATGGCCATATTTTTACCTTAATATATCAAAAAATTTAGATTTACCCATTTTGGATCTTTGTGTCAATTGAAAAATGTGGGCACACTTTATTCTTTTAAAAAATACCAAGTGTGTCCTCTCCCCCACATATAAAAGGCCACCCCTCTCTTCTCCTCTTCACATTTAAAAAACCAGTTAATATATCCAAGAATGAAAAAAAAGATTAATTAATTCCATAATATCATCATATAATCCTTATATTGTCCAGGAATCCAACCAAGCAAGGATTTTGGTGCAAACCAAAAGAAGTTATCCGAAGAAGAGGTTATGTCCCTAACCGAGCATTTTATTTTATTTCTTCCTCCACCTCTCTAAATTATTATTAAACCTTTTTGATATTTTAAAATACTTATATTATAAACAAATTATGTTTTTATGTGAATTTAATGAACTATAACCATGTCCACTTCCATCAAATTGGATTCAAAATCAATATTCATGTGTACGGAGGACTACCGCCTCACAAACTGATGTTATTCATTTTACACCACCAACTATAACGAATGAATATAATGATGTATTTAATTTTTATATATGATATTAATGATATTTTTAAACCTCTATAATTATAATATCACATATAACTTATTACCTACCAAACCGTTGGAAAACAATAACATCGCTAGTGTGTACAACGGACTGCCTCCCCGTTAACCGATGTGATGTGTTTTTAATTTATCTTTTATTTGGATGGTAATAAGTATATATTAAATAAGTATATATGATATTTTTAAAATAATTATACATATGTAATTATTATACCAAATATACCTGCTATCTTTAAATTATGTTAGCGATACAATACCACCATTCGTGTGTACGACAATCAACTGCCTCGCAAAGCGATGCGATTCATTTTTCACTAACGCTTTATAAGGAAGGTAATTAGAGAACATTTAATGAATATATGTGATATATATTATATAAAAAATACTTTTTAATGGTACTATATTATTTACCTATATTTATTTTCATCTTTCGAGAAAATAAAAATAGAATTCATGAGTATGTACGACCTTCCGTCTCGATGAACGATGTATATCATTTTTTATCTCTAACATTTAAGGATCACTATAAATGCATATATAATAAATATATATAATATTTATATCATGGTTAAAATTATGGAGATTAAGTAATCATGATAAAATTAATAGGAATAGAAATACCAAATCAAAACATAAATTAAAAACAAAGTAGTTATTACCCAAAACATGACTTTTACATGGAATTGTTAATAAACATGTAATGAAAGGTCATAAATAAATCATATATGGTATGATACATAGGATTATGGTTCTGAATTGTTTTTATAATAAAATTGTATTTATTATATAGGTGTTTTGAACTTGTACAATTGATGTCAAGACTTAAGGTAATAGATTTCTGTATCACCCTTATTTTCTATGAGACACATTTCATATTCACCAAGTGTTTCTTTTATGTGGTGTGTATATTTTCCATGAATTTAAATTATTATAATTCTAATTAAAACTATGTGTATTTACATATCTATTTTATGATCCCTCTTTCATGGGGTTTACGGTTAAAATTTTACCAAAGGTGTAAGAGATTTTTTGTCTCAAATTGCCTTCTTTGGGACATAAGTTATATCATGTACTTATCTTGTTCTATGATGTGTATATAGATAGAAATTTTACATGTTATATCATTAATATCATTATTTTAATGATATTAAATGTTTAATTTAATGTTATTCGTTAAGGGGTCCTATAATTCAAAATATACAAAAGTGGTAAGGGTTTTATGATACAATCACATCGTTTATTAGGATTATTTAAGTTTATACTTCCGATGATGAAATATTATGATATATATCTTAAGAAACTCATTAAGTTTCTTATAATATGGTTATTTTAAGACAATACATTTTTTTCTTCATTTTCTTATATTTATATACTCATTTTTTCAAAATATTTTTTCTAAAGAAAATTGATTTCTTTTTATCTTCGGTCAAAAACCCTTTTCTCCCATACCCATGTTTTCTAAAAAAATGTTTTCAATTTTTGTAATGTTACTCTATGATTATTTAAATTCATTTTTACCCTTTTTTTGAATTTTTTAATTTTTTTAAAAAATAATATTCATGTTTTTCTTGAAAATAATGCATGTTTGGATTTTACCAAAAATGTGAAAGGAATATTTGTTTTAACACATACGACATCAATGAAATTTCCAATTTTCATGACCATTATTTTATTTGAAGATTACTTTATAAGTTTTCAAGGTAATTTTGAATAAAAATGATTTTGAGAATGTTTTATGTTTTATTTTTTTTAAAGTGGAAAGGATATTTTTCCCAAGAAATGATTTAAACATTTCTAAGTCATCCTTTATAAGTTTCTATAATTATTTTCAAATTAAGGATTTTGATTTTTTTTATGTTTTAAAATGTTTTTTTAAAATAGGAAAGGTTTTTTTCCTCATTAAACGTTATAAATGATTTTTAAATCGTTCTTTATAATTTTCTAATGTTATTTTCAAATAAAATTATTTGTAATTATTTTTATTTTTTAAAGTGTTTTTCAATGTGGAAAGGCTATTTTCCTTAAGAAGTATTCCAAGTGATCTTTCAAAATAATTTTCCATATAAGGTTAAATAATTTGATGTTACTTATTATTTAATCAGGACATGATCCTAGGATACCATTATTATTCTTTATTTTAATGGTTTACATTTATGATGACAATATGTTTATGAAACATGTTTCTTGTCCAAAGTTTATACCATGATAAATATTTATGAAACCCACTTAGTTTTGCATGGGTTATGGTATGATGATTTGATGAAATGATTGTGAAACCTATTTATTTCCCATAGGTGATATATTGATGAAATTTTTATGAAACACATTTCTTTTCATCGGTTTCGATATGATGAATGTTTTATGATCTTGTGATACACATAAAGGACCTTGTAACACCCTGAAATGGGAGGGTTGAATCAAGGTGTCAACTTTTTCTTCTCATGTGACGTATATTGTTCCCACATTGGTAGGAACCTGTTAAAACTGTATGATGGTAATGTTCAGAAATTAAAACATTCAAAAGTAGAAAGACAACACAAAAATTTTACTTGGTTCTCCACTAAGGGCTAGTCTACAGAGTATACACTGACATTGTTTCAGTTGTACCTAAATCCACTAATCATAACTAGTTGTGGAGTATAATTGTTTAGTCACAATCACTCTGTGTACTACTAGAAACTTCATCTTTACCAATAGTTTAAAACCATTGGTAAAAGATGGACAACCGTTGGTATAAACTATACCAATAGTTTTCCAAACTATTGGGTGTTGAGCCGTGGGGATAGACATAACCAAATCACACTTATAGATAAAAAATAAAGATAATGTGACCAACCTAATCACACATATATTCAGGCACAACAAATCAATAAACATAAAAGTTCAATAATATCAGTCAAAAATGTAACGGATCAATCTGTCCCTTATCACCATCACTATCATCACCGCCATCATCAGCCTCACCCTCATCCTCATCATAGTCCCTATCATCATCCCCACCCTCCTCAACACCCTCCTCTTCACCCTCATACTCAACCCCGGCCTCTTCATCGCCCTCCTCCACCTCGGCCTCCTCTTCTGCCTCCTCCTCCACCTCGGCCTCCTCCTCTTCCTCCTCCTCCTCCACCTCTGCCTCCTCCTCGCCATCATATTGAACACCACTAGAACTTCTACCTGATGCACCGTATATAGAACGCATCGACAATATATATTCATCAAAAGTTGTTCTTTCCTCTGGTGGAAGTGTTGGACATAAAACTTCCATTAGTTTCATAAATGCAGTGTTTTCCCGAGCAGACTATTTTGTTATCTTTTTGGACTTTTTTCAGCATGTTCTGCATGTGCCTTAACCTGTTGGAACCTGGTGGCACTACAAATCATACCTGAGGAGGGAAAATACATTGTCGAAACTATACTCTTCCCAGGTCGACAACATACTCTACCAGGGTGCTCATCTCCCAACACCTGATGTAAGTGATTGTTTGGCCCAAAATTGTCAGGTTCCTGGGAATCAAGGGCCTCTAAATCAGCCTGTTACAAATATAAATATATTATTAAGTTAAAAAATTGAGATTAAAAATTTTAATCTACAAAGTAAATCTTACAATCTGCTGCTGAGTCGGTTTATTAACCGCACTTCCATCTTTCTTCCTTCTACCCGATCAAAACAATTTTTCTTGAGGAACACATCCTTGTATATTCAATTTATGAATCTAAAATGACATTGAATGCAAGAAACCATAATTAAAAATATGATACCAATAATTAATTGAATAACTAAAATTATATAACAAATTTAGCAATCAAATAAATTATGGAGGAAGCAATAGAAAGTGAAAGTCATAAAGAAATATTATAAACCGCCATACCTCCTTCCTATCATGATCTAGAATCGTAGTACGTACCAATGTGTGGAGGTATTTTTTAGCATCAATATTTTTTTATTTCTTCCGAATGATTCCTAAATAAAATTAAATAATTAGTATTAGCAAAAAAAATGAAAATTTTCATTTAAATACCTCTAATGTGATTAATACCTTAAACTGACTAGTCGTCCAATGAGTAATCATATGTCGATACTGTTCTAATGGATAATAATCCACAACAAGAACCGCCACAAACTCTATGCCAACTCTATCATGCCATCCAATATACAACTCATGATTATAAGCTCTCTAAAGCTCACCTAAATCCTTTAGACGTGCTAGCCGTGCACCCTCACCATCGGGGAAATTAAACCGAAGCTGACACCAAAATATTAATTCATATAAATACAAAAAATAATATATTTCATTAAATAAAACATATTTTTTACCCATATCTCTACCCAATATTAAACATTGATTTCATTTAGCAACTGTCTCCATGAGAGCGGGCTGACAGGAATGATGTCAGAGTATTTGGCAAGCATCTCCAAAGAACTTCGACATTGATGCCCTGATTTTTCAATCATTTGACTATCTTTATTGTAGTCCACCATCAATAGCGTGCGGTGGTTCCACACCGCACACATGTGTGTACACCCCCGCCCCTACCTCCTATCAGTATATGTATCTGTTATGAAAGAAAAACAATATTTTATCAATACATGTTATAATGAAAATAAATAATGGTGTAAAAATTTGTTAGGGTTGTATAAGTATACCTGTGTTAGTGTGATTAATGGGAGCCACTAGATCCACAAAAATTGAAGGAACACCCTGTACAGGTGGAGTGGGTCCCAATGTATGCTCCGTAGGGATAGACTCTGGCATATCAGGAGTCAAATAATATGGAATATAAAATCCCATAGAGAAGGAAGTAGAAGTAAAAGTAGATGATAGGGATGGCTGGCCGAATGCTGGATGGGGAGTGGGAATCATCATTAGATATGGTACAGATTGGTGAGGAGGCTTAAATGTAAAGGGTGGTGAAAACATGGTAGGCTTAAATATCACGTGTGTCCCTAACGATGCACCGGGATCAGAATGTGGGATGGATGGTATATCAGTGGGAGGAGAAGGGTCTAATTGGATACGCCGACCATATCATCTAGATCTCGTACCACCCCCCTCGTACGAACACCCTAGGTACTGTGACCACTACTAGGATTCTCATCAAATAAATGTCACCTAATAGATGGATCTTGCAAAAATGCTTAAAAAAAATTAATCACATGACATTATATATTATTTAAATATATATATTTGAAATAAAATACTCACTACAGGCACTAGTGGTGAAATTCCCATCTCATTCATGTGGAAATTGTTGTCTATCATCTGTTTCTATCACATCTCTTAAATTGGTTGCACTTCCTACATTTGAAAACAAATATGGAATTAATTAGAAAAGGATAACTAATGTGTAACCCAAATAAAAAAATAAATGAGAGAGAATAGGGGGATTCATGGGTAATTTAACTATCCATTGTTTTAAGTGAGCTTTAACATATATATAATGAAGTCAATAAATCATACAATATGTAATAAATAAATTTAATTTTTATTAGGATGGTTATTTACTATGTTTCATCAGTATATTAAAATAATGGAACATTGATTCTACCAAATTCATAAGGGGTAAAGCAGTTGTCGAAATTAAGGAAAAAATTAATTTCTTTATCCCAAGTAGATGATGCAGGTTTCTATACATGTTTTGCAGAAGAATACAAACCATCATGTTCATTACCTGGTAAAATGTTAAAGAGAGGTCTCAGAGTTATACTAATTTTATAAAAATCACATTTGAAGCATTGAAATGTTCACCAAGTTAGAAATGTTGGTTTCGTAGGTTTGAATACATTTAAATTCCAAATTAGAAAATGAAATTCAAATAAAATTACAACCAATAAACATTGAAAATTCACATAACGTTCAAGTCGGATACAATATATTTGTAATCAATATTAAATCAATTAGAATAGTACCAACCTTAACAACCCAAGTCGAGGTAAACTAAAAGAATTGAGAACATGAATGGATGATTTTATATATTTACCACCACAACTTGAGGTTCATAGTCAACTATAAAAATTGAGCTATTGGAGTCATCAAAAGTAATAAATGGATATTTTCTAATAGAATTAGGTATGGTGTCAATTCCATCATCACCATTATCAAAAATATGTCTTGTAATTACTTCAATAATGACACCAAATTCAGTTTGAAGATGGTCTTTGACATAAAAAACCTGTTTCACCATTGATTCTAATACATATGGTTCATTGGTAGCAAGAGTACGAGTTATATTAATTAATCAAAATCCATAATCATCAATAAATGTGCCCTGTCTCATCATCGAATCAAACCACTGGCATTTCATCATTGTGACTCGTCCATGAGAATAATAATCCAATATTATCATTTTTTCAACGACTCCATAATAACCTACATTTTCAAATCGCGGTATACTATCTGATTCACTGGCATAACAGTCTGTTGTGGTAGTAAACATAACACCATCATGTTGTGTTCTTATGTTATTTTCTCATTTAGTGATAATAAATATGTACCCATTGATAACAATTGATTTATAGTCACGAAACACGGTATTAGGACCAAAAGCCAAATATCATATTTCCTACGAGACAATGTCAGTAGGAAAACTACATACCAGAAATATAAATGAATATTAAACTTAATTAAATATTGTTTTAGTTATTTTAAATAGTAATATTATTACCTTCAATTTTAACCAAGCAGAAAACCCTTTTCTATGCAAAGTCTCCCTTCTTTTCAAAGATAAAGAACGATGATTTCTATTTATCATCGCTTTATGTTCCCTGTAGATAAAAATAGGAATAGATTAACAGATATATATATATATATATATATATATACGATATACATATTTAATTTACTTACAAGATGTAATCATCGAACAAATCATAGTTGAACAAAACTGTGCGATGTGCCATCTCTTTCTCTTCAAGGATTAATGTCGTCAATGTATATGATCCAGGAATTCCTCTTGTTTGAGGAAGTTATGGAAAACTTGGTTCAATTTTCTCATACTGTTCTTCTTCATTTCTCATTGGTTTGTTCATTCTTGTAGTAAGATCTAACAAATACATAGAGCATAAATTTATACATTCTTGATCCAAGTAATCATTCACAATAGAACCTTCAGGATGATTCCTATTATGGACATAATACTTTAATATGTACATATTTCTTTCAGTTGGATACATCCAACATAAATAAATAGGTCCTCCGAAAAGTATTTCAGTTGGAATATGTACAGTCAGATGTAGCATGCATGTGAAAAATGATGGAGGAAATATTTTCTCTAATTCACAACAAATTAATGAGGAATCTGCCAATATTTTTTGCAAGAAAGACTTGGAAAACTTCTTAGCACAATGATCTATAAACAAATGGAACAACTGAATAACATCCACCCTTACATTATTGGACCAAAGACGTAGAATTGTTATTGGAATCAACTCATGCAGAAGGATGTGATAATCACGAGTCTTCAAAGATTTTAGCTTCAACTCTCTTCTGTTGACCCGTTTAGATATGTTGCTTGAATAACCATCAAGAACTTTAATAGTCTCTAGTACTTCCATAAATTTCTTTTTTTAGGTGTCATCGCATAAGAATCACATAGAACTTTCTATTTATTTTCACCGATACGCACATGATGCAATTCTGGTATGATGCCCCAATCTAGCAAGTCATACCGAGACCATAAATCATCTTTTGTCTTTCCCTTAACATTTAGAAGAATAGAAAGCAAAATTTAACATATTTTTTTTCAATGTGCATTATGTCTAAGAAATTACGTAACAAATTGGTTAACCAATAAGGGAAATCAAATAAGATACATCTCTTCTTCCAATTGTAATAGGTTTCAATGGAAACATTGTTTCTCTTTCCATATTTAATTTGACCCTTCCTAAATGAAAAAATTAAATCTTTCAATTCATTAAGTAGATCAGTTACATACATACGCTGAGGTGGATCATTGGTCTCCATGGTATTGTCAAATATTCGACAATTATTTCTATATGGATGGTCCATTGGAAATAATCATTGATGTCCCATAAAACTGAAACTACAATGATGTTTCAGTCTTATGGATCTTATATTCTTCATAAAAATAGAAAATGATAGTTTTCCCTTCGTGCTCTATCTAGACATCATTGCATAAGCAGGAAAATCATTGATTGTCCACTAAGCGTAGCACACATCTGAAATATGTCTTTCGAACATGCATCGTATACGCACAAACCCACATCCCAAAGAAGTTTCAACTATTTTATTAAAGGTTTAATGTATACGTCTATATCATTATCGAGATCAGAAGGGCCAGATATGTGTAGACTCATGAAAGTGAAAGGTTTTTTCATACACAACCATGGGGGAAGATTATAAATGTGTATAAAAACTGGCCATGTGTTGTGTGACATAAGCATTTTACCAAATGGATTAAAACCATCACATGAAATAACCAACCTCACATTACACACGTGAGCTGAAAAAACAGGATATCGAGCATCAAATCTCTGCCATGAAAATCCATCTGCATGGTGAACCAACTCATCACTAGTTTTCTTTCTCTCGGTATCATGCCATCAAATTTTTATTGATATATCATTAGACATAAAAAGATTCTAGAGTATGGGGATCAATGGAAAGTTCAACATTACTTTATGTGGCACATGGGATGGTGTTCCATCAGTTTTTTGCTTCTAATGGGATGTGACACATTTTATAAAATCATTTCGTTCAGCAGTTTCCTCCCAGAATAAATTACAATCTTTCAGGAAAGTATGATTTTTCTCTTGAAAATACAAGTTCCTCAACTAACTTCTATGCCATATAGTGGTTTGAGGGAATATTTTCATCATCTGGAAGTAATTTCTTCAAGAAGGTAAGAATTTAATCAATGGCAGTATTAGAAATCCCATACATAGTTTTCCCATGAAACAATCAGATTAAAAATCCAGCCTTTTAATTTTAACGCATTGTTGATATAATGAGTCAGGGAAGTATCATTCAATTTCTTCACTATGACAACATCATCATTTTCATTAGACACATCATGTGTTCTCATATCGAAATATTCTTGGGTCAATATCCTTTATTTTTCATGATGACGAATAAAAAAAACCAGTCATATTAAAAATTCTCCAATCAACAATTTGAGATTTCATTTTATCCCCATTGTGATACCACACAGAGTAGTTTGATTGAAAAAAATATTTGGTTATGTGGTAGCTGACTTCTTCATGGATCAACCAAGGTCTTCCAACACAATTGTAACAGGGGTAGTGTATGTGACCACTATCTGAAGCATTTTGAAATGAAAAATCTAAAAATCTCTCCATATTTTTTTTAAAATATCTTTAGATTCGATTAGCTTCATACATCCAACTTCTATCCATTCTGTAAAAAATTCATTATAAGTCATTTCTTCAAAATCAATTCAATAAGATTGAAGTTTCATCGAAAATATATTTTAGTAGACAAGAATTGTTCACTTTATGTGAAACCATAACTGAAAAACTACTCTATTTGAGAATCATAATATAAAAGACAAAAAAATACTATATTTATAACAAAATATCTTTGAATAACTATACATGAGTGTACAAGATCATGTACACTTGTGGTGGATAATTATTCAGGAGTTGAGTAAATTTTAGATCCAAGAAATTTTATATTTTCGTAGATTATTTGAGTGATCAAATACACTGACCAAGGGGGTGGGGGTGTACGAGGGGTGGGGGGGGGGGAGGTGTCCAGGGGGTGGGGGATATCCAGGGGGTGGGGGCTATCCACGGGGTCGGCGGTGTTCAGGGGGTGGAGGTGTCCGAGGGGATGGGGGGTGTCCGGGGGGTGGTGGGCGAGTGTCTGGGGGGGGGGGGGGAGCTGTCCACGAGGGTGGGGGGCTGTCCAGGGGGTACGGGGTGTCGAGGGGGTGGTGGGGCTATCTAGGGGGGTCGGGGTGTCCAGGGGGTGGGGGATTTCTAGGGGGCTGTCCAGAGGGTACAAGGTTTCCAGGGGGTGGGAGGGCTGTCCATGGGTGTGGTGGGGCTATCCAGGGGGGACAGGGTGTCCAGGGGGGTGAGTGGGCTATCCACGGGGGCGACATGGCTGTCCAGGGGGGTACAAGGTGTCCAAGGGGTGGGCGGGCTGTCCACAGGGGTGGCGGGGCTGTCCATGGGGAAGGGGGTGTCTAGGAGGGTGGGCGGGGTGTCCACAAGGGGGGGGGGGTCTCTCTAGGGGGTAGGGGTGTTCAAGGGGTGGGTGGGCTGTCCATGGGGGTGTAAGGGCTATCCAGGGGTTGGGGGTGCCCACGGGGGTGGAAGGGCTATCAGGGGGGTTTGGGGTATCCAGGGGGTGGGCGGGTTGTCCATGGGGGTGGGGGCTGTCTAGGGGGTAGGGGTGTCCAGGGGGTGGTTGGGCTGTCCATAGGGGTGGTGAGGCTTTCCAGGGGGTTAGGGGTGTCAAGGGGGGTGGGTGGACTGTCCACAGGGGTGGTGGGGCTGTCCACAAGGTTGGCGGGGCTTTCCACGGGGGTGGCGGGGCTGTCCATAGGGGTAGGGGTGTCCAGGGGGGTGGGGTGGTGTCCAGAGGGGTGGGGGCTGTCCAGGGGGCTGGGGGGTGTCCACGAGGGTGGGGTGGTGTCCAGGTGGTGGGTGTTTCTGGGGTCTTGGGGGGCTATCCAGGGGGTTGGGATGGCTATCCAAGGGGGTAGGGGGTGTCCAGGGGGGTGTCCAGGGAGGGGGGGGGGGGTATCTAGGGGGTTGGGGGCTGTCTGAAGGGGTGGGGGTTGTCCAGGGGGTTGGGGGTGTTCTCCAAGGGGGTAGGGGGTGTCTAGGGGGGGCGTGTCAAGGTGACATTGGTAATCAAGAAGCGCAATTTCATAACCCTATTAACCTATAATTACCATTGGAGATGGGTTCATGACTCACCTGTCCAACAAAAACCTACCACCATATAATTATCCACAAATATTAAGAAAAATAAAACACTCTAATATTGATTCCTAATGCCTAGAATAAAATAAGAATAATATTATCCAAGAAAGTGCACAACAACACCTCAGGTGCACCTCCATAGACTTCCAATACTATCAACCAGTGGTGAATACTTACGTGCACATGACCATACAATTTTTTTTTTGTGAGATATATATTAGAGAGTAAATAATATGTAGGCATGAACAACATTGGTGAGTTATATGATGGTTATACTCCTTTATTACGGGTGCCTTCCTAGGATAGAAAATGATATAAAAACCTTAATAATGCTTTATAACTACCTAATAAAATTGTGACATGAATTCCTAACACTCATTTTTAATTTCAAAAAATATTACAAGTGTATGACCGAACTGCTTGATGGAGTAGGAATAAATGATCATGTAATAGAGTAAATATTGGTTCTATCACCATTCACACATGAAAATGATCCCAAACCCACTCTAGTGGTTCAGGTGGAAGCACCACTTCATTGAATGATTTATAGTGTGGGTATCATAATCTTAAAGTTAGAGTGTGATGTTTCAAATACAACATTTAGGGGTACATTAATAATGCATGAGTATCTCATTGTTCCTCTTTGGATAAAAAATTCTATAACTGTATTTATGTCTAACCTACAAAATCATGTCAATAGACCTTAAATTTAAAATAAACGAAGGATAAAATATCTCAGAATCATATTGACCTCTTCAATATTAATCAAAATTATTCTATACAGATAAATCACAAAAAAAACACAACCTAAAATGATATATTGATTTTGTTCATAAGGGGATCATAATACACATTACATTGTAGTGAAATGGAATGAAAAAATATAAAATAAATGAAGGAAGACGTACCGATTTAAAATGGAAGAACAAAAATTACTTGAATCAAAGATAGATTCCCAGTTGGAAATTAGATTTAGCACCCTCGAGATCAAGTTGGGAAGTAGGGTTTGAACCACAACCTAAAATGATATATGCATTTTGTTCTTAAGGGGATCATAATACACACTACATTGCAGCAAAATAGAACAACAAAATCTAAAATAAATGAACACACACATACCGATTTAAAGCGGAAAAAAAATATTTGGGAAACTAAACCTGTTGTGTTGGGAAGTAGGGTTCACGTTGAGATTTAGGGACAAATCTTCGAGATGGTTGAGGTTTAGGGAAAAATATTTGAGATGGTGCATCGAGCTCTCATTTAAGGCAAAAATTTCAAGATATCTGGATTTCGAGATCCCCGAAGGCACTGATATTTGGGGATTTTCATTCTCAATGGTTTTAAAAACCCGTTGGGAAAGTAATGTTATCCCAACAGTTTACAACCATTGACAAAAAAACTCTTCAAAACTATACTAAATTATTTGTTTAAACTGTTGGAAAAAACCTCTTAATCAGCACGATACCCAAAAATTTCCTTAAACCATTGGGAAAATAGATAAACCAGAAGAATATACCAATGGTTATACATAACCATTGGTATAGTATATTTTTTCCAATGGTGTTTTTAAACTATTGGGAACATTGTGTTGGTATAGAAGGGATTTCCACCAGTGGTGCAAGGAACACTACCTTTAAAATATTTTTGGGATAACTCATTGCATCCATCAGAACACTTCTGTAAACTTATAACTTACTACCTTGGAAGGAATCAAAACACAATTTATAGGATTATAGGTCCCTTCATCTTCATTAAAGCATCCATCCTCAACTATATATAGATTCTCTATTAAAGTCCCACTTTTACTCGTAGATGTGATCCAATTTTCCTGTTCTAATAGTTCATGAACTGTTCCTCTGCAAACTAGTCTGTTACCTCTACGAACTGTGTTGCACCGCGTAGCACATGTGATTCATGGACCACATCTCCTCCATAGACTACCTCCGCTTCCATGGACCATATAGACTTCCACATACTGCCTCCATGTACTACCCTAGTGTACCACCTCTATGTACCACCTTCACGAACTATTTCCATGCACTGCCTTCACTTCTGCAGAATTCCTTCTTCGGTGGACTACTTCACCCTTCTTATAATCCTCTATCGCGAACCTCTTATCCTTTGTGAACTCCCCACAAACTTTTTTTGACCTACCCAAATTTCTTCCCAGAGTGAATATTATTTCTAATGAAAAAATATCCTTTTAATGATGGGATTAGTAGTCCTTATATAGGCAAAATAGATCTGAAAAACCCGCTAACCTAAATCAACCAAATCTTTAATTCAATACAACCACCATGTACAATGATCCTTCTACAAACCATTTTTCCTTATACATTTCATATAGTGCCTTAACTTTACAATGACTGATTCCTTCCACAAACAAAACCATTTTTGGATCCACATATTTCCACATGCTTTCTGTGAATAATAAGCCATCCCGCGAACCTTTTTTTCCATGATCTATGAACATCCTGCAAACCATTTTTGTCCCGTGAACTATTTCCCATATACGGTCTGCATACCATGCTTCATGATCTGCTTACTATTCACTCCTACATGGAAATCCTTCCTTTTCCAAAAATAAACTACTGATTTTGAGGCTAAAAAATTTGGTAAACACTAGGAAATAACTCCACCTTCAACACTGATATAATCATGTACTCTAGGATCACTTGTCTTATAAACTCCATGATCAACCCATTATGAATTGAAAAAAAAAACACAAATGATACTAAATTTCTACCAAAGAACAACCTTAGTTCCAAAAATACTCCCTTTGGGTTTATTGGCAATCTATGGATAAATTCACTAAATCACGAGCCAATATTAAGACCTAATATATGAGAAAAAAATATCCAATACTCTAATTCTATGTGAGCAATGCTCAATGTAGAAAAAAAAGGAGCATGAATTGGGTTCTAGTGCTATGGAATTCTCAAATATGTCAAAACTAAGCTCTGACTGTTTCCTCATAGTATCAAAATCTCATCATGTCACAAAATCTTTGCATGGGTTTTTCAGAAAACTTGTAACTAATATCTCCATCCTCCATTCTATTGCAACTAGAAAACCATAATTAGTTTTTTTATCCTCCACCATTTTCATGTAATACCATTTAATTTATCCATTATCCCCCATTGGAAATAAACCCAAAGGCTAGTATTTGTACATTATAAAGATCAAAACACCCTCCCCCAGACACTACTGGAAATTCAGGTTTTATCAACGCTTCTTTACCAACGGTTTAAGAAAACTGTTGGTAAAGAAGTCTTTTCCCAATGGTTTCATAAAACCGTTGGGAAAGGGGTGTCCAGGGCTCCCTTTCCCAATGATTTTTGATAAACATTTAGAAAGGAGTGTCCAATGCACCCTTTACACCCTTTACCAATGGTTCTCTTGAACAGTTGGGAAAGGGTGCCTTAGACACCCCTTTCCCAATAGGTTTTAAAAACCTTTGGGAAATATTTAACCCAAATCCAAAATCGGCCATTGCTCTCCCCCATTCGCGACAGAACCCTAATCTGTCCAACCATCGGCTCCTCTCGCGACTTCCCCCATCCGAACCTGTCAAACTCTATCCGAATCGTCTCAAATCAGGTATTCTATTCTTCATACACATATAATATTTAAGTTCTAACTTTTTTTTATTGTTATTCATCTCATATTTTAGTTTTAAGTTTTGATTTTGATGTGTATATCATTTTTTTGTGTTTTTATTTAATCTATAATTTATCCATTCCAATATATTAAATTAATTAAATCCTTAACCCTCCATCAAAGAAGAAGTATCTCAAATTCATTGCGGTTGGATTCTAAATTTTCTAAGTATGTGTTTTATGATTTTTTTCATCTTGTAATTAATTATTACTTGGAAATTTATTTATATGTGTTTATTAATTTTTAGCAATGTTTTTATGAATTCTTTCCTTAAAATTCCTTGAGGAAAATGTTTTATTAAAATGAATTTTTTAATAAGGCTTGTGTAATGTAATTTGTTATAGTACACTATGTAACTATGATTGCTATTTAGTAACACATGAGATAACCGGTGTGTGAGAATGTGTTGTGAAAGAGATTCCATGGTTGGTTCAAGATTATATTTACGTTTTTAGCCTATGAATGAGTTGTTTTAAAGATATTTTGAGATATTTACCTTATGTTTATTGGTGAAAACTGGGAGCTGTAGAGGTGGTTCATGATTAAGACATATAATTACTGTTAAACATGTGGATAAACCATGCATAGTAGTGAATTCTTGAAATGTTTGATGTTTTTAGTCCTTTTTTATTTGGAGTTTCTTTTGATGGTGATTTTTCTTATTGATAATTATGATGGGAATTTATTTTAGTTTCTAAATCGGCTGAGACTCCCCCACCATGCATAGTGTATGCAACCTCTACCCTTATTTAATCATTCTGTTTACACAGCCTATGCAACCTCTACCCTCATTTAATCAGTGAACTCAAGTCATCAATTCAATCCTTCAGTCTCACTATCATGTATGAAATTGAATGATGTAAACCCATCCTCACATGATTTCTTACCTTAGATAGTGTCCAATATATGGAATACATGCTTTTGAATTCATCAGTTAAACAGGATCATATATTCCATTTCCCCCATGATAACTGTACTAATATAACTTTAGGGTCAATTAAATATGGTTCTCATTGTACGTTGTATATTATGTGTCCTTCTTGGCCAATACTCACTTTTATAAGGGTGGGGTTCTTTTCACTACCCATGCTGACATGTGTATACATCCATAAAAATGTTAGATAAGTCACAAGTTTAATTCAGTAATGTTGTTATCGTTGACATACTTTATTATTAATCTTAAATTTTAAAATAAATGTTTTTGTCTATATATAATGAAATTAAATCTTTTTACAAGCCATGAACAACCTATTAGTGTAGAAGCCTAAAATTTATTCACCCATGGGGTGCGCTTGACTTGGGGAAGTAATTGAGTAATGAATGGTATGGCCATAGAGGTGCCAATAATGAGTTATTGAACATGAGTGAATGATTTGGGATTACTATAACACATAATGGGACCTGAGTCTTGTGCCTCTTATAGACCTAATGAAAATGAATATAAATAAATTTTAATTTAATTTATGAGTACTTGTTCTTTACATTATTTTAATAGTTCACTACATCGACTAGAAACTTATTCCTTTATCATTTACTTAAATGTATTTTATATTAAAGTTCAATCCTATTGAGTTGTTTATGACAAAATGACTTATATAAATTCTTTTTATAGAATGGATAGAAGTTGGATGTATGAAACTGATTGGATCTCAAGTGATTTTCAAAACAATTTGGAGAGCTTTATAGATTTTTCATTTCACAATGCTTCAGATAGTGGTCGCATACACTGCCCATGTTCCAATTGTGCTGGTAGACCTTGGTTGAGCCGTGAAGAAGTCAGCTACAACATAACCAAAAATGGTTTTTAAGTAAACTACTTTGTGTGGTATCACAAAGGGGAGAAAATGAAATCTCAAATTGGTGATGATCGAAATGAAAGGACTGGAATGGAAATTTTTTTAGATTATCAGTTTCAGTTTATTCGTCATCATGAAAAAGAAATGATTTCAACTCAAGAAAACTTCAATATGAGGACAACTGATGCATCTAGTGAAAATGATGATATTTATAGGGTGAAAAAATTGAATGATGCTGCCACGACTCCAGTATATCGACAATGCAATAAAATGAAAAAGCTGGAATTTTTAATCCGATTGTTTCATGGGAAAACTATGTATGAGATTTCTAATATAGAAATCGATTACATTCTTACCCTCTTGAAGGATTTACTTACAGATGATGCAGATATTCCATCAAACCACTATATGGCATGAAATTTAGTTTAGGAACTTGGATTTTTAAGAAACAAAATTTATTCTTGCCTGAAAGATTGCAGTTTATTCTGGGAGGAAACCGCTGAATGAAATGATTGTATAAAATGTGTCACATCCCTCTGGAAGTCAAAATCTAATGGAGAACCATCCCGTGTTCCACAGAATGTAATGTGGCACTTTCCATTGATTCCCATACTCCAGAATATTTTTATTTCTAATGACATATCAATAAAAATGAGATGGAATGATACTGAGAGAAAGAAGACTAATGATGAGTTGGTTCATCCTGTAGATGGATTTGCATGGCAGAGATTTGATGCTTGACATCCTGATTTTGAAGCTGACGTGCGTAATGTGAGGCTGGGTCTTTTATGCGATGGTTTTAATCCATTTGGGAAGATGCTTACTTCGCACTACACATGGACAGTTTTTATACACATTTATAATATTCCCCCATGGTTGTGTAAGAAAAAACCTTTCAATTTCATGAGTATACTCATATCTAGTCATTTTGATCCTGACATTGATATTGATGTATACATGCAACATTTAATAAAAGAGTTGAAACTTCTTTGGGATGTGGGTGTGCGCACATACGATGCATGTTTGAAAGACATATTTCAGATGCGTGTTGTGCTTATGTGCACGATTAATGATTTTACGGCTTATGCAATGATGTTTGGATGGAGCACGAAGGGAAAACTGTCATACCAAATTTTTATGAAGAATACACGATCCAGAAGACTGAAACATCACTGTAGTTTCAGTTTTATGGGACATCGACGATTCTTTCCAAAGATCATCCATATAGAATGAATCACTGAAGATTTGATAATACCATAGAGACCGATGATCCACCTTAACGTATGTCTGGAACTGATGTGCTTAATGAAATGAAAGATTTCAGTTTTTTGTCCGGGAAGGGTCAAGTGAAATATGGAAAGAGAAAGAATGTTTCCACTGAAACCTGTTACAATTGGAGGAAGATGAGTATCTTTTTTGATTTTCCTTATTGGTCAACCAATTTGTTACGTCATTGCTTAGACGTAATGCATATTGAAAAGAATATATGCGAAATGTTGCTTTCGGTTCTTCTAAATGTCAAGGGGAAGACAAAAGATGATTTACAATCTCGGTGTGACTTGGTGGATTAGGGCATCAGACCAGAATTACATCCTGTGTATATCAATGAAAATAAATGGAAACTTCCATGTGCTTCTTATGTGATGACACCTATGAAAAAAAAACAATTTCTGGATGTATTAGAGACTATTAGAGTTCCTGATGGCTATTCAATCAACATATCAAAACGGGTCAACATAAGAGAGTTGAAGCTAAAATCTTTGAAGACTCATGATTATCACGTTCTACTGCATGAGTTGCTTCAAATAGCAATCCGTCAACTTTTTTCCAAAAATCTAAGGGTGGGTTTTCTTCGGTTATGCCATTTGTTTAGAGACCTTTGTGCTAAGAAGTTGTCCAAGTCTTTCTTGTAAAAAATGTTGACAGATGCCCCATTAATTTTGTGTGAGTTGCAAAAAAATATTTCCTCCATCATTTTTCACATGCATGTTGCATCTGACAGTCCATATTCCCACTGAAATACTTCTTGAAGGACCTGTTTCTTTTTGTTGGATGTATCCAACTGAAAGAAATATGTTCACATTAAAGTCTTATGTCCGAAACAGAAATCATCCCGAAGGTTCTATCGTGAACGGTTACTTGGATCAAGAATGTATGGATTTCTGCTCAATGTATTTGTCTGATCTTACTACAAGAATGAAAAGACCAATGAGAAATGAAGAAGAACAATATGAACCTAGTTTTCCATCACTTCCTAAAACAGGAGGAATTCCTGGATCATATACATTGAAGACATTAAGCCATGAAGAGCGGGAGATGGCACATCGCACAGTTTTGTTCAACTGTGATTTGTTCGATGACTATATCCAGTAATTAAATTGAATATGTATATCTTACATATATATCTGTTAAACTATTCATATTTTTTATCTATAGGGAACATAAAACAATGATAAATAGGAAGCATCATTCTTTATCTTTGAGAAGGAGAGAGACTTTGCATAACAAAGAGTTTTCTTCTTGGCTAAAATTATAGGTAAAAATATTAATATTTAAAATAATTATATCAATATTTAATTAAGTTTAATAGTCATTTATATTGCAGGTATTGAGTTTGTCTGCTGACCCTATCTCTGAGGAAATAAGAGCTTTGGATTTTGGTCCTAATACCGTGGTTTGTGACTGTAATTCAATTTTTATCAATGGGTACAAATTTATTTTCACCGAATGAGAAAGGAACATGAGAACACAACATGATGGTGTTATGGTTACTGCCACAACAGATTGTTATGCTAGTGCATCAGATAGTAGACCACGATTTGAAAATGTGGGTTATTATGGAGTTGTTGAGAAAATAATAATATTGGATTATTACTCTCATGGATGAGCCACAATGATGAAATGTCATTGGTTTGATTCGATGACGAGAAAAGGCACATTTATTGATGATTGTGGACTTCAAGTAATTAATATGACTCACACTCTTGCTACTGAAGAACCATATGTGTTGGCATCAATGGATAAACAAGTTTTTTATGTCAAAGACCAACTTCGACCTGAATTTGGTGTCATAGTTGAAGTAATTCCAAGACATATTTTTGATGATGGTGATGATGGAATTGACACTGTCCCTAGTACCATTGGAACCAATCCATTTATTTCTTTTGATGACTCCAATAGCTCAATTGTCAAATTTGATTGTGAACCTGAAGTTATGGTTGAAAATATATAGAATCATTCATCCTTGTTCTCAATTCTTTTGGTTTAAATCGAGTTGGGTTATTATGTTTGGTAATATTCAAATTGATTTAGTATTGATCACAAATATGTTTTAGCTGACTTGACCGTTATGTGAATTTTCAAGGTTTATTGGTTGTTGTTTTATTTTAATTGCATTTTCGAATTTGGAATTGAACTGTATTCAAATCTAGTCAAACAATATTTCTAACTTGGTGAACATTACAACTTTTATGATTTATTAAATCCATTCAAGATCTTCTAAAACAATTGATAGCTAAATTACTAATGAATCCACCTATTCCCTCATATATTTAGTTTTTTGGTTTACACATTAGTTTCCTTTTTCTAATTAATTACATATTTGTTTTCAAAAGCAGGAAATGCGGCCAATTGAAGAGAGATGAATGAAAAAAATGATGGAGAACAATCATCTAATGGTGGAGATGGGCGTTCCACCATTAGTTCCTACAGTGAGTACTTTGTTTCAAATATATATATTTAAAGAATATATAATGTCATGTGATTAATTTTTTTGTAAACATTTTTGTAGGATCCACCTATACGTGGACAATTATTCGACGAGGAGCCTAGTATTGGTCCTAGTACTCAGGCCGGTGGTACGAGGAGGGTTTGTACCAGAGGTGGACAAGCAGCTGCGCGTACCCAACTAGACCTTGCCCCTCCCACTGAAATGTAATCCTTCCCACATTATGATCCTAGTGTGTCATTAGGGACACATGAGATATTTAGGCCTCCCATGTTTTCACTACCTTCTACATCTTTTGGCCCATCATTTTCACATCCCACGATGATTCCCACTCCCCAGTTAGAATCCGGTCATACAGCTGTCCCATCTTTTTTTCCTTCTACTTATGTCTCTCCGAGCTTCTATATTCCATTGTCTTCAACTCCTGTTCCACCATAGGATGTTCCATCAGTTTTTGTGGATCCGGAAGCACTCAGCGATCAGACTGGCGCATGTATATTTATAGAACCCTAATAAATTTTTATATCAATATTTATTTTCATTATAACATGTTTTGATAAAATATTTGTTTTTCTTTCATGACAGATACATCTACTGACAGAAGGCAGGGGCGGGGGCGTATACACCTGAGTTCGATGTGGAAGCACCACACACAGGTTATGGTGTATTACAATGAAGACAACCAATTGGTTGAGAAAATAGGGCAGCAATGTCGGAGTTTTTTGGCGATGCTTGCCAAATACTCTGACATCATTCCCGTCAACACAATATCATGGAGACATTTTCCACTTGAGGTCAAGGATAGATCTTGGGAAGGGATATGGGTAAAAATATTTGTTGTATTTAATGTCATGAATTATTTTTGTATTTATATGAATTAATATTTTGATGTCAGCTTCGATTTAATTTTCCCGATGGTGAGGGTGCACGACTGGAATGTATAAAGGATTTAGGTGAGATTTGGAGAGCCTAAAAGCATGAGTTGTATATTGGATGGTGTTCTAGATTTGGAACTGAGTTAGAGGCGATACCAGTCATGGATGATTGTCCTATAGAGCAGTATCGTCAGATGATTACTCATTGGATGAGTACCCAATTTAAGGTATGAATTAAATTTTAGGTATTTAAATAATAACTTTCATGTTTTTCATTAATATTATCCTTTGAATTATTGAATTGTATTTAGGAATCATCTGGAAAAATTAAAAAAAACATTGATGCAAAAAAATACCTCTACACACTAGGACGTACCACGATGCCAGATCATGAGATGAAGCAGGTATGACAAATGTTTATAAGTTTTCTTTATGAATTAAATTTTCTTTTCTTTCCTTAATTATTTAATCATTTGATAAAGTTTTCATATAACTTTAGTTTTCAATGTCATTGTAGAGGCAAATACAGAATATTGAAGGATGTGTGCCTCGATCAAAACTATTTTGCTCAAGTAGACGAAAAAAGGATTGAAGTGCCATCAACGAAGTTACTCAGCAGCAGATTTTAAGTTTTAATATGTTGATTTTATATTTTAATATCTATTTTATAACTTAATAATATATTTATATTTATAATAGTCTGCTTTAGAGGCCCTTGATTCCCAAGAACCAGACAATGTTTGGCCAACAGATCACTTACATCAGGTGTTGGGAGAGGAGCATTCTGGCAGAGTATGCTACCGACCTAGGATAGCCCCGACGAGGTATTTTCTCTCTCAAATACGATTTGTAGTGCCACCGAGCTACAACAAGTTAGGGCACATGCATAAAAAGATAAGAAAAGGGACACATAGACGGCATAACAGTCTGCTAGGGAAAACAGTGCATTTATAAAATTTATTGAAGTTTTACGTCCAACACTTCCAGCAGAGGCCATCCCAGCTTTTGATGAATACATGTCGTCGATACGTTCTATATATGGGCACCAAGTGGCATCTCTAGTGGTGTTCAATATGATTTCTATCTTGACGATGATGATGGCGAGAAGTCTGATGCGGAAGAGGAGGGAGAGGAGGAGGGCGAGGCGGATGGCGAGGGTGAGGAGGAGGGTGAGGGCAAGGAGGAGGGCGAGGGCGAGGAGGAGGGCGCTGAGGAGGGCGAGGAAGATGATGGGGATGAGGATGTGGGTGATGTTGATGATGATGATGGTGATGGTGATGTGTGACAAATTGATCCGTTACATTTTTGACTTATATTACTGAGATTTGATGTTTAATCTATTCTAGTTGTTTGTTTTATCTAGTCTCGTAGTATAGTATTGGAGTTGAGTTATTTTTATATATTGTCTATTTTTAGGGATGTTGTTGTCTTTTAGTGGTTGTGTGTTTGGGAACTCCCTGGACAACCCCCCTCCTTCCTGGACCCTGTACAACCCCCCACCATCCTCCTTGGACCCCAGACACCCCCCCCCCCCACCATCCTCCTTGGTCCCCAGACAGCCCCCTGGACAACCCCCTGGACAGCCCCCCACCCTCCACCCTGGACCCTGGACAGCCCCCTAGACAGCCCCCCACCCTCCTCCTTGGACCCCGGACAACCCCCCCGAACACCCCCCAGACAGCCCCCCGCACAGCCCCCCCACCCTCCTCCTTGGTCCCCCGACAGCCCCCCGAACACCCACCAGACAGCCCCCCAGAAAGCCCCCCCAAACATCCCCCACCCTCCTTGATTTAATTTACTACTAGAAAATCGATAATATATATTTTATTTATTTTCATCATTATAATCAAGGTAAATCACATTTACACATCTAATCAATATCATAGATTCTTGGTATGTTATATAAGAGATGTATTCATTGGGCATGGCATTGTTAGCTCTAAAATGTTTCATAGCATGATAAACTAAAATCTAATCCATACTAAAAATGATATAAAAATATTCTATATGAATTTCTGCAAGATTTTAAGTAAATACTATTCCATTAATAGAAACATGAGGATTCTCATAAATCATGTTTACCTTAATATTTCCACAAGGATTTTTAGTAAAAGTTTTATCTTCTATTAATTTTCTGATATTCTCATTTTAAATTTAAAATTTTCATAAATAAATTAATTTAAAGACCCATAGTCAAATAGTTTATTTGAATAATGTGAATAAACAACTAACATACCACTCTAATTGTGTCTCTTTTGTTTAAAATGGACAAGATTATAAGTGAAAAGAACAACTGGCATACGGAAAACTAACCAAACACATTTGGAATCTATTAATAATTTATCACAATGATCCATGGGTCATATTTGACGTGTACAAGCCAACTCGGGCTCAATCCGAGTCGTGGTGTGACCGAGATCAGTCTAAGTGTCTCTCTTTTGTTTAAAATGGACAATATTTTAAGTACATACGGAAAACCAACCAAACAGATTCGGTTTCTGTTGAAACTTTAGGACAACGATCCATGGGTCAAATTTGATGTGTACGAGTCAACCGTGCCTCAATCCGAGGTGAGGTGTGGCCAACACCACTCAAAGTGTCTCTATTTTGTTTAAAATGGACTTCATTTTAAGTGAAAACATCAACTGACATACAGAAAACCGACCAAACGCATTTATATTGTGTTGATACTTTAGAAAAATTATCCATGGGTCATTTGAGACATTTAAAAGTCAACCCCATCTAAATACGAGATGTGGTGTGGCCAGTACCACTCTAACTGTTTCTCTTTTGTTTAAAATGGACAAGATTATAAGTGAAAAAAACAACTGGCATACAAAAAACTGATCAAACACATTCAGAATCTATTGAAATTTTATAAAAATGATACATGGGTCATATGTTATGTGTACGAGTCAACCGCACCTCAATCCAAGTTGCGGTGTGGCCGGTACCACTCTAAGTGTCTCTATTTTGTTTAAAATGGACAACATTTTACATACATATGTAAAACTGACCAAACGCATTCGGTTTCTATTGAAACTTTAGGAGAACGATACATAGGTCATATGTGAAGGGTACGAGTCAATATCGCCTCAATCCGAGGCATGGTGTGGCCGAAACCACTCAAAGTGTCTCTCTTTTGTTTAAAATGGACTTCATTTTAAGTGAAAACAACAACTATCATACGGAAAACTGACCAAATGGATTCTGATTGTGTCAATACTTTAGAAAAAAGATCCATGGGTCATATGTGACGTGTACGAGTCAACCTCTCCTCAACCCGAGGCACGGTGCAGCTGGCACCACTCTAAGTGTCTCTCTTTTGTTTCAAAAGGATAACATTTTAAGTGAAAACATCAACTGGCATATAGAAAACTAACCAAACACATTCGAAATGTGTTGATGCTTTAGTAAAACGATCCATGGGTCATATGTGATGTGTACGAGTCAACATCACCTCAATCTGAGGCATGGTGTGGCTGGGATCTGTGTAAGTGGCTCTCCTTTGTTTAAAATGGACAACATTTTAAGTACATACAAAAAACTGACCAAACGGATTCTGATTGTGTTGATACATTAGAAAAACGATCCATGGGTCATATGTGACGTGTATGAATCAACCCCACCTCAATCTGAGACATGGTTTGGCCGACACCACTCAAAGTCTCTATCTTTTGTTTCAAAAGGACATCATTTTAAGTGAAAAACATCAGTTGGCATACGGAAAACTGACCAAACACATTCGGATTGTGTTGATACTTTAGGAAAATGATCCATGGGTTATTTGAGACATGTACGAGTCAACCTCGTCTAAATCCAAGATGTGGTGTGGCCAGTACCACTCTAACTGTGTCTCTTTTGTTTAAAATGGACAATATTATAAGTGAAAACAACAACTAGCATACGAAAAACCGAGAAAACACATTCGAAATCTGTTGAAATTTTAGGAAAATGATCCATGGGTCATATGTTATGTGTATGAGTCAACTGAACTTCAATAAAAGTCGTGGTGTGGCCAAGACCACCCAAAAGTTCTCTCTTTTGTTTAAAATGGACAACATTTTAAGTACATACGGAAAACCAACCAAACAGGTTCTGATTGTGCTAATATTTTGGCAAAATGATCCATGGGTCATTTGTGACATGTATGAGTCAATATTGCCTCAATATAAGGCGCGGTGCGGCTATAACCACTCAAAGTGTCTCTCTTTTGTTTAAAATGGACTTCATTTTAAGTGAAAACAACAACTAGCATATGGAAAACCGAACAAACAGATTCTGATTGTGTCTATACTTTAGCACAATGATCCATGGGTCATATTTGATCTGTAAGAGTCAACCCCGCCTCAATCTGAGGCACGGTGTGGCCGACACCACTCAAAGTGTCTCTCTTTTGTTTAAAATGGACTTCATTTTAAGTGAAAACAACAAGTGACATACAAAAAACTAAAAAAATGCATTCAAAATGTGTTGATGCTTTAGGATAACGATCCATGGGTCATATGTGACGTGTATGAGTCAACCTCGACTCAATCTAAGGTGTTGTGTGGCCGACACTACTCTAAGTTTCGCTCTTTTGTTTCAAAAGGACAACATTTTAAGTGAAAACATCAACTGGAATACAGAAAACTGACCAAACGCATTCGGATTGTGTTGATACTTTAGGAAAATGATCCATGGGTCATTTGAGACATGTAAGACTCAACCCCGTCTAAATCCGAGATGCGGTGTGACCGGTACCACTCTAACTGTGTCTCTTTTGTTTAAAATGGACAAGTTTTTAAGTGAAAAGAACAACTCGCATACGAAAAACTGACCAAACGCATTCAGAATGTGTTGAAATTTTAGGAAAATGATCCATGGGTCATATGTTACGTGTACGAGTCAACTGCGCCTCAATACAAGTCGCGGTTTGGCCGATACCACTCTAAGTGTCTCTCTTTTGTTTAAAATGGACAACATTTTAAGTACATACGAAAAACCAACCAAACGCATTAGGTTTCCATTTAAAATTTAATATAACGATACATGGGTCATATTTGATGTGTATGAGTCAACCTCACCTCAATCTGAGGTGCAGTGTGGCCGACAATACTCAAAGTGTCTATCTTTTGTTTAAAATGGACTTCATTTTAAGTGAAAACAACAACTATCATACGGGAAAATGACCAAATGGATTTTGATTATGTCAATACTTTAGAAAAATGATCCATGGGTCATATGTGACGTGTAAGAGTCAACCCTGACTCAATCTGAGGCGCGATGTGGCTGACACCATTCATAGTGTCTCTCTTTTGTTTAAAATGGACATCATTTTAACTGAAAACAACAACCGACATATGAAAAACTGATCAAACACATTCAAAATGGGTTGATGCTTTAGGAAAATGATCCATGGATCATATGTGATGTGTACAAGTCAACCCCGCCTCAATATGAGGCACGGTGTGGCCGAGATCACTCTAAGTGGCTCTCCTTTGTTTAAAATGGACAACATTTTAAGTAGATATGGAAAAATGACCAAACGGATTCTGATTGTGTTGATACTTTAGCACAACGATCCATGGGTTATATGTGATGTGTAAGAATCAAACTCGCCTAAATCTGAGATGCAGTGTGGCCGGCACCACTCAAAGTGTTTGTCTTTTATTTCAAAAGGACATCATTTAAAGTGAAAAACATCAGCTGGCATACGGAAAACTGACAAAATGCATTTAGATTGGGTTGATACTTTAGGAAAATGATCCATGGGTTATTTGAGACTTGTACAAGTCAACCTCGTCTAAATTTGAGATGCGGTGTGGCCGGTACCACTCTAACTATGTCTCTTTTGTTTAAAATGGACAAGATTATATTGAAAAAAACAACTGGCATACAGAAATCCAACCAAACACATTCGAAATCTGTTGAAATTTTAGGACAACAATACATGGGTCATATGTTATGTGTACGAGTCAACCGAGCCTCAATAAAAGTCGCGGTGTGGATGGGACCACCCAAAATGTCTCTCTTATGTTTAAAATGGACAACATTTTAAGTACATATGGAAAACCGACCAAACAGATTCTGAATGTGTTGATATTTTAGCATAATGATCCATGGGTCATTTGTGATGTGTATAAGTCCACCCTGCTTCAATACAAGGTGAAGTGTGGCTAGAACCATTCAAAGTGTCTCTCTTTTATTTAAAAAGCACTTCATTTTAAGTGAAAACAACAACTGACATACGGCTAACCGACCAAATGCTTTCGGAATATGTTGATACTTTAGGAAAACGATCCATGGGTCATTTGTGACATGTACGAGTTAACATCACCTCAATCCGAGGTATGGTGTGGCTGGAATCACTCCAGGTATATGTATTTTATTTAAAATGGACATCATTTCTAGTAAAAATATATGGTATACAAAAAACCAATCAAATTATGAATTGAATTCTGGATTCCACATATAATTGTCATCTAAATTTTAAATTGAATTCTAAATGAATTATGTATGTTTATAATTATGTTATGAATTCTAATTTAATTATGGATGTGTATAGTTCCAGGATGTATTATATGTTAAATGTGTATGAATTTATTCTCAATACGTATGTGTTAGTTGGTTATTGGAGGTACAATAATTGTATATGTATGTGTTAGTTTATTGCAAGTACAATAATTGGAAATGATTGAAAATGAGAGGGAATGTTGCTGTGCAAAATGCACAAAATGAGCACTGCTGTGCAAATTGCAGGCTACTGTGCAATTTGCACAGCATAGTCTATGCCAACAGTTTGAAACCATTGGCATAGCCTCTCTGAGTATTTTTTTACCAATGGTTCATAGAACCATTGGTAAAACTCCTTTCCCAACAGTTTCTAAACCATTGGGAAAGGATCCCTCTGCTTGGTTTTCCCAAGGGTTCAAGCCAAACCGTTGGGATAAGTTCATTTTTTCTAACATATCCCAATGGTTCACTATAAACCATTGGGAAAATCTTTCCCAATGGCTTACTTCCCTACGGTTTGCAGAATCGTTGGTATAACATATACCAAAAGTTCTACAGCCTTTCCCAATGGTTCAGAACCGTTGGGAAAGATGGTATTTCTAGTAGTGAGATTATATCTACCCCATAAACCTGCATCACTTCCACAATAAGGTTAAAACCGTTAATACAATTGGGGAGAGGGGAAAACCATAACCACCTTATGCCTTGGGAGGTGGTTGAACACCAAGGTTAAAAATATGATTCTCAAACACATGTACTGACAATGGATTGGTTAGTATGCCATGCACTTGATCCTCAGTTCCAATATGATCTTTTTTAATAATTCCTTGTTCAAATTTTTCCTTGATAAAAATATATCTAATTTCAATGTGTTTTGTATGAGAATGATGAACAAGATTATTCATAAGATCAATTACACTATTGTTTTCACAGTGAATCACCATTGGTTATTTCACCTCATCACAAATATCAGTCAGTTATTACTTTATCCAAAGTAGCTGAGTGCAAGACTTTGTAATAGAGATATACTTAGCTTTAGTAGTATTGGGAGAAGTACATTCCTATTTCTTACTCAACCAGTCCACATATTTCATGCCAATAAATAATTCTCCACCACTTGTGAACATTATAGAAAATATATTTCTTGCCCAATCATCATTAGAATACGCTGATAGTTCATTATCTCTTCTTGTAGCAAATTATAGTCCATAATTGTGAGTAACTTGAATGTACCTCATGATTCTTTTCACTACTGACATATGTTATTACTTTGGATTAATTTGAAATAGGTATTCTTAATAATGTTTTAAAGATAATATTTTTTCTTATTGTAGTCAAGTAAAATAAGATTCCAATGATTCTCCTATACATTGTAGGATCTATAGATGACTCATATTCATGCTTTCCCAGTTTTTCCCTACCGCAATCGAAGTCGACATTGGTTTGGAATCATGTATATTGAATTTATTAAAAAACCCTCTTGTATACATTTCTTGAGAAATAAATGTGTATTCTTTTCTATGAATAACTTGAATCCCTAAGAAGTATGTGAGTTTACCAATCAAAGACATTTCAAATTTTGATTTCATTTTATTGGAAAATTCGTCCCCTGATCCTTGCCTACTTCCACTAAATATAATATCATCTATGTACACCAGTACCATGAAATGATATTTATGAGAATTATTCATGTATATATTGGGATTCAATCATCCTCTTTTAAATTCTAGATTATTTAGATAAGAATACAGTTGAGATTATCATGCCTCTAGTGCCTGTTTCAGACCATATAATACCTTCTTTAATCTGCAAACCTTATTTTCATCATTACCAAGAAAAAACCCAATGGGTTTTCAATTTAGAATTATTCTTCAATATAAACATTCAAGAAATCTATTTTTACATCAATTTGATACATTTTGTATCATATTTGAATTTCCATGTCAAGTAAAAGACTGATCGACTCCATTCTAACCACTGGAGAAAATGTTTCTTCAACATCACCACCTTCAATTTGTGAATATCCTTTACACACCAATTGCACATTATTTTTTATCACACTACCTTGCTCATCAAATTTATTCTTAAATATCCACTTGATACCAATCACATTTGTGAATTTCGAGTCTCGTAAAAAGATCTCATGTCTGGTTCTTGTCAATCTGATCTAAATCATTATTCATGGATTTAACCCATGATTCATCCTTTGTAGATTCTTCAAATGAAGATGGTTCCACAACTGATAGGAAGGTATATTGTGCATTATTCCTCATTATTCTTGTATGTGTGGGTGTTTTCCAATCCCCAATTATGTTACATTGATAAATCATTTCTCTTCAATTTTTCTTGTGAGGTTCAGAAGAATTTTATTCATCCATGGTTTCCTCTTCTGATTCTTCTTTTGAATCAACATCCTGTTGTGACCCATGAATGTTTGGAACAACTTCCTATAATTTTTTATTTGGATATGTTCTATGTCCACATTCTTCTTCATCTTCTTCATATCATCGTAATAATTCTTTGAGGAATTTGTGTTCTTATCTTCAATGATCTTCACATCACTAATTTCCCAAAATAATTACAAGATGATTATTGAAAAATTTGTAGTATTTTCTCTTAATTGAATATATGAGGATTATTCCTTAATCTACAAAATCATCATACTTCCCTTGATTTAATTCTTTATTTCAGATGAAACATTTACTTATGAAAACATGAAAATGCATCAAAGAGGGATTCCTTCCATACCAGAACTCATATGGTGTCATTTATTCTATTATATAAAGACCTATTTGATTTTAAGTATACATTGTAGCTTGAAAAACCTATTTCCAGTAATGGTGAGGGATAAAACTCTCAACCAGCATAGTTCCAGCCATATTGTTCACATGTCGATTCCTATGCTCAAAAATTCTATTTTTCTATGAGGATCCCACAACATCCACTAATGTTGTATTACATGTTTCTTTAGGTAATTCTAAAACTCAATGGATGTGTATTCCCATCCATTTTCAGACCTCATAACTTCTATTTTCCATCCAATATCATTCTCAGCTATTCATTGATACATTTTCATTCAGTCAAGCACTTGTTTTTCCCGTGTATGACCATGACACAAGACATTATTCTATAATCATCAATAAAAAGAATGAAGTACATTTTTTTACATATGTTCCAATAAAATTTATCGGACTACATACATATGTATGGATAAGATCAAGAATATTTGATTCCCTTTTCTTCTTTGGCTGATATGAACTGCAGGCCAACTTCCCTCATATACAAGCATCACAAGTATTTTCTTGTTCACACTTTAGATTGGGGATATCCATGACTATATTTGTAGGATCGAAATATGATGTAGTTACTCAATATACAAGAGGGGGGGGGGGTGAATTTTATCCTTTAAAAATTCCTTTGGAACCTTTAAAGTTGATATAAAACTTTCATTTTTAACCTTAAGAAAAACCATGTTTAACAAAGTTAAACAAGGTAAATTCACAAGACCACTTAGTTCTACAGACTTTCTAGGTTCTAAATATATGGTTCCAGAAATGGAACTTAAGAAAAGCTTAAAAGGAAGAAGATTCTACCTTAAAATGTATATAATCTTATTAATCAGAGTATACAAGTATAAGAAAGTATAAGATAGTTATACTTTCCTTATTAATCAAAATGCAGTAGAAAATAAACTTGAAACAATACAAGTAACAAGTATGAAATATTTTAACCCAAAGAGTAGGGTATCCAACAACCTTGGATAAAGGTCCCTTGATTTATACTTTCATGAAAGTCTATCTTACCCACACTATAACTCCCCATTCTTCCATGGTACGATTCTCTATGAATAATACAGTAGCGTGTGTTGTACGAAACTTCGAGTTCTAACACACACCACAACCAATCAAACTAGCCGTTATGAATTGTAATACCCACTTTTTGGAATTTTATACATTTTATCTTTCAAAATGGACTTCATTTTTGGATTCGGAATATTGAAATTATCTTAGGGTGATTTTTTGGTACTTTTCTGATAACTTTCATATTTTTTGATGAATAGTGAAAATTACTAAATTTTAATTAAAAACAACTTTTTTCATCGAAATAATTAATAGTGATAAATTATGAATTTGAGTGATTTTAGAGTATAATTAGATTATATTTTTACCATTTAATCCAATGTTGGTCATTGGATATAAATTCACATTTAAACTGAACATAAGAAAGTGCCAATCTTTTGATAATTATTATCTCTTAAAAACACTTTTTTCATTTTAACAACGGGAATTAATTTTAAATTAATTACTGCCACTTCGGTGTTTTGAATTTAGAAAAAAGGATTTCATATTTAGAATCAGGAGTTAAAAATTGTTTAAATAGGTAAATTTTATTTTTAGACACTTTGAATAATTATTTCGGTAAATATTTTATTTATCGTGGTTAAAGGGTAAATCTGGTAAATAAGGGTAAAAAAATAATATAATAATAATAATAAATTACCCTAAAACATGTCCTAACCCTATTTGTTGATACATTTCCGACCATGGTAATCTTTGGTTCTATTTTGGGGCCCCATGGATCCACTTGTAAGTGATAATGACACTTTATATTAATTAAGTTAAAGTAAATACAAAAATGACATAAGCATATATCTTTTAGAAAAAAAATTTTTACATAGGGTTATATATGTTATATTTTAGACAATAAATATTTATTATAAATCTAAAATGATTTAATAGATAATGGTATTTTATTTATAATTTTTAGACATTGAATAATTAAATTTATTTATGACACAAGAATGATGCAGTATTTTCCTTATTAATGAAAGAATTAAATAATTAGTATTATAAATGTTAAAATAAATATAATTTTAAAGTTTTTATGACATAAAAGAATTTTATTAAATAATATGACATTTTAGGATTGCTTAAATTAATTTGGTTTTAATTAATAAAGTTTTTAAGACTTAAAAAAAATCAATTATTAAATAGTGTCAAAATTGACATAAAAGAGTTTTTAAAACAAATATTATATTATTAATTCATATTCTATTCCTAAAAATCTAAGGTTCGTCCAAAGGACTTATATAATGATATTTGTATCATTAATGGACCACTTGGGGGTCTCTTTAAATTATATAGTAAGTTTCTTAACCATATAATATAAAAATTCAAAGTGGCATGGTAAATGTCAAGCTATTTAACTAAGAGTTAAATATAAATGATAAGGTTAATATAGTGACCCAAACCTATCTAAAATATATTTCTGAAATTATTTCAACCCATAACCACCTTATACTTTTAATAATCCACTTTGGATCCATTAGAAACTGAATATGAATTTATTATAAATTAATACTTTAAGTTTTTCATAAAGAGCCCCTCCTCCCCCTTATAAAAGGAAACCAATTATAACCAATTATTCATACCTTAAAAGCCTTTTGGTTTGGAAAAACTATGTCAAAATACCGTCTAAACTATCCTACCTTAATCCTAGAGGCCTTCCTTTAGTCAGAAAGCCAACTTAAGGATCCCTTTTGATCAAGTCAAAAGGAAGAACACGAAGAAGAGGTAATGTTTTCACCACCCTCTTTCAAGTTCCTTTCTTCTTTAACTTCTTATTTCTTTGTTATTTCCATTCTAAAATAATAACTCCAATATCTTCTATATACTGTGATGTTATTATAAATATTGTACAACCATATTCATTATTCTATCTATCCTTTGAATGACATGTCACCATACGTGCGTACGTACAACGTACCGTCTCCACGTCGTGGTGTAATTGTTATTCAATATATTATTATTTGGATGGGTATAATAATGATGTTTAATTCATGTAAATAATAAATATAACATGATAATTATTCTGTATATATATGATATACTATCCAATTATATATTATTTCAATATCAAAAGAATGATATTGTCACTCGTGCGTACGTACGGATTACCGTCTCCACGAACGCGATGAGATTCATTCCCCATCATATCCATTCAAGACTAAATTTCATTTGATGATTAAAAATAATGTTTAGATACATGATATAATTCAGGATATGAATAATATTCATCCCATTCATGACAAATATGGCTCACATAACAAAGAATATAAAGGAAAATGAATCTGTTAACACCCGAAATGACGATAATACTAAGATATTATCAACAAATCAATGTTAAAGGATAATATATGATATCATATTAATTTATATGATTATTGTATAATTAAATAACAATTATTTAACCATTATACAAGAGGTTAACTTACCCTCGACCAAGGAAAAAGTACAAGGTAAGGGGTTTCTTATCTCACTTTTAATTCTGTGAGATTTCCATTGTTCACCACTTATTCATTGCATGTCGTGTGTGTACTGCCCATTATTGTATTCATTGTGTAATATAATTTAATTTATGGATATTTATATCATCTTTGTATGATTCTTCTTTCATGTATTTATGTTTTTTATGTTACCAAATCGATAAGGGAATTTGAAATCTCAATTTCTACTCATTCGGCTTTACGCACACTTCAGTAATTATTTTACTCCAAGATTATGTGTGGAATAACTATTCATTTTATTATGTCATAATTTTCACTCACCTTTCTGTGGATATATTTTTTATACACATAATAAATCCATTTATAGATTCTAAAGTCATCGATATGAACTGAATAAGAGTAATTTTAACTCAATCTCTATTTATTGAGTTAAACGTCCAATTCATTAGTGTTGTTTTTACAATAATATGTGTGAATGTACTATGATTAATTTACACTGAATATCCAATTATATTGAGTGTATTTATATTTTTCACACATAATTATGTTGTTGATTTATCCTTAACCAAAGGATACGGTCTTTATAACAGATTTCATCTCAATTTACATTCCATTAAGACTTCATTGTTGTTATACACCAATTCACTTTTATATGGTGTATATAATGTACTTTGACATAGTATATCATGAATCCCTTTATTATCAAGAAATTATAATGTTTTTATTACCTCAATTACTTGTATTCAAGTGTCTCTATTTTGGTTAGGAACTCTAACTAAAATATCATTTTAAATGTTTTAAAGATTTATTATTCTAAATCTTTATCATTAATGTCCATGTTTTAAAAATGGTTTTAAGGATTTATTTATATGGAAATTAAAGTTTTAAAACTAAAAATTACTTTTAAAAGTTTCAAAGTGGTATTTGGACACTTTGATTAAAAAATCTATTGTAAACGACTTCGTGACAAATAGTGTGACTTTTAAATGTTTTCAAGAAAAAGGGGGATATTTCTCTCAAATAGTTTTGATGATTATTTTAATCTATGTCGATATCCTTCATTATTCTCGATTGAGGTTAATTTTCTACAATAAAACCTTCCATATTGTATTGAATGAGTTATGTTTTACTATGTATGTGATTTTTTATACCATTCATGGTTTGTGGATAAAGTATTGATATTTCGTATGCTAGTTTTAATACGAATATTCAGATTATGTTTCAAACTTTTCATATGAGGAATGCATTGGACTTAGTAAGTGACAGGTGGAGCCCGATATAGCTCCTCGATGCATCGGTAGGTCTCATGAGACAAACAAGTGTTTTGGCACAAGGCCTTGACAAAATCTTATTTGTAGTCTTGGCATAAGGCCTCGACTATGTGGTTATGATAGTCTGGAATTATGCATTCCATCATTATGAAAGTGGTTATTGATATTGAATGTGATTATTCTACTAGTAGAATATCTATGTGGATAAGTAGATGGAATTATTTTATTTTATTTCTTCCATATTATGCTGAAGTTCAAGTTTAAAACACTTTTGTTTTAGTTATACATTGCCTTAAATGTTTATGCTTATTTATGAAAGTTTTCGCTATACTGTTATCCTTACTGGGAATTTGAGCTCACCCCTTTCTATGTTTTATTTTTACCAAGATATGAAGAAGTATTTTATGAATGACCTATAGGGATAGTATAAGGGGATATGAGTGTGAAGACAAGATGTTGTTGTAGTTTTTTACTTTATGATGTAATGTAAACATTATGAATGTATCTACTGATTCAAAGGCTACTAAACTAATCAGTCTTTTGAGATTTGATCTTTTGTGATCAGGCCAATGATACGTAATAATGCACCAACTTTGGGTAATTGGGGTCGGGGCGTTACAGTTTGTATCAGAGGAAGTTTAGTACAAACCTTGGAAACTTGATTTAGATAAACTTTGATTAGAGCACATAGCCCTAAGATAGACTCTGAGAATTCGTATAGAAGAACTTCCTAGAATTTTGGTATTGTAGAGATTTTGTAAGTTTTCTGAGAAATACATCCCTGTCTGGATACGAGCAGGTAGAGGCGGCTCTGGAGCACATGTACCTAGGGGTAAAACCCGAAAACACCGCTTTGATCTAGACTCGAACGGGAACTGGTGCACTAAAATGGGCCTTGTTGCACTCTTGGTTACGACACTCCTAGGGGATATGCTTAGGATAATTTACATTTTATTTACAAACTGATTTGAATTATTTTAATATAGGATTAGAATAAATGACCTTGGTTAATCCTAAGGTGTTTCAAATTGAGAAAATGGTGTCATGATATTCTCTAAATGATTTTATGACTACTGTTACTCAAACAATGCTTTCTGGTTTTAGTCAATGGCTGGATTCCAAGGAAGTCACAATAACTTTGAGAATGATGTACAAGGTGGGAATGGTGGTGGAAATGAGCAACAAAATGGAATTTTGATAGGCGTAAAAGATATCATGTTCATGCCAAATCAGTTTTCCAAAAATATGATCAATAACATATATGTTAACCAACTCCCGGACTCAAAAAAGAAGAGAAAAGTAATGAATGATAAGAGCTCCAGTAGTGGAGACCATGGAGAAAAGAATCCTCAATTTCCATCATGCAGGAAATGTGGAAGGAGACACCCTGGAAAGTGTCTCAATGGAACAAAGAAATTCTTTACGTGCAGAAAATAAGGACATAAAGTGAAGAATTACCGAGGAAAAATGAATAGTACTATGGAAGAAAATAAAAATGGTCCCAAGAATCCATTTATAGTCATTTTCCATAAATGTAGTGGACCTGGCCATTACCCGAGTGAATTCCCTATTCTATAGGATATTTTATTGGTCAAAGAAGAAGCTATGTGGAAATAAATGGTTAGAGAAATGTTTAAAAGTATTAGTTCTCCTTGTTGATCATATAACATTGGAATAATTTTCTCTTGTATTTGTAACCCTACAGTTTGCCTTGTGAGAATGATATTTGAGAAAGACTTATCTTTTCTCTTGTGGATATAGTTATAAATAACCATTTGGTTTTATATGATCATTGGGTTTGAGGCAATTACAAGTTATTATATTTTGGGATGAAAATGCAAGGTATGAGATAACATTTGTAGTTAAATTGTGTTATGGTTATTTTTAGGAATTTATCTCATTTTCTTAATGTTATAAAATATAGTTTTTGAAAAAGGACAACACGCATACCATGTGACAACCCGTTGTGTTGGACAAAGCTTTGGGAATCGAACCCACAAATAAAGTGCGATTGAGATTTATTGCCTACCACTGGACTACGTGAAGTCCCTGGTTAGTGTGACTAATTATTTTTAGTTAAATGATTGTATTGATCAATAATAAGTTGATTTAGGATCTTATGTCTTATCAAATGAATACCCTTAGTATAGGAAAATGATTTGGTGATTAAGTGATAAATGTTATTTTGGAAGATGTTTGATTTGTGGGGAACAATATATGCCCAAGGATAATAGAATAATATGGGATTTCGTTTGAGGAGTAATGGTGGATCTTTATCTGTGTTTTTATAGTGGATTTATAGTGATTTGGGTTATTTATGGAAATGATTAACCTATAATAGAGAATATGTGATTAGGTTAATTACTTTTAAGTATGTGACTTTAATAGTAGTTGATGTCATTTGGAGATACAATTTAACGTGGAAGACTACATAACCAAATTCTTCTAAGTTTTGGTTTTCAATATTAGTTTGGATTATATTAAAGGATTTTAAGGACAATTGTTTATTGAATGCTATTTATTTAACTTTGGGGTATTGTTGGTTTAATTTTAGAAATTAAGATTAGTGTTTCTTTCTCTAATGGAATATTCTTTTGGGGGATCATCAGATCTTATACTAACCGTTTTGGTTTTGATTAATCTCTATAGACAAGGTGAATATATAGTTTATCATTCGGGGATCATGTGATTCTATAGGAAGTTTATTCTAGCTCTTCCAGTGTGACCAAGTCTTCTTGAATACCCACCGTTTAAAAATGAGTTAGTAGTATAAATTTATTAAAGAATGAAACTTTACTTAAAAAGTAATTATATCTCTTTATGTTCATAGTCAATGTCAGAAATGAATTCCTCATCTTTATTTAATGTAACTTAAAACAAAAAAAACGTTGTCCATTTACTTTTCCTACTGGGAAACTAATGACCGTTTGTCCCATCACAAGTTTGTGGTTTTCTTGTTGTTAAATTTCTCATGATCATGTTTTCTAGACCTCTCCATCAGAACTTGACACTTAGTTTATCATCCATATCCTTGTTTTCTACATGGAATCCTAGTATAGGATATCTCAGGTGACCTTTGTACTTCTCTATCTTTCTTTTAAAATTATAGTTTTATTGACTCTTTTTCCGATGTGAGAATTTCCATTATATTCCCAATCCAAATTTTAAAAATCGAGAGGACACAATTTATTGAATAAGGGGAGAATGTAATACCCCAAGCTTCCACAGTACGCTTCTCTTTGAATAATACAGTAGTGTGTGTTGTACAAAACTTCGAGTTCTAACACACACCACAACCAATCAAACTAGCCATTATGAATAGTAATACCCACTTTTTGAAATTTTATACATTTTAACTTTCAAAATGGACTTCATTTTTGGATTCAAAATATCAGAATTAGTTTTGGGTGAATTTTTGGTACTTTTCTGATAACTTTCATATTTTGATGAATAGTGAAAATTACTAAATTTTAATTTAAAAAAAACTTTTTTAATTGAAATAATTAATAGTGATAAATTATGAATTTGAGTGATTTTAGAGTATAATTAGATTATATTTTTACCATTTAATCCAATGTTGGTCATTGGATATAAATTCACATTTAAACTGGACATAAGCAAGTGCCAATCTTTTGATAGTTATTATCTCTTAAAAACACGTTTTTTGTTTTAACAACGGGAATTAATTTTAAATTAATTACTGCCACTTATGTGTTTTGATTTTAGAGAAATAGATTAAATATTTATAATCAAGAGGTCCAAATTCTATAAATAGGTAACTTTTATTTTTATACATTTTGAATAATTACTTCGGTAAATATTTTATTTACCGTGGTTAAAGGGTAAATCTGGTAAATAAGGGTAAAAAAATAATATTATAATAGTACTAAATTATCCTAAAACGTGTCCTAACCCTATTTTTTGATACATTTCCAACCATGGGAATATTTGGGTCGATTTTGGGACCCCATGGATCCACTTGTAAGTGATAATGACACTTTATATTAGTTAAGTTAAAGTAAATACAAAAATGGCATAGCATATATATTTTAGAAAAAAAAATTTAAATAGGGTTATGTATGTTATATTTTTGACTATAGATATTTATTAGAAAGATAAAAATATTTCCTACATAATGGTATTTTATTTATAATTTTTAGATATTGAATAATTAAATTTATTTATGACACAATAATGATGCAGTATTTTCCTTATTAATGAAAGAATCAAATAATTAGTATTATAAATGTTAAAATAAATATAATTTGAACGTTTTGATGGCATACACGAATTTTATTTATTAATATGACATGTTAGTATTGCTTAAATGAATTTGGTTTGAATTAATAAAGTTTTTAATACTTAAAAAAAATCAATTATTAAATAGTGTTAAAATTGACATAAAAGAGTTTTTAAAACAAATATTATATTATTAATTCATATTATATTCCTAAAAATCTATGGTTCGGCCAAAGGACTTATATAATGATAGGTGTATCATTAATGGACCACTTTGGGGTCTCTTGAATGTATATAGTATGTTTATTAACCATATAATATAAAAATACAAAGTGACATGGTAAAGGTCAAACTATTTAACTAAGAGTTAAATATAAATGATAAGGTTAATATAGTTACCCAAACCTGTCTAAAATATATTTTATGAAAGTATTTAGACCCATAAATACCTTATAATTTTAATAATCTACTTCCGATCCATTAGAAACTGAATATGAATTTATTATAAATTAATACTTTAAGTTTTTCCTAAAGAGCCCCCCATTATAAAAGGACACCAATTATAACCAATTCTTCATACCTTAAAATCCTTTTTGTTGGGACAAAATCTATCCAACTACCCTCTAAAATATCCTACCTTAATCCTAGAGGCCTTACTTTAGTCAGAAATCCAACCTAAGGATCCCTTTTGATCAAATCAAAAGGAAGAACCCGAAAAAGAGGTATTGTTTTCACAACCCTCTTTCAAGTTCCTTTCTTCTTCAACTTCTTCTTTATTAGTTATTTCCATTCTAAAATAATAACTCCAGTATATTCTATATAATTTGATGTTATTATAAATATGGTACAACCATATTCAGTATTCTATCCATCCTTTGAATGAAATGTCACCATACGCGCGTACGTACGGCCTACCGTCTCCACATCGTGGTGTAATTGTTATTCAATATATTATTATTTGGATGGGTATAATAATGATGTGAAATTAATGTAAATAATAAATATAACATTATAATTATTCTGTATATATGATATACTATCCAATTATATATTTTTTATATCAAAAGAATGATATTGTCGCTCGTGCGTATGTACGGATTACCGTCTCCACGAACGCGATGAGATTCATTCCCCATCATATCCATTCAAGACTAAATTTCATTTGATGATTAAAAATAATGTTTAGAGACATGATATAATTCTTTATATTAATAATATTCATCCCATTCATAACAAATATGGCTCACATAATAAAGAATATAAAGGAAAATGAATCCGTTAACAACCGAAATGATGATAATACTAAGATATTATCAACAAATCATTGTTAAAGGATCATATATGATATCATATTAATGTATATTATTCTTGTATAATTCAATAAAAATTATTTCACCATTATACAGGAGGTTAAACTACCCTCGACCAAGTAAAAAGTACAACATAAGGGGTTTCTTATCTCACTTTTAATTTCGTGAGATTTCCATTGTTCACCACTTATTCATTGCATATCCTGTGTGTACTGCCCATCATTGTATTAATTGTGTAATATAATTTAATTTATGGATATTTATATCATCATTGTACGATTATTCTTTCATGGGTGTATGTTTTTTAAGTTACCAAATCGATAAGGGAATTTGAAATCTCAATTTCTACTCATTCGGCTTTACGCACACTTCGGTGATTATTTTACTCCAAGATTATGTGTGGAATCACTATTCATTTTCTTATGCCATAATTTCCACTCCCATTTCTATGTATATAATTTTGATACACATAATCACTGAATTTACAGATTCTCAAGTCATCAATATGAACTTAACAAGAGTAATTTTAAGTCAATCTCCATTTATTGAGTTAAACATCCAATTCACTGGTGTTGTTTTTACAAGAATATGTGTGAATGTCCTATAATTGATTTACACTGAATATCCAATCATATTGAGTGTATTTATATTTTTCACACATAATTATGTCGTTGATTTATCCTTAACCTAAGGATACGATCTCTATAAGATATTTCTTCTCAATTTACATTCTATTGAGTCTTCTTTGTTGTTATACACCAATTTACTTTTATATGGTGTATATAATGTACTTTGACATAGAATATCATGAATCCCATTATTCTCATGATTTTATAATGTTTTGATTACCTCAATTATTTGTATTCAAGTGTCTCTCTTTTGGTTAGGAACTCTAACTAAAATATCATTTTAAATGTTTTAAAGTTTTATTATTCTAAATCTTTCTCATTAATGTCCATGTTTTAAAAATGGTTTTAAGGATTTATTTATATGGACATTAAAGTTTTAAAATTAAAAATTCCTTTTAAAAGTTTCAAATTGGTGTGGGATCCTTTTATTCAAAAATCTATTTTAAACGGATTCTTGGAAAATAGTGTGACTTTTAAATGTTTTCAAGAAAAAAGGGGGATATTTCTCTCAAATAGTTTTGATGATTATTTTCATCTATGTCAATATCCTTCATTATTATAGATTGAGGTTAATTTGATACAATACAACCTTCCATATTGTATTGAATGAGTTATGTTTGACTGTGTATGTGCTATTTTTATACCATTCATGGTTTGTGGATAAAGTATTGACATTTTGTATGCTAGTTTTAATATGAATGATCAGATTATGTTTCAACCTTTTCATATGAGGAATGAATTGGACTTAGTAAGTGACGGGTGGAGCCCGCTATATCTCCTCGATGCATCGGTAGGTATAATGAGAAAAACTAGTGTCTTGGCATAAGGCCTTGACAAAATCTTATTTGTAGTCTTGGCACAAGGCCTTGACTATGTGGTTATGATAGTCTGGCATTATGCATTCCATTATTATGAAAGTGTTTATTGATATTCATGTGATTATTCTACTAGTAGAATATCTATGTGAATAAGTAAATGACATTATTTCATTTTATTTCTACCATATTATGCTGAAGTTCATGTTTAAAAGGATTTTGTTTTAGTTATACATTACCTTAAATGTTTATGATTATTTATGAAAGTTTTCGCTATATTGTTATCCTTACTGGGCATTTGAGCTCACCCCTTTCTATGTTTTATTTTTCCCAAGATGTGAAAAAGTATTTTATGAATGACCTGCATGGATAGTATAAGGGGATATGAGTGTGGAGACAAGGTATTGTTGTAGTTTTTCACTTTATGATGTAATTTAAACTTTATGATTGTATCTAGTGATTCCAAGGCTACTAAACTAATCGGTATTTCGAGACTTGATCTTTTGTGATCATGCCAATGATACGTAATAATGCATTGACTCTGGGAACTGGGGTCGGGGCGTTACACACACCAGGTTAATCCCTCGATAGGAATATTAGAATCTGTCTTGCTATCCCAGAAACCCCTCGAACTATAAGGTAGTCGGCACCTATGTATTCCTATCCCCGGAATTCCTAAAACTTTTAAGGTAGTCGAAACCTCTGTCTTCCTATCTCTGGAAGTCCTCAATTGTAAACAGAAACAATCAGAGTCGCACAAAGCAAGCTGAACAAGATGTTTAGTACACACAAGGCATGAGAGTCTCTCTCTCTGGAAATCACTTCAACAGCATGTAATCTCTAGATTAATGGATCAGGTATGAGATCATTCAAATGATATTCTATTTAAAGAAATTTTCCCAACAGTCATATTCCTCCTCCAATAGTCATATTTTTTATTGAATCTTAGAGGGACCTGTACATGTGTCACTCAAACGACGGTTAGTTAGAAACAAAAGTATGAAATCGTTTTATAACTATAACAAGTGTAAACAAAATAAGGTTGTTTAATCAAATACAATTTTTCATAGACTAAGGAAAAAATAGTTTGGAGTCTAAAAAAATAAACACTTGGAGACTATAATAAAATTATCTTAGGATTCTGTTCTCCAAGGAATTCAAAACCTGAATTCTATAGATTTTAGAGTCTGAATTCCAATGAATTCAGAGTCTGAATTCTAAGGAATTCGGAGTCTGAATTCTAAGGAATTCAGAGTTGAAATTTTAAGTAATTCAGAGTCAGAATTCTAAGGAATTTAGAGTCAGAATTCTAAGGAATTCGGAACCTGATTTTTAGAGAATTCAGAATATGAATTTCAGGAATTTCATAATACTCTATATCTAAGAATTTATATAATTCAGAGGATTTAGATATGAAACCAATTTTTAAACTTTAGAAATTAAAGAATTTAGAATAAGAGAAACTATAACATGAATAATTAAAACAAAGGTAAGGAGAAAATTTCCTTGAGGAAGGAAAATTTTCCTTGTTAAGATAATTTTATATAAAAATAGATTTTCCTTAAAAAAGAGTGTTTGTGATTTTCAAAACATAGGGGAATAAAAAAGTCATAAATAAACCTTATTGACTCAACAATATCTCTCTTTTTGAAAAGCACAAACATCCTTACTAAAAATAATATAAGGACTTAGAACTTTTGTGGACTAAAAAAACTTCTCTCCCTTTTACTTATGGATCATAGTGAATACGACTAACTCCCCCTTAGGATTTGGAATCCATAAGGATCTTATTCTTGTTTTCTTGAATAATATTTTACATTTTCTTTTATATGAAAATATTCTTTGATATGAACTTCCCCTTAGATGAACTCCCCCTTAGGGAAATATTTTCTTACTTAGTATTGTTTTTATCATTCCTTTATCCCCCTTTGTGATTTTCAAAAAGGAATAGAGGGAATAGAAAAAAATTCGAAACCTAAAATATTAGTACTAAACAACAAAAAATATATTGAGACCAACGAAAATTTAATTAAGTTTGAATGAATTTGAACAATGAAGAAAATACAACAAAAGATCAGAATGGAATGAAATTATCCTTATTTCTCCTTTGGCATCAGCTTCTTGACAATGGTTTTCAGCGTCTTGAGATCCTTTTGATCTTCTTCCAAATGGTTAAGCAACTGATCTTGATTTTCTCTTTTCTTTTCCAAGGATCTAATCTTTTCTTCCTGAGCGTTAAGACATTCTTCTTGAGCTTTCAACACTTCTTATTTCTTGAACATCTTCTATTCAAATTCTATTCTGAGATACCTTTCCCTCTTCCAATTCGTGGCCACAAAATTAATATTTCCATTCATATCCTTAACATCTTGCTTCTGGGATGTCTATTCAAGACTTATATTTTCCTCAAAATTCTTAGTAAAATCATTAAACTTTCTTTCTTCGGTGTCAAAGGCATCTTTCACATTATCTTTAAAATCATCAAAAGATCTCAGGTCTTTGACTGTCTTCCTTGAATAGCTTGTAATCTTCTTGCATGACCTTTTATGAGCCTCATAGCCGATGGGAAAGGATTTTAAATCTGCCTCAAGTCTAAAAAATTTATCTCTAAGCATTGAGACTGAATCTAATTTCTGATTGAATGAATGCAGAAGAAATTGACACCTTGAATATATACTTTGAAATAAATGAATAGTTCCATCCAGCTTTTTCAAAGACTGTACTTCAAAATCACGTCCAAGAGAGGATGATTCCGAATCAGAATGTTTGGTTGGTGAGTATTATTTTTCTAACTCCTCATCTTTCCTCTTTGATGAACTTGCAACAACTTTCTTTTTCACTACATATTTTTAGGTGTATAGACCAACACCTACTTTACCTTATCAACTGTGTGAATGATCTATTCTAGTTTAGGTGATTCATGCCCACTATCCAATAACTGAACAATTTTATCTTCCTCAACTTCCTCTTTCTCTGCATTATCCACTTGATCTTATGAATGAATGTAATCATGATTACTTCTTTCTTCTTCAGAATGTTTGTTTACTTCTTTATGATCCTTCTCTTTATTCACTAGAGTAGAAAGTTTTGAGGATTCGTCTTGGGAAGTCCGGATCAATAATTTTATAGAGGGACATTCCTTCTCATGGTAATCTTCAACTTGCTTTATGATATCATCTTTTTTATTTTCTTATTATTATTATTATTCTTCTTCTTCTATTTCCTCTTCCTCTTCTTGAAAAATTTCTTCTTCTTGTTCTGGATCCGGAATCACAACCTTCTTTCCCAGAGTCTCAAGAATTGATTCTATCAGAAATGATTATGGAAGTGGAATTTTTTCAGATGCTTTCTCAGTATCCTTGAGAAGTGATTGTACAATTTCGGCTTCAGACCACTTCTTCCTTTGCTTCTTCTCTTTATATTGATTCTAAAGTTCTTCAGCAACCTTTATCTTTAACACTTTTTCCTCTGTAGGGTCCAATACAAACTTAGGCTTTCCTTCCTTCCTGTTCTTCTTATATTCTCTCCACTTAGCCAATACTTCATCAGGATAATCCTTTTATTTCTTTAGATTCGGAGGTACAGACTGCGTTTCCTTAGCCACATGAGTTTTTCCTTTTTCTTCCGGTTCCTTTGCCTTCCTCTTCCTTCCACCCTTTTTGGATGTCTCATCCACTTCCTGTTTCTTTAAAAGATCATGGATTTTAGCTTTTGAAAAATCATAGAATTCACCTGAATCACTGGAAAAACCAACTTCCATTCTCCTTAGAGTATCATCACTCAGCAACATCACTTTGAAATTCCTTGGCTTAGAACTGCAAGAAATTATGAATGACTGAAGGTAAAAAACTATAATCTTCAAAAGAATAACTTGATACATGATAATATGAGATTTCAGATTTCCATTCTTTATATTCTCAATCATAACCAAGATGTAATTAACCAGGTTAATATTCTTAAGGTTCACCAAGAATTCCAGAATATGGATATTACTTTTATTTAGGGTATCCTTTTCCCCTTTTCTCAGAATGAAAAATCCTTGGACCCATAACACAAGAATATGAAGATTTGTGGATAAATGAACAATCTTCAGAGTCTTCACTCATTTAAAACCAATACAAGATATATCCTTCTACTTATAAAAAGATCCATAAGTATCCGGTAATTTGTGAGTACAAAATTCTGCTTCACCTTCATAATGAATTCCGATCAAACTAGATGCCTTACTGTAAGAAAGAGAATAAGTCTTCCCATAGTTCTTGAAAGAAAATTTATCTCTCCCTTCTTCTTTGAAAAAACTTTTTGTCTCATAAAATTTAATCAACATGTCAGGATATACCAGATCCTATGCCTTCGGTTTTGAAATAAAAAGGCTCTCCCATCTATTCAACTTAATATTCTTAGAGATGATACAATCATATTTAGCAAAGAATTTGGGATCAACTAACCTCTCTCGGTATATATGATATTTACCAATTCCATATATAGTCGACATTTCTTTTTAAGAAGAGGCTTCAGCAGACATTTGAAAGTAAGCAAACCTTAAAAAAATTTAGAACGACCTTAAATAGAGCAGTAGTGATTCAACATGCCAGAGCTTAAAGATTGATGAGGGACAACAATTAGGGGGGGGGGGTACTTATATAGGTGATTAGGTTGATAGTTCAACTTCCATGGTTGATCCAATGGTTAAAATAATCTTGATCAAATCTGAAGGTTGAGATGATAACTGAAGAAGGATTTTGATAGGCTCCGGTATTTTGAGGTTTTTAAGGTAAACATTCAGATTTAAGAAAGATTGAATATGAAAAAGTTTATTAAACAAGATAAAAATACCAAAATACTAGAGGATGATTACAAAAATTAAATAAAGAGAACATACCTTTTGGATTTCTAGAAAAATTATTCGTAATGAAGAAAATTATTCTTAGAGAACTTTAGATTCTGAGAAAAAAATTAATTGCGAAAAAATTGACTACGAAAAATTTTGACTAAAAAAAAATTTTGACTACGAAAAAATTTTTACTATGGAAAAATTTGACTAATAAGAAAAACAAAATTTCACTATGAAAATTTTTTGACTAAGAATTTTTTTTTGCTTACAGGCAAATTTACCCCCCCCCCCTATGAAAATGAGTTTCTTACTGTAAGGAGATAGGTTTTAACAAGAAGTTAATATGGAAGATTACCTTACAGTTATCATTCCTAACTTATGTTTAATATAATCAAATCTATCGGAGGGTAAAGATTTTGTGAAAATATCAGCAAGTTGATCTTGTGTTCCGATAAACTGTAGAATGATATATGTTTTATGTGTGTGATCCCTAAGAAAGTGATGCCTACTATATATGTGTTTTTCACAAGAGTGATGTGTATGGTTTTTACTTAAGGAAAGGACACAAGTATTATCACACAAAATTTGTGTTTTGGTAAAACTCATACCATAGTCTGTGAGTGTGTGTTGCATCCATAATACCTGAGCACAACAACTTCCAGCTGCTATATATTCAGCTTCAGCAGTGGAAAGTGCTACTCAGTTTTTCTTTTTTCATGACCAAGAAACTAATGAATCTCCTAAGAAATGACAAGTTCCAGATGTACTTTTTCTATCCATTCTACACCCACCAAAGTCAAAATCCAAAAATATTTAAAAAAAAATCATTTCCAGAAGTATAAATGAGTCCTAAATCCATGGTTCCCTTTAAGTAGTGAAAAATCCCTTTCACTGCCTTTAACTGAGATTCCTTAGGATTAGATTGATATCTGGCACATAATCATACTGAAAACATTAAGTCTAGATGACTGGCTGTTAAGTATAGTAGACTTCCTATCATACCTCTAAATGATGTTTGATCTACTAGTTTCCTAGCTTCATCAAGATCAAGTGAATTTGAGGTACCAATGAGAGTACTTATACTCATAGTATTGTCAAATACATACTTTTTAAGAAGATATTTGATATACTTATGTTGAGATATATAAATTCCTTATGGTTTTTGAGAAATTTGAAAACCAAGAAAAAATGATAACTCACCCATCATACTCATTTCAAACCCAGATTTCATTATATTCACCAACTAATTAGTTAAATATTGCTGAGTTGAACCAAATATAATGTCATCAACATAAATTTGAACAATCAATTATTTTTTCTTATCTTTATTTATAAAAATGGTTGGATCAGAATTTCCCTTAATTTAATTATTTTGTAACAAAAATCTTGTAAGTCTATTATACCAGGATCTAGGGGCATGTTTAAGTCCATATAAAGCTTTGGTAAGTTTGAAAACATGTTTAGGATGTTTTTTATCTTCAAAACTAGAAGTTTGTTCAACAAAAACTTCATCTTGAACAAATCCATTAAGGATAACACATTTAACATCCATTTAAAAAAGTTTGAAATTAAATAATGCTACAAAGGAAACTTCTATTCCTTCTTGTTGATTATAGCCTTTAACAACCAATCTAGCTTTATTTCTTACTATGATTACATTTTGATCACACTTATTTCTGAAGACCCATTTTACTCAAATAACAGAAGTTTCCTTATGTCTTTCAACCAAGGTCCAGACTTTATTCCTTTCAAATTAATTTATCTCATATTGCATAGCTTTTATATAAACATCATCACCTAAAGCTTCATCAGTGATTTTAGGTTCTAATTGAGAAAGGAATACTAGATGTTATACTTCATTTATTAAATAAAATTCCAGTCCTTATAGGTTAATTTACATCACCAATGATGCTATCAATGGGATGATTCTTAAGAAACAACTGATTTGGGTTTTGTAAAACTTGTTCATCAACATATGGTAGGAAATATTCTAGGGTAAATGCTTTAGAAATATTTTCTTGGTCATTTTCCTTCTCATAAGGATCTTCTATTAGGGGGTAATAATCAGTTTTTGAAAACACATCAGAAGATGTAGGTTGAGGTTGTTTGAAAACAAAAGGATTAGTTTCATCAAATTTAACATCTTCTATTTCTTCAACAGTACAAGTATTTTATTGAAAACTCTATAAGCCTTAAAATTTGCGGAGTAGCCTAAGAAAATTCCTTCATCAGATTTGGGTGAAAATTTTTGTAAATTATTTTTAGTATTCAAAATGAATAATTTGAAACTAAATACCTTGAAGTAGGAAAGTCTAGGTTTTCTACCATTCCATAACTCATAAGGGGGTTTCTTAAGAAAATGTCTAATCAAAACATTATTTATAGTATAACAAGTAGTACTTACAGCTTCAACCCAAAAATTTCTGGCTATTTCATATTCACTCAACATGGTTCTTGTTATTTGTTGAAGAATTTGGTTTATTCTTTCAACAACACCATTTTGTTGAGGAGTTGTTGGTGTTGAGAAGATATGGGTAATTCCTTTTCTACTACAAAAATTTTCAAAATGATAATTTTAAAATTATCCTCCATGATCACTATGAATAGTTATCAAAGGAATATTTTTATCATTTTTAACTTGGGATTTAATTTTTTTGAAGAAAGTAAAAGTTTAAATTTTTTTCTAGAAAGTATACCCACATAAATCTAGTGTAATCATCAACTAAGACAAATACATAATATTTGCCTCTAATGCTTTCAGTTTGTGTTGGACCAAAAATATCCATATGCACTAACTGTAATGCATCAGTAGTTGAGAATTTACTAACTAATTTAAAACTTGATTTATGTTTCTTTCCATATTGAAATGTATCACAAACTTTTGAAGAATCAAATCTAAGCTCCGATAGATACTTAACTAGCCTTTTATTAGAGAGTTTTCATAGGTTCCTAAGGTTACTGTGTCCTAACCTTCTATTCCGTAACAAAGAATGATCTTCAATTGCACTAAGACAAGGTAGATCTTGGCTCCTAAGATCTTCTAAGTTTAGTGTGTATACATTCTCTTGCCTATTGGCATAAAGAATAAACTCTTCCTTGGAATTGTGTACTAGGAACTTTTCATTCCTAAAATTTACAAGGTAACCTTAATCACATAATTGACTTATGCTAATGATATTGTGCTTAAGGCCATTAACAAATAAAACATTTGAAATCAATGTTTTTTCAAGAAGAACAATGTTACCTATAACAATAATTTCTCCCTGAGAATTATCTCTAAAATTTAATTTTCCTCCTTTCTCTTTATAATATTTTCAAAGAAGTTTTTGTTACCAGTCATGTGTCGGGAACATCCACTATCAATGTACTATGTATTGCTATTGGTACTATCTTTACATTCCATAAAATAAGAGTGTTAGACTTCCAGAACCCAAACTTTCTTGGATCTAGAAACTTCGGAAAGAAAAATTTTAAGAACCCACATTTTCTTAGAAAAATAAGCTTTATGAAAACCTAAAGACTGATTTTTATTTAAATAATAATTTTTTTCCCAATTCCCACCACGCTGACACTTAGTGCAGAATGGAGCACTTTGAGGAACAAAATAATTATTACTAAAAACCAGTTTTGAATGAGTATAACCAAATCCAAAATTATTCCTTAGAGGTCGAATTTGGGAATACATTTTATCAAAGTTTTCCTTAACTAATGTAAAGTTTGAAAAAAATTCCTCAAGGAACATATTTCTGACTTCAATATAATAACTAATTTTTTATCCTAAAAAAAATTAGTTTTAGCACTAGAGTAAGTCTCTAAAATATTTTTCTTAAAAATTACCTTTTCTAGATCCTTAGAAAGGTTATCCTTCTCAGAATTAAATTCATCAAGGGTTTTTGAAATACTTTCTAAATCATAATTTTTCTTATCAAGATCTTTAGAAATATCTAATACTTCTTTAGTAAGAATAGATATTCTAGAATTTTCCTTATCAATCTTTTTATTGACTTTACAATTTTCATTCTCAAGAATCTTAGCAAACTTAGACACTTCTTCATATGCAGGTAAAGTATTATCTTTATCTGAATAAGATTATTCATCCAAAAATTCATAATATTTATTATCACTATAATTAGCATTCAATCATACATTGGTTAAAGATTCAAAATTGTGTACCTTTTCCATTAGAAAAGGATTTTCAATGGGTAACTTGGAAATTAAACCAAGATTATTCTGACCAGAAGATCCATACTCTGAGGATTCATCAGAAGAGTCTCCACCACTAGCACTCCAGGTGTCATTAGCTTTCAAAACATTCTTAGCTTTAGCTTTGTAGTACTTATTTCTATTCTTCTTAGAATGCTTTTCCTTTATATCCTTTTTCTTAAGCATATGACAATCTGGCCTTATATGCCCTACTATTTTTCATTTATAACAAGTAACATTAGAGTATTTCTTGTCCTTTCTATATTTCTTATTAAATTGATACTGAAATTATTTCTTCCCAACTATCTTGTTCATCCTTAAAGCAAGATTAGATAGATCATTATCAGAATGTTAACTTTCACTTGATTCAGATAAAAAAGTGACTTTCTTAGACTTGGATCTTGTAACCCTTTCACGAGTCTTGGATTTAGTAGTAGTAAAGGCTATACTTCCATTTACATTCTTCTTCTTATTCAAATCATAAAATCTTTTCATTCTTGTCTCATGTTGAATAAGAGTTCCAAAAAGCTCATCAAGAGTAATCTAAGGTACTTTCCTATTCTCATCAATACCTATTCTCTTAGATTCCCACTCATTAGGCATGATATCTATAATATTGTCCACAAGTGCCTCATCATCTAAACCTTTCTCACCCATGGATTGTAAACTATTAACAATAGTCATAAAACTTTGTTTTAACTTGCACAGTGGTTCTCATTAAGGAAATAGAAATCCATGATATTCTGCTCTAAGCATAGCTCTTATAGTTTCTATAACCTTGGATGTAGAAAAATGAGTAACCTATAATTTCTTCCAAATACAATTTGCAGCTTCAAAATAAGAAATCTAACTATATATATTTATTGTCATGGAACACAACAAACTATTGCGTACCTTTTAGTTTATTTGATATTCTGAATTTCCTTGATTAGTAAAAGTTCCAACTTCCTTATTAGGAATCTTGTAATTTCCAGTAAGCATAATGAATTTTTTCACTCCAACATTAATAAAAAATGTATTCATACGATCTCTCCAATATTCATAATCATTCCCATCAAATATAGGTGGTCTAGTAGGATTAATATTTTCAATCGAACCAACATTAATTCATTCCATCTAAAAGAAAATATCTTTCCACAGAAACTTGTTAATAGGAAAAGTTTATAAACAATGATAAAAATCCTAAGCAAGGTAAATATATTCAGAAAAATGAAAACTTGAGAAAGAAAACTTATATGTAAATATAAGTATTTCAGATACCTACTCTAATACCAATTGTAGGAATGAAAAGGAGGGGGGGTGAATTATATCCTTTAAAAATTCCTTTGGAACCTTTAAAGTTGATATAAAACTTTCATTTTTAACCTTAAGAAAAACTATGTTTAACAATGTTAAAGAATGTAAATTCACAACACCTCTTAGTTCTACAAACATTCAAGGTTCCAGATATATGGTTCCGAAAATGAAACTTAAGAATAGTTTACAAGGAAAAAGATTCTACCTTAAAGCATATATAATCTTATTAATCAGAATATACAAGTACAATAAAGTATAAGATAGTTATAATTTCCTTATTAATCAAAATATTGAAGAAAGTAAACTTGAAACAATACAACTAAAAAGTATGAAATCTTTTAACCCAATGAGTAGGGTATCCAACAACCTTGGATAAAGGTCCCTTGATTTATACTTTCATGAAAGTCTGTCTTAACTACACCAGGGTAATCCCTCATAGGAATATTGGAATCTATCTTGCTATCCCCACAAGCCTTTGAACTATAAGGTAGTTGGCACTTTTATCTTACTATCACCAGAAGTCCTTAAATTTTTAAGGTAATCAACACATCTTTCTTCCTATCCCTAGAAGTCCTCGATTGTACACAGCAACAATCAGAGTCGCATAAAGCAGTTAGAAGAAGACGTTCAATACACACAAGGAATGAGAGTCTCTCTCTCTAGAAATCACTTCAGCAGCATGTAATCTATAGATTGATCAATCGTGTATGAGCTTGTTCAAATGAGATCCCATTTATAGGAATTTTCCCAATGGTCATCTTCCTCCTCCAATGGTCATATTTTTTCTTGAATCTCAGAGGGACCTGTACATGTGTCATGCAAACAATGGTTAGTTAGAAACAGAAAGTATGAAATAATTTCATAACTATAACAAGTGTAATAAAAATAAAGTTGTTTAATAAAATCCAATTTTTCGGAGTCTAAGGAAAAAAATAGTTCAAATTCTACAAAAATAAACACTTGGAGAATATAAAACATGGATCTTCAGATTCTATTCTACAAGGAATTCAGAACATGAATTATATAGATTTCGGAGTCTGAAATCTAAGGAATTCAGAGTCTGAATTCTAAGGAATTCGGAGTCTGAATTCTATGGAATTTGGAACCTGAATTTTAGAGAATTCGAAATCTGAATTTCAGAGAATCCGGAAACCGAATTTTAGAATACTCTATATCTAAGAATTTAAAGAATTCTGAGGTTTTAGATATGAAACCGATTTTCAGACATTAGAAATAAAAGGAGTTAGGATAAGAGAAACTATAACATGAACAATGAAAACAAAGGTAAGGATAAAATTTCCTTGAGGATGAAAAATTTTCCTTATTAAGATAATTTGAAGGAAAAATAGATTTGCCTTAAAAAAGAGTGTTTTTGATTTTCAAAACATAGAGGAATGAAAAAGTCATAGGGAAAACCTATTGACTCAACAATATTCAGCTTAGATATATTTTTCATGTATTGTTTATTAATGTGACCCAACTACAGGTTCCACAAGTTGTTCTCCTCTTCAATTATCATGAAACAAATGTTGTCTTTACTATCAAACTGATATAAGTTTCCATTTGTTCTGCATCATTTCACAAGATAATTCCCTATATTTCCTTTTATAATGCACCTATTTTGATTTAATGTAACTATAAGTCCTGAGTGACAGAGTTGACATATACTCAGGGGATTTTGATGAAAACTATCCACGTAAAGAACTTAAGTCTTCTTAAGTTCTCTATTTTCTAGTTCTGTACTCCCACTTCATCTAATCTTCAAAGAACCATCATTGCCAAAATTTACTATTCCATCGACCCTTTTATTATCATTCAATAATAAGTATTCATTTCCCTTCATATGGTATGAGCACCCTCTATCAAGAATCCATGGGATACTATTCTTTGTAGCCTTGAGAGAAAATTCAACAAGATTATATTTCTTGATCTTCTTCTTTTCATTCTAGGAAATATTAAATTTAGTGAAGGCTGAAGATGGAATTTAAAATATATTTTCCATGTGCATAGGTTCATCATACTCATAATCTTATTGTAGAGGAGAAACTATTTTTGAAAGAGAAATATCATCTGGTTGATGAGTATTCTCTTATCTCTAAGTTCTATATGAATTGGTCATTCCTTTTCTCTTCCTGTAATAAATAGCTTTATGGAAAAAGTTAAAATAATGAAATAAATATCCATATTTTTTTTATAATAAGTAGGATATGAATTTTTTCTTCTTTTCCTTTTTCCTAGATCTTTTCCATTCAAATAGATCCTTGCCTTTTCATAGTATGACATGGTATGGCCCAGATAGCCACATAATTAAAATTTCCTAATGGGATATGTCTTCTCACTTCTATTTCTCCCATTTCTGCCTTAGGGAAAGAGTTTGAATGAAGATCAATTCTGGAAACTTGTGGATAGTTTTTAATTCTTTTTTTTAGTTTTATTTGGGTTATTATTTATTAATACATCATGTGACTTTAAAATATGTCCAACTTTTAGTTTACCTTTATTTTGGTTCATCTTGTTTCTAGCCTTCACTATTTTAGCATCACAACCAATTTCACTTTTTCCCATGCATGTGGATCTTTGATTATAAAAATCCTTCTCAAGTCCTTAAAAACCAAGCTTAGTTTTCTCTATCAGCTCAACATCTGATGTAACACCCCGAGATTTTATGAAGAATATTCTTTTAATTTCGTTGATGTCTTGTAGGAACCCAGATTTTTGGAACGGGTCAAAATCCTGACCCTCTTTAAATTTTTGACTTGTTTCCGAGGAAACTGGATTAAATGGGAAGTTTTAGGAAATTTTCAGACTACACGCCGTGTACTTAAGGTACACACTTTGTATATGTATGCGAGTGACCGGCCATGTGCTCACCGAGTACAGGCCGTGTGGTGACCATGTAGAATTTTCTTACTACACGGCGTGTAGTTTTGAACATGCCGTGTATACCCCCGACCGTGTGATGCTATACATGGAATGTAGGCCAGTTGGCCGGGTAGAACCGAGGACATGCCGTGTTCCCCTTGGACACGCCGTGTAGTCTAGTCATGTATAAGGGATACACATGGCGTGTGAGTACGTCGGTGAGGAAAGGAAGAGGAACCAAGTACACGCCGTGTACCCCTTGGTACACGCCGTGTACTTATGTCGGCAAGTTCAGAAAGTAAGTCGGCAGAATCTTTCCATCTTATAAACAATTAAATGAACTATACACGACGTGTAGTCCCAAAGTACATGCCATGTACTTTTTTTCTTAAAACGAGCAGTAGCCTCGTATTGAGGCAGAACCTCATATCCTCCGCCTGGATACGCGAACCAGGCAGGCCGAACCTCTCTTCCCCTCCCGATCGTCCGTACGAGACCTGATTCGAGCTCTGATTAGTGCGTTTGAACCCCCTCGGTAAGGCCTTGATTCCTCTTTGGCCATTTTGTCTGATTTTTGTTCTAGAATGAGTTATAGGCTTTTGAGCAGTATTGAATCTTTTGTAGATTTACCGCGTTTTAGACCGAATTGGCTGGTGTTACCGGTGGAGTAGCATCGTGCGAGTCTCAGGTAGGTGGTGCATACATCATTTTTTGTTTTCGCGGTTTTTTGGGTGACGCGGCCTACTACACGTTTTTGGGTATTTTGAGCGGGACCCGTTTTATCTGCTTTTTTCCTACTGTATTGCTTATGGGACCTCTGGGATGCTTTTTGGTATGCCCGGTTACCGGTTTGCGTGAGCAGGGATGGGTGAGGGGCCATTGCTCATTAGGGAATTTTGGTCGGGGAATGCCAAAATGGTTTTAATTAAAATATTAATGTGTTAAACTGTTAGTTTAATTTATTAAAGTCTGATATAAATTTCTAGAGGCATTCAAGACCTTAGAGGTGGTATGGGACAACACCTTTCATAGTACAATTCAACTATTTAGTTGTTTTTCCTGGTTATGTTTTCTGTTTACATATGTTATATATGAAATTGCTGAATTGCATCTGCTGGACCCCTTGGGTTGTGTTGGGCTTGGCTCGGTTACGCTTGAGTGATGCGAATCATAGGTTGGGGCTTTTCTTGGGTTACTTTGGGTGGTTTTGACCACGAGATTGGGTGTCATGGACGTTGGCTTGAGGCAGTACGACTGTCAGGTTGGGGCATGGCCCGGGTTACTTGGATGGAGAGGCCATCGGACTTGAGTGACATGGTTGCAGGGACACGAGGTGTCAGATATTTTGGTGGCTTAAGACTATTTTGGTGATTACCACTCACTAGGAATTTGAGTAGTGTGCACATAGAGATACTCCATGATGAGGTGGTCTTGACCACTCATGTGGGTAGAGGCCCCCATAGTTACGGTTAGGCTTTTTAGTTTGGGGTTCTTGCCGTAGAAAGCCACGTGGGAGGTGAGGAGCCTTCAGAGGATGGACGTGCCTTAGGGCATCGGTAGTTGAGACACATGGTGTCGGGTTACTATTTTTGGGCATGCCTTCGGGACGTCGGTACTTGAGACACAAGGTGTCAGGAGGCACATGGTGTTGGGTTACTATTCTTGGGCGTGCCTTCGGGACGTCGGTACTTGAGACATGAGGTGTCAGGTGGCACCTAGTGCCGGGTTACATGTTAGAGATTCCGATGTTGGACGAATCAGGTGACGCTCCATGGTGGCTATTGAGAACCAGTGGAGGTTGTGTTTAATTGTGTGTTGTACTGTTTACTGCTTTTCTGAGAAATGCATAACTTCTTAAAAAAAATATTTGGTACGCACCATTGGGTGGTATCCTACTGAGATTTGTCTCACACCCTACACCGGCCCTTCGGGACGCGTGTAGACTTTATGGATTTATGTGCAGGAAAGAGGCCAGCTTCAGGAGCTGGGCTGCGTTAGTTGTTGCATGGAGATGGTATGGACCTTGAGGTCATACCTAGCTGGGGTTTACATTATTTTGTTTAATTTTCTGTATCAGAATGCTTACTTGTTGTATCTACTATTGGTTAGCCATTGGCGCCCTTTTATATTCAGTTTTGTATGACCTGCTCTAGATGCATGTTTTACTATGAAGTGGTAGTTACATTTTCTTATCATGATGTTATGTTTATTTCCACTACTGTTGTTATATTTACTACTTCCGCTGTTATCTATATTGATTATGCTTCCGATATGCGGGTATAGTTCGAGTCTGCTGAGTCTTTCTTTCCGCTGCATATTTATTATTATTCTCGGACCAGTACCCTTATTATGATCCTTCGAGATGGTATAGCCTCCCCACTATACCTAACAGACCCTTGCTTCTTGTCGGTATCCTTTGGCGTTCGGGGAGGTGCAGCTAAGGTAGTAACACCCGACCCGTTCGACACTATTCAGGTGGCTGGCCGGGTCCAGGATGTTACAAAGTGGTATCAGAGGAGTTCTTGACAGGGATTTAGTAACAACGTTTTACTGGATACTAATGAGTTTGAGGCTTCTCATTTATTTCTGCTAGTTTTACTATTTGGGGTATGGTAGACTGGAGATAGTTTGTTATAGGGACTGGGTTTCTAGCTTGTGCTTGGATGCCTGGATCCCCAGGTACGAGGGATGGACCTAGTTTCCACGGGTGGGAACTTCTGTTTGTTTTTCTCAGATTACAGTTGATATGATTTCCACCTCGGTGGCTTACTTGATGTGTGATGTTATTGATTGTGATATGTGACCCTTGACCTGATGTGGTAAGGGAGAATTAGACCTTGGCCGACATGGAAGGTCTTGGTTGCTTGGCTTTGATAGGCACATTTTAGGGTATTTCAATTTCATAATTGCATGTATGCTTTGTGAAGTGATAATGCCATGTGAATGAAAAAAAAATCAATTTCCATGCTTTATGTGCTTTGAAATGTGAATTGGTGAAATTCCTAAATGAACTGGTAGTTGTGAAAATGTGTATGCCATGATTTATATTTTGTAGAATTGCATGTTGCAGGATATTTGAGTCTGAATCTTATGAGATCATCCAGGTACTATGGATGGGGTAGTGTAACTGTCGGGATTGGGTGACTCGGTCATCAGTTTGAGGCAACGTGAGTTGTCGGGACAGGTGTGGCCCGAGGTACTTTTGATACTTGGCTCTGTTGAGGGCGGGTAAGGAGGTCATGAGGTCAGGATGCTGTGGGGAATGGGTTGTGGTGAGGGGGAGTAAGGGTAGTTGTTATGCACTGCCTTTTACTGCACTCCTTATCTACGTAGAATATATTGTTATATATATATATATGGGTTGTCTGACCATTTATGGTATTCAGTGGGTTAATCCTTCACAGATCGATGGATCGACAGGCAAGAGATGATACAATGCTGCAGGATCAGGGTCAGACATCGGTACATGCAGAGCACGAGCCGCAGGTACAGGCTCAGGGACAGGAACAGGTTCAGGATCCAGTGCAGGCAGGACAGCAGCCGGGTTTGGCATCGTTCGGGCCGTGGCTTGACGAGTAGCTCTGAGCTAGCCTGGTATGTTTCTTGCAGGGGATTGACGGAGGCACACAGGGTACAAAGCCTTCTATGGCGTATCTGATGCTGGAGTTCCAATCGCAGCACCCACCGCTTTTCCAGGGTGAGGGTGGTCCACAGTCGATAGAGAATTAGATAGAGAGTATGCAGATGATCTTTGAGCAGCTGGAGACGCCTCCAGGGCGGAGGGTCAAGCTGGCGATGTACATGCTGAGAGGACCGATGAAGCATTGGTGGGATGTACAGGTTCAGGCTCGTAGACATGAGGGACTAACATGGAAGGACTTCGAGGATAGGTTCTTCGAGCACTTCTATCCAGAGACACTGAGGGCAGAGAGAGATCGAGAGTTCTTAAGTCTTCAATAGGGAGACAAGTCTGTCATGGACTACGCAGCTACCTTCACCGAGCTGTATCGCTTTGCACCTGGTATGGTAAGCGATGACACAGCTAGGGTGAGACGCTTCGAGGATGGCTTACGACACGCCATTCGGGTCCAGGTGAACATATTTAGGTAGGGTTCCTTCTCTAAGGCGGTGAATCAGGCGCTCATAGTCGAGGGAAACGAGAGAGAGAAATCTCGCTTGGGAAAGACGTCAGCTTCCGGTGATGGCTTGGACAATAGGAAATGAGGATGGGATGAGTTCCAGCAAGGCAGTCAGGCCCGAGATTCAGTTAGACCACCTCGAGGGAGTTCTTCGGTGGTTTGCTTCATGTGTGGATAGCCGGGGCATGTTTGGGTGCAGTGCGATAGGCCTCTGAAGGAGTGCTGGGCATGTGGACAGGACGGTCATCTGGAGAGGTTTTGTAGGTAGCATTCTCAGATAGCCGGCAGACAGGGACCAGGACAAACTATAGCGTCTGGAGTTGGTTCAGGTTCAGTACCCGGTGAGGGTAGTCGAGGTTCAGCTGTGCGCGTAGGTTGTGACAGAGACAGTGGGACCCAGCTGAGGGGTCAGTGGCTGGTGACCAGAGCAGCAATGGGAGGTCAGGCGTCAGACAGTCGTGTTTCAGGCCAGGTGCACGCCGTGGAGCTGCCAGAGGCTGAGCAGGCTGGTGAACCGATGACGGTTAGTGGTACACCGCGGTGTGACCGTGACTTCCATGTTTCTTTTTTGGCATGACCTGTAGAGGCATGTCTGTTTTGAGTGCACATGGTGCACAGGATCTATTTGGACGACTAGATGCTAGTTAGTGGTATTGGAACCATATCGGGTGCGTGATATATATATATATATATATATATATATATGTATGTATGAGGTGTCGTGGGCATCGGGGCATCGTGTATGTGGGTTACTTGAGGTGTTGTGGGCATCAGGGCATCGTGGATGCGGGTTACTTGAGGTTCTAGGCACCAGGACCTCGTGGAGGTGGACACTGATGCGGTGCAGGTAACATTGGGTGTCAGAAGCAACACAGGAGCACCAACGTGGTGCAGGGGTGACGATGCATCATAGGAGGACTATGCATCTAGAAATCAGGTTAGTAAACCTTGTTTTCTTTAAATTTTGTTGGTTGAGATAGAGTAGGCAACTCCTAAGGTGGGGATCCCCTTGAGGAATTTAGCAAGAACCTTGGGACTGGAGTAGTCCAGGTTGTTTAACTAGGATGGGCATGTTCGGTGCCATCTCTGGGTTTCGTTTGGTAGCTCGGGGACGAGCTACGTTAAGGTGGGGAGTTTGTAAGAACCTGAGTTTTTGGAACAGGTCAAAATCCCGACACTGTTTCAATTTTTGACTTGTTTCTGAGGAAACTGGATTAAATGGGAAGTTTCTGTAAATTTCCAGACTACACGCCGTGTACTTAAGGTACATGCCGTGTATGTGTAGGTGAGTGACCGGCCGTGTGCTCGCTGAGTACATGCCATGTGGTGACCGTCTAGAATTTTCTTACTACACGGCATGTAGTTTTGAACACGCCGTGTATACCCCCTACCATGTGAGGCCATACATGGCCTGTAGGCCTGTTGGCCGGGTAGAACCGAGGACACGCCGTGTTCCCGTTGGACACGCCGTGTAGTCTAGCCGTGTATACAGGATACACATGGCGTGTGAGTACGTCGGCGGGGAAAGGAAGAGGAACCAAGTACACGCCATGTACCCCTAGGTACACACCGTGTACTCATGTCGGCAGGTTCGGAAAGTAAGTCGGTGGAATATTTCCATCTTATGAATAGTTAAATGAACCATACACGACATGTAGTCCCAAAGTACATGCCGTGGACTTTATTTTTTTTCTTAAAACGGTCAGTAGCCTCGTATTGAGGCAGGACCTCATATCCTGTGACCGGATACGCAAACCAGGCCAACCAAACCTCTCTTCCCCTCCCGATCGTCCATACGAGACCTGATTTGAGCTCTGATTAGTGCGTTGGAACCCCCTCGGTAAGGCCTCAATTCCTCTTTGGCCGTTTTGTATGATCTTCATTCTATAATGAGTTATTGGCTTTTGAGTGGTATTGAATCTTTTATAGATTTACTATGTTTTAGACCGAATTGGCGGGTGTTATCGGAGGACTAGCATCGTGCGAGTCTCAGGTAGGTAGTGCATACATAATTTTGTGTTTTCGCGGTTGTTTGGGTGAAGCGGCCTATGATGCATTTTTGGGTATTTTGAGCGGGACCCGTTTTATCTGCTTTTTTCTACTGTATTGCTTATGGGACCTCTGGGATGCTTTTGGGTATGCCCGGTTACCAGTTTGTGTGAGCAGGGCCGGGTGAGGGGCCGTTTCTCATCGGGGCATTTTGGTTGGGGAACGCCCAAATGGTTTTAATTTAAATATTAATGTGTTAAACTTTTAGTTTAATTTATTAATGTCTGATATAAATTTATAGAGGCATTCAAGACCTTAGAGCTCGTATGGGACAACACCTTTAATAGTGCAATTCAACTGTTTAGTTGTTTTTCCTAGTTATGTTTTCTGTTTACATATGTCATATATACAATTGCTGAATTGCATCTACTGGACCCCTTGGGTTGTGTTGGGCTTAGCCCGTTTATGCTTGAGTGATGCGAATCACAGGTTGGGGCTTTGACCGGATTACTTTGGGTGGTTTTGACCATGGGATTGGGTGTCATGGGCGTCATCTTGTGGCAGTACGACAGTCAGTCTAGGGCATGGCCTGGGTTACTTGGATGGCGAGGCCATCGGACTTGAGCGACATGTTCACAGGGACACATGGTGTCAGATATTTTGGTGGCTTAAGACTATTTTGGTGATTACCGCTCACCGGGACTTTGCGTAGTGTGCACACAGAGATACTCCGTGATGAGGTGGTTTTGATTACTCGTGTGGGTAGAGGCCCCCGTAGTTGCGGTTAGGTTTTCTGGTTGGGGGTGCTTGCCGTAGAAATCCACGTGGGAGGTGAGGAGACTTCAGAGGATGGACGTGCCTTCGGGATGTCGGTACTTGAGACACAAGGTGTCAGAAGACACATGGTGCTGGGTTACTATTTTTGGGCGTGCCTTCGGGACGTCGGTACTTGAGACACAAGGTGTCAGGAGGCACATGGTGTCAGGTTACAATTCTTGAGCGTGCCTTCGGGACGTCGGTACTTGAGACACGAGGTGTCAGGTGGCACCTGGTGCAAGGTTACATGACAACGATTCCAGCGTTGGCTGAAGCAGGTGACACTCCATGGTTGCTGTTGAGCACCAGTGGAGGTTGTGTTTAATTGTGCATTGTACTATTTACTGCTTTTCTGAGAAATTCATAACTGCTTAAACACATATATTTGGTGCGCACTGTTGGGTGGTATCCTACTGAGATTTGTCTCACACCCTGCACGGGCCCTTCGGGACGCGTGTAGACTTTATGGATTTACGTGCAGGAAAGAGGCTAGCTTCAGGAGATGGGCTGCGTTAGTTGTTGCATGGAGATGGTATGGACCTTGAGGTCATACCTAGTTGGGGTTTACTTTTTTTTGTTTAATTTTCTGTATCAGCATGCTTACTTGTTGTAGCTACTATTGGTTAGCCATTGGTTCCCTTTTATATTCAGTTGCGTATGACCTCCTCTGGATGCAAGTTTTACTGTGCAGTTGTAGTTACATGTTCTTAGCATGCTATTCTATTTATTTTCGCTGCTGTTATTATATTTACTAATTTCGCTGTTATATATATTGATTATGCTTCCGCTCTACGGGTCTAGTTCGAGTCTGTTGTGTCTTTCTTTCCACTGCATATTTATTATTATTCTCGGACCAGTACCCTTACTATGATCCTCCGAGAGGGTATAGCCTCCCCACTATACCTAACAGACCCTCGCTGCTGGTCGGTAGCCTTTGACGTTCGAGGAGGTGCGCCTAAGGTAGTAACACCCGAACCGTTCGACACTGTTCGGGTGGCTAGCTAGGTCCGGGATGTTACATGTCTTGTGTTTTATGCTACAAAAAAATTAGCTTGTGCTATACGCGACACCGAATTAGCTTGCAGTATACACAACACTATTCTTGGCTCATGTTACACACAATTTCAAGTTCGTTTTGTAGAAATTATTCTACCCAACATTATGTATAAATTTTGTTTAATGTATAAATGAAATAAGTTTTGAATTATGTTATACACTACACCAAAGGGAGATTTCACTACATGCAACCATGATCTTGCTTGCATTACACGCAATCACGACCTTCCTCGATAGCGTGTGTTGTACGCAATACCGGGTTTCACTAAACAACGATATATGGTTATAATATTATCACAAACTAGCCGTTATGAATAGTATTAACTACATTTTGTATTTTATAACATTATTATCCATCTTAATCATTTTCTATAACATGGTATGAGAATAAAATAAAATTTTCAGGTAAAATAAGTATTTTTCAAAAAATACAGTTTGGCACCTTTTGATGGTGCACCCACATTAAATCTAGTTTTTAACAGGTTTATAAGTTAAATTTTACGAAATAAAATTATTCTTTGTAATCAGGATATAAAATTTTACCTTGGATAAAATTTTCATATTATTCTGATAACTTTCATATTTTAATGAATAGAAAAAACGCGCTATATTTTAATTAAAAACAAAATTTTTCATTGTAATAATTTATGTGGTTAAATTATAATATTGAATGGTTTTAAAGTATAAATAGAATACATTTTTACCATTTAATATAATTTATGTCATTATCATTGATTTTACATTGAATTCATAGGTTAAATCAATTCAATATTTTGCAATGTTATAAACAAAAACCCGTTTTCTTTCGACAACAAGATTAATTTTAATCTAATTTATGAAAATTATATGTATTGGATTTATAAAAAATTGATTAAATATTTGGAATCACTGGGTCCAAATTATATTAATAGACTACTTTTTTTATTTTTGGGCATTATGAATAGTAACTACAGTAAATCTTATTTACCATAGTAAAAGGTAAATCGGGTAATTAAGGGTAAATATAATATTATACAATTACCCTAACACTTGTCGTAATACAATTGGATGATTATATTTTGTCATAATTCATATTTTGGTCTAAATAGAATCCATTAGAACCCACTTGGAGGTGATTAATACCTTTAGTTTATTTTATTTAAAGGAAAGTGAAATATGTCTAACTCAAACTTTAATAATTAAAGTATTTTTAATATAAGGTTATACAGAATATAAATTCGGTTATAAATACTCATTTGAAAGATAAAATGTTTTTCTTTATCATGGTAATTTATTTGTAATTTTTAAGAGTTATTTAATTACCTTATTAGCTTATACATTAATGATGCAGAAATTATTTATATAGTAAAAAAATCAATAATATTGTTTTTATTGAAATATTAATACATATTAAAGGGATCAAAAACCTCACAAAAACTTATTGGTAGTGTCTATATACACCATAATCATCCAATTACCTAATATATGAACGTTTGAATTCTTATAAAAGTGATTATGACAATTATATTATTTTATTTTATATGATGTCAAAGTTGTCACCTTTATAATTTAAAAAATATAACATTTTAAAATTTGGGTGTTTTAGAAGATAAATCCGGATAAATGTATTATTATGAAATATATAAGATTTATCTTCATCCTAGTATTTTATTTTTAATTTTTATGCAACAAATAAGTATATTTAATAATTATACAAAAATGATGTAGTAATTATTTTATTAAGAGAAATATCAAATAAATGGTTTTACAAATAGTAAAATAAATATTATATGAACTATTTAATGTGATCTAATAATTTTATAGATTAATATGACATGTTAGAAACCTATTAAATATTTTAGTTCGAATATATCCTCTGTGTGGATTTTATTTAAATTCAAATAATTGAATACTATGAAAATTGACACTATTGTTATTTTATAAAAATAAAATTTTATTAAATTGTTTATAAATCACAAAAACATTTAAAAATTATAAATTCAAATTTATATAGTCTGAAATTTCACAAATTATATAATTATGGATAATTCACAGCACATAAGTAATTATTTATAACAATTTAAAATTTATAATCTTATTACCACAAATAAAATTTAATAGATTAAATAAGGATAAATCAAGTTGATAATGTTTAAAATAAATTTCCTAAATGTCTAAATTTTATTTTTTGATGATATTACAACCCTATATCATCTAATATTTTAATATGAGTCATTTTTGGAGGTTTTTAAGTGGGGTTAGATTTATTATAAATTAATATTTTTAAGATTTCCAAAGGTGCCCCTCTCCTCCCTTATAAAAAGGGAACCCCTTCCCACTTCTCTTCACACCCTTTTGAGCCTTGAAGCTCGGAAAAACCCTGAAAATTCCTCTTCTCAACCTCTCTAATTTTATCAAATAGGTTCTGGTCTTCTCAAAAGACCAACCCTAGTGCCCTAAGAAGAAGTTTAAAGGAGGTGCGTCGAAGAAGAGGTAATCTCTTCTACCGATTCTTTCAAGCTTATTTCTTCTTCAACTAATTCTTATTTAGTTGTTTCATTATAAAGTAATAACATCAGTATAAATTATATACTAATATGTTATTATAAATATGAAACAACCCCATTTCACCTTCTATCCAACCTATGGAAAATGAAATCATTGTGCGTGCATACGTACGGAATACCGTCTCCACGCTATGGTGTAATCTGTTTTTCCAACACCACCTTACTTGGATGGGTATAATGGTGTAAGGAATAACTATACATAGTTATTATAACATCATATAGATTCTGATATATTGTATCATACACTCCAATTCAATTCAATAATTATGGGAATGATATCATCGCTCGTGCGTACGTACAGACTCCCGTCTCCACAATCTGATGAGATTTATTCTCCATGTTAATCATTCAAGAATGATTATAAAGTATATATAAGCAATAATAATGAAATATATGACATTATAAAGCTACTGGATTTATGTATATATATATATGTCATCTACTTACTTCCATTCAAGTCAATAAGGAAAGGAAAACAACCTTCATGCGTACGTACGGACTACCGTCTCCATGAACGGTGTGTTTCATCTCATTTATCTATCTATTATATACATATATACTGAATATATATGATATATAAATCAGGTTTTAAGTTTTTTAAGTAATTAAATCATGATATAAGTAATAATAATATCGAGAACATCAAGTCCAAACACGTACGATAAATGAAACGATTTTACCCAAAACGCTACTTTAACATGGAATTGAAAAATGAACGGGTAATATAAATACCTAAGTGAACTATATATGATATAATAACAATTAATATGATTCTATAATAACTCAATGAAATTATTTACATCATTATACAGGAGGTTCAGATACATACGAAGCATATCAGACATAAGGTAAGGGATAATTATTCTGAACTCGTTTTTATCTGAGATTGTTTATTCGTAAGAATTTACTGGGGTTATATTTTTCATCCATGTCCATAAAATGTTTTTTTATTCATCCATGTATGTTTAAAGATATTTTTACTCCTATTTTACTTTTACATTGTTTTATGGAAGGAATCTTTCTTTTGTTTACCATATGAGGAACTTTTTGACTTTTCCGGCAAAAGTACGAGAAGAATGTTTTTTTAACTTATACAGCATGAATGGTTTTTTACGGTTTCATAATGCCTTATTTTCATAAATATTCATCCACAAGATTTCATGAATATTTTCAGCAAAATCCTTTTCATTTAAAATTGAATGGAATTTTGTGAAAAGAAAATGATTATCAAGAAGAAAGGATATTTTCCTCAAGAATTTATTTCAAGTGCTTTATCAAAACCATTTTCCATCTAAGATGACATTATTTCATATGTGCATGTATTAAGTATAATGTCACTATGTTTTATATGGTATCACTTTTCTTATGATGAAATGATATCCATTTGTCTTATATGGATTATGTTATGATGGAATGATGTTTATGAAACCCAATTTATTCTTTGTGTTATGATAAATGATTTATGATTGTTTTGTGGCACATGTAAGAATGATTTCAATATGAGATGGGTGGAACCTATATCTCCCTCCAATTTATTGGGTAAATATTTATATCTCATGAGATAGACATGGCTGGAATGGTAAGTTAATCTAGTTCAGTGATACAGGACTGGAACGAGGAGTGAACTCGATTCAGAAAGGGACTTTTTCCACTAAGACGGTCTTGGCTACTATGAAAATCATAACAAGTGCGGAATGGTTGCCACAATTACATGTTTTATTCCCAAACTATTTTATCAAGATTGATGTCCCATTATGATCTATGCCTTACGTACTTCCATGTTTTATGTCATTGCTCAAGGTTTTGATGTTTAAACATTATGTTCATGTTTTTAAGTTCAAATGTATATGGTTTGTTTTATTTTCTCCATGGTTACCCTTAATGAGCATTTGAGCTCACCCTTTATATGTTTTATTTTCCCCAGGATTCAAGAAAGGTTTTAGGTAAGAAAACAAAATGGGAAGATCTTTATGGGAGTTGTTGAAGATATTTCACCAAGATTAGAAGATTATATTCTGAGTTTTCAAAGACACTAAACTATTATGATCCTTGAGTTTTGGTTTTTGTTATGTATTAAGTATTCCGCAAAAGTAATGTAATGTCCATGTACGTCAAGCTTGGGGTCTCTACAGTTGGTATCAGAGGAAAGGTTTAGTCAAACTTTGGAAACTAGGATGTGAAAACTTTAGTGAAATCCCTAGAGATATTTCTAAGGTATGTCTAGGGATTTCCCTAAGATTAAGTATAAGTATAGGTTATAGGTCTAGAATTACGGTAACGATATTAGAATTAAACCTAATATGTTAGATGCCGATGGTACTCCCCCTTGATTATGTTATTTTCCTTGTATGATTTTTGCCTCTCACAGAATTCTTTTTGTGTTTTTGTCAATGGAGAGAACCAGAAGTAATTCAGATAACATTGAATCCAATGGAAAAATTGGTGACTATGAGAAATGAAATTGCTTAATGCCTAGAGAGAAAAATATTGTGATTATGCTGAATCAGTCATCGCGATTTATGATTAACAAGGTGAAATTTAGTGGTATTCCTAATTCATCAAATAAGAGGAAGATAGACTTTTATGCTTGTTCTCATGTTGAGGAGCATAAAGAAAGGAAGATTGAGATTTTAAAATAAGGGAAGAAGAACCTTGATGAATACATCAAATAGAGGGGAAGATGTTATTTTTGTGGAGAGAAGGGTCATAAAGTGACCGATTGTTATGGAGTTCAATGTCTTATCTATGGAGAACATGGGCATTACCCAACTCAATGCCCTAACCTAAGAGGTTAATTCTAAATCAAGGATGGAATTATTCCATGACAATCATTTAAGAGGATGGATTGAAGTGTTTATATATTTGTATTAAAGAATAATTTTGTTGAGGTACTTTTATGGTATATTGGAATATCTATTTATTGGTCAATTGTGGTTTTGAATAAGAATATGGTACTGGTAACCATGAAAAGTGACTGAAATATTTTTGGAAAGCAGATGATATGCGTATAATGAATGGATAAGGAGAAAATAATATGTTTGATTGTATTCATGAGCTCATGACTAATATAAGGACAAAGTGATACCATGGTTTGAGTATATCGAAATTTTGGGATTTTGGTATGTGGAAAGAGTTAAATTTTGACAGAATTCATTTTTTCAGTAAGGTTTAATGGGTATTCATTTTTCCCGAGAATACGAGATTAAGGTATTCACATGTTTGGAATGTGATCAAAAAGATATATCTTGTGATATATGAGGGATAAATGATGGTATTCACATGCTTGTTATACGAACTTTTTAGTAATCTTTCTCTTTATACTATAAGATTAGGCAGAAGTATTTTCTGAAATACTAAAGGATGAAATGGATTAAGTTGGACATCAGATAATATTGTTTAAGGATAGAGCTTTTTGAGATTATGATAGTATAGTTTTAGAAAAAAAGGACAACCTGCAGGATGGGCGACAACTCATCGCTTCGGACAAGTTTGCGGGAATCGAACCCACAACCGAAGTGAGACATGCCTTCATCACCTACCACTAGCCTACAGGAAGTCCCTGGTTTGTAGAAATTAGTTTTATGTGGTATGATAGATGAAGTGTAAGTCCATTTTTGGAACCATGTATGATTAACCTCACCATAGATGGACTTATGTATATTTAATATCTTATACTCACCTTTTATTATGATAGATACAGATGGAATGACCTATCATTCTATCGCGTGATCTTATAATACTTCAAGAATGTCAAATTCAACTTTATATATTCAAATAAGAGATGAAGCAGAAATTGTTCATGGAATGACCAATGATGATTTTACACTGAAATCAAGTCTGTATTTATCCTAATACAAAAAATCATCAACATTAGGGAAATGATCTTGAAAACCAAAAATGTAGTCCTAGTACTCTCATTTCTGATGAATCTGATGGTACCTTAGATCATCACAAATTTATGGCTTTGTGATTGTTGGATTTTTCATAGCCATGTTCTCTACCACTCTCCATCAAAACTTGATGGTTAGATTTCTCTTCCATATCCATATTTTTCACTTATGTTATCCTATGTGGAAACCCAGTGATTAGTTAATTTGGGTAACCATTACATTTCATAATATAGTTTTTAAAGTTATGTTTTGGTATTCCTTTTTACGATGTGGGTTTCTATTAATGAAACTTTCAAGTAGTAAACCATTTATAACCCCGACGAATTTTGAGGGTGGAATTCATTTTAAGGGTGGTAGAATGTAACACCCTGATATTTTATGAAGAATATTATTTTAATTTCATTGATGTCTTGTGTTGTACGCTACACCAAAATTAGCTTGTGCTATACGCGACACCGTATTAGCTTGCAGTATACACAACACTATTCTTGGCTCGTGTTACACACAATTTCAAGTTCGTTTTGAATAAATTATTCTACCCAACATTATGTATAGATTTTATTTAATGTATAAATGAAATAAGTTTTGAATTATGTTATACGCAGCACCAAATAGATATTTCACTACACACAACCCTGACCTTGCTTGCATTACACGTAATCGCGACCTTCTTCGATAGCGTGTGTTGTACGCAATACCAGGTTTCACTAAACAATGATATATGGTTATAATATTATCACGAACTAGCCATTATGAATAGTATTAACTAAATTTTGAATTTTATAACATTATTATTCATCTTACACATTTTCTAGAACATGGTATGAGAATAAAATAAATTTTTCAGGTAAAATAAGTATTTTTCAAAAAATGCAGTTTTGCCGCCTTTTGATGGCAAACCCACATTAAATATAGTTTTTGACAGGTTTATAAGTAGAATTTTACAAAATAAAATTATTATTTGGAATCAGGATATAAAATTTTACCTTGGATACAATTTTCATATTATTTTGATAACATTCATATTTTAATGAATAGTAAAAACACGCTATATTTTAATTAAAAACAACTTTTTTCATCATAATAATTTATGTGGTTAAATTATAATATTTAATGGTTTTAAAGTATAAATAGAATATATTTTTACCATTTAATATAATTTATTTCATTAGCATTGAGTTTACATTGAATTCGTAGGTTAAATCAATTCAATCTTTTGAAAAGTTTTAAACAAAAACCCGTTTTCTTTCGAAAACGGGATTAATTTTAATTTAATTTCTGCAACTTCTGTGTATTGAATTTGTAAAAAAATGGATTCCATATTTGGAATCAGGGGGTCCAAATTATATTAATAGACTGCTTTTTTATTTTTGGGCATTATGAATAGTAACTACGGTAAATTTTATTTACCATAGTAAAAGGTAAATCAGGTAATTAAGGGTAAATATAATGTTATAAAATTACCCTAACACTTGTCTTAATACAATTGGATGATTATATTTTGTCCAAATTAATATTTGGGTCTAAATGGAATCCATTAGAACCTACTTGGAGGTGATTAAGACCTTTAGTTTATTTTATTTAAAGGAAAGTGAAATATGTCTCACTCAAACTTTAATAATTAAAGTATTTTTAATATAAGGTTATACAGAATATAAATATGGTTATAAATACTCATTTGAAAGCTAAATTTTATTTCTTTATCATGGTAATTTATTTTTAATTTTAAGAGTTATTTAATTACCTTATTAGCTTATACATTAATGATGCATAAATTATTTATATAGTAAAAAAATCAATAATATTGTTTTTATTGAAATAGTAATACATATTAAAGGGCTCAAAAACCTCACCAAAACTTATTGGTAGTTTATATATACACCATAATCATACAATGACCGAATATATGACCGTTTGGAGTCTTATAAAAGTGATTATGACACTTATATTATTTTATTTTATATGATCTCAAAGTTGTCACCTTCATAATTTAATAAATATAACATTTTAAAATTTGGGTGTTTTAGAAGATAAATATGGATAAATGTATTATTATAAAATATATAAGATTTATATTCATCCTAGTATTTTATTTTTAATTTTTATGCAACAAATAATTATATTTAATAATTATACAAAAATGTTGTAGTAATTATTTTATTAAGAGAAAAATCAAATAAATGGTTTTACAAATAGTAAAATAAATATTATATGAACTATTTCATGTTCTCCACTACTTTTCTAGATTACTATGATATGTTAGGAACCTATTACATATTTTATTTCGAACATATCCTCTGTGTGGATTTTATTTAAATTCAAATAAATGAATAGTGTCAAAATTGACACTATTGTTATTTTATAAAAATAACATATTATTAAATTGTTTAAAAATCTCAAAAATATTTAAAAATTATAAATTGAAATTTATATTGTCTAAAATTTCATAAATTATCTAATTATGGGAAATTAATTGCACGTAAGTAATTATTTATAACAATTTAAAATTTAGAATCTTATTGCCACAAATAAAATTTAATAGATTAAATAAAGGTAAATCAAGTTGATAATGTTTAAAATAAATTCCCTACATGTCTAAATTTTATTATTTTATGAGTTTACAACTCTATCGCATCTAATATTAGAATATGAGTCATTTTTTGAGCTTTTTAAGTGGGGTTAGATTTATTATAAATTAATATTTTCTAATATTTCCAAAGGTGCCCCTCTCCTCCCTTATAAAAAGGGAACCCCTTCCCACTTCTCTTCACACCCTTTTGAGCCTTGAAGCTCATCCAAACCTGGATAATTCTTCTTATAAACCTCTCCAGTTATATCATATAGTTTCTGGTCTTCTCAAAAGACCAAACCTAGCGCCCTAAGAAGAAGTTTAAAGGAGGTGCGTCGAAGAAGAGGTAATCTCTTCTACCAATTCTTTCAAGCTTCTTTCTTCTTCAACTTCTTCTTCTTTAGTTGTTTCATTATAAAGTAATAACATCAGTATCACTAATATACTAATATTTTATTATAAATATGAAACAACCCCATTTCACTTTCTCTCCATCCTACCAAAATGAAATCATCGCGCGTGCGTACATACGGAATACCGTCTCCACGCCGTGGTGTAATCTGTTTTTCCAACACAACCTTACTTGGATGGGTATAATGGTGTAAAGAATAACTATACATAGTTATTATAACATCATACTGATTATGATATATTGTATCATCTACTCCAATTCAATTCAATAATTATGGGAATGATATCATCGCTTGTGCGTACGTACGGACTACCGTCTCCACGACACGATGAGATTCATTCTCCATGTTAATCATTCAAGAATGATTATAATGTATATATAAGCAATAATAATGAAATATATGACATTATAAAGCTACTGGATTTGTGTATATATATATATGTCATCTACTTACTTCCATTCAAGTCAAAAAGGATAGGAAAACAACGTTCATGCGTACGTACGACCTACCGTCTCCATGAACGGTGTGTTTCATCTCATTTATCTATCTATTATATATATATATATACTGAATATATATGATATATAAATCATTTTTTACATTTTGGAAGTAAGTTACTCATGATATAATTAATAATAGTATCAAGAACAACAAGTCCAAACACATACGATAAATGAAACTATTTTACCCAAAACGCTACTTTAACATGGAATTGACAAATGAACGGGTAATATAAATACCTAAGTGAACCATATATGATATAATAAAAATTAATATGATTCTGTAATAAGTAAATGACATTATTTAAATCATTATATAGGAGTTTTAGATATATACGAAGCATATCAGACATAAAGTAAGGGATAATTATTCCGATCTCGTTTTTATCCGAGATTGTTTATTCGTAAGAATTTACTAGGGTTATATTTTTCATCCATGTCCATAAAATGTTTTTTTATTCATCCATGTATGTTTAAAGAAATTTTTACCCCTATTTGACTTTTACATTGTTTTATGGAAGGAATCTTTCTTTTGTTTACCATACGAAGAACTTTTTGACTTTTCCAGCAAAAGTACGAGAAGAATGATTTTTTAACTTATACGGTATGAACTGATTTTTACAGTTTCATAAAACCTTATTTTAATAAAGATTCATCCACAAGATTTCATGACTATTTTCAGAAAAATCATTTTCATTTAAAATTGAATGGCATTTTGTGAAAAGAAAATTATTTTCAGGAAGAAAAGATATTTTCCTCAAGAATTCATTTCAAGTGCTTTATCAAAACCATTTCCATCTAAGATGGCACTATTTCATATGTGTATGTTTTAAGTATAATGTCACTATGTTTTATATGGTTTCACTTTTCTTATTATGAAATGATATCCATTTGTTTTATACGGATTATGTTATGATGGAATGATGTTTATGAAACCCAATTTGTTCTTTGGGTTATGATGAATGATTTATAATTGTTTTGTGGCACACGTAAGAATGATTTTAATATGAGATGGGTGGGACCTATATCTCCATACAATGCATTGGGTAAAGATTTATATCTCATGAGATAGACATGGATGGAATGGTAAGTTAATCCGGTTCAGTGATACAGGACTGGAACGAGGATTGAACTCGATTTAGAAAGGGACTTTGTCCACTAAGATGGTCTTGGTAGAAATTCCTTGGCTACTATGGAAATCATAACAAGTGCTAAATGGTTGCCAGAATTACATGTTTTATTCCCATGCTATTTTATCAAGATTGATGTCCTATTATGATCTATTCCTTATGTACTTCCATGTTTTATGTCATTGCTCAAGGTTTTGATGTTTAAACATTATGTTCATGTTTTTAAGTTCAAATGTATATGGTTTGTTTTATTTTCTCCATGCTTACCCCTACTGAGCATTTGAGCTCACCCTTTATATGTTTTCTTTTCCCCAGGATTTCAAGAAATGTTTTAGGTAAGAAAAAAAAGGGGAAGATCTTTATGGGAGTTGTTGAAGATCTTTCACCAAGATTAGAAGATTATATTCCGAGATTCCAAAGAAACTAAAATATTAAGATCCTTGAGTTTTGGTTTTTGTTATGTATTAAGTATTCCACAAAAGTAATGTAATGTCCATGTACGTCAAGCTTTGGGTCTCTACATCTGATAATTTTTGAAAATATATTTTCTTATTTTTTTCCTTTTAATTTGATTCACTTTCTAGTTTACTCCTAAGAGTAACAACTTCTTCTTCAAGACCCTCAATAGTCTTGGAATTATCCTTCAGTCTAGATGTAAGTTCTGTGATGACCTTTTCCTATTCTTCAATTCTGAGCTTAAGTTCCACTATATCTTATTTAATTTCAAAGGTTTTTCATTGTTATTTCACTACTTCTTCCAAACATTTCATTTCAGCTTCAAGATGATCAATATATTCTGATGATTCTTCCATAAAAAATCAGCATTTTTTGAATATTTCACTTTGATTCTAAAGATTTCAAAGAGAATACTTAAGTTGAAACTTGAGACCATTATAAAAAATCATCTGATTATCTCTAGCTTCATCTTTTTATGATTCTAACTTTTCAACAATATACATCGTTGATGCATGGGTTCCAAATTTAAACTATGGTTCTTCTCCCTTAAAGAATTCATTATCATCATCTTTGTATTTACGGAAAAAACTCTTCCTCTGTACTTTATTTCTATATTTTAAGTCTCTATTTTGATAAAACCTTTTCAAAGGATTCTGCGAATTTCCCACTTCACTTTCATCATCATTGAGCTTTCTTAAGCACCGAGAGGCAATGTGACCAACTATACCACAATGAAAATAGGTCAATTGAAGATTTCCTTCAAATCTACCTTTTCCTATATTGATTTTATTTGCAATAAGATAAATAATTTCATCTTCCTCATTATCTTCATAAACTATATCTCCATACACCTCAGGTTTTTCCATGGCTTTGAAGGACATTTCCTTTCTTACTCTATTCGTTGCATCTTCATGTTTGAATCTCATTTCATATGCCACTAGTATACTCAGTAGATCGTCTAGATAATGTTTAGATATATCCCTATCATCAAGGGATGACACCTTTGCATTATAGATATGTGCAAGCCTTCTCAAGATTTTCTTCACAATGTAAATGTATTTTATTTCCTCACCATGTACACATATAACTTTAACAAATTCAACAATTGAATTAAAAAATGTATATTCATTTTCATCAGGATGCATTTTAAAGTCATCAAACCTATTGTAAAGGACTTTAAGTTTCTCATCCTTTACTTTGTTGTCTCATTTATAAATATTCTCCAGTTTTTCCCACAAAGACTTTTCTGAGGTACAAATCATCACCATTAGATAGATTTGATTAGAAAGAGCTGTATTAAGGGTATTCTATGCTATAGCATCTATATCAAGAATTTTCCAATATGTATCAGTCATGGACAACCCTTTTGGACTAGTGACCTGCATTCCTTGGGAAGTGGCGAATAGTACTTAAATTCCAAGAGATCTTAGATGAGATATCATCGTATTCTTCTAGATCTAAATGTTACTTCCATCGAAGTGGGGTACTCCCTTGACATTAACTAAATTCTCCATGATAGCAAAGAAAGATAGATTTAACACAAGAAAAATTTATACTTAGATACATATTGAAGGACACTGGAACACCCTAAGAGGGGAGGGGTGAATCAGGGTGTCAACTTTTTCTTCTCAAGTGATGGATATTGTTCCCATGTTGGTGGAAACCTATTAAATATGTCTGATGGTAATGTAAATTAATTAAAACATTCACAAACAGTAATACAACACATCAATTTTACATGGTTCACCACTAAGGGCTAGTCGAAGGAGCATATGCCGACAATGTGTCTGTAATACCTAAATCTACTAATATTCACTAGTTACGGAGTACAAAACTTTATGCACAGTTACTTTGTGAAAGGAATGCTACCTTTAAAATATTTGAAGGATATCTCACTGTGTCCCTTAGAAAACTTCTGTTGAATCCCCCTAGCTCACTGCCTTGGGAGGAATCCAAACACAATTTATAGACTTGTAGGTCCCTTAATATTCATTCAAGAATGATTCCTAAACTCTAGATAAATGATATATTGATTTTTTACTTTTAACCACATATGTGATCCTCTTTTATGTGCACTGATAGTTCATGAACTATTCCTTCACGAACTGTCTTGCTACCTCTATGAACCGTGTTGCACCGCGTAGCGCTTGTGCTTCACAGACCACCTCACCTCCATGGATTGCCTCTGCTTTCATGGACCATATATGCTTCCACGTACTTCCCCCATATACCACCTCATCATACCACCTCTGCATACCACCTTCATAAACTGTTTCTGTGTATTTCCTTCACTTCTACGGAATTACTTCTTCCACAGACTGCTTCACCATTCAAGAAATCCTCTCTCATAAAACACTTCTCCTTCATAGACTCCCCGTGAACTCATTCAAACTTATAAGAATTTATTTTGAGAGTGAAGATGTTTTATAATTAAAATTTCTAATTTTAATGGTGGGATTAGTGGTCCTTATATAGGTAAAGTAGATCCAAAAAGTCACTAAACCATATCACCCAAATATTCGATGCAGTACAGCCACCACGTACCATGCTCCGTCTACAAACCATTTTTCCATCGTGGTCTATGTAGAACCTTTCCTTCACAATGAAGAATTAATTCCATGAACAAAACCCTTTGAGGATCCAAAAATCTCCACCTCTTTTTCACAAACAACAAGTCATTCCAGGAACATTTTTCCTTCTGTGAACTGCGAATATCCCACAAACCATTTTCTCCCTTTGAACCATTTCCACTATGCAGTCCATATACCATGCTTCGTGGTTTGTATACTATTAACTCTTCTGTAGAAATCCTTTTCAAAAAATGAACTCCTGATTTTGAGGCCAAAAAATGTAGCAAACACTGGGAAATGATGACACCTTAAACACTGATGTCATCCTGTACTGTAGGATCACTTTTCATGTAAACTTTGTGATCAATCCCTTATAGATTGAAAAAAAACACAAACCATACTCCATTTATACCAAATAATAACCTTGGTTCTAACAACACATTTGTATTTATTTTATTATGTGATGGGTGTGTCCAATATCTCCATTTAATGCATTGGGTAAAGGTTTATATCTCAAGAGGTAAACAAGATTAGAATGGGGAGAGAACCCAGTTCAGTAAGGAACTTAGTCCACTATGATAGTATTGGGAGTAAACCTTGAATAATATGATAGTTTAGGAAGTATATGTGTTAAACCGTGATATTATAGGAAATGATACTTTAAATACTAAGGATATGATATTCTATTCTTATTTATATTCCCCAAATAAATGAATTATGATGATGTTATGTTCCCATGGTTCATTTCATTTGATTCCATTATGCTTTATATGTTATAAACTATCAATATTTATTCTATAACTCAATTTTATGATCTATGATATGGATGGTATAGGTTTTAAATGTTATTCTCATGTTCTCATAACCATATTTTCATTATAAGTTGGTATATCTCTTAGTTTACCTTACCGAGAATTTGAGCTCACCATTTCTTTTGTTTACTTTCCCTAGGTTAGGATAAAAGCTGTTATGTTTGATATTTCTATGAAAGGTGAATGTTATGAAGAAAATAGTGGGAAATGACATAGATCACTTATAGACCAGTTGTTTACAAGTCAATTTTTCTAAAGGAACTATACTTAAATGATTATAGTGTGTGTCATTATGTTATGTAATGAATATTCATCTATAAATATGTAATATTTATGTATGGGATATTTTGGGATTTTATAATTGGTTTCAAAGAAAGTTTTATTTTAACTTTTGAAACTAGGATGAGAAAACATTATTGAGATCCATAGGGATATTTCTAAGGATATGTCTAAGGATTAGTTTAAGGATGAGTGAAAGTAAAGGAAATTTTCCTAGAAATTTGTTAATTAATAGAGCGAGTGGTTTCTATGAAATTATATCCCTGTATGGACACTACAAGTTGATATGAATCTAGCATAGAGGAAACTGGTGGTAATAACTCTAAAAAGGGCACATTGGACCAGACTCGATCATCACCTAGTGCATGAAAATAGGCCTTGATACACACCCAGTTGAACACTCTTAAGGGATACACTTTGGAAACTCACAAACTATTTAAAAAAAACATGAAGGATTTAAATAATGACCATGGATGTACTAGTTTAAGCCTAAGGTGTTATATATTGAATGTATGGTGTTATGATTTTAACATACTATAAGTGATTTTTCATGATTATGTGGTTTCCCACTATAAATATTGTTACTCACACTATGCATCTTGGTTATAGTTAATGGTGGGAACTTGAAGGATCTGTATTAATGTTATAGGTGGTAGGAAATGTATTTATTACCAACCAAATGAGATGATGTCTAGAGTGAAGGATATTGTGATTATTCCTATTCAGTTATCACAATATATTATTAACAACATGAAACTTAACACTATATAACTCAGAAAATAATAAAGGGTTCTAGTTCATTGAGTGTTTAGTTAGTGGAGACTGTAAAGGAATAAAGATTTAATTTTTTATATCTCAAGAATGTGGGAAGAAGCACTCTATGTAATGTCTCAAAGGAATGATAAGATGTATTATGTGGAGAGAAGAAGGAAATAGAGTATGTAGTTGTGAAGTAAAAATATAAAGTTTAGTTAACATAGTGATAAGAATAATGGTTTACCTAAGGCATTATAGCATCCCTCCTTTTTATAACATAATCTTTCATTACATTACACAAAACTGAGGATCTTTAAGGTTTAGTGTCTTGGAAACCAGGAACATAAAACATGAAAACAACAAAAAACATTATTCTTAAACACTTTAAAGTCTTCTCCTTAAGTTTATCCTAGGTTAACTACAGTATCTCATAACCTGGGGACATACATCAAAAGAAAGGGTGAGCAGAAGGCCCAGTAAGGGAAACAAGAGAAACATTTTACATGTGAACTTGAGATACTCCAATATGGTCATGAAAAGAACTTTAAGGCATGAGAAAAAAATCATGAGCCATATCATAATAAAAATAACGTTTTTCATAAATTGAATATGTGGCTACAATATTTAATATTTACAATCATTTCTGTTTCACCAAGGTCCATCCTCATGGTGTCATTAAAAATTACCAAGGTTATTCACCAAGGTGTCGTTAAAAATGGTCATCTCTAGAGATTAAGTCTTTACCCAATGCATTGGAGTGCTATCAGGGTGCAACCTTGAAATGTATTTATTATCATGTGAGACAAATATATCATCATCAATCATTTCATAAACAACCCATATACCATAAAAGTAATGGGTTTCATTTCATAATCATAACGTTTTAAAAACTGCTTTAAAGACAGGATCTTTATGTCACTTTAAACCCACAGAAAGGGAAAGCGGGTATTATGTATGTAAATACCAGAATAGAAAAACTTGGTATATATTTGAATACCCCTATATAAGATAGGGCTTTGAGTATTCACTTAATAAAATAAAAGAACTTTAGAAAAAGGGAGAGACATTTTGAGACAAAAATTCCGCAGCATAACGTCTATGTTTTTGGGGTTTTAGAAAACATTGAGAAGAGCGGGGAAATGGATCAAACATTCATAAATGACCCATAAAACAGTATAGGGACATAATATATAGGGTATAATAAAATGGTAATGATATTTGAAAGATATTCCATATGAAATGAAAAACATAGAAGGAAGACAAAAATAAGATTTCTCTTACGAAAATTCGGCAGCCTAACGGCGTCACATAAACTTCAACAAAAAAGAATTGATGAGATAAAATAGGGTCTCTAATCATATGAACATAAATGTTCAGTATTATAGATATAGTGATCATACCCAAAAATAATAAAAATGAACTTGAAAGACTTGACATGAAATTAGAACTTGAAAACGAGAAGGGTGAAAGAACCACTTAAAAATTCGACAGCCTAACGACGTCACTTAAACTTCAACAAAAAAGAATTGACGAGATCAAATAGGGTATCTAATAATATGAACATAAAAATCAGTATGATATATATAGAGATCTTACCCCAAAATAATAAAAAGGAACTTGAAAGACTTGACATGAAAGTAGAACTTGAAAACGAGAAGGGTGAAAGAATCCCTTAAAATTCGGCAGCCTAACGACACCACTTAAACATCCACAAAAAAAAGAATTGATGAGATAAAATAGGGTCTCTAATCATATGAACATAAAAGATCAGTATTATAGATATAGAGATCATAACCCAACATAATAAAAATTAACTTGAAAGACTTGACATGAAAGTAGAACTTGAAAACGAGAAGGGTGAAAGAATCCCTTAAAAATTCGACAGCCTAACGACACCACTTAAAACTTCAAAAATACTGAATTGAAGAGATCAAATGGGGTATCTCATCATATGATCATAAAATATCAGTATTTTAGATAGAGAGATCATACCCAAACATAATAAAAACGAACTTGAAAGACTTCACATGAAAGTATAACTTTGAAAAATTAGAAAGGTGAACGAATCCCTTAAAAATTCGGCAGCCTAACGGCGCCACTTAAAAATTATTAAAATGAATTGACGAGAGTAATAGGGGATCTCTCATCATATGAAAATGAAAAGGGAAGTAAGAGGAATATAAAATAACATACTCCAACATAAGAACATGGATCATAAAAGGAATGACATAAAAGAGATTACTTGAAAAGAAAGAGAGAGGTTAGATCCCTTACCTTGAAATGTAACACTTAAAACTCAAAGTTTGGGACCTTAATGGCATCGGGGCACCTTGGGATTACTCCTTGGGAGGTAATGAGACCAGAGATTCATTGGGGGAGAGTTAGGAGTCGAATGGATGAGAGTATTTCTTGGTATTTATAGGGAAAGTGAGGGGACAAGGCATTAATGGCCAAGGGACACCTCATTGGTGGTTTTGGAAAAACCATGGGCTTGCCCATGGTATTTGCCCATGGTATTGGACACTTGGGACACATAATACAATAATTCATCCCCTTTAGTCGACCATACCTTAAAATATCTCATGACATCCTCATAATGCAGTCATGATGTCATTAAACATACCGAAACCTTAAAACTGTATTTTTACTATTCACTGAAAATTCAACTTTCTCAGAAAAATCCCAAAATTTCACCTTAACCAAATATCAATGATATGATTTCAAAAATTAACTCCAATTTATAAAAATAATTTTCTAAATTTTTTTAATTTAATTTTTAAATAAATACACTATTCACCGAAAATTCATTTTTTTCAGAAAAATCCCAAAAAATTACCTTAACATAATATCGATGCTCTGAGTTCAAAAATGAAATCCATTTTATAAAAATATTTTTCTAAATATTTTTAATTTAATTTTTAATTAAAAAACACTATTCACCCAAAAAAACTAATACTTGAATAATAATTTATTAAACCATTATTTAACCATTTTATTGAATCACATTACTTAATCAAGGTGCCTAGATTATATTAATACTTTCTTTAAGTGAGATTACTAATCCATTTGGTCACATTACTAATCCTAAGTATAAAATCACAATTCATAATTTACTATTCATCAAAAATTAAGTTGATCTTATTAGACTCTAAATTTCGTAATGAACAAAATTGTAGAAGACCATTTTTTGAAAATCATTACACATTTTGATTTATTTAAGGTTTACGTAAACATTTTTAAAATATCCTTTATCTAAAATTCATCAAAAATATGCATACTATATTTATCCGGACATTTGAAAATTCATAAACTTCATCATAAGAAGAAATCAAAAATTTTATTTAAAACAAAGGATTACACAACGTAGTTATGGTATTGTTACGTAGCCCCTTATCACACCAGCATAGGACCTAAGTGTAAGGTGTGCTAAGGTGAGAGAATCTGAGGGCGGCTCGGCCAACATCGCACGAGTAGTAATTTCCACCAGTTTAAACTTCTCGTGATGGCTATTCCATTCAGCTTGATACGATGAAGTTCGGCTTGGGTTTGGTTCAGAGCAAAGCCTAGTGGTGCTACCTCCTTCTCAAGTTCCATTAGATGGGCTTCGATTGGCCCGAGACTTCTGGATGAGGCCATCGAATCTTCTTTCTATATTAATTAACCATGATCACTTGTATTTAGAGACAAAAATTGAAATGGTTTGTTTCCAGTGGTCATATTGACCAATGGTCATATAACAGTCAAAACCCAACGATATCATTTTAAATATACTCATGTTATCAAATGAAACAGTTTTGTTGAGTATACAAAAAAATAAAATAACACAGAAAATTAGGAAACAAGATTTATTCAAAATTTAGGGTCATTACAATCTTCCCCCCTTAAAAAATTGCGTCCTCACAATTTTTAAAATTGGGTTTTGAAATTTCATTGAAAGTCCCACATCGGAAACAGAGTCAATAAAACTATTACTTTAAAATAAAGAAAGGGAAGTACAAAGGTCACCCGAGTTAACCCACACTAGGATTCCATGTAAGAAAACATGGACATGGAGGAGAAAACAAAGGGTCAAGTTTTGAGGGAGAGTGATAGAAACATGATTAGGAGAAAGTTAACCATGAGAAAATCACAAACTTATGAAGTGTGTAAACGGTCTTTGATTACCTAGTAGGAAACGTAAACCAATAACATTTTTGTTTTACGTTCCTTTTCATAATTTTGAGGAATTCATTTACTACAAAGAACAAAAACATAAGGAAATATACCTACAATCAAGTAGAGTTTCATCCTTTAATAAGTTTCTACCAAAACTCATCTTTTCTGCAAACGATGAGCATTCAAAAACACTTGGTCTCATCAAAACACAAGAATAATCTTCTTGAGAGTCACGTAATCCACAAAATATTAACTATCAATTTCTTCTATCTTTAAACATTATCCCAAAAACATAAAGGGTAATATAAAACAACTATTCAAAAAGAAATAATCCCATAGGAAGGGAAACTACTTTTAAATCTTCAAAGTTCCATGGTACTACCCAAAGTTCATCATAGACCATTCCATAAATAACAGTCCTTAAAATTCCTTGAAATAAACCAAACTAAGATTGAAACCCAAATACAAGAAGGATTTGATAACATAGTCTTCCAAAATAAACTTCATTGTTCATCTCTAAACAACATAAACCACTCCTAACATCTTATTACAAAAGTAACTAACCTAAACATATTTTAACCAAGATAGGTTAATCATTTCCATAAGTAACCTATATTACCATAAGTTCACCTTAAATTAATCGATTCATCAAAATATAAGTCAAACTTTACTCCCCAAAGAAAATACCATAGTAATCTATTTACCTCAATCAAATAGGGTTCCCAAAATAGTGAACGTCTTCCAAAATAGTAATCATATTTTAATCCCCTAATAAATATTATCAGATGAACATCCTTGAGACTTCGTCTTCTTCTTCCTTGATGAATTTCAACTAGGTACCAATTATTAATTCTGATTTTTGATAGATGGTTTGGAATAATCACAATATGTTCAACTTGATCTCTCGTCATCTCTGTCATATTAATAGGGAAATTGTCACATTTCCTATCACCCTGGTTGTTGGGACATGTTCTTCCATTTCCCACTATTAAATATGAAAAGAAAGTATAATTAGGGGCTTAAATACTTATCCAATAATCATAAAAGGAAACTTTAAGCATAGAAGGATAAACTTGTAGAAGAAAAGTGTAACCTAACTTGTGATCCCCTAGGTTCCAATCTAGGTTATCAATGATCATATATTCTTATGTGAATCTTTATTTTATTTTATCTTTGTTCTTTTAATAATGGTTCATACTAAGCTTATGAATTTAGCAAAGCATATCCCCTAGGAGTGTCGTAACCAAGAGTGCAGCAAGGACCGTTGTCGTGTACCAGTCCCCGTTAGAGTCTAGCTCAAAGCGGTGTTTTTGGGTTTTACCCCTATGTACATCTGTGCCAGAGCCACCTCTACCTACTCGTATCTAGACAGGGATGTATTTTCTTGGCAACCCCTTACTAAATACTCACCAAAATACCAGGAAGATTTCCTATATTTAAAACTTTTCTATAGGGTTATTCCTAAAGTTTTCATATCCTAATTTTCACAAATAACTAAACCATCCTCTGATACCAACTATAACATCCCGCCTTTTTATAACATAAACTTTCATTACATTACACAAAACTGAGGATCTTTAAGGTTTAGTGTATTGGAAACCAGGAACATAAAACATGAAAACAACAAAAAACATTCTTCTTAAACACTTGAAAGGATTCTCCTTAAGTTCATCCTAGGTTCATTACTGCATATCATAACCTGGGGACATACATCAAAAGAAAGGGTGAGCAGAAGGCCAAGTAAGGGAAACAAGAGAAACATTTTACATGTGAACTTGAGATACTTCAATAAGGTCATGAAAATAACTTTAAGACATGAGAAAGAAATCATGAGGCATATAATAATAAAAATAACGTTTTTCATAACTTGAAGATGTGGCTACAACATTTAATATTTACAATCATTTCTGTTTCACCAAGGTCCATCCCTAAGGTGTCATTAAAAATTACCAAGGTTATTCACCAAGGCGTTGTTAAAAATGGTCATCTCTAGAGATTAAGTCTTTACCCAATGCATTGGAGTGCTATCAGGGCGCACCCTTGACATGTATTTATTATCATGTGAGACACATATATCATCATCAATCATTTCATAAACAACCCATATACAATAAAAGGAATGGGTTTAATTTCATAATCATAACGTTTTAAAAACTGCTTTAAAGACATGATCTTTATGTCACTTTAAACCCACGGAAAGGGAAAGCGGGTCTTATGTATATAAATACCAGAATAGAAAAACTTGGTATATATCTGAATACCCCTATATAAGAGAGGGCTTTGAGTATTAACTTAATAAAATAAAAGAACTTTATAAAAAGAGAGAGACATTTTGAGACGGAAATTCTGCAGTATAACTGTTATGTTTCGGGGTTTTAGAAAACATTGAGAAGAGAGGGGACATGGGTCAACCATTCATAAATGACCTATAAAACTGTATAGGGACAGAATATATAGGGTATAAGAACATGGTAATGATATTTAAAGATATTACATATGAAATTAAAAACATAGAAGGAAGACAAAAATAAGATTTCTCTTATGAAAATTCAGCAGCCAAACGGCGTGACATAAACTTCAACAAAAAAGAATTGATGAGATCAAATAGGGTTTCTCATCATATGAACATAAAATTTCAGTATGATATATATAGAGATCATACCCCAACATAATAAAAAGGAAATTTAAAGACTTGACATGAAAGTAGAACTTGAAAATGAGAAGTGTGGAAGAACCACTTAAAAATTCGGTAGCCTAACGACGTCACTTAAACTTCAACAAAAAAGAATTGACAAGATCAAATAGGGTATCTCATCATATGAAAATAAAACATAAGTATGATAGATTTAGAGATCTTACCCCAACATAATAAAAAGGAACTTGAAAGACTTTACATGAAAGTAGAACTTGAAAACGAGAAGGATGAAAGAATCCCTTAAAATTCGGCAGCCTAACGGCGCCACTTAAACTTCAACAAAAAAAGAATTGATGAGATCAAATAGGGTATCTCATCATATGAACATAAAATATCAGTATGATATATATAGAGATCATACCCCAACATAATAAAAAGGAACTTGAAAGACTTGACATGAAAGTATAACTTGAAAATGAGAAGGGTGAAAGAATCCCTTAAAAATTCGGCAGCCTAACGACACCACTTAAAACATCAAAATATTTTATTGAAGATATAAAATGGGGTATCTCATCATATGATAATAAAATATCATTATGATAGATATATATATCATAACCCAACATAATAAAAAGGAACTTTAAAGACTTGACATGAATGTAGAACTTTGAAAAATTAGAAAGGTGAATGAATCCCTTAAAAATTCGGCAGCCTAACGACGCCACTTAAAAATTATTAAAATGAATTGACGAGAGTAAGAGGGGATCTATAATCATATGAACATAAAAAGGGAAGTAAGTGGAATATAAAAGAACATACTCCAACATAAGAACATGGATCATAAAAGGAATGACATAAAAGAGATTACTTGAAAAGAAAGAGAGAGGTCGGATCCCTTACCTTAAAATGTAACACTTAAAACTAAAAGGTTGGGACCTTGAGGGCTTGGGGGCACCTTGGTATGACTCCTTGGGAGTTAATGAGACCATAGCTTCGTTGGGGGAGAGTTGGGAGTCGAATGTATGAGAGGATTGCTTGGTATTTATAGGGAAAATGAGGGGACAATGCATTAATGGCCAAGGGACACCTCATTGGTGGTTTTGGCAAAACCATGGGCTTGCCCATGGTATTTGCCCATGGTATTGGCCAATTGGGACACCTCATACAATAATTCATCCCCTTTATCCGACCATCCCTTAAAATATACCATGACATCAACATAATGCAGTCTTGATGTCATTAAACATACCGAAACCCTAAAACCGTATTTTTACTATTCACTGAAAATTCAACTTTCTCAGAAAAATCCCAAAATTTCACCTTAACCAAATATCAATGCTCTGATTTCAAAAATGAACTCCATTTTATAAAAATAATTTTCTAAATATTTTTAATTTAATTTTTAAATAAATACACTATTCACCTAAAATTCATTTTTTTCAGAAAAATCCCCAAAAATTACCTTAACATAATATCGATGCTCTGAGTTCAAAAATGAAATCCATTTTATAAAAATAATTTTATAAATATTTTTAATTTAATTTTTAATTAAAAAACACTATTCACCCGAAAAAACTAATACTTGAATAATAATTTATGAAACTATTATTTAACCATTTTATTGAATCACATTATTTAATCAAGGTGCCTAGATTATATTAGTACTTTCTTTAAGCGATATTACTAATCCATTTGGTCACATTACTAATCCTAAGCATAAAATCACTATTCATACTTTACTATTCATAAAAAATTAAGTTGATCCTATTAGACACTAAATTTCGTACTTAGCATAATTGTAGAAGAACATTTTTTTGAAAATCATTACACATTTTGATTTATTTAAGGTTTACATAAACATTTTTAAAATATCCTTTCTCTAAAATTCATAAAAAATATGCATACTATATTTATCCGGACATTTGAAAATTCATAAACTTCATCATTAGAAGAAATAAAAATTTTTATTTAGAAAAAAGGATTACACGTGGCAGTTACGGTCTCGTTACACAACCCCTTATCACACCAGTATAGGACCTAAGTGTAAGGTGTGCTAAGGTGAGAGAATCTGAGGGCAGCTCGACCAATATCTCACAAGTAGTAATTTCTATCAGTTTGAACTTTTCGTGATGGCGATTCCATTCAGCTTCATACGATGAAGTTTGGCTTGGGTTTGGTCCAGAGCAAAGCCGAGTGGTGCTACCTCCTTTCCAAGTTCCATTAGATGGGCTTCGATTGGCCCGAGACTACTGGATGAGGCCATCAAATCTTCTTTCTATATTAATTAACCATGATCACTTGTATTTAGAGACAAAAATCGAAACGTTTAGTTTCTAGTGGTTATATTGACCAATGGTCATATAACAGTCAAAACCCAACGGTCTCATTTTAATTATACTCATGTTATCAAATGAAATAGTTTTTTTGAGTATATAAAAAAATAAAATAACACAAAAAATTTGGAAATAAGATTTATTCAAAATTTCTGGTCGTTACAATCTTCCCCCTTAAAAAATTGCATCCTTGCAATTTTTAAAATTGGGTTTTGAAATTTCATTAAAAGTCCCATATCAGAAAAGGAGTCAGTAAAACTATTACTTTAAAAGAAAGAAAGGGAAGTACAATGGTCACCCGAGTTAATCCACACTAGGATTCTATGTAAGAAAACATGGACATGGAGGAGAAAACAAAGGGTCAAGTTCTGAGGGAGAGTGATAGAAAACATGATTAGGAGAAAGTTAACCATGAGAAAATCACAAACTTATGACGTGTGTAAATGGTCTTTGATTACCAAGTAGGAAACGTAAACCAAAACATTTTTTGTTTTAAGTTCCTTTTCATAATTATGAGGAATTAATTTACTACATAGAACAAAAACATAAGGAAATATACCTACCTTCAAGTAGAGTTTCATCCTTTAATAAGTTTCTACCAAAACTAATCTTTTCTGCAAATGATGAGCATTCAAAAACACTCGGTCTCATCAAAACACAAGAATCATCTTCTTGAGAGTCACATAATCCACAAAAGATTAACTATAAATTTCTTCTATCTTTAAACATTATCCTAAAAATAGAAAGGGTAAGATAAAACAACTCTTCAAAAAGAAATAATACCATAGGAAGGGAAACTACTTCTAAATCTTCAAAGTTCCATCGTACTACCCAAAGTTCATCATAGACCATTCCATAAATAACTTTCCTTAAAATTCCTTGAAATAAACCAAACTAAGATTGAAACCCAAATACAAGAAGGATTTGATAACATTGTCTTCCAAAATAAACTTCATCTTTGATCTCCAAACAACATAAACCACTCCTAACATCTTATAACAAAAGTAACTAACCTAAACATATTTTCCCCAGGATAGGTTAATAATTTCCATAAGTAACCTATATTACCATAAGTTCACCTTAAATTCATCGATTCATCAAAATATAAGTCAAACTTTACTCCCCAAAGAAAATACTGTAGTAATCTATTTACCTCGATCAAATAGGGTTCCCAAAATAGTGAACATCTTCCAAAATAGTAATCATCTTTTAACCCCATAATCAACATTATCAGATGAACATCCTTGAGACTTCATCTTCTTATTCCTTGATGAATTTCAACTAGGTAACAATTATTAATTGTGATTTTTGATAGCTGGTTTGGCATAATCACAATATGTTCAACTTGATCTCTCGTCATCTCTGTCATATTAATAGGGAAATCGTCACATTTCCTATCACCCTGGTTTTTGGGACATGTTCTTCCATTTCCTGCTATTAACTATGAAAAGAAAGTATAATTAGGGGCTTAAATACTTATCCAATAATCATGAAAAGGAAACTTTAAGCATAGAAGGATAAACTTGTAGAAGAAAAGTGTAACCTAACTTGTGATCCCCTGGGTTCCAATCTAGGTTATCAGTGATCATATATTCTTATGTGAATCTTTATTTTATTTTATCTTTGTTCTTTTAATAATGGTTCATACTAAGCTTATGAATTTACAAAAGCATATCCCTCGGGAGTGTCGTAACCAAGAGTGCAGCAAGGCCCGTTGTCGTGTACCAATTCCCGTTCGAGTCTAGCTCAAAGCGGTGTTTTTGGGTTTTACCCCTATGTACATCTGTGCCAAAGCCACCTTTACCTGCTCGTATCTAGTCAGGGATGTATTTTCTTGGAAACCCCTTACTAAATACTCACCAAAATACCAATAAGATTTCCTATATTTAAACTTTTATATAGGGTTATTCCTAATGTTTTCATATCCTAATTTCCATAAATAACTAAACCATCCTCAGATACCAACTATAGAATCCCGCATTTTTATAACATAAACTTTCATTACAATACACAAAACTGAGGATCTTTAAGGTTTAGTATCTTGGAAACCAGGAACATAAAACATGAAAACAACACAAAACATTATTCTTAAAAACTTGAAAGGATTCTCCTTAAGTTCATCCTAGGTTCATTACTACATCTCATAACCTGGGGACATACATGAAAATAAAGGGTGAGCAGAAGGCCTAGTAAGGGAAATAAGAGAAACATTTTACATGTGAACTTGAGATACTACAATAAGGTCATGAAAAGAACTTTAAGGCATGAAAAAGAAATCATGAGACATGTCATAATAAAAATAACGTTTTTCATAACTTGAAGATGTGGCTAAAACATTTAATATTGAAAATCATTTCTGTTTCACCAAGGTCCATCCCCAAGGTGTCATTAAAAATTACCAAGGTTATTCACCAAGGCATCATTAAAAATGTTCATCTATAGAGATTAAGTCATTACCCAATGCATTGGAGCGCTATCAGGGCGTACCCTTGACATGTATTTATTATCATGTTATCCACATATATCATCATCAATCATTTCATAAACAACCCATATACTATAAAAGGAATGGGTTTCATTTCATAATCATAACGTTTTAAAAACCGCTTTAAAGACATGATATTTATGTCACTTTAAACCGACAGAAAGGGAAAGTAGGTCTTATGTATGTAAATCCCAGAATAGAACAACTTGGTATATATGTGAATACCCCTATATAAGAGAGGTCTTTGATTATTCACTTAATAAAATAAAAGTACTTTAGAAAAAGAGAGAGACATTTTGAGACGGAAATTCTGCAGCGTAACGGCTATGTTTTAGGGTTTTAGAAAACATTGAGAAGAGAAGGGACATGGGTCAAACAATCATAAATGACCCATAAAACAGTAGAGGTACAGAATATATAGGGTATAAGAAAATGGTAATGATATTTTAATGATATTCCATATGAAATGAAAAACATATAAGGAAGACAAAAATAAGATTTCTCTTATGAAAATTCGGCAGCCTAACGGCGTCACATAAACATCAACAAAAAATAATTGAAGAGATAAAATAGGGTCTCTCATAATATGAAAATAAAAGTTCAGTATGATATATATATAGATCATACCCCAACATAATAAAAAGGAACATGAAAGACTTGACATGAAAGTAGAACTTGAAAACGAGAAGGGTGAAAGAACCACTTAAAAATTCGGCAGCCTAACGACGTTACTTAAACTTCAACAAAAAAGAATTGACGAGATAAAATAGGGTATATCATTATATGAACATAAAACATCAGTATGATAAATATATAGATCTTATACCAACATAATAAAAAGGAACTTTAAAGACTTGACATGAAAGTAGAACTTGAAAACGAGAAGGGTGAAAGAATCCCTTAAAATTCAGCAGCCTAACGGCGCCACTTAAACTTCAACAAAAAAGAATTGAAGAGATAAAATAGGGTCTCTAATCATACGAAGAGAAAAGATAAGTATGATAGATATATAGATCATACCCCAACATAATAAAAATTAACTTGAAATACTTGACATGAAAGTAGAACTTGAAAACGAGAAGGGTGAAAGAATCCCTTAAAAATTCGGCAGCCTAACGGCACCACTTAAAACTTCAAAATACTGAATTGAAGAGATAAAATGGGGTCTCTCATAATATGATAATAAAAGATCAGTATGATAGATATAGAGATCATACCCGAACATAATAAAAAGGAACTTGAAATACTTGACATGAAAGTAGAACTTTGAAAAATTAGAAAGGTGAACGAATCCCTTAAAAATTTGACAGCCTAACAGCGCCACTTAAAAATTATTAAAATGAATTGACGAGAGTAAGGGGGGATATATAATCATATTAAAATGAAAAGGGAAGTAAGAGAAATATAAAATAACATACTCCAACATAATAACATGGATCATAAAAGGAATGACATAAAAGAGATTACTTGAAAAGAAAGAGAGAGGTCAGATCCCTTACCTTAAAATGTAACTCTTAAAACTCAAAGGTTGGGAAATTGAGGGCTTGGGGGAACCTTGGGATGACTACTTGGGAGGTAATGAGACTAGTGCTTAGTTGGGGGAGATTTGGGAGTCGAATGGATGAGAGTATTTCTTGGTATTTATAGGGAAAGTGAGGGGACAAGGCATTAATGGCCAAGGGACACCTCATTGGTGGTTTTCGCAAAACCATGGGCTTGCCCATGGTATTGGCCACTTGGGACACCTCATACAATAATTCATACCCTTAGTAGACCATCCCTTAAAATATCTCATGACATCATCATAATGCAGTCATGATGTCATTAAACATACCGAAACCCTAAAACTGTATTTTTACTATTCCCTGAAAATTCAACTTTCTCAGAAAAATCCCAAAATTTCACCTTAACCAAATATCAATGCGCTGATTTAAAAAATGAACTCCATTTTATAAAAATAATTTTCTAAATAATTATTAATTTTATTTTTAAATAAATACACTATTCACTGAAAATTCATTTTTTTCTGAAAAATCCCCAAAAATTACCTTAACATAATATCGATGCTCTGAGTTAAAAAATGAAATCCATTTTATAAAAATAATTTTCTAAATAATTTTTATTTTATTTTTAATTAAAAATCTCTATTCACCAGAAAAAACTAATACTTGAATAATAATTTATGAAACCATTATTTAACCATTTTATTAAATCACATTACTTAATCAAGGTGGCTAGAATATATTAATACTTTCTTTAAGTGAGATTACTAATCCATTTTGTCACATTACTAATCCTAAGCATAAGATCACTATTCATAATTTACTATTCATCAAAAATTAGGTTGATCTTATTAGACTCTAAATTTCGTACTGAACATAATTGTAGAAAACAATATTTTTGAAAATCATTACACATTTTGATTTATTTAAGGTTTACATAAACATTTTTAAAATATCCTTTCTCTAAAATTCATCAAAAATATGCATACTATATTTATCCAGATATTTGAAAATTCATAAACTTCATCATAAAAAGAAATGAAATTTTTTATTTAAAACAAAGGATTACATAGGGCAGTTACGGTCTCATTACATAGCCCCTTATCATAGCAGCATAGGACCTAAGTGTAAGGTGTGCTAAGGTGAGAGAATCTGAGGGTGGCTCAGCCAACATCGCATGAGTAGTAATTTATATTAGTTTGACCTTCTCGTGATGATGATTCCATTCAGCTTCATACAATGAAGTTCGGCTTGGGTTTGGTTCATAGCAAAGCCCAGTGGCGCAACCTCCTTCCCAAGTTCCATTAGATGGGCTTCGATTGGCCCGAGACTACTGGATGAGGCCATCAAATCTTCTTTCTATATTAATTAACCATGATCACTTGTATTTGGAGACAAAAATCGAAACGTTTAGTTTCCAGTGGTCATATTGACCAATGGTCATATAACAGTCAAAACCCAACGGTCTCATTTTAATTATACTCATGTTATCAAATGTAATAGTTTTGTTGAGTATATAAAAAAAATAAAATAACGCACAAAATTAGTAAACAAGATTTATTCAAAATTTCAGGTCGTTAAAGGCATCACTGATAGTTAATGTTATAGATGTATAATGTATAAACATTATAAAAATTGATGTCTTATTGGGAAAGCTCAAGAGGAGGGTCAACAAGGTAGTAAAAGTAAAGGAATTTTTATTGATGATGAAGAGACTACAAATAACATATTAAAGGAAGGTGGTTTTAAGGAATAAAATGATGAATCATATTTAATGGTTCAATAATTAAGTAGAATGATTAAAGTGTTTTGGTATTAGAATTCAAGAATTATGAAATATATAAGGATTATTCAGTATAAGTGTTTCTTTAATGATTTTCAATAATATTTTGAATGGTGAAGTTGTCCTAGAAAATTAATTTAATCGAATGGTGATATTTTATGGAAAACAAAATATTAAGGGAAGGTAACCCTTAATATCTTCCTGATGTTGAGATAATGATGTCGAGATAAAGAGATGATGGATATGAATATAGTAAATTAGCTAGTATTGATGAACTTGGAAACGAGTAATGAGTTATGGAAAAAGTATCTTATGTTGTCATTTATGAAGTTTACAACATTATTGGACTTGTAGAATTTATTCAATAATCAATAGTTTTCTTCAAGGAATGAGGAAGTATTTATTTTTTTCATTATGGTTTTATGGTAATTCTGGTTATTAACTTGTTTCAAGAGTCTATATGATCAATGTATTCACATATTTGGTATGTGACATTAATAACTACTTATTTTCTTGGGGATTAATGATAAGTTGATTTTGGGAATTTTAAGGACCTTCTAAAAAAATTTGGAATTTTGGAAGTGTTATAAGGTTATATATTTTTAGAATTGTTTAATTTGATCTTTTTATGAGGTTTTATAGATTAATATATTAATTCACTATAGGAATGTTTATCCATATTGGATGTCTTTTTATAACTATTTTGGATTTTATGATTTCGAGAAATTGAAGTTATTATGTGTCATTCTTATGATTTATAAGAAGTTAATTTTAGTGCTTCAGAAATTAAAAATTAATGTTCAGTTTTTAAAGTTATAATTAATGTTGAAATTGATCGAAGAACAACCAAAGGATGAAATTGTGCTCACGATATAAAGGAATGCTAAGCCCTAGGTATATTAGACTATTTGAAATTTTTGATTATATCAAGAGGGTATCCTATCGATTAAAACTTCTATTAAACCTCTATAAAGTCCATAATGTATTCTATGTATCTCTACTAAGTAAGTACATACCTGATCCTTCACATGTAATGAACTCATAAGTCCTACCACTGAAGCATGATCTTTCTTATAATGAATAATCAGTTGAGATTCTGGATCATAGATAGAATGTTCTGTGAAACAATACCACTTACTTGGTCAATTTTTTTTTTGGATAAACAACTAGATTTAATAAGTTATGTGGTAACCTGAGGATGTAATGAGGTATATGTTTCCTTAGTTTTTGGTACCAAATTAATGAATCTTGAGGGTAAAAATCATTTAGGTTGGGGGGGGGGGGGTAGAATGTAACACCCTGAGATTTTTTGATATATGTTTCTAAAATAAATTTTATAAATTTTATATTTTTTATTACATAAAGAACCGATATTATATTTTATTTCAGAGAACACTGATTTTAGCTTATGTTACATGCAACATATATTTTTTCTTGTGCCACACACAACTTGGAGTTTAAATGAAAAATGACATACTCTTAAAATATTATTATTTAATATGATAGTTATCACCTACCCATTAGAATAGAGGGTGTGAATAGGATTAACTATATTATAAAGATATATGGTTTACACATGTATATATAATTAATTATTTTTTGAACAATTAATTATAAATCAAAATATAAACCATTTTAAAATGGAGAAAAACTTTTTCTGGGAAACAATTTTTATACGGATAAAACTGTTTTACCTAAATAAATGAAATAAATCACTTATGGTGAATGATTTTAATGAAATTTTTATATTATATATTTCATAAAATTTTTAACATACATCTTTTGTGTTTTCTATAAAAGAGATAAGAATAAATTCAATTTTACCCTTAGGAATTGTACTTTTCTAAAATATAGTTTTGTCACCTTTTGAGAACTTATTTTTTTCCACTTTTAGAAAAATAATATGAAATTTTTTTATTAATTTTTTAAGTAATCATGTAATAATTAACTTATAGGGATTATTTTATATTTTTTATGTAGATAAATGTTTCGATGAACAATGAAGAATTCTAGTTTTTATTAACAATTTTTATTTCTTTTAAAGCATTTAAAAACATAAAAATTGTTTTAATATGCATTTAAAAATAAAATTATTTGAATTATGAATATATTAATCCAATTTAGGTTATTTTAATAAATTTAATATTGAATTTTTAAATATTTTTTTAAACTTTTAATCATTTTCAATTTGGAAAACCGCTTTATCCTCACATCAGCGAGTTTAATTTTAAATTAAATTTTGTCACTTGTGTGAATTGAATTGTAAAAAAAATGTATTAAATTTTTTAATCATCATAATTTATGTTATATAATATTTTCAACTTAATTTTTTACCATAATTAATAGTAAAAATGGTAAAAATTAATTACCACAGATAAGGTAAAAATGGGTTTATCAAGGGGTTAAACTAAAATAAAATGTGGTAAAATGACCTAGATTATTATCCAACACCAATTTTTCTGAAATATTTAAAACTTATGACCAATAAGGTTTTATAATTACTCATATTTATTATTTTTGGCATATGAAATTATGGCTACCCATTATTCTTTTCAAAAATACCAAGTGTGTCCTCTACCCTACTTATTAAAGGACAACACATTTCATATCCTTTTCACACATCCAAAACCCATTTATTTGGAAAAAACTACCAAAATAACTTCTTTGATTTCATAATATCATCCTATAATACTTATCATGTTCATTAAGACAACCTAGGAATGATTTTTGGGGAAACCAAGAGAAGTTGTCCGAAGAAGAGGTAATGTTCCTAACCAAGCATTTTATTTTATTTATTCCTCCACCGACATCAATTACTATTATAACATTATGATGTAATATACTTGGTATCATAAATATAATATTATGTTATAATGTTAATTTAATTACCTATAACCATCTTCACTTCCATTAAATGGAACATGAAATCATCGTTCATGTGGACGACAAACTACCACCTCACAAATCAATGCTATTCGACTTACATCACCACCTATTATAAATGAATATAATGATTTATTTATTTATTATATATTATAATTATGATATTATTATAAAACAATAATTATAATACCCTATATAACTTCTTACCTCCCAACCCTTTGGAAAAAAATAACGTCACTGGTGTGTATGGTAGATGACAACCTCATAAATTAAAGTGATGTGTTTTTCATTTCAATTTTACTTGGATGGTAAAAAGGATAGATTAAATAAATATATATAATATTTTTAAAATAATTATAATTATTTAATTATTATTCCACATACAACTTCTTACTTTCCATTACATGGGTGATACGACAATGTCATTCATGTGTAAGACAAACTACCGCATCATGAAGCAATGTGACTCGTTTTTCACTAACTATTTGAATGTAAGGTAATTTTGGTAAATTTAATGAATATATGTGATATATAATATATAAAAAATATTTTTTAATGTTAATATATTATTTACCTTTCCTTTATTTCATCATTCAAGAAAATGGAAATTTTATTCATGCGTACGTATGGCCTAAAATTTTCATAAATGATGTATTTCATTTTTTATCTATAATGTTTAAGGAACACTATAAATAAATATATAATAAATATATATGATATTTATAAAATGGTTAAAATTCAAGATATTATGGAACTATTATTAAATTATTTTACTGAAAATACCAAAAAAAATACATGAAAAATAAAGCACTTGTTACCCCAAACATAACTTTAACGTGGAATATTTAATAAAAGGGTAATGAAAAGTCATAAGCGAATCATATATGCTATGATGCGTATGAGTATGGAATTTAAATATAGGTATAATAAACTTATATTTATTATACATGAGGTTTTAATGTGTATAAAGGAAGTTGAGACATATAGTAATGGATTTCCGTCTCACCTTTATTTTCTATGAGACATATTCCATATTCACCATGTGTTTATTTTATGTGGTGTATATATTTACAATAAATTTATTTAATTATATTTATCCATAAAATTATATGGATTTAAATACCAATTTTAGGATCTCTCTTTCATGGGGTGTACGATTCCTAAGTTACCAAAGCGATAAGGGATTTTTATCTCAAATTGCCTTCTTTAGAGAATATGTTATATTATGCACCTATCTTCTTATATGAGGTATATATAATACCCATTTGACATGTTATATCATTAATATAATTCGTTTCATGATATTAAAATTTTCATTTTATGTTATTATTTAATGGGGATAAGAATTCAAAAGATACCAAAGTGGTAAGGGTTTTATGATACAATCTCATTATCTATCAGGATTGTTTATGTTTATACTTAAATTTATGAATTATAATGATATAAATATTAATAAACTCATAAATTTTATTATCATATGGTTATGTTATGAGAATAAATTTTTTATATTCATTTTCCTCTCTTTATACAATCTAGATTTCAAAATAATGTTTTTAAAGAAAGATGACTTTATTTCTTTCTTCAGTCTAAAACCTCTTTTCTTCTATATAGATGTTTTCTAAAAAATGTTTTAATATTAATTTGGGATTTTTTAAAATCATTTTTATACTCATTATACATTTTTATAAATGTTTTAAAAGGAATATTTTTGTCATTTTTTAAAAAACACCCATTTGGAATTTACCGAAAATGTGAAAGGAATCTTTGTTTTAACGTGTACAACATGAACAAAATTTCCTAAAATCATGGATATTATTTTATTTGAAGATTAATTTATAATTTTTAATAGTTATTTTAAAATAAGATTAATTTTATTTTTTTAATGTTTTAAAAAGTTTTTTTTCAAAGAGGAATTGATATTTTCATCAAAAAAAATTTAAAAGATTTTTAAATATTCCTTTATAAGTTACCAAGATTATTTTAAAAGAAAAGGATTTTGAAATTATTTATGTTTTAAAAAGTGTTTCTTAAGTTAGAAATGATATTTTAATTAATAAATGTTTTAAATAATTTTTTAATATTCATATATAAGTTTCCACGTTTATTTTAAAAGAAAATAATTTTAAAAATGTTTTATTTTTTTTATAAAAAGTGTTTTTCAATGTGGAAAGGAAATTTTCCTCAAGAAATGTTGCAAGTGATATTTTAAAATCATTTTCCATCTGAGATGACATCCTTTTATGTTAATTATGATACATAAGGGGACATTATCCAAGGATACCATCCTTATTCTTTCTATGAATGGTTTATGTTTATAATGACAAGATGTTTATAAAACCTATTTCTCTTCCATATGTTATACCATGATAAAATTATTATGAAATACACTTCTTTTTATTTTTTATTCTATGATGAAATGTTGAAATGATTATGAAACCTATTTATTTTCCATAGGTTATGCTATGATTAAATGTTTATAAAACCCATTTCTTTTCATGAGTTCCAGCATGATGACTGTTTTATGATCTTGTGGAACACATAAATATGAATTTAATTATGTGATAGGTGGGAACTATATCTCACATAAATGTATTAGGTTAATATTTATATCTCACGAGACAAACAAAAACTGAATAGGTAGTGACCAATATTTAGTAAGGGACTTTTTTTTATGATAGACTTGAGAGTGAACCTTGAAAAATATAATAGTTTGGGGAGTGAACCCATTTCACTATAACATTCTTGGAAACAATCCCAGAAATATTAAGGAAATGAGTTTATATACTTATATATATGACAAAAATATATTCCTTATGACAATTTTATGTAATCATGGTTCATGTTCTTTGATTCCATTATATTTCATGTCTTATGAAGTACCATGATTTATGTCATGAATCAAGTTTATGATATATGATATGTAGGGTATGGTTTTCAAATTTTATTCTCATTTTATTATACCCTTATTCTCATGATATATTGATATATTAATTGTTTACACTTAATGATATTTATCATCTCACCTTTTCTTATATTTCGTTTCTCTAGGTTATAATGAAAGGTATTATATATGATATGTTTAAGAAGGGTACTATTTATAAAGAACATAGTGGGAGATGAAATAACTTACTTATATAGCAATTATTTATGTGTCCAAGTTTCTAAAGGAACTACACCTAAATGATTCTATAAAGGATTGTTATTTTATGTAATGAATATTCATATATTAAGATGTAATATTTTTGTATGATAAGTTTTTGGGTCTTTATAATAGGCCTTTCCTCTATGGATTTATTTCTATAGGCAATTTCATATGTGTCATTAGGAACCCTATGGCCAAGGGAAACAATGGCCTATGGTCATAATTCAATATATGGATATGTTTCTAGCGATCATGACTATATATTCCTGGTTTTATATAATTTTTATAAAAGGATATGGATATAATTAAATCATGTTTACATGAGAAGATAATGAAAAGGTCACATTCAAAATATATATGGTATTTTCACTTAGAAATGAATTCATTTTGGAATGTTTAATTCATCAACAATGTTTCAATAATGTTTTATGGAAATATTCTATGAAAATATTGATGAATTCTTGGAAATATTAATTGATGATTTATCTATCTATAGAAAATACTTCATTAAATTTTCATCACATTTGAATAATTTTTTAGTAAGATATGAGGAAAATAATATCATGAATAATTGGGGAAAGTCTTACTTCATGGTACATAATGAGATAGTTTTCCAAAATTAGCACAAATTTTGAGCTACATTTGTGCACTTCAGTTCATAATATCTAATATTTTCAAGGGAATATGGGATTATACTAATGTTTTGTTAAGTATTTTTATATTATTCCCCAACCCCTATCAACTCTACTAAGAAAGTATGAAAACTTTCATTTTGGGATTGAATTTTAGGAATAATTCATATTAATAAGGAAACACTAAGTAAAATATATGATATTGATTTCACCAGATTATGACCAACTATTCAAATTGATGTGTGATATAAGTGACTAGATAGTTTGATCTTACTTAGGATAAAGAAAATAAATAATTTTTAAATTGATTTATTATTATATCTACAAATTTAATGATGCCCAGAAAAACTAAAAAAATTTAAATAGAGTTTTTAATGTCTTTTTTAATTTGAAAAATTTTATCCATACCAACTATTCTTGAAATGTCACTATATATATTGATCACTATTACAAATAATTTATTATAAAAAAACCAAAAATCAAAATTGATTTGAATTATTTTACTACTCTAATAATTTGAAATTTAAATTTAATATAAAATGGGTATTGGTAATATCTTAGCTGATCATTTTTCATGCATAAACCTGGATACAAGTGATACTGATGTCAAAATGATTAATGAAACATTTCCTTATGAGTAGATTAAGGATACCCAGGCCATCACACCATTGTATATAGATATTAAAAACTATTTAACTTTTGGTGTGGTATATCCATATTTATTAAAAGAATAGAAACAATGGTTTTTATATGATTTTTGGAATTAATATTTGGATAATCTCTCACTATAAATACGTTTATGGTTCAATTAAATGAAGATGTATCCCATAAGATGAAGATTCTAGTGTTTTTAATATTTTTTTCAATATAGATAAGTAGGATTATAAAATGTAATTCATCATAAAATTAGTGAAGTATTATAATTTGGTTTATATTATCCCACCTTATATAAGGAAAGTTTTAATTTTTTCATGAATTGTGATAAATATAAAATAAATAGTGGTATCATCTAGAAACATGAGATTCCATAATAACCTATTATGGGTGTTTAGATTTTTCATGTATGGGGAATTGATTTCATGAGTTCTTTTCATAAATCATTTCGAAAACCATACATTCTAGTTTGTGTTTAATACATGTAAAAGTGGGTGGAATCTATTTTTTTTATAAAACACTACTTGAATTGTAATTAAACTTCTTCAAAACATATATATTTATCTGATTCGGTATTCTGAGACCTATCATTAGTGTCCATTATACACACATCAATAATTATATGATTTAGTGGTTAATGAATCATTTTTTGTGACACTATTACATGATCACCCCATAAAATCCATAAAAAAATGACCAATATGAAATTTCAAATCGACAAATTAATAGAATTCCAGAGAAAACTGTGAATATATCATAGAAATATTAGGTTTCCATGTTAAATAAACAATATGTGATTAATGAAAAACATAGAAAATGGTGATTAGAATATTCCCATACCAGTTAGTTTTTTGAAATACCTTTTATATACCTATGGATATGGAATAAAATATTATTAGGTTATGAAAATATGGAACATGGATTTAAAATTTTTCTAAGAGAATTGATTTATATAGATGAATGAGCATGATGAGATAAGAAGAGAATCTTATGACAATGCCATAATTTTTAAAGAGAAAACCCATGTATTTATTTATAAGAGAAATCAATAAAGAAATTTTTCGCATAACCAAAAAAGGAATTTATAACTTACTGATAAAGTCCTTATATTTAACTCTTAGTATATATATTTATAGAATAAAAACTAAAATTCAAACAGTTAGAGCTATATATGGATAAAATTATATGTCCTGATGATACTATCGAAATTCATGATGGAAAAATGTCTCCATTCATGGTGAATGGAAAATGACTGAAACATTATTATATATCATAGGTGATTATCTATATTTAATTAATTATTTTAAAATAGTAGATTGTTTTTAGCTGAATATGTTAAACTTAGTATAGATTGGGAGGAAACCTAGAAAATTTTAAATCCCAATATATCTACTTATTAACTCTCACTTTGTGGGTAACATTTAAAAATATGACTCTTTATAATGAAAAAATTTAAATATTAGTCTTCCTGATGATATTTTTAAAATTTATTGCAACAAGACATTCAAAATTCCCCAAGAGTGCTTCCTTGTTAAAAAATGATAAAACTGCATAGTCAATGAAATATCTTTTGATACAAAGGATACAATAATGAGAAATGAAAAGAATCTAAAGAAGTATGATAAAATGGATCAAGAAGACCAATTATATCCATTTATTTGGATAAATATGTTAAACTTTGTACTTAATTAGAGAAAATATTTTTTTATAAATTTCATTAATTTGGTTTTAATTTAATTTCAATAAATAAATTTTCATGTATGGATATATTGGGGTTTCTACCGATACTATAGTCGGTTCAATTATCTAATCCATATTTTTTTCATTTACATGATTCTATTATTTTAGTTTTATATTTATGATATAATGCATGAATGTTATATATTTGTTATATTTTGATAGGAATACCATTTTTGGAGATTCATGTGATATATAAAATATATTCATTCATATCAACACTTAAATAATGAAGTGTTTCATTTATTATTATTTTTTATTTATAATTATAAAATAGTACTAAAAAATTTCTATCATGAATTTCATCTTTGAACCCCCATGAGAACATGCCATAGGTCATAGTCTAAGAACAATATTATTTATTGACTTGATTTGATCTATTATACTAATATTCTAGATGATTTATGATATTATTTCATGCTTCTAGAAACAATTTTATGATATATTTTTTATTTTTAGACTTCTATTTACACTCATTCTCCTATATAGTGTGTAATATCATATTTCAATACCTGAGATAAATATGAACCATTTTTAATAACTTTCCATTTATATTTTTTATTGAAGGAGTCTTAGGTCATTATATGAATTCTAGAACATTCCGTGTTTTTTATCCAAACTATAGGAACTTTAAATTTTTCATTGAAATAAAAAATTCATTTTTTTTATTTTGACATATTGGAATCACTAATCCACCCTCATATTGTTTTTTGATTTCATATCCCTTATAATCTATGAAGAAGCCTCCCTAGGATGATTCAATAGTCATATCTCTTATTACCTATAACATTGATTTTTTTTGTGATAATTTTTCAAATTATGTATGGGAGAGAGAGAGAGAGTCATTTAGGGAGATAGGTTTTTTATGGATAATTAATTATTTGATACACATGGATAAAAATTATCTCAGTGCTTTATTCTTATTTATTTTCATCGTAACATTATTGAATTTACTTATATATATTTTTAATAGAAATATATACTATTATTTTTCCAAAAAATGGTATATTTTCAATTCTTACATAGTAACCCTAACTTACAGGGATATATATTAAAGTAAGAACAAATTACTTCAAGAGATAAAGAGTTTTATATAACCTACATGCACCTATATTTTACAAAATATGAGCTATTTTTATTCATTTTATAGGTTTTGTCTTATATTTATTTCACTATGTTTTAATGTAACCCCACATATCCTTTTATATTAAACCTATTCAGTTGATTTTTGTCCCATTGCGTCTCTAGTGAGGTTGATTTTAATTATTTTATTAGGTATAATTAAACATTTTTAATTTGGGGGGGAGGTTATTATAGAGACACTTGGATTGATATATCTTTCTTATATTTTAATATTTACCTTCATTTTTTATCAAAATTTTCAAAAACAAAATACATGTTCAACACACCATCCCATAGAATAAGATATAATTTGAACCTCATTTTAATTCCTCTTGATTAATGCAGTATTTTGATTTCCAAAGTGTGAAGATGTGAAATTTGTGTTAAACATATGGTAAGAATTATTATGTATAAGAGTTGAGCACAACATTAATAATATTTTTTCCAATGATTATAATGATAACAAGGTATTTCATAATGATTCATGAGTGTTTATATTTATTTTAAAAATAATATGAGTGGAAGAATTTTTTTTTTTTGAGAATTTTAAAGAAATTATGATTTTTTTGGATTCACTAACCATAAAATCACTGAAATTTAATGTAACAAATTCATTAACAGGTGATATAAATATTTGAAAAATCCATATACTAGAAAATCCCCTCAACATTTAAGTATTATAATTTTGTAATTAGAGCCACTCCCTAAGGTATTTCACTGATTCCACACTCTTTACACACTAAAATTAAATAAAATATATAAAAAAAATATTCAAGTAAAATAAAAAAAAGAGAAAAAAAATATTTACATGTTTTAGATATTAGTAATATATCCACGATGGAACATTTTCGTTTCCCTTAATTTTATTAAATCTACAAGATTAAAATCACTTTTGAAAAATCATCCAACTTGATTACTAATCACATTAAACTTGTACAAGTGAACCATGCCACCATATAGTGGGGTCTGATTAGTCAAATGGTTCCACTAACCTACAAAATTCATGGGGGACCCACCATTTTCCTTGGTAACTTATTATTTCCTACAGGTTCCTCTAACTTAACTATAAACTTCTGATGAACAGAACAAGTTAAAATTATGCAAATTTTTTAAAAAACCTTATATAATTATTTTGTTATCGAGTCATAAGGAAAAATGTTACATATCCTATAACACCCTGAGATTTTATAAAATATATTTTTTCAATAAAATTAATTTATTCTATATCATTCATTACACACAACAAAAAGTTTAGTATGTGTTATAGACAACACCGAGATTTAACAAAACACAATATACCATTAAATTATTATTATTTAATATGGTAGTTATCACCTAGTTAATGGAATGAAATTTATGAATTGGATTAAATAAATTATGAAAACATATGGGTTATTAATGTATATATAATGAGTTATTTGGTGTATTATTAATGATAAATGAAAATAAAAAACATATGAGAACCAAGGAATTTATTTTTTGAAAACTATTTTTATGCGTACAAACATGTTTCACCTCAAAAAATCAGAAAAATCACTTTTAGTGAATGATTTTAATTAAATTTATATATTATATATTAAATTAAAACATTAACATTAATGTTATGCATTTTTAGATAGGATATAATAATAAATCCAATTTTATGCCTAAAAATTGTATGTTTCTAAAAGGTTGTTTTGTCTCCTTTTTGCGTACTTATTTTACAAATAATTTTTTTTCAAATTTTAGAAAATTTATTTTAAAAAATAAAATTCATTTTTTTAATCATCATGTAAAAATTATCCTAAATTTAAATTTTTATAATTTTATAAAAAGATAATTTTTTCAATGAATAGTGAAAAATACTGGTTTATATTAAGAATTGTATTTATTTTAATGCATTTAAAGATATTTTTTTTTTATTTTTTTAAAAATAAAAATTAGTTCAATTATATATATATTAATCCTATTTATTTCATTACAATCAATTTCCTTGTGAATTTTGATATAAAAAACTTTCTAATGTTTCGAAGATTTTATCTTTAGAAAACTAATTTTTCATCATGTATGCAGGTTTAATTTTAAATCACTTTTTTTAGATTATGTGAGTTGAATTTTAATTTTTTCATATTTGGAACCATAATAGTTTATATTATATAATAATTTCAACATAATTTTTGACCAAAATGAATTGTAAAAATAGAAAAAACTATTTACCATAGTTAAGGTAAAAATGGGTTTATCGGGGGTTAAACTAAAAATATAAGAGTTATAAATGAACCAAATATTTTCCAATACCCATTGGATTGAAATATATCAACCTTATAACCTATAATGTTCAATAATAATCGATTTTAGATCCTTGTGTCATGTGAAAAACCTAGGAATACCTTTTTCTTTTCAAAAAATAAAAGTGTGCCACTCACCTCACTTATAAAAGGCCAATCGCTCTCCTCCCCTCTTCAAACTTCTAAAACCCATTGTTTCGAACAAAAAATACCCAAATTAATTACTTAATTCCTTTTTAACATCCTGTATTCTTTATTTTGGTCATAAATCTAACATAATAAGCATTTTAGTGAAAATCAAAAGATGTCTGAAGTAGAGGTAACATCCCTAACCAGAAATTTTATTTTATTTCTTCCTCCACCTATTAAATTATTATTAAAACATGATGAAATAATAAAATAGGTATATTTAATATACTTATATGTTATTATTTTAATTTAATAACCTAAATCCCTCTCATATTCCATCAAATGGGAAACAAAATCAGCATTCATTTGTATGATGGACTACCACCTCCCAAACTGATGTTATCCATTTTCCATAACAACCTATTATGGATGGATATAAAGATGGATTAAATGTTTTATATGATATTTATGATATTATTAAACCTTAATAATTATAATAACACATATAACTTCTTATCTCTCAATCATTTGGAAAATAATAATGTCAGTCGTGTGTACGGAGAACTACTGCCTCAAGAACTGATGTGATGTGTTTTGAATTATTGTTTTAATTGGATGATAATGAGGATAAATTAAATGAATATATATTACATTTTTTTAAATAATTATAAATTTGGAATAATTATTTTACATAAAACTTATTACCTTCCATCCGTTAGGGGATACAATAATGTCATTCAGGTGTACGGCATACTGCCACCTCGTAAAGCAGTGTGATTCATTATTTACTAACACTTTTCATGGAAGGTAATATGGTAAACTTAAATTAATATATTTGATATATATGGAAAAAAAAATATTCTATAAAGTTAATATATTATTTAACTTTCATTCGCTTCATCCATTGATAAAATTGAAACAACATTCATGCGCACGTATGGCCTACCATCTCCATGAATGGGGCATTTTATTTTCTATCTATAACTTTTATTTATTACTTTAAATATATATATAATGAATATATATTATATTTATATCATGGTTAAAATTAGGGATATTATTTAATCTTGATCAATTTAATAGGAAAAAAAATAAAAAATCAAAATATACATGAAAAAGAAAGTAGTTATTACCCGAAACATGATTTTAAGAGGAAATTATTGAAAATGGGTAATTATCGGTCATAAGTAAGTCATATATGGTATTATATAAATAATTATGGTTATTTAATATGTTTATAATAAAATTATATTTATTATATAGGTGTTTCGAATATGTATTAAGTATGTCAATACTTAATGTAATAGATTTTCGTCTCACTTTTTACTTATATTAGACAGATGCCAAATTCAACACCTATTTAATTTATGTAGTGTATATAATACCCATGAATGTATTTAAGAATTTATAATATTAAAATTATGATTATTTACAAAAACATTTTATGATACTTATGTCATTAGTTTTATGGTTCAATAGATACTAAAACGTTAAATGATGTTTGCCTCAATCTTTCTTCTTTGAGACATATGTTATGTTATAAATATATCTTTATTTATGATATATATATAAAGACCATTTGGAATGTAATGTCCTAAATTTATTTATTCTCATTATATTATAAGTTTCATTTATTTTATTTCATCACGGGGATTATGATTCAATGTTACCACAGTGGTATGGGTTTTATGACACAATCTAAGATTTTTTCAAGATTGTATATGATTATGTTTAAGATGATGAAATATTATAATTATTCTCTTAAGAAACACATGAATTTTATTCTCCTATAATTATTTTAAGAAAACATATATTTTTTTAATTTTACTCTATTTATATACTCAATAGTTCAAAATAATGTTTTATGAAAAATAATCTTGATTTATATCTTTGATCATTAACCTTTTTTCTTCCAAAACCATGTTTTCAAAAAATGTTTACAATTTTTTTTGAATTACCCAAAGGATTTAATAAATAATTTTTTTTCAATTTTTTACTTTTTACGAAAATAAATTGATTTTTATATCATTTTCAAAACAATGCTCTTTTAGATTTTAATGAAAATGTGAAGGTAATATTTGTTTTAGTGTGTATGAATTGAATGGTTTTTCATGCCACCATGACTGATTAATGTTTTAAATATTACTTTATAATTTTCCAAATTTTATTTTCAAGAAAAAGTATTTTGATTTTTTTATGAATTTTTAGTTGTTAAAAGTTATTTTTAAATCTAAAAAGGAATTTCCCTCAAGAAATGTTACAAGTGATCTTTCAAAATATCTTTCCATATTAGATGATATCCTTTGATGTTACTTGTGACATAATGGGGATATCATCCAAGGATACTATTTTCATTCCTTATCTAAATGGTTTATTTTTATAATGAAAAAATACTTATGAAACCCTCTTATTTCTCTATAGGTTGTGTTTTGATGAAATTATGGAATGATTATGAAACCAATTTCTTTTCAACAGGTTATGTTATGATGAATTTTTTTTGAAACCCATTACTTTTCATGGATTCAAATACGATCAATTTTTTATGATCTAGTGGATCACATATGTATGATTTTTATTATGTGATGGGTGGGACATATATATCCCTCCAATGTATTGGGTAAATATTTATATCTCATGAGATAAATAGGAATGGAATGGGGAGTAAACCAAGTTTAGTAAGGTAATTTTAATACTATGATAGTCTTGGGAGTGAACCTTAACTAATATAGTGGTCTAGGGAGTGAACACATTCCACTGTTATATTTTTGGAAATGATCTTTGAATAATAAGGAAATAATATTATATACTTATGTGTATGCCAAAAATATATATCTTAAACCAATGTTATGTTACCATATATCATGCTATTTGATTCCATTATGATTCATGTCTTATGAAATGCCATGATTTATGTCATGAATCAACTTTATGATCTATTATATGTAGGGTGTTGTATTTAAATGTTATTCTCATGTTCTAATTCCCTTATTCTCATGATATGTTTATATCTCCCTTATTTACCCATATTGAGAATCAAATCCCACCATTTATTATGTTTTCTTTTCCCAGGTTATGAAGAAATAATTCAATTAGTGTATTTCTAAGATAGTACTATGTTGGAATATATTTATGAGATATTTTGAAGATCTTTTATGAAATAATAATATTTTTTCAATGTTTCTAAAGTCACTAAACATTGATGATCATCAAGCACGTGTTTTTGTGAAGTAATGAATATTAATCTAAAAAGATTTAATGTCTATATATGAGAAGCTTGGGTCTTTATAGTTGGTTTCAGTGGATAAGTTAATATTACCTTTAGAAACTAGGATATGAAAACTTTAGTGAGAAATCTATGAATATGTTCAAGGATATGTATAAGTATAAGTATAAGGATGAGTCACAATATAGGAAAATGTACTAAAATAATGTTAATGGATTGAGAGAGTGGTTTCCAAGAAAATACATCCCCATTTGGATACTACAAGTTGATGTGGATATAGAACATAAGAACTAATGTGTAATAAATCTAAAATGGGTGTACTGATATGGACTCTATCATCACCTAGTGTATATCAATGGGCCTTGCTAGACAATAATTTTGACACACTCGGGGGATTTTATTTGGAAATTCACAAACTCTTTATGAACCATCATAATGGATTTAAATAAAATATGACTATGAATGACCTTAGATAAACCTAACATGTCATATAATAAAAATAATGTTCTATGATTTATACATATTATAAGTGATTTTTCATGATTACATGGATCCAAAATATGATTATCATTTCTCACACTATGCTTTTTGGTTTTAGAAAATAGTGGGAACTAGAAAGAACTAGGTTAACATTGAATGTGATTGAAAATGTGTTGATGAGAAATAAATGGGATGATGATCATAGTGCAGGATATTGTGACTATTCCTAATCATTTATCACAATATATGATTAATAGCTTTAACTATAACTAAATCTAAAACTCAACAAAGATTTTAAGGATAGAGTTAGTTGAGAGTTCGAGTGGTGGAGACCACGGTGGAAAGAAAACTATTTTTTCTATATGTTAAGAATATGGGAAGAAACACTCCAAGTAATGTCTCAAATGAAGGAAAATATGTTTTATGTTTGGATAATAAGGACACCAAGTAAGTGATTGACAAAAAAATTAAAAGTCTAGTTAAAGAAATGGATGAGAATAATAGTTTACCTAAGTTATTATCAACATACAAATATTTCACCATGGAAAGTATGAGAATTAAGAAAATCAATGTCCTAGGGGGGATGCTCAAGAAGAAGATCAACAATGTGGTATAAGTAATTTTTTTTGTTGATGAAGAAGATAATACAAATTACATATGAAATGAAATAGGTATTAAGGAATAAAATGATGAAGCTTAGTTAATGGTTTAATAATGAAGTAGAATGATTGAAGTGTTTATGTACTATAATTCAATAATTATGAAATATATTAGGATTATTCAGTATAAGTTTTCAATTAAGTATTTTCAAGAATATTTTGAATATTACTGATGGCATAGATCTTTAATTTTATGGAAAGTTGATATTTACAAAAAAACCCATTATTATTAGAAGATAACCCATTTATATGTACCTAATGTTGAGATGACTATATTGGGATAATGAGACGATGGATATGAATAAATTAAATTTTATATTATTGATAAACTTGGAACTAAATAATGATTTCAAAAACAAAATAGTTTATGTTATCATTGATGGTGTTCAAAATATTATTGGATTTATGGATTATTTTTAATAATATGTGATTTTATTCTAGTAATGAGGAAGTTTTTATGTTTTCATTAAGTTTTTAGGGTAATTCATGATATTATCATGTTTTAGAAGAATATATGGTCAATGTATTCACATATTTGGTATGTGAAATTAAGAGCTACTTCATGTTGTTTGGGGGATTAATGATAAGTTGATTTTGGAAATTTAGTGACCTTATTTCTAAATTCTTTTATTTAAATTTTTTTCAGACATAGAGGAGCCATAAGGTTAACTATTCATGGAAAAGATTATGTTGAACTTTGGATGTTATTGGATGACCTTTTCTAAGAAATATTTTTTGATAATAACTTGAGAAATAAGAATTAATTATCATTATTTTATCAATATTATGATACATCAATGCTTTAGGAAAAAAAATTAATCTTCATTTCTTAAAGTAAGAGATGAAGAAGAAATTGATCAAATCATAACCTAAGGATGAGATTGTGCTTATGAAATAGAATTAAATCAAGTAAGTATATCATCTTGTGAAAATTACTCAATACTAAGAAAAGTATATTAAAATAAAATTATATATAATTAACTTCATTAATGATGAATGAATAGCCTTTTGACCTATTATATATTTATGTCTTTGTGGTCATTAACTTTCTCTTGACCATATTCTCTATCACTATCCATTAGTATTTGGGTTCTAGTTTTCTCTTATATGTATATATTTTCCATTCAAAAAATATTATCCTACATGGAAACATATTAATTTTTTTATTTAGATGACCTTAATACATCTATTTCTCTCTTTTCAAGAGGAATTTTTATTAACCCTTTTTACGATGTGTGTTTCCAACAAAGGTATTTTCAAATATTAAACCTCTTATTATTGAGAACAAGTTCAAATTATGAGAACACAATTTGTTTAGGGTGGTAGAATGTAACACCTAGAAATTTTATGATATATTTTTTTTGAAATAAAATTAATTTCTTCGATAGCTTGGGTTATATGTAACATTAAGTTTAGCTCAGATTAGACACATCACCAATTTTTAACAAAACAAAACATACTATTAAAATATTATTATTTAATATGATAGTTATCATTTAGCCATTTTAATGGAGATTATTAATAGGATTAAATAAATTATTAAAATATATGGTTTAAACATGTATATATAATAAATTCTTTGGTATCCAATTAATTAGAAATTAAAACAAAAACCATTTGAAAAAAAGGAAATATTTTTCTAGAAAAATTTTTTATGTGAAAAAGATTACTTTACATCAATAAATTTAAAAAATAACTTTTGGTTAATAATTAATATGGAATTTATATATTATATATTCAATCTAATTTTTTACATTCATCTTATGTTTTTATAGACAAGATATAAGAATATATCTAATTTTACACTTAAAAACAATATTTTTCTAAAAATCAATTTCATACCCTTTTTAAAATTTATTTTTTCTAATTTTAGAATAATTATTTGAAAAAATAATTTAAAAATTATCTTATAGGGGATTTTTTATAATTTTCTAAAAAGATAATTTTTTCAATGAATATTGAAAATACTGGTTTTTATTAAGAATTATCATTTATTTTATAGAATTTTAAAAAATATAAACTATTTTAGATCATCTTATAAGAAACATTTGTTCAATTATATATCTATTAATCTAATTTAGTTCATTGGAATTAATTTTATATTGATTTTTTGTATAATTGTTTTTAAATATTTGAAAATTTTCACTTAGGAAAACCACTTTTGCATCGCCTCTGCTTGTTTAATTTTAAATTACTTTTTTTCACTTAAATGATTTGAATTTTAGAAAATGTATTCCATAATTTTAATAAGAAAAATTTATATTATCTAATAGGGTCAACATAATTTTTGACCAAAATTATTAGTAAAAACAGTAAAAATTATTTACTATAGTTAAGGTAAAAATCAGTTTACTAGGGGATTAATCTAAAACGTTAAGGGATAAATATTCCACAAAAAATGTACAAAACTGATTATATGAAAGTATTTAAACCTTATAACCTATATTTTTCCTTAATTTCCTATTTTTTAGCCTTTTATCATGTGAATAACATTGGTAAATATTTTTATTTTAAAATATTAGAAGTGTGCCCTTCACCTCACTTATAAAAGGCCACATACTCTTCTATCCTATTCACACATCAAAATCATATTGTTTTGTAAAATATATACCAAAATATATTAATTAATTCTCTAATACCATCCTATAATCCTTATTTTGTTCATAAATCCAATATAATAATCCTTTTGGTGAAAACCAAATAATGTTGTTCAGAGAAGAAGCAATTTCCTAACCGAGCATTTAGATTTATCTCTCCCCCACATACGTAAATTATTATTAAAACATAATTATATAATAAAATAAGTATCTATAATATACTTAGATTTTATTATGTTAATATCATAACCAAAATCCTTCTTATTTTCCATCAAATGGGATATGAAATCACAATTCTTGTGTATGATGGACTATCCCCTCGCGAACTGATGTTAATCATTTTCCATCACCACATATCACGGATGGATATAATGATGGATTTAATGTTTATATATGATATTTTTTATATTATTATTTCTCTTAAATTATAATAACACATCAAACATCTTACCTCTCAACCCGTTTAAAAACAATAACGTCACTTGTGTGTATGACAGACTACTACCTCATGAACCAATGTGATGTGTTTTTCATTTTTATTTTAATTGAATGGTAATAAGGATATATTAAATTAATATATATAATATTTAAAACATAATTATACATATTTAATAAATATATAACATATGATTTCTAAATTTCAGTATTTGGTGGATACGATAACATCATTTGTGTGTACGGAGCACTACTTCCTTGCGAAGTGATATGATTCGTTTTTCACTAACCATTTTCATGGAAGTTAATAAGGGTATATTTAATGAATATATGTAATATATATGAAATAAAAATTATTCTATAAAGTTAATATATTATTTAAATTTATTTCGCTTCATCAATCGAGAAAATGGAAACAGTGTTCATGCGTATGTACGACCTACTGTCTCCATGAACGATGTATTTTATTTTCTATATCTAACATTTATGGATTACTATAAATAAATATATACTGAATATATATTATATTTATATAATTTTAAAAATTCTATATAGTATGGGACCATGATTAAATTAATAGGTATTAAAATAAAAAATCAAATCATACAAAAAAGCAGTTATTACTCGAAATGTGATTTTACGATGGAATTATTGATAAATAGGTAATAAATGATCATAAGTAAATCATATATGGTATGATATATATAATTATTTTTATTTAATATCTATATAATAAATTTACATTTTTTATACACGAGGTTCGAACATGTATGGAGGAAGTTGAGTCTTAAGTTAAGTGAATTTTGTCTCAATTTTTACTTTTTTGAGACATCTTCCATATTCACCACCTATTTATTTTATGTGGTGTATATACTAAACATGAATTTATTTTATAATTACTATCCTTAAATTATAGGTATTTTCATATCCATTTTATAATATCATTTTCAAGGTTTTTTTGGAAATCTCCTAAATCTATAAGAAATATTTTCCTCCATTTTTCTTCTTTGAGACATATGTTATGTTATGAACCTGTATTCTTTTAGGAGGTGTATATAAAAACCATTTGAAATATAATATCAAGAATTTATTTATTTTAATAATATTATGTGTTTAATTTCTTTTATTCATTCATAGGGCTTACAATTCAATGTTACCAAAGTGGTAATGGTTTTATGATACAATATCATAGTTTATCGGGATGGTTTATGATTATATTTTTGAAGATGAAATATTATGATCCATATCTCAAAAAACTCAAAAAAAATATATTTTATTATTTTTATGTCCTTAAAATACATATTTTACTTTCATTTTTCTCAATTTATGTACTTAAGAATTCAAAATAATTTTTTTATGGAAAATTATCTTCATCTCTCTCTTCAGTTGAAAACACTTTTTCTTCTAAAACCAAATTTTATAAAAAAAAATTTAAAAATGTTTTCAGCATTACCAAAAGGTTTTATTAAATAAATTTTACCCTTGTTTACCTTTTTATCAAATTCTTTAAAAGTGATTTTCATGTCGTTTTAAAAAAATAATCATTTAGCTTTTACTAAAAATTTGAAATGAATCTTTATTTTAACGTGTACGAATTGAACAGTATTTCCCACCACCATAGCTAACCAATGATTTAAAGATTCATTTATAAATTTCCAAATTTATTTTCCATGATAATTATTTTGGAAATGTTTTTATGAATTTATAGTTTTAAAAAAATATTTTCAAAGTGAAAAGGGTATTTGTCTAAAGAAATTCTACAAGTGATCTTTTAAAGTCATTTTTCACCTAAGATGACATCCATTGATGTTACTTATTCCTTACTAGGGATATGATCCATAGATAAAATTATTATTATTTCTATGAGTGGTTTATGGTTTTGATAACAAGATTCTTATTAAACTTGCTTATTTTTCTACAAGTTAGGTTTTTATGAAATGATAATGAAAACTGCTTCTTTTCCATAGGTTATGTTATGATAAAATGTTTATAAAACTCATTTTTATTCATGGGTACTGATAAGATGATTTTTTAGGATCTTATGACACACATATGAATTATTTTCATTATGTGATGAGTGGGAACTACATATCTCTCTAATAAATTGGATAAAGATTGATATATGATGAGACAAAACAGGTCTATAATGGGGAGTGAACCCAATTCTGTATGAGATAATTTCTACTATGATAGTCTTTAGAGTGAACATTGACTACTATGATGGTTTTAGGAGTGAACTCATTCCACTATGGTATTTTTGGAAATGAGCCTTGATGAGTAAGGAAATGATATTCTATACTTATGTGTATTCCACAAATCTATGTCTTATTACAATTTTATGTTCTCATGGATCATGCCCTTTGATTCTATTATGATTCATGTCTTATGAACTGTCATGATTTAATCTATAGCCCAAGTTCATGATGTATTATATGAAATGTATGGTTTTAAAATGATATTATATTATTCTCATACTCTTATGATCATGTTAGGTTGATATATCCATTATTTACCATTACTGAGTGTAATGAACCATAGTTTTCCATGTATTTTTTTTAAATTATATGGGAATATTATGAGTCTGTGAAAATTGATGGCGCATGATTCTGAGGCCCGGTGTGCCCAGAAAGAATTTCTAAACTTTTTTTGGGTAATTTCATTAAACGCACGAGCGACATTTTCTAACTTTTGAACCAGTGCTCAGAATTGAAATCTGAGGACACCGTTGAGCTCGCAGCACTGATACTCGTTTAAGGAGACCTTCACCTCGACCATAGTAGGTCGAGGGTAGAAGTTAGATTTTCAAATTTTTTGTGGGAGGGTTAAACAAATAATAAAATAAAATATTTACTTTTATTTTATTTTTAAACCCACCCATTTGAATAATGAAGGTGTGGACCACACGTGGGTGGTCGGGTATTTAATGTTGGTCATTAAATGCTCAGTTATAGAAAATGTGTAACCACATTCCTATTTAATTAACAGGATTCATTAATTCTGAATTAATGAATAAACTTGTTAAATAAGAGTTATTTTTTATTAACTCTTGGAATCCCCCATTGAGGTGCCAACATTAAATCTTAACTTATTAATTTGGCACCACACCTCTCGTGGGGAAAAGGATTGGCAAAGGAGAGACTTTAGAGAAACATCCTCCAAACGAAGAACCTCTCCAATGAAGAATGACCTCTGGATCAAGAACGAGGAACCGACTTCAGAAGCATCTTGCGGGAGTGACGAACGCCAATGTCCCTTTCATCGACTTTGTCTTCTTCCTCACGACATCTCCAGCAAACGTCAAGTTAGGGGATTTATTTTGAATTATGATTGAATTTATTTGATAGTTATTCATATTCTCGATTCACAATGACGATGGCCAAACAAACATGGCCAATGTCCCTTAAATATACATTGCCCCTTTTTCTTTCATTATTCGCGCGTTCTTTGTGTGTTCTTCGACAACAAATAATTAATGATGTTGGAAACACAAATTTCTGCTAAGCATGACATATGGACGCAGAGACCTCGACTTGAGGATCGTGAATATGTGAACGAAATAATTTTTGCGCTGGGAACGAAGTCACGATGGCTCACGAAAGAAGGCAGCGGCCGACACCCGGCCGACCACAAGGAAGGTGGGGCGGCACACATTGGCACCCCCAGTTGAGCAGGAGGGCGCAACCCATCGGTTGTGGTGGATCAAGGGGGAGGCCGGCATTCGGTCGACCGTGTGGTGAAGCAGCGGCGCGCATCTGCGCTACTGGGGCAGGAGGTCGTGGCTGCTTGGCCGCAGTAGAGGCCAGAGGGTGGCTGAAACCCGACCGACCTCAGGTGGATAGTGGCGTTTGTCCACGCCACTTGGAGCAGAACCAGATGATCGTTCTAGCCGGCTGCGTCACACCGAGCGGGACCGCCCGACGGTCCCCCATTCCAGTAGGGAAACCAAATTTCCATCGGGCCGTTCAATATACCTAGCTTCACCTCCCCCTGGGTTGAAGCTAGGGCGGACCCCACCACGACTGGCCACCCGACCGCAGGCTGCACCGCGGGCCACGCCCAGCGGGCCGCTCCCAGCGGGCCGTGCCTGACGCAGGCCGGGCCACGCCCAACGCAGGCCAGACCGCCCCCTTTATGGACCAGACTAGACCATGGACTAGTGGGCTAGAACCACCGCGGCCTAGTCCAATCGGGTCAGGTCGGTCCGGGTCGGTCTGACTGGGTCAGACTGAATCCAAGCCCCTCTAGACCCAGATACATCTTTTTGGCCATATCTTGATAACCGAGCATTCGTTTGACAAACTGTTTATGACACCAGAATACTTGGATAGAGATGGTCCTTTTAGTATACTCCACTTGAGTTTTGGATAAAGTCAGTGTATGGTCGGGTTGGATCGAACCCCGAATCCAACCGGGCCCTCGGAGCGAAAACACTAATAACTTGCAGACCGAACGTCCGATTGACGCGCCGTCTATTTCGTTGGGTCCCTTATGACATGACAGACCTTTGAGATACTTCTCCATGCGACTTCGTGGTGGTCAAGGTATGACTAATATCTTGAGGGACAGATTCTACGGAACTCTAGCGCATTGGGTGCAAGGAATCCAGTGGCTGGCAGTGAAGCGGAGGTTGGAGACAAATAATACAGAGTTTAGTTACATATCGACTCGGGGTGGGTCAGATCATGTGTGGGTCATTGCGGGGGTTATTACCTATCAATCCTGTGTGGGTTAGAGCTCATCGATCCTGTGTGGGTTAGCGCATACCGATCCTATGTGGGTCACATCCTATGTGGTTCAGCGCTCAGCGATCCTATGTGGGTCGATGCATACCGATCCTATGTGGGTCAGATCCTATGTGGGTTAGCGCTTAGAGATCCTGTGTGGGTCAGTGAATATTGATCTTGTGTGGGTTAGATCCTATGTGGGTCATTGAAGGGGTTAATACCTATCAATCATGTGTGTGCCAGACTCCATATAATCAATAGTAGTGCCTCTTGACAGAATACAATGATCTAGCTTCACGAATAATCATCTGTACTTCTATACTTTACGTATATCTGTGTGAGCTGAGTCTTATATCTTCATGGTGTACCTTTGTGGTACTATATCTTCATGTTGTTACCTTTGTGGTGTTACCTGGGTGACACTTCTACCTTCGTGGTGTTACCTTTGTGGTATTCGTCCCTCTAGTGTGAGATGAGCATATCTTGATAACTTAGGTATATATATGGGTATATACCTAAGTAGGGTTGACTTTTGTTTCCTTGTTTTGTGGTTTATCCTTTGTGAATTTGAGAGACCTTCAGGGGTCTCGGGGTCCCTATTGAGTATTGTAATACTCACCTCTGTACGGGCTTCGCCAGAACCTTGTCGTGTCTGGTGCAGACGACGGACAACACTGACTGAGGACGAGGCTACCTAGACTGGAGGCTGCTCGGAGGTGGTCATTAGGTGAGATGATATGTAGAGACAAAAATTTGAGATATGTACCTTCTCTTCAGGTAGGATCCTTGGTGGGTGTTCATAGGATCTATTTTCAGTTTTACTTATACTTCCCAGTTTTACTAGTACTTTTCAGTTGGTCTTGTATTCTGGATCCTTTACATTCTGTACACACCATGTTTACTATATAGTTTACATTGTTCTGGTATCTTGTTGTGTGCTTTTTTTTTGTGAGTTTACAGTTTATAAAGGCAATTGCTTCCCGTTTTAGGGAATATGCCTTTCGGTACTTGTGGCTAGCCCCTGGCCTATGGAAGGTGGGATTAAGGTAGTCACGACACATGCCATGGGGGATGGGTCTTGAAAATTTAGTATTAAAGGAGTTCGGTTCTACCAAAGAACAAGGAAACTAATATTTTCTGTGTGGCAATAGTGTTAAGTGTAATGAGTTCTTTTTTTCAGTTTGGGGAATCCAATGTTGGTGCGGCAGCCGACGTATCCAAACTGTAAGATTGGTATAGAGTAAGAGGTTTCCAACCTCTGATACCAATTGTAGGATCAAAATATAGTATGAGATGCTCAATATACAAGAGGGGGGGTGAATTGTATACTTTAAAAATTCCTTTGGAACCTTTAAAGTTAGTTAAGAATAACTATGTTTTCCTTAAGTAAAGGAAAAGGCTAAGTTTAACAAAGTTAAACTAAGCAAATTCACAACACCTCTAACACCGAACTAAACTTGGAAAGTGATTCCAAAAGTAGGTTCTGGAAATATGGTTCCGGAGATTGAAACTTAACAAACAATTACAATATGAGATTCTACCTTAAAGCGTATAGAATCTAAATGAATCAGAGTAAGTAAGGAAGTATAAGAAAGTTATACTTTCCTTAAGATACAAATTGCAGCGGAAATAAAACAAGTAGTTAAACTACAAGTAACAAGATAATATTCTTTTAACCCAAAGAGAAGGGTATCTAACAACCTTGGATAAAGGTCCCTTGATTTATACTTTCAAGCAAGTCTGTCTTACCCACACCAGGGTAAGCCCTCGATATGAAGATCGGAGTCTCTGTCTTGCTATCCCCGCAAGACCTCAACTTCAAGGTAGTTGGCAACCTCTGTCTTCCTCAGCAAGGAAGCCCTCGAACTTCAAGGTAGTCGGCACCTCTGTCTTCCTATCCCCGGAATCCCTCGAATGTAATCACCAACATTCGGAGTCGCACGAAGCTTTGAGAGTTAATAAGAGCCTCTCTCTCTAGAAATCACTTCAAGCAAATTTTTCAGCCTTTCAGCACTTTCATCAGCTATCAGCTCCGAGCTTTTTCAAATGAGCTCCTATTTATAGGTAAGGTCGGCTCCTTCTCCAACGATCATATTTTCCTTAAAGATCGGAGGGACCTGTACACGTGTCACTCAGACAACGGTTAGTTTAAAACGAAACAGACGACATCATTTTATAACAAAACAAATGTACGACATCGTTTTAAACTCTAACATAAAGGTTTGGAATGAAAACTTCGGAGTGAAGGTTCGGAGTGAATAAATTCAGAGTGTATAAAACAAAGATAATCAGATTCTGTTTAATAGGTGAATTCGGAATGAGAATTCGGAATGAGAATTCATCATCTGAATTCGTAATGAGAATTCATCATCAGAATTCGTAATGAGAATTCGAAATGGGATTTCTTCATTAGAATTCGTAATGAGAATTCTTCTTCAGAATTCGTAATGAGAATTTGGAATGGGATTTCTTCATTAGAATTCATAATGAGAATTCTTCTTCAGAATTCGTAATGAGAATTCGGAATGGGATTTCTTCATTAGAATTCATAATGAGAATTATTCTTCAGAATTCGTAATGAGAATTCGGAATGAGATTTCTTCATTAGAATTCATAATGAGAATTCTTCTTCAGAATTCTTAATGAGAATTCGGAATGGTATTTCTTCATTAGAATTTGTAATGATAATTCTTCTTCAGAATTCGTATCCTGAATCTGGAATAGAACTTAGTCAGAGTTCATATCCGGAATTCGGAATGAAACTTCCTTATAGTTCTTGTCCAGAATCCGATTCCTAAAACAGAATGCTTTATATCAAAGTTTCAACAATTCCGAGAAAATGAATCTGAATCTCATACTTAAGAAAAATATGGATGAAAATATGATAAGGATAATTTTTCTTATAAAAGCGATTTTCCTTAAGAAAGCAATTTTCTTAAAGATAAGGTGTTTGTGATTTTCAAAACAAGAAGGAATGGAAAAGTCATAAGGAAAACCTTATTGACTCAACAATATCCTCCTTTTTGGAAAGCACAAACATCCTTACGAAAGGAAAAAAATTCTAAGAAGAAAGAAACAAATTAATTCTTATCTCCCTTGTTTTTAGGATATAGATGAATACGACTAACTCCCCCTTAGGCTTTGAAACTCTAAGGATCGTATTCATATTTCCGGAGTGATATTTCATAAGAAGGTCTTCTTTAAGAAAAACTCCCCCTTAAACAAACTCTTATTAGAGTTCTTTTTCCTTGGGTATTTTTTCTTTCTCCCCCTTTGATAAACTCTTATTAGAGTTCTTCTTTTTCTTAAGGATCTTTTCCTTCTCCCCCTTTGTGATTTTCAAAAAGAATTGGAGGGAATGGAAAAAAATAACAAAGTACCTGAAAGATTAGTAATGACAACAATGGAAACGAGATACAAAAATTTCATTAGATTTAGAATGTCAGTAACAAAAAAATACAACAAAAAGATCGGATTTGGTTATTTCGGATCTTTCTCCTTCGACATGAGCCCCTTAAGAATAGTCTTGATCTTCTTCAGGTCTTTATGATCTTCTTCAGCTTGCTTCTCTAAGGCAACTATTCTTTCGGATTGAGCTTCAATTTTTTCTTCCTGAGCCTTCAACTTTTCTTCCTGAGCTTTGATCTTCTCTTCCTGAGTCTTCATCCTTTCTTCAAAATCGATCCGATGATCTCTTTCAAATTTCCAATTCTGAGAAACAGAATTCAGTTTCCCATTTAGATCCCTAACTTCTTGAATCCGGAAGTTCTTTTCTTCAGTCAGCTTTTCTTCAAAGGAGGAAGTCGGCTTGTTTATCTTCTTATCCTCTGTCTCAAAGGCATCTTTAACATTTTCTTGAAACTCATCAAGCAACCTCATTTCTTCCACATTCTTCTTCGACCAGCTTTTCATCCTCTTTCAAGATCTTTTATGGGCTTCGTAACCAACAAAGAAGGTTTTGAACTGAGCCTCAATCTCAACGCACTTATCCATAACCATAGATACGGAGTCGGTTTTCTGATTTAAGGCATGTTGAAGCATCTGGCATCTTGAGTCAATACTAGAAAAGGTCGGAATGGTTCCTACCAACTTCTTTAAAGACTGGACAACAAAATCATGCCCCAATGATGATGACTCCGAATCTGAAATCTTTCTAGGAGAGTTTTCTTCCTCAATAAGCTCCAACTTTCTCTTTGAAGAACTACTAGCTACCTTTCTCTTCCTTTCTTCTGAGCTCGGAGTATCAGCAAGAATTTGCTTCCCCTTATCTTTTTTCGGAATAGAATCATGTTCCGGAGTTCTCTTCTCACTATCAGAAACTTGAACGACATTATCTTCCTCATCAGCAACTTCATGAATACCTTCCTCTACGTTTTTCATCTGGGAAATATCATGTAAAATTTTTTCTTCTTCTCCATGATAAGCAACTTCTTCTTCTCCTTTCTCTTCTTCTATTGCTGGAGTAACTAACTTCGAAGATTCAACTTCTAAAGTCCGGAGTGACAAGTGTTCCGAAGGTGTTCCCTTGTAATCATCTACTTGTTTCAGCACATCTCCGGTTTAACCACTTCCTTCAGCACCCTCTCCTATTTGTTCCACTTGCTCAACTTCCTCAGAATTGTTAGCAACAGCCTCTTCCAGAGCAGCGAAATTCCTTCCTGGAGTCTCAGGTAGAGATTCCAGGGAGAAAGATCTCGGAACTGGAATAGTTGCTGAAACCATTTCATTGAATTTTAACAAGGCCTGAGCTACCTCAGCCTCAGACATCTTCTTCTTGAGCTTCTTTTGTTTTGCTTGTTTTTCAAGCTCATCAGCAGTTCTCTCCTTCAAAGCCTTAGCCTCCACAGGGTTCAATCCGAACTGCGGATCCCCTTCTTTCCTTTTCTCTTTATCAGTTCTCCACTTTGTAACAACCTCATCAGGATAGGCTTTTTTCTTCTTTGGCTTTGGTGGTGCGGAGTGGAATTCCTTAGACTTAGTATTTTCTGCTTGTACTTCCACTTCTTTCAGCTTTCTCTTCCTTACTGGCTTAGATGATTCTGGATCAGCAACTTTCGGAGCCACTTCTTCTTGAACAGGTAGATCAATAAACTTTCCAGACTTCTTGTCAAAAGCTACATTCATTCTTTTAAGAGTGCCATCGCTGACCAGCATGATCTTGCAAACTCTCGTCTTAGATTTGCAAGCCTCCTTGAAAGACTCAAGGCACCGAACAATTAACTTGGAGATGATTGCTGGATACATAATAATCTGAGCTCTCAGATTTCCTTTCTTCAAATTTTCAAGAGTAAGAAGAATATGCTTCATCAAGTTAAACTTCCTTAGATTTATCAGGAAATCTAAGATATAGATCTCACTCTTCTTCAAGCTGTCTTTATCACCTTTCCTCGGTACGATAAGTCCTTGTACCCATAACTCCAGAATTCAGAAATTTGTAGATAGACTTGCAATCTTCGGAGCCTTGTCATCAGCAAGTCCGAGAGTTTCTAAGGCTTTTTCCTTGTCGAAGCTACCCTTAGAGTCCGGTAAAACATGTGAAATAAATTCTGCTTCTCCTTCATAAGACAATCCTACCAGGCTTGCGGCCTTGGTGTGAGAAAGCTTGTAAGTCTTGTCATAATACTTAAAAGAGAACTTCTCCCTATTATCTTCCTTGAAGAAAGAAACTGACTCATAAAACTAGATAAGTAAGTCTGAATATACTTCATCTTGATTCCCGGTTTTTGATACTGCAACATCTTCCCAGCTATTCAAATTGATGTTCTTTGAGATAAGGGAATCATAGTTGTTGAAGAAAACCGGATGAACTAACCTTTCTCTGTAAACTAACCACTGAGAAATAGGCTTAGTAGATGACATTTCTTGAGATGCTTACTCCGCAGACATTCGGATCTGAAGTTCTCTGAGAAGTTCGGAACGGAGAAAACTGAAGTTCGGAGCGGCCTTAAATCAGAGAGGCAGAGATTCGGGACGCGAGAGCTTTGAGATCGATGTGGGACGAGTATTTGGGTCCCCTTTATATAGGCAACGAGATGACGGTTCACCTACCTCGATTGATCTAACGGTTAGAATGAGCTGAGATCAGATCTAACGGTTGGAAGCTTGAATCCGATCTTTTTGAGGTTTTTATTAAAACAAAGAGTTAAGAAAACTATAATCCGAAATCATAATACAAGAAAATTTCAGCAAGTAAAATATGACTATGAAAACTTGAGTAGGGTAACCATACCTTTCGGATTGGCTTAGGAGGATTATTCGTAATGGAAGATTTCTCAAAAATTTAGCTATGAAAAATAAACTTAGTACGAAAAACTCATTATGAAAAACAAACTTAAGAAGAAAAACAGTACGAAGAACTTAGTACGAAAAAATACATTACGAAAAAAATTTAGTACGAAAAACAACTGGTACAAAAATATCTGGTTATGAAACTGCCAGTACGTAAATTTTCATTCCGGAAATTTCCAATACGAATACTTCCATTCCAGAAGTGTTCTGTACGAGAATGTCCAATTTGGAAAATTTTAGTTCCATAAGTTCCATTCCAGAAATATTCGTTCCGAAAAGTTTTGAAAACAAATTTTCAAAAACTTTGTTAAACAAACAATCACATGTACTCCCCATATGAAAAGGAGTTTATTACTGTAAGGAGACTTTTTCAACAGAAAGTTAATTAAGAAAGATTACCTTACGGTTATCATTCCTAACTTCTGTTTAATATATTCAAGTCTATCAGAAGGCAAAGATTTTGTGAAAATATCAGCAAGTTGATCTTGCGTTCCGATAAACTGAAGAATAATATCTCCTTTAAGTGTGTGATCCCTAAGAAAGTGATGCCTAATATCTATGTGTTTTTCACGGGAGTGATCAGCAGGATTCTTACTTAGGGCAATGGCACTTATGTTATCACACAAAATTTGAGTTTTAGTAAAACTCAAGCCATAGTCTGTGAGTGTGTGTTGCATCCACAACACTTGTGCACAACAAATTCCAGCTGCTACATATTCAGCTTCAGCAGTGGAAAGTGCTACAGAATGTTGCTTCTTGCATGACCAAGAAACTAAAGAATCTCCTAAGAAATGACAAGTTCCGGATGTACTCTTTCTATCCATTCTACATCCACCAAAGTCAGCATCAGAAAAGCTTTTTAGAACAAATTCATTTCCATAAGTATAGAATAATCCTAGATCCATGGTTCCCTTAAGGTAGCGAAAAATTCTTTTTACTGCCTTTAAGTGAGATTCCTTAGGATTGGATTGATATCTTGCACATAAGCATACTGGAAACATTAAGTCTGGTCGACTAGCTGTTAAGTAAAGTAGACTTCCTATCATACCTCTAAAAGATGTTTGATCTACTGGTTTCCCAGCTTCATCAAGATCTAAAGAGTTTGAGGTACCAATGGGAGTACTTATACTCTTAGTGTGGTCATAACCATACTTTTTCAGAAGATCTTTAATATACTTATGTTGAGATATGTAGGTTCCTTCTGGTTTTTGAGAAATTTTAAAACCAAGGAAAAATGTTAACTCACCCATCATACTCATTTCAAACTCAGATTTCATTAGACTAGCAAAAGAGTTAGTCAGAGATTGCTGAGTTGAACCAAATATAATGTCATCAACATAAATTTGAACAATCAAAACATTTTTCTTATCTTTCTTTATAAAAAGGGTTGGATCTTCATTTCCCTTAACAAAGTTATTTTGAAGAAAAAATCCAGTGAGTCTATCATACCATGCTCGTGGGGCTTGTTTAAGGCCATACAAAGCTTTGGTAAGTCTAAAAACATGATCCGAATGTTTTGTATCTTCAAATCCAGGAGGTTGTTCAACAAAAACTTCCTCTTGAACATAACCGTTAAGAAAAGCACATTTCATATCCATTTGTTAAAGTTTGAAATTAAAGAATGCTGCAAAAGCAAGTAGAATACAGATAGATTCAAGTCTAGCTACTGGAGCATAGGTTTCTCATATTACAGTGTCCTAGTCTTCTATACCATTACCAAGAATGATCTTCCATTGCACTTAGGCAAGGTAAATCTTGGCTCCTGAGGTCTTCTAGATTCAAAGTGTAGACATTCTCTTGCCTATTGGCTGAGAGAATAAATTCTTCCTTGGAATTGTGAACTAAACACTTATCATTCATAAAATTCACAAGGTAACCTTCATCACATAACTGACTTATGCTAATGAGGTTGTGCTTAAGACCTTTAACAAAATGAACATTTGAAATCAAGGTTTTACCTAAAAGAACAATATTACCAATACCAACAATCTCTCCCTTAGCATTGTCTCTGAAAGTTACCTTTCCTCTTTTTGTTCTGATAATCTTTTCAAAATAGCTTTCGTTACCAGTCATGTGCCGGGAACAACCACTATCCATGTACCATGTATTGTTGCTGGTACTTTCTTTATTATCCTGAAATCAAGAAGAAAATTAGACTTTCGGAATCCAAACTTGTTTGGATCCGAGATTTCCAGACAATAAAAATTTAGGTACCCACATTTTCTTAGAAAAGTAAGCTTTGTGAAATCCTAGAGATTGGGTTTTGTTTAAGGAACAACTTTTTGCCTAGTGACCTCCACATTAACATTTAGTACAAAATGGGGCACTTTGAGGAACAAAATAATTGTTACTGAAAACTGGTTTTGCATGGGTATAACAAAATCCGTATTTATTTCTTAAAGGTCGTATTTGAGAATACATCTTATCAAAATTTTCCTTACCATGGGTAAAGTTTGATAAACACTTCTTTAAGGAAAAAATTTTGGACTTGAGTTTTACAACCATGTTTTTATCCTCAAAATCATTAGTTTTTGAACTAGAGTTAGGCTCGAAAACATTTTTATTAGAAATTACTTTTTCTAACTCTTTAGAAAGTTTGTTCTTATCAGAACTTACTTCCTCAAGATTTTTTGAAATATTTTCAAAATCAGCATTTTTCTTATTAAGATCTTTAGAAAGATCTGATATCTCTTTTGTAAGAATAGAATTCCTAGAATTTGCCTTATCAAGTTTCTTGTTGAGTTTGGAATTCTCAATCTCAAGAAGTTCAGCAAACCTAGATACTTCTTCATAAGTAGGTAAAGTATTTTCCTCATCAGAAGATGATTCTTCATCAGAAGAGTTATAATACTTACTATCATTAGGATTTAAAGAAACATTGGTCAATGATTCAGCATTTCGTACCTTAGCCATAAGACAATGATTATCAATAGGTAATCTGGCTATAAGACCAAGATTCTTCTGTCCTGAAGATTCATAATCAGAAGATTCATCTGAAGAGTCACCACCACTGGCACTCCAGGTGTCATTAGCTTTCAGAACTTTCTTAGCTTTAGCTTTATAATACTTCTTCCTGTTCTTGTCTGAATGTCTTTCCTTCCTTTCTTTCTTTTTGAGCATAGGGCAATCTGGTCTAATATGTCCAGCTCTTTTACATTCATAACAAGTAACTTCTCCATCTTTCTTATCTTTTCTGTCCTTTTTCTTATACTTGGATTGAAAGTTTCTCTGCCCAGCTATCTTGTTCATCCTTCGAGCAAGATTGGCTAATTCATTTTCTGAGACTTCACTCTCACTAGATTCGGATTGAAAAATGACTTTCTTAGACTTGGATCTAGTTACTCTCTCAGGAGTCTTAGCTTTCATCTGATTTGACGTTGTAGTAAAAGCAACAGTACCATTTCCATTCTTCTTCTTGATGTTGTCAGCATCTCTCTTCATTCTTGTTTCATGTTGTAGAAGAGTTCCAAATAATTCATCAAGAGTAATTTGAGTGACCTTCTTGTTCTCATCTATAGCTGTTCTCTTGGATTCCCACTCATTGGGAATAATATCAATTATCTTGTCCACAAGAGCTTCATCATCTAAAACTTTCTCTCCCATAGATTGTAGACTGTTGACGATGGTCATAAATCTTTGTTGAACTTTACAGATAGGTTCTCCATAAGGAAAATTGAAGCCATGATATTCAGCTCTAAGCATAGCTCTTCTAGTCTCAATCACCTTGGAAGTCCCAAAGTGTGTAACTTCTAACTTCTTCCATATACAGTTAGCTGCTTCACAAGAAGAAATTTGGCTATATATATTTCTAGTCATTGAACATAGTAAAGTATTGCATACCTTATAGTTGAGTTGATATTCTTGCTTTTCCTGGTTAGTAAAGATTCTGACTTCCTTGTCAGGAATTTTATAATCACCAGTAAGAATAACAAAGTTGTCTACTCCAGTATTAATAACAAATGTCTTCATACGATCTATCCAGTATAAATAGTCATTACCATCAAATATAGGCGGTCTTGTAGGATTTAGATTGTCAATATATCCAACATTAATTCCTGCCATACTAAAAATAACTTTTCACACAAACTTGTTAGTAGCAAAAGATTCGTAATAACAAAGTTCGGAATGGGAAAAGTTCGGAATGGACAAATTTCTTCATTAGAATTCATAATGAGAATTCTTCTTCAGAATTCGTAATGAGAATTCGGAATGGGATTTCTTCATTAGAATTCGTAATGAGAATTATTCTTCAGAATTCGTATCCTGAATCTGGAATAGAACTTAGTCAGAGTTCATATCCGGAATTCGGAATGAAACTTCCTTATAGTTCTTGTCCAGAATCCGAATCCTAAAATAGAATGCTTTATATCAAAGTTTCAACGATTCCGAGAAAATGAATCCGAATCTCATACTTAAGAAAAATATGGATGAAAATATGATAAGGATAATTTTTCTTATAAAAGCGATTTTCCTTAAGAAAGCATTTTTCCTTATAAAAACAATTTTCCTTATAAAATCAATTTTCCTTATAAAAGAAATTTTCTTAAAGATAAGGTGTTTGTGATTTTCAAAACAAGAAGGAATGGAAAAGTCATAAGGAAAACCTTATTGACTCAACACAAACACCAGGACCCTGACCTCGGATTTCTGACTCAGTGCACGAAAACACTGTTTGCGTATGTGTTTTATAAAACTTTTCTTTGTTATTTCTTTGAGTCAGATCACCAGGTATAAAAATAATAATCGTGGTGCACCTATTTCCTTTTATGATGCATCCATGTAGACAACCAACCATGGTTCCAGTTAGAGTACGTGATGACAGCCCACCGAGTGATGAGGCTTCAGTGTAGGGCCCCCTTACAGCAGTTGTACCATCGGGTGGTATACCAGCAGAACCACTACCCATTGGGTAGATGATTCCACCATCCCTAGAAGTAGAGGGTGCACACCACTTGATCACGTTGCAAGAGTTCCAACGCCAGAGGCCACCGAGGTTCCAGGGAAAGACAGATCAACAGGCGGTTGAGGACTGGATGGAGGCCTTAGTTAGAGTTTTTTGACTGATAGGAACACCATCTGATCTCATGGCGATCCTTACCTCCAGTTTTCTTCAAGAAGCTGTAGGAAGATGGTGGAGATTGATGCTCTAGGTTCACAATGAGGTGACTCTCGTCTGGGCGGACTTCGAGAGCCTTTCATGGTAGAGTTTGTCCTAGAGACCTTACGCTCAGTGTGTATACATGATCTTCTCCACTTACAGTAGGGTGGCATGACAATGGCTCAGTATTCAGTGAGGTTCACCGACCTCTCATGCTACTCTACTGATATGGTGAGGGACCATTTATTTAGGGTTTTAACCATCTATCAGGGGCTCAGACGAGAGATTAAAGATTCGATGGTTTCTCTCAGCATACCGACGTAGGTGGGTGTGTTAGAGTGAGCACTCTTAGTGGAGAGCTTCTTATCTAAGCAATCACTGGCAGCGAGACCCACCACCAGACAACACTTAGTAGAGTCTTTGGCATCTAACAGTAGATAGATGATGCAGAGGTCCAAGAGGACCATACCTATAGGTGGATGACCACAAGATATAGGGTCGGTGATGCGGGTCTCTTGAGACAGAGCATGATCAGTGAGGAATAAGCAATGTTTTTTGTGCGGTGGGTAGGGTCACATGGCTCGTGGCTGCCCAACCCACCATACAAACGACCAGCAGATGGTCAAAGGACCACCTGGACAGAGGTAAAGATTTGACTGAGGAGGTTCAAAGGTAGGAGGTGGATGTGAAATAGGAGTAGGCCGTGCAGTAGGAAGTGGGCGGTGATTTGAGGTTCTACCACCACCACCTCCAGGTGGTCCACCCCGACCAAAGGGAACATGTGGACAGGGACGAGCTCAGCTCCAGGCAGCTGGGGCCTATGACCATGGCGCTCTAGAGATGATACGAGGTATGATCTATGTCTAATACACCCTATCTATAGTACATATTGACACAGGTTCCAGTCAATATTTTATTGCCACAACCCTTGTTCGGATATCTGAGATACTGGTGGAGTCTTTGACTTAATCCTTACGGCTAGGGACTCCTACGGAAGCAGATTCAACGATTACGCACTGGTGCTGGTAGTGTAAGCTTACTCTAGGAGGTGAGAGATTTGGCTGGGATCTTCTAGTAGCAGCATGGAGGCCTTACGACGTCATCTTGGGTACATACTAGTTATCCATAGTCCATGCTCAGATTGACTGTATTAGGCGCAAAGTGCAGTGTGTCTGCACAGACGAGACTACGTTTTCGTTCACCGGTGAGAAGGGAACCTTTTCAGCACATGATAGAATTACCCATAGGAGGGTGCAACCAACCACAAATCAGTTGGATAGCCTTACCCTTAGAGTGGTTTATGTTGAGAGTCTGAGCTATCCTATAGTGGTGGACCAGTACATTGATGTTTTACCTGATTATGTTATGGGTCTACCTCCTCATAGAGAGGTGTACTTTTACATCGACTTTTACCCCAGGACAGCTCCAATATCTACCACAGTATATCAGATGGCTCCTGTGGAGCTTCAAGAGCTGCGGGTATAGTTGGAGGACTTGTAGAGCAAGGGATTAGTTGGGCCCAGTGTTTCTCCTTGGGAAGCCCCAATTTTGTTTGCCAAGAAGGTGGATGGGATTCTGAGACTCTATGTGGACTATCATCACCTGAACTAGGTGATTGTGAAGAACAAGTACCCACTCATGAGGATTTTCAATCTCTTTGATCAGTTGATGGGATCACGGTGGTTTTTGAAGATAGACCTCAAATCAGGCTATCACCGGCTCAGAGTACGAGATGAGAATATGCAGAAGACGACCTTCAAATGTCGGTATGGAAATTATGAGTTCTTGTTTATGCATTTCGGCATGAAAAACACCCCAAAAGTGGTCATGGGACTCATGAACATGATATTACAACCATACCTTGATCACTTTGTGGTAGTCTTCATCGACGAAATCCTGATATACTCAACAATAGAGTAGGAGCATGCCTATCATCTGCAAATAGTTCTGGACACACTCTGAGGGAACCATCTTTATGGTAATCTCTCGAAGTGCCAGTTCTGGATCTAAGAGGTTCACTTTCTGGGAAATTTTATCTTGGAGGTTGGAATTGCAGTGGATTCAGTGAAGATTGAGGTTGTGCTTTCTTGGGAGCCACCCAAGAGTGTGATGGAGTTCTAGAGTTTCTTGGGTTTGTATGGTTACTATCAGAGGTTTTTACCTGAATTTTCTAGAGTTGTGAAACCATTATCATCATTGATGAAGAAGGGTAAATCCTTGGTGTGGTTAGAGAGATGCCAGCGGAGTTTCCAGGAGCTGAGGAAGATACTGACGAGTGCCCCCAATTTGAGGTTACCGGAGGAGGGAGTTGGGTACGTAGTCTACTGTGACACGTCAGTGAAAAGACTTGGGTGTGTCCTGATGCATGAGTGAGAAGTGATCGCGTATGGTTCTCGACAGCTGAGAAAACATGAGAAGAACTATGATACCCATGACCTGGAGTTAGCAGCATTGGTCTTCGCCTTGAATATGTGGTGACATTACTTGATGGGAGAACATTTTACAGTCTACTCTAATCACAAAAATATCAGGTATATCTTCTCTCAGAAGGACCTGAACCTGAGATAACGGTGTTGGCTTGAGTTCCTCCAGGACTATGACTTCGAGATAGTCTATACACTTTAGAAGGGGAACGTAGTAGCAGATGCACTCAGCAAAAGATCTGGTATATAGTTGATGAGTGAGACGGCAGAGAAGCTATATGATTTGCGGATATCCTATGTGGATCGAGATAGAGCAGCTTATCTTCAGTCTCTGACATTCATTCCCCCACTCCTTCAGTGATTTAGGAAGGCACAACCTGTGGAAACTGACTGTGAGGCTCGATGTGATCAGATATTCACAAGACAGGCACCTGATGGATTTTATAAAGGTGGGGAGCACATCATACTCTTTAGAGGGATTACTATGGTACTGATGGCTCTACGGGAGGAAGTTTTGAGGGAGTTCCATAAACCCCCTCTAGAGTAACATCCAAGAGTTACGAAGATGTACTAGGACCTTCAGCATCAGCACTAGTGGCTGGAAATAAAGAAAGCTGTAGTAGAGTCTGTCTCTGGGTGCCTCACTTGTCAGCAAGTGAAAGTAGAGCATCAGGTTCCAGTGGGCTTAGTTCAGTAACTAAAGGTGCCAGAGTGGAAGTGGGATGGAATTTCCATGGACTTTGTGACAGGACTTCCATGCACGTCCAGGGGTCATGATTCTATCTGGGTAATCGTTGACCGACTCACCAAGTCGGCCCACTTCCTACCTATCAGAGAGCAGGGATCAGTATAGAGCTTGGGACACCTCTAGGTGCAGGAGATTGTGTGGCTTCATGGAGTGACATCTATGATTTTATTAGATCGTGATGCACATTTCACTTCCCATCTATGGAAGGGGTTGCAGGAGGCGTTCAAGACACACCTTTTATTGAGCACCGCCATCCATCCTTGGACAGATGGTCAAACAGAGTGGACCATTCAGACCCTCAAGGACATGCTATGTTTTTGCGTCCTTGATTTTGGCTGCAGATGGGAGGATCACTTTCCTTTGGTGGAGTTCTCATACAACAACATCTATCACTCCACTATTGGTATGAGACCATTTTAGGTGTTGTACGGATGACCTTGAAGATCACCTCAGTGCTGGACTAGCCTAGGGGAGTCTGCCCATGTGGGACTAGAGATGGTACGGACTACCACAGAGAAGGTGTAGATCAACTAGGAGTAGATGAAGACTGCACAGAGAAGTCAAAAATCCTATGGGGACAGGAGACAAAGACCTCTGGAGTTCTAGGATGGAGACCTTGTCTTCCTACGGGTCTCACCTCGACGAGGTTTACGGAGATTAGACTGAGGCGACAAGTTATCTTCGAGGTTTATCGTACCATTTCAGGTCCTCAGCAGAGTTAGTGAGGTGGCTTACCACTTAGCTCCTCCACCTCAGTTTCACTGGGTGCACAATGTTTTCCATGTATCCCAGCTGAGGAGATATGTACATGATCCTTCGCACATCATTGACTAGAGCGAGCTGGACATCAACGATGAGGTGACATTTTCAGAGGATCTAGTAGAGATTTAGGATTGACAGGAGATATTCCTTCATGGGCAATTGATAACTCTAGTTTGCATACGCTGGCTGCACGAGAACCTTCAGGAGAGAACATGGGAGCAGGAGGCTCAGATTCATGCTGAGTACCCCATTTTTTCCCTAGTTTGTGTTGTGGATTTTGGGGATACAAAGCCCTGAGGTGGAGAGAATGTAAAGACCTATAATTTTCTATATAATTTTTTTTAATTATATGGGAATATTATGATTCTTTGAAAATTGATGGTGCATTATTCATAAGCTCGGTGTGCCCAAAATGAATTTCTGAACTTTTTTCGGGTACGTTCAGTAAAGGCGCGAGCGACATTTTGTAACTTTAGAACTGGTGCTCGGAATTGAAATCTGAGGACACCATTGAGCTCGCAGTGCCAATATTCTCTTAAGCATACCTTTAACTTGAGCACACTAGGTCGAGGGTAGAAGTTAGTTTTTTGGATTTTTCATGGGAGGGTTAGACAAATAAAAAAATAAAATAATTACTTTTATTTTATTTTTAAATACTCCCATTCGAATCATGAAGGTGGGAACCACATGAAGGTGGTCAGGAATTTAATGTTGAGCATTAAATGTTTAGTTTCACAAAATGTGTAACCAAATTCCTTTTTAATTAATAGGATTCATTAATTCTGAATTAATGAATCAACTTATTAATTAATAATTATTTTTATTAACTCTTGGAATCCCCCATTGATGTGCCAACATTAAATATTAACTTATTAATTTTGCACCACACCTCTCATGGGGAAAAGTATTGGAAAATAAGATCCTTTGGAGAAACATCCTCCAAATGAAGAACCTCTCCAGTGAAGAATGATCTCAAGATCTAGAATGAGGAACCGACTATGGAAGCGTCTTACGGGAGAAACGAACACTAACGTCCCTCTCATCGACTTCATCTTCTTTCTCACGACATCTCCAACGAATGTCAAGGTTGGGGATTTATTTTCAATTATGATTGAATTTATTTGATAATTATTCATATTTTGGATTCACAATGATGATGGAAAAACTAACATGGACAACATCTCACACATATACCTTTCCACTTTTTCTTTCGTTCTTCGTGCGTTCTTCATGTGTTCTTCGACGCCAAATTCTTAATGAAGATGGAAACACAATGTTTTGTGGATTGCGACATATGGAAGCAGAGACCTCGACCCAAGGATCGTGAATATGAGAACGACATAGTTTTCTGGCTTAGAACAAAGCTAAGATGGCTCGTGGAAGAAGGCAGCGTTTGATAACCGACAGGCCATGAGGAAGATGGAGCGGCGCGCATCCGCACTGCCGGATGAGCAGGAGAGCATGGCCCGTCGACCACAGTGGAGGAAGGGGGAAGCTGACATCTGACTGGCCGTGTGGTGAAGCGGTGGCACACCTCCACACTGCCAGAGTAGGTGGTCGTGGCCACTTGGCCGCGGCAAAGGCTGGAGGGTGGCCGATGTTGGGTCGGAGAAAAACGGGAAGGAAAAGATGGCAAGAGGGGGGTGAATTGCCTTTTAAAAAATATTAACAAATTAAAATCAAAGTTGAAATGCAGCGGAAAGAAAAGAGGCAAGGCACACGAAATTGATAACGGAGTTTGGCCAAAACCCGGCCTACGTCTCCGCTCCCAACTCAACCGTTGAGAGATTCCTACCGCTTGCTTTTCAATGGTTTTAGCAAGAAACCCACTAGGCTTTGAGGTAGCACTAGGACCTATTACAACTTGATTTTATTGGTTTAGCAAGAACCCACTTGCTTTCAATGGAAGAGCAAGAACCCACTAGCCTTTTTAACGGGTGAAGGCTAGCTCACCGAAAACTCAAGCCTTTTAAAAGGAAAGGCTTGAAGAAACCTCTTCACACCTTAATGGTGGTGTGAAACCCAAAAGAGAGAGGGGATGAGAAAAGTTTGGGGTTTGTAGGCACAAACCCAATTTTAAGCTCAAAATAAATAAAACACTAAAAACCGTATTGGAGGAAGACTTGGGCGCCAATTGGATGATGGAGTTGATGTAGCGTGCTCTCCCAAGCTTCTTGAGGTGCTCCTTGGATTGGAAATTGGATTGGAGCACTTGAGGATCCTTGAAGGTGGAGCGCCGGAGGTTCGCCAAATGTGCAACAATATGTCCGGGCGCTTGGTATATGATCCGGTTAGTGTCCGGGGCTTCCTTGGCCTTTATTTATAGGCATGGAACCCTTGGGGAGTCTTCGGAGCCGTTGGAGAAGTCCTCGGAGCCGTTGGAGGCCAAAAGAGGGTTGACTGGTCAAAGCCAACGGCTAGTTTGACTGGGCTACCGGCTGGCCGGTGCAGGGCCACCGGCTGGCCGGTGCCTTGGCAGTAGCTGACTCTTCTTTTCCAGGCACCACCGGCTGACCGGTGGAGGAGCCACCGGCTGGCCGGTGGCAAGACAGTAGCTTGCACTGTTGGGGCTGGATGCCACTGGCTGGCCGGTGCTGAGGCCACCGGTTGGCCGGTGGGGAGGCAGTAGCTACCCCTTGAGTCTGGGTGCCACCGGCTAGCCGGTGACAGAGCCACCGGCTGACCGGTGGAACCTGGCAGTGGGCAATGCCTCTTCCAGGTCCACCGGCTGGCCGGTGCTATCACACCGGTTGGCCGGTGGACTGAATTTCAGTCCATTTGCCAGCTTTCTTGGGCCAATCCTTTGGCAATATTTCGCCTATCAACAAAAACACTTGAAACAAGGTTAGACAAATAAGAAGGGTGATTGTGATCATGAAAATCAAACAACGAGGGGAACGAGATGTACAACAATCTCCCCCTATTTTGATGATCACAATCACCAAAACAATTAAAGTAAAAACATGAATTAAAGGCATGCTTTTAATGAATAAATTGAAAATAAATGCTAAGCAAGATCAAAAAGGTTTCTCCCCCAATCAATCAAGAAATTTCTCCCCCTTTGTGATTATCAAAATAGAATGGGGCATAAAACTTGATTGAGGGAAATTTTGAAAAACAAGAGATGAGATTTGAAAATCAATTGAAATTTTGGAAATTGAAAGATTTGAATCAAAAAAAGAATAACAGTTTGAATTGAAAGCTTTGAATCAAAAACCAATTGAAATTTGAAATTTGAAACCAAATGTTGAAATTGAAAGATTGAAAAAGAAAAGAAAAAAAAATTGAAATTGAAAAGCTTAATCAATCCTAACTCCCCCTAAATAAAAACAATAAATCATCGGGGAGAGGTTTTTGAAACCGAAACAAATTTAGGTCCGGTGAGACTCGCTAAGAGGTATTTTTCAATCCATACTGGTCTCATGGCGGGTCTTCTCCTATAAAACTCATCGGAAAAGAAAATAGACTTGGTTTGACCGTACCGGGCGTTTTTACAATTACACTCATAAATGAGGTGCCCGGGTTTTTTACAATAATTGCAAAATTTAAAACTAGAACTCCCCCTTACAAAAACAGTGGGTGCATGGGAGGAGGAAGCTATATTGGTGTAGCCAAGTCCATTGGTGGTTCTAGATACTCGTTGAGAACCTAGAAGATTGTTCAAATTTTGTTCACCTTGGGTGAACTTGGCTAGGGTCTCCCTTAAGTCTTTAATGTTTGATTCCAAAGAATCAACATTTGGAAAATTTTGGATTTTTAGGGAGAGTTCTTCCTTCTCTTTGAGAAGTTGGTCTTTTTCGGAGGAAATCTTTTTGAAATTCTTTTTTAAAGATACAAATTTTGAAGAAAGTTTATGAAAACCATTTTCTAATTGATCTCTAGCAAATTGGAGATCCTCATAAGACAAATGATTTAAAGAATTTGAATTTGAAGAACATGAGGAAGAGGAATCGGAAGAAGTTACCTCATGGAATGCCATTAGGCATTTTTTACCTTGGTTGCTCGAGGAGGAGGAGGAGGAGGATGATGAGGTGTCACTCCATGTCTCCTTGAGGACCTTTTTCTTTCCTTTCTCCTTTGGCGTGGCCCGTTTTTTGTTGAGTGGGCAATCGGGCTTGTAATGGCCCTTTTCGCCGCACCCGTAGCATTTCACCTTGGGCTCGGATCTTGCGGTGGGTTCTTGCTTTCGCGCCTTGCGAGATTTCTTCTTCTTCTTGTGCTTCTTCATAAATTTGTGCATTTGGCGGGCGAGATTCTCCATTTCCGAGTCGCCGCTTGAAGATGAAGGAGATGAGGAAGATGAGGATGAGGAGGAGCTTACTTCTTTTTGTACCTTGAGGGCGATGTTCTTTGGGGTCTTGATTGGTGTGCCCTCCTTTTGAGCTTGCCTCCTCATCGTGATCTCATAAGTCATGGGAGATCCGATGAGCTCCTCTACCGGCATATTTTTGACGTCCTTAGCTTCTTGGATTGCCGTCACCTTTGGTGCCCATGAGCTCGGTAGGATCCATAGGATCTTCTTCACCATAGTTTCTGCAGAAATATTATCTCCAAGAGACTTTCTACCATTGCACACGTCAGTAAATCGAGTAAACATTTCAGAAATTGATTCATTTGGATGCATAGAGAATGACTCAAAATCCTGACGGTACATGTACAATCGAGTGTCCTTGACTTTGTTGGTCCCCTCATGGGTAACCTCCAAAAGTTTCCAGATTTCATGTGCGGAGGTGCATGTGGAAACTCGATTGAACTCATTTCGGTCAAGGCCGCAATGGAGAGCATTCATGGCTTTGCCATCAAGCTCGAAATTTCTAATGTCGGCTTGGGTCCATTTGGATTCATCGGGAGAGGAGAGGGTGTAACCTTGCATGACTATTTTATAAATGGGATAACCTATACTTCTAAGAAAGGTGGTCATGCGGGTTTTCCAATAATTATAGTCGGTCCCATCAAAAAATGGAGCCCGACCCAATGAGAGGCCCTCGGGGGCGAAAGAGGTTGATGCCATCTTAATGGATCTTGAATTTGAAACCGGGTTAGGGTATTACTCAAATTATCCCTCTGATACCAATTGTTGGGTCGGAGAAAAACGGGAAGGAAAAGATGGCAAGAGGGGGGGTGAATTGCCTTTTAAAAAATATTAACAAATTAAAATCAAAGTTGAAATGCAGTGGAAAGAAAATAGGCAAGACACACGAAATTGATAACGGAGTTCGGCCAAAACCCGGCCTACGTCTCCGCTCCCAACTCAACCGTTGAGAGATTCCTACCGCTTGCTTTTCAATGGTTTTAGCAAGAAACCCACTAGGCTTTGAGGTAGCACTAGGACCTATTACAGCTTGCTTTTATTGGTTTAGAAAGAACCCACTTGCTTTCAATGGAAGAGCAAGAACCCACTAGCCTTTTTAACGGGTGAAGGCTAGCTCACCGAAAACTCAAGCCTTTTAAAAGGAAAGGCTTGAAGAAACCTCTTCACACCTTAATGGTGGTGTGAAACCCAAAAGAGAGAGGGGATGAGAAAAGTTTGGGGTTTGTAGGCACAAACCCAATTTTAAGCTCAAAATAAATAAAACACTAAAAACCGTATTGGAGGAAGACTTGGGCGCCAATTGGATGATGGAGTTGATGTAGCGTGCTCTCCCAAGCTTCTTGAGGTGCTCCTTGGATTGGAAATTGGATTGGAGCACTTGAGGATCCTTGAAGGTGGAGCGCCGGAGGTTCGCCAAATGTCCAACAATATGTCCGGGCACTTGGTATATGATCCGGTTAGTGTCCGGGGCTTCCTTGGCCTTTATTTATAGGCATGGAACCCTTGGGGAGTCTTCGGAGCCGTTGGAGAAGTCCTCGGAGCCGTTGGAGGCCAAAAGAGGGTTGACTGGTCAAAGCCAACAGCTAGTTTGACTGGGCTACCGGCTGGCCGGTGCAGGGCCACCGGCTGGCCGGTGCCTTGGCAGTAGCTGACTCTTCTTTTCCAGGCACCACCGGCTGACCGGTGGAGGAGCCACCGGCTGGCCGGTGGCAAGACAGTAGCTTGCACTGTTGGGGCTGGATGCCACCGGCTGGCCGGTGCTGAGGCCACCGGTTGGCCGGTGGGGAGGCAGTAGCTACCCCTTGAGTCTGGGTGCCACCGGCTAGCCGGTGACAGAGCCACCGGCTGACCGGTGGAACCTGGCAGTGGGCAATGCCTCTGCCAGGTCCACCGGCTGGCCGGTGCTATCACACCGGTTGGCCGGTGGACTGAATTTTAGTCCATTTGCCAGCTTTCTTGGGCCAATCCTTTGGCAATATTTCGCCTATCAACAAAAACAATTGAAACAAGGTTAGACAAATAAGAAGGGTGATTGTGATCATGAAAATCAAACAACGAGGGGAACGAGATGTACAACAGCCGACACCCGGCCGACCGCATGTGGACAGCGACACGTGTCCGCGCCTCAGGGAGGAGAACTGGCCGACTGCGTCATGACGAGAGGGACTAACCAATGGTCCCATGTGTCAGTAGTGCAACTAAATGTCCATCGGACCGTTCGAAATACCGCAGGGGGGGGGCACCTCCCCCCTGGGTTGCGGCTAGGGCTGACCCCGCCACGGCGAACCACCTGATCGCGGGCTACACCGCGGGCTACGCCCAACGGGCCGCACCCAGTGGGCTGGTTCAGGCCTCCCCCTTTGCATACCGATATGGACCTACCGCAGCCCAGGTCAATTGGGTCGGTTCGACCCAAACCGGGTTGGGTCGGACAAGACGCGGGCCCCTCTAGACCCAAATACGCCTTTGTGGCCATATCTTGAGAACTGGACGTCCATTTGACGAACCGTCTATGGAACCAGAATCCTTGGATCGAGATAGTCCTTTTGGTATACTTCAGTTGAGTTTTGGACAAAGTTAGAGTACAGCCGGGTTAGATTGAACCCCGAATCAAACTGGGCCCTCAGAGCGGAAATGTTAATAACTTATAGACCGGGCGTCCGATTGACGTGTCGTCTATTGCGTTGGGTCCCTTATAACGTAAGATACCTTTGAGATACATCTTTGTGGGACTTTGTGGAAGTCAAGGTACAACCGATATCTCGAGGGAAATATTCTTCGAAACTCGATTGCACCACGTGCAAGGAATCCAGTGGCTGGCAGTGAGGCGGAGGTTGGAGACAGATAATATGGAGGTTAGTTACCTATCGACTTTGGGCGGGTCAGATCCTGTGTGGGTCATTGTGGGGTTTAGTACCTATAGATCATATGTGGGTTAGCACTCAATGATCTTGTGTGTTTCAACGCATACCGATCATGTGTGGGTCAGATCCTGTGTGGGCCAACGCTCAGCGATCATGTGTGGGTCAGCGCATACTGATCCTATGTTGGTCAAATCCTGTGTGGGTCAGTGCTCAGCGATCCTGTGTGGGTCAGCACATACCGATTCTATGTGGGTCAGATCCTATGTAGGTCATTACGGGGGTTAGTACCTATCGATCTTGTGTGGGTCAGACTTCGTATAATCAGCAGAAGTTCCTGTTGACAGAATAAGATGATCTAGCTTTGCGACTAATCATCTGTACTTCTATACTTCACTTATTCCTATGTGATCTAAGTCTTATATCTTCATGGTGTACCTGTGTGGTGCTATATCTTCGTGGTGTTACATATGTGGTACTCTTACCTTCGTGGTGTTACCTATGTGGTATGTCTACCTTTGTGGTGTTACCTTTCTGGTATTCTTCCCTCCTGTGTGAGATGTGTATATCTTGATAACTTAGGTATATGTATGGGAATATACCTAAGTAGGTTTGACTATTGTTTCCTTGTTTTTTAGTTTATACTTTGTTGATTTGAGAGACCTTTGGGGGACTCGGGGTACCAACTGAGTATTGTTATACTCACCCCTACACGGGCTTTGCCCGCACCTTGTTGTTTTTAGTGCAGATGATAGACAACGCTGACTGAGGATGAGGGTACCTAGACTGGAGGCTGCTCATAGGTGGTCATTAGATGAGGCGATCCGCAGAGACGACTATTCGAGCACGGTACCTACCCTTCAGGTAGGATCCTTGGCAGGAGTTCACACGAGCTGTTTTCAGTTTTACTTGTACTTCCCAGTTTTACATGTACTTTTCAATTGGGCTTTTATTCTTCCCCCTTTACTTTCTGTACACACCCTTTTTACTATATATATTACATTGTGATGGTATCTTTCTATGTGCTTGGTTTGTGTGAGTTTATAGTTTATAAAGGAAATGCCTTCCCATTTTAGGGAATACGCCTTTTGGCACTTATCGCCAGCCCCTGCCCTATGGAAGGCAAGCTTGGGGTTGTCATGACCCGGGCCCTGGGGGATGGGTTTTGCACTGGGCATCTGAACTCACCTTTTCATCTATTTCATTTCCCCATGTTATGAAGAAAGGTTTTAAGTGGGATGTTTCTACAAGAGTACAATGTAGAAAGATATATATTGGAGATGTTGAAGATCCTTCCTGAAATAAGAAGATTTTGTTTAGTGTTTCTAAATGTAATATACCTTTAAGATCATCAGGATAGTATTTGTGTAATGTAATGAATATTAATCTAAAAATATATAATATCTATGCATGAAAAGTTTTTGCCTTTACATAACACCCATTAAAAAAACCTTACATTTTCCATAAGTTCCATATATCTATATTCAGGATGAATGACCATTAGTACAACTAGTTTAAATAAATAAACATTAAGAGCACCTACCATTACAAGACTTCAACTACTATAAGTGGGAACATCAAGATAAAACTTTATTTTTTTATTTTTATATTTCTCAATGTATTAATTGAAACATAGAAGATACTTCACATTTACTAACAATATCACACTTGAATATTTCCTATAAGTAAAACATGATAACCACCAACACTTAGTCAAGTCCACTGATCATCCATCCTTTCATAGAAAATACAGTGTCTCCAACCCACCTTCTAATCACCTTTGTTCCAATAAGGACTAAGGATACCTTGAACTTTCTTGGATTAAACATTGGTAAACATGAAAACCAAAATTTATTTTTCACCAATTAAACAAACTTCAATAACCCTATCCCTTGTATACTCTGGATAAAGTGATATTTTAGATCAATGTTATTTATCTTTGAGTGAAACAATTGATTATTTTCCAAATGAATTTCACTCTAACTATAAAAAAATAATAATCAAACTTCTTGGATCCTTTTAAAAACCTTTAACACACTTTAACAATATCATTTATTTCCCTACCTTTGTGAAAAATATGTATCCATATTCTATTCAGGATAATGATACCATTGGTTTTCATATAGACATCTACATTATGTATGTTAGTCTAATTTCGCAAAAAAAATCCCATAGATGTTTTAAATGTATTTGTATCCCATCCAAAGTATTCATCCACATAACCTGAAAATATATCATCCATTATAAAACATAATTCTATATTTTCTTATCCTTAATGATACTCATAAATACATCTTACAACTTCTCAAATTTATTTTCTCGTATTCTCTATAAACAAACTTATAATTTCCACTACCAATGTAAGGTAAAATCTTGTACAAAACATGGAATACCAAAATATTACTACGAATGATGTGAATAAAAATTTTATCATATACATAGCATCGTGTTATTTTTTTTATTAATTTCCCTTTGGATAATTTGTAGTGTCCAGTTAATCGGATTGACAAAGTCTTACTAATAATATTCTGAATCCCATGACGACCAATCAGATGTGATATTTTTAAGATCAAACCAAACTACCAAACTTGTAGTCTCTATCAATATTCATTCCAAATATTTTCATGGACTCAATGATACCCTTCATATTAAATCTTCTAGGAAAATAAAATATCACCTTCAAAATCCACTTAATTACTGGAGTTACAAAGAGAATTTCATCCACACACAAGAGAGGGATAATAAAGATATCATCCTTGAACACCTTCCATTAGAAATAGTGATTTGAGTTTCTCTGGAAAAACCCTTTCTCATCCATGAAGGTTTCAAATATTTGGTTCTATTTACCTATCGTTTGATTCAGGCAATAAAGACTATCTTTAGTTTATACACCAAGCCCTCATTCTGTTTTTTCTAAAAAACCATCTTGCGGATTCATGTGTATTTCTTCCACAAAATTACCATGAATAAATTCCATATTTATAGACATATATTATTGATACAATATTTTGTAATCAAACAAACTTAGTACCATCTAGATTGTAGTATATTTAATTGTCAGTGGGAGCATTTTAGAGAAGTCCACTCTCACTTTATAATAAAATCCTTTCATAACCAGGACAAGACTTATAATACTTCTAAAAATTAACCTATTCATTAAATTGAAAGGAGAATTTTTCTTGTATCCCTTTATTCACATTTTAAATTATGTTATATCCTATATTTCATTTTCATCCAGTGAATCTTTCTTAATTTCATATATAACTACTATTTTTTGGAATTGCTAAGACTAACTACTTATTTAGAGATTTCTGGAACTCCTTCATAATTTAGAAGTAAGTAATTAAAGTTACTTATAAACCTCTAAATAATTCATATAACTTTGGTATATATTCACATTTTAAAGCCTAGTTATATTCTTTCTAGAACTACAACTTCTAATAATTCACCATATGGAACTCTGATTTGAGCTTATACAGTCCTTAAACATTCAATTACATATTCCACTACCCTAATTAAAACCTATGTGTTTTCCATGCCACTTGATCTTTTTGAAAATCATATAATTATAGTACTTACATTCATATCAAATTGTATTTAGTTAGTCTTTTGTTTCCTCAACTCCCTTTTCCAATAATTTATAGTCTTTCCAAAAGACCTTCTAATAGAAGAGAAATTTTTTAATTTCAATGATCTTCAGAGAGTCATTTTACCAGATCCAAAAACCAAAGTTTTAATCACCATATATCATACAGAAACTTAATGGGGACCTAGATTTTTATTTTTTTAGATCCTTGGAATCAACATGGAAATAGGCTAAAAATATGTAAACTTTGTGGTGGGTAACTTATATTGGTTTTCTGGTCTATAAATATTCTAAAATTTCTTAGACCATTGGTGAAGGACTCTTGTTAACAAGGTAAAATTATTAATTGAGAACTTTCACAAAAACCACCTTGAACATTTCAATATAAAATCTTAGGATTTGAGAATTTTTAGTTGATATATTATTCATCCTCTCTACAACACCATTATTCTATCATTTTCTAATAATATGTTTTTTCCAAACATGATTCATTTTTCTATAAAAGGTCATAGAAATCCTTATTACTATACTATCCACTATTATAGGACCTGAATCTTTTCAGATTATTTATAGTCTCTATTTACAACATTATAATTAATTTAAAAAACAATATAAACACATTATATTTATGATTAATGAATTAAACCCATACTTTTCTAGAATAATAATTGATGAATGTGCTGAAAATAAATACCCATCATGAATGCAAACTTGGGTAGGTCCCAAAGCATCTATGTGCACAAGCTCTGTGTTATGTGACTTACGTTTCCTTCCACTCATATTGAATGAAATATTTCTCTAATTTCCAAGTATATAACTCTGAGAACATTTAAAATCTATGGGACTAAGATTTAGTTTATCAATTTCCTCTAAAATTCATATGTTCTTTTTACAAATGTGTTGTAACATACCAACTTGGAGATGACCTGATACGTCATCTAACATGATTTTTCATTAGTTCCAAAGGGAATTCTCAGTTCCTAATATCTATAAATAATGTCTAGGTTTAATGGAAATACACTTGAGAATGGTTTCAACTACATAATAATAATTAAACAATCAATGGAAACATTACCAAGATTTTGGATTAGGGCATATATACCTTGGACCTCCATGAAAAATTAAATGCATTAAATATTTACAATATAAATAAAATATCCAAACTGAGTAAAAAGTAGTTATGATAATGAAATGAAGTTGTAAATTTCATCAATGAATAAATAACCATAAGGCCAACATCAAATACATAACGCAAACAAAAAAAAGGTATAGGATACCAAGGATAATATATAGCATCCAAAATAAAAAAACGAACAACTACCAACCTCCTCCTTATAAGTTACCTTCACTATATACATCCCATACCACCAATCACTATATCCAGAAAATCATAAAAACTAAAATAAAACTTTGCCTAGGAGTTATAAATAAAACATGATAGCTGAATACATGGTTGGACAACAAGCATCGTCAATTCATACATTGTTGGACAACATTAGAATTTATAAATGAAATACCATAAATCACTAAAACTACAATTGTATAGTATTGGATCACAATCCCTAAGGTTGAACCCAAAAATACTAGGTAAAAAATACTTCAATTTAATAATTAATACCTATAATATAAGATAAAAGAAAACTAAAACTAATTTGAAAGAATGATGGAGATGTTTTTGGATGAATGATGAAGAAAAATTGAAATAATGTACCGAGCGTAGAAGGTTTAGATTTTTGAACTATTTTATATGAAGGTTAATGTTTAATATTATTATCATTGTAACTAATTCTATGTAATCATCTAATTCTAGGTGAAAACTCTCCCTCTTAGTAAAATACCTTTTCTTGTTGTCCAATACTTTAGTAGTTAGAGGGAGATGTAACCTAAAACTATATTTGAATGTAGAATGCAACCTACCCAATGTACATGGAGAAGATCTTTCTCTAGTGATCATAATAAAAATAAACCTCCCTTTCCCATCACACCATGGTCATGTATTGAGAAATAAAGGAAAGATAAGAAATAATTAAAACCAATATGAAAACTCAACTAGAATTTAACACAAAACAAACAATTCGCTAGAAAAATTCCCCTTCAATTACATTCTCAACCAAAATGAATGTCACTCTATCTTTCTAGTCATGTGAGGTTGAATAAATTAACAAGAAAAATCCCACACTACTATAGATCTAGGCAAGGGAAGCACAAACTTTTATCAGCACTAAGAAGAAAGCACTGATAAAAGACGTACCTTTATCAGTGCTAGCTAAAAGTGCTGATAAAAGTTTTTAATAAAAAATAATATTAATATATATATAATTATTATATTTATATTAAGAAATAATTTTTATTTATATATATTAACTAAAAAATGTATGTATATAATTAATATATATGTTTAATAATCCATCTATATATATAATGTTTTTAAAAAATATTTATAATTTTATAAATAAATAAATAAATATTTAAATAAATAAAAAATTATAATATTTTTTAAAATAATAAATATATTTATTATATGTATAATTATTATATTTGTAATTATATATAAATACTTTTTAAATATATTTATTTATAATTATAATTATATAAATAAATATATATTTAAATAAATATATGTCTCTAATGAATTTGGTCTATATATATATATATCAAGAGATAATGATGATATTCATGGACATGATTGACATTATTTATGTTCATACATTGATGCGTGAGTACGTATAATTGACGTTATATGACCATATGTTTATTTGTGGACATGATTGTGGGTTATTATGTTCTAATTAATGTTAATATTATCTATATGATGACACATGCATATGTTATGTATTCATGACTCGTGAATGTTCATTTATATATTGACACCCTTATTAATCATGTTTTCCATATATACATGATGAGACACTTTTTTAATGTAATTATACCCCCAAGCACATATATATATATAATTTTATAGTTATAAATAAATAAATATTTATTTATAATTATAAGCATACATAAATATTTATTTATTTAAATAGTTATAAATTTATGATAAATATATTTATTATATTTACAATTCTATAAATATATATAATTAATATATTTATGACAATTTTATAATTATTTAAATAAATATATATTAATTTATACTTACAACTATAAATAAATAAATATTTATTTTTGTTATAAACTTATAAATAATATATCTATTATATTTATAATTTTAAAATTATATAAATATATACAAATATTTGTAAATATATTTGTTATATATATAATAATAAATATATATATATATTTTTATTCATAGTTATAATTATAAATAAATAAATATTTATTTATTTTATATATAATTTTATAAATATATATAATAATATAAATAACTTATTAACATTGGATATTTATCAGTGATTTTTTAGCACTGATAAAGATATCCCTTTATCACCGCTAAAAAAAGCTGATAAAGATATGTTTTATCTATGCTTTTTTAGCACTAATAAAGAGTTATCTTTATCAGTACTAAAATAATGCTGATAAAAACCATACACATTCTTATAAAAAACACTAACAGATCGCCATCTGCCTCATGCCTTCAAGCTTTCACGGAACCGCAGTGCCGCCACCACCGCTTGCCTTCACTTTCACATTCACCACCGCTCGCCTTCACCACTACTCACCTTTTCCGCCTCTCACATTCACCGCTACTCGCATTCGCCTTCACTACTCACCTTCACCGCTCATCGTTGTCGTTCACCGTCACCACTCGCATTCTCCATCGCCATAGCTCCCTGCCGTCTTCATTTTCAACTGAAATCACATCACTCTTCATTAACGAATCATCGCCACTCTAATTAATGAGATTATTGTTTCTCTATTTTATAGATTCATAAATTTTTGTAGTCTTGTATTTTTTGGTTTTGGGGTATTTGAAAATGTTCTAGTTGGATCATTGATTATCCATGTGTATTGGGACTCAATCAAGGTGTAAGGGGTGCCAGTGTAGTCTAGGGATTGAGTCTTGAGAGTGGCTCGATTTTGAGGATTAGTTTACTACAATTTTTCAGTATTTGGCATGTTTATAAAATTTGTGTGTGTGGTGAGAAGGGTTTGGAAATGTTTTGGAGTGAATTTGGTCATATTTTTATGTTTTAGAAGTTTTCTAAAATTTTGGATTAGTAAAAAACTTTGAATATGAAAAAAATATAATACATATGTGGTATGAATGTTATAATTTCCATTCTTTGAAAGTTGTGTGAAAACAGTTTTCCAATTAATTGTTGGAACTACTAGAAGTAGAGAATTAATAATTTATCTTCTAATTATAGATGATGTTGATGGAGTAGCATAGATAATTCCCATATTTAAGGGTCCCATATATACGGGTCCCTATATATAAGATTCCCATTATTTTCTAAAAATTTAGTGTGACAAGTTTGTTTTTTATTTTCTAAAATATGGATAAAATGTTCACAAGAAATATAAAGATATTTTAGGCTATTTTTATCCAGAATATAGTGATCATGCCTTAATTTTTTCTCTCATTTTTATTTTCATTTCCAATTGATATATTCATAAAATGTTGCTAGATATTCATGTCATTTATTTCCAGTAGAAACTATGGGTAAAACTAAAATTCCTTGAGCATCTATTCCATAGTTTCTCTCACTATTTCTTATATTTAGGAATATTAAACCCATTTGTACCCATTTTAAATATTTTGTATGTTTTTATTGATTTTGGTCATGTGTGACCAAATTAATTAATGAAATTCAATGGGAATCACAAAAAATTCATAAAGCAGGTGGTCTTTAAGTTATATTTCAAGGCTACTCTCATTTTACGTGCCTATGATTTATGTTTCTATCTACCCAATGTGTGATGGACCTAAAAATTAAATAAATGGTATATGTATCAGTTTCGTGTTGATTTTTTTAACTAGGTTTTGAGAGGTGTACTAATAAAATTATATCTTAGATCACTAGACAATAAAAAGGCATTCCTTGGACTAATGAAAAAGGAATTATAAGAGGAAACCTGAAGGGTGACATAAGTGAATATGATACCATGTAATCTAAAAATAGACACCCTATGATAATTTCTAATATGAGAAGATGTGATAAAATGGGTAAGAAAGTTGGTAACACTATTTGAATATGGATATAGAACTTTGGTCTGGAAAGTTCCAACCTCTTGAATTGAATGTAGATATTTTAAGCTAGGATGAAATTGTGACCTGTTTATAACTTGGTTATATTTAATTTTGAAATATGATTGAGATCTCAGATAATATTGTTCTTACTTGAAGTCTTATTTTGGGAATTTTAGATTGATAACTAATCCTTCATGACATTTTGAGGATGGTTTTAGGGTGAGGGTGGGGTTATTCTCTCTGGGTCATAAGAAAATTGCATATTGAGGTGGTTCTGGGGTGGGGTTATCCTCCCCCAAAGGGTAATGATATGTCATGGTTCAGGAGTGGATCTCTCTGATCCCATGGGTTTTTGAAAAATCGTTTTTATCCTAAGGTTTTTCATGAAAACTCTATTCTTTTTGATTTTCAATAAAGTACACCCACATAAAATTCTCATTTTATATCCTAAAATTTAAAAATAAAATATTTCCCTAGATTTATTTAAAACCATAAAATTCAAATTTAACTTTCTAAAATTGTTATAGAACTATTTATATTCATTTAAAATTATTCTTTAGTACACCTTATAAAATTTCAAATTCTTGTTTACATAAAATATTTTAAATCTAGTCACTTTTTCTAATTAAAAAAGTATTTACTCACATCACTGTATTAAATCTCATGGGTCTCATGTAATAACCCAGATTTTCTAAAAGTTATAGATTATTATTTTAAAAAATATAATGATTTAGTTTTGTTATTTGTTAAACTATTATTATAATATATATTTTTATTTCAATAATAAAAATGGTTTTCAAATAATATAGCTTTATTTTTTTATATTTTCATTATTAAATTAAATAGCTGTATTTATAAATTTAATTAAAAATGTTTTTGTGTTTGATTATGTGGGATGATAATCCAGTTTTCAATATTTCCATTATCTTTCAAGAAATTCATGTGATCCATCTTAAATTGAAAATATTTTGTTTATTTATTTTGTAAAATATTAATATTATTGAATCAAATAGGACTGATATGAATAAAAAATGGATGGATGCCAATCATATGAAAAAAGAGTTTGAATATGGGGTAAAAGATTTCATCATATTTTCAAAAGATCATGTATATGACCCCACTAAAATCCTTTTTCCATGTTTATGATTTTTTATTCAACACTAATTATTCCAAAGGAGTTGGAAGAACACTTGATCTGTCATAGAATTGATCGAAGTTAGAAATTTTGGAATAAACATGGGGAAAAAATGTAGCTAGTGGATGTGATATTACTATGTTTTATTGATCATCTGATATGATTTTAAGTGTGGAAAATGAATACGACCATATTGAGTAAGTGATTACAAATGTGAATGATAATGATGATATTATTAAGGAAATGATAATGATAGTTGAAGATAAGCTTCATGATTGTCCAAAATTGTTTGAGAAGTTACAGAGTTGTGGAAAGAAGCTATTGTATATTGTTTGAACTAAATATACAACATTGTCATCCGTACTGAAGCTATATAATTTGAATGTAGGAAATGGATGGAGTGATTCCAATTTTACCGAACTAATTTCTCTCTTGAATGATATGATATTATAAGATAATGGGATCCCTATCGAAACATACGATGCTAAATGAATGCTACATTCGATGGGTATGGTCTCTGAAAGAATACATGCCTACCCAAATGACTATATTCTATTTCTCAAGGACAAAAAACAACTTAAATAAATCCCAAAGTGTGGTTCTTCATGATATACGAAAGATAAATTAGGTCTTATAAAACTTGTATGGAACTTCCCAATCATTCTAAGGTTTAAGAACCTATATAGAAGTGGGGAGACTGCAAGGTAATTGACATGACATGTAGATACAAGAAATAAAGATGAGAAATCCCATCACTCAGTAGACTCTCCTTAGTGGAAGAGACTTGATCATGAGTATCCTGAATTTGGAAATGAGCCGAGAAACCTTCTTCTTGCATTATCTATAGAAGGGGTAAATCCTTTTGGTTTTTAGAGAACCACTCACACTACATGACCAGTTATGTTTGGTAAATTATAACTTTCCACTTTGGTTATGTATGAAACAAAAATATATCAGGTTATATATGCTTATATTAGGACCAAAACAACCGAGTAATGAAATTGATGTTTATTTTTCTCCACTAATCAATGATTTGAAATTATTATGGGATTCTGGAGTTACATTATATAATGCTTATTGAAATTAATATTTCATGATAGGAGCCATTTTGTACATGACGATAAATGAATTTCCTACTTATGGAAATTTTTCAGGATATGGTATTAAAGAAACTCAATGGTGTCCCATTTTCAAACAAGGTACACATTCAATCAGGTTGAAACATTCATTGAAGAAAGTGTTTCCAAGACATCACAAATTTATACCCCGATGACATAAGTACTAATCTTGGATGACATCATTCAATTGAAGTTTAGAATAACGTACCACAATGTCTCCACTAATAGGTGATCAAATTTTTGAGAAAGTCAAATATGTGGATACTGATTTTGGTAAACCATTTTCAGAAAACCTTACAAAACCGACAGGAAAAGGCAATTAGTTTTTTTGAATTACCATATTAGAACTGTTTATAAGTTATATATATTCTTGATGTTATGTATTTTGAAAAAAAATTCATATGATACTATCGTTGGCACATTTCTAAATGCACCTAGAAAAACAAAGGATAGAATTAAGGCTATGTTAGACATGGTTGACATGAGAATATGGGAAGAATCAACACTAGTGTAGGGTACAAATGAACTTTTCTCCACCCAACTGCTTGAACTCTTTCTAAGCAGGACATATATTATTTTTTCAACTTCTTGAATGAAGTAAACGTTTTAGAGGGATATTCATTCAATATCAAGAATATCATGTCAATGAATTATTTAAAGTTAAAGAGCCTGAAATCATATGAATGTAATGTTTTGATTCAAGATCCAATTCCTATAGCTTTATATTTCATTTTTCCAATTAATGTATGTCATACATAAACTAAGATCTCTTTCTTTTTCAAAGATATATGAAGCAATTTAATAGATCATGATAAATTTTTGACTATGGAAAGTTAAATTTCCGTCATATTATGTGAATTGGAAATGTTTATCCCACCAGTATTCTTTGATATGATGTTTCACTTAATGGTTCACTTGGTGAGATATATTCAACTATGTGTTCCTATAAATTATAGATGGATGTACACCATTGAATGTTAAAAGAATATTTTGAAAGGGTTTGTGAAAAATCAAATTCAGCAAGAGGGTTGTATTTCAGAGTGATATATTAATGATGAATTCATTGAATTATTTACCGACTACCTATATGGTGTGGAAATCACTGGGCTACCAAAATCTCGACACACAAGGTGGCTTGTGGGAGAAGTAATGTTTTGGAAGAGATGTTGTCCCAATCAATATTATAGATCATGAGTAGGCCCAACTTTACATTTTTCATAACATTTTGGAGGTTTTCCCATATTTTGAAACCCAAAAATAAATTCTTAGGCATTTGAATCCATCAAGGGATGAAATATGGATATAAAATACAAATAATCAATAATTTATAGGATGGTTTTAGGACTATATTTTTAAGGATTCAGATGAAAATAAAGACTCAATTTCATAATTAATTCAATGACTAACTAGATGACCAAGTGTATACATATTATCTTATAATGGATATGTAATTAATGGTTATACATTCTATACAAATGAACACGATGAAAGCAGTACCATGAAAAATAGTGGAGTTACACTTGTGGCTAAAGTGATGAATGATTCTAGTACCATTTATATAGATACAATTTACATGAATATTTCATACTTTGTCATCATAAAACAAATATATGAGTTGGATTATACAATATTTCAAGTGAAATATTTTCAATGAAAGTGGGTTTCTAATATGATTTCTATTAAAATAGATGAATTGTGATTCGTGAAAGTGGATTTAATTAAGTAAGGGTATAGAGAAGAACCATTTATAATGGAATCATAGGAAGTACAAGTATTTTATGTTCTAAATCCCTCAAACTAAAAGTGGTCAATTGTTCTTTTATCAACCAAAACCATAAATGGGTTAGATGAAAATTCAACTGAGGATGACCCTTTGATTGGGACGTAGATATAATTTATCAGTGGTCCTAATGTAGAAGGTGTTTTGTATGTCATTAGAGACCAAAATAAATGTATTTTGATACTCGATAGAGGGGAAAATCAATTCAACCTTAAAAAATAGAGTTCAATATTTAGGTTACATATTTTTTGTAATATACACTACATTACCTCATTTTATTATTTTTTTGCTACTACATTATGTAATCTAAATTAAATGTTAATCCATTGGTATATAAAATTAATTATTCACATGTTGATTCTATCAATCCTAAGGAACAACAGGTCAACTTCAGTTGTAGTGGAATAATAGGTTTCTCAACCTGCTGGTACTCTCGGTGAAGTGGAACAATGACCTACTATACATGAAGACACTACCAATCCATATAATGAACATATTGATGATGTTAAATCCACGGAAATGGTAGGTGATGAAGAATCAATACTATAGAAAAAATAAGAGCACTATAGTGTGATGGTGTAGTAAAAATTATTAAGGTGAAAATAAAAGGTATCAAATATGAGGTCGAATGGAATGCATGCAGCCATCATGTTAACCCCAACATGGCCATGTTTAGTAGTTACATTGGGATCATCACTCAACAATGTGTGAAAATTGATGTAGATTCATCGCACCATGTTGTGCCCATGCTTAAGTCACTTATTTGGAAAGTTATTATGTTAAAATTATGATATCATTTATTTATTTTACTAAAAAATAAAATAATGAAAAATCAACTTACTCTTAATCATCCCTTAAAGATTTCATTTATAGTAGATGAATCCAATAAGAAATATGTATTAATGCTTACTAGAAGGATTAATAGAGGTCTTCTTACAATTCTAATGATATTTCATCTTAAAGATGATAAAAGGAAAATAAACCTGCACCCACCACTTATGTATGCACACCTAATAAGCTAAGAAGCATGTGATACATGCCCAGTCATTGTGTAGATATGTATTTTCAGGTACATTGTAGATGGTAATATATTATTTGACAACATGTTTTTTCATCACCTTGACTGAGAATTTTTTTATTTATGAAATAGAAAATCAGTGCTCAAAGTAAGTAATGAGCAACAAAAACAACATACTCATACCGTAAAGAAAGGATGGGGTATGATTCACTTGAAAAAAATGATACATATTTTAAATCTACCATAATAATTTTATGTGACATGAAACAACAACAAAATTATGTTCCTCTATTTATATACAGATTAATGAATCCAAATCCAAATCCACTTCCATCCCACATCATGTGCTATGTAAGGAGGCACGTCTAAATAAATATGGGATAATAATAGATGAAAACACACAAAAATTGTGGGAAACATGTTTAAGTATGTCATAATAAAAAATTTATTTGATTTAAATTACTATTATATAACAATTATAACTTGTTTTCCTATATTTTCTATCTAACATAGTCATAAGAATCCTCAATGCCTATACCAGATGGACAAATACTGTTAGTGGCCTTGACGTGGCCAGAACAGTATGTCTGTATCATAGGTGTGGGTTTTGGGGTGACTCCCCGAACATATTTTGATAAAAAAACAACACGAGGATAAAGATAGAGAAATGACAGAGATGAAAGAAAGAATATCTACCTTGGAAGAAAAATATTTTTGGTAGTTAGAGTTGCTAGAAAATGTTACGGGGGGAAGTAAAGAGAAGAAATAACTAAAGAAAAACCATTGTATGAAGATACCCCCACCATCTTTGAGGTGTTCCATTCCCCTCAAAGAGAACTACCAAAAAAACACCACTTTAGAAGGGGTTATTTTTGACTTTAGAAGGAGTTATAGACCCTCCTAAATAAATTAGATGTGGTTGTAAGGAATCGATGCTAATGTTCCCACCTATTGTTATTAGGGGAGGTTTTGGGTAAATGCTGGTAAAGTCATGATGACTTTAGCATTAGTTACATTAAAGGGGGTTAAACCCCCTCTAATGTTGACTTAAATTCCCTGAAAATACGTGTTTTTGAGGCGGTTATAAGGAAACCACCCTTTATTGAAAGACTTTAGGGGCGGTTTGAACCGCCCCTGATAAGGGGTTACTTTAGGGGCAGTTTTAAAAACATCCCCTAAAGTAATTCATTTTTTTAATACCCCACCCCCACCTCCTGGCCCCCGTGACGCACCCAGTGCTCCCCTCCCGATCCCTATTACACCTCCCCCAGCCCACCTCTCCGTCCATGGGCTCCAGTGTAACCCCCACCCTTCTCCCACCCCCGCTCCCATGTAACCCCCACCCCACCATACTCCCAATCCCCCTCCCTCACATCTCCTCCCATTCCCAGCACCCCACACCCAACGCGCTCCCCTCCCGTTTAGTACCCCGCGCCCAGCATGCTCCCCTCCCGTTCCAAGTACCCCGCTGCCCCTGCCCAACGCTCCCCCAGTTCCCACCCCCCAAGCACCCCATCTCATTCCCGTTACACCACCCCCATCCCACCCCACCGTCTCGTTCCCACCCCAACCATCCTCTGATTTAGAAAAATATAACCCCGTGAGAATCAAACCCTGAACCTATCACCAAACAAACCGTCAGATCCCCAACACTAAACCACTACGGCAAGCCATTTTTTGTTTATAAGGTACACGTGAATGTTTTTATATATATCTAACTATTTATTATAATAAATATTATTAGCATAATATATTTAAATACATTTTAATAGTAATATATATATTATTTAATATATTTATATGAATATGCGATTATATATATTCTATATTATATATTTATATATCACTTAAATATATTACTCAAGTATGTATGAATATATTATAATTGTAAATATGTTTGTGTGTTTTATAATAATTATAACATTATTATTAATTATTCTTATTCTTATTACATCTATTTTTTAATCTATAAAAATTATATGTTGGTTAAATACAATACATTTATTTTATGATTTATATCAAACATATATTATATTAAATACATTTGTATTATATATTTATATAAATTATTTATATACTTTAATACATATTTATATTTTATTTATTTATTTATTCATTTAAAGAATAGATATATATATATATATATATAAGTATTCTCTTAATATATTTATATAAGGTCTTTAAAAATATATTTATATAAGGTCTTTAAAAATATATGTATATAATGTCTTTTAATACATATATTTATTATTATTTATATTAACATATATATTTATTTGTATAAACTGAATAATATTATATAAAATTAATATATAATTATTTTTATTTTTATATGAAATACAATTTTAAAAAATATAATTATTAAATATAATTATTATTATATTATATATAATTAATATGTATATTATATATAATCAATATTATATGAAATAAAATTTATACTAAAATATACTTTATATTATATGAAATATAATTTTATATTATATACAATTGATATTATATGAAATACAATTTATAAAAATATTTATATAATGTATTTCAATAAATATATTTATTATTATGTACATTAATATATATTTTTATTTCAATAAATATAAATCTATAGTATTGTGTACATTAATATAAATTAATTTATTTGTATAAATTCCATTTCATATAATATTAATTATATATAATATAAAGGAATAAACCTATTATATAAAAATATATTTATTATTATTATTATATAATTTATAAAAACTACAATCTTGGGTTTATATATATATATATATTTTTAAAAAAATTATATTTATGTATATATTTATATAACATATTTATGATTTTATGTTATAAATAAATATTAATTTATTTAATATTATACAATTATATTTATGTATACATAAAATAAAATTAAATACAATCATATAAATATTTTACATAATATGTTCATATAATGTATTTAAATACATTTAAATATTGTGTTGTAATTATATATATATATATATATATATAATGAAAATTTCTTTCATTAATAGTGGGGGTTCACAACCCCGTGTAATATTTTAAATTAGAGGGGGTTTTGAACCCCCTCTAATTTAAAGACATTAGAGGGTGTTTTGGACCCCCTATAATTTAAGAAAGTAGAGGGGTTCTAAACCCCCTCTATTTTACGACGTTAGAGGGGGTTTTGAACCTTCTCTAATTTAAAGACAATAGAGGGGGTTTTGGACCCCCTTTAATTTAAGAAAGTAGTGGAAGGGGGGGGGGTTGATCCCTCTATATTTTAGACATTAGAGGGGGTTTTCAACCCCCTATAATTTAAAACTTTAGAGGGGGTTTTGAACCCCCTCTAAAATTCAAATGGATATTAAAAAATTAATGTTATTTGTTTTTGAGGGGGTTCAAAACCCCCTCTAATTTATGAAATTATAGGGGGTCCATAACCCGATCTAAATTCAGTTATTAGTGATGGTTGTAGACAACCACTTATAATTTTTATTGAAAATGAATTTGAAGGGGGTTGTGTAGAACCCCCTCTAATTATATAGAAAATGAATTTTGAGGGGGTTGTGCATAACCCCCTCAAAATAACCCTGTCTAATGTACTACATTTTTTGTAGTTGTCTTAGTTAAGTTAATCAATATTCTAATAATTTTTTTTTGAAATGTGATTCAGATAGACACCGATAGCTTTCCTATACTGATATTCTACGGGGTGAAATTGACTATGATTAATATCTATCAACACCCACCCATCGCCTTGTATCGAGGGCTATAATGTTCAATATCCAAGAGGACTGTCTACACAATAGACCACTTCCAACAGGTCATGTGAGAGTGGTGATTAATTTATATCCTGATCTGAGCATCAAGATACCTATTCCACTAAATGATGAATATATTCATACATTCAACAAAGCTATTTTAACATTCATCACATGGACATCATATCTTATAAAAACACATTTTTATAAGGCGGTATTCATTTCTAATTTATTTTTCATTTTAAATATTTAACAATTAATGGAAAAAGGTCTGATCCGATGAATGTTATTATAGGCGGACAAAGGTAAGGGTGTGAAATGAAAGTTCAACTCAAAACCATCTAAAATATCAACCAACTGATCGAAAAGATCTTCTAAAATCATAGTTACCCTGCCTATTCAAAATCCACATCTACTAACATTAAAGGTTCATGTGGATACAAAGTTACAAAAAAGTAGCTATCACAAAGTTGATTTGGAAGAAAAAATGTTTGTAGAGAAATTTATAGACTAATATGAAAAAATACATCAGTTAGTTCCAATATCCACATCTCTAAAATATTTATTAATCCTTTGTGTATTTATATTTTTCCAGCACTAATATGACTTCCGAAAAAAAATTATTCACAAAACGATATAAATTTTCTTAAAAACGAATGTGCATAATACCTGATAGAATACAGGTGTGACTTCCATATAAGTAATGTATTGTTTCATATTTATGTTTAATTTATTTATTTTTAGTATTAATCACATAAGAATTGATTTCTTATACAAGAGGATTCATTTTTTCATGTTGGGGTATTTTATTCGAAATTGTTCATGCTCGCAAGAGATTGGAATTCAAGGCTATAACTAAGATAATGACAATAAGGAAATAGATGAAGAATGTACACAAAAATCATGAAAAGGTAAATTCATGCTACTTATTTATTTATATTTTTCATTATTTTATATACTATTGGTAAGTTAATTTCTCTATCATTTTTATCTAATACTTATTTAGTTTTTTTGAAAGATATTTTGGGAATTCATATTTTTCTTTCAACTATATGAAACAAGACACAGAATAGATAAAATGTTATTTTTTTCCAATGTTACCATGATTTCCATTTCTTTTATTTAGAGATATTCCAACACTGCATATTGATTTGATTTACTTAGTTAAAAAATCTAGGTCGTTGTTGAAAAACAAAAGAGTGGGGGAATATTTTTTGACTAAATACATCAACACAATATATAAAGTTAGAAATTAGACAAAGAAAGGAAATGGAAAGGGTGGTAACATTGGAAGTTCAGATTATTTTTATACTTGAATAAAATGATCTTGGCGTCACTTGGTATGTGTAAGAATTATAAGCACCTTAATCCAACACACTATACGACTGGTATGAGTCTAGGTGTGTCTTTTTATTTAAAATTAACATTAATTTTAGCAAAAAAGAAAACTGATATACTCAAAACCAAACAAATGCATTTGGATTATCTTGATAATTTAGGAAAATGATACATAAGTCATTTTTGATGTATAGGAATCATCCTCATCTTAATCCAATGCATGGTGTGACCCGTATGACTCCAAGTGCATCTTTTTATTTTAAATTGACTTTAATTTTAATAAAAAAGATAACTGACATACTCAAAACCAATAAAACACATTCAAATTGTTTTGATACTTTAGGAAAATGATCCATAACTCATTTTTGATGTGTAGGAATCAACCTCACCTCAATTCGATACACGATGTGCCCTTTATGATTCAAAGTGCCTACTATCAGTTTAAAATTGACATTTTAGTTCAAATAGTGTCACTAACTAAAAACTAAGAAAACACACTCGAATTATCTTGATAATTTATGAAAATGGTTCATAGGTCATTTTTTACATGTAAAAGACACACGATGTGACCAGTATGACTCAAAGTGTATGTTTTCAGTTTAAAATGATATTTTAGTGAAAAAGAAAAGTGACATACTCAGAATCAAGAAAACAAATTAATGTTGTTTTTATACTTTATTAGAATAATCTATAAGTCATTTGAGATGTGTAGGAATTATCCACACCTCACTATGACACATGGTGTGACTGGTATGACTCCAAGTTCATCGTTTTATTTAAAATTGAGAGTAATTTTATTAAAAAATACAATTGACATACTCAAAACCAAGAAAACACATTTGTATTATTTTGATACATTAAGAAAATTATCTGTAACACCCCAGGTAAATAAAGAATATGAAAATTTTATATTTATCCATATTTGTGAATAAAATATTAATATTACTTTAAAGGGAACGCTATGCTTGATGGCTTACCCAATACGCAACAACGAGTTCCTTTGAAATCTTACGTTGCACTCTAATAATTAAATAATTTTATTTCAAATGGTAGTTAACACCTAGCCGTTGTAATGACGGGAATGAACAGAACTAACTAAAAAATGATTATATATGTTTGTCAAATATTTTTACTTTTTACAATAAATGTTAGAGGATTAAAAATGCAAATGAATCCAATTTTAATCATAAATATTCTAATATTCTTTAAAAGGTCAATTAACCACCTTTTGATGGAGAACCCTTTTTAAATATACTTTTGACAATTTTATATGTTGTATTTGACAAAATAAAATTCTTCTTTAGAATCAGGACATCAAAATTTACTTTGTGTAAATTTTTGGTATTTTTCCGATAAAGTTCATTTTTTAATGAATAGTGAAAAATGTTGTATTTTAATTCAAAACCTCTTTTTAATCTAATTTATTTATATGATTAGATTATATTTTGAATTGTTTTTAAAGTGAAATTATAAAATATTTTTACCATTTAATCCAAAATTGGTCATTGGAATTAATTTCACTTTGAAATTGGACTTAAACTAGTGTCAATCTTTTGATATATATTGTTTCATAAAAACACGCTATTTGTTCTGACAATGGGAATTAATTATTAAATTAATTAATGTAACTTATATGTTTTGAATTTTGTAAAATAGACATCGTTTTTGAATTCAGAATATAAAATATAGCTTAGGGTGAATTTTTGGTATTTTTCTGAAAAACTTCAATTTTTTATGAATAGTGAAACCACTAAGTGGTACTTAAAAAAACCGATTTTTCATTTAAATGACATTTTATCACCTCTGTGTTTTGAATTTTAAAAATCCAACATACATGGTTTTCATTAGGAAGTAAAATGTGGTTCAATGGGATTAAAATATTTTTTTGGTGAATAGTAACTTTTAAGTTTTTAATCACGATTAGAGGTAATTAGTGTAATTTAAGGTAAAAATAATGTTTTAATAATATGAAATGACCTTGACACATGTTCTACTCTTATTGTATGTGTCATGGCCGACCAATAAAATCCTTGGGTCAACTTGGGGACCCCATGGAGCCACTTTGGTAGGAAAATGACATTAGAAACTTTTTATTTAATGTTAAAATAAAAATGTCACAAACATGTGTTGTTTTACTAAAACAATTTTTAAATGGGGTTATACAAGTCATATTTTTGACTATAAATATTCATTATAAATATAAAAAGATTTCCTACATCATGATATTTTTTGTATAATTTTTAGACATTAAATAAATTAAATTATTTATGACACCATGATGATGTAGTGATTACCTCATTATTTAACGATTTAAATAAAATGAAAAGATAATGTAAAATCTAAGACCTAAACTTGTCAAAAACCTATTGGATGGATGGATTTCAAACTCTTATCACCTTATCCTAGAAATATATAATTTTGGGACCTTTAAAATCCGAAAACCATTTTATAATAAAGTAAAAGTTTATAACTTTCGAAGAGTGCCCCTCCTCTCCTCTTATAAAAGGCCCCCACCTCTACCACCTTACCCACACCTCTCAATATTTTGGCTCGGCCAAACCCTGCCCATTTATTCTCTCCACATCCCTATATTCATCATTTAAGCCTCACATTTGGGAATAATCTTTTCCATGGAAGCCTTTGAGCTCAAATCAAAAAGAGTTACCCGATTTAAAGGTAATGTCTTCCCTTGTGTTCTTTTGTTTTATTTTGCTTCTCCAACCCTCTAAACACTTTTTATTCCTTTATTTTGTAACAAAACCAGTATATTAAATATACTAGGATGTTTTTATGTGATTTATTCGAGCTAAACTTACACACACCTTCTTCTAATGGTTAAAGAACATATTGTTTCTGTGGATGGCGAATTTCTGCCTCACGAAACGATGATTGTTCAATCTTCTCTTAACAACTTTAATGGTGGCCATTATGATGTCACTATATTTTATATATGATATATATGGTATTTATTTTTTCTATATGCTTCTGAATTTTATATTTAAAACATTCCTTTATGCTTTTCATGTTGTGCAAATGCGATAATTTTATATGAGGAAGTGTGGACTACCGCCCCCTCAAGTGATGTGACTCATTCATGCAATACATGGAATGTATAAAGAATTAAATTAATGAAAATATGTGACCTATATAACATATATATTATACTATAATTATAATATATATATATATATATATCTCTCAATTATTTTTTATTCCATTAAAATGACAAAGAAATGAAAGTAGCGTTCATGCGTACGTATGGCATACCGTCTCCATGAACGGTACATTTTATTTCCTTTTATCTCCAAATGTTATGGAGTAGTATAAAATTAATATATACTGGATATATGTGATATTTAAATCATTAATACTATTCTGGAGATTATTTACTTTTAACTACATGGACAATCATTTTCAAACAAGTTCATTTTTGACTCATGTACCAAGCATTGACAAAAACGTCTGTTATGGACTCACATTATAAACCAATTATTATAACATTATAATATGTGATATGAACTAAATAATAATCTTTAAAATAGGTCCTTAATAAATTATAAATTGACCAAAGTTTATTATTCAGTAATATAAATAAACGAACAAGACAAGTCAGACTTGAGGTAAGGGATCCAACCTCTCTCATTCTTTTTAAGTACTCTCTTTTATGTAATTTATTATAAACTCATCATTATTATGTTTGGGGATGTTCTTTTATATTAATCATACTGTAATTTTTTTGTTCATATTATGAGAGACCCTATTTGATCTCATAAATCCATTTTTGGAAGTTTTAAGTGGCGTCGTTAGGCTGCCGAGTTTTCATAAGGGATTTTTCATCTCACTTTTATTCCTCTGAGATTTATGCTACATTTTCCACTATTTTCCTTTGAGTGGTGTATGTAATGCCCATTATTCTACTCTTGGTGTAATATAATTTCTTTTATGGGTATTTACATCAATATTGTATACTCCTTCTTTCATGGGGTGTACGTTTCGGAAGTTACCCAATTCGGTAAAGGAACCTTTCACCCTCCTCATTTTAAAAGACTTATTTTTTAGGTCTTTTAATCTTATTATGATGGGATATGTTCCTATATATCCTTATTTCTATAAATTATATGTCCTAGTTATGAGATAACCCTTTTTATCTCTCATCAACTCATTTTATGAATTTTGAAGTCACGCCGTTAGGCTGTCAAATTTTTTCAAGGGAACTTCTTAACCCAATTTTGATTTTTTGGGATAAACTTGTACTCCTTGAATATGTCATTATATGAATATGTGTGAATAACCTCTGATTGTTTTACACTTAATATCTACTTATATTTGGTGTATTCATTTGTCACACATAATTATGTAATTTATTTATCCTTAATCCAAGGATGCCGTCTTTGTAAGGGACTTTGTCTCGATCTCCTTTCATTAGGGCATATTTTTGTTCTAATACAAGGATTTCTTTTATACAGTGTATAAAACCCTTTTACTTATACTTTTATTCTAAAGGAATCTTTTCTATATGAAGCATTTTACTAAACGACAAAAAGTATGTTTCTTTTTAACGTACGCGGTGACAATGACCTTTCCGCCACCGTGAGTATTATTTGATCTTTGGCTTCCTCAACAAGCCGTTATATTTTTAAAAGTAAATAAATGCCATATAATCTTTTTTGGTATTGAAAATGGTTTTGATAATGGATTTTTTATGTCAATATATTTAAGTGATATATTGTGCTTGAAATGTGGAAATGTTTTCTTTCCTTTATAATTGTTTTATGTGTTATTATTTTATATTGGTACTTGGAAATTTGATGGGTGGTTACATGATAAACTATATGATGGGTGGTGCCATGAATACCAGGATGGGTGGTTACGTTATAACCTCCAATGCATTGGGTATGGAAGTCGGCCGTATGGCTATTCCATTAAGTATGTGTGGAAGTTGACCATATGGTTATTCCATTTAAGTATGTTTATGTCCCAAGTTACCTTTATATGTTATGTGTTATTTATATGGGTTTTATGGTAATATTTTGGTTACAAAAGGGTAAGTAATGGTCTTTTACTCAGTGAAGAGTTTTTAATATATCATAAAGGTGAAAAGTATTACTTTGGTAAAGTAATCATGGTTTACTAGTTGTTTTGAAAAACTAACAGTTTTCCTTCTTTTTGTATCCTTTACTGGTCTTTTTATGCTTATCCCATGTTTTTGAAATGTTTTCCACAGGACTTAAAGATGAATAGGGTCAAGGATGGGATCAAGGAAATAAATTCTATATAAAACATAGAACTAGACATGTTTCTTTTTAAGTGTTTTTTTTATTTTATGGAAACTTAGTAGAAGTTTCTACTATGTAATCTTTTGAGATGTAATAGTTATGAACTAATTCTCTAAAACTCTAAACCTGAAAAGATCCTCTATGTGAATTATTCATTTAATTCATGATTAAGTAATGTTTAAGGTTGGGGCCTTATAGTTGGTATCAGAGGTCGGTTTAGATAACTTTAGAGGATAGGTTATTCTCTAAGCGTAAGTGACATTACCATAATGGTTATGATTTCAGAAAGAGTCTTAGTATTAGATAAAGTGAATGAGTAAGTATATCTTAGTGTTTATCTTCCTCATTAGTACATGATGGTTTTGGTGATATACTCACACTGACCTTTTTGTTTTTAGTAAATGGCTGGATCTAGCATGCACCAAAGTAACAGTGGATGTGAAGGAAACTGTGACAGTTTTCTAAGTGAGCAACTGAATGATATGGGATCTGCAATGAGAACTCTTGTGTTTATCCTCAACCAACTATCTGGAGTCATGATTGACCACATAAACCTTAGTTATTTCTATAAGGCATCATATATGCGAGAAACAAATCCCTACGGAACTATAGGTAATAATCATAAAGGTAAGTGTGTTAAAAAACCTATGTGTCAAAGATGTGGAAAGAAACACCTAGTAAAATGTTTCAAAGGGACATAAATATGGTATAGATGTTGAAATGAAGGTCATAAAGCAAGAACCTACCATGGAAAAAGGAAGCATCCAGATGACTCGAGGAAAGGGAAAGAAGTTATTTCTAAGGGATCAATTGAATGTTTTAAATGTGGTGTGCATGGTCATTATGAAAACACATGTCCTATGAAGAAGTTTTGGGAATGGGATTACCAAGATCGTACATATATTCATTTACCAATACCTAATGACATTCTGATTGATGACGAAGAAACTGACAATGACCAATCAAAGGTATGGATTATTTCTTAACTTTTGTTTTCCTATTTTGGAATCTTAGGATATGATTCATGATTTTGTTTGTAGGAAAGAAGTATTTCAGAATAAGTTGGAAAGGAATGGTTAATGGATCATGAAGAATGTTGAATGAGTAAGAAGTCAACATATAAGGGATTCAAGAGTTATGGTGAAATTCTTAAGAGTATTAAGTCTCTTTTGATGATGGGGTTACATTAGAATACTTTTTATAGTATGTGTAAACCTGATGTTTGATATATGAAAATTTTATTCAAGGAATAGTTATCTGTTCTTTTGTGTACATAGTTATAAAGAACCATTTGGGGTTTAATATGATCCTTACTTTTGAGGTAATTATGGGTTACTATATGTTATGATGAAAAGTGAAAGGCATGAGATAAAATTGAGGTTAGATTATGTTATGGTTATTTTTGATGATTTTATCTCTTTTTGGGGAATAATTTGAGAATTATATAGTTTGGAAAAAGGAAAACACGTAGACCATGTGACAACCCGTCGCGCCGGACAAAACTACAGGAATAGAACCCACAACCAAAGTGCGACTGGTATTTATCACCTACCACAGGACTACATGAAGTCCCTGGTTAGTTTGACTAATTATTTTTAGTTATATGATTATATTAATTAAGAGTAAGTTGATTTTGGGTTATCTATGGAAATTATTAACCTATCATGGAGGATATGTGATTTTGTTAATTACTTTTCAATACGAGACTTTAAGAGCAACTGATGTTGTTTAGAGATAAATGTTACAATTTAACATGGAAGACTATGTGATTAAATCCTTCAAATATTTGGGTTTCAATCTTAGTTTGGTTTAATTTTGGTCTTTGTTGAACTTTGGGTCTTATTGGACAAATTTTGGAGATTAAGAATAGATTTTCTTTTTATAAAGGATTATCCTTTTTGGGTATTATCTGATCTCATACTAACCTTTTTGGTTTTAGTTTTGGTTAAAAAGACATGGGAAGTATACAGTTCTCTTTTGCGGATTAGGTGATTCTCTAGAAGTTGATTATAGCTCTATTAATGTAAACAAGTCATCCTAAATACTCATCTTTTGGAGAAAATATGAGTTCGTGTAAGAAATCTAGTAAAAGTTGAAAGTCAACATGATAAGTAAGTATGTTTCCTTATGTTTTAGTTAAGATCAAAAATAAATTCCTCAATGAAAAGTAACTAAAAAAATGTTTTCCGTTAACTTTTCCTACTTGGGAATCCAATACCTTTTAACCCATCACAAGTTTGTGATTTTCTAGTGGTTAACTTTCTCCTAAACATGTTTTCTATCACAATCCCTCAGAAAATGACCCTTTGTTTTTTCTTCCATATCCATGTTTTCAAACATGGAATCCTAGTATGGGTTAACTCGGGTGACCTTTGTACTTCCCTTTCTTTCTTTTAAAGTGATAGTTTAAGTTACTCCTTTTCTGATGTGGGGCTTTCAATGAAGTTTCCGAGCCCAATTTTAAAATTGCGAGGACGAAATTCCCAAAAGGGTGGAAGGATGTAACACCCCAGGTAAATAAATAATATGAAATTTTTATATTTATCCATATTTTTGAATAAAATACTAATTTTACTTTAATGGGAACACTATGCTTGATGGCTTACCCAATACGCAACAACGAGTTCCTTTGAAATCTTACGTTGCAGTCTAATAATAAAATAATTTTATTTCAAATGGTAGTTAACACCTAGCCGTTGTAATGACGGGAATGAACAGAACTAACTAGAAAATGATTATATATGTTTGTCAAATATTTTTACATTTTACAATAAATGTTAGAGGATTAAAAATGCAAATGAATCCAATTTTAAGCATAAATCTTCTAATATTCTTTAAAAGGTCGATTAACCACCTTTTGATGGAGAACCCTTTTTAAATATACTTTTGAAAATTTTATATGTTTTATTTGAAAAAATAAAATTCTTCTTTAGAATCAGGACATCAAAATTTACTTTCTGTAAATTTTTGGTATTTTTCCGATAAAGTTCATTTTTTAATGAATAGTGAAAAATGTTGTATTTTAATTCAAAACCTATTTTTAATATAATTTATTTATATGAATAGATTATATTTTGAATTGGTTTTAAAGGGAAATTAGAATATATTTTTACCATTTAATCCAATAGTGGTCATTGGAATTAATTTCACTTTGAAATTGGACTTAAACTAGTGTCAATCTTTTGATATGTATTGTTTCATAAAAACATGCTATTTGTTCTGACAGCGAGAATTAATTAACTAAACTTATATGTTTTGAATTTTATAAAATAGACATCATTTTTGAATTCGGAATATCAAATATAGATTAGGGTGAATTTTTGGTATTTTTCTGAAAAACTTCAATTTTTGATGAATACTGAAACCACTAAGTGGTACTTAAAAAAACTGATTTTTCGTTTAAATGAAATTTTACCACCTCTGTGTTTTGAATTTCAAAAATCAGACATACATGGTTTTCATTAGGAAGTAAAATTTGGTTCAATGGGATTAAAATAATTTTTTGGTGAATAGTAATTTTTAAGTTTTTAATCGCGATTAGAGGTAATTAGTGTAATTTAAGGTAAAAATAATGTTTTAATAAAATGAAATGACCTTGAAACATGTCCTACCCTTATTTGATGTGTCATGGACGACCAAGAAAATCCATGGGTCAACTTGGGGACCCCATGGATCCACTTTGGTTGGAAAATGACATTAAAAACTTTTTATTTAATTTTAAAATAAAAATGTCACAAACATGTGTTGTTTTACTAAAACAATTTTTAAATGGGGTTATACAAGTCATATTTTTTACTATAAATATTAATTAGAAATATAAAAAGATTTCATACATCATGATATTTTTTTTATAATTTTAGACATTAAATAAATTAAATTATTTATGACACCATGATGATGCAGTGATTACCTCATTATTTAACGATTTAAATAAAATGAAAAGATAATGTAAAATATATGACCTACACTTGTCAAAAACCTATTAAATGGATGGATTTAGAACTCTTATCACCTTATACTCGAAATATATAATTTTGGGACATTTAAAATCCTAAAAGCATTTTATAATAAAGTAAAAGTTTATAACTTTCCAAGAGAGCCCCTCCTCTCCTCTTATAAAAGGCCCCCACCTCTACCACCTTACCCACACTTCTAAAGCCTTTGGCTCGGCCACCCCTGCCCATTTAATCTCTCCACATCCCTCTCTTCGTCAATGAATCCTCACCTTTGGGCAGAATCTTTTCCAAGGAAACCTTTGAGCTCAAATCAAAAAGAGTTACCCGATTTAAAGGTAATGTCTTCCCTTGTATTCTTTTGTTTTATTTTGCTTCTCCAACCACCTAAACACTTTTTATTCCTTTATTTTGTAACAAAAACAGTATATTAAACATACTAGGATGTTTTTATGTGAATTATTCTAGCTACACTTACACACACCTTCATCTAATGGTTAAAGAACATACTGTTTCTGTGGATGGAGAATTTCTGTCTCACGAAACGATGATTGTTCAATCTTATCTTAACACCTTTCATGGTGGCCATTATGATGTCACTATATTTTATATATGATATATATGGTATTTATGTTTTCTATATGCTTCCAAATTTTATATTTAAAACATTCCTTTATGCTTTTCATGTTGTTCAAATGCGATAATTTCATATGAGGAAGTGTGGACTACCGCCCCCTCAAGTGATGTGAATCATTCATGCAATACATGGAATGTATAGAGAATGAAATTCATGAACATATGTGACATATATAACATATATATTTTACTGGAATTATAATATATATATCTCTCAAATATTTTTAATTCTATTAATATGACAAAGAAATAAAAGTAGCGTTCATGCGTATGTACGACCTACTGTCTCCATGAACAGTGCATTTCATTTCTTTTTATCTTAAAATATTATGGAGTAGTATAAAATGAATTTATACTGGATATATATGATATTTAAATCATTAATACTTTTCTGGAGATGAATTACTTATAACTACATGGACAATCATTTTCAAACAAGTTCATTTTTGACTCATGTAACAAACATTGACAAAAACGTCTGATATGAAATCACATTATTAACCAATTATTATAAAATTATAATATGTGATATGAAATAAATAATAATATTTAAAAGTGGTCCTTAATAAATTATAAATTTAACAAAGTTTATTATTCAGGAATATAAAGAAATGAACAAGACAAGTCAGACTTGAGGTAAGGGATCCAACCTCTCTCGTTCTTTTTAAGTACTCTCTTTTGTGTCATTTCTTATAAGCTCATCATTATTATGTTTGGGGATGTTATTTTATATTCATAATACTGTAATGTTTTTGTTCATATTATGAGAGACCCTATTTGATCTCATAAATCCATTTTTTGAAGTTTTAAGTGGCACCGTTAGGCTGCCGAGTTTTCGTAAGGTATATTTCATCTCACTTTTATTCCTATGAGATTTATGATACATTTTCCCCCATTTCACTTTGAGTGGTGTATGTACTTCCCATTATTCTACTCTTGGTGTAATATAATTTCATTTATGGGTATTTACATCAATGTTGTATAGTTCTTCTTTCATGGGGTGTATGTTTCGAAAGTTACCCAATTCGGTAAGGGAACCTTTCACCCTCCTCACTTTAAAAGACTTATTTTTTAGGTATTTTAATCTTATTATGATGGGATATGTTATTATATATCATTATTTCTATAAATTTTATGTCCAAGTGATGAGATACCCTATTTTATCTCTCATCAACTCATTTTATGAATTTTGAAGTGACGCCGTTAGGCTGTCAAATTTTTGCAAGGGAACTTCTTAACCTAATTTTGATTCTTTGGGATAAACTTGTACTCGTTGAATATGTCGTTCTATGAATATGTGTGAATAACCTCTGATTTTTTTACACTTAATATCCACTTATATTTGGTGTATTCATTTGTCACACATAATTATGTAATTGATTTATCTTTAATCCAAGGATACTGTCTTTGTAAGGGACTTCGTATCGATCTCCTTTCGTTAAGGAATATTTTTGTTCTAATAAAAGGCTTTCTTTTATATGGTGTATAAGAACCTTTTAATTATACTTTTATTCTAAAGGAATATTTTCTATATGAAGCATTTTACTAAATGACAAAAAGTATGTTTCTTTTTAACATACGCGGTGATAATGACCTTTCCGCCGCCGTAAGTATTATTTGATATTTGGCTTCCTCAACAAGCCATTATATTTTTAAAAGTAAATAAATACCATATAATCTTTTTTGGTATTGAAAATGGTTTTGATAATGGATTAGTTATTTCATTATATTTAAGTGATATATTGTGCTTGAAATGTGAAAATGTTTTCTTTCCTTTATAATTATTTTATGTGTTATGATTTTATAATGGTACTTAGACATTTGACGGGTGTTTACGTGATAAACCATATGAAGGGTGGTGCCGTGAATACCAGGATGGGTGGTTACATTATAACCTCCAATGCATTGGGTATGGAAGTCGGCCGTATGGCTATTCCATTAAGTATGTGTGGAAGTCGACCATATGGTTAATCCATTTAAGTATGTTTATGTCCCAAGTTACCTTTATATGTTATGTGTTCGTTATATGGGTTTTATTGTAATATTTTGGTTACAAAAGGGTAAGTAATGGTCTTTTATTTAATGAAGAGTTTTTACTACTTCATAAAGGTGAAATGTACTACTTCGATAAAGTACTCATGGTTTCCTTGTTGTTTTGAAAAACTAACTGTTTTCCTTCTTTGTGTATCCTTTACTGGTATTTTTAGGCTCATCCTAAGTTTTTGAAATGTTTTCCACAGGACTTAAAGATGAATAAGGTCAAGGATGGGATCAAGGAAAGACATTCTATCTAAAACATGGAACTAGATATGTTTCTTTTTAAGTATTTTTTTTATTTTATGGAAACTTAGTAGAAGTGTCTACTATGTCATCTTTTGAGATGTAATAGTTATGACCTAATTCTCTAAAACTCTAAACCTGAAAAGATCCGTTATGTGAATTATTCATTTAATTCATGATTAATTAATGTTTAAGGCCGGGGCCTTATATTATCCATATGTCATTTTTATGGGTAAGAATCAGCCTAAACACAATCCAATACATTTGGATTGTTTTTGATACTTTAGAAAAATTATCCATAAGTCATTTTTGATGTGTAGTAATTAGGATCACCTCAATACAATGCATTATTTCACCAATATAACTCCAAGTGTGTCTATTTATTTTAAATTTATAATAATTTTAGAAGAAAGAACATGTGACATACTTAAAATCAAGAAAACACATTCGAATTGTTTTGGTAATTTAGAAAAATGATCCATAAGTAATTTCTAACATGGTAGAATAAACCTTGACTCAATCGAATTCATGGTGTGACTGGTACAACTCTAAGTGTCTGTTATTAGTTTATAATTGACATTTTAGTTCAAAAAGTGTCACTCAATGAAAAAAAGAAAACACATTCGGATTGTCTTGATAATTTATTAAAATAATTAATAAGTTTTTTTGATGTGTATGAAGAAATATCACATAAAAATGACATATGATGTGACCAATATGACTCAAAGTGCATGTTTCTTGTTTTAAAAGAAATTTTATTAAAAAACACATGTGACATATTGAAATCAAAGAAAAAAATTAAGATTGTTTTGATACTTTATAAAAATGATCCATAAGTCATTTTTGACATATAATAGTCATTGGAACCTCAATACGATGTATGGTGTGACCCGTAAAATTCCAATAGTTTCTATTTATTTAAAATTGACAATAATTTTAGTAAAAAGAATAAGTGACATACTGAAAATTAAGCAAACACATTTGAATTGTTTTACTAATTTAGAAAAATGATTCATAATTAATTTATAATTTTTATTAATTAACTCCACCTTAATCTGACACATGGTGTGATCGGTATAACTATAATTGTGTCTTTTTATTTAAAATTGACAATAATTTTAGTAAAAAGAACAAGTGACATACTTAAAAAAAGAAAACACATTCGTATTATTTTGATACTTTATGAAAATGATACATAAGTCATTTATAATGTGTAGGAATCTCCCACACCTCAATTTTATACATGGTGTGACCGATATGACTCCATTTCTGTATTTTTATTTAAAATTGACATAAACTTTAGTAAAAAGAACAAATGACATATTGAAAACTGAAAGAACGCATTGAGATTGATTTAGTACTTTAGTAAAATAATCCATGAGTCATTTTTGATTTGTAGGAATCAGAAACACGTCAATCTGAAGAAAGATGTGAATGGTATGACTCCAAGTATGCCTTTTTATTTAAAATTAACACCGATTTTAGAAAAAATAACAATAGACATACTGAAAACTGATCAAATGCATTTGGATTGTTTGATACTTTAGGAAAATGATCCATGATTCATCTGTGACGTGTATTAATTAAATAAACCTCAATTTTATGCACGATGTGACCAATATGACCTCAAGTGTATCTTTTTTATTTTAAAATGAAATTAATTTTAGAAAAAAGAACAAGTGACATATATAAAATTGGGAAAACACATTTTAATTGTCTATATACTTTATGATAATGATTTATGAGTCATTTTGACGTGTTGGAATCACCCACACCTCAGTCCATTTCACGGTGTGACTAGTATGAATCAAAGTGTCCATTATCAAATTAAAATTTACATTTTAGTTCAATGTTTGTGTTTCTCATTTAAAACCAAGAAAATGTGCTTTGGTTGTCTTTATAATTGAGGAAAGTAATTCATAATTCATTTGTGATGTTTTGGAAGCTGTTTCATGTCAAACCGACACATGATGTGACCAGTATGACTCAAAGTGCATGTTTCCAGTTTGAAATGACATTTTATTGAAAAACACAATTGACATAATTAAAACAAAGAAAAAACATTTGGACTGTTTTGATACTTTAGAACAATGATCCACAGGTAATTTATGAAATGTAGGAATAATATGTACCTCAATACCACTCATGGTGTGACTGGTATAACTCAAATCATGTATTTATTTAAAATTGAAATTAATTTCATTAAAAAGAATAATTGATATAATCAAAATAAAGAAAATGAATTCAGATTATTTTGATACATTAGTACAATGATTTATAACTCAGTTATGATGTGTTGGAATCAAGTGAACCTCATTATGATCCACAGTGTGACCGATATTACTCCAAGTGCCTTTTTATTTAAAGTTAACATTTTATTAATGTATTCATTCATATAAATGGTTAATTTATTTTTTTTATAATATTTATAACACAAGTTTTGTTTTATTATATAGGTTTATTCTTTTTTTTAGGTTTAGGTGATTTCTTCAGAAACTGAACCATGAGCTAAATTTTTTGAGAGGGAATAATGGGTGCCAAATACGATGAAACATTAATGTTTTTAAATGTTTTTTGATAGTAATTGTAAATTTAATTATACAATTTTTTTTTGAAATATATATAGTAGTGTTTTATTCTTTATGTAAAATATATTTCATTTAAATTATATATTTTTTGTATAGGTAACAGGATGTTAAAGTGCATTGTTTGAATAAAATCACACTACAGAAAATGGGTCCTTTATCAGCGCTATTTCTAGTACTGGTTATGGGGACCCCCATTTAATAGAACTGATGATAACATAGCTTTTTTAGAGTTGGTAAAATCCTTTTTGCATGCTGTTAAAAGGAATATTTGTAGTACTGCCACAAAAAATAGTATTATCTCAGCTTAAAGTAAATACAATAGAAACCTCTACAAGAATGGTTAGTCCTTAATAGATTTCCCTTTTCATGCACATAGAATCCCCCTTTAGAAATATTAATTGATCTTATAAATCGATGTTTATAGGATCCATAATCCCCATGTTAAAATTCATTTTCTTATCCCTGAAAATAGATCTCCAAAAGTAGCGTGAGGATAGAGTGATTTGGAAATATGTATGTAACCATAATATAGCACTGGGAATTCTCTTAAGAATTTCAATTTTATATTTACCATACCATATCGGAAACCTAATCAACATGGAATACCAAACTTCATACCCACATTCTACTTCTCAAACGAATTGAATGAAACACTATGATCATGGTTATATACATCATTTTTATTTTATTCACGCCATTCTATTGTGCTTGCTCACCACATTCAGAACCATGTATAATAATGGACTTTTTTATTCATATTTTCAATATAATCCATGACATTGTCTCCCATGGTTCAAACCTTAGCGTTTTAACATTTATCAAGATTGATTCACACCTCAAACACACCATAGCAACATTTTCTCAACCATTTCACTAGATTTTTTCATTCATGTGTATGTTTTTCACTATCTATCAACACATATAAGGGAATGAAGTTTCATTGTTAGGAATTACTTTTCAACCATTCCCTCTCATCAAATTTCAATCATCATAGAGGTGGTTATTCCCAATGCATATAGTTTCATCCACCATACATAGTGTCTGGCTGATATTCTTCTCAATGCTTGATGACTATCCATTAGATGTAGGGTGATCTTGATCTTCAAAGAATTCTAGAAAATCTTTAGTGGTCCTCTCATGGTGATCTTCGTCTCTTGAAGTAGTGTGGAATCTTCCCTCAAGCTTCCCAAGTGGTGTTCATTGTAGATTCCAGCGTATTGTGCATCTTCAATTAACAGTATACTTGTGAAAATATATGGGGATATCATTTCCACAAGTGATGAATATTTCCCCATGTTCATGAGTTCCATATTGATTATTTTCTTAAGAAGTTCCTTGTTCTTATATGTAAAGATGAGTTTTTCTATGTGTTTTCTATTTTTTTAAATGTCTAGGTTAATTTTTTTGTCATAAAGGTGGCAGAGCCCCTACCACCTTTCAGTTAAGTAGAATGGTAGCAGAGTCCCTACTTCATTTCACCAAAAATTTTAAAAAATAGTTATTTATACATGTTTTTATATCTATAAATATATAGGTTTGTATATTATTATATATATATATATTATGTTTGTTTTATTTTTTTATAATTATGTCATTAATATTTTAAAGTGAAAATTTTATTTTTTTTAAGTAATAGCTTTTGTAACATGCAAATAAAATTTTACTTATTAAATTTATGATTTTTTTATTTCAAATTTTGTTTTATTTTCAAGTATGTTCTCAGATGTATGATTACTTTCTAATCTAACTAATCTAATCATTTTATTTCCTACGTATCTTATTATAATTCACTTATACAGGGTTTTATTATTCATTTGATTTTGTTAAATGCTACTTTTTTTCTGTTATTACATAACTATAATATTATTATTCATTATGAATATATACATTATAAATATATAAATTATATATATATATATATATATTGTTTTGTTATATACTTACTATACTATTTTCTTTCAATCATTCAATTCATCTGTTTCAATAAAACTCATAAGAAAGCAACATTTGACTTGAATGAAGGACATGCGAACTATGGATTTCTTATACATCCACCATTTATATATTAATGTAAGTTCTTTTAGATTGAAATATTTTTTTATTCTGTTCATGAATATTATTATGGTATATTTCTCCCTTTTTTTAATTTTTAATTTAGTATATCCTATAGAATTAGAATATACTAGAAAAAGGTGGAGCTCAAGTAGAAAGTATTCATTTTAGAGGCTTTTAATATCTGGGGTTAGTTTGAATCTATAATGTTCTAAATTCCTCAATATTTTTTTGACAATTAATTTTAGTATTATTTTAAACCATTATAATGGTATTTATAATATTTTTTTACATTCCTTTCATTTTCAATTATTTATTATATTTATGAAATTATTTTTATTTTCAAAAACAATTTATAATCTTAGGCTATGTTTTAAATTATATATATATTGTTTTTATAGTTTATATTTTATAAGCCTTTAAAGTTTCTTACTTGAAATCTAATAAGTTTTCCTATGTTTCAAGTTGTCGACTTTGAAATATTATAAACTATAAATAATAACTAAAATATATATTAAAAATGAAATAGTGGATTAACATGTAAAAATGGTTGATAGTAAAAATAATTTCCTCATTTTAATAGAAATAAAACATATAAATGAATGAATACAATCAATTTCTATGGTGAGGTTCTGTCCCACATGGTGGTATGTGAATGAGATGCCCATATCAAGATCATTGAGGTCCGTGCAGGGGTAGAGTCTGATGACCTGGAGAGGGACGATCATCGAGAACTGGAACATCGACCATCACATGCTCTGCATGTGTCTCAATAGGAGGAGGTGTCAACTGGATGTCATTTTATGCACCTCATCCTTCTCCCACTTAGGTAGTTGAAGGGCCCACCATCATCGTAGGGGGGAACCATATAGGCTGAAATGTATTTGGAACCCAAGAAAGAGAAAACTATGGATATCTTATTAATAAAGATAGATTCCATGTCTCTAGATTAACCCCTCTAATTGGATAAGGCTGAATTGGTAGAGGGATGATATCTTCCCATGGAACAGGTGAGGCCTTACATGCTGTATGAAGTGGTCTACATCGTTATCTCCATGGATCCTTAGCATCAACAACTACTGGAGGAGGTTCTTTAGTAGGATGGTCCACTCCCTAGGCCGAAACATCATCACTCTAGAGTGGAAAATCAATGATGCTATCTTGAATTTCATGATAATCTAGAATCATCTCCCGCACTATAACATGGATCAAAAATAGGCTGGCAATACCCTCCTCCTCTAGATCAATCATGTGAATAAAATTCCTTTCTCAAGTATGTTGTAAAGAGATTCAAAATGAATTAAAAATACTACAATAAATAAATTAATGAAAATTTATTGACTTACCATATCCTGAATCCCTATGCTATGTCAATTAAGATACAGTATATAAATTAGTCTATACCATGGATCATACTTAACCTTCTCTAAAAGATAAAATTGAATCACAGGATAACCCTGGATATGAAGCACTACTCATCTTCCCTAGAAGTTGTGATACTGTGCATGTTATTGGTTCCAGTCGACATCCTACCACCCCATCAGATTCAAAAAATAAATTTTTTGTGACTGTCTCAATGGAAATGGAATGGGATAAACATAGTCAAACTGGTGCATGAATCCATCAGGCTGGTTCCACTCAATAATATGAAAGTGAATTAAACGAACTATAACCATTTCATCGTGAATTCTAGAAGTGTAGTATGCAGGAAAATGGTACAATAAATCCCAGTATGGCATCCATGAAATCTAAAATGGCATGTGAGATTTCTCAAAAACATTCCTTACTAAAAACCAAAAATCAGGATATTATTAAATTTTTTAGTCAATGATATATTTTATATACTTACATCGGTGTATATACTTATATCGGTAGGTAGGATACTATCCAACATGATCTGGTTTTCACCCAAATGGTGTTTCAGAGCCTTGGAAAATCTATGTTCAAGACTCCAACTATAAAATAAAACTTTTTAATTGATAAATAAAAAAAAATTAAATTCAATAACTCTTACTAGCATCAGAAACCAATTTAGATGAGATCATACTGGCATCCATGCAGAGCATCATGCATCACCTATATAGGAAGTGGCTGATGAACAAGGTCAGGGAAGAGTAAAGAAATGTTCTCCCATTACCACATATAAAGAATTATTATGAATCCAACATGATCCATGTGGTTTGTGCATTAGGTCATGCATAATGCTCTATAAGTGTAAGTCAAACACGCTGATCTCCAATTATATGTACCAACCTAATCAAAGTCCTCTAGTATCCCTATATACATCATGTGAACATTCTTACCAGAGTGATCAGTGAAAAGTTTCCCTCCAATGTTCTATAATATATAGACACAAGCATAACCCATGAAATTATTCGTGTTATAATTATCAGGTAAATGTTAAAAGTGTGTCTCAAGCCATCCCATAGATATCAACCCACCATCTATAGTAGAATCATCAACCAGAATGCCGATGCCTAGAAATATCTAAAAAATATCAGACCAGTATGCATAGGTGGGCCCAATAACTACTCCCCCTAGATAGGAATACTAATAAGGACTTCCACATCCTCGAGGGTGATAGTCATCTCTCCCTCAGGAAAGTGGAATATGTGTGTCTCTGGTCTCCACCACTATAGGAGGAAAGAAACCAGGTGATGATCAACAAATATCAAATCAGATATTGTAATGTTGTAGAATCTAGAACAATATAGTTAAGGTATAATGGTGGATGGAGGCAGCATATGATGATGATGGTGCAATCAACACACCCTGATCCATCAAACTAGACGACCCTTAATCATGACGTGGGAAACAGGCATATCCTGCTCAATGAGTATTATAGTATCCACAATCTATATGTAACAAAATGAAATAAGTATTAAGTGTAAAATGTAAATATAATGTTATGTTCAGTATAATGTTATGATTGGTAGAATGTAATACATGACATCTTTATTCCCATTGTTTTATGAAGTTTTTTTTACTAAAATAATGGTGCATGTCTTCATGTTTCTCAAATAATATTTCTAAAGTGTTTATGAGATATGTTTTTTCCTATAAAAGGGTGTTTTGTAAGATATGGTTTTATATATTTATATATATAAACATATTGTCTTTTTTATCTAGAAGTTTATTTGAAAATGGTGTTATTTGAAATTTATTTATGATTTCTCACATGATGTTTTGTTTCAAATGATTTCTTTATGGTTTATGCATGGAAATTTTGATTATGATTTCATGTCACCTCACATGTACTTGTCATAATATTTTTAATGTGAATTTGAAAGTATTATTTTTATTTCATAGTAAAAGTATTCATAAACGTCAGAAAATTCTTCAAAATGAAGGACCTTATATTAACATCATATAACTAACAATATGTGAAGATAACATTGGATACAATACATCATTGCGGATGAGAGTGTGAACTCGATCTGGCATTGTTAGGGAATCAGTTGTAGTTATGAACTTCTTGATGACATATGTTCCATCTCAATTTTTTTTTGTTCTTTTGGAAACTAAATCTCATTCAACATCCTATTGGACTTCAGTCTCCCTCGTTGATGTAACCTTTTTATGTCAGATTTCAATATTGGTTGATATTTGGGAATTGGGAAATATCAAAACTCCCCAATGGGTGTCCATGGTGTAGAATAATAGTTACCAATGATATCTATCTGGTATACTAGATAAACTTATGTTTTCCATGATATGTTCATAGAGGTACATGTTGTGATGGTGTGTGCGCATGTAAATCCTAATGCATGGAAGTTTCCACATTGATATTTCCTCACTTCTATTAATACCACCATTTTCACCAATGATACTTATGATGGGTTATGAACTATCTTAAACATTAAATCAATATTATTCTCAGTAGAAAATCCACACTCGATAACTAGAAGCTTCTTTAATAATGTTCTCAGTCTCTCATTTAATATTCCTATTATACCTTATCCTCTATTGAATCCCATCCGATGATAGTTTTTTTCTATCAATGAAGTACTTCATGCAAAGATAAAATGCCTCCTAAACTAGGGCAGTTATAGGTAACTTACAAAGACCCTTGAAGACACTATTTATGGACTCTAAAATTTTTGTATTCATGTTTTCATACCTCTTCCCTTATCATATGCCAATATGTCCATTTTTCTTTTGGAATCTGCATCATATAATCATACACTTATTGGTTAGCCTTGCATATTTATTCAAATTCTTTTTCAAAACTTCACTGATTTATCTCACATTCTACACATAATTTATCACATTTCACATAAATTGATTTTATATTTACATTGAAATTATAAAAAAACAAATGCATTGCATACCAAGCCTCTTTATTACCTTTTTCATAGGTTCTTTATGGAATGTTTTTCACACATTTCAAGCAATGTGTTTGATGTGGTACTGATAATGTTCATTTTGGGGTCTCCATATATCAGGATCTTCATTGATTGCCTCATTGATTTCTTAATGTTGATCAGATGTCAAACAGACACCCTAAATGTGGATGAAATGATTACTGATACATACCAAAAACCAACTCTATGATTTGTAGTTTTCCTTGTCCACAGTAGAAAATGAAAGTGAAAGAGGTGAACAGTTTCTATCTCAAGTTGTTGCAATAAAAAATAATCCATTTTATTTACCGTATAAAAATGCTCGACCAATTTTTATGAAATGTTTGCTGAAACGAAATATTGAAATACATGGGAGGAATTCCCAGAACAAATAATAAAATTGAAAACGAGATGGATAAAATCGTTGATCTTAAGAAACATTTTTTTCATATGAATATAGAATAAAACTTGGTCATTGTGTCTCAGTATGTCTAGAAATTGTGGAAACAACTAATACGAGTCATCCCAATCACCACAGACCTTCACAATTACCTTATGTTTCCCCATCCATGCCTTATCGTAGGAAATATTATAACTAAAAGTTTTTTGTATCCTCTATTGAACAAGTTCTAAAAGAACATATTTGTATGTCCTAATAATATCAATAATAATGGATGACACATATTCAGCATCCAATGAGGTATGATCTTATGTCAGGTTTGGTTGAACGCAAGTATGAGTTGCCCCAATCTTTGAAATTCTCCAACCTCAAAATGAAATATCTGAAATCTCCCTCGAGAAAAATCTACAATCGTACCCATACATGTCACACCATATGATTTATTTTTTACAGCATGATTCCTAAACAATATATCTACATTTCCTCTCAATGTGAAATCTCTTTAGAATATTTTTAATGCATCTTTACTTGGAAAATCCCTTCCGAAATATATGGTTTTGTCCTGCTCACTAAACCTATCTAGTATAAATTCTGGAAACTCAGTTTTGGGTGTGAAAATATTACAATCTATTTCAATAAAATGTTCCATTACTTTCGACCAAGATGTAAATATGGGTGAATGATTTCATATAGGTCGAGGCTATTGTACAACTACTAGATTTCTAGAAACTTCCTCCCCAACTTCTACTACTCCCTCTTAATCAAAACTATTTTCTCAATCTATTCTATCATTAAAAAAATCCTTATTAGATGTCAAATTTACATGTATATCTAGGAGATCATCGAGGTTATCCTTTTTTAGATGATATGGAATAGCCTCAATTTCTTTTGGAAAACCTTCTTTAACCACTCTTGTAAGTCTATATCTTTGTACAATTGGACATTGTTAATGTACAATAAAACATCAACATATTATTCCATCATAGTACCATATAAAAATTATGAAAATAAACTTATTTATTGGACCCACTATACATTACAAACCAATGGACAAGATAGATGCAACAATGTAGTTAGGAATTGAAAATATCTATAGATCATTAGGTCTTAGATTTAAGGAACCATGAATTATATCTTGAATTTAACTTAGGGTTACATAATCAGAAGTGCTTATCATTATTTTTAGTTGTGTAGTATAAAAATGTCCTTGATAATTTTGAATAACCTCCTCATAGTAGTAAATAAAGGCAAACTGGAATCTCTATGCTAAAAAGTTTTTTTGATCAAGATTATGATAGTCTAACTAATATTGAAAATGATGGTTGAACATATAATATTTATTATATTGAAATTTTAGAACATATTTTTATACCCTAAAATATGATACTAATGTTTCATTATATAAAATTTTATTATAAAATAATTCATAGAATGTTTTGGAAATGGAATAAAAAAGAAGAGAAAACATCAAATTAGTTTCTTTATCCATGTTAAAATGAAAATTATGATCATATTAAGTAGGATGGATAATAAAAACACATTAAATAACAAATTAATTTATTATAATAGATAAGAAAAACCTTTTAATTTTTCAACATAATAGAGTTTTGATGAGATGATCCTAACTTCAGAAGTGAGGTAAAATATAGCTTATTTTAAAGTGGTATCTTAATAAAATCTTCAAAAGGGATATACTTAACTATTGAATTTTCCAAATCTTTCATAGAATTTTGAAAGATTTGGAAAATTAAAAATTTAAGTATATCCCTATTAAAGATTTTATTAATCTACAATTGAAAATAAGATGGATTTCACTTCACTAATGAAGTTAGTCTCATATCATCCAAACTCTATTCTGTGAAAAAATTTCAAGGTATTTCTTATATGTGGTAAAGAATTTATGGGTTATTTAATGTCTCTTTTCTTATCCATTTCAATTTATATGATCATAATTTTAGTTTTATCATGGATAAATAAAATTATTTTGTGTTTTCTCTTCTTTTTTCCTAGATTTCCAAGACATTCTGTGAATACTATTGACAACGAGGGTTGAAGAGATAATATTTATGATACTAAAATTTTAAAACAACTTCTTGTATCCTAAAATATTGTACTAATTTTTCTTGGTATAATTTTTAATATTACAAGATTTATTTTAGTAATTTATAAATAAAATATGAATCATTTAGAGAATATCCACTAAGAGTGTCAAACCAAGTGTGATGTAAGGCTCATTGTCGTGTAGCAGGTTATGCCAAGTCAGGCCCGACGCACCTTGTTAGAGTTATTACTTTTAGTTACATCTTTTCTAGATCCACATCCACTTGTAGTAACTAGACATAGATTTTATTTCTTAGATAACCAAATAATCTTTATGTTACCATGAATTTAGAATGTTTTCTTATATCATAAAAATTTACATTGATGTTCTGTAGTAAAATTTTTGAGTTCCATAAATATTTGTTGAATGGTTTATGAAGAGAATTTGATTCATTTAAAACATATCCATTGACATTAAAAAATAGGCATGAAATAATGGATTAATCATCTAAATCACAGGAGTAACAAATCTTGTGTTTAGTTAACCCTTTTTATCATCAAGGTTTTCATCTTTCATCCTATGTTTAATCTATGTTAATCTAAAATTAATCATTGGTTAATCATTTATTAATCATTCATTAATCATTCTTTAATAATTACTTAATCATTCTTTAATAAATCCTTAATCATTATTTAATAATTACTAAATCATTAGTTAATCATTCCTTAATAATTCATTAATAATTACTTAATTGTTATTTAACCATGACTTAATCATTATTTAACCATTCCTTATTCATTCCTTAATACTTATTTAATAATTACTTAATTATTCTTTAATCATTACTTAATCTTTAGTTAATCATTATTTAATAACTCTTTAATAATTCCTTAATCATTAGGTAATCATTCTTTAATCATTTCTTAATCATTAGTCAATCATTATTTATTAATTCTTTAATAATTTATTAACTTAGTCATTAATTAAACATTATTTAATCATTACATAATACTTATTTAATCATTAGATAATCATTCCTTTATCATTATCTATTCATTACTTAATCATTACTTAATCATTAGTCAATCATTACTCAATCATTACTTAATAATTCTTTAATCATTATTTAATCATTCCTTAATCATTCCTTAATAATTAGTTAATCATTATTAAATCATTACATAATAATTATTTAAACATTAGTTAATCATAATTTAATGATAATTTAATCATTACTTAGTCATTACTAAACCATTAGTTAATCATTTGTTAAACATTCTATAATTATTACTTAATCATTAATTAATAATTTGTTAATCATTAGCTAATAATTAATTAAACATTAATTAATACATAATAAATTACTCCTTAATAATTAGTTAATAATATAATATTCATTAGTTAATTATTATTAGCAAATCAATATATGTAATCATTCATTAATTATATGTTATTCATTAGTTAATCTATACATATTCATTACTAATAATAAATACTATTTCTAAACTATATATAACACGATAAACTATGAAATAAATAATGTATTTATAACTAACTAAAAACTAATCAATTAGTTAAATAAATAACTTTAAATTAAATAATAAAAATACCTATAAATGATTCTTTACAAACAATCGGGACATCTTTTAGGCCACTGAAACCACCAAACACATAGAAGGCTTCTTTTAGAGAGAGAGGATGTGGAATTTAGAGGGATGAGGTTAATTTTATGTGGGGGGGGGGGGGGGTTCCCTTTTATAGGTATTTAAGGGAAATGTGGCTGGGGGATCATTTTTCCTTTACATTAGGCAAAAGGCGGCCCTCCCCCATCCGCCTTTCATTTGATTTTTGGGGAAACACAGGAGACCCCATGCCACCTTTTCCATGTCCTCGATCTGAGGCAAAGGAGGTGGGGGTCTCCTATTTTTCAAAAAATTGTAAAGTCAGGGGGGGCCTAGTCACCTTTCAGACAATTTTTTAAACTTATACATTTAAAAAAAATAAAAAACACATAAAAACTCTTTAGATATAGGGAGAATTAATCCAGAGAAGCAGCCTTGACCCCTACTCATTCTGAGCCTCACTCCCAATACCTACCTTATGCCAAGACAACCTCTAATTCCCTAATACTAACATAGTTCTGACCTACTCTAGGATCCTTCATGCACGTGTTTACTCCTCCTCGCTTACTAGTGTAAGGCTGCGTTTTTTCACCTTCAAATAATTTTTTTTTATTTTTTAAAAACGTGCAACAAAATATATATTTATTTTATTTTTTCAAAATTATATATAAAATTTCCCATCCTCAATAGAATATAAAAAATATATAATTAGAATAAAATGGTCAATTAAAATTAAAAAATATATAAATTAAATTAAAAAATTATATGTTTGAAATGAAGACAAAAAATACCCCAAAAATTAAACAATGATTGTCAAAAATCAATTATATATACCCAAATTACATAGGAAATATTTTATATCAATATTTAGTCATAAAATACAAGAAAATAAAACAATTATAAGTGATGAAAAATCTCTTAATTGTTACGTAGAAATATTTCATTAAATCCTCAATGTTCAAAGAATCCGGTCTAATTATAAATTTTAATTTTCCCCTTTGAAACTGATGATGATTATCCTAACTTATATTCAATAATCTCTATTTATTAAAAAAATCATACCAAGTATGACTTACCTCACTTTTAATTCTATTTATCTCTTCACTCATGGTAAAATTTTAAATAGATTTATAATCATACATCAAGTACATGATCCTTATTATAGGCTTGAAAAGGATCTCAAATATCCATCCCATTTATAAAAATATCATAATTAGTTAAGAGGAATTTGAATTAAGTATCTAATGACTCTGAGTCTTTGGATAGGTATAAATACTACAAATTTTACTTTTAAAATCACTATAAATGGGCTTCAACAATTCTAAAAAGGAGTATTTATGCTAAGTGAAGTTAAAATACTTCACCCTTATCAGCTATAAAAAACACTATTAAAGGGTGCTTTTATTAGTGTTAAAACAAAAAGGCTGATAATGGTGACCTTTATCATCGATGATAGAGGCCCCATTTATCATCTCCAAAAAATAATTGATAAAGGATGTCTTTATCATATCTAGTAAACAATAGTAATAGAATGCGATTTTATCAGTGCTAAAAAAAAGTGTTGATAAATACACCCACTATCAGTGCTTTTGTTTTCACATGGATATAGGGCCCTTAGTTCTTTTTTTTATTTCTGATATAATTTTATTTTTTTAGAGTGCACGCCCCACCCCTCTCAAACCCCTGCACCAACTCTCACGCACCACCCATTGTCAGCACTCGCAACACCCCTTTTTCAACATTTTCCTACTTCCCAGCTACCTTTTCACCTATTCCTATGGACCTGGACTCAATCAAGTGAAATCCCTTATGAATTTAAAACCCCTTTACCACTTCTTTAAGCTTGTTTTATTCTATATTTTATGATATTTCAATTTATTTATATATATTTACATTAATATTTTTTATTCATATATTTATATATATTTAAATAATAGTTATTAAATAAATTTACAAAATATATGTTTGTGTGTGTATGATAAACACACACAGTTATATTTATTTTAAATGTATTATATATTAATATTCACTTATAAATATTAGAATATAAATATAAATATAAATATATATTTGTTTGGTAATACACACACATATGCATTGATAAACATTATATATATAAAATAATATTAATATATGATTGATTTAGATGGATTCATCACCCCAAATCCCAAGAAGACCAAAAACATATATATTATTCTAATATTGAAAGAAAAATTTTCAATAGATACTTAGAGGATAATAGGATAAAAAAGTGGATTTCCCCCATAACCTATTGATGTGGATCCTTCTTGCTCACCCTTTGGTGATGATTCTTCAAAAATTATCATCTTTGATGAAGATGTTGACCCCACTTTGAAGGATGCATGCAGGATCTATGAGGACCTGGGAGATGAATTAGAAACTTGGTTAGAGGAGCAAGATGCATTTTTTTTTATAGAAATACAAAAATAGTTATTTTTTTTTTATTAAACCTACCATCAAATCACAAATTGAATGCTTACTAAAATGGTGGAAGAATTAAAATTAAATACATAATTTAATTACATTGATATTCAATGTAAATTAATATTATGATTCCACCTTTAGTTATTATGCTTCTTTAAGGCCCCTCAGCTTATCAGTCATTTTTTGACGTTTTTTATGATGTATTTGGGCTATTTGGATTGTAATTTTTTCATGACTCTAATATTTTATTGTGTTATCCCTTTTAGACTGCTGAGTGTGGAGGTTCCTATTGTTTTGGTTGGATCTTCTGACAACTAATCTTACTGGTCTATAGTTTATAGATATTTCATTTTTGAAATATGGATTCCGTTGGTTAGAGTGAGTATCTAAAGAGGTGGGTTAATTGAGTACCCAATAAAAATTTATATTTAAACTAGATTAATTTGAAATCCCCTATTTAATTTAAAGATGTCCCAATTTATCAATATAGCAGATTTTTATAAGTTATAATCTTTCAAAACGTTTATTAAATATTGATTAGTTCTCAGTTAAGTAATATAAAATATTAATTAGTCCTTTGAAATCAATTTAATTAATTAAAATGTTATAAAAACACTAATAAATATTAATTATCAAAGTATTAGTATTTGTTTTTTTAAAAACATTTCACTTTAGAAAGCATAAATAAAATAAACAAATATACACAACGAAAATCTCAAATAAGAGGTTTAATATCAGCCTGAGTCTTAGTCCTCTCCAATTGGTGATTATCTACCACCAAGAATTTTATATAAAATATACAAGTAGATCCACAACCTAGATCAGGATTTACAATAGTTTACAACTGTCTAGGTCACCCACGACCTCTTCCACTATTATCTGTGGGAGTAAGAACAAATAGGTCACATAAGGACCTTTACCACTGTTATTCATGGGAGTATAGTTGTAATAAGATTAAAGAGAAGATATCAAGTATCTTCTAGTTCATCACAAGAGACAGTGTGAATATATATAAAATATATTATAACACACACTTTTAAATATGTAAAAATAAATAAACAGAACTAATAAATCTTAGAGTTTAGAGTTTAGAGATGCTAAATCTTTTGAAGTGAAGCTTGTGACTCTTGATTTGATTTTAAGTGAAGCTTGATACGGGTTCTCTTTAAAACTTAAAAATAACAGAGTGTTTCAGACTCATGTTCTTGACTAGAGGAAAGAAACAGATGTATTTGAGTTTTTGTCTTCCTCAGTCGAGTGTTTCTATGATATAGTAGTTCAGTAATTCAACTATATGTGTGTTCAGTAATAGCAATCTATCAACTTTATAACTGCATTCTTCACACGTCTATTTTATCTCATTAACATGATGGAGTCTCCTTTCATCCTTAATTGCAGCATCAGGAAGAATACCCACATGAATCCAGATATCATGCTTCCTTTTACAACATGTCTGAAATCCATTTTCAATGTGTTCTATAAAATATTTAAGATACAATAATTAAAATAACATTATATATTAACTTCAATAGTATAATTATTATAATAGTTTAAATGAAAGTAAATAAATAAAATAGTGGTGGTGTCTCAGTCTGGTGGTGTTTAACTGGTGGTTTCATGTTCTGGAGGCATCTAAAGATGACAGTGTATCATCTTTATGGTATGAAATTAGCAATTTCTTAGAGAAATCCAAGCATCATTTCACTGGAAGTGTCTTAGATGGAGGTATCTCAACTAGTGATATTTTAGCTGGAGGTAGGTCATCCTTATGGTGGTGACTCCTTTTATGGTCGTTTAGGCTGGCGGTGTGCCGTATGATAGTGACTCCTACTTAGTAAGAAATTTATACTAGTGGTGAGTCATGGAAAATGGTGACTCATATGCGATGGTGTCTTAAAATTTGTCAAAAATCTATCTTAGCGGTGTGTCATCTCTACGGCTAGTCAGTGTTGATGATGAATTAACCTTAACTGTGACTCATACTTAGAAAAAATCATCACCTATTTGAGAATAAAAGATACTTATAAAGAAACATGTAATTCATTAATATCATTAGAATCATGATTTTTTGATCATTAAAACAATTAGGTCAACAATCTCCCCTTATTGAGGATCACAAATCATGACATCAAAGACACCACAAATATAAAACAAGATATCAAAGGTACGATCAAAAATATAAATCATGACTTATCATTCATAGTATTTTCAGATGGTATCAAATATAAATAATAAAAAAATGAAGGTAATTATTAAGAATTAATGGAAACATAGAAACATAATTAGTAAGTATCAAAGTAAAAAATATTAAAAACCAATAGTATCAAATGAAACATCACTAGAGTAAGCATAAAGAGGTCTAAAATAAATTCAATATAGGTATTTTCTCCCCCTTTTGGGATTATCAAAAAGGTAAAAATTGTATATTAAAATAGTAAAGGTAGTAATAAAATAGAAATAACATAGAAAAATTCATGAACAAAATGAATCAAATTTAATGCATAAATTATCAACAAACATGTTATTATAAAAAATTAGTCCCATAAAATTTGAGTGTCTACTCCAACAATAGTATCAAGGCTTGGTAGGAGGATCTATTGGTTCTTTTCAATTTCCCTTCGCTTTATTCAGGTCATAGGTAACAAAAACTAATGCTGGAGGAGCTGTAGGGAAGGTAGAGGGAGCACCCATGGGAGTTACCGTTATATATATGGGAGGATGATCCTATACAATAATAACTGGCCTGAGCTATATCAGAGCTTTTGTTAGAGGAATAAGGAAAGGTTGAAACTGGGCTGGTAAAGGTGCATGAAGATACCTAGTTACTCCAGGTCTAAAGGATAGCTATGGAGAAATAGGAAAGGATTCTTGAGAAACAATTTTTGTTCCATGAACATGAAGAAGGGGCTTCATCAGGTTTATTAAATCCATAATGTGGATAACTAGTACTGTAAGGATTTATTAATTGTGTATCTATCATTATCCATATCTTTAGAATACTTCCTAATAATCATATGATCATGCTTAGTTCCTTGATAAAACTTACTCAGAATTTCCAATGGAATCACATGATCTCCACTTGATGGTCCACTAGACACAACTACAACTTTCTCTCTAATCACTATTCAGATGTGATCAACATCAACTGTAGGAGGTGTTGTAGAGGTATCTAAAGAGGTATCTTCCATAATTTTAAGAATACCATCTAGAGAGGTAGAAAAGGAGGATCTCAACTCAACAATCAAATAATTTACAATTCCAACTCCACACTTATTCTCTTACTCTCTATCTCAAAGTCTAGTATGTGATTCATCATCTTAGTTTGTATGTGTCAAATCAAAAAATCAAAAAAAAATATTGAACATAATTCTCACTAAGCTTTGTTAGAAGAGGATACTGAATTGTCAACATATTATTGAATTATGAAATTATCTTTTCACCCACTACTGGAAAACTAACCTATACCAACGGTTTGGAACTATTGGTATATTCCTCCAAACCGTTGGTATAGCCTATACCAACAGTTTGGAGAACCGTAGGCAAGTAATCCATTGGGATAGGTCTATACCAATGGTTTTTGGAAAACCGTTGGTATAGACCTATACCAACGGTTTTAAAAACTATTGGTATAAGTAATATGAAAATCTATACCAACAGTTCCATAAAACCGTTGGTATATGTATTTCCATGAAAAATATTCGTTGGGATTTGATCCCACAACCTCCAGTTTATCATTTAACGACCTAACCACTAACCTAACATGACTTTTTTAAACATAATTTCATAAATATATATATGTATTATCATAATTATTTTAAATTTTGATTTATAGAATGTTCTGGTTAAGAGGATCCGATAAAAAATCAAAGGACCTATACCAACAGTTGTCAAAACCGTTGGTATAGACCTATACCTACGATTTTGACAACAATTGGTATAGGTCCCTGGAATTTGGGACCTTTCCCAACGGTTTGGCCAAACCATTGGGAAAAGTGGCAAAAAATTGGACCTTTCCCAATGGTTTGGCCAAACCGTTGGGAAAAGTGGCCACAAATTGGACCTTTCCCAATGGTTTGGACAAACTGTTGGGAAAGCCTACCCTTTCCCAATGGTTTTGGCAAACCGTTGGAAAAATTGGCTACAAAGTGGGATTTCCCAACGGTTTGTCCAAACCGTTGGGAAAGGGGGTATAAAAGTTTTAGGAAAGGTCACATTTCCAGTAGTGACCAAAGTAATTCAGGTTACTTATTGTGACTACATCAGCTGGAATAGTAGGAGGAGTTGGACCAGCAATTTTAGGAGAAGGATGTATCATAGAGGTAAACATTTCCAACAACCAATAAAAATAAACTTGAGCTATGAAAGATTCATTAGGACCTTCTTCTTGACTAACCTTAGGTCCAACATCCTTTAGTGGAATCCTTACTTTTCTTGAGAATTTATCCAACTCTTCAAACATGGGATCGACCCATTAGTTTGATGTGTAAAAAACATATAGGGAAGTATGAGTTACCAAAACTATATTTATAGTTTCACAAGTATCAATATGCGGGGAAACAATAACCAATTCACTAACATCAGGTACCTTAACCATTCGAACATCTTATTTATTAACACTTGAGCTATGTATATCAACTTTCTAGAAAAAAACAGGTTCAACTTCTATATAACTATAAACTAGAGGCTCATTAGAAGCCAAAACAACTAATTGTACATCACTACCTTGATCAGAAGAAAGCATCTCCTTTTTATCTTGCTCAGCCACATGCTCTTCCATAGTATCTATAACACTCATATGCTCAACCATTATAGAATAAAAAACTGTCTGACCAGTGGAAATGGATTTACCCTTAACTATATCAATTGTTGGAACTTTATCAAAGATCTCCATAGATGGGTATTTCTCCCCCTAAACAAATGAATATTTTTATTTAATCTCTAAGACCACTTATTTAGACACATTTGTTTTTCATCATATTTACTAGATGAAGGAAGAATCTATGGATGCATCTCTACAACTTTCCTTCTAATTTTCCAAGTGAACAATTAGGTGTAGAAATCATCATCTTCAACGTCACTTCCATGTCCATTATTATCATCTCCATTTTAATTTTTATGTTCATTCTCCTCATCATCATCATTATCCTCTTCTTAATCAGATTTAGAAGAACTTTTAAATTGATCCTCAATAGAAACTTATGTTTCATATTCATCACTTTTATAAAGCTTCTATCTTTTTTACAGTCTTCTAGGTGGATTGGGAGCACCAAAAGTAATGGGAGAATATTGAGGTGACAATTATGGATCACTACATTCATTGAAATATGGTTATTTTTCAACTACTTCTTTTTCAATATATTCTTATTCCTCATCAGAGTATTCTACAACCTCATCAATCTCCAAACTGAGATAAAAAAACGTCCCATAGTCTGGTAGGATGATCTACTAGGTTAAATTATGCATATATTTTTTCACTATCTTCAACCTGTTGTCTCTTCCAAGGGTTCCAACTAATATTCATCCTTGAACATATTTCTATTGAAATAAAGAAACCTCTATAGTCTATAACTATTTCTTCATTCTCAAAATCTAGACCCTTGGCCTTTAACATTGCATAAATCATCTTTGGATAGATAAGATTTAGATCTCAAAGTTTGATTTATCGTCATAGACATATGCACCATAAGTTAACTAAAAATGTTGATCCTATGACCTAGTTTCATAAGACAAATCATGTACACATCTTGGTATCTCAAGGTGGAAAAAATCACCTTTCCTGGGGACCAACATGTATTGTATGAACTTGAACAACAACCTACACTCCCCATCCAACTATGATGCAACAATTATTTTTGTTAACTCATTACCAGTGAGTTTTGTAAGATTGTATTTATAGATAAAGAAGTCATTGTCATAAGAAATAGATCCTTGATAATCATTATAAGTTTCTTCATGAGGTACACCCAGACACTCAACCCAATGTTTTGAAGAAAACACAACTTTTCATCCATCTAATCTAGCTCTCATCTAGTATTCCTCCTCATTATTAAATCCAAACTAAACATACTAATATAAGAGGTGAACCAACCTAGGATAGAAATGTATTTCATTTGAGGAGAACCAATCTATCCATACTTGATTCTATATGACATTAACAATAAGAAACTTACCAGAAAACAACCAATTTTTTCTACTTCTCTTTCAACTACAAAGATTCTGTTTTCATCCTAAGGGTTAACAGATGAAACTGGGGCATTAACACTAAGTTATTTATTCTACTTATTAGTTAATCGTGACTCACCTAGAGAAGACTTAGAAGAGTGATTCATTATTGGCATGCAGATCAGTTCAGTTTTATCGGTTTAAAGCTAAGAAAAATATAGTAAGTTTGAAGGTTGGGAGAAGATAGGCAACTCGAGGCTCGAGTGTGTGTAGGAAATAGACATAGATTTGTTTTTATATCATTTGATATTTAGGAATATCAAAAAATCAAAATCAAAATAATACTGAGTAATCAAAATTAGAATCTGAGAAAATATATGTATCTGGTTATGAAATAAAAATAAACCGGAAGAAATTAAACTGGTAGTTGTACTTGAAAAAAAAAATAACAAAGGCATGGAACAACATACAAAATGTAATTCAAAATGGTGTGTCAATAGCAATGGTGAGACAATTAAAATCGAGAGATGAGCACAACAATGTTTTACCCAATGGTGTGTTTCCCAATGGTGTGTCACCCAATGGTGTTTCTCCCAATGGTTTATCACCCAATGGTGTGTCGCCCGATGGTTTTTTGCCCGACGGTGTGTTTCCCAACGATGTGTCGCCTGATGGTGCGTCACCTGACGGTGTGTCGCCCGATGGTGTGTCGCCCAACGGTGTACCCGATGGTGTGTGGCCCGATGGTGTGTGGCCCGACGCTGTATGGCCCGACGGTGTGTGGCCCGACGGTGTGTGGCCCAACGGTGTGTGGTTCGATGGTGTATGGTTCGACGGTGTGTGGCCTGGTGGTGTGTGGCCGGAGGGTGTGTGGCCCAATGGTGAGTGGCCCGAGGGTGAGTGGACCGAGTGTGAGTGGTCCAATGGTGTGTGGCCAGACGGTGTGTGGCCCGACGTTGTGTGGCCCAATGGTGTGTGGCCCGACGGTGTGTGGCCCGGTGGTGTGTGGCTTGACGGTGTGTGACCCGATGATGCGTCACTCGACGGGGTGTCTCTCGATGGGGTGTCTCCTGAGAGGGTGTTTCCCAACAGGGTGTCGCCCCACGATGTTTCATTCAATGACGTGTCTCCCAATAGTGTGTCTCCCAAAAAAACATAACCAAAATTAATCATTCCTAATTGATGTTTGATATAGTTTATTCTCTCATAATTTAAAGGTTTAGAAAATATATCAGCTTACTGATGTTCTGTGCCAATAAAATCAAGAGTGATATCACCTTTCTGAAAATGGTCTCTCAAAAAGTGATGTCTTATATAGATTTTCTTTTTCCTATAATGCGAAAATGGATTCATAGAAATTTTAATATCACTTGTGTTTTCATATTTTATGGGGACATGTCAGAATTGATATCCATGATCTAGTAGAGTATTTTTCATCCACAAAATTTGTTCACAATAATTTCCAGAAACTATTTATTCAGCTTCTCAAGTAGATAATGCAACAAAATTTTATTTCTTACTACACCATGAAATTAGAGACTTTCCCAAAAATCGAAATGTTCCATAGGTTCAATTTCTATATAACATTATTCCACCAAAATCATCATCAGAATAACTCACTAAATCAAGTTCTTTTTCTATAGGGTAAAGAAATCCTAAATTGGTAGTATACTTGAGGTACTCAAAAATTCATTTAACAGCATAAGTGTTAATCATTAGGATTTTACTGAAAGAGAGAACACATACACACACTAAACAATATATTAGGTTGGCTATTAATCAAGTAGATAAGACTAAAAATCATACCTTTATAACTAGTTTGATCCACTGGGTTCCCAGCTTCATCAAGATCCAAATTACAGGTGGTACTCATAGAAGTATCACTGTTCTTAGTGCTATCCTAGTTAAAGATTTATAAAAGATATTTTGTATGTTTACTTTTATTAAAAATAATTAATTTTTTTTGAAAAATCTGAAATCCAAGAAATAATTTGAGTTCACCCATTAAACTCAATTCAAATTCATTTTAGAAAAATCGGTAAAAAGATAATTTTTTGAAGATCGAAAAATTATATCATCAAAATATATTTGTACTACTAAAACATATTTTGAAATTATTTTTATTAAAATAGTAGGGTCATATATTACTTTTTGAAAATCCTTTTTAAATAAGAAAATTAATTATCATGTCATACCAATATCTAGGATCCTATTTTAAACTATATAAGGCTTTTGTTAATTTAAATACATGATTTGGGAAATGAAGATTTTGATATCTAGGGGGTTGTTCCACAAAAATATCCTCAACTTTAAAACCATTTATGAATTCACTTTTAACATCCATTTGATAAATCTTGAAATGTAAATGTGTTTCATAAGTAAGAAGGATTCTTATGGACTCAAATTTGGCTACAAATGAAAAAAATTTCTTCATAGTCTATCCCTTCTTCCAGACTAAAACCTTGTGAAACAAGTCTAGAATTGATCTAACTATAGTTCCTGACTCATCAAACTTGTTTCTAAACACCCATTTAGTTCCAATAGTAAATGTTTCTTTGGTTATATATATACGTTCCCACACTTTCTTTCATTCAAATTGATTTAATTCTTATTGCAAGGCTATTACCCATAATTCATCATCAATGGATTCATTGATGTTCAAACTGATTTCTAAGAGAAAATCTTGTTTTTGTTCCTGTATTTAGGTCTCCCATAACTACATCTAAAGTATGTTACTTAACTGTTCTAATAGTTTGAGAAAAGGAGGGACTGATTACTTTAGGTTCTACGGATTTAGGTTCAGGATGTTTTGGAAATTATTCAAAACTAGATGATTTTTATAACTATTTGACAACATAGTATAAAGGTTTAGAATTTAGATTCAGATAAGAAAAATCATAATCAAGGTTTTCTAGAGATGAATTAGGCTCATGTGGATCAGTCTTATCAAATTTTATGTGAAATAATTCTTCCAAAGTTTTAGACTTCTTATTGAAAACTCTATAGGATATTCTAGAGATTGAATTACCCAGGAGAATTACTTCATCAATTTTGGAAGAAAGTTTTTCCAAATTATCCTTAGTATTAATAATAAAAACTATCCAACCAAAAACTCTAGAGTAATTAACCTTGGACTTCCTATTATTCCAAATTTAATAAGGGATTTTTAAGGATAGGTCTGATCAAGACTCCATTTATGATATAACAGGTTGAATTTACAACATCTACCCAAAAATAGATCGGTAGGTCATACTCATTCAACATGGTCCGATCTTTCTCTTGTAAATTTTTATTTCTCCTCTATACAAATCCATTCTCCTTAGGGGTCTTAAGATTATAAAATTTATGTGTGTAACCATTATGTGAGAAAAAAGATTCAAAATATTTATTTTAAAACTCACAACCATAGTCACTTCTTAAGGTCTTAATTCTAAGTCCACTGATATTTTATATAGACTTAGCATACTTGGTAAAGCAATAAAAAGATTTACTTTTGTGAGCTAGAAAATATACCCATTTATACCTAGAGAAATCATCGACAAGAACATAAACATAATTTTTCCCATTTAAGTTAGAAACTCTAGAAGGCCCAAATAAAGCCATGTAAACTAACTCAAGAGGTTGAGAAGTTGACACTTATTTATTTAATTTGAAATAAACTTTGTATTGTTTCACTTTTTGTAAGGGGTTACATATTTTATCAATTGGTAACTCAAGATTAGTTAGATCCCTAAATAAACCTTTCCTAGTTATCTTCCATATGAGTAAATATTGCAATGGACTATTGTCCTATGCAAAAGACAAGATTCTTTGTGAAAGGCACTTAATCATGAAACACTTTGTGAAGCTAAAGAATTTAAATCAACATCATAAGCATTATAATTTCTCAAAGTAGTAAAAACTATAAAATTTATAGAATCATACACATTGAATGCATCATTTTCAAATATAAATTAAATCCATCATTACATAACTAAGAAATACTAATCAGGTTATATTTAAACCATCAACATTCAAAACTTTTGAAATTAAAACTTATTTTTTATTACTTATTTAGTCGAGGTCGATGATTTTTCCTTTTTCATTATCACCAAAGGTGAGATGACCACCATCAACTGTGATAAGGATCTTGAAACATGAATATTATCCTCCATATTCCTTGAACAACCATTTTCCAAGTACCATAGACTATTACAATAGGTCTTCAAATAGTTTTCCTACAACACAATATTGTAACAAGAAATAACTTTGGTAAGACTAGGTAAACAACTTCCCTTTCCATGTCAGGGAGGTCAAAGGGGTTGCGATTCTAGATAATTCTTCCACAAACCTCCTTTATTACCCCACCAAAACTAAGGCAAATCTTCACCTCTGACATTCTCTTGGGTGGTTCCCAAGAAAGCACTATGTAAATATTTGCTGTATCCATAGCTAAACCTTGCTCATAAATGACATGCCCTAGAAATTGAACCTCATGAATCCAGAACGGGCACTTAGAAATCTTCCCATAAAGCTGGTGCTCTCGAAGAAGATCAAGGACCATCCTCAAGTGCTCTACACACCCATCCTCTGATGCAAATTATACGAGTATGTCGTTGATAAAGAAAAAAACAAACTGATACAAGTACCATTATAAGACATGGTTCATCAAATCCATAAGCATGATGGGGGAATTCATCACACCAAATAGGAATCACTAGGAACTCATAATGTCCATAGTGACATCAAAATGCCAAATTTAAAATATCATCCTCACAAACCCTCAATTAATGGTAGTAGGACATGAGATCAATCTTCGAGAACCATATTGTACCTCACATCTAGTCAAAGAGTTCATAAATCCTCGACAGGGGTTACTTTTTTTTATTGTGGCCTAGTTTAGGTGATGATAATCAATGAAAAGTCACATTCTCCCATAGGCCTTTTTTACAAACAGCACTGGAGCTGCCATGGGGGGACATTGGGTCTAATTAAACCTTTCTCTCAAAGGTCCTCCAACTGAAAATAAAGCTCATAAATCTCATTATGGGAAATTAAATATGATATATAAAATATTGGAGCATTTATGGGATGCAATTCAATGCAAAACTCTATCTCCCCCCTCAAAGGTAGTCCCATAACTTCTTTGAAGAAGAAATCCATGTAATCTTTCACAATTAAAGGAACCTAGATACCTGAAGAGATTGTTTTTCCAAGGTATATATTATCCAACAAATGGGTTATGTGATGTAGACTCATGATCACATAACCCACTTTCCCTACCATGAGATATCTTTCTCCAGAAAAGGAGAATCTCATCTCATCAGTGCATAGGCATCTAACTTGCCTACAGTGATAGTCAAACTGATCTTAAAAATGAAAATCCAATCCATGCCCATGATGATTTCATAGTGTTCCATTATGATGAAAAAAGGTAGCATGTGAACCTCTCTCTTGTAAGCAATATATATCACTACAAGTAGATGTAAGATATAGAAGAAGTGTTTCCTTTAGGAACCTCAAGATGAACCTACTGGGCTAGTGCCTTAACTGGGAGCTCCAGCTCTCACACTAGGAGTATAGATATAAAGGAATGACTGAAAACTATTTTTAATAATAATGAATTAAGATTATAAAACACACATAGCATAGTTATTATCATTTCTTGTTCTGCAAAATCATAAACCTCCAAAGCCTGTAGCTGTCTGTGACCCTGACTGCTAACTCCTTGAGCGTGACGTGGGCCACTTGGTGGTGGTTTTGGAAGGATCTAATAGCATCATACATCACCCATATATCCTCCTAATCCTCTATCAAATTTGACTCCCTATAGAACACCATCTCCACACCTAGAAGATCCCTGATCCCAGCGCTGCCTCTCACATGGTGGTCCAATAGCTATCTTCATGTGTTGTTCTACACGTCTGGTTGGGCAGTCTCGTGCCATGTGACATCGTTTATCACAAGTAAAACATCACCCCTATTCAATATTCCTAGGTGATCTATGATTCCTCTAACCACATGCATTACTATGATCACAGGGGGTCCTCTTGTACCGAGATCCTGGTGCTTGGCATCTTCTAGATGCTACAAATGACTCCGCTCTATGACACCCACTGCTAGCTCCAGCTATCTATGTAATGACCCAATACCAAAATCCTAGATCCAGTGCATTATCTTAATGACTAAAAAATAGCTTTTTTATTATCGAAACACTTTTGAGGAAAAAGTGAGAAACCACAAGATCCAAACCTACAACCAAATAAAACCATGAAGGAGGAAACCCAGACCAAAAATATATGATCTTCACCATCCTAGCAATTACATCGTGATGACAAGCCTTCACCATTGCATGACCGCTCAACAAACTATCCCGTACAGAGATGCACAAGCTCGGTCCCGATGGCAAAGCCATACCCTCTCAAACTTCCAAATCTGAATGGTCTGCTAGGGTGAAAGCTTTCGGCTCTAGACCTCTTCTGAAGTAGACCCAAATAGTATGCGGTCAACAATCACTTTAGTTGAATTACACTGACAAAAGACCTTACCTTCAACACCAAAAACAATTCTTCATCATAGTTCCTAATAAGAAACCAGAAATAACTAGCAGCCAACCCAAATCAACTCTGCACTCGAACCCATCCCATCCATCTTCTTGAACCACAGTAGCAAACCAAAAGAAATGAGATCTATGATACGTAATGGTGAAATCAGCTTCAAAAAACACATCCAGGCATGAAGTAGACTCGGTGCATCCAACATGCCACAACGCAGTTCCTCAAGCAGTGAACCAGATTGAAACAGATTCTCCAATTTTGTACATGGACACACTCAAGCCTTCCACCAAACAAATTCGCACGAACATCCATGAACCCGGGATGAACTGAAGACAGATCCCAACGCAGAAATCCCCAGAAAAAATGCAGACCCAAAACCGACACAAAAAGGAAACAACCAAATCTGAAATCTAATGATGAATGAGAAAACCCATGCCTTTAAAACAATAAACTTGAACACATTATGGAAGGAATAAGAGCTGAATTAATAATTCCATAATCATAGGAATTATACCAGTCTAATAAACTCATGAATAATCAATACAATTTTCATAATGAGGGAATGCATAATGTGGGATATCATAACCATATCATCAAGGGCTTGTGCCAAGACCTTAAATAATGGTTTTGTCAAGGCCTTGTGCCAAGACCGTAGTTTGTCTCATGAGACCTACCGATGCACCGAAGGGATATAGTGGGCTCCAACCAACACTTTATATGTCTAATTAATTCCTCATATGAATGTGGATAAATATAAAAAACATATACATTTATATTGAAACTAATATATGAAATGTAAATAACTTTTCGTGACCATTAAGCATAAACACTAACCATTCAGAGTAAATTGGTGAATGGTTTTAAGATAGAACATCCACATCAAAAATAATAATAAAACAATAAATTAAATATGGTAGATGATACCATAAAATATTAATCCTAATATTACATAATAATCAACAAGAGTGTTGAAATAGATGAAGATACTCTTATAAAATCTTCGAGTAATTGTTGAGATAAATTCACTTTTACTTTGAAAAGAAGAGTTCTTTTGGAAAAATATTTGTATAAAACCAGAAGTGAAGTAAGATATTATTTTTATAATAAAATGACTTATTTTATAAAGATAATTTCTTCCAAAAAACATATTATAGGATGCCCTTGAAAATGGGTGAGAATTTGAGAAATTCCTTTGAATCGGGCTTGTATTTTGGGAAGGATTTTTGAAAGAAACTTTTAGAACATATAACTACCATTAAATTATAGTAGGATTATAGTTGGTAAATATATATATATATATATAACACTCACACAGAATTTATGATGAGTACATAATAATACACAATAATTTCATTGAGGTAATTTGATTATAAAAATAACCCAAATGAAAAAGGAGGTTCGGGTTGAAAAACACCTACCTTAAATATGATGGTGTTCTTCACTTGATATTAGTGTCATGGATAACCAAATTAAATTCATGAATTAATATTTCCAGAACCAATTCTTTATGTAATTTATTTATTATAACCTTATTAGGTTCATTAATTTCCTTTTTGATGGGTTTAAGAGATTCAATTTTATTGTTTTGGAAGCATTTTCTTCATGATTGGAATACTTATATAAATGAACATAGAATCAGGTAAAATGAAGATGGTTATACAGAATTGAAGTTATATGTTATTATTGAACATCATTAAGGTTACATGGTTGTAAATTTCATGTGGTTAATTGGAGTGAATATGAAGCATTATATAATTTTTTTAATGAAAACCGTTTGGGTTAATTGTCAGTTTTTTAACACGACGAACTCATTTTGATTTATAAATAAAAACAAAGTGTACAAAAAGACTATAGAACCATAGATGAGAAATAATAAATATATTATAGTCTGGTTTAACTATAATAATGGTTTCATGACCAGAATTGTAGATGGTAATAAAAATTGAAAACCCATCATCCTTAAATGTGGTAAATTTGAACATCTCAGATGGTGTTTTCATTTTTAGTATAAAATAATGGGAAAGAAGAGATGATGAAGAACTATTAATTTATCAAGAAAAATTTCTAGTGAATGAAATATACTTTAGTCATCACAACATTTGGAAGAAATGAGTATAGGAAATAAAAAGAAAGGAACTCAAAATAAAATAAAAGTTGAGAAATCCCTTATGAAAATTCGGTAGCCTAACGACGCAATTTAAAAATTCATAAAATATATTGATGATAGAAAAAGGGTATCTAATAATTATTAAATAATATATATATTAATGTTTATATTTAATTACCTATCATATAATAAACCAATTTAAATTAAAATATAATAACATAATAAGAGTGCTTGAAAAAGAGAGAGATTTTGAGACGAAAATAATGTAGCATAACGACTATGCAAAATGATTTTAGAAAACATTAAAAAGAGAGTTTACATGGGTCACCAATTCATAAAATACTCATAAAATAGCATAGGGACATAATAATATGGAAATAAGAACATGGTATAAAAATTGAAATACATACCACATAAAAGAGAACTTGGATGGGAAAAAGAGAAGTTGAGAATTCTCTTACCTTGTAGAGTAAATCAAAAAACTTGAAGGTTGGGACCTTTGGGGATTGATGACACATTGGGAGGACATATAGGGAGGTAAAAATACCATATATTTGAGGATTATGAGTTTGCTCAAAAGGCCCAGGGATGAATCAAAGATCCACCACTACCAAATTTTATTAAAAAATAAAGTCAACAAACAAAGCATCAGAAAGGAGATTTACAAAGTCTGGTAAACACCATGCTACAAGCGTCTGCCTCAAAAAAGCGCATGCAACATTAAGGATCCATAAAGGACCATTCAAAACTCGACTCTTCAACAACCAACTTTGATAGAGCATCAGCCACTTGATTGGCCTCCCTGTAAACATGTGTCACATCAAAGATAATATCATCAAGAAGGTGAAGGCATTCAACCCAATAAGGCATCATAACCCATGGGACATGAGTTTGTAATGAATGAAAAATTAATTAATCAGTGGGTATTTATAGTAAATGAGAGGGAGTTTTTTATTAATTTAAATGGACACCTTATTAGTGGTTTTTGCAAAACCATAGGCCTTCCCATGGTATTTGCCCATGGTATTAGACACTTGGGACACCTCACATCATATTTTACTATAAAAACGTCTACCAGAATTTTATTTTAATTATTACATCATTATGATGTCATTAAACATACTCAAAACTCAAAACTGTATTTTTACTATTCACAGAAAATTCAAGTATCTTAGAAAAATCACAAAAATTCACCCTGACCATTTTTCAAAATATAGATTTCAAAAATGAACTCCATTTTTCAAAATTATTTTTCTAATTATTATTAATTTAATTTTTAAATAAAATCATAGTTAATTTGAAATATAAAAATTTTAAAGGTATAATTAGTTTTATATCACATTGAAAAATTATTTAAGGTCTCATTATCTTATCACCTTAAGTAAATAAAATAATATCATTATTTACTATTCATAAGGTTCATATTACTATTCATATTACTATTCCTAAGGGTATTTTACTATTCACCAAAAATCAAGTTTGTTCTATAAGACTCCAAATGACTTACTGATCACAACTCTAGATGACTGTTTTTCAAAATTCAAAACATAGTAGATGTAAAGTTGTGTTTAAAGGCTAGATTATAAAATGTTTTGTTTTGTAGGGACACACTATTTCATGCATTCAATATTAATTTTCAAAACATCGGGGTGTTACAATCTAGCATCCCTTAGACAAAAATATCTCTATCACCAGTGTCCTCTCCAACACCCCGACATATGTGGGGATACACAAGGCACAATTCTGGATCATATATCTCTATGGAGTCCCTACTAAAACATCTTTTCTCAGACATAGCCATCCCATATTGTGTCATGGGAGCACCAAATAAGGTCTGTGAACCTCTCTATATAGTTAGAAACCATCATCCCTCCCTAATGTATCTCAAGATGATCTTGAACCCAGACTAAGTGGGAGAAAAGGGGGTAGTAATCCACATGGAACAACTGCTATAAGTCAGGCCATGAGAGTGTCAAATCAACATGTATCTGTGCAATAAGTCTACACTAACACCCAACTAATCTGTGAAATATGATAGATATTATTGAAACCACCTGATTCTTCTGGGTTTGAAAAATCCTTAAGATACAAACCACCAACTCAATACAATCCTCCACTGTTTAAGGATATAGCTCACTACAAAACCTAAGCAACCTCTGGTGTGGGAACTCATGGAGTACACTAAGGATGCACACATATTCAACCTACTATACTGGAATGGTCTTCTTCTTGATAGGTTGAGGTGCTGCTACCTTCCCACTTATAGGAAGGGCGCACATGATGGACCATGAACAAAGGCCTCAACACTCATCAGATCATCATCATGATCTAGAACTGGTATCCTGGATAAATTTCATCACAAAGGAGTCATGAGTGTTATCAATATGTATCATGGTAATATGAGTGTATATATATATATATATAATAATGGAGATCTAAATCAATAATGGAATTCAAAGACTCAATCCTATATGATGTATGTACCATTAATCCCTGTAACTAATGTCTCAGTATGTCGAGTTGAAATTTAGGTAGTCAAGGTCCTAGTGAAAGGATAAATTGGCCTTCTATACTATTAATAGATTCCCTAACATGAGATCCAAAGTCTAGAAACTTTAAAAAAGTTTCCCTAAATCCAACCAAATCCTTGTAAGGGGACTAGTCCAAACAAAGTCTCAAGGATCGAACCACCTTTGATACTAATTTTTCATCACTCAACCCAAGCCAGGGTTAGAGTCGTAATGAACCCAAGCCTACCTCCATAGGATAGGGGATGGAGACTAGCACTGAAGAAATAACTAGTATAGGGAGACATTTTCTTATGTACTTGAACACACACACACGCTTCCATATAGATAAAAAGTATATAGGGAAAGAGTAAAAGATGAAACACAATTAGAAAGTAAACCAAGAATGCATAACCTCTAAGGTTTATAAGGGTGGGATGATGAAAATTGAAAATTAAAGGGGTAAAAATATATTCCCAACAAGAAATATGTCCCAACCTAAAAAAACTATACAATTAAATTACTGAGAGAGCCCAGCTCCTGAATCCCAAGATGCGACCACCATACATGGTCCAAAGTACCAAGTATCTCAAAGATCTTATGAAGTCACCATTGACATGTATGTTGTTTACATAAGAAATGAAAAGTGTGGGAAAATCCCACATAGGGATGAGTATATACATACCTAGTAGGATTCCATGAAAGCTGAAGGGGGAGCAGAAAGAGTGACAATAGGAATAGAAAGATAGTAGATGAAAGATACAGTCAAAGAGAACATCTCAACCCAACCAAGAGTGGAAGTAACCTATTCCAAACACAATGGTCTCAACACGGTGAGTATATTAACTACTAATTGAGTCTTCACCACCTATAAAATGAGAGTAGACTCATCCAACCAATAGAATCTATAAAAATAAAGCACGTGGAATACCCCACACATATTCCACTCTCCTAGAAGGATAGTAACCAAATACAAGGTGTGGATATGAAAGAATATATATATATATATATATATATATATATATATATTCTCAGTCAAAAAAATCCAAAATTAAAGAGTAAGGGGATCTCCATCTCATAGCTCAGCTCAAGAAGAAGAGTCTCCAATAGTTCCAAAAGCCCATCAATGATGCCCATCATCTCACACATCTACCCAGAAGTGACCACAAAACTCATGACACACCTCATCACTATACCGCATGGTTGATGGGCCATAAACTCAAAATAGAGAAACCGAACCCTAGTGCCTCAAGGGGGTTCCACTCTATATGTATCTTTAGAGGACCTGCACCCATACTGATGGGGGGGGTGGGGGGTGGGGAGGAGGTGTTCCACTATAATGTTATGAGGACACATGCTCTTTGCTGAAAGGTGGTTCCACTCAGTAAGTAGAGGACCCACACACATGATGATGGTGGGTTCCACTCTAAAGGATAAGGACCCATTCCCTAGTGTGATAGGGGGTTCAATTCTCCTTATCAAGTACCAATACCCTATCCTATATGGGGTTCCACTCAGAATCTGAGGACCCACACCATGGTACCATAGGGGGAGGGGGTTCCACTATATTCATCAAGGACCCACTCCCTAGAACATCATGGGGGTTCCACTCAGAAGGTATTTTTAGAGTACCCACAACCATGATGATGATGGGTTTAATTCTAAAGGCCAAGGACTACACTTCCTAGCTCTATTGGATGGTACAACCTGGTAGTCTATGGTGATTTTGCCTAATAAATGCCTTTATCAAGCATCACTTCATAATATATGTGCCAATAAAATTTGAAATAATATATCCAAAACTATAATCAAGTTAACCATTTAATTCTACACAAAAAAAAAACTCAGGATAGACTACTCATGGTCCAAAATCCGAGTTCAAATGAAGGAGATAAAAACTTTGAAGTTTCCTCAAAAGAGGCCTAGGGGTACACATCGTGTGAGGGGACCCACAAGGTGTGTGGTCCTTCTCCAAAACCTTTCCATATCCTTAGATAGCACATGAATCCCATCCCATGTAGTGGTACACCCTATTTAGGGGGAATAAATGGAGTGTTTAGGCTAATCTGGGTTGGGTCGTGTCTTGTTGGTCGTGTCCATGTACCAGACCCTGTGTTCATGTACTGACCACGTGTCTATGTACTCAGGTATACAACAATGTTCATAGCCTTGTAACTATACATGAATTCCCATCCATGTAATTATCAACATGGTTTTTCAAACCAAGAATGGGGTATATGACATGTATAAGGGCTACACGATATGTCATCCTTGAGATTTCCAAAACCCTAACTGCCACCACGGAGGGGTTATGGGCCACATGTTCATCCTTATACATAGTGTGTAGTTGTTTTTTTCTAGAATTATAGATCCAAATCTCACTCCTTGAATCAATGCACTCCACCCTAGATCTTGCCTCAAATCTATCTAGGATGAGTGGATCTGGCCATGATTTTGGGTTTCGGGTTGTCACTCGCTGGAAATCAGCTCTGATGGTTCTGATAGGGTTCATCATTCATCTTGTATGTCACCAAGGCCTATACCTTAAATTATTAGATCTCAAATCACAGAAACAAACATTCGTTCTTTGCAAAGATCCTAAATCTAGTCTTAGTTCATCGATCTTCTCCTCTCATGTGAAACTGTTGTGATTACAAAGTTCCGATCGGGATCGGTACCGCTCGACAATATTGAATTGAAACCACAGGGTCCAACCACTAATGAACGTGAAGAAAATGAGTGGTAAAAGTGAAATACAAAGTTTTAAACATCGTCAAATGAGAGTTCTTGGCCAACAATCAAGAATAGGAAACTAAGGATAGAAAAAATTGAATAAATCAATCTAAATCAAGTATATAAGAGCATGATTAAGCTACAATTGGAACAAATTCAAGAACATATATGAATATTCTCAATCAATTTAATTAGAGGGTGAAAATAATCAATTGATGAGTCCAACCTAGATATTGGATTGTTCGTCTTCATAGAATGTTCCCATCAATGACTGAGAGGATTCTTTGTGTTTGTTACATTCTAATCCGCTCCCATCCAATATTTTGACATCATCTAATGATATTTTCCGACATAGAAGGACGAAAGAGCTCTAGAATTATCCCATGGTTTATACTGCTAAACCTGGAGAATTTTCCATGAAATTATTCTTATAGAAAATTTAATTATGTCAAAATGAATGAATGAATGAATGAATGAATGAATGAATGAATTATTTCACTGAATGTACCTCCAATGAGTGAGGAGTCTGAATGTCTTAGACCGACCCATTTTATGTCGTGCTTAGGGTATACATTGTGTTCGAGACTCAACTATGGTCCTAGATTTATGATATAAGCTTCCATTTAAGAGTTATCCCATTTTATTTAAGAATCTATGAACCTATAATATAAAATATATTTAACATTTTTATAAAATTAATTCTGGGAACACCAAACCTTAGAATTTTATGTTGTCCCAGTGCTTGGCTCTAGATATATATATAGAAATATTTCAAATGTTTTGAAGGAAAAACAAGTTCTCCATAATATTATTTAATGATAATGATATATATATATATAAGTACATTATATATTATGTATTGACACAATATTGGTACACACACTCATATTTACACACACACGTGCACATTTATATTTTTCACTTATATACATAAATATTTACATGTAGTTATTTATTTACATATATTATAATATACACATAAAAATATATATTTGTTTATTGACACACACATTTTCATATATAAACATTACTTATATATGTATATATATTAAAGCATTTTTATAAAGTAATTAAATGGATAGTTTTTTATTTAAAATAAAATGAATAAAAAATATTTATTTCCATATGGTTTATATATTTAAAAGTACATTCTTATGTAGATATATTTAAATATTTAATTGTTAAATTGATTTATTATATGTAAATATATGTAAATATGTATAAATATAATTATAAATAAAACTATAATATGATAAACAATAAAATTTTGAAACCATAATATCTATATAAAAATAATTATTGGAATAAAATTTAGTATCCACAGAAAAAAGACAAGGTGACCCTCTTAAATGGTGGTGAAAACCCATAGGTTATTAAAACATTTGGGTATCCCAACTAAAAACTTATTTTTGGAGGATTTTTGGGCCTTTTGAACTTGAAAGAATAGTGTATGGGATCCACATGAGTAAAAATGGTGTATATGACTTCAAAATCATTAATTTGATATGTGGTAGAGCTGAAACAGACATCAAGATAAAAAGTTATGACCATTTAAAGTTCAAGTCTTGTTTTGAACATATCTTAGATCGTTCATTAATTTATTGAATTTTATATTATCAAATTGCTATTAAATGACTATTACTCATTAATAATCCAAAAATAATAATTTAATAATATTTTTTACTTGTTTTATAATCCATTTTTAATTAACTATCTTATATATTAAATTTAAATGCATATTTAATCTTATATAAATCTTATTTAACAAAATATATTATATTTATATCAGTATCAGTATATTTATATATAAATATATTATTTTTAATGAAATAATTTTTTATGAAATATACATTTTATCAGTGCTAGAAAAAAGTGTTGGTAAAGGGTTATTTAATTAGTTCTACAAAAAAATTGTTCATCAATGCATCCTTTTTCAATACTATTTTTTAGTACTTATAAAGACACCCTTTTGTTGTGTTTTATTAGCACTAATAAAGACACCCCTTTTATCAACACTTTTAGCAATAAATGATTAAATCTAGCACTGAAATTCGCATGATCTATAGTAGTGTAGTCGATGATGCAGAAAACATTAAATCTAAAAGATGATGTCTAACTCTAAAGTACATAGCATGATATACAAAAGTAAATATTAATGAAAAATCCCCATCTTCAAATGACATTACCCCACTTCCCAAACTCAAAATAGGCTCATGAACTATATAGAAACTCTACGAAAGTATACACTCTTATTGGACACCCTACTTTTTCATTTTTTTTATGAAATTTTTATTTCCCAAAAATATCCCACTCCTCGCCCAAGCTATTTTTGATCCCCTCAGGACACTAATTTTAATAGTTAAAATAATGTAATAGATTGATCTATAGATGTTTTTTAACCCAAAAAATACACAACCAATTTTTTATAAATTATATATATATATATATATATCCAAGAAGAATAAAAATAAATCATAATGAATTATCATGAAACTTCCCCAAATCCCATGAAAGCACCCCTTACATCATCCCCTCAATAAAGAACATCCCTTTCCACCATCAACAACATCTCCCCCACACATGAACCATTGAAAATGTATTTCCCCTAGAATTTAAAATAACATTACCTATGATAGTGTATCTATAATGAAACTACAAGATTATAATGTAATGTAATACCCCCAATATTTATGATATATTTATTTTTAAAAAAATTCAATCTCTCCAATAGCTTGTAAAACACACAACCCCAAATCTAAATGAAATATAATATAATATACTATTATAACATAGCTATTAATTTTGAGGGTATGGATAATAATAACTAAATTAAGACACCTATATGGTTTAAAAATGCATAAAATAAATTCTGTGATTACATATTGATTGGAAATAAAATAATAATCATTATAAAAAAAGAAATATTTTCTGAAAAGCTGTATTTTTCTAAAAAGTAGTATCACCATGATTTGTTAAAATATATTAAAGTTAATTTTGACCAATCTTAAGAAATTTATTTTTAAAAATAAATTCATTTTCTAAATAATAAAATCAAAATTATATTACGGTTAATATTTGGTATTTTTTTGAAAATTTTCATTTTTGATGAATAGTGAAAAAATACTGATTTTTATTAAAACATGCCTTTTCATTTTATGCATTTAGAAGGCCCATTTTATTTTATTGTTTTTAAGTAATTTTTTTAATTATATATTTATTAATCCAAATTAGGTCATTTTAATCAATTTCATTTTCTATTTTTAAATAATTTGTTTTTAAACTTTTGAAAATTTTTCTTTTCGAAAAGCATTTTTTCAACACGTCTGTAGGTTTAATTTTAAATAAATCCATAAAAATTATTATAGTTAAATTTTTAAAAATGAATTAAATATTTTTAGATATAATAATTTATAATATATAATAAGGTCAAATTAATTTTTGATCATAATTAATAGTGAAATAATTAAAAATTATTTAGAGCTATTAAGGTAAAAACTTTTTTAGCGGGTGGTTAAAATAAAAATATAAGTGTTACAAATCACCAAAAACTAGTATAATTTATATTTTACGTTCATATTTCAACCTTAAATCTTCAAATGTTCTAAAATTATCCATTTTGGATCCGTATTTCATGAGAAAAACGTGGGTTGGATTCTCTGTCTTCCAAAATTTCAATTGCATCCTCTTCCCAACTTATAAAAGGACACCACAAATCCTTTCTTCTTCACACTTGAAAATACCATTGTTTCAGTAGATACCTACCCAAATAAATTCCCTAATTACCTTTATTCATCCTATAATAATTTTTTTGATCATAAATCCATCATATAAAGGCTTTTGGTACAAACCAAAAGAAGTTGTCCGAAAAAGAGGTCACATCCTTAACTTAGTTTTTTATTTTATATTTTCTTACAACTTATTCAAATATTATTAAAACATGATGATATAATAACATAATTATCTTATTTATACTTAGATATTTTTAATTTATTTTCATGACCTACAACCATCTCCCCCCCCTCAAATGGGAAATTAAATTGTTGATCACGTGTTTAACGGATTACCACCTCACAAACTGACGTAATTCGTTTTCCAAAAACACATCTTATGTATAGATATAATGATATATATAATGCTTAAATGTTATGTTTATGATATAATTATACCTATTTAATAATAATATAATAAATACCATCTTACTTTCTATTCTGTTGGGAGTATAATAACATCCCTTGTGTGTACGGTGGACTACCCCCTCACGAAGCGATGTGATTTGTTTTTGACTTACACTTTATATGGAATGTAATAAATGATACATTTAATGAATTTATGTGATACATGATAAATGATATATATTCTATAAAATTAATATATCATCATCTTCTTTACCTTTTCATCCATGAAGGAAATGATAGTGGCGCTCATGCGTACATATGACCAACCATCTCCACGAAGCTATGTGATTCATTCCCTATATTAAAAATCTGATAATGATTCTAAATAAGTATCTAATAAAAAAATATATTTATAACATTAATATAATTCTGGAGATTATGTAACTATATCATATTTTCATGATCCAAAACATTCACGATAAAATATGCATGAGAAAATAGGACAATTAAAGCCCAAAATAATAGTGATAAGGAATGATTATTAATGAAAAGGTAATAAGATGTTATAAAAGTATCATATATTATATTATAAATATTAATATGGTTGTTTTATATGTTAAAAACATTTTAAAAACACTATATATGAGGTTAAAGAGTGCCCGATTAAAGGGAAGCACGAGGTAAAGGGTTTCTTAACTTAGTTTCTATTCACTGGGTTATACATATACATCATTTATTATATTAGAATAATATTATGTGTGAAATGAATTTTGATTTATTTATAGTTTATTGTCACTTATCTATTTTTGGATCTAATTTTTTACACATAATCACCAAATTCATTAACCTTCACCTCAATGATACAAAATTTAAGGGCTTTCATCTCAAAATTCCTTCCTTGAGAGAGATTTTCTTTTATACACCTAATTTATTTGAAATGGTGTTTACACTAACCTTTTACATAATACATAATGAATCATTCCAAATTCATTATACTTTAATATTCAATTTATCTACTTAATTTATGGGATATTATGAATCAAAGTTACCAAAGTGGTAAGAGATTTTGCCTCAATATCCTTTTATTAGGGCATATTATAATGTTATGAACCTAATTTATTTTATTAGGTGTATATACTTATCATTTTATATATTATATCATGAATATATTTATATTAATGGTATTTAATATTTCATCTCATGTTATTCCTTTCGTGGGGATTATGATTAATAGTTACCAAAGTGGTGTGAGATTTATGGTTCAATCTCATTTTAATTGGAATTTTTTAAAATGGAATTTTCAATGATGGAAATTATTTTATCACTATCTTATAAACACCATTAATTTTATTCTACTCTTTTTATTCATTAATTTTTCATGTAATTGTACCATTTTCTCCCCTTTGGCATATAAGATGGATGATAATTGTTTTAAGCAAATCTCACTTTATTTATCTATTGAATCAAAAATCATTTTCCTTCCAACTCTATGTTTTATAAAATGTTTTAAAAAATGTTTTACTTTTATTGTTTAAAGTTGTTTTTACACATAAATGGATTTTTTTAAAAAATTATTTAAAAGGAATATTCCCATCATTTTTCAAAAAATGTATGTTTTGTCTTTTATTATAAAAATGTGCAATGAATATTTATTTTTTAACATATTCCACATGAATTGAAATTCTCTTGCATCATTAGAACTCAATGTTTTAAAGATACCTATTTATGTTTCAAATGTTATTTATAAAAAAATATTTACTATTTGAGAAATTTTTATATTTTAAATAAGTTTTTTTAAATTGGAAAGGATATTTTCCTCAAGAAATTTTCAAACTGATATTTCAAAATCATTTTCCATCTAAGATGACATCCTTTGATGTTACTCGAAGTGAAAAGGTTATTTTTCCTCAATAAATATTTTAATTCCTTGAAAATCATTTCCATCAACAACAATAAACATTGATATTATGGATTAATTCTAAATTACATATATATTTATATCACATATATACCTAGTTTATTCCCCCTTACATTGATGGGGTAATACATGCCTTATGATTATTTCTATAATACCTTATTTATGAAATTTAATTTGATCATGATATGAAGAAATATTATGGTAAATCTTATGTTATGTCTTATTATTGATGTCTTTTATGTGGGATGTATAGATCATGAACATGTTATGATGGGTACTCCAACATAGGGATAAAAATAATTAGATAATTCTTTAGCCTCATTAGAGATCATGTATGGAATTAGAGAGTATAACTTATCTAATATAATACATTTTCCACCATGTTATATTGTCTAGGAAGTTATCCTTGACTCATATTATATATTGCTACCACATTTCTTATTATAGAATGATCTTATGATACCATGTTCTTTATGTTTTATTTTCTTATGAGTACTCATGTTCCTTTTATTTTATAATATCATGTTAAATATTTGACTCAATGGCTATGTTTCCATATATTTTTTATTCCCTTATTGGGTTTTCTAGATCACTCCTTTATTCAATGTATTCGGCAGGTTATGCTTTGTAGTTTTACCAGATCAAATAGATTTATATGTTCACTATAAAAAAGAAGAAAATATTCCATGTTTTAGTTTCCATTGTTGTATTATGATACTAGTATTCTAAAGGCACTAGGCCTCATGATATTTGGGTTGTAATTCATATATGATTATTCTAAAAAACATGCAATGATGTGTGTAAAAGTATTGGGTCATTATAGTTGGTATCAGATCAATGTTTTAGTTAACCTTTAGAAACTGGGATGAGAAAAATATATGGAGAACCCTAGGTGTAATTCTAAGGACAATTATAAGGGTAAGTATAAGGATATGTCTATGTATAGGAAAATATCATGGAATTTTGGTGATGTTTATATTGAGTGGTTTTTGAGAAATTACATCCTAGTATAGATACTAAAAATAGATGTGGTTATAGAATAGATATACACAGGTGTAATAAATTCAAAAAATTTACATCAATCTTGACTCGAGAATTACCTTGTACATGAAAATGGTCCTTACTACACACCCAGTTTTACACTCTCGGTGAATATTCATAGTAAATTTAAAAAATCATGATAAACCATTATGAAAGAATTGAACAAAATGTTTGGTTAGAAAACCTTTTAGGAATAATTACAATGGATAACTAATATTGAAAACTAGAGACCCATAAGTCAGGTAATATTTATCATTTATAAGTTATTCCTTATAGGTTTATATGTTTCTCTTTGGTATGTCAATGCGTTCTCAATTTATTCTTTTTAATTAATGGTGGGAAATAGAAGAAAGAAAATTGACAACCAATGTGATGGGAAATGTAATAATTTCAATAATTAATGAGGATATTAACCCAATGGTAATGGAATTTAGATATATTATGACAATTCAAAATGTTCTATATCTAATTATGATAAAAAAATGTAAACATTATTTAATTTCCAAATGAATCAAATAAGAGAAGGATGATGTATCAGAGTAGTTAAGGAATTAAATATGACAAATAAAATAATATTCGGCATCATAAATTTCAATAATATTTGAATAATTACCAAGAAGAATATTTTATATAGAGGGTAAGATGTTTTCTATATTTAAAAAAAGGTCATATAGCTAATAATTTCCATGTAAATTGATGTATTGCTTATGGGGAACATGGGAATTATCTATGTTTATGCCCTAAACTAAGGGTTATCCCCAAGACCAAGGAAGGAAATATGTTATACCAATCATTGAGTTTAATTATTTATGTATGGGGATCCTATAATTATTATGTGAAATTATTTTTATCAATGGTAGTTTGGTTATAGTAATCATGAAACTTCTATGTATCATTATACAGTAGTATTTTCTATGTAATTTCATGAATATGTTGACTGGTAATAATTACATAGAAATGTGATTTAATAGTAAGGTGATATTTTTTGGGAAAGAATATGATGTATAGAAAACAATAGTGGTCAAAACATTATTTTATTATTAATGTTATTTTTAGTATGTTCATCATATTTTTTGAAACGTTATAAGAATTATATTAATATAGTTTGAAGAGAAAAAGGAAAATTCACATGATGGGTGATAACTCATCACATCTAGAAAGACCACATTGATTAAACCAAAAATTGAAGGGAGATAAGGGTACAATACCTATCACTAGCCTATGTGATGTAATGGTTAGTATGAAATTGTTTTTACTTAAATGATTTGATAAATACATATTATGTTAATCAAATATTTTTAGGCAATTAATGATATTTCAGGTGATTTTTTATTTGTTTGATGTATATATAACATTATAGTTTATTGTAATGGATTATTTGGAAAGAATTGTTTTACATTTCTGGAAATATAAGAAGAATGGTTTTAAGGATAGAAACCTATGGAATGGATTAAGTTGAATTTGGGAGTTACTATTGTTGTATTGGATATTAATTTATTATATGAGAAAACTTGTGTTAACCATTTTGGTTTAAATAAATACAAGACGAATTAATTTTTATTATTTTTAGAATTATGTGATTCATTAGAATTTTATTTTATTTATTTAGGAATGAAACATCCATCTTTAATTCTCATCATTTGGTGAAAAGATGAGATTGTGGTGGAAATGACTAATGGTTGAAATTTTAATTGTCAAGTAAATATGTTTCCTTATGTTATTAGTCTAGATAGAAAATGGATCCCTCAACTCTAGGGAATGGATCTTGAAAAAAAAATGTTATCCTATCACCTTCATGTCTGATTAATCAATGGAACTTTAATTGATAAAAAATTTATGGTTTTGTTGTTGTTGAATTTTTTATGATCATTCACTTTCTTATGATCAATGATCTCTACCACTATCCATACTTATTTACAAATTTCTTCTATGTCTGTATCTTCACTTTCCACCAATGGCATCCTTCATGAAAACCTAGTTATGTGATGATCTTTATATTTCTCTTTACCTCTTTTTAATATGATGTTTATCAGACCTGTTTAACAATTTTTTCTTTCCAAAAATCAATTTTCAAATTTCAAACCCTTAATTATTGATATCAAGAATAAATTGTGATGAAACAATTTATTTAAGGGGTAGAATATAACACCCTAAGTTTTTAAAAGAGAAAAATTATGTTATATGTAACATATGAAATTAAACAACAAGATTATAATCTATTGTAACACCCCTTGACTATATGATATATTTCATTTTAAATAAATTCAATATCTTCGATAGCTTGAAGAACATACAACCCCGAATCTAAATGAACCAAAATATATTATACCATTATACCCCAGTCATGAACTTGGTGGGTATAAAGATGAATAAATAAATTATAAAACTCAGATTTTTAAACATATATAAAATAAATCAAGTGATTAAAATTTTATTTTAAATAAAATAATAATCATTTAAAATAAAATGAAATGTTTTCTAAAAAGATGTATTTTTCAAAAATAAGTTTCATCATGCTCGGTAAACATATTTTAAAATTGATTTTTTCCACTATTAGAAAATTTATTTTAAAAATGACCTTAATTTTTGAAATTAGAATATGAAAATTATATTATATTTAATTTTATGGATTTATCTTAAAAGATTCATTTTTTATGAATAGTGAAAAATAATGATTTTATTAAAAAATAACTTTTCATTTAAAGTATTTACAAGTAAAACTTTATATTAATATATTTTTAAAATTAATTTTTTTATATTATATATTTATTAATAGAAATTATTTCATTGGAATCAATTTTAGATTGAATTTTGATATATTATTTTTTAATTTTTTTTGAAAGTTTTTCTTTTCAAAAACAATTTTTTGACATGTCTTTGGGTTTACTTTTAAATAAAATTATACCAATTTTGTTTGTTACATTTGAAAAAAATGAACTATATAATTTTAATCAGCATAATTTATAATATATAAAGGTCAACATAATTTTTTACCATAAGGAATAATGAGAATAGTATAAATTATTTATTGTTATTAAGCTAAAAACATGTTTATGAGAGGTTTAAACTAAAAATATATTGGTTAGAAATGACAAAAAACATGACTAGTTACTATTTTATAGTCATATTTATACTTTAACTCTTCTAATTTCCTAAAATCGACCATTTTGTAGCCTTTTTGGATGAAAAAAATGTTGGTGGGATTCTTTATTTTCTAAAATTCCAAGTCTGTCCTCTCCCCTCACTTATAAAAAGCCACCTCATGTCCTCTCCTATTCAAACTTCCAAAAATAATTGGTTCTTTTAGTACCTTCCCAAATCACTTCCCTAATTCATTATGTGAAAGCCTTTTTTTTATAATAAATCCATCCTATAATGGATTTTGGTGCAAACAAAAAAATTGATAGAAGAATAGGTAATGTACTTAACAGTGCATTTTATTTTATCTCTTCTTCCAACACCTTTAAATATTATTAAACCATAATGATATAATAAAATTTTTATCTTATATATATATATATATATATTATGTTAAGGGAATGAAATACAACCATCTCCTCCTCCAAAAAATGGGAAATGAAACTGTTGATCGTGGCAGTTGGGGTCCTAGCCTAGTGGTAATGGCTACCCTGTAGGCCTGCATAAAACTAGGGTTAAAAACCTGGTAGTACTATATTTGGGGATTTATTGGGATATGGGAAGCTGGTACGATGTCCAAGAGGGTAGAAGCATAAGGGAGCAGGGGAGACCGTCAGGCGGACGAGGTGGCCATTCGTCATGGAGAGGAGGTGAGGAAAATGGTCATGGTGGAGTCGTGAATACCAATGGAGAATGCAGGGGATAAGGGAGATGGTGTAAGGGTAATGATTTGATGGAGGATGGGAAGAATAAAATTTGGGCCAGGCTTCGGTTGGCTCAGCGATGTGTGGGAGGCAATGACAACGAGGGGCTTCAAGCAGCAAATGTGATCAGGAAGTTGTGGAAGATATAGAGAGATGAGTCAAGATTCAATGGATGAATTTTAAGACATGGAAATGGTGAGAAATGTAAGGTTAAAGAGAACAAAGGGGGTTCCCTGAGCGGCAGGTCACGACGAACAACAGTTTAACCTGTTGAAAAAAATGAAATATTCATCAAGGTTCAGATCTAGATGGGGCTTAAGCATATCATCACAATGTTAAATGGTTTCTATATTGGATGACTGAGAGGGAAGGAAATATCCATTGGGACCAGGCGCTATGGACTCTTGTATGGGTAAATGCTCCCTGAGCAGCCTTTCAATGTTTGGGAAGTTTGAATATAAATATATATTAGGGGGGGGGCTGTTCTTGTGGTATTATGTTCTCATGGGCCTTCAGGGTCATGTTCAGAGGATTCATATTTATCCTGGTCCTACAAGTCATATATGGTTCTCCTAAACCATTTAAATGGGGTTATATATAATAAAATATAAAATAAAAATTCCTTCAGGTTGTTGGGAGTAAACCGATGATTATGTGTATGATGCACTACCACCTCTCAAACCGACGCAATTCGTCTACCATCACTGCTTTTCATGGTTGGATATAATTATTTATATAATTTATATATATTATATATATGATATAATTATACCTATTTAATTGTAATATAATATATAACTTCTTACTTTTCATTTTTTATATAATTAGATAACATTTCTTGTGTGTACGATTAACTACAGTCTTGCAAAGTGATGTGATTTGTTTTCACTAACGATTTACTGAGAAAGTAATAAAGGATAAATTTAATGAATATATGTGATATATATGACATGATTTTTATTATTTAAAGATAATATACCATTCACTGACTCATCCTTTCACCTATTAAGGAAATGATAACATCGCTCGTGTGTATATACGACCAACCATCTCCATAAAGTGATGTGATTCATTATCCATGTTCAAAATTCAATAATGCTTATAAAGAATAATTTAATGAAAAAAGATATCTATAATATTAATATAATTTTTATATGATATAAATATCTCCTATTTTCAATATTTTTAATTTTCATGACATTAAAATCATGAGAAAACAATGCAATTAACACACTAAATAATAGTGATAATGAAATATTATTAACAAATGAGTAATAAAATGTTATAAAATGATAATATATGATATTATAAATATTAATATATTTTTTTATAAGTTAATAAAATGTATAGAACCACTATATAGGAGGCTAAATATCACTCAAATAAAAGAAACCATGAGGTAAAGGGTTTCTTAAATCAATTTCCATTCATTTGGTCACATATGTACATCATCTATTATATTACACCAATATTATGTGTGTAATGAGTTTTTGTTGATTTATGTTTTATTTACAATTTTATTTTTGTGTACCTAATTTTTTTTTCACCTAATCCCTCCATTGGTATGCTCTTACCTCAATGATATGAATAGTGCAAGGGTTTTCATCTCAAACTTCCTTCTTTGAGACACGTGTTCTTTTATTCACCAAATTTGTTTTAAATTGTGTATACACTACCAATTTACTTAATATATCATGAATAATTTCTACATAATGATATTTTAACTTACAATTCATCTAATTTATTCATCGTGTGTTATGATTCAAAGTTACCAAAGTGGTAAAGGATTTTTTCTCAATTTCTTTTCATTGAGGTATATTGTAATTTCATGCACCCAATTTCTATTATGAGGTGTATCTAATGAACCTTTGATATGTTATATAATTAATATCATTATATTTATGGTATATAATGTTTCATTTTATGTTATTCCTTTTATGGGGTTTGTGATTCAAAATATACCAAAGTGGAAAGATATTTATGTTGCAATCTCATTTAAATCTAGATTGTTTATAATTTAATTTCCATTGAATGAAATTATTTGATCATTATATTATAAACCCATTTAATTGGATTCATATCTGTTAATTCATGGAGTCTTCAACTAATAGTACCATTTTCTCCATTTGGTACTTAATATGAATGAGAATATATTTTTAAGAAAATATGACTTCATTTCTCTCTTCGGTTGAAAATCCTTTGCCTTCAAATTCAATGTTTTCTAAATATGTCTTACTATGATAGTTTAAAATCATTTTGCACTTAATTTTATTTTTACAATATTTTTTAAAATTTATATTCCTATTATTTTTCAAAAAAGGTACTTCTTGAATTTTATTGAAAAAATATGAAAGGAATATTTTTTAAACATATTTAGCATGAATGAATCTTTTCTTCCGTTATGACCACTTAATGTATTAAATATTACTCTTTAAGTTTCAAAGGTAATTTTCAAAAAAAAATCATTAATATTTTAGAAAGTTTTATATTTTAAATAAGTTTTTTTCAAAATAGAAAGTATATTTTTCTCAATAAATATTGAAAGTGATCTTTCAAAATCATTTTCATCTAAGATGACATATTTTGATATTACTCAAAGTGAAATGGTTATTTTTACTCAAGAATGTTTTTAATATTTTTAAAAGTATTTTAATCAATGAAATAAACCTTTGATGTTATGTATTTCTTATAAATTATGTATATATGTCTCTTACATATATACCTAGTTTATTATCCCTTTGATAGGGTAATACATGACTTATTATCATTTCTAAAATTCATTCATTATGAAATTTCCTTTGATCATGATTTAAAATAATATTATGAAACTCATTATCTTTTCATGGTTAATTCTTGTGTTATGATTTATAAGTTATTTCAATTATATGGAACACTTAGATTATGAATATGTACTGATGGGTCTGCCCAGCTACTGCTCTAACACATTTGGTAAATCCTTAGTCTCAAGATACATCTTGTATGGTATTAGGGAGTAAACCTAATCCAAAATGGGACATCTTCTGCCATATGATATTATTTAGGTAGTTATCCTTCACTCATGTTTATGTCATGTTATATTTTTGAGTCTACATTTCCTATGGTACCATAATATTATGATACCATATTATTTATGTTATTATTCCATGTGATTACTCATGTGCCTTTTATTTTTGATATTATGTTATATATTTGACCCACACGTTCTTTTTTTTCTTAACATGTTTATTCCCTTACTGAGATATCTAGATCACCCATTTCTTCTTTGTATTCTCAAGGTTATTTTATGTAGTTTTAAAAGATAATATAGATTTTGAATCTCACTTTAGAAAAGTTAAAATAATAAATCCATGTTTAATTTATTTTGTTGTATTATGATCCAAGTCTTCCAAAGACGCTACGACTCATGATCTTTGGGTTGTAATTAATTGGTGTTTTTGTTAAAAAACATTTATGGATATGTTTAAAAAGATTATTTATCAATATAATATAATTCAAAATACAAAGAGTAAGTGGAATAAGGATGTATTGGGCTTGTAATTTGGTTATTCCTAACAAGGTCATTTATGGATTCAATGGTATTAAAGAGGGATAAATGTAAAGGTTTGTCTCAAGAGTATGGGAATCAATAACAAAAATGACTCAGCCATTTTAAATAAAACTTTGTATAATTTTAGATTTTACAAGATCACAATTAATGTTTTATATTGTTAAAAGGCCCAAGTTTATCTTAAGAAATTTATAATAAATATAGTAAAAATTAAGTCTATAATCCCCTCTTGAATGGTAAACATATAATTGGAAAATTTATCATAGTATGAATAATATAAAAAAACAAATCAATATGAACTTTAAAAATTCAAATAATACAAAATTATCTATATTAATCCATCATCCTCCCCAAATAATGATCCATTAAATCCATAATTCTAGGCCTATATCTAATGATTTAATCCACTATTTTACTCATTCAATCTCAACATCATTGAAATATATAACATGGGACTATAAGATTATTATGTGACTCTATGTCTCATAAATCTAAAATTTAGAAAATATCCTAAGGTATAGATTTTTTTCTCAGTTTAAAACTAAAAAAAAGAATTAAAAGAATATATGGGAATAAATAGAGGTTAAAATATCTAGAGAAGTACTCCCCTTTCATCATAATAACTGTAAATCTTTTTTTTTCTTCTTTGTTCCTTTCCATCATATTTATACTAAATAAAAAAATTGAGTGAAAGTGCTAGGGAAATATACTTTAAATATTTAAAGGATAAGGGGATTAAATCCACTACATAATATATTCCAAAAATAATGTTCCAAAAAATAAACTCTTAGAAAGAAAATAAAAAAATGGTTGCCTCCCAAAAATAAATTTTATTTAAATTTAGTTGGCCTGAACTTACCTCATTGAATTATAAAATAATAGTTTCATATAGAGTTTCCAAATATTGATTTTACCATGGATGGATTTATTACATATCCATGGTAGCTGAAATATTATTTATTGTTAAATTTAGATTGAAACTCTTAGTATAAAACCAAAATATGGATATCTTGAGTGTTTCTGTAATGCTTCATACCTTATTGAATCATTTATTTTCTATTTTTGGGAGATTTAGGTGTTTGAGGGGGGGTTCAGTGGAGTTTGAAGCTATAATTCTACTCTAAGTGGTAGTTCATGACATGATAGGATATTCAAACTGTGAATGTTTCCTCACATATGGAAGGGGAATTTCGAGGAATAATTCATTCACAATGTGAATAGATTCAAGGATAAAAACATTGTACTTTGGTGGATGTTTGGTTCATGGTTTAAAGACACATTCACATCAAGAATAATTGGTTTCTTGAAGAGTTCACTATGTGAATGAATTTTCATTTTGTAAAACGATTGTTTCAAGACTATCTATAAATTTGTATTCCTATATTATTTCTCTCATTATCCATTCTTTCCAATAAATTTCTTGGGGATTTTTTTGGTAATTTTTAGAGACATTTTAGCCTATTACCATTTGATTGGATCCTCAGTTTTAAGAGATGGATATTTGGTGATATGAGGTGAGTTCTACCCATTCCCCCTTCGACTTATTTCATTCTTATCATGGGGATTATTAATGGTCATATTTATTTTGATTCAGGGTATAATGAGGTTGGGATTTTGATGATACGTTATAATGACTTGGATAATTCGAGATTCCCTTGTGTGTTTATGAACTTTCCTATGTATCATTATTTACTTGGAATGCATAACAATTCAGAAAGTGTTGATTGAGGTATGGGATCTTAGTTCCCTCTCTGAGGTGACTTGAGTGTAACATTCATAAATAATAAATCATTTTATATGAATAATCATTACATATAATTATGATACATTCTATAATTATAGTGGATTAGTGTCTTTGGAAATCTGGATATATAGAAAATTGGTTTAAAAAACTACGTCACCTCCCACTAAGTTAGTTAGGTCTAATACCCTTCTTTGGAATATAATTCTTAAAATAAATCATTATATCTTGGGGAATATAATATAAAATAATGGGAGAGAAAAAATACCCAGTAAGGGTAAACATTAGAGATATAAATCAATGATCATTTGAAAGTATAACATGAGAATAAAAAGCATGAGAACATGATCATAATAATAGAAAAATACACCATAATATAATAGGGAGAAAAAATTGGTTTTTTTATTTGGTAGATATTTAAACCACCACAAAATGTTTCCATGATGATTTTTAAAATTTTCCAATTAATTTTGTGTCAGAATCCAAATTGTGTTAGTTTCATCCATTAAGCATAATTTTTAGGGAATTATCACAAAACATTTTTTTATTGGTGAATATATATTTTTAGTAGTAGTTCTTCCCATAAAATATACAGATTATATAACATCAGTTTAAACTATCACTTAATATAATAATATATAGAGGTAGTTTAAACCACTGTGAAATAATTTTTGACCATATATATTGGTTTTTTAAACTACCATGAAATAATTTTTTACCATATATAGAGGTGGTTTAAAAAACCACTATATAATGCTATAAAAAACATATAAATAGAAATTTTAACCCCAGAAAATCCAAAAATACATTATTAAATTATAAAAATTAAAACAAACTATTCCGGTAAAAAACATAATTATAACATCTCAAGTTCAAGTTATAAAAAACTAGAATACACCATATCATTAATATAACAAGAATAATAAAAAAAATTAAAATTTAGAAGCAATAATTGCCATGAAAATTAATAAAAATATAAATTCAAATAGCTTTTATGTCACAAAAAATAGAGAAAGGTTCTTATTAATTTATGAAGAAACATTCAATAATTAATAAGGTTGAATAACGAAGAAATTGGAAAGTATTAAAAGGAAAGATATTTATATACTTCTACCAATTGTTCTATATGAATAGAGCATGATCATAATGGGATTCCACTATGAAATAAGAAAATAATTATAAGAAGCAATGAGATTACAATAAAGCTAGAAAATGAACATATACAGGATGAACATGATAAAAAAACAAGAATCTCACACAAGACTTGAATTAAATTGACATAAAAAGGGTAGATAAATATCAAGAGACATGCACAAAGGGTAGATAAATAAGGGAAACCAACGAAAATGATAAATTTACTTCAACACTCCAAATAAAACCATTTAACCATGAATATATCAACCATTAAGAAAGACAAGATAATAATAAGAGGCACAAGAATTAGTGAATTAGAGCTTAGAAGAATGTTATGTTTAACAAATATTGGAATGTAAATCACCCCTTTTTAGTAAGAAGTAAGGCCCAACTACTAAGAATAATGAAAAAGAATTATCATGAAATAAATCATCCCAGAAATCAAAAACATGCAAGACTTGGTAATAAAAATATATTAACGATCTACTAATTCAAAGATTAAAGCATAAAACCAAATCTTTATGAGCATGTAAAACCTAATTAAATCAACACAACATGCACTTAAATATATAATCAAAACATAACCAAAATCAGTAAGGTAAAATGTGTTTATGGGAAAGTGAAGGTTTAAGATCCCCTAAATAAGAAAACATGATGTTCTAATGATAGTAAATGGTTATGGGATCCCTTGGTAGACAATATTGGTGGTTCAACTAAGTCTCCTTTGATATATAAAAATTAAAGTGGAAAAAATTAAAATCCCTCGTGATAATAAAGAACCTATATTTAAACTCAATAACCATAATGACATAAAATAAGTGAGAATAATTTAAAAACCCTGATGTAAAAAGGTACCATGACATATATGGAATTAATTTACAAGATAAAATAATGGTTAAAAAACATGAAATGATTCATGAAATATGATTTTTGAGAAGAAAAAACATGAAAATAGTACTCTCATATCCATAATACAAAATAAAATGAAGAGTTTAATTCTATGGTAGAAGGTTTCATCAGTCACCCAAGTTCAAAATGATTTTTAAAATTCAGCAGCATAGAGAATACATTAAGGTATCATTCAAATTCAATGACTTCCACAACATTCAATCATTTCACAAGCTCTAAACATACAAAAAATATTCCAATGATTATATTCATTTTTCTCCATTGATAACTCATAAAAAATTTCAAGAAAAAACATAATTCAGTTTTTAATAAAGTTAAAACAGAAACCATCACATGTTTTAATAATAATAAGGAGACCATTTTCATCCATGTTTTGAGAATTAGATTGAAAATTTATTGAAAATTGTTAAATAAGTACTATCCTATAATGAGGGTGTGTTTTCCTATTGAAAATGTGGATCCATCCATCATTCTATTTGTAAATAGCAGTCAACAATAAAAGAGACATGTCAAATTTTATACATCATGGGAAATACCATAGGTTCTAGTGAGAAAATCCTAGATAATCAATCTCTTTTTAAAATGATGAGGTGACCAAAAAGATGTATTAAATTAGTAGAGTTATGGGAGATTTAAAATAGTTATTTTTATTTAATTACTAAGTAGATGTCATAACTAAAGAAAGGTCATAAATGATTGAAAGATACTAGAGATTTTGAAAAGAAAAATAAGAGATGGAATCTCAAGGAGTAAAAAAATGAAACAAAACTTAAAGATCCTAAGAATGATGAGTATAATGTAAAATTAGAAATAAAACATATAAAATAAACCAAGGATATTTATTTCAAGCAATGTAAGGGAACTACAAATATACCCTACCTCAAACCTAAAAATGGTATCTCAATCACCATATCAATGTTAGTTAATCATGATTTTAGTTACTCATCAACATCACTGAATCCAAATTCAACCCTAATTACTACCCAAAAAACTAAGATCAACACCATCTCTCTCTAGGTCTTTATTTCCAACTATTGACATCTGTATGAAAATATTCTTGAAAATTTTATAGTTTCTTATATTAAAATTTAAACATAAAACCAATAAATGTTTTTGAACTAAATGATTATGAAGTTGTGTGATATACATGCTCACTCAAACCATAAATCAATGCTATATAACAAGGGAAACATCCATTCATATAATGAGGTAAATAAACTAATTCTTTCTTCAGAGGAAAAATATTTTCATCCTATATCTTTATATCAGCCCCATGTTCCTGGATTGTTCTCCCCTATTGCTGAATTATGCTTCACATTACAATAAACTCCATCTAAGCATGTCTAGGTAGGGAGTAATTAAAACCAGGAGTATATGCTCCTATAATCCCTAATGACCTTCCAAATACCTCAGTTGGTAATGGTCCCAAACCCATCCTGCACACGTGACCAGGGTGCTCCTTCCCAAGGACTTGACAAACCAAATTATCCTGGGATACCCAGATGAACTACGTGGGTTTGACATCCCATAGTTATTTTGTTTTTACCTATAAATCAAGTATTATTAATATTTAAATAAATATATATTAAAAAAGTTAAATGTGATAATAATTAATTGAAATGAAAAATTAATTCATACCACAACTTTTTTGGAAGGATCATTCACATAATTCCCATCAGATTCTGTATGAACATCCAACCAAAGTTATGTTAGGAAGAGTTATTGCCCTAAATTCCTTGAATATATTAAAAAATAAAATAAATAATTTTATACATGAAACAAATAATTTCAACTAAAAAATATTTAAACTAAGGAAAATATAACCATAGTTGGTCTATTTCTAGAAAAAACTAATTGAACCAGAAGTACATGGGATGATTTTTTTAGCTCAACTAAATGCATTTTTCCTCAAAACCCCCTGAAATAAATAACATATAATTTAATAGTAATATATGAAATGTCATATCTTTTTCATATGAATGTATACATGTAAAATTATATTAATATAATAATATATCTTTCAATACCACATGATTCTTAGGGTGACGACTATTAATAAACACCTTCCAGTGCTCTCTAGGTACCCCTTCAGGTACCTTACCATACTGTAGATGAGAGGTCAATTATGTATTATTGAATTCATTCCATAATATCTATTTAAAACATTTCCATTTCTATCCCAAAATTTTCAACATCCACTTTCATTTGATAAGATCATAAATGATAAACCGAAATAACATCTATACAAAGAGATTCATTTTTAAAATATTAGAATTTAATTACATAATGACTTCAATTGAACCATAATTTATTAAAATTACCTTTATCTAGGAATCAAAGACTTAACTCTTCTAAGATTGAGGTATATTCCTCCAATTGGAATTTGTAATCAGAAGGATAATCGACTCGACCACCAACTAGCCTAGAATATGGCCAAATAATTCCATGGCATCGTCTGTGGGAACCCCATAATAGTTAAAGGAGACAAATATCTTCAATCCATGTAGATTATAGACATATGAACTATTCATAATTTTCTCAGTAGTAAAATTGTTTACATCTTTTATGAAAAAATATTTAGTAGTATAAAAAGTTAAAAAAACATTATTAATATTAAAATTTGTACCTATAATCATCACCCTCCAATATCATCATAAAGAAACAGGAGTGAAGACCTATTCCCTCACTGCGGAACCTACTGAAGGGAGAGGTAATGTTACTGATACTATAGAGATAGAGGAGGGTGAGCCAAACACTGATGGAAGGGAGAGTGAGGGTGTGTCAGAGGCGGATTTAGCAGGAGGGTTTTTTTAGTTTAAGTGGTAGGGCTTTTATTAATTGGGGAAAGGGGGTGGTGTACCGCCACTTCAAGTGGCGCTTTTCACCCCCACCCACTTTGCAAGACCACCCCCTTTAATATATATATATATATATTATAATAAATATAATATAAATATAATAAATTTATTATAGATATAAAATACAATAAAAATAGAATTAAAAATAAAAAATATAAAAAAAAAATCATGGGTAAAAATAATAATAAATATATAATTGTAAATATAATAATAAATATGTAATTATAAGAAATTATTATATTTATTATATTTACATATAATTATAAAAAAAATATATAATAAATATATTATAACTATAAAAAATATATTATAAATATAATAAATACCGAGAAAGTTCAGGATCCGAGCGTGCTCAGTCCTAAAATTTATTAACTAATATAAAAGTGCATACAAACAACAAGTCATGTGGTACATGACACCCTAACACCACCAAAAACACAAAGAGTAGCCTAACACCACCCAAAGCAAAACTCATGTGCAATAAAATCCCAAAGTATCCAATCCTTAATCCAACAAGCAACCAACCTGTCACTATGAGACCCAAATAAATAATTGCTACCAGATCCGGCGATCTTGTAACCCCACCTCAATCAATGCCAACACAACCCAATGTCGACACCCCACGTGGAGACAGTCATCTCGAGGCGCCGAACCGCATTCCAATTCGTTGCCCACATCAACCACCCATATTGAGGTCACCACCTCCACATCTCATGGTTGATTTCACGTGATCCATCCTGTCGCTACACCCGAAGTCAACTTGGCTCTTCCATCGCTGTCGGCTCTCCCAGACGCCGCCGACAACCCGCCTCACATCTCATCTCTGTCCAGAACCCGGAATCTCAACGCCATTTCCCTGATCCTCATCCTCCTATGTGTTGCTCCCATCACCAGCCTGTCATCTTCACCTCTTTCGATCATTATGCATCAGTGTTGTCTCATCGAACAGCCTCACCCTGTTGTCCGGCCAACAACTTCCCCACCATCTGAGTCCATCGTGATCTAGAGCAGCACAATCAAGCACCGGTGGAAATCAGATCTGGTTCACCCCCATAGGTGGTCCGCCCCCAGGATCCCAAATCCATCATCGACCTGTTCCCTGCATCTCCCTCAAATGGATTTTCATCTTCGTCAAAGCCTCCTACTGCATCAATATCTCGGGAGATATACCCATGACCTTACTTAAGATTCAGATGAGACAGACCTACCCTATCACCTTGAAGTACATGAAAATTTTTACATTCTTCGCCTACTTCTTCCTGTCATAGGATGTCGCCCCCTTGGTGACCCGCTTCTTCCTCACACCGATGGATTTCTCCACCTATAGTGAAAAATCCAACCTCACACACCCCAGTTCATCCTTCATTGGAGAAACCTCCCTATTAGAGCCAGAGAACCCGTCTGTCTTTTTACAAAGAACCACCCCATCAGACTTGACCTGATGTTGTTTGGCACCATATGCTGCAAACAAATCGAAATGCCATATAATTTCTCCGATTGGGGCACACACCATATTGAGATTTCCAGGACAATCCACAGGAGAGAGAAGCTCTCCATTATAGAGAGAATAGCTCTCCATCCATAAATATAATAAATACATTATAAATATAATAAATACATTATAAGTATAATAAATATATTATAAATATAATAAATTTATAATAAATTGAAAATATTATATATTAAAAAATATTATAAATTTATTATATCTTTAAATTATATACACTTATTTATAATTATTAATATATAATTATATAATTATATATATTTATATTATATAATTATAAATATTTCTTTACAATGATATTTGTAATTATATTTCTTAATTATATATATATACATATATTTTTATAAATATAATTATATAAATAATTTCGTATTTATAAATTCATATTTATAAATATATATTTATAATTATATATATATATTATATTTATTTATAATTGTTATCATGTAATATATATATATATATATATATATATTATAAATCTATCTTAATAAATCAGTATTTATAATTATATATAAATATAATAAATATAATAAACATATAATTGTAAACCTATAAATATTTATTTTATAATTATAATGCATTTATTCAATTTAATAAGAATTATATATATACACATTCAAATCAATATTTATATAATTACAAATATATTTAATGAATTCTAATTCTATATTTAATATATATTTAATATATTTATAAATATTTATTATAGTAATTATATATTAATTATATATTAATTATAAATATTTTTGTAAATATAATTATAATTATATTTTTACTATAAATATATATAATTTTATATTTATCAAAAACATTAATACATATTTATTTATGATAGTACTGATATATTTATTGTAAATATTTATGCTTATATATTTAAAAATAAATCTTAATTAAATTACAAATAAAAAAATATATAATTTGAAGTGGCACTTTGAGCCCTTCGGCCCCACGCTACCCCAAACCCCCAAATATATTATATATATATATATATATAATAAATATATTTATAATAAATATATTTATTATAATAAATATAATTACTAAATTAAATACAATAAATATATAATTATATTTATATTTATTATATTTATAATTGTATATTTATTATATTTATATTTATTATATTTAAAATTATATAGTAATTACCTTTATAATTATATAATTAGTATATTTATTTTAGTAATTATATTTACTATATTCATAAATATGTAATTAGTAATAAATATGTAATTATAATAAATACATGATTATAGTAATAAATATGTAATAAGTAATAAATATGATTATAATAAATATATGATTGTAAAAAATATATATTTATAATTATACTTAGAAATATATTTCTAAATATAGTTATAAATATTTTAAATATTTTAAATACATTTAGACAAATATGATTATAATAAATATATTATTATAATAAAAATATAATCATAAAAAATAGGAAATTATATTTATAAATAAATAAATATATAATTTCATATATTAATGTTAAATATATATATATTTAATAATATGTATATGTATAATTATATTTATTTATAATTGTAAATATATATTTATATATAATCGAAAATATATTTAAAAAATATATATAAATATATTTTAATAATTATATTATTTTAAACATATTTATAATATTTGTAATAATATTTAGAAATATATTTATATAGTTATAAATATATACATATTTATAAACCAATTTATAATATTTTTAAACAAATAATAAATAATAAATAAATATTTATAAATATGAATGTATTTTTATAAATTTAAATATACATATATATATAATAAATAGAATTAGAATTCTATCTCTATAAATAAATATATCTAATTATATAATATAAATATTTATTATGAATATAATAGATAAATTATAAATAAAAAATATAATAAATTTATAATTATAAATATAAAAATTAAATAAATATAAATATAAAAAATATATGATAAATATAAAATAAATATTTATATATTTACAACTATATATTAAATATTTATATAATAAATATAAATATATTAAATTTATAATTATAAATATAATAAATATATAATCATAAATATAATAAATATATAATCATAAATATAATAAATATATAATTATAAATATAATAAATATAAACATAGAAAATATAAAATTAAATAAATAAATATATATATAATTATAAATATGCATATAATTATAATTATATTTATTTAGAATTTAGAATTTATATTTATATAAATAAATTTATATTTGTGAACATATATTTAATTAATATATATATAATATGTAACACCCCAAGCTTCCACGGTACCCTTCTCCTTCAATAATGCAATGGCTTGCATTGTACGCAAGTTCGAGTTCTAACACACCGCGACTAATCAAAGTAGCCGTTATGAATAGTAATACCTACTTTTTAAAATTATAGAAATTTTATATTTCAAAATGGAATTCATTTTTGTATTCGGAATATCGAAATTATCCTAAGTTGAATTTTTTGTAATTTTCTGAGAACTTCCAATTTTTTATGAATAGAGAAAAATACTTAAAAACAACTTTTTTAATCAAAATAAATTATAGTGATAAATTATACTATTGAGTAGTTTTAAAGTATAATTAGAATTTATTTTTACCATTCTATCCAATGGTGGTCATTAGAATTAATTTCACTTTGAAATTGGACATAAACAATTGTCAATCTTTTGCTATATATTGTTTCTTAAAAACACGCTATTTGTTGTGACAGTGAGAATTAATTATAAAATTAATTCATACAACATATATGTTTGGAATTTTGTAAAAAAGACATCATTTTTGAATTCGGAATATCAATTATAACTTAGGGTGAATTTTTGGCATTGTTCTGAAAAATTTCAATTTTTGATGAATAGTGAAACCACTAAGTGGTAGTTAAAAAACTGATTTTTTGTTTAAATGAAACTTTACTGCTTCTATGAATTTAATTTCAAAAATATGACATACATGGTTGTAATTAGGATGTAAAACATGGTTCAATGAGATTAAAATAATTTTTTGGTGAATAGTAACTTTTAAGTTTTATTAATCGTGATTAAAGGTAATTAGTGAAATTTAAGGTAAAAATGATATTATAAAAATATGAAAATACTTTTACACTTGTCTTGACCTTATTGGATGGGTCATGGAAGACCAAGACAATCAATGGGTCAACTTGGGGACCCCATGGATCCACTTGGGTAAGAAAATGACATTAATAACTTTTTATTTAAAGTAAAAATAAAATTGTTACAAACAAGTGTTGTTTTACTAAAACAATTATTAAATGGGGTTATATAAGTTAAGTTTTTGACTATAAATATTCGTTGGAAATATATAAAGATTTCCTACATCATGGTATTTTTTTATAATCTTTAGACATTAAATAAATTAAAATTATTATGACACCATGATGATGCAGTGATTACCTCATTAACTAACGATTAAAATAAATTGAAAAGATAATGTAAAATCTAAGACTTAAACTTGTCAAAAACCTATTGGATGAGTAGATTTCGAACCCTTATCACCTTATCCTAGAAATATATAATTGTGGGACCTCTAAAATCCAAAAATAATTTCATAATAATGTAATATTTCATGACTTTCCAAGAGTGCCCCTCCTCTCCTCTTATAAAAGGCCCCCACCTCTACCACCCTATTCACACCTTCAAAGCCTTTTGGCTCGGCCAAAATCTGACCAAATACTCTCTAAACTTACCAATCTTACTCCTAGAAGCCTCACTATGGGCAGAAGTCTTCCCAAGGAAGCCTTTGGCTCAAATCAAACAGAGTTACCCGATTTTAAGGTAATGTCTTCTCTTATCCTCTTTTGTTTTATTTTGCTTCTCCCACCCATTAATCTCTTTTTATTCCTTTATTTTGTAACAACAGAATTATATTAAATATACTAATATGTTTATATGAGAAGGATTTGATCTAAACTTACACACACCTCCGTCTAATGGTTCTAGAACATACTGTTTCCGTGGATGACGAATTACTGCCTCACGAAACGATGATTATTCTATCTTCTCCTACCACCTCTCATGGTGTCCATTATGATGGAACTATATTTATTTATGATATATATTATATTTATTTCCTCTATATGCTTATTTATTTTACATTTAAAACATACCTTTATGCTTTGAATGTTGTGCAAATACGATAATTTCATTTGAGGAAGTGTGGACTACCACCCCCTCATGTGATGTGACTCGTTCATGAAATACATGTAATATATAAATAATGAAATTAATAAACTTATGTGACCTATATAACATATATATTACACTATAATTATAGTTATTATATATATATATATCATTTAGTTTTAATTCCTTTAAATACGAAATAGAAATGAAAGTAGCGTTCATGCGTATGTACGGCTTACCGTCTCCATGAACGGTGCATTTCATTTCTTACCTCTGAATGTTATGTAATAATATAAAAGAAAGTATATAATGGATATATATGATATATATGATATCTACATCATGAATATAATTCTGGATATAATGGATATTCTACCACATAAACAACTTGTAATTATAAGAAGTTTATTGTTGACACAAGTATCAAAGATCGTCAAAATGACCGTTATTAACATAAATGACTACATGATTTTCATAACATGGTAATAGGTAATATAAAAGGGATAATGGACATTAAAAAGGTTCTTAAGTAAGTATATATTAACTCTAGTTCATTATTCAGGCGATTAAAGAACGATCAAGTCAAGTCAGACACGAGGTAAGGGAACTTCTTAACCCAATTTTCGTTCTTTGGGTTAATCTCCTACTTTAAAATTATGTCATGATATTATTATGTCCTATCTTGTATTTTTACTTTCTTTATGTGTACTTATAGTGAATACACATAATAGATATATTTTATTTAAAAAATGTTTTTTGTAAGGGACATCGTCTCAATCTCCTTTCATTTAGGCATATTTTGTTTTACACACAACTTTTCTTTATATGGTGTATAAACCCCTTTGAATTTTACGTTTAATCAAAAGGAATATTTTTTATACGAAGAGTTTTACTAAATGACAAAAGGTAATTTTGTTTTTGTCGTACGTATGCGGCGACAACAACTTCTCTGCCGCCGTGACCATTATTTGAGTTTCAGCTTCCTCCACAAGACATAACTTTTTTTAAATGAAAAATAAATACAAAGCTTTAATTTTATTTTATTTTGGTATTGAAAATGTTTTTGAAAGTGTTTTTTTATTATATTAATATGTTTTATTGATATCTTGTGATTGAAATGTGGAAATGCAATGTTTCCTTTATGCATGTTTTATGTCATACGATTATGTTATGGTTTATGATATGTTTAAACCTGTTCATATGAGGAATGGATTGGACTTAATAAGTGATGGGTGGAGCCCGCTATAGATTCTCGATGCATCGGCAGGTCTCATGAGACAAACTAGTGTCTTGGGACGAGGCCTTGACAAAATATTATTTGTAGTCTTGGTATGAGGCCTTGGCTACGTGGTTATGATAGTCTGACATTATCTATTCCATCATTGTGAAAGTGGTTATTGATATTGCATATGATTATTCAACCAGTAGAATATCCATGTAAATAATTAAATGGCCTTATATCATTTTATTTTTTCCATATTATGTTGAAGTTAAATTTTAAAATGCTTTTGTTTTAGTTATAAGTTGCCTTAAATGTTTATCTTTATTTATGAAAGCTTCTGCTATATTATTATCCTTACTGAGCATCTGAGCTCACCCATTTCAATGTTTTAATTTTTCCAGGATGTGATGAATTATTTTATGAATGACCTGTAGGGATATTATGAGGGGATATGAAGACAAGAAGTTTTTGTAGTTTTGTTTTACTTTATGATGTAATGTAAAGTTTATGAATGTATCTAGTGATTCCAAGGCTACTAAACTAATCGGTCTTTCGAGACTTGATCTTTTGTGATCATGCCAATGTTACGCAATAATGCACTGACTCTGGGTAACTGGGGTCGGGGCATTACAATTGGTATCAGAGGTTGTTTAGTACTAACCTTGGAAGTTTGATTTAGAAAAACTCTGATTAGAGCACATAGCCCTAAGATAGACTTTGAGGATTAGAATAACTTCCTAGAATTTTGGTATTATAGAGATTTTGTGAGTTTTCCAAGAAATAAATCCCTGTCTGGATACAATCAGGTAGAGGTGGGTCTGGCACAGATGTACCTAGGGGTAAAACCCAAAAACACCGCTTTGAGCTAGACTCGAACGGGAACTGGTGCACGACAACGGGCCTTGCTACACTCTTGGTTACGACGCTCCCAGGCGATATGCTTAGGATAATTATAATTTTCCTTACAAACTATTATGAAGGGTTTATGAGTATATAATTCCTCAAAGAAAACATTTTTATGAGAATGGATTACATCCATAAATAGTTCAATTTATGTTAAGTGTTTTATAAGTATGGAATTATGTATTTCGATTTATAAAATAATCTTGTTTATGACATTGTTTAGAAATGGTGCCTAGTGGAAGGAATGGAAACCGTATCAATGCACGCACTCCATGTAGGGATTTCACTCTTGCTAAAGATAATTATAATGGAGTTGGTGATACAACTGGTGCTGATCATCTTATCACCATACTGGGACAACTCACCCAGGTAATGAATAATAACCTTAATCGTATGGAGCACCCTGATCCGCAATGTGGAGGATTAATGATAGACTTCTTCATGAGGCAACAACTGCCAACATTTAATGGGGATATAAATCCATTAGTAGCTGAGCAATGGATAAACTCCTTAGAGAAAATATTTTACACCTTGGGGAGTAGCAAAAGGGAGAAGGTTGTCATGGCAGTTTACCGCCTCACTGGAGATGCCGATCAATGGTGGTCGCTAATTAAAAACATGAAAGAAGATGAAGAAGTATCTAATATGGAATGGAGGGAGTTCAAAGAGATTTTCTTAGAAAAATACTTCCTTCGTCACTATAGGGAAGATATGGAAAGGAAATTTCTGAGTCTAAGACAAAAGCATGAGAATGTTGCAAAGAATGAGGCCAACTTTACAAGGTTAGCGAGGTATGCTGCAGATTATATACGTAACCCAAGAAGTAAGATTGATCGTTTCTTTGATGGGTAAAAACCATTTCTCCGTTGAGCTTTAGTATCATAATCTTTCTCAACGTATGAAGATATAGTCTCGTGTGCTATTAAGACATAAAAGGAATTCTCTAAATCTTACGACAATAAAGTAAAGCAAGAGAAGAAGAGAATTGTGGAACAAGAGATAGATAAAGGGAAAAAGGGAAAGAAAGATTTTCTATTATGTGATAATTGTGGGAAGAATCACCCTGGTATTTACCTAAAAGGAATGAGAGTTTGTTATAAATGTGGAGAAAAAGGTCACCAGGCTCGTGATTACAAGGGAAAGAAAGAGGCTAGCAATGTTGAATCTTACAATTGTAGGGAAATGGGGCATTATGCAAATGAATGCCCTAATAATCAGGGAAAATTACCTTAGAAAAGTCCAAGGGATCAAGTCCAATCTTATGCTGTTACTATAGTTGAAGTGGAATAATTAATTTATTGGTGCTTTTAGACTCAAGGATTATATTATGGTTATAAGAATAATGTGATATATATAAGGATTGTACTGCAGTAATTGTTGTTTTCATTAAGGTTTTAATATGATGAAGGTAATCATATTTTTATATGTGACAATAAGAGAAACTTTACATTGTTTGAGGAATCTGATGACACAATTGATTTTGGAATTTAGAGACCTTTTAGAGAATGTTTGGACAGAGGTGTTTTGGATAACTATAAAGGTTGGAATGGATTAAGTTGAACTTTGGATAGTATTGTTTAAGGTTAAAACATTTATGAAGAGTATTTTTGGAATATTATAATACTATAGTTTTAGGAAAAGGACAACCTGCAGGTTGGGGGATAACTCATCGCATCGGACAAAGCTGTAGGAATCGAACCGACAACCATAGTGAGACTAGACTTTATTACCTACCACTAGCCTACAGGAAGTACCTGGTTATTATAAAATAGTTTTCCTAATCTAAATGGTATGTGTTAATATTTATAACCTTATACAATTAGGATAAATAGAATATTTTTGAGTTCTGTTACCATTTGGAGTGAAAGATGGGTTTGTGGTAAAAATTTATTAAAGAATGAAACTCTATATGACAAGTAAGTATATTTCCTTACTTTCTTAGTAAATCTCTTAAATAAATTCCTCAACTTTATGAAAGGTAACTAAAAACAAAAACATGGTCGGTTAACTTTTCCTACTGGGGAATCAATGATCATTTAACCAATCAAAAGTTTGTGATTTTATTGTAGTTAATCTTTCTCCTAATCCTATTTTATACAACTCTCCATCAGACCTTAATGGTTTGTTTTTCTTCTATATCTATATTTTTATAGAATCCTAGTTTGGGAAATCTCAAGTGACCTATGTACTTCTCTTTCATTCTTTCAAAGTTATATTTTTATTAACCTTATTTCCGATGTGGGTTTTCCACAAAAGAATTTTCTATTTTCAACCTTTTATTTTCGAAGAGCAATTTCAAATTGCGAGGATGCAATTTATTGAAGGAGGGTAGAATGTAACACCCCAAGCTTCCATAGTACGTTTCTCCTTCAATAATGCAATAGCTTGTATTCTACGCAAGTTCGAGTTCTAACACACCGTGACTAATCAAAGTAGCCGTTATGAATAGTAATACCCACTTTTTAAAATTATAGAAATTTTATATTTCAAAATGGAATTCATTTTTGTATTTGGAATATCGAAATTATCCTAAGTTGATTTTTTTGTAATTTTCTGAGAACTTCCAATTTTTTATGAATAGTGAAAAATACTTAAAAACAACTTTTTTAATCAAAATAAATTATAGTGATAAATTATACTATTGATTAGTTTTAAATTATAATTAGAATATATTTTTAAAATTTTATCCAATGGTGGTCATTAGAATTAATTTCACTTTGAAATTAGACATAAACAATTGTCAATATTTTGATATATATTGTTTCTTAAAATCACGCTATTTGTTGTGACAACGGGAATTAAATATAAAATTAATTAATGAAACTTATATGTTTGTAATTTTTTAAAATATACATCATTTTTGAATTCGAAATATCAATTATAGCTTAGGGTGAATTTTTGGCATTGTTCTGAAAAACTTCAATTTTTGATTAATAGTGAAACCACTAAGTGGTAGTTAAAAAAATGATTTTTTGTTTAAATGAAACTTTACCACTTCTATGAATTTAATTTCAATAATCCAACATACATGGTTGTAAATAGGATTTAAAATGTATTTCAATGGGATTAAAATAATTTTTTGCTGAATAATAACTTTTAAGTTTTATTAATCGTGATAAAAGGTAATTAGTGAAATTTAAGGTAAAATGATATTATAAAAATATGAAAATACCTTTACACTTGTCCTAACCTTATTTTATGAGTCATGGCCGACCAAGAAAATCTATGGGTCAACTTGGGAACCCCATGGTGCCACTTGGGTAAGAAAATTACATTAATAACTTTTTATTTAAAGTTAAAATAAAATTGTCACAAACATGTGTTCTTTTACTAAAAAAATTATTAAATGGGATTATATAAGTTAACTTTTTGACTATAAATATTCATTGGAAATCTAAAACAATTTCATACATCATGGTATTTTTTTTTATAATTTTTAGACATTAAATAAATTAAATTTTTTATGACACCATAATGATGCAGCGATTAACTCATTAACTAACGATTTAAATAAATTGAAAAGATAATGTAAAATCTAAGACTTACACTTGTCAAAAAACTATTGGATGAGTAGATTTATAACCTTTATCATTTTATTCTCGAAATAAATAATTTTAGGACCTATAAAATCCAAAAAGCATTTCATAATATTGTAATATTTCAGGACTTTCAAAGAGTGCCCCTCCTCTCCTCTTATAAAAGGCCGCCACCTCTACCACCTTATTCACACCTTCAAAGCCTTTTGGATCAGACAAACACTGCCAAAATACTCTCTAAACTTCTCTATCTTACTTCTAGAAGCCTCACTTTGGGTATAAGTCTTCCCAAGGAAGCCTTTGGATCAAATCAAAAAGAGTTACCTGATTTTAAGGTAATGTCTTCTCTTATCCTCTTTTGTTTTATTTTGCTTCTTCAACCCATTAAACTGTTTTTATTCCTTTATTTTTTAACAAAACAATTATCTTAAATATACTAGGATGTTTTTATGAGAATTATTTGATCTAAAAATACACACACCTCCGTCTAATGGTTCTAGAACATACTATTTCTGTGGATGGCGAATTACTGCCTCACGAAACGATGATTGTTCTATCTTCTCCTACCACCTCTCATGGAGGCCATTATGATGGAACTATATTTATTTAAGATATATATTATATTTATTTTCACTCTATGCTTCTGTATTTTACATTTAAAACATACCTTTATGATTTTCATGTTGTGCAAATGCGATAATTTCATTTGAGGAAGTGTGGACTACCGCCCCCTCAAGTGATGTGACTCATTCATGCAATACATGTAATGTATAAATAAAGAAATTAATGAAATTATTTGACCTATATAAAATATATATTACAGTATAATTATAATATATATATATATATATCATTTAGTATTAATTCCATTAAATATGAAATAGAAATGAAATTAGCATTCATGCGTACGTACGAATTACCATTTCCATGAACGGTGCATTTCATTTCTTACCTCTGAATGTTATGTAATATTATAATGGCAAGTATATACTGGATATATATGATATATATGATATCTACATCATGAATATAATTCTGTATATAATGTATATTCTACCACATAAACAACTTGTAATTATAAGAAGTTTATTGTTGACTCAAGTATCAAAGATCGACAAAACGACCGTTATTAACTTAAATGACTACATAATTTTCATAACATGGTAATAAGTAATATAAAAGGGATAATGAACTTGAAAAAGGTTCTTAATCAAGTAGATACTAACTATAGTTTATTATTCAGGCGATTAAGAAACGATTAAGTCAAGTCGGACACGAGGTAAGATAATTTCTTAACCCAATTTTCGTTCTTTGGGTTAATCTCCTACTTTAAAATTATGTCATGATATTATTATATCCTATCTTGTATTTGTAATTTCTTTATGTGTACTTATAGTGAATACATATAATAGATCTATTTTATTTAAAAAATGATCTTTGTAATGGACTTTGTCTCAATCTCCTTTCATTGAGGCATATTTTGTTTTATACACAACTTTCCTTTATACGGTGTATAAACCCCTTTGACTTTTACGTTTAATCAAAAAGGAATCTTTTTTATATGAAGTGTTTTACTAAAAGACAAAAGGGAATTTTTTTTTGTTGTATGTATGTGGCGACAACGACTTCTCCGCCGCCGTGACCATTATTTGAGTTTCAGCTTCCTCTACAAGCCATAACTTTTTTAAATGAGAAATAAATACAAAGCTTTAATTTTATTTTATTTTGGTATTGAAAATGGTTTTGAAAGTGTTTTTTATTATATCAATATGTTGTGTTGATATCTTATAATTGAAATGTGGAAATGTTATGTTTCCTTTATGCATGTTTTATGTGATACAATTATGTTATGGTTAATGATATGTTTTAACCTATTCATATGAGGAATGTATTGGACTTAATAAGTGACGGGTGGAGCCCGCTATAGCTCCTCGATGCATCGGCAGGTCTCATGAGACAAACTAGTGTCTAGGCACGAGGCCTTGACAAAATATTATTTTTAGTCTTGGAACGAGGCCTTGGATACGTGGTTATGATAGTTTGGCATTAGGAATTCCATCATTGTGAAAGTGGTTATTGATATTGCATGTGATTATTCGACCAGTAGAATATCCATGTGAATAATTAAATGGTATTATCTCATTTTACTTTTTCCATATTATGTTGAAATTCAATTTTAAAAGGCTTTTCTTTTAGTTATAAATTGTCTTAAATGTTTATGTTTATTTATAAAAGCTTCCGCTATATTGTTATCCTTATTAAGAATCTAAGATCACCCCTTTCAATGTTTTAATTTTTCTTGGATGTGAAGAAGTATTTTATGAATGACCTGCAGGGATAGTATGTGGCGATATGAAGATAAGAAGTTGTTGTAGTTTTGTTTTACTTTATGATTTAATGTAACATTGATGAATGTATCTAGTGATTTCAAGGCTACTAAACTAATCGGTCTTTCAATACTTGATCTTTTGTGATCATGCCAATGTTACGCAATAATGCACAGACTCCGGGTAACTAGGGTCGGGGCGTTACATAATAAATAGATAATCATAAATATAATAAATATATAATCATATATATATAATCATAAAGATATATAAATATATATTTATAATTACATTTAAAAATAATAATTACATTTTCAAAATATATTTATAAATATGCGTTCAAAAATGGGAAATTATTTTAATTATATTTATAATTTGGGGGATGGAGAGACTCTCTCTCTAGAGTGGAGAGATTTTCTCTCTTGAATTTCATGGGAATTGCTATAGAAATCATGGTAATTATGTCCGCTTTGAGAAAGAGATAATGAGTCATTTTGAGATGTTTAGATTGTGCAAGAAACCGTCCTCATCCAGTGACGAAGTTACGAGAGATGATGGTTTTTTACATGGGGCGTTGTTGAAGAATGAAAAGCCCAAATCAGGGCATCACTCGGGCGTAGACTCGGGCTTAGGCAGCCAACAACCTTTCACTTCGAAACCCGGTTACCGAAGATCATCAGTTTTAGACCTATGGATGGTGAAGACCTCTTCTCAGTGAAAATATGGGGAGTGGGTTGTGCCTTATCCCCGATTCATTCCCAAATAAGTGCATGACCCAGTTAGGCCTTCAATTTTTCAGCGATGACATTTGGTTGCTGGAACAGGCTGTGTATGGAGAGGGAGCCGACAATGGATCTCTGTGGTATTTTGGGCATGCTCGTCTAGCTCTAGCGACGATGAGACGAGGATGGACATATCCAGTGAACAGGTGCGGGCTCCTAACAGACATGTGATTTTTCAGATATGGGTTCCCAGCGGCGGGTGGTGCGACAACGCGGCTCTATCAGTGTTCCAGCTACTGTCATGGCAGTTCATTTGGATGATCTTCTTCTTAGGAGGATGCATTCCCACTGATAGGTGGGGTGATGGTGGGATGAGCTTGCAAGACCAGACTCACCGAAGTGAATGACCTCGGGGTGGTCAACTGTGGATCGGAGCAGGTCAACGATCGTGATTGGAGCAGATATCATCGGGACACGGGGTGGCTGAAGAAGTTGACATCAGGTCATCTGTCTTGGAGCTTGTTGGAGACAACTGGTGTGCGCTAATGGAAATGGGTTGTGATTTTGGGTCTTTGGGCCTTTTATTTTCAAACTGTTTTATTTGTTGGGCTCTTGCTTTGATTGATTTTGGAGGGTGTTGGTCCGCTGTGTGTTTGGTGGCGCTTATGTCACATTCTTGTAATGGTGTTTCTGTTTCATTTTGTTTTAATAAAATTTTGGGACCAAGTACGCTTGGATCCTGAACCTTCCTGGTATTTATAATTATATATAAATATTTAAATATAAATAAACCTTATATTTAAAATATATAAATTTATATATAATTATTTAAATACATAAATAAACCATATTAAATTTATGTATAAATATAAATATATATATATATATATATAAACATTATTACAATTATTTATATTTATATAAATAAACCTTATTAAATATTAAATAATTATTATAATTACACATTTATTATAATTATATAATTATTATAATCATATAATTATTAAATTTATAATTATATATTTATTATATTTTTAATTATATATTAATTATATTTCTAATTATATAATTATTATAATCATATATTTATTATAATATTATATTTATTTTAATTACAAATTTATTATAATTATATATTAAATAAATAATTAATATATATCGATAATTATAATTATTTTAAATATATATTTATAATAAATATATCATAATTATGTATTTATTATATTTATAATTATATATTCATTATAATTTTAATTATATATATATATATTATAATTATATATTTATTATAATTATATATTTATTATAATTGTATATTTATTATAATTATATAATTAATATATTTCTAATTATATTTTTATTATATTTTTGTATTATTTATATTTTTATATTTATTATAATTAAATATTTATTATAATTAAATATTTATTATATTTATAATTATATAATTATTATAATTTAATATTCATTATATTTATATATTTATTTTATTGTACTTTTATTATAAATAAATACATATTTATATATGTGATAAATAAATTTATTAAATATATTGATATATTTATATATAACTGTATAAATATAGATTTATAATTGTATAATTATACTTATATTAATAAATATAATTTTAAATAATCTCACGTTTTTAAATTTATATTTATAAATATTTTTTAAAAATTGTAATTATTTATTTTTAAATGTAATTATATATATAATAATGTAATATATATATATATATATATATATATTATTAATGTTTGTTTGAGGATAGAACACCATTCGAAGTGGCGCTCTGGCACATCAAATCAATAGCGCCACTTCAAGTGGTACTATTGTGACCCATTTTTCAAAAAAAAAAATAGACATTTAAAAAAAAAATCAAATGCCCCTAATGGGAAACTTGTCCATATGTCAAATTTTTATATAGGGAAGATGGAGGGTGTCTATGAAATTATAGGGGGAGAAGGGTAGATCATTAGGTGTCAGTGTGGTCGAGGGAATGTCAAATGAGAGTCGGATAGGACCAGTGAGATGCTTATTCCTTGGAATTCCTATATATAGTGACCCATGCTTAACATATATTGATATTACATCAATATAACTGAATATTAAGTACATTACAAAAGCATATGCCTGAGTACTATAATATTTTAGTGTCATTGAAAACTTAGAACAAAATCTTCTAACTTAGTAATGATTCCCACAAAGATCATCCCCTTTAGTACTAATTCTTAAATAAATCTTCATATCATAGGGAAAGGAAACATTAGAAAGGGGTGATCTCATATGCTCAGTAAGGGTAAACAATGGAGATATACATGATAATAAGGGTATGAGAATGTGATCACAACATTAGAAGATCATACCCTACATATAAAAGAAAATAAACATGAATCATGAAATAAATATTGGTAGTTTATAATCTATGAATCATATGGTAATCAAGATCATGATCCATGAAATAATAACATAGGAATAATATATTGAATTTGTTGCATATACATAAGTATAGAAAATACTATGTCAAGGAAACCTACCAAGATATTCATTACATGTTGTGCTTGGGCTAATAAACCATGTACCTACTTTGTTCTTAGGATGAAAACCCATATACCCTCTTATTCTGGGCATGGGATGCCCACCCATGTACCCTCTTATTTTAGTCTTGTAATTCCCTACAGTTTTGTTGGTGTTGGTGGCCTAGAACCAACTACTTTGTAATTTATTCATTAATAAATTCTTTATCACCTCTTGATTGTTCTTCTGCGTGACAATGCATGTGATAATGTCCTAAGGACAGCTATTTCATTAATGGGTCATAGCGGATCCCTGCTATAATGAGAACCCCGAAGTGTCATAACACTATTTTTGAATATATATTCTATGGCCGGATGATATTATTTAAGGGACACAAATAATATAGGTCATTAGGGGTGAGGACTAATAAAACTTTGAGGCACCTTCTCATGGTGTGCGCCCATGGTAATATCCAGGAGGATATTTTGAGAACGAGACCCACCAGTAGGAAATCAAAATTTCATTGTGTCATTGGATGTTCCTATTTACGGACATGTGTAGTGGTCCTTAGACTTTAAGATTATTATTAATGGGTATTACAACTCGTGCACTTAGATGTATTGATGAAAACTGTGACGACACACTGTTCGCAGCGAGGTAGGATACGTTGGGTGCGTCACGAGTAATACTGCATTACTAGATAATGCGAGAAAGGATTTGTCCCTTCTGTTCCATAACAGAAGTAGATATCTCGGGCCCTTTGATGGATTTGATATAGCCTAAATAAATCCATGGCCACAGTGAGGTATGAGCGAGTTCAATTCCGGGAAGTCAAAGAATGAATAATCGAGCACATGGGTTGATGGCACTAGCATGAAACCCACTTAATTAGAGACATCGATACAAAGGGATTATATTACATGGTAAGCGTTTGTAGGAGGTGACACATCACTGCGGTGTTAACTTCTTTTTCTAGGGGTGCCTTGGTGTTTTTCTAGACGCTAACCTTGGACTTTAGGTAGGATCCGCCTAATGCCACTGAGAAAGAGGCCTAGAGGGTCACACCCTAAGTGTGTCCATGTATCTCAGTTAAATATTAATTTAAAAAGTTAAATAAATATTATTCCCGACTGTGGTTTAATAATTATTTTAGAATGCCTGATCGCATTTATTTCGACACTAGTTATTTGAGAGAATATATTATGGGTGAAATAATATATATTTATTAGCGAGTAATGCAGTTACATTTATTTAAGAAATAAATAGCCATTACTCAAGGTCTAATAAATATGGTGGACGAAATAAATGAAATAAAAAATAAAATTACACGCCGTGTATATTTATATACACGCCATGTAGTTTTTTTTAGGATTCATGAGAAAATATTGTTTATTTAATTAAATGATACTAAATGTAATACATTGGGTGCATGTCAAGTAATAATGATGGTCAACTGTCATTATTAAGACATGGGGTATTACTAAGAATTAAATGAAATGATTAAATGCTTTTGGGTAACTAATTCATTTTATTATTCTAAGTAGTATAATCCCAATTACATTATTCTCATAGAAACAGATCCATTATTGTGCACAACGGATTTGGAAATACTCTCAATCCAAGAGAGAATTCCCTTTCCACCAAGAACGCTTTCAAGTTACGAGAGCGAGATCCTCCACCGGATCAAGGCGGTAGAAGGCGGACATCGCAAGTGAAGGTTCTTCCGTGCTAGCACCCAGAGATCCCTTCAGCGACGTCCAAAGATACATGGAGCACGTGTGGATCACCGCTAGTGGAATCCTGTACTTGGATTTTACGACGCAACGACAGATCACAAGATTGCGACCGGAGACTCCAATGAAGAAATAATTCCATCGAGGTGATTCTTATGAATTAATTAAATTAATTATAACAAACATATGATGATCCTATCTCACGGGTTCCAGGACTCTTCTTTTCTTTTTCATTCTTTGTTCTATTCTGAATATTCGGCGTTTTAAATCATGACGGATCTCGGATTGAACATTGTTTAACATTAAAATTAATGTTGGGTAAACCCACCAATGTGCTTCCACTGCACCCGGAACCTACAAGTTTACCATCTTATTCTGGGCTTAGGATGCCCTCTTATTTCAGGCTTGAGATACCCTCCCATGTCACCTCTTGTTTTCTGGCTTATGATTCCCTCTTGTTTTAGGCTCGAGATTCCCTCACATGTATCATCCTGAATTGGGATTAGTATACCCTCTTAGTTTGGGCTTGGGATTCCCTCCTATGTACCCTCTTCTATCGGGATTAATATGTCCTCTTATTTAGGTCTTGAGATGTCCTCCCATGTACCCTCCTGATTCGGGCTTAGGATACGCTCTTGTTTCAGGCTTGGGATTACCTCCCATGTACCCTTTGATCTCTTATAATATTTATCATTACCCAATTCATTGGAGGGAGATATAGGTCACACCTTTCACTTAATTAAATCATACAAGCATGTTTTCAAGATAAAAAACATTTATCATATCATGACCCATGAAAAGAGATGAGTTTTATAAAAAAAATCATAACCCATGAAATGAAATGTGTATCATTAAAATTTCATCACATCATAACCTATATAAAATATATATGTTTCCTAATACTTTCATTAAATCATAACCTGTGAAACGAATTGGGTTCCAAAATCAAATAACATGTGGAAGAGATATGAGTGTTGTAAAAATCATGCCATAAAAACATAAACCATTCAAGAAATAATATGAATGGAATTCTTAGATAATATCCCCAATAAAGATTAAACTACATCAAAGGATTCCATCTTATATAGAGAAGGATTTTAAAATATCACTTGGAGAAATTATTAATGGAAACAACCTTTCATTAAAATTAACTTTTTAAAACCTAGAATATATTCAAAATCATTTTCTGAAAAAAAAACACTTTAAAAACATATAATGTAATATGTAAAATCATTGAAATCATTTCTTGAATAAAATGTATCTTCCAATTTTAAAAATTATCTTTAAAACACAAATCATTTTAAAACCTTTTTAAAAAAAATATATTTGAAAACATATAAAATAATCTTGAAAACATATAGAAATCATTTTACTTTGAAAATTCATTAAAAATTATATGGAAATATTGAAAAAAATTGAAAAACTTTTTCCTTTCAGAAAATATAAATGGAGCTTCAAAACATTTAAAAAACTTTTTAACCATAAAACACTTTTGAAAACCTTTTTTAGAAAACATGGTTTTGAAAGAACACAAATTTTTGACCGAAAGGAGAAATAATGGAATATTTTTATAATTTTTTTTATTAATTATATTAAGTACCAAAGAGTGAAAAAAATGGTACGAATACATTAATATATCATGTATAACCATAGGATAAGAAAATTATTAAGTGTTATTGATATATGTATCATAATAATTCATCAATTAAAGCATAATAAAAAATAATCTCGATAAATGATGAGATTGTAGCAATAAACTATTACCACTTTGGTAAAATTGAATCTTAATATACATTAGATAATAACATTAAATGATGCTTAAAATATCATTAAATAATGATATTAATGATATAACATGTAAAAGGGTAGTATATACACCCCATAGAAAAATATAGGTGCATAACTTGGCACGTATCTCAAAGAAGGAAACCTGAGGGAAAATTTACTTTACCGATTAGGTATCTTTTGAACCATAAAACCCATGAAATAAAGATAATAAAAAAGATATGTAAATACCCATAAATTTAAGTATAATAATCATATAATAAATTCATGGGAAATATATAAACCACACAAAAATTATTTGTGAATAAGGCATGTTTCTCACGGATTAAATAGCGAGATGAGAAAACCCTTACCTTAAGTCCTAGATTTCATTGTATACGTTCCAAAATATATAATAATAAATATAAGTTTATTATAAATATACCAAATAACCATATTCATATATATAATACCATATATTATTCACTTATAAATTTATATTACCGATTTATTAACAATTCCATGTTATAACAACGTTTCAGGTAATAACCGCTTTGTTTATCATATGCGTTTTGACTTGTTATTACCAATACTATTACATAGATCATGTATTAATTATTTTTATAATGTAAAACATGATTTATATATCATATATACTCAATATATTAATATTTATAACAATATATAAAAGATAAATATATGAAATGGAATACACTGTTCATGGAGATGGTAGGTTGTACGTATTCATGAACATTGTTTTCGTTTTCTTGTCATATTGAAAGAAATGTAAATGAAATATATGTATATATATATATATAATCAATATAGTATAATTATTATGTCATTTATATCATATAATTTTACTAAAACCATCCTCAATACATTCCATGTAAACTGTGAATGAATCACATCGCTTTGAGGAGGCTAGTCCACACTCCACCAAATGAAGTTGTCATATTTACAAAAAATTGAAAACATGAAGGTATTTTTTACATAATAATATAAGAAGATAAAATACACCAAAAATATCATATATATAAAATAAAAATATATTTTCCATCATATTTCCCAACCTTGAGAGCTGGTAAAGAAAAAACGAACAACATCGTGTCGTGAGGCGGAAGTTCGCCTTACAGAAGAATAATAAGATTTGTTACCCATTAGATTAAAGTGTGTGTAAGTAAATATAGAAACATTAAAAACATATCATTATATTTAGGATAAATAATCTATTATATAATTATGTAATAAGAATAGTTTAGGGGTGAATAACGAAATAAAACAAAAGAGATTGAGGAAGGATGTTACATCTTTATTCGGTAACTCCTATTGGTTTGCACGAAAGGGATTTATTGAATGGATTTATTCAAAAAATGGAGGCATATAATAAGAATTTAGGGATTTTGGGAGGATATTTTGGAATATTTTTTCCAAGAAAATGGACTTGAGAGGTGTGAATAAGTGGGAGGGTTGAGTGTCTTTTTATAGCAGAGGAGCGATATTCATACAAATTTTTAGAAGGGGAATTACAACCATATTTTTCCTTGTAATGTGGTCAAATAATGGTCAAAATCCTATAAAATTAAGTATAAGGACTAAATAGGAAGATATAATGTCTTTTAGACAAGTTTCTTGGTCATTTTGGACCTTAAGTTTAATGTTTAGGTCTTTGTTAAGCTAATTCTCTCTTAATCGCTGTAATTAATTTTAATCACTTTCACTAATAGTTTTTTTGTAAAAAACTAAGTTGAACATATTATAAATTATAAATTTTTCTAATTATAAATATGGAATTCATTTTTCCAAATTACAATCACATAAGTTTCAGAAATTAATTTAAATTTAATCTCACAGACGAGATGACAAAGGTGGGTTTTAATGTAAAAAATATTAAAAGTATGAAATATTTTTATATCCAATTTCAATATGAAATTGATTACAATGACTTAAATTGGATTAATTTATTTAAAATGGATCTAATTAATCTTTAAAAATAATTCAAAATATAATTTAACCTTATAAATTATTTATATGAAAAAACAATTTTGGATTAAAATTCAACATTTCTTCACTATTCATCAAAATATGAAACTTATTTGAAAAATACAAATCATTTATGAAAATTAAATTTTTATATTTCGATTAAAAACTGAATTTTAGTTTTTTAAAATAAAAATTACTAATGTTTCAAAAATTATATTTAAAATGGGTTCACCATTAAAAGTCCGTAAAATTTATTTTTAGAAATATACTTCTTTTTATTCATAAAATTGGATTTATTCTTATCTTATGCCCATTAAAATTATTTAATGAGTTTTACAAAATTTTATTGAATATATAATATACATTTTTTATTAAAAACATTCATAAATAGTGGTTTTTTATTTTAGTGAGGTAAAATGGTTTTCATACATAGTTTTATTAAAAAACGAATTTCATTATTTTCAAATAGTTCTTACTTTCATTTCTAACTCATTAATAACCAAATGATCAATTTTATATACGTATATAAATGATACTTTCATAATTAAATTAATATTATTCATAAATCATATTCTAATAGCTAGGTGGTAACTATAATTATATTTTAATAACAGTATTAATAGTTTAGTTTAGTAAAACTAGACCTTGTGTGTAATGAAAGCTGTTAAAGGAACATGACATTGTGTGTAATACAAGACAAAAATATTTTTGTGTGTACCACAATATAATTTAATTGTTGCATGTAATGCAAGATTAACTTAGTGTTGTATGAAATGTGAGACAAACTTAGTGCTTTCATATAACAAAATCTATATTTAGTGTTGCGTGAAATGAAAAATATCAAAAAGATTAACTTGAAAAAAAAATCAAAAAATATCAGGGTGTTACATTCTACCCACCTTAAAATTAATTTCTCCTTGAAATTTATTCGGGTTATCCAAGGTTTAATACTTGAAAGTTACTTTTATATAAACCCACATCATAAAAACGAATAGTAAAATATCCTTTAACAAGGGAAAGTTGTAACTATAACAGTTACCCAAAGTAACCCATGACTAGCTTTCTACATAGGATAAAATAGCTTTCAAGTGAAAACAAGGACATGGAATAAAAATCTAACTATCAAGTTCTGATAGAGAGTGATAGAGATCATGATTTGGATAAATTTAATGATCACAAAGCCATAACACAAAAAGGCTTGAAAAAGGTCACTAATATCATTTGAATGAGGATAATGGGACCCAATTTTATTTCAAAACCCTTTTCCTAAAGTTGAATAATTTTCATGAGAAGGTAAACTTACTTGATTTTTGAAAAATATCACCCTTTGTTCTTACTTGATCAATTCCCACTTCATATATTATTCCAAAAAATTACTGTGAGTTTGTTATAATTTAATCCCTAATAGATCATAATATCCATAAGTATAATGATAAGTCATTCGATCTTTCTTTAGTTATTATCACCACAAAATGGTTATCACAAGATATCTAATATGAATAAATCCTCATATAGTGAGATAATATTTTAATCTCTAAAACCTCATATGAAACATAAACCATTCCATAAATGGATAACCTTGTAACCCTTTAAAAATATAAAAATCCATAAATTTAGAAATAAGGTCACTAAATCATCTTAACATTGATCCACCATATATAATAAAGTAGCTCTTGGTTTTTACATTCCAAACATATAAATACCCCCATCATATATTCTCTTGAAACATTGTAATAATTTGAATTACTATAAATGTAATTTCTCAAAAATTCCATGCAATTTTTTTTAATTATATGGAATTATTCTGAGACCAAACGCTTTGATGGCATGTGATTCTGAGGCATAGTGAGCCCAAAACTAAATGTTGAACTTTTTTTAGTTCACTTAAGTAAACGTGTGAGTGGGTTTTTATAACTTTTGAACAGGTGATCGGATCGAAACCCCGAGGGCACCTTTGAACTCAGAACACTAGGATTTTCATAGAAAGGACTTAACTTCGGTTCAAAAAGGTCAAACATAAAAGTTAATTTTCATACTTTTTAGAAAATAATTAAATAACTTTAAAAAGTTATTTTATTTTATTTCCTCATCTGTCGAGCGGCGAATAGCGATGCTACGGTGCAACAAAGAGGCGTAATGATGAAGCTCATTAATGACTCATTAACTCACAGTGTAATGACACTTTAATGACACGTAATAGCGATGATTTAATGATGCATAATAGCCTAACAAAGTGATGTCGCAGTGTAACAGAAATTCTATGACTTGTTTTCCTTTTATTTTGTTTGATGAGTTAGTGGAATGGGGAATTAAACTATGATTATTCTCTGACGAAACTCAGATGAAATTCCTCTCTAATGAAGAATGAAAAATGCTAACAGACGTCAAAAATCTTTGACGCACCTCGAAGAACGGAGTTGGAAGTGATGAACCACGTCGAAGTCTTAAAAAAATTGAGGTCATAAGGATGGGAAAATGAACATCAAGAGGTAGGGGTTTAATTTGTGCAAGCTCTTCCCCATTATTATTTTAGAAATGACGAACATAAAACAACCCATGAACAGTTTGATCTGTGAATCATGTCTTTATACGGGGGGATGAATTTTCTTTTGGGATTTCTCTATCCGAGATTCAAACATCACTTGTCTTGATTGAACCCAAAACCCAAGACCTTTCCCTATTTAAAACCTCTAACGAGGAGGGTGCGAGATGACAAGAATAACTCTTGAGCACCTCCTCCATGTGGGTTCTTCGTGGTTGCAACCTCAAACTGGGGTCAAGGTGATTTCAGGACCATTGTGGTGAAGAAGACATTCCTCAGAGAGAACAGGTGTAGGAATCACAAAGAATGGACCATCAAAGCACGTCTAGTGGTCTGTCGAACAATATGTCGACACACCGACGCTGCCGCTGCCACCGGCCTGCGGCAGTGACAGCCTATAGCAGCACACTCGTTGGTGCACCTTGGAGATAAAGAGGAGATGTGGTGCCCGCCTGGCATCACGTGGCGGGATGGCCCACATTTGGGTTGTTTAGGTGGTTGGAAATTTGTGGTCCCTCGATCATGGCAGGATGGCCCCGTGTGTCTGCGAGGTAGCTGAGCCCTGACCAAGCACCTGACCGCGTACTGGCTGGATGACGCACCACTGGCTGCCCATACGGCCAGGCTTTGGGTTGGAAAGCTGCACCCCCAGCCGGCGAGCCAGACCCGCACTAGTGGTTCGGACCTATGGATCAACGAGACAAACCCATGCTGGTAGGCCAGACCCGCGCCCTTCGGGCCCGGCTGGACTAGGTCGGGTTGTCGGGTGACCTGGCAGGTTGGACCCTTGACCAAACTAGGCTAGGTCCAGTAAGGCCCATTGGGTTTGGCCCACTGGCAAGATCAACCAGACTGAACCAGACCCAAATTGAGTTAGGTCAATTTAGTCAAATTAATCAAGGAATATGGGACCCCCGGGCCGGGTTGGTCGGGTCGGTCCGATAGGGTCGGATTGGGCCGAGATGCAACCAACCCCTATTTACTAAAACACATGTATCTTACAAACTGAACATCTGATTGATGGTCCATTTGCAGTTTTGGGACCCTCTAGATAAGGAATATCCATTGTAATAATCTATGGTGACTTTCATGGAAGTTGAGATACGACTAATGGCTTGAGGAGTGGTTCTCCCAAGCGTGCTACATACGGAACCCTACAGTTGGTTGAGACATAAAGACTACTGACTATCAACTCTGTGTGACTTGACGATGGCCTTGTGGGAATAAAATTTGTGTGACCCAACAATCCCATGGTGGGGAGCAACTCTATGTGACCTGGAAGACCCATGGTACTCGGTAGGAGGAGTACCTTAGTATGGCCAAGGTAAGAAGTGGCTCTGTGTGACCTGGTAGGCCCACAATGGGGAGCGACTCTATGTGACCCAACATGCCCATGGTACTCAGCAGGGATGAGAACCAAAATAGTCCGAGGTTAGTAGGAAGTGGCTTCTGTGTGACCTGTTAGTCCCACTGTACTCGATAGAGGAGGAGTTCTCCAACATCCGAGGTGTTCAATGATGTGACAAATGTTTCTACTATAACTACCCTAAATTTATACCTGGTGTGAAATTTCTTGTGCTTCATGATTTACTTTAAGTATTAATGTGTGGTATTTCCTTTTTTTATGGTCCATACTATGTATCACGTTACTCACTACTGCACGGGCTCCGCTCACTCGTGTCGTGTCCTGTGCAGGCGATCAACGTTTCGATAGAGACATTGGTGGACTAGGACCTAGAGGTGCTCAGGGAGACAAGACTAATGAATGATGCGACGTTGGACTTGGTGGTCTAGGACCAGGTGGGGCCTAGTTGGATAAGGTGGATAGGACTTTCTTCTTTGGCTTACAGTAGCTACACTACTCTCACGATCAGGTGGGGGTTTTTCACGGATAGCCATCCGAGATTCCTTTTTTGAACTTTTCTATTTTTAGTTCTTTTTTTGGGTCTGTATTTTTTCCCACTAATATTAGTTGTACTTGTACTCAGCTTGGTTTTAGTGATACATGTTTCCTTTTCAGTGCGTGGGACTTGGTTGGGTGTGTGTGTGTGCGTACAGGTACTCAGGAAAATGCCTCCTACATGTAGGTGGACACATTTGACACTAGTCTCCATCCCCTATCCTTAGATAGGTAGGTTTGGGGTAGTCACAGCATGGGTCTTGGGGGACGGGTTGTGACAATGTTGTATTAGAGGGCGGTCGATCCTACCACAAAGGCCGAGAGTCTGCGTTTTGTTTTGGGGCAACAGTGTTGAGTGTTTCTAATCCGACATCCAAATTCAGGGAGTCCAGTGTTGGTGTGATGGCCAACATATCTATACACAAGAACCTTGAATTATGCTTTTTGACTCTATACGTGAAAACACTTGTGGAGTAAGTGTCTCCTTATGTTATTTTGAATAAAAGTCAGCTCAACAGGTTTAACCTTCTAACCAAGGTTCATCTTGATCTATCTCATGATTCCTCCACATGAACGACTGGCTAGGATCCCGATACGAGGTTGTGAGGATATCCCACCTAGCGACGAGGCGTCCATTTAGGGACTAGTTTTAGAGATGGCCCCATTAGGTGGTGCACCAGTTCCACCACCACTCGATGGTCCACATCTACTGCCGGTGGTTCCAATAGAGGATGTGCATAGACTCAATGACCTGCATGAGTTTCAGAGGCAGAGACCTCCTAGGTTTAGGGGAGAGACAGATCCTCAGGTCACTGAGGAATGACTAGAGGCAGTGAAGCGAATCTTCCTCTTAATGAGGACACCGCCTAACCAGATGGTGATCTTAGCAGTGAGCCTTTTTTAGGGTTCGATAGGTAGATAGTGGAGATTGACCACCCAGACTCACGATGAGGTGACCCTCACCTGGGCAGACTTTGAGTGGATTTTTCAAAAGGAGTTTTTCCCCGCAACCTTGCACTTAATGAAAATTTATGAGCTGCTTCACCTACAGTAAGGAAGCATAACAGTGACTAAGTACTGGGTGAGGTTCAATGAGTTTATTGCTACTAAACAGATAGGGGGAAAGACCCTTTCTTCAAGGATTGAGCCTTTAAGAAGGGACTTAGGTGGGAGATCAGGGTGTCAATGTTGTCTCTCAGCATCCCTACTTAGGCTGGGGTGATGGAGCAAGCCCTTCTGGTAGAGAGATTCTTGGCGGATCATGAACCCAAAGCAAGAACTACCATAAGACCCCAACTGGTGGAGTATTCAGAAGGTAGAAGACATTATACGTGAGGGCCCAAGCAGGCCAATTCTTTCAGAGGACGACCCCATGACTCAGGTTCGGTAGCGCGAGGGGTCCAGAGGGAGTCAATAGGGATCCAGGAAGTGCTTCGCGTGCGGTGGGCAGGGACACATGGAATATGACTACCCCTACCCTCAATTTATATGACTAGTAGATAGTCAAGGGGCCGTCGAGATAGAGGTAGCAGTTTGATCGAGGAGGAACGTATGGTGGCAGATGTGGTGGGGGAGCAGACCGAGCAGCAGGCAGTGGGCGATGGTTTGAGGTTTTACTACCACCACCCCCAGGTGGTCCACCCCATCCTCAGGGAGCAGGTGTACAAGGGTGATCATAACATCAAGAAACATAGGCTTAGGACCATGGCGCTCGAGATATGATCTGAGGTACAATATTTGTCTTCTCCATCCTAATTATAGTTCTTATAGACATAGGTTCTAGTCACTTCTTCTTTACCAAGTCTCTCATTCAGAGCTCAGAGATTCCGGTGGAGCTGTGGCTTGATCCTCAGGTCTAGAGACTCCTATGAGAGGGGACTTGATTATTACACACTAGTTTCAGTAGGGTGAGATTACTCTAGGAGGATAGATCTTTAGCTGGGACCTCCAAGTAGCAGATTTGAGGCCTTACGACATCATCTTGGGTATGGACTAGTTATCCATAGTCCATGCTCAGATTGACTATTTTAGGCATACAGTGAGGTGTTTCCATAGAGATGGGACAAGGTTTTCCTTCACCAGTGAGAAGGAAACCCTTACAGCATAGGAGAAACTTTCTTAGAGGAGGGTGCAACCAGTCACTCACCAGTTGGTTAGCCTCACCCTCAGTGCAGTGGATGATAGGAGTCAATGTTTTTCGGTAGTGTTGGATGAGTACGAGGATGTTTTTCCTAAGGATGTTCTTGGAATACCTCCTCGTAGGAAGGTAGACTTATGAATCAACATGTACCTCGGGATGAAACCTATATCCACACTGGTATATCAGATGGCTCTCACACAGCTTCACAAAATGAGGGTACAACTAGAGAACTTGCAAGAGAAGGGATTCTTAAGGACCAAAATTTAACTATGGGCTACCCCAGTGATTTTTTCCAAGAAGGCAGATGGGAGTTTGAGGTTGTGTGTGGACTTCCGGTGCCTGAACCAAGTGACCGTGAAGAACAAGTATCCACTTTTGACAATCGATGATCTATACGACTATCTGAAGGGGGAAAAGTGGTTCTCAAAGATAGACCTCAGATCAGGTTATCACTGCCTTTGGGTACAAGATGAGGATTTACTGAAGATATCCTTTAGGTGCTGGTATAACCACTATGAGTTCCTGGTGATGCATTTTGGCATGACCATAGCCCCAATAGTGTTCATGGGACTCATGAACAAGATCTTATAGCCTTACCTATGACCGGTTTTTTTGTGGTCTTCATTAATGAAATCTTGGTGTACTCGGCATCATAGGAGGAGCAAGCTACACCCCTGCAGATAGTCCTAGATACACTCTGAGAGCACCGGCTTTATGAAAACCTCTCGAAGTTTCATTTTTGGATTTAGGAATTCCACTTTCTAGGACACGTCATCACAGAGGCTAGATTTGTAGTAGATCTAGAGAGGATAGAGGAAGTGCTTGCTTGGAAGCCACCCAAGAGCACGACTAAGGTGTGGGGCTTCTTGGAGTTGGTTGGTTACTATCAAAGGTTTGTGCCCGAATTTTCCAGAGTGGAAGAACTCTTATCATCTTTGACACAGAAGGGATATCCCTTCATATGTATGGAGAAATTCCAACAAAATTTCAAGGAGTTGAGACGAAGACTGACTAGTACCCCCATCTTAAGACTACCAGAGGAGGGCATTGGCTATGTAGTTTACTGTGATTCATAAGGGACCATACTGGGTTGTGCCCTAATTTAGGAGTGATTAGTGATCCTCTACGACTCATGATAGTTGAGACAACATGAGCATAACTACTTGACCCACGACTTGGATTTAGCACCAGGGGTTGTTTCATGGAAGATGTGGTGGCACTACTTGATGGGGGAACAATTTATGGTTACTCTAACCACAAGAGTCTCAAGTATATCTTCTCCCAAAAGGACCTGAACCTGAGGCAATGACGATGTCTAGAGTTCATCTAGGACTATGAATTTGAGATAGTCTATACCCCTAGAAAGGGGAACGCGGCAGAAGATGTGCTCAATAGGAGGACCGGTTTGCAGCTGCTGAGTGAGGCGATAGAGAAGTTAGCCATGATGTAGATATCCTTTATAGATGATGGTGGAGCTGCTTATCTTCAGTCGATGACTGTTAATCCCTGACTCTTAAAGAGAGTCAGGGAGGCACAACTGGTGGATGTTGACTATGAGGCTCAATGTGCTCATTTATCCTCAGGATGGGATCCTAATGGATTTTTGATAGGTGGGGAGCACATCACCATTTTTATAGGGAGAATCGTAGTGCTAGTGACGTTGTCGGAGGAAGTGTTGAGGGAGTTCCATATATCCCATTTGGCGTTATATCCTAGAGTGGAAAAGATGTATTATGACCTCTGATGTCAGTACTAGAGGACAAGGATGAAAAAAGCAGTGGCCGAGTTCGTTTCATGATGCCTCACTTGTCAGAAATTGAAGTCTGACCATTAGGTTCCAGTTGGATTGGCCCAACCACTCGAGGTACTGAAGTGGAAATGGGACGGTATCTCGATGGAATTTATGACAGGGTTACCACGTACATCCAGGGGCCATGACTCTATCTAGGAGATAGTTGACCAACTCACCAAGTCAGCTCACTTCCAACCCATCCGGGAGTAGGGACCAAAAGAGGTCTTGAGACGCCTCTACATCTAGGAGATATTGCGGCTTCATGGGGTGTCTTTGATGATCATCTCAGATCCTAATGCTCTCTTTACATCTCAGCTATGGAGGGGATTACATGAGGCATTTGGGATGGATCTGCTCTTGAGCATAAATTTTCATCCCCAGACGGATGGTCAGATGGACCAATCCATATTTACCTTGGAGGACATGCTATGTTCTTGCATCCTGGATTTCGGTTTCATTTGGGAGGACCACCTTCCACTAGTGGTGTTTTCATTTAACAACATATATCATTAGACCATTGGCATGGCACCATTTGAGGCCTTGTACAATTGGCCTTGTAGATCACCCCTAGGCTGGAAAAACCTAGGGGAGTGAGCACTCATGGGTCCGAAGTTAGTATAGGCTACCACCAAGAAGGTTCATATCATCCAGGAATGGATAAGGAATGCATAGAGTAGGCAAAAGACTTATACCTATAAGATATGGATACCCATGGAGTTTGATGAGGGAAATCATGTATTTTTTCAGGTATCACCTCAAAAAAGATTATAGAGATTTGGCTGGGGTAACAAGTTATCTTTCAGGTTTATCAGAACCTTTCAGATCCTGAGAAGAGTTGGTGAGGTGGCATACCACCTAGCTCTTCCACCATAGATGCACTGGGTGCATGATGTTTTCCATATGTCATTGCTGAGGAGGTACATGCATGATCCATCACACGTCATCGACTGGGAGAGCTAGATATTGATGATGGGGTGGTATTTGCGGAGTTTCCAGTGGAGATAGAGGATAGACAGGAGTGGGTCCTAAGTGGGTGGTCTATTCCTATGGTGCGAGTTTGGTGGCAGCACATGAATCTCCAGGAGAGCACATGGAAGCGGGAGGCTCAGATTTGTGCTCAATACACCCATTTTTTTGATTAGTTTTTGTTTTGTCTTTCAGAGACATAAATCCATAATATGGGGGGAATGTAATGTCTCATAAATTGAATGTATTTTTTTTAATTATATGGAGTCATTTTGAGACCACATGATTTGAGGGTACGTGATTCTGAGGCTCGGTGAACCTGTAACTGAATTTTGAACTTTTTTAGATTGCTTAAGTAAATGTTCAAGTAGATTTTTCTAACTTTTAAAATGATGATTGGATCAAAAATATGAGGGAACCGTTGAAATCATAAGGTCAATATTTTCCTAGAAAGGACCTAACTTTGACCGGAAAGGGCCGAACAGAAAAGATAATTATCATAATTTTTGTAAAATAATAAAATAACTTTAAAAATTTATTTTATTTTATTTTCTCAACTATTGAGCAGAAGACGAAGACATTGCGGTGCAACGACGAGGCTCATTGATGAGGCTCATTAATGACTCGTTAACTCACAGTGTAACGCCACTTTAATGACGCATAACAACAACATTGTTTCATAAATGAAACAGTGTAACGATGCGACGTCACAACATAACAGAAACACTACAACATGTTTTCCATTAATTTTAGTTTACACATTGCTGTAACATGGAACTAAACTGTGAGGATTCTCTAATGAACCTCCAATGAAATTCTTCTCAAAATACGAATGACAAATGCCGACGAACATCAAACATCATCGATGCACCTTGAAGAACAAAGTTGGTAGTGATGAATGACATTGAAGTCTTGAAATCTCAAGGATGTAATGCTACAACAATGAACGTCAAAGAGTTAGGGGATTAATTTGGTAAAGTTCATCCCCGTTCTTATTCTAGAAATGATGAACATAGATCAACCCACAAACAGGTTGATCCATGAATCGTGTCTTTATTGGGAGGGTGATTTTTCTTTTAGGATTTCTCTATATGGTATTTAAACATCACTTGTCTTGATTGAACTAAACCCCCCAGACCTTTCCCTACTTTAAACCTCTAATGCAGAGGGCATGAGCCGACAGGAATAAGCCCCAAGCACCTCTTCTGTGTGCATTATTTGTGGAAGCACACTCAAAGTGGAGGAAAGATGATCTAGGACCTTTTTGGTGAAGAGGATGTTCCTTGGAGAGTGTAGGCATATGCAGCATGAAGAATGTACCACCAAAGAGCATCTGGTGGTCCGCCGAAAAATTTTTCAGCGCACTGGCACCGGAGGAGGCCCGCAACAATGACCACGAGTGGAGGAGGTGGCACGCTCATCAGCACACCGCGACGACAGGAGGCCTTGGCCGGCTGGCCGTTGCAGCAGTAGGGAGACATGATGCTTGCCTGGCGCCGCGTGGAGGGACGACCCGCGTCTGGGCCATTCGGGTGGCTGGAAAGCCGCGGTCCCTTGACCGCGGTAGGAGGGCCCCACGTGTCTACCGAGCAGAAGAGGTTAAACATGACACCCAGCCTTATCCTGGATAGATGGTGCACCACCGGCTTCCCATGTGGTCGGCCTTCAGGCTGGTGAGACGCACCCCCAGCCAGTGAGCTAGACCCGCACCGGCAGGCCGGTCCCACATCCCAGTGGTCCAGACTCATGCTGGTGGGCTGAAACCATGTTGGTGGGCTGGACTTGCATTTTGGGGCAGGTCCCGTGCTGACAGGACAGATCGGAGCCCATCAGGCCGGGCCAGACTAGACTGAGTCGGACCGAGCCCAGACGTAACCGGACCCTATTTACTAAAACAAACGTATCTTGCAAACCAAGCATCTGATTGACGGAACGTTTATGGAGTTGGGACCCAATCAACAAGGTAGATTATTAGGAATGATGTATGATTATTTTCATGGAAGTTGAGATGTGACTAATGTCTTGGGGAGCAGTTCTCCCAAGCGTGCTACGTATGGTACTATGTGGTTGGCTGAGACCTGAAGACTGCTGACTATCCACTCTGTGTGACTCGACGAAGGCCCAATGGGTGGCGTCTTTATGTGACCTGGTAGGCCCACATTTGGGAGTGGCTCTGTGTGACCCAACAAACCCATGATACATTATAGGAGGAGTACCTTAGTATGGATAAGGTGGGAAGCGACTCTGTGTGACCCAGCAGGCCCATGGTGGGTAGGGATCTAGGTAACCTAATATACCCACGGTACTCAACAGAGATAGGTACCAAAATAGTCCAAGGTTAGTGGAAAGTGACTTCTGTGTGACCTGTTAGGCCCACTGTACTCGATAGAGGAGGATTTATTCAGCAGCCGATGTGTTCGATGATGTGAATGATGTTTATACTATCACTACCCTAAATGTATATCTGGTGTGAGCTATCTTGTGCTTCGTGCTTTACTTTGAGGATTTTTGTGTGGTATTTTCTTTCTGTTTTGAGGTCCCTAATTAGTATCACATTACACACCCCTGTATGTGCTCTACCCACTCCTGTCGTGTCCTATGGAGGCAGTCAACATTTCGACAGAGACTTTGGTGGACCGGGACCCAGAGGTGCTCAGGGCGAAGAGATCGATGGACGCTATGATGGTGGAATTGGTGGCCTAGGACCTGGCAGGGCCTAGTAGGATCAGGTGGATAGGATGTTCTTCTTTGGCTTCTAGTATCAACACTACTCTCACGATCAGGTGGAGTTTTCCGTGGATGTCTATCAGAATTTCCTTTTTGTACTTTTCTATTTTCAACTCTTTTGTTTGGTTTGTATTCTGGCCCACTTATATTAGTTTTACTTGTACTCATCTTGGTTTTAGTGATAATTTTTTCCTTTTTAGTGTGTGGGACTTGGTTGGTCATGTGTGTGTGCATAAAGGTACTCAAGAAAATGGCTCCCACTTGCAGGTTGACACCATCGGTGTTAGTTGCCAGCCCCTGGCCTTCGGGAGGCAAGATCGGGGTAGTCATGGCACGGGCCTTGGGGGACGGGTTGTGACAATAATTCCCTTTAGAAAACATGCATTATTACTTATTCCAAATATTACTAGATATATTCCTTGAATCCAATAAGTTTTAAACATCATCCATGATAACATATCCCACTTTTTCAACAAATCCTTTATCAGTTCTGAGGTCATAAATACTATCCAATTTACTTTATCCATATCATCATCTCTTTATCCATATAATAATCTCTTTATCCATATAAAATATAATTCTCTCATCCTCAGAAACATGTTAAGGTTTACCTTACCTTAATTTAACCTTGCAACTAAATCAATTTGTTTTGTCATTTGAATTATTCAACACATTCTTGAAAATAATTGACGAAAAACATCTAAAAAAATCCTTATATATTTCATGATTCATATAACATAATATTTGAATTCCAAAACATAAACACTTCAACCATAAAACTTTATTCTTAAACCATTACTTATGATTCATCAACTTATTTCCTAATTCCTATTTCCTATAATATGAAATATGAATATGTCTTAAGGTTACACAACATTAATCTAATCATGATTCTTACATCTAATTTGAACAATATTGGAATAAATACCATACCTTTCACGTTTCATTCACAATCTATTTATATTTAGTAGTATAACCAATAATTGTACCATCTTATTGATTCTCTTAATGAGATTTCCACTCAGGAAGTTGATTTTTTTAAATCTTGTAATTTCCACATCTAAAACATTCAATGTAAACCCAATTCCTTCCAGTCCCTTCCATTGAATAAAACAAGAAATAGTAGTGTGAGAAACACTTATCATGGTGCAAAACCATATAATCATGAAAAAGTTAATTATAGGATGTTTAAATCATGACACCATAGGTGTATCTTAGGTTACTAATAGTCTCATTTTATTTAAATCCTTCATGATGGTTCATAAAGAGTTTTTTAATTTTCAACTAATATCCCCTGTGAGTGTCAAACCAAGTGTCCAATAATTTTCATTCTTGTGCACCAATTCCCGATATTGTAAATCTCAATTTGGTGTTTTCGTGGTTTTTACCCCTATATAAATATATGGTATCACCACATCCACTTTTAGTATCTAGATAGGGATGTAATTTCTTGGAATTCACTCTTTCAATCCATTACCAAAATTCCAAGACATTTTCCTATACTTTAACTCATTCTTAGACTTATCCTTAGATAAATCCCTAAATAAATCCTTATAAATATCCCTAGGGATCTCACTGAAATTTTTTTCATCCTAGGTTCCAAAGGTTGAATAAACCTTTCCTTCAATACCAACTATAGTGATCTAGACTTCACATAAATATATATTACATCAATTTAGATGAATATTCATCACATTAAAAAAGTACATTCTTGAGGTCTATAATAGTTTAGTGTCTTTTGAAACTTGGAAAAAATATTATAACTCAGTGAAAGATCTTCAATGTTTCCCATAAAGATCCCCCCTTTAGTAATTCTACTTAAAACATTTATTCATAACCTGGGTAAAAGAAATATAATAAAGGAGTGGGATCGAATGCATAGTAAGGGTAAACAAGTGATATAAACATGAGTATAAGGGTATGAGAACATGATCATAACATTATAAGATCATACCATGCATATCAAATATCATAAACATTAATCATGGGATTAATTTTAGCAATTCATAAGACATGAACCATAAAGGAATAAAGAATATAACCCATGAAATAATAACATAGGAATAAGATATAGAATTTTTGGGATACACGTATGCAAAGAAAATCTTATGTCAATGCTACCTTCCATGTACTTCATAACATTTTAAGTTTTGGATAATACATTGTATACCTTTTTTGGGAATGGGATTCCCTCTCATGTACCCCCTTGTTTTGGGCTGGGGATTCCCTCCTATTTACACCCTTATTTTGGACTTGGAATTCCATCCTATGTACCCTCTTATTTTGGGCTTAGGATGGCCTCTTGTTTCAGGCTTGGGATTCACTCCCATGTACCCTCTTGTTTTGGTCTTTGGATGCTCTCTTTTTTGGGTCTCAAGATTCCCACATGTGTACCCTCTTGTTTCAGTCTTAGGATTACCTCTTTTTTAGATATTGGTATTCCCTCCTATGTACCCTCTTGTATTGGGATTAGGATTCCCTATTTTTTTGGTCTTGGGATGCCCTCCTGTGTAACCTCTTGTTTTAAGCTTCGGATTCCCTCTTATTTCAGGTTTAGGATTCCATATTGTGTACCCTTTGAGCTCATAATACATTTATCATGACACAATTAATTTGAGGAAGATATAGTCCCCAAAAGTCACATAATTAAATCATACATGCATGTTCCACAAGATAACAAAACATTCATCATATCATGAACTAGGAAAAGATATGGATTTTATAAACACAAAATCATAACCGATGAGTTGAAATGGGTATAATTAACTCTTCATCACATCATAACTTATAGAAAACATATAGGTTAATTAATAATTTCTTTAAATCCTATCCCATGAAAAGAAGTGGGTCCCAAAATCATATACCCCGTGGAAGAGAAACAAGTTTTAAAAACATCATTCCATCAAAACATAAACCATTCAAGAAATAATATGAACGATATTAATGGATCATGTAACTGATAAATCTTAAAATATATCAAAATATTCCATCTTATATGGAGAAGGATTTAAAAAGATTACTGGGATCATTTCTTAAGAAAAATATCCTTTCTTTGAAATTCTCTTTTTAAAACATAGAACATATTCAAAATCCTTTTCTTAAAAAATAACTTTGAAAACATATAATGTAATATTTAAAATAATTTAAAACATTTATTGAGGGAAATATGTTTTCAACTTTGAAAAATTATCTTTAAAACATAAATCATCTCTAAAACATTTTTCTTTGAAAAAAGATTCGAAAACTTATAAAGGAATCTTAAAAACATTTAGAATTCATTTTACTTTGAAAATAATTTGAAAAATATAAAGAAACCTTGAATTTTTTTTGAATTTTTTTTCCTTAATAACAAATAAAAGGACCTTGAAATTTTTTAAATATAAAATACTTCTGAAAATATTTTTTAGAAAATATGGTTTTTAAAAAACACATATTTACGACCAAAAAGAGAAATAACGTCGGATTTTTATAAAAACAATTATCAATTATATTAAATACCAAAGAGTGTAAAAATATTACTAATATGTGAATACATAATTTATAACCATTGGAGAAGAAAATTCAGTAGATTTCTTGAGATATGGATAATAATATTTCATCAAGTAAAGCAATATAATAATCAATCTTGATAAATAATGAGATTGTAGTAATCAACTATTACCGCTATTGTAATTATGAATCATACTATAGATGATAAAATAAAATTAAATGAAGATTAAAATATCATTAAATAATAATATTAATGATATAAAATGTTAAAGGGTAGTATATAGACCCCATAGAGAAATATAGGTTTTTAACTTGGCATGTATCTCAAAGAAGGAAACTTGAGATAAAAATTATTTTACTGATTTGGTAATTTTTGATTCATAAACCCCAGGAAAAAAATATAATAAAATGAATATTTAAATAAGCATGAATATAAGTATAAGAATCATAGAATACATTCGTGTTAAATATACACACAACACAAAAGAAATGAGTGGTGAATAAGGCATGTATGTCACAGATATATAAAGTGTAATGAGAAAACCCTTACCTTAAGTCTTAACTTTCTCTGTACATGTTAAAACATCTGGTATGATAAATATAATTTTATTATAAATCTACCACAGATCTGTATTCCTATATATCACACCATATATTATTAACTTATGACATTATATTTCATGTTTATTAACAATTTCATGTTAAAGAAACATTTCGGGTAAAACTACTTTATTTATCGTATGTGTTTTGACTTGTTATTCTTGGTAGTCTTACTTAGATAATGGTTTACTTATTTAAAGAATTTAAAAAATGATTTATATTTAATATATACTGAGTATTTTAATATTTATTATAATATATAAAATATAGATATGAAATGGAATACACCGTTTATGAAAACAATGGGCCATATGTACGCATGAACGTTGTTTTTGTTTTCTTATCATATTGAAAGAAAAGTAAATGTAATATATATATATATAATGTCATTAAATTAGAATTATTATTTCATATATATCATATAATTTCAATAAACCCAACCTTCTAGGTAAAGTGTGAATGAATCACATTGCTTTGAGGAGACGGTAGTCCACACTTCCAGAAACAAAGTTATCGTATTTACACAAAAATGGAAAGCATGAAGGTATATATTATATAATAATTAAAGAATAAAAAATAAAAACTAAATATAATATATATATATATATAATATAAAACTATAGTTTCCGTCACAATTCTCAACCATGGGAGGTGGTAAAGGAAAAATGAACAACATCATTTCCTGAGGCAGTAGTTCATTATAAACAAGAACGATAAGTTCGTTACCCATTATATGGAAGTGTGTGTATGTTTAGGTCAAAAAATTATAACAAAAACATATAAGTATATTTATTATACTTAGGTTATTATATAATATTTTAATAATGATATTTGTGTGGGTGGATTATGAAAATAAACAAAAGAGCTTGAGGAAGGATGTTACCTTTTTTGGGTAACTCCTTTTAGTTTTAACCAAATGTCATCCTTGGATGGATTTATTTCCAAAGGGAGGATTATAGGAGGAATATAGGGATTTTTGGAGTATATTTTTTAGAGTTTGGCTAAGATAAATGGATTGAGAGGTGTGAATAAGTGGGAGTGCAATGTTCCTTTTTATAGTGGATGAAGAGTGAAATTCTTGTATGTTTTTTGGTAAGGGAATTCCAAACTCATTTTTCCCATGTCAATTTTCTCCAATAATGGTCCCAATCTGAGAAAATGGAGGATATGGTCTAAATGTGACCATACAATGGATTTTGGAAAATTTTCTATGTCATTTTGAAGCTCAATTTTAATGTTTAGTCCTTTATTAAGCTAATTTTTCTCTTAATCACTGTAATTAATTTTAATCAGTTTCTCTAAAATTTTTGGTAAAAACTAAGTTAACATTATTATAAATTATAAATTATATTTATTAAAAATATTTAATCCATTTTTCCATATTATAATCACATAAGTGGCATAAATTAATTTAAATTTAATCCTGTATATGAGAGGACAAAGCAGGTTTTTAAAGTAAAAAAGATCAAATGTTTGAAATGTTTTATTATCTAATTTCAATATAAAATTTATTAAAATGAATTAAATTTGATTAAATGATGTAAAATCAATCTGAAAAAATTTAATACCATTTAAAAAATATAATTTAACTCTATAAATTATTTAGATGAAAATCATTTTGTGATTAAAATTCAGTGTTTTTCACTTTTCATCAAAATATGAAAATTCTCTGAAAAATAAAACAAATTACCCAAAGTAAATTTTCATAATATGATTTAAAAAAATAATTTTTTTTAATTTTTTTTAAACATTTTCAATAATTATATTTAATATGGGTTTCTCATTAAAAAGGTGGTAAAATTACCTTTTAGAAATATACATATTTTATTCATAAAACTGGATTTTTTATTATTCTTTTCCTATAAAAACTATTGTATGAGTTTATAAAATTTTATTAAATATATAATATATAAATTTTATTAAAAACATTCATCAATAGTGTTTTTTTAATTTATTTAGGTAAAATGGTGTTTGTACATAATTTTCTTAGAAAAGGAATTTCATTATTTAAAAACAATTCTTACTTTCATTTCTAACTAATTTATAACTAAAGGATTAATTTTATAAACATATGTAAAACTAATTTTTATAATTAAATTAATCCTATTTATAAATCATATTCTAACATGTAGGTGGTAACTATAATGATATTTTAATAACAATATTAATAGTATATTACAATTTTGTAAAAATCAGCAATGCATCTAATGCAAACTATCAAAGGAACTCAATATTGTGTATAACAGATGCCAAACATAATGTTTCTTTTACAAAAATAAAATCTAAGTGTTGTATAAATTTCAAGGTAAAATTGGTATTACATGAAACATGAGCCAAACTTGGTGCTTTCATATAATACAAGCTATATTTAGTTTTTCATGAAACACAAAATATTATAAAGATTAAATTAATTCAAAAAATTATAATTCACAAAATCTCAGGGTGTTACACCATCATTTAAACTATTAAAATTTACTTTTGAACATATATTCTGAAAGATTCATGCATAATTTTTTTAGAAATGATAACAGATGAAGATTAATTACAAAAAGATATACACATTTATGATAATGAAAGACTAGACATATAACAAAGATGATTGGTAAGTTAATGGATCAATGCACATACAACCATTTTTCCTTTAATCATATTGTTATCCTGCTTCATCATTACTTCATCTACTTCATCCATCCTTAGAAGACTAAAATTTTCAATATCATGATTGAAAAATAAGTTATTTTCTTTCTATTGATAGGATTCATTATTAGATGTTAAATCTTCCACATCATCACCCATATCATACAAGTCACTTTTTTATGTGAACAACTACAATCCACCCTTCATACACAACATCATTCACATAATACACAATTTTAACTTTTTATGAGAAGATATACAGATCATATAATTCATGGTCACTAACATCCATCAAATAATAGAAGTTCGCATAAGTAAATTGAAAGGAATATATTTTAATATCCCAAGTAATATGGACCCACTTGCATTTGAATAAAAAAACTAAAAAATGACCATGGTATTTTAATTATATAATATCAGTTATCTTTCCAAAGTATTTTAATTTTGAAATTGTAAATATAACACTATTATATATTTTCAAGCCCTCTTACAGATATACTATACAATATTTAAATCCATTCACATTGTAAGTGTCAGACTTTAAAGCCTATTTTAGAGGTCCCTAATCCAAAAACATAAAATATTATAAAAACTCTTCATGAGTATCAGTATTAATGATCTAAAAAATTAGTATGCATTATTATATTTACAAAATATATGTTTCAACATAATATTTCTATTCATTACAATATTTATGAACTTAAACGATGTGAAAACCATTCTATAGGAACTTTGTTAACATCTGTTATCATATCTTTCTTATTTCATGTTTGACTTATCATTCATATATTTGTTTTTATCCTAATATCTTTAATAAATGGATTTTCAATTTAACTATTTATAAGCACATATATATATGCCTATAGTAATTCCATTTATTTCATTGTAATTTTTGAGATCCTCCCAACTGATCAGCCAATAGTAGGAAAGAATTTTTAATTCCCATGTAGTTGAGATTGATTAGATACGTCGTCAACACATCCTACTCGATTGAATATTGCCTCAATTTAATCCATGTATCTAGAATAAAAATCAAGACACTCCTATTCTAAATAGCCTTCAAAAAATAGATCCTTTACAATGATCATTATTTTTCACATATGACATAAAATGAAAAAGATATCTATAAAATAAAATAAATGAAACATAATTATGTATTTAATAAAATACCAATAATTGTTTAATTAAGATGGAAAACATAAAATAAAGTATCTCAGAATTGGATATGTCCATCTATAATGTAAATGGCCATATAATTTAGTTTCCTTGAAAAACATCATAGTTAAATACTTCATGATAGTACAAAATGATTTAGGAAAGAACATATCCATTATAAAAAGTGTCAATAAAAATCTAATCTGAAGTTTGTTAGGCTCATTTGGTTGTACAATTTTTTCACATAGTTTTTTGAAGAATTTATAAAATTGTAGTACAACTATAGTAACCTTTTCAAGTAACATTGTGTATAATGCTAATGGTAGTAACTATTGTATCAAAATATATGAGTCACAAATTTCCAATCCATGTAACCTATGAATATTTAAGTCGAAACACCTTGAGATGTAATTGGATACACATTAGATACCTTCACAGGTTTTAAAATTAAAAGGAATGTATATTTATCCATATTTTCCATTAAAAAAATTACCTGATCATACTTTCCATTCTTATCTGGACATAGGTCTTGATTTATATTCATTTTTTTAATTTATTCTAAGAATCGAGATGGTCCTTAAATTTTACATGCTCATTAAGTAGTGTGAATATTAAAATTTCACAAAAATGCTTTGCAATATACATAACATCAATACTGTGAAACCAAAAATTAAATCCCCAATACAAAAGTTTAAAAAATATACTATTTTCACCCATTTTTTCATTATGATTTCAATTGATGATGGACTTCGATCTTTTTTTCCACTCTCATTAAAATGATACAATTTCCCAAATTCTGTTTCAACATTTACAAGTTGTTCCAATATTTCAAAACATATCATCAACTTTGGAGGTGGTCTACAAACTATATAACTATTGAATTTTGTATTTTTATCCATAATATATGAGATCCATCGAGAAATATGGGATGAAACAAGAAGCACAATTTTTTTTGTAAGGAAGTCATTCGGGATCAAAATCAATGTTACAAATAGGAAAACCTAGACCCATGTATGTTTTCTAACCAGATAAGTTCCAAGTCTAAGGAATTCACCAATGGTCCACATTAAAGTAGCATGCATTTTGAACATTATTCTACAAGATGAATCATATATATCAAAAATATTCCTCTATAACTCCTATAATTATTCAATTAAAAGATTCAACTATACATCAATATAATATTATGAATTTGTTGTATATGAATAATCATAGAAGTGATAATTTTTTTTTATTGGATTGACATCCACATAGGTAGATTGTAAGGGATCAAAAAAAATTGTGAAGTGCTATTACTGGTAATCAAAGTCCCAAATGGGTTGAAACCATTGACAACCAATCCCAATCACCCATTTTTAGGATCATATGAGAAATAAGGATGTAATAAATAAAATGTATTCCACGATTTTGAATCTATTGGATGTCACATTAACCCATCATTTTTATTTTCAATAGATTTTCATTTCATGTTCTTGGTGGGTTTTGATGACATAAATAATCATTGTTGTAGAGTTTTTAAAGGGAAGTAATAAAAAACCTTTGTTGGTGTGTTCTTTTTATTCTTATTCATTATAGTATGTTAATTTGAATTTCTAAATTCACCCATGGTCCGCCATCTAAAATATGAAAAAAAAAATCAATCCTGTCTACTTGAATCATATTCCCGATAAAACATAAAATCATTGATATAAGAATGTGTTTTTGTATAATTTAGACCAAGATTGGTAACATCTTTTTTCATATCATAAAAATAACCAAGAATATTTGCTTCAGGAGAGGCATCACATAGTAATTCCAATATCATAGACATCTTCTTATTTGTAATTCCGTATAGGGATTTGATATTGTACAGCTTCCATAGAATAGAATGTTTTGAATATTTTAGACATCCACCATATAGCACTTGATTTCAATTTTAAACTAAATCATGAAATTATTTTTTCTTCTCAGTGAAGTTATCTCTTACATTACTCTTCACTTAATTAAGAGTAGGATCCAATGATATGTTACGATCTTGATCTGGTTGACCAATATTTCCAAAAAACAACATTTTTCAAGTTAATATTTTAAGCACCCTCAATAATTTATTCTAACATTTTTTTGATGTGGATGATGTTTTTATACAATGTCGAAATCATCGTTTATAAGGTTTTTTATTTCATTGTCCATTATCAATGACGTTGGGATCTTATTCTGTTGATTGACATCAATTCTCAAAATTTCTATAATGCTCAATTCTCTATGAAAAATCAAACAAAAATATTGAGCATAGAATTACTTCAATACCAAGTGTTAATAAAATCCACGTCACTTCAAATATCTTCTAAATTTATATTTAGGTCATGGATATCTTATTATGCCATCAAAAGATTGTTTGGAAATTGAAGAATAAAAAACTCTTCCAAACCCTTAGCATATTGAGTTGTGTTGATCAATAATGTGATCTATCTTTTATCAATATATATATCATAATTTTTTTATACTTTGTTAAAGAAAATGAAAACTCATAAGTATTACTACATAACAAAAGAGATAAATCGAAGTGAAAAAAACATAACCCAAGTAGTTATAAAAATATTTATATAAGTACTAAAAAAGGAGAAAGTAAAAAAATTAAATATATCCTCGATAGTATAACATAAAATAGAATAAATAGAAAAACAATTATATCATTATTTAAAAATAGGAATAATGGGATAAAAACCCTAGGTTCACTATGTCTAGGATCAACTAGTAATTATATGTCACCCTACCAATGGATTTAACGTTATAGAACTTATCTAGCTAGAGAGGCTGTCACAGAATACTTTACTAGCATTGATAGTGGGGGAGGACCTCTTAATATTTGGGTTAGCCTACCCAAGAACCCTAGGTTTCTCACAAGGTTGAACAAACAAGAACAATTGATAATTTTTTTCATTAAGAATTAAATGAAAAAGTCCCTTTCTAATACTTAAGAAAATAATTGGTATCATAGCTATCAATTAAAGGATATTATCTTCTATACCCTAACAATTTAGAGTGTAATGATTCAATTGGTAAACTCAAGTATTTCTTTTTGATTACCAATAATCGATATTAGAGAAACCGTTTTTACTTTTACTTTTTAAAATTTTTCTCAAATTTATTTTTATGCACTCATAATTTTTAATGGAACTGATTATATATATTGGAAATAAATAATGGAATCATTTATTTTTTCTCTAATACTGACTAGTTTTATAACTATTATTATAACTTATTTAATTCTTAAGTTTAATATTAAAACCTTTACTACTAATGAAATTTCTAGTTTTAATTTAAAGATTTTTGTTTATAATATTATAGCTACCAATATAAGCAATTATGTACAAATTTTATTTTATGAATTTATTCCACTCATGATATTGATAAATTTATTAATATTTAATTTTTATGAATCAACCAAAAAAATGCATTTGATGCTAAAAAATATGTATAATAGATAGTTTTTGGTTTAGACGATCAACAAATAGTCACAATAACTTTTGAATATTCAACACTAGAAGGTAGAGACCTGATATAATCTAAGGAAATTATCACGATGATTCTCTAATTAACGAATGACGTGAACTAGAAAATTATTCTTAAATATTTTTCAATAAAACATCATTTCAAATAAAAAATTAAACTGGTCTTATTTATCAATCAATTTATAAGGATTATTAAAAGGAACATCCTTTAATAAATACCAGGAAAGTCTATATTAAGAAAAGGTGTCTAAAACATGCCACCTTTGCAAATGGTGTCACTATCCCACCTCAAAGAGGTCTAGAAACCCTAGATAACAAAAGGAGACAAAAAAAGCAAGACAACTCTAATTAAAATTGATCCAAAATGAAAGAAATAACCAAAGACAACCTTTAATCAATGATAGTGTGGTGAGGGGAAAGGGTTGAAGTATCGGGTGAGGGTTACAAGGATATAGGGGAGCAGCGACAGTGTGCTGAGAGTTTGGGGAATGTGGAGTAGTAATAGAGGGTTTAAGGAAAGACGTAGTTGTATCTGAGCATTCGGCGATGTGATGAGGGTTTAAGGGAGAGAGGGGAGAAATAAGTGAGGGTTCGAGGAAAGGGGTAGTAGCAGAGGTGCATTGAGGGGAAAGGGGTGACAATTAGGGTTTAGGGAAGAGAGGGGTTGACACATTGCACTCTTCTCAGGGGGATTGGGGGAGAATGGGGCTCCAATGAAGAGGGATTAGGTTTCGGGGAGGATGAAGAGAAGGGGTCCGAAAGGGATGTCCTATGCGAGAAGGGTGGGGGTGATGGATGTCATGAGCCATCCCTCGGGGCCCATGTCGTGACAACCCCAAGTCTGCCTTTAATAGGCCAGGGGCTAGAGACTATCACCGGAAAGTCATATACCTAAAACGGGAAGGCATTTCCTTTTAACCTGTACAGACACACAGTCCAAGAACACAACAAGAATCAACCACGAAGTAAACTACTGTAGTAAAGTGTATTGAAAGTAAAGGGGCCAGAATACAAGCCCAACTGAAAATTACAAGTACAACTGAAAAGTAAAAATATAACTGAAAAAGTGAAAATATTTTCATGGATTGTCCACTGAGGATCCTATCTAAAGGGTAGGTAAAACTCATGATTAGTATTCCCTGCATCAAATCACGCCAAATGGTCCACCTCCGAGTATCGTCCAGTCCTGTCTCTCTCAGCCCTGATCATCGTTGTCCCTCATCTACACAAGACACAACAATGTGCGGGCATAGCCCTTACAGGGGTGACTATAACGATACTCAGTAGGGACCCCGAGACCCCCGTACATCTCCTAGAGTTCCACAAGAGAAAACCCACAAAGAAAGACCTCCATCTCAAGCACGAAGCGATAGACATAAACTCGACATAGGTATATTCCCATACATATACCTAAGTTATCAAAATATACTCATCTCATACATGAGGGAAGAATACTACAAAGGTAACACCAAGAAGGTAGAAGCACCACATAGTTAACACCATGAAGATAGAAGAACCACACAGGTAACACCACGAAGATAACACCACGAGGTAACACCACAAAGGTAACACCATGAAGGTAACACCACGAAGGTAGAAGTACCCCATAGGTAACACCACAAAGATATAAGTACCACACAGGTAACACCACGAAGATAACACCACGAAGGAAGAGGTACCACATAGGTAACGCCACGAAGATAGAAGTACCACATAGGTAATACCACGAAGATAACACCACGAAGGTAGAAGTACCACATATGTAACACCACAAAGATAGAAGTACCACACAGGTAACACCACAAAGATAGAAGTACCACACAGGTAACACAACGAATATAAAACCACAAAGGTAAAGACTAAACTCACACTTGGTACAACTTAAGTATATAAGTATATATGATTAGTCGTAAGATTGATAATCTTATTCCATTAAGAGGCACTACTTCTAACCCACACAAGATCGATAAGTAATAACCCCCGCTGACCCACACAGGATCTGACCCACACAGGATCGGTATGTGCTGACCCACAAAGGATCGCTGAGCACCGACCAACATAGGATCTGATAGATGGTGACCCACACAGGATCGATAGTTGCTGACCCACTTAGGATTGATTTTCTTTCATCACATTACAGCTATCCACATGATTCCTCACACTCGGTGAGAACGAGCTCCATAGAATATATCCATTGAGATATATTTTGTACCTCGACCACCAGTAAGGTCCATAAAAGAGTAACCCAAAATACCTCCATGTTGTAAGTGTTCCAATGTGATAGATGGTGTGTTAATCAGACGTCCGGCTTTGATTTATAAGCGTTTTAGTTCCGAGGGCTAGGTTGGATTTAGGTTCAATCCAACCCAACCATACTCCAATTTTCCCCAAAACTCAAGTGGAGTATACCCAAAGTCATGTCTCTCTTCAAGGGTCCAAACCCCATATATGGTTCATCAAACAGACACCCGGATCTCAAGTTATAGCCTTTTAAGTAGAACTGGGTCTGGTGGGGTCCGGGTCCGGTCCGACCCGACTCGACCCAGTTTGGGCCGACCTGACCCTATCTGGGTCTGTACCAGCTAGGATAGGCCACAGTCTAGCCTAGCCTGCCATGGCGCGGCCTACTAGACTCGCACAACACGACCCGCTATGGAGCACAACCCAGCCCGAGGTGCAGCGCGACCTTGCTCGAGGTGGAGTGCGACCCGACTCGAGGTGGAGTGCGGCCTGCTGAAAGCGCAACCCTCTAATGTCGGGTCTGCCGAGCTCGCATGGGGGAGAGCGCCCCCATTCCCTGGTTCTACCAAACGGCCGAGCGACCATTTGATTCATGAGGCATCGGCACCACATGGGATCCACCCAGTTGCCGCAGAACCCAAAGGAGGCACATGTCCCTCCACCGCCATGACTTCGAGCCGTGGCATCCTCTAGCGGTGTGAGATGGCACGCCGTTGCACCTCCTCCTCCCGCAGCCAACTCGTGCCGACCGTCTCGTTCACCTACTACAGCTTCAGCCACAACCCCTTGCTCACCATTGCTATGCAACAACGTTCCATACCTCCTCTGCGGACGGCCGGTGCCGGCCTCTCTGCTAACCACCTCGGCTTAGTGCCGCAGCCTCCTCTTGTGGTGCGCGATGGCGTGCCACCTCCATCGTAACTGGTCAGTGCCACCGCATCAGCGGTCTTCCATGGATAATGCAAGGCTAGCAAGGTAGAAGAGGTTGTGGGCCATGTTCGTTTGGCTCGTGCCCTCCGCATTATCTTGAAAACATGATGAAGGGAAAAAGGATTCAACAATCACTGGAAATTACAACAAAATAAAACGCTACCTCAAGAACGATGGAGAAATCCTGAGATTGAAGTAGTGGGTCAGTGTTCATATTTCCCTCAAAAATCTTCCAATGACACCACTCGTACGTCGTGCTTCTATTCGTGGTTCGATGTCACCCGTTGTCGCCCACTGGAATCAGCTCCGTCCTCCAAGGGTTTTGCGTCACGACACTTTATCAACACTTCGTTGCTTGGTGAAGCAGTGCTAATACCTCTCCCCAAGCACCATATAAATAGGAGAGGGGGAGGGTGTTTAACACTCATGGGATTTATGAGGCTTCATTTATTAGGAACCTCATAATTCTCAATGACGTTGGTCCCACACTGCCTCTTGTTCGTTGGAGGTAAAGAAAGAATAAAATAACAAAGTTATTTTATTAATTTTTATAAAAGAAGGTCCAAAATATAACTTTTTCTCTAGACCTACTGCGATCGAAGTGAAGCCTCCCTTAAGAGAATCTCGGCACTTTGGATTCAATGGTGGCATCAGATTTTTAATCAGAAAACCAGTTTAAAAGTTATGAAATGAAGCTCGTGCATTTACTGAACGTACCTTAAAAAAAGTTCAGAAATTCATTCTAGGCACACCGGGCCTCAGAATCACGCGCCGTTAATTTTTGAAGACTCGTAATAATTTAATATAGTTAAAAAGAATTACATGGAAAATTGGGGTATTTAAATTCTCACCACCTTAGGGCCTTTTATAAGGCCCAAGCCTCAAACATTACTTAATCTTGAGTTATTACAAGATTACACATTGGGGATCTTTTCAGGTTTAGAGTTTTAAGGAATTAGATCATAAAACATGCATTACATTCCACATTTAAACAAAGTGGTTACATAAAAGATAGTATTAATTTCTCCCATCAACGGAAAAATAATTAAAATAAAACATTAATTCTTTATTGACACTTCCTTGACACTATCATCATATCATGAACCATTCCTTTGACCTGTGAAAAACATTTCAAAAACTTGGGATGAGCATAAAAAGCTCAGTAAGGGTTATAAAAATATGGAAAGGAAACATGAGATCATATATACATAAGAATGAAATCATACATTACCCATAAAACATAAGAACTTTAACATACATCATCAATTCTTGAATAAATAATATAAATCATAGGACATAAAGGTAACTTGAGGAATTCATAACATTCTTATGTCGGGAGTAACCCTCTTTGTTACGTTTGGAATACCCATCACAGTATATTCCCTAAATCTCTTCGGAGAAACCTTAACGTTGGACTCCTTCTTATTACCCAATGCATTGGAGAGCTATATCGGGCTCACCTGCCCTTAGTTTATCATGGAACCACCGTCTTCATAACAATTCCCAAGAGCCATAATATAATCATATCACATAAAACATGCATAAAGGAAACATAACATTTCCACATTTCAATCACAAGATATCAATACAACACATTGATATAATAAAAATATTATTAAAACCATTTTCAATACCAAAATAAAATAAAAGTAAAACATGGTATTTATTTTTCATTTAAAAAAAATTATGGCTTGTAGAGGAAGCCCAAACTCAAATAATGGTCACGGCGGCGAAGAAGTCGTTGTTGCCGCATACGTACGACAAAAAAAAATTCCCTTTTGTTGTTTAGTAAAACAATTCATATAAAAAGATTCCTTTTGGATAAATGTAAAAGTCAAAGGGTTTTATACACCGTATAAAGGAAGGTTGTGTATAAAAAAAATATGCCTCAATGAAAGGAGATTGAGACGAAGTCCAATACCTCGGGTCCGACTTGACTTGATCGTTCTTTAATGTCTTGAATAACAAACTTGAGTTAATTTCTACTTGATTAAGAACCTTTTTCAAGTTCATTATTCTTTTTATATCACTTATTACCATGTTTTGAACATTATGTAATCATTTAAGTTAATAACGGTCGTTTTTTCAATATTTGGTACTTGATACAAAAGTGAACTTCTTATATTTACAAGTTGTTCACGTAGTCAAATATCCATTATCTCAAGAATTATATTCATGATGTAGATGCCATATATCATATATATCCAGTATATACATGTATTTATAATATTACATAATCATTTAGAGGTAATAAATGAAATGCACCGTTCATGGAGATGGTAAGCCATACGTACGCATGAACGCTACTTTTATTTCTATGTCATACTAATGGAATTAAAACTAAATGAGAGATATGTATATTTTAATTCCAGAATTATATTCATTATTTAGATGTAAAATAAATCATATATATCCATTATATATATGTACTTATAATAGTACATTACATTTGGGGATAAGAAATGAAATGCACCGTTCATGGAGATGGTAAGCCGTACGTACGCATGAACGCTACTTTCATTTCTATCTCATACTTTAATAGAAAGAAATAATAATTATATAAAGGTATATTATAATTCCAGTATAATATCATATATAATATCATTAAATCTATCCTTTATACGTACCACAGATGGTATTAATGAATCAAATCACTTTGAGGGGGCAGTAGTCCGCACTTCCTAAAATGAAGATATCGCATTTACCCATAATTGAAACCATAAAGGTATGCAATAAATGAAAAATAAAGAAGCTTAAGTAAAAAAATAAACATATTATATATCATATATAAATATAGTGACATCATAATGGCCACCTTTGAAGGTGTTATATGAGTGTTGAACAATCATAGTTTCGTGAGACAGAAATTCGCCATCCACAGAAACAATATGTTCTTTAACCATTAGTTGTATGTGTGTGTAAGTGTAGCTCTAATTATTCTTATAACAAAATCATAGTTTATTTAAGATACTGTAGTTGTTACAAAATTAATGAATAAAAAGAGTTTAGGGGTTAGAGAAGAAAAATAAGACAAAAGAACACAAGTGAAGACATTATCTTAAAATCGGGTAACTCTTTTTGATTTGAGCTCAAAGGCTTACTTGGGAAGACTTATGCCCAAATTGAGGCCTATAATAGTAATATAGGGATGTGGAGAGACAACATGGGCAGGGTTTGGCCGAGCCAAAGGCTTGAGAGGTGTGGGGAAGATGGTAGAGGTGGGGGCCTTTTATAAGAGGAGAGGAGGGGCACTCTTGGAAAGGTCTAAAATATTACTTTATTTTCAAATGAGTTTCAGATTTCAAAGGTCCCAAATTGATGTATTTCGAGTATAAGGTGATAAGGGTTCAAAATATAATCATAAAATAGGTATTTGACAAGTGTAAGGCTTATATTTTACATTATCATTTCATTTTATTTAAATCGTTCATTAATGAGGTAATCACTACATCATCATGATGTCATAAATAATTTAATTTATTTATTGTATAAAAATTATAAAAAAATACTATGATGTAGGAAATATTTTTATATTTCCAATGATTATTTATATTCCAAGAGATCATTTATTTAGACAAAATAAAAAATGTTTTACTTAGGTGATACATTATTTGTTATATTTAACATTCTTTAAAAAATAAAAAGATAAAAAGTCACTTTCACACAAAAGTGATTCCATGGTGTCCCCAAGTTTAGGAAAAGGTATCCCATGGTCGGCTAGGAGACAACCAGTAGCATTAGGACACATTTTTAGGTCATTTGTTATTATTATGATATTATTTTATTATCCTTAACTACCCGATTACTCATTAATCAAGATAATTAAAGATAATTACCATTGTTACTATTCATAATGCCCAAAAAAAAAGAGTCTTAATTACATAATTTGGACCTTCTGATTCCAAATATGGAATCCATTTTACCAAATTATAAACATAGAAATTAAAATAATTAATTTAAAAATAATTCCCGTTGTCCAAACAAATAACGGGTTTTTTTGAAACAATATCTTTGAAAAGTTTGGAACTTCTTTATGACCAATTCCAAAGTGAAATTAATCCCAATGACCACCATTGGATTAAATGGTAGAAATATATTCTATTTAAACCTTAAAACCAATTAAAAAAATAATATAACCATATAATTAAATTAGATGAAAAAGCAGTTTTGATGTAAAATGCAGTATTTTTCACTATTCATTAAAAAATTAACATTGTCAGAAAAATACCAAAAAATTATCCAATGTAAAATTCAATGTCCCAATAATAAATAATAAGTTTATTTTGACAAATAGAGCTTATAAAAGTGTTAAAAGTTTGATTTAAAAATGGTTTGCCATCAAAAGGCAGTAAAACATCTTTTAAAAATATTAGTGTATTCCATGATTATGATTGGATTTATTCTCATTTTAAGCTTCTAAAACACTATCTAATTCATAAATAGACATAGATAAGAATATATATTATTCATTAATTACTTGGGATGTTACATCCTTCCCCCTTTATAAAATTGTGTCCCCGCAACTTATTTATTTATCGAATAAGTGGGGGTATTTATCCCTCATTGCATTTTCAGATTCCCATGTTGCCTCTTCAATCATGTGGTTTTTCCAAAATATATTTACCTGATTAATCACCTTATTCCATAACACTTGCTCCCTGTGGTCAAGAATCTAGACCGGTTGTTCCTCATAAGATAAGTTCTCTTCCAGCTGAACTACCTCTGGACTCAAAACATGAGATGGATCTGGCATGTACTTCCTTAACATTGAAACATGAAAAACATTGTGTACCTGAGATAAACTCGGAGGTAAAGCCACTTGGTATGAAACTGATCCAACTATATCCAAAATTTCATATGGTCCAATGAACCTTGGACTCAACTTTCCTTTCTTACCAAATCGCATCACACTTTTCCATGGTGAGACTTTGAGAAAAACATGATCACCTGCCTCAAAAGAGAGATCCTCCCTCCTGTTGTATGCATAACTCTTCTGCCTGCTCTGAGCTGTTCTCATGTGTTTCTGTATCAGATGAACTTTTTCTGACAACTCATCTACCAATTCTGATCCCATCAACTTCCTTTCACCCACTTCATCCCAGAAAGATGGAGTTCAACACCACTTCCCATATAACGCCTCAAATGGTGCCATCTGTATACTGGTATGAAAACTGTTATTATAATAAAACTCAACCAAAGAAAGATGTTGGTCCCAACATCCCTAATAATCCATCGAACAAGCATGTATCATATCCTCCAAAGTCTGAATTGTTCGTTCTAACTACCCATCTGATTGCGGATGGAAAGCTGTACTAAAATTTAATTCAGTACCCAACGACTTCTGAAGGCCTTTCCAAAAGTTAGAAGTAAACCTGAGATCACGATCAGATACAATGGAGAGAGGAACTCCATGTAACCTGACTATCTCTTTAAGATACAAACGGGAAAGTTAATCAAGGGAAAAAGTATCTTGTATAGCAAGGAAATGAGCATATTTAGTCAAGTGATCAAAAATAACCCAGATTGCATTATTTCCTCGAGGTGTCTTCGGAAATCCCACAATGAAGTCCATGGATATATTCTCCAATTTCCCCTCTGGTACTGGTAAAGGATGAAGTATCCCTTTCTGTAACTGCCGCTTTGCTTTAACCTGCTAACTAGTCAAACACTTTACAGTAAAATCAGCAATATCCCTTTTCATTATGTCCCACCAGTAATACTCCCAAAGATCTCTATACATCTTAGTACTTCCTGGATGAACTGAAAACGGAGAACTATGAGCTTCACATAACAAATCTCTCTTAAACTATGAATCACAAGGCACACATAATCTCTTCCCAAATCTCAAAACACAATAATTATCAATGTTAAATTCAGGAAACTTACCATTCTGAACCAGCTCTACCTTTTTCTATAACTCACTGTCTTGCTTCTGTGCTTGCTTGATTCTGTCTGATAGAGAAGATTTCACTGATACCCTAAACAAAACAGAAGGAAACCCTGCACCAAAAACTTCTATGCCAAAGTTCATCAAATACTTAACCAAAGGATCACGTTCCAAATGCAACATTGTTAATGAAGCATTACTTTTTCGACTCAAATCATCATCCACTTTATTTGCTTTTCCCGGATGGTAATGAATTGTACAATCATAATCCTTGATTAATTATAGCCATATCCTCTGTCTCATGTTAAATTCTTTCTGAGTGAATATATACTTTAAACTTTTATGATTGGTATATATTTCACACTTTACTCCATACAAATGATGCCTCCAAATTTTTAAAGTGAAAAAAACAGCAGATAATTCCAAATCATGAGTAGGGAAATTTACCTCATGAGTTTTCAACTGACGTGAAGCATAGACAATTACCTAATAATTCTGAAATAGGATGAAACCAAGTCCTTTAAATGAAGCATCACTGTAGATAACAAACTCACCATCCCTGGAAGGTAGTTCCAAAACTTGAGCATTCACCAATCTTCTTTTCAATTCCTGAAAACAATTATCACATTCTTTTGTCCAGATAAACTTAACACCCTTCTGAGTTAGCTTGGTCATTGGACTAGATAACCGTGAAAAATTTATAACAATCCTTAGGTAATAGCCTACCAAACCAAGGAAGCTATGAATCTCAGTTACATTTGTGGGTCTTGGTCATTCTTCAACAACCATTGTTTTTGCATGATCAATAGTTATCATATCTTTAGAAACAATATGACCAAGGAAAGAAATTTTTTGCAACCAAAACTCACACTTGATGAATTTCCCATACAATTTATTTTCTTTTAATGTTTGAAAAATAACCCTTAAATGTATTTCATGCTCCTCTTTACTTTTAGAAAACACCAAAATATCATCAATGAAAACCACCACAAACTTATACAAGAACTCATGGAGTATTCTATTCATAAGGTCCATGAATATAGCAGGTGCATTGGTTAGCCTAGAAGGCATTACTAAAAATTCATAATGGCCATATGTTGTACAAAATGCGGTCTTCAGAACATCTGCTTCCTTTACCTTCAACTGATGGTACCCTGATCTCAGGTCAATATTTGAAAAATACTGATCTCCCTGGAGCTGATCAAACGAATCATCGATATGAGGCAAAGGATATTTGTTCTTAATAGTGATGTTATTCAAGACTCTATAATCAATGCAAAGTTTCATAGAACCATATTTCTTTTTAATAAATAAAACAGGATCACCCCATGGTGATGTGCTAGGTCGAATGAAACCTTTTTCTAATAAGTATTGCAATTTATCCTTCAACTATAAAAGTTCAATTTGAGCCATTCGATACGGGCGTTTTGAAATTGGCTTAGCATCAGGAACTAAGTCAACAGTAAACTCAACTTCCTGATCTGGTATTATTCCAGGAAACTCATTAGGATACTCATTTACCACTGGCACATAATTAATCTGAACAGTTCCCTTATTTTCAACAATATGTGCAAGGTAACATTCATTTACATCTTTTACCAGTTTCTCGGCCTCTTGATATGTTATCAACAGTAAGGGTTCATTCTTGTAAAAAAACTGAAAGTATTTCTAAAAAGAAACTTCTTTAGCTCTACATTCAATATTAGAATGGTAAATAGAGATCCAATCCATACCCAGGATAACATCAAACTCTACTAGAGGCAAAACAATAAGTTTTTCAAGTAGGTTCTTTCCACGGATAAGGATAGGAAGATTCTTATAAATTCTTTTGGCCTTAACATTTCCCCCAGGTGTTTTTACCACAAGTTCAGGAGTCATTTCTTGAGATGGTATTCCTATTTTACTAGAAAAGTTTTCCGAGATGAAAGAATGTGTAGACCTCGAATCAAACAACACACTGGCATAATCTGAAAAAACAAACAAAGTCCTTGATACAACTTCATTTGATGGCCCAAAATTTGCTGAAGTAGTTGCAAAGGATTTCACCACACCTTTCTGCTTGTAGTCTAACTGCTTCCCATCACTCAAGATCTTCGTCAGACACTCATTTTCATAGTGACCCATCTCATTGCACTTAAAACTTTTCCCTAACTGTAAATCAAATTTGGACTTACCATCACCTTGATCTTTTTTAGTGTAGTCATGAGCCTTATGTCCCATCTTACCACATCGGTAGAAATTTAAAAAATTCAGAAGACATTCCCCAGCATGCCTTTTACCACATTTATCACAAACTGGAAACTTAGTATTCTTACCATCAGACCTTTTTGAAGAATTCTTCCCTTTATCCTACCACCTCAATCTCTTCTTATACTGGTTTTTATAGAACAGTTGATCATCGGAAAACTCTATTTCCACCTTCTCAGCACATCTAAAAAGCTTTTAATAACTTTTAAACTCACGAGAAGCCAATGACCTTCGATATTTTTTCTTTAATCCTGAGTAAAAATGATTGATTTTACTATCAAGGTCTCAGATAAAATTTAGAGCATACCTTGACAATCGAGTGAACCTTTCTTCATAAGCAGCCACTGAGTCGTCCACTTGCCTCAATTCCAAGAATTATTTTTCCTTCCTAAGTCGAACAGCCTTAGGAAAATAATTCTCAAGAAACATACCGGTGAATTCATCCCAGTAGAGAGCATCAATCTCATCAGCATCCCTGATATTTTTAACCATCGACCACCACTGATCTGCTTCACCCTCCAAACGGTAAATAGAAAGACTAACCTTTTAATTGTCTGAACATACCATGACATCGAAAATCTTCTCCAGTGCTTTAATCCACCCTTCAGCTAGCACAGGGTCAGATGATCCTCTGAATGATGGGGGATGTTGCCTCATGAAATGTTCCACCACTGACATGTTCCTCTGAGGCTGATCTGGCTGATCTTGTGCATGGATACCACCACCATTTATCACTTGAGTCAACTGCGCCATTACTGCAACAAACTATTTAGTTCCAATTATGACCATCTCAGGATGCTGATTCAGAAGTTTATTTCTTTCTGTATGCCTTCCTATCACTGCTTCCCTATTTCCTCTGCGGAAAACCATTCTGAACAAACATGTCTTATATGAAGCAAGATGGTAATCTTCATATGCTATATCATTTCAATTTGACCATAAAAAAAATATTTTTGGATAATCATTTAATATAATTCTAACTCTTAAAGTTATCTAAACCGACCTTTGATACCAACTATAAGGACCCAGCCGTAGACCTTACTTAATCTTGAGTTATTACAAGATTACACATTAGGGATCTTTTCAGGTTTAGAGTTTTAGATAATTAGATCATAAAACTTGCATTACATTCCACATTTAAGCAAAGTGATTACATAAAAGATAGTATTCATTTCCCCCATCAACAGAAAAATAATTAAAATAAAACATGGATTCTTTCTTGAAACTTCCTTGACACTATCATCATATCATATACCATTCCCTTGACCTGTGAAAAACATTTCAAAAACTTGGGATGAGCATAAAAATCTCAGCAAAGGTTATAAAAATATGGAAAGGAAACTTGAGATCATATATACATAAAAATGAAATCATACTTTACCCATAAAACATAATAACATTAACATACCTCATAAAATCATGAATAAATCATAGAAATCATAAGACATAAAGGTAAATTGAGGCATTCATAACATTCTTACGTAGGTAGTAACCATCTTGGTTACGTTTGGAATACCCATAACAGTATATTCCCTAAATATCTTCGTAGAAACCTTAATGTTTAACTCCTTCACGTTACCCAATGCATTGGAGAGCTATATCAGGCTCACCCACCCTTATATTATCATAGAACCACCCGTCTTCATAAGAATGCCCAAGAACCATAACATAATTGTATCACATAAAACATGCATAAAGGAAACATAACATTTCCACATTTCAATCACAAGATATCAATACAACACATTGATATAATAAAAAAATTATGAAAAACATTTTCAATACCAAAATAAAAGAAAAGTAAAACATGGTAATTATTTTTCATTTAAAAAAAGTTATGGCTTGTAGAGCAAGCCGAAACTCAAATAATGGCCACGGCGGCGGAGAAGTCGTTGTCGCCGAATACGTACGACAAAAACATTCCCTTTTGTCATTTAGTAAAATGTTTCATATAAAAATATTCCTTTTGGATAAACATAAAATTCAAAGGGTTTTATACACCGTATAAAATAAGGTTGTGTATAAAACAAAATATGCCTCAATGAAAGGAGATTGAGACGAAGTCTCATACCTCGGGTCCGACTTGACTCGATCGTTCTTTAATGTCCTGAATAATAAACATGAGTTAATTTCTACTTTCTTAAGAACCTTTTTCAAGTTCATTATTCATTTTATATCACTTATTACCATGTTATGAACATTATGTAATCATTTAAGTTAATAACGGTCGTTTTGTCGATATTTGGTACTTGAGTCAAAAGTGAACTTCTTATATTTACAAGTTGTTCACTTAGTAAAATATCCATTATCTCAAGAATGATATTCATGATGTAGATGCAATATATCATATATATCTAGTATATACATGCATTTATAATATTACATAATCATTTAGAGGTAAGAAATGAAATGCACCGTTCATGGAGACGGTAAGCCGTACGTACGCATGAATGCTACTTTCATTTCTATGTCATACTAATGGAATTAAAACTAAATGAGAAATATGTATATTTTAATTCCAGAATTATATTAATCATTTAGATGTAACATAAATCATATATATCAATTATATATATGTACTTATAATAGTACATTACATTTGGGGATAAGAAATGAAATGCACCGTTCATGGAGACAGTAAGCCGTACGTATGCATGAACGCTACTTTCATTTCTATCTCATAATTTAAGGAAAGAAATAATAATTATATAAAGGTATATTATAATTCCAGTTTAATATAATATATAATATCATTAAATCTATCCTTTATACGTACCACATATGGTATTAACGAATCAAATCACTTTGAGGGGGTGGTAGTCCGCACTTCCTAAAATGAAGATATCGTGTTTACCCATAATGGAAACGATAAAGGTATGACATAAATGAAAAATAAAGAATATTAAGTAAAACATAAACATATTATATATCATATATAAATATAGTGACATCTTAATGGCCACCTTTGAAGGTGTTATATGAGTGTTGAACAATCATCGTTTCGTGAGGCAGAAATTCACCATCCACAGAAACAGTATGTTCTTTAACCATTAGATGTAGTTGTGTGTAAGTGTAGCTAGAATTATTCTTATAAAAACATCCTAGTATATTTAAGATACTGGAGTTTTTATAAAATAAATGAATAAAAAGAGTTTAGGGGTTGGATAAGTAAAATAAAACAAAAGAACACAAGTGAAGACATTACCTTAAAATCGGGTAACTCTTTTTGATTTGAGCTCAAAGGCATCCTTGGGAATACTTATGCCCAAAGTGAGGTCTCTAGGAGTAATATTGGGATTTTGAGAGACAAAATAGGCAGGGTTTGGCCTAGATAAAGGCTTGAGAGGTGTGGGTAAGGTGGTAGAGGTGGGGGCCTTTTATAAGAGGAGAGGAGGGGCACTCTTGGAAAGGTATAAAATATTACATTATTTTCAAATGAGTTTTGGATTTTAAAGGTCCCACATTGATGTATTTCGAGGATAAGGTGATAAGGGTTCTAAATATACTCATCAAATAGGCCTTTGACAAGTGTAAGTCTTAGATTTTACATTATCTTTTCATTTTATTTAAATTGTTCATTAATGAGGTAATCGCTGCATCATCATGATGTCATAAATAATTTAATTTATTTAATGTCTAAAAATTATAGAAAAATAATATGACTTAGTAAATCGTTTTAGATTTACAATGACTATTTATAGTAAAAAATATCATTTATTTAGACAAATTAATTTTTTTTTACTCAGGTGATACATTCTTTGTTATATTTAACATTCTTTAAAAAATAAAAAGATAAAAAGTCACTTTCACACAAAAGTGATTCCATGGGGTCCCTAAGTTTGGAACAAGGCATCTCATGGTCTTCCATGAGATAACCAGTAGCATTAAGACACATTTTGTGGTCCTTTGTTATTATTATGATATTATTTTATTATCCTTAACTACCTGATTACTCATTAATCAAGATAATTAAAGATAATTACCATCGTGACTATTCATAATGTCCAAAAACAAAAGAGTCTTAATTAAATAATTTGGACCTTCTGATTCTAAATATCGAATCCATTTTACCAAATTATAAACATATAAATTGCAATAATCAATTTAAAAATAATTCCCGTTGTCAAAACAAATAGTGGGTTTTTTGAAACAATATCTATGAAAAGTTTGGAACTTCTTTATGACCAATTACAAAGTGAAATTAATCCCAATGACCACAATTGGACTACATGGTAGAAATATATTCTATTTAAAACTTAAAACCAATTAAAAAAATAATCTAACCGTATAATTAAATTAGATGAAAAAGCAGTTTTGATGTAAAATCCAGTATTTCTCACTATTCATTAAAAAATGAACATTGTCAGAAAAATACCAAAAAATTATTCAATGTAAATTTCAATGTCCCAATAATAAATAATAAGTTTATTTTGACCAATAGAGCATATAAAATTGTCAAAAGTTTGATTTAAAAATGGTTTGCCATCAAAAGGCAGTAAAACAATCTTTTAAAAATATTAGCATATTCCATGCTTAAGATTGGATTTATTCTCATTTTAAGCTTCTAAAACACTATCTAATTCATAAATAGACATAGATAAGAATATATATTATTCATTACTTACTTGGTATGTAACACCTTTCATCCTTGAAAGCGAGAACATGGACTAAGAAAACAAATGGGGGTATTTAGCATGAATCTCAGCATCCCGCTCCCAAGTGCTCTCCTAGAGGTTCCCATGCTGCCTGCAAACATGCACCAGAGGTATCGACTACCCACAAAGGACTCGCTCCTATAGATCCTCAATCTATATTGTAACCTCTGTAAACATCTCCCCATCATCAAAGTCCAGCTCACCATGGTCGATGATGTGAGATGGGTCATTCACATATCTACTTAGTTGGGATACGTGGAAGACGTCGTGAACCCCCTCCAATTGCGGTGGTAGTTCCAAGTAGTATGCCACCTCACCTATCCTCTGAAGTATCAGAAATGGTCCGATAAAACTCATTGATAACTTTCTGCCACAACCAAATCATCGTAAACCTCATCAAGGTGAGACCCATAGGAAGGCATGGTCTCCCTCATCGAACTCCAAAGGTCTCTACCTCTTTCTAGCATAAGACATCTGTCTACTTTGTATAGTCTTCATCCACTCTCGTATGACCTACACCTTCTCAGTGGTAACCCATACTAACTCTGTACTCAAAAGTACTGACTCCCTTGCGTCTGTCTAGCGAAGAGGTGATCTACAAGGTCGATAGTATAGGGCCACGAATGGTGCCATACCGATGGTGGAGTGATAACTGTTGTTGTATGTAAACTCCACAAAGGGAAAGTGATCCTCCCAACTATGTACAAAATCTTGGATGCAAACATGTAGCATGTCCTCCATCTTCTGAATGGTCCACTCCTTCTGACCATCCATCTACAGATGAAAGGCGGTGCTCAAATGTAGCTAAGTCCCAAACGCCTCCTGCAACCCCTTCCATAGCTGGGATGTAAAACGTATGTCACAGTTAGAGATGATCGTCAATGTCACCACATGAAGTCGCACAATATTCTATGTGTAGAGGTGTCCCAAGCCCTCTACTGATCCCTGTTCTCGGATAGGTAGGAAGTGGGTTGACTTGGTGAGTCGGTCAATGATCACCCAGATGGAATCATGTTCCCTGGACGTAAGTGGAAGCCCTATCCCAAAGTCCATAGAGATTGCATATCACTTCCACTCCGGCACGTCTTGTGGCTACGCTAAGCCTGTTGGAACCTGATGCTCGGCCTGAGAACATTCAACCATAAAGGTTCTCTCTAGTACCCTATCATAATTAGGAATGATTAGAGGAATAGTGCTAACTCAGATGTCCCTAAACACACCTCGCTCGGAGGTCCGAGCCCTGAATCACTAACCTTACTATATTTATTGAGTACCTAGGATGGTCGGTACATCTCGATGAATACTCAGATACTAACATGTCATCCTGTCGAAGCTATAGAAGCTCTAGGTAAAACTCACCCCTTAGCTTTTTATGGAAAGAGACCCCCTACTCTAAGGAAGGTTCTCATGATTGTCCAATGAAAAGTCACCTCATCACAAGATTAGGGTAATCTAAACCCTGTCATCATTCTATTGAGCCACGTAGAAGGATCTATACCAGGACCACCATCTGTTCAAATGGTTCCCTGACTAGATGGAAACTCGGTCACCTCCTCAAGACAGTCCTTATCCGCCTATGAGTCGGGATCACCTAAGAACCTAAGGGGTATCTGATGCTGAAACACGTGAAAGGAACTAAGCCTATATGTGTCCTCTACCAGTACTACTGGTTGTAACTGCTGACCAACGGGCAACGATATAGCTAGCACACTACCCGGAGGTACCATCTCAGGAAATGTTCCGTGTACCGAAGCCTCATCACTATGTGAACTATCCTCATGGCCAATCACTAATAAAGACTAGCAGTTAGGATCACAATCTGTTATACTGGTGTCCCGACTAGGTGGAAAACTCTAGCCACAACCTCCAGCCAGTTCTCAACTGCCTGTTTATCTATCTCACCTCAACACCTTGGAGGCCTCTATTACTGAAACTCGTGCAACACACTCAGTTGGCGTGTATGGTACACTGGTATCATCTTCTTCCCAATGGGTGGTGCTGCTGCTAGTGCACCATCGAAAGGTGCTAAAACAGTAAGAGGGCCCTGCACCGAATCCTCATCACTCGGTGGACCGTTATTATGTACCCTCTCATGAATCCCAGATGACTGTCTATGTGGAGTAATCCTAATAAATAATAGGTGAACCACATTCATTAAGTTATACCTGGTGAGCTAACCCAAAGAGATCATAGGAAAAAAACTTTTTAAAAAACACACACAATCAGTGTTTTTGTGCACTGAGTTAGAAAACAGAATTCAGGGTCTTGGTGTATGGATACGTCTGTCGCCACACCAACATTGGATTCCCCAAACTGAAAATCACACTCATAACACTAAAAACTATTTCCACATAGAAAAGATCAGAGTCTTAGTTCTTTGGTAGAACCGACTCCTCTAATACCACTTTGTCATGACCCGTCCCTTAGGGCCTATTCTGTGACTACCCCAAGTCCACCTTCCATAGGCCATGGGCTGGAGACTAGCATTGGAAAGGCGTATCCCTAAAACGGGAAGGAATTGACTTTTAACCTGTACAAACACACAGTCTAAGAACACAACAAGAAGAAACCATGAAGTAAAATACTGTAGTAAAAGTTCACTAAAAGTAAAGGGGATGGAATACAAGCCCAACTGAAAAGTACAAGTACAACTAAAAAGTACAAATACAAAAAAAAAATGAAAATCAGCTCCATGATTATCCACTGAGGATCCTACCTGAAGGTTAGGTACAAATCATGATCAGTAGTCCCTACATCACGTCACGCCAAATGGTCCACCTCTGAGTACTGTCCAGTCCTGGCTCCCTCAGCCTCGATCATCATTATCTATCATATGCACAAGACACAATAAGGTGTGGGTGTAGCCCGTGCAGGGGTAAGTATAACGATACTCACTAGGGACCCTGAGACCCCCGTAGGTATCCCGGAGTTCCACAAATGAAAATCCACAATGCAAGACCTCCATCTCAAGCACAAAGTGATAGAAATCAAATATACTTAGGTATATGTCCATAAATATACCTAAGTTATCAAGATATAATCATCTCATACATGAGGGAAGAATACAAAAAATGTAACACCACAAAGGTAGAAGTACCACACAGATAACACCAAAAATATAGAAGTACCAAACAGGTAACACCACCAAGATAACACCATGAAGGTAACACCACAAAGGTAGAAGTACCACATAGGTAACACCAAGAAGATATAAGTACCACATAGGTAACACAGTGAAGATAACACCACGAAGTTAAAAGTACCACATAGGTAACACCACAAAGATATAAGTACCACATAAGTAACACCACGAAGATAGAAGTACCACATAGGTAACACCATGAAGATAACACCACAATGGTAAAGACTCATCTCACACCAGGTATAAATTAAGTATAGAAGTACGGATGATTAGTCGTAAGCTAGATCATATTATTCTGTTAAGAGGCACTGCTTCTAACCAACACCGGATCAATAGGTAAAAACCCCCGCTGACCCACACAGGATCTGACCCACATAGAATCGGTACGCACTTAACCACATAGAATCACTGAGAGCTGACCCACACAGGATCTGATAGATACTGAACCACATTGGAGTGATAGTTGCTGACCCACATAGAATCAATGTTCTTTCTTCACGTTATAGCCAGCCACAAGATTCCTCACACTCGGTGCGCACAAGCTCTGTAGAATCTTCCCCTTGAGATATCGGTCGTAACTAGACCACCACTATGATTTATAAAGGAGTGTCCCAAAGGGCCTCTATGTCTTAAGGGTTCCAATTCAATAGACGGTGCATCAATTGGAGACCCGGTCTGTGAGTTATAAGCATTTTAGTTACGAGGGCCCGATTGGATTCATGTTCGATCCAACCTAGACATACTATAACTATCTCCAAAACTCAAGTGGAGTATACCCAAAAAACTGTCTAACTCCAAGGGTCCCAGTGCCATAGATGGTTCGTTAAATGGACACCAGGATCTCAAGTTATAGCCCTTTAAGCCGAACTAGGACTGGTTGGGTCCGGGTCTGGTCCGACTCGGTCTGATCCGACCTGACCCAGTCAGGGTCCGACCCGGCTGAGCTAGGCCATGGTTTGGCCTAACCCGCAAGGGGGCGCAGCCTGACCCGCTGGGTTCGCATGGCCTGCTGGGCTCACGCGGCCCAACCCGAGGTGGAGTGTGGCATGTTGTTGCAGGGTCTGCCGAGATGGCACGGGGGGGAGCGCCCCCCCTGATTCTCCCGAGCAACCATTCGGTTCGTGATGCAGAGACACTATGTGCACACCTCCCGGTCACTGCCTGGTCACTGCAGAACCCGTAGGAGGCGCGAGTTCCTCCACCTCCGTGGCTTCGAGCCATGACCTCCCCCAGGGGCGCACGACGGTGCGCCGCTCCGCCTCCGCCTTCCGCGGCCAGCTCATGTCGACCGCCTCCTTCACCGGACACGACTTCTTGCTCATCGGCGGCACGCGACGACGCACCACACCACCTCCACGGTCGGCTGGTGCCGACCACTCTGCTAACAACTACAGCTTAGTACCGCTACCTCCTCTTGCAGGGTGGGACGTCCACCGCCTCCATCATAGTCGGTTGGTGTCGTTGTGCCAGTGGTATTCTACGGAGAATGCAAGGGTAGCAAGGTAGCAGAGGGTCCATTCCATGTTTTTTGGCCCGTGCCCTCCGCGTTTGCTTGAAAACATGATCGAGGGAAAAAGGATTCCACAATCACTTGAAATTATAACAAAATAAAACCCTACCTCAAGAATGATGGAGAACTCCCATGATTGAGGAAGTGGGTCGGTGTTCGTTTTTCTTGCAACAAGATTCCCATGACGCCGCTCGTACGTCATCCTCCAGTTTGTGGTTCGATGTCACCCGTTGTCTCCCACTAGAATCAGCTCTGTCCTCCAATGGTTTTGCATTTCATAACTTTATCAGCACTTCGTTTCTTGGTGAAGCAGTGCCGATACCTCTCCCCAAGCTGCATATAAATAGGAGAGGGGGAGGGTGTCTAACACTCATGGGATTTATGAGGCTTCATTTATTTGGAACCTTCCTAATTCCCAACGATGTTGTTACTTAGGATTTCAAAGGTCAATCCATTTAATGGCTTGACACGTCACTTGTCCCACGCTGCCGCTTGTCTATTGGAGGTAAAGAAAGAATAAAATAACAAAGTTATTATATTTATTATTTTAAAAGAAAGTCCAAAATCTGACTTTTTCTCAAGATCTAATGTGTTTGATGTGAAGCCTCCCTTAAGCGAATCCCAGCACTGCGGATTCAACAATGTCATCAGATTTTTAATCCAAGCACCGGTTTGAAATTTTGAAAACTTCGCTCGTGTGTTTACTGAACGTACCTTAAAAAAAGTATAGAAATTAATTCCGGGCACACAGGGCCTTAGAATCATGCGCCATCAATTTTCACAGATTCATAATAAATTCATATAATTAAAAAACATTACAGGGAAAATCCGAGTCTTTACAATGGAATTGGGGATGGGGGCTTTGGGGAGGGATGGGAGGGAGGGGAGGAAGTGGTGTTTGGGGGAAGAAGGGGAAGAAGTGGGTTTGAATGATAATGAAAATGATTTTGTGGTGAGTTTTCGAAAACTGATGCTAATTTTTTTTCATTTTTAGCGGCATTTCATGAAACTACCACTGAAAAACCATTAATAAATGATGAATTCGGTGTAGTGCCATACCCAAATATTCATAGGTCATAATCACAAGTCTTGGTGTAAATATTAGTATTTTTTAAGACAAGAATCATAAGTGAATCAAAATTCATCAGAAATGAGAACATATCATAAGAGTATGACCATGTAATAAAAGAGTGGGGAAAAAGTGTGGAATAATTATAATCAACGAAATCATATTTCAAGTTTCACTTCCAAAACCATCATTACTTAATGGACAAAAACTCATTATGGGAAAGTGTAATAACACAATTTTTTATGAATTATTTTTTATAAATTAAATTTCTTTGATAGATTTCATTATAGGAAACATCATTTTTAGCATACGTTATACACAACATCGAGTTTAGGTTGTATTACACATGACACTAAGTTTTAAAAAACCACGATATATTATTAATATTATTATTAAAAATTGATATTTATAACAAAGACCTTAAACTCAATGATATGAATAGTAATAAATATAATTTGAATATTAACTATAATGGTATTATATAAAGAAAACATATTGATAAAATATTACTTAATTTTTTGAAAAGTCTTTATTTGTTTCGAAAATACTATTTTCTCAAAAAATGTTTTTATATGATTCTATGATAAAATAATAAAATTATTTTTTACCACTATTAGAAAACGTACTTGAAATAATAAATTTAATTTTTAAAATATATATTTCAAAATTATCTTACATTGAACTTTTAATTTTTTTTTGAAAAGATACATTTTTCAGTGAATAATGAAAAATGATAGTTTTTATTAAGAATTTTCTTTGCATTTAATTTTTTTAAAAACTTACATATTATTTTAAGATGGAGTTAATAGTAAGATTAATTTAATTATATATTTATTAATCTAATTTATTCCATTGGAATCAATTTTATATTCAACTTTGATACTAAAAATTTATCTACATATGAAACTTTTTCCCTTTGAAAACCTATTTTCTCATCGCATATGTGTGTTTAATTTTAAATTAAATTATGAAAATTCTATGTGGTTAGTTTGGAAAAATGGATTTCATATTTGGAATCATCAAAATTTCTATATTCAAATAATTTGTAATTAATTATTTACCACAATTAATTTCAAAACAGAAAAAATTATTTATCGTGATTAAGGTAAAAATGGGTTTATAAGGAGTTAAACTAAAAAGAAAAGTGTTAAAAACTACCCAAAACATGTTTGAAAAATATTTAATGGCCGTATTTATACTGTAAAACATATAAGGTTTTAAAATTACCCTTTTTTGAGATTTTTTTTATATGAAAAATGTGAGTACACTTTATTCTTTTCAAAAATACCAAGTGTGTCCTCCCTCCACTTTTAAATTCCCATCCCTCTCCTCAATTCTTCACACTTCCAAAACCATTTGGTTCAGATAGTCCCTACCAAAATACCCAAATTAATTGAATATTTTTATCGTATAATTTTTATTTTGATTATAAATCCAACCTAAGAAAACATTGTGTTCAAACCTAATGAAGTTACCCAGAGAACATGTAATGTTCTTCAACGATCGTTTTTATTTTATTTCTTCCTCCACCTATATATAATATTATTAGACCATGATAATATAATAAAATTATTATATTATATATAAATAAAAGTTATTATTAAATTATAATGACCTAAATCCATCTCTTATTCCCTCAAATGGTAAATGATAATGTCCCTTGGGTGTTTACAGAGGACTACCACCTCACGAATTGATGTGACATGTTTTCTATTAACACCACTCATGGTTGGGTGTGAGGATACATATAATTTATATTCATTTTATTTTCAAAATAATTTTACTTTTCTAAATATATTATCATATAAACCTTTTTTACTTTCGATTCTGCGACGGAAAAGATAACATCAATCATGTGTACGGTGGACTACCGTCTCACGAAGCAATGTGATTCATTTTTCACTTAGGTTTTACATGGTAGGAAATGAGGAGTAAATTTATTGAATATAAGTTATATATATGACATATAAATTATTTTTAATAGTTAATATATTATTTTCCTTTCTTTCTCTTTATTTATTGAGAAAATGGAAACGACGTTCATGCATACACACAACTTACTGTCTCCATGAACAGTGTATTTCATTTTATATATCTAAATTTAATGTATTAATCAAAATAAATATATATAGAAAATCTATGATATGTATATTAAGGTTAAAATTATAGATATTATGGAACCATGATCAAATTCATAGGATTGGAAATAACAACCAAAACATACACAAGTAAATAGTTATTTCTTGAAATGTGGCTTTAACATGGATGTGTTAATAAAAGGGAAATAAAAGGAAATAAGTAAATCATATATGGAATTGTATATACAATTATTTTTCTTTAATAGATTTATTATAATCTTATATTTATTATATTGGAGGTTTGAACATGTATAAATAAAGTTGAGACATATTGTAAGCGATTTCTGTCTCGATTTGTCTTCTTTGGGATATATGTTTTGTTATGAACCTATCTTATTTTTTGTGGTGTATATAAGACCTTTTGACATGTAATATCATGAATTTATTTATTCTAATTATACTTAATAATTAATTTTTTGTTAATATTTCATTATTCTTACGATTTTGTGTCACCACCACCATCATTATTATATATTTATTCAAATGAGAGAGTACAAGATACAAGGGGGTGGAACAAAAACAAACCTAAGATTAGGGGGGGGGTCTAAAATAGTAGAGACCGAGGGAATACCCACGAATTAGGTTAACTACCTCTGGCTCAAGGGAGATGATATTAGTGAGGTAAGTGACATTAGAGCCTAGGGATGCTAGGGAGGTGATATGATCCCCAACTTCCCCCCCTCTCTCCAGGTATGGGTGTCCCAAATCTCGATGTTAAGAAGCTGTTTGCATTTATTGGTAATGTAAAAAACTGACTAGGGAATGGTTCCTATGAATAGAAGGGATTCATATATAATCCTTGAGTCTGTTTCCACATTGAAGAGAGCAATGTTCTTCTGTTTTCATAGAATGAGCCCCATGAGGACTGCATTAACCTCTGCCTGGAGTGCACTGGCATTATTGATGTGTGATCTGAATGCTTGGAAAACACTCCCTCTTGAGTTTCAGACCACTCTACCACCACATATGTTACCCACGATGAATGAGACATTTATATTTAATTTGAAACCATCTGTTGGTGGGATCCATTTTATCCAGCAACCTCGCGCTCTGTCCATGGGTGAAGTGGCCTACGAGGATCGATCCTGCAGGATTCGCATGGAGGGGGCTTCACACCAATTCTCACCGAGGGTAACCATATCAATCAAAAAGATTCTAGTTCTCATAATGACAAACCTTCTTGTGTAGAGAGACCCCTCAAATATAGACTTGTTATGGGCCTGCCAGATGCACCAACAACCTACACTGAGGATAATCAACCTTGCTACCCTCTCGGGGACTTTTTCCATTTTCCCCTGGAACTACCACTCCAAGAATGATGTATATCAAAGGTAAGTCAAATATATCACCGTTAAATGTCCAAATAACTTCCACATGTCTTGTGCCCACTGTCCTTCATGTAATATGTGGTTTGTTGTTTCTTCTTGGTTTTTTTTGCAGCACTGAAAGTAGGATGCAAGATTAATGCCTATTTCTTGATGCCTTCATCTGATGAGATCGCAGAGTTCCTAATTCTCCACATGAGGAAGTTGTATTTGTTGGGGAGTTTTTTACACTAAAAAACATCATTCTGGGTTACCTTGTTCACACTAGGGGTTGAGATCCTTTTATAGTCCTTAGAATTAAACATCCCGGATTGAGAGGGGGTGAACACACACTGGTTTGGTTCCAAGTTGATTAGGATCGAATCAAAGATATCATGCTAGTTCTTGTCAAGCACTTCCTTGATGAAGTCCAGATACATACTCACCTCCCTGAAGGTAATCATTGATTCTAGACACCTCAGGAAGCCAAGCACTGATCTCGCCCAATTATCTTTCCAGAAGAGTATATTTCCTTCTCCCACTATCCATCGGGAGTGTTGTTGGAGACTCGGGATGAGGGGACATATCGATTTCCTGAATCGGGATCCCTACACGTATCTGCTTCCATGTTACTACCATTATTTTGGGCCATAATATTCCCCCAGAGAGACTAGTTCTCTACAATCTCCCATGTGAGTTTTCCAACCATGCCCTATAGTGTGGCCCCCAAGGTCCTAACATTAATACCCCCTCATGAATGGGGTGAGGAATTCTATCCCATGAAACCCAGTTCCTCTTCCCCTCCCTAAGCACATCCCATAGGAAGCTAATGAGGACCTTGTCGATAGCTTTGATCACCCCCTTTAGCATCGAAGTGGAAGCCATCTCATGCACCTATATCGTAGCCAAGACACTATTAACTAGTGAAATACTCTATCCAAAGGATAAGAAGTGGATCTTTCGGTTGAGGGAACGACCTATTATCCTACCCACCACTTTTCAAAGTCCTAAATACACATTATTCCTAATGATAAAGGTGTTCCAAGATACTCAATCAGGAAGTTTCTAGGCTACATGTCCATTCTATTTCATAGAAGATTATCTTGTCTTTCTGTGCATTTATTTGAGATATATAAATTTATTTTGGAGTGGTTGATCACCTGACCACTCCAGTAGCAGTATTCTTCTAGTATCATTTTAATACCATGCACGGATCTCTTCCCTGCATGTGAGAATATAATTGTGTCGTTTGCAAACATCAAGTGTGATATGGGAGGAAGGTTCGTTTTTCTTCGATAGGGTAGTATACTACCAGTGGAGATTCCTCTGTTCAAGATTCGTCTAAGCATATACTACATGAGAATGAACGAGGTTTGGGATAACTTGTCACCTTGGCATAATCCGCATGTGGCTTTAAAGAAACCATGGGATCTCCCCATGAATGAGACAGCCATCCATGGAGAGCTAAAGCATCTGAAAATGATTTATGAGGCTCTGTGAGAGAGACCCATGAAATCCAGAACCCTATTGAAAAATCCCCATTCCAATCTTTCATATGCCTTGTTCATGTCCAATTTGATGATCATGTTAGATCCATGCATCTTGGTGTTTATTTCCTTCAACATCTCCTGTGCCATAAAAATTACTCCCTGAATTGTGCACACCCTCACAAACCCGTGTTTCTCCATGGAAATCCAGCTAGGTAGATGCATGGCCAGCCTTGTGTTGATGATACTCACATGGATATTTTAGGGTATGTTACACATGCTCATCATTTGATAATGGATAAGGGATGAGGTTTCCTTTACCTTTGGTATGAGAACCAGAGTCATGGTACTTAAAACACATGGAAGAGTTCCTCCTCATAAAAAGTCCTGAACTTTTGAAACTATTTCGTCTTTGACCACTTCCCACAAGGCTTTCTAAAATGAACTAGAAAAAAAATTAGGGTCCTGGTGCACTCTCTAGGTTGAGGTTCATCCTAGCAGCATGGATCTCATATCATCTATGACTCCTTCCAACCGAGCATTGTCCTCGGAGGATACACTATTGGGAATTACCTTCCATAGCTCTACACTTCCACTCCGATACCCACTAAACATCCTTGTGTTTTTTCCTGCAAGAAGTTATTTGAATAAATAATATGCCATTCTACCCACAACATCTCTATCATCCGTGTAAGTTCCATATTTGAGTAGGATATTGGGTTTGATGGGGCGTATTTTCACCCTGATGCAACCATGAAAGTATGTAATGTTCTTGTCACCCTTATGTATCCCCTTTATCATTGATTAATCCCAAGACATTCATTCCTGTATAAGGATTAGTTCCACTAGATTATTCTTTTTGATAGAAAGATACTTGAACTTAGCATCATTCCAGACTTCCTCCAGACTGGTTTCCAAGAACTCGACATACAATATGAGCTCCTCTATCTCTAGGTTGATGTGAATAAGATCCCCTGCACATTCTTGTAGCCCCAATTTAATCTACCTTAGTTTATTATGTAGAACCACCTTGGAATTTCCTTATACTGGTTCCCCCCATGAATCCCTCACCAAATGTAGAAACTCTAAATTCTGGGTCCATTGGATGAAAAATCTAAACCTACCTTGGTGGATATGCATTGAGAACAGAGAGACTAGAAACAGTGAGTGATCAAAGATTCCATAAACTTGGCGATTCACCTTGGAATTCAGAAACATGGTTATGGAATGAAATTTGGTGGGGGCAGCGGTCAAGCATACTCTAGTATCTCATATTCCCTCTTTGACTGTTTCACCATGTGAAGCAGTCGCCAGTGTACCCTAGACCCATTAATCCCTTCCTTGCCATGAACTGTACAAAGTCCATACTAGTGTGAGGTGAGAACGCCCCATGTCCTTTTTTCTCTGATGGTTCAGTGATGATGTTGAGGTCACCACCTATGATCCATAGTTCTCAACCTGGGTCAAACATGTCAAGATCTTACCACAGAACATCCCTTCTTCTACTATCGTTGCTACCATAGATGAAGGATACAAAAATGGTGAGAGGACCCTTTGTCACCATCGTCATGATGGACTGGTCCCCCATCTGTATCAGGTCCACCAAAACGTATCTACTCTAAAAATATCCATATATGCTGTTAGTTGGAGCCGCCTGCATGGGTGCATACATTTTGATTTTGTGGGTGAACTCGTGTATCTTTCCTGGGTCCTACTTGAGTTCCAGAACAAAAATAATGAGTGATTTATTTTTCTTGATATCCTAAGATATGTAGTCAGTCTTGACCCTTTCCCTAAGACAATGAGATTTCCATATGAAGATGGGTATCAGGGGTTAACCTTTGGCCCGACTTTGGCCCCAATCAGTGTGGTCTCAATCTGGAGGTTGGAGAGGTACTCCCTATTCTGTAACATTTTTTGTTTGGATTTCGCCTGAGTTCAAACACCCGGGCTAGGGTCCATGAGGTTTAGGAGTGGAGATTGCAAGTGAGAGTGAAGCTTGATTTTCTTCCCTCTCACAGTGCTTGGGGGAGATATGTCCATTGGGAATTTACCCTTCACCCATGGTGCTTGAGTAACTAGGTCCTCATTACTGACTGTTCCAACCACATCCTTTGCAACAACACCTCCATAGAGGGGTGTGGAAAACTTAACTCCACACTCGATCAACCCAACCTCTTCAGGATATACATCATAAATAGGTGATGGCAAAGCCAGGGGCTCCCAATGGCTAGTAGGGAGCCACAAAAATAGTTCTAGTAACGAGTTTTTTTTTACATTTTCAAATTTATTTTTGGAGAAATGGTTAGGGTGAAAATATTTTTAAAAATGAGCCTCATAGGAAGCATCAAAGATGCTGCCTATTCATTTTGGGTGAAATGTGGCATCGCAGTTGCCGCCTTTTCACTGTCGGCACGAATCGTTGATGTGGCGAAGGCGACACCCACGGTGCCGCATTTCTTGATGATGTCATACAAAAGGCGGCACCATGGTTTCTGCCTTTCGCCTGGCGTCATTGCGAAAAGCATCACTTCAGGTGCCACCTTAGCCTCCACGCCTTATAAAAGGGAAGCACCCCTCTCCTTCAACTCACTTCCAAACACCCATTTACCACTCAATTTCTCTCTTTTGCGGTAGAGTTAGCGATTTGAAATTTTTTGAAGGCTTTTAGTGGTATGGTTTTTAATTTAATGTTTTTTATTTTGTTGAATTGTTTTTAGTTAAATATTTTTGTAAATTAAATGTTTATTATTTAGTTGAATTGTTTATAGTTAAATACTTTAAATATTTAGTAGTTTAGTAGTTTTAATTTTTTTTGTTTATAAGATTGTTTAATTAGTTATATATATTTAGGAATTATAATATCATTACTATAAATTAATTTAGGATTCTTTTAATGAAATTTTGGTAGCATAAATACTATGTTATCTAAGCAATCAAATCATTGTCTGGATACAAACAATTGAATGTGGATCTGCCACAGATGTACCTAGGGGTAAAACCCGAACACACCGATTTGAACTAGACTCGAATGGGAATTGGGTTATGACAACGGCCCTTGCTGCATTCTGGTTTGACACTCCTAGGGGATATTCTTAAGATATGCATATTTCTTTATAAACTAATAAAATATCTAAGAAAATAAATGATAAACTGATAATTTAGTAACGATGTTGATAGTTATTATTAGTAACGATTAATTAGAAATTAATTAATAAATAACATAGAGTTAAGAATAAAACTACAGTTCAAATGATATTAAATAACATAAACAACATGAATTTAAAAAACAAAATGGATTTAAAAAACAACATAGAGTTAAAAAACAACATGGAATTAAAAAACAACATGGAGTTAAAAAAATAACATGGAGTGAAAGTGAAAAAATAAATAAGATGGAGTTAAAATATAAATAACATGGAGTAAAAATATAAATAACATGAAGTTAAAATATAAATAACATGGAGTTAAAAAATAAATAAAATCATGTTTTGAGATTCTGGCCTTTTTTATAGTGATTGGATATAAAAATTTCAGAAAACCCATGTGACAACAGGTTTTATGAAATTTTGATATCCAATTCACTGTAAGAAAGTCAAGAAGCTCAAAACATGATGTTATTTATTTTTTAGCTCCATGTTATTTATATTTTAACTCTACTATGTTATTGAATAAATAATTAATAATTTAGTAAGGAATAACTAATGATTGAAGAATGATTAACTAATTAAAAAGTGTACTAAGAAATATCCTAGTTTAGGATATAAGATCTTTTAAAATTTAAGTATCATAAAGATTTTAAATTTTAGAAGTAATAGTTATTATTTGAACATGGGGTAAAATCCAACATATTTTTAATAATTTGTTTAATTACATATTCAAAGTATAAAATCCAACTTATATTAGTAACCATCATTTTGAATGTCACTTACATTATCAAAATCTTGATCAGAATTGTTTTTTACATAGGGCGTAATGTTTTCCTGTGTGTACTGCTATGGGGAGGTTATTCAAACTGAGCAAGGAGATTCTTACAGTACACAACCAATAACAGTGGTTAATACAACTTATTGTGTAACCATAAGTGACCTTCAAGACAAAATTCATGGCTCATTAAATCTAGGACCCGATCAAAAGATCAATTCAATGAGTTATAGACATTTTCAGCTCTCATCGACATTATGGCATATAGCTTGTCCATTGGTTGATGATGCACAATGGATCCAAACAATTAAATTGTTTTCTCAATGGTCGGATGATACCATGATGGAGTTATATGTTGATGTTTCTACTGTACAACAACAACATCCAATTGTTCAAAGACATAGACTTAAAAGAGTCGTTGAAGATAGTTCGCCCCATGAAGTTGAGACTATTCCAAATGATGCAGAAGAAAACAACCTACTTGATCTCCCGAATATACATGTTAACCCAACATCTAATGGGGAGTTTTGTAATAACAAAATATATGGTGATAATAGTGATGATGAGTAAGAAACAACTGAAGTTTTGAGAAATGAATTAGTTGTACAACAGGCTCGACCTACAATAAATCATCCACCGCTCTTTGCATCTAGGTCAGAAGCAATAACACATGTGCCTGAATTTGAAGATAATGTTCTCACATCGGTAACTGAGTTTCCCAGAGTTATACGAGATATGTTTAGTGAGATGGACAAAACATTATATGTTGGAAGGAATTTTCCAAGTAAAGATGCATTAAAAAGTATGATAAAGAGATTTCACATTGAGAGGAACTTTAACTATGTATTTTATGAATCAAATATGCCATATGGTGTGAGAAGTATGGGTATGATTGTAGATTTCGATTGAGGGTGATTCCGGACATTTTATTTGGAGGTTAGAGAATCTCGAGGATTGAGGCGGCTCATACTTGCATTCAGTCAAGCCTCACACAAGATCATACCTCATTGGATGAAAAATTTGTGTCATCCAATGTTGTTGAGATGATTTGGAAATGTAAAGATGTTCCAATATCCCTTGTTTAAGAGAGGATTCAACAGACATTCAGTTATAATATTTTCGATATTAAGACATGGATGGGGAAACAGAAGGCAATTGTGAAGGTCTATGGTGATTGGGATGACTCATATCAGTTTTTTCTGCAATTGCTAGCCATATTGAGACATCATAACCAAGTTGTCTTCCATCTGGATACAAACGAACATGTGTCTCACGATAACCAACTTGATCCATCTCGTGTTCAATTTCATCGGTTTTTCTAGGCATTCCTTCCCTGTATCTTCGCATTTCATTTCTACAAACAATTTATTCAGATTGATGGAACATTTTTATACAGAAAATACAAGGGCATATTGTTGATTGCAGAAACCCAAGATGGAAACCGTTCACCTCTTCCACATGCCTTTTCAATTTTATAGAAGGAAAACTATGAATCATGGAGTTGATTTTTGGCATGTATCAACAACCATTTCCCCAACATTCGGGGTGTTTGTTTGATATCTGATCAGCATCAAGCAATTAACGAGGCAATCAATGTGGATCCTAATACATAGAGTTACCCAAATTCACATCATCATTTTTGCATTAGACACATTGCTAGAAACTTTCATAAAAAATTCCACAACGAACCGATGAAGAAGGATATGATAGTCGATGTTCTAGCGCTCGAGTATCAGCCCTCTCCAGGTCATCAGACTCCCCAGAGATCTCACCATGGACGCCCTATTATTAGACCACCATGTGAGATAGGATCTCCTCACCGTAGAAATAGAAATTGATTTTTTTTGTTCATTTATATGTTTTATGTCTATGGAAATAAAAAATAATTTATAATCTTTCAAAACCACCTACCTAAAAGTTAAAAATGTTTCAAGTATGTCAATTTGAAAGACTATAAAATATAAACCATAAGACCAATATAAACAAAACTTTAAACATTGATTAAACATATAATAAATTGTTGAAAAAAATCATTTCATAAAAAATGTTCATGAAAAATAATTTATAAGATTTAAAAATAGCCTACTTGAAAGTTAAAAATATTTCAAGTATGTGACTTTGAAATACTATAAAATATAAACCATAAGAACAATATAAATGAAACTTTAAACATTGATTAAACATATAAGAAATTTTTTAAAACAAAAATCATTTCATAAAAAATGTTCATAAAAAATAATTTATAAGCTTTCAAAACCGCCTACTTGAAACATAAAAATGTTTCAAGTACGTGACTTTGAAAGACTATAAAATATAAACCATAAGACCAATATAAATGAAACTTTAAACATTGATTAAACATATAGGATTCAACACCGCATCAATCTTATGCACAGTGTCGCTAGTATCACATACATCTATAATATTTGATGCATGAGAACATTTATATCTCATTTAATGGGACAACGAAATCCATTATTCCACCCGCCATGTCCATATCCATATCAACATCCGGCCGCATAAGGGTATAGTGAAAGATATGCCACATAAAATGCTCATATGTTCCCAATCCAGCAAATACCAAACCCTTCAACACCACCATGCATCCAACAATTATAATTTTTTACACAATTGTCACCCCATTTCCCCAGGATCATTTGATTAGATGAAAACACCAACAATTCCACATAGCTCATCGAACTCTTCATCACCAAATCTTTATCCTTTATCATCTTCAAAAGTCTACTACAGGACCTCCTTGATCTATACATTCCAAACACTCACATAGTATACATGTATGTGAGTGTTTGGAATGGATAGATCGAGGAGGATCTATATTAGACTTTTGAAGATGATAAAGGATAATGATTTGGTGATGAAGAGTTTGATGGGCTATATGGAATCGTTGGTGTTTTCATCTGATCAACTGAGCCTGGGGAAATGGGGTGAAAATTTTGGAAAACATTATAATGGTTGGATGCATGGTGGTGTTGAAGGGGTTGGTATTTTCCGGAATGGGAACAGATGAACATTTTATATGTCATATCTTTCACCATACCCTTATATGTTCGGATGTTGATATGGATATGAACATGACATGTGGAAGAATGGATTTTATTGTCCCATGAAAGGAGATATAACATGTTCTCATGCATAAAATATTATAGATGTATGTGATACTAGTGACAACGTGCATCACATTTATGTGATGTTGACTCCTATATGTTTAATCAATGTTTAAAGTTTCGTTTATATTGGTCTTATGGTTTATATTTTATAGTCTTTCAAAGTCATGTACTTGAAACATTTTTAAGTTTCAAGTAGGAGGTTTTGAAATCTTATAAATTATCTTTCATGAAAATTTAATATGAAATGATTTTTTTTTCAACAATATATTTTATGTTTAATCAATGTTTAAAGTTTTGTTTATATTGGTCTTATGGTTTATATTTTATAGTCATTCAAATTCACGTACTTGAAACATTTTTAAGTTTCAAGTAGGTGGTTTTGAAATCTTATAAATTATTTTTCATGAACATATTTTATGAAATGATTTTTGTTTTTAACAATTTCTTATATGTTTAATAAATTTTTTAATTTTCGTTTATATTGGTCTTATGGTTTATATTTTATAGTCTTTCAAAGTCATGTACTTGAAACATTTTTAAGTTTCAAGTAGGCAGTTTTGAAATCTTATAAATTATTTTTCATGAACATTTTTTATGAAATGATTTTTATTTTCAAACAATTTCTTATATGTTTAATAAATTTTTAAATTTTCGTTTATATTGGTCTTATGGTTTATATTTTATAGTCTTTCAAAGCCACGTACTTGAAACATTTTTAAGTTTCAAGTAGGCGGTTTTGAAAGCTTATAAATTATTTTTCATGAACATTTTTTATGAAATGATTTTTTTTTTCAACAATTTATTATATGTTTAATCAATGATTAAATTTTGGTTTATATTTTTCTTATGGTTTATATTTTATAGTCTTTCAAAGTCACATACTTGAAACATTTTTAACTTCCAGGTGGGCGGTTTTGAGAGATTATAAATTATTTTTCGTGAACATTTTTTATGAATTGATTTTTTCTTTCAAAAATTTCTTATAAGTTTAATCAATGTTTAAAGTTTTGTTCCTATTGGTCTTATAGTTTATATTTTATAGTCTTTCAAAGTCAAGTACTTGAAAAAATTTTAACTTTCAAGTAGGCAGTTTTCAATGCTTATAAATTATTTTTCCTGAAATTTTTTTATTAATTATATATATAAATAAAAATATAAACAAAAAAAAAATAAAAAATAAAAACAAAACTTTCCACATTGATAATTTTTACAATTTTAATAGATTATATATATAAATAAAAATATAAACAAAACAAAACAAAAATCATAACAAATTTTAAAAAGAAATAATTTTTTTTTGTTAAGTGAAAGGCGGCATCCTCCTGAACATTTTTTATGAATTATATATATAAATAAATATATAAAAAAAAACATAAAAGAAAATTGATTTTTTTTTGTTAGGGGAAAAGCGGCATCGCAGGTGCCGCCTTTCAGCCGCAGTGCAAAGGCGGAAGCCGCGATGCCACCTTTCACCCAAAATACAAAGGCGGCATCACAGATGTTGCCTTCGCGGTGCATTTTGAAAAATATTTTTTTCCTAACCGTTTTCTGCAAAAAAAAATTTAAACGTAAAAAAACTCTCTAGTAACCCACCTGCCGAGAGGATATGGTGGCGAATAAAGGCCCAACGAGCAACCTTAGCTAACCATGAAGGTGAAGCCCTCTGATCAAGGGGTACAAAATCTCTGCTAAGTGAGGCACCACCTACTAGAGCATTCGATAAACTGGGGATGCATGTAGGGACCACCGCACTATACTAAAGTGCCACCTACCCTTTCAGAATGTATCTTTTCTCAAAGCAATCAGAGACTCACTAGGAGGTTTCCTCTGTGTGGATGATCGAACCAGGTGTGGTGCGATGAGATGCGAACCTGATCCTGGAGCCCCCACAAGTCCACACAGCATTTTAAGGCTGGTAGAGGTGGCATACCACCTCCATACCTGGCCACGAGCATCTATTTCCAGCCAGCAACTGCCGCATCAAACTACACCATATATACATCCAACGATAGGCCCAAGAGAACCCTCAAAACCATTGGATCCCCCAGGGGGCTCTAGAAAGTATGATATTTGAGATCAGTGAAGAGGACCACAAAGTGCCTCTTTGAAGGAGACTGCAATACTTCATGTCATGGAGGAGAACCAGGAGGTGCCCAGGGCAGCGGAGAGCCTCCATCGCTGAGACTGGATCTAAGAGCGAGAGTTTCCACCACCGAATCTACCTTAGGAGAGTGAACAACCTAGGTAGTAACGGTCAGAAAATTTTGAAAAACCTCAAGCATGTGGTGCACGTAGTTTTTCATCATGATGGCCATCCTACCTTGATGGAAAATCAGTGTGACCAAAGTGAAAGGGTTTTATGATAAAATATTATCACGTATCCTGATTTTTATGTTTATGAGTTAGATTATTCAATAATATATTGTATGATATATATAAGTATGTTTATTTAATATATGTATAATAAACATATATTTATTATAAAGGTGGTTCGAATTTGTATGAAGGAAGTTGAGAATTAAGGTAAGATATTTATGTCTTACTTTTTTACTTCGGTGAGACACATTCCATATTCACCAACTATTTCTTTTATGTGGCATATATACTACCCATGAGTTTATTTTATAGTTAATATTTATAAAATTATGGTGATTTACATATCCATTTTAGGATCTTTATTTCTTGGGGTTTACGGTTTAAAAATACCAAAGTGGTAATGTTTTTTTGTCTCAATTTTTATTCTCTGATACATCTGTTATATTTTGCACCTATATTATTTAATGTGATATATATAAATACCCATTGAAATTTAATATCATGAATTTAATTATTTTAATTATATTATAAGTTTCATTTATTTTTATTTTTTCATGGGTATTATGATTCAATGTTACAAAAGTGGTAAGTATTTTTGGACACAATCTCATAGTTTATTGGGATTGTTTATGATTACTTATTCAATGTTGAAATATTATGAACATACCTAAATAAACTAATTAAATTTATTATCCAATAATTATTTCATTAAAATATATATTTTCCCATCATTTTCATCTATTTTTGTACTTAATAATTGAAAATAATGTTTTTACGGAAAATTGTCTTTATTTATCTCTTCAGAAAAAAACCCTTTTTCTTCCAAAACAATGTTTTCTAAAAATGTTATCTAAAATGTTTTTACCATTCCCCAGAGTATTTATTATATAATATTTACCCATTTTTTAATTTTTACAAACTTTTTAAAAGGATTTTTCATTCTATTTTCAAAATAAGTCCTGTTTGGATTTTATCGAAAATGTGAAAGTAATATTTTTTCTAATGTGTAAGACTTGAACAATATTTCACCTCACCATAACCAATAAATGATTTAAATATTAATATATAAGTATCCAAATTTATTTTCAAATTATAGTATTTTGAAAAAATTTATGAACTTTTTTTTAAAGTGATTTTTAATGTGAAAAAGGCATTTTCCTCAAGAAATGTTATAAGTGATCTTTAGAAATCTTTTTATATATATGATAATATAGTTTAATTTTACATATTCCATAATATGGATATGGTACAAGGATACAAATATTATTCTTTCGATGAATATTTCATGTTTATGATGGAAAATTCTTATTAAACCCTAATATTCTTGCACAAGTAAAGTTTTGATAAAATAATGAAATGATTATGAAACAAGTTTCTTTTCTATAGGTTATATTATAATGAAATGTTTATGAAACCCATTTTTTCATGGGTTATAATATGATGAATGTTTTAGGATCTTATGGAAGACATGTATGATTTTAATTATGTGGGGGGTGGGCCCTATATCTCCATCCAACTCATTGGGTAAAGATTGACAACTCATGTGATAAATTGGACTATAATGGGGAGTGAACCGAGTTTAGAAAAGGAAATTTCCTACTCTAATAGTATTAGGAGTGAACCTTGCCTACTATGATGGTTTGAGGAGAGAACTGATTCCACTATGATAGTTTTTTCAATGATACTTAACTACTATGGAAATAATATTCTATACTTATGTGTATGCCACAAATCTATATTTTATGCCAATGTTATGTTTTAATAGATCATTATATTTGGTTCTATTATGATTCATGTCTTATGAAGTTCCATGATTTATGTAATGAATGAAATTTATTATCTATTATATGCAAGGTATGGGTTTCAAATGTTATTCTCATATTCTAATCCTCTTATGCTTCATATATGTTAATATATCCCTTATTTTCCGTTACTGAGCATCTTATCTCACTTTTTCTTATGTTTCCTCTCTCCAGGTTATGAATAAAGGATTTAAAGAAGGCGTGTATAGGAGAGTAGTATGTAGGAATATCATTATGGATATATTTAGGATCTTTTATGAAATAAATAGAATTTATTCCATGTTTCAAAAGGAAATATAACTTTATGATCCTCAAGAATATTTTTGTGTAAAGTAAATAATATTAATCTAAAAAAATATATTATTTATGTTTTAAAAGTTTTGTTATTTATGATTGGTATCAGAGGATAGGTTTATTCAATCTTTGGAAACATGGAGATGAATAATTGTTTTGAGAAATATAAGGATATTTATAAGGATATGTATGAGGATAAGTCTAAGGATGAGTCAAAGTATATGAAAATATCCTAGAATATTAGTAAAGGATAGAGCGAGTGGTTTCCAAGAAATTTCATCCATGTTTGGATACTATAACTGGATTTGGCTTGGGAATATAGGTACATGTGTGTAATAACTCCAAAAAGGGTGCATTGAGAAAGAATCAATCATCACCTAGTGTATATAAATGGGTATTACTGCACACATGGTTTGAAAATCCAGGGGATATGCTTTAGAAATTCAAAAACACTTTATGAACCATCATGAAGGATTTAAATAGAATATTTTTATGAATTGCCTTATACAAACCTAATCTTTCATGGATTAAAAATAACGTTCCATAATTTATACATACTATAAGTGATTTTTCATGATTATGTGGTTCCCCAATATGATTTTTATTGCATACACTATTCTTTTTTGGTTTTAGTTAATGGATTGAACCAGAAGGAACAGAGTCAATGTTAAATGTGATAGAAAATGTGTTGATGAGAAACCAAATGGGATGGTGACTAGATTAAAGGATATTGTGATTATTCTAAATCATCTATCATGATATATCATTTACAAATTTCACTATAATGAACTCCTAGACTCAATAGTGAATATAAGGATGGAGTTTTTTTTTTGATGTTTGGGTTGTGGAGACCATGGAGGAAAGAAGATTCAGTTTCATATATGTTAAGAATGTGGGAAGAAAGACTTTGTGGAATTTCTCAAAGGAAAGAGAATATTTTTTATGTGTGGAGAAGAAGTAAATAGGGTAAGAGATTGTCAATAAAAAAAATTAAAATCCCAGTTAATGAAATGGATGATAATAATGGTTTCCCTATGTTATTATCAATAGATGAATATTTTATCCATAGATAGTATGAACATTATGAAAATAAATTTCTTAGGGGGAAAGATCAAGAAGAGGATCGACGAGGTGGTATATGTAAAGATTTTCTATTGATGATGAAGATAATATAAATGAAATATGAAAGGAAAGATGTATTTAGGAAAAAAATGATGAATCCTAGTTAATGTTTTAAGAATGAAGTAGAATGATTGAAGTGTTTATGTATTAGAATTCAAAAAATATGAAATATACAAGGACTATTCAGAACAAGTTTTTTGTTAAGGATTTGAAAGAATATTTTTAATGGTACTGATGACATAGAAAAGTTTTTTAATGGAAATATGATATTTTATGGAAAACACATGATTAATGGAAGATAACACTGTATATATTCCTAATGTTGAGATAATGATTAGGGATAAAGAGATGATGGATATGAATAAATTAAATTGGATAATATTGATGACCATGGAACTGACTAATGATTTTCAGACCAAGTGGTTTATGTTATCATTTATATACTTTAAAAAATTATTGTATTTATGAAATATATTTAATAACCATTGGTTTTATTCAAGGAATTAGTAAGTATGTGTTTTTTAATTAAGGTTTTATGGTAACTCATAAAATTACCATACTTTATGAGAATATATGGTCAATGTGATTACATATTTTGTATGTAACAATTATAGACACTCCATGTTGTTTGGAGGATTAATGATAAGTTGATTTTGTAAATTTAGTAAACATCTTTCTAATATTTTGGATTTTAATTTTTTTAGACATGGAGGAGCCTTAAGGTTAACTATTTAGGGAATGGATTATGTTGAACTTTGGTTGTTATTGTATAAATTGGGCGAACAATTTTATTTTTTATAATAACTATATAAAGAAGGAATTTATTATCATTATTTTATGGATCATATGATCCAATAGTGCTTCAGAAATAAATAAATTTTCATCATCATTTTTTAAAGTAGGAGATGAAGTGTAAATTGATTGAATCACAAAAAAAAGATGAGATTGTGCTTATGAAGTGGAATGAAATCAAGTAAGTATATCATCTCATGGAAATTATTCAACATTAAGAAAATGATATTGAAATAAAATTTTATACATTAAACTTAATTTTTGATGAATTAATGGTCTTTTAACCTATTATATATTTATGGTGTCATGACCCCCTCCCTCAAAAGATGCCACTCCTGAGCTAGAAATGAAGGAAGAGAGATAATGACCCTCCTGAGTCGTGCCTCCAATAGGCCTCAAGATGGCGACCAACACTAAGGGAATACAAATATCACAAGATGGGAGGCATTTCCATTTTTAAAGAAACAAGATCGGGAGATAAGATGTTTCATCCCAAAAAACTCTAATATATATATATATAAAAGAAAGCCAAATCTAACCCACATGCATGTTTAAAAAAGAACTGATACAAAACAAAATTCTATAAAGTAAGTACCAAAAGTAAATATAGGCAGTGGCACAACAACTATCAAGATCTGAGCTAGTAAAGTCTAACATAGTCCATGAAGTCCTCTTGGAAACATAAAAATAGTTCTATATATGTTTGTCGGAGTGGACACTCAAGAGGGGGGTGAATTGAGTTCCAATTAAAATTTATGTTTAAAATATTTTACTAAAATCCCCCAATTTAAAATACTAATTGAATTGTAGTGAATTTGAACTAAAGAAAACTTTCAGTTAGGTTCCCAAGGGATTGATTAATTCCCAGTTAATCTAATCAGAGGATCATATTAGATTTAGAAACTAACCTAATGATTTGCAAGTAATGCAAACACTTTCTAATTCAATTATCAGAGTAACTTTGAAAAACAATTTAAGCTTTAAAGCACTTAGCATCGGAATAAATGGTTTTTGATAAAACTAAATAAAGCACAATAGAGATAACTAAGAGTTACAGTCTCAAGCCGAGAATTAGTCCTCTCAAATTTATATAAATTTGATCCACACCCTGGATTGGGGTTCACAATAGTTTGCAACTGTCCAGGTTAGAGACCTCTACCACAGTTCTATGTGGGAGACAAAAACAACAGCATATACAGCTGTCCAGGTCTCACTCGACCTCTACCACTATCCACAGTGGGATAAAGAAGATGTAAGGATTTTGAATGAGGATTTACATATCCTCCAGGTAAGTTTCATGAGACAGTGTGTGTGTGTAAATTAAAACCGATGATACACACTGCTCGTAATGTAAATAATAAATCACTGAGCAATATATAGAGTTTAGAATGGCTCTAGTGATTGTAGTGTAGCTCTGGACTCCTTTGAATTTGATCAGAATTGGTTCCGAGTCCTCTTATGGTTTTTTTCTGAAAAACAGAGTGTCGTCTGCTTGGCGTCTAGGTTCATAGATAGTGAAAATGTAGTCGATGAAGTTCTTCAGAATCCTCGTGAATGTACACTGCTCTTTTTGAGTAAGCATGATTGTGTACAAGCTTATGTGTCTTCTTTGTCGTGCATTTATATCTCTATGAGATCTTCTTTTATATCTCATATTGTGTATATCGTCTCTCGTCTCTGTTGCAGCAATAGGGACTTCTCATATTTATGGCACGAGATTTGGAAAAAGAAATGATTTATTTTTGCAGGTACGAGGTACGGTTCCCTGACATCCAACATCCTTCATTAAATAAATGGCAGAGCATTAAAATATACCAAATATGACCGTTGGTTAGATTAAATAAAGATAAAGAAATTAAGGCAGCATCAAATTCTCTGGAACGGTAGCTTTGGATATCGGTATCCTTGGGTAACGTTAGGTCTTTGTATCGGTAACCTCTTGTGTAACGGTAGGTCTTTGTATCAGTAACCTCTTGTGTAATGGTAGGTCTTTATATCGGTAACCTCTTGTGTAATGGTAGCCTTTCTATTGGTAGACTTCATGTCTGTCGGTATACTTGATCGGTAGCGGTAGAATTAATGTACCAGTGACCTTTCGTGTAACGGTAGCCTTTACGTATCAGTAGACTTGATGTATCGGTGACCTTCAGGTATCGGTAGACTTGATGTATCGGTAGACTTGATATATAGGTGACCTTCAGGTATCGGTATACTTTATGTATCAGTGGCCTTCACGTATCGGTAGACTTGATGTATCTGTAGACTTGATGTATCGGTAGACTTGATGTATCAGTGAACTTTACGTATCAGTAGACTTGATGTATCAGAAGACTTGATCTGTTTAAGAATTCTATTGGCAGAATGGGTTATGTTAGAATATATATCCATCCAGTAACCGAATTCTCTGAAGATAATGTAAATATTATAATATATGAATATGTGCATTGGGTACAGAAATACGGAAATAAGTAATTAACCATTAATCAATATAGGGATTTTCAAACCATAATTGAGCACAATTGGGATTATCAAAATATGAGTTCAACTAATTCTCCTAGAGGGTTCAACAATATACATAGGGTGAATATAAAGTTATACTTAGTAGAAAAACCAAAGTCTCTCATGCACACGTGAAATGAGCATATTATTGCACCTGTGAGGAAATAGTCAAACCAAACAGCACCTAACAGGTACAATAACCACCCCAACCTCACCATGTTACACTCACCAAGTAATGCAAGTCAAGTAATATAATATAATTCAAATCAATAATAGGGTACCCCACACCAATTTCACACTGATTACCTATTCTTACACCCTAATAGAAAACATTATGGTTCTCCCACCTCATCTAAAAGTACCATGTCACAACCCTCCCACACACACCTAAGCCTCACAACCACACCTCATCCCATTACCGGGGCCATGAGACACAACACATCCAGCACCACACACACCTGGGCCTCAAAAACCACACCACATCCCACCTGGAGATACCTGGGCCACCAACCACGTCACATCCTAAAAACACCTGGGAAAGCAGAACACATCTCATCCCAAAGACACATAGGAAGGCACAAATCATCTCATCCTAAAGACACCTAGGAAATAATAACTTATCTCATCTCAAAGACACATAGGAAAGAAAAACTCACCCACACAAACATGGTCCCGACAAACCACAACCTTTAGGAAGAATCTTTGTCTACCACCACCTAGAAAAAGGAAGAAGGAAGGGCGGGTGGCCAGCCATCCATCATCCCACTAGGATGTTTTGGAAAGACACCATCCCCTGCGATGATGGGGGTGTTCAGCACATAGTTCTCAACTGTGGTGGGTGAATATAGAAATCACAAGGAAAAATATATAGTATAAACATATATATACAAAACAATCAGCCCAACCTATGGTTTCTCAACCAAAAAACCTACACACCAACACTTCTAGCTTTACTGCTGCCTCTAAATGCGATCATCACATAACAAGACATAACTTATTTCCAATTCCAAACCAATTTTGTTAAAACATTACCATTCTTCATTCAAAATTCATTTATTCATTTTGTTAAGTAAACCAACCACATCCTGTCCCAAAAATTTTTAATCAATTATTTATTCATTTATTCCATTACTATCTTGGAAACTAACAAGCACAACACACAACAAGCAATACAAAAACCCATCACCACACAACCTGATCACTTCCCCACTCCGCAACACTTCTCATCCATTAAAAAATCAATCAATATCCCAAACTAAGATTCCATTACATGGTTAGGTTGATTTATTGTCCACAGTTTCATCCACCACACCACCCAAACCAACCCACAACACACACCTATGCTTCACAAACGTACCACGACATATTCCAGATCTTATCCACATAGCACAATATAGCCACTTTACATTTCATCTATCCCTCACACAAAATTGCACTATGATACACAACAAATCACCCCACATTCCAAAGAATATCATAATTCCAAATTCAATGAGGCATCACTTCTTTAATTCCACTTTTTAATTCAGAGGTGTTCAAAGAAACTGCGTAATCCTGGGGTATCTATTTATTATCCAAGTATACTTGATTTTCTAGTTTCCATTTAGGGTGATACAATAATAGCCACAACCAAAGAGGCACACACAAAAAATATAACCAGTGTAAAAAATCCACCAATGACCACCATTTTTTGCGGGGTGTTCATCCCATATAATCACAATATCACAAACAATAGCGAAGTTGCAAAAAGCATGCAATAAACCCCTCTACCCTTTCAATTCAATTATCCAGTTATTTATATTTGATTAATCCGACACAACCATAATCCAAGGGTAACAAAATAAAAACCCCTCCCACATGATGACAAAATAATGAGAGACAAGGGAATACCTAACTCAAAGGTGTCAACATTCTTTACATGAGAACGGATCATGAAACAGTCCCCAATCACCTACCCCACAAAATTTGCATCTATCTGATGATAAAGCGACACCACCGCACCAAACAAAACCAAGAGAGATGCCATTAGGAATAATGGATAAGAACATACCATGGAAGGGTGAGGATATATGGAAGATAAAAAGACCCAACCAAGGGAAAATGCTAGAAAATGATGGGAGAACATACCTTGGATCCCCACAGATCACCAACAAATGATCACCAAGATCAATAGATCAATATGTGAGGAAGAGGGTTCGTAGAACTCCTCGGGGTGCCTATGGTTCATCTAGAATTAGGGAGATTTTTGAAGTTGTGGGATTTTTGAAAACCCAAGTAGATATAATGTTTTAAAACATTACAACATCGGTGGATTACACAACATGAAATCCCCTTTCAAACCATGAAATCCCTCAAGGTCCACTTCCACTAAAAAAATACATCACCTCTCAGTTTAATTTTTATTTTTCAAACCTTGAAACATTTCCCACTGTGAATCCCTCTTTCACACTAGGTAAAATTATGCACTTCATAATTCTTTCTAAGAAAAAATGTGAAACCAAACTTGACATCGTGAAATCAAGTGACATGACGTGTACCCTCCTTACTCCCAGATTTTAATAGCCTAACTTCTCTGAACTCCCTCCGAGTCTCCTCCAAGAACTTGCAATGACCAAACTCGCAAAGTAACAGACTATGAAGGAAAAACTGTAACATTAGATACCTCTCAAATGATTCTAATCCTTGAGAATCCAAAACCAAGATAGGAGAAAAATGGGTCTCAAAAACTACACCATGAGATACCTCTACAGGATATCACTACACTTGAAACACCGCTAACAACCAAATGCATCAATGTTCAATCAATAAACATCCCCGTGTTGTTCGAAATCTTGAGTGGAAACCCTCTATCAAAGAACAAATTTACCAACACCTGTAACTAGGTTTTATCACATCAACCCAAAAAACCTCAAGACACAGCACACGATCATAACAACCACACTGTCTAAATGTGTTAACTAGGGGATTCCATCCTCCATGTCAAGATACTATACGATCTTAGTGAAACTAACTCAACCACATAGTTTTAATCACATCTCAATTAATTTTTATTGATTAGGAATCAGGTCCTTCCTTTTCCACACATCAAGAATTTTTCACACATTGCACCACACATAGCACCACCAATGGGGAAATAACTCATTTCATAAAACAAGGTTAAAATATGTTATTTTAATACAAAATAGAACAAGTCCAAAACTAAAAAAAACTTCAAGTACTGGGAACACATCCACATTTCTCACTCCCAAGTACTCTCCTACAGGACACCATTACTCCATAACACATGAACCAAAGGAATGGTCTTTCCACACAGCAACTTCTCCTGATGATCTTGGATCTCTTTTGGCCATTCCTCGTATGTTGAATCTTCCTTGATATCTAACTATCCCTAGTGAAGGACATGGGAGTCATCGTTAAGATACCAAATAATTTGAGAGATGTGGAAGAGCTCATGGTTCCTCACTAAATGTAGTGGCAATACCAAATGGTACGACACTTCGCTAACTCATCCCAACACCTAAAAGGGTCCAACAAACATGGGATAAATCTTACTCCCTCTACCAAACCTTTGTTGCCCACATTGTGGGGAAACCTTCAATAACATGTGGTCCCCATCCTTAAACTCTAAGGTCCTCCTCCTATGATCAAGATACGACTTTTTCCAATCTTACACCACTTTCATCCTCTCATGAACAAGATGAACCTTATCTGTCATGCTCTGCACCATGTTCAGACCAAGAATAGTTGTCTCCCCAATCTCTGTCCAATAAAAAAGAGAATGAAACAGCCTCCCATACAACACCTCAAATGGATCCATTATAATGGAAGATGCATATATATTATTATAAGTGAAATATTGTAATGGCAGGTGTTTTATCCAAGATCCACCAAAGTCTAAGATGCACGCTCGCAACATATACTCCAATGTCTGGATAATATGCTTTGTATTCCCATTTGTATGAGGGTAGAAAGAAGTGATGAGGCATAACTAGGATCCAAAAGAATGTTGTAATCCCCTACAGACTCGTGAGGTAAACTGTGAATTCTGGACTAAGACAATAGACCTCAGAACTCTATGTAGCCACGCCACTTTATCCACATTACTCTTGGTTAAGGAATCCACTATGCCTGACTCCTTGATCATTAATAAACGAGATGATTTTTTCAATAGATCCAATTATACCTAGATAGAATCATATCCTCTCTTATACTTGGGTAACCCTGTTAAGAAATCCATCGATTTTTCATCCCACTTCCACTTGGGGACATATAAGGGCTAAAACAAACCAACGGGAACATAATGATCATCCTTTACCTTCTGGTAGAAAAAGAATCTTTCCACAAAATCTGCTACTTCCCATTTCATCATGAGCCACAAAAACTACATCTTCAATACATGGTGAATTTTTGAAATTCTTGGGTCTACTATTAAAGGTGAGTTGGGAAACTCACAAAGAACACCATCAAACACCACTACGGGAAAAAACTAATTTTTGTGGAATAACATTTAGTTCCGACCATCCTTCGACCATCCCTTTAGAGCATCACTATAGACAACACAATCACGCAACACCTCTACCTCCGAGCCTCCCTACTAAAACTTAACCACTAACTGCATCATAGAAGACTACACTGTCATCTGAATCAAACAACCGCTACCACCATCCATCCCTGCATCTAAGCGCAAGGATGCTAAATCCTCCATCACTTTCCAAGACTTTGCAGATTCTTAATCAACCTCATTATGTGAAGTTATACTCAATTCATCAACCATGACATTACCCTTTCCTAAGGTGTAGAAGATATCAAACTTGTAGTCCTAAAGAATCTCCATCCACCTCCACTACCGTAGATTCAGATCATACTGGGAAACGATATACCTCAAACTCTTTTGATCTGTGAAGACCACAAAGTGATCCCAAATGAGGTAATGCCACAACAAATTTAGTGAAAACATGAAATATACTAGCTTTAGATCATGGGTGGAATAGTTATGCTCATGGGGACATAAATTCCTAGACCTATAAGAGATCATTTCTCACTACTACATCAACACACATCCCAAACCGAGATGGGAAGTGTCAAAAAACACCACAAACATCACCACTTCCTCTGGAAATCGGAGCATTGGAGAACTAACCAAATTCCCCTTTAGATAACTAAACACTATCTAGAACTTCTCACTCCATACAAAAACATGGTCCTTTCTAGTTAGAGATGTAAACCGAGATGAAAAGTTAGAGAAATCAGGTAAAAACCTCCATTAATAGCCCACGATACCAGGAAAACTGTAAAATTGTACCACATTATTAGGTGATTCCCAATAAAAAACTGCTTTAAAATTTGATGTTTCAACTACCACAACCTACCGGGATACCACATGCCTAAGGAAACATTCCCTTCATGTCCATAACTTAAACTTGGAAAACCTTTTGTAAAACTGGTGATGTTGAAGAACATGCAAGGTAGTTATATGATGCTTGGTGTGATCCTCCTATAATTTTGAGTAGATTAGGATATCATCGATGAATACAATGACAAAGAATCCCAGGAACTCATGAAATATGGAGTTCATAAGCCCCATGAACATGGATGGTGCGTTTATAACACTAAATGGAATGACCAAAAACTCTAAGTGCCCATACCTTTACCTGAATATAGTCTTTAGGATATCTCCCTCCTTCACCCTCAACTAGTGATATCCAGACCACAAATTGATCTTAGAGTACCATATTTCCCCTCTCAACTGGTTGAAAAGATATTCTATCATTAGAATAGGGTAACGGTTCTTGACTGTCACCTAATTCAACCTCTGGTAGCCTAGGCACAACCTCATACCACCATCCAACTTCTTTGGAAACAACACTGGAGCACCCCATGATGAAATGTTAGGCCAAATAAATCCCTTCTTCATCAGATCATCTATCTGAATACTCAACTCCTGCAGCTCAGAAGGTTTCATCTGATAGGGATAAATCGATATCGGAGAAGCACTATGCTGAAAGTCTATCCTAAAATCAACGTCACATCGAGGGGGTAGAGTCACAAACTCATTGGAAAAAACAACAAGGAACTCCCCAAAAACTCTGGGAACCTATACTACCCTAACATCTACTAATTATATTGACATCTCAACCAATAAGAAAAGAAGAGTCTCGATATGCCGACTGCCCACCTGACACCTCTTCTCACTAATAAAAATAACACATCATCCATCCATATAAAAAAACACAAATCCTCTCCAAAAGTAGTCAATAATAACATGCATGGAATAAAACTAGTTGATGTTGAGAATGAAATCATATGGATGCTTATGTACTATGAAAAGATCCCTAGGGAACAGGTGTGGTCCCATCATCAGTCTACATCCATGACACACATCAAACAAGTTGGTCTAAGCTCTGACTGGTGTACTCAACACCAAGGGCATGTCAATCCACTCTACATCTATTCCCAGGGCATGGGCTAGACTGGGTGAAATAAAGTATTTTGAATCTCTTGTATCAAAAAAAGAACATAAAATGGTACTAAACAAGATGATCAAATCTCTAACGTTCTCTAGTCCTGCCAGAACTGCTACCTCCACTAGGTGCAAATGAACACGCCTCGTTCCTATGCCCCTTTTCCAACGATCGGCCCCATGACCATTCCTAGGTTAAAGTCCCTAAGGAACACCATGAGGACAACCTCTACCTGCTTTATATCCCCTCAGTGAAGCAAAATTTTGCTGTCCTTACTGCTGAATCCTCCTGAATGGAAACTATTGTTGAGGTTGGAACTGAACCTGTCCTCCTACACAAAACTGATCTCAAGAATCCATTGGGAACAGACTCTGAAGATGGTCATGGACACCATATAAGAAACAGATCATCCCCAATCCCATAGAAATTCATGGTAACTAATAGAACCATAGGGACAGAAAGGAAACTGCTGAGGATGTCTCCCTTCCAGTTGAAACCTCAAAGGTCCCGACTCCTGAGATCTTCCACTAACATCCCTACCTCTCAAAGAAATTTTATTTCTCCCCTCTCATAGTATACCTCCTCACAAGTGCATCCTCTCAATCACCTCTACCTTCTTCTGTACCTCTAGATACATTGAAAATGTAAAAGGAGTAACAACATACTGGATAGAAGGGTAGAGGTCCTCCACAAGCTGTCTCGCATAAGAATCCTCATTTGGAAAGAGATCTGGGGTGAAGTCAAGAAGATAATTGAACTTGATCCAATGTTCCCATACTGAAATACTCCCCTAATGAAGAGAGGGTATCTCTTTCCTCTTCTCAGCCTTTATAGTCGAAGAAAGGAACTACGCCTAGAACGCTTTCAAAAAGTCGACCCGCAACACATATGCCTCCTTTCTCTCCCCCAGATGAAGAATCCACCATGAATGCACATCTCCCTACATCTGACTCACTTACAAAGAAACCTAGTACTTTGTCAGAGCTCGGATCAAATTGATGGTGATCTCAACCTCCCCGATCCAGCTCTCTATATCCATGTCTAAAACACTATCCTCGTTCTTTTCCAATGCCTACTGATGGAAAGAAAATAAAATTCTCTACCGATGGTCATCCTCCTCCACTAGATCAACCCTCCACCGATTAAATAGATCAAACTACTAAGCCGCAACCACCTGTGCCACATGAAGAAGATGACCTGGTTCCATAGATAAAAGCTAAACAAGAAATTCCTAAGCCTGAGTAGTATGGAATTTTATTTAAGATTTCTTTTAACTCATTTCTTGATCCATTTAAATTTTGCTAAAATAACCAAATCTAATAAGAACAGAAGTCATTATGATTCTCATACCTTTCCTAGGGTCTCTACCCTAAAACAGTGTAGCCTCACTTGGTCATTCAGTAGACTCAGAGTCCTTGCATATGATCCTGGGGGGCCCTAAAATCCCATGTCTTGACCAGTCTTCCCTATCCTATGTCACACACCAAGATCACCTGACACGGTTTCCCTAACAACCCATGCAATCCTAATTATGCGTAACTCCAAACTCCATCATATCTCTCAACCATCAACTTTGATACCAGTATATCTTGACACTCCCTCCAAAGACGATCCTCCTAAGATGGCAATGAAGAATGAGATATATGAAACCCCGGTCATGCCTCTAGTAGGCCCCAGGGTGGAGACCAACACCAAAGGGGACAAAAATCACACAAGATGGGAGGCACTACCCTTTTTAAAGGAACAAGATCGGGAGATAAGATGTTTCATCCCAAACAAATCTAATATATATATATATATAAGAAGGTGAAGTCCATCCCACATGAATGTTTAAAATAGAACTAGTACAAAAAAGCCTCCAAAGTAATTACCAACAGTAAATCTAGGCAATGAGACATAAACTGTCATGATATGAGGTAGTAAAGTTCAGCACGGTCCGTGAAGTCCTCCTAGAAACATGAAAATAGTTTTATATACTTAGGGTGAATATACATGTATACTCAGTAAGAAAACCAAATTCTATCATGCACATGTGAAAGAAACATACTAATACCCCTATGAGAAAACAGCAGAACCAAACAACACCTAACCAGGTAAACTAACCACCCCAACCTCACCAAGGAATGCTCAATTAATAATGAAAGTCAATTAAATTAATATAATGAACATCGATAATAGGGTACCCCTCACCACTTTCCCACTGATTAGACTCTCTCACAACCTAACGAAAAATGTCCTAGTGCCCCCACCTCTTTCGAAAGTACCACATCACAACCCTACCACACACACATATACTTCACAACCACACCTCGTCCTATCACTGGGTCCACAAGAAACATGATATCCCACCCACACACACTTGAGCCTCACAAACCACACCACATCTTGCCTGCAGACACCTGGGACACCAACCATGTCACATTCCAAAAATACCTTGGAAATCCCAACACATCTCATCTTAAAGACACTTGGGAAACACAAATCATCTTATCTTGAAGACATCTCAGAAAGCACAACTCATATCATCTTGACGGCACCTGGGAAAGCACAACTCGCTTGCACACACCTGGGCCTCACAAGCCACAACCTGTCAAAAGAATATTGGGCTAACACCACCTAGAAGAAGGAGTAAGGAAGAGCAGGTGGCCATCCATCCATCCTACCACCATGAAGTTTGGGAAAGACACCCTCCCCCATAACGATGGGGGTGTTTGTCACATAGTGCTCAAATAGGGTGGGTGTGTATATAAATCACAAAGAAAAATACAGAGTATATACATATAGATACCAAAAACATATCCCAACCTAGGGGTTGTCAACCAAAAAGACATCACGCCAATACTACCAACTTTTCTACTACCTCTAAATGCAATCACCACATAACAATTAAGACACTACTTCTTTCCAATTCCAAACCCATTTTGTTAAACAATTACCATTCTTCATTCAAAAATAATTTATTCACCCCATTAACCAAACCAACCCAAGATAGTCACAAAATTTATTAATCAATTATTTATTTTTATATTACATTATTATTAAGGAAACTACAAAGAACAAGAAAAACAAGAAACACAACAACACATCACCACACAACTCGATCACAGCCCCGCCGCACAACACTACTCATATATTCCACAATCGATCAATCGCTCAACCTGAGATTACATTACATGGTATGGTTGATGTATCATATTCAGGTTTATCCACCACAAAGCCTAAACCAACCCACAACACACAACTGTTCTTCAAAAATGTACCACAATACAAACCAAAGGGTATCCACACAACACAACATCTCCGCTTTACATTCCATCTATCCTGCACACACAACAAAACTATACCATAGAACACATCATTCCACATACCAAATCATAACATAATTATAGATTCAAGGAAGCATCACTTATTTAATTCCACTTGTTAATTCAGGGGTTTAAATAGAAACTGGGTAATCTTAGGGCATCCATTCATTAGAAGGGTATAAATTATTTACCTATTTTAATTTAGGGTGATACCACAATATCTACAAACAAAGTAGAACACACAAAAGATATAACCAACATAAAAAGTCCATCATAAACCACCATTTTTAGCGGGTTTTTCAGACTGTATAATCACAATATCACAAACAATAGCAAATCTATGAAAAGTATGCAATAAACCCATCTACCCTTTCAATTCAATTTTTCAGTTCTTTATCTTTGATTATACTAACACAACCATAATCCAAGGGTAACAAAAGAAAAACCCCTACCGCATGATGCAAAAATAAATAGAGACAAGGGAATCCCTACCTCGAAGGTGTCAATGTTCTTTTCATGAGAATGGATCACACAACGGTCCTCCAATCACATACCCTGCAAGATCTACATCCATCTGAAGATGTTTCGGCACCACCGTACCAAACAAATTGTGAGAGACGCCATTAGGAATCCTGGATAAGAACACACCATGGCACAAAAAGGTGATATAGAAGTGAACGAGACCCAACTGAGGTAAACTACTATAAAATGAAGGGAGAATGTACCTTGGATCACTAAAGACCACCAATGAATGATTTTTGAGATCAGCAGACTGAAGAGGGAGGAAGAGGGTTCAAAGAACTCCTTAGGGTGCCTAGGGTTTGTCTGGAATGAGGGAGATTGTTATATCTCTAGGATTTGTGAAAACTTGAGCGGCTGGAATTTTTTAAAACATTACAGTATTGGGAGATTGCACTACGTGAAATTCCTCTTCCCAAAGTGAAATACCTTGAGGTCCACTTTTGCTGAAAAATGCATCGCCTCTCAGTTTACTTTTTATTTTTCAAACCCCAAATGTTTCATGTTGTGAATTCCTCTTTTACACCATGTTAAATTCTACATGTCGTGAAGCTTTCCAAGAAAATCCATTAAACCAAACGTTATTTTGTGAAATAAATTTACATGATGTGCAACCTCCTTTCTCAATGCTTTTAATAACCGAACTTCTCCAAACTCCCTTCGAGCCTCCTCCAAGAACTTCTAACAACAAAACTCTCAAGGTAACAGACTGGGAAGGGATAGACCATTACATAAGGATTTTTTTGTCATTAAATTTATCCTAATAATGTTCTTTATCACTCTCTATCAGTATTTGGGTGTTAGTTTTCTCTTTTATGTACACGTTTTTACTTCCAACCAATTTTATCATACACTAAAACGTAGTTTTTTGTTATTTTAGAAGACCTTCATACATTACATTATCCTTTTTCAAGATGAATTTGTATTAACCCTTTTTACTATGAATGTTTTCAACAAATATATTTTCAAATATTAAACTCTTGACTACCAAGAACAAGTTTAAATTATAAAGACGTAATTTATTTAAGGGAGTAGAACGTAAAACCTTGTGATTTTATGATTTATTTTGTTTCAAATAAAGATAATTTCTTTAATATCTTACATTATATGAAACATTAAGTTTATCTTGCATTACACGCAACACAAATTTCTAATAAAACATAATACATTATTAAAATATTATTATTTAATATGATGGTTATCACCTAGTCATTTGAATGGTGGGTATGAATATAATTAAATAAATTATAAAAATATATATTTTACACATGTATATATAATGAATTATTTTATGACCAATTAATTACAAATGAAACCAAAAACCATTTTAAAAAAAATGAAATATATTTTTGAAAAACTTATTTTATGACAACAAACTCATTTTACCTCAATATATTAAAAAAACACTTTTGGAGAATTATTATAATTAAATTCAGAAATTATATATGTAATATAGTTTTTAACATTCATATTATGTGTTCTCTAGGAAAGAGATAACAATTAATCAAATTCTACACTTAAAAACTCTATTTTTCTAAAAAACAGTTTTATTGACTTTTGACACATTTATTTATAATTAATTTTTTACAATTTTATAAAATTTACATGAAAAAATAAAATTCATTTTTTAAATAATAATATATAAATTATATATGAGTGAATTTTTGATAATTTTCTTAAAATATACATTTTTCGATGAGTATTTAATATATTTTTGTTTGTTAAGAATTTCCATTTCTTTTATGGAATTTAAAAAAGTACAAATTATTTTAGATAGTTTTAATAGAAAATTTTGTTAAATTATATATATATTAATACAATTTATATCTTTGGAATCAATTTCATATATATTTTTTATATAAACACTTTTAAACTTTAGAAAAATTTCTCTTTGGAAAACCACTTTTGCATTACGTTTTCTTGTTTGATTTCAAATTACATTTTCCCACTTTTGTGATTTGAATATTGAAAAATGGATTCCATATTTGGAATAAATTTCATTTTTAATTTTTTACTTAATAATTTCAATTACTTTTTTACCCAAAAAAAGTAAAATAGTAAATATTATTTATCATGGTTTAGGTACAAATGGTTTTACCGGGGGTTAAGCTAAAAAGATAAGGGTTAAAAATCACCCAAAACACATAAAAACACATTATTTGGACATATGTAGACCTTATAAACTATAAGGATAATTAATTACCCATTTTTTAGGATTTATACATGTAAAAAAAATGGGTAAACATTTTTATTTTAAAATATTACTTATGTGAAACTCACCTCACTTATAAAAGGGCACACACTCTCCTATGAAAATCACACTTAAAAATCCTATTAGTTTGGAAAATATCAATCCCAATAATTTACTTAATTCCCTAATACCAGCCTAGAATCTTTATTTTTTCATAAATCCAACCTAATAATCCTTTTGGTGAAAACCAAGAGATGTTGTCTGCAGAAGAGGTAACGTCCCTAACCGAGCATTTTATTTTATTTCTTCCTTTGCTTACTTAAATTATTTTTAAACCATAATTATATAATATAATAATTATAATTCATATAATTATATGGTATTATGTTATTTTAATATCCTAAATCCTTCTCCTTTTCCATCAAATGGGATATGAAATCATTATTCATGTGTACAGCGGAATACCGCCTCGCGAGCCAATGTTATTTGTTTTCCATCACTATCACTTCTGATAGGATATAATGATGTATTTGATATAAATATATATATATATATATATTATTTTATTATTTTATTATTTATCATTAATTATAATAACACATATACATTCTTACCTCCTAATATGTGGGAAAATAATAACGTTGCTCATGTGTATGGCAGACTACCGCCTCACAAACCGATGTAATGTGTTTTTTATTTTTATTTTAATTAAAGTGTAAGAAGGATATATTACATTAATATATTTTAACTTTATAAAATAATTATACATATGTAATAAATATAATAAATATACCTTCTTAATTTCTATTTTGTGGGGGTTACTATAACATTGTTCATATGTATAACGGACTACTGTATTACGTAGGGATGCAATTCATTTTTCACTAACTCTAGGCATGAAATTTAATAAGGAAATATTTGATGAATATATGTGATATATATGAAATAAAAATGATTATTTAAAGGTTTTATATTATTTACCTTTCTTTCACTCCATCCGTCAAGAAAATGGAAACATTATTCATGCGTACGTACGACCTACTGTCTCCATGAACGATGTATTTCAATTTATATATATTTAAAATTTATTGATTAATATAAATACATATATATTGAATATATAATAATTTTATATAAATTTTAAAATTATATAGATTATGTAATCATGATCAAATTAAGAGGTCTGAAATTAACAAATCAAAACATACACAAAAAAACAAATCATTTATTACCTAAAATTTGATTTTAAGATAGAATTATTAATAAAAATGTAATAATAGGTCATAAGTAAATAATATATGGTATGATATATATAATTATGGTTATTTAATAGATTAATAATAATCTATTATTTATTATATAGGCGGATTAAATATGTATAAAGGATGTCATGTTTTAAGGTAAGGGATTCTTGCCTCACTTTTTACTTATGTGAGACACACGCCATATTCACCACCTATTTAATTTATGTGGTGTATATAAAAAATAGGAATTTATTTTATAATTATTATCATTAAAATTATGGGTATTTAAATATCCATTTTACAATCACTCTTTCATGGGGTTTACGGTTCAAAAGTTACCAAAGCGATAAGGGATTTTTGTCTCAATTTTCCCTCTTTGAGACATATATTTTGTTATAAACCTATCTTATTTTATGAGGTTTATATACATACCATTTGAAATTTGAAATTATTAATTTATTTATCATCATGATATTATATGTTTTATTTAATTCTATTCCTTCATGGTGCTTATGATAATATGTTACCAAAGTGGTAAGGGTTTTATGATACAATCTCATAGTTTATCAAGATTGTTCATGATTATATTTACGATAATTATATATTTTGATCCATATCTAAAAAAAATAAAACAAAATTATTATCATATTACTATTTTTTCAAAATAAATATTTACCTTCACTTTCCTCTATTTATGCACTCAATACTTCATAAAAACATTTTTAAGAAAAATCATCATTATTTCACTCTTCGGTCGAAAAAACTTTTTCTTCCAAAGAGATGTTTTGTAAAAATATTTTAAAAAATGTTTATAAGCTTAAAAAATTATTTATTAAAAAAAATTCCCATGTTTACATTTTTTACAAATTATTTTAAATGGAATATTCATGTTGTTTACAAAACAAGACCTATTTGGCTTTTAAAGAAAATATGAAAGGATTATTTATTTTAATGTGGAGGAATTGAACAATATTTCCCACCACCATGAATGATCAATGATTTTAAAATTTCTATATATTATTGAAAATTTATTTTCAATGAGAATTATTTTGAAATTTTGTTTATTAATGTTTATTTTTTAAAAAATAATATCAAATTGAAAATATAATTTTCCTCAAGAAATGTTAAAAGTGATCTTTCAAAATAATTTTCTATCTAAGATGACATTATTTTATGTTACTTATGCATTAATGAGGACATGATTAATAAATAAAATTATTATTATTTCTATGAATGGTTTATGGTTATAATGGATATATTCTTATGAAACCAGCTTCTTTTTCCACGGGATATGTTTCGATGAAATGATAATGGAACCTATTTATTTTCCACATGTCATGTTACGATAAAATGTTTATGAAACCCATTTATTTTCATGGGTACTGATATGCTGAATTTTTTACGATCTTATGTCACATATTTGTATTATTTTCATTATTTTATGGGTGGGATGCATATCTCCCTCTAATAAATTGAGTAAATATTGATATCTCACGAGATAAAAAGTATTGGAATGGGGAGTGAACCTATTTCAGTAAGTTATTTTATCCATTATGAAAGTCTTAGGAGTGAACTGTAGCTACTACGATGGTTTGGGTTAAACCAAATCCACTATGATAGTTTTTAAAATGATCCTTTACTACAAAGGAAAATATATTTTATGTTTATGGATAATCCAAAAAATCTATGTCATATGTCAATGTTATGTTCTCATGGATCCTATTCTGTGATGCCATTTTGATTCATGTCTGATAAAATTGCCTAATTTATTCCATAAATAATGTTTAGGACCTATTATATGCAGGGTTTGGTTTAAAATTTTTTTTCTCATGTTCTCATCCCTTTTCTTCTCATGATATGTTGATATATCTCATATTTACCCTTATTGAGATTTTAAACTCACATTTTCCTATGTTTCCTTTCCCCTGAATATGAAGAATGGTTTTAAGAAGGGTGTGTCTAATAGATTACTATCATAGAATATATTTATTGGAAATTTTTAAGATATTTCATGAAGTAATAAGATTGTATTCAATGTTTCCAAAGGTATTATACCTTTATGATCCTCATGTATGTGTTTTTGTAATGTAATAAATATTAATATAAAAAGATGTAATATCTATGTATATGAAGTTTGGGTCTTTATATAACCACCATCATAAAGAACCTGAAATTTTCCAGAAGTTCCCCATATCCATATTTAGGATGAATGACCATTAGTACAACTAGTTTCCTAAAATAAACATTGAGATCACCAACCTCTGCGAGACTTCAGATACCACGAGTGTGAACATCAAGATAAACCATAAGTTTTGATGTTTCTATTTCTATAAGTATAAATTGAAACTTGTAAGAGTATTCAAATTTCCCCACAATACCCCACATAAATATTTATTATAAGTAAAATAGAATAATCACCAACACTTAGGAAAATCCATTGATTATCCATCATTTCATATAAAGAACAGTGTCTCCACTGCACCTTCTGCTCACCCTAGTCCCATTGAGGCCTAATGATGCCTCAAACTTTCTCGGATTAAACATTGGTAAACATTCCAACTAAAATTTAATTATCACCAATTTTCCAAACTTCCATCACCCTATCACCCTGTATCTTTTGGATAAAATGATATTTTAGATCAATGTGCTTTATCTGTTAGTGAAACACCAAATTATTTTTCAAATAAATTTCACTCTTACTATTACAAAATAATAATCCACCATCACGAATCCTTTCATGATCCTCTAACACACTTTAACCATATCAGTTATTTCCCTAAATGCGTAGAAACTATATATTCATCTTCCATTGTAGATAATGATACAACTTATTATAATATTGAAATTTATGTATGTTACTCTAAATATGCACAAAAAAGCCTACAATACTTTTAAATATGTTTTTATACTCTTTAAATGTCTCATCTTCATAAGCCAATAATGGATCATACATTACAAAAACTAGTCTATATCTTTAGATCCTTTAATACACCAAAGAATCCACTTCATAACTTCTCAAATTTATTTTCTTGGATTCTCAATAAACCAGCTTATAACTTCTAGTACAAATGTATTGTACAGCCTTTCACATACCATGGAATACATCAATAATCCTACCAAAAATGTTAATAAAGTTTTACTATATACATGGCCTCATTTTCTATTTTCAGTGATTTCCCTTTGGATAATTTGAAGTGTATAGTCAATGGGATTGACAAAGGCTTACATCTGGTCAGTTTCAATCCCATGAGGACCTCCCAAATGCAATCCTTTTAAGACAAAACCAAGCTCCCATTCTACTAGTCTATCTAAATCCTCATTATAACTAGTTTATTTTCCTCACTTAAATAACTTATCTTGAATATTCTAGAAAATAAAATATCACCTTCAAAATTTGCTTAATTTATAGAGATTCTAAGAGCATGTCATCCATATACAAGAGCAGGAAAATAATGATGTCATCCTTTCACACCTTCCACTATAAAACAATGATTCTAGTTTCTCTAAAAAACCCATTCTCAATCATTATGGTTTCAAATAATTAGTTACATTTTCCTAGAACTTTATTCAGCCTATACAGACTTCTCTTTATCTTACACACCAAGCCCCCATTCCATTTTTTCACAAAACCATCTTGCCAATTAAAGTATATTTCATCTTATAAATCACTATGATATAATTTCTTATTTATATAAATATATTCTTGTTATAATATTTTGTAATCAACCAAACTAAACTTTATCTGGATGGTAGTATTTTTTATTTTTAGTGAGAAAATTTTAGAGAAGTCCATTCCCACTTTTTGCTAAAATGTTTTCACAACCATCCAAGCCTTATACCTCTTTTAACCATAAACCTATTTTTTAAATTACAATCAAAAAATTTCATGTATCTCTTTCTACACCTTTGTTAATTAATTTATATCATATATTACATTTTTATATAGTGAATCTATCTCACTTTTATAGATAATTCACACTTTTTGGAATCACTAAGACTAACCACTTATTTCAGGATTTTTGGAACTCCTATATAATTTAGAAGTAAGTAATAAAATTTAGTTATTATCCTCCAAACAATTCATCTAACTTTGGTAGATCTCCACAATTCAAACCGTAAATATATTTATTATAGAACTGCAACTTCTAATACTTCACCACCTGGAACTCTAAGATAATCTTTTGTAGTCCTTGAACATTCAACTACATCTTCCACTGGCTTGATTGAAACATCCAAGTTTTCCATGTCACTTGAACTTTTTGGAAGTCACATACTTATGGTACTTACATTAAGATCAACTTGTATTTAGTCAGTTGTTTCTTTGTTCTCAACTCCCCTTTTCACCAAGTTCTTGTCTTTTTAAAAGTTCTTCTTATTAAAGAGAACATTTTGAATTTTAATGAACTTCTAATAGTCATTGTGCTAAAACTAAGAACCAAAGTTTTCATCACTATATCTCATAAAGAAATATATTTGGGACCTAGATTTGAGTATTTCTAGGTCCTTGGAATCAGCATGGACATAAGATAAAATTCTATAAACTTTGAGGAGGGTAACTTATGATGGTTTTTTGGTCAATAGATATCCTAAAATATCAAAACCTGTTAGTATATAAGGACTCATGTTAACAAGGTAGAATGATCAATTGAATAATTTTATAAAAATATCCTTGAACATACCAAAATACAATCTAATGCTTTATTCCTTTTAATTTGAAATTTGATTCATCAGCTCTGCAATAACATTCTTATATGGTGTTCTAATAATAGTTTTTTTCAGGAATGATTCATTTTTCTATAATTGTTTTTTGAAATCCGTGCTACTGTATTGGCCACCATCACTACCACAGATCCGAGCAAGGGATGCATCAACTTTTATCAGTGCTAAATAGAAAGTGCTCATAAATGGGGGATTCTATCAATGCTAGCTAAGATCGATGATAAAGGTGTCCCCTTTATCAGTATTTTTTAGCACCGATAAAGAATAGATCAATCAGTGCTATTATTAGCACTGATAAAAGTTTTCAATAAAAAATATTATTAATTTATATAAAATTACTATGTTTATATTTAAAAATAATGCTTATTGGTATACATTAAATAAAGAACACATCTTTATAATTAATATATATTTTTTAATAATTCGAATATATATATAATGTTTTAAAAAAAGTATTTCTAAGATTATAATTAAAAAAATATATATTCAAATAATTATAAGATTATAATAAATCTCATTAAATAATAAATATATTTGTTTGAATTATTAGAATAATTATACTTATTGTATTTATTATATTTATAATTACATAAAAATACCTTTAAAATATATATATTTATAATTATATAATATTATAAATAAATAAATATTTCTTTCTAATTAATTTGGTCGATAAATATATTTATTTGTGAGTGTAATTGATGGGCATATATGTTATGTATTCATTATGAATGTTCATTTATACATTAAACCCTTATTATTATTCATGTTGTCCATATGTGATGGTAAATTTTTTATTATTAATACTTTATTAGGTATATGATTCATTCAGGTTATACCCATGAATATATTATGCTCTAAAAAATACTTATAAAATTACAATACATATATTTAAATAATAAATATATTTATTATATTTATAATTAAAAAATTCTAATTATATATAAATACATGTTAAAAATATTTATTTGCAATTATAATTATAACTATATATATATATATATTTAAATAACTATAAAATTTCAATAAATAAACCTATTACAATTTTATAAATATATATGTATTTATAATTATATGAATATATTTATTTATAGTCATAATTATAAATATATAAATTTGTAAATAATTATAAAATTATAATAAATATATCTATTATACTTATAAAGTTATAAATATATATAATTAAATAAATATATTTATAAATATATATAAATATTTATAAATAAATACAAATAGTTATAATTAAAATTCAAAACAAATATAGATATATTCAAATAATTATAAAATTAAAAAATATATATTAATTATATATATTTATATACAAATTTATAAATAATTACAAATAGTTATAATTATAATTCTTAATAAATATAGGTATATTTCAATAATTATAAAATTATTATAAATATATTAATTACATATATTTATCAAATTATAAATATATATTTTTATAAATTTATAATTATTTAAATATATATATATATATAAGTATAACTAAAAATAAATATATATTTATTATATTTTTTAATTACAAATAAATAAATATACATTTATATTTATAATTATAAATAAATATATATTTATTTAAATAATTATAAATTTATAAAAAATATATTTATTATTCTTAAATAATTTTATATATAATTAAATAATTGTATTTATAAATATATAAAAATATTGATAGATAAATACAAATATTTATAATTATATTTATAAATAAATACATATAAATTTAAATAATTATAAAATTATAATAATTATTTATATTAATAAAATTATAAATTTAATAAATATAATTTTTATAATTTTATAATTATTTACATAAATAAATAAATATTTATTTATGGTTATAATTATAAATAAATATATATATTCATTTAAATATTTATAAAATTAGAAGAAATGTATTTATTATAACTATAATCTTTGAAATATATATAATAAATATATTAATTATATATATTTATAAGATTATAGATATAATAAATATATTTATTCTAATTTAATAATTATTTAAATGAAATTATATATTTATTTATAATTATAAATATATATATATATTTAAATGATTATAAAATTATAAAAAATATATTTTTTATATTTATATTTTTATTAATATATATAATTAATATATTTATTATAATTTTATAATTATTTAAATATATATGTATTTTTTATAATTATAATTATATATATATATATATATATATCATATATATAATTTTATAAATGTATATAATAATATAAAAAAATTATTAACATTATATCTTTAGCAGTGCTAAAAAGCACCGATAAAAGTTTTCTTTATCAGCGCAAAAAATTATTGTGCCTATAAAGACACCTTTTATCAGAGCTTTTTTAGATGTGATAAAGTTTTATCTTTATCTGTACTAAAAAAGCACTGATAAAGTTATATTTTATCACTGCTTTCTATTTTAGCACTGATAAAATAGAGCTTTATTAGCACATTTTAACTAGCACTGATAGAAGCTTCCCCCGATTTTATAAATGAACCCTAACAATCAGCTTCTTCTCCCGCACACCTCAAACTCTCACAGAAGCTGACCCCCACACCACTGATGCCTTCTCTTCCCTGACCTCACCTATGCTGCCATAGGCCCCTCCTCTATTCCTGACTCCACCTTCACTGTCGCTAATCCCTTCTCCACTACTGCAAACACCACCTCAGCCCCGAACCCACCTCTATCGTGAACCCTCATCCACCACGAACCCACCTTCGCCACAAACCCTCATCAACTATGAACCCACATCTTCCACAAACCCACCTCCACCGTGCGTTGAACCCCCCCTCCTGCCGCAAACCCCTCCTCTTCCACGAACCCTCCTTCGTCACAAACCGTCCTCCACTGTGAACCCACCTCCGCTGTGAACCCCTCTACAGCCTCGGCTGCTGCTGTCACTACCGCCACCGCCTACCCTAACTTCACCATCACCGGACCCTATTGTTGTTGCTGAAGGGGTATACCATTTTCTCCAAATTATTATGAATTCATAATATTTAGATAGATTTTGTCTTGGTTTTGGTCTATTGGGACCCATTGTATCTACTGATGATGTTTATGTGTATCCTTATGATGAATTTTCATGGTGTAATTCATGTTGTGATTATGGGTTAGGGAAAATTCTAAGGTAAATGTGTGTGGTGGAAAGGATTTGATTGTGACTTTAGCCTTTGGGAATTTTTATTGGAACAGGAATCATTTGGTTATTTCATGAGGAATCATAGTCTAGATAGTGGGAAGTCATTGGAATTTTCTAGGCCCATTTAGATTATGCACTAGATATGTATCGTATGTTATTCCATTAAATATTTATTGGAATCTATGTTGTTTATGACTTGGATTGATATGATTTTATGTATTGACTGTCTTGTGGTTTAGTGTTGATATTGAAAAGTATTTTTCATCTATTTAGTCATATTCTTTAGGAATACCTTTGGTTTTGTTTTAATTATATTTTACCTTGTTCCTTTATTAACTTTGTGTTGGGTGTGTTAGAGACTTCAATGGATAGTGGAATGTTGTTTTCAAAGTGCTATCCTTTATTAAAAATTACTTTGAAAAGTTTTAAACCATTTTTGGGGTTGTTTTCAAAAGAATTATTTTTTAAATATAGATGAATTGGTTTTTAATTGTCATTTTTTTGTGAAAATATCATTATACAATGTTTTATAAATATGGTGCTTTGTGAAAGTTAATGTTTTCTATTTGTCTCATTCCTAAAACTAACATTTTAGAACTAAACATCAATTTATATAATTTATGTTTTTATGAGGATTCTATAATGATAGGACGGTGCATAAATATCATGAAAAACAAGGAATGAGGTAAGGGGATAAGCGTGAGAAAGAAGAAAAGTTCTACAACTAGACAAGTATCAGGATATATATAATAATATTTCACTATACAAACACATATCAAAACAAATTACATATTCTTCTCCATGTTTTTTTATTTTCTAAAACAAACCAATGGAAAAGATTACGGTTATTATGTTTGAAAATTTACGAGAGATATTATATTCCATGAAGAAACTAGTATCCCTAAAGAGGTATTTTCAAAGATAATTAATATTTAATTTAAATTATTTACTAATACTTTGTGTATTTTAATTTTTGTAGTACTACTATGACTATAAAAAAGACTCATATTCAAAAGATGATATAGATGTGCTCAGAAATGAATGGGTAGTGTACCTGATGGAAGAATGTACACAAATATCATGAATATTTGAATTCCATAGAAGTAGTGGAATGTTTCATATTTATGTTTAATCTACTTATTTTTAGTATTAACCACATAATAATTGTTTTATTATGAAGGTGGATTGCTTTGTTCGAGTCAGGGAAATTTGTTCAAAGATGCTCATCATCATGAGAGATTGGACTTCAATGCTGCAACTCGTAATTCACTGAGAAGGTAAAGTTTTTTTAATATACTATGTTTTTCCTCATAATATTATATGTTTTCTACAACATTAATATAATATAAATTAAATGTTTGACTACTCATGTAGACAATGTCTTTCATATACTTATTCTCCCTCAAAACCTTGTCACCCTTTCATTTTCTACATTTATCACTTTCCTTCAAAGGAAGTGGAGGGAGCTTGAAGGAAAGTGATAAATGTTGACAATACATTGTTACCATTTTGAGAAAGAGAGCAAATGGAAATCATGGTAACACATAAAGTGTCTAGTGTGACTCAAAGTGTGTATTTTTATTTAATTAATTATTTTTTGCATCATTTTATCTACTATTTGTAAGTTTATTTCCATATAATTTTTATCTAATACATATTTAGTTTTTTTACAGGTCTTTGGGGAAGTCAAATTTTCCTTTCAACTATCTGCAACAAGCCATAAAAGAGAGAACATGTTCCTTCAGGTGGAATAAGAAACCCCATATTGTATAAAATGTGATATAAATTGTAAGGATGCATTTACTAAGTTATTTCTCATCAGTTTAATTCAAAGTATGAATTTCCAAAAGATCTATCATGATCATTGTCCTGAACAGTGTAATAATCATCTACACCTCAATCTAATACAAAGCATGCTTGATATGACTTGAAGTGTATGTTTTTAGTTTACAATATTATTTTATACTTTAATATTGATGTCTTCTAAACTAACATTTTTTGATCCATGACTCATGATTATGATCTATGATATACAGGGTATGAATTTATAATATAAATATCACCTTCTAAAATCATTATGCTCATCTTATCCTTATATGATCATTGATATCTCTCTTTTTTAAACTTATTGAGAATCTATAATCTCCCTTTATTATGTTTCATATACTTACGTTATTAAGAATGGTTTTAGAAATGATATGTATATGATGGTTTCTAGTAAAGAATAACCTAATGAGAGACTCTTATGAACTAGTTCTTTATTTTTCTAGGTTTCCTGAAGTTGTAGACCTAAAATATTCTTGTATAGGTCATTATGTTATGTAAGTAATATTAATATACTAAGATGTGATATCTATGTATGATATTTCTGGGCCAATATAGTTGGTATCAGAGCAATTGACCTACTCAAAACTGAGAAAAAATAACAAGTGACTGGCATCACTCGAAGTGTCTCTTTATATTTAAAATTGACATTACTTTTAGTAAAAAGAACAAGGGACATACTGAAAACTGAGAAAATTAATTTATATTATTTTTATACCTTATTAAAATGATCCATATGTCATTTTTTATGTGTATGAATCAACCTAACCTCAATCCAATGCACAGTGTGATTGGTATGACTTTAAGTGTGTATTTTTAAATTAAATTGACATTAAATTTAGCAAAAAGAACAAGAGACACACTGAAAACCAAGAAAATAAATTTGTATTGTTTTGATACTTCAATAAAATGATTCGTGATTCATTTTTTATGTGCAGGGATCAACAACACCTCAATCCGACACACGATACGACTGGTATAACTAAAAGTGTCTGCTATCAGTTTAAGGTTAACATCTTATTTTAAAAAAACAGAACTAGCATACTAAAAACTAATAAAATTCATTCATATTGTTTTTATACTTTAGGAAAATTATATATAATTCATTTGTGATATTAAGGAATCATTATCACCTCAATCCAAAGAACTTTGTGATTGGTATGACTCAAAGTGTGTCTTTTTATATAAAATTGTCATTAATTTAAGTAAAAACCACAAGTGACATACTGAAAACCATACAAACACATTCAGATTGTCTTGACACCATATGAAAATTATCCAACAACCATTTTTGATGTGTATGAATCAACCACAACTCAATCAGATGCACGATGTGACCAGTACAACTAAAAGTTTCTGTTATCAGTTTAAAATTGGCATTTTAGCTCAAAACATGTTACTTGATGAAAACCAAGAAAACATTATTTGATTGTTTTCATAACTTCAGAATGTAATACATAAGTCGTTTTTTACATGTATGATGCAATATCATGTCAAACCAACACACGATGAAACTGGTATGACTCAAAATGTATGTTTTCAGTTTGAAATGACATTTTTGTAAGAAAAACACAACTGACATATTTAAAACTGAGAAAACACATTCTGATTGTTTTGAAACTTTAGGAAAATGATCTATAAGTCATTTTTGACATGTAGGAATTAGTATAACTTCAATATGATTCACATTGTGGCCATTATAACTCAAAGTGTCACTTTTTATTCAAAATTGACATTAATTTTAGTAAAAAGAATGAGTGACATACTGAAAACCAAGTAAATGCATTCGTATTGTTTTTGATAATTTAGCACAATGATCCATGAGTCATTTTTTACATATAGTAATCAACCTCACATAAAATAAACACACTATGTGGCCATTATAACTTCAAATGTGTCTTTATTTGAAATTGAAATTAATTCAAGTAAAAAAGAACAAGTGACATACTGAAAACTGAGATAACGCATTCATATTGTTTTGATACTTTAGTAAAAAGATAAAAAATTAATTTTTGACGTATAGTAATGAACCAAACCTCAATCTGGTGCACAATGAAACTAGTATGACTAAAAGTGTCTGTTATCAGTTTAAAATTGACACTTTAGCTCAAAATGTGTCACACACTGAAAACCAAGAAAACACTCTCCGATTTTCTTCATAATTTAGGATAAAAATTAATAAGTCATTTATGACATGTATAAAGTATTCTAAAATAAAACTACTATAAGATATGATAGGTTTGAATCAAAATGCATGTTTCCAATTTGTAATGGTGTTTTAGTAAAAAAACACAACTAGCATATTGAAAACTAAGAAAACACATTCATATTGTTTTGATACTTTATGAAAATTATATATATGTAATTTTTTACATGTATGAATCAATATAAAATCTATATGATGCATGGTGTAGCCCTTATAACTCAAAGTGTCTCTTTTTATTTAAAATTAACATTAATTTTAGTAAAAAGAATAAGTAACATACTAAAAATAGAGCAAACACATTTTTATTATTTTGATAATTTAGTAAAATTACCCATGATTCATTTGTGATGTGTAGAAATCAACCCCACCTTAATACAATGCAAGGTGTGACTAGTATAACTCGACATGTGTCTTTTTATTTATAATTGACATTAATTCAAGTAAAAAATAAAAAGTGACATACTAAAAACTAAGAAAATGAATTCATAAAATTTCGATACTTTAGTAAAATAATCCATCTGTCATTTTTGATGTGTAGGAATCAACCAAACCTCAATTCAATGAATGATGTGACTGGTATGACTAAAAGTGTCTATTATTAGTTTAAAATTGAAATGTTAGCTCAAAAAGTGTCACTCAATGGAAACCAAGAAAACACACTATGATTGTCTTAATAATTTATTAAAGTTATTCATAATTACTTTGTGGCGTGTATGAGGAAATATCACATCAAACTGATGCACAGTGCAACTGTAATGACTCAAAATGTGTGTTTCTAGTTTGAAATGACATTTTAGTAAAAAAACACAACCGGTATATAGAAAACCAAGAAAATAAATTATTATTATTTGTATACTTTTGGAAAATGATATATAATTCATTTTTTACATGTAGAAATAAACTAATCCTCAATGTGATCCACAGTGTGGCTGATATAACTCAAAGTGTCTCTTTTTATTTAAAATTGATATTAATTTTAGTAAAAAGAACATGTTACATACTAAAGAAATAAACAAATGAATTAATATTGTTTTAATAATTTAGGAAAATGATTTATGAGTTATTTGTGACATGTAGGAATCAACCCAACCTCAATAAAATTCACGGTGTGACCGATATAACTCCAAATGTGTCTTTTTATTTAAAATTGACATTAATTCAAGTAAAAAAGAATAAGTGACATACTAAAAACCAAGGAAATTCATTTTTATTGTTTTGATAATTTTTTAAAATTACCCATCAGTCATTTTTTATGTATAGGAATAAACCACACCTTAATCTGACACAAGGCGTAATCGGTATGACTAAAAGTGTTAGTTATCAGTTTAAAATTGACATTTTATCTCAAAGCATATCACTGACTGAAAACTAAGAAAACATGCTTTGATTATCTTCATAATTTAGGGAAGCGATTAATAAGTTATTTTTGAAGTGTATGTTGTAGTCTCATGTCAAACTGATGCACGATGCTCCTGGTATGACTCAAAATGTGTGTTTCATGTTTGAAATGACATTTTAGTAAAAAACACAACAGTCATATTGAAAACTAAGAAAACACATTTGAATTGTTTTTATACTTTAATAAAATGATCCATGAGTCATTTTTTATGTGTATGAATCAAACACACCTCAATATGATTCATGGTGTGACTGATATGACTAAAAGTGTGTTATCAGTTTAAAATTAACATTTTAGCTCAAAACTTGTCACTCAATGAAGACTAAGAAAACACACTCTGATTGTCTTTATAATTTAGGATAGTGATTCATAAGTCATTTGTGACATGTATAAAGTAGTCTCACATCAAACTAATGTACAATATGACCAATATGACTCAAAATCTGTGTTTCCAGTTTGAAATGACATGTTAGTAAAAAACAAAACTCACATTCTGAAAACCAAAAAAATGCATTTAGATTATTTTGATACTTTAGGATATGATTGATCAAAATTTTTTGATAAACAGAAATCAGTCACACCTCAATCTGGTGCACGATGTGGATGATATAAATCCAAATATTTCATTATTTATATTTGATATTAATTTTAGTAAAAGAATAAGTTACATACTCAAAACCGAGCAAACACATTCGTATTGTTTTTATATTTTAGAAAAATGATCTATAACTCAGTTTTGATGTGTAGGAATCAACCCCACCTCAATAAAATGCATAGTGTGACCATCGTAACTCAAAATGCATCTTTTTTCTTAAAAAATGAAATTTTATCAATGTATTCTTTCATATTAATGTATAATTTAATTATTTATAGTATTACCGACATAATATTTATTTTCTTATATGGGTGGAATCTTTTTATTGAGTTGGGATGATTATTTTTGGAAACTGATACAATTGGTGGGCATTTTTTTAGAGGGGATCATGAGCATCAAAATATGAAACATTAATGTTTTTAACTTTTTTTTGGGTAATTGTAAATGTAATTATATAAAAAATTGTTTGAAATGTATATAGTAGTGTTTTTTTGTATACACAATGGGGGGATGTTTTTGTATTCATGATGTCCATTAAATGTATATAGAAGTCACTACTACAAAATCAAGATATATCGATGGTTTCAAACTATGGATATAGACCATAAAACCATGGCACATATTAGTTTGGCTATAGGGTAAAACCTATAGCCATGATAAAAACTATTGATATAACCCTATAGCCATGGTTTTGACCATGGAAATAGCTTCATCCACGACAGGATATAGCCATAGTTACCTATACCCACAGTTTAAACCATGGATATAGGCTTCTGAGTTTTATTAAAAAAATTTGTCTACACTAGAAGCAGCCTACTGCAGTCTCATACCCAACTACTCAGTTGCTGCCTCATACCCACCAACTAAGATGCTACCTCATACCTAGCAGAACCTGCTATCCCCTAGGAATGTAGGGGAAGTAATTGTTGCATCCAGCTACTAACACATCTATTTCCACACTCTTAGTGTCCATGGAGATGTTGTAGATTAATTTTCTTTAAGAGACGTTATTGTGGAGGCTAACCCAAGAAGTAACTGAGATACCATATGTTATACTTTCAAGAATCACTACCTGGTTAATGTTTCATGAGACACTACCAAATTGTTATACATAATAAAGGTAACATAATTCAATGTTATAAATAATACAGGTAACATAATTCAATGTAAAAAAAATCCATCAGGTAATTGAGGGAGATATATTTTAAGTGACAAGAAAACACATAATAAACATTACGATGCATCATACCTTCCTAAACCATCTTCCCATTTACGATAAAAACACTAAAAGAAAACAAACTCTTTAAGAGAATAAAACTACAACTTCTAAGATATGCATTAACAAGGGTCATATGACTGTCTTGAACATTATATTTTTTCTATATAACACGAATACTATTTTGTATTAAAGAATATCAGTCTCATTGAAAATGTCTATAAGAAAACCTAACCTTTTCATGGAGACGAACATCTGCAATGATTAAAACAAGATTATCTAGAGGGTCTATTCCATAGGTAAGTTGTACCTTTGAAACTGCATCATCCATCATGTTGTTCAAATAATTTAGCAGATCAACCATTGGTTTATACACAATGGTATTCTCTTTCATAAATTTCAAATTGGAGATCACCTATTCTAGACATGTAAAAAACAGGGATTACAACACACACACACACATCTAAATTTGAAGATATTATAAATAAAACTTAGCCTAAATTGAAATATAGTATTTTTATTATATGATAATACCTTGACTCAAGCCATCATGGTAAATGGATGATCAAACTCATGCATCAAATTTATGTTCCCTTTTCTTCCAAAGCTAACAATAGTAAAATTTCTCACTTCAAGATGAGACATGACATTACACACTTCCACCAAAGCATCAACGGGAACATCCCCACAATTACTTTCAGACATAATCTATGAATCATGGCCTCAACAAGTAAGACCACTAAATTCATCAAAAAAGAGAAAAAACACATCTCATTAGCAATTTTTCTATTTTTAGGTAGGAATTTTTAAAGCCCAAATATTTTTTATGTTACTACAAAAAATATTTAAATATTTTCTATATGTTTTTTAAGATTTTTATTTGTTTAATAAAATAAACATATAAACTATATGTACTTTATGGTCTGAATATATTACCATATAAGATAAAAAAAATCAATAAAATTAACATATAAACACATATTTTCGTGAAAAAATTTAAAAACAATCACTAAAAAATCAATAACAAAACAAAAAAAATGAAAGGAGTCTTTTTAATGAGTTTTTAATATATAAGTAAATGATACATGAAATAAATTGTTACATACTGTGCAGAAAAATCACTCCTTAATAATTTGTAAGATTATAGATTAAGCTTAAAACTGTCGCTATAAACCAACACTTACAGAGGCCACTTTAAATTACCTGAAACATAATGCATTAAATTTGAACACACAAATGGAGTTATGTATATCGAGTGAGAATATAATACTGGGTAAATATCACAAAAATCTTTGTTAACTCAAGGAACTAGTATATTAATATATAAATAATAGTTAATTACAAAAGGGACAATTTCCTTCAAGGTCAATTATGCCATACCATGAAATGATCTTAGTGGATCTCATGTTTTATAAAGATCCTCACATGGTCCACTCAGGCAATTCATTTGAACTTAATATAGAAACATCCTCTTAGTAGTGTTTTAGGGTCCTATGAAAGGGATAATAAAAACAAAGTCACTCTATCCACACACCTCTTTAGGACTAGAAGACACAAGGTATAAAATAAAAAGTAATAATCATGGCCAATATTTCCTAAGTAAACTAGAAACTATTCATGGGATAACTATTTCCCATAGAACACACTCGGTACGGGGAATTCATTTCAGATTAAAACTTTATCAAAATTTAGGATGGAAATTATTTTTCTTAAAAATTCCAATGACATAAGTGGCGAGGCCACAGGTTTCATGCGCCCTAAAAAATATTTAAGAAGACCTAGTGTGAGTACCGAGGACCACATACCTCAATTGAAGCTTTTCCATTTATTTTTGTTGGACAATAGTTGGAGACCTAACCTCCCAAGCTTCATCCAGGATGAAGCTCATGTTTATGGCCAAGCCTCTAATTAATTACCAATAACCAATGTTAATAAATTATAACCAATTAATAAAAAATTAAAAAATTATAACTAATTGAATAATGTATCTCAAAAAGGAATAATTTATAAATAACTCACCAGAAATCCTCAAAGTTCCATAACCAAAACCAATAACCCATGTGAGGTCTGTAGTGGAATCCCAAAAATAACAAAAGACAAATTCAAAACACATGTCTCTATTTCCATAATGATTTTTTAAATTTTAAATAACAAACATAAAAAAATGATTTCATGAAATAATTAAACTAAAATGATGAGATTCCACATGTAGAGGATGTTAAGTGATATCCCTTTACTAGGAAGAGTGGAAGACCCATCTTACTTGGTTGATTCTAACATGCTCTTGTAAAATCTTCATGAAAACATTTCTAGTAAAAGGGAAAAAAATTAGGTGGATTAGATTAAAAGATGCCAACAAAGTCATATACATACCTTGAACCATCAATAAACATTCTTTAGAACACACATTTTTAAGTGTTTAAATAAGGATAACCAAGGAAAGATTGCTTTGTGGTATCTCCAACAAATGTTTCATTCACTTCTAGTATATCATGCAATAAGATGTTACACATACTATTAGGTATGCCTTCATTAGAGAATTTATGCCTTCTGTACCCCATTTCCCCACACCAAAACCCCACACCACACTAGCACACCACCCCCTCATAAACCCCCTTCCCCCACTAGCACCCCTCCCCCTTCCCCCCACCAGCACACACCCCTGCCCCCAGCACCCCACCCCCCTCCTGCACCCCATGCCCCCACCCGTACCCCACCCCCTTTCCCCTACCCCCCACCAGCACCCCACCCCCACCCTACCCCACACCATACCCCCCCTGCACCCCCACCCTACACCCCACCAGCACCACACCCCCTTCCCCATACCAGTACACCACCCCCCTCCTACACCCCCTTCCCCACCAGTACCCCACCCCCTGCCTACCTTCCCCCCACTAGCACGCCACCCCCTCCTACACCCCCCATGCCCCCACCAGCACTCCACCCCTACCCCCACATATCCCCACACCAGCACCCCACACCCTATATAACCCCCTACACCCAGTATCACCCACCCCCATATGCTTAGACACCACCAGCCTCTCTTGCATAATAGACATCCATAAAGATACCTTATTGGATAGGTCCAATAACTCTTCAATATCATGAATGAACTTATACTTATATTGGGAATAATTCTCAGTGATCAAATCTATCTTTTAGGTATATGCTTTAAGATATTACATCCACTCTTATTGATCCTAATGTCCGATAGGAATTTGATATCTAGGTTCGCTGAAAGGGAAAGAGTCTCACCACCGATACCTTATAAACGAGATACCTTAGATTGACTGGTGGCTTTCCTAACCTCACCCCTTCTTATAATAACTATTAAAATTAGTGTTAGTTATAGATTTATAGTGAATATTGAGGTGCTAGCCTGATTTGACTTTTGAGGGTGTGAGGCTTGTACCCACAAACTTTCCAGCACCCCACCCCCTATTCCCCCCACCCTACTCCACACCAGCACCCCCTCCTACACCCCCTTCCCCAACCAGCACCCTACCCCCTATCCCCCAGCAGCACCCCACCCCCTCCTACAGCCCCTTCCCCACATTCATCCATGAATACTAAAAGTTTTTTTTGTTCTATATTCAAAAAGAATAAATTTTCACTTGAGTAACACCAAATACCCAAAACCAATAATTAATGTACAGTTCAACCCAAGAATGTGCATGTTTTTATACAAATAAACACATGTTATATTTGAATAAAATGATTCCACATCAGTTACTATTTATATTAAATTCTAAAAAACTAAACAATTCATCCAATTTTATATAAAATAAACCATATTGGAAAAATCTGGGCTCACATTTAGCTAAACCCAACTAGATAACAACTCAACCAAGTTAACACTAAACAAGAAATACATGAAATGATATAAAAAATCGACATAGATTTTTTTTGATAACCAATACACTATATTAAACCACTAACTCCTTCAAAAATCAAAGATATACGACACTAGTTCCTCAAAGATGCATCACTTAATATCCTTCATCAGTAAGCATTCTCTAACAGCATATTAGATAGAAAAACATAAATAACCATTAAAAATGAGGATACAAGATAGATTCATCATCAATGTGATAGTCTAAAACACCTGAAAGTAGGAGAAAAACACAACCATAATTCCTCTCACAAATTAAGAGGTCATTATAAGTGCATCTATTGAAGAAAGAAATGAGACTGACAATGGAATAAGTTCCAGTACACTAGAAAAAAAAAGATATAGACATACATTCCATCTTCAATAAACATTTAGAATTTTAGGAGCATGACCATTAGACACCAATTCCATGTCATTAATTCCAAAATTCTATGTTTATTGAGCCTCAATAATCCACCAAGGATATAATAGGATTTTTCAACCATGAATATTTAATTCCAAAAGGAAATTAATAAGCCCAAATATAATAAAAAAATTATCAAAATAATAATATTTAGCTATTAAAACAAATTAAATCAACCTAAAAATGATAAAGTGAGTAAATCTATATCCAATCATCAGAATATAGAAAAGAAACATGAGAATGTGAATTCATAAATTCAAAAAATATAACTATATCATTGATGGAAAACAATGTTTACAAATTAAAAAAGAAAATAAAAATTGAAGTAGATTTACTCCCACTTTAGATTTGATTAACATAGATATAGATTTAAAAAATGTATATAATATGGAGTTTTGGAAGAATAATTTTAGAAAATGAGTTTTATTTAAAATAAGGACAATTTTAGTGATCTCTTTTTTGTGTTAATGCGTGGGACTACCCATTAAAGATCCATATTTCCAAACTAAGGGATCCCATTCAATGTAAATGAAAAACTAAGCCAAAAAATTTATTCAAGTTTATATTAAAACAACCACATTGTAAAACCCATGAATTGTATTTAGAGTACATGAGAAACCCATAAAAAAATCAGCCAAGGTAACATTAAAAAGATGCATGACAACAAATCCAGAAAAAGGGGTATAAAATTTGAAAATAGAAAAGTTGAAAAAATACTAAATCTCTGAATTCTTCATAAATCCATGAGGGTTTTCCCAAATTCTATGATGATTCTCCCAATATTGTATTTTCTTGTTTGATTACAAATTCTGAAGGACATGGGAAGACATCTAACCCCATTTCTATAATAAGATCATTTATTCTATGTACTCACACACTTTACATCACCCCATCCCCCTAACCCACACTAGAACCCCACCCCTACCCCCACCAGCACCCCACCCCCTCCTACACCCCTTCCCCCCTCCAGCACCACCTTCCCCCCACCAACACCCCCCATTCCCCACTCTCCTTCATCAATTTATTAAAATAATTTTCAATGTAACTCTAATGGTAGTTTTCTATTCTTATTTACCCACAATTCAAGGATATATCTCATCGTTCCCTTTAGTTAGTCTAATATTATTTCAGTACCCATTTCTATATGAAATATATTAACATTCACTATGATTATAAAGATAAACATAATCAAATGGGAATAAATAACATATATATTTATGAAATTCTTGGGGACTACCGTCGAAGGTGTTCCAGAATTGATACACCTAAAAAATAAATTTAAAATTTAAACAAATGAGGGGAAGAAAATAATACTACAAAGTGAAAAGAATCAGAAAAAATGGAAGATTGGACTACATAGCATCAGAGGTGCGCCGGAGGAGGTAGAGGGGCCACCTCAGAGTAGTGTCGGTGATGAGGTATGATGGTCACGTCAGAGGAGGATACAATTCAACATAATAATAATAATAAAACATAACTAATACATAAAAAAATACATCATAATTAAATAATTCAATATATGTAGAAATAGATATAAACACCACAATACAATTCACTATTATAGTAATCAAACTTCACAGCATAATAAAATTCCACAATATTAATAATCCAAAAATAAAATTTACATAAATAGTGAGTCTCAATATCAGTATCATCAGAATCATCATAATACTCATCAACATCTCCTACAGAAACACCATCACCACCTCTCAGACCACCGACATCATCATCGTCATTAGTATCAGTACCAACACCGACATCAACACCTGAACCGACACTGAAATTGGGTCCAGCTTCAGCTCCATCTCAAAATTCAACTCCAGTATAAAAATCTACATAAGAAGAACACATAAATATTAAAAAATCATCAAATTATATAGCTTCTTCTAGTGGAAGTGTAGAATAAAGTGCAGACATAACTGTCATCATATTTTAAGTTATTTCCTTTTCTGATTTTTGAGTTCCTTCTTTGATTGAGGCATTCATTTTTTCCACTATGACCAAACTAGAACTAGTAATTAAAGTTTTTTTAGAATACAAGTATCATGATGGTAAAATCTTCTTCCCAGGTTGACAACGCATTCTGTCCTGATGCTCATCTCCAAATACCTAATGTAGATGATCGTTCGGTCCCAAATTGTCAGGTTCTTTTTCTTCCAATACCTCCAAATCATTCTGTTTATTGATATATATCATAAATCAAAATGATAAAATAATATAAGGAATTAAGTTCAGTAAAAATAAAAAAATTAAATATACTTACAATCACCTTCTCAGTGTTGGTATTTTTCACAGTACCATCTTTTTTATTTTTCTTATAAAAAAATTAAGTAGAGCGAGGAATGCGACCCTCGATATTCAATTCCCTTTTTTCTGAAAAAAAAGAAATAAATAGAAATTGGAAGTCAAAACAATTACACTAACCAAGATAAATATTTAAAATGTTAAATTACTTTTTCTTGATCATGATCTGGGAGTGAAGTGTATCCATGAGTATAAACGTGTTTCATTGCAATCTTATTTCATTTATTTCTGTTTGATTTTTTATATAGGCAAATAATTATATTATCTCATTAACATAAATAAAACTAGCTATTTATACATTAAAAATAGTTTTCAAATAAATAAATGAATATATATATATATATAAATTTAAAAAATACCTTAAACTCTAGACTCTTCCAATAGTCGATCATCTAGTTGTATTGTGATATTAGTAAATCACGAATCACTGGTGCTTATTCAAGCTCCGTACCAACTCCCTTTTTCCAACCAAGATATAAGTCACACTCTTATGCTCGTCACATTTCAGCTAAATAAATTATCCTTGAAGCCTTGGAATTATTTCCATTAGAGAAATTATATTGAAGCAAAAATGGACAAAATATTTGTTAAGAAAATATTATAAATTAATATATATAAATGGTTATTAACATTACTTACCCAGATCTCTGCCCGATAATTGTTTTTTATTTATTCTCCCACTTCACTTCAACTTATTTGTTGAACCAGAATGATATTTTTGTGTTTAAGAAGTGTTCCCATAATGATTTTACATTATGTGCCATTTTTTTAATTATAGCACTGTCCTCATTGTATTCATCCATGATTTGTGTGTGTTGATTCAAAAACTATCTCATTTTTTTGGCCTTGTAGTCTGGTATAGGATGGAGCTAATCATGAGAAAAATAATAAAGGAAAATAATATATATGAATTCATCATTAAAAACTAAAAGTAATGTTTAAACACATACCAGTATATGGGGGATCTGCTGACCCCTTAAGAGGTGGAGTAGCCTCTGTTGTAGGTGGGATATCTACAGAAGTAGTACTATGTAAAGTAGATGATGATAAGTGTAATGATGGAGGGAGAAAACCTGATGGATAACCCCATACAGATGAGGGTGGATATGGATAGGGATATGATAGTGGGATATATAGGGGAACTGTTCCCTCTATAGTGGATGATGAGAATGAAAAATAAGGAGGGATGTGAGTCTGATAACTACCATACGATGTGGGTGTGGGTAGAAAGGGATATGAAAAATCTTGGAATGGGTAATATAGAGGTGGCATAATGGGAAGATGATCTCCTTGTTACTCAAGTAGCATAGTAGTAGGCCAAACTATAGAATCAATACCCCCACCATACTATCAGCCTCAGTATCATAATCTAACCTTCTCCTTGATTATGTAGCCTAAGATAACATAGATGATAAAATAAAATGAACGATAACAAGATAAATAATATGAAAGACCATAATATTCAAACCTAAATTGTACTTATAGTGTTGCCTAGTGAAGAAATACATTGTTCATTTATCTGTATTCTTCAGTTTCTTCTAGTATCATCATAATCATAAATTTTGACCAGGAAATTTAAAACAATATTCTCAAATAAACAGAAATAGTGAAAAATGTCAAATAATAGAATTGTATCATAAAACAATGAGATAAATTTTCATGTGTGATATTTATATTGATAAAATATCAAGATTTTTCTATGTTTAATAATTACTAGAGATGTTCTTAAACATATATTTGTTAGACTATTAATAGTTTTATATTATACAATGGAATAAAATATACTACTTAATTTGAAATAATGTATGAATGTTTAAAAAAACATACAATACTGAGATAATATCAGGTAAATACTTTCAAATGTGTCAATGCTATGTGTGCTCTGTGACAATTTCTAGTTCATAATATATTCTAACAATTGAATCATCTATGTCATCAAATGAAACATTCAAATAAATACCAACATGTTCATCCACAACATAATTATCATCCATGTCTTCATCAAAAATATGTCGAGAAATGACATCAACAATAACACCAGATTATTGTTATAATGGGGTAGTTACATAAAACACATGTCTATCTTATGACAAAAGTATATAAGGTTCATCGGTATGAAGATAACATTTCATATCAATCACTCTAAATCTACAATTAGCAATATGCATTGTAAGTCATGCCATTAAATCAAACCACTTGAATTTTATCCTTGTGAAACAACCATGTGCACAGTAATTTAATAAAATGATTCTTTCAACACCGCCATAATATGATATATTTTCTGATCGAGGTTGTCTGTCTGATTCACTCACATAACAATCTATTGTGGTTCTTATTGAAACACCATCATGATATGTTTCCTTTTTTTCAAAAAAATTTATAAAAAATTTAAATCCATTAAAACCCACTTCCTTACAATCACGAACCACATCGTTTGGACCAAAGGACAACACTCTTACTCCATCTGATACTTCATTCATTGGTAGAGTTACAACTAAAAGATACTAATATCGAATATTAAATAGAGGAATGTGATTATGTTATGAGAAGAAAAGAAGTAATATATTACCTCTGACTTTAAGAAATCATCAAATTATTTACTTTGAAACAATTCATTCCTCTTAATAGATATAGAGAAATGTCCCTTTTTTATAATTTATAAATGTTCTTTATATATATGAAATATTTGAAATGTCATAAGATATGAGGAAATCACACGACGAAAAAATGTATATTTATTAGTTTACATACTTGATATAATGACCAAGCACACCATAGTTTAATAATACAGTACGATGATCCATTTCCCACTTTTCCCTGATTAAAGTATACAATAAGTTTGATCCAAATATCCCCCCTATTTGGGGTAGTGAAGGAAATGCAGGATCAATGGGATCATATTTATCATCTTCAGTTCTCATTAGTCGATTAGACCTCATAGTGATTTTATCCAAGTACAATGAAAATAAATCCATGCATTCTTGTGCTAAATATCATTTCACAATAGAGCCTTCAGAATGATATTTATTTCTCACATAATATTTCAAAGTAAACATAATTATTTCTATAGGATACATCCACCAACTTGAAATAGGAACACCAAAAAGAACTTTTGTGTGAAGATTTATAGCCAGATGTAATATACATGTGAAAAATGGTAGTGGTAAAATTTTCTCCAAGCCATAAAGAATAATCAGTTCATCTCTCTACAATTTATGAACAACACTACCTTTTAGTCTTTTGGCATAAAGGTCTCAATAAAAATGAAATAAAATAATCACATCAACTCTAACATTATGTGAAAGTTAATTCTGAATGAAAATAGGAATCAACTCATGTAACAATATATAGTAATCATGGGTTTTAAGATATTTTAGTTTCACATCTTATGTATTCACCATTTTTGAAATATTATTGAATAACCATCTAGAACCATCAAAATTTCCAAGACCTTAAAAAATTGTTTCTTCTCCACATTTTCATCGAATAAAAGGAAAAATGGACTTTCCACTTATTTTGACCAATTAACTCAGGATGATGTCTAAATATTATACCCTAATCCATCAAATCATGATGAGACCACAAATCATCTTTTTTTCCTTTAACATTTAAAATAGTGGCAAGTAACATCTCAAAAATATTTTTCTCGATATGTATTATGTCTAAAAAATGACGCAATAAATTCGACGACCAATACAGTAACTCAAAGAATATGATTTTATTTCTCTAATTTTTAGTTGAATTATAATTAACATGATTTCACTTTCTGATATTTGATTGAATTTTTCTAAGAAGATAATTCAAATCATCAAGTTCTTTAACAATATCATTCCTTGACATTCTTTGAGGTGTTTCATCTATCTCAACCACATTATCAAATTGTCTCTGATTTTTCCATTATTGATGATCCATTAGTAGAAATCGTCGATTCCATATGAAGTTAAAAGTTAGTCAAAATGTTAATCTTTAAGAGCATGTATTTTTCATACAAATTGGGTAGGATAATTTCCCTTCAATACTCCAACCATAAATCATTCTGTAGGCAGGGTAATAATTTATCATCCATAATAAAGTTTCATTAAACATAAAGTAATCCTTCCTAAATGCATCGTACGCTTGTGAACCAACAATAAAAATCTCCTTTAACTACTCTATTAATGGCTGCAAGTATATATCCATATAATTTCTAGGATCACTGGTTCCAGATATCAATATACTCATGATTGTAAATGGTTTCTTCAAACACATCCATTAAGGAAAGTTATAAATGTGAATGAAAATAGGCCATGTACTATATGAAGTATGAATTTGGGGAAATGGTTTAAAACCATCACAGGATAATCCCAATGTAACATTTTGTGGGTCAGATACAAAATCAAGATGTAACCTATCAAATTTCTTCCAAGCCAACCCATCTGAAAGATGTACTATTTCATAATTATCCTTATTTATTTAATCTTCATTCCATATCATATTCCTTTCCATTTGTTCTGACATAAAATGTTTTTGAAGCATGGGAATTAAAGAAAAGTACCACAGAACTTTCTCTGGTATACAAGATTGAGTTTCGTCATTAATAGTCTTCCACCTTGATGTTAGGCACTATTTCAATGGACTAAACTCTGCATTTTCCCTCTAGAATAGACAAAAATATTTGAGGAACGAATGACATTTAATTGATGAAAATCCAAAATTTTCAACCAAATTTTATTCCATGTAATCATATTATGGAATACATGAATCATCAGGCAATAATTTCTTAATAAATGAAACAAGATAGATGACCGTAGTATTACTAAATCCATACATTGTTTTCCCATGATATAATCAGATTAATAACTCATGTTTTCCAATTTTTCCACATGATTTATATACTGGGGTATTTGAATCTTCTATAATATTTCTAAAACTCTCAACATCATCATCATAATTAATAGATTAAAACTATGTTCTAGTGTTCATTTCCACTTGCATTGGTCTATAAGAGGAGATGGCTTCAGAAAAAAAGGAAACCGATGAGAAATGATATTTTTCATACTAATCTTATCCACTGAATCGTTGTCTTTTACCACTTGAGATTTTTCTCCATTTTGATACCACACATGATATTTTTTTGGAAAGAAAGTTTAGTGATATAATAACTCAATTCCTCACGAGTTAACCATGGTCTTACAACACAATCAAAACACAAGAATCTAATCAATCCTCCTTCTCAATCATTAGTGAATGCAAAGTCCAAAAAATATCGTAACTCCTTATGAAATTCATTAGTGATCCTATCAATGTTTTACATATAGTATTTATCTATTCTGAGGCATATAAAATTACATTAATTATTTAATATAGAAAATGACATAACATTATATGTATTGTTTCAAAAGATAATAAGTAATCATCAAAAACATTTTAATACAAAATTCATAAAAAATATATTAAAATTTTCGTTTAGGGAATTAATAAATGTTTTAAATAATAAAAAATTATGAATAGTCACACATAAGTTCTAAGAACGAGGATTGATTATAGTAATAAGAGTTTATATGAAATATATGAGATAATAATAATCAATTACCAAATGTGTTAGGATGGACTCACAATGAGGTGTGGTGTTTTCTATTAATTCTACAATGATTTATTGAAATTTAGAGACATTTTGAAAATACACACCATATCATGTAGAAGGATTCCAATATACCATAGTTTATTTAAGGATGCCATTCTATTGTTGATTTTTAATCATGGAGTATAACATCGCATCATGGTGAAAATGGGAATGATATTGGATTCCATTTGATCAATTTTTCTAATCTGATTATCTTGAGTTCTTCAATTTTCTACACATAAATTTTTAATGTGTTAAATTAAATAAAAATCTAAAAAAGTTTTGGATTTTGGTTTAATCAAATATGTGTGATCCAACATATGAATTTTATGTATGCATTCTATAAATGGTTTGGGCCATAATCTCAATAATCATTAACATATTCCAAAAATAGTTTTTCACATGATTTAGTTATAGAATAGTGTATTCTTATTAGCCAATGTAAAATCCCTATGATTCAATCTCCATTAGAATCTCCAATTAATGGTATTTATGAAAAAATATCCCACTATTCAAGGTCATTACTTCTTCTGTTTGTGTCAATTGAAATTTATCATAAACCTTAATATATAATAATCTTAATGGTCAATGTATAATGGTTATATTATCATGGTTTATGAATTTTATTACTATTTTTAATATAATTGGATATATCTCATAACCATCCAATAAAAAAGAAGTTAATTTATTTTTATAACATCATTACATAACTAGGAATTTATTCATTTTAAAAGGGAATTTCATTTATAAAACAAGAAGGTCATTATAGTGTCCCTAAAAAATACCAATATAAATTGGTTCATGTATAATGTTATATGAGTATATGTAAAATAATAAGAAATTGAAATAATAATAATAAATTTTTCACAACCATGGTTATTACACAACCACCCTATTGTGACTATACCTACTTTAGTAATTTTTTTGATGTGTCATAACATATCACATGACAACCAACTCGGAATCTTGTCCAAAATTAGAACCAATTGGTATAATGTCCATTGATAGTATAATTACCAGTATAAGGAAAACTAATCCCCAAATAATATCCACAATGATTTTCATAACATTTTTCTTGTAATATAATTTCTAATTACATGGGAATCATATCCTTATATCATGACTACAACTATGGGATTATCATCCCATAGAAATACTATTCAATAAGTAATATAATATCTACTATATTAACCTGATAGTCATTATTAACCTATATACATTGTATATTGGTGGTAATCATGTTCTAAGAACATTATCAATGAGAAATCATAACATACCTAGTAGTAGTCAGAAACACAGGATAAGGAAAAAGGTTTCTAATTCTAGGACACATCTTAAGATAGAGCATAAAATCCAATTAAATCTATTCCAAAACATAGATCTAATTCTCTTTCATATAATAATCATTAAATTTGAATGAAATTCCACTTTTAAGGGTAATTTAATGTACATGGGATAATAATCCCATGCCTTATGTGATATCAATTTAATTGGTAATTTTCTATGATACTAACCATACACAAACATCTAACTTATTCACTTCCATGGAAGCATCACACCATGGGTGGATGATCCCATTTCTAAAAGAAATAATAAATAACTAGGAATTATGGCCCACTACCATCATCACCAAGTCCACATGGGAATTATGTACCATGAATTTGTGGGAATTACACCACACAATAAGTGGGTGATGAAAAATATTTGGAAAAAATATTCAATCTCAAGATTCATGATGAAAATAGAAAGTATTCCCCATACCATGCAGAGAGTAAACACACTGTCAAGGTCAAAACATTCCATTTGTCTCAATAAAACAAATTTTCATATCATCTTAGGACATTTGATTAATATAGTGAAATGGAAGAACACCTTATAATTGAACAACATATCAAACAATGGGTATCTCATTAATATAAAAATACAATAATAAAACTAGGAATTTATACTAATTGTATTTTTACAACTAAAAAATCAAAACTAATTTCCTAAGGGATGAACCTAATAAAAGAAAAATTAGTTTTCTATAACTACAAACTCACTCTTTACCACATTCATGGTCTATCATCACATGAAAAACCTCTAACAAAATCCATAATGGGGGTATCATCTTCCCAGTTAATATATTTAAAAAAGAGGATAACTAAACTAATTCATCAATCATGTGTAAAAGATTTTAATAAGGAAACACTATTGTTTAACACCACTGAAAACTCATGTTTCCCAATGCTTCTTTACCAATGGTTTAAACAAACCATTGGTAATGAAGAACTTTCCCAAGGGTTTAATAAAACTGTTGGGAAATTTCCACCATTTACCAACGGTTTGTCTAAACTATTGGTAAAGGGTATCTTGGACACCCCTTTACCAACGGTTTTTAAAAACCATTGGGAAATATTTCCCCCAAATAAAAAATCGGCCGATCTCTCCCCCATTCACAATAGAACCCTAATCTGTCCATGGATCCGCTGCTCTCGCAACTTCCCCCATCCGAACCAGTCAAAATATATCCAAATCGTCACAAATCAGGTATTATATTCTTTATACACATAAAATATTTAAGGTCTACCTTGTTTTTATTGTTATTCATCTCATATTTTAGTTTTGAGTTTTGATTTTGATGTGTATATCATTTTTTTTGTGTTTTGATTTAATCTAGACTTTATCCATTCTAATCCATTTAATTAATTAAATACTTAAACCTCCATCGAAGAAGAAGCATCTCAAATTCATTACCATTGGATTCTAGATTTTCTAAGTATGTGTTTTATGCTTTTTTTCTATCTTGTAATTAATTGTTACTTGGAAATTTATTTATATGTGTTTAATAATATTTAGCAAAGTTTTTATGAATGTTTTCCTTAAAATTCCTTGAGGAAAATGTTTTATTAAAATGAATTTTTTTAATAAAGATTGTGTAATGTAATTTGTTATAGTACACTATGTGACTATGTTTGGTATTTAGTAACACATGAGATAACTGGTGTGTGAGAATGTGTTGTGAAAGAGATTCCATGGTTGGTTCAAGATTATATTTACATTTTGAGCCAATTAATGAGTTGTTTTAAAGATATTTTGAGATATTTACCTTATTTTTATTGGTGAAAACTGGGAGCTGTAGAGGTGGTCCATGATTAAGACATATAATTACTGCTAAACATGTGGATAAACCGTGCATAGTAGTGAATTCTTGAAATGTTCGATGTTTTTAGTCCTATTTTATTTGGAGTTTCTTTTGATGGTGATGTTTCTTATTATTACCTATGATGGGAATTTATTTTAGTTTCTAAATCGGCTGAGACTCCTCCACCATACAAAGTGTATGCAACCTCTACCATTATTTAATCATTATGTTTATACAACATATGTATCCTCTACCCTCATTTTATCAGTGAACTAAAGTCATTAATTCAAGCCTTCATTATCACTAGCATGTAAGAAATTTAATGATGTAAACCCATCCTCACATGATTTCTTACCTTAGATAGTGTCCAATATATGAAATACGAGCTTTTGAATTCATCAGTTAACTAGGATCATATATTCCATTTCCCCCAAGATGACTGTACTAATATAACTTTAGGGTCAATTAAATATGGTTCTCATTGTACGATGTATATTATGTGTCCTTCTTGTCCAATACTCACTTTTATGAGGGTGGGGTGCTTTTCACTACCCATTCTGGCATGTGTAGACATCCATAAAAATGTTAGATAAGTCACAAGTTTAATTCAGTAATGTTATTATCATTGACATACTTTATGAGGGTGGGGTGCTTTTCACTACCCATTCTAGCATGTGTAGACATCCATATTTGTTTTCAATAGCAGGAAATGAACCCAATTGAAGAGAGACGAAGGATAAAAATGATGGAGAACAATCGTCGAATGACGGAGTTGGGAATTCCATCATTAGTGCCTATAGTGAGTACTTTATTTTAAATTGATATATATAATGAATATATAATGTCATGTGATTAATTTTTTTGTAAACATTTTTGTAGGATCCACCTATACGTCGACAGTTATTTGACGAGGAGCCTAATACTGGTCCTAGTACTCAGGCCGGTGTTATGAGGAGGGTTCATACCAGAGGTGGACGAGCAGCTGTGCGTACCCGACTAGACCCGGCCCCTCCCACTGACAGGTCATCCTTCCCACATTCTGATCCCAGTGTGTTATTAGGGACACACAGGATATTTAGGCCTCCCATGTTTTCACTACCTTCTGCATCTTCTGGCCCATCATTTTCACATCCCATGATGATTCCCACTCCCCAGTCAGAATTCAGTCAGACAGCTATCCCATCTTATTTTCCTTCTACTTCTGTCTCTCTGAGCTTCTATATTCCATCGTCTTCGACTCCTGTTCCACCACAGGGTGTTCCATCAGTTTCTATGGATCCAGCGGTGCTCAACGATTAGACTGACATAGGTATATTTATAGAACCCTAACAAAGTTTTATAGAAATATTTATTTTCATTATAACATGTTTTGATAAAATATTTTTTTTTCTTTCATGAAAGATACAGCTACTGACAGGAGGTGTGGGCGGGGGCGTACACGCATGCGTTCATTGTGGAACCGCTGCACACAGGTTGTGGTGGATTATAATGAAGATAACAAAATGGTTGATAAAATAGGGCAGCAATGTTGGAGTTTTTTGGCCAAACATTCCAAATACTCTGACATCATTCTCGTCATCCCGCTATCATGGTGACATTTGCCACATGAGGTCAAGGATAGAGCTTGGGCAGAGATATGGATAAAAAAATCTGTTCTATTAAATTTCATGAATTATTTTTGTATTTATATGAATTAATATTTTGATGTCAGCTTCAATTTAATTTTCTCAATGGTGAGGGTGCACGACCGGAACATCTAATGGATTTAGGTGAGATTTGGAGAGCCTAAAAGCATGAGTTTTATATTGGCTAGGTTTCTAGAGTTGGCACTGAGTTAGAGGTGGTACCAGTGGTGGATGATTGTCCTATAGAGTAGTATCGTCAGATGATTACTCATTGGACGAGTACCCAGTTTAAGGTATTAATTACATTTGAGGTATTTAAATAATAACTTTCATGTTTTTCATTAATACAATATATTGCGTTTTCAAATTTTATTTAGGAATCATCTGGAAAAAACAAAAAGAACATTGATGCAAAAAAATACCTCCACACACTGGGATGCACTACGATGCCTGATCATGAGAGGAAGCAAGTATGACAATTGTTTATAAGTTTTCTTTATGACTTACACATTCTTTTGTTTCCTCAATTATTTAATAGTTTGATAAATTTTTCATATAACTTTAGTTTTCAATGTCATTGTAGTGGGAAATACAAAATATTGAAGGACGTGTGCCTCGAGAAAACCTGTTTTACTCGAGTAGACAGAAAAAGGATGGAAGTGCCATCAATGAAGCGACTCAGCAGCAGATTATAAGTTTTAATCCATTGAATTTATATTTTAATATATATTTTTTAACTTAATGATATATTTATATTTGTGACAGGCTGATTTAGAGGCCCTTGATGTCCCAGAACCAGACAATTTGGGCCAACAAATCACTTACATCAGGTGTTGGGAGAGGAGCATCCTGGTAGAGTATGCTGTCGACTTAGGATATCCCCAACGAGGTATTGGCCCTCCTCAGGTATGAGATGTAGTGCCTCCGAGCTACATAAAATTAGGGCACATGCAGAACATGCTGAGAAAAGGGCCATAGAGATAGCAGAATAGTCTGCTAGGGAAAACAGTGCATTTATGAAATTTATTGAAGTTCTACGTCTAACACTTCCAACAGAGGCCATCCCAGCTTTTGATGAATATATGTCGTCGATACGTTCTATATATGGTGCACCAGGTGGCAGTTCTAGTGGTGGTCAGGACGATGTCTAGCTTGACGATGATGATGGTGAGGATTCTGATGCGGAAGAGGAGGGAGAGGAGGAGGGAGAGGCGGGTGGTGAGGGCGAGGAGGAGGGAGAGGGTGAGGAGGAGGGAGCTGAGGAGGGCGAGGATGATGATGGGGACGAGGACGAGGGTGATGATGATGGTGATGGTGATGTGGGACAAATTTATCCATTACATTTTTGACTAATATTACTGAGATTTCATATTTAATCTATTCTAGTTGTTGGTTTTATCTAGACTCGTAGTATAGTATTGGAGTTTAGTTATTTTTATATATTATCTGTTTTTATGGATGTTTTTGTATTTTAGTGGTTGTGTGTTTGGGAACCCCCCTCCTTCCTGGACCCTGGAAAACCCCCACCATCCTCCTTGGACCCCAGACAGCCCCCCAGACAGCGCCCCCACCATCCTCCTTGGTCCCCAGACAGCCCCCCCAGACAGACCCCAGACAACCCCCCGAACAGTCCCCCACCCTCCTCCCTGGATCCCGGACAGCCCCCCCAGACAGCCCCCCAGATATCCCCCCACCCTCCACCTTGGACCCCGAACAACCCCCCGAATACCCCCGAACACCCCCGCATAGCCCCCACCCTCCTTGGTCCACGGACAGCCCCCCAGATACCCACCAGACAACCCCCCGGACATCCCTCACCCCCCGGACATCCCCCACCCTCCTTGATTTAATTTAATACTAGAAAATCTATAATATATATTTTATTTATTTTCATTATGATAATCAATGTAAATCACATTTACACATCTAATAAATATCATAAATTCTTGGTATGTTATAAAAGGGATGTATTCATTGGGCATGACATTGTTAGCTCTAAAATGTTTCATAGCATGATAAACTAAAATCTATTCCATACTAAGAATGATATAAAAATATTCTATACGAATGTCCACAAGATTTTAAGTAAATATCATTCCACTAATAGACACATGAGGATTCTCATAAATCATGTTTACCTTAATATTTCCACAAGGATTTTTAGTAAAAGTTTTATCTTCTATTAATTTTATGATATTCTCATTTTAAATGTAAATTTTTCATATATAAATTAATTTAAAGACCCATAGTCAAATAGTGTATTTGAATAATGTGAATAAACAACTAACATACCAATCTAACTGTGTCTCTTTTGTTTAAAATGGACAGGATTATAAGTGAAAAGAACAACTCGCATACAAAAAACCAACCAAACGACATCAGATTCTATTGATAATTTATCAAAATTATCCATGGGTCATATGTGACGTGTACGAGACAACCCGGGCTCAATTCGAGGCACGGTGTGGCCGAGATCAGTCTAAGTGGCTCCCCTTTGTTTAAAATGGACAACATTTTAAGTACATACGGAAAACTGAACAAACGCATTCGGTTTCCATTGAAACATTAGGAGAAAGATCCATGAGTCATATGTGACGTGTATGAATCAACCCCACCTCAATCGGAGGCGTGGTGTGGCCGGCACCACTCAAAGTGTCTGTCTTTTGTTTCAAAAGGACATCCTTTTAAGTGAAAAACATTATCTGGCATACAGAAAAACGACCAAAAGCATTAGGATTGTGTCAATACTTTAGCACAATGATCCATGGGTCATATATGACGTGTACGAGTCACCCCACCTCAATCTAGGGCGCGGTGTGGCGGACACCTTTCACAGTGTCTCTCTTTTGTTTAAAATGGACAGGATTATAAGTGAAAATAACAACGGACATACGAGAAACTGACCAAATGCATTTGGATTCTATTGATAATTTATCACAATGGTCCATGGGTCATATATGACGTGTATGAGTCAATCCAGACTTAATCCGAGGCATGGTGTGGCCGAGATCACTCTAAGTGGCTCTCGTTTGTTTAAAATGGACAACATTTTAAGTACATACGGAAAACTGATCAAACGGATTCTGATTGGGTTGATACTTTAGGACAACGAAACATGGGTCATATGTGACGTGTATGAATCAACCCCTCCTTAATCAGAGACGCGTTGTGGCCAGAACCACTCAAAGTGTCTGTCTTTTGTTTCAAAATGATATCATTTTAAGTGAAAAACATCAACTTGAACATGGAAAACAGACTAAACACATTCAGTTTCTGTTGAAACTTTAGGAGAACGATCCATGTTTCATATGTGACATGTACGAATCAACCCCACCTCAATATAAGACGCGGTGTGTCCGGTACCACTCAAAGTGTCTGTCTTTTGTTTCAAAAGGACATCATTTTAAGTGAAAAACATCAACTGGCATACAGAATACCGACCAAACAGATTTGGATTGTGTTGATACATTAAGAAAATGATTCATGGGGAATTTGAGACGTGTATGAGTCAACCCCGTTTAAATCCAAGATGCGGTGTGGCCGACACCACTCTAACTGTGTCTCTATTGTTTAAAATGGATAGGATTATAAGTGAAAAGAACAACTGGCATACAGAAAGCAACCAAATGCATTAGGAATCTGTTGATAATTTATCACAACGATCCATTAGTCATACGTGATGTATATGGGCCAACCCGAGCTCAATCCGAGTCGCGGTGTGGCTGGGATCGGTCTAAGTGTCTCTCTTTTGTTTAAAATGGACAACATTTTAAGTACATATGGAAAACTGACCAAACTCATTCGGTTTCCATTGGAACATTTGGAGAACTAAACATGGGTCATATGTGACATGTATGATCCAACCTCACCTCAATCCGAGGTGTGGTGTGGCCGACACCACTCAAAGTGTCTCTCTTTTGTTTAAAATTGACTTCATTTTAAGTGAAAATAACAACTAGCAAATGGAAAACCGACCAAACGGATTCTGATTGTGTCAATACTCTAGAACAATGATCCATGGGTCATACGTGACGTGTAAAAGTTAACCCCACTTCAATCCAAGACTCGGTGTGGCCAACACCATTCATAGTGTCTCTCTTTTGATTAAAATGGACATCATTTTAAGTGAAAACAACAACTGACATATGAAAAACATACCAAATGAATTCTAAATGTGTTGATGCTTTAAGAAAACGATCCATGGGTCATATGTGATGTGTACGAGTCAACCCTGCCTTAATCCGAGGCACGTTGTGGCCGGGATCACTCTAAGTGGCTCTCTTTTGTTTAAAATGGACAACATTTTAAGTACATACAGAAAACAAACCAAACACAATCAATTTCAATTGAAACTTTAGAAGAACGATCCATGGGTTATATGTGATGTGTACGAATCAAACCTACCTCAATATGAGACGTGGTGTGGCCGGTGCCACTCAAAGTTTCTACCTTTTGTTTAAAATTGACTTCATTTTAAGTGAAAACAACAACTAGCATACGGAAAACTGACCAAAGGGATTATGATTGTGTCGATACTCTAGCACAACGATCCATGGGTAATATGTGATGTGTACAAGTCAACCCCGCCTCAATCCCAGACGCGGTGTAGCCGACACCATTCATAGTGTCTCTCTTTTGTTTAAAATGGACATCATTTTAAGTGAAAACAATAACTGACATACGAAAAACTGACCAAATGCATTCAAAATGTGCTGATGCTTTAGTAAAATGATACATGGGTAATATGTGACATGTACGAGTCAACCCCACCTTAATATGAGGCACAGTGTGGCCGAGTTCGCTCTATGTGGCTCTCTTTTGTTTAAAATGGACAACATTTTAATTACATACGGAAAACTGACCAAACACATTCAGTTTCAATTGAAACTTTAGGAGAACAATCCATGGGTCATATGTGACATGAGAGAATCAACACTGCCTCAATCTGAGATGTGGTGTGGCTGGAACCACTCAATGTGTCTCTCTTTTGTTTCAAAAGGACTTCATTTTAAGTGAAAAACATCAACTGGCATACAGAAAACTGACCAAACATATTCAGATTATGTTGATACATTAGTACAATGATTCATGGGTCATTTGAGATGTGTACGAGTCATCCCCATTTAAATATGAGATGCGGTGTGGCCGACACCACTCTAACTGTGTCTCTTTTTTTTAAAATGGACAGGATTATAAGTGAAAAGAACAACGAGCATACGAAAAACCGACCAAACGCATTCAAAATCTGTTGATAATTTATCACAACAATCCATGAGTCATATGTGAAATGTATGGGCCAACCTGAGCTCAATCCAAGTCGCGGTGTGGCCGGGATCAGTCTAAGTGCCTCTCTTTTGTTTACAATGGATAACATTTTAAGTACATACGGAAAACCGACCAAACACATTCGGTTTCCATTTTAACTTTAGGAGAATGAACCATGGGCCATATGAGACGTGTATGAGTCAACTTTTCCTCAATCTGAGGTGCAGTGTGGCCGAAACCACTCGAAGTGTCTCTCTTTTGTTTGAAATTGACTTCATTTTAAGTGAAAACTACAACTAGCATACAGAAAACTGACCAACGGATTCTGATTGTGTCGATACTCTAGCACAACGATCCATGGGTCGTATGTGACATGGAAGAGTCAACCCCGCCTCAATCCGAGATGCAGTGTGGCCGACACAATTCATAGTGTCTCTCTTTTGCTTAAAATGGACATCATTTTAATTGAAAACAACAACTGACATACCAAAAACTGACCAAATGCATTCTAAATGTGTTGATGCTTTAGGAAAATGATTCATGAGTCATATGTGATGTGTATGAGTCAACCCCGCCTTAATCTGAGGCACGGTGTGGCCGAGATCACTCTAAGTGGCTCTCTTTTGATTAAAATGGACAACATTTTAAGTACATACGGAAAACTGACCAAACACATTCTATTTCCATTGAAACTTTAGGAGAAAGATCCATGGGTCATATGTGACTTGTACGAATCAACCCTGCCTCAATCTGAGAAGCAGTGTGGCCGGCACCACTCAAAGTGTTTGTCTTTTGTTTAAAATTAACTTCATTTTAAGTGAAAAAAATAACTAGCATACGGAAAACCGACCAAACGGATTATGATTGTGTCGATACTCTAGCACAACGATCCATGGGTCATATGTGACGTGTACAAGTCAACCCCGCCTCAATCTAAGATGTGGTGTGGCCGACAGCATTCATAGTGTCTCTCTTTTGTTTAAAATGGAAATCATTTTAAGTGAAAACAACTGACATACGAAAAACTGACTAAATGCATTAGAAATGTGTTGATGCTTTAGGAGAACGATGCATGGGTCATATGTGACGTGTACGAGTCAACCCCACCTTAATCCAAGGCACGGTGTGGCCGAGATCACTCTAAGTGGCTCTCTTTTGTTTAAAATGGACAACATTTTAAGTACATACGGAAAACCAACCAAATGCATTCGGTTTCTATTGAAACTTTAGGAGAACGATCCATGGGTCATATGTGACATGATCGAATCAACCCCGCCTCAATCTGAGATGCGGTGTGGCCATCACTACTGAAAGTGTCTGTCTTTTGTTTCAAAAGGACATCATTTTAAGTGAAAAACATCAATTGGCATAAAGAAAACCGATCAAACGCTTTCAGAATATGTTGATACTTTAGGAAAACAATTGATGTGTCATTTTTGACATGTACGAGTTAACATCACCTCAATCCGAGGCATGGTGTGGCTGATAACACTCCAGGTGTATGTATTTTGTTTAAAATGGACATCATTTCAGGTAAAAATAAATGGTATACAAAAAACCGATCAAATTATGAATTGAATTCCATATACCACGTATAATTGTCATCTAAATTGTAAATTTAATTCTAAATGAATTATGTATGTTTATGAATTCTAATTTAATTATGGATGTGTATAGTTCTAGGATGCATTATATGTTAAATGTGTTTGAATTTGTTCTCTATATGTATATGTTAGTTGGTTATTGCAGGTACAATAATTATATATGTATGTGTTAGTTTATTACAGGTACAATTATTGGATTTAAAATGAGAGGGAATTAAAATAACACACTAAAACCAACTAACACATACATATAGAAAGTGTCTCAGGTTTATTTGAAATAGACAACATTTTAAATGAAAACAACAACTGACATATGGAAAACTGACTAAACGCATTTGGATTTAGTTTAAACTTTAGGACAACAATCCATGGGTTATATGTGAAGTCTATGTTTTAACCCAGCCTCAATTTGAGGTGTGGAGTGGCCGGCACCACTCGAAGTGTCTCTCTATAGTTTAAAATAGACTTCATTTTAATTGAAAACAACAACTGACATACGGTAAACTGACCATACACATTCATATTCTATTGAAACTTTAGGACAACGATCCATGGGTCATATTTGATGTGTACGAGTCAACCGCACCTCAATCCAAGTTGCATTGTGACCAGGATAACTCTAAGTGTCTCTCTTTTGTATAAAATGGACAACATTTTAAGTACATATGAAAAAATGACAAAACGGATTATGATTGTGTTGATACATTAGCACAAAGATCCATGGGTAATATATGATGTGTGCGAGTCAACCCCACATCAATCCGAGGCGCGGTGTAGCCGACACCACTCAAAGTGTCTCTCTTTAGTTTAAAATGGACTTTATTTTAAGTGAAAACAACAATTGACATATGGAAAACCGACAAAATGCATTCGGATTCTATTGAACCTTTAGTACAACGATCCATGGGTCATTTGTGACGTGTATGAGTCAACTTCACCTCAATCTGAGGCACGGTCTGGCCAGAACCACTCAAATTGTCTCTCTTTCGTTTAAAATTGACTTCATTTTAAGTGAAAACAATAAATGACATACAGAAAACTAACCAAATGCATTCAGATTCCATGTAAACTTTAGGAAAACGATCCTCGTGTCATATTTTATGTGTACAAGTCAACCCCACCTCAATCCGAGGCCTGGTGTGGGCGGCACCACTCGAAGTGTTTCATTTTTTTTGAAATGAACAACATTTTAAGTGAAAACAATAACTGGCATATGGAAAACTAACCAAATGCTTTTAGAATATGTTGATACTTTAGGAAAATGATCCATGGGTCATATATAATGTGTACGAGTCAACTCCACCTCAATTTGAGACACGATGTGGCCGGTATTACTCCAATTGTATGTATTTTGTTTAAAATGGACATCATTTTTCGTAAAAACAACTGGTATACGAAAATACAAACAAACGTATTCAGATTCTATTGATAGTTATTCAATTTTTTATATATTTTATTGATAATTGATAATTAAATTACGTATGTATTCAATTATGAATTTAATCCTAGATTCCACATATAATTTTCATCTAAATTTTAAATTGAATTCTAAATCAATTATGTATGTTTATAATTACGTTATGAATTTTGATTTAATTCTGGATGTGTATAGTTCAAGAAATCATTATATGTTAAATATGTAAGAATGTGTTCTCTATATGTATGTATTAGTTTTTTATTGTAGGTATAATAATTACAAAGGAGCATAATGGAGGTTGGTGTGCAAAATTGTATGTTAGTGTGAAAAATTAGAGTCTGCTGTGCAAATTGCAGGCTGCTGTACAATTTGAACAGCAAGCCTACGCCAACGATTTGAAACCGTTGGCATAGGCTTGTAATAATCATTTCCCAACAGTTTAAAAACCATTGGGAAAGATTACTATGGATTTTTTTTGCCAAAGGTTCTCTTGAACTGTTGGAAAAAACCCTTCCCAATGGTTTTAGAACCGTTGGTAAAGAGTTTATTTTCACAACTTTTAGCAACGATTTAGTGTAAACTGTTGGTAAAACTTATTCCAATTGTTTGGTTAAACCGTTGACATAGGTTAAGTTTACTAACCTATACCAACGGTTCTTTGTAACCCGTTGGGATAGGTTTTCCCAATGGCTTACTTCCCCACGGTTTGCAGAACTGTTGGTATATGTTATACCCACGGTTCTACGGCATTTCCCAATGGTTCTGAACTATTGGGAACACCCCATTTCCAGTAGTGTAATTAAATTCAAGCCTCAACTGAGCTTCCATCACTCACACATCTTTTTCTCATAAATAATTAAGGAAACATATCCCATTTCCCATATTCTATGGTTTACTATGAATATATCTCTATTAGTTAAGAAGACCACAATAACAAATTCTTTATTTACCCATTGATGTCCCTCAATGGATATGGTATCAAGCTATGTAAAATTTGACTCCAAACATATCCCTCATTGTATATAGTCACCCTTAAATGATGAATGGAATATATTAATTATAAGATCTTGCTGATCATCCTAATTTATAGATCTCTCCTATGATAAAAGAAAATAAAAAACCTAATGAATCTCCTTGGATTCATAACTTCCCTCATTTTAATCCATATTATGTTCAATTTATAAAATACAATGCCCTATATTTTATTATTATGATCATAGGAGATCAATAAAATAAGGTATTACAATATGAGGACCCATCATGTACATATAAATACAAACACAACATATACAGGTCAAAGGGAAAATTGTTTATTTAATTTATGACCATTCACAAAAGGGTAGCAAGAATTTACATCAAACATTTAATGATCGTTGAATAAAACATAGGGATTAGTTATGCAAAACCAACCTCAAGTGGATTTAACCCTTTAAGGAAATGTTTTCCATCATCTGTCAAGCCCATAAAACCCATGGCAATCACTATTGACCATATTACTATTACATGAGACACTAATACCATCAACATCTATGCCATTTACTTATAAAATACTTATAATCAAGGAGGAGGAGGATCACGAGGAGGGGCGGTGGCCATGTTAGAGGAGTGACAAAGAAGGAGGTGGGGATGTCACTTAGGAGAAGCATCAAGGGGGGGTGATGTGTCCTGTGTTCGGTGGTAGAATCAAGGGAGGAGGGTCAGAGATGAGAGCTCGTAGTGGGGTTGCCTCATTTGGTGGCAGTAAGGGGAAGCATCATGAGGGGCACCGTCGTGAGGGGCACCATCGGGGGGGGGGGGGTTATCAGGGATATAAGAGGTTGCAAACATAACCATCATGGAAAAAGGGATACACACAGAGGGTATCACGAGAGGGGGCTGAAAAGATCTGAGGAAATTGGGTTTGATTAAACCCTACTGCTATGAGTTTAATTTTAACTATGTATATAAATTAACCTATAGCAAAAAACCTCTAAAACTATGGCTATAGGTCCATGGATATAAGTCATTTTTCTAGTAGTGATTTTTTATGGACGTGTTGGATATACCTAAAGATTTTTACTAGGTGTTCTATTATATTAAATGCATATTGCAGCCAGATAGGCCTTTATCAGTTCTATTTAGAGTGTTGATAAAGGCCCCCACTTAATCAGCACTATTAAAGGGTCCTTTATTAGTGCTTGAAATAGCACTAATAAAGGGGGCTTTTATTAGTGATTTTTTAGTTTTTATAAAGGAAACCCTTTATTAGTACTTTTTTAGAACTGATAATGTGTATCCCTCCTCTCTTTATCATAACTTCAATTAACATCTCTTTTTAAGTGTTGTTAAAAGGTATTTTTCATGCTGTTAAAGGACATATGTGTAGTAATGCATTATAGGACCTTAATATTTTCATCTTATTTCCAGTGTATTTTTACAATATAAATATTAGTTTAAAAAACACTCTAAACACCTTAGATTCATTCTTAAGGAAGTAAACCCATACTTTCATGGAATAATCATTGATTAATGTGATGTAAAATAAAGAACCATCGTGAGAACGAACAGATATAGGTCTCTAAGAATATATGTGAAGAAGCTCTATCTTTTGAGATTTAGGTATCCTTTTACTCAGATTGAATGTAACATTAATTTTGTTTACAAGTATATAACTCTCAAAATATTCAAACTCTATGGGATCAAGCCACAATATATCAATATCTTTTAAAACTCATCTATTATTTTCACTAAGGTTTCACAACAAACTAACTCAATGATGACCTTTTACATCATCTGACCTGATTCTACACTAGGCTCGAAGGAAATTCTTTATTCCAAATGTCAATAAAATAGTGTTTAGGTATCATGGAAACACACTTAATAATTTTCCCACCTTCGTAATAATAATTAAACAAATAATGTAAACTTTACCAAGATTCTGACTTGGGGCATCTATACCTTGGACCTTCATGAAATTTTGAATGCATTAAATAGTTTCAATATAAATGAAATATCTAAAATGAGTAAAAATTAGTGATAATATTGAAAATAACTTATAAAAGGTATCAATTCATAAATAAACCATAACAAAAATATCACATACATAATGAAAACTAAAAAAGGTCGAAGCTGACAAGGATAATTCATATAATCCAAAATAAAAAAAACCAAACTACCAACCACCTATTTATGACCCATGGTAACTCTCTACATCACATAAAATGTATATCTGGACTAACCTAATCATAAAACATGAATGAAAACTTAGCCAAAGAATCAGAAATAAAAAATGAAAGCTGCATACATGGTTGGACCACAATAGGCATCAATTCCTACAACATTGGATCACATTAGAATTTATAAACACAAGATTATAAATAACTAAAACTACAAATAAGTAGTATAGGATTACAATCCCTATGGTAGAACCCACATGGACTAGGTAAAAATACTTCAATTTAATAATTAAGACCTATAATCTATTATAATAGAAAACTAAAACTACTTTGAATAAATGATGGGGATATTTTTGGAAGAATGATGAAGAGAAATAGATACAAAATACCGAGTGTAGAATGTAAAGATTTATGAAATAGGGAGTATGAAGGTTAATTTTTAGTCTTATTATCATTGTAAATAATTCTATGTAATCACCTTGGTCTGGGTGAGTACTCTCCCTTTTACTAAATCAACTTTTCATATGGTCAAATACTTTGTTATTTATTGAGAGATGTAACATAAAACTATATTTAAATGTATAATGAAAGCTAACCAATATCCATGGAGAAGATATTTCTATAGTTATCACATTAAAAATTAATCTCTATTTCCCATCACACTATGGTAATTCATTGAGAAATAAAGGGGATACATGAAATAATTGAAACCAATATGAAAGATCAACTCAAATTTAACACAAAACAAATAATTCACTATAAATTTTCCCTTAAATTACATTCTCAACAAAAATGAATGTCACCATATCATGATATTAATGAGAGGTTGAATAAATGAGTAATTAAAAAACCCAATGAAAAAGGAGTAGTAACTCTTCTTGAATTAGATACAACAACAGCCTCCATAGGTGTGGTTTATCCTCAATTGATTTCTATTTTACTGCATATAGATTCCCCATTTATAAATTTGTATTGAACTTATAAATACATGTTTATAGGATCCATAGCCCCATGTGTAAAATTAATCTTCATATCCCCAAAAATAGATCTCCAAAAGTAGCATGTGGATTGAGTGATTTGGAAATATATATATGCAACCACGAAATAACACTGGGCATTTTCTTAAGAATTTTATTTTCATATTTTATATACCATGTTGAAAGTCTCCTCACTATGGAATTAAAAACCTTGAAACCATATGATACTTCTCAAATGGATTGCATGCTAAATATTTGGAATGGTTATTCCCATTATTTTTATTTTCATTACTTTATTCTCTCACACATACTCACCACATTCACAACCATGCTTAAGAATGGATTTTATTCTTCATATTTTTAATATAAGACACAAAATTTTCTCCCATGGAATAAACCTTAGTGTTTTGACATTTATCAAGCTCAATTCACACCTCCACCACACCATAGTAACATTTACTCAACTATTTAACAGACTTTTTTCATTCATGAATATTTTCTTCAGTGTCTCTTGACACATCGAAGGGCATAAAGTTTTATAATTAGGAATTTGTTATCAAACCATGCCCTCTCATGGAATATTACTCATTATATAGGTGGTTATTACTAATGAATATAGTGTCACCCAGCCTTCACAGTGGAAAAAAAGATTCTTCCTAGTGTAGGATGACTCTCCATTATATGTAGGGTGATCTTCAGTTTCAAAAAATTATTTACAGGCTTGAGTTTTCCTTTCACAGTGATATCCATCTCTTACATCAATGTGGAATCTTCCCTCAAGCTTCTGAGGTGGGGTTGATGGTATATTATAACACAGTGTGCATCTTCAATTAGTGTGGGGTGGAGTATTTTTTTCCAACATGGGTGAAAAAATAGAATCACATCATCTCTAAAAATGATGAATATTTCCTCGTTAGCATGATTCCTATATTGATTATTTTATCAGTAATTCCATTGTTCTTATATACAGATGCATGGAAAATTAATGTAGAGAAGCATACTTGACCCCTACTCATTCTGATCCTCTTTCCCAACACCCCCCTTATGTCAATAAATCATCTAATTCACTAATACAAATATTGTACCAACCTTCTCTAGGACTCTACTTTCAAGAATTTACTCCTCCTTGCTTTCCCATGTAAGGCAACATATTTAAACCTTCAAGTAAATATTTTTCTTAATTGTAAAAATGTGAACATATATATATATATATATATATATATATATTCAAAAATTATATTTAAAATGTTTCCTCCCAATAAAAAAAATATAAAAAATTTATAATTATAAAAAGTTATCCATTAAATTTAAAAATTAAATAAATTAAAATTTAAAACTATATGTTTGAAATGAAGAAATAAAATACCCCAAAAACAAACCATGAATTCCCAAAATCACATATCTCTACTAAAATTACAAAGAAAATCTATGCTACCAATATTCAAATATCAAATCCCATAAAATAAAATAATTGGGAAACAATATTTTAAGAATTAGATATAAATATTTCTTTAACTCCTCAATGTTCATAAGAACCAGTCCAATTAAAAATTTTAGTTTTCTCCTTTGAAAATGATGGTGATTCTCTTAACTTATATTCAAGCATCTCAATTTGTTACTACTAATCATGAAAATTATGATTTACCTCACTTTGAATTATCTTTTTCTCATTATTCAAGGTAAAATTTAAAATAGATTTTTTTAATACCTCAAGTACACGATCCTTACAATAGGATTACAAAGGATATCAAATATTCATCCCGTATAGAAAAATATCTAAATTAATCAAGAAGAATTTGAATTAAGTATTTAATAAATCAAATTCTTTGGATAGGCAGTACTATGACAGATCTCACTTTTGAAAGTCCTAGAAATGGGATTCAACAATGCTAAAAGGTTCATTTATGCCAAGCGAGGTTTAAAGGATTAACCTTTATCATCTCTAAAAAACACTGATAAAGGGTATGTTTATAAGTTCTAAAAAAATTATGATAAAGGTTTCCTTTATTAGTGATGATAAATGACCCATTTATCAGCTAAAAAAAGAATATATAAATGTGGCCTTTATCATCTCTAGAAAAAAACACTAATAAAAGGCACTTTTATCAGTGATAAAACAAAATCATTGATAAATGCACTCTTTATTAGAGCTTTTGTTTTAGAATAAGGTCCCATCAATAATTTTTTTAGCATTAATTGAATTTGAATTTATTTTGGAGGGCTCCCCCCCCCTCAAACTGCCACTTCAACTCTCACACACACCCTATTGTCAGCACTCACAATGCCTCTTTGTAATGTTTTTCCACTTCCCAGCTACGTGTTCACCTACTTCTGTGTAGCTGGACTCAATCATGTGACATACCTTGTGAATTTTGAAATCCTTTTCCGCCATCCCAATCTTATTTTATTTTATATTTTATGATATTTATATTTATTTATATATATTTACATACATCTTTTTTATTTATATATTTATATAATTATTATTAAATGAATTTAAAAAATATATGTTTGTGTGTGTGTATAATCTATATATTTACACACACACAGTTATATTTATTTAAATATATATTAATATTCATTTATATATATTAGAATATAAAAATAAATATATATTGGTTTATTAATACACACACATATGTATATATAAACATTATATAGAAATTTGTAAAAATTATATATATTCATATATTTTTATAATTAGAAAAATTGTTAAATATTGTTTCGAATAAAATGGATAATTATTATTTTTGTATGGTTTATATAATTATTTTTTTAAAATTTATTTTTAAAAAATATATATACATTGTATATTTGATAATAAATTTTATACATTGCATATATATTTATATGTTCATATATTTACACATATATTTATACATAATTACATATAATTGTATATTTATATTTTTTTATAATGTATTTATAAATATTTATTGGAAATATGTTTATATATAATACTTAATAACAATGATATATTTATAAAAATACATTTATATATAATGTATTTATATAAAATTGGTAAACACACACACATTTATATTTCTCACTTAATTACACAAATATATTAATATATGAATTTCTTTACATGTATTATAATATAAACATGAATATTTTTTTATTGAAACACATATATTTATATGTAAACATTACTTGTATATGCATATATATTAATGAAATTCTATAAGGTAAATAAATGGATATTTTTTTTTATTTTAAATAAAATGAATAATCAATATTTATTTTCTTGTGGTTTATATATTTAAAAACAAATTATTATTTCAATATGGATAGATATTTATTTGTACCATTGATTTATTATATGTAAATATGAGATAATTTGTATAAATTTTATTATCATTAAAACTACAATATGATAAATGATAAAATTTCATAACCATAATATCTATATAAGTGTAATCCTTTGGATAAAAATCAGTATCAATTGAAAAAAATACAATATGGGCCTCTTAAAAAAGGTGAAATATCATCAAATATTAAAAAATTAGGGCATGCTAACTAAAAACTACATTTTGAAGGATTTTCAGGAATTGTTTAGCTCGAAAAAACAATATATGGGATCACCATGAGTTGATACGACATAGATCTCTTCAAAGGCTTCAGTTTGATAGGTGGTAGTGCTCAACCAGACACCCAGATCAAAAGTTATGTCTATTTTAAGTTCAATTATTATTTTAAACTTATATTGGATCATTCATTAATTTAATTAATTTTCATGTCAACCAATTATTATTAAATGACTATTACTCATTAACAATTAGTGAATTATTAAATATTAATATTTTTTAAATTATTTTATAATCCATTTTTAATCAAATATCTTATATGTTAAGTTTAAATATATATTTAGTCTTATATAAATCATAATTAATAAATTATACTATATTTATATCAATATAAATATATTTATATATTAATATATGGTTTTTAATGATATAAATTTTATGAAATATACATTTTTTTGGTGCTAACAAAAATCATTGATAAAGGGTTCTTTCATCAGTACTAAAAAAATCATTGATCAAGGCACCCTTAATCAATGCTTTTGTTTTAGTGCTGATAAAGACACCCTTTTTCAACTCTTTTTTTAGTGCTCGTAAAGTTAACCACTTTATCATCACTTTTATCTAGAGATAATAAAATATAGCAATGAATTTAACATGATCTGTAATAGTGTAGGTCATGATATGGAAAACATTAGAGTTCAACAATGATGTTTAACTTTTAAGTACATATCATTATATAAAAAATTAAATCTTATTGAAAAATTACCCTTGTAAATATTCATTACCCCACTTCCCAAATTCAATGTAGGCTCTTGAACTATATGAAAACTCAATTAAAAGAAAATATATTGTTTCACACCCCACCATTTCATTTTTTTAATTTTGATTTGGAAAACAATTACCACTCCTCACCCAAATTATTTTTGATCCCCTCATGAAACTAATTTTAATAGTTACAATAATAAAATAGCCTGATCTAAATGTGTTTTTTGACCAACCAAAAACAACCCATTTTTTCAAAAATTTCTATTTTTTATTTTTGTTTTTAATTTTTTTCAAGGGGAATAAAAATGAAACACAACTAAATGTCAGGAACCTTCCCCACATCCCATGATAACAACACCCACATCCTCTCCTCAAAGAATAACATCCCTTTCCACCAACAACAATCTCTACCTCACACTTAAACCATTGAATATGTAATGTCCTGAGATTTTAAAAGAAGAATATTACATTAGATAGTGTATATAACATGAAACTCCATCCTTATAATGGATTTTAACACCATAATAATTTATGATATATTTCTTTTAAAATATATTCAATCCCTTTAATAACATACAGAATACACAACCCCAAATATAATTAAACTATAATATAGTATACTATTATAACCTAGTTGTTAATTTGGTTGGTAGAAATAGGACTAACTAAATTATGAAAATTATATGGTTTAAAAATGCATAAAATAAATTCAATTATTATATATTTATTGTAAATAAAATAATAATAATTTGAAAAAATAAATGTTTTCTAAAAGGATATATTTTTTTCTAAAAAACAGTTTCATCACGCTTAACACACATAATTTAAAATTTACTTTTACCACTATTATAAAATTAATTTCATTTTTGAAATAAAAATATCAAAATTATATTAGGGTTAATTTTGATATTTTTCTGAAAAGTTTCATTTTTCAATGAATAGTGAAAATGTACAGTTTTTTATTAAAACACACCTTTTCGTTTAAAGAATTTATAAGGAAAATTTTATTTAAATGTGCATTAAAATTAAAATTTTCTCAATTATATATTTAATAAACCAAATTATTTCATTGTAATAAATTTTATATTTAATTTTGATATAAAAACGTTTTTAACTTTTGAAAGTTCTTCTTTTTGAAAACCATTTTTTTGACATGTCTGTAGATTTAATTTAAATTAAATCCTACTACTTATATGAGTTGATTTTATAAAAAAAATATCAGTATTTTTAAATATCATAATTTATAATATTTATTAAGGCAATGTTAATTTTTGACAATAATGAATAGTGAAAGAAGAAAAAATTATTTACCGTAGCTATGGTAAAAACATTTTTACCGAGGGGTTAAACTAAAAATATAACATCCCGCCTTTTTATCACATAATCTTTCATTACAGTTTACAAAACTAAGGATCTATAAGGTTTAGTGTCTTGGAAACCAGGAACTTAAAACCTGAAAACATAAAACATTATTCTTAAACACTTGAAAGGATTCTCCTTATGTTCATCCTAGGTTTATTACTGCATCTCATAACCTGGGGACATAGATCAAAAGAAAGGGTTAGTAGAAGGCCCAGTAAGGGAAACAAGGGGAAACATTTAACATGGGAACTTGAGATACATCAACAATGTCATGAAAAAGAACTTTAAGGCATGAGAAAGAAATCATGAGGCATATCATAATAAAAATAACATATTTCATAACGCGATGATATGGCTAAAATATTTTACAAAGACAATCATTTCCGTTTCACCAAGGTCCATCCCCAAGGTGTCTAGAAAAATTACCAAGGTTATTCCCCAATGTATCAGTCTAAATGGTCATCTCTAGAGATTAAGTCTTTACCCAATGCATTGGAGCGCTATCAGGGAACACCCTTAAATTTTCCTTTATCATCATGTGAGACACATATATCATCATCAATCATTTCATAAAAAACCCATATAGCATAAAAGAAATTGGTTTCATTTCATAATCATAATGTTTTAAAAACTACTTTAAGGACATGATCTTTGTGTCACTTTAATACCCACAGAAAAGGAAGGTGGGTATCAGGTATGTAAATCCTAGAATTTAAAATAGAACAACTTGTTATATATGTGAATACCCCTATATAAGAGAGATCTCTGAGTATTCACTTAATAAAATAAAAGAACTTTAGAAAAAGAGAGACATTTTGAGACAGAAATTCTGCAGCATAACGGCTATGTTACGAGGTTTTAGAAAACATTGAAAAGAGAGGGGACATGGGTCACCCACTCATAACTGATCCATAAAACAGTAGGGGAACATAATATAAAGGATTTAAGAACATGGTAATGAAATTTTAAAGACATACCATATGAAATGAAGAACATGAAAGGAAGACAAAAATAAGATTTCTCTTATGAAAATTTGGCAGCCCAACGACGTCACTTAAACTTCAACAAAAATGAATTGAAGAGATCAAATAGGGTATCTCATCATATGAACATAAAAGTTCAGTATGATAGATATAGAGATCATACCCCAACATAATAAAAAGAAACTTGAAATAATTGACATGAAAGTAGAACTTTGAAAAATGAAAAAGGTGAAAGAATCCCTTAAAAATTCGGCAGCCTAACGACGCCACTTAAACATTCATAAAAGGAATTGATGAGAGAAAGAGGGGGTCTCTCATCATATTAACATTAAAAGGGAAGTAAAATGAATATAAAGGAACATCATCCAACATAAGAGCATGGAGCATAAAAGAAATGACATAAAAGAGATTACTTGAAAAGAAAGAGAGAGGTAGGACCCCTTACCATAAAACGTAACTCTTAAAACTCAAAGGTTGGGACCTTGAGGGCTTGGGGGCATCTTGAAAGGAATCCTTGGGAGGTAATGAGACCAGAGCTTCGTTGGGGGAGAGTTGGGAGTGAAAAATAAAGGAGGAAAGGGTGGGGTTTTATAGGGAAAGTGAGGGGACAAGGCATTAATGGCAAAGGGACACCTCACAAGTGGTTTTCTCAAAACCATGGGCTCTCCCATGGAGTTAGGCCACATGGGTCCCCCAATACAATAATTCATCACCTTTGGTTTTCCAACCCTTAAAATATCTAATGAAATCATCATGAAACAGTTATGATGTCATTAAACATACCGAAACCCTAGATATGTATTTTCACTATTCACTGAAAATTCATCTTTCTTAGAAAAAACCCAAAATTTCACCTTAATAAAATATAAATTCTCTGATTACAAATATGAAATCCATTTTATAAAAATAATTTTCTAAATATTTTTAATTTAATTTCTAAATAAATACACTATTCACTGAAAATTCATTTTTTCAGAAAAATTCCCAAAAATTACCATAACGTAATATCGATGCTCTGAGTTCAAAAATTAAATCCATTTTATAAAAAATAATTTTCTAAATATTTTTAATTTTATTTTTAATTAAAAAACTCTATTCAACTGAAAAAACTAATACTTGACTAATAATTTATGAAACTGTTATTTAACCATTTTATTGAATCACATTACATAATCAAGGTGCCTAGATTATATTAATACTTTCTTTAAGTGAAATTACTAATTCATTTGGTCACATTACTAATCCTAAGCATAAAATCACTATTCATAATTTACTATTCATCAAAAATTAAGTTGATCTTATTAGACTCTAAATTTCATACTGAACATAATTGTAGAAGACCATTTTTTGAAAATCATTACATATTTTTAATTATTTAATGTTTACATAAGCATTTTTTAAAATATTGTTTCTCTAAAATTCACCAAAAATATGAATTCTATATTTATCCGGACATTTGAAAATTCATAAACTTAATCATAAGAAGAAACAAAAAAATTTATTTTAAAAAAAAGGATTACACAAGGCAGTTACTGTCTCCTTACATAGCCCCTTATCACACTAGCATAGGACCTAAGTGTAAGGTGTGCTAAGGTGAGAGAATCTGAGGGAGGCTCGGCCAACATCACACGAGTAGTAATTTCTATCAGTTTGAACTTCTCACAAAGGTGATTCCGTTATAGCTTCACACGATGAAGTTTGGCTTGGGTTTGGTCCAGAGCAAAGCCTAGTGGTGCTACCTCCTTCCCAAGTTCTGTTAGATGGGATTCGATCGGTCCAAGACTACTCGGTGAGGCCATCAAATATTATTTCTATATTAATTAACCAAGATCACTTGTATTTAAGGACAATAATAGAAATGTTTAGTTTCCAGTGGTCGTATTGACCAATGGTCATATAACATTCAAAACCCAACGGTCTCATTTTAATTATACTCATGTTATCAAATAAAACAGTTTTGTTGAGTATAAAAAATAAAATAACACACAAAATTAAGAAACCCAATTTATTCAAAATTTCGGATCATTACAATCTTCCCCCCTTAAGAAATTGCATCGTCGCAATTTTTAAAATTGGGTTTTAAAAATTCATTGAAAGTCCCACACCGGAAAAGGAGTCAGTAAAACTATTACTTTAAAAGAAAGAAAGGGAAGTACAAAGGTCACCTGAGTTAACCCACACTATGATTCCATGTAGGAAAATATGGATATGGAGGTGAAAACAAAGGGTCATGTTCTGGGGGAGAGTGATAGAAAACAAGATTAGGAGAAAGTTAACCATGAGAAAATCCCAAACTTATGATGTGTGTAAATGGTCTTTGATTACCTAGTAGGAAACGTAAACCAACAATGTTTTTGTTTTACGTTCCTTTTCATAATTTTGAGGAATTCATTGAACAAAAACATAAGGAAATATAACTATCTTCAAGTAGAGTTTCATCCTTAATAAGTTTCTACCCAAAACTAATCTTTTCTCTAAATGATGTGCATTCAAAAATACTTGGTCTCATCAAAACACAAGAATAATCTTCTTGAGAGTCACTTAATACCCAAAAGATTAACTATCAATTTCTTATATCTTTAAACATTATCCAAAAAACAGAAAGGGTAAGTTAAAACAACTCTTCAAAAAGAGAGAATCCCATAGGAAGGGAAACTACTTTTAAATCTTCAAAGTTCCATGGTACTACCCAAAGTTCATCATAGACAATTCCATAAATAACTGTCCTTAAAATTCTTCAAAATAAACCAAACTAAGTTTGAAACCCAATTATAAGAATGATCTCATAACATAGTCTTCCAAGATAGACTTTATCGTTCATCTTCAAACAACATCAACCACTCTTATAATCTTATAACAAAAGTAACTAACCTAATCACATTTTCCCCAAGATAGGTTAATCATTTCCATATGTAACCTAAATTACTATAATTCCGCCTTAAATTCATCGATTCTTCAAAATATAAGTCAACCTTTACTCCTCAAATAAAATACTGTAGTAATATATTTACCTCGATCAAATAGGGTTCCCAAAATAGTGAACGTCTTCCAAAATAATAATCATCTTTTAATCCCCTAATCACCCTTTTTTTAAGAAGAACAACTTCACTACATCAACATGTGGTACATAACAATAGATGTTTTCCTTAATGATATAAAATCATCTTAGGTAGTGATGCGATGATCTTAGAAAAAATAAAATATATGCTCATAGAGCACGAACTAAAATACAACATGACATAGACAATTATTGCGAAGAAGTTACATGTACTTCAATCATCATGATCCATCTCAGCATAGGACTTGCATTGTTCCATTTTCCTCGAAGATTGTTGATTCTCATCATGATTCTCATCCATTCCAAGAGAGAATTTCCTTGGATAATGTCTAACTTCTCCACATTTACGACATCGAAATGTATAAGGTACAATAGATCGAACCTTATCTCCATTCATCACATTATCTATTTTTTAAAATCAATTGGCTACTTTATGCCCTATCTTCCCACACTTAAAACATCTCCCGGTTCCTTTGTGACATTCTCCTTGGTGCCCCTTCCCACAATTTTTGCAAAAAAGAAATTGGGTCTTCTTTCCCTTATCAACTTTATCAGATAAATATCCTTTAGACTTTGTATACTCCTTCTTTGATGAATTTGGGCATTCAACTAGGTACCAATTATTAATTGTGATTTTTGATAGCTGGTTTGGCATAATCACAATATGTTCAACTTTATATTTCATCATCTCTATCACATTAATAGGGCAATTGTCACATTTTTTATCACATTGGTCATTGGGACATGCTCTTATATTTCCCTCCATTAACTAAGAAAAAAACGTATAATTAGGGGGCTTAAATACTTAGCCAATAATCGTGAAAATTAAACTTAAAGCATTGAAGGATAAACTTGTAGAAGAAAAGTATACCCTAACTTGTGATCCCATAGGTCCCAATCTAGGATATAAATGATCATATATTCTTATGTGAATCTTTATTTTATTTTATATTTGTTCCATTAATAATGGTTCATACTAAGCTTATGAATTTTCCAAAGTATATCCCCCAGGAGTATCATTAACAAGAGTGCAGAAAGGCCCATTGTCGTGTACTAGTTCCCATTCGAGTCTAGCTCAAAGTGGTGTTTTTGGGTTTTACCCCTATCTACATCAGTGCCAGAGCCACCTCTACCAGCTCGTATCCAGACAAGGATGTATTTTCTTGGCAATCCCTTACTCAATACTCACCAAAATACTAGGAATATTTACTATATTTAAACTTTTCTATAGGGTTATTACTAAAGTTTTCATATCTTAATTTACACAAATAACTAAACCATCCTTTGATACCAACTATAACATCCTGCCTTTTTTTATCACATAATCTTTCATTACATTTTACAAAACTGGGGATCTTTAAGGATTAGTGTCTTGGAAACTAGGAACTTAAAACATGAAAACATAAAAAAAATTTCTTAAACACTTGAAAAGATTCTACTTATGTTCATCCTAGGTTCATTACTGCATCTAATAACCTGGGGACATACATCAAAATAAAGGGTGAGCAGAAGACCCAGTAAGGGAAACAAGTGGAAACATTTAACATGTGAACTTGAGATACATCAACAATGTCATGAAAAAGAACTTTAAGGCATGAGAAAGAAATAATGAGGCATATCATAATAAAAATAACGTATTTCATAACTTGATGATGTGTCTACAATATTTTACAAAGACAATCATTTCCATTTCACCAAGGTCCATCCCCAAGTTGTCAATAAAAATTACCAAGGTTATTCACCAAGGTATCAGTCTAAATGGTCATCTCTAGTGATTAAGTCTTTACCCAATGCATTGGAGCGCTATCAGGGCGCACCCATAAATTTGTCTTTATAATCATGTTATCCACATATATCATCATCAATAATTTTATAAACAACCTATATAGAATAAAAGAAATGGGTTTCATTTCATAATCATAACGTTTTAAAAAATGCTTGAAGGACCTGATCTATGTGTCACTTTAATACCCACAGAAAAGGAAGGTGGGTATCATGTATGTAAATCCCAGAATTTAAAATAGAACAACTTGGTATATAGGTTAATACCCCTATAGAAGAGAGATCTTTGAGTATTCACTTAATAAAATAAAATAACTTTAGAAAAAGAGAGACATTTTGAGACGGAAATTCTGCAGCATAACAGCTATGTTACGAGGTTTTAGAAAGCATTGAAAAGAGAGGGGACATGGGTCACCCACTAATAAATGATCCATAAAATAGTAGGGGAACATAATATAAAGGATTTAAGAAAATTTTAATGAAATTTGAAAGACATACCATATGACATGAAGAACATGAAAGGAAGACAAAAATAAGATTTCTCTTATGAAAATTCGGCATCCTAACGGCGTCACTTAAACTTCAACAAAAATGAATTGACGAGATCAAATAGGGTCTCTAATAATATGAACATAAAAGTTATGTATGATAGATATAGATATAATAACCCAACAAAAAAGGAACTTGAAATAATTGACATGAAAGTAGAACTTTTTAAAATGAGAAAGGTGAACGAATCCCTTAAAAATTCGGCAGCCTAACGGCACCACTTAAACATTCTTAAAACGAATTGATGAGTGAATGAGGGGGTCTCTCATTATATTAACATGAAAAGGGAAGTAAGATTATTATAAAAGAACATCCTCCAACATAAGAGCATGGAGCCTAAAAGAAATGACATAAAAGAGATTACTTGAAAAGAAAGAAAGAGGTAGGATCCCTTACCTTAAAACATAACTCTTAAAACTCAATGGTTGGGACGTTGAGGGCTTGGGGAAATCTTGAGAGAACTCCTTGGGAGGTAATGAGACAAGAGCTTCGTTGGGAGAGAGTTGGGAGTGAAAACTAAAGAAGGAAAGGGTGGGTTTTTATAGGGAAAGTGAGGGGACAAGGTATTAATGGCCAAGGGACACCTCACAAGTTGTTTTCTCAAAACCATGGGCTCTCCCATGGTATTTTCCATGGAGTTAGGACACATGGGGCCCCTAATACAATAATGCATCACCTATGGTCGGAAAACCCTTAAAATATCTCATGACATCATCATGACACACTTATGATGTCATTAAACATACTGAAACCCTAAAACTGTATTTTTACTATTCACTGAAAATTCATCTTTCTCAGAAAAATCCCAAAATTTCACCTTAACCAAATATCAATGCTATGATTAAAAATAAGAACTAAATTTTATAAAAATAATTTTCTAAATATTTTTAATTTAATTTTTAAATAAATACACTATTCACAGAAAATTCATTTTTTCAGAAAAATCCCCAAAAATTACCATAACATAATATCGATGCTCAGAGTTCAAAAATGAAATCCATTTTATAAAAATTATTTTCTAAATATTTTTAATTTAATTTTTAATTAAAAAACACTATTCACCCGAAAAAACTAATACTTGAATAATAATTTATGAAACCGTTATTTAACCGTTTTATTGAATCACATTACAAAATCAAGGTTCTAAGATTATATTAATAATTTATGTAAGTGAAATTACTAATCCATTTGGTCAGATTACTAATCCTAAGCATAAAATCACTATTCATAATTTACTATTCATAAAATATTTTGTTGATCTTATTAGACTCTAAATTTCGTACTGAACATAATTGTAGAAGACCATTTTTTGAAAATCATTACACATTTTTAATTATTTAAGGTTTATATAAGCATTTTTTAAAATATTGTTTCTCTAAAATTCACCAAAAATATGCATACTATATTTATCCGCACATTTTAAAATTCATAAACTTAATCATAGGAAAAAATACATTTTTTTATTTAAAACAAAGGATTACACAAGGCAGTTACAGTCTCTTTATATAGCCCCTTATCACACCAGCATAGGACCTAAGTGTAAGGTGTGCTAAGGTGAGAGAATCTGAGGGAGGCTCGACCAACATCGCATGAGTAGTAATTTCTATCAGTTTGAACTTATCATGAAGGCGATTCCGTTCTAGCTTAACACGATGAAGTTCGTCTTGGGTTTGGTCCAGAGCAAAGCCTAGTGGTGCTACCTCTTTCCCAAGTTCTGTTAGATGGGCTTTGATCGGTCCAAGACTACTCGGTGAGGCCATCAAATCTTCTTTTTATATTAATTAACCAAGATCAATTGTATTTAGAGACAATAATCGAAATGTTTAGTTTCCAGCAGTCATATTTACCAATGGTCTTATAACATTAAAAACCCAACGATCTCATTTTAATTATACTCATGTTATCAAATAAAACAGTTTTATTGAGTATAAAAAATAAAATAACACACAAAATTAGGAAACAAGATTTATTCAAAATTTCGGGTCATTACAAATAAGATAAGTATTAACAATATACCAAAACTTGTATAATTCCAATTTTATAGTAATATTTAAATTTTAAATCTTCTAAGGTTCTAAAATGATCCATTTTGGATCCTTTTTTCTTGACAAAAACATAGTTTGAATTCTTTCTTTTAAAAAATTCTACATGTGTCCCCTCTCCCAATTATAGAAGGCCACATAGCCTCATATAATCTTCACACTTAAAAATAAAAATGGATAAGACAATACCTACAAAAATTAATTCCCTAATTCCCTTTATTCATACTATAAATTGTTTTTATCAGAAATCTATCCTAGATAGGATTTTGGTGAAAACCAAAAGAAGTTGTCTGAAAAAGAGGTATCACCCTTAACCAAGATTTTTATTTTATATCTTATTAAAAGAAATTAAAAATATTACTAAACCATGATGATAAAAATACATATGTATATTAAATATACTGAGTGGTTTTTATTTTATGTTAATGACCTACTACCTTATACTCCTCCCTCAAATGGAAAACTAAACCGTCGATCGTGTGTTTGACAGACTACCGCCTTGTAAACTGACATAATTCATTTTCCATAACCACATCTCATGGATGGATATAATGGTATATATAATGTTTATATATGATATATATGATATAATTATACCTCTTAAAATATAATATCATACATAACTTCTTACATTCCATTCCTTATAGAATACAATAATGTCGTTTGTGCGCATAACAGATTACCGCCTCGCGAAGCGATGTGATTCATTTTTCATTCACGATTTACATGGAAGGTAATAAAGGATATATTTTATAAATATATGTGATATATATTAAATTATATTTATTATAAAAAATTAATATACCATCCTCTTCATTACCTTTTCACCAGTTACGGAAATGATAATGTCACTCGTGTGTATATACGACCTACCATCTCAATGAAGATATGTGATTCATTATCCATATTCATAATTAAACAATTAAATAATGATTATAAATAATTATATAATGAAAAAATGATTATATAAAATTAATATCATTTTGGAGATGATTTAACTATATCATATTTTCATGATATGGAACATTCACAACAAAACATGCATGAGTAAATAAGGCAATTAACACCCAAAAAAATAGTGATAATGAAATATCATTCATGAATACGTAATAAGATGTTATAAAAAGATAATATATGACATTATAAATATTAATATGGTTTTTTTAAGTTAATAAAATGTTTAAAACCACTATATAGGTTGTTAAATATTGACCATCTAAAGGGAAGTGTTAGGTAAATGGTTTCTCAACTCAATTTCCATTTATTGGGTTATAAATCTACATAATTGAATATATTAGGCCATGATTTTGTGTAAAATGAAATTTTATTTCTTTTTAGTGTATTTAAAACTTTATTTTTCTAGATATACATTTTTTACATATAATCACCACATTGATTAACTCTCACCTTAATGATATGAACTTTGTATAGGTTTTCATCTCAAACTTCCTTCTTTAAGGAACATGTTTTTTATATACATAATTTATTTTAAATGGTGTATATATTAACCCTTTATGTAACATATCATTAATCCTTCATAATTGATGATATTTTAAGCTGAAATTCATCTACTTAATTCATGGGATGTTATGATTCTGAGTTACCAAAGTTGTATTAGATTTTGTCTCAATATCATTTCATTGAGGCATATTGTAATGTTATGCACCTAATTAATTTTTTGAGGTGCATCTTATTCCCCTTTGTTTTTTTATATCATGAATATAATTATATTAATGGTGTTTAATTTTTAATTTCATGTTATCACTTTTATGGGGTTTAAGATTCAAAATTTATTAAAGTGGTAATAGATTTATGTTTCAGTCTCATTTTAATCGGGGTTGTTCATAATTGAATTTCCTGTGAAGGAAATTATTTTTTCATTATCTTATAAACACCATTAATTTTCCTCACCTATTGTTATACATTGTTTTTTCACATAATAGTACCATTTTACTCCATTTGGTACTTAAGATGGATGAGATTTTTTTTGTTAAAATCCAACTTCATTTCTCTCTTCCATTAAAAATACATTTCCTTATAAATCCATGTTTTCTAAAAATGTTTTCAAAAATATTTTACTATGATTGATTGAAGTAATTTTTACCCTTAATTGGATTTAAAAAAAATAAAAGGAATCAACTAATATTTCTTCAAACAATGTACTTTGAGTATTTTATTATAAAAACATGAACCCTTTATTTTTTTCTTAACATATTTAATATGAACAAAAATATTCTTCCATCATTACCTCTAAATTTTTTGAAGATTCCTCTTTAATATTAAAATTTTATTTTTTAAAACAAATATTTAATGTTGGATAATGGTTTAGATTTTAAATAAGTGTTTTCAAATTAAAAATGATATTTTCCTCAATAAATGTTCAAATTGATCTTTCAAAATCATTTTCCATATAAGATGAAATACTTTGATGTTAATCAAAGTGAAAAGGTTATTTTTCATAAAGAATGTTTTTAATCATCTTAAAATTATTTTCATCATCTTTAACAACCTTTTATGTTATGAATTTATGATTAATTATATATATATATATATCTCACGTAGATACCTAGTTTATTATCCCTTCCAATGAAAGGGTTATACATTCCTTATGATCATTTCTAAATTTCCTTCACTATAAAATTTCCTTTGATTATGATATGAAATAGGATTATTTTAATTCTTATGATATTCCTTATGAATGATTTCATTTATGTGTAATGCATAAATCATGAACATGTTATGATGGGTACACTAATATTGTGCTCTAAATATTTCGATAAAGATTTAGTCTCATGATATCCCATGTTATTTATGTTATGTTTTCATATGATTACTCATGTTCCATCTATTTTATAATATTATGTTATATATTTGAATCAGTTGTTATGTTTCCTTATAATTTTTATTCCCTTATTGGGTTTTCTAGCTCACCCATTATATATATTTATTACCTAGGTTATGCTATATAGTTTTACAAGATAAAATGGATTAAAGAGAGAACTATAAAAAATAAATAAATAAATTAATATTCCTTTTTTATTTTCCTTTGTTGTAATATGATTTTAGACTTTCAAAGACACTAGTCATTATGATATTTGGGTTATAATTAATAGTTTTTATGTTTAAAAACATGTAATGATATATGTAAAAGTATTAAGTCATTATAATTGGTGTAATAGAAAAGGTGTAATGAAACTTTAGAAATATGGATGAGAAAACCATAGTGATAACCATAGGGATAATTATAGGGATAAGACTAAGGGTACATATAAGGATAAGTCTATACATAGGAAATATCATGGAATCTTGGTGATGTTTAGAGAGAGTGGTTTTTATGAAATTTCATCTTGTTATGGATACTACAAATGGATTTTGTTATGGAAAATATGTTCCTTGGAGTAATAACATAGAAAAAGGCACATTAGTCTTGACTCGATCATTTCTTGGTACATGAAAATGGCCTTTACTATTAACATAGTTTGACACTCTAGGGGGATATTATTTAGAAATTTTAAAACTATTTATGATCCATTATAAAGGACTAGAATGAATTGTTAGGTTAGAAAAACTAATATGAATCATTACCAAGGATAACATATATTGAAACCAAAATTCCTATAAGTCTTGTCATTATTATCATTTATAAGTTATTCCTTATAGTTTTATAAGTTTCCCTTCAATAAACTAATTCATTAATATTTTTTTCTTTTTAGTTAGTGGTGGGAAATAGGAGAAAGAATACCTATAAACAATGTGATGGAAAATTTAATGATTTCCTTAATGATATAACTAACTTAATTAGAATGATAATTAGATATCTTATGATCATTCTAAAAGAGTTATCGATAATTATGATAAAAAACTAGAACATTTTTTAGTTTACAAACATAATAAATAATATAAGTATGATATACCATATAAGTTCAAGTGATAAATATGATAATGAAAAGAAGATTTATCCACCTACATGTCAATAATATGGGAATAATCACCATGAATAATATTTTAAACAGAGGATAATATTCTTTATATGTTGAAATAAAGGTCATAGAGAAAGAAATTTCCATAAAAATTGATCTTATATTTATGGGGAACTTGGGAGTTATCTGTGTCAATTCTCTAAAATAAAGGTTAAACCCTATACTAAATAAGGAACTATGTTATACCAATAATTCAGGTTATTTATTTATTAATGGGTATCGTATAATTATTATGTCAATGTACTTTTATCAATCAAAAACTTGGTTATAAGAATCATGAAAATTATAAGGATCATTCTATAGAAGTATTTATTTAAGGATTTTATAGAATATATTGAATGATAATAACTACCTAGAAAAGGGATTTTATATAAAGGTGATATTTTTTGAAAAATAATAAGCTATTTATAAAATATATGGGGTTGATATTTATTTGATGATTAATGTTATTTTTAGAACTTCCATAATATTATTGGGTACTTTGTAGGAGTCATATTGATATAGTTTTAGGAAATAATAGACAAGTCACATGATGGGAGACAACCCATCACATTTGTAAAATCCACAAGGATTAAACTAACAACTCAAAGGTGATAATAGTATAACAACTTTCACTGGAATTAATGATACAATGGTTAGTATTACATTATTTTTATTCAAATTATTTGAAAAATAAATCTTAATTTGATCAAATATTTTTTAGGAGATTAATAATATTTTGTGTGAATTTTTATTGGTTTGAAGTATATATAACCTTTAGGTTTAATGTAAAAGACAATTTGGGAAGAATGATATTACTATTTATTAATATAAGAATAAGGGTTTTAAGGATATACACTTAAGTAATGGATTAAGTTTAATTTTGGGAGTTACCATTGTGGTATTATAGATTAATGTATTATATAGGAAAACATGTGCTAACCATTTTGGTTTTATTTAATACAAGATGAATGACCTATTATTGTTTTGTGTATTATGTGATCCATTAGAAGCTTATTTTAGTTCACTAGTCATGGAAAATAAATCTTGAATTCTCATCATTTTGAGAAAATAATATATTTTGGAGAAAATGACTAATGGTTGAAATTAAAATTGTCAAGTAAAAATATTTCCTTATGTTATTTGTCTATAAAGTAAATGGATCCCTCAACTATAGGGAACAAATATTGAAAAAAAATTATTATCATATTACCTATATATATGATGAATAAATGGTATTTTAGTTCATCACAAATTTATTGGTTTGTGGTTTCTTACTTTTTTTTGATCATTCACATTCTTGTGATCAATGATCTATACCACTGTATATAATTATTACTCTTTTCCTCCATGTACATAACTTTAATTTACAAAAAATTTCTCCTATTTTGAAACATAGTAACATGATGAAATTGATAATAATATTTCCATATTTTAAAGAGGATTCTTTATTAACCCTTTTTAAGATATTCGTTTTTCACAAACAAATTTTCAAATGAAAAACCCTTAATTACTGAGATCAGTATTAAATTGTGAGGACACAATTTATTTAAGGGGGTAGAATGTAACACACTGAGATTTTAATAGAATAAAATTCTATTAAATAGTATATATTACATGAAACAAAAAGCTTATAAGGTAATGTTACACCCCAATATTTTACAATATATTTATTTTTAAATAAATTCAATCACTTCGATAGCTTGGAGAACATAGAACCCTGAATATAAATGAACCATAATATACTATACTGCTATAATCTTTCCATTAATTTTGTGGGTATAAATAATAATAAATATTAGTTAAAATTATCTGGTTTAAACATATATAAAATAAATTGAGTAATTATACGTTTATTTTTAATAAAATAATAATTATTTGAATGAAAAAGAAATTTTTTCTTAATATATATATATTTTTTAAAATGAAGATTCATCACTGTTTACACACATATTTTAAAATTAATTTTTTTTAAAAAAATAGAAAATTTATTTTATAAAATTAATACAATTTTTAAATCTGATTATGAAAATTATATTAGGGTAAATGTTTTGGATTTTTTTGAAAAGTTTCTTTTTTCAATGAATAGTGAAAACATACTGATTTTTATTAAAAACTATTGTTTATTTTAAAGTATTTAAAAGAACCATTTTATATTTATATGGTTTTAAAATTAAAATTATTTTAATATATTTATTAATACAAATTAGGTCATTGGAAACAATTTCATATTGAATGTTGACATAAAAACATTGTAAACTTTAGAATGTTTTTCTTTTTGAAAACCAATTGTTTGACATGTATGTGGGTTTAAATTTGGAATTAAATTATTCCAATTCTATGAGTTGAATTTGAGAAATTGTATTATATATTTTTAATCAGAATAATTTATAATATATAATAAGGTTATCTGAATTTTTTACCATAATTAATAGTGAAAAATTAATATTATTTTCTACTGTTAAGGTAAAAACGGGTTTACTGTGGGTTAAAATAAAAATATAAAGTTTATAAATGACACAAAACATGTCTAATTCCTATTTTATTTTTATATTTAGATTTTAAATATTATAATTTTATAAAATGGTCCGTTTTGGGGCCTTGTTTAATGAGAAAATTTTTGGTGGAATTCATTATTTTCTAAAATTCCAAGTGTGTCCTCTCCCCCACTTATAAAATACCACCTCCTCCCCTCTACTCCTCACACTTAGAAAAACAGTTGGTTCAGAAAATAACTATCAAAATAACTTCCATAATTATCTATATTTGTCTTATAATATTTTTTTATCATAAATCCAACCTAGAAATGCTTTTGGTGGAAACCAAAAGAATTTGTCCAAATAAGGTAACAAACTTAACTGAGCATTTTATCTTATCTCTTCTTCCAAATACTTAAAATATTATTAAAACAATATGATAAAATAATCATATTATCATAAATATATTGATATTATTTTATGTTAATTTTTTTATCTAAAACCATCTCAGACTCCTTAAAATGTGAAATAAACCATAGATCGTGTGTGCGGGAGACTACCGTCTCATGAATGGACATAATTATTTTTTCCATTACCACTTCTTACCATTGGAAATAATCATATATTTAATGTTTATATATGATATTTATGATATAATTATGCCTATTTAATTATAATATCATATTTACCTTCTTAATTTCTATTCCTTAGAGAACACGACAATGTCACTTGTGTGTAAGGTGGACTACAATCTTACAAAGTGATGTTATTGGTTTTCACTAACAATTTAAATGGAAGGTAATAAAGGATAAATATAATGAATATATGTGTTATATATGAAAATATATTTATTCTTTAATGTTAATATATGATCCACTTTTTTACCCTTGCATTCGCTAAGAAAATGATGATGTCGCTCGTGCATATGTATGACCTACCATCTCTACAAGGTGATGTGATTCATTATGAATGTTAAAAATTAAAAAATTATTATATGGAATAATAGAATAAAAAAATGATATTTATAATATTAATATAGTTTATAATTTGATTGAACTATATCTATCTTCATGATTTGTAACTTTAATGATAAAAAAATCATGAGAAAATAATGTAATTAACACCCGAAATAATAGTTATAAGGAAATATTTTCAACGAATGAGTAAAAAAATGTTATAAAAAGATCATATATGATATTATAAGTGTTAATACATTTTTCCATGATTATTTGTGAAATTAATTTTTATTTATTTATTGTGTATTTAAACTTTTATTTGTGTTTATCTAAATTTTTTAAACATAATCACACCATTTTTAAATCTCACCTCAATGATACAAACATTGTAAGGAATTTCATCTCAAACATTATTCTTTGAGATACATGTTCTTTTATGCACCTATTTTATTTTAAATGGGTTTTATAACACCCATTTACATAATACATCATAAATCGTTCCTAATCTATTATATTTTAATTTAAAATCCATATAATTCATTAATGAGATGTTATGATTGAATGTTACCAATGCGGTAATGTATTTTGTCTCAATTTCCTTTCACTGAGGAAAATTTTAATAGCATACACCAAATTTATTTTATGGGGTGTATCTAGTTACACATTGATATGTTATATCAAGAATCTCGTTATATTCACATTATATAATTTTTCATTTAATGTAAATCCTTTCATGCGGTTAAATATTCAAAAGTTACCAAATTGGTATGAGATTTATATTTCAATCTCATTTTAATGAGGATAGTTTAAACTTTAATTTCAAATGAAAGAAATTATTTGATAATTATCTTATATGATCGTTTAATTTTATTCTTATCCATTAATTCATTATGTTTTCAAGTAATAGTATCATTTTTTCCCTTTGTTACTTAAGATGATTGAGATACTGTTTTTAAGAAAATCTGACTTCATTTCTCTCTTCATTCGAAAATAATATTCATTCCAAATACAGGTTTTCTAAAAAAATTAATTCTTTTACTGTGATTGTTTGAAGTAATTTTTACAATTAATATTTTCTTAATTTTTTAGAAAATTAATATGCATATTGTTTTTCAAACAACTTATTGATTTTTATTTCAAAAATGTGAAAGGAATCATTTTTTAACATATCCAACATGAATGAAGCTTTTCTTCCCTCATGACCACTCAATTCTTTGTATATTTCTATTTAATATTCAATTTTTATTTGAAAAAAGTATTTGATTAATGTTTTAGAATGTTATAGATTTTAAATAAGTTTTTTCAAAATGGAAAGGACATTTTCTCTAAGAAATCTTCAATGTAATATTTTAAAGTCATTTTCATCTAAGATGACATACATTGCTATTACTCAAAGTGAAAATGTTTTTTTACTCAAGATTTTTTAGTATTTTTAAAATTATTTTTATCAATGAAGACAAACTTTGATGTTATGAATTGCTTCTAAATTATTTATACATGTATCTCACATATATACCAAGTTTATTATCCCTTTCTTTGATGGGGTAATTCATAACCTATTGTAATTTATAAAACTCCTTCATTATGAAATTTCATTTTATTATGATATAAAGAAATATTATGTAAGAAAATTGGCATTTCTACACACCAGGGTTGACACTCCTGAGTGAAATTCCTTGTAAATTAACAAACCTTTTATGAACGATCATTAATGATTTTAATAATGAACCTGAATGAAATAGATTATCCTTAAGGTGTTATAGATTAAAAAGAAGGTGTCATGATTTAGAAAAACATTAACTAATTTTTCATGCATATGTGGTTCTATAGTGATATTATTGTTTCTTATGCTATGTTTTTTGGATTTAGTCAATGGATGGGTCCCGAAGGAGTTATATTAATGTTGAGTGTGACATACAATGAAATGATTGTACTCATGTGTAGATAAAAGTTGTGGGAGTTGAATTGAAAAATATCGTCGTTATTATCACATAACATTATCAATACATGAAACATATTGAACTTCTAAATAATAAAAATAGGTAACAACATTATGTTGATTTCTTCATGAGGTAATGTCAATATTATTTTTGTGGCTCTACTAATACACTAGTTTTTGAGAAATCAATCAGTATCATTGAAATGATAGTTTACATTCTCTAGTGTTCAAATAATGAAAAAGTCATTTTGGATATCTATCATAGAGATGGTGAAGCAGATCAATTGTAACGTCCTGGTTCCGGAAGCCACCCAGAGGCGCCCCATACCTAGTTGGTAACATGGCCTCAAGCACATTTCCCCGAACTCCAAAGGCTGCCTACTAGCAGTGAGGGCCTTGTGTGTGATAGTGGGGAAACTATGCCCTAATTGGCAGAGTACACAGTAGAAGATGAACAATATAAAATAGAAAAAGCAGTAATAATCCATACAAAAGAAATCAACGAAAAACTAAAAGTAAGAAAAAACTGGAGAACATATATATAAATGATGCATGATAGATATGTCTAAAAAAGAAACCAAACGGATCACAATGCTACAATAAAAAATAGTACTAAACCAAAGTACAAAAGAAATAGATAACAACTCCTCAGCATCGTAAGCCAAAGCTTGGTCTCATGCTCTCCAGCTCCACAGAAATTCATGTACCTGAAGTAGAAGGTAGATTTCCCTTATCTATGCATGCAGCAATATAATTTGTTTGGGCCCAAAAGCATGGCCCAAATAGGGTGTGAGACTAAATACCAGTAGGAAACCACCCAAAGATCTGTGCCTAACAGTCAGTGAATATATCATCGGTAAAAGAATAGAAAGCATTAAACAGGAAAGTACTCAGCAGTAAACAATCCATAGTTTAACGTCAAGCAGCAGCAAACACAAACAATTAACCCTCTGGGAAGTACCCACATCCACCCCCTCTAGTCCTACCTAACAAGTACAAGCAACCCTCTAGGCAGTACACTCAGCCTAAACCCTCTGGTTCTGTCATAAGAATTCATAAAGACTCTCTGAGGAAACGCTCATGGTCAGTTCCCCTTATAGTCTAAGGTAGTCAAGGACTCTCTGAGGAATCACACTAGGTCAATTCCCCTTATATCCCAAAGGTCAAGAGACTCTCTGAGGAAGCTCACCCAGTCAATTCCTCTTATAGCCTCAGGTCATTCACAGACTCTCTGAGGAAGCTCACCCGGTCAATTCCCCTTATAGCATGGTGTGGTTCAAGGTAATTTAAAGTAAAACAAAGACTCTTTGAGGATGCCCACTCAGTCTATCACCTTATAGTCTTTAAAGCTCAAAGAAACTATGAGGAAGCTCACTCGGTCTATCCCCCTATAGTTTATAATGTCCAAAGACTCTCTGAGGAAGCTCACTCAGTCTAACACCTTTTAGTCTACTACACTAGGTTCTCACGTCCTTGTGTAACTCCAAACATAGTAATGCAATATGGCCAACGTAAACCTACAAAATTACTTGGAAAACCATTCTACAAAATCTCAAGCATGTCAGAAAACAATAAACCATCCTATGACCACAAGGCATGGAAAACAGGTAAACAACCAATAGACTAAACATGACCGACGGTCAAAAACCAAACAAAGCATGGGCAGAACATCCAAGGCATAGAAATCCAACCCTATTAATAACCAAATAACCTCTACACAACATAAAAGCATGGTAGGCAAAGCACAAGGGAAAACCGGTAAACTTACAATCCCTCGTTCAAGGGTATTGGGCAAAATTGCACATAATACTCAAATTATTTCAACAGAAAGACAAAAAACACCTAGCTTGGTGTTATGAGATCACTATACATGAACCTCGAAGTTTGAATCACCTTAGAATGCCCAATATCTATAAAAACTTATGAAACTCTCAACCCATGATAACTTGAGTAAGAGGAGAAATCATGGAATTGAACTCAAGAAGAAGGAAGAGCTTACTGCTATGGTTCCAATGCAATCGACGGTTGTTGATTTAGAGAATAGATAGAGGCTTAGGGGCTCGGAGAAGTTTCAGCACTGTAAGGTTTCTCTCGGCCAAACGGGACCTAGAAAAAGACGCTTCTGGGGGTTTGATGCAGCCCCGGTCTGTTTAATGAAAAAACACAAAATACATGGTGTGTACTTTTGAAGTACATGGCATGTAATCACCTTTTTCGTACTCTGCTTTAGGAGACCTCCATGTCACCCCCACATGGTTATGTGTGTGGCTAGGACAAAGCTAGCACATTGTCTTCTGTGGCAAGGAAGTAAATGGTGTGTACTCATAAAGTCCATGGCCTGTACTTCAAAAATTTCAAAAATTTCCTCTTTTTCTAAAAAACGACCAGAAAAGGAAAAAAATACTTGAAAGGAAGATCTAAGTTCTTACAAAATTTCCCCCTTAAATAAATTCATCCCCAAATTTCCCATAGCGTGGCGTAGAAAAAGAAACCTTGAATAAATCCAACCAATATGCTCGTACATCAGCCTCCCTCTCCCAAGTCTCATCCTCTACATTCCCGTGCTGCCATAGCACCCGTACCAGAGGAACATACCGGCCACAAAGAGCCTTTGTACTTCTATCGACGATCCAGATAGGATTCTCCTCAAATGATGCATCTGCTTTGAGCTCAACCTCCTCAGGTTGAAAGACATGAGAAGGGTCTGAAAAGTAACGTTGGAGCTGAGAAACGTGGAAGACATCGTGCATACCCCAGTACCTCTAAGGTAACTGCAACTGATAGAAAACCAGCCCAACTCTCTCAAACACCTCAAATATCCCAAAATATCTTGGTGAAAGCTTTCCCTCTCTCCTAATCCTCCTGTGTCCCAACCTCTGTGCGACATGCAAGAAAATATAATCTCTGACCTCGAACTCCAGAGGTCATCTCCGCTGATCATCATAAGACTTCTGATGAGACTGTAAAGTATCCATCCTCTTCCAAATCTACTCTAACTGCTCTGTGGTCTCCTGAACAAGAATAGGTCCCAACATAGTTGCCTCTCCTACCTCCAGCCAACACAGGGGTGATTGGCATGTCCTACTGTACAAAGCCTCATAAGGTCCCATCTGAATAGTTTCTTGAAAACTATTTTGTAAGTAAAATCCACAAGAGGTATATTCTTCTCCCAAGAACCTCCAAAATCCAGAATGCATGCTTGGAGAATGTCCTCAAGCACCTGAATCGTATGCTCGGACTGGCCATCTGTCTAGGGATAGTATGCTGTACTCAAAAGTACCTATGTACCCAAAGCCTTCTGAAGCCCCTGGCAGACCCGAGAAGTAAAATGTGTATCCCTGTCTGAGGCAATGGAGTGGGGAACTTCATGTAGACGTACAATCTCTTAGATGTACAAATGTCCCAACTCATCAACACTGAAGGTCTCCTTGATTGACAAGAAGTGAGAAACCTTCATGAGTTTGTCAATGACAACTTATACCACATCATTCCCTTACAGGGACCTCGACAACCTAGTCACGAAGTCCATCGCGACATCATTCCACTTCCACTAGGGAATGTGTAACTATTGTAGAAGCCATGCTGGTCACTGATGCTCCACCTTCAACTACTGACATTTGGAACACCTCATGAAAAAACCTGCAACATCTTTATTCATACCTGGCCACCAATACTAGCAGTGCAGATCATGATACATCTTGGTGAAACCAGGATGAACTTTCCAAATAGAGGAATGAAAGTCCCGCATCTGCTCCTCGCGTATATCTACTGGCACCCATACGCGTCCCAGGAAATGACAGATCTCATCCTTACCTACGTTCTATCCAGGAATAGGGTATTCTACTGACATGATTTCCCGTAGGACCAGGCCTTCAGAATCTGATAGCTGCCTCATTCGAACTCGATCAAGAAGTGTAGAGGTAACAGCTACAAAAGAAAGAAAAGCCTTCCCCTTCCTGTTGTGCACCTCCAAATGCATCTCAGAGAACAGAGACATAAGCTTCCACTCACTGTTGGCCTCCTGAACTACCTATATCTAATTCCTCCTTCTCAACGCATCATGAAATGCATTTCCCTTCCCCAGTATGTAGGCAAGCTCAAAGTCAAAGGATTGTAGGTACTCAATCCACCTCTGCTGTCTTAAATTCAGATCACGCTGAGTGAAGATGTTCTTGAGACTCTTGTGGTCAGTGAAAACCACAATGTGCTATCCTAGAATATAATGTCTCCTATAGCGTAGGGCATGAACAATAGCTGCCAACTCCAGATCGTGTGTCGTGTAGTTCTTCTCGTGTGGCCTGAACTGTCATGACCCAAACACAATGACTCCATCTTCTTCCATAAGCACGACTCCTAGCCAGATACCTGAACTATTGTTGTAAACAGTTTAGCTCTTGCCTAGCTATGGAAGGACTAGTATCAGTGATAAATTCAACCTCCCTTTCTGATCCAGAAAGGCTGACTCACAAGAATCTGACCATAAGAACTTCACACCCTTCTTAGTCAGGCCCATCAGTGGTACTGCTAAGCGTGAAAAGTCATGTATGAAGCATTTTTAGTAACCAGCCAGCCCTAGAAAACTACACACCACAAATACATTCTTCGGATGCTCCCAGGAAACTACCACTCTCACTTTCTACGGGTCTACTAATACTCCTGTCTTTGAGATAACATGACCCAAAAAGTGAATCTGGTCCATCCAAAAGGGGCATTTTGGGAGCTTAGCATATAACTGATGCTCTCTTAGTATACTCAGAATGATCTCAATATGTGTGGCATGGTTGTGTCGATTGTGAGAGTACACCAAGATATCATCAATGAAAAAAACCAAGAAGGAATCCAAGTATGGATGGAACACTCGGTTCATCAGTTCCATGAAAACTTCAGGACCGTTCATGAGACCAAAAGCCATAACTATATTCTTCTATAGACCAAACCTGCTCTGGAAGGCTGTAAGAGGTATATTAGATAGTCTAACGTGCAACTGATGATAACCAGGCCTTAGGTCAATCTTTGAGAACACCCGAGCTCCTCAAATCTGATTAAAGAGATCATCAATCCTAAGAAAGGGATATTATTTCTTGATCATCAACTGGTTCAACTTTTGATAGTCCACACAAAGCCTGAGGGTGCCATCTGCCTTCTATGCAAATAGGACAGGCAAACCCCAAGGAGAAATACTGGGTCGGATGAAACCATTTGCCTGCAACTCCTCCAACTACTTCTTGAGCTCCTGCAGCTCAGGTGTAGCAATCCTATAATGAGGAATGTACACCGGTGCGATCCTGACACAATCTCAATTGAGAAGTCTACCTATTTCTCTGGGGGGAAACCTGAAAATTCCTCTGTAAATACATCCCTGAAACAATCCACCACTGGAGGAAAGTCTAACTGAGAAGTGCCCTGGTCATCTAGATATAGACTGAAAATATGGACTGTAAATCCTCATAACCCATGATGCTCAGGACCTGCTCTTCTCACCTAGACATCCCATTCACCCTTATAAAGAAATGATCCACCCTCTGGTGATTTGAAACTCACCCTACGGTGATAGAAATCAACAATTACATGGAAGGGAACTAACCATTCCATCCTAATAATGACATCATATCCCATCATCTTTAGGACATAGAGGTATCAAAGAAAGTGACACCCACCAACCTCAAGAGGGCACTCCCTGCACTGACATACACTAGCCATCCTAGTCCCCAACAGTGTGTCTAGCATCAAGAAATCAGTAAAAGAAAAGATATAGAGACCAAGAATCTCCACAACAACAACATATATAAAGCTATGGGAAGCCCCTATATCGAAAAGAGTTTAAGATAAAACTACATCTACTAAGATCGTACCTCAAACTATAGAAGGTCTTGGATCCTACTCCTGCTGGGTCTACTCCACTGCAAAATTCTGGCCTACTCCACAGCACTGCAACCCTGCCTGACCACTCTGAACTGAGCCATTGTTCCGTCTCTAATAACAAGGCGACTGACCACCACGGATGTGACCTATACCTCGGCCTAAATGGCTGGAAGAACTCTAGTTCCCAAACTGGTGAGAAACTGGCGATACTTCTCCAGATTGTGGGGTAATAGACGAACCCCTGTCACCTGCTGCTGGTGGAAAGATCTGACAGAAATGCTATATATGGCCCATATTTCCACAAGAGTGGCACCCCATTGGGTCTCTCTGGCACTAAGGGCTAGTATTTATACTCCTTCCTCACTGGTAGCACACCACATGGCTACTGGAAGATGCATCACGCCTACTCTGATCTCCTCGTGCAGACTCCCTGTGGTTCTTCCTACTATCAGTAGGAGGAATACTAACTCTGGATGTCAAACCGCCCTGGCCTCCGGCTCCAGAATCCCTCAGATTGTGCTCAGGGATTAGAACTTAGTTGACGATAGAAGATAAAAAAGCCAACCTGAAGATGTTCACCAGTGATCGGATGTCCTGCCTCATACCATCCTCAAACGTACATGCAAGGAACAACTCATCACCTCCTGGAATAGGCGTAAAACACAGTAGCTCAGTAAAGCAAGATGATTACTCCATAACAGAAAGAGTACCCTGATCCAGAATCATAAACTCCTGGGCTCGATCGGCCCTCAAGGTCTCCGGGTAGAAGTAATTGTAGAAGATGCGTCGAAACTCACCCTAAGTCATACTCTTCTAGCATCCTGACTGTGAGATCACCTCCCACCACCTCTTTGAGGAGTCTCAGAGCATATAGATACCGAGATTCACCCTCTTCTCTGGAGGTATCTCTAGATGCTCAAAAATCATTAACGTGGCCTCTATCCATGACTTTATATCATGGGGTTCTCTATCCCTTGAAAAAGTAGGAGGATGCTGCTACTAAAAGACCCGCATCAACTCTGCCATCGACGGGGCAGGAGGAGGAGCTCCCTGAAATGTCTACATCATCCTCAAAAATCCTTCCCTAAACTGTGCCTTAGCACCTGTGCCAAGTATAACGGCTGGTGCCAAGGCTGACACAATAGGAGGATCTGCTAGAAGTCCCTGATCAGTCATATCTAGTGTTTGATCACCATATAGAAACTGGCATACAACTAGAGGGCATCTCAGTGGCATAATTATGAAAGGTCAAACACACACCTTATATCATGATTAACATGGACTAAAAACATAAGAGTATAAGAAGGGAACAGGAGAATGAAAACATTCAAGTTTTACAAATCATGGCTACACGACATGTATAACTCCTACGTGGCGTGTTCCTTTAATCCATTCACATGGGTGTGTACTCCTACCTAAACTGGTCGTGTAACACCCCAAACACATGGCGTGTTCTCCCAACACACGAAGTCTACCTAAATCCTCTTCCCCTACCCGCATCCTTCTAGACGGTTAATCCACACGGCTCTCCTAAGACAAAACTACACAGCGTGTTCATGGTAGACACGACATGTACTCAACAAGCCTCACTTGGCCTGTGTTGTTAGTGATACAACATGTGTAACCGGGTCACACTACACAGCGTGTTCCAGATGGACACGGCGTGTACTAAGAAGTCCCAACAGACTGTGTGGTTAGCTACACGCTCGGCTACATGGCTGACACTACACTGTGTGTTCCAGATGGACATGATGTGTATAAGAAAGGATAACACCGACCCGTGTTGTTAGTGGCATGGCCGGGTACCTGAGTTGGACTACATGGCGTGTCCAAACCTAACACGGTGTGTACATGAAAGGATAACACCGACCCATGTTGTTTGTGACACGGCTGGGTACTTAGTTTACACAACACAACGTGTTCAATACTGATAAGCCGTGTATCTCTCCAGTTTCATCCATCCATGTCATTAGTCACACAGGTAGATGCATGGTCACTACAACACGACGTGTACATACTGTACATGGCATGTTCCTACAAGATTTTCACAACCCCATGTCCCTTCCCACACAGTCAGTTACACGGTTATAGACTACAGATCGTGTATTCATAAAGTACACACCATGTATTCTAGGTTTTTCTGGACAGTAGCCTCATAAACTGCTTTGAAGCCCCGAAAACACAGAAAACGTGCGTTAAGGTGCCAAATTCCGATCTGTGAGGGCCCATAATCACCACGAATCAAATTTTGGCATCTTATACATGTTATAAACAAGAAAATACAAGTTAATGACCTACCAAATTCCTATTCATGAGGGCCCATAACACCTCAAGAACACAAATTTGGCGTTCATCCAAACCAAGCCTTACACAAAGCAATACTTATCAATAGTAGTATTCTATCAAGGCATCTATCACAATAGCATGCATATTCTAGACAACATCTATCACAACAACATGCAATTGCTAATGCACCCTAAATGACATGGTGAGAAATCATGACATGTGATTTTTAGAAAGTGCCTATATGATACATGAGATGGAATACCCTCATATCATCGAGTTTCAACAGAAATAGAAGCCTAATAGCGTCAACAGTAATAGCTCAAAGCATGTGAGTCACCCATCAATGAAAATCAATCAACAGTAAAATTGAGAAATCATAAAAATTACATTAACGAGGTAAATTGGCTTTTACCTGTACGCTGGTTTTCTAATCCAGGGCACAACTTATTACCAAGTACTTATTCTATCCTATCCCTGACAATAGGCTCCAAACTGTAAGGTAAGAGAAAATAATTCCTCTAATACCACTTTGTAACGTCCCGATTCTGGAAGCCACCCAGAAGCACCCCGTACCCGGTTGGTCACATGGCCTCAAGCACATTTTCCCGAATGCTAGATGTTGCCGACTAGCAGTGAGGGCCTTGGGTGTGATTGTGGGGAAACTATGCCCTCATTGGAACAGTACACAGTAGAAGAGGAAAAATATACAATAGCAGAAGTAGTAATAATCCATACTAAAGCAATCAGCAGATGACTAAAAGTAAGAAACAACTGGAGCACATATATATAAATGATGCATGATACATATGTCGTGAAAATCAACCAAACAGATCATAATGCTGGAATAAAAAACAGTACTAAACCAAAGTACAAAAGAAATAGATAACAGCTCCTCAGCATCGCAACCCAAAGCATGGTCCCATGCTCCCCAGCTCCACAGCAAGTCATGTACCTGAAGTAGAAGGGCACTTGCCCTTATCTATAACTGTAGAAATACAATCTGTTTGGGCCCAAAATCATGGACCAAATAGGGTGTGAGACTAAATATTAGTAGGCAACCACCCAAAGATCTGTGCCTAATAGTCAGTGAATATATGGCCGGTAAAAGTACAGAAAGCAGTAAACAGGAAAGTACTCAGCAGTAAACAATTCACAGTTCAATTTCAAGCAGCAGCTAACACAAACATGTAACCCTATAGTAAGTACCCACAACCATCCCCTATGGTCCTACCTAACATGTACAAGCAACCCTATGGTTAGTAAACACAGCCAGGCACCCCATACCTGGTTGGTCATATGGCCTCAAGCGCATTTCCCCGAATGCTAGAAGCTGTTGACTAGCAGTGAGGGCCTTCGGTGTGATAGTGGGGAAACTATGCCCTCATTAGCAGAGTACACAGCGAAAGAGAAACAATATACAATATTAGAAGAAGTAATAATCCATACAAAAGCAATCAGTGGAAGACTAAAAGTAAGAAACAACTAGAGCACATATATATAAATGATGCATGATGCATATTTCTAGAAAAGCAACCAAATAGATCACAATGTTGGAATACAAAACAGTACTAAACCAAATCACAAAAGAAATAGATAACATATACTTAGCATCTCAAGCCAAATATTGGTCCCATGCTCTCCATCTACACATCATATCAAGTAGATAATGTAGAAGGGCAATTTCCCTTATCTATACCTGCATTAATATAATCTTTTTGGGCCCAAAATCATGGCCCAAACAGGGTGTAAGACTAAATCCCAGTAAGAAACCACCGTGCCTAATAGTCAGTGAATATATGGCCGGTAAAAGTACAGAAAGCAGTAAACAGTAAAGTACTCAGCAGTAAACAATCCACAGTTCAATGTTAAGAAATAGCTAACACAAACAAGTAACCCACTGGAAAGTACCCACAACCATTCCCTCTAGTCATACCTAACAAGTACAAGAAACTCTCTGGGCAGTACACTCAGCCTAACCCCTCTGGTTCAGTCATAAGAATTCATAAAGACTTTCTGAGGACGCACTCATGGTCAGTTCCCCTTATTTTTTAATTTAGTAAAAGACTCTCTAAGGAAGCACAAAAGTTCAATTACCCTTATACCCCCAAGGTCAAGAGACTATATAAGGAATCTCACCCAGTTAATTCCTCTTATAGCCCTAGGTCGTTCACAGACTCTCTGAGGAAGCTCTCCCGGTCAATTCCCCTTATAGCCTAGAGTGGTTCAAGGTAATTCAATGTAAAACAAAGACTCTCTGAGTATTCTCACTTAGTATATCCCTTTATAGTGTATAATGCTCAAAGACTCTCTGAGGAAGCTCACTCGGTCTGTCCCACTATAGCCTATAATGTCCAAAGACTCTGTAAGGAACCTCACTTATTCTATCCACTTTTAGTCTACTACCCCAGGTTCTCATGGCCCCATGTAAGTCAACACATAGTAATGATATATGGCCAATATAAACCTATATAACTACTTGGCTAACCAGTCTACAACATCTCAGGCATGTCAGAAAAAAACCCTCCATCCTACGACCACAAGGCATGTAAAACCGGTAAATGGACAATAGGCTAAGTAGGACCAACGGTCGAAAACATAATAAAGAATGGGAAGAACATCCAAGGCATAGCAATACAAACCTATTCATTACCAAATAACCTCTACACAACATAAAAGCATGATAGGAGAAGTACAGGGGAAAAATGGTAAACGCACAATACCCTGTTCATGGGAATTGGTCACAACTGCACATAATACTAAAAGACATTCAACGGAAAGGAAAAAACCACCTACCTTGGTGTTAGAAGATCTCTATACATGAACCTTGAAGCTTGAATCACCTTAAAATTCCCAAGATCTATAAAAACGTATAAAATGCTCAACCAATGATAACTTGAGAAAGAGGAGAAATAATGGAATGGAACTCAAGAAGAAGGAAGATATTACCGCTGCGATTCCAACGCAATAGACAACGGTAGATTTGGAGAATAGACAGAGGCTAGGGGGATTAGAGAAGATTCAGCACCATACGGTTTCTCTCGGTCGAACAAGACCTAGAAGAAGACGCTTCTGAGGGTTAGACACGACCCTGGTCCGTTTAATGAAAAAAAAACAAAATACAAGGCATGCACTTTTGAAGTAAATGACATGTAGTCACCTTTTCTATACTCCTCTTTAGGTGGCCTCTATGTAACCCCCACATGGCCGTGTGTGTGGCTAGGACATGACCAGCACATAGTCTCCTGCAGCAAGGAAGTACACAGTGTGTACTCATAAAGTACATGGCGTGTAATTCAAAAATTTCTAGAATTTCCACTTTTTCTAAAAAATGAACAGAAATGAAAAAAAACTGAAAGGAAGATCTGAATTCTTACATAAATGTAGAATGTTATCACTAATTCGAGTCAACAAGATGAAATTAACTCCATGGAATTGGATGAGTTTAAGAACTTATTTTTAAATAAGTACTTTCTTTGTATTATTTTCTTGAAAATGGAGAAGGATTTCCTTAATTTAAAGACAAAGGATGATGAATCCATTGGTACTTCTAAGGAAAATTTTAAAATACTTTTGATGTATGTTTCTAGTATTATCATCCACCCGAAAAGTAAGGTCGATCACTTATTTAGTGGCTTAAAAACATGTATCTGAAGGGTGTTGGACATAAGGGACTTTAGAAGCTATGAAGAAATCATTATTTTTTATTTCAACATAGAAAAAAATATTTTGATTACCCAAAAATCACATTTTTGATAAGAAAATTAAAATGGAATTCAAAGGAAACTCTAAACACCACGGAGAAACGAATAAGAGATTTCCTTCATGCTCAAAATTTTGAAGGAAACATGGAGGAAATTTTCTTAATGGGATTAGTAAATTTAACATCTTGTTACTATTTTTAGTTATTCTTAATCCTATATTTTTACCAAGCTCTGGTTGTGATTTATTTGGGGGGTTTTCAGGTTTAATTTTTAAGAGTTTTGGAAATTACGGGCTAGTGGACAGTTGGCACACAATTTTAGAAAACTGTGTGCCCTTTCAAAGAAAATCATGCAGTCCAAGGTAGTGGGATATTTCTATAACACCCCAAACTTCCACGGTATTCTTCCTTTTAAATAATTCAATAGCTTTCACTACATGAAACAACAAGTTTATGTGCACCATGACCTATCAAACTAGCCCTTTAAAATGCAGTTATGAATAGTATTAACCAAATTATGAAATTTATAAATTTTATTTTTCAAAATAGACTTTATTTTTGAATTTGGAATATTAAAATTAGCTTATGGTAAATTTTTGGTATTTTTTGGAAAAGTTCAATTATTGATGAATAGTGGCAAATAATGCATTATTGTTAAAAACCCGACTTTTTAATTAAAATAATTATTTTATTTTAAATATATTTTAAATTCACAATAGATATATAATAAATATATTAGTCCAATTTAGGTCATAGGAATCATTTTTATAATATAATCAGATATAAAAATTTTATTAAACTTTTGACCATCTCTTTTACCCACATTCTAACCACATATACAGATTAACATTAAATGTAATGTTGCCACTTCTATGAATTTAATTTTTTTAAATGTAAAAACATGATTCTAATTAGTATAAAAAATTTGGTCTAATAGGATCCTAATAATTTTTGGTGAATAATAACTTTGGAATTTTATTTACCACGGTTAAAAGTAAATGAGGTAATTAAAGGTGAAAATAATATTATAATAATATAATACTACTATAACACTTTTCCTAATTTTATTGGATAAGTGTTTTTAGACCAAAATAAACCTTAGGTTGAAAATATAATCCTTTTTAATCCACTTGTGTTATATTAGGACATTTATTATATTTTATTTAAAGAAGAGTTAAAAATGTCATATTCAAATTTTAATTACTATATCATTTTTAATATGAGGATATACAAGTGATAAGGTTGACTCTATATAGTATTTTAAAAGATAAAATTATTATCTACATAATTTTAATTTATTTATAATTTTAGGAAATAATTAATTAAATTAAATGGTGACACAATAACGATGCAATAATTGAATTATTAAAGAAAGATTCAATTAAATGATATTAAAAATATTAAAATAATTATAATTTGACTTAATTAATGTCATAAAATAATTTTACAGATAAAATAGACATTTCAATGAGATTTTAGAGGTATTGGTTCAAAGTTACATGCTGGGTTGATATTTTTAAAAATAAAAAGTATCAAAATTGATATGAATGATTCTTTAAAATAAATAATATTTAATTAAATGTCATAAAATTGATAAAAATATCAGGTTTATCCAAATAACTATTATAATTTTAAATATTTCATAACATATTCAATTGGGTTTTGTTTGTTATTTTATAGTAACTATATTAATCTTGTAGTATAAAAAGACTAGTAGACACCATAAGAGTTAAACTATTTAACTAGAGTTAAACCCAAAATATAAGGTTAATTATGTGACATAAACTTGTCTAAAAATCATTTTTTAAGAGGATTTATACCCATCCTTATATTATCTTTTAAATTACTCACATTGGAGAAATTTTAAATTGAAAATAAATTGAAAATAAATTAATAGTTTTGGAGTTTCCAGAAGTTCCCCTCCCTCTATTATAAAAGGTCACCTCTCCTCTTTTATTCACACCTATAAAGCCCTTTGGCTCATCCAAACCCTACCCAATTATCATCCAAATTTCCCTCAATTCATTCTAGATGCCATAATTTTGGAATAATGATATCCAAAGGAGTAATTTTGTGAAAATAAAAAGGATATGCTTGAATAATAGGTAATTGTTTTACCAATTACATTCAATTTATTTTCCTCTTCTACTTCCTCTTTCTATTTTGTTTGCATAAAAAATTAATAAATACAGTATAAAATTTATTCTTATATGTTATTATAATTATGGAACAACCATATTCTTCTATTTATTCATCCTATGAATAACAATATCTTCATGCACACGTACATACAACTTGACATATCTACGTCGTGGTGTAATTTGTTATTCCACACTACTTTATTTAGATGAGTATAATTATGGATAAAATGGATATAAATAATTAATATAACATTATAATGATTATTTATAATTAATATATTATCAATTTTTATTCCATTTAACCATTAAGAGAATGATATTATTGCTCTTGAGTATGTACGACCTACCATCTCCACAACTCGGTGAGATTCATTATCCACGTTAACCATTCAATAATGATTATAAAATTAATATGATTAGTAAGAATAAAAATTGTTAACTTAATATAATTTTTTATATGAATAAAATAAAAATTATTCATACAAACTTGAATTACATGGAAAAACAGGAATGGGAAAACGAAGTAGTTAACACTTGAAATAATGGTAATAATGAAATATTATTAACAAAATAGTATAAAAGGTTCATACATTATATTATAAATATGGATATGGTTCTGGTATAATTTAATAACATTCTTTAATCATTATTCATATTGTAATTCACCCTTCACTAAAGGAAAGTATAAGGTAAGTGTTAATTTCACAATCTTATTATTATTCGAGGTTTTTTATACGTAAGTATCTATTCGGAAATCTTTATCATCCATGTGCATGTTTCATAAGAATGTATTTCAAAATATTATTGAAAATATTTTAATGTCATTTTTACCCATGTTTTAATTTTTTATGTAATACTTTTTGAAATAAATATTTCTATCGCATTCCAAACGAGGTACTTTATGTCCTTTTGAAAAATTAAGGAAATTATATTTTTTTAACTTATATAATGAAAGAGGATATTTTCCACCATTATGACACCTCAATATTTTGATGATTTACTTACCAATATACATGGTTATTTTCAAAATAAATGTTTTCTTTTATAAATTTTTGTCTTTTAAATAATTTCAAATTAAAATGGGATATTTCTCTCACAGAGTTTTAATGAATTTGTTAGATTATTTTCATATATTTCAACATCATTTGTTAGATTTTATGCTTGATTGAGGTTGATTTATTATTATAAAATCTTATATATTATATTAAAGGTTTTATGATATGTTTGACTTTGGATGTGATATTTTTATACCATTCATGTTTGATGGTTAAAGTATTAACTTTTCATATTCTGGTTTTAATATAAATATTTGTGTTATGTTTCACCATTTTAATACGAGGAATGCATTGGACTTAGTAAGTGATAGGCGGAGCCCACTTTAGCTCCTAGATGCATCAGTAGGTCTCATGAGAAAAATTAGTGTCTAGGAACACGGCCATAATGGTATGGTTATTTATGGTATTGGTACGAGGCCTTGATGGTATGGTTATGATGTTAGGTATTATGCGTTCCCTCATTTTGAGATTAGTTATTGATATTTTATATGATTATTAGACTAGTAAAATATCCATGTGAAGGTTTAAATGGAATTATTTGATTTATTATTTTCATATCATGCTAAATATTATGTTTAAAAGGCTTGTGTTTTAGTTTTATACCTTTACATAAAAAGTTTATGCTTTTTTATGATAGATTCCGTTGTTTTGTTTATCCTTACTAAGAATCTGAGCTCACCCCATTCTTATGTTTCATTTTCCCCCAGGATGCAAAGAATTATATTATGACTGACCTTCAAGGATAATCTAAGTGGTATGAGTATTTTCAAAGGAGGTACTATGTTGTTTTCATTTGAATATATAATGTAAAACTTATATTTGTATCTAGTATTTCCATGGCTACAAAATTGATCGGTCCTTTAGGATTTGATTTTCTTGTAATCATACCAATGTAATAAAATAATGAACTGAATCTGGGAAATTATGTTTGGGGCATTATATTTGGTATCAAAGTAAGTTTAGTACAAACCTTGGAAACTATATTTAGAAAAAATTTGATTAAGAAACATTACCCTAAGATAGAGTTTGCAGATAAGTATAGAAGAACATCCTATAATTTTGGTAAAATAGAGATTATGTGGGTCTTACAAAATATACATACCTGTATGGATACAACAAGTGGATGAGATTTTGGCATAGATATACCTCGGAGTAACAACTCTGAGAAGGTGTTTCGGTCTTGACTTAGGGTAACCTCGCACATGACAACGAGCCTTACCACACACCTAATTCGACACTCCCATGGGATATGCTTAGGATAATTCACATTTTATTCACAAACCATTATAAAGTATTTATGTGTAAATATGTCTCCAAAGAAACCAGTTTTATGGTTATAGATTAGATATGCATAAAATTTTCAATTTATGTTAAGTATTTTACTAGTTTGGAATTATGAATTATGATTCATAACCTAATCTATTATATTAAATTATTTAAAAATGAAACCTAGTAGAAGGAATGAAAACCGTATCAATGAAATAAATCCATGTTGGGATTTCCCTCCTATTAAAGATAATGATAGTGGTGCTGGTGATACAATTGGCGCTGAAAAAAATATAACTACAATGGGACAGATAACTCAGGTTATGAACAATAACATTACCCATATGAAGCACCCTAATCCACAATGTGAAGGATCAATGTTAGATAAATTCATGATACAAAAACCTACAACATTCAATGGGACTAAAAATCCATATGTAGTTTAGAAATGGATAAGTTCCTTAGAGAAAATATTTCTTGGTTTAGGGAGTAATGAAAGGGAAAAAGTTTTTATGGAAATCCATCATCTATCAGAAGATTCAGGTCAATGGTAGTCGTTAATTCAAAACATAAAGGTGGATTAAGAGGTTTAAAATATGTAATAGAGGGAATTTAAATAACACTTCCTAGAAAAATAATTTCCTTGTGATCTTTGAGCAGATATGGGGAAGAAATTTAAGAGATTGGGGTATAAAGAGGATGATTATGTTGAAAATTATGAAGCTAACTTCACATGGTTAGAAAGGCATGATGCAGACTACATACGTAACCTAAGAAGTAAGATTTATTGATTCCTTGATAGGATAAAACCATTCCTCTGACCGGCACTGGTCTTACAATATTTCTCATCGTATAAAGATATAGCTGCATGTGCTACCATGTCAGAAAATGAATTTTATAAGTATTATGACTTTAAAGGAAAGAAACAGAAGAAGAGAGGTGTTGAATACTTTGGAAAAGAAAATAAGGGGAATAAGAGAAAATCTTATATTCCACCTTGCAATAATTGTGGGAAGAAACACCCTAGTACTTGCTTAAAGGGGATGAAAGTTTGTTTCAAGTGTGGATAAAAAGGACACCAAGCTCATGATTGTAAGGGGATGAAAGGAGATACGAATGTTTAGTGATACAATTATAATGATATGAGACATTATGAAAATGATTGACCTAAGCATCTAGGAAACATTCCCTAGAAAAGGACAATGGCCAAAGGCAAATATTTTGAAATCACAACTACTAAGGTTGAGGTTCCTAATTATATGGTGGTAGGTACTTTAATTATTTAATCAAATTTAGCCAATGATTTATTTGATTATGGATCCTTTCATTCTTTTATATCTTCCCGATTTACCTTCAAAATTATATATTTCCGATTCAAATTAATAATGGAGTTTTCATTCAAAACCCCTAAGGGAAGCTTCAATGCAACAAAGATGTGTCAAGTCATTCCTATTATGTTATATAAATGCACTTTATCCACTAACTTTATCATCATACCTATATCTGAATTTGATATAATCCTAATTGAATATTTATCCAATTATGATTCGACAATTTATTACAAGAAGAAGGAAGTAACAATTTGTGAGGAAGATATTGAATCCATTATCTTTAGAAGAGAAACTTAATCACCTAATTCTTATCAAAATACACCCCTTTCATCTTTATTGAATGAGATTCTCGGGGAGGAAGAGGAAATAACATTTAGGGATTTAGAAAGAAATATTCAAATTAAGGATTTACCTATTGTATGAGAATATATTGATGTATTTCTAGAGGATTTATTTGGACATATTCTAGATAGGGAAGTCGAGTTTACTACTGATTTAATCCCCGATGCAAGGACAATATCAAAAACTCCCAATAGAATGGCCATTGTGGAATTATTAGAGCTAAATTAACAACTAGAAGAGTTGAGTAATAAGGGATTTATTAGACCTAGTGTTTCTCCATGGGGAGCCCCAGTTCCTTTTGTTAAGAAGAAAGATCAATCAATGAGGCTTTGCATTGAATATAGAGAAATCAATGTTATTATAATAAAGAATAGTTATCCTCTACCTTGCATTGATGATTTGTTTGATCAAATACATTGAGCTCAATATTTTTTTAAGATTGACCTTCATTTTCGATATTATCAGTTGTGTGTAAAAATTGAGATATTCCAAAGAAATCATTTTGAATGAGGTATGGTCATTAAAAAATTACGCTAATGTCATTTGTGTGGACTAATTCACCCTATGTTTTCATGGATCTAATGAAATTATTTTTCAAGGAATATATTTATTATTTTGTTGTAGTATTTATTGATGATATCTTGGTATAGTCCAAAATCTATGAAGGCCATGATAACCACTTACAGATTGTTCTTGAGACTCTTAGAAGAAATGAACTGCATGGGAATTTTAAAAATGTGAATTATGGCTTCATGAAATTTTTTTATTGGCCATATTATCTCCAAGGATGGAATATTTGTTAATCCTACAAAGACAAAGGCAGTCCAAAAATTTCCAGCACCAATGAGCATAACTGAGGTACACAATTTTATTGGTTTAGCAGGTTATTATCGGCGTTTCATACAGAATTTTTCCTGATTGAAATACCTGTTAAACAAGATCACAGGTAAAGGGGTTTAATTTGTTTGAAAAAAAGAGTGTGACGAATGTTTTTAAGAATTGAAGATAATATTAGTCAATGCTACTATCTTGACTCTACCATCTGGGAATGATGGGTTTGTTATTTATAGTGATTCATCAAGGAAATGAATTGGTTGTATAATTATATAGAATGATAGGGTCACTGCTTATGCGTAAAGAAAATTAAAAATTCATAAAAAAATTGTCCAACTAATGATCTTGAGTTATCAGTAGTAATATTTTCTCTGAAGATATGGAGACACTATCTCCACAGTGAAGGATGTGAGATATATATTGATCAAAAGAGTTTGAAATATATTTTCTCATGGAAATAACTCAACATGAGATAAAGGACAAGGCCGGATCTACTCAAGGATTATGATTTCATAATACACAACCACCATGGTAAGGAAAATAATGTGTTGGATGCTTTGTGTAGAAAGGACCATGGAGTTTTAAACAAAATGAGTGTTGAAAAGGATCCTATGTTCATGGATATAGTAAATATAGACATGGGAACTATCATGGAAGGTGAAATATCACTACTTTTTCAAATGGTTTCCAAACATATTTATTAGAAAGGATAAAAAGTTTTTAGTTTGATGATGAGGATTTTCAAAAGAAAATAAAAGCTGTTAATGATGGAAGATTGATTAAAATTGAATTTGAAGATTGTATTTTTAAATTTTGGAAGAGGCTTTGTGTTCCCTCTATACTTGAGAGAAAAAGGAAATTATTGGATAATGCTTTTAGATCCAATTTATCTATACACCAAGGTTTCACTAAGATGTAAATATATTTGAAGGAACATTTATGGTGGGGCAACATAAAGATGGATATTGATGATTACGTGTTGAGATGTTTGGTTTGCCAACAGGTGAAGGTTGGAAGAAAACACCCTAGAGGAGTTATGAAACCTCTTCCTATACCTATGTGGAAATGGGAAGATATTTCAATGTACTTTTTCATAGGGATACAAAAGAATACTACATGAAATGATGCGATATGGGTTATTGTTGATCATCTTAAAAAATCAGCACATTTTCTTGCTATAATAAAATATTAACCACTTGAACGTTAAAAATAATTTACATTAATAAAATTTTAAGACTTCCTGGTTTACCCCCATCAATTTTTTTTGACCTTGATCATAATTTTAAATCAAAATTATAGAAATGTATTTAGAAGGCCCTAGATACTGAGCTTCATTTGAGCACTGACTACCACCCTTAAACTGATAGACAATCAGAATAGAAAATTCAGACTTTAGAAGATATGTTGAGATCATTCTCACTTGACTTTAAAGGTATGTGGGATTAATATTTACCTATAGTAGAAGTTTCCTATAACAATAGCTTCCATTCAAGTATTCAGATGGCACCATATGAAGCGTTATATGGAAAGAGATTTCATACACCGACTTGTTGGGAAGATGTTGTTGAAAGAAAACTAATAGGCCTAGAACATGTTGAGGAAATGATAGAGAACGTAAAGACTATTAAAAACCATATAAAAACAAAACAAAGTTGGCAAAAGAGGTATGCTGATAACTGAAGGAAGGATTTGGAATTCCAAGTTGGAGATCATATTTTATTGAAGGTATCTCTATGGAAGGGTTTTATACGATTCACTAAGAAGGATAAATTAAGTCCTAGGTACATAATACCTTTTGAGATTCTGGAAGGAATTAGAGATATAACTTAACATTTGGAAATGAAACCAAGTATCTCCAATGTTCGCGGTGTATTACATATATCACTATTGAGGAAATACATGCTGGACCCAACACATGTACTCACCTATGAAGAAATAGAACTAGAACCTAATCTGTCTTATTGTGAAGATCCAATCAAGATTCTTGACACTAGAGAACAATTGTAGAGAAATTGGATGACTCTTCTGGTAAATATTCTTTGGAGAAACCATAAAATAGAAGTGGTGATATGGGAACCTGAGAAACTAATGATGAAGAACCACTCAAATCTTTTTATAAAGTGATATTATTGAAATTTTGAGGTTGAAATTATTTGAAGGAAGGAATTATGTAACACCCCAAGCTTCCATGGTAAACTTCCTTTTAAATAATTAAATATCTTATTCTGCATGCAATATCGAGTTCAAGCGCACCATAACCTATCAAACTTGCCCTTTAAAAAGAAATTATGAATAGTATTAACCAAATTCTGAAACTTATAAATTTTATTTTTCAAAATAGACTTTATTTTTGAATTTGGAATATCAAAATTAGCTTATGGTGTTTTTCTGGTATTTTTATCAAAAGTATCTATTTTTTACGAATAGTGAAAAATACCGCATTATTGTTAAAAAACCGACCTTTTCATTAAAATAATTATTTTACTTTAAATTTATATTAAAGTCATAATAGATACATAATAAATATATTAGTACAATTTAGGTAATAAGAATCATTTTTATAATAGAATTATATATAAGAAATTTATTAAAATTTTGAACGTCTCTTTTACCCGCCTTCTAACCACATCTGCAGATTAACATTAAACATAATTTTACTGCCTCTATAATTTGAATTTTAAAAAACATACATACATGGTTGTAATTAGTATCAATAATGTTGTCTAATAGGATCCAAATAATTTTTGGTGAATAGTAACTTTTGAATTTTATTTACCACGGTTAAAGTTAAATAGAGTAATTAAAGGTAAAAATAATAATATAATAATATAATATTACCCTACCACTTTTACTAATTTCATTGTATAAGTGTTTTTTGACCAAAATAAACCTTAGGTAAAAAATATGATCCTTTTTAATCTACCTGTGTCAGATTAGTATATTTATTATATTTTATTTAAAGAAGAGTTAAAAATGCCATATTCAAATTTAAATAACAATATTATTTTTAATATGAGGATATATAAGTGAAATGGTTGACTATAAATAGTATTTAGAAATATAAAATTATTATCTAAATAATGGTAATTTATTTATAGTTTTATAAAAAATATTAGTCAAATTAAATGGTGACACAATAATGATGCAATAATTGAACTATTGAAGGAAGAATAAATTAAATGATATTAAAAATTTTAAAATAAATATAATTTGAGTTAATTAATGAAATCCAAAAAATGTATAAATAATATAGACATGTTAATTACATTTTTGAATTATTGTTTCTAAGTTATCATGTTGGGTTGTTATTTTTAAAAAGGAAAATATTGAATAGTATCAAAATTGACATAAATGATATTTTAAAATAAACAATATTTAATTAAATGTTATAAAATTAATAAAAATATCAGATAGGAAAAAATAACTAGGATAATTTTAAGTATTTTATAAATGATACAATTGGGGTTTTTAGGAATTTTATAGTAACTATATTTACTCTTTAGTATAAAAATACAAGTAGACATAGAAAGATTAAACTGTTTAACTAAGTGTTAAACCCAAAAGATAAGGTTAATTTTGTGACCTAAAATTGTCTAAAAATTATTGGTTGAGAGTTTTTTCAACCCATAATAATATTATTATTTACATAACTAGCTTTGGTTCTATTTTAATCTGAAAAATAAATTTATAAAAAATTAATAGTTTTGGAGTTTCCAAAAGTGCCCCTCCCCTCTATTATAAAAGGGAACATCTCCTTCTCTTTTATTCAAACCTCTAAAGACCTCTGGTTCAAACAAAAACCTAGAAAATTCTCCTCCAACTTCCCTCAATTCATCTTAGAGGCCATATATTGGGAATAAATCCATCCTATAGAGTCCTTTTGTGAAAATTAAAAGGCGAGAATCAAAGAAGTGGAAATTGTTTTACCAATTCCATTCAATTTTCATTATTCTTTTACTTCCTCTTACGATGTTATTTCTATAAAAAAATAATAACTACAGTATCATATTAATTTTGAGATTTTATTATAATTATGGAACAACCATATTTCTCCATTTATCCATCCTACAAATAACAATATCACCATGCGTGTGTACGTATGACTTACCACCTCCACACCATGGTGTAATTTGTTATTCAATACTAATTTATTTAGATGGTTATAATGATGAGTATAATGGATATAAATAATGAATATAAAACTATAATGATTATTTTTAATTAATATACCATCCAATTCCATACCATTTAACCATTAAGGGAATGATACCGCTAGTCATGCATACGAGTGAGATTCATTCTCCACTTTAACCATTCAAGAATGATTATAAAATTTATATGATGAGTAAAAATAAAAATTATTAACTTAATATGATTATAGATATGAATAAAATACATCCTACTCATAACAAACATGACTTATATGGAAAAACAAGAATGGGAAAATGAAGCAGTTAACTATGAAATAATTGTAATACTGAAATATTATTAACAAAACGATATAAAAGGATCATAAATGATATCATAAATATGGATATGGTTCTAGTATAATTTAATAACATACTTTAATCATTATACATAAGCTTACCACACCCTCAACTAAAGGTATGTATAAGGTAAGGGTTAATTTCACAGTTTCATTATTATTCGAGGTTGTTTATACATAAGTATCTATTGGGACAACATTTTCATAAATGTCCATGTTTCTTAAGAATGTATTTCAAAATATTATCAAATTTTTTTAAAGTCATTTTTACCCATGTTTTACTTTTTTATGTAATTTTTTTTGAAAGGAATTTTTCTGTCACTTTCCAAACATGGTACTTTATGACCATTTCAACAAATTAAGTAAATAATGATTTTTAACTTATATGGCGCAAGAGGCTATTTTATGTTGCTATTATGCCTTAATATGATGAAACTTTCATCACAATCTTACAGGGTTATTTTCAAAAGAATTTTTTTTGTTTATAATTGTGGGAATTTTAAATAATTTCAAAGTAAAAAAGTGACATTTCTCTAAAATAGTTTAGTTGAATTTAGTAGATTATTTTCATCTTTTCAACATCCTTTCTTGGATTTTATGCTTGATTGAAATTGATTTATTATGATACAATACTCTATATTGTATTGAATATTTTCTGATATGTTTGACTATGGATGTGATATCATTATACCATTAGTGGTTTATGGGTAAATTATTGACATTTTGTATGCTAGTTTTAATATGGATGTTGATGTTATGTTTCACCATTTTCATACGAGGAACGCATTGGAATTATTAAGTGACGGGAGGGGATCGATATAGAACCTCGATCCATTAGTAGGTCTCATGAGACAAACTAGTGTCTTGGAAAAAGGCTTTGAAGATATGGTTATTTATGGTCTTGGAACGAGACCTTTATGGTATGCTTATGATGTCTGGATTTATGCATTCCCTCATTATGAGATTTGTTATTGATATTGCATGTGATTAGTTTACTAGTAGAATATCCATGTGAATGTTTAAATAGAATTATTTTATTTATTATTTCCATAAAATGATTATGATTATGTTTGAAAGGATTCTATTTCTGTTTTATACGTTACCTTAAAAAGTTTATTTTTAATTATGATTGCTTCCACTATATTGTTTATCCTTACTGAGCATCTGAGATCACCCCTTTATTATGTTTCATTTTTACCCAAGATATGAAAAATTATATTATGACTAACTTGTAGGTATAATCAAAGGATATGTGTATTTTAAAAGGATATGTTGTTTTCAATTCAAGATGTAATGTATAAAATTTGTTTATATCTGGTATTTCCAAGGCTACTAAACTGAATTGTCCTTCAGGATTTTATTTTATTGTGATCATGCTAATGTAATAAAATAATTCACTAACTCTGGTTATCTAGGGTCAGGGTGTTACATTTTCAATGATGGTGCATGGTTTATAAACCATGCACCCTCAAAGGATAAAATTTGCATTCCATTTAAAATAGGCACATGGCTTGCACACATCTTGTTGAAACCATGCACCTATTCCCAGGAAATTGTTTGGATGGGTTTTTTAATTGATCTTAATTTTAATTAAAAAGTATTAAAACCCTCTTTTAGGCCCCTAATGGACTGGTTCAACCCCAATCTGATTTCTATCATCCTTGGAGATCCTAAAAAGAGTTTTTGGCCCCTCCGATCCCTCTTAGAAGTAATTAGATGCTTTAAGAATGTCCTTTGATCTTATCATGGTTAGTTTCTTTCTTCTTTTCACGTTTTCCTGTGATCTTTGTTCTTCTCTCAAGGGATCCATGGACCCACATGTTGATTTTTGATTTTAGTACACAATTTTTTTGGATCTAAACCTATGTTTGATTCATATATCCATGTTTTCTTCATTCTTTATAAGAGTTTTCCATGTGCATATTTGTGATACGAGATCTGTTGATCCCAAGGTAGGTGGTTCCATTACGATGCCCAATTTTCATTAACCCTAAATTTATTTATTTAATTTAAATTTTTTCAATTAAATTTAATTTCTCTATTTTAACTAAGATTATTTCAATTTTTTTTTGGAAAAAACCAATTCTATTGAATTCATGGTTTTTTGAAATAGGGTTTTTACATGAAATTGGGAAAAACCTAATTCCATTGAATTTGGGTGTGTTTATGGTGATTAGTGAGATTTAATTTTTTTAATTTAAATTGTTTCAATTAAATTGTCGAATTTAATTTGGGAAAAGTATTTGATGGAAAATGGGGAAAACCCTAATCCATTTGAATTAGGGGTTTCTTATGAAATTGAGGGAATTTGTTTGAAAAATAAATTATTGAATTTAATTATGAAATTAAATAGTGAATTTATTTCAAATCCCTATTTGTGAAAATGGCTAATATTTTTTTTTGATAGAAACCTTAGGTTTTTATCTTGTTGAAAATGCATTTTTTTATTAAAAACGGTTATGGGTTTTAATTGGAAAATTGGAATATTTGAAAAGGAGAATGGGTTGAATTTTATTTTAAGTATTCTTGAAATAAATTTCCCTTCATTTTTATGTACTTGAGAACATGAAATACTAGGTAGTTAGTGAATTATTTGGATGAAACTTTATGATTTACAGTGTTCTAAAACCTAATATCAACAAATCACACCCCTTATGCGATTTTGATGAGTCCTCTTTGGCCTTGGTTCAAAGGGGCTTATGCACATACTATTGTTCACCTGGAGTATAGGGTCTTTATAGACTAGAACTACCATTCCTTTTTAGGTATATGACCATGTTTCTCTCTTTTTCTTATTTCAAATGAATATATAACATTGTTGTAAATTTTTTTATATGTCTTATGAATTATATAAACTATTTTATATAAAAGTGTTTATTTAATCCATTTTTAAAAAGTTCCATTTGTTTAAAGAACAGGTTAGGAAATTATTTCCATCAATTGAAATTTTTAGATTTTGTTTAAAATTATTTCCATAATTTTAAGTGTCAAGAATGATTTTTTGAAATATAATCTTCATATGAAAAACCTATTTATTTTAAAATTTAAAATAACTTATTTTTTTTAATTTGATATTGGAATCTTGTTATGGAATCCTTGGTGAGACCCTATTGGGATTTTAGATCACACCTTACTTATGCCTTTAGGTGTTTTTAGATTATATATTTCTAGGTTCAAGTTGGGGTAAAAATTTATTTGATATGGTTTTAGTTGTTTACCCATAAACTTGGTGAGTTACATCTGAGTTGGTACTTGGGAAGAATATATTACTATTGTATAGTACTATCTTGTGGTACTTGGGCCTATTTATGCCTATTTTATTTCTAGTACACTACTCCCAGTGGATCTTCTTTTGTATGCATACTTTCTTGTTTCTTTTTCTTCCAAAATGTTTGTGGAAAAATCATTCTCACTTTAATTTTGTATGATTCTAGGTGCTAGTAGGAAACCTGTGGGGATCTGGAACTCACTTAAGGATTTTTCAGGGTCATATCGGTTTTTGGTTTACTAGGGTACCAGTGCTGCTTCATGAAAAAGTGTTATCATCGATCTAGGTTGAGATTTTATCTTGAATTTAGTATACAATTGTATAATTTTGTGAAGACTAAGGAGGTCGTTGAGATTTAGTGTCTAGATGGGTCTTGCGGTAATTATCCTTAAGTCACCAAGGGTGGTTAGGTAAAGGTGTATTGAGGATTAGTTCTAGTCTTTTCCCTAATTTGGATTTGGATGGAGTGAAATACAAATCTTGTTGTCCATATCTTGGGATTAATTTCCCTTTTTACTCTGCTTGAGTGTTAATCTAATGTATTTATTATTTTATGAAAATGTTGTGTAGTACCATGCCTCCAAGAATACATGAAAATCAAATTAAGGAGTAATATTTTGTTGAATCTTGGAAAGAAAATCCTCTCATGGACCTAAATCTACTTCCAGTGATTGTGTGCACTTTCTAATATTTAGGACATGCACCACCTCTAGTTCCTGTTCAGGCTCTAGTTGTGGAACCTTAGAGTGATGTTCTCAATATTTTTTCTTAGGAGTTCCTTTTCCATAATCTAGAATCATTCAAAGGATCAAATTATCCTCAAGACTTTGAGGAATTTTTTAGCATGATGGAGCATTTCCTTGGGTTCTTGGACGCATCCAATGAAATAAAAATGAATTATTCCACCTTTATGCTTGAAGGATCACGTATGATATGTTGGGACACTATGGTAATGGTGAAGAAGCACACGATCTTGGAGTAAAATGACTTGAAGGTAATTTTCACTGATCATTTCTATCTAGAGTCAATGATGTTGGCCAAGGATTTTTGGTTTTCAGACTTGAGTAGGTGGGAATGACCATGAAAGAGTATGCAAATCATTTTGCTGAGCTCATTAATTTCTTAGCTAAGACTGTATCAAAAGAGAAGATAATGGATTGAAGGTTATAGTTGGGACTTTTTCATGGGATTCGTTCTCAAGTTTTCTTGTTGAAGCTTCCTTCTTATGATGATGTGATGTATATAGAGCTAATGCTTGAAATGGACCTGGTTAGAAAGTCATGGTTATCAGGAGTTTCTTTCTCTACTAGTGGAATCATGGGATACATCGAGGTAACGTGGAAGCATGATGACTCTCATAGAATTTATTGATATTAGGGTCATTCTAAACCTCTTTCATCATATAGAAGAGGTCCTTTGATTTTTTACCAGTGTAGAAAGATAATAAATTCAAAAAGTTTTTTATTTGAGAAACCCAAGAACTGTGCCTTCTATGCACATTTAGGGAACTTATAGAGATTCTTCCATGTTTATTCTACTCCATATAGTGGAATGGGTTCATCAAATCATCCTACAATTGAGGGGTAATCAGATACTTCATGTGTAAAAGGGTTCCAACCACAAGCATCCGAACAAAATAACTTAACACAGTGGAAGAGTTTCTGTACGAAGCAGATATGGGTCCAATGTCCATAAGAGGTACCATTACTATATCTTCATCATTTATTACTTCTCTATTTGATATTGATTCATATCATTCATTTATTTCAACTAGTATTGTTAATCTTCTTAATCTTCCTATGATGCTTTTGTGTTATGTTATGGATATTACTACACCACTTGGTATGATAAGAGAGATTGGTCTCCTTAGTCCCACGTTTGTCTTCTCTCTATCAGATGTCAAGATTTCTTGGAGTTTTTTAGTTCTTTACATGAAACCAATTGAATTCATATTCAGGATATATTGGACCATTTCCAATAAATCCTAGATTGATTGCTATCTTTGACAAGTTTCATTTACTACACCTAGTGTTGTGTTATAGATCTTTCAAGGTAAATTAGACCCATGGTTGAGTAGTGTCAAACCTTATTATCCATAGTTTGGGAAATTAGTATTATTGTTTTCTTTTTATCTGGATTGGGAATCTTTGAGTGATGATATCCCTCCAGTTTTCATCATGTTTTTTGATGTTTTTACTTTTAAATTACCTATTTCCCCACGGAAAGGTTGGTTGAGTTATCCATTGACTTAGTTTCTGGTTCTAAATTATTTATATTCCCTCTTACCACATGGCATCGGATAAACAGAATGATTCAAATTTCTGAATGGATGATCTTCTTGAGAAAGTCTGTATACACCCTAGTGTGTCACTTTGGGAAATTCCAGTTCTCTTTGATAAGAAATCTGATGGTTAACTTCATCTATGTGTTTATTACTGAAAGATCAATCGAGTAATGATAATGAACAAGTTTCTATTGACATGGATTGATGATCTTTTTTATCAGCTGATAGGGGAAAAGTGGTTCTTGAATGTTGATCTTCACTCTAGTTACCATCAGTTGAGGATAAAAGAATCTGACATTCCGAAAACTGCCTTTCTGAGTAGGTACAACCTTTATGAGTACTTTCTCATGCCATTCGGTATAACTATTTTTTTTTAATTTTTCATGGATTTATTGAAAAATATTTTCCATGACTATATTGACACCATCATGGTAGTATTTTTCGATGAAATCATTGTGTAATCAATGTCTGAGGAGGTTCATGTGCATCATCTAGGAACAATTATGAGTTTTCTGAGAAATCAATTACTTTATTCCAATCTTTAAAAATGTGATTTCTAGATTCAGGAAGTGATGTTCTTCGGAAACATGGTGTCAGAGCAAGAAATATTAGTTTATCCTGAGAAGGTGAAGGGTGTTATGACTTGGGATCAATAATAAAATGTATTTGAGATCTAGAGCTTCTTAGGATTAACAGGATATTATCTCTGGTTTTTAAAGTACTTCTCAAAGTTGGATTCTATGATGACTATGCTAACTCGGAAGGTAGTAATGTTTTATTGGAATGATAAATTTCGGTATTATTTTTTTGAACTGAAATGAATTTTGGCAACTGCTCTGGTGTTAACTCTTCCAGAGGCCAAGATGGGAAATATTGTCTTTTATGATGCATCAGGTTCAGTTTTGGGGATAATTGAGTTTTCTTATAATAATAGATACTAGTTTGCAATCAAAATGGATAATTGAGGCCTTTTATAGAAATCCTTATAAATCTACATTGAATTATCAGATATTGGTGAAAGTTCCTTAGATGGACCAAGTTTAGCACAAGAGACGACAACAAAATTTTAGTTGATTCATCAAAGAATGTTTAAGGCACAATTATTTTATAAGACTTATGTTGTTCATCATCATAGACCTTTGTAATTTTCAATTTTTGATTAGGAGTTCTTGAAAGTTTCACCACATTTGGGTCGTCAGCATCTTGGGAGGTAAGCGAAGCTTACTCCGAATTTTGTAGGAACTTTTGAGGTTGTTGAGTAGGTGGGGAAAGTTTCTTACCATTTATCACATCCAATATAGATGATGTTGATATATAACATGTTCCATGTATCTCAACAGTGAAAATATCTATTTGATCCAACTCATGATCAAAGTCTGTATGATCTTGAAGTTTAGCCTATTTTATCCATGGTAGAACAACCAGTCATGATAGTTGATTCTGAAACCAAGGTACTTCATGGGAGGATGATACCTTTGGTTTGTGTTCTATGATAGTATGGATCTGATAATCATGAGACATGGGATAGGGAGGTACTGTTGAGAGAGTAGTGGCCTCATCTTATAGTCATGGGAGCTTCTTCATAGGGTTTATGGGTATAAAACATTTATATGGCGGTGAGTTTGTAACAACCTGTTACTATTTTCAGGTATTCTTAAATTCCTCTTTTAACCAATATTTTGTTGGGTTTCATTTGGTATTATTTTGGGTTGAATTTTTAAGAGTTTTGGAAATTATGGGCTAGTGCACGGTAGGTGCATGGTTTTCCCAAATCGTGCGCCCTTTCAGAGAAAACCATGAAACCCAAGGTATTGGGATTTTTCACAGTTGGAGCACGATTTACAAACTGGGTTCCCACAAAACAAAAACCATGCGGCCCATATAAAACAATTTCACGGCTTGCACATGATTTTTCCAAAACGTGTACCTCTTCCCAAGAAACCATGTGGACTGGTTTTTAATAGATACGAATTTTAATTAAAAATTATGAAACCCATCTTTTCAGTTCTATATGGATTGGTATGGCCCTAAACTGATTTCTCACATCCTTGGATCTCCCGATAAATTTTTTTATCCCCTCATATCCCTCCGGATAGCGATTTTATGCTTGAGGAATGCCCTTCGTTCTTCTTGCAGTTAGTCCCTTCTTCCATTTTCATTCTTCCACGATCTCTCTTTGTCTCTTTGGGGTTCCCAGAATCCTAGTGTTGATTTGTGGATCAAGTACCCACTTATTTAGATCTATACCTAGGTTTTATTCATAGATCACTATTTTTTACATTCTCTGTATGATTTTTCGATGTGGGGATTTATGTTTAGAGATCCATTGATCCTGATGTAGTTGGTTCTATTACGATGCCTAATTTTCATTATACCTAAATAAATTTATTTAATTTCAATTGTTTTAATTAAATAATATTTCTTGATTTTAACTAAAATGATTTCAATTTGTTTTTTTGGAAAAACCCAATTCCATTAAATTGAGTTTTTTTAAAATAGGTTTCTCACATGAAATTGGAACACCCCCAGTTCCATTGAATTGGGGTGTGTTTATAGAAATTGGTGAGATTTAAATTATTTAATTCAAATGATGAAATTGTTTAAATTAAATTTTTGAATTAAATTTTTGAAAAACAATTTGATGGAAAACTGTGAAAACCCCAATTCCATTGAATTGGGGGTTTTTTATGAAATTCATAGATTTTTTTTTGAAAATTAAAATTTTTATTTTAATTTTAAAATTGGATTTTGAAGTTTAATGGTGAATTGATTTAAAATATCTATTTTTAAGAATGTATAAAAATGGTTTTTTATAGAAACCTAAGGGTTTTATCTTGGTGAATAGGCATGTTTTTGATAAAATTCCCATTATGGATTTTAAATGAAAAAATGTCATATTTGAAATAAAGAATGAGATGAATTTTATTTTAAGTTCTTCAAATATATTTCCCATCATTAATTTTTACTAGGGAATATGAAATAATTAGGTATTTAGTGAGTTATTTGGATGAAACATTATGATTTAAAACATTCTAAAACTTAATATCATAACATCACATTCTTTAGGTGATGGTTATGGGTCCTCTTTGGACTTGGTCAAAGGGAATTATGTACATCCTATTGTTCACCTTGTGTGTGGGGTCCTTATATTCTATAAATATCATACCTTTTTATGCATATAACCATGTTTCTTGCTTGTTTTTATTTCAAATGAATATATTACATGGTTATAAACTGTTTTATAAGCCTTATGATTTATATAAATTATTTTATGTAAAAGTGTTTTTTTAATCCATTTTTGAAGAGTCTTATTTATGTAAATCACTATTTGTGAAATTATTTCCATCAATTGAAATGTGACGCTTTTGTTTAAAATTATTTCCATTATTTTAAATATAATTCACTATTTTTTTGTAATATGATCTTTATATACCAAACCAATTTATTTGAACATTTGAAAGAACTTATTTAGTTAATTTTATATTATTATTTTGTTATGGAATCCTTGGTGAGATACTTTTGGGATTTTTACTGATATCCTACTTGTGAATTCAGGTGTTTGTAGATTATCTCCTTATAGGTTCATGTAGGGGTAATGCATCTCTTGAAGGTGGTTCTAGCTATCAATCCATGGAATTGGTGAGTTACATCTGATTTGGGACTTGGGTAGTATATCATACTATTTTTATAGTACTTTCTTATGGCACATTGGCATGTTTATGCTTATTTTATTTCTAGTACACTACTCCTAGTGGAGCTTATTTTTTATGCATATTGCCTTGTTTCATTTTCTACAACAATGTTTGTGGAAAAACTATTTACACTTTCATTTTGTATGATGCCAGATCATAGTCACCAGCCTTTGGGGATCGAGAATGCCCTTTGAGCTATGTTAGGGCCGAATTGATTATCAAGTTACCAGGGTACCTATGCTAGTTCATGAGAGTAAATGTTTTAAGTGTGGAAGGGATGGTTACCAGGAAATAAAATGCCAAATTTATGGGAATAAGTTAACTAATGATGTGAATAGAGAGAAATATCCATAAAATGTACCACTCACACTAAACTGTTTCAAATTCAAGGAGTATGGTAATTATGCTAACTAGTTCCCAAATATGAAGGTTAATGACAATGATCAAAATTGACAACCTCTTAATCAAAGATAAAAAGTGAAATATCATGAGATCACTTTTTATGAAAAGGGGTGAGATAAAGATGTGGTGAAAGGTACACTTACCATCCATTATAGAACTACTAATGTATTTTTTGACTCTTCATATAACCATTATTTTACATCTAATGATTTTTCTAAGTGTATCAAGATTCTACCTAAATAATTATATGTATAACTAGTAGTAAAAACCCCTAATTGTGTGATGATAACTTCTCAAGTGTATGATTCCTCTCCGGTTGAAGTTTGTGAGAAGGTGCTTCCTGCAAATCATGTTATTATTCATCTAGTTGAATATGAAGTTTTATTATGAATGGATTTTATTTCTCTATATAAATCTCATATTAATTTTTGGTGAACAGAAACCTAGATAATCTATCAGTGTGCCAATAAATATGAACTTTCGATGGAAGTCACATTAATTATGTGGGTTTTATTTCTTATTAAATATGGGTGTTTATCTCAAATGGTTGAGGAGAAAATAAAAATCGATGATATGACTATTATGTGTGAGTTTTTTCAATCTTTCAATAATAATATTATAACATTATAAAAAGTGTTAAGTTGAGTTCCCAATAGAACACATACTTGGTTTCATGCCTATTTCAAAGACTCTATATAGAATTCACCCAATTGAGTTGTAATAATTAAAGAAATAACTATAAGAGAACCTTGAAAAGGTGTTTATTTGGACAAGTTTGTCACCTTTGGGCGGACTTATATTTTTTTTCTAAGAATAATAATGGATCGATGAGACTCTGTATTGATTATTGGGAGATGAACAAGATCACAATGAATAACATGTATCATATACCCCTTATTGATGAGTTATTTGATCAAATATGAAGAGCTCTAAACTTTTCCATGATTGACCTTCATTTTGGATATCATCAAGTGAGGGTCAAAAAGGAAGATATACCCAAGACAACATTCTACACAAGGTATGTAAACTATGTATATATAGAGATTCCATTTGTTTTATTAATTCCCCTACTGTTTTCATATATTTAATTAATAGAGCATTTGGTACTCTTTATAGATGACATTCTTACCTATTCAAATAGAAAGGAAGAGCATGAAGATCACTTTATAATTGTACTAAATATTCTAAACAAGGAGAAACTATATGAAAAATTTATGAACTATGAATTTTGGCCACAAAAGGTTTCATTTTTTGGTCATATAATATCAAGAGATGGTATATTATTAGATCCAATAAAGTCGGAGGCTATTGAATGTTAGACCAGACCAACCAAAGTGACTAAAATTTATATTTTTCTTGGTTTATCAGGATATTTTCGACAGTTTTTGGAGAATCTCTCATGATTATCTAATCCACTAAAAAAGTTAACTTGGAGGGGATCCAAGTTCCTCTAGGCAGATGAATGTGAGGAAAGTTTCAAGGAACTGAGGAGAATATTAGTTAGCACACCTATTCTTACATTAACTTGTAATGGTAATGGGTTTGTAATCTATAGTTAGGAATCTAGGAAGGGGTTGGGATATGTTTTCTCATGCATAATGACATGGATATATCTTATGTCTCATGGAAATTAATGGTTAATAAGAAAAATTACACAGCTCATGATTTGATGTTAGCTGCAATATTTTATTTCATTAATGATATGGATCCATTATCTTTAAAGAGAAAAGTGTGATATATATACTAATCCCAAAATATCAGAGTATATATTCACAAAGAAGTAGGTCATCATGTTCCAGAGAAGATAACTATAGCTAATTAAATATTATGACTGCTCAATACATTACCACCATGGGAAAGTGAACAATGTGGCTAATGATTTGAGTTGAAAGGATCATGCTAGATTGTAAATGATGAGGATAGAAAAAGATCCACTATTTTTGGATTTTCAAAGGATATATCTTGAAATATTCAAAGAAAGGGAGAATTATTATCTTTCTCAATTGAATGTTCAACCATTTATTCATGTGAAGATTAAAGAGGTAGATGAGGAAGATGTCGATCTTCAAAAGAAGGATGGAAATATTTCTGAGTTTAACCTTGATCATAATGTAATGATATGGTTTAGGAACCTTTTATGTGTTTTTTCCCCTAACATATTTTAGGGAGTTATTATAGGAAAATTATAGTTCAAAATTATTTATTCATAATAGAATTATGAAAATTTAAAGAGATTTAAAAGTGTATTTTTGGTGGAATTACATAAATAGAGATATAACATAGTTTTTATCTTAATGATTTTTATGTAAGTAAGTTAAGTGTATGAGTAAAAATTCTAAGGGTATGTTATATCAATTATCCCTACTAGAATGGAAATGGAAAAACATCACCATAGATTTTTTTCATTGGACTCCCCAGGATGTCTAATGGATATAAGGCTATATGGATTGTAGTTTATCACCTTACAAAGCTAGAACACATTATATATATATATTAGAATATTTATTTCTAGATAATATTTCCAATATATACATTATAGAAGTTTTGAGGTTTCATTGAGTACCATATTTTATTGTGTCTGCTCGAGATCTGAGATTTACATTGAGGTTTTGGTGAAGCCTTAAATAAGCTCTAGATATAGAGTTATGTTTTCGCACTAGATATCATCATCATCAGATAGATAGTCATCCTAAGTGAACAATTAAAAAACTAGATGATATGTTGATATCTTATTCTCTAGATTTTAGAGGTAGTTAGGATCAATAGTTTTCTCTAGTTGAGTTTTTATAAAACAACATATTTAACTGGAGCATTCATATGTAACATTATAAATCCCTATATGGAAATAAGTGTAAAACTCTAATGCACTAGAATGAAGTTGGAGAAAGAAACATCTTGGTAATTGGGATAACTAATGATATAGTAGAGAAGGATACATCTATTCAGCCGAACATAATGGAGTAACAAAGTTGGTTGAAAATTTATGCAGACAATCACTGATGTGACTTCAAATTTAAATTTAGTGAGAAAATGTATCTAAGAATATATCCATGGAGGAAGTTAATGTTATTTGAAAATAAGGTAAAACTAATCCCTAGGTATATCAGTTCATTTGAAATTATTAATCATATCAGGATAGTATCCTATCGGCTGGAACTTTCCCCAAACTTTTGTCAAGTTCATGATGTTATTTATGTATCTCTACTAAGGAAGTACATACCTAATCATTCACATTTACTGAACTCATATTTTATAATACTGGAGAAAAATCCTTCTTATAAGGAACAACCAGTGTAGATTTTGGACCATATAGACAATGTGTTGTGAAATAAGACCACTCCCTTGGTCAAATTCTTCTAGCGAATCCACTAGTTTCAAGAATAAATTTGGAAACATGAGGAAATGATGAGATAGAAGTATTCAAATTTGTTTGTGTCAGAGTGAAAAATTTTGAGGGAGAAGTTCAATTTTAAGGAGGGTAGAATGTAACACCCTATGTTTTTATGTATTATAATTTTTTAAATAAATTAAATTTCTATGATAGATTCTATTAGAAGCAATACTAAATTTTTATTTCATTATAAGTATCCCTAATTTTATCTTATATTACATGTGACACTGAGTTTTAACAGACCATGATATATTATTAATATTATTATTTAAGAACAACTGTTATAATAAAACTATTAAACATAGAGATAAGAATAATAATAAGTAATTTTTAAATATTAAACATAATAGTCTTACATAAGGAAAAAATATTAATAAAAAAGTACATAATTTTTATAAAATTCATTATATGTTTTAAATATACTATTTTTTCATAGAATGTTTTTACGGAATTTTATGAAAAAATAATAAAAAATATTCAATTTTTTGATAATTTATGTATAAAAATAGAATTATTTTTTGAAATCTCCATGTTAATGTTATCTTGAAGTGAATATTTTAGAATTTTCTAAAAAGATAAAATTTTAAGTTAATAGTGAAAAATACTGATTTTTATTAAACATTTTCTTTCCATTTACAAATTTTAAAAACATCAAAAAAATTGAGAATGTTTTAAAAGTAAAATTATTTAAAAAAATATATTTATTAATCCAATTTAGTCCATTTTAATCAATTTAATATTTTTTTATGTGAAATGTTTTTTTAATTTTCAAATTTTTTCCATTTAAAACTTGTGTTCTCGCCACATATGAGGGTTTAATTTAAAATTAAATTATGCCACATAGGTGATTTGAATTTATAAAAAAATATTATATATTTTTATTAATAATAAATTGTATTATATAATAACTTATAATTAATTTTTGACAATAATTAACAGTAAAAATAGTAAAAAATATTTATCATGGTTAAGGTAAAAATGAGTTTAATGGGGGTTAAACAAAGAAGATGAGGGTTACAAATGACCCAAAATATATCCAAAACCTGTTTTATGGTAATATTTATACCTTATCACCAATTCTTTTCATTAATGACCCATTTTATGAATTTGTTTTCATATGAAAAATGTCTGTACACTTTATTCTTTTCAAAAATACCAAGAATTTCCTCTCCCTACTTATAAAAGGTCATCCCCTCTTCTATCCCCTTCACACCCCCAGAAACATTTGTTTCTGAAAAACCTAACCAAATACCCTTTTTAAACCTCTAATATAATCCTATAATCTTATTTCTTTATTATAAATCTAACCTAAGATGAATTTTTGGGGAAAACTAAGGAGGCTACCCGATGAAGATGTAACGTTCTTCAGCTAGCATTTTTATTCTATTTATTAATCCACCACATTATTTTTTTTAAAACATGATAATATAATAAAATTATAATATTACGTATTCAAATATGTTATTATTCCTTGATCATTACCTACATCCATCTCATCTTCCCTCAAATGGGAAACGATAAAATCCCTCGTGTGTACGGTGGACTACCGCCACACAAACTGATGTGACACGTTTTCCATAAACACCTCTCATGATTGGGTATGATGATGGATATAATTAATATATATGAAATTTCAAAAAAATATAATTATAGAAATATATTATCATATATACCTTTTTTACTTTCCATTCATCGGGGGATAAGACAATGCCAATCACGTGTATGGTGGATTACCGCCTTGCAAAGAGTTGTGGTTTCTATTTCAATAATGCTTTACATGGAAGGTAATAAGGGATAAATTTAATGAAAATGTGTGATATATATGAAATATAAATTATTATAGAAATTTAATATATTCTTTATCTTTATTTCTCATCATCCATCGACAAAATGGAAATAACATTCATGCACACGTACTGCTTACCGTCTCCATGACTGGTGTGTTTCATTTTGTATATATAAATTTTATGGATTAATATAAATATATATATATAACGAATATATATGATATTTATTTAATTTTTAAAATTCTAGAGATTATATATCCATGATAAAATTTAGAGGATAAAAAATAACAAAATTAACATACATGAAAAACAATGAAGTTATTTCCTAAAACACGACTTTAACATGGAATTGTTAATAAATAGGTAATAAGCAGTCGTAAGTAAATAATATACAATATGATATATATAATTATGGTTCCGTAATAAATTTATAATACACTTATATTTATTATATATTTGGTTTTAATGTGTATGATGGAAGTCCATACTTAAGGTAATGGATATTTGTCTCAATTTGTCCACTTTGGGATATAAATTCGGTTATGAACCTGTATTATTTTATGAAGTTTATATACAAACCCTTTGACATGTAATATCATGAATTTATTTATTTTCATGATATTTTATGATTTATTTAATTTTATTCATTCATGGGGCGTATGATTCAGTGTTACTAAAGTGGTAAGGGATTTATGATACAATCTCATCATTTAATGAGTTTTGTTATGTTTATTTTTCTGATGAAGAAATATTATGATAAATATCTCAAGAAACTAATTAATTTCATTATACTCTATTTATTTCATTGTAACACATGTTTTCCTTTCATTTCCTCTCTTTATGTACTAAATAGTTCAAAAGAATGTTTTTGATAAAAATAAAATTTATTTCTCTTTGGTTGAAAATAATTTTTCTTCCATATCCATAATTTCTGAAAAAACTATTTTAAAAAATATTTATAATACTCTAAAATTATTATTTAAAGATATTTTTTACATTTTTATATTTTTTAATAATTTTTTTAAAATGAATCTTCTTTTCTTTTTCTAAACAATCCTCATTTGGCATTTACCAAAAATGTGAAAGGAATCATTATTTTAACATGTACGACATAAATGAAAATTTCCATATTCATGAACACACAATATCATAAATATTAATTTACATAAATCAAATTCTATATTCAAATAAACAAATTTCCAAAAAAATATGAATTTTTTATTTTAAAATTTTATTTTCATTGAAAGGATTTTTTCCTCAAGAAATATTCCAAGTAATAATTTTAATCATTTTTTATATAAGATGATATAATTTGTTGTTACATATTATTTACTAGGTATATGACCTATGGATATTATTCTTATTAATTTTTTGGAAGGTTATTTTTTATGATGAAAATAAGTTTATGAAACCTATTTTTCTTCAATGTATTATACCAGGATAAAATGATTATTAAAACTGATTCTTTTTCCATAGGTTATTATTTGATGAAATGAATAGATGATTATAAACCCTGTTTCTTTTCTATAGGTTATGTATTGAGGAAATGTTTATGAAACCAATTTATTTTATGGGTTCTAATATAATGATTTTTTTGATCTCATGGAACACATATGATGAATTTCATTATGTGACAGGTGGGAAATATATCTCCCTCCGATACATTTGGTTATGATCGATATATCATGAGATAAATAGGACTAGAATGGGGAGTGAACCCAGTTCAGTAAGGAAACATGTATACTATGATAGTATTGGGAGAGATAGTTGGCTACTATGATGGTTTGGGGATTGAACACATTCCACTATGATATTCTTGACAATGATCCTTTAACTACATGGGAAATGATTTTTTATACTTATGTGTGTGCCAAAAATCTATTCATTTTGTCAGTGTTATGTTCTCATGGTTCATTTTCTTGGATTACATTATGATTCATGTCTTATGAACCTCTTGGATTTATTCTATGACTCAATTTTGTGATATATGATATGTAGGGTATGTTTTTAAAATGTTATTAACATGTTCTTATACCATTATTCTCATGATATGTTGATATCTCCCTTATTTACCATCATCGAGCATAATAGACCACCCTTTATATTGTTTCCTTTCCCTAGGTTATGATGAAATTTATTATGCATGATATGTCTAAGAAGGGTGCTAGTGATGAAGAATATAGTAGGAGATAACAGATCTCACTTATGGATCAATGGTATATTTATCAATTTTTCCAAAGGCACTACAACTAAATAATTATGGCATGGAACATTATGTTTTGTAATGAATATTTTTCTATTAATATGCAATATTTATGTATGATAAGTTTAGGTCTTTACAAAAATCTCACCCAGTAAATTCTAACATTCTGTTAGGAGTAACTTCTACCTATTTAACTTAATAATCATTACCCAATGCATTGGGGGGATAATTAATTATGGTCCCACCCATCACATATTGATAATCCATTCATATGTATGAAATAAGATCTTAAAATTTTTAACATATCATCATATCATATCCTATGGAAAATAAACAGGTTTTATTAGAAAATCATAATCTTAATCATAAAAGAATCATCATATTTTAATCGGTCCATGGAAAGAAAACAAGTTTTATATAAATTACAAAATCATCATAAAGAATAAAGAGAAATAATATAGTTAGTACCATAACAAAATATCACTAGTGGATCAAATGAATCATTAAAAGACACTACATTAGATTTAAAATTTATTTAAAAGAACATTTAAAATATTTCATTGAAAACATAGAAAAATTATTTTCATTTAATATCATTAAAACAAAAAATTCATATAATATAGGGAAAATTATTTTATTTAAAAATAACCCTAAAAACATGTAAATTATGCTTCAAATAAAATATATTTCATGGTATTGGGAAACTATTCTCAATCCCTATATGTAAAAAACATTATTTTTACCATTTAATAAAAGGTTATAAAGTGCCTAATTAAGAAAAATACAATGATATAGCTTTAAAAACTTCTTTTAAAAAGTAAAAAATATTTAAAAATGACTTGAAACAATCATTAGATCCTAGAAAATAAATTTCTTTTACACATTCTATAAAATATGGTCATGGAAGAAAAATATTCCCAACCATGAGGAGAAATAATCTCTATTTTCCTTAAAAACATTCTTTTGATTATATTTTAGTTCCAAAAAGTATAAAATGAGACAAAAAATGAAAACATTAGAATTTAGTCTAGTATAAGAAAATATATGGGATTTTATAAAAATGAAAGCATAAAATTCCCTCAATGGAAATTTAAAAATAAACAGTCCTAATTAAAAGTGTGATGGTAGAGTTAACCCTTACCACTTTGGTAACTTTTAAATCATATTCCCAATGAAAGAAAAAATTCGAATGAAACCTTAAATATCATGAAAATAACTTTATTAATAACATAACAGGTCAAATAGGTAGTATATACAACTCATAAACAAAAATAGGTTAATAACATAAAACATATCTCAATGAAAAAATATTGAGATAAAGAACCCTTTCAACATTTGTAATAGCTTGATTTAAAAATAAAAAAAGATAAAAACTAATATGGATGTTTAAATCCACATAATTTTCATGAAACTAATCATAAAAAACAATCATTGGAAGTATATACACCATAAAAAGGAAATAAGTGGTGAATATAGAACATATCTCATGAAAATAAATATGATATGAGAACCCCTTACCTCACACTGAAATTGCTTCATAATATCTATAACCTATAATATAATAAATTTAAATTTATTATAATTCTATATAATAATTATATACATTTTATATTATCATATATGATCAAATTTTATCATTTCAACACTAATTTATTAATAATTATTATTTGGTTGTTAATTGTTTCCTTTTTCGGGCATGTTTTGGTTCTGTAGTTCTGGTACTTGTAAATTGATCACGGTTCAATAAAATAAAATATGTAAATAATGTCATTATTATTATATTTAATCCTTACATACACTTTTATAACTATTAATATATATCATTGAGAAAAAAGAACTACATCACTTCACACAGACGGTAGTCCATACATACACATGAGTGATGTTTCCATTTTTTTATGGATAGAATGAAATAATGGTAAATAATAATTCACCTTTCAGTAAACATAATAATTTCATTAATATATATATATATATATATATTAAATCTATCATTATAAACTTCCATTTTAGGTGGTGATTGGAAATTAATATATCACTTTGTGGAGGTGGTAGTCCATGCGTACGTATGATAGAAACATAAATTTACCCTTTTATGGTAAAAGGATATGAATATTTTTATTCAATGTACATAATAAAATCTCTTTTTGATTAATTAATGTAACACCCCAGGCTTACATGGTACACTTCTCTTTGAATAATACAATAGCGTGTGTTGTACGCAACACTGATTTCAAATGCACCACAACTTACCAAACTAGCCGTTCAAATGAGGTTATGAATATTATTAACTGAATTTTAAATTTTATATTATCCTTATAATTTTAATCCAAATTATGAGTTTCTAAGACACGATTTATGAACAAATTCATTTTTTTCAGATAAAAGAAGTATTTTTCAAAAAATGAAATTTTACCGCCTTTTAATGGTGAAGCCTTTTTAAATCCAATATTTGAAACTTATATATATTCAATTTGACAAAATGAACTTATTATTTAGAATTGTGACATAAGAATTTATTTTCAATAATGTTTTTGTGTTTTTCTGATAACTTTCATATTTGTGTGAATAGTGAAAAATACTATATTTTAATTGAAAATGACTTTTTAAATAATTTATATTGTTAAATTATACATTTTAATGGTTTGGAAGTATAAATAGATTATATTTTTACTATTTAATCCAATTATGGTCATTTTAAGTAATTTCACCTTGAAATGGGACATAAACAAGTGTCAAACTTTTGATAGTTATTATTTCTTAAAAATACGGCTTTTGGTTTCGAAAGCGGGAATAAATTTTAAATTAATAAATGAAACTTTTATGGTTTGAATTTGTTAATATAGACTTCATTTTTGGATTTGGAATAACGAAATTATCCTAGGGTTAAATTTTGGTACTTTTCGGATAACTTTCATATTTTGATGAATAGTGAAAATTACTAAATTTTAATTAAAAACAGGTTTTTTTAATCGAAATAATTAATATTGATAAATTGTGAATTTGAGTGGTTTTAAAGTATATTTAGAATATATTTTTACCATTTAATTCAATGTTTGTCATTGGACATAATTTCACAATTAAACCAGACATAAACAAGTGCCAATCTTTTGATAGTTATTATCTCTTAAAAACACGCTTTTTGTTTTAACAACGGAAATTAATTTTAAATTAATTTCTGCCACTTCTGTGTTTTTAATTTGGAAAAATGGATTCAATATTTTGAATCAGTATGTTCAAATTGTGTAAATAGATAACTTTTATTTTTAGACATTTTGAATAATTACTTCGGTAAATATTTTATTTACCATGGTTAAAGTGTAAATCCGATAAATAAGGGTAAATAAATAATATTATAATAATATTAAATTACCCTAAAACGTGTCTTAACCATATTGGTTGATACATGGCCGACCATGGGCATCTTTGGGTCTATTTTAGGACCCCATGGATCCACTTGTAAGTGATAATGACACTTTATATTAATTAAGATAAAGTAATTACAAAAATGACATAAGCATATATCTTTTATCAAAAAACATTTTATATGGGGTTATATATGTTGGGTTGTTGACTATAAATATTAATTATAAAGATAAAAATATTTCCTACATAATTATATTTTATTTATAATTTTTAGACATTAAATAATTTAATTTATTTATGACACAATGATGATGCAGTAATTACCATAATAGTGAAAAATTAAAATAATTGATATTATAAATACCCAAATAAATATAATTTGAAATTTTTTATGAATTAAAATAATTTTTTAGTATAATATGACATGTTAGGATTGATGTAATTAACGTTTTTCGAAGTAATCATTCCCTTATGATTTTTTACAAAAATCAATTATTGAATAGTGTCAAAATTGACATAAAAGAGTTTTTAAAACAAATATTATATTATTAGTTAATATTAAATTCCTTAAAATCTAAGTTTCATACAAGAGACTTATATCATGATATTTGTATCATTAATGGACCACTTGGGGGTCTCTTGGATGTATATAGTATGTTTATTAACCATATAATATAAACATACAAAGAGACATTGTAAAAGTGAAACTAATTAACTAAGTGTTAATACAAAATGATAAGGTTAATATAATGACCCAAACCTGTTTAAATTCTATTGGTTGAGTTTTTTTCGACCCCTCCCCACCTTAAAATTTAAATAATACACTTTGGAGCCATTATAAACCGAATATTAATTTATTATAAAATAATATTTCTAGCTTTTCCAAAGGCGCCCCTCACCCCTCTTATAAAAGGGAACTCCTCCTTCTCATTACATCACTCCTTAAAAGCCTTTTGGTTCGTCCAAACCATACCCAAATACTCTCTCAACTTCCCCCACTTAATCCTAGAGGCCTTAACTTATTCAGAAAGCCAACCTAAGGAGTCCTTTTGATCTAATCAAAAGGAAGAACCCGAAGAAGAGGTAATGATTTCACCACCCTTTTTCAAGTTCCTTTCTTCTTCCACTTATTCATTCTTTGTTATTTCTATTCTAAAATAATAACACCAGTATTTTCAATATACTGTGATGTTATTAAAAATATGGTACAACCATATTCAGTATTCTATCAATCCTTTGAATGGTATGTCACCATACGTGTGTACGTTCGGCTTACCGTCTCCACGTCGTGGTGTAATTGTCATTCAATAAATTATTTTTTGGATGGGTATAATAATGATGTGTAATTCTTGTAAATAATAAATATAACATGATAATTATTCTGTCTATATGATATACCATCCAATTAAATATTATTTTAACATCAAAAGAACGATATAGTCGCTCGTGCGTACGTACAGACTACCGTCTCCACGAACGCGATGAGATTCATTCTCCATCGTATCCATTCAAGTATAATTCTCATTTGATAATTAAAAATAATGTTTAAGGAATTTATATCATTATGGATATGAATAATATACACCCCATTAATAAAAAATATGTCTCACATAACAAATAATATAATGTAAAATGAATCTGTTAACACCCGAAATGATGATAATTCTAAGATATTATTAAAAAATCAATGTTAAAAGATCATATATGATATAGTATTAATGAATATGATTCTTTTATAATTAAATAAAAATTATTTTACCATTATAAAGGAGTTTAACCTACCGTCGACCAAGGAAAAATTACAAAGTAAGGGGTTTCTTATCTCACTTTTAATTTTGTGAGAATTCCATTGTTCACCACTTATTTATTGCATGTGGTGTGTGTACTTCCCATGATTGTATTAATTGTGTAATATACTTTAATTTATGGGTATTTACATCATCATTATATGATCCTTCTTTCATGGGTGCATGTTTCATAAGTTACCAAATTGATAAGGGAATTTGAAATTTCAATGTCCACTCATTCGGCTTTACGCATACTTCATTGATTATCTTACTCTGAGATTATGTGTGGAATCACTATTCATTTTCTTATGTCATAATTTCCACTCTCCTTTTATGTGGATATAATTTTGATACACATAATCACTCCATTGATAATTTCTCAAGTCATCGATATGAATTTGATAAGAGTAATTTTAACTCATTCTCCATTTGTTGAGTTAAACATCCAATTCATTGGTGTTGTTTTTACAAGATTATGTGTGAATGTACTTTGATTGTTTTACACTGAATATCCAATAATACTTAGACTATTTATATTTGTCACACATAATTATGTCATTTATTTATCCTTAACCTAAGGATACAGCCTTTATGAGAGATTTCATCTCAATTTACATTCCATTGAGACTTCTTTGTTGTTATACACCAAATCACTTTTATGTGGTGTATATAATGTACTTTGAAATAGTATATCATGAATCCATTTATTCTCATGATATTAAAACGTTTTTATCACCACAATTATTTGTATTCAAGTTTCTCTCTTTTGGTTAGAAACTCTAACTAAAATACCATTTTTAAATGTTTTAAAGACTTATTCTTCTAAATCTTGCTCATTAATGTCCATGTTTTAAAAATGGTTTTAAGGATTTATTTATATGGAAATTAAAGTTTGAAAATTAAAAATCCTTTTAAAATTTTCAAAGTGGTATGGGACACTTTGATTCAAAAATCTATTTTCAAACGGCTTCTTGAAAAATAGTGTGACTTTTAAAGGTTTTCAAGAAAAGGGGGATATTTCTATCAAATAGTTTTGATGGTTATTTTTATCTATGTCAATATCATTCATTATTATTGATTGTGGTACAATAAAATCATCCATATTGTATTGAATGAGTTATGTTTGACTGTGTATGTGCTATTTTTATACCATTCATGGTTTGTGGTTAAAGTATTGACATTTCGTATTCTAGTTTTCATACGAATGTTTATGTTATGTGTAAACATGTTCATATGAGGAATGCATTGGACTTAGTAAGTGATGGTTGGAGCCCTATATAGCTCCTCGATGCATCGGTAGGTCTCATGAGACAAACTAGTGTCTTGACACAAGGCCTTTGCAAAATCTTATTTGTAGTCATGGCACAAGGCCTTGGCTATGTGGTTATGATTGTCTGGCATTATGCATTCCATCATTATGAAAGTGGTTATTGATATTATATGTGATCATTTGACTAGTAGAATATCCATGTGAATAGGTAAATGGAATTATTTCATTTTATCTTTTCCATTTTATGCTGAAGTTCAAGTTTAAAAGGCTTTTGTTTTAGTTTTAAATTACCTTAAGTGTTTATGCTTATCTATGAAAGCTTCTGCTATAATGTTATCCTTACTGAGCATCTGAGCTCACCCCTTTCAATGTTTTATTTTTCCCAGGATTATGAAGAAGTAATTTATGAATGAACTACATGGATAATATGAGGGGATATGAAGACAAGACGTTTTTTATGATGTAATGTAAAAGTTTATGAATATATCTAGTGTTTCCAAGGCTACTAAACTAATCAGTCTTTCGAGACTTGATCTTTCTTGTGATCATGCCAATGTTATGTAATAATGCACCGACTATGGGTAACTAGGGTTGGGGCGTTATAGTTGGTATCAGAGGAATTTTAGTATAAACCTTGGAAGCTAGATTTAGATAAACTCTGATTAGAGCACGTAGACCTAAGATAAACATTGAGGATTAGTATAAAATAACTTCCTATAATTTTGGTATTGTAGAGATTTTGTGAGTTTTCCGAGAAATACATCCCTGTCTGGATACGAGCAGGTTGAGGCGGCTCTGGCACAGATGTACCTAGGTGTAAAACCCGAAAACACCGCTTTGAGCTAGACTCGAACATGAACTGGTGCACGACAACGTGCCTTGCTGCACTCTTGGTTATGACACTCTCAGGGGATATGCTTAGGATAATTTACATTTTATTTACAAACCAATTTGAAGTATTATATATATAAGATGAGAGTAAATGACCTTGGTTAATCCTAATATGTTTCAAATTGAGAATATGGTGACATGTTAATCTCTAAACGATTTTATGACTACTGTTACTCACACAATGCATTCTGGTTTTAGTCAATGGCTGGATTCCAAGGAAGTCATAGTGACTTTGAAAATGATGTAAAAGGTGGGAACAGTGGTGGAAATGAGCAAAACAATGGAATGTTGATAGGTGTAAAAGATATTGTCTTTATTCCAAATCAGTTTTCCAAAAATATGATCAACAACATATATATTAACCAACTCCCGGACTCAACAAGGAAGAGAAAGGTGATGAATGATAAGAGCTCCAACAATGGATATCATGGAGAAAAGAACCCTCAATTTCCATCATGCAAGAAATGTGGTAGGAGAAACCCGGGAAAGTGTCTCAATGGGACCAAGAAATGCTTTACGTGTGGGAAGGAAGGACATAAAATGAATAATTTCTGAAGAAAAATGATGAGTACTATGGGAGAAGATAAAAATGGTCCCAAGAATCCATTTACAGTCATTTGTCTAAAATGTAGGGGACCTAGCCATTACTTGAGTTAATTCCCTATTCTATAGGATATTTTCTTGGTCAAAGAAGAAGATATGTGGAAATAAATGGTTGGAGAAATGTTTAAAAAGTATTAGTGCTCCTTGTTGATGGGTTTACCTTGTAATAATTTTCTCTTGTATTTTTAACCCTGCATTTTTTTATGTGAGAATGATATTTGAGGAAGAATTATCTTTTCTCTTGTGGATATTGTTATAAATAACCATTTGGTTTTATATGATCATTTGGATTGAGGAAATTATAAGTTATTATAATTTGGGATGAAAATGCAAGGTATGAGATAAGATTTGTGGTTAAATTATGTTATGGTTATTTTGAGGAATTTATCTTATTTTGGTAATGTTATAAAACATAGTTTTTGAAAAAGGACAACACGCAGACCGTGTGACAACCCGTCGCGTTAGACAAAGCTGTGGGAATCGAACCCACAACCGAAGTGCGATTGGGATTTATCGCCTACCACTAAACTATATGAAGTCCCAGGATAGTATAACTAATTATTTTTAGTTAAATGATTTTATTGATCAATAATAAGTTGATTTGGGTTCTTATGTCTTATCAAATGAATACCCTTGGTATAGGAAAATGATTTGGTGATTAAGTGATAAATGTTATTTTGGAAGATGTTCACTTTGTTGGGAACACTATATGCCCAAGGAAAATAGAATACTATGGGGTTTCATTTGTGGAGTAATGGTGGATTTTTATCTACGTTTTTATTGTGGATTTATAGTGATTTGGGTTATTTATGGAAATGATTAACCTAAAATAGAGAATATGTGATGAGGTTAATTACTTTGATGTCATTTGGAGATACAATTTAACATGGGAGACTACATAATCAAATTCTTCTATGTTTTGGGTTTCAATATTAGTTTGGATTATATTGATGGATTTTAAGGACAATTGATTATTGAATGGTATTTATTTAACTTTGGGGTATTGTTGGTTTAATTAAGATTAGTGTTTATTTCTCTCAAGGAATATCCTTTTGGGGGATCATTAGATCTTGTACTAACCATTTTGGTTTTGATTAATCTCTAAAGACAATGTAAATATATAATTCATCCTTCATGGATCATGTGATTCTATAGAAGTTTATTCCCGCTCTTCCAGTGTGACCAAGTCTTCTTGAATACTCATCGTTTAAAAAAATGAGTTAGTGGTAAAAATTTATTAAAGAATGAAACTCTACTTAAAAATTAAGTATATCTCTTTATGTTCTTAGTCAATATCATAAATGAATTCCCCGTCCTTATGTAATGTAACTTAAAACCAAAAAATGTTGTTCGTTTACTTTTCCTACTGGGAGACTAAGGAAAGTTTTTCCCAACACAAGTTTGTGATTTTCTTATTGTTAACTTTCTCCTGATCATGATTTCTATTCCTCTCCATCAGAACTTAGCACTTAGTTTATCATCCATATCCATGTTTTCCTACATGGAATATGAGTATGGGTTATCTTGGTTGACCTTTATACCTCTCTTTCTTTCTTTTAAAGTGATAGTTTTATTGACTCTTTTTACGATGTGGGACTTTCCATTATATTCTCAGGCCCAATTTTTAAAATTGCGAGGATGGAATTTATTGAAGGAGGGGTGAATGTTACACCCCCAGGCTTCCACGGTACACTTCTCTTTGAATAATACAATAGCGTGTGTTGTACGCAACACTGATTTCAAACGCACCACGACTTACCAAACTTGCCGTTAAAAAGAGGTTATGAATATTATTAACTGAATTTTATATATTTTGTTATCCTTATAATTTTAATCCATATTATGAGTTTCTAAGACATGATTGATGAACAAATTCATTTTTTTCAGATAAAAGAAGTATTTTTCAAAAAATGAAATTTTACCGCCATTTAATGGAGAAGCCTTTTTAAATCCAATATTTGAAACTTTTATATATTGAATTTGACAAAATGAACTTCTTATTTAGAATCAGGACATAAGAATTTATTTTCAATAATGTTTTGGTGTTTTTCTAATAACTTTCATATTTGTGTGAATAGTGAAAAATAATATATTTTAACTAAAAATGACTTTTTTAAATAATTTATATTGTTAAATTATACATTTTAATGGTTTAGAAGTATAAATAGATTATATTTTTACTATTTAATCCAATTATGGTCATTTTAAGTAATTTCACCATGAAATTGGACATAAACAAGTGTCAAACTTTTGGTAATAATTATTTCTTAAAAATACGGCTTTTGGTTTCGAAAGTAAGAATCAATTTTAAATTAATAAATGAAACTTTTATGTTTTTAATTTGGTAAAATAGACTTAATTTTTGGATTTTTGATAATGAAATTAGCCTAGGGTGAAATTTTGGTACTTTTCAGATAACTTTCATATTTTGATGAATAGTGAAAATTACAAAATTTTAATTAAAAACAATTTTTTTAATCGAAATAATTAATATTGATAAATTATGAATTTGAGTGGTTTTAATGTATATTTAGAATATATTTTTATCATTTAATTCAATGTTTGTCATTGAACATAATTTCACAATTAAACCAGACATAAACAAGTGCTAATCTTTTGATAGTTATTATCTCTTAAAAACACGCTTTTTGTTTTAACAACGGGAATTAATTTTAAATTAATTTCTGCCACTTCTGTGTTTTGAATTTGGAAAAATGGATTCCATATTTTGAATTAGGATGTTCAAATTATGTAAATAGGTAAATTTTATTTTTAGACATTTTGAATAATTACTTCGGTAAATATTTTATTTACCATGGTTAAAGGGTAAATCCGGTAAATAAGGGTAAATAAATAATATTATAATAATATTAAATTACCCTAAAATGTGTCTTAAACCTATTGGGTGATACATGGCCGACCATGGTCATCTTTGGGTCGATTTTGGGACCCCATGGATCCACTTGAAAGTGATAATGACACTTTATAATAATTAAGTTAAAGTAATTACAAAAATGACATAAGCATATATATTTTAGAAAAACAATTTTTAAATATGGTTATATATGTTTTATTTTAGAATATAAATATTCATTAGAAATCTAAAATTATTTCCTACATAATGATATTTTATTTATAATTTTTAGACATTAAATAATTTAATTTATTTGTTACACAATGATGATGCAATAATTAACATAATAGTGAACAATTAGAATAATTGATATTATAAATACCCAAATAAATATAATTTGAGACTTTTTATGAATTACACGAATTTTATAGGATAATATGACATGATAGGATTTATTTAGTTAACTTTTTTCGAAGTAATCATTCTGTTATGAGTTTTTACAAAAATCCATTATTGAATAGTGTCAAAGTTGACATAAAAGAGTTTTTAAAACAAATATTATATTATTAATTAATATTAAATTACTAAAAATCTAAGGTTCGGCCAATAGACTTATATCATGATAGGTGTATCATTAATGGACCACTTGGGGGTCTCTTGGATGTATATAGTAAGTTTATTAACCATATAATATAAAAATACAAAGAGACATTGTAAAAGTGAAACTAATTAACTAAGTGTTAATACTAAAATATAAGGTTAATATAATGATCCAAACCTTTATAAATTCTATTTGTTGAGTGGTTTTCGACCCATACCAACATTAAAATTTAAATAATACACTTTGGAGCCATTAGAAACCGAATATTAATTTATTATAAAATAATATTTCTAGCTTTTCAAAAGGTGCCCCTCGCCCCTCTTATAAAAGGGCACTCCTCCTTCTCATTACATCACACCTTCAAAGCCTTTTGGTTCGGAAAAACCCTACCCAAATACTCTCTCAACTTCCCTCACTTCATCCTAGAGGCCTTAACGTAGTCAGAAAGCCAACCTAAGGAGTCCTTTTGATCAAATCAAAAGGAAGAACCCGAAGAAGAGGTAATGATTTCACCACCCTTTTTCAAGTTCCTTTCTTCTTCCACTTCTTCCTCCTTTGTTATTTATATTCTAAAATAATAACTCAGTATATTCTACATATTGTGATGTTTTTATAAATATGGAACAACCATATTCAGTATTCTATCAATCCTTTGAATGGCATGTCACCATACGTGTGTATGTACGACTTACCGTCTCCACGTTGTGGTGTAATTGTCATTCAATAAATTATTATTTGGATGGGTATAATAATGATGTGTAATTAATGTAAATAATAAATATAACATGATAATTATTCTGTCTATATGATATAACAACCAATTAAATATTATTTTAACATCAAAAGAATGATATTGTCGCTCGTGCGTACGTACGGACTACCGTCTCCACGAACGCGATGAGATTCATTCTCCACCATATCCATTAAAGTATAATTAGAATTTGATGATTAAAAATAATGTTTAAGGACTTGATATCATTATGGATATGAATAATATACACCCCATTAATAAAAAATATGGCTCACATAACAAAGAATATAAAGTAAAATGAACCCGTCAACACCCGAAATGACGATAATTTTAAGATATTATTAACGAATCAATGTTAAAAGATCATATATGATATCATATTGATGCATATGATTCATTAATAATTCAATAACAATTATTTCACCATTATACAGGAGGTTAAACTACCATCGACCAAGGAAAAAGTACAAAGTAAGGGGTTTCTTATCTCACTTTTAATTCCGTGAGAATTCCATTGTTCACCACTTATTTATTGCATGTGGTGTGTGTACTGCCCATGATTGTATTCATTGTGTAATATAATTTAATTTATGGGTATTTACATCATCATTGTATGATCCTTCTTTCATGGGTGCATGTTTCATAAGTTACCAAATCGATAAGGGAATTTGAAATTTCAATTTCCACTCATTCGGCTTTACGCATACATCATTGATTATCTTACTCCGAGATTATGTGTGGAATCACTATTCATTTTCTTATGTCATAATTTCCACTCTACTTTTATGTGGATATACTTTTGATACACATAATCACGCCATTGATAATTTCTCAAGTCATCGATATGAATATGATAAGAGTAATTTTAACTCATTCTCTATTTGTTGAGTTAAACATCCAATTCATTGGTGTTGTTTTTACAAGATTATGTGTGAATGTCCTTTGATTGTTTTACACTTAATATACAATAATATTTAGTGTATTTATATTTGTCACACATAATTATGTCATTGATTTATCTTTAACCTAATGATATGGCCTTTATAAGAGATTTCATCCCAATTTACATTCCATTGAGACTTCTTTGTTGTTATACACCAAATCACTTTTATGTGGTGTATATAATGTACTTTGACATAGTATATCATGAATCCATTTATTCTAATGATATTAAAAAGTTTTGATTACCACAATTATTTGTATTCAACTGTATCTCTTTTGGTTAGAAACTCTAACTAAAATACCATTTTTAAATGTTTTAAAGACTTATTCTTATAAATCTTGCTCATTAATGTCCATGTTTTAAAAATGGTTTTAAGGATTTATTTATATGGACATTAAAGTTTTAAAAATAAAATTCCTTTTAAAAGTTTCAAAGTGGTATGGGACACTTTGATTCAAAAATCTATTTTTAAACGGCTTCTTGAAAAATAGTGTGACTTTTAAGTGTTTTCAAGAAAAGGGGGATATTTCTCTCAAATAGTTTTGATGGTTATTTTAATCTATGTTAATATTATTCATTATTATTGATTGAGGTACAATAAAATCTTCCATATTGTATTGAATGAGTTATGTTTGACTGTGGATGTGCTATTTTTATACCATTCATGGGTTGTGGTTAAAGTATTGACATTTTGTATGCTAGTTTTAATACGAATGTTTATGTTATGTTTAAACATATTCATATGAGGAATACACTGGACTTAGTAAGTGACGGGTGGAGCTCGCTATAGCTCCTCGATGCATCGATAGGTCTCATGAGACAAATTAGTGTCTTGGCACAAGGCCTTGGCAAAATCTTATTTGAAGTCATGGCAAGAGGCCTTGGCTATGTGGTTATGATAGTCTGGCATTATGTATTCCATCTTTATGAAAGTGGTTATTGATATCACATGTGATCATTCGACTAGTAGAATATCCATGTGAATAGTTAAATGGAATTATTTCATTTTATCATTGCCATTTTATGCTGATGTTCATGTTTAAAAGGCTTTTGTTTTAGTTTTAAATTGCCTTAAGTGTTTATGCTTATCTATTAAAGCTTCTGCTATAATGTTATCCTTACTGAGCATATGAGATCACCCCTTTCAATGTTTTATTTTTTCCAAGATTATGAAGAATTAGTTTATGAATGACCTGCATGGATAGTATGAGAGGATATGAAGACAAGACGTTTTTTTATGATGTAATGTAAAAATTTATGAATATATCTAGTGTTTCCAAGGCTACTAAACTAATCGGTCTTTCGAGACTTGATCTTTCTTGTGATCATGCCAATGTTATGTAATAATGCACTGAATCTGGGTAACTGGGGTCTGGGCGTTTTAATTAAAATTCATTCCAAGCACTTCTTTATGTGAACCATGATTCTATCCTACTGTAGACAACAAAAACTAAGTTTGAGTAAATTTATGTATGCATTATGGAAGAATAAGAAAATTAGATTTCCTAAAATGTTAATTTGAAAAGTCTAAAATATCACATAAAAATGTTCTCAATTGCATAAAATTTTCCCCAACATCATGGAACCTTGAACATTTCATGAAATGACCCTCTACATACTAATTTTTTTTGAACCGAGGGGATGATTTTTGGACTCCCTTAAACTAAAGTCATTTTTTGTCTAGGGTGGAATTAGTTCATGAAGTAATCAGTTAAAAAATCTCCTTTGTGACCATCCCTATGTGGAAATCCATTTTTGATACTCCTTTACAAATCTATCATGCAACCACTCTCCTAAAAGAAGCTCTTGTAACCACATATTGTAACTTTTCTTGCAGTTTCAAAATAGCGATTACTCACCCCTTCCTATAAACATAAATACCCATTCCATGAATGGGTGGGTAAAAAAGAAAGGATGAAATTGTGTAACCAACATGGATTATTATATTAGATCACACAGGAAAAATTCATGAATTCAAAAATGGAAAGGGATATGTAAAGTAATCACCTCACAAAGCATGAAAATTACAAATGATAAGTTAAACCCTAGTTTCTTGTGGTGAAATGCATCATTTTATGACCTACCACATAAAGAATAAACCCCTTTGTTGAAACCCCCATTTTCGATACTCCATTTGTGGAGACACTTTTTTGGATCCCATTTAAGGACCCCCTTTTCAGAACCCCTTTGTGGGAGCCCCTTTGTGGGATCCCCTTTACGGGTGCCCCTTTCCAAAGCCCCATTATAGAACCCTATTGTGGAAGCCCCTTTACAGAATACCATTTAAATATGACCCTTCATGAAGCTACTATGTGGAACACACTTCACGAAGATCCTATGAGGCATGCCCTATGTGAAAAAAACTATGTGGCCAACCCTGTTTAGAAAAATGGACAGCTGCACCAAAAACAAATTACATCAAGTCGAGGAAATTTTCAATTGTGGATATAAAACCCAAATATACACCCCATAAATTACCATGACTCAAGATTATACTCATTGTTCCAAAAATAAGGGCATCCCTCCGGGATAAAGCTCCTAGAAGAATGTCACACCCCTCCTTCCCTTTTTCTTCTGGGTTGTATCTAGGTAGATAGTCATATGTGATTATCATGGTTACCAAAACAAAATAAGATACAATCACATTAAAATCCATTTATCTCTCTAACCTCACCCACCAATGAACAATGGAGGTTATGTGGTCTTTTAGGTCTACTGATTCCTCTTGTTTTTTATAATGATAATTACTCACATGGAATTAGTGTTCATTAGTTTCCACAACATCCACATGATCCCAAAATTCATGGGCTTCCAATTCGATCTAATCCCCAAAACTATGCCTCAATCTTCAAAGGTCCATATTCCCAATTAAGCACACCTATGGGAATCCAATTAGGTGTAAGCCCCAAAACTGTGTATTAATATTCAAAGTCCTATATTCATAATGAATCACACCTATGGGCCCTAAATTCAGTCTATTCCCCAAAATCTTGACAGAATATTTAGAGGTTCATATTCTTAATGAAGCACGCCTAGGGACCCCTAGTTCGGTGTAATCCCCAAAAAATATGCCTCAATCTTAAAAGGGTCATATTACCAATGAAGAATGCATTTGGGAATCCTCTAATATGCTATAATCCCTAACCCATATGAACTATATGGGCTTTTATTCCCGAATAATTGAGATATGATGGAAGCCTCCCTAAGGTTCAAACCCAATAACTCAAATTCACCCAAATGTTCTATGGTCCACATTTTGAGTAGGGTTGTGTCCAAATTGGAGGGTCATATTCCTTCAGAATCCCTTTCATAAACATAATTATTGGGCCATATTCTCAATAAAATCATACCCCACATGGGGTATGACATCTATTCTAGGTACTTTGGTCCACTTCAGCATAAGTCCCACACTAATCTTGACTATGAACCTGTCTCCTAAACATCCTCATATTACGATGTTAAACTACACAATTTGGTCCAAGTCAAATGACCTTAAAAGGTATTATGTTTCTATTTAAGTTTCAGCAAACAATATAGTTTATAATTCCTTTAAAAATGATACATAGTAATCATATCTCATGATCATGATCCCGATATCAAAATAAATGCTTTCTCTACCAAACGAAGTTAAATTATTGAGTACCCAACTATGTGGATTAAAACCCGAATCTTGATAATAAATGACATAAGAATATATAATCTATTTAAAAAGGGTAACATTTATAGAGAACCTCATATATATACAGATTTATTCATCAATAAATAACCTCAGATACATGTAGATGATTCTAAATTCAACACATGAAAATAATTGTTAACATTGAGCTGACCTGGTTCATACATGGGATTCAATAAAGGAATAATAAATACATATTAAATCTATAATAGAGTTTCATAGTAGGTAATAATTACCCCCAAATGGGTGTGATGAGCCTAACCTCTAACCTCTCAAGCCGTGTGCCTTCAAAGGCCTCATTGGACAGATTTGATTGGTTGCCTTACTTTGGAAAATAGGTCCTCATCAACTCAAAATGAGCGTGGGCATGAGACTGTGGTGGGAAAAATACTAATTGTATGGTATATAATTATGTTATTATACATGAATGGGTTTTAAATAATTTAATAATGTATATGAATAAGTGAAATGAACATGGTCAGTTAACACAATTACCTCCTCTTTAAAGATTCACCTCTGAACCTCTCTTAAAGGACCCGAGAGATTAAATTTTATGAATACAATGACCTCTAGAAGGTATCTAATAAAATTAATAATATTTTTTGGTAGGTATTGGTTGACCTAAGTTGCTCAAGAAGTTAGAGGAAGAGAGGATAAGGGTTTCTTGACAAAGGATTGGAGAGGGGAACCCTTAGAATTACTTAAACTATAATGTTAATATAAATTAATTTTCATGTTAATATGGATCAAATTTTATATATTATGAATATAATAAAATATATGTATAAATAATATCATAAAATAATATTTATATAAGTTTAGGTGATATTTTAACCCTTACCTCTTTGCTTTAACCCTCATTAACCCTTTTTAGGATTACTGAAATTTCAATGTTTTCTGATATTTAGTGATCAAGAATGTTACTATAGAAGGAAAATTGAACTATAAGGGTAAATTGGTTAATATTATCAACTATATTTCATTCACTGGGCTAAAGATAATATTTTTATTAATTTTAATTTATTTAATATAATATTATTTAACATAAGATACCATTAAAGTCATTTTTAGTTCTATTCACATAGTTGACCTTAAAAAATTTTATAAAATAATGTAATTCTGATATAAAATTATAATATATCCCTAATAAGTTATATTTATCCATAACAAATAGTGGAACAACATAAATAATATATAAAATATTACTTTGTTTGTTTTTAAAATCATTTACATTTTTTCTATTATTTTCACAAGCACTGTTTCAGTGTTGCGTAATCATTTAAGATAAGTATTAGAACACATGAAAATTTTATAATATATTTCTCTTTAAATAAATTTAATTTCTTTGATATATTTCATTACACACAACATTGAGTTTACATGAACTGCTATATATTCTTAGTTACACCAGACCATTATAACCTAGCTGTTAAAATCAGCAGTATAAATATGAATAACATATTATGAAAAATATTTTTAATGGTTTTATATTAGGAAAATAATCTGATTAATATATAATACATAAGTAATCATTTTTTAGTAAATTCATTATATGTTTTTAAAATACTTTTTCTTCAAAAATGGTTTTTATGAATTTTTGTGCGCAAATATTATAATTAATTTCTACCACTATTAAAAATTTTATTTGAAAAAATTGGAATTATTTTCAGATTCATCATATAAAAATTAACAGAGTTTGAAATTTTGGAATTTTTCTGAAAAGATTATTTTTTGGTGTATATTAGAAAATAATGTTTTTATTGAAATCTTTCTTTTCATTTCAAGAATTTATAAACTTCCATTTTGTTTTTGTTTCACACAGAATTCGGGGATGACCTCCTGGATGGGAGATTCAAACGTTCTGATCGGTTTCTAGCGGGTTTGTTCGTAGAACCGGAAACATCCAATGATTCCATATCCTTTTGGACCTACTTTCCAAAGGTAGGTACTCATTAGCTTGTGGACTGATGAGGCTTAGGAATTTGCATTGGTCGAGAGGATGGGAGGTCGGACTCATCACACCTTTTTGAGGGGAATTATTGTCTACTCCGAGACTCTCTTTATAGATTTAAGTTATGTTCGTGAATCCTTATTACATTACCAAGTATAAAATGAGCTTTCCTTTAGTTTTAACAATCAATGATTAAATATGTAAGAAATTTAGAGAATATTTTATATGTATTCGAGGTTCTTCATCAATAGAGAATCATCTGTATCTATTTAGAGATTCTTGGTCAATGGTATCCTTCAAGACATTTATATAAAAGTATCTTCGTCATTATGATGACCAGGCTGGTTTTAAAGCCACTCAGTGGGGCAGTTGAAGTTTATCGTCATTCAGAAGGACCTGGATTATTTCAAAGTTGGGATCGAACCCATAAATGGGCTACCTACGTATCCTTTGTTTTGGAAAAGGAATCAGAACCCACATAGTTCTAGTAATAGAGTATGACGTTTATGATTGATGGCTCAAAGAATAATGTCATAATTACTTTTACACTCTAAGCTCACGTGAGTCATGCTCGGTGTGAGAAACAAGAGGTATTGGTAAAAAATTAGACAATTGTGCCATGAAAGATGCAATCATAAGAAATTGTTTGGGGCTTATGTATGTATGACTGCCCAGATAGATGAAGGATTAGTATTTACTTTTAGGGAGAAATCCCAAAAAAGGGTCCATAAAGGTATATGTGCTTTATGGAGATTTGAATACTCTAACTTGGGACTTATTCCTGAAAAGGAAACCCAAATTAGGAGAGGATTGATAATTGGGTTTTACTCCTGAGAAGGAATCCCATATCAAACATAATTTAGGACTGGTTAAGGGAAATTAAGGGACTTGGGGTTTACTCCTGAAGAGGATGCCCATAATTTATGACTCGGACTTACTCCTGAAAAGGAGGCCCAGGTTAGGGGACTTGGGGCTTACTCCTGAAAAGGAAGCCCAAGATTATAACTGAGTCTTATTCTTGAAAAGGAGACCCAGGTTAGGGATTAAGGTTTGGGGATTACTCCTGATAAGGATGCCCATATTTGAGATTGGGGCTTACTCCTAGGAAGGATGCCCAAATTAAGGGACTCGGGGCTTACTCCAAAGAAGGATGCCCATATTTGAGATTCTGATTGGGGCTTACTCCTGAGGAGGATGCCCATAATTTATGACTGGGACTTACTTCTGAAAAGGAGGCCCAAGTTAGGGGACTTGGGGCTTACTCCTGAAAAAGAAGCCCAAGATTATAACTGAGTCTTATTCTTGAAAATGAGGCCCAGGTTAGGGATTAAGGTTTGGGGCTTACTCCTGAGAAGGATGCCCATATTTGAGATTCTGATTGGGGCTTACTCCTAAGGAGGATGCCCATAATTTATTACTGGGACTTACTCCTGAAAAGGAGGCCCAGATTAAAGGACTTATAACTGGGGATTATTCCTGAAAAGGAGACCCAAGTTAAGGATTCCCTCATCTTAAAGGATGAGGTTGAATGAATGAACTCTCAATCTTTGGTGACATAAAGATGTATAAATCACTAGGTTTTGAGAGATATTCCACCGAATTTCTTTCAGATAAGGAAGTCAAATCAAGAAATCATGCCATAAATGGCTTTGAAGAGTATTTTGAAGACTAAATCTTGAATAAGAAAGGTGAAATGGCTTAAGAGGGGTAAAATGGGCAAGATGGGCACCCAAAAAAGGTAGGGGCGTGCAAGTCTTGAAAGGGACACAAGTCTTACGTGGGCGCGCAAGTATTGGTCGCGCAAGTATACTTGCGCGACATGTGGGGTACTTGCACGATTTTCAACCAGCATTAAAATACTTGAGCGACTCTTTCTTAAAGCCTTTAGAATCCTCTTGAGGTTCTCCCAGAAAAGGGACGTGCAAGTTCTATTGAAGGAATAAGGCAGCGCGCAAGTGTGACCAGTTCCCTTAAGGGCTGGCCATTCAGGCGCGCAAGTGTTGATGAGTTTCAACACTTAGGCCTTCCTCCCTCTCTTTAGATCTTCCGTTCTAGGTAAAAAATTACCTTAGAAGTGTTCCTGAAGCTTTGAGAAGAGACTTGGGTGTCAGGAGCTTCAAAATGAGTTTCTGGAAAAAGATCCCCTCGAATGGGGGGCCCACAGGGTCTATTTATAGGCAAAAGAAGGCCATGGGCGGTTACTGAGTGGTTATCACTTAGGGTGCGCAAGTCACTTGCACGAACAAGGTCGTCGCGCAAGTGGACTTGCGCGACAGTGATATAACTTGCACGGTGCAGTTTCTTTTTATCCTTTGTTCATGCCTTTGTCGATTTTTGATATTTTCTTCAAAGGTTGAATCACTTTGAGATCAAATATTCACCTTTTCCGATCTTTAGATTCTGTGACAAAAGGAGCGTCAACAAAAGTCCCACCTCATAGTTGGATCCGGAGAGAAATGAGGATTTGACTATGAGGAAATTGAATCCATCCAAAGTAAAAGGGGGGCGCGCAAGTCTTCAGCGCACAGAGGGCGGCGCACAAGTTTGCATCACGCAGGCCTTAAGCGCACTGGGTACGGTGCGCAGATAGGCCTCTTGGCCTATAAATACATGGCTTTTGCCCGTGTATAGCATCTGATCCCGAATTTCTCGAGCTCTCGCCGCGCAAGTCTTCCTCGCCGCGCAAGTCTCTTTTTCCACTATTCCCTCGCTGCTGTGCTACTGTAAAGGTAATAAGGCTTGCGCGGTGATACATGCGCGACAGAAACTTGCGCGGCATATGTAACACTTGCGCGACACCTCCATACTTGTGCGCCTTAATGCCTTAGCCATTTTTTTGATTTCTTTCACAACGTTTGTGAAAAATTAATTCATTTATAAATTAATTTATTCAACTCTTTGTGCAGAAGTAATGGATCTTAGACCCGGATTAATTGATGAACTCGCTAGCAAGAGGATAGATGATATGATGAATATCATTGGCCATGATTACTATACTGTCAAAGATAGCAATCTTCTAGATTTGGCTAAGTATCTGAAGAAATATCATCGCAACATTCCTCAAAGAACTTATCTACCTTTGTATGGCTATGGTCATCTACAAGAAGTCATTATTCCATAAATAAAGAATTATCTTCCATTTTCGTGGTTTCAGAATTATACCAACTTTGCTTCAGCAAATATCTCAAGTGGAGGAGTATTTCTAACTGCTGGAACAGTGGATAAGGCTTATGTGATGCATCATAGCCCTTGCACACCAGATCTTAAAAATCATACACTTGAGCTTCAACCACATTGTCATCCTTCAATCTTCCGAAATGCTCAGATGGATCAATCCAAAGGATGGAAGAAAATTTGGGATTTCCGTCCTGGGGGAGGTGTGAAGCCAACATGGATGTGGGCATACTGGGTGCGACAGACTTGCGCATAGTTTATCGAGGACCTGAAGAGAGCTGCCATATATGAGGCTGTCTGGGTTGGGAAAACATATGTTTATAGACATGATAACTTCGTGCCAGAGATACTCAGCCACTGGAGCCCAGCAACTAATTCTTTCCATTTGACTCATGGAGAAGTAGGTATCAGTTTGTGGGATGTCCACAAGATCTCATGGGCTCCAATTTTGGGTGATATGTATGATGAATTCATTCCTCCCAAGGTGACTTGGAATGATTCAGAGAAGACTACTGCTTTAGCTCGAGAATTATTTAAAATCTTCCACAGGCTCAAGAGTTCAGAGACCTCATTAACTCATTTTAGAAAAGATATTCATCCGGAAGAATGGATGAATGTGTTTCTTACTGAGAAGAAAGGGATGGATCCAAAAGAAAAAGGATCCAAGAAAAAGAAATCCAAGGATACCAGGCCCAGACGTCCTACCACCTGTCCAAAACCTGAGAATAGAGGAGCTCCTGGCACATTCTAGCCAACTCTAGAAGCAGGAGAGTTTTAAAAGTTGGGATATGAAGTGAATCAAATAATTCCAAAGAAAACTCGTCTGGCGGGTTTCTTGGCAATGTGGCTCAGTGTTTATCTCTTGCCGGTCAGGGATTCAAAGGGAGGTGTTAGGCCAGGGACCATCGTCATTGCGACAAAGTTGGCTGAGGGAAAAATGGTTGCGTTAGCTACCCCCATTTTAGCAAAGATTCACAGGAGTTTACTTCATGTCTTCCTGGGTAAATCTACTTTAAGAATAGTGGGACCATTCCAGGTTTTGTGGGGATAGATCACCACTCACTTCAGGACTTACAATGTATAGAATGGATTACAAATTCCTGGAAGATCTTTCAGACCGTCAGTGCAAGCATTCTCTGGAATTGCTCCATTAGATGTTAATGGTTATGACATGAAAGTAAGGCTGAGCATGTTTAAGGAATTCAACTTCTTTCCCTATGGAAGTCGGCCATCCGGGCGATTTGTTGATGATGGGACAACCCATTTGGATTTGAGGGCATACATGCTAGCTTGCAGGGATGGCGTGTTAGTAGCCAGGATTGATGGAGAAATCATATGTGAGGCCTATGCTCCATATAGATTTGCATGCCAATTCAAATGTTTGCAACAGATTGTTGTATCCCCTCCGGTACATGTTAGGTTAGAGCAACATCCGGTGGTTGCTTGACAACTATGGCTACTGACATCAAGAGAGAAGACTGGGGAAGTATTTGATCTACCAGTTGAAAAAGCGGCACATAATCTGACTACATTTTATGCCGAACACTGGATAGCATCATACCCCAAAGGGATATTGAATCACCCAGTATATCAAGTGGGAAAGAGGAAGAGGACTGTAGAGAAAGAAACCCTTCCTCATGAAGGTGACGCTTCTCCACCTGAAATAGGTTCAACAGTCTCTTCTTCTAGAACTGATTCATTGGATTATCATGATGGGGATGATGAGGCACAACCGGCAGCAAAGCGGTTTCGTGCCCGATATAATCCTCCAGACAGAATTAAAAGACCCACTCCATCAACTCCTGGTGAGTTATTTCATTGTAGTAATTTCAGTCACTGCTACTTTATAAATTAATAAGTCTTACTTTGTTATTCTCTATCTGTAGTTGCAGGAGCTGGGAAGAAATTAAAAAAAATTGTAGGACCTTCCTCACAACCTTTATATCTAAGACCAGAGGTTGTTCAGCTATGGAAGAGCTTATACTGTGGTACTGAGACTGCCTGGCTGGATTTGTGTGAGGGACTACAACTTCCTGGAATAGGAAATCTTGTAGCTTCTAAAAATCTTCAATATGGAGATAACCCCAATGAAGTGCGAGCTTACATCAGAGAGTTGGAAATGCTCATATATTCCACTGATGACTCGGTTCCTATCACCAGGCGGGTGAAGGAAATGATTGATCGTGGCACCACTGAGGGGGCTGGTGGTTCTGGAGATGAGGAATGGCAAGAGTACATGGCTCCTAAAGATGTAAGTTCTCTTTCCTTATTTTCTTTGCAACTTGATTTCAGTTGAAGCTATGATACTTAAGGAAATTATTTTCTTCATCTCACAGCTTGCAAAGAAAGGAACTGGGGTTCCATCGCCACAGTATAGCCCTGGTGGTACTGCTATAGGGGCTGCTGCTGATTCTCCTCACGAACCAGGCGAGATATCTCCAGGCCAGCATGCCATGAATGAGGCGTTGGACATAACCTTCCATTCGCCAATCCAAGTGCCTATAAGGGAGACCACTGGTACTCCAAAAAAACAAAAGAAGCAAAGGCAACGAAGGAGGAAATACATAGCTAAACGTTTCATTAGCAGCGGTAAGTCCTTCGAACAATCATGAGCTTATACCCATAATCATATGGTTACTCATATTTCTGAGGATTGCAGGGGCTTCTTCAATTTCCCCCTTGAGGGAAGGGACTGATCCTCTTTCAAAGGCCTTGGAGGGTGCTGTAGAACAATCACAAACCCAAACTGACTTGGTTTCTACTGGAGAAGAGCTAGCATCCATTCCCAGTATCCCTCCTACTGCTGAAGATGCTATCCAGGGTCAGGGGTTGCAGGACATAAGTCGGCAAGAAGATGTAGCAAATGCTCCCACTGGTGAGACTAACCAGGATTCTGAAATATCATTGGATGAAATGGTGAATCAAGGAATGACTTTCGAATAATTTTATGATCATGCTAAGTTTTCATGTGATTTAGAAGACCTTGGGCGTGAGTGCTACCCTTCGCCCAATTTTTTTTAAAAAAATTACTCTTCTAACCATGACTGAAAACAAAATGCAGTTTCTTCCGTAGAAGTTGCTGAACTGCCAATGCCTGAATAGGGTGTGGACATTGATGTCAACCCTACCATTGCAGAAACATTAGCTCAAGTAGAGATAAACCCAATAAACCCTCCTGAGACCCATCTTGAAAATCCTGTTGAGACTGGGAAAGATGGGGAGAAGTCTTCTCAGGTTGCTGAACCATCCTTGGGTAAGGGATAACAATATTTGTGATTGTACTTTATTCGCGAGACAATCTATTCTTTTGTTATCCTTTGAAGCTGACTAAATCTTTCAGTTAATCATGCAGGACCATCAACTGCAATGACTAGATCCAGAGGTGAGGCCTCAGCCTCTGCCCCAACAGGAATTGAAAGTGAAGAAGCACAAATCAGGGGGGAAAAAGCAGGACATGGCACTTCTTTAAGTGCACTAATTCCAGATTACATACCCCCCTCTGACGATGATATTGAATCAGATCCAGAGATTCTTAAAGCATTCAGCTTTTCACGACGTAAGGCATGGAACAACATATGGAACATCATATCTGGGGTGCCTTTAGAAGAGCTACCATCAAAAATTCCTCGATTTTCATCCCAATTTGTTATACTGGGACTTGGTGGTTTTGGGTATGAAAATATCCATGCCGCGGTGAAACAGATCATTTTCAGGAGGGAGAAAGCACAGACAAGTCGTGAAGATTTGACCAGAGTGAAATTTTCACTCAACATAGGAGAATTTGAGGCTGCGGTATCCCAAGCTGAGGCTGATTATGCTGCCAATATGAAGGATCTAAAGCAAGAAATCAAAGAAAAGGTCGTCCAGCAGGTGCAACTCCAGCAACAGTTAGATGCTGTTACTGGGGAACTTGATCAGCTTAATAAATCATTGGATGAAACTCATATGAATGGCATGAAAGCCATCGCAGATGCTAAGAAGGCACTTCAGCAAGCTGAAAAGAGTGAAGCTGGTCAAGTGCACGATCTTCAAGTAACTACTGATAAATCTCAGGATGCTATACATCAAATGAAGACTTATGTTGACAATATTCTGTAATTCTTGAAAAAGAGAAGAGACTCTAGTCTGTGGATGTCTTTCTATCTTCTGTGTATCAATGAAAAATACTTTTGTCTTCAATCATTTGTACCTGCATTCTTTCATTACCTGCTTCAAATTTACTTAAGCCAATGGGCCTAGTAAGCATAGTTTGATTTTTACTAGGATTATTATAAATAATCCTACAAACTTTGAACCTTTTAATTGCTCAATATTACCTAAATCATACAAAAATGTATATTTAGTGAGCTGGAACTTGACTTTTATTCAGAGTTCCTTTGTCTTTTGTGGGCAGTTTAAAGTCATGCATGCTGGACATAAAGGGGCTAATGTTTAAGGTCGAAATAGCTTTGACCGAAATGGATTAAAATTGATTCAATTCCTTGACAATTTATCTGAAAACATATTACCATACTCGAGTATGAGGGAGAAAATGTAAAATATGGCTTAAGAATATTTGAATCTGAGGAATGATATGAAAAAGAGCTAAAAGTCATTAGAAGAAGTAGTTTCCAAGAATAAAGTTACTATTATTTAACAAAACCCATTAGGGGGTTGAAATATGCAGGGCCACCTAAGGGCATTGGCTGCATGGTTAAATAAATAGCATCTTTCGGCTGACAAGTCTTTTATGTGGACTATTTATGCAAGGCCACCTATGGGCACGTGCTGCATAGTCAGGAAAAAGAACTCCCAGAAATTTACTTTCCTAGTGCTAAAAGCCAGTGAAAGTTAATGGAGATTCAAATTTTCTAAAGTATAGAGTTTGTTGTATGGAAAGAGGGACTTGAATATGGAGAAGATATTTCCAGACAAGATTATCGATGAACTGGGTGAATATCACTCCCATGAAGGTCTGACCCAAACACAGGGAAGAAGAATAAACCATAGACTTGAATACTTTCAGATCATGAAAAAGGATATGGGAAAAAATATGTTAAGGATGGCTATTTTTTGCGGATCCCTATATACTGTCGTTTAAGGCAAATAAGGACAAAAGAGGCATTCTTCCCAAGAATGAAGTTACCATCATTTAATAAACCCGTTAGGGGGTTGAATTATGCAGGGCCACCTAAGGGCATTGGCTGCATAGTTAAATAAAATAGTATCTTTTGGCTAACAAGTCTGTTATGTGGACTGTTTATGCAAGGCCACCTATGGGCACGAGCTGCATAGTCAGGCAAAAGAATTCTCAGAAGTTTGACATTTTTGTGACTAGAAGACATGAAAAGGGTTATGAAGATCTGGAAATATTTAAGGTTAGGATTATAACACATAAAGATGGGTATTGTCCAATGTATATAGAGATACATAGGTCAATGATAACCGTAATCATGTTGTGGCTGGGTCCTGAATTGAAATTTTGGACTTCACTACGTATCTCATAAGAATGAGAATCAAGCCATATGTAGTTCTTGAAATGCAGTTTAACGTCGTGCAAGACGAAAGTATGAGAAATCTTAGTTTAGGGTCATAGAATTCGGACCATAATAATGAATACACAGTGTGTGTTTCCATAAGGACTTTTCAACTAAGGGACTGAAAGTGAAATTTGGGGTTAGGCCCAAAAGACTTGGGGCTGGATTCGAGGGATACTCGAACATTCCTATGTATCACATAAGGATGGGAATCAAGCCCACGTAGTTCTAGAACAACCCTTTGAACAAATTTGGTTCGTACATGTGAAGGGTGAAAGGGGACTTTAGTGCAATGATGGTTTAACCTGAGATAAAAAATTTAGGCATTACCATGTATGCACGTAGTCTTTTTGAAATGAAACATGATTGAAAAATCAATTTCAATAATAGTTCTCTCTCAAATGAGGAGATCAAAGAATATTGTAGTTTATTGTCATACCGGACAAAAGTGTTGTATAGTTTAACATCGTATAACAAGGACGAAAGTGAATCAATGTAAAGATATTGATTCTAGGGGCGGTTTCACAAATCAACATCATATGAGATGATGGTGAACCAATGTGAAGAGATTGTTTTTGGGCTTGAACCCTGGGAGGTTGCCTACATACCCAGCCTGGAGGGCAAGGATCAAAGTCCATGTAGTTCAATTAAAGAATGAATTAATGATCAAGTTGTTCTTGGGGAAAATGATCTAATAAAAAATGTTGTTGGGACCTACACATGGTTAGCGGCCCAAAGAGAGTGTTATGGTTGAGGTTTTCTCTAAGCTCACGTAATTCATACTCGGTGTGAGAAACAAGAGGTAACAACAACCTTAACGATGCACATTTTAATGTCATGTATGACATATCAAGGGACTATGCAGTTTAAAGTCTTGCAGTTAGGAATATTGGTGCTGCACAGTTTAGTGTCATGTAGCATAGACAAAATACAGTATAATGTCATGTAGGACGTATTATGAATTTTCTGTACAGTTTAGCGTCATGTAGTTAGGACGATGGGAATAATAGATTTTAACGTCATATTGGACGAAAGGGGGACTATGCAGTTTTAATGTCATGCAGTGAGGACAGAAGAGTGCATCATTTTAACGTCATGTTCGACGCATTGGGGATTTTTTCTACAGTTTAGTGTCATGTTGGACAAAAGTGTGAATAGTTTAAGGTCATATAGGACCTTTGATGATTATATAGTTTAACGTCTTTCCGGATGTAAGGGACTTTTATACAGTTTAGCGTCATGTAGTTAGGACGTCACAGTTTAATGTCTTGCTGGACATAAGGGACTTGCAAATAGTTTATGGTCATATGCATGGACCAGGGATGATGTAGTTTAAGGTCATGCTGGATGGTTTAGGGAACTTTTTCACAGTTTAACGTTGTGTGGGACGAAGTTGCAGTTTAAGGTCATACTAGACCATTGCTATATAGTTTAACGTCATGTAGCAAGGACGAAATGGTACTGCACAGTTTAGTTTCATGTTGCAGGGACATGTTCTTTTCTACAGTTTAACGTCATGTTGGACGAAAGTGACTTGCAAATAGTTTATGGTCATATGGATGGACCAGGGATGATGCAGTTTAAGGTCATGCTGGACGGTTTAGGGAACTTTTTCACAGTTTAACGTCGTGTGGGACGAAGTTGTAGTTTAAGGTCATACTGGACCATTTCTATATGAACCAATTGTAAGATTCTTGGTTCTGGGGATCATATTTTGTGTTTATACAAAATATTTCTTCAGAAATCTGGCATTGGTTGGAGTCGTGATGAGTTCCCCATCCATTGAGATTAATGAATAAGCTTCATTGGAGTAGACCTTATGTATTGAATAAGGTCCTTCCCATTTTTGGTTCAATCTTGGGAGGCTTCTTTCTTGGTATCATTGGTGTTCTGAGAACCAATACCAATTCTCCCTGAACGAATGAACGAAGACGAACTTTTTTGTTAAAAGCTCGTGCTATTCGATTCTGATAGATTTCTAAGTGGTGCAAAGTGCACAATCTTTTCTCATCTAACTGTTCCAATTCATTCAATCGCTTTTGGGATTTCTCATCTGTAGATAACTGATCACAAATTGCTACTCTGAGTGAGGGCAATTGAACTTCAATTGGAAAGACTGCTTCTGTTCCATATATCAACGAATATGGAGTTGAGCGCATTGCATTGCGGGTGGTAGTCCGATAAGCCCATAAAGCATGAAAGAGTTTATCAGGCCATGACCTCTTATCTTTATCCACCATCTTTTGCAGTATATTTGAAAGAGTCTTGTTAAAGGCTTCTATTTGGCCATTGGCCGCCGCATGATACCGAGATGAATGGTTGGATTTAATGTTGTATTCTTGATACAATTTCCTCACCTCAAAAGAACAGAAGTTGGTGCCGTTATCCGTCAATATGGTATGAGGGACACCAAATCTAGTAATGATGTTAGATTTGATGAAGCTAACAATGCATTTATAACTGACTTCTTTGAGAGGTACTGCCTCTGCCCATTTGGAAAAGAAATCAGTAGCAGTAAGAATGTACTTAAACTGCTTGGCCGTAGCTGAAGGGTAAGGTCCCACCACATCCATTCCCCATGTGGCAAATGGCCACGAGTATTTAGATGTATGAAGCAACTCTGGAGGTTGATGAATGAAGTGGGCATGTATTTGACATGAATGACACTTCTTTTTGAAATCAACACAATCTTGTATCATTGAAGGCCAAAAGTATCCAAGCCTTCAAATTTGATCAGACAATCTATGTTCAGACTGGTGGGCACCACCGACTCCTACATGCACTTCTTTCATGACATCCATTGTCTCTTCACCATCAATGCATCTGAAGAGAACTCCATCAAAACCACGTTTGTAGAGAATTTTCTCTAGGTGGTTTGGACTATCATAAAGAGTGAAATTGATCACACGTCGCCGGATTTGTTCTTTCTCGGCTCTATCAGGTGGAAGTGTTCCATTTTGAAGGTATTCCCTGATAGGTGACATCCATCCGGTATTATGACCATACGGTTCAGGAATGGGACTAATTTCATTAATTTCCTCTGTTCTGGCTTGAACATAAGGTGAAATTGCACGACGGTGGGCAATACTGATGGTTGTCTCATCCCGATTTGGATCTGCTAAAGCTGTGGCTATATTAGCCAGTGCATCAGCTTGAGCATTTTGTGATCTTGGGATATAAGAAAACGTCGGTTTTGAAGGGAATTCCGCCATTAAATCTCTGACGTAATCATACAAAGGGATTAATTCTTCTTTTCTGATGGAATAATCCCCATTGACTTGTTTGATTACCAGTTCTGAATCACCTTTCACCTTTAAGTGATTCACTTGTGCTTGGAGCGCTAACTCCAAGCCTGTAATGAGAGCTTGGTATTCGGCTTCATTATTGGTACCACCTTCCCACAATAAAAAGTAATAAGGTAGCACTGCCTTATCTGGAGAAATGAGCACAATTCCTAAACCAACTTTTTTGAATTTAGGATTTTCCATTTTCTTCCCTGTTGGACTTCTGGAAGCACCATCAAAATACATTTCCCATGTTTGAGGATTCTATTGAATAGAGAAAACTTCCTCATCAGGTAGTTCAATATCTGAAGACGTGTCTTCCATTGAAGGATATTCAGCCAGGAAATCAGACAGAGCTTGGCCCTTTATTGCCTTTTGAGATACATACTGAATGTCGAACTGCTGCAAAATGACTGCCCACCTTGCTAGACGTCCTGTAAGCATTGGACGACTAAGGATGAATTTGACCGGATTATTGCGAGATACCAATTGGACCTCGTGATGTTGCAGGTAGTGTCTCAGTTTCTGTACTGCAAAGATTAATGCCAGGAAGCACTTCTCAATACTTGAATACCGGGTTTCTGCTTCAAGCATAGTTCTACTGAGATAGTAGAGGCTATTTTCATTCCCAACATCATTCTTTTGAACAAGAAAGGAACCCAATGATCACTCTAGAGCTGTCACATAGAGGATAAGTGGTCTCCTATCAACAGGTGGCATGAGTACTGGTGGACTCAAGAGGTATTTCTTGAGAACATCAAATGCTTCTTGACATTCTTCAGTCCACTGGTAAGTGACTCCTTTCTTCAATAATTTGGTAAAGGGTAAACTTTTGCCTGCCAATTTGGCGATGAAATGCCGAATATATGCTAAGTGTCCTTGAAGTCCTCTTAATTCTTTCAAATTCTGAGGATGTGACATACCAAGGATTGACTTGGTCTTCTCAGGATCGACTTCAATACCACGATGGTGTACGACAAAGACGAGAAATTTTCCTGAGGTTACCCCAAAAGCACATTTTAAGGGGTTCATCTTCAAATTATGTTGTCGAATCTTGTGGAATATGACTTCCAAATCAGCCAAGTGATTAGAACGTTGTTTGGATTTAACCACAAAATCGTCTACACAGCATTCAACAAACTTCCCTAAGAAAGGTTTGAAGATACGATGCATGGCACGTTGATATGTTGCACCTACATTCTTTAAAACAAAGGGTATCACCCGGTAACAAAACACACCTTGAGGAGCTCTGAAGGCTGTATATTCCTCATCCTCTGGGACCATTCAGATCTGATTATATCTGGAATATCCATCCATGAAAGAAATTACTTCATAGCCAGCCGTTGCATCAATTAAGATTTCTGTAATCGGAACTGGGAAATCATCTTTAGGACAATACCGATTAAGATCTCTGAAATCGATGAAAACCCTAATTTTTCCGTTCTTTCTCTTTACAGGGACAATATTAGCCAACCACTTGGGATACTGAACTTCTCTGACGAAGTTAGCTTTGATCAGCTTATCCACTTCAGCTTCAATTTTGGAAGCATAATTTGGGTGTGTTCTTCTCGCGGCTTGCTTAAATCCTCGATGTTCTTTTGGTAAACCCAAATGATGAGTAGCAACATCAAGATCAAGCCCAGGAATTTCTGTATAATTCCAATCAAAAATATCTTTATTTTGCTTCATAAAATAAATATACATCTCTTGCTCTTCAAGGGTCATGGCCGCACTAATTAAAGTGGGGCGTGGATCTTTCTCTGTACCCATATTTACTTCTCTGAGTTCATCCACAGTGGTAGAGATACCCTCTTCAAATGCTGGAGGAGCATCTCTAAGATCTTCCTCTTCCTCTTCATCACGTGCTATTTCTTCCGTTTCTACTTGCAAAGTAGATGACAAAACTAAATTCTCATGATCATAAGAGATGCCAAAATTTTCACATTTTGAAGAAGAAGCTTCCATTTCCGACCCTATTAATGATAAAGGGTCTTCTTTGGGAAATAAAGAGAAGATGATGGATTGAGAATCGACATCATTATTCACCTCTGATGTTTCTATAACTTCTTCTGGCCTGATTGGCGAAGTATAGACTTGTTGGACTTCAGCAGATGAAATGAAAACATCATCACTTGTGCTTTCATCAATGTTTGGTAGGTTACCAATTTCTCCCATGTTGTCTGGCTCGATTGACGTAATTGAAATTATGGATCTTTCCATAAGAGTATTTTGATTTGGGCCTATTTTTTAAATTTGACTGATAGGTAACACATAATCTGTACTCACATGTGTAAATGGATTTATTGGAATTTTCTCCAAACCATATAGAGCATTGAATTTGGTAATTTCCTTCATTGTAGATTTTTCTCTTCCCTTCACGTGATAAAATTCCGCCTCAATGTATTGAGACTCACATGTCTTGAACGGGGCCTTATCACCATACAATGTTCCAACTTGACCATTGAAATAGTATTTGAGACATTGATGGTATGATGAAGGAATAACTGCTTGCTGATGTAGCCAGGGTCTTCCAAGCAAGAGATTGAAAGCTGAGTCTTGATGAACAATCATGAAATCCGAATTGGATACAAGATCTCCAAACTGAGTTCTAAGTGTAACTTCTCCCAGTGGTTCTTGTTCATTTTTATCATATCCTTGTAACATCATGGTAGAAGGAGATAAATCAGATTCCGTGAGGCCCAATCGACGAAGTGTACGAATGGGCATGAGGTTGACTTATGAACCATTGTCAATGAAAGATCTTCGAATATCTACACCATTGACTTTGCCAGATAAGTACAAAGGTTTTATGTGCCCATTCACAACATCATATTCATCTTTATCAGTAAAAAATATCACTTCATGGCATTCTGCAGGATTATTCTCTATGTGATAGACTTCAGTTGCAGCAATTTCAGCTTCAAACTCATGAGGACTTGACAAAGCTTTGATGAATGATTCCTGAAGATCTTTTGACATATTCAAAGCATCCAAAATTGATAACTTGGCTGGTACTTGGGCCAAGTGTTTCAATATATCATACTTTTGATCTAGAGGTCTGCGTTTCCCAACAGGAATATGCGGTTTAGTAGGTACCTTGGAAGCAGATGCTTTGGAAGCTGATGCATCTTGTATTGAAGTTGACAACATCCTTGGTTTGGAATATTAGACTGATTAGATCCATTTACTTGCTGAGATAAAGAAGATGGAACCTTTAATCAGTCTTCCAAAATAACTGTGCCAAAACTGAGTTGGCCATTGGCAGAAGAACTTGCTTGTTCTTTTTGAGCTCGCTGAAGGGCTCTACCACGAGTTTCTGCTGCATATACAGTGCTAGCAGGGGTAGAATTAGAGTAGTGGCTTCGGAAAGATCCATGTCTTCCCCTGTATCCTGAACCTCTAGAACATCCTCGGATTCCATTATTTGATACAGGGAATTCAGGCTCATCAAGACTGGAATATGGATCTGTTAATTGAATCATATTAACAGAACCAAAGATTAACTCTTCGTCTGATAAAGACTTTGCCTGATTAGCCTGTTTAGTCTGTGCCGTTTGGTGGGGCGGTGCCCGTGGTTTTGAAGTAGATGGCATGAAATCTTCCAGTGTCAAAGACAACTTAGGCCTCGATACATACTCATCTTCTTCTGATTCCTCTTTCTTCTTTGAATTGCGCTGCCCTTTTGAGGATTTGTCTTTTGATGGAGGCTTCACTTCAGATTTTTTAGGAGACACAATTGGCTTCTTCAATTGTGTTCGCAAAATGTCATGGGTCTGATTGATTGTCTTTCTGACCATCCAATCATCATATTTTTGCGCAGTTTTGATTTTGACTTCCTGCCACTTGCCTCTTTCCTCTGGATCTGTAGCGGTAATACACGCTACATGAGCTGAAGAACCCTTCAATTTGACTTGTCCCAAGTCGACCATCTTTTGCAGGAGGTCTTTAAAGACAAAACACTCCTGGATGGGATGACCCAACATTTGATGAAAGGGACAACAATTGGGACAATCTTCATCTCCTTCCTTGTTTGGCCTCTTGGGCACTGGTAATTGAACCAAATTATTTTCCAGAGCTAAAATGAAGTAACCAAGAACTTGCTCACTTCGGAAAGAGTATGTTTTACTCTTCAAATCCTCAAATTGTTTTCGTCGTTGATCTCTTTGATCATTTGGATGAAACGACCTTTGTTGTTGGCGTTCAGGAGGTGGAGCCCTTTGAGAAGATGAAGGTTTTGAAGTAGAAATAGGTACAGGTGCTTGTTTAAGCATAACTGTAGCAGTTTATGCTTTACCCATTCTCCTTCCTGGAACTGATGGAATTACACGAGATTTAACCTTAGCTTGTATAAGGGAATCTTCAATCTGTTGAGTGATTGAAGTAAGGTCTCGAAACCCTCCTGTGTATTTCACAGGGATCAATGGCGTGCGTAATTCGTCACGCAAATTTGCCACACCGATTGGCAACAGTTCCTCCTGAGGGAGTGCTAAACTCAGGGAATACGTTAATCCCTTCCAGAGAGCAATGAAATCAGAGACTCTTTCATTCTCCCTTTGCTTGCAGTTTGTAAGATCGAAAACTGTCATTTTTGGCAAAGTTGAGCTGAACTGAAGAAGGAATTTTTGACGAAGATCCTCCCATCCGATGATTGACTGGGATTGCAAGATTGTATACCAGACAAAAGCTGGTCCTTGCAAGGTTCACACGAAGCATCTGAGTTTCACTGCTTCTTGCTGCTCTGGAGTTCCCATCATAGGATCACAACAAGACACGTAATGCGTCAAATGTTGTTTAGGGTCTCCTGATCCATTGAAAGTAGGGAAAACAGGGTTTCCAAAACTGGATGGAGGAGAAATTAAATCTACCCATTCAGGGTAAACTTTCTTTTCTGGTTGAACTTGCGCCTGTTTCCTTCCATAGTTTCTAACCGAGCTGTTAATGACTCAATAGTAGTTATTAACTTTTGAGAAACATCAGGTCGAAATTGGTTTTGGGTAGGTGCAATGAATGGATCTTGGACAGACGTGGTGGTTGGTGCTGCAACTGATGGTTGTGCTGCCAACCGTTGTTGCGTTTGACCTGTAGGATTAGACCTCTGAGGGTGTACTGATAAAGGAAAATATTCCTTATCCATCTCAGTAGTTACAAAAAATTCCTTCGGCTGTCGGACTTCAGCATTCTTAAGAAGAAGACTACTCTGAAGTAGTTCTGCATTCAACCTTCTTAATTCTTTCATTTCTTCATCCTGTTGTGCAAACCTTTGCTCTAATGAGAGCGATTGACCTTCTTCATAGGAAGGATATGTAACCTGATTCTTTCCCTTCCCTTTGTTGGATATCTTTTGGAGGGAGGGAAGTGTATTACCTAGGTTCTGAGTAATCCTTTGACTTCGTGTACGTACACCTTCTTCATTTGTATTGGTACGTACATTTTCTTGAGCAGGACGCTCTTCATCTGAGTCCCCTGAGTGAACATCCTCTGGTGGATTAGCAACAACAGCATTGATGACATTGATTGATGCATAATGCATCACATCCCTTCTATCAACATTTCTGTGATATTGTCTTCTTTCATGTCTTTGACGAGACATTTCCTTTTGTTGATTCAATCTTTTAGGAACTTCTTGACGAGCTATAACTTGGAGGGAATCTCCTGATAATTTGGCTCTTCGTTCCTCTTGTGGATTCTTCCCCAATCGAAAAAAGACTGACATTCTCTGAGGAGGGGATTGATGATTTGAAAGAGTCCCCAGTCTCAAGAACTGGGGATGTTCCTGCTACTTCCGCTCAACTCCTCAAATCCCATTTGTTGACTCTGAGGGTTGGTTTAGAGAAGTCCCCAGTCTGACAAGCTGGGGTGTCTCTTGACATGCTATGTCTGAGATCTTCTTAAAATCTCTCTTGATCTTGAAAATCTTAGTTCGGAAATTAGCTGGATGCATTAACCTGTATCCACTTTTATCACCTGGTTCAACAAACCGTTGGATGATTTCCGAAACTTCTGTCATTTGATGACGTGTTTGCTCTATACGAGAGGCTTGTGCAATATTCTCGCCTACTTGATATAGGAGCAATTCAACAACTTGTTCTTTATATGCTTGAATTTGAGAGGAAGTAGTTGAAGCATGTTCTTGAGCAAGCCTTTGATTATGAACAAAGCCCATTGATTGTGGACGGCCATGGGCAATAACATTTCATGAGACCATTTTCGGCGGGCTTTGCTGACTGGAAAGCACTGTGAAATGTAGTGCTCCGTGAACACCCCATCCTCTGATATGAACATCAGATGGAGCATTGGAAATTAACTGACACAATTTTCTTAGTGCGCCAAGGCATGAACGTTGAAGGGTTCTCTGTTGCTTTTCAGCCTTCAGATACCAATAGACTAATAGAGATGCCAAATCAATCTGACGTTGTAGCCCTTCTATTATCTTAAGATGATTTTCATATTCATCATAAGATAATACCTTCTTCTTCAATTCACAAAGAGTTTTCCATATGTTGATACAAATATCATGGATTCCATCATCCATCAACATTTTTGGAATGTCGTACTGGGAGTCAGCCAAAGGCCAAAACATGACTGGTACCTCACCTTTTGCCAGTTTTTTCCTCATGTTCAGCATTTCCCCTTTATCATTAAATGAAGATTCTTCTACCTGTTTTGACCAGAGTTGGTGTTTCCTTGTTGCTTCATCGGATTCAACAAGATTGGTAGATAAATCATTGATCAAACTAGAAGATGCATGACTTAGGGGTGGTTCGGAGAATGAACTACACCCTGGGCTATCTTCTGATTGAGAAATTATTTCACTTGTTAGCGATAAAGCATCAGACATGACTGGTTTTGCATTTGCAAGTGCCTCAAGATAAGAGGGCTTTCTCGGCACTACATTGTCCACTGGAGTATTTTCCAGGCAATGTGAATCACTACTGCGGAGAGGACTTTCGCAGCGAAGTTCATCATCATGGGGAAGACCACCATAATGGGTTACAGCAAAAGATGAGATCTCTTGCTCCTTGGTCTTCTGACCACACAGAGGGTTCCTGTGGCTCTCATCTGAAGAAGAAACTTCAAGATTGACCAAATTTTCATGAAGCAAGCCTTCACTAGGAAGTGTCTGTTGAAGACCTTCAGAATTAATGTTCCCGTTATTGGGAACTGAGGGAGTAGAATCTTGAATTCCGACAGATAAATGTCTGAGGGATTCAAGAACTCCAGCATCGAGCAAGGACTTGTTGCAGATTGTCCTTTGATCTCCTGACTGTGCTGGGCGGATCTTTTTCATAGATGCCTTCTTACTCACTTTGGAAACCACTTGTTGACGAAAGTGGTTACTCTGAGCAGGTGTATGTGCCTGATCTGGAAAAATGGTCAGGTTAGGCTGACGATCTCCACTCAAATCAGGTGTATGTGCCTGACTTGGTTGTCCGTATGATATGGGGGATTATTCCCCATAACCCTCTTGGACTGGAACTGATGTGTGTGTCTGTTCCGGAGTGAATCGTTGATGTGTCACTCCACTTCTAGGGATAGATTTATGTGTCTGTCCCTGAGATGATGATGAAGCTATTATGATATCCTGGCAAGCATCCAGAATATGAGCAGGAATTTGCTTCTGCTCTTTCACCATTGACAAAATATGCTTGGTGACTTCAGCCGCCGGAATGGGGATATACATCCATTCCGGGCTTGGAGTAGGTGTATGTGCCTGCTCCTGTCATCCTTTTCCTATCAGTGAATCGTGACAGTACTCAAGTGTGGAGGCAGAGAGTTGAGTCTTCCTCCTGTTTGTCGTCGGGGATTTCCGACTGAATTCTCCGTGCACTACCAAGCGAGACTGTTGGTAGGCTTGATTAGTATTAGCAGGTGTATGTGCCTGATGATTACACTTTGCCAAACGCGGTTGACGAGATCCATCATATGTAGTCATACGAGCCTGTTGACTAACTGGTGATGTATAAGCAGGTGTATGTTCCTACCTATAGTACTCCGCCGGAATTGCCTGGCGGGATTGGCTTGATGCTGCCAGACGAGTCTACTGGACAACGGAATTAAAATGGGCAGGTGTGTGTGCCTGCTCATTGTTTGCCACCAAGTTAGTTTGGTGGACTTCTCTGGAGATGGCAGGGATGATAACCTGCCCGTTGTTAACCGGATTCCGTCTCTGGCGGTTCATCTTTCCTGCTCGGGTTCGAGGAACCTGAGCTGAATGCCTGGAGTCGGTACCCTCATCATGTTGAGGGTGCACTACCGCACGAGTCTGGAGGCGATTGTTGATGGGAGCCCTCAGGAAGGACTTCTGTCTTTTTGAATTAAGGCCCTGAGGGACCTGCTCATTCACTTCCTCGTAGTAAGGGAGTGAATGGAAATTGCGTTCCGGGGATAACGACCCGAAACGGTTGGAGACAGTAGGCAGCACCGCCTACTTCTTGATTGTTGGCCACCATTGTCCGGACGACCAGGTAGAGTTGTTAACTTAAGGGATTGTCGAGCGGCCTCCAGAGTTGGGATAGTACCATTGCGACGGTACTCCTTAACCAGTGCATTAGAAACCCAGCGTTGAAGATGCTGAGTTGGTGATGTCATCCTTAGAGCGGACGACGTTCCAGCAGGAGTAGCAGCATTGGTTTTCACAGCAGCAGACCTCATAGTAGAGGTGTTCACAGCAGCAGTATTCATAGGGGTGAATTTAAGGAAAGCCATTTTGCAGAAGATCTTGAGAAAAGAGTGCCTGTTCCATATAACAGACATAATCAAGATGAATCCGGCCACTGCATCTTTTGTATGAGCACATGTCAATGATTGCTTTGTTGGCCCAAGGGGCCTAACAAATAAGAAGAACATCACTTTAACTTGGTTAAGGATTCACGTCAGGTTTACCATTTTTGTTTCGCAAGGAATTTGGAGATGACCTCCTGGATGGGAGATTCAAACATTTCGATCGGTTTCTAGCGGGTTTGTTCGTAGAACCGGAAACATCCAATGATTCCACATCCGTTTGGACCTACTTTCCAAAGGTAAGCGCTCATTAGCTTGTGGACTGATGAGGCTTAGGAATTTGCATTGGTCGAGAGGATGGGAGGTCGGACTCATCACACCTTTTTGAGGGGAATTATTGTCTACTCCGGGACTCTCTTTATAGATTTAAGTTATGTTCGTGAATCCTTATTACATTACCAAGTATAAAATGATCTTTCCTTTATTTTTAACAATCAATGATTAAATATGTAATAAATTTAGAGAATCTTTTATATGTATTTGAGGTTCTTCATGAATAGAGAATCATCTGTATCTATTTAGAGATTCTCGGTCAATGGTATCCTTCAAGACATTTATATAAAAGTCTCTTGGTCATTATGATGACCAGGCTGGTTTTAAAGCCACTCAGTGGGGCACTTGAAGTTTATCTTCATTCAGAAGGACCTGGATTATTTCAGAGTTGGGATCGAACCCATAAATGGGCTACCTACGTATCCTTTGTTTTGGAAAAGGAATCAGAACCCACGTAGTTCGAGTAATATAGTATGACGTTTATGATTGATGGCTCAAAGAAGAATGTCATAATTACTTTTACACTCTAAGCTCACGTGAGTCATGCTCGGTGTGAGAAACAAGAGGTATTAGTAAAAAATTAGACAATTGTGCCATGGAAGATGCAATCATAAGAAATTGTTTGGGTCTTATGTATGTATGACTACCTAGATAGATGAAGGTTTAGGATTTACTTTTAGGGAGAAAATCCAGGAACAGGGTTTATAAAGGTATATGTGCTTTATGGAGATTTGAATACTCTAACTTGGGACTTATTCGTGAAAAGGAAACCCAAATTAGGAGAGGATTGATAATTGGGTTTTACTCCTGAGAAGTAATCCCATATCAAACGTAATTTAGGACTGTTTAAGAGAAATTAAGGGACTTGGGGTTTACTCCTGAAGAGGATGCCCATAATTTATGACTGGGACTTACTCCTGAAAAGGAGGCCCATGTTAGGGGACTTGGGGCTTACTCCTAAAAAGGAAGCCCAAGATTATAACTGAGTCTTATTCTTGAAAAGGAGACCCGGGTTAGGGATTAAGGTTTGGGGCTTACTCCTGACAAGGATGCCCATATTTGAGATTGGGGCTTACTCCTAGGAAGGATGCCCAAATTAAGGGACTCAGGGCTTACTCCTAAGAAGGATGCCCATATTTGAGATTCTGATTGGGGCTTACTCCTGAGGAGGATTCCCATAATTTATGACTGGGACTTACTCCTGAAAAGAAGGCCCAGGTTAGGGGACTTGGGGCTTACTCCTGAAAAGGAAGCCCAAGATTATAACTGAGTCTTATTTTTGAAAAGGAGACCCAGGTTAGGGATTAAGGTTTGGGGCTTACTCCTGAGAAGGATGCCCATATTTGAGATTCAGATTGGGGCTTACTCTTGAGGAGGATTCCCATAATTTATGACTGGGACTTACTCCTGAAAAGGAGGCCCAGATTAAAGGACTTATAACTGGGGATTATTCCGGAAAAGGAGACCCAGGTTAAGGATTCTCTCATCTTAAAGGATGAGGTTGAATGAATGAACTCTCAATCTTTGGTGACATAAAGATGTATAAATCACTAGGTTTTGAGAGATATTCCACCAAATTCCTTTCAGATAAGTAAGTAAAATCAAGAAATCATGCCATAAATGGCTTTGAAGAGTATTTTGAAGACTAAATCTTGAATAGGAAAGGTGAAATGGCTTAAGAGGGGTAAAATGGGCAAGATGGGCACCCAAAAAAGGTAGGGGCGCGCAAGTCTTACGTGGGCGTGCAAGTGTTGGTCGTGCAAGTATACTTGCGCAACATGTGGGGTACTTGCGTGATTTTCAACCAGCATTAAAATACTTGAGCGACTCTTTCTTAAAGCCTTTAGAATCCTTTTGAGGTTCTCCCAGAAAAGGGATGCGCAAGTTCTATTGAAGGAATAAGGCAGCGCGCAAGTGTGACCAGTTCCCTTAAGGGCTGGCCATTCAGGCACGCAAGTGTTGATGAGTTTCAACACTTAGGCATTCCTCACTCTCTTTAGATCTTCCGTTCTAGGTAAGAAATTACCTTAGAAGTGTTCCGGAAGCTTTGAGAAGATACTTGGGCATCAGGAGCTTCAATCCAAGTTTCTGGAAAAAGATCCCCTCGAATGGGGGGCCCAGAGGGTCTATTTATAGGCAAAAGAAGGCCCTGGGCGGTTACCGGGCGGTTATCACTTAGGGCGCGCAAGTCACTTGCGTGACCAAGGTCGTCGCGCAAGTGGACTTGCGCGACAGTGATATAACTTGCGCGGTGCAGTTGCTTTTGATCCTTTGTTTATGCCTTTTTCGATTTTTGATATTTTCTTCAAAGGTTGAATCACTTTGAGCTCAGATATTCCCCTTTTCCGATCTTTAGATTATGTGATGAAAGGAGCGTCAATAGTTTTAAAATGGATTCAATGTAAACAAATTTCATTATATTATTAATAATATTATTATGATCATTGGACTAAATTTTATCTTTGATTTTGGCATAAAATCATTTTACACATAATGAAAACATTTTGGTTCTAGAAAACTCATTTTCATCATGTTTTACAAGTTTAATTTTAAACTAAAATCTTCTAATTATGTGAAATTAATTTGATAAAAATGGATTATATATTTTTAATCACCATGATTAATAAAATTTAATAGGGTCAAATTAATTTTTTTCATTATGGATAGTAAATGTGGTAAATATTTTCCACTTTGGTAAGGGTAAATGAGATTATATTGGGATAAAACTATTGGGGTAAGACATTAAAATCTATTTAATACTTAAGTTTATCATATTTTATGAGTGTATTGTTACCAAATATATGTTAAATGTGTTAAATAAGGCATTTTATGACATTATATATAATTATTGAACCCAAGATTAACTTTTTTGAAAGATAAATTATATTTTATTCAAAATTAAAAACTATTTTTGAGTCGTTGTAATTAATGTAATAGTTTTAATATTCTATTGTATCCCGTGTTTTGAACTATTTGAGTAACACTAAGTTTATTTGAATTTACATTTGGTGGATGGGAAAAATATAAAACCAAGATTCATAGTGAAATTACAAGATTTTAAAGTCATTAAAATGTAGCTTTTGGATGGGGATTGAGGCCTGTTAGGTGTCTCAGAATACCAGATGATTTTTAGGATCTTTAGGATTTGAATGATTAATTTTGGGAGACACAGCCTTGGGTGAATAGTAGGTTCAGGATTAGTTCTAATCATGTGGAAAGACTAGGTATCCTTTTTGTTAGGGAACATATTTTTTAATAGTGTGGGGGGTCCAGTTAGCAATGTATCTTAGTATAGAGGTTTTGAATAACTCCAATACTTTTCTCATAGTTTTTCTAACCATGCACTAAAATCATGTAGGGGCATGGGTGTGCTTGGGTAGTAGCTCTGCACAGTTGGCGCATGGTTGGTAAACTGTTTGACTCAACCATATGGTAGGGAGGTTCTTTCGATTGTGGAACCACACACTTGGAACATGATTTTCCTAACTATTTTGCCTAACCAAAAAAAATTTTAAAAGTGAAAAAAGTAAAATTTTCCCCTGCAACCTTGAATGGGATTTTTTCCCATTTACTCTTCATTCATTCCTAACAGCTCTCCCACATTACCTCCTCCATTTTTTTCTTTCATGGGATAATATCCTTAATCATTAGTATGAATAAAATGAAGTCAAATATAATAGAAATATAGGGGTGAGTCTACGATTCTTATAACCACTATTTTTAGGTTCTATTATCTTTTTTTCATGATGATTGTGTGACTTAATATTCCCTATTTTTTGGGAATTCTTTTAGTTCTTCATTTAATCTTATTTCAGATTCAGTCCAAGGATAATAATGGATGATTGAATCTTCCTTGGTATAAGGAAGGTAGTATATATTCCTTTACCTAAAAGTCTCAATATTTATAAAATTGTTTTTGTTCTGCTAACTGATAGAAATTATGTGTGTTTCTCCTAAATTATGAAATACCTTTAATTAAATGGAATGAATATAACATTGATTTTATTTAAACCACTAGACATGGTTGGAGGTTGTCTACCCCAACTATAACCACCCCATACGGTGTGTTTCTTAAGTATCTTTTACCATTATTCTGTATTTTTTCATAAACCATTTATTAGGTTGTGTTAAATTTTATATCTTAAATTAGTTAGTTAAATTGATTTAAATGTAATGTTTATGGTAAGGTCATATAACTTGACCTATATTGAGTTATGAGGTATTACCTTAGTTAATATGGGACTTAATGAAATATGATACTCCTATACTTAAATTTATTTGACCAAGACTATGATTCCCTTGATTCCATCAGAGGTTAATGGCCTTGATTTCAACCACCCCTTAAGGTGTGTGAAATTAAATGATCTATGTAACCATTCTTACCTATGTAACCAAACACCCTCCAATGGTATGTTTGACTTATCCTTAATGTTTGATTGACTAAATGTAATGAAATGAAATGTGAACGGGATGACCTTCTCACTTGGAATTTTGAGCACTTATAAATGAAATGATTAAAGAATGATTGTATTGTAAAATTGGCATGGATATTCTCATAATTTATGTTTAATTATTTAATGTAATGTACCTATTTACTTGTTATTACTTGATAAGTACTTGTATTTTGAAAAAAACTATATATGGTAAAGTAAGGAACATTGAATGAGTGAATTATGAATTACTAAGCGATGATGGACATGACACTCCTAATAAATTAATTAAAAATTTTGGACATGGTGTTCCTAGATATTTATTTGAAATTTTTGGACATAAAGTTCCTCATTATTTATTGGTAATTATTATACATGATGTTCCACTCTCCCTATACTCTGAATATTAGGCATGGTGCTCATCATATTTTATTTTAAATTGTTGGACATTTATCTTTTATTAAGAATCATTGTACATGATGCTATACCCCCTTAATTTTTATGTTTAGATTGATAATACTTATATAGATATTAAACCCCATATAATTATAATTTACATAGATTCATGGGTCATATACTGTGGTTCCAAGGTCCATTTAAAAAATGATAAAATGCTTAAATACTTTTCAGCTTATCCCAAAGTAGGAATGGCCAGCCATGTGTCTAATGAGGAACCTGAGATCAACATGGGTTATTTCTTAAACAATTATTTATTTCTTATTATATGTTCACACTATATATATTATATTCAAATATTGGATTTTCATTTGACTTATTTGGTGGTGGCCTACTCTGTTTTACTCACACCATGTCCAGGCCACCAATTGGTACCTAAATATATCTCCCTACAACAAGTTTGGGATTGGATTTTGCTTCTTTACTATTGTATCTTCTAGGATTGGACTTTTAATGAGTGTGGTGGATGAGGATAAACTCAGTATACCTTCCATATTTAAAGTATTTTATTTATTTATTCTTTTTTCAGTCCATCCCTGTTGTATATATTACCCATTCTATGTTGATTGACTTGTATTTATGGATTAGTATGTTCATGAATGGTTAGTTTTAGCAGAAATTTCAAACTTATTCTATTATTATTATGTTCCACTATTATTCCATATTATTTATTTTCTTCCAAAAATTAGTGATAATCTAGATGGTATAGTCTCCCCACTATACCTCCATTAGACTGTAAGATCTGGGATTTTTCTTAAGGTATGTTTTTCTTTATGTTTTAGTTTTATTCCATTATTTAGATCAAATAAGTGTTTTACAAAGTTCATGTGAAGGATTGGTGGTGTTTCGGGGGTTCATATCATGAAAGAGAAGGAAAAAAGAGGTTTCTAGGCATGTTTCACGGTTTTTGCACGGGTTGTGCATAGTTAGTGAAAACTGTACAGAGCATTCCAAGTCACTGTGAAGCCTTGGATAGAGGCTTGTGCATGATTTTAACATGGTTAAGTTAACCCTATGGAATTCCAGGGAAACTGTATGAAAGGGGGATTTTGGTACAGAATCTCTTGCACGATTTTCACACGGTTTGGCAAACCCTGCTGGTAAACCATGCAACCTAATAAAGTTGAGAAATTTAAAAAAAATAACATTACATGATTTTTACCCCAACTCATGATTTCCTCATGTCTTCCCCCTTGTAACCCTATTGATGAGAATGATCTCCGATGATCTTCCAAGGGTGATTATACCTCATCTCTAGGTCATTTGAAGTGTCATTAGTTTCAAATTGAAGATCCACTTATGTCTAATATCCTCTTTGCCTTTTCTTCTCGATTAGGATTTTCATCTTTCTCTTATCTCCTTATTAATCTATATAACCCTATTTTTAATGTAATATCTAGGATTAGGCTTAAAGGTTTGGTTGAATCGGTATCTAAGGCTTCAATTGAGGGATTGTTTTTCAATAAATTCATGGTAGGTGGTCTATAAGTCATATCCCATAGTTTCTTTTGATATTTGATCATGCTTGGGTTTATTTCATGGTAATCACTTTTTTTGATTTTGATCCTTTGATAATATTTGGTATAATTAATTTCTAAATGATGAATATAAACCCTCATGGTCCCCATGGCACACATAGAGGATGACTTGACCTTTGTAGGGCCACCCATGGGGTGCGCCGATACATTCCAGACTTAGAAGGTAGCCAAGTATGAGTAAGGTTTTCAAGTGACAATATAGATCCCTTTATAAACATGTTTACATGTTTAATGGGAGTGAAAATTAATTATTTTAATGTCCTTATTCTTAGTAAAGGGTTAAGGGATTGTTTGACATGGTAATAAAAATGGGTTAAATTAGCTAACTGGGGATTTTACATTATGGCTAATGAATTATGTTTAAAACCCTAATAGGGTTGGTGTAAATGAAATCCTGAACATGTGGGAATGGTAATTACTTGTTAATTGATTAATATAATTAATGGGATGAGACATGGGAAAGAGATATGGGCTAATGGGTTATGTATTGTAAAATAGAATTGTGAACGGGCTATGGCATAACATTGAATCACATGTTGATTATTATGAATAATTATTATTATATGTATTGGTTGTATTGGTTTGAATATGGATAAATAAGGATGTGAACATGGATTTGTGGTGGGATAAAGGACTGATTCTCCTCCCATGTGTAGGGTTGGAGTGATGCTCTAACCTACCAAGGAATGCATGGGTTGGGGAGTTGGACAGATGCTCTATACCCTCAATGATTGTATTCAATGAAAATACCTAGACTGAGGCTCCAAGGTAAGTGTGGTGACTACTTGATATACCCATCCATGGTGAGATAGGTATTTACTTGTTCTCTTATGTATAATGATAAGTGCCATGAATATTGTGTGAATGAGGTTAATGTCTAACCATTGGATTACATCTTGATGATTAACTAAATGATGAGATGATGTACATAATGAACTTGGCCCAATAATCCTAATAGTAATAGAAAAGTAGTTATTTTTAACCAGTGTCCCCTATATTTCCTTTCAGTTACTTTTAATTCATTTTTACATTCATGATCCATTAGTTTATATGGGATATGTTGTAGATACAATTGGTGGTGGCCTACTAAGTTGTACTCACACCATTATTAGGCCTCCAATGGGAACCAAGGTAGATTTCAAGCTTTTAGGCCAGGACAATGTCAAGGGACCTATGCTGGGGGGGAGGGGGGGAGTTCGACATGGTGCATTCATGGATGAGGTTCCATACATGAATTCAGGACTATTTTGGGAATTTCTCTATTTTTCTTCATTTTGTATTTTTTCACTTGGAATTATAGCATGACATGGCATATTTACTATTGGTTGTGGTTTATACGTAGTTGGGAAATGGAAATTTATTCTTCTTCAATGATTAGCTCATGTTGTCTCTACAGTTTATATTTTTTCTATTGTGTCTTACTCTAGTAAGAGGGTATAGTCTCCCCATTTGACTAATGTTGACCCTCACTTCTTTTCGGCAACCTCTGGAATATGGGGAGGTGCTCTTGAGGTCATGTGATGACCCATATCAGGGCACTGATTTAGTGGTTCCCAGGTTGGGGATGTTACAAAGTGGTATCAGAGGATTTCTTTTCTCTTTATTACTATTTGGGGATGGTATAAGGGAGGTTAGGATAGTGTCAGGCCTTGGTAATGAGCTCATTCCATGGAGTATCTAACCCAATTATAGGTGGAAACCCAAGTCACTAGGGTGGGAATTTTTATTCTTATTGTGTGTTGTTACAATTGATGATATTTGACCATTGTATGGTGCACATGTGGTGTTATGTGACTATTTTATGATATTTTGATCATGGGTGGAAGGGCATGAGGTTGTCCATTCATGAATCATTTTTGTAACCTATGTATATAAGTGACATACATCATATAAATCACACACACATGGGATGGGTTTGTGGGACATAAAGGGTAGAATGCATTTGAATTTCTTAAAAATTGAGAAAATTGTGCTTAATGAAATAATAAAAATGGGTTAAAAGGGGGTTAAAATGTTAAACTATGATTAAGGAATTATAAATGATAAAGGGTGGTATGTGAAAATAAATTTTATTGGAGTAGGATGTTATGTGAGAATAGTTTTGAAATTCTATAGAATTTAAGGCTTGTAGTCATGTGTGTTAGTTACCTCATGTTATCCATGATCTTGGTGGGGATGGTTGAGGGTAGTGTGACAGGTATGATGAGACATATTTGGGTGGTGTATGTGAAATGGTTTGTTAGTGGCTAATGAAGATCCTTCATATATATTTTAAAATCATTATGGTTTGTGTTCTGAAGCTCTTGTTTGACATGGTAGTGAAATGCCTCCATGGACACGTGATCTGGTTGGGCGACAAGAGGATGTTGTCGAGAATACTCCCCTAGTGTTAGAGAAAAAGATCCATTGGTTTTGGATGACAGGGAATAATAGTTTCATGAGATCTTTTCTCGTTTTATGCAGATGATGGAATAATAGATAGGACGGGTTTCACTGAGCATGTTCAAGTTGACCATGGAGTTTCAGCTGCATCACCCTCTAAACTTTATTAGAGAGGGTGGGAAAGAGGCAGTAGAGTTTTGGACATAGTCTATCCAGTAAATTATTTATCATCTAGAGACTCCTTCCAAGAATAAAGTTATGTATGCAACCTAAATATTTTGGGGCCATGAAAAGAAGTGGTGGGATATCTTATTTCATAATGAACAAGTAGAGGTAATGCTGTGGAAATGTTTTCAGGAAATGTTTTTGGAGCATTACTACCTAGAAACCTTAATCCAGGAAAAGGATGTAGAGTTTATGAGTTTTACTCAGAGGACAATGTCAGTAATGGATTATGAAAGTCATTTATGGACTTACAATGTTTTGTTCCTACTATATTGGGGGATAATTCAATGATGGAAATGAACTTTCAAGATGGACTTCGTTATGAGATCAGATACAAGGTTAATATCTTTTGGCTAAAGAGTTTTTCTAAAGTGATGTATTAGGCCCTCATATAAGAAGTAAACATTAAAGATATCCCCATAAGTTGTCATGTGGTTCTGGTGAGGTGAACCAGTTGTGTGACTTCTGATAGTAAGAAGCGTTTCTTTGAGAATTTTCACAAGGGCAGCAGTGGAAAACATAACTAGAAAAAGAAATAAGTATCTCAAGTTAGTGATTGAGTTTACTACTATCAATATGGCAGGCTGGGTTACATACAAAGTCAGTGTTTCTGACCACCTGTTGAGTGCAGAGAACTTGAAAAAATAAGACATGTGTAGGGGTTTCGTTGGATTCCACGACAGTAAAAAAATGTTAGAGGACAGAGACCAATGTTGAGTGTAGGTAGGGGGTCGATCATCCCATATCTAGCAGGTAGTTGGAGCTCTACTGGCCATAACAGTGTGGGTGGTGGATGTGGAACTCTGAGACAAGACCATACACACCAGTAGGGAAGTGAAGGGTACTCATGTTGGATTCTAGGGTAGAGGGACATGCCAACTTCATGCAATTTTGTCTACACTTGGAGGAACAAAAGCTAGACCATCTATCGTATGAGGTACGATTCTTGTAGCTTTCACATTTTCTAGTGATTTATTTGAAACATGTTCTACACATTCTTTTATTTCATCATAGTTCATAGTAGTGTTGGGCCTATGTGTGGAAATTTTTTTGGAGTTATGTCACATGATACTCCGTTAGGGGTGTGAGTTGAGAACATCAGGCAGTGTAAAGGTTGTGCTTTCGAGGATGGTGGATGTCATTTTTTATTTGATTTGTTCGCTCTGGAGATGTCAGGTTTTGAACTGGTCTTGGGTATGGATTGGTTAGTAGTGTATCAAGCTCATATTGATTTTTATCACTATTGGGTAACATTAACGTCTCCCTATAGAGACACTTATGTCCTTCATGGTCAGTGGGATGTTCGAGAAGGCCGTGGAAGGCCATTTTGTCAAAAGTTGGTGGAAATCATAGACCAAGTGTCATGACTTATTCTTGATGATGTAAAAGTGGATAAAAATGTATTTCCTCCTATAGTGGATTAGATTAAGGATGTGTTTCCTAAGTATTTCTCAAGACTGTTCCCCGAAAGGGATGTGGAGTTCACAGTCGAGTTTATGCTAGGGGAAGAACTAGTTTCAATTCCACCATATCGAATGGTGTTGGAAGAACTCCAGGAACATAAGTGTCAGTTGGAGGAGTTAGAGCTTAAATGGTTTATTTTTTCTAGTACATCACCTTGGGGATATCCTGTGCTATTCTCTAAGAAGGAAGACATATCATTGAGGCTATGTGTTGATTATAAGAAGTTGAATCAGATGAAGAATAAGAACTAATACCCTCTTCCTAGGATTGATGACTTATTTGACCAATTAAGGGGTTCTTTGATGTTCTCCAAGATCGATTTTAGATTGGTATGCCATCAGTTGAGGCTGAGACCTTCTGACATACCACATACTACTTTCCTAAGTTTCTACAGGTTGTTTGAAGTTTTGGTGATGTTTTTTTGGTTGACCAATGCAACAGTTGTGTTTATGACTTTAATAAACTGAATATTTCACCCTTATGTAGATCATATCATGGGTGTCTTTGTTGATGACATGTTTGTGTACTCATGAACTCTTGGAAATAATGTAAAACATCTTGACATCGTCTTAAGTACACTAAGAGATCATAGGTGTTATTCCAAGCTATCAAAATATCTTTTCTGGATTGTTAAAATGCATTTCTTGAGAAATATAATTTCAGAGACTTGAGTGTTGGTGGATTCCGGTAAGGTTTAGTTTGTGGTGTCTTGAAAGAAACCCAAGAATTTTTCTTATGTTTGGAGTTTTCTGGGATTGGCATCTTATTATTGGAAGTTCATTCAAAATTTATCTCATTTGGCAGCACCACTCTCAAGATTAACCAAGAAGGGTGTTATGTTTGAGTGGTTGGAGGTGTGAAAAATATATTTTCAGGAATTGAAGAACAAGTTGACTACAACATTGATTTAGATATTACCTGAACCTAGAAAAAAGTATACCTTGTTCTATGATGTATCCGGTGTTGGACTCAGGGCAGTGTTGATGTAGAATGATCGGTTTGTAACTTATAGGTCAATACTTATGAGGCCTCATGAAATAAATTTCCCTACCTAGGATATTGAGCTATCTTATATGGTTAATTCCTTAATGTGTTAGAGGAATTACTAATTGGGGGAGCAGTTTGTGGTGTTTACCGATCATAAAAGTCATGAGTACATATTCTCTCAGTGGGATTTGAGTATTTAATTATGAATTTGGATAGAGTACCTACAATCCTTATATTTTGAGTTGGTGTGCACATCATGGAAAGGGAACAATGATGAGGATTCTCTGAGCCAAATTAATCAGAAATAGGTGATTCCAGAATCCAACTATGAATAGAAAATGATGGATTTGTTGGCTGAGATGCACATGGAGTTGTAGGATTGGCACGAAAAAATGATATTTGTGTCTATAATGATTGAGTCTGTGCTTTTTATTTGGGTCAAGGAGATTCATATGGAGGATACAGATTGTTTGGCTATGAAGGAAAGTCTTAAAGGTGGGGATTCAACTTCTAGTTATTTTTTTGGTGCTGATGGAGTTGTCTATGTTCAGGTCCATGTTATAGTGATGACATGTGATGTAGAGGAGTTGGTTTGTGAGTTCCATGCCTCAAAGTTGGCAGTACATATTGGAATGTCTAAAATGTATCATGATCTTTGTCAGTAGTATTTGTTTCCTTGAATGAAGAAAGAAGTTGCAGGTTTCATGGTGCAATTCCTTACTTGTCAACAGGTAAAATCCAAGCATCAATGTCCAGGTGGTTTGTTAAAGTCATTGATCATTCTATAATGGAAGTTGAATGATGTAACAATGTATTTTTTAGTGGGCCTTCTGAGGAAACCTCATAAAACAATTCAATCTAGGTGATTATGGATCAGATGACTAAAGTGGCTCATTTTTTTCTGATCTAGGATACATACAAAGTTGATCAGTTGGGTGAGTTTTATGTTTGAGAAATAGTGTGATTTCGTGGTGTTCTGTGAACCATAGTTTCAGATCATGATCTAAATTTCACATTATGCTTTTTTTGGGTATTGTAGAAGGCAATTGGTACCCAGGTGTTGTTGAGTATGGATTATCATCCGTAGATGTATTGGTATTCAAAGAGTATGATTTAGGTATTAGTGTACATTTTGAGAGAATGTGTTCTAGATTTTGTTGGTTCATGGGAAAATCAGTTATCAATAATTTAGTTTTCTTATAATAATACTCTCAAGGATATGATTCAGATGGCGCCTTTTGAGTCTCTTTATGGGAGACCATATAGATCTTAGTTGCGTTTGCTAGAGGCCAGGGAATCTGAGATGTTAGGACTGAGTCTCATGCAGGAGACATCATAGAAAGTTAATTTTATTTAGAAGCATGTGATAATAGCTCAGAGAATGCATAAGTTATATGAAGATCATCTTCATATACCTGTTGAGTATGTGGTGGGGGATAGTGTCTTTCTTCAGGTGTAACCAAGGTTGGTTCACGGTCGCATTTAGAAACAGTGAAAGTTAGTCCCCAGGTCTATGGGGATATTTGAGGTCGTGGAGGGGATCAGACTAGTGTGTTATTGATTGGCTCTTCCATAGTCATATAGTGATATTCATGATGTTTTTCATGTTTCAATACTTCGGCAGTATCAACTTGATCCATCTCACGTGATAAACATTGACTATGTTGAGCTTGAGCATGATGCATCCTTTAAGGAGCATCTGGTTCGCATTGTGGATCATAGTGGCATGGTTTTGTGGGGTAAGGTTGTACCTTTGTTTCATGTTCTATTGAATCATTGAAACTCTCAATAAGAAAAATGGGAGTGAGAAACAGATATGTGGGCCCATTATCCCGATCACTTTGCTTCAAAAACCTAATGATGCTCGAGAAGAGCGTATCAGGGATGAGCCATCTTATTGTGGGGAGGTTATAAGATCCAATATTTTTATTAATGTATGTTTTTTCTTATTTTTCTATTTAAGTCCTTTATTTCAATTAAATAAGTGTTTCCCAAAGTTCATGTGAAGGCTCGGTGGTGTACCGGGGGTTGAGAGCATGAAATATGAGGAAAAAGGAGTTTTCTGATCATGTTGCATGGTTTGTACATGGTTAGTGAAAATTTTGCAGAGCATTCTAGGTAATCGTGTAGTATTGGATAGAGGTTTGTGAATGGTTATCACACGGTTAAGCTAACCATATATAATTCCCAAGAAACCATGGAAAATTGGTATTTTGGGGCTTTATCTCTCGTACGGTTAGTCTATGGTTTGGAAAGTAGTGCGGGTAAAATGTGTAGCCTAATAAATTTGATAAATTTACAAAAAACGCATTACTATTTTTTTAAACCCAACAAGAGATTTAATCCTTACTTACCCCTTGAAAACCTAGTGATGAGGAAGATATTTAAAGGGTGATACTCCCTCATCTATAGGTCATTTGGAGTTCCATTAGTTGAAAATAAAATATATATGTAAGTCTAATCTCTTCCTTGCTTCTTCTTCTCAATTAGGGTTTGCATCTTTCTCCAATCTCCTTCTGATGCTCTAAAAAACTCATTTTCTGGTAAGATCTATGTTAAGGATTCAAGGTTTTGTTGAATCGGGATCTAAGGATTCGATTGAGGGAGAATTTTTCAATAGATTCAGGGTAGGCGGTCTACCAATTATATCCCATAGTTTCATTTGATATTTGTGCATTCTTGAGTTTATTTCTTGGTTACCCCTTTTTTTCTTTTGATACTTTGATGGGATTTGGTATAATGAATGTCTCAATGTTGAAGGGAAACCTTCTTGGTCCCCATGGCACATAGAGGACGACTTGACCTTTGTAGGGCCACCCATGGGGTGTACCGATTCTTTCTCAACTTAGATGCCAGATAAGTACGAGCAATGTTATCATGTGATAATGTAGATCCCTTTATAAGAATGTTGAAAAGTTTAATGCGAGTGAAAATGAATTATTTTCATGTGCCCATTCTTAATAATGGTGTAAGGGATTGTTTTTCATGGTAATAAAAATGGGTTAAATTAGTTAAATAAGGATTTTTCCTTATGGCTAATGCATTATGTAGAAAAACCTAATAGTTTTTGTGCAAATGAAATGTGGAACATGTGGGATTGGTAATGGATTATGAATTGATGAATATGGTTAATGGGATGAGACATGGTAAAGAGAAATGGGTTAATGGGTTATTTATTGTAAAATCGAATTGTGAATGGGATATGGCATAACATTGAATCCCATATTGATTACTGTGAATCATGATTGTTATATGTATTGGTTGGGATATGGATAAATAAGAATGTGTAAATGGCTTGGTGGTGGGATAAAGGACTAATGCTCCTCCCATAGGTAGGATTGGATTGATTCTCAAACCTACCTAAGAATGCACGATTTGGGGAGTCAAACTGATGCTTTATTCCCCCAATGGTTGTATTTGATGAACATACCTATACTAAGGATCCAAGGTAATTGTGGTGACTTCTTGATATGCTCAACTGTAGTGAGATAGGGACTCAAATTTTTCTCTTATGCAAAATGATAAGTGCTATGAATATTATGTAAATGAGTTAAATGTCTAACCCATGGATTACATGTTGATGATGAACTAAAGGATGAGATGATTTACATAATGAACATGGCACAATAATCCTAATACTAATAGAAAAGTATAGATTTTTAACTAGTGTCTCATGTATTGTCTTTCACTTAATTTACATTAGTTTTTAATTGCATTCACCACTGGTTTGTACTAGATATGTTGTAGAAACTATTGGTGGTGGCCTATTGAGTTGTACTCACACCCTGCTCGGGCCTCTGTTGGGAACCTAGGAAGATTTCAAGCTTACAGGTTAGGACAAGGGAAAGGGCCCTAGGATAGGGGGGTTGAGTTGGACATGGCACATTCCTAGATGAGGTTACAGACTTAGAGTAAGGACCATTTTAGGGAATCATCTATTTGTATTTATTTTGGGTTTTATCCACTTGGAATTATAGCATGACATGATATATTTACTATTTCTTGTGGATTGTACCCAATTTGGGAGATGTTTTTCATTGCATGTTATTGGTTTTTCCTATTTTTTCCACTATTTATATTGTGGTCTGCTATGGATTTCTCTGGTAAAGAGGATATAGTCTCCCCATGTAACCTATTAGACCCTTGCTGCTAGTCGGCAACCTCTGGCATATAGGAAGACACAATTGAGTGCATGTGACTACCTATATCGGGGGACCGATTCAGTGGTACCTAGGTTGGGGACGTTACAAGACCCTCACTACTAGTCGGAAACCTCTAGCATATGGGGAGTCACACATGAGGTCTTGTCACCAACTAGTCTGATTACTATATATAGAGTGAACCAAGTCAGGAAATGACTAATCTCATTTGATTTTGGATGACTCCAAAAGCATTAAAAACTAATTTTTTATTATTTAAACAAATAAATTTTTGTAAACCAATTTATTACATTATTTCATGGTGAAAGTAGTTTTACTCTTAAATAAAGTATTTTCTAAAAAACTATTTTTCATGTGTTTTTATTTTTTATAATAATGGTAATATATTCTACCAATATAAATTAAATATATTAAAAATGGATTCCATATTTTTAATCCTCATGTTCAAATTTGTATAGAATTAAAATTTTATTTTTGGTTACATAATTAATTTATCATGGTAAAAAGTTAAATTATCACGGTTATTGCTAAAATTGGTTTAAAGTGGTTTGATAGTAAAATAGGGCATAAAATGTATCCAAAACATTCGAAAATATGTTTTTTTGAGTTTCTTTCTATGATATAACATATTATAATTTAATTTGGGGTTCTTTGGGGACATTTTTCTTTGATTATGAACTTTATATTATTTTACAAAAAAATAAAAACCAAATGAAAATATCATGACTTTAATATATCTAATATTTTTTCATAAGGATAAAATGAGTGTATGTTTGGTTTTAAATGTTAATTTTAAATATAAATTATTTTCTTTATCATGGTAAATTATTTAAAAAAAATTATGATTGAATAATTATCTTAAATTCTTATACTACATTAACACAATATTTTTTCAATTAATAGAAGAAAATAAATTATATTAAAAATATTAAAAGTAATAAAAATTGGATGAATTATTATCTTACATGAATTTTATTAATGAATGTAACATATTATGGATGTGTGGAAGGTTTAAATCTCAATTTCCTTACTATCTTGGTGACTTTAATGTCAAAGTAAATGAATAGTTCCAAATATAAAGTTAAGGACATTTTATAATAAATGATATTTTATTAAACTATTTAAAATTGTAAAAAATCATATATTTTTCCAAGTTAATGGGATCTAGATGTCAACCATTGTCTATTTTGGGTCACTTTTCATTTTATGGTAACATTATTGACACTTAAATAGTAAAAAACATTTATATTGTGGTAATTTTAAAAAGGGTTAATGGGGGTTAAAACTAAGAGATAAGGTTGAATACATAACCAAATATTTTAATAGGTGAGATGATTTCTAATTATACCCATATTATCATCAAATTATATCAATTTGGAGTCATTTTTCATTGAAAATAAATCTATATAACTTTAACTCATGCATAAAAAATTTGTTTTTACCATTATAAAATAATAACTATTGTATCATAAATATACTGAGATTTTATTATTATTATTTTAAAACCACTTTACACCTCTTTTCCATTCTATAGAATGCAAAAATATCGCTTGTGTGTATGTATGACTTACCATATCTATGTAGTTGTTTAATTAATTTTCATCACCATTTTACTTAGATGGTGATAAAGATGTAAATAATAAGTAAATATTGCGTGAATGAAATAATTATGGTTTTGTAAATATAATATATCATTTACCTTTTTACCTTTCCATCCATTGAAATTGATAACATTGCTCGTGTGAACGAATAGTGTAAAACCCCAACCTTTTCTTGTGATGTCTCGGGCTTGTTTATAGATACTTTTTTTCCTCGTGTTGATTACTTTTCATTTTTTTTACCTTGGGTGGTTTTGGGTGAAAATTTGAGTAAAACCGAATAAAGAGAGTAGTGCATGGTTGGTGCACAGTTTTCCGTAACCATGTAACCCAGCCCAACACACTATGTGAACCCAAATATAGTGGATTTACATGGATGGAACATGGTTTTTCAAAACATTCACCCAAATAGAAAACCCATACACCCCCTAGAAGAGGCACATGATTTTGAAAATTGTAAGCCTCTTCCTAACAAACCATGCATAACAATTTAGTTAAACTAAAAATTAGTTTTTGAAATTCCCAAACACCCCATATTAACCTATAATCATCACTAGTTCTACCCTAAGCTATCTTTCATGATTTTGGAGGCTCTTAGATAGATTCTAAGAATTCTTGACCTCTTTTATTGGAGAATCTAAGGGCGGATAGAAGATCTTCACCACACTGGTATGTAATTTCTTCCCATTTAGATCTCTCTCTCTCCCACTATTATTTTCAGATAAAATTGGGATGTTTATCCACTATTGGTTATAGATCTAGATATTGTTTTTTTAGATCTTTATCCATTTAATTGTGGATCATGGTTGTAGATCTAGATTGTATTCTTCATCGCATTCTGGATTGATTCACTTCAATTTGGGGATATCTGTTGTTGAGAATTCTTCATCAATTTTGAGGTAGGTGGTCTATAATTCAAATACCAAAGTATTGATTTCAATTATGAGTATGTAATTTAATAATTTCTATTATATTATTAGCAACTGAGTTATTGATTGAATTAATTAATTTTTTGAATTAATTAATTAAAGGAAATTGTAAAATTATGAATATTGTGATTGTGAATTGAAATAATTAATTATTGAATTAATTATAGAGTTATTGAGATTTTGGACGTGGATTAATAAATTTTTTAATTAATTAATGTGAAAATCATGTGACGGACATGGTCTGCTATATTAAAATTTCATACTGTGAAATGAAACAGTGAATGGTAATAATGAAATTCATATGTGATAGTCGTGTGTGGGACATGGTCTACTACATAAAAATCCCATTGTGTGAAAAGAAATATTTAATGGTAACAATGACATTAATATCTAATAATTGTGTGTGGTATGGTATGTTGCATCAAAATCCCATTGTGTGAAATGAAATGTTGGATTGTAATAATGGCATTCATATGTGATAATCATGTGTGGGACATGGTCTGCTACATCAAAATCCCATAGTGTGAATAGAAATGATGATTGGTAATAGTGGAATTCATATATTGTCTGAGACAATGAAGGGTAAAAATGGAATTCATATGTGAATTGAGATGAAGAATGGTAACAATGTAATTTTGAGACATACGATATCCCTTAGGGATAGTTTAGACTCCATCACAGGCTGAAATATCTATAGAGAGTTTGGGTGACCTCAATAACTCGGGTGTTATGTGGTTAAATAAAGAGTAATTGAATGATTTTATAAATTTTACATTACTTCTTTTTTTATTCATTATATAACTATATACACTGTTTGAATGGATATTGTTCTATACACCGTTTTTCATGATCCGACCCATTCTGGGGATCCACCAGCAACTACCTCAAGCCTGCCTCCATAGGCCAAGGGCTGGCGACTAGAACAAAAGGCACAACAAACTTGGGGAGGCCTTTTCCTAAGAACCTATACACACACATGCACACAAACAACTCAATGAAAATAGTGCATAGGGAAAAGAAATCGATATACCACATTGCTATATACAAACCCCAAATATACATCAACCTCTATACATTATAAGTACAAAAAAGGAAATTGAAAGGGAAAGGGAAAAAATGCACGCCCAACTAGAAAAGTTCCACAACCCAGCAATAGGTGGAAAAGTAAAATAGTTGAGAGAGCCCCACTTCTGAATCTGAAGCTAAAACCGATCTACAAGGTTTTAGCACCCTGTATCCCTTTTCTCCTCTGATTTCACGATCAACGTATCAGTTTTCTGCAATGTAGGATCGAAATAATGATGTAGATGCTCAATATACAAGAGGGGGAGGGTGAATTGTACACTTTAAAAATTTCCTTTGGAACCTTTAAAGTTGATTATGGATAACTATGTTTTCCTAAGATAATGAAAGTTCTAAGTTTAACAAAGTTAAAATAAGAAAATTCACAACACCTCTAACACCAATTAAAAAATTGGAATAAGTAATGAAGTTATAAAATTCAAGTTCTATGTACTTGCTTAAAACTAGAAAGTGATTCCGAAAGTAGGTTCCAGAAATATGGATCTGGAAATTGAAACTTAACTAAAGATTACAATAGGATATTCTACCTTAAAGTGTATAGAATCTAAATGAAACAGATTACAAGTAAGGAAGTATAATAAAGTTATACTTTTCTTAGTAATACAAAATGCAGCGGAAAAACAAGTAGTGAAACTACAAGTAACAAGATATAAGTCTTTTAACCCAAAGATAAGGGTATCCAACAAACTTGGATAAAGGTCCCTTGATTTATACTTTCAAGCAAGTTTGTCTTACCCACACCAGGGTAAGCCCTCGATACGAAGATCAGAATCTCTGTCTTGCTATCCCTGCAAGCCCTCAACTTTAAGGCAGTTGGAACCTATGTCTTCCTCAGCAAGGAAGCCCTCGAACATTAAGGTAGTTGGCACCTCTGTCTTCCTATCCTCAGAAGTCCTCGAATGTAATCACCAACATTCGGAGTCGCACGAAGCAAAAACTAAATGAGCGGTTTAGTACGTACAAAGCATGAAAAGCTTTCTCTCTCTAGAAATCACCTTAGCAGCGTGTGGTCTCTAGATCGATCAACTTCATTGTGTATCTAGCTCTTTCAAATGAGCTCTTATTTATAGGATCGGTCGGCCTCCTTTCCAACAGTCATATTTTCCTTAAAAATCGGAGGGACCTGTACAGGTGTAACTTAACCAACCGTTAGTTTATAATGGAATATACGACATCGTTTTATAACAAAATAAGTATAACAGAAAGTACAATATCATTTCAAGATTAGTTAAAAAGTTCGGAGTGAAGATTCAGAGTATAAGAAAAATGAATGTTTGGAGTCTAACCAAAAATAATATTCAGAGTCTAAATAAATTCGGATTGTATAAAGCAAAGATGATCAGATTCTATTTAATAGAAGAATTCGGAATGTGAATTCGGAATGAGAATTTGTCATAAGAATTCGTAATGGGAATTTGTAATCAGAATTCATCATTAGAATTCAATGTCGAACTTCATGAGAGTTCGTATCCAGAATTTAGAGTGGAACTTTATTAGAGTTTGTATCCAGAATTCGGAGTGGAACTTCATTACAGTTCTCATCCAGAATTCGGAGCCTAAAACAGAATTTTTCATATCAAATTTTTAAACGATTCCAAGAATATAGAAATGAATCCGATTCTTATACTTAATAATTATATGGATATAGATAATGAAAATATGATAAGGATAATTTTCCTTATAAAAGCGATTTTCCTTATAAAATAAATTTTCCTTATAAAAGCAATTTTCCTTAAAGATAAGGTGTTTGTGATTTTCAAAACAAGAAGGAATGGAAAAGTCATAAGGAAAACCTTATTGAATCAACATGCAAAGGAACACCAAGTGCGGACAAATCCGAATTAGGGGTGAGTATAAAAATACTGAGTAGGATTCCCCAAAGGCTCAAGGTAGTAGCAAGTGAGGTACTGAAGAGGGGAGAAGTAGATAGAACAAGGTACAGTAAAAGAGTATAGCTGAAACTAACAAAAAAGTCAAGTAAGCTCTTCCAAACATGAGGAGATTTAAATGGTTATAAGATGAAATTCTCGTCGAGTCTTAACAACCTATAGTGGGAGAGTATACTTGTCCAACAATGATAATCTAGACATGGAGAGCATGTCGCATACCCCGTGTGCATTTTCCTCTCGTGGAAGGAGAGTAACCAAAGACGAAGGAGTGGGTACTTGTAAAGACCCGTAAATTTCAAGGAAATGTTTTTCTTAATTTTATTTTGATTTTTATAAGAATGTAGCTTCTGACGGAACCTGATTCCGAGGCCCGGTGTGCCCGGAATCACTTTCCGAAGTTTGGCTCGAGTACATTTAGTGAACGGATGAGCATGTTTTTCTAACTTTTGAATCGGTGCCCGGAATTTAATTCTGAGGGCACCGATGGAATCGCAGTGCCGAAATTTGCTTAGAAACGCCTCTTCCGGAGTTACGTTTTCTCGGTTGTGGTTTTTAATTTTTTGGGTTTTAAGTTATTAAATAAAATAAAGTTGTGCGACAATTTTATTTTTATTTCACTTAAAGCCGCTTAAAGACCACTTTAAGCTGCTTAAGCTAAGTTGATGTGGATAGGGTGCAATCAAAAAAATATCCTACCCTCTTGGTAGGATATTTGTGAGGTGGGGCCCGCACGAGCCCCACCGTTTCTTTTCCGCTAAGTAACGCACCCACGAAAACCCATCATTATGAAAGTCAACTGACGCATTTTCTTAAATTCTTAACACACCAATTAAGTGGGCAGTTTTCTTCGTTGAATTAATTCTATGAATTAATTTAATCGTTTCTTAACCTGTTTGAAATCTATTGGCATAATAATAAAATAAAACCAACGCACGACATCTTGAGGATTGCTCGTTGAGAGGCTTTTGACAGAAATCTTGTGCCTTCATCCTCCTTCGCGAAAAACGCGAAGAACGCGAAGAACGCGAAGAACGCCGACCTCCGACAAAGAACGTCGAACCCACGGAAATCGACGACACGACGCCGTGTGTTGAGTCAATAAGGTTTTCCTTATGACTTTTCCATTCCTTCTTGTTTTGAAAATCACAAACACCTTATCTTTAAGGAAAATCGCTTTTGTAAGGAAAATTGCTTTTATAAGGAAAAATGTTTTCTTAAGGAAAAACGCTTTTATAAGAAAAATTTATCCTTATCATATTTTCATTAATATTTTTCTTAAGTATGAAATTCGGATTCACTTTCTCGGAATCATTAAAACTGATAAAAAGCATTCTGTTTTAGGGTTCGGATTCTGGACAAGAACTATAAGGAAGTTTCACTCCGAATTCCGGTTATGAATTCTGACTAAGTTCTATTCCAGATTCAGGATACGAATTCTGAAGAAGAATTCCCATTACGAATTCTAATGAAGAATTCTCATTACGAATTCTCATTACGAATTCTGAAGAAGAATTCTCATTACGAATTCTAATGAAGAAATCCCATTTCGAATTCTCATTACGAATTCTGAAGAAGAATTCTCATTACGAATTCCAATGAAGAATTCTCATTACGAATTCTAATGAAGAAATCTCATTCCGAATTCTCATTACGAATTCTGATGACGATTTCTCATTACGATTTCTGATGAAGAATTCCTATTCCGAATTCCTATTCCGAATTCTCATTCCGAATTCACTCATTAAACAGAATCTGGATATCATTGTTTTATACACTCTGAATTTGTTCACTCCGAACTTTCACTCCGAAATTTCTATTCCGAACCTTTATGTTAGGTTTTAAAACGATGTCGTACTTTCTGTTACACTTACTTTGTTATAAAACGATGTCGTCCATTTTGTTATAAACTAACCGTTGTCTAAGTGACACGTGTACAGGTCCCTCCGAACTTTAAGGAAAATATGACCGTTGGAGAAGGAGCCGACCTCACCTATAAATAGGAGCTCATTTGAAAAAGCTCACAACGGATGGATGAACATTTGAACTTTGTGCATACATGCTGTTGAAGTGATTTCTAGAGAGAGAGTCTCTTATTAACTCTCAAAGCTTCGTGCGACTCCGAATGTTGGTGATTACATTCGAGGGCTTCCGGGGATAGGAAGACAGAGGTGCCGACTACCTTAAAGATCGAGGGCTTTCTTGCTGAGAAAGACAGAGGTGCCGACTACCTTAAAGATCGAGGGCTTTCTTGTCGAGAAAGACAGAGGTTGCCAACTACCTTGAAGTTGAGGGCTTGCGGGGATAGCAAGACAGATACACCGATCTTCGTATCGAGGGCTTACCCTGGTGTGGGTAAGACAGACTTGCTTGAAAGTATAAATCAAGGGACCTTTATCCAAGGTTGTTGGATACCCTTCTCTTTGGGTTAAAAGACTATCATCTTGTTACTAGTAGTTCTTCTACTTGTACTTGTTTTATTCCGCTGCATTTTGTATCTTAAGGAAAGTATAATTTTCTTATACTTCCCTACTTACTTTGATTAGTTTAGATTCTATACGCTTTAAGGTAGAATCTCATATTGTAACTTTTGTTAAGTTTCAATTTCCGGAACCATATTTCCGGAACCTTCTTTTGGAATCTCTTTCCAAGTTTAGTCCGGTGTTAGAGGTGTTGTGAATCAACTTAGTTTAACTTTGTTAAACTTAGTTCTTTCCTTTTCTTAAGGAAACTCTAGTTATTCATAACTAACTTTAAAGGTTCCAAAGGAATTTTTAAAGTATACAATTCACCCCCCCTCTTGTATTTTGAGCATCTCATATTATATTTCGATCCTACAATTGGTATCAGAGGTTGGAAACCTCTTACTCTATACCATTCTTACATTTGGTATCAGAGCCAAGGTTACTGAAATACTTGTAATCACGTTCAAGTTTTTCTTGCTCACTTTTCAATTCCGAACTTTTTCATTTCAGATTATCCATTCCGAACTTTTCCTTTTCCGAACTTTTTAATTCCGAATTTTTGTTATTAACAAGTTTGTCTCCAAGTTATTTTCAAGTATGGCAGGAATGAATGTTGGTTCGATAGACAATTTGAATCCTACAAGGCCACCAATATTTGATGGTAATGATTATGAATACTGGAGAGATCGTATGAAGACGTTTGTTATCAATACTGGAGTAGATAACTTTGTCATGCTTACTGGTGATTACAAAATTCCTGACAAGGAAGTCAGAACCTTTACTAACCAGGAGAAGCAAGAATATCAACTCAACTACAAGGTACGCAACACTTTATTATGTTCAATGACCAGAAATATATATAGCCAAATTTCTTCTTGTGAAGCAGCTAATTGTATATGGAAGAAGTTAGAGGTTACTCATTTTGGGACTTCTAAAGTGATTGAGACTAGGAGAGCTATGCTTAGAGCTGAATATCATGGCTTTAATTTTCCTTATGGAGAACCTATCTGTAAAGTACAACAAAGATTTATGACAATCGTCAATAGTCTACAGTCTATGGGAGAGAAAGGTTTAGATGATGAAGCTCTTGTGGACAAGATAATTGACATTATGCCCAATGAGTGGGAATCCAAGAGAACAGCTATAGATGAGAACAGGAAGGTTACTCAAATAACTCTTGATGAATTATTTGGAACTCTTCTACAACATGAGACCAGAATGAAGAGAGATGCTGACAACATCAAGAAGAAGAATGGAAATGGTACTGTTGCTTTTACTACAACTTCGAATCAGATGAAAGCTAAGACTCCTGAGAGAGTAACCAGATCCAAATCGAAGAAAGTCATTTTCCAATCCGAATCTAGTGAAAGTGAAGTTTCAGAAAATGAATTAGCCAATCTTGCTCGAAGGATGAACAAGATAGCTGGACAAAGAAACTTTCAATCCAAGTATAAGAAGAAGGATAGGAAAGATAAGAAAGATGGAGAAGTTACTTGTTATGAATGTAAGAGAGCAGGACATATTAGACCAGATTGCCCTATGCTCAGAAAGAAAGAAAGAAAGGAAAGGCATTCAGACAGGAACAGGAAGAAATATTACAAAGCTAAAGCTAAGAAAGTTTTGAAAGCTAATGACACCTGGAGTGCCAGTGGTGGTGACTCTTCAGATGAATCTTCTGAATATGAATCTTCAGGACAGAAGAATCTTGGTCTTATAGCCAGATTACCTATTGATAATCATTGTCTTATGGCTAAGGTACGAAATGCTGAATCATTGACCAATGTTTCTTTAAATCCTAATGATAGTAAGTATTATAACTCTTCTGATGAAGAATCAACTTCTGATGAGGAAAATACTTTACCTACTTTTGAAGAAGTCTCTAGATTTGCAGAACTTCTTGAGATTGAGAATTCCAAACTCAACAAGAAACTTGATAAGGCAAATTCTAGGAATTCTATTCTTACTAAAGAGATATCAGATCTTTCTAAAGATCTTGATAAGAAAAATGCTGATTTTGAAAGTATTTCAAAAAATCTTGAGGAAGTAAGTTCTGAGAAGAATAAACTTTCTAAAGAGTTAGAAAAAGTAATTTCTAATAAAAATGTTTTCGAGCCTAAATCTAGTTCCAAAACTAATGATTTTGAAGATAAAAACTTGGTTGTAAAACTCAAGTCCGAAATTTTTTCCTTAAAGAAGTGCTTATCAAACTTTACCCATGGTAAGGAAAATTTTGATAAGATGTATTCTCAAATACGACCTTTAAGAAATAAATCCGGATTTGGTTATACCCATGCAAAACCTGTTTTCAGCAACAATTATTTTGTTCCTCAAAGTGCCCCATTTTGTACTAAGTGTCAATGTGGTGGTCACTGGGCAAGAAATTGTTCCTTAAACAAAACCCAATCCTTAGGTTTTCATAAAGCTTATTTTTCCAAGAAAATGTGGGTACCTAAGATTTTATTGTCTAGAAATCTCGGATCCAAGCAAGTTTGGATTCCGAAAGTCTAACTTTGTTCTTAATTTCAGGAAAATAAAGAAAGTTCCAGCAACAATGTTTGGTACATGGATAGTGGATGTTCCCGGCACATGACTGGTAACAAAAGCTTCTTTGAAAAAATTATCAAGACGAAAGGAGGAAAGGTAACTTTCGGAGACAATGCTAAGGGAGAGATTGTTGGTTTTGGTAATATTGTTCTTTTAGGTAAAACTTTGATTTCAAATGTTCTTTTTGTTAAAGGTCTTAAGCACAACCTCATTAGCATAAGTCAGTTATGTGATGAAGGTTACCTTGTGAATTTTAGGAATGATAAATGCTTAGTTCACAATTCCAAGGAAGAATTTATTCTCTCAGCCAACAGGCAAGAGAATGTTTACACCTTAAACTTAGAAGACCTAAGAAGCCAAGATTTACCTTGCCTAAGTGCAATGGAAGATCATTCTTGGTTATGGCATAGAAGACTAGGACACTGTAATCTTAGAAACCTATGTAAACTCTCTAAGAAGAAACTAGTTAAGGATCTACCGGAGCTTAGATTTGATTCTTCTAAAGTTTGTGATCCTTGTCAATATGGCAAGCAACATAAATCTAGTTTTAAGTCAATCGGTGAAGTCTCAACAACCGATGCATTACAGTTGGTGCACATGGATCTTTTTGGTCCTACACAAACTGGAAGCATTGGAGGCAAATACTATGTGTTTGTTCTAGTTGATGATTACACTAGATTTACTTGGGTCTATTTTCTAGCAAGGAAATCTGAAGCTTTTTCTTATTTCAAAAGTTTTAGAGCTCAAGTTAAAAATGAGAAAAACCTTCCATTGAAAACTATTCATAGTGATCATGGAGGAGAATTTCAAAATTCTGATTTTGAAACTTTTTGTAGTAAGAAAGGTATTACTCACAACTTTTCAGCACCTAGAACTCCTCAACAGAATGGTGTAGTTGAAAGAAGAAATCGAATTCTTCAAGAAATAACTAGAACCATGTTGAGTGAATATTCTATTGCTAGACATTTCTGGGCTGAAGCTGTAAGTACTGCTTGTTATACTATAAATCGAGTTTTGATTAGACCTTTTCTTAATAAAACTCCTTATGAGTTATGGAATGGTAGAAAACCAAGGCTTTCCTACTTCAAGGTTTTTGGTTGCAAAGTATTCATTTTGAATACTAAAGATAACTTACATAAATTCGCACCAAAATCAGACGAAGGAATTTTCTTAGGATATTCCACAACCTCTAAGGCTTATAGAGTTTTTAATAAAAATACTTGTACTGTTGAGGAAACAGTACATGTGAAATTTGATGAGTCAGATCCTTTTGTTTTTAAAACTTCCCAACTTACATCTTCAGATGTGTTTTCAAAAACTGATTGTCAACCTTTGTTAGAAGAACCTTCTGATAAGGAAATTGTTCTAGAAGATACTTCTGAAACATTTACCCCAGAAGACTTTCTACCTTATGTTGATGAACAGGTTTTACAAAACTCAAATCAGATGTTTCTTAAGAATCATCCCAGTGATAGTATCATTGGTGATGTAAATCAACCTGTAAGGACTAGAAGTTCCTTAAGAAATGAAGTAGAACATCTAGCATTTCTTTCCCAACTAGAACCTAAAAGCACTGATGAAGCTTTAGGTGATGATGATTGGATCAAAGCAATGCAAGATGAGCTAAATGAATTCGAAAGGAATAAAGTCTGGACCTTGGTTGAAAGACCTAAGGAAACTTCTGTTATTGGAGTAAAATGGGTCTTCAGAAACAAATGTGATGAAAATGGAGTCATTGTTAGAAATAAAGCTAGACTTGTTGCTAAAGGCTATAATCAGCAAGAAGGAATAGACTATGAAGAAACCTATGCTCCAGTAGCTAGACTTGAATCTATCCGTATTCTACTTGCCTTTGCAGCATTCTTTAATTTCAAACTATTTCAAATGGATGTGAAATGTGCTTTTCTTAACGGTTATGTTCAAGAGGAAGTTTTTGTTGAACAACCTCCTGGCTTTGAAGATACAAAACATCCTGATCATGTTTTTAGACTTACCAAAGCTTTGTATGGCCTTAAACAAGCCCCAAGAGCATGGTATGATAGACTCACTGTATTTTTGCTTCAAAATAACTATGTTAAGGGAAATGCAGATCCAACCCTTTTTATAAAGAAAGATAAGAAAAATGTTTTGATTGTTCAAATTTATGTTGATGACATTATATTTGGTTCAACTCAGCAATCTTTGACTGATTCTTTTGCTAGTCTAATGAAATCTGAGTTTGAAATGAGTATGATGGGTGAGTTAACATTTTTCCTTGGTTTTCAAATTTCTCAAAAACCAGAAGGAACCTACATATCTCAACATAAGTATATTAAAGATCTTCTTAAAAAGTATGGTTATGACAACACGAAGAGTATAAGTACTCCTATTGGTACCTCAAACTCTTTAGATCTTGATGAAGCTGGGAAACCAGTAGATCAAACATCTTTTAGAGGTATGATTGGAAGTCTACTTTACTTAACTGCTAGTCGACCAGACTTAATGTTTTCAGTATGCTTATGTGCAAGATATCAATCCAATCCTAAGGAATCTCACTTAAAGGCAGTTAAAAGAATTTTTCGCTACCTTAAGGGAACCATGGATCTAGGATTATTTTATACTTCTGGAAATGATTTTGTTCTAAAAAGCTTTTCTGATGCTGACTTTGGTGGTTGTAGAATGGATAGAAAAAGTACATCCGGAACTTGTCATTTCTTAGGAGATTCATTAGTTTCTTGGTCATGCAAGAAGCAACATTCTGTTGCACTCTCCACTGCTGAAGCTGAATATGTAGCAGCTGGAAGTTGTTGTGCACAAGTGTTGTGGATGCAACACACACTTACAGACTATGGCTTGAGTTTTACTAAAACTCAAATTTTGTGTGATAACACAAGTGCCATTGCTCTAAGTAAAAACCCTGCACATCACTCCCGTGCAAAACACATAGATATTAGGCATCACTTTCTTAGGGATCACACACTTAAAGGAGATATTATTCTTCAGTTTATCGGAACGCAAGATCAACTTGCTGATATTTTCACAAAATCTTTACCTTCTGATAGATTTGAATATATTAAACAGAAGTTAGGAATGATAACCGTAAGGTAATCTTCCTTAATTAACTTTCTGTTGGAAAAATCTTCTCACAGTAATAAACTCCTTTTCATAGGGGGAGTACATTTGTTTGTTTATTTAACAAAGTTTTTTCAAAATTTGTTTTCAAATTTTTCGGAACGAAATTTTCCGGAATGGAACTTCCGGAACTACAATTTTCCAGAATGGATATTTCCATACAAAATACTTCTGGAATAAAAGTATTCGTATTGAAAATTTCCGGAATGGAAAATTTTCGTACTGGTATTTTCATAATGGAAAAACTTTCGTATTGAATCTTCCATATCAAGTTTTTCGTATCAAGTTTTTCGTATTGAGTTTTTTTTCGTAGTCGTCTTTACATTACCCATTACGAATAACTTTCCTAAGCTAATCCGAAAGGTATGACTTCCTTACTGAAGTTTTCGTAATCATATTTTACTTGCTGGCAGTTTCTTATAGTTTGTTTTCGGTTTTTTTTTAATTTCTTGAATTTTGTTTTAATAAAACCTCAAAAAGATCGGATTCAATCTCTCAACCGTCAGATCTGATCTCAGATCTTTCTAAACCGTTAGATCAACCGAGGAAGTTGAACCGTCATCCCAAAGCCTATATAAAGGGGACCCTATTTTCTCGTCCCACATCGATCTCAAGCTCTTGCGTGCTGAAGCTCTGTCTCTCTGATTTAAGGCTGTTCCGAACTACAGTTTTCCAGTTCCGAACTTCAGTCTTCTCAGTTCCGAACTTCTCAGAGACTTCTAATCCGAATGTCTGCAGAGTTAGCTTCTCAAGAGATGTCTTCAACAAAGCCCATTTCACAGTGGTTAGTCTACAGAGAGCGGTTAGTGCATCCGAATTTCTTCAGCAACTATGATTCTATTATATCAAAGAATATCAAGCTCAATGGCTGGGAAGATGTTGCGATATCAAAAACTGGCAACCAAGATGAAGTTTACCCAGACTTGCTTGTTGAGTTTTATGAGTCGGTTGCTTTCTTCGTGGAAGACAATAGAGAAAAATTTTCCTTCAAATCGTATGGCAAGACTTATAAGCTATCTTACACCAAGGCTGCAAGCTTGGTAGGGTTGAATTATGAAGGGGAATCTGAGTTTATCTCGCATGTTCTGCCAGACTCCTTGGGTAGTTTCAACAAGGAGAAAGCCTTAGAAATTCTCGGACTGGATGATGATAAGGCTTCGAAAATTGCAACCCTATCTACAAACTTCCGGATTCTGGAGTTATGGGTGCAAGGGCTTATTGTACCGAGAAAAGGAGACAAGGACAGCTTGAAGAAGAGTGAGATATACATCTTAGATTTCTTGATAAATCAAAGGAAGTTCAACCTGATGAAGCATATCCTTCTTAATCTTGAGAATTTAAAGAAAGGGAATCTGAGAGCTCAGATAGTAATGTACCCGGCAATATTGTCGAAGCTGATAGTTCGGTGCCTTGAGTCCTTCAAGGTTGCTTGCAGTTCTAAACCGAAAGTTTGCAAGATCATGTTGCTCAGTGATGCAACTCTTAAAAGGATGAATATAGCTTTTGACAAGAAGTCTGGCATGTTTATTGATCTTCCTCCTCAAGAAGAAGTGACTCCGATAGTGGCTGATCCGGAATCGCCTAAGCCGGTAAGGAAGAGGAAGCTGAAAGAAGTGGTAGGTGAAGCTGAAGAACCTAAGTCTAAGGAAGTCCATTCCGCACCTCCTAAGCCTAAGAAGAAGAAGACATATACTGATGAGGTTGCAGCGAAGTGGAGAGCTGACAAGGAAAAGAGGAAGGAAGGAGATCCGCAGTTCGGATTGGATCCCGCAGAGGCTAAAGCTCTGAAAGAAAAGGCTGCTGATGAGCTCGAGAAGCAAGCTAAGGAAAAGAAGCTGAAGAAGAAGTTGTCAGAAGCTGAGGCTGTGCAAGCCTTGTTGAAGTTTAATGAAATGGTTTCAGCAACCATTCCCGTTCCGAGAACTTTTTCTTTGGACTCTCTACCTGAGACTCCAGGAAGAAATCTCGATGATCCGAAAGAGGCTGCTGCTAAGAATGCTGAGGAAGTAGAGCTAGTGGAAGAAGTGGAAGAAGCTGCTGAAGGAAGTGGTGAGACAGGAGATGTGCTCAAACAAGTAGATGAATACAAGGGAACTCCTTCGGAACACCTGTCGCTCCGAACTTCTGAAGCCGAATCTTCAAAACTAGTTACTCCAGTAATAGAAGGAAAGGAAGGAGAGGAAGAAGTTTCTTATCATGGAGAAGAAGAACATCTTTCACTTGATGCTGCTCAGAAAGAAAATATAGAAGTTGTTGATGAGGAAGATTTGGTTGTTCAAGTTTCTGACAGTGAGAAGAAATCTCCGGAACAGGTTTCTATTCTGAAAAAAGATAAGGGGAAACAAGTTATTGCTGATACCCCGAGTTCAGAAAAGAGTATGAGGAAGGAAGCTGGTAGTTCTTCAAAGAGGAAGTTGGAGCTTATTGAAGAAGAAAATTCTCCTAGCAAGATGTCAGATTCGGAATCATCTTCGTTGGGGCACGATTTTGTTGTTCAATCCTTGAAGAAGTTGGTGGGAACCATTCCGACTTTCTCCAGTATTGATTCTCGGTGCCAGATGCTCCAACATACGCTGAATCAGAAAACCGATTCCGTATCCATGGTAATGGATAAGTGTGTTGAGATAGAAGCCCAGTTCAAAAATTTCTTCATTGGTTACGAAGCCCATAAAAGATCTTGCAAAAGGATGACTAGCTGGTCGAAGAAGAATGTGGAAGAGATGAGGTTGCTGGATGAGTTTCAGGAGAATGTTAAGGATGCTTTTCAAACCGAGGATAAGAAGTTTCATGAGATGACTGCATCATTCGATGAGAAATTGGCAGAGGAAAAGAACATTCGGAGTCAGGAAGTAAGAGATCTGAATGGAAATCTCAACTCTGTTAATCAAAGTTGGAAATTTGAAAGGGATCATCGGATCAATTTTCTAGAAAGGATAAAGTCTCAGGAAGAGAAAATGGAAGCTCAGGAAGAAAAGTTGAAGGCTCAGGAAGAAATCATTCAAGCTCAGTCAGCAAGAATAGTTGCCTTAGAAAAGCAAGCAGAGGAAGATCATAAGGACCTCAAAAAGATCAAGACTATTCTCAAGGGGCTTATGTCAAAGGAGAAAGATCCGAAATAATCAATCCGATCTTTTTGTTGTAATCTGTTTTTGTTGCTGACATTTCAAATTTAATGAGAATCGTGCTTGTTGTTCTGCTTTGTTGTTGTTACTAATCTTTCAGGTACTTTGTTATTTTTTCCATTCCCTCGAAATTCTTTTTGAAAATCACAAAGGGGGAGAAGGAAAAAATCCTTAAGAAAAAGAGGAAATCTAATAAGAGTTTGTTTAAGGGGGAGTTTTTATCTTAAAGAAATATCACTCCGGAAATATGAATACGATCCTTAGAGATTCAAAGCCTAAGGGGGAGTTAGTCGTATTCATCTATATTCTTAAACCAAGGGAGATAAGCTTTATTGTGTTTCTTTCTTCCTAGAAATAGCTTTTTCGTAAGGATGTTTGTGCTTTCCAAAAAGGGGGAGATTGTTGAGTCAATAAGGTTTTCCTTATGACTTTTCCATTCCTTCTTGTTTTGAAAATCACAAACACCTTATCTTTAAGGAAAATCGCTTTTGTAAGGAAAATTGCTTTTATAAGGAAAAATGTTTTCTTAAGGAAAAACGCTTTTATAAGAAAAATTTATCCTTATCATATTTTCATTAATATTTTTCTTAAGTATGAAATTCGGATTCACTTTCTCGGAATCATTAAAACTGATAAAAAGCATTCTGTTTTAGGGTTCGGATTCTGGACAAGAACTATAAGGAAGTTTCACTCCGAATTCCGGTTATGAATTCTGACTAAGTTCTATTCCAGATTCAGGATACGAATTCTGAAGAAGAATTCCCATTACGAATTCTAATGAAGAATTCTCATTACGAATTCTCATTACGAATTCTGAAGAAGAATTCTCATTACGAATTCTAATGAAGAAATCCCATTTCGAATTCTCATTACGAATTCTGAAGAAGAATTCTCATTACGAATTCCAATGAAGAATTCTCATTACGAATTCTAATGAAGAAATCTCATTCCGAATTCTCATTACGAATTCTGATGACGATTTCTCATTACGATTTCTGATGAAGAATTCCTATTCCGAATTCCTATTCCGAATTCTCATTCCGAATTCACTCATTAAACAGAATCTGGATATCATTGTTTTATACACTCTGAATTTGTTCACTCCGAACTTTCACTCCGAAATTTCTATTCCGAACCTTTATGTTAGGTTTTAAAACGATGTCGTACTTTCTGTTACACTTACTTTGTTATAAAACGATGTCGTCCATTTTGTTATAAACTAACCGTTGTCTAAGTGACACGTGTACAGGTCCCTCCGAACTTTAAGGAAAATATGACCGTTGGAGAAGGAGCCGACCTCACCTATAAATAGGAGCTCATTTGAAAAAGCTCACAACGGATGGATGAACATTTGAACTTTGTGCATACATGCTGTTGAAGTGATTTCTAGAGAGAGAGTCTCTTATTAACTCTCAAAGCTTCGTGCGACTCCGAATGTTGGTGATTACATTCGAGGGCTTCCGGGGATAGGAAGACAGAGGTGCCGACTACCTTAAAGATCGAGGGCTTTCTTGCTGAGAAAGACAGAGGTGCCGACTACCTTAAAGATCGAGGGCTTTCTTGTCGAGAAAGACAGAGGTTGCCAACTACCTTGAAGTTGAGGGCTTGCGGGGATAGCAAGACAGATACACCGATCTTCGTATCGAGGGCTTACCCTGGTGTGGGTAAGACAGACTTGCTTGAAAGTATAAATCAAGGGACCTTTATCCAAGGTTGTTGGATACCCTTCTCTTTGGGTTAAAAGACTATCATCTTGTTACTAGTAGTTCTTCTACTTGTACTTGTTTTATTCCGCTGCATTTTGTATCTTAAGGAAAGTATAATTTTCTTATACTTCCCTACTTACTTTGATTAGTTTAGATTCTATACGCTTTAAGGTAGAATCTCATATTGTAACTTTTGTTAAGTTTCAATTTCCGGAACCATATTTCCGGAACCTTCTTTTGGAATCTCTTTCCAAGTTTAGTCCGGTGTTAGAGGTGTTGTGAATCAACTTAGTTTAACTTTGTTAAACTTAGTTCTTTCCTTTTCTTAAGGAAACTCTAGTTATTCATAACTAACTTTAAAGGTTCCAAAGGAATTTTTAAAGTATACAATTCACCCCCCCTCTTGTATTTTGAGCATCTCATATTATATTTCGATCCTACAATTGGTATCAGAGGTTGGAAACCTCTTACTCTATACCATTCTTACATTTGGTATCAGAGCCAAGGTTACTGAAATACTTGTAATCACGTTCAAGTTTTTCTTGCTCACTTTTCAATTCCGAACTTTTTCATTTCAGATTATCCATTCCGAACTTTTCCTTTTCCGAACTTTTTAATTCCGAATTTTTGTTATTAACAAGTTTGTCTCCAAGTTATTTTCAAGTATGGCAGGAATGAATGTTGGTTCGATAGACAATTTGAATCCTACAAGGCCACCAATATTTGATGGTAATGATTATGAATACTGGAGAGATCGTATGAAGACGTTTGTTATCAATACTGGAGTAGATAACTTTGTCATGCTTACTGGTGATTACAAAATTCCTGACAAGGAAGTCAGAACCTTTACTAACCAGGAGAAGCAAGAATATCAACTCAACTACAAGGTACGCAACACTTTATTATGTTCAATGACCAGAAATATATATAGCCAAATTTCTTCTTGTGAAGCAGCTAATTGTATATGGAAGAAGTTAGAGGTTACTCATTTTGGGACTTCTAAAGTGATTGAGACTAGGAGAGCTATGCTTAGAGCTGAATATCATGGCTTTAATTTTCCTTATGGAGAACCTATCTGTAAAGTACAACAAAGATTTATGACAATCGTCAATAGTCTACAGTCTATGGGAGAGAAAGGTTTAGATGATGAAGCTCTTGTGGACAAGATAATTGACATTATGCCCAATGAGTGGGAATCCAAGAGAACAGCTATAGATGAGAACAGGAAGGTTACTCAAATAACTCTTGATGAATTATTTGGAACTCTTCTACAACATGAGACCAGAATGAAGAGAGATGCTGACAACATCAAGAAGAAGAATGGAAATGGTACTGTTGCTTTTACTACAACTTCGAATCAGATGAAAGCTAAGACTCCTGAGAGAGTAACCAGATCCAAATCGAAGAAAGTCATTTTCCAATCCGAATCTAGTGAAAGTGAAGTTTCAGAAAATGAATTAGCCAATCTTGCTCGAAGGATGAACAAGATAGCTGGACAAAGAAACTTTCAATCCAAGTATAAGAAGAAGGATAGGAAAGATAAGAAAGATGGAGAAGTTACTTGTTATGAATGTAAGAGAGCAGGACATATTAGACCAGATTGCCCTATGCTCAGAAAGAAAGAAAGAAAGGAAAGGCATTCAGACAGGAACAGGAAGAAATATTACAAAGCTAAAGCTAAGAAAGTTTTGAAAGCTAATGACACCTGGAGTGCCAGTGGTGGTGACTCTTCAGATGAATCTTCTGAATATGAATCTTCAGGACAGAAGAATCTTGGTCTTATAGCCAGATTACCTATTGATAATCATTGTCTTATGGCTAAGGTACGAAATGCTGAATCATTGACCAATGTTTCTTTAAATCCTAATGATAGTAAGTATTATAACTCTTCTGATGAAGAATCAACTTCTGATGAGGAAAATACTTTACCTACTTTTGAAGAAGTCTCTAGATTTGCTGAACTTCTTGAGATTGAGAATTCCAAACTCAACAAGAAACTTGATAAGGCAAATTCTAGGAATTCTATTCTTACTAAAGAGATATCAGATCTTTCTAAAGATCTTGATAAGAAAAATGCTGATTTTGAAAGTATTTCAAAAAATCTTGAGGAAGTAAGTTCTGAGAAGAATAAACTTTCTAAAGAGTTAGAAAAAGTAATTTCTAATAAAAATGTTTTCGAGCCTAAATCTAGTTCCAAAACTAATGATTTTGAAGATAAAAACTTGGTTGTAAAACTCAAGTCCGAAATTTTTTCCTTAAAGAAGTGCTTATCAAACTTTACCCATGGTAAGGAAAATTTTGATAAGATGTATTCTCAAATACGACCTTTAAGAAATAAATCCGGATTTGGTTATACCCATGCAAAACCTGTTTTCAGCAACAATTATTTTGTTCCTCAAAGTGCCCCATTTTGTACTAAGTGTCAATGTGGTGGTCACTGGGCAAGAAATTGTTCCTTAAACAAAACCCAATCCTTAGGTTTTCATAAAGCTTATTTTTCCAAGAAAATGTGGGTACCTAAGATTTTATTGTCTAGAAATCTCGGATCCAAGCAAGTTTGGATTCCGAAAGTCTAACTTTGTTCTTAATTTCAGGAAAATAAAGAAAGTTCCAGCAACAATGTTTGGTACATGGATAGTGGATGTTCCCGGCACATGACTGGTAACAAAAGCTTCTTTGAAAAAATTATCAAGACGAAAGGAGGAAAGGTAACTTTCGGAGACAATGCTAAGGGAGAGATTGTTGGTTTTGGTAATATTGTTCTTTTAGGTAAAACTTTGATTTCAAATGTTCTTTTTGTTAAAGGTCTTAAGCACAACCTCATTAGCATAAGTCAGTTATGTGATGAAGGTTACCTTGTGAATTTTAGGAATGATAAATGCTTAGTTCACAATTCCAAGGAAGAATTTATTCTCTCAGCCAACAGGCAAGAGAATGTTTACACCTTAAACTTAGAAGACCTAAGAAGCCAAGATTTACCTTGCCTAAGTGCAATGGAAGATCATTCTTGGTTATGGCATAGAAGACTAGGACACTGTAATCTTAGAAACCTATGTAAACTCTCTAAGAAGAAACTAGTTAAGGATCTACCGGAGCTTAGATTTGATTCTTCTAAAGTTTGTGATCCTTGTCAATATGGCAAGCAACATAAATCTAGTTTTAAGTCAATCGGTGAAGTCTCAACAACCGATGCATTACAGTTGGTGCACATGGATCTTTTTGGTCCTACACAAACTGGAAGCATTGGAGGCAAATACTATGTGTTTGTTCTAGTTGATGATTACACTAGATTTACTTGGGTCTATTTTCTAGCAAGGAAATCTGAAGCTTTTTCTTATTTCAAAAGTTTTAGAGCTCAAGTTAAAAATGAGAAAAACCTTCCATTGAAAACTATTCATAGTGATCATGGAGGAGAATTTCAAAATTCTGATTTTGAAACTTTTTGTAGTAAGAAAGGTATTACTCACAACTTTTCAGCACCTAGAACTCCTCAACAGAATGGTGTAGTTGAAAGAAGAAATCGAATTCTTCAAGAAATAACTAGAACCATGTTGAGTGAATATTCTATTGCTAGACATTTCTGGGCTGAAGCTGTAAGTACTGCTTGTTATACTATAAATCGAGTTTTGATTAGACCTTTTCTTAATAAAACTCCTTATGAGTTATGGAATGGTAGAAAACCAAGGCTTTCCTACTTCAAGGTTTTTGGTTGCAAAGTATTCATTTTGAATACTAAAGATAACTTACATAAATTCGCACCAAAATCAGAAGAAGGAATTTTCTTAGGATATTCCACAACCTCTAAGGCTTATAGAGTTTTTAATAAAAATACTTGTACTGTTGAGGAAACAGTACATGTGAAATTTGATGAGTCAGATCCTTTTGTTTTTAAAACTTCCCAACTTACATCTTCAGATGTGTTTTCAAAAACTGATTGTCAACCTTTGTTAGAAGAACCTTCTGATAAGGAAATTGTTCTAGAAGATACTTCTGAAACATTTACCCCAGAAGACTTTCTACCTTATGTTGATGAACAGGTTTTACAAAACTCAAATCAGATGTTTCTTAAGAATCATCCCAGTGATAGTATCATTGGTGATGTAAATCAACCTGTAAGGACTAGAAGTTCCTTAAGAAATGAAGTAGAACATCTAGCATTTCTTTCCCAACTAGAACCTAAAAGCACTGATGAAGCTTTAGGTGATGATGATTGGATCAAAGCAATGCAAGATGAGCTAAATGAATTCGAAAGGAATAAAGTCTGGACCTTGGTTGAAAGACCTAAGGAAACTTCTGTTATTGGAGTAAAATGGGTCTTCAGAAACAAATGTGATGAAAATGGAGTCATTGTTAGAAATAAAGCTAGACTTGTTGCTAAAGGCTATAATCAGCAAGAAGGAATAGACTATGAAGAAACCTATGCTCCAGTAGCTAGACTTGAATCTATCCGTATTCTACTTGCCTTTGCAGCATTCTTTAATTTCAAACTATTTCAAATGGATGTGAAATGTGCTTTTCTTAACGGTTATGTTCAAGAGGAAGTTTTTGTTGAACAACCTCCTGGCTTTGAAGATACAAAACATCCTGATCATGTTTTTAGACTTACCAAAGCTTTGTATGGCCTTAAACAAGCCCCAAGAGCATGGTATGATAGACTCACTGGATTTTTGCTTCAAAATAACTATGTTAAGGGAAATGCAGATCCAACCCTTTTTATAAAGAAAGATAAGAAAAATGTTTTGATTGTTCAAATTTATGTTGATGACATTATATTTGGTTCAACTCAGCAATCTTTGACTGATTCTTTTGCTAGTCTAATGAAATCTGAGTTTGAAATGAGTATGATGGGTGAGTTAACATTTTTCCTTGGTTTTCAAATTTCTCAAAAACCAGAAGGAACCTACATATCTCAACATAAGTATATTAAAGATCTTCTTAAAAAGTATGGTTATGACAACACGAAGAGTATAAGTACTCCTATTGGTACCTCAAACTCTTTAGATCTTGATGAAGCTGGGAAACCAGTAGATCAAACATCTTTTAGAGGTATGATTGGAAGTCTACTTTACTTAACTGCTAGTCGACCAGACTTAATGTTTTCAGTATGCTTATGTGCAAGATATCAATCCAATCCTAAGGAATCTCACTTAAAGGCAGTTAAAAGAATTTTTCGCTACCTTAAGGGAACCATGGATCTAGGATTATTTTATACTTCTGGAAATGATTTTGTTCTAAAAAGCTTTTCTGATGCTGACTTTGGTGGTTGTAGAATGGATAGAAAAAGTACATCCGGAACTTGTCATTTCTTAGGAGATTCATTAGTTTCTTGGTCATGCAAGAAGCAACATTCTGTTGCACTCTCCACTGCTGAAGCTGAATATGTAGCAGCTGGAAGTTGTTGTGCACAAGTGTTGTGGATGCAACACACACTTACAGACTATGGCTTGAGTTTTACTAAAACTCAAATTTTGTGTGATAACACAAGTGCCATTGCTCTAAGTAAAAACCCTGCACATCACTCCCGTGCAAAACACATAGATATTAGGCATCACTTTCTTAGGGATCACACACTTAAAGGAGATATTATTCTTCAGTTTATCGGAACGCAAGATCAACTTGCTGATATTTTCACAAAATCTTTACCTTCTGATAGATTTGAATATATTAAACAGAAGTTAGGAATGATAACCGTAAGGTAATCTTCCTTAATTAACTTTCTGTTGGAAAAATCTTCTCACAGTAATAAACTCCTTTTCATAGGGGGAGTACATTTGTTTGTTTATTTAACAAAGTTTTTTCAAAATTTGTTTTCAAATTTTTCGGAACGAAATTTTCCGGAATGGAACTTCCGGAACTACAATTTTCCAGAATGGATATTTCCATACAAAATACTTCTGGAATAAAAGTATTCGTATTGAAAATTTCCGGAATGGAAAATTTTCGTACTGGTATTTTCATAATGGAAAAACTTTCGTATTGAATCTTCCATATCAAGTTTTTCGTATCAAGTTTTTCGTATTGAGTTTTTTTTCGTAGTCGTCTTTACATTACCCATTACGAATAACTTTCCTAAGCTAATCCGAAAGGTATGACTTCCTTACTGAAGTTTTCGTAATCATATTTTACTTGCTGGCAGTTTCTTATAGTTTGTTTTCGGTTTTTTTTTAATTTCTTGAATTTTGTTTTAATAAAACCTCAAAAAGATCGGATTCAATCTCTCAACCGTCAGATCTGATCTCAGATCTTTCTAAACCGTTAGATCAACCGAGGAAGTTGAACCGTCATCCCAAAGCCTATATAAAGGGGACCCTATTTTCTCGTCCCACATCGATCTCAAGCTCTTGCGTGCTGAAGCTCTGTCTCTCTGATTTAAGGCTGTTCCGAACTACAGTTTTCCAGTTCCGAACTTCAGTCTTCTCAGTTCCGAACTTCTCAGAGACTTCTAATCCGAATGTCTGCAGAGTTAGCTTCTCAAGAGATGTCTTCAACAAAGCCCATTTCACAGTGGTTAGTCTACAGAGAGCGGTTAGTGCATCCGAATTTCTTCAGCAACTATGATTCTATTATATCAAAGAATATCAAGCTCAATGGCTGGGAAGATGTTGCGATATCAAAAACTGGCAACCAAGATGAAGTTTACCCAGACTTGCTTGTTGAGTTTTATGAGTCGGTTGCTTTCTTCGTGGAAGACAATAGAGAAAAATTTTCCTTCAAATCGTATGGCAAGACTTATAAGCTATCTTACACCAAGGCTGCAAGCTTGGTAGGGTTGAATTATGAAGGGGAAGCTGAGTTTATCTCGCATGTTCTGCCAGACTCCTTGGGTAGTTTCAACAAGGAGAAAGCCTTAGAAATTCTCGGACTGGATGATGATAAGGCTTCGAAAATTGCAACCCTATCTACAAACTTCCGGATTCTGGAGTTATGGGTGCAAGGGCTTATTGTACCGAGAAAAGGAGACAAGGACAGCTTGAAGAAGAGTGAGATATACATCTTAGATTTCTTGATAAATCAAAGGAAGTTCAACCTGATGAAGCATATCCTTCTTAATCTTGAGAATTTAAAGAAAGGGAATCTGAGAGCTCAGATAGTAATGTACCCGGCAATATTGTCGAAGCTGATAGTTCGGTGCCTTGAGTCCTTCAAGGTTGCTTGCAGTTCTAAACCGAAAGTTTGCAAGATCATGTTGCTCAGTGATGCAACTCTTAAAAGGATGAATATAGCTTTTGACAAGAAGTCTGGCATGTTTATTGATCTTCCTCCTCAAGAAGAAGTGACTCCGATAGTGGCTGATCCGGAATCGCCTAAGCCGGTAAGGAAGAGGAAGCTGAAAGAAGTGGTAGGTGAAGCTGAAGAACCTAAGTCTAAGGAAGTCCATTCCGCACCTCCTAAGCCTAAGAAGAAGAAGACATATACTGATGAGGTTGCAGCGAAGTGGAGAGCTGACAAGGAAAAGAGGAAGGAAGGAGATCCGCAGTTCGGATTGGATCCCGCAGAGGCTAAAGCTCTGAAAGAAAAGGCTGCTGATGAGCTCGAGAAGCAAGCTAAGGAAAAGAAGCTGAAGAAGAAGTTGTCAGAAGCTGAGGCTGTGCAAGCCTTGTTGAAGTTTAATGAAATGGTTTCAGCAACCATTCCCGTTCCGAGAACTTTTTCTTTGGACTCTCTACCTGAGACTCTAGGAAGAAATCTCGATGATCCGAAAGAGGCTGCTGCTAAGAATGCTGAGGAAGTAGAGCTAGTGGAAGAAGTGGAAGAAGCTGCTGAAGGAAGTGGTGAGACAGGAGATGTGCTCAAACAAGTAGATGAATACAAGGGAACTCCTTCGGAACACCTGTCGCTCCGAACTTCTGAAGCCGAATCTTCAAAACTAGTTACTCCAGTAATAGAAGGAAAGGAAGGAGAGGAAGAAGTTTCTTATCATGGAGAAGAAGAACATCTTTCACTTGATGCTGCTCAGAAAGAAAATATAGAAGTTGTTGATGAGGAAGATTTGGTTGTTCAAGTTTCTGACAGTGAGAAGAAATCTCCGGAACAGGTTTCTATTCCGAAAAAAGATAAGGGGAAACAAGTTATTGCTGATACCCCGAGTTCAGAAAAGAGTATGAGGAAGGAAGCTGGTAGTTCTTCAAAGAGGAAGTTGGAGCTTATTGAAGAAGAAAATTCTCCTAGCAAGATGTCAGATTCGGAATCATCTTCGTTGGGGCACGATTTTGTTGTTCAATCCTTGAAGAAGTTGGTGGGAACCATTCCGACTTTCTCCAGTATTGATTCTCGGTGCCAGATGCTCCAACATACGCTGAATCAGAAAACCGATTCCGTATCCATGGTAATGGATAAGTGTGTTGAGATAGAAGCCCAGTTCAAAAATTTCTTCATTGGTTACGAAGCCCATAAAAGATCTTGCAAAAGGATGACTAGCTGGTCGAAGAAGAATGTGGAAGAGATGAGGTTGCTGGATGAGTTTCAGGAGAATGTTAAGGATGCTTTTCAAACCGAGGATAAGAAGTTTCATGAGATGACTGCATCATTCGATGAGAAATTGGCAGAGGAAAAGAACATTCGGAGTCAGGAAGTAAGAGATCTGAATGGAAAGCTCAACTCTGTTAATCAAAGTTGGAAATTTGAAAGGGATCATCGGATCAATTTTCTAGAAAGGATAAAGTCTCAGGAAGAGAAAATGGAAGCTCAGGAAGAAAAGTTGAAGGCTCAGGAAGAAATCATTCAAGCTCAGTCAGCAAGAATAGTTGCCTTAGAAAAGCAAGAAGAGGAAGATCATAAGGACCTCAAAAAGATCAAGACTATTCTCAAGGGGCTTATGTCAAAGGAGAAAGATCCGAAATAATCAATCCGATCTTTTTGTTGTAATCTGTTTTTGTTGCTGACATTTCAAATTTAATGAGAATCGTGCTTGTTGTTCTGCTTTGTTGTTGTTACTAATCTTTCAGGTACTTTGTTATTTTTTCCATTCCCTCGAAATTCTTTTTGAAAATCACAAAGGGGGAGAAGGAAAAAATCCTTAAGAAAAAGAGGAAATCTAATAAGAGTTTGTTTAAGGGGGAGTTTTTATCTTAAAGAAATATCACTCCGGAAATATGAATACGATCCTTAGAGATTCAAAGCCTAAGGGGGAGTTAGTCGTATTCATCTATATTCTTAAACCAAGGGAGATAAGCTTTATTGTGTTTCTTTCTTCCTAGAAATAGCTTTTTCGTAAGGATGTTTGTGCTTTCCAAAAAGGGGGAGATTGTTGAGTCAATAAGGTTTTCCTTATGACTTTTCCATTCCTTCTTGTTTTGAAAATCACAAACACCTTATCTTTAAGGAAAATCGCTTTTGTAAGGAAAATTGCTTTTATAAGGAAAAATGTTTTCTTAAGGAAAAACGCTTTTATAAGAAAAATTTATCCTTATCATATTTTCATTAATATTTTTCTTAAGTATGAAATTCGGATTCACTTTCTCGGAATCATTAAAACTGATAAAAAGCATTCTGTTTTAGGGTTCGGATTCTGGACAAGAACTATAAGGAAGTTTCACTCCGAATTCCGGTTATGAATTCTGACTAAGTTCTATTCCAGATTCAGGATACGAATTCTGAAGAAGAATTCCCATTACGAATTCTAATGAAGAATTCTCATTACGAATTCTCATTACGAATTCTGAAGAAGAATTCTCATTACGAATTCTAATGAAGAAATCCCATTTCGAATTCTCATTACGAATTCTGAAGAAGAATTCTCATTACGAATTCCAATGAAGAATTCTCATTACGAATTCTAATGAAGAAATCTCATTCCGAATTCTCATTACGAATTCTGATGACGATTTCTCATTACGATTTCTGATGAAGAATTCCTATTCCGAATTCCTATTCCGAATTCTCATTCCGAATTCACTCATTAAACAGAATCTGGATATCATTGTTTTATACACTCTGAATTTGTTCACTCCGAACTTTCACTCCGAAATTTCTATTCCGAACCTTTATGTTAGGTTTTAAAACGATGTCGTACTTTCTGTTACACTTACTTTGTTATAAAACGATGTCGTCCATTTTGTTATAAACTAACCGTTGTCTAAGTGACACGTGTACAGGTCCCTCCGAACTTTAAGGAAAATATGACCGTTGGAGAAGGAGCCGACCTCACCTATAAATAGGAGCTCATTTGAAAAAGCTCACAACGGATGGATGAACATTTGAACTTTGTGCATACATGCTGTTGAAGTGATTTCTAGAGAGAGAGTCTCTTATTAACTCTCAAAGCTTCGTGCGACTCCGAATGTTGGTGATTACATTCGAGGGCTTCCGGGGATAGGAAGACAGAGGTGCCGACTACCTTAAAGATCGAGGGCTTTCTTGCTGAGAAAGACAGAGGTGCCGACTACCTTAAAGATCGAGGGCTTTCTTGTCGAGAAAGACAGAGGTTGCCAACTACCTTGAAGTTGAGGGCTTGCGGGGATAGCAAGACAGATACACCGATCTTCGTATCGAGGGCTTACCCTGGTGTGGGTAAGACAGACTTGCTTGAAAGTATAAATCAAGGGACCTTTATCCAAGGTTGTTGGATACCCTTCTCTTTGGGTTAAAAGACTATCATCTTGTTACTAGTAGTTCTTCTACTTGTACTTGTTTTATTCCGCTGCATTTTGTATCTTAAGGAAAGTATAATTTTCTTATACTTCCCTACTTACTTTGATTAGTTTAGATTCTATACGCTTTAAGGTAGAATCTCATATTGTAACTTTTGTTAAGTTTCAATTTCCGGAACCATATTTCCGGAACCTTCTTTTGGAATCTCTTTCCAAGTTTAGTCCGGTGTTAGAGGTGTTGTGAATCAACTTAGTTTAACTTTGTTAAACTTAGTTCTTTCCTTTTCTTAAGGAAACTCTAGTTATTCATAACTAACTTTAAAGGTTCCAAAGGAATTTTTAAAGTATACAATTCACCCCCCCTCTTGTATTTTGAGCATCTCATATTATATTTCGATCCTACACCGTGTGCCGCGACGCCGATGTTTCCTCTCCCGTGACGTTCTTCTGCGACGTTCCTTCATCCGCAACAAAATCTTCGATCATCCGTTGAGGTGAGAGATTGTGGTTCTTTAAATTTATTTGCGGATTATTTCAAACACATGGATTTAATCGATATAATTAAATCTGTTTGTTTTGATCCTCGGAGTTCGTCGACGCGACGCAGAGTACCGCGACGACGCGCCGCCCTTCCGCGATGTGACGACCCTCTCTTTCCGCGATGATAAATTCCGCGGAGAATGCGCGTGCGACAACTTGACGAGGTAGGGGTTGTTTTGAAATGTTAATACTCTGTGTTGTGCTCCTCCGAGGCATGAACACGGACCAACAAAATTAACAAGTTGGTCCACAGATTATTTTTGCGGGTCAGGGTTTATCAATTGCTAGAAATTCTGGTTTTGTTTCAAACCGCTAACGCGGTGGGTGCGGACCAACGAACAAGTCCGAATCCACCGCCCCTTTCGTTCTTGGTGTGCGAAATGACGATCGTCGACCAAGGAAGACCGCGCGGGAGTTTGTAAAAATCGCGGCGAAGGAGCGCGGCGCCGTCGCACCACGCCGAAAAAACCACAAAGATGACGCGTTCGTTTTTTACGTGCGGATTGACGGGCAATGAAAAACGGGGCCGCAAGGGTGATTTGAGGGCCTTGCAGTGAAGGTCAGGACCCGGGATGAACCTCGGCGCAGACGAAAATGAAAAGGGACCACCGAAGCAACTCTGGTGGCCCGCGGAAGCTTCCGCCGGCGGCCGGAGGCGGCGGCGGCGCCCAGCGCGCCACCAGGAAAAACCTCGCCGCGGCTGAAGCCGCGACGGCGAGGCGGTTCCGCGGCCGTGCGGAACCGCGGTTCAGGGACGCGGCGGCCCGGCCGCGTCCGGGTGACTCAGCGTGGCCCCACGCGGGGCCGCGACACTTTGACACCGCGGGGGCAGCGCCCACCCCGCGGGTTCCTCCGCTCGGCCGGGTCGCGCCCAGGCCGGGCCAGGCCGGGTAGCGCCAAACCAGGTCAGACCCAGACCCGGGTCGGGTCGACCCGGTTCGGGCCGACCCAGGGGGGTTGGGTCGGGTCGGTCCGGGCCCAAACCCCCCTTCTTCGGACCTTTTCGGTCTTTTTCCCATAACTTGAGCTACGTGCCTCCAATCGACGCGCCGTTAGTAGAAACGCGATCCTTGGATTGAGACGGTCGTTTCGGTATATCTCACTCAAGGTTTCAGAATACTTTAGGTTTGGCCGGGTTGGTTCGTACACGAAACCAACCGGGCCCTCGGAGCGGAAACGCTCATATCTTGAGCTCCGGACGTCCGATTGACGGGCCATTGACTTTGGTGGATTCCTCTTAGTGAGACGGATCTTTTGGATCACTCCACCCAAGGTTTGGACGCAGGTGGAGTACGGTCGGGTTGGTTTTCCCTTAAAAACCAACCGGGCCCCTGGGACGAAAAAGCCAATAACTCTCAGACCGGGCGTCCGATTGACACGCCGTCTGTGACGTTGAGTTCCTGTTGACGATACAGAACTTTTGGATACATCAACTCTGGACCTTGTGTCAGTTGATGTATCAGCCTCTTGGCTCGTGGAGCGGACCCTCCCGAACGAGCTTGCTGTGTGCGGGAACCCTAGTGCTGGCTGCGACATCGACGACGACGACTGTGCAGAGATCCTCAGTGGACTGCGACGATGAAGAGTGCCGGTCTTGTATCCTATGTGGGTCTCAGCCGTTCTGGTCTTGTATCCTATGTGAGTCCCAGCTTAGATGATTCAGTGCTGGTCTTGTATCCCATGTGGGTCCCAGCATACATGAATCAATGAAGAGTGCTGGTCTTGTATCCTATGTGGGTCCCAGCCGTGCTGGACTTGTATCCTATGTGGGTCCCAGCTTAGATGATTCAGTGCTGGTCTTGTATCCTATGTGGGTCCCAGCATAAATGAATCAATGAAGACAGCTGTTCAGGTATCCTATGTGGGTCCCAGCCGTGCTGGTCTTGTATCTTATGTGGGTCCCACCTTAGATGATTCAGTGCGGGTCTTGTATCCTATGTGGGTCCCAGCATAGATGAATCAATGAAGAGTGCTGGTCTTGTATCCTATGTGGGTCCCAGCCGTGCTGGTCTTGTATCCTATGTGGGTCCCAGCTTAGATGATTCAGTGATGGTCTTGTATCCTATGTGGGTCCCATCATAGATGAATCAATGAAGAGTGCTGGTCTTGTATCCTATGTGGATCCCAGTCGTGCTGGTCTTGTATCCTATGTGGGTCCCAGCTTAGATGATTTAGTGCTGGTCTTGTATCTTATGTGGGTCCTATCATAGATGAATCAATGAAGATAGTTGGTCTTGTATCCTATGTGGGTCCCAGCCGTGCTGGTCTTGTATCCTATGTGGGTCCCAGCTTAGATGATTCAGTGCTGGTCTTGTATCCTATGTGGGTCCCATCATAGATGAATCAATGAAGAGTGTTGGTCTTGTATCCTATGTGGGTCCCAGCCGTGCTGGTCTTGTATCCTATGTGGGACCCAGCTTAGATGATTCAGTGCTGGTCTTGTATCCTATGTGGGTCCTAACATAGATGAATCAATGAAGACAACTGGTCTTGTATCCTATGTGGGTCCCAGCCGTGCTAGTCTTGTATCCTATGTGGGTCCCAGCATAGATGATTCAGTGTTGGTCTTGTATCCTATGTGGGTCCCAACATAGATGAATCAATGAAGGCAGCTGGTCTTGTATCCTAAGTGGGTCCGAGCTTAGATGATTCAGTATCTATATCTGATCATCCCTTTCACCTTTTCGACGATGTATACCTGTGTGAGATGAGTCCTGTTTAATCTCTTTTGTGGAATGTGTTGTGCTATCCTATGTGGATTACGTTTTTTTTTCCTTTGTGGATTGTGTTGTGCTATCCTGTGTGGATTTACGTTTTACTTTCCTGTGTGGACTGGGTTGTGCTTGGGCTCGGATGTTGGAGCCGATCAGGAATTGATGACTTAGGTATATGTATGGGCATATACCTAAGCAGTGTCGGATGTTACTTCGTGATTGTATCTTTCCTTTGTGGTTTATCCTTTGTGGATTTCGGGAGACCTTCGGTGGTCTCGGGGTCCCTACTGAGTAGCTTATACTCACCCCTGCACGGGCTATGCCCGCACTTTGTTGTGTTGGTTGCAGACGACGGACAACGCAGCAGAATCGTGGGGGAGGCTTGCGGAGCAGGACGGTACCTGGAGGTGGAGCACTGGGCGGGACGTACTCGGAGTGGACGGCTGGACCGAGGAGCTGTGGAGGCTATCTGTGCTCGCCCTTCAGGTGGGACTTCCAGTAGCGGCTCGACGTTGTGGCTTTTTTCCTTCAGTTGATGTTTTCCCTTTCAGTTGTACTTTACAGTTGGGCTTGTATCCGCCCCCCTTTACTTTGAGCACAGCTTGTTACAGTTTTTGCTTAGTGTTTACTTTTACTTCTGCTTGTACTCTATGGTGTTTGTTTACTTTTATAAAGGCAATGACTTCCCTGTTTTCGGGATTTATGCCTATGGTGCTAGTCGCTAGCCCCTGGCCTATGGAAGGCAGGCTTGGGGTAGTCACGGAACGAGCCCCGAGGACGGGTCGTGACAAATTGCTATTAGAGGAGTTTGGTTCTACCGCAGACTCTGATCTTTCTTCTATGTGAAGCAATAGTGTTCAGCGTATTGGGTGTGGTTATCAGTCCAGGGAGTCCAGTGTTGGTGCGGCGGCCGACGTATCCATACACCAGGACCCTGACTTCTGATTTCCGACTTAATGCATGAAAACATTGATTGCATGTGTGTTCAAGTTTTCTTTGTGATTGCTTGTGTCAGCTCACCAGGTATACAGTTCTGACAGTGGCACACCTGTTTCTTTTCAGGATGGCCCCACGACGGTAGCCAGCTAGGGTTCCGAGAGTGGAGCGTGATGACAGCCCACCGAACGACGAGGCCTCGGTGCAGGGCTCCTTGTCAACAGAGGCACTGGTGGTACCTTTACCCGCTGAGCCACCGATGCTCCCCGCCACGACCGATGACGATGCACGTCGCCTCGGAGCTCTGCACGAGTTCTAGCGCCAGCGACCACCCAGGTTTCGTGGGGAGACAGACCCCCAGGCAGCCGAGGACTGGCTAGAGGCGGTCGTACAAGTTTTCAGGCTAGTGAGGACACTAGTAGACCTCATGGTGATCCTCGCAGCTAGCCTCCTGCACGTGGCAGCAGGCAGATGGTGGAGCTTGATGCTCCAGGTGCATGACGAGACATCTCTCCTCTGGATGGACTTTGAGAGCATCTTCCGCTCCGAGTTCGTCCCAGCCACCCTCCGTGCGGTGCACATCCAAGAGCTGCTACAGCTACGACAGTGCAGTATGACAGCGGACCAGTACTCGGCGAGATTTACTGATCTGTCGCGCTACTCCACAGATATGGTACGGGACCCGTTCTTACAGGACTGGACCTTCGAGCAGGGACTGAGGAATGAGATCAGGGCCTTGATAATCTCCCTCAACATTCCGACACAGGCAGAGGTGTTGGAGAGATCCCTTCTAGTGGAGAGTTTTCTCACCGAGCAGGCTCCAGTGACAGGACCCTCCGCAGGACGGCCCGTAACAGGGTCTTCTGCAGCTGGCAGTAGACAGGTGACGCAGAGGTCCAAACAGGCCAGACCATCAGTTGGGCAGTCTCAGGATGAAGATTCAGTTGTGCAGGGCACCCGAAGGAGAGCCAGCTACACGAGGGGAAAGCATTGCTACGCATGCAGCGGGCACGGTCACATGGCTCGAGACTGCCCGACCCGTCTTACAGATGAGAAGCATGTGGTAGATGGACCTCCTAGACAGAGGTTTGACCACGGTGGTCCGCAGGGTGCAGGCGGACGAGGCAGAGGAGCTGGCTGAGTAGAAGATGGTGGGCGACACTTCGAGGTGTTGCCACCACCACCACTAGGAGGTCCACCCTGACCGCAGGGAGTTGGTGGACATGCGAGAGCTCAGCTTCAGGCTGCTGAGGCCTTCGATCATGGAGCTCTGTGAGCAGATGGACAGGAGCAGACCTAGTGGATACATCCTTTGTACTTCTAGTTCCTTGTTGTTGTTGTGTAGTGTCTTTGTTTTATGAGATGCAATAGTAAAAGACTCTTACCTTTGTGATGTTTTCATTCCTATCCTCTTTTGTGTTGTTACTAAGAGGTTCCAGTTTAGACTGTTGACTTGACCCTTACTTGTGAGACATATACTGGAGGAGACCCAGTTACCACACACTGATGCCGACAATGTGACTCAACCCTTGGAGGCGAGAGTAACGGTTGGATCTCTTGGTAGTAGCGTCGAGGCCTTACGACGTCATCTTTGGTGTGGATTGGTAACATCCATGTTGGGATTGACTGTATTAGGCAAAGGAAGTGGTTCATCAAGGGGATGAGACTAGATTTCTCTTATCGGAAAATAAGGAATCGTAGCAGTTCTTGTGGGATCGGAGATGGTCCAGGTCATACAGGAGCGGATGAGTATAGCTTAGAGCCGACAGAAGTCCTATGCTGATAGGAGGCGGAGGCGGAGGCCACTTGAGTTCGAGGATGGTGACCACCTCTTCATGCGGGTCTCACCACAACGTGGATTACAGAGGTTTGGCCGAAGCGGTGAGTTGTCTCCATGCTTCATCGGACCCTTCCAGGTCCTCAGCAGGATTGGCAAGGTGTCTTATCACCGGGCTCTACCACCATAGTTGCGCCGGGTGCATGACGTCTTCCACGTATCTCAGCAGAGGAGATACGTGCATGACCCAACACAAACCTTTGACCATAGAGAGCTAGTCTTTGATGATAGGGCGACTTTTGCGGAGGTCCTAGTGGAGATCGAGGATCGACAGGAGCGAGTCCTACGTGGATGATCGATTCCTCTAGTGCGCTTCATATGGAAGCTCGGGAACCTCCAGAAGAGCACTTAGGAGCGGGAGGCTCAGATGCATGCTCAGTAACGCCTTTGTATCCCTAAGTTTGTGGTGAAGCTTTACGGGGATGTAAATCCCTGTGGTGGGAGTAATGTAAAGACCCTTAAATTTCAATGAAATTTTTTTCTTAATTTTCTTTGAAATTTTACAAGAACGCAACTTCTGATGGCACCTGATTCCGAGGCCCGGTGTGCCCGGAATCACTTTCCGAAGTTTTGCTCGGGTACGTTCAGTGAACAGACAAGCGGGTTTTTCTAACTTTTGAACCGGTGCCCAGAATCAAATTTTGAGGGCACCGATGGAATCGCAGCGCCGGTATTTGCTTAGAAACGCCTCTTCTGGAGTTGCGTTTTCTCGGTTGTGTTTTTTAATTTTTTTGGGTTTTAAGTTATGAAATAAAATAAAGTTGTGCGACAATTTTATTTTTATTTCACTTAAAGCCGCTTAAAGACCACTTTAAGCTGCTTAAGCTGAGTTGATGCAGATAGGGTGCTATCCAAAAAATATCCTACCCTCTTGGTAGGATATTTTTGAGGTGGGGCCCGCACGAGCCCCACCGTTTCTTTTCCGCTAAGTAACGCACCCGCGAAAACCAGTCATTATGAAAGTCAACTGACGCGTTTTCTTAAATTCTTAACGCACCAATTAATTAGGCGGTTTTCTTCATTGAAATAATTCTATGAATTAATTTAATCGTTTCTTAACCTGTTTGAAATCTCTTGGCATAATAATAAAATAAGACCAATGCACGACATCTTGAGGATTGCTCGTTGAGAGGCTTTTGACAGAAATCTTGTGCCTTCATCCTCCTTCGTGAAGAACGCAAAGAATGTGAAGAACGCGAAGAACACCGGCCTCCGACGAAGAACTCCGAACCCGCGGAAATCGACGACACGACGACGTGTGCCGCGACACCGACGTTTCCTCTCCCGCGACATTCTTCAGCGACATTCCTTCATCCGCAACAAAATCTTCGATCATCCGTTGAGGTGAGAGATTGCGGTTCTTTAAATTTCTTTGCGGATTATATCTAACACATGGATTTAATCGATATAATTAAATCTGTTTGTTTTGATCATCGGAGTTCGTCGACGCGACGCAGAGTACCGCGACGACGCGACGCCCTTCCGCGACGTGACAACCCTCTCTTTCCACAACGATCAATTCCGCGGAGAACGCGCGTGCAACAACTTGACGAGGTAGGGGTTGTTTTGAAATGTTAATACTCCGTGTCGTGTTCCTCCAAGAAATGAACACGGACCAACAAAATTAACAAGTTGGTCCGTGGATTATTTTTGCGGGTCAGGGTTTATCAATTGCTGGAAATTATGGTTTTGTTTCAAACCACTAACGCGGTGGGTGCGGACCAACGAACAAGTCCGAACCCACCGCCCCTTTCGTTCTTGGTGTGAGAAACGGTGATCGTCGACCAAGCAAGACCGCGCGGGAGTTTGGAAAAATCGCGGCGAAGGAGCGCGGCGCCGTCGCACCACGCCGGAAAAACCCCAAAGACGGCGCATTCGTTTTTGACATACGGATTGATGGGCAATGACAAACGGGGCCGCAAGGGCCATTTGAGGGCCTTGCAGTGAAGGTCAGGACCCGGGATGAACCTCGGTGCAGAAAGAAATGAAAATGGACCCCCGGAGCAACTCCGGTGGCCCGCGGAAGCTTCCGCCGGCGCGCCACGCCGGCACGGAGGCGCCGACGGCCGGCAGCGGCCGACCACCAGGCGGCGGTGGCGCCCAGCGCGCCGCCAGGAAAAACCTCGCCGCGGCTAAAGCCGCGGCCGCGAGGCTGTTCCGCGGCCGCGCGGAAGTTCTGTTCAAGGACGCGGTGGCCCGGCCGCATCAGGGTGACTCAGTGCGGCCCCACGCGGGGCCGCGACACTTTGACACCGCGGGGTCAGCGCCCACCCCGCGGGTTCCTCCGCTTGGCCGGCTCGGCCGAGCTGAGCTGGGCCGTCCCGCCTGGCCAGGTCGCACCCAGGCCGGGCCGGGTCGCGCCAATCCGTGTCGGACCCGGACCCGGGTCGGGTCGGTCCAGGCCCAGACCCCCCGTCTTCGGACCTTTTCGGTCTTTTACCCGTAATTTGAGCTACGGGCCTCCGATCAATGCGCTGTCAGTGGCAACACGATCCTTGGATCGAAATGGTCATTTTCGTATATCGCACTCAAGGTTTCGGAATACTTTGGGTTCAGCCGGGTTGGTTCGTACACAAAACCAACCGGGCCTTCGGAGCGGAAACACTCATATCTTGATCTCCGGACGTCCGATTGACGAGCTGTCAAATTTGGTGGATTCCTCTTAGTGAGACGGATCTTTTGGATCACTCCGACCGAGGTTTGGACGCAGGTGGAGTACAGTTGGGTTGGTTTTTCCTTAAAAACCAACCGGTCCCCTAGGACGAAAAAGCGAATAACTCTCAGATCGGGCTTCCGACTGACGTGCCGTCTGCGATGTTGAGTTCCTGTTGACGATACAGAACTTTTGGATACATCAACTCTGGACCTTGTGTCAGTTGATGTATCAGCCTCTCGGCTCATGGAGCGGACCCTCCCGAACGAGCTTACTGTGTGCGGGAACCCTAGTGATGGCTGTGACTTCGACGATGACGACTGTGCAGAGATCCTCAGTGGACTGCGACGATGAAGAGTGCTGGTCTTGTATCCTATGTGGGTCCCAGCCGTGCTGGTCTTGTATCCTATGTGGGTCCCAGCTTAGATGATTCAGTGATGGTCTTGTATCCTATGTGGGTCCCAGCATAGATGAGTAAATGAAGAGTGCTGGTCTTGTATCCTATGTGGGTCCCAGCCGTGCTGGTCTTGTATCCTATGTGGGTCCCAGCTTAGATGATTCAGTACTGGTCTTGTATCCTATGTGGGTCCCATCATAGATGAATCAATGAAGACAGCTGGTCTTGTATCCTATGTGGGTCCCAGCCGTGCTGGTCTTGTATCCTATGTGGGTCCCAGCTTAGATGATTCAGTGCTAGTCTTGTATCCTATGTGGGTCCCAGCATAGATGAATCAAGGAAGAGTGCTGGTCTTGTATCTTATGTGGGTCCCAGCCGTGATGGTCTTGTATCCTATGTGGGTCCCAGCTTAGATGATTTAGTGCTGGTCTTGTATCCTATGTGGGTCCCAACATAGATGAATCAATGAAGAGTGCTGGTCTTGTATCCTATGTGGGTCCCAGCCGTGCTGGTCTTGTATCCTATGTGGGTCCTAGCTTAGATGATTCCGTGCTAGTCTTGTATCCTATGTGGGTCCCAGCATAGATGAATCAATGAAGACAGCTGGTCTTGTATCCTATGTGGGTCCTAGCTTAGATGATTCAGTGTTGGTCTTGTATCCTATGTGTGTCCCAGCATAGATGAATCAACGAAGAGTGCTGGTCTTGTATCCTATGTGGGTACCAGTCGTGCTGGTCTTGTATCATATGTGTGTCCCAGCTTAGATGATTCAGTTCTGGTCTTGTATCCCATGTGGGTCCCAGCATAGATGAATCAATGAAGACAGCTGGTCTTGTATCCTATGTGGGTCCCAGCCATGCTGGGACTTGTATCCTATGTGGGTCCCAGCTTAGATGATTCAGTGCTGGTCTTGTATCTTTTGTGGGTCCCAACATAGATGAATCAATGAAGACAGCTGGTCTTGTATCCTAAGTGGGTCCCAGCTTAGATGATTCAGTATCTATATCTGATCATCCCTTTCACCTTTTCGACGATGTATACCTGTGTGAGATGAGTCATGTTTACTCTCCTTTGTGGAATGTGTTGTGCTATCCTATGTGAATTACGTTTTTCTTTACTTTGTGAATTGTGTTGTGCTATCCTGTGTGGATTTACGTTTTGATTTCCTGTGTGGACTGGGTTGTGCTTGGGCTCGGATGTTGGAGTCGATCGGGAATTGATGACTTAGGTATATGTATGGGAATATACCTAAGCAGTGTCGGATGTTACTTCGTGATTGTATATTTCCTTTTTGGTTTATCCTTTGTGGATTTCAGGAGACCTTCGGGGGTCTCGGGGTCCCTAGTGAGTAGCTTATACTCACCCCTGCACGGGCTATGCCCGCACTTCGTTGTGTTGGTTGCAGACGATGGATAGCGCAGCGGAATCGTGGTGAAGGCTTGCGGAGCAGGACGATACCTGGAGGCGGACCACTGGGCAGGACATACTCGGAGCGGACGGCTGGACCGAGGAGCTGTGGAGGCTATCTGTGCTCACCCTTCAGGTGGGACTTCGAGTAGCGGCTCGACGTTGCGGCTTTTTCCTTCAGTTGTTGTTTTCCCCTTTCGGTTGTACTTTACAGTTGGGCTTGTATTTCCGGCCCCCTTTACTTTTAGCACAGCTTGTTACAGTTTTTGCTTAGTGTTTACTTTTACTTCCGCTTGTACTCTGTGGTGTTTGTTTACTTTTATAAAGGCAATTCCTTCCCTGTTTCCGGGATTTATGCCTATGGTGCTAGTCGCCAGCCCCTGGCCTATGGAAGGCGGGCTTGGGGTAGTCACGGCACGGGCCCCGAGGACAGGCCGTGACAGTACTGTAATACGGTATATATATGCTCAACCAAAGGTACCCAAATGAGAGTGTAAGGGGATATCTATATCACTATACCATCCTATAAAAAGAGTCTCCAATAGTTATATAAGTAAAAATCATTTCTTCCCATCATCCCACATGTATGCCCTAAACTTCAACTCAAATGGGCTCAATCACCACACCTTGGTACTATCCTCTTTGGGTGGGTATGTCTCGACCCCATGGTTTTAGGTCGTGTCACAAGGATGCGTCATGGTGGGAAAAGTGCCACTCTTTCTTGAGAGTCCAAAGTCATGCCAAGAACATCTCGTCGATATTCCTCATAGTCGATAGATTGTGTCACAAGATCGTGAACCCACTATCCAGACCTGCTAGAGGATATACTTATAAAAGTCATCAGAGAACCCACTGCCTAGTCCAGCTGAAGGGTAAACCCTAAAAGAGTAACTAGAGAATGCCACAACCCAGCTGCATTGGTTGGTAATACCTAAAAGAGATAAGCGAACTCCACTACTTAGCTGTGCTGGAGGGTAATCCCTGAAAGAGATCAGTGAACACCACTGCCTAGCTGGGTTGGAGGGTAAGCCCTGAAATATTAGTTGGTGAACGCCGCTTCCCAGTCTTGCTAGTGGGTAATCCCAAAAGAGATCGGAAAACTCCATTGTCAATCCTCTCTATTGGGTAAGCTAGGATTTCTCTGGGGATTCTAAAAATATCACTACCATCACTATCGTCATCAATAATCACCTCAAATAGGCTTTGCATTCAAAACATCTTGCATCGTACCTCAAAAGCCACTACGGAGGGCACCATCATGTCCAACATGGAGAAACACTTAGGATAGGATACTCACAAGACAAAATCCCACTTTAGAAGAAATAGATACGAGAGGTATAATATTTTTAGTGGTACACAGCATGTGTGGGGCCCACACCATGTGTGACCCCTCCTCATCACCTAGCCATGTACCTAACCAATTATGGGTACCAAAAGGGTGAACAAGAACTAATAGGTTTTTCAAGGTACTCTCAGAGTACACGCCATATTAGTCACAAATCCGACAAGTGCACAATGCTCATCACTAAGACGGAGGGTCAAAATCAAAGATTAGCTGACACACCACCTCAAACGGTCCCAAAAAATAGACTGTATCTCTTCATACATCTTCTCCACTCTCACAAGAGTCAGAGCTGACCTAAGATGTAGATTCTCTTCAAACACGTCAAAAGGATATTCCACTGATATTCCTTTCATGTTTCCACATTTAATAAGAGATTGCGAATAAGGATCCACAATTCAAATGGATCACACCATCATGATCCTTATAGAAAAAACACGCAAGATAGACTACTCCCTCTTCTGAAATAGACTCCTAATTCAGAAGTTTCATCTCCCAGCATCATACGCAAACGGTGCCCCGTAGGGCCCACACCTCATTCCCGAAGCACATCACGCAGATCGTGCCATTGCGCTCCCTATTAAAAAACACTCAGGATCAGATAATCATTCACCCAAAATGGACCACTGGTGAAAAAGGTTCTTTTCACCATAATGCTTGAACAATGCTCGATCACTACTACTCATAAAGAGGCTATGCACCACCGAATAGATTCGACCATTGTGATCCTTGAATAAAAACATACAAAGTAGGCTATTCATTCACCCCGAACAGACTTATGAAGCATAAGTCCTAAAAACATAGCATACACCTGTAGGTCGCCTCATGGGTCCCACACCTCAGACCCAAATTTATGTGGGAGGATTGCGTCATTGCAATCCCCTCTGAAAAACACTCAAAAATGAGTACTCAATCACCCCAAACGAATGTCGGGTGAAAAAGTGGCATTTAACCGTAAAACATGCGAACCGGGCCTGGTGGGGTGCACACATGGTCTTTAGTTCAAACACATGGATAATCATTTTGAAAAGTATGCATAAGGACTAGGATCCCGATCCCACTGATGGTGTGTCAATCGGATGTCCCATTTAAGAGTTTGGTCCGACGCAAGAATAATTAATCACTTAATTAATTATGATACATTAATAATTTTATTCCATAGGGTGAAGAAACAAAATTTAAAAGTTCATGAACAAAATTCAAAGGCCCGCCTCAACTCCAGGGTTATAGCACCTCTGATGGCACGTCAAACGGGCGTCCGGTTTGAAAGATACGCCCAATGCAAGCTTTAATAATAATTTATTATCATTAACATAATGCTTTCCAGGCCACCCACTCTTCAGAATAGGAATTAAAAATTCCAAAATTAATTTCATGTAGTCCAGAAAAACTCAAGGATCAAGCTGCCACAGATGGCGCAAGATTTGGATCCCTGTATCAAAAGATACGGGGTTTAAAGAAAGACGGGCCCAAAATGGTCTGGTTAGGCCCATTCCAGCCGGATGCTTTCTCCTGGGCCGACCTGCAATGGTAGGCCGGATTCCACCTCTCTTGCCCGGCCTACTCACCGTGGCCCAACCCTCTCGCCCTCAGCCTAGCCCGCCTCCCACGACCAGCTGCACTACACCGACCAGCCAGACTGGCCGGTCTCCCCCTCACACGTTGGGTCAAGGAGGACCCACAACACATGGGCCCTGTTCCCCCGAGGTCTCCACCTCGGGTTCTTCCTCACTATCCCGAACAGCTCCCCAGCTGCAGCCACCATCCCCACCTAATCCCCAACCTTTTTGGCTTCTAGATCGGATGCCGATACACCACACCGGCCGAAGGCCCCTGGCGCTCCTCCACTACACCGCCCCTAGCCTCGCCTAATCGCCTTGTGCCCAACCGCTCCAGGTCGACACATGCCGCCTTAGCCCAGGTCCAACTTTCCTCTACTCTGCCGCAAGACACACCGCGACTTCCACGCTCATTGCTGCTACTGGTTGGCTTGCTTCGGTGGTCCGTTCCACGGACCACCGCGACCTCTCTAGAGGTCTGATTTCGAATCTGACGGTGGATTCAGGATCCTCAGGGTTGGATCATCACAACTCCACCCCCTCGCTCATCGATCCGTCATGGTTTTGGAGTGTCCATAATTTTGGACGAAGAATTCCCAAGAACATAATTTAAAATGGGGCTTGGATGATGGTATTTTTTTGGCCATCATCCTAACTCTAAAATTATTGAATTTAAAAGACGAATTTGAAGAAAAACTGAGAGATTCAACCGAAATTGTGAAAATTAACAAGAATCGTACCTCGTTTTCGATGTGCGTCATAGGCGATGCGTCTGCGAGGCTCTAGCCTTGATTTTCCTAAGTTTTAGTGAAGACTGCACCTCAATCCTGTGAAGAATAGTATAGAACGTTGATGAACAATAGAGAGAGAGGTAAGAGATAGAGGAGAGAATGGAAAAACTCTAACTCCAAACTCTTTTTTTTTATTTAAAGAAAAACCCTCTTAGCACAGAATCCAAAACCATCATGACCTCACATGTTATATTGTTCCTAGGTAAAAACCACTATTTCAGACTCAATGGATGTCTCATATTTCCATTCTGAGTCTTTGTTCGAAAGTTATTTTAAAGGAACTTCCAGGATAAAAATCACTAAGTGGTTATTCCAAAATGATTATTTTTCCCATGGCTAACTTTTCTTGCAGTATCCTTATGACGATAAAGGTTATACCCCTCCAATGGTAAATGGAAAGCTCCAAACTCAACTGTGGACTCAGATTCCTAATCAGAGTCACCATTAGAGATTTATTTGGATTTGATCTATTAAATGAATGAATTAATAAATAAATTCATCCATTTAACTTTTTGTTCATGAGTGAGGGGTCCTAACATCCCGCGCCAACATACTTTATATTGTTCCTAGGGTAAAAACTACATTCTGGACCAAACCATGGTCTCAAATATATGATCTGATAAACCATTTATGAGATATACCTTTACCTTTACATGAATAGTACAAAAACACTTAATATTCTTGCATAATTTATTATGGGCACACCATGCCACATAATTGCACACTGTCTTAGCACCTAGCTCTATAAATATATGCATAAATATTTAGAATTATTACAAGGAAAAAAATGGGTCTCTACACTATTGGTGGTGGACTACTGAGTTGTACTCACACCCTACTCGGACTGCCTATTGGTATCCAAATAGACTTCATGTATGGAGGACATGATAAGCAAAATTCCCCATACTATATGGCTGATTTTGGATGAAGCATGGTTGATGGAACTAGATGTGGTTTGGGACCTGTTAGGTAATTTTCAGTGTCTTTATGTTGCGGTTTACATTTTAACACTCGAACGTACTTTGGAAAGGAATATCTACTATTCAGTTTTGATATTGTATTTACATTTTTTGGCATCTTGTTATACCAGTATTATCCAGGTTGTGGTTATATGTCACTTGGTTATTGATTATTTATTTTTATTGTTGTATTAATATGATAAAGAGGGTATAGTCTCCCCATGATCAATATTTTTCCCTCACTGGTAGTCAGAATGTTATAGAATATAGGGAGGTGCACTTGAGGTCATGTGACCAACCATCTCAGAGCACTGCTATGTGGCACTTGGATCAGGACATTACAAAGTTGTATTAGAGGAGTTTTTTTTTCTTTTATTTTTTCTTTACTATTAGGGAAAGGTATACAGGAGAATATGATGAGTCATTACTTGGTTAAGAGCTTGTGCATTAGTGTTTCTAACCCATGTACAAGGGTAAAATACAATTACCAAGGGATGGATTGATGTTTTAGTTGTGTGTTAATATAGTTGGATTCAATTTCACCTCAAGTGATGCACTTGTTGTGTGATGTGATTATTTTTTCTTAGATTTACTAGGAATGGAATTGTGGACAAGATTGGCATGAGATTTGAGTAATAATTCATCATTCTAGGCACTCAAGATTATTATGTGACATGTATCATTTTAGGCATAAACATGGAAAATAGGTTTGGGTAAGTTGTTGAAATTAAATTATTTTCCTTTCCTGTGTGAATTAAATGGACAATGGTACCTAAAATGAAATTGATAATGGTAAAGTGATGTGAGATATGAATAGATGGTTGTCTAATGTGAAACTTGATATTGATAATGGTTTTACCATTTCATAACCATAAACAATATGTAGGATGACTAAGGGTAGTTATAGAGCTCTAATTTTGACCATGTGGTGGGGTTTGGGGAAAAAGACTTATTGTTACTTATTGTGTTTTCATCTTACATAAATATGATAAAGTGGTGTTATGTGTCTTGAGATTTATATATGGAATTTAAAAGATATTCCTCTAAGATGATGCTTATTGAGAGGAAGATAGGATGATATATAAAGAGATGATCTTCCAATAGTGGAAACTGAGGCACTGATAATGCCAGATGAAGAAGTATGGGAGCAGTCTCGAAAGAACTGTTCTTTCTTCTTGTAGTTTATAGAAAGATACCCAGTGTGGGTTGTGAAGTTAATTTCAGAATTCACACATGAGTATTAGTTACATCACCATCTAAGTTTTACTAGAGAGGGTGGACCTTAGGGAGATGGGTTCTGTATTGATTCAATCCAGACTCTACTTGAACATTTGTAGGCTTCTGTTAAGAAGAGGGTAAAGTGGGATACTTACTTTCTATAAGGATCAGTGAAGCGCTGATGGGACGTTTATGGTCAAACATGACCAGTTGAGGGTATGTTATAGAATGAATTCTTAGATAATTTCCTAGATCACTTCTATCTGGAGATGATGAGGAAGAAAAGGAAAGCTGAGTTCATCAGGTTAACTCAGGGGAGTAACTTTCTTATGACTGAACATTGTTTTTTATTAAAGGGGTAATATTCCAAACAACCAAGTCAAGGGCCCTCAAGGAGGCTGAAAATGATGAAGACCCAGGGCGTCTCCTTGGACGATCGCCTTACACTCCTCCAGAAGCGAATCCAGAGTATCATAAACAATAATGAATTCCTCCTGGTTTCCTTTCCAGGATAGGGAGTATGCTTCAAAATTTGGCTCCCTCTAATTGTGATGAATAATTTTCCCTCTCTTGGATTACCTAGAACATCTACAGATGATATTTTCCCTCTCTGTGATGGACTATGATAGACACTTTACATATTTGTAATGATTTTCTCTATCATTAGCAAGGGATGAGATAACAGTAGTGGGATGTACCTAGGATGGAATAAAATGTGAGATTAAGTCCCAAGTGAACCTCTTTTGGTTACAGATGTTTACTGAGGTGTAGATCTGGCTCTCATAGATGAGGGCAACCTGAAGGAGGTTTCTAGTGGAGGACAGATGGTCTCTTCTGGATGATCAAGAGCATCACATTACAATAAAAGGAATCATCACTATAAGAATGTTATCCATGGGGATAGTATAAAGAGTGGAAATGGGTAAGGGTTAGTCACATAGGACCTTACTTGGATTATCTTTCACCAGTGTGGTAGGCAGGGCCACTAAAGTTTATAATATCCCTAACCACATGTAGAGTGATGATCTTGATTAAATATGGGACATCTATAGAAGTTCTATTAGAACCCATGACAGACAGGTTGGGATGGTGGTGCTAGACAAAACCAGGGTGTGGGAAGAGGATCTTCTACATTATATCAATATGGATGTTGTGGTTCCACTTGCTGAGGCGGTAGAGGTATTAGGCGAGGTTCTTCTAGGTAAGATTGTTTGTATTAATAGGGTGGTGATATTCAGGGGATTCAGACTCCATCATGGGGAAGTGGGGCATGATACTTACATGTCATTAAACCTACTCTTGTGGATAATGAGTCTGGACCATTGATAGTATGAGCTACTATTCTTGCACCTTCCATGCTATCTAGTGCCTTATTTGCTACTGGTTCATCTCATTCCTTTATTTCTACACAACTTTTTAATTGTTTGAGAATGGCTGTGGAGTTCATTTGTAGGGTGTTTGTGATAGATACACCGTTGGGAGAACTTTATAGAGAAATATGTTTGTGCATGGGATGTTCTCCTGAGGATGGGGAATATCACTTTCTATAGGATATTTACATCCTTGACATGATAGGGTTAAACCTAATTGTGGGTATGTACTGGATAGTAGCATACCAAGCCCATATATATTTTTACCACTGGAGGGTGAAATTTATGTCTCCTCAGGGTGAGAAGTATAATCACCTGGGAGAGTGCGATATCAAGGTAGTCCATGCAGGTATAGTTCGCCTGAAATTGGGGAAGGTTAACTCTTAAGTTGCTAGTTTTTTTCTAGAAAATAGACGTGTAAATTAGGATGTCTTTCAACCCATAGTGGATATAATTCATGATGCATTTCCTAGATACTTCTTAAGGATTACACATGATATAGATGTTGAATTTACGATTGAACTCATGTTGGGGGATGATATAGTTTCTATTTCACTATATAGAATGGAATCAAAATATATTCAAGGGCTCAAAACGTAGTTGTAAGAGTTAGAGGATAAGGGATTTATCCATCTGAGTATGTCTTCTTGGAGTTCTCTAGTGTTGTTTTCTAAGAATGATGACTAGAATCTATACTTGTGTGTTGATTATTGAAAGTTAAACCAGATGACAGTGAAGAACAGTTTTCCTTGTCCGCATATCACTTATCTATATGACCATTTGAGAGGGGATTGTGTTTTCTCTAAGATCGACTTGATATTAGGGTATCATCAGTTGTGATTTTGAACTTGTAATATACCTTGAGCTTCTTTTTGAAGTAGGTATGGCCTATATGATTTCATTGTAATAACCTTTGGGTTGATGAATGAACCATAATTGTCTATGGCCTTGATGAATTGAATCCTCCATCCTTATATAGATTAGTTTGTGGTGGTGTTTTTGGATGAAATATTGGTGTACTCAAAGACTCATTACTATTATGACCACAATATTTACATCATCCTGAGTACCCTGAGAGAGAATCAACTAAATTCTAAACTATATAAGTTTCAATTTTGGATTGATCATGTACACTTATTGGGTCACATCATTTCGTAGGAAGGTGTGTTAGTGGATCTAGAGAAGGTGTAGTCAGTTGTGCCTTGGGAGTAGACAAATAATGTTTTTGATATCTTTAGATTTAAATGGTTAGTAGAATATTATCGAAGATTCATCTAGAACTTTTCCCGATTAATAGTGCCACTTTTAGGATTTTTCCAAAAAGGGGTTAAAGTTTGACTGGTCAAAAGCATGCAAGAATTCCTTCTAGGAGTTGAAGAAGAAGTTGATATTGGAACCAATTTTGATCCTACCTAATCCAGGTGAATAATATATGGTGTTTTCTGACTCTTTCGGGGTAGTTCTTGGAGACTTTTTGTTAGAAGATAATGTTGTGGCATTCGAGTCGCGGAAGTTCAGGCCACATGAACATAACTACCCTATGCATAATCTTTAGTTGGATGTAGTGTTTTATTATTCAATTTTTTGGCATAATTATATTTTGGGTGGGAAGTTTACTATGTATATATATCATAAGATATTAATTTATATCTTCTCCTATTGATATTTGAATCTCGGAAAGTGGAGATGGTTCGACTATATGTAGGCATTCGATTTTGATCTATCATATACATCCAAAAAGGGAAACAATGTGGCTGATGATTTAAGATGAAACACATAAATTCAAGTGGTTCAGGTGTCGAGTGTTGAGTGGAAGATGATGACTTTTATAGTTGATATTCACATTGTGGTTCATGAGATCCAGGATAAAATGAATTTTGTTTCAGTTTTAGTGGAGTATACACTTTTTATATGGATTAGAAACATACAGTACGAGGATATGGAGTGTATTCCCCTATGGGAAATCCTTGAAGGTGGGGAGTCACCTTCTAATTGAAGCATAGATGAGGATGAGATCATCTATGTCGAGAATCAGGTTTTTGTGCCCACAGACATGCGAGGGAAGTTGATGCAAGAATTTCATGCCTCAAGGTAGGTGATTCATAGAGGTGTGACTAAATTATACAATGACCTATAATTATTGTTTTGGTTACCGAGCTTGAAAAAGGAGATAATAGGGTTTGTGACACTATGCTACACCAATCAGAAGTTGAAGAAAGAGCATCAATGACCTGGTGGTTTACTATAGTCGTTTCCCATTCCAGAATGGAAGTGGGATGACATGACTATGGAATTTGTGGTGGGTCTCTCAAGGACACCTCAGAAGAATGAAACTGTTTGGGTTATTGTGTACCATTTGAAAAAGGTATCACATTTCTTTCTAGTGAAGGATACCTTCTTAGTGGATCAATTGGTAGAATTATATGTTTCGAAGATATTCCACCTAAACTGGGTTCCACTGAATATTGTTTCAGACCACAACTCATGTTTTACTTCACAATTTTGGATGGTATTGTAGAAGGTTCTTGGTATGAAGGTTTTAATGAGTTTGAATTTCCACCCCCAGATAGATGGGTAGTAAGAGCGTATTATAAATGTTCTCAAAGATATATTATTAGCATGTTATATATACATTTGTGGGTATTGGGAGAAGAACCTGACACTTTTGGAGTTCTCATGTAACAAAATTTATTAGGAAACTATTCAAATGGAACCATATGAGGATCTTTATGGTAGTCCATGAAGATCACCTCTATTCTAGATAGAGGTAGGTGAATCATAGTTTTTGGGACCAAGTCTCATTCAGGAGATGTCAAAGAAGGTGTATTTGATCTGAAAAAATATTCCTATGGCTCATATTAAACAGAGGTCATATGAAGATAGATTTTGATGAACCCTTAAATTTATATATAATGATCGTGTATTCCTTTAGGTGTCGCCCAAACTAGATCATCACATGATACAAAGACATGGAAAGTTGGTGACCAGGTTATTTGGACAGTTTAAGGTAGTGGAGAGAATCATGCCATTGGAATACTTATTGTCACTTCCACAGTGGTCATTAATATGCATACCATCTTTCATGTTTCACAACTTTGGAGGTATCACCCTGACCCTTCTCATGTGATCAATGTATATGTTGTTGAGCTTGAGAACGATGCATCCTTTAAGGAGTATCTGATACGTATGTTGGATCGCAGTGAGAAAGTGCTGCAAGGAATGACTATGCAGATAGTTCATGTATTTTGGAAACATGGGTGTTTTTAGGAGTAAAAATCAGAGAGATAAGTAGATAATAGGGATCAGTGTCCAGATCATTTTGATTTATAATCTTAGAGATTATTGAGAGTAAAACTCAATGAAAAGATTTTATAAGGTGGTGATATTGTAAAACCCAAACCTTTTCTGGAGATATTTCAAGCTGGTGTATAGTTAATCTTTTTTCTTGTGTTGAGTACTTTTCATTTGGGTTTTATCATGGGGTGGTTTTGGGTGAAAATTTGAAAAATGGAAGAAAGAGGGAAATGCACGGTTGGTGCACAGTTTTCCCTAACAGTGCACCCTATCCTGCAAACCATGTGAACCCAAAATGGTGGATTTTTCCCATCAGTACAAGGTTTTTTAGACCACGAGCCCTAAAAGGAGAAACCGTGAACCCCCTAGAAGTGGCTCATGGTTAAGGCACACAGTTTGGAAAACCATGCACCTCTACCTAGAAAATCATGTTCAACTTTTTAATTAACCTAGAAATTAGTTTTTAAAATTCCAAAACCACCAATATTAACACCTAATTGGACCTAGTTTAACCCTAAGCTCTATTTCACGATTTTGGAGGCTCCCAAATAGATTTTAGGCCTTCCTAACCTCCGTTCATGGATAGTAGATGGGAATATTAGGGATATTAACCACAAAGGTATGTAGTTTCTTCCCATTTAGAGATCTCTCTCTCTCTATCCCACTCCTCTTCCTAGATAAAAGATGGAGGTTTATCCACTATTGGTTCTAGATCAAGATCTAGGTTTTTTAGATCTTAATCAATTTATTTTTTTATCTAGGTTTTAGATCTAGATTGTAATCTTTTTTGCATTCTTTATTGATTCTCATAAATTTTGGGATATCTTTTGGTGAGCATTCTTCATCAATTTTGATGTAGGTGGTATATAATTCAAATCCCATAGTCTTGATTTCAATTATGTGTATGTAATTGTAAAATTGATATTAGATAATTTGGAAGTGATTTCTTGAATGAATTAAATAACATAGGGAATTACTTAATCGAGGTAAATTGTGAAATTGGGAATATCAGGATCATGAATTGAAATAATTAATTGTTGAATTAATTATGAAGTTATGGAGATTATTGAACCAGATTAATTAATTATAGAATTAATTAATAGGAATTTTTGGGATTATGAAATTTATTGATTTGGAATAATTAAATATTTAATTAATTATGATTAGATTGAGATTATAGAAATCAAATAATTAATTATTGAAATAATTATTTTTATATTAACATTATTGGGTGGGAATAATTAGTTGTTGAATTAATTATTTTGGATTTTTTTGATTGTGATATTGATTGAGATGATCAATTAATTTTTTAATTAATTAATAGTGTTGAGGTGATTAATTAATTGTTGAGTTTGTTAATGAAATTGATGTGATAAATTAATTATTTAATTAATTAATGGAATGCTGTGAAAATAAAATTATTCAATTTGATTAACTAATTGGAGAATTAATTATTGTGATAATAATGTATGGGACATGGTCTACTACATCAAAATACCATAGTGTAAAAAAATGGTGAATGGTAAAAATGGAATTCATATGTGATAATCATGTGTGGGGCATGGTTTGTAGTGTCAAAATCCTACAGTGTGAAGAGAAATGGTGAATGGTGGTAATGGAATTCATATTTGATAATAATGTGTGTGACATGGTATAGTAAATCAAAATTACATAGTTTGGAAAGAAATGATGAATGTTAATAATTTAATTCATATGTGATAATCATGTGTGGGGCAAGGTCTACTGCATCAAAAGCCCAGAGTATAAATTGAACTGATAAATGGTAACAATGTAATTCATATTCAATTTGAGGCAATGAAGGGTAATAATAGAATTCATATGTGAATTGAGATGAAGAATGGAAAAAAAGGAATTATAAGATATATGATATCCCTTGTGGATAGATCAAACTCCGGTACGAGCTGAAGCAGGTATTTAGAGTTTGGGTGTCTTTAGGAACCTTGGTGTTATGTGGTTAAATAAAATGTAATTTAATAAGTGTATATTGTTAAATTTATTGTTTGATTGGATATTTTTTAGAGGTTGTTAGTGGTGGACTACTCAGTTGTACTCACACTATACTTAGGCTGCCTGATAGGTACCTAATTAGACTTCATGTATATGGGATATGATAAGGGCAAAGACCCTTTGTTAGATAGATGATTTGAGATAGACCATGGATGATGGAACCAGATGTGGTTTGGTACCTACTGGGGAATTATCAGTGTATTTATTTTTGGGTTTTCATTTTGAAACATGGATAATAATTTAGAATGGCATATCTAATATTTAGTTTTGATATTGTATTTCCATTTTTGGTTATCTTGTGATACTAGTATTATCCTAATTATGGTTATATGTAATTTGGTTATTGCTTATTTTTTTATATTGTATTACTCTGATAAAGAGGGTATATTCTACACATGATCTAAATTTGAACCTCTCTACTAGTAAACATCTTCTGGTATACGGGGTGGCGTACTTGAGATCATGTAACCGACCAGCTTGGAGCATCAGTGTGTGACACTTGGGTTGGGATGTTACGAATGGAATACCACCTCCATGAAGGTATGTGATCCATTTTTCATTTATACATTACATGGATAGTAGTAAGGATATATTTAATGAATATATATATGATATAATAATGTTTTCTTAAATTTCAATTATTATTTAATTTTCTTTCATTCAATCCTTCAAAAAATGGAAACAATGTTTATACGTATGCACGACCTACTTTATCCATGAACGGTGTAATTCATTTTTCTATCTCTAAATTTTATGAATGAATCCAAATATATATATATATATATATATAATTAATATATATGATACTTATATCATTATTAAAATAATTTATATGATTTTATCATGAGAAAGATTCAAGTACTAAAACCACTGAACCAAAACATACTTGAAAAATTAAGCAGTTAACACCTGAAACAGTGTTAATAAAAAAATTTTTTTAACAAAAAGGTGATAAGATTTTATAAATATATAATATATGATATTATAGATATTCATATATTTATATTACATAATTATAATAAATCTATATTTATTATACAAGATTTTAAAATCACTTATGAGATAACAAGAACTTGAGGTAAGGGGTTTCATAACTCAATTCCCATTCATTGGGTTATAATTCTACTTAATTGATTTTTTTTTGTTATTATTATGTGTGAAATGAAATATAATTTTATTATTTTATATTTAAAGTTACATTTTTACTTAATTTTTTACACATAATCAATTCATATATTAAATTTATCTTCAGTGATACAATATTTACAGGGGATTTTATCACAATTTCCACTTCATCGAGACATATTTTGTTTAATGCATCTATTTATTTTTATGAGGTGTATATACTGATTATTTAACAAATTAAACATGAATATATGATTATTAATGGTGATTTAAGTTCCAATTTATCTTTAATCATTTATGAGGTTAAAATTTGAAACTTTCCAAATAGGTAAGAATTTATTTTACAATCTCATTTCTTGGGGTTATTAATATTTTCATTGAAGGTGTATAATTATTTATCCTTGTTAAACACCATCTATTGTCTTATCCTGTTGATATTTGAGTACATTCTATATTTTTTTTAATATTTTCCTCTTTGTCTAACTTGAACTAAGAAAATAAATGTTTAAAAGAAAACCCAATCTTATATTTATTTTGATTGGGTAAATTTTTATTCTATGTTCATATTTTTAAAAAATTATTTTAAAAAATTATTTTTATTTACCCATTTGATTAATTAATGTCATTTAATGTTATCATTTAATTTTTATATGGTTTGAAAAAAATATTTCATATTTTTTTTGAAAGGTTCATTTTTTACTTTCTTTACAAATAGTCAAAATGAATGTTTCTTTTTAAAGTATACTATGTTAATGAATTTTCCCACCACCAAAAATGTTTTATATTGGTCATTTTCTTATAAAATAAATAAATGGTTTCAAAAAGTAAAATCTTTTATGAAAATATATTTCGAAATGTTCTACTTCAATTTTATTCTATTATTTAAATGACATGATTTTACAACATAATCAACTTTTATGATTAATTGATGGACATCTCTCATATCTTGATTAATTTTTTGGTCATAAAATTTATTTAAATAGTTACCTTCTTGTGATAAATTTTCATTGGACGTCACATTTCTAGTAAATATCCATATTCTTTTTAACATAAATATGATTATTTCCCAAATCGTATACCATTACTACATACCATGTTTTACTATGAATTTTATTTGATTAACTGGGTAAAATCATGATATTCCACATACTTTACTCAGTAAAAATATTTATTGAAAAAGAATATTGTTTATGAATTAAATATATCCTTAAATATAAGAGGAATGTAATGGACATGTTGTGATAGGTGGGGCCCAGTTATCGATAGCCACTCGATGCATCAACGAGTCTCATGAGACAAACCAATTAGCTAGCCTGGTTAAATTGGTTTCTAGTTCTTACCGACATAATAATTATACTATCTTGGTGAAATTCCTTAATGGTAATGATATGATGATGTCTAAGATCATGATATCCAACATTAATCATTTCATTTAATGAGAATTTACTAATTATTATCCATGATAAAACTACATTGATATTGTCCATAGATTCATTTGATGCTTATGATATTTTTTAAATAGCCTGGTTTTTATTTTACTATCCTTACCGTATTGATTATTCATTCTTTACTCATGATATATTCTGTTGTAAGTGACCCTTATTGAGCATCTAATCTCACCCTTAATTTTTTTCTTTCTATAGGATATGAAGAAGGATATTATGAATAATATCAAGTATGTGAGAATGTTTCTTATGTTATTTATTTTATACTTCAAATGTAATACGGGAATCATGTATGTATTTAGTTTTCCAATAATACTAAACTAATTGGTCCTTCGTGAGGATATCCCATATATCTTATGACAAATTAATAAAGTAGACTGTGCCTCTGGGTTACTAGAGTTGGAATGCTTACAATTAATATCAGAGGAAGTTTAGTAGAAACCTTTGGAATAATATTTAGGAAATCATTGATTAGGAAACATACCCTTATGATTGACCATAATTATATGTTGAATTATAGGATAATATCATAATGTTTTTGGTAAGTAAAAAGTTGTTTTTCTAGCGATACATTCCTACATGGATATTACAAGTGGATATGGTTTTTGGTATTTTTGAATATAGGGTAAATATCCTTGAAAATAGTTGGTGTAACACCCCAAGCTTCCACAGTATGTTACCCTTTCAATAATACAATAGCTTGCGATGTACGCAACTTCGAGTTCTAGTACCCCGCGACAAATCAAACTAGCCATTTTAAAAGTAGTTATGAATAGTAATACCCACTTTTTGAAATTTTATAACTTTTATTTTTCAAAATGGACTTCACTTTTGGATTCAGAATATCAAAATAATCTTAGGGTGAATTTTTGGCATTTTTTTGAAAACCTTTAATTTTTGATGAATAGTGAAAAAACACTACATTATTGTTTAAAAACGAATTTTATTTGAATAATTATTATTTTTATTTAAATTTATTTTAAAGTAAAAATAGATACATAATAAATATATAGGTATAATGCAATTCATTGGAGTCATTTTATAATAAGATTAGATATATAAAATTTTATTGAACCTTTTAACGTCTTTTACCCACCTTCTAGGGACATTTACAAATTCGCCTAAAAAGTAATTTTACCACTTCTATGAATTGAATTTAAAAAAAATTAGAGGCACGGTTGACATTAGTATGTAAAATTTGGTTCAACATGATAAAAATAATTTTTGGTGAATAGTAACTTTTGATATTTATTTACCACGGTTAAAAGTAAATAGGGTAATTAAAGGTAAGAATGATATTATAATTACCTTAAAACATGTCCAAATTATATTGGATAAATGTTTTTGGACCAAAATAAAACTTACAAAGAAAATATTAACCTCTTTGATCCACTTGGATTAGATTAGGACATTTATTATCATTTTATTTAAAGAAGAGTTAAAAGTGTTAAATTCAAATTTTAATTACTAAACCATTTTCATATAGCATTATACATAAGATAAATTAGACTATAAATTTTAATTAGAAATATAAAAATATTTCATAAATCATTTTATTTTATTTATAATTTTTAGAAATTAAATAATTAAATTTATTTATGATATAATGACGATGCAGTAATTACCTTATTAATGAAAGGTTAAAATAATTGATATTATAAATATTAAAATAAATGTAAATTGACACTTTTAATGCATTCCATGAATTTTATTGGTTAATATGACATGTTAGGGTTGATTAAATAAATTTTTTCGAAATGATAATGTTTTTGTGACTTTCAAAAAAACTAAATACTAAATGCTGTCAAAATTGACATAAACGAATTTTTAAAACAAATACTATATTATTAAATGATATAATGTTACTAAAAATCTAAGTTTCGGAAAAAAGACCTAGATAAGGTTAGATATATCAATAATGAACCACTTATGGTTTTCTGGTAGTTTTATAGTGTCTTTATTAACCATTTATTATACTAATACAAGAAGACATGCTAAAAGTTAAACAATTTAACTAAGCGTTAAAACTAAAAGATAAGGTTAATATGGTGACCTAAACTTATCTAAAACCTATTAGTTGAGATTTTTCTGATCCATCACCACCGTATAATCTAAATAAATCCATTTGGATCCATTAAAAACTGAAAATGATTTTATAATAAAATAATCTTTCAAGATTTTTCTAAAGTGAACCACACCTCTTTAATAAAAGGGTAATTCTATTTCTCTTAATTTCAAACCTAAAACTTCATTTAGCTCGGATAACCCCTGCTCAAATATACTCCCACAATTCAATCTAGAGGCCTTAATTTGATCAGAATCCATCCTAAGGATCCCTTTTGATCAAATCCAAAGGAAGCACATGAAGAAGAGGTAATAATTTCATAACCTCTTTCAAAGTTATTTTCTTCTTCCACTTTCTCTTTATTTTTTGTTTCTATAAAAAAATAATAACTCCAGTACTTTATACATACTATGATGTTATTATAAATATTTTACAACCATATTAATTATTATATCCATCACATGAATGACAAAGTCACCATGAGTGCGTACGTACGGCTTATAGTCTCCACGTCGTGGTGTAGTTTGTTATTCAACACTTCATTATTTGGATGTGTATAATAATGAGAATAATTGATGTTAATAATAAATATAACATGTAAAATATTCTGTATATATGATATACCATCCAATTACATATGATTTTACCATCAAAATAGTCATATTTTCGCACTTGCATACGTACGGATTACCGTCTCCACGAACATGATAAGATTCATTTACCCATCGTAACCATTCACGAATAATTTCCATTTTATGATTAAAAATATTATTTTGTGAACTTAATATCATTATAGATATGAATTATATACATCCAATTCATAAATAATATTACTTATATAACAAAACATATAAAGGAAAATGAATTAGTTAACTCCCGAAACAATGATACAACTAAAATATTATTAACAAAGAAATATTAAAAGATCATATATAAAATCATATTTAAGTATGTGATTCTTGTATGATTTAATAATAATGATTTAACTATTATAAAAGAGTTCAAAGTACCCTCTACCAAGGAAAATTACAAGTTAAGGGTTAATTTTAGTATCCCTTTATTATCAGAGGTTGTTAATACGTAAGTATCTACTGGGACCTCTTTATCATCAACATCCGTGTTTCTTAAAAAAATATTTCAATTTTTTTTAAAATTAATAGACTATGGGTTAATGTGTCCTTTATACCCTTGTTTTAATTTTTATAAAATGGTTTGAAAGGAATATTTCTTTCGTTTTCCAAACAAGGTACTTTATGACCTTTTTGAAAAATTATGGTAAGAATGTTTTTTAACTTATATGGAAAATGCTGCTATTTTCTACCGTCATAACAATTTAAAAGATTACCTTACAAGCTTATAAGAATATTTTCAGAATAATTTTTTTCTTTTATAAATATGTGACTTTTAAATGATTTCAAAATAGAAAGATATATTTCTATCAAATATTTTTTATTTCATCTATGTTAACATCCTTTGATGGATTTTACACTTGTTTGATGTTGATCTATTATGATACAATATTCCATATTGTATTGAAGGTTTTGGGATATGTTTGACTGTGGATGTGTTATTTTTATACCAATGATGTTTTATGGTTAAAGTATTAACATTTCGTATGTTGTATTTAATACGAATGATTATGTTATGTTTTAACCATTTCATTTGAGGAATGAATTGGACTTAGTAAGTGATGGGTGGAGCCCACTATAGCTCCTTGATTCATCAGTAGGTTTCATGAGACAAACTAGTGTCTTGGAACAAGGCCTTGACAAAATCTTATTTGTAGTCTTGGCATGAGGCCTTGACTATGTGGTTAGGATGTCCGACATTATGCAATCCATCATTATAAAATTAGCTATTGAAATTACATGGGAGTATTAAACTATTAGAATATACATGTGAATAAGTAAGTTGAATTATTTGACTTACCTTTTCCATATTATGTTGAAGTTTAAGTTTAAAAGGATTTTTTTAGTCTTATACATTTCCTTAAATGTTTATGCTTATTTATGATAGTTTCTGATATATTTTTATCCTTACTGAGCATCTAATCTCCCCTCTTTATTATGTTTTCTTTTTCCCATGATGTGAAGAAGTATATTATTATTAACCTGTAGTGGTAGACCAAATGATATTAGTGTGTTCAAAGGGAACACCAGGTGGTTTTTCTTTATTTTATGATGTAATGGAAAACTTATGTATGTATCAAGTACCACCAAAGATACTAAACAGATTGGTCTTCTGGGACATGATTCCTTTTATCATGACAATGTTATGTAATAATGAACAGACTATGGGTAACTGGGTTTGAGGCCTTAAAGTTGGTATCAATGTAATTTTAGTACAAACCATTGAATCTAGATTTAGAAGAACATTGATTAGAGAACATTACCCTAAGGTAAACATTGAGGATTAATATATAAGAACTTCTTAGAATTTTGGTAATGTAGAGATTTTTTGAGTTTTCCAAAAAATACATCCCTATCTGGATATGAGTAGGTAGAGGCGGCTCTAGCACAGATGTACCTAGGAGTTAAAACTCCGACAAGGAGTTTCGGGCTTGACTCGGGGTATCTAGGTACACGAAAACGGGCCTTGCTGCACTCCTGGTTACGACACTCCTAGGGGATATGATTACGTTAATTAACATTTTCTTTACAAACCATTATGAAGGATTTATGGGAAAATACTTCCTCAAAGAAAACATTTTTATGATTATGGATTATATCCATAAACTGTTCAATTTATGTTAAGTGTTTTACAATTTGGAATTATGTATTGCGATTCATAAACTAATCTAGTGGATGCCATTGTTTAGAAATGACGCCTAGTGGAAGGAATAGAAACTGTATCAATGTACATAATCCATGTAGGGATTTCCTTCCCTCTCAAGATAATTATAGTGGAGTTGGTGATGCAACTAGTGCTGATCAGCCTGTCACCATACTGGAAAAAATCACTCAGGTTATGAATAATAACCTTACCTGTATGGAGCACCCTGATTCGAAATGTGGAGGATTAATGTTAGACTGCTTCATGAGACAACAACCACCATCATTCAATGGGGATAAAAATCTAATTATAGATGAGAAAAGGATAAGTTCCTTAGAGAAAATATTTCATTCTTTGGGGAGTAGTGAAAGGGAAAAAGTTCTCATGGAATTTTATCACCTTATGGGAGATACAGATCAATGGTTGTCATTGATTAAAAACAAAAATGAGGATAAATAAGTATCAAATATGGAATGGAGGGAGTTTAAAAATATTTTCATAGAAAAATACTTTTTTCATGTCCATCAAGCGGATATGGAAAAGCAATTTCTGAGTCTAAGGAAAAAGGGGGGTGAGGATGTCGCAAAGTATGAGGCTAAATATACAAGGTTATAAAGGCATACTGCATATTATATACACAACAAAAGGAGTAATATTGATCAATTATTTGATTGGTTAAACCATTTCTCCATCGAGAATTAGTCTCAAAATATTTCTTATCATATAATGATATAGTATCATGTGATATCAATACAGAAAAGTAAATATCTATGTCTTACGAGTTTAAAGAAAAGCAAGAGAAGAAGATATCTTCTGAACACTATGGAAATGGAAATAAGGGTAAGAAGGGAAATTTTGAATTTCCATACGGTATTAAATGTGGGTAAAAACACCCTGACACTTTCCTAATGGAATGTTAGTCTTTTATAAGTGTGGTGAAAAATTCCACCAAGCTTATGATTGCAAGTGAAAGAAAGAGGATGTCAACGCTGAATGTTACAATTATAGAGAAACAGGGAATTATGAAAATTAATTTTCTAAGAGCCAAGGATACTTACCTCAGAAAAGGCCAAGGGAGTAAGGCCAAGATTATGTGATCACAACTGAAGAGGTCAAATTTCTGAATTACATGGTGGTAGGTACATGAATCGTTTCCTCAAAATTAGACAATACTTTATTTGATTCTGGATCATTTCATTCTTTTATATCTTCCCATTTTTTAAAGAAAATTAGATATTTCCACTTTGATTTAACCAAGGAGTTTTCAGTCAAAACTCCTAAGGGAAGTATCATTGAAATAATGTTTTATGAATCAGTTACCCTTATGGAATATAAAAATTCTTTATCTGATGATCTTATTATCATACCCATGATTGGATTTGATATAATCCTCGGTATGGATTGGATTTCGGGCCATGATGCAAAAATTTATTATAAGGAGGAGGTTACAATATTTTATGATGATAAGGAATACCTTATCTTTAGAGAAGAAAATTCACCATGTGATTATTATCTAGATCCACCTCCAGTAGCTCTACTAAATTCAATTATTGGGGAGGAAGACAATGAAATAACTATGGGTGAGTAAAGTAATGTTAAATTATAGGATGTACTTATTATTCAAGAATATGTTTATGTGTTTCCAGAGGATATACATGGACATCCTCTAGAATGAGAAATTGAGTTTTCCATTGATTTAATTCCGGGTTCAAGGACCATATTGAAGACCCCTTATAGAATGGCCATTATGGAATTAGTGGAACTAAAGAAACAACTATAAGAATTGAGTTATAAATGATTTATTCTCCCTAGTGTTTCTCTATGGGGATCCCCAGTTCTTTTTGTTAAGAAGAAATATGGATCTATGAGGTTGTGCATTGAATACAGGGAGATCAATTCTATAATAATAAAGAACAAGTATCCCCTACATCACATTGATGATTTATTCAATCAACTTCATGGAGATAAATATTTTTCAAAGATTGACCTTCGTTCTGGATACCATCAGTTGTGCGTGAAAAAGGATGACATTCCAAATATAGTATTTCGAACCAGGTACATGCATTACGTGTTTACATTAATTCATTTTAGACTAAATAATGCATCCTCTATATTCATGGATCTAATGAATAGAGTTTTCACGGAATGTCTTGATGAATTTGTAGTGGTATTTATTGATGATGTCTTCGTATACTCCAAAATCTACGAAGATCATGAAAATCACTTTCACACTATTATAAAGACTCTTAGAAGAAACAAATTATATGGGAGGTTTAGAAAGTGTGAATTCTGGTTTCAAGAGATTTCTTTTATTGTCCATATTGTCAATAAGGATGGAATATCTTTTGATCCTTTTATGAAAAGAGAAATACCATAATGACCAGCTTCGACGAGTATAACTGAGGTATGCTGTTTTATTGGTTTAATAGGTTATTAGTTGCATTTTGTCCCGAATTTTTCCTGATTGGAAATCCCATTAACCAAGATCACACGTAAAGGGGTTAAACTTGTTTTGACAAAAGAGTGTGAAGAATGTTTTAAAGAGATCAAGATAAGATTAGTCAATTCTCTTATCTTGACTCTGCCATTGGGGAATTATGGGTTTTTTATTTATAGTGATGCATCAAATAAAAGATTTTGTTATGTCCTTATGCAGAATGATAGAGTTATTTCCTATGAATCATGGAAACTAAAAATTCAGGAACAAAACTGTCCTACTCATGATCTTGAGTTATAAACTATAATATTTTATTTGAAGATATGGAGACACTATCTCTATAATGAAAAATGTGAGATATATACTAATCACAATATTTTGAAGTATATTTTCTTGCAGAAAGAAATCAACATGAGGCAAAGGTGATGGCTTGAACTACTCAAAGATTATGACTTCACTATACACTACCACCCAGGGAAGGCAAATAAAGTGGCAGATGCTTTGAGAATAAATGATCATGGAGTTCTGAACAAGATGAGAGTTGAAAGGGAACTTATGTTCATAGATCTAGTAAGGATAGATATGGGAATAATGATTGAAGGTGAAACATCAATACTTTCTCAAATGGTCTCCAAACCATCTTTACTAGAAAGGATAATATGTTCTAAAACTGATGATGAAGAGTTTCAAAAGAAAATTAAAGATGTGAATGATGATAGATTGATAGACTTCATATATGAAGATGTACTTTTGAAATTTGGAAAAAGGATTTGTTATCCCGATATACCATATCTAAAAATTGAATTGTTGGATGATGTTTATAGCTCCAATTTCTCTATACACCTTGGTAGCACTAAGATGTATAGATATTTGAAGGTACATTTTTGGTGGGATAACATAAAGATAGAGATTGTTGATTATGTGTCAAGATGTATAGTTTGTCAACCGGTGAAGGATGGAAGAAACCATCCTGGAGGAGTCATGAAACATCTTCCCATAACTGTGTAGAAATGGGATGATATTACAATGGACTTTGTCATAGGGATACCAAAGTCTCTTAGAAGGAATGATGCAACATGGGTCATTGTTGATCATCTTACAAAGTCATCACATTTTCTTGCTATAACGGAAGATTTACCACTTGAACATTTAGTAAGACTATATATTAATGAAGTTTCAAGACTTCATGGTGTACCCTTATCGATTGTTTCTGATCATGATCACCATTTTACATCAAGATTCTGGAAAAGTCTTCAGAAATCCTGAGATACTGAACTTTGTTTGAGCACTACCTACCACCCTCAAACTGATGGACAATTAGAACTGACTGTCCAAACCTAATAAGACATGTTGAGATCTTTTCTCACTTGACTTTCAAGGTATGTGGGATCAATATTTACCTATGGTAGAATATTACGATAACAATAACTTCCATTAATATATTCAGATGGCACCATATCAAGTGTTATATGAAAAGAGATGTCACACACCAACATGTTGGGATGATGTTGGTGAAAGAAAACTCATAGACCCAAAACTTGTTGAGGAAAAAATGGAAAAAGTAAAGATTATCCAAACCAAATCAAAGAATCTCAATGTAGCCAAAAGTGTTATGCTAATAACTGAAGGAATGATTTGAAATTTCAAGTATGAGATCATGCTTTCTTGAAGGTATCTACATGGAAGGGTGTTTTACAATTCGATAAGAGAGGTAAATTGATTCCTAGATACATCAGACCTTTTGAAATTCTAGAACGAATTGGAGTTGTAGTTTACCATTTGGAAATGCCGCCAAGTCTCTCCAAATTTCATGATGTGTTCCACATATCACTATTAAAAATACATGCCTGGCCCAACGCATGAACTCACATATGAATAAATAGAACTGGAACCCGATATGTCTTATTGAGAAGAGCCTATAAAGATTCTTGATACCATATAACAAGTTTTGAGAAACCAGATGACTCTCCAAGTAAAATTTCTTTGGAGAAACCATAAAATGGAGGAGTCAACATGGGAACCCGAGGAACTTATGATGAAGAACCACTCGAATATTTTTATGTAGTAATATTCTAGAAATTTAGAGGATGAAATTATTTGAAATATGGGATAATGGATCACCCCAAGCTTCCACGGTACATTTCCCTTTGAATAATACAATACCTTGCGATGTACTGAACTTCGAGTTCTAGCACACCACGACAAATCAAATCAGCCATTTTAAAAGCAGTTATGAATAGTAATACCAACTTTTTTAAATTTTATAAAATTTATTTTTCAAAATGGACTTCATTTTTGGATTTGGAATATCAAAATTAGCTTAGTGAAATTTTTTTATTTTTATAAAGACTTTCAATTTTTGATGAATAGTGAAGAACACTGCGTTATTGTTTAAAACCATCATTTATTTAAAAAATAACTATTTTTATTTAAATATATTTTAATGTAAAAATAGATAAATAATACCTATATTAGTCTAATTTAATTCATCAGAGTCATTTTATAATAATATTATATATATATAATTTTATTGAACCTTTTAACGTGTTTTACCGACCTTCTAAGCACATTTACAAATTTGCATAAAACGTAATTTTACCACTTCTGTGAATTGAATTTCAAAAATCTGAGAGACATGATTGACATCAGTAGTTAATTTTTTTTTCAATAAGATAAAAATAATTTTGGTGAATAGTAACTTTTGAAATTTATTTATGACGGTTAAAAGTAAATAGTGTAATTAAAGGAAAAAATGATATTATAATTACCATAACGCATGTCAAAATTCTATTGGATAAGTTTTTTTCAACCAGAATAAAACTTAGGAATAAACTATGATCCTCTTTGATCTACTTGTATTAGATTAGGACATTTATTATTATTTTATTTAAAGAAGAGTTAAAAGTATTAAATTCAAATTTTAATAACTAAACCATTTTAATATAGGGTTCTACATAAGATAAATTAGACTATAAATATTCATTAAAAATATAAAAATGTTTCTTAAATCATGGTATTTTATTTATAATTTTTAGATATTAAATAATTAAATTTATTTATGACACATTTATGATGTAGTAATCACCTTATTAATGAAAGGTTAAAATAATTAATACTATAAATATTAAAATAAATGTAAATTGAGACTTTTTATGCATTAAACTATTTTTTTAGGTCAATATGACATTCTAGGGTTAATTAAATAATTTTTTTTCTAAGTGATAAAGTTTTTCTGACTTTCACAAAAACCAAATACTAAATAGTGTCAAAATAGACATAAATGAGTTTTTAAAACTAATACTATATTATTAAATGATATAATATTTATAAAAATATAGGTTTCGATCAAAGGATCTATATAAGGTTATATATTTAAATAATTAACCACTTGAGGTTCGATTGGATTTTTATAGTATGTTTATTAACCATTTATTATAATAACAAAAGAAGACATGGTAAAAGTTAAACTATTTAACTAAGAGTTAAAACTAAAAGATATGATCAATATAGTGACCTAAACTTGTCTAAAACCTATTGGTTGAGATTTTTGTGACCCATACCCACCTTAGTCTCGAAATAAATCCATTTGGATCTATTATATATAGAAAATTATTTTATAATAAAATAATATTTGAAGATTTTTTTTGAAGTGACCCTCACCTCTCTTATAAAAGAGTAATTCCCCTTCTCTTAATTTCACACCTCCAAATCCATTTTTCTTAGACGAAACCTGCTCAAGTATCCTAAAAAATACCCTCACATCAATCTAAAGGCCTTAATTTGATCATAATCTGACCTAAGGATCCCTTTTGATCAAATCAAAAGGAAGCACCCGAAGAAGAGGTAATAATTTCATCACCACTTTCAAAGTTATTTTCTTCTTCCATTTCCACTTTATTTGTTGTTTACAAACAAAAATAATAACTGTAGTACCTTATACATACTATGATGTTATTATAAATAGGTAAAACCATATTTATTATTCTATCCATCCTATGAATGACAAAGTCACCATACGTGCGTACGTACGACTTACCGTCTCTGCCTCATGCTGTAGTTTGTTATTCAACACTTCATTATTTGGATGGGTATAATAATGAGTATAATTAATGTTAATAATAAATATAACATATAAATTATTCTGTATATATGATATACCATCCAATTACATATGATTTTACCTTCAAAAGAATGATATTATCGCTCATGCGTACGTACAGATTACAGTCTCCACGAACGTGATATGATGCATTTCGCCATCATAACCATTCAAGAATAATTTACATTTTATAATTACAAATAGTGTTTAAGAAATTAATATCATTCTGGATATGAATCAAATAAATCCTATCCATAAGAAACATGAATTACGTAACAAAACATATAATGGAAAACGAATCAGTTAACACCCGAAACAATGATACTATTGAAATATTATTAACAAAGAAATATTAAAAGATCATATATGATATCATATTTAAGTATGTGGTAATTATATAATTTAATAGAAATTATTTAACTATTATATAATATGTTAATGTACCCTCGAACAAGGAAAATTACACGGTAGGGGTTAATTTTATAATCTCTTTATTATCTGAGGTTGTCAATACGTAAGTATCTACTGGGACCTCTTTATCATCCACATCCGCGTTTCTTAAAAATAAACTTCAAAAAATTTCTAATATAGATGATACTATGGGATAAATTCATTTATAACCTTGTTTGACTTTTTTTTAAAATGTTTTTAAAGTAATATTTTTGTCATTTCCCAAACAAGGTACTTTATGACCTTTTCGAAAAATTAAGGTAAGAATGATTTTTTAACTTATAAAATGGGTGTGGCTATTTTCTATCATTATAACAACTTCAAATATTCCCTTAAAATATAATAAGAATATTTTCAAAATATATTTTTATTTTATAATTAGGTGACTTTTAAATGGTTTCAAAATAGAAAGAGATATTTCTCTCAGATAGTTTTGATTTCATCTATGTCAACATCCTTTGATGGATTTTACACTTGTTTGAAGTTGATTTATTATGATACAGTATTCCATATTGTATTGAAGGTTTTGTGATATGTTTGATTGTGGATGTTTTATTTTTATACCATTAATGGTTTATGGTTAAAGTATTAACATTTCGTATGCTATTTTTAATACGAATGTGTATGTTATGTTTCATTTTTTTCATATGAGGAATGCTTGGACTTAGTAAGTGATGGTTGGATCCCTCTATAGCTCTTAAATACATCGGTAGGTCTCATGATACAAACTAGTGTCTTGGAACAAGGCCTGGACAAAATTTTATTTGTATTCTTGGCATGAGGCCTTGACTATGTGGGTATGATGTCCGAAATTATGCACTCCATCATTATGAAATTCGCTATTGAAAATACATGTGATTATTCGAATTGTAGAATATCCATGTGAATAAGTAAGTGGAATTATTTGACTTATCTTTTCCATATTATGCTGAAGTTTAAGTATAAAAGGATTTTTTTTAATCTTATACATTTCCTTAAATGTTTATGCTTATTTATGATATTTTCCTCTATATTGTTATCTTTACTGAGTATATGATCTCACCCCTTTCTTTTGTTTTCTTTATCCCAATATGAAAAGAAGTGTATTATGATTAACCTACAGGGATAGGCCAAAGGATATGAGCATGTTAAATGGGGACACAATGTTCTTTTTTTTTATTTCATGATGTAATGTAAAACTTATGTATGTATCTAGTACTTCCAAGGATACTAAACTGATTGGTCTTTCAGAACATGATTCCTTGTATCATGACAATGTTATGTTACAATTCACCAACTTTGGGTAACTAAGTTCAGCACATTACAGTTGGTGGACATCATTATGGTGCATAGTAAATACACCCTTACTGTGTACTAGGATTGACCCTTCTGGGGGATATTCTTGGGTTAATTCACATTTTATTTATGAAAAATTATGAAGAACAATAGAATATATCCTATGGAATCCTATTATATGGAACAGTGATATACATAAACTTAAGGTCTTTTGGTTTGATAAGACAAAAGTCAATCATATGTTTAAATTAAAATATGGCCATTTGTGTTTTTATGTGATTTGAGTTTAGCATTATTAGGGACATTTTTTGGAGACATTTATTGGGTTTTAACTCTTTGGTTTTGTATATGTTTTAGTGAAAAGGTATTTGATGAATAATTCTTTTATATTTTGTGGAAATAAGTTCAATGTTATTGATAACCGTTAGGGTTAATAAGATAATTGATGTTAATGTAATAATAATCAATTACAAATATTCTATTTTATGAAAAAAAATTGTATAGAAAACCTTAGTGGTTAAAAAGTAATTTGATAATTAATGTTATTTTTCATGATAATCATCATATTTTTGGTAACATTATAGGAATTATATGAGGATAGTTTTAGAAAAAGGAAAATCTATAGACCAGGTAACAACCCGTCACATCCAAAAATGATGTAGGGTTTGAACCACAACCAATGAGAGGTAAGCGTGCATCACATACCACTAGCCTATATGATGTACTAGTTAGTTTGAACTTGTTTTTACTTAAAATAATTTATAAATAAAGATAAATTTAAATCTGGGACACATATTATAGGATCAAAAAATATCTAATTTTTGGTATTTTTAGGTGATTAACGATATTTTAAGAGATATTTTATTAGGTGAAGGTACATATAAACTTTAGGTTTAATGTAATGGATTCATTCGGAAGAGAAATATTATGTTTTTGGAGGTGTATTTTTAAAGGTATGAGATAACCTTTGAGTTTAAAACTTCATTTTATGTTTAGGTCATTTGGGATATAAGGTTATTTATTTAAGGAATGATCTATGTTAATCCTATGGTTTTATTATTGAATTTTGGAGATTAATGTATTATTTATTCATATGATGGTTTATTCATTTTAGGTATTATCTTAAATTTCTCTTACAATTATTGTTTTTGTAAAGATACGAGGAATATATTTTTATTCTTTTATGTGTATTTTGATATGTTAAAGGTTAATTTTAGAGCTTCAGACATGAAAAATTTATCTTCCTTTCTTGGAGTAGAAGATAAAGTGGAAATTAATCAAAGAAAAACCAAATAATGAATTTTTGATCATGAAATAGAAATAAATAAATTAAATATATTTTCTATCATTCTCTATCATGATATTATAATAGTCCCTCAAATTTGGAAAAATTATCTCTAAATAAAAATGTTATAGTTCTACTAGCATTTCCAATTAATCGATGGATTTTTCACCCATAATAGATATATGATTTTTTGGTTGTTAACTTCCTTGTGAACATGTTATCTATCACTCAATTAGTCTTTGTATTCTAGTTTCCCCCTCTATTTCCAAATTATAACTTCTCACCAATGTTCTCATTATCCCGAAACCCGATTATGTGTTATTTCATGTAATTTTAATATTTACAACATTCCTTTTAAAAAACATATTTTATTATCCCTTTATATAATGTTATTTTTCAATAAAGTTATGTTCAGGTATTGAATCTTTGATGACCAAGATAAAATTGTGAGGAGAAATTGATTTAAGGGGGTATAATGTAACACCCTATGATTTTAGAATATATTTATCCTTAGCTAAATTTGATTACTTTGATATGTTTTTTTACACACAACCCCTAGTTTAGAAAAACAGTGATATTCTTTTAAATTATTATTTTTTAAAAATTACCATTATAACATAGTAGTCAAAATGGAAGTATGATATCTTTTTTTAAAGCATCTTTTCTTTAAAAATGGTTTTTTTTGTTGTGAGTTAATATATTATAATTAATTTCTTAAAATTTTAAAAAATTTATTTGAAAAAATGATATAATTTTTGTATTGATATAATCCTAATTATGTTAGGATGAATTTTTGATATTTTTCAAAAAATATTAACTTTTCAGTTAATAGTAGAAAATACTGATTTAAATACTGAAATATTTTTCAATTCCACTATTTAAAATGTTAAATTTAGTTTCAAAATGGTTTAAAATAAAAATTTGTTCATTTATAATACTAATAATCCTATTAATATCATTAGAATAATTTTTATTCTTCATTTTGGTATAAAAATGTTTTTCACTTTAGAAGACATTGTTTTCTCGAAAATCGATTTTTGTTGTGTTTTACAAGTTAAATTTTGAATTTATTTTTTCATTTATGGGAATTTAATGCGAAACAATGAATTAAATATTTTTAATATGAATATTTAATATAGTTTAAAATAGTAACTTAATTTTTCTTCATTATGAATGAAAACCGTAGTAAAAGAGGAAAAATTGGGTTTAAATTATGGGGTAAAATATTAAAATCTCATTAACACCTGTATTTATACTATTTTTTTGAGTATTTATCTACAAAATATATCTTAATGTATTTAAATAATATATATTAAAACATTATTTTGAATTATGGGGCCCAAGATTTAATTTTTTGAAACATAAGTTATATTTTATTAAAATTTAAAACTATTTGTCAAGTATTTGTAATTAATGACATGGTTGTAAATTCCATTTGTGTTTGTATTACTATAAAATTATAAAAACCTTGATTTTTTAATTATTTAAAATTTTTTTTGGGGGAAAACAATTTATTAATTAATTTCAATGTGAAATTATTTTCACTCTTAAATCGGGTGTTTTCTAAAAAACACTTTTCATGTGTTTTTCATAATTATGCTAAAGGTAATTTTATATACTTATAAAAAACTAAAACTAATAAAATTGATTCCAAATTTCGAATCCTCATTTATAATTTTTTTTAGAATTCCCCTTTTATTTTTGATCATATAATTAATTTATCAAAGTAAAAAATTTAAATTCTCACAGTTAAGGTTAAAATAGGTTTAAAGTAGTTTAATAAGAAGATGTTGCTTAAAATGTACCCAAAAATTATAAAAATGTAGTTTTTTAGATTATTTTTACCCTATTAAATGAAATATTAATCTTTGGGGTTCCTTGGTGTCATTTTCATTGATTGTGAAAATTATATTATTTTAGGAAAAGAATGAAAAAAATGTCACTATCTTGAATTTAATATCAATAATATTTTACCATAAGTATAAAAAGAGGTTATTTTTATTTTTAAATATTAATTTTAAATATGAATTATTTTTTTATCATGTTAATTTATTTTTAATTTTTAGTGGTTTAATAATTATCTTAAATGCTTACGCAATGCTGACACGATAATTATTCAATTAATGAAATAATAAAATAATTAATTTTAACAATATTAAGTAACACAAATTGGATGAATTATTATGTTCCAAAATTTTTTTATATGAATATAACATATTAGGTATGTGTGAAAGTCTTATATTCTAATTTCATTACTATCTTGATGAATTTAAGTCAAAGTAAATAAATAGTTCCAAAAATGACATTAATGATATTTTTATAATAAAAAATATTTTATTAAAAGATCTAAAAATTATAAAAATATTATCTTCATAAAATTTATTTAGATATGGTTTATAAAATCAGCCATGGTCTATTTATGGCTCACTTTTCCTTTTATGGTAACATCTGTGACCCTTAATGTGTAAAAAACAATAATATTGCGATAATTTTCAAAAAGGTAGGGGTTAAAACTAAGAGATAAGGGTGAGTACATATGATAAAATTATTAAACTTTTATTGGATGTGATTATTTTTATTCAAACCCATATTATATTCTAATTATATCAACTTGGATTCATTTTTCCATGAAAATTAATTAATATTAAATTAATGTTCTAAGTAATTATAAGAGTTCCCCTCCCCTCAGTTATAAAAGGATACACATTCTCTCATTTTCTGAAACCTTATCGATCAACCTATATTGAAAAAATCTGACTAATTATATTTTAAAATTCATTATAAAAATATTAATGGTGATAATATTCTTAAAATACCCTTTCAAGAGTGCTTACTAAGGGATCAAAATGAGCTCTGCTAAAGAAGAGATAATTCTCCTAACCAAATCTTACAAGTTTATTTGTTCATATACTTCCGATAAATATATTTTATTCATCATAAAATTATAAATATAAAATAATAAATATACTAAAATGTTATTATGATTATGGAAAAACTATTTCAGGACTCTTTTTCATAACACGGAAAGCGAAAACATCGCTTGTGCTTGAGTATGGCTTAGAATCTCCCTATAGTGGGGTAATTTATATTTATTCACCATTTTACTTTGATGGATATAAAGACGCAAATAATTATTATATATGTTATTTATTAAATAATAATTATTTTTTTGGAAATTTAATATCTAATTTCCTTTGTTACCTTCCCATTTATTGAAAAATGATAATGTCACTCGTACGTACGTGTGGACTACCACCTCTATGAAGTGATGTGATTCATTTTTCTTTTTTAATTTCTGTGGATAGTAATAAATATATATTTAATTAATATATATATTATATATGATATAATAACTATTATTTAAAGTTGAATAATTATTTACCTTTCTTTTATTCCATCTGTTTAATAATTGAAATAACGTTAATGTGTATGTTTGACTTACCGTATCCATGAATGGTGTAATCCAATTTTCTATCTCTACCATTTATAGATCAATATATATATATATATATATATAATATATATGATACATATATCATTATTATCATTTTTTATATGATTTAATCATGATAAATATTTAAGGAAAGAATCCCCCAGACCAAAATATACATAAAAATAAAGCAGTCAATACTCGAAACAATATGAAAGTTACCAAAGAGGTAATAATTTATTTTCCAATCTATTTTTTAGGATTTTTCTTATTTTAATTAAGTTATTCTTATAATATATCATTATTAAACTTCATATATGTTTTTATCCTCTAGATATTTAAACAGATTCCATATTTTCTTCCACCGTTTCTTCTCTATGGAACTTTAATCAAGCAGATAAATGTTTGAAAGAAAAATGATCTTATTTCTCCTTTGATCTGGTATATTTTTCTATCATATCCGTATTTTTTGAAAAAAATTATAACGACTCATTTTTACTTAACCAAATGATTTATTAAGGAAATTTTGTGTTGTCATTGACTTTTAACAAGGTTCAAAAAGAATCTTTTTAACGTTTTCTAAAAGGGACATTTTCAAATTTTATTATATAAATTAAAAAAAAGTGTTTCTTTTTTAACATATATGAAATTAATATATTTTACACCACCATAATAATTTTAACATAATTATAATCTTCTATAATATTTCAATAGTTTACAAAGAATTATAGTTTAGGAAAAATTATTTTACATAATTTACTTTCGTTTTATTCTATTCTTTAAAGGACTTGATTTTACTACAAAACATTATTTTCAGATGAATTAATGGTTATATCACATATCTTGATTAATTTAAGGGACATTAACTTTCTCTTGAAACATTTACTTTCTTGTTATCATTTTTTATTAGACCTTAAATTCATCTAAAATATTCATATTCTTTCATGGATATGATCATTTCATAAAGCATATACCATTTCTATATAAGGTGTTCAACTTTTAAAGTTATTTGATTAACGAGGAAAAATATTGATATTAAGGATCCTTTACTCAATATGGATATTTATTGGTAAGTAATATTATTTATGAATTAAATTTATCACTCAATATATGATGAATTCAATGGACATGCAGTTATGGGTGGGGCCTGGTTTTAGATAGCCACTCGATGCATTAAAAAATATCTTGTGAAAAACTAGTTAGATTTAATTATTAAATGGGTTTTTGGTGTTTACATATTGATTTATTAAACTTTTATAGTGAAATATCTTGATGGAAAATATATCATGATGTCAATGATCCTGACATCCATCATTAATCATTTCCTTCTTTAATAATTCAGTTATTATTATCCATGATAATACTACATTGATATTATCCATGGATTGATTTTCTAATCAGTTTATTTATTAAATGGTAGTTGTTTTATTTTATTTACCTTTCTATATTTATTGTTCCCTATTTACTCATGGTATCTTCTACTGTACATAACCCTTACTAATCATCTAAGCACACCCTTTATTTATTTTCCTTTCACTAGGATTTAAAGAATGATGTTATACATAATATCAAGGATGCGAGAATGTTTCTTAGGTTATGTATTTTATATTTCCAATTTAATATGAGAATCATGTATGCATATGGTTATTCAAGACAAATAAACTTATCAACCCTTTGAGATGAGATCCCTTGTATCTTATGTCAATATAAAAAGGTTGACACCAGCTCCAGGTTACTAGATTTGGAGTTTTTACAATCACTACATCACTAAAAATTAAAAAATCACGATAAAAAAATTCATTAATCTTTGAAATAACAATTTATAAAAAATAACCGCTTTTTATCTATATTAAAAATTATTATAAATATTAAATCAAAGGGAGTGACATTTTATATTTATTCTTTACATAAAATAATATTAAAGCCATTATTGTAAAAAATGACATCGAGTCATCATACATTTGAATATTAAATGAGTATGGTTGAACTTAACTCAAAAAATATAATTAATTTATATTTTAGATATTTTTTTAAAGACTTATCACATTATTTTTAACCTTAACTACCAAATTACTCTTACTTAGATGACAAATATCTTTTATGGTTACTATTCATAATGACCAAAAAATAAAGTTAAAATATGTACAAATTTTTTTAATTAAAATTAAAAATATGGAATCCATTTTATAATATTAAATTTCTATAAGTTTCATAATTTTTTTTAAAATAAACCCACAAAACAAGATAAAAAATGGGTTTCTAGAAAAATGTATTTTTAAGTGTAAAAATTTTTTATACCAAAACTAATCATATTATTGATTATAATGAAATTATTTAGATTAAGTTTAATCAAAAGGAAGTAAATAAATTTTAAAATAAATTCAAAAATAATATATTATTTTATAAATACATGTATAAAAAATACATTTTTTATTAAAAATAGTATTTTTCACTATTTGTTGAAACATTTTTTTAGAAAAATCCAAAATATTTCATGCTAAGATAATTTTCGTATTATTATTTCAAAAAATATTCCATTTTTATAAAGTAAAATTTTTTATTGAGGAAGATATTAATTATAATATGCACTCAAAAAAATAAATAAAAACCATTTTTGAAGAAAACATAGTTTTAAAGCATAAAATGACTTTACAAAAAATTGATTTATTTTTTCCTAATAATTAATCCATAATTTTGTATTGAGTAGGACCATTTTTCATATATTTCATAATATAGTGAATCCTACTCATACACTTCAATTCAATGTCTAGGCTATAACAATCATATCTAAAAAAACAATATTTTTATAGTATATCGCAATTCACTTAAGGCTCGATGTAGAATGTTAAGAAAGATATTGTGATTGTTATTATTTTAAACAAAATTGTCATAGTGTTGAACTATTTCTTCCGCATATCTATGAAATTATAATGCATTATTATTCTTTGGGTGTATTATAAGAATCTATTATTAAAGATAATAGATTAGCCTCAATTAAATAAAAGGGGAAGGGGATAATTCACATGTGCTCTACTAGTTTTTTGTTACTTATATGAATATAATTTCATTTAATTGAAATATATCATGATAAAAAAAAGTTTGAATGATGTGAATTGTGAAACCCTATTGTGATTTATTACATAAACTCACCATTTATAATATGTTAAGCTATTTTATATGCCAGATGAACTGAATGTGTGTAAATATTGAAACTTTGAGAAAATGCCCCTGTGAGTAACGATAATGTGCTATAAAGGCCTCTATTAAGGTAAAATTATGACATATCATAAAACATAAATCTTATTCTAAGTTTTCTTAAGTTTTTTTTATTTTTTTGTAACTTTTTGGGGGATTTTATGATGATGTTTGTGATCAGTTCAAATGTGGTATGCACTGAGGTTATTGGGATGTAATTAGTTTAGAATGAAATATGTTGTGGGTGGTTCATAGTGGTTGGTTTTTTATTATTTCTATGAATGGTTTTGGCTATTTGATTGTAATTTTTGACATGAGGTTCAATTATTTTTATTCCAATGAGTATGTGATATTTTATGGTGGTATTATTATAGTTTTCATAGTCAAGATGGAATTTGAAATTTTTATAATGAAACAAAAGAGGAATGGTTGGAAACTAAATATATGGGATTAAAATTATCTTATAGCAGTTTCTAATGGAATGAAATTTAACAAATGGGTTGGTTATTAAATGAAAGTAATTTCAAGTGATGGTTAGAGTGGTTTTCATTAAATAGTGTATTAAATGTATTGAATGATAACTGTTGGGTAATAATATGGTGAACCTTTAAAGGGTTGTTAATAAATGAAAAAAGGGAACTGTGTGATTTGTATGACAGTAGGGTGTGTTGAGTTTCATGGGATGTTTTGGTAGTTTTATTAGTTATATGGGCTTTATTGGTGTGAATAATTAGACTGGTTTTTTGTGAGATAATCTATCTTTTCTAATTTCATGTTATTAAATAATCACCCCACTCATGTTGATTTCTATGTAAAAACAACCAAATGTTTTGGTGTCTTTTTTCACCAACATCCAAGTCATTATGGGAAGAAATGGCTAATTTCCCCCGCTTCCCTACTCTTCCTTTGGAAGTAGTACATGTAGGTGGTACTTGGTTAGTGGGGAATCCCAGTTGAGGATTGCACAATAGGTGTCAATTTATAGAGATGAGATGATGAGATATTGTTGACTCTACTTTCCATCACAGAATCTAATGACTGAAAAAGGGAAATACCTTAACAAAAAGTGATTCATCCTTTGAAGAAAAATCAAAAATTGATAAAGGCATGAACAGATATTTGTTTACAATTGGGTTGCACAAGTTTTATCATGGTCATGCAAGTATAATTGCGCGCCTCATATTGGTCGTGTAGGTGACTTGCGCGCACTAAGTTATTTTCTCCCAAGGTCTTCAACGTCCTATAAATACCCCTTGTAGGCCCCCCATTTCGAGGATGGAAAAATCCAGAAACTCATATTTGATCTCTCAACGCCCAAGTATCTTCTCGAAGCCTTCCAAACACTTCTAAGGTAATTTATTACCTAGAATGGATGATCTAAAGTGGGGGGAAAAGGCCTAAGTGTTGAAACTTATCAACACCTACGCGCCTAAGTGGCCAACCCTTAAGGGAGATGGCCACACTTTCACGCTGCCTTATTCCTTTAATAGAACTTCCATGCCACTCACTTAAAAGTATTTAGGGATAATACTATGGGCTTGAACTAAGTCTCTATGAAGTATTACCCTAAGGGTTGATCATCGTGAAAGTACCCATGTGTTGCGCAAGTATACTTGCACGACCATGACTTGCGTGCCCACGCAGGACTTGAACGCCTCTCTCTTTTTGGGTTCCCCTCTTGCCTATTCACTTCAAATCCACCTCTCCTCTTCATGATTTAGCCTTCAGAACCATCTTCAAAACCATTTATGTCATGGTTCCTTTGATGGTTTCCTTATCTGAAAGGAATTTTGTGGAACGTCTCTCAAAACCTAGTGATTTACATATCTTTATGTCACTAAGGTTAGAGATTTCATTCATTCAACCTCATCCTTTAAGATGAGAAGATTCATGGGAATATTTTTTAAGAGTAAGCCCCAAGTCCCCTATTCATGGGCATCTTTTTTAGGAGTAAACCACAAGTTCCCAAATATGGGCATCCTCTTCAGGAGTAAGACCCAGTCTTCAAGTTCCCCTAATTTTGGGCCTCCTTCTCAGGAGTAAGTCCCAATCATAATTCCTTAACCTGGACCTCCTTCTCAGGAGTAAGTCTCAATCATAATTCCACAACTTGGGTCTCCTTCTCTGGAGTAAGCCCCAATTCTCAAGTCCCTTAACCTGGGCCTCCTTCTCAGGAATAATCCCCCGTCATAATTTCTCTTAACCAGTCTTAACTAATTTTGATTTGGGATTCCTTCTCAGGAACAAAACCCAATCACAAGTCTCTTCCTAATTTGGGTATCCTCCTTAGGATTAAGCCCCAAGTTAGAGTATCCAAATATCCAAAAAGAACATATACCTTTATGGACATTGTTCTTGTGCTTATTCTCTAAAGTAATTCCTGATCTTTATCTATTTGGGAAATCATACATACATAAGCCCCATATCATTCCTTGTGACCACATATTTCATGGTAAAAATTGTCAGATTTACTAATACCTCTTGTTTCTCACACCGAGCATGACTCACGTGATCCTAGAGTGTAAAAGTAACCATGACACATCTCTTTGGGCTGTTAATCATATGTAATCCCCACAATTCTTAACCAAACTATGTGGAATTTGATCTCTACTTTAATAGTAGATTACGTAGGAAGCCTTTCTAAGGTTCAAGCCCATCTCCCATTAATTCTCATCCATACCATATGACGTTAAACTATATTTTAATTCCTAAACTACATGGGTTCTAATTCCTTTTCTAATAAGGATACGTAGGTAGCCCATCTGCGGGTACGATCCCAACTCAAAAATACTCCATGTCCTTCTGAATGATAAAAAACTTCAAGTGCCCCACTGAGTGGCTTTAAAACCAGTATGGTTATCATAATGACCAAGAGATATTTATATATTGGGTTGAAGGATACCATTGACTAAGAATCTCTAACAAATACAGATGATTCTATATCAATGAAGAACCTCAAATACATATAAAAGATTCTCTAAATCTCATACATATTAATTATTGATTGTCAAATATTAAGGAAATCTCATTTTCATACTTGTTAGTGTAATAAGGATTATCGAAAATAACTTAAATCTATAAAGAGAGTCCCAGAGTAGAAAATAATTCCCCTCAAAATGGTGTGATGAGTCCGACCTCCCATCCTCTCGACCAATGCAAATTCTTAAGCCTCATCGGTCCACAAATAATGAGCACCTACCTTTGGAAAGTAGGTCCAAATGGATATAGAATCATTGGATATTTCCATTTCTACAAACAAACCAGTTAGAAACCAATTGGAATGTTTGAACCTTAAGTAAATAAAGGTCATCCCCATTTCCAAAGGAAACAAAGAATGGTGAACCCGACGTGAATCCTTAACCAAGTTAAAATTATATTTTACTTATTTGTTAGGCCCCTATTTAAACTCAACGAGAGGGACAACAAAACAATCAATAACATATGTGTTAATCCAAAAAATGTAGTGGACGATCTTATCTTTATTATTTTTGTCTTATCAAACAGGCACTCTCTTTTCCAAAATCTTCTGCGTTACAGAAATGGATTCTCTAAAGTTCACAACTGTGAATGCCTCTAATATGAATACCTCTACTGTTACTCCTGCTGGATCGTCATCCGCTCTGAGGAAGACAACACCTACTCAACATCTTCAATGTTGGGTATCAAATTCACTGGTTAAGGAATACAATCGACATGGTACCATTTTGACTCTAGAGGCCTCTTGACAAGCCCTCCAAGTCAATAATTCACCCTTGTCATCCAGACAGCGACGACCAGTGATCAAGAAGCCGGTGGTTCCAACCACCATTTACAACTGTTTCAGGTTGTTATCCCCAGAACACAATCCCCATTCCCTCCCATATTCTGGGGAGGTGAATGAGAAATTCACTTAAGGCATTAAATCAAGGAAACAAGAGTCCTTTTTAAGGTCTCCCACCAACAATCTCCGTCAGACTTGTGTGGCAGTGCACCCTCAATATGATGAGGGTGTCGTATCCAAGCGTTCAGCTCAGGTTCCTCAAACCTGAGCAGGAAAGAAGAACCACCAGAGGCGACGACCGTTCAACAATGAGCAGGTTCTTATCTCTACCATTTCCGGAGAAGTCCACCAACCTAACATAGTGGAAAGCAATGAGTGGGCATACACACCCGTCCGTTTTAATTTCGCTATCCAACAGACTCATCTAGAAACAACATTCCATTCCTGCCAGGAAATTCTGGTGGAGTATTATAGATAGGAACATACAACTGTTTATAAATCACCAGCTAGTCAACAGGCTCGTCTAACTACATACGATGAAGCCTGCCAACCCAAAGTGTTGACAACTAGTAAACCAGCCTATACACCAGCTTACACTCATCAATCCTGCCAACAGTCGCATCTACCAGTATTGAAGAAAGTTCATCAACCACATTTAGTGAAGTGCAATCAGTAGAAACATACACCTGATAGTATTGATCAATCCTACCAACAGTCTCATTTGGTAGCACCCAGAGAAGTCAATTGGAAACCCCCAATGACAAACAGGAGGTAGACTCAACTCTCTACCCCCACACATAAGTACTGTCAGAACTCACTGAAAGGAAAAGGAGGAAAAGAGCAGGAAGACAAACCTACTCCAAGCACAAAATGGACGTATATTCCTATTTAGGCAGCTGAAGTCACCATGCACATTCTAACAATGGTGAAGGAGCAGAAGAAAATCCCTGCTCATATTCTGGATGCTTGCCAGGATATTATAACAGCCTCAATAACATCACAGGGAAAGAAATGTAAATCTATCCCTACCAGTGGAGTGACACATCAATAGTTCACTCTGTAATAGATACACACCTCTATTATAGTACAAGAGGATTGTGGGGCATACTCACCCATATAATACGGACAACCAAGTTAGGAACATACACATGATTTTAGTGGATATAATCAGCCTAACCTGACTATTTCTCATGAGCAGGAACATACACCTACCCATAATAACCAGTTTTGTCAACAAGTGGTTCCCAGAGTGAGTAAGAAGGCATCTAAGAAAGAGACCCATCCAGCATAGTTAAGAAATCAAGAGCCAATCTGTAATAAGGCCTTACTCGATGCTGGAGTTCTTGATGCAATCATACAATTATCTGTTGCAACTCAAGATTCTACTCTCTCATTTCCCAATAGTGGGGACATTAATTCTGAAGGTCTTCATCAGACACTTCCTCATGAAGGCTTGCTTCATGTCATTTTGGTCGATCTCAATGTATCATCTTCAGATGAAAGCCACGATAACCCTCTGCATGGCCAGAAGACTATGGAGAAAAAGTTTTCATCTTTTACTGTAACCCACCATGGTGGTCCTCCCCATGATGGTGAATCTAGCTATGGAAGACCTCTCCACAGTAATAATTCACATTTCCTGGAAAATTCTCCAATGGACAATGTACTGATGAGAAATCCCTATTATCTTGAGGCACTTGCAAATGTGAAGCCAGTCATGTCTAATGCTTTACCAATAGCAGGTGAAATACTTTCTCAACCAGAAGATAGCCCATGGTTTAGGTCATTCTATGAACCACGCCTAAGTCATGCATCTTCTAATTTGGTAAGTGAATTATCTACCAATATTGTTGAATCTGATGAAGAAACAAAGAAGAACCAGCTTTGGTCTAATCAGGTAGAATAATCTTCATCAAATGATAATGAGGAAATTCTAAATATGAGAAAAAAATTGACAAAAGGTAAAGTACCAGTCATGTTTTGGCCTTTGGCTGACAATCAGTATGAAATTCCAGAGATGTTGATAGAAGATTGTATTCACAATATTCGTCTCAACATGTGGAAAACTCTTTTTCAATTGAAAAAAGAAAATATTATCTTATGATGAATATGAAAATCATGTCAAGATAATTGAAGGGTTACAATGCCAAATTTACATGGCATCTCTCTCAGTTTCTCGATATCCGAATGCTGAAAAGAAGCAGAGAGCCCTTCAACGTTCATTCCTTGGCGCACTAAGAAGGTTGCGCTAGTTAATTTCCAATGCCCCATCTGGTATTCATATCAGTGGATGGGGTGTTCATGGAGCACAACATTTCATTGTACTCTCTAGTCAACAAAGCCTGCCGAAAGTGGTCTCATGAAATGTTATTGACCACGTCTGGCCACAACCAATTGGTTTTGTTTCTAATCAAAGGCTTTCTCAAGAACATGCCTAAACTAGTTCTTCTAAAAATCAGGAATACAGAGAAAAAGTTGTCGAATAACTTTTGCATCAGGAAAACAAGAAAATCGAACATGATTCTTGTTTAGAGTGTACACATCATCAAGTGATAGAAGTGTCAGAAATCATCCAATGGTCATTTGAACCAGGTGATTTGAGTGGATGTAGGTTGATGCATCCAACCAATTTCCAGACTAAAGTCTGCAAGATCAAGAGAAATTTTAAGAAAGTCTCAGATGTAGCAGCTCAAGAGCCACCCAGCTTGCTAGACTGAGGACTCTTTTAGATCAACCCTCAGAATCAACAAATAGGATTCAAGGAGTTGAGCAGAAATAACAGGAACCCCAATCCACTGGACTGGGGACTTTTTCAATCCTCGATCTCTTCCTCAGAGAAAGTCAGTCTTCTCTCGATTTGGGAAGAATCCCCAAGAGGGACGAAGAGCCGAAATATCAGGAGATTCCCTCCAAATTACGGTTCGTCAAAAAGTTGTTGAGGGATCAACTCAACAGAAGGTAGTGTCTCATCAGGGACATGGAAGAAGACAATATCACAGAAATGACGATAGAAGAGATGCAATGTGTTATGCATCAATAAATGTCATCAATGACGTTGTTTCTGATCCTCCAGAACATGCACTACTACAAATACATCTTTTATCAGCACTAAAAATTGCATTTATCAGTGCTAGAAAAAGCACTGATAAAGCCGATGAAGATAAAGGGGGGTCCCCTTTATCAGCGCTCTGAAAAGCGCTGATAATAGGGGTCTTTTATCAGCGCTAAAACAAAGCGCTAATAAAAGTGTCCTTTATCAGCGCTTTGTTTTAGCGCTGATAAAAGACCCATATATTAGCGCTTTCATTTTAGTGCTGATAAAAGGTAAAAAAAATTTAAAAAATAAAAAAATATTTTTTTTTAAAAAATTTAAAAAATACTGCCAATTGGGGGGCTTTTATAGCACTTGAGCCCCCCTTTTTATAGTGCTTTTCTACCCCTGTACAGTGCCCCACGCACCCCCTTTATCCTTTAACAACGCTTGCTCCCATATTTGCCCATGTGCACGCGCCCCTGTCTCCACCAGGATTTGAACTCGAGACCTCCCCCCTGTGCGCATAAGCCTTTACCACTAATCTATTATGATTTGTCTTCCAATTCATGATATCTATATATCTATATATTTATATATTTAGTTATATTTATTCGTATAGTAATATATATTTTTATTAATATAAATATATAGTTATATTAAAATATATATAGTTATATTAACATATATATAGTTATATTAACATATATATATATATATATAGTTATATGAATATATATATAATTATATTTATATATATAGTTATATTAATATATATATTTATAGTGATATTAATATATATATTTATAGTAATAAGAATATATATATATATGTAGTTATATTAATATATATATATAGTTATTAGATTAATATATATATAGTTAGATTAATATATATATATAGTTAGATTAATATATAGGTATATAAAAATTCATATATTTGTATTTTAAATAAAATGGATGTTAGTTATTATTTAGATAAAGCTAATATATTTTATATGTAAATATATTTTATTATTTATATTTATAATTAATTTTTTTGGTGTGAATATATAATCAATATCTACATATATTTATATATTTGATTATAAATATCAGTGCATTATAAAAAACGATGAAATTTCAAAGACATAATATCAATATGAATGTAATACCTTGGAATAAATTCAGTCCCCACAAAAAAAAGTCAATAATACCCCCTTAAACGTGGCTGAAAATCCACAAAATGTTAAAAAATCGGGGTACTCCGACTAAACACTCAGTTTTGGAGGCCTTCTTTGTAATAACCCGAGATTTTATAAGATATATTCTTTTTAATTTCTTTTATATCTTCTGTTGTACAATACACCAAGAATATATTGCGCTATACACAACACCATATTAGCTTGCAGTATACGCAACACGATTCTTAGATTGTGTTACACACAATTTCAAGTTCGTTTGATAATAGTCATTCTACGCAACATTGAGTATATATATATATATATATATTCAATGTATAAATGAAAAAATGGTTGGATTCTGTTATAACGAAACAACAAAGGAGTCTTGCACTATACGCAACCCTGACTTGGCTTACATTACACACAATCGTGACCTTCTTCGATAGCGTGTGTTGTACGAAATACCGGGTTTTACTAAACAATGATATGTTATTATAATATTATTATGAAATAGCCGTTATGAATAGTATTAACTATATTTTGAATTTATAACATTATTATTCATCTTTCTCATTTTATAGAACATGGTAAAAGAACAAAATAAAATTTTCAGGTAAAATAAGTATTTTTCAAAAAATGCAGTTTTGCCACCTTTTTGATGATGCACCCACATTAAATCTAGTTTTTGACATATTTATAAGTTCAATTTGACAAAATAAAATTCTTCTTTGGAATCAAGAAATAAAAATTTACTTTGGATAAATTTTTCATATTATTCTGGTAACTTTCATATTTTAATGAATAGTAAAAACACGCTATATTTTAATTAAAAACAACTTTTTTCATCGTAATAACTTATGTGGTTAAATTATAATATTGAATGTTTATAAATTATAAATAGAATATATTTTGTATTACCATTTATTTTACCTTAAATTCGTAGGTTAAATCAATTCAATCTTTTGCAATGTTTTAAAGAAAAACCCGTTTTCTTTCGACAACGGGATTAATTTTAATTTAATTTCTGGAACTTTTGTGTATTGAATTTGGAAAAATGGATTCTATATTTGGAATCAGTGGGTCCAAATTATGTTTATAATCTTCTTTTTATTTTTGGGAATTATGAATAGTAACTACGGTAAATTTTATTTACCATAGTTAAAGGTAAATCGGGTAATTAAGGGTAAATATAATATTATAAAATTACACTAACACATGAAAAAATCCTATTGTATGACTAAAGGTCGACCCATATCACCTAAGGGTCGGATTAGAATCATTTAATGGACTTTTTCCATGAAAATAATTTAATTATTATTAAAACCAAAGAAAGTGACAACATGTCACTCTCTTAAAATCTTATATGTATATTAATTTTAATTTAGTGATAAACTTCATGAAACTTCGAACATGAATAGTATCCAGAAATATAATTAAATTATCTACATCATATGAATTTATTTATAATTTTTAGGGATTAAATAATTAGCATTAATTGTGACACAATAGTGATGTAGAAATTGTTTATCTAGTGAAAAATCAAGAATATAGTTTTTATTAAACTAATAGTGACCATGAAAGGCACAAAACCCTGACAAAAAATTACTGGCCATGTAAATGTAAACCATAATAATCCAATGGTCAAATAATTGACCATTTAGAGCCTTATAAAAGCGATTATGGAACTTATATTATTTTATTTTAAATGATGCCAAAGTTGTCACCTTCATAATTTGAAACATATAACAATTTAAATATTGTGATTTTAAGATGTTAAATTAGAGTAAAAGTATTATTGTGAAATGTAATAGATTTATATTAATCATAGTATTTTATTTTTAATTTTTATGCAACAAATAAGTATATTAAATAATTATACAAAAATGTTGTAGTAATTATTTTATTAAGAGAAAAACCAAATAAATGGTTTTAAAAATAATAAAATAAATATTATATGAACTATTTAATGTGTTCCAATAATTTTATAGACACATATGACCTTTTATGAATCTATTAAATATTATAGTTTGAAGATATCTTCTGTATATATTTTATTTAAATTCATATAAATGAATAGTCTCAAAATTGACTGTATTGTTATTTTATAAAAATAACATATTATAAAAATGTTTAAAAATCAAAAAAATATTTAACAATTATAAATTTACATATATATGGTCTAAAATTTTATAAATTATCCAATTATGTACAATTCACAACAAATAAGTAATTTTTTTTTAAAATTTAAAATTTAGAATGTTATTACCACAAATAAAATTAAATTGATTAAGCAAGGATAAATCAAGTTGATAATGTTTAGAATAATTTCCTAACATGTCTAAATTTTATTGGTTGATGATATTACAACCATATATCATCTAATATTCGAATATGAGTCATTTTTTGAGGTTTTTAAGTGGGGTTAGATTTATTATAAATTAATATTTTTAAGATTTCCAAAGGTGCCCCTCTCCTCCCTTATAAAAGGGCACCTCCTCCCTCCCTTCCTCACACCAATTTGAGCCTTCAAGATCGGACAACCCCTGAAATATTCTCTTCTACACTTCCATAGAAACATCCTAGAGGTCCTGGTATTCTTCAAAGACCAATTTTAGTGCCCCAAGAGGAGGTCTCAAAGAGGCGCTTCAAAGAAGAGGTAATGTCTGTTACCGATTCTTTCAACTTTATTTCTTCTTCTACTTCTTCTTATTTAGTAGTTTCATTATGAAGTAATAACATCAGTATCACAAATATAATTATATGTTATTATAAGTATGAAACAACCCTATTTCACCATCTATCCATCCTACGGAAAATGAAATCACCGCACGTGCATACGTACGGAATACCATCTCCACCCCGTGGTGTAATCTTTTTTTCCAATACCATCTTACTTGGATGGGTATAATGGTGTAAAGAATAACTGTACATAGTTATTATAACATCATACTGATTCTGATATATTGTATCATCCACTCCAATTCAATTCAATAATTATGGAAATGATATCATCGCTCGTGTGTATGTACGGACTACCGTCTCCACGACGCGATGAGATTCATTCTCCATGTTAACCATTAAAGAATGATTATAAAGTATATATAAGAAATAATAATGAAATATATGAAATTATAAAGATACTGAATTTATATATATATATATATATATATATTTATGTCATCTACTTAATTCCATTATACTCAATAAGGAAACAAAAATAGCGTTTATGAGTACGTACGACCTACCGTCTCCATGAACGGTGTATTTTTTTCCATTTATTGATCTATTATATATATGTATATTCGGGATATATATTATATATAAATCATGTTTTATATTCTGGAATTAAGTAATCAAGATCTAAGTAATCATATGAATAATTACAAGTCAAATCACGGACCATAAATGAAATAATTTTACCCAAAACTCTACATTAACATGAATTTACAATAGAACGGGTAATATAAAGTCATATATGAACCATATATGATATCATAACAATGAAGCTGATTATTTAATAAGTCAATGACATTATTTAAATCATTATACAAGAATTTCAGATCCATACGAAGCATATCATACCTAAGGTAAGGGATAACTTTTTCAATCTCGTTCTTATCCGAGATTGTTTATTCGTAAGTATTTACTGGGGTTACTGTTCTCATCCATGTCCATGTTTCCTAAAAATGGTTTCATTTATGTTTAAAGTCCCTTTTACACATTATTGACTTTTAATACATGCTATGTACGGAATATTTCTTTTACAAGGTACTTTTTGACTTTTTCGACAAAAGTATGAGGAGAATGTTATTTTTAACTTATACGACGTGAATAGATTTTTACGGTTTCATAACGCCTCATTTTCATGAAGCTTCCTCTACAATATTGCATCATTATTTTCAACAAAACCCTTTTATTTTAAAATTTCATGACATTTTGTGAAAAGAAAATGATTTTTAAAAAAAGAATATTTTCCTCACAAATTCATTTCAAGTGTTTTATCAAAACCATTTTTCATCTAAGATGACATTATTTCATATCTGTATGTTTCAAGTATCATGCCTCTATGATTTACATGGTTTCACTTTCCTTATTATGAAATTATATCCATTTATTTTATATGGATTATGTGATGATGGGATGATGTTTATGAAACCCATTTTATTCGTTGGGTTATTATGAATGATGTATGTTTATTTTGTTGAACAAGTAAGAATGATTTAATTATGAGATGGGTGGGACCTATATCTCCCTCCAATGCATTGGGTAAAGATTTATATCTCATGAGATAGACATGTATGGAATGGTAAGTTAAACCGGTTCAGTGTTACAGGACTGAAATGAGGAGTGAACTCGATTCAGAAAGGGACTTTGTCCACTAAGATGGTCTTGGCAGCAATGCCTTGGCTACTATGGAAATCATGACATGTGATGAATGGTTGCCACAATTACATGTTTTATTCCCATTCTAATTTACCGTGATTGATGTTCCTTTATGATATATGCCTTACGTACTTCCATGATTTATGTCTTTGCTCAAGGTTTTAATGTTTAGATTTCATGTTCAAGTTTTTTCTTTCAAATGTCTATGGATTGTTTTGTGTTCTCTATGTTTTCCCTTACTGAGCATTTGAGCTCACCCTTTTATGTTTTATTTTTCCCAGGAAATAAGGAAAGTTTTTAGGTAAGGAAACAAAAAGGGGAATATTGTTATGGGAGATATTTAAGATCTTTCAACATAATTAGTTGTTTATATTCCGAGTTTCCAAAGGCACTAAACTATTACGGTCCTTGTGTGTGTCTTTTTGTTATGTATTAAGTATTCCACAAAAGTGATGTAATTTCCATGTATCTCAAGCTTCGGGTCTCTACAGTTGGTATCAGTGGAAAGGTTTAGTCAACCTTTGGAAACTAGAATGCGAAAATGTTAGTGAGATCCCTAGATATATTTCGAAGGTGTGTCTAGGGATGTCCCTAAGGATAAGTATACATATAGGATATAGTCCTAGAACTAAGGTAACGATTTTAGAATTTAACCTAAGATGTTAGATATTGACGGTACTCCCACTTTACTATGTTGTTTTCCCTAGCATGATTTTTGCCTCTCACACTATTCTTTTTGGGTTTTAGAAAATTGATGGAAACTGGAAGATTCACGATAATGGAGGATATGGCGGACAATGGAATGATATTCTTCATGAGAAACCAAATGAAACAAGATCTGGAAGTCCAAAAATCATTATTATGCCTAATCACCAATCTCATAATATGATCAATAATCTCAACTTTGGTAGGTTTCCTGACTCAGATAATAAGAGAAAGATGGAGTTTCATGATGATCATAGAGGAAAGAAAGTTCAATTTCCCTCATGTAAATCATGTGGGAAGAGGCATCAGGGAGATTTTTTCAAAGGATCTGGAAGATGCTTTGGGTGTGGAAAAGAAGGACACAAAGCCAATAAGTGCAAAGGAAAAGGTTCAGTTAACACCATGGAAAAGGATAATGGTATTTCTACGACATCAACAATGATTAGATGTTTTAAATGTGGAATGTATGGGCATTATTCAAACCAATTCCCTAAGGGAAAATCTCATGAAGAGAATCATCGTGCTCATATGAGTAGTATTTATGTGGATGATGATGAAGAGACTAAAAATGAAATATGAGATGAAAGAAATGACGAAGCTCAGTCAGTGGTTTAAGAAGTCAGTGGAATGATTGTATAATGTATGGTACTATGTAATAAATAATCATCTAAGGATTGTTACACTATTGTTTTTTTTCTAAAGTATTTGAAAGTATATGTTGAATGGTACCGGTAACCATGAAAAGTGATTCAAATATTTTGGAAAGCAGATGATATACGCATAATGAAGGGATAAAGAGAAAATGAAATGTTTGATAGTATTCATGAGCTCATGACTGATATAAGGACAATGTGATATCATGGTTTGAGTATATATAAATTTTGGGATTTTGGTATGTGGAAAGAGTTAACTTTTGACAGCATTTATGTTTTCACTAAGGTTAAATGGGTATTCATTTTTCAAGAGAATACATGATTAAGGTATTCACATGATTTTAATTTGACCAAAAAGATATATCTTATGATATATGGGGGATAAATGATGGCATTCACGTGATTGTTATGTGACATTTCAACTAATCATTTTCTTTATACTATGAGCTTGGACCGAAGTATTTTAGATAAGATTAAATATTGGAATGGATTATGTTGGACATAAGTTAGTATTGTTTAAGTATATAACATTTTCGATATTATTGATGGGATATTATAGTAATGTAGTTTTAGAAAAAGGAAAACCTACAGGACTGGTGACAACCCATTGCGTCAGACAAGGCTGTGGGAATCGAACCCACAACTGAAGTGTGACTGGCCTTTATCACCTACCACTGGCCTACAAGAAGTCCCTGGTTAGTAGAAACTAGTTTTATTTTATTAAGCGGTATGATATATTAAGTATAAGTTCATTTTTGGAACCATATATGATTAATCTAACCATATGATGGACTTATAACTTTTGCTAACCTTTTGTTTAAAACAGATGGAATGACCCATCATAATATCACATGATCTGCTAACACATCACGAATAACAAATTCAATATCATTTCTTTAAGGGATGAAGTGGAAATTGTTCAATTCATGAACAACAGTGAGATTGTACCAAAATCATGTAAGTATTTCTTTTAATTCATCAACTTTAGGGAAATGATCTTGAAAACCAAAAATGTTGTCCTAGTGACCTTATATCTGATGAATCAGATGGTACCTTAGATCACCACAAATATATGGCTTGGTGATTATTGGCTTTTTCATAGCGATGTTCTCTACCACTCTCTATCAGAACATGATGGTTATATTTCTCTTCCATATCCATATTTTCACCTATATTATCCTATGTGGAAACCCAGTGATTAGTTTATTTGGGTAACCTTTACATTTCATACTTTAGTTTTTAAAGATACGTTTTGGTATTCCTTTTTACGATGTGGGTTTCAATTAAAGAAAATTTCATGTAGAAAACTATTTATAACCCCGACAAATTTCGAGGGAGAAATTTATTTTAAGGGGGGTAGAATGTAATAACCTTAGATTTTATAAGATATATATTTTTTAATTTCTTTCATATATTTTTTCGTACGATACACCAAGATTATCTTGCGCTATACGCAACACCGTATTAGCTTGTAGTATATGCAACACGATTCTTATATTGTGTTACACACAATTTCAAGTTTGTTTGATAATAGTCATTCTACGCAACATTGAGTATATATATATATATTCAATGTATAAATGAAAAAATGGTTGGATTATGTTATAACGAAACAACAAAGGAGTCTTGCAATATACACAATACTGACTTGGATTGCATTACACGCAATCGTGACCTTCTTCGATAGCGTGTGTTGTACGCAATATCGGGTTTTACTAAACAACGATATGTTATTATAATACTATTATGAACTAGCCGTTATGAATAGTATTAACTATATTTTGAATTTTATAACATTATTATTCATCTTACTCATTTTATAGAACATCGTATAAGAACAAAATAAATTTTTCGGGTAAAATAAGTTTTTTTCAAAAAATGCAGTTTTGCCGCCTTTTTGATGATGCACCCACTTTAAATCTAGTTTTTGACATGTTTATAAGTTCAATTTTACAAAATAAAATTCTTCTTTGGAATCATGAAATAAAAATTTTCTTTGGATAAAATTTTCATATTATTCTGGTAACTTTCATTTTTTAATGAATAGTAAAAACACGATATATTTTAATTAAAAACAACTTTTTTCATCTTAATAAATTATGTGGTTAAATTATAATATTGAATTTTTTTAAAGTATAAATATAATATATTTTTTATTACCATTTATTTTACCTTAAATTCGTAGGTTAAATCAATTCAATCTTTTACAATGTTTTAAAGAAAAACACGTATTCTTTCGACAACGGGATTAATTTTAATTTAATTTCTGCAACTTTTGTGTGTTGAATTTGGAAAAATGGATTCCATATTTGGAATCAATGGGTCCAAATTATGTTAATAAGTTACTTTTTTTTGGAATTATGAATAGTAACTACGGTAAATTTTATTTACCAAAGTTCAAGGTAAATCGGGTAATTAAGGGTCAATATAATATTATAAAATTACCCTAACACATGACAAAATCATATTGGATGACTAAAAGTAGACCTATATCACCTAAGGTTCGGATTAGAGTCATTTAATGGACTTTTGTTCATGAAAATAATTTAATTATTATTAAAACCAATGAAAGTGACAACATGTCACTCTCTTAAAATCTTATAAGTATATTAATTTTAATTTAGTGATAAACTTCATGAAACCTAGAACCTTAATAGTCTTTAGAAATCTAATGAAATTATATACATCATATGAATTTATTTATAATTTTTAGGGATTAAATAATTGGCATTAATTGTGACACAATAGTGATGGAGAAATTGTTTATCTAGTGAAAAATCAAGAATATAGATTTTATTAAACTAATAGTGACCATAAAAGGCACAAAACCCTAACCAAAACTTATTTTTCATGTCAATTTAAACGATAATCATCCAATGGTCAAATATTTGACCATTTGGAGCATTATAAAAGCGATTATGACACTTATATTATTTTATTTTAAATGATTTCACCTTCATAATTTAATAAATACAACAATTTAAATATTGTGATTTTAAGATGATAAATTCTAGTAAAAGTATTATTGTAAAATTTAATAGATTTATCTTCATCATAGGATTTTATTTTTAATTTTTATGTAGCAAATAAGTATATTAAATAATTATACAAAAATGATGTAGTAATTATTTTATTAAGAGATAAACCAAATAAATGGTTTTAAAAATAATAAAATAAATATTATACGAACTATTTAATGTTCTCCAATAATTTTATAGACACATATGACATTTTATGAATCTATTAATGATTTTATTTCGAACATATCTTCTCTATATATGTTATTTAAATTCATATAAATGAATAGTGTCAAAATTGACACTATTGTTATTTTATAAAAATAACATATTATAAAAGTGTTTAAAAATCACAAAAATATTTAAAAATTATAAATTTAAATTTATATGGTCTAAAATGTTATAAAGTATCCAATTATGTAAAATTCACAACAAATAAGTAATTTTTTGTTATAATTTAAAATTTAGAATGTTATTACCACAAATAAAATTAAATTGATTAAGTAAGGATAAATAAAGTTGATAATGTTTAAAATAATTCCCTAACATGTCTAAATTTTATTGGTTGATGATATTACAACCCTATCTCATCTAATATTATAATATGAGTCATTTTTTGGAGGTTTTTAAGTGGGGTTATATTTATTATAAATTAATATTTTTAAGATTTCCAAAGGTGCCCCTCTCCACCCATATAAAAGGGCACCTCCTCCCTCCCTTCCTCACACCAATTTGAGCCTTCAAGTTCGGCAAACCCCTAAAAAATTATCTTCTACACTTCCATAGAAACATCCTAGAGGTCCTGGTCTTCTTCAAAGACCAATTTTAGTGCCCTAAGAGGAGGTCTCAAAGAGGCGCTTCAAAGAAGAGGTAATGTCCGTTACCGATTCTTTCAAATTTATTTCTTCTTATAATTCTTCTTCTTTAGTTGTTTCATTATGAAGTAATAACATCATTATCACTCATATACTGATATGTTATTATAAGTATGAAACAACCCTATTTAACCATCTATCCATCCTACGGAAAACGAAATCACCGCGCGTGCATACGTACGAAATACCGTCTCCACACCGTGGTGTAGTCTGTTTTCCCAATACCACCTTAATTGGATGGGTATAATGGTGTAAAGAATAACTATACATTGTTATTATAACATCATACTGATTCTTATATATTGTGTCATCCACTCCACTCCAATTCAATAATTATGGAAATGATATCATCGCTCGTGTGTACGTACAGACTACTGTCTCCACGACACGGTGAGATTCATTCTCCATGATAACCATTAAAGAATGATTATAAAGTATATATAAGAAACAATAATGAAATATATGACATTATAAAGCTACTGTATTTATGTATATATATATTTATTTCATCTACTTAATTCCATTATACTCAATAAGGAAACGAAAATAGCGTTCATGCGTACATACGACCTACCGTCTCCATGAACAGTGTATTTCTTTCCGTTTATTGATCTATTATATATATTTATATTCTGAATATATATTATATATAAATAATGTTTTATATTCTGGAATTAAGTAATCATGATCTAAGTAATCATATGAATAATTACAAGTCAAATCACGGACCATAAATGAAAAGATTTTACCCAAAACTCTACATTAACATGAATTTTCAAAAGAACGAGTAATATAAAGTCATAAATGAACCATATATGATATCATAATAATGAAGATTATTATGTAATAATTCAATGAAATTATTTAAATCATTATACAGGAATTTTGGATCCATATGAAGCATATCAAACCTAAGGTAAGGGATAACTTTTCCAATCTCGTTCTTATCTGAGATTGTTTATTCGTAAGTATTTACTGGGGTTATTGTTCTCATCAATGTACATGTTTCCTAAAAATGGTTTCACGTATGTTTAAAGTCCCTTTTACACATTTTTTACTTTTAATACATGGTATGTATGGAATCTTTCTTTTACAAGGTTCTTTTTGTCTTTTTTGACAAACGTACGAGGAGAATGTTATTTTTAACTTATACGACATGAACGGATTTTTACGGTTTCATAACGCCTCATTTTCATGAAGCTTTCTCTACAGGATTGCATGATTATTTTCAAAAAAACCCTTTTCTTTTAAAATTGCATGACATTTTGTGAAAAGAAAATGATTTTGAAGAAGAAAGGATATTTTTCTCAAGAATTCATTTCAAGTGTTTTATCAAAACCATTTTTCATCTAAGATTACATTATTTCATATGTGTATGTTTCAAGTATCATGTCTCTATGATTTACACGGTTTCAATTTCCTTTTTATCAAATGATATCCATTTCTTTTATATGGATTATGTGATGATGGGATGATGTTTATGAAACCCATTTTATTCATTGGGTTATTATTAATGATGTATGTTTATTTTGTGGAACAAGTAAGAATGATTTCATTATGAGATGGGTGGGACCTATATCTCCCTCCAATGCATTGGGTACAGATTTATATATCATGAGATAGACATGGATGGAACGGTAAGTTAAACCGGTTCAGTGTTACAGGACTGAAACGAGGAGTGAACTCGATTCAGAAAGGGACTTTGTCCACTAAGATGGTCTCGGAAGCAATGCACTGGCTACTATGGAAATCATGACATGTGATGAATGGTTGCCACAATTAAATGTTTTATTCCCATTCTATTTTATTTTGATTGATGTTCCTTTAGGATATATGACTTACGTACTTCCAAGATTTCTGTCTTTTCTTAGGTTTTTAATGTTTAGATTTCATGTTCAAGTTTTTGCTTTCAAATGTCCATGGATTGTTTTGTGTTCTCTAGGTTTGCCCTTACTGAGCATTTGAGCTCACCCTTTTATGTTTTATTTTCCCCAGGAAATAAAGAAAGGTTTTAGGTAATTAAAAAAGGGGGAATATCGTTATGGGAGATGTTGATGATCTTTCAACATAATTAGTTGTTTATATTCCGAGTTTCCAAAGACACTAAACTATTACAGTCCTTGTGTGTGTTTTTTTGTTATGTATTAAGTATTCCACAATAGTTATGTAATGTCCATGTACGTCAAGCTTCGGGTCTCTACATTCTTGGACTCTTTTGTCCTCGAAAAACCCTTAACCGGGGTCCCCCCGGTCATAGCAACGTAGATCTCATCGCAGGTTTCGATTTTATATGTGGTAGAGCTCAAACGGACACCCGAATCAAAAGTTATGGCCGTTTGAAGTTTGAGTTGCGTTTTCAACATATTTTGGATATTTTTTTAATATTTTTTTAATTGTTTTACTCTTCAAATTGTTATTAAATGACCATTACTCCATAATAATTAGCAAATTATTAATTAAAAATATTTTTTTAATTTTTTAAGAAGCAATTTTCACAAAATGTCTTATATATTAAGTATATTAAGTGTAAATGTACATTAATACTTATCTAAAATATATTTAAAAATAATATATTATATTTATTTCAATATAACTATATTTATATATTAATATATTAATATATATATATATATATTTTTTGAATTCGACCCTTTATCAGCGCTTTTAGAAAAACACTGATAAAGGCCCCCCCTTTATCAGCGCTTTTTCGTTAGTGCTAATAAAGGGGGGGCGCTGCGAAAAAATGTTTTTGTGGTAGTGATGAGGCTCACTCAGAGGGATCAGATGAGGAAGTTCCTGCTCAAGAAGTTGTACACACAGACACAAATAAAGATGGTTTGCATACAAAAAATCAAAATCTTACCTAAAATCTGGGTATTCTTTCAAATAACCAACTTCCCCCTCTTCGAAAGGCGTCGAACAATGGGAAATGGAAGAATCAAGTTACATACCCTTCCTCTGGATAAGTATAGTCACTCTCACTAGAGAAAGGATTCACACAACAAGAGGCGGAAATGAAGGAATTAAGGAGGTTGAATGCAGAACTACTTCAAAGTAGTCTTCCTCCTAAGCGTGCTGGAGTCAGTCAGTCAAGGAAATTTGTTGCGGATACTGATATGGATCAAGAATATCCTCCTTTACTAGTACACCCTCACATTTCTAATACGATGGGTTATACACAACAAAAATCGACAATACTACCATCAATGGTAGTCCCGGTCACCACACCTATCCAAGCTCTTGTTATTGAACCTGCACAGGTCCAAGCTCAACCGAATGTTTCTCAAAAGTTAATGACTACCATTGAGTTATTAAAAGCTCGGTTGGAAGATATGTAAGGAAAGAATGCACCAGTTAAACTAGAGAAGAGAGCTTACCCTGAATGGGTAGACGCAATTCCTCCCACATCAAATTTTTCAAGTCCCACATTCCTAATCTTTAATGGTTCGGGAGACCCAGAGCAACACTTAACACATTTTGTTTCTCGTTGCGATCCTATGATGGGAACTCCTCAGCAAGAAAAAGCTTTTAAGCTCAGGTGTTTTGTACAGTCATTACAAGGGCCTGCTTTTGTTTGGTATAAAATCATGCAATCCCGGTCAATTACCAGGTGGGAGGATCTTCGTCAATAATTCCTTCTTCTATTCAGCTCAACTTTTCCAACGACAAAAGTTTTTGATATTACAAATTTGTAAGAAAGGGAGAATGAAAGGGTTTCAGATTTCATTACTTGATGGAAGGGATTAACATATTCCCTGAGTTTAGCACTTCCTCAAGAAGAGTTGTTGCCAATTTGTGTTGCAAATCTGCGTGATGAATTATTAACGCCATTGATCCCTATGAAATTCACAGGAGGGTTTCACGACCTCACTTCAATCGCTCAACATATTTAAGACTCTCTTATAAAGACTAAGGATAAAACTCACGTAATTCCATCAGCTCTAGGAATGAGAATGGGTAAAGCAGAGACTACTACAGTTATGCTTAAACAAGCACCTGTACCTGTTTCTACTTCAAGGCCTTCATCTTCTCTAATGGATCCACCTCTTGAGCATCAACAATATAAGTTGTTTTGTCAAGATGATCAAACAGATCAAAGAGGAAACTAATTTGAGGATCTAAAGAGAAAAGTTTACTCGTTCTGAAATTAACAAGTTCCTAGTTACTTCATTTCGTCTTTGGAAAATAATTTGGTTCAATTTCCAAGGCCCAGAAGGCCGAACAAGGAAGGAGATGAAGAGCATCCCGATTATTGCTCATTTCATCAGATGTTGGGGCATCCCATTCAAGAGTGTTTTGTCTTCAAAGACCTCCTGCAAAAAATGGTGGACTCGGGACAAGTCAAATTGAAAGGTTCTTCAGCTCAGGTATCATGTGTTACTACTACAAATCCGGAGGAAGAAGGCGAGTGGCAAGAAGTCAAAAACAAAAATGCACAGAAATATGATGATTGGATGGTTAGAAAAATTATCAACTGAACTCATGCCATTTTTCAAACGCAATTGAAGAAACCAATTGTGTCTTCTGCTATGAATTCCACAGCAAAAACCTCTTCATCAGAGGGAAAATCCTCAAAGAAATGACATAATTCAAAGAAAGAGGAACAATAAAAAGATGATGAAATCGTGTCAAAGCCTATGTTGTCTTTGAACCTGGAATATTTTATGCCATCTACTTTAAAGCCACGGGCACCACACCACCAAACACTACCCCCTAAATGGGCTAATCAGGCAGAATCTTCATCAAATGAAGAGTTGATCTTTGGTTCTGTTAACATGATTAATTTAATAGATCTTTATACCAATCACAGCTTCAATCTTGTTGATCCTGAGTTCCCTGTATCAAAAAGAGGAAATATAGGGAGTTCCAGAGGTCTGGGATATAGAGGAAGATGTGGATATCCCAAAAACCACTATTCCAATTCAACTCCTGCTAGAACTGTGTATGTAGCAGAAACTCGTGGTAGAGCCCTTCAGCGGGCTCAACAAGAATAAGAAAATTCTTCCATGCAAGGCAGATTCAGTCCTGGTACAGTTATTCTGGAGGATCAGTTAAAGGTTCCACCTTCTTCCTCTCAGCAATTAAACAGACCTATTTGGTCTAATCTTCCAAATCCATGAGTATTTACAACTCCTACCACGATACAAGATGCATCTACTTCCAAAGCATCAAATTCTAATGAACCTGCGAAACCACATGTTCCAATTGGGAAATGCAGACCTTTGGATCAAAAATATGATTTCTTGAAGCATTTGGCCCAAGTAATATCCAAGTTATCAATTCTAGATTCCTTGAATGTATCCAAGGATCTTCGGGAGGCACTCATTGAGGCTTTGTCAAGTCCTCAAGAGTTAAAAACTGAAATTACTGCGGCTGAAGTCTATCATGTAGAGAATAATCCTACAGAATTCCATGTAGTGATATCTTTTATAGATGAAGATGAAGATGTTGTCATGCATGTACATATCAGACCTTTGTATTTATCTGGCAAGGTCAATGGTGTGGACATCCGAAGAGCTTTCATTGATAATGGCTCAGAAGTCAACCTCATCCCCATTCGTACACTTCATTGATTGGGCCTCATATAATCTGATTTATCTCATTCTACTATGATGTTTCAAGGATATGATAAAAATGAACAAGAACCACTGGGCGAGATTACACTCAGAACATAGTTTAGAGAACTTGTATCCAAATTAGATTTCATGGTTTTTGATCACGATACAGCCTTAAATGTTTTTCTTAGAAGACCTTGGCTACATCAATATGCCACTATCCCTTCATCATACCATCAATGTCTCAAATATTATTTTGATGGTCAAATTGGGACATTTTATGGTGATAAATCCCCCTTCAAAACATGTGAATCTCAATACATTGAGGTGGAATTATATCACATGAAGGGTAAGGAGAAATCCACAATAAGGGAGGTTACCAAGGTTAATGCTCCATATGGTTTGGAAAAGATTCCAGTAAACCCATTCACACATGTGAGTACAGATTATGTGTTGCCTATCAGTCAAATTGATAGGATAGACCTGAATCCAAATACTCTTATGGAAACATCCATAATGTCAATTACGGCAATCATGCTAGGCAGCATGGGAGAAAGTGGTGATTCACCATGCAATGATGAAAGCTCAAATAGAGATGTTTTCATTTCATCTACTGAAATCCAGAAAGTATATACTCCACCAAATAGGCAAGAAGAAGTTATAGTAATGTCAAAGGTGAATGATGATGTTGATTCTCAATCCATCACCTCATCTTTATTACCGAAGGAAGACCCTTCATTATCAATAGGATCAGAAATGGAAGCCTCTTCTTCAAGATGTTCAAATTTTAACATCTCTCCTGATCATGGAAATTATGCTTCATCATCTACTATGCAAGTAGAAGCAGAAGAGATAACATGTGTTGAAGAAGAAGAGGGAGATCTCAGGGATGCTTCTACAGTTTTTGAAGAGGGTTTCTCTAACACTGTGGATGAACTTAGAGAAATAAATCTGGGTACAAAAGAAGATCCACACCCCACTTTAATTAGTGTAGCCATGACACTTGAAGAGAAAGAAATGTATAATTTATTTGTAAAGAAAAAGAGAGATATACTTGCTTGGAACTATAAAAAAATTCCTGGTCTTGATCCCTATGTTTCCACTCATCATTTGGGTTTACCAGAAAAACATCAAGGATTTAAGCAAGCTGCAAGAAGAACACACCCAACATACACTTCCAAAATTGAAGCTGAAGTGGATAAGCTTATCAAAACTAACTTCATTAGAGATGTTCAATATCCCAAGTGGTTGGATAATATTGTCTAGGTGAAAAAGAAGAATGGACAAATTAGAGTTTTCATTGATTTCAGAGATCTTAATCGGTATTGTCCTAAGGATGATTTTCCAGTTCTGATTACAGAACTCTTGATTGATGCAACAACTGGATATGAAGCACTTTCCATCATGGATGGATATTCTGGATATAATGAAATCTGAATGGCTCCAGAAGATGAAGAATCTACAACTTTTAGAGCCCCTTAGGGTTTGTTTTGCTATTGGGTAATTCCCTTTGGCCTAAGGAATGCTAGCGCAGCATATCAGCGTGCCATGCACCGTATCTTCAAACCCTTTTTAGGGAAATATGTTGAATGATATGTGGACGATTTGGTGGTTAAATCCAAACAATATTCTAATCACTTGGCTGATTTGGAAGTCATATTCCACAAATTTCAACAACATAATTTGAAGATGAACCCCTTGAAATGTGCTTTTGGGGTAACCTCAGGAAAATTTCTCGGCTTTTCTGTATGACATCATGGTATCGAAGTCGATCCTGAGAAGACAAAGTCAATCCTTGGTATGTCACATCCTCATAATTTGAAGGAATTGAGAGGACTTTAAGGACACTTAGCCTATATTCGGTGTTTCATCACCGATCTAGAAGGAAAAAGTTTACCCTTCACCAAATTGATGAAGAAGGGAGTCACTTACCAGTGGACTGAAGAATGTCAAGAGGCTTCTGATATTCTCAAGAAATATCTCTAGAGTCCACCAGTATTAATGCCACCTATTGATGGAAGACCACTTATCCTCTATGTGAAATCCTTAGAGTGATCATTGGGTGCCTTCCTTGCCCAGAAGAATGATGCTGGGAATGAAAACAACCTTTAATATCTCAATCGGACTATGCTTGAAGTAGAAACCCGATATTCAAGTATTGAAAAGTGCTGCCTGGCATTAATCTTTGCCATTAAAAAGTTGAGAAACTACCTGCAACATCATAAGGTATAATTGGTATCTTGTAATAACCCGCTCAAATTCATCCTTAGTCATCCAATGCTTACAGGATGTATGACAAGGTGGGTAGTTATTTTGCAGTAACTTGATATCCAATATGTGTCTCAAAAAGAAAATAAAGGGCCATGTTCTAGCTGATTTTCTTGCTGGACACCCTTTAGTGGAAGATACATCTTTAGATACTGAACTTCCTGATGAAGAAGTCTTTTCTATTCAATATAATATTCAAACATGGGAAATGTACTTTGATGTTGCTTCCAGAATTCAAATAGGGAAGAAAATGGAAGATCCTAAATTCAACAAAGTTGGATTAGGCATTGTACTTACTTCCTCAGAAAAGGCAGTGCTACCTTATTCCTTCTCATTCTTGGGAGGCGGTACAAATAATGAAGCAGAATACCAAGAACTCATCGCAGAATTAAAGTTGGAACTTCAAGCACAAGTGAATCACTTAAAAGTGAAAGGCGATTCAGACATGGTAATCAAAGAAGTCAATGGGGATTATGCCGTTATAAAAGAAGAGTTAATCCCTTTGTATGATTACGTTAGAGATTTAATGGAGGAATTTCCTTCAGAACCGACATTTTATTATGTCCCGCGATCAAAAAATGCTCAAGATAATGCATTGGATAATATAGCTACAGCTCTGGAAGATCCAAATCGGGATGAGACCATCATCGATATTTCCCACCATCATACAATTTCACCTTATTTTCAAACTAGAACTGAGGAAATCAATGAAATTAGTCCCATTCCTAAACCATATGGTCATACTATAGGATGAATGACACCTACCAGAGAATACCTTCAAAAGGCAACACTTCCACCTAATAGAGACGGGAAAGAACTAATTCGGAAACATGTGGCCAATATTACTCTTTATGATAGCCTAGATCACCTAGAGAAAATTTTCTACAAAATAGGTTTTGATGGAATTCTCTTCAGATGCATTGATGGTGAAGAGACAATGGCTGTCATAAAAGAAGTGCATGTAGGAGTCTGCAGTGCCCACCAGTCTGGACATAGACTATCTGATCAAATTCAACGGATTGGATACTTTTGGCCTTCAGTTATACAAGATTGTGTTGATTTTACAAATAAGTGTCATTATTTCCAAGTACATTCCAACTTTATTCATCAACCCCCAGAGTTGCTTCATATAACTAAATACTCATGGCCATTTTCCACATGGGGAATGGATGTAGTAGGACCTTATCCTTCAGCTACAAAATTGCAGTTTAAGCACACTATTACTGCTACTGACTTCTTTTACAAATGGGCAGAGGCAGTACCTCTCAATGAAGTTAGTTCTAAAACCATTGTTAGCTTCATCAAGTCTAACATCATTACCAGATTTGGTGTCCCTCATACCATATTGACGGAAAATGGCACCAACTTCTGTTCATCTAAGGTAAGGAAGTGGTATCAAGAATACAACATCAATTCCAACCATTACTCTCCTTATCATGTAGCGGCCAATGGAAAAATAGAAGCTTTCAACAAGAATATTTCAAATATACTGCAAAATATGGTGCATAAAAATAAGAAATCATGGCCTGATAAACTCTTTCATGCTTTATGGGCTTATCGGACCACCACCCACACTGCAACACGATCAACTCCATATTCATTAGTATATGTAACAGAAGAAGTATTTCCCATTGAGGTTCAATTACCCTCACTCAGGGTAGCTATTTGTGATCAGTCATCTATGGATGAACAATCTCAAAAGCGATTGGATAAATTGGAATGATTAGAATAGAAAATATTGTGCACCTTTCACCATATGGAAGTCTATTAGAATCGAATATCACGAGCTTTCAATAAAAAAGTTAGTCTTCGTTCATTTATTCAAGGAGAATTGGTATTGGTTCTCGGAACTCCAATGATACCAGGAAAGAAACCTCCCAAGCTAGAGCCAAAATGGGAAGGACCTTATTCAATACATAAGGTCTACTCCAATGGAGCTTATTCTTTAATCTCAACGGATGGAGAACACATCACTACTCCAACCAATGCCAGATTTTTGAAGAAGTATTTTGTATAATACAAATACATCTCACGGTCCATGCATATGACCTTAAACTATTTTCACTTACGTACAACACAAAATTAAACCGTGTCTTCTTTACTATATGACGTTAAACTATACAACCCCTTCTTCGTCCAATATGACGTTAAACTGTGATGTCCAAGATAAATGATGCTAAATTGTATAGAAGTCCCTTACATCCAACAAGATGTTAAACTGCATAATCGTCGATCCATGCATATGACCTTAAACTATTCACACCAACGTCTAACATGAAATTAAACTGTGAAAAATTCCTTTCCTCAAACATGACATTAAACTGTATTGTACCCATCATCTTAGCTAAATGACGCTAAACTGTACAACACCCTTATTGTCCAACATGACGCTAAACTTTACTAGTCATTCATCCTACATGTCGTAAAACTGAACAAAGTCACTTAATATGTCTGACATCACATTAAACGGTGCATCGTTAAGGTTTTTGCTACCTCTTGTTTCTCACACTGAGTATGACTCACGTGATCTTAGAGTAAAATTCAACCATAACACCCTCTCTGGGCCACTAACCATTTGTAAGTCTCGAAACCATTTTTTAGGTCGTTTTCCTCAAGAATAACTTGATCACCAATTAATTTTTTAATTGAGCTACGTGGACTTTGATCCTTACCTTCTAGGATGGGTATGTTGGCAACCACCCGAGGTTCAAACCCCAAACCAATCTCTTCACATTGGTTTACCTCCATCTCATATAATGTTGATATGTGAAGCAGACCCAGAACCAATACTTTTTACATTGGTTCACCATCATCCTTGCTATATGACGTTAAACTATTCACACTTTTTGTCCTGTATGACAATAAACTACAACATTCTTCGACACCATAACCTAAGAGGGAATCATTATTTACATTGATTTATAATTATGTTATATTCCAAAGACTATGTGCATACATGGCAGTGCCCAAACCTTTTATCCTGGGTCAATCCATCAATGCACTAAAGTCCCCCTTTCACCCTTCACATATGTTATTTCAAGAACTACGTGCGGCTTGATTCCCATCCTTATGGGATATGTAGGAATGTTCGAGCATCCCTCGAATCTAGCCCCAATTCTTTGGGCCTAACCCCAAATTTCACTTTCTGTCCCTTGGCTGAAAAGTCCCCTTGTGAAAACATGAATGTGGTATGAAAACCCTGGTCTTCATTCACATCATTTTTATAAAACACACACTGTGTATTCCTTATTATGGTTCGAGTTCTATGACCCTAAACTAAGATCTCCTACACTTTCATCCCACATGAAGTTAAACTATATTTAAAGAACTACGTATGGCTTGATTCCCATCCTAACGGGATACATAGTGAAGTCCAACACCTCAATTCAGGACCCAGCCACAACATGATTATGGTTAGCATTGTTTTGTGTATCTCTGCATACATAGAATAATTCTCATTTTGATGTGTCATATTCCTAACCTTAAATACTTATAGATCACCATAACCCTTTTCTTGACTTCTGGTCACAAAAAGTCTGATACCTGAGAGTTCTTTTTCACGTGCCCTTAGGCGGCCTTGCATAAACAATCTACATAATGGACTTGTCAGCCAAAATATACTATTTTTTGACTATGAAGCCAATGCCCTTAGGTGGCCCAGTATAATTCAACCCCCTAATGGGTTTTTCAAATAGTGGTAACTTCATTATTCGAATGAAAACCTCTATTGTTCTTAGTTGTCTTATTGACAATATGTAAGGATCCGAAAAAAATATCCATCCTTAACATATTTTTCGCATACTATTTTTCATGATATGAAAGTATTCAAGTCTATGGTTTATATTTCCTTTCCCTACATTTGGGTCAAACCTTCGTAGCAGTGACACTCATCAAACTCTTAGACAATATTAATTGGAAATATCTTCTCCATATTCAATTACCTCTCTCCATACAGCAAACTCTATGTTTTGGAAAATTTGAATATCTATAAACTTTCACTGGTTTTTTAACAATAGAAAGGTAAAATTTTTGAGTGTTCTTTTTCCTGACTATGCAGCATGTTCCCTTAGGTGTCTTTGCATAAACAGTCTACAAAATGGACCTATCATCCAAAAGATTCTATTATTTGACTATGTAGCCAATTCCCTTAGGTGGATCTGCATAATTCAACCCCATAACGGGTTTGTTAAATAGTGGTAAATTCATTCTTGGGAAATACTTCTTCTAATCCTTTAGTGATTTTCTCATATCATTCCTCATATTCAAAATTTCTTATGTCATAGTTTAAAATTTCCCCCATACTTGAGTGTGGTAATATGTTTTCAAATAAATTATCAAGGAAATTATTTAATTTTAATCCATTCGGTCAAATATATTTTGACCTTAAATTTTAGCCTTTTTATGTTTGACGTTCATGAATTTAAACTGCCCACAAAAGATAAGGGAACATTGAACAAAAGTCAAGTCCCAGCTCACTAAACATACATTTTGTATTATTTAGGTAATATTGAGAAATAAAAATATTCAAAGTTTGTAGGGTTTTTTAGAATAATTCTAGTAAAAATAAAACTATGCTTACTAGGTGCATTGTATTAGGTAAACATTTAAAGCAGGTATCACCGTGCAAGTCCAAATACCTATACAGAAGCGCGACACAAAGAACCAGCAGAAAACAAGTAACTTGCACGATGAAGGCAACTTACGCGGAGAGAGCTCTAAAGTTTGAAATATGGGTGCTTTTTGTAAGAATGAGGTGAATATTTATAGACCAGGCCGCACCCCTGTGTACTGAATCCTACGTGGCTCCCACCTATGCGACGCCATCTACGCGCCTCCCACCTCCGTGCCGATATCTGTGCGCTCAAAACATCTGTGCTGCCCTTCCTTGGTCTTCTTGTTTAACTCAGGGTCACATCCTCATTTCTTTCGGATCCAACTCTGAGGGGGGACTTTTGTTGACACTCCTTTCTATCACAGAATCTAACGACTAATAAAGGGAAATAACTTAACAAAAAGTGATTCATCCTTTGAAGAAACATAAAAAATTGACAAAGTCATGAACAAGGATTTTTTTACACTTGGGTCGGGCAAGTTTTAACATGGTCGTGCAAGTATACTTGCGCACCTCATATTGGCCGCATAGGTGACTTGCATGCCCTAAGTTATTTTCACCCAAGGTCTTCAGAGGCCTATAAATACCCCTTGTGGGCCCCCCCATTTCGAGGACGGAAAAATCCAGAAACTCAGATTTGAGCTCTCAGTTCCCTAGTCTCTTCTCAAGGCCTTTTGAACATTTCTAAGGTAATTTCTTACATAGAACGGAAGATATAAAGAGGGTGAACAAGGCCTAAGTGTTGTAACTTATCAACACCTACGCGCCTAAGTGACCAACCCTTAAGGGAAATGGGCACACTTGCGCGCTGCCTGATTACTTCAATAGAACTTGCACGCCACTCATTTAAAAATATTTAGGGATAATACTAAGGGCTTGAGCTAAGTCTTGCACAAGTATTACCCTAAGAGTTGACCATCACTCAAGTAATCATGTGTCGTGCAAGTATACTTGCACGACCATGACTTGCGCACACATGAAGGACTTGCGTACCTCTCTCTTTTTGGGTTCCCCTCCTGCATATTCACTTGCTTTCTTCAAATCCTACTCTCCTCTTCAAGATTTAGCCTTCAGAACCATCTTCAAAACCATTTATGGCATGGTTCCTTTGTTGGTTTCCTTATTTGAAAGGAATTCTATGGAACATCTCTCAAAACCTAGTGATTTACATATCTTTATGTCACTAAGGTTAGAGATTTCATTCATTCAACCTCATCCTTTAAGATGAGAAGATTCATGGGAATCTTCTTTAGGAGTAAGCCCCAAGTCCCCTATTCATGGGAATCTTCTTCAGGAGTAAGCCCCAAGTTTCCAAATATGGGAATCCTATTCAAGAGTAAGCCCCAGTCTTTAAGTTCCCTTAATTTTGGGCCTCCTTCTAAGAATTAAGTCCCTATAATAATTTCTTAACATGGGCATCCTTCTCAGGAGTAAGTCCCAATCATAATTCCTTAACCCGGATCTCCTTCTCAGGAGTAAGCCCCAATTCTCAATTCCCTTAACCCGGGTCTCCTTCTTAGGAATAATCCCATGTCATAATTTCTCTTAACCAGTATTAACTTCTTTTTAATTGATCTTCCTTCTCAGGCATAAAACCCAATCACTAGTCTCCTCCTAATTTGGGTATCCTCCTCAGGAGTAAGCCCCAAGTTAGAGCATCCAAATCTCCATAAAGCACATATACCTTTATAGACCTTGTTCCCAAGCTTCTTCTCTAAAGTAAGTCCTAATATTTATCTATTTGGGAAATCATACATACATAAGCCCCATATCATTCCTTGTGACCACATATCTCTTGGAAAAAATTGTCAGATTTACTAATACCTCTTGTTTCTCACACTGAGCATGACTCGCATGAGGTTAGAGTGTAAAAGTAACCATGACACATCTCTTTGGGCTGTTAATCATACGTAAGACCCACAATTATTAACCGAACTACGTGGACTTTTATATCTACTTTAATTGTAGAGTACGTAAGAAGCCTTTCCAAGGTTCAAGCCCATCACACATTAATTCTCATTCACCCCATATGACGTTAAACTATATTTTAATTCCCAAACTACGTGGGTTCCGATTCCTTTTCTAACAAGGATACGTAGGTAGCCCATCTATGGGTACGATCCCAACTCTGAAATAATCCATGTCCTTCTGAACGACAATGAACTTCAAGTGCCCCACTGAGTGGATTTAAAAACAGTATGGTTATCATAATGACCAAGATATCTTTAAATAATGTGTTGAAGGATACCATTGAATAAGAATCTCTAATAAATACAGATGATTCTCTATCGATGAAGAACCTCAAATACATATAAAAGATTCTCCAAATCTCATAAATATTAATCATTGATTGTCATATCTTAAGGAATGATCATTTTCATACTTTGTAGTGTAATAAAGATTCACGAACATAACGTAAATCTATAAAGAGAGTCTCGGAGTAGATAATAATTCCCCTCAAAAAGGTATCATGAGTCCGACATCCCATCCTCTCGACCAATGCAAATTCTTAAGCCTCATCGGTCCACAACTAATGAGCACCTACCTTTGGAACGTAGGTCCAAATGGATATAGAATCATTGGATGTTTCCGTTTCTACGAACAAACCCGTTAGAAATCGATTGGAATGTTTAGACCTTAAGGAAAAAAGGGTCATCCCCATTTCCAGAGGAAACAGATATATAGTGTGGGTCATGCATGGTAGGAGGAGGGAATAAGTTTTATGTCGTTCATGTTCATGATTCCCTACTACCAAAGTTATAAGGTTTTGATTTGATATGTGATGTGATTAATGGTTATAAAGATATAGTATACGATATGTTGATATAGACTGATGAAATTGTGGGATGCTAGGCCCTGTGGGAGGCTGGGGTAAGTATGATTTTGATACATCAGATATCATTTATAGATGGATATGATCATAGAAGGTATGAGAGAACATGAAATATTTTTTTGGGTTGTGAGAGAAGCAACACAGTGGGTAATTGGATGCAACGATCCTTATTCTATTTTATTTTCATATTATCTTACTATACATGGATGTGTTATTGGATGGGAGGGACTTGGTATTGTTGGGATTGATAGTTAACCTATTTAAGTGATTATTGATTCTAATTTTTATTCACTAAGGTTTTAGTATACTCTTATAATATTTTCATGGGATACCTTAGATAAGATCACACTGACTATACCTTCTGTTCTCACCCTCTGTGTATATGAACTAGTTTTTGGGTTTTTAAGAAGGATTTAGTGGATGAGATGGATATTACTATCTTAGAGTTTATAGATTCTGTGAAGTTTGTTCCATAAGACTTATGTAACATCCTTTTACTATTTTTAGTTACTCTTAAACTGATATTTTGATCATTCTTTATTTTGGTATCATTTAGGGCTGCTTCGGGTTAAAATTTGGAATTTTTTGGAAGTTGTTGGAATGTGCAAGGTTGGCACACAATTTGACCAAATAGCATGACCTGTTAGTGAAAATTGTGAAAACCCAGCTGTTGAGGGTTTTTATGGTTAGTGCATGGTTTGAAAAACCATTCACCCACCAAGGATAAAAAATTTAACCCCACTAGTAGGGGTGCATGGTTTGGGCACACATTTAGTCTAACCATGCATCCCTACCCAACTAACCATGCACATGATATTTTTTTGTTCAAAAAATTATTTAAAATATTCCAAAATCCACTTTATGACCCCTTATTGGCTCTAAATCCCCATATCAAAATTTCCTAGGTTTATAGGGCTCACAAGGACCCTTTTTTGACCCTCCAAAACCCTTTCTAGTCAGATCGAAGGGATGAGAATCACATTTTATCTCCTATGGGTATGTGAATCTTCTCCTCTTAGTCTCTCCCAATATCATCCTTTCTCCCCCTCAAGGATTGATTTATGTCTATGTTGTTGGAGAATGAAATCCTTGTTTTTTAGATCTTGATTCTTGATTTGATTCTCAGATATCCATTATAGAAATTCTTCATTGGAAAATCCCATTGCAGAAGTTGTGTTATATGATTATGTGATCTATTTTAAGTGGTTTTATTTATGATTAGAGAATTTATTTAACCATAAATTTTATGATTTAAATTAAATTTATTTAAACTAATTTGTCAAAAACCAATTTTTTGTGGATTTTGGTTTGAATTTTCTTTGGGATGAGATTTGGTGGAAAACCCCCAATTTGAGTGAATTGGGACATGATTTGAATTTGAAAAAAATTATGGGATTTTATTTTTTATAATTAAGTTGTGGAATAAAAATTTGAAATTGACATGGGAAATTTATTTCAAATTGGTATTTAAATAAAATGGCATAAATTTTTTTATGATAACCCATTGGTTTTAAACTAGAAAAAGTCCCGATTTGCATAAAAAACAATTTGGTTTTTGAAAGGAAATTTTGATATTGAAATGGAAATTGGTTAATTTCATTTGAAATAGATTTTAAATAAATTTCCCATTATTTATTATTTTTAGAAAACATAAAATCCTAGGTAGTGAATGAGTTATTAGGGGAAAACGTGCATGCACATTTCTTATATCATTTTATAGGTGTTTGAGGATCCCATAACCTGGAACTCTAACACCTCTTAGAAGATAAAAATATTGGTCTTTTTTAATGCATGATATATATTACATTTAATGTAAATTTATTTACACATTACATGTGAATTTGTGTAAACTATTTTATATACATTTTATATTAACCTATTGTTTGAAATATTTCCATCATTTGAAATGTAAATCATTGATTTGTTTTAAATATACCTTTGAAATTCCATTCCTATTTATTCAAAATTGAATGCTTTATTTGGTTAATTTTTTTTGGTATATTCTTATGGAATCCTTAGTGAGACCATATTTAGGATCTAGATCACACATTATTTGTGCCTTTGGGTGTTTATAGATTATATCCTTCTAGGTTCGATCTAAGGAAAGGAACCATTTAGAGGTGGTTCTTGTTTTTGATCCTTGGGACTTGGAGACATGTGTTCGTTGGGACCTAGGTTGGTATCTTTTAGTTTCTGGTACTTTTTGGTTGTTCTTTGGGTTTTTATAACTATTTTAATTCTCGTACTATTCTCCATGTTACATTTTCTTTTGAGAATACTGATATGTGTTGTCACTTCTATTTTGTTTTTAGAAAATTGGTTCCCACTTTCCTATAGTATGATGTCAGGTGCTATTCACCAACCCGTGGGGACTGAAATTTCCATTCTAGCTATGTCAGTGTCAGATTGGGTATAATAGTACTAGGGTATCCAAGATAGTTTGTGACAAATTGGTCTCAAATATGAAGGTTAATCATCTTGCCTTGATATTAGTATGCAGTTGTGGAATCTTTTTCAGACCTAAGAGGTAGTTATGATTGAGTACCTGACCATCTCTCCCCACAATGAGCCTTACGTCACTAGGATTGGTTTGGGAAAGAATTACTTAGGATTATTTATAGAATCTTCAATATTTTTATTGGGATAGAATGAAATCTAGATCTTATGTTCTTATCTGATGGTAATTATTTCCCTTGTTGATCTATTTGAGTGTTAATATGATGTATTCAACATTCGACGATGATGTTTTGTAACATAATGCCTATGAGAAGTTGTGTGAATAGGATCTAGGAGAAATATACTGATGAACCTCAGTGATAAAATCTCTCAAGTACTAGAATTTGGTTGATGTTATTGTGCTTGTTGCCCAAGCTCTGGGATATGCTCCTGCGCATGTTCCCATTCAGGCTCCAGTTCTGGAACCTCAGTTGGATAACTTTAGGATTTGTGGTCTTGAGTTCCTTTTCTAGAAGCTACAAACATTCTGAGTCTCTAATGATCCTCAACTATCGGAGGATTGATTGAGAAATTTCTAGCTTTTGTTTGAGTTCATGGAAACACCAGATGAAATCATGGTTAAATGTGCCACCTTCAAACTAGAGGGACCTAGAAGGATATAGTGAGACGTGATAGAGATGAAGAAGAAGCACAAGGTATTATAGTGGGAATAAATTGAATTTATTTTTACTGAATAGTTCTATCCATAGTCTATGGTCTTGGTTAAGGCTATGGAGTTTTTTAAACTTGAGTAGGCTAACAGGACTATGAAAGAGTATTAAAATTATTTTTCTAAGCTTGTGAATTATTTAGATGAGATTGTATAGAATAAGAAGATGAAGAATCAATTGTTTTATATGGGAATTTGATCTGATATTCATTCAAATTTTTTCTTATTAAAGCTACCTTCTTATACGGATGTGCTGGATAGAGAATTAATGGTTGAGATGGACATGTCTGGTAATTCAGGGTTGATAGCGGTTCCTTTTTCTTTTAGTAGAAGTTCTACGTGTCCCCTTAAAGGGAAGAGGAAGTGAGATTAATTTTGTGGTGGATATCGGTAACTGGGTTTTCTAGACCCCCTATAGTACCTATCAATGGCCCTTATATTTTTTATCATTGGGGAAAACCTAGGCACTCAAAAACAATTTTTCACCAAGGAACCCAGATATGTGGTTCCTTCAAACACTTAAGTCACCTATAGAAGTTCTATAATTTCTATAATACTCCAATTAGTGGTATGGGGTCATCCATGCCTAATATAAATGTAGTGAAATCAGATGATTCATGAACAAAGGGGTTCCAGCCATAGGCATCCAAAACGAAGCTTTGTCACATAGTGGAAGAGTCTCCAGAGGAAGTAGATACAGGTCTAGTGACTGTGAGAACTACCTTACCTATAACCCCAAATGGCCCGAAGGCCTTCATTTTTATTGATTTTTGATAACCCCCCATTCAAGGATGAGGGGGAACCCTTACAAGGATCGTAGGCTAAGAGATTACATGTTCCGTAGGCTTAGAAGATTACATGACCTGAAGGTCTTAGGGAATTAAAACAGACTATCTAAAAGGAACTGCCCCTCCCCTGCATCTGTATCTTGATAGTAGCTCTCCATCTTTGCATGGAAATCTAGCCAGGCTTCCTATGCAAGCACAGGCTGGTCCCAATGGCATAGCCATTTCCACTCATTCTGACTAATCTATTTGGCTATACTCTGGTGAGTTCATCTACTCTGAATCCTCTTCTGGGGCTGGTCCTTTTTTGTAGAGTCTATCTGGGGAAACTGCATGTGGCCCGAAGGCCTTGAGGTGGCCCAAAGGCCTTGAGGTGGCCCGAAGTCCTTGAGATGGCATGAAGGCCCTAAAGGTGGCCCGAAATCCCTACTGACCCGATGACCTAGGTGGTCTGAAAGCCTTAAAGACTCCAAACTCAAACTGGAGTCCCAAGGTGAATAGTTCCAACTACTATAATACCGAACAGTACCTGCTAACGAAACTGCTACAATGCCTACTACAGTACTTGAACAGTCTATTGTTCTGCTACAATACATGTACAGTTTATAGTTCTGCTACAGTACCACACAATGTACAGTTCTGCTACAGTGCCTGCTATAGTAGTGCTACAATACCCCCAAGAAATTTTCCTTTGCCTTGTTTTGAACCTCGGTATCGTGGATTCACTTAAGGATACCTCACCAACTGGGTTATGGCTCATGTGCAAGTACCTTCACTATAGATTCATCATTAGTGACTGCCTAATTTGATATAAGTTCATCTCATTAGTTTATTTAAACCCATATTTTCAATATTCTAAATATTTCTATGAATCTTTTTTCTTATGTGAGGGATATTATTAAACCCCTTAGAACGAAGAGATAACAGTGCATCCGTAATCCTACTTGTGTTTTCTCGTTATTAGGTATTGACCTAATGTGGAATTTTCTAGTTCTCTACATAAAACCTATTGACGTCATCTTTGGTATGGATTGGATCTTTGAAAATAAAACATGGATTTATTTTTATCTTGAACTAGTCCCCTTCACTGCACCCAATGGGTTGTATCGTATCTTTTAGGAAGAATGATACTCGAGGTTGAATAGAGATAGGCCTTTTGATCTAGAGTTGGGAAAATTAATATTTTTATTTTCTTTTGATCTGGAGTGGGAATATTTGATTAATGATCTCCCTCTTGTTTTCATTAAGTTTTTTTTCATATTACTTCTCTAGTATACCACCAGTAATAGTGGTAGAGTTCTCTATTGATTTAGTGTCGGGTACTCACCTATAATATATCTCTTATTATCACATGGTTGCAGCTGAAATAAAAGAGTTGAAGACTGAGTTGGGTGATTTTCTAGAGAATGTATTTATATGACCGAGTGTGTCACCTTGGGTAGTGCTTGTGATATTTTCTAAGAATTTTTGTGGGTCATTATTATTTAAGTTAGTTATCAGAAACTCAATCGAGTTACAGAAAAGAAAAAGTATCTGTTGAAATGGATTGATGATATATTTGACCAATTGAAGCAGGATAATTGGTCCTTGAATATTGAACTTTTATATGGTTAAAATTAGTTTATAATAAAATAATCTGATATTCATAAAACTCGATTTTGGAGAAGTTATGACCATTATGAGTACTTTTTAATTCCATTTGTTCTAAAAAACTCTCCTTCAATCTTTATGGATTTAAGGAAAATGATATTTCATGAGTACCTTGATACTTTCATGTTTCTCTTTATTGATGAAATCCATGTCTACTCTATGTTCGACAAGGATGATGTGAATCATTTCAGTTTAGTTTTGGATTTTTTGATAAACCACCGATTTTATGACAATCTATGAAAATGTGATTTATGGATTCAATAAGTGAAGTTCATGGGACACATGGTGTTGAAACATGGTGTCAAAACGTGGTATATTAGTTTATCCTAAGAAGGTGAAGGTTTTTATGACATGGGAACAACCATAATTTTTTTGTGATTTAAAGATTCTTGGGTTTAGCAGGCTATTATCCCTAGTTTGTGAAGGAATTCTCAAATATAGATTCTACGATGACTGCTTTAACTTGAATGGGATTAAAGTTTTTAGGGAATGAAAATTTTCAGAGTTTTTTTTTTCTGAAATGAAACATCTTCTTTCTATTACAATGGTGTTTACTCTTCTAGAGGACGAGAATGGCTATGTTGTCTTCTATAATGAATCATGTTTGGGTTTGTGATGTCGACTTGTCAAGTGTCATCATGTTTTTTATTATGGCTCTCGTCAAATGAGTCAACATGAGAAAAATTACCTAACCCATGAAATTAAACTTGTAGTTGTTGGAATTCCCTTAATAGTTGGTGTAATTACCTTTTAGAAGAAATGTTTATCATGTATTCTGATCACAAGATCTTGAGTTATATCTCCCCTAAAAAATATTTGAATCTTCGCCAAAGGATTTGGGTGGAATACCTGGAATCTTTTGACTTTGACATCGACTATACCCTAGGGAAATGGAACATCATCACATATGTTTTGAGAAAGAAAATTCTAAACTAAGCTATGAGAGAATCATTAGAAGATTGTAACTTGAAGGATATTTTTTCAAAGTTGAAAATTGGAGTGTGGGAAACAGAGTTCGAGGTTTCCTTGGCCATTTTTTGGTTGACGATTGCTCTTATAAAGATAATTATTTATGAACAACATGTTGACGGTGAATTTCATAGAATTAGTGACTCTCTTAATTGTGGGGAGATAGTGTTTGACTGGTCATTCTTTATAGAGGGTATTATTTATTATTAGAATATTTTTTTTAGCATTATCGGTTTGGAAAGTTGTGATGGGTGATTTCCATAGTTCTCAGTGGGAAGTGAACCCAAGAACAAAAAAGATGTTCTATGACATTTAGCATTGATTTTTCTGGCCATGTATGAGATATGACATTGATAATTTTTTCTGTCATTGTTATACATGCCAAAAGATCAAGGCCAAATACAAGAGACCTTCGAGGTTGCTTTAGCCACTCCCATTGTCGACATGAAAGTGGGATGTGATCTCCATTGTAATTGTGGTTGGGTTTACATGTAACCATAGAATGAAGAGTGTAATATGGGTTTTGATTGATAGGATAGCCAAATTAGCTCAATTTTATCCTTTCACGATGCTGCCAAAGTTGAAGAATTGGTAAATCTAAATGTGGAAGAGATTTTTCATTTTCATGGAGTTCCATATACTATAATCTCTGATAGAGATCCATGTTTTACTTATTTATTTTAGAGGGGCCTTGAAGAGAAATTGAGATCTCATGTTCATTTTTTTATGGAATACCATATACAGTTAGATGTCCAGAAAGAAAGAGCTATTCAGATTCTTGAGGATATGCATCGCGCCTATGTCTATGACTTTGGTGGATCTTGGGATGAACATCAGAGGCTGGATGAGTTTTCCTATAACAATATTTACCAGTCCATGATTATAATGGATCCTTTTGAGGCCTTATTTTGAAGTCATGTAAATTTAAATTATGTTATTCAGAGATCTGTGAAAGTTACATGGTTGGATTACACTTGGTTCATGATAAGATAAAAAATAATAAGTTGACTCATTAGAGAATTTTTGTAGTAAACATCTGTTATAAATAATATTTTGATCATTAGCATATAAATTTATAATTTTTAGTTGGTGACTAGGTGTTCTTGAATGTTTCGCCTCATTTGGTTCATCGATGGGTTGGGAGTCAAGTAAAAATTTCTCCACGTTTTGTGGGTCCCTTTGAGGTTGTTGAGTAGGTGGGGGAAAGTGGATTAATATTTATCACATCCACCATAACTGAAATTGATACAAAATTTTTTCTAAGTATCTAAACTATGAAAGTATGTTTCTGATCTAACTCATGTTCCGATATGGAGTGACCTTGATGTTGAGGATGATTTATCCACGACTGAGCATCACGTTAGGATAGTTGATTCTAAAACCAAGCTACTTTGTGGTAGGATGATACCTTTGATTCCAATTCTATGACAACATGGTTCTGATATTCATGAGATGTGGGAGAGTAAAGCATTGATGAGAGAGCATTGAGATCACCTTTTTGACATAGAATCTTTTTAACAGGATTTATGTGGATAAAAAGTTTCTATGGTGGGGATTTTGTAACATACTATTATGTGATTACATGACATATAGTAGGTAGTTCTATTTATGATTGGACTTTGTATTTAACCCTGTATTGATTTATTCAAATTATGTCTCTTTCAATTAATTCGTGAAAAATAAATTCATTGTGGATTTTGGTTTTGAATTTTATTGAGCATTTCATTTGGGAAAAAACCCCAATTCCAATGAACCGGGGAATGATATGAATTTGATGGAAAATTTTGGATTTGATTGTGTGAAATTATGTTTTTGAATTAAATTGTAAAATTGATTTGTGAGATTGATTTCAAATTGGTATTTAAAGAAAATGGATCAAATTATTTTCATATAAAACCATTGGTTTTATCCTAAAAAAGGAATAATTTAATTAAAAACCTATTTTGTTTTTTAAACAGAAATGGAAATATTTAAATTGAAATAGGCAAAGTGTATTTTAAACTGCTTTGAAATAAATTTCCCATTATTTATTATTTCTAGAGCACAAGTAATTCTAGGAATTTAGTGAGTCATTAGAGATAAAAATTCTAGGATGAGAAGTCCCTTGAAATCGATTGGCACTTTGAAACTATAACATAATATTTCTGGAAGATCTTATCCCCTGTGGGATGTTGGTTAGTCTTATTTTTATAGTGTTAGAGATACGTGTGTGTACACTTCCATTATCATTTTATTACTTTATAAAGATCCTATAACCTGGAACTATCATACCTCTTCGAAGATTATTATGTTTTTCATTGTAAATTATTTTATATATGTATATATATATTATATTTCTTGTAAATTGTTTTACACATGACTTGTGAATTTATATAAACTATTTTTTATAAAATTTCTATTTAACCATTGTTTAAAATATTTACATAATTTGAACTATAAAGAATTATTTTTTTAAATATGATTGTGATATTCCATGGATATTTATTTAAAATTTAAATCTTTATTTAGTTAATTATTTTCATATATTCTTATGGAGTCATTGGTTAGATCCTACTAGGATTTTAGCTCACACCATATATATGCCTTCAGGTGTTTGTAGATTACCTTCTTTTAGGTTTGAGAAAAGGAAAAGTGCCACTTTGAGGGGGTTCTTATTGTTTATCCCTGGGACATGGAGAGATGTTTCCATTGGGACATGGGTTGTTATCTTTAACTTTATGGAACTTTATGGTTGTACATCGGGTTTTTCTACCTATTTTACTTTATGTACTATTCTCCCTGTGTAGTTTTCTTTTGATAATACTGATATGTGTTGTATCTTCTATTATGTTTATGTAAAATTTCTTCCCACTTTCCTATTGTATGATTCTAGGTTCTAGTCACTAACCCTTGGGGATTGGGAATTCCCTTCAGGCTATGTCAATGTCAGCTTTGGTATTATAGTACTAGGTTATCTGAGATGGTTCATGGAAATTTCCTTTTTTGTATTTAATTTTGGAGACTTTTTTTATATTTATTGATATACAGTATGGTTTGTTGGTTATTTTATTTTATTCAAGAGTGTTATTTATCTTATCAATAAATACTATTCATTATATTAAGGGTAATTCCACCCATTTGAATGATTTTTACCCTCATTTCTAGTTACCAATATAGGGCCTACTGGAGTTGGGACATGGGGGTCATTCATTTTCTTCACTATTATCCTATGAGGGGTACTGGATAAGGGCATTGTGGTTTATGATAGAGTGGTATTAATTTTTTTCAAGAGATATGATCGAGCTTGGGGTTATGAACTGTGATTATTGTAATGGTTTCTAGGGATATAGTTTCATATGAACTTAAATCATGACATTAGAAAGGGAGACTAGCTATCACACCAGATTTTAGGTTCCCCAAAGAACGCATGAAAGTAAATTTTTATTCTTTAATACTCTAAGTTAATTAAAGATTATTATGGGGTAAATACCTAGGATAGGTACATGGATCATGATTTTCTGTTCTTTTGTTTGAATGAGGTTGTATTAGGAAATTTAAAATAAAATAAATAAATGAATATAAAGGAATTATATGCTATTGTGATTAGGGTTTTTCTTATGTTTTCTGTTCTAAAATATCTCATGGTCATCATTCGTATGTAGTTCAGGGATGCCATGTTCAGAATTTTTATCAAGTCGATCATTAGAGAATAAATTAGACTAAGTAGGATGAGTTATGGAAGATGACATTGCATCATTATTGTATCCAATTTGAAGATGGAATACTGAATAGATAAACGTAAGATCTTCTTCAATTTGATTTAGGAATGAGCTGAGTATTGGTTTCCATTGATGATCAATCAGTTGTTTGGTGCAGTGTAGCAATAGTGGACACTCTATCTTGGTGAGTGGGAGGAAAAAATTATCTCTTGAGTTGATTTACATAAGGATAATTGATAAGAATTCTTTTCATATATGATGAAGCTGACAAAGGGGCAGAGAATCAATCCCTTTATAAAATTATTTTATGTGTGTAGAATCTTATGAAAAAGTTCAAGGAACTAATATTTTTGTCTCTTAATCTCTTTCAAGATAAGGAGTCTAGAGTGTGGAATCTTGAGGAGGCATTGTGTCTAGTGATCCAATATCCAACCACCATATTTACACTTCCTATGTACCTGTATTTACAATAAAAATAATTTACTATATGTTTTAATAGAGATTATTTATTTGAGAGGAGGAAAAAAATGTTTCATGGGGATTAAATATTTAGGTTGGGGACTATTTATATCAAGGAAATCAAGGTTTGGATTAGTAGGGAGTCAGTTGTAGTTGTATGGTTAAATATTATTTGGAGCTAGTAGTTCTAAAGCCTCTACTGGGAGCTATCTTACAGTGTGATTTTATTTTGGAGTTCATTAACCCTATTAGTTGTACTGCCCGACCTATCAGGGAGGTCAGTTTAGCATGTGTAGTTAGGCTAATTTTCATCAACAGAAGCAACATATGCCACTAAGGTCATAAAAGTATTTAAAACCACCAACATTTTTATAAAATCCTAGTTAAGATATTTTTTCTCCACCGATAGAAAATGGGGTGGTAGTGTTCAACCTCGTCATTGTACACATCTACAAGGATTCATAACTGAGCATGTCTATAAAGTCATTCAGTAGTGAGGTAGTGGAAATGCACATGAACAAATTAATTCTATGGGGGTCCAAACTCTTGTAGAGATAGTGGTAGTTAATGGTTTTATTACTTCATCATCTACTATATTTATTACCCTATTGGATTATGAAGATTTACACTCCTTTGTTTCACCTTCTTGGGTTAATTCATTAAGATTGGTTTTGGAGGTATATCACATTCCATTGGTGTAATCCACATTAATTGGAGGTCGGTATATTCTATATGATAGATTATAGGGATATAGACAGAGGATGGGTAAATATCATTTTATGGGGGATTTATTAATTTTGTAGACATTTCCATTAGATGCATCCTCAACATAGATTTTAGGTATTGTGTATGTTAAGTTATTTATTGTTTATAGAGGTGAGTTTCATTTTCTAATATGGAAGGATGGTGAGTGGTGACCATTGGTGAACATAATTACCATATGGGTGATAGGTGTTCAAAGCATATCTTAACTTAGTTGGTGTAGTTTTGAGTGGAAGATTAGGAAGTAGAGGCTCAATGAGTCATTGATGGGTATCAAGATGTATTCCATGATGAGGTTCGGGAACTACCCCCTATTTGTCACATTGAGTTTAGGATAGAGTCACAACTAGTCCTATGTCATATCTTGATGGATCATTATCAGATGGAACCCACATAAATGTGATATTTAAGGGTTCAAATTGATGATATTCTACATATGGGATCATATGATATAATATATATCCTTATGGTTCTACCATATTATTTAAAATAAAGTTATATGGTATTTTGAGGTTTTTTGTGAACTACCAAAGGATAAATTAGCTGATGACAAAGATCCATTACCCACTCCGAAGGTTATAGGATCTGTTTAACTGGTTTAAAAGGAATATTTGGTTTTAAAAGTCCTAAAATCATTCTCGATATCAGTAGATGATGGTAAATTTAGAGGATATCTTAAAGAATTACTTTTGATATAGGTATAAACACTTCATTTTTTTAGTCATGTTTTTTTTTATCACAAAAATTCTAGTAGAGGTCATTGGGATCATAAACATCGTATTATGTGAGCTCATGTACAAGTTCATAGCTTTGTTAATCGATGACATTGTCAAATTCTCAAAGTCGTAGGATGAGTATACACGGAAAATTAGATATATCATATTGGTTTTCTACCACCATCAGGTCTATATAAATCTTCCTAAGTGTAAGTTTGGGTTATGGGAGGTTCACTTCCTTTGGAATGTGGTGTCTCAGCAGGGTGTGTCTACAGACCTGTCAAAAATTGAAGAATTTGTTTCTTGGGGAGAACCTAAGAATATGAAAGAGGTTTATAATTTCCATTGTATTATGGGTTATTCTAGTAGTTTATATATAACTTATCTCAAATTTAATCTCCAATAACAAATATAACAAGGAAATACCATGCCTTTATCTAGTCAGTTCTATATTATACAACATTTGACTACCTAAATAAATGTTTTATTAGTTCCTTGGTGCTTTGGTTTCTAGATGAATTGGTAATATTTGAGGTATTTTTTATGATTCCCATAAGGTGTTGGTATGAATATTGATGTGTTAAATGGTGATTAATTCAAATAGGTTTAGGAAATTATATCCCCATATGAGTAACTATCCCACCCATGATAAGAAGTTGGTGGTAGTGGTTCTTTCTCTAAAGTTATAGCTATATTACCTCATCAGTGATTGAATTTTGGTATTTAAAGAGCATAATATTCTGAGGTTGTTTTCTCTAAGTGTTATTTTAATCAATTTTAGGGGACTTGGATGGAGTTTCTATAGGATTATGATTTTGATATATCCTACACCCTAGAAAAATGGAATGTGGTTACTAATGTGAGGAGTCAGAAATCATAGAGATATGTTCTTCAATAATATGAGGATGTTTGTAAAGGGATAAAATAGACCATAGTAATGAATCTTGATATGGAGAAATTTAATATAATATGATCTCTCTCTCTTAGATGATAGTGGAATAAAATTTGATATGGTAGGTGGAATAGTCTCAGTGGGGAGACTTAGAGTTGGAGGTGATGTGAGTTTTATCTTTCCATGGTGATGCTTCAGAGGGGTGGTCATAGGATGGTATTAATCTTATGATGATTTAGAGAAATCCATTTTTCCACTTTCCATTCATGTGGGCATTGTCCACTATTTTTATAGGTTACCATTAGTTCTAAATTTATATTTGTCTAAGATGTACCATTGTTTTTGGATGAAACATTATTTGTCTATGCTTAATAAGATAGTGGGAAACATTGTGGCATAATGTTTGATCTATTAGATGGTAAAAAATGAGCACCATTTCCTTAGAGGTTTTTTATATCCCTTGGATGAGCCCAAGTGGAAATGAGAGGACATCTCAATGGATTTTTTCCCAAGGATACCTCAGGCTTATGGGTATGTGACACAGTTAGGGATATTGTGGATCGATTATTGAATTCATCCCATTTTTTATAAATTTAGGAATCAAGTACTAGGGATGTTCTAGAAAGGTGATATGTGGATGATATAGTGATAATCCATGGGGAAATAATGAAAATTGTCTATGATCTGGATCCTTAGTTCACCTCATGAATCAGAACAGGATTGTAGGAAGCTTTTTGATATTAGCTATTCTTAGTACTCCTCTCTATCTTTAGATAGATGGGAAAATTGAGCTAACTATCCAGACGAAGGAGGATGTGTTGTGGGCCTTTATATTGGATTTTAAAATATCATATTTGAAAATCCTACCCTTATTTTATTTTTCATATAAAAATACTTATTACTCATCCATCGATATAGTTCTATTTGATGTGTTTTATAGATGATTTTATTGATCTCTATTCTACTATACTATAGTTGGGGAGTCATCAATTCTTGGTCCAGATATTATTAAGATTATGATAGAGAAAAACTATATTCATTGTGAATGGATAAAGGTAGTTTTATAATACTAGAATAATTACACTAATTTTAGGCGAATACCCATGGAGTTTGAGGTTGGGGACCATGAATTATTGAGGTTTTCCCCTCATATGGTGTAGAAGAGATGTGTTTAATGGGGTTTAATTCTCTCATTGTCTTATTGGGCCTTTTAAGGGGGTTTAGTGCTTTGTGAAGGATGATTACTAGTTTATGCTTCCACCATAGATCCACAATATCTAGAACATCTTCAACATGTTCTTGCTTCAGAAATATCTTTATGAAGACCCCCATGACATTGATTTGAGAGAGTTAGATATTGAGGATGACACAAAACTCCTGGAATGATCTATTGATATATATGTTCATCAAGAGAAGGCACTACATTGTAATTCCATTCCCATGGTTTGTGTGATGTGTTAGCATGGTGTCTTAGAGGATATTACATGTGAGTATAGGATGTAGATACATGATCTGTATCTTGATTTATTTTAAACCCTCCTTATTTCCTTTTTTTTCTTCTATGGTGATGTAATTATTAAATTATTACTAATTACTGTATTATGATTTTTTTCTTTCTATTTTTGTTGGTTGGTAGTTTAATTTAGTATATAATAATATTCCTGAGAATTATATCCCAAGGGTTTTATAGTGATTAGATTGATGCCTTCTTGGGTTTGGTTTTTTATGACTCCTAATGATGATAATCATTTATAAGTTATCCAATGTAAAAAAAATTTCCTTATAATATGGTTACTTTTTTATTTTTTAGAGCTAAAGGGGTTTTATGTGGGGTTTGGTAGATTTTTTTGTTAGAATTATACATCAAAAAGAAGTTCATGAACTGATAATATATTCATGGTGTGAATGTGTCATGACCTATGGAAGGGGAAATTCTAAACAGAAGGCATCTAGAACATGAAGGGTTGATAAAAATTTGAATGGATTCAAGGATTTGGAATATTGAATTCTAGTGGATGTTTTGTTCATGATGTGAATACACATCCACATAGTAAATGATTTCCCTAATGATTTCCTTAATTCTCAATTATTTTCTTTAGATTTATAGGTGTTTTCCAAGAATTTTTTAGAGATATTTCAACCCCTTCTCATTGGATCTAATCCTTGAATTTAGTAGATTAACATTTGGAAATATAAAGTGAGTTATTCCCCATTTCCCTCTTATATTTATTGAGTTCTTATGTAGGACAATCTCAGCGATGATATTGATTGGATTCAGGGTATGATGGAGTTTCTTTTGATGGGATTTTTTTTGTGATCAAGGATAATTTGGGCCTTGTTCTGTTAACATCCTACAACTCTTTCATCATTGCATTTTGTTTCATAATTATTTAGATGTAGTGATTGAGGTTTGGGATCTAATTTCTCTCTTTCTTCAATTAATATTTAAAATTATAATGCCTTTATTTTCCTTTGTATGAATGGTAAGAATCAATTAATGAATAAAATGAATTTAATTTAATTAAATGAAAGGAAAATGATAGAATTGACATGTGTTTTACTAGTTTTTTATTATTACTATACAATTTAATTCTTTGAATTATAAACTCCTACACCAAACATATTGTGAGTCCTTTTAATTTTGAAACACTATTGTGATTAATTTCTCCAACACACCATTCATAAAATATTAAGCACTTACAGTTGTCTACCCAACTAATTGTGTGTAAATCAGGAAATTTTGTGAAAATACCTACATGAGTAATGATGAAGTTCAATGAAATACCTCTTTAAGGATAAATTATAATATATATGGAAGATAGAATACGATGATATGTGTTATTATTTGTTTTTTGTGTTTCCTTGTATTTGTGTGGATTTTTATGATATTATACAGTGATGATAATGATTAGTTCATATACGAATTTGATAAGGAAATGAGGATATTATTGGATTTTCATGGGATATATTGTGGGGGTGTTTATGAAGGTAAGTTGGAGATGATTGTTGTGAGATGTTTGGGATATTGTGTGGTGTTTTTTTGTCATGTGATGAATCATTTGTTATTGTGAGGATAATGAACTGTTATGTGGTGGTGTTTTTTTATTTTATTATCAGAGATGGAAAAATTAAATGTTATAATCAAATTAAAGACACATAGATAAGAATTGAATATGTGTCTTGGTAATTAATGTGAAGTAGGTATGAATGGGATTAATATTAATAATCCCTAAGTTTCTTAAATACAAGTAATTGTAGATAAATGTTTGAGTGGTTTTTCATTAAATGTAGTATTTAATTAATTAATTGACGGTTATTGGTCTGTAATATAGTGAATATGTAAATTATCACTCATACATGAAAAAGGGAACTAATGTATTTGAATTATAGTTGTGTGTGTTGAGTTTCATTTAGTTGTGGTGGCAATAGGTTGTGAATATCATAGGATATTGTGGTAGTGTTGTTGGTGATATTGAATCTATTGGTGTGAAACCTTATACTTGGTATGTGTGAGATTATCAATCAACGTATCTTTATGTTATTTATATTCACAACCACCCACATCAATTACTATCCACCAACACCCAAATTTTTTAAGGGTGCTTTCCCCAACATCCAGGATAAAGAAGGAATTGATTGCTGATTTACCCCTCTTCTCTACACTTCCTCCAATATTAGTACATTACAGTTGTACCAAGATGGTGGAGTGTATTTACTATGGATAGTTTAATTTGTTTAGATGCCTTGTGATGAGAGGATGAGATATATAGTGGGTGTTATACATGGTAGAAGTATGGTATGAGGTTAATGTCATTTATGTTCATGATATAATATTTCCTTGTTTATCATAATATGATTCAATATGTGGTGATATAGATGGTTGAGGTGATGTATTATGTGATGTGTGGATATGATATGATTCCACCATGGGATTTTGGGCCCTATAGAATGTTGGGTAGGTAATATTGCATGCTTAGCTATATTAGATGCATATAAATATGATCTTGGATGGTATGAAAACACAAGGCATTTGAAGTTAGTCCACAAGTGTGGAAAATCTATGGGGAAGTGGATGTGTGGTGCCTTATTTTATGTTCTTTTGATACTATCATACTATACTTGGATGTGTTATTTGATGAGAGTTCCTTAGTAAGGTTTGAATAGATATTTGAACTATTTAGTTTCTTGTTGATTCATCTATTTATTAAATAGGTATTTATTAAGATCATTTCACATTTTAATGATAGACCTTGAGGATAATCCAACTTAGTGAAATTTTTATACCCACCCATTGTATATATGAACTACTTTTGAAGTTCCTATGAGGGATTCAACGATTGAGTTGGACATTACTATCTTTGAGTTTGGAGTTGGTGTAGAGTTTCTATAGTGATCTAAGCTTAACATACATGTATATTTTATCATTTTAGAATAATATTCATCACATTAAAAAATTATTTTCTTAAGGACCTTAATAGTTTAGTGTATTTGGAAACATGTAAAAAATCTTCTAACTTGGTTAATATCAATAATGTTTCCTACGAGGATCTTCCCATTTAGTACTCATACTTGAAACATTTATTCATGACATAGGGAAAAGAAAAAAATAATGGGTGAGTTTAGATGATTAGTAAGGGTAAATTAATAATAAATAAAATCAAAACATGAATATTATAGTATGGGAATATGATTATAACATTTAAAGATCATACCCTATATATAAAAGATCAAACACATGATTCGTGGCATAAATTTTAGTAGATCAAAAAACATGAATCATAATGGAATCAGGAGCATAAATCATGAGGGCGTAAAATAGGAATAAGCCATTGAATTGTGGAATACACATAAACATATGGAATTATTTCCATAGAATTAAAGGCTCACATACAAGGCTATATTAATGGAGTGTGTTCACTACCAAAACCATATCATTGGTCAAGGTTCACTCCCAAGACCATCTTAGTAGTATAGGTTAACTCCCAAGACCATATTAGTAGTAAAGTTTCACTCCCAACCAATATCAGTGGACAAAGTCCCTTACTGAATTGGGTTCACTCCTCATTCAATACATGTTTATCTCATTATATATAAATCTTTACCCAATGAATTATAGGAGGATATGGGACCCACTAGTCACATAATGAAATCCCATATATGGGTTCCACAAGATTATGAAAATTCATCATATCATAACTAATGAAATGAAATGGGTATCATAATCATGTCATCATATAATAACTTGTGGGAAAGAGGTAACATTGAAAATCATTTCATCATAGCATATCCCATGAAAATAAGTGTGTTTCATAAGAATTTTATCATGGTATAACCTGTAGAAGAGAAACAGGAATCATAATCACCATTCCCTAAAAAAATAAAACACATAGCGAAATAATATGAATAGTTTCCTTGGATAATATTCATAGTAAATCATAAACTATATCAAAGGATACCATTTTTATGCAAAAGTATTTTGAATGATCATTTGAATATTACCTAAGGAAAATAGACTTTCTTTGAAAATAAATTTCAAAAAACACTTTCAAAATTTTTTCCCTATAAAGAAAGCTTTAAAAATTAATTTAAAGAATTTCTTGAGGAAAATATACTTTCCACTTTTTAAAAATCCTTTAAAATATAAAAACGTTTTTAATCCATTTTATTTGAAAATTACCATTAATACTTATAAAGTAATCTTTAAAAATTATTTTAAACACTTTCTAAAACATAATTTTTTTTTAAATTTACATTATTTGAAAGTCAATTTAAAATTAAAATATTCCCAAAATATTTATGAAAACCTTTTATTTTGAAAATATTATTTAAAAATTATAAAGTAATTTTCAATGAAGGAAGTGGTAATGATGGTGGATAATTCTGTACATGATGTATATGTAAAAAAGGTATTTGTTTCATATTTTTAGTAGAAGATAAAATATCCATTATAAGAAAATGATAAGAAGATTCAATTTAAAAAAAATTAAAAATTAAAAATTAAAAATATTGGTAAAAATTTTCATTTAAAAATCATAGGATATTTGTAAAAAAAATTGATTTTTTTTAAAACATGGTTTTGAAATAAAATAGATTTCAGAATGAAGAGAGAAATAAAGTAAAATTTTCAGAATTTTTTTTTCATAATTATATTATGTTTTAAAGAGTGAAAAAATGGTACCATTAAATGATGATATCATTAATTACTAGAGGATAATAAAATTCATGTGAGTTATTGAGAGATATATTATAATATTTCATCAATGGAAGAAAAATTATAAACAATCTTGATAAATGATGAGATTGTAACAACAAAATCTTAGCACATCAGTAACATGAATCATAATCCCCATTAAATAATAAAATTACATGAATCTTAAAATATCATGAAAATAAAGATATTCATGATATAACATGTCAAATAGGTAGTATATAAACCACATAGAAGAAAGATATGGTGAATATAACATGTGTCTCACAAAAGTAAAATGTGAGATAAAAATCCATTACCTTAAGTTTTGACTCTCATTCTACTCATTTATACAATATTTATACTAAATATAAGTTTATTATAAATCAATAATAGAACCATATTAATATATATAATACCATATATGGTATATGGTATACTCATTACTTAATATTACTCGTTTATTAATAATTCCATGTTAATGTCACATTTCGGGCAATAACTTCTTTGTTTTTCATACATTTTTTGACAAGTTATTATTGGTCCTATTAATTTGATCATTATTTTTTCATTTAAAAAATTTAAAACAATATATAAATTTAATATATATTATATAAAAAGGTATTTATAATATTCTATAAAATATATAAATAAGAAATTAAATACACCATTTATGGAGACGGTAAGTCGTACGTATGCTTGAACAATATTTCTATTTTATTGTTGTATCGAAAGAAATCAATGTAAATGATATATATATATATAAATTCTCACTAAATTATTATTATAATTTTATATATATCACATATAAATATTAAACCCATCATTAATACATTCCTTTTAAGAATTAACGGATCATATTGCTTTGCAAGGTGGTAGTCTGTCGTACACACGAACGAGTTATCATATTCTTGAAAAAATTAAAGCATGAAGGTATGTGTTATATAATAATTACAGAATCCTAATAAAATCATAAAAATAATATATATCATATATAAACAATAAATCCACCATTATTACTATCCTTTAAGGTGTTAAGGGAAGAACATTCAACATCAGTTTGTGAGGCGGTAGTCCTCCGTAAATGCAAATGGTGAATGTGTATCCCATTCGATGGAAGTGTGTGAATTTATAGGCATTAAAATTAACATAAAAACTTATCATTATATTCAAGAATAAAAGTTTAATATATAATCATGATATAAAAATATTTTAAGGGGTTTTAGGAACAAATAAAACAAAAACATTCATAGATGAACGTTACCACTTCTTCAAGTATGTCCTTCTGTTTTGTACAAAATGAATTCCTTGGTTGTATTTATAAAAAAATGTAGTATTATAAGAATAATTAAGGGAATTTGAGAAGAAATTTTGATATTTATTTTCTAATTAAAATGGATTGAGAGGCGTGAATATAGGGGAACAGGGGGCGGCCTTTTATAAGGATAGTGTGTGGAAAACATTTAAATTTTTGAAAGAGAAAATTACAACCATGTTATTCATATGTCACAAGTTTCCCAAATGAAGAAATTAGAAACTTATACATTATAAGTTCCAAATATGTAAATAAAATGGATTTTTGTACAATTTTTGGGTAATTTGTACACATTATGTCATATGTTTAGCCACTAAGTAATCTTATTTCTACCTTAATTATTGTAATTAATTTTAATTTTTTTCACTAATAACATTGGTAAAAACTTAATTTTAACATATTCTAAATTATAAATTATTATAATTAAATATATTTAATCCATTTACCTGAATTAACTTCAAATAAGTGGAAAATATTAATTTAAAATAAATCTCATAGACATGACAAAAAAGCAGGTTTTTAAAGAGGAAATTTTCAAAAGATTACAGTATTTTTATATTCAATATCAATATACAATTGGTTATAATTACATAAATTGGGTTAATAAATTTATAAATGAATAGAATATATTTTAAAACCAAATTAAAATTTAATTTAACTACATAAATAACTTAATTAAAAAGACTGTTTTAAATTAAAATTCAGTATTTTTACTATTCACCAAAAAATAAATATTTTCATAGAAATCCCAAAAATTTATCCTAACATAAATTTTATATTCCATTTTCAAATAAGTTTATTTTTTTCAAATATAATTTTTAAAAGTTTTTAAAAATTATTTTTAAAATATGTGCACCATTAAAAGGTGGTAAAACTACCTTTTAGAAAAATATATTTTTTTATTCATAAAGTTGGATTTAATCTTATATATTGCCTAGAAAACACATAAAACGAATTATAAATAGTTGGTTGAATATAAAATATATAAATTTCATTAAAATAATTAATATAATTTGTTTTTTAAATTTATTGAGATAAAACATGTTTGAGCATAGAAAAAATAGATTTTCAAAAAAGGAATTTATTTATTTTCAAATAGTTCTTTCTCACATTTATATTTAATTAGTTACAAAATAATTTATTTTAAAGTCATTCAGAAACCATAGTTTCCTAATTTAGTTAATCTATTTCATTCCCTGCATTCCAATAACTAGGTGATAACTGTAATAATATTTTCATAATATGTCACATTTTTTGTTTAAACTAAGTGTAGAATTTAACTCAAGCTAATCTTGATGTTGCATGTAATGAAATATAAGCTTTGTATTTCATGTAACATAAAATACATGGTGTTTCATGTAATTCAAGATAAAATCAATATTTTTTTGGGTAATATTAACTTTTTATTATCTATAAAACAAGCTTAACTTGGTGTATCATGCAACGAAATGAATAAAACAATTTTAATTTATCTGAAAAAATAATTCATAAAAACTAAGGGTTATACATTTTACCCCCTTTGAAATGAATTTCAGCCTTGAAATTTGTCTTCATCCTAAAAGGTTTAATACTTGAAATTTTCATTCATATAACCCCACACCATAAAAATAAATAATCAAACTTCCTTAAAAAATGGATAGTTAAAAACATAACGGTTACCTACGGTAACTCAGGTTTCCATATAAGAGAAAATAGGTGGGAAGTTATGATTTGGGCATGGGAAAATAATAATAAATTATCATATAGTGTGATAAACTTCACTGATCGCATTAAAGTGGGTTATCCATAGAAATTTAAGAATAAAAAACATAAAACTAAAGGGGCTTTAAAGAGGTCATTGATATCATAAAAAATAATGATAATATGAAAAATATTTATTTCAATGTCCTTTTCTTAAAATTGATGCATTTTCACAAAAAGATATAATTACTTGATTTCATTACATAAGAACAATCTCACCATTTGGTTACTCCTTTATCAAATTCTACATCATCTATTACATCAAGAAAAGTAGGTTAATTTGTTAGGCATGAATAACTAACATATCATATGATTCATAAATATAATGATAATTCATTCCATCTATCTTTAGGTATAATCATGAAAAAATGGTAAGAACATGTTATCATTGTTTATAAATCTTTATATGGTGAAATAATACATTAATCTTTAAAACCTCAAACAAATTTAAATATAAAAAATTTCATAAATGATTAAACTTTTCAACCATCTAAAAAATTAAAATCCAAAAATTTAGAAATAAGTTCACAAAATTTCCAAAATGAACTTATCATGAATCCCTATATACAATAAATTAGACCGTTATTTTCACATACTAAACATGTGATTACCTTCATATTTTTTCTCTTGAAACATGGTAATAGACTAAGTTACCATAAAACCTTATTGAATACATACATGCTTCCTTGTTCCCTAAAAAACATATATTATTGGATATATTTATTTATTCCAAAAAACTTGTAAACTTCATCCATGATAGCATAGAACACTTTTTTAACAAATCAATTATCAGTTCTGAGGTGATAAATACTATCCAATTTACTTTAGTCTTATACAATATCAGTTTATACAAAATAAAAACCATTTTCTCAACATTAGTAACATATTAAGAGTTAACTTTCCATTATCATGTTTATTCCATAAAATATAACCTTATAATTATGCCACTTTTCAAGTCAATTAGTACTATTTAACATATTCCTGAAATTAATTATTTGAAAACTTCTATAAAAAATAGTTATATATGTTCATATATCAAAATTCTGGAATTCCAAAGCACTTCAATTATTCCACATCATCCTAAATCCATAACTTAAGATTCTTCATCATATTACTTTATACCTAGTTCCTTTAACATTTAATATGTAGTCTCTTTATCATTATTAATATATCTATTAATTTTACAACCTTTCTAGTTTTATTCATGATATTCCCCTTTTATTATTTATATATTCTCTCATCTGATACAAAACAAATTTCATTAGAAGCCTGTTCTCATCCTTGTAATGAAAGAAAATGTGATTTCATTATTCTAGAATCCTTATAGATAATCACATTAAATTTCACTAAAGTATGAACAATAATATTTTCATGATATTTCCCTTTTATTATTTCTCATATTATAGATAAAGGTCCACCATTGATTCTCTTCACTTTCTAATTAATAGATGAACAAAGTTATTTTTTTCATGTTTTGAACAATGGATAACAGAAAATATCATTGTAGTGGTAGAGATCCATTGATAGAAATATAGTGGATCAGTTTTTTCACTAAAAAAAGTTGGATGTTTCCTTATGAAGGATTCAAGAAAACATTGTTCCCTACTTTCACTCTTTGTAATATTATCATGATTCATGGTTTGATAAATTTTTGTTTTTATAGAAACAATGTTTTTAAATCCATATCCCATAACATTCATTTTAATAGGAATAAAATCATAGAATTATTAATTATACTACTCATTAACATGTTTTCTTCAAGTTACATCCATTTACTAAAACCAAAAAACATAGAATAAGAAACATTAATCATAGAGGGGAACCACATAATCCAAAAAAATCACTTATAGGGGGTCTAAATTATGACAAATTCTTTAATATACAACACCTTAGATTTTTCCCAAATCATTCATATCCACATTCTATTTAAATTATTCATGATTGTTCTTAATGATATTGTAAATTTCCAAAGCATATCCCCCCAAAGTCTCAAACCTGATGTGTAGTAAGTCCCATTATCGTTCACTAGTTCTTGATCAATTAAAGCTTAGTAAGATGTTTCTGGGGTTTTTACCCCTATGTAAATTGCCTCTAGAGCCATATCAACTTTTAGTATCTAGATGAGAATGTATTTCTAGGAAAACAATTGATCTATCATTTACCAAAATTCCAGGACATTTTCTTATACCTTAACTCATCCATATACTTATCCTTATATACATCCCTAGAAATATCCTTAGAAATAACCTTAGGGATCACACTAAAGTTTCTCATCCTAGTTTCCAAGTGATGACTAAACCATTCCTTTTATACTAACTATAATGTCCTAGGCTTAACATATATGGATATTACATCAATTTTTTATGAATATTCAGTACATTAAAAATCACATGCCCACAAAACATTATATTTTAGTGTATTTCGAAACTTTAATCATTGTATTCTAACTTGGTAAATGATCATCAATTTTTATCAGAAACATATTCCCATTTAGTACTCATACTTGAAACCTTTATTCATAACATGGGGAAAGTAAACATATGGAAGGGTGAGCTCAGATGATCGGTAAGGGTAAATAAAGGATATACATAAGCATAACATAAACATAAGGGTATGATAACTTGAGAATAAAATCTGAATATCATACACATGAGTCATGGAAAAAATATTAGAAGATCATACGACTTGAATCATAATGGAATTAAGAGTATAATCTATAAGAGCCTAACATAGAAACAAGACATGGAATTGTGGTAGACACATAAACATATGAAATTTTTTCCATAATATTCAATGATCACTTCTATGTATATCTTAGTAGAATTTATTCACTTCCCAAACCATCTTAGTAGTCAAGGTTCACTCCCAAGAATATCTTAGAAGTTAGGGTTCACTACGAAGACCATCTTAGTAGTCAAGGTTCACTCCTAATACCATATTAACAGAATAAGTCCCTTAATGAATTGGTTTCACTCCCCTAATCCATACATTTTTATCTCATGAAATATACATCACTACCTAATTAATTAGAGGGGGATATAGGTCCCACCCACCACATAATGAAATCATACATATCTTTGCTACAAGATCATTTACATTCATCATATAATATCCCATGTATGAAATGGGTATTATAATAATTTCATAATATCATAACCTATTAAACATAGATAGGTTTTATAATAATTTCATCATAGCATAATGCATTAAAATATGTGGGTTTCATAAGAATTTTTTATGGTATAACCTGTAGAAGAAAAATGAGTTTCAAAAACATCATACAATAAAATAATAAACCATTAAAAGAAATAATGTGAATGGTGTCCTTGGATTATATATCTAGTAAATAATAAACTATATAAAATTATTTTATATTAAATAGAGAAATGTTTTGAAAGATCACTTGGAGTTTTTTAAAAGGAAAATAAATTTTCTTTTAAAATCACTTTTATAAAACATTTTTAAAATATTTTTCTAATAAATAAATATTTGAAAATTCATTTAAAAATTTTATTGAGGAAAATAAACTTTCAACTTTGAAAAATTATTCTTAAAACTTAAAATATTTTTAAATCATATTTATTTGAAAATTACTTTGAAAACTTATAGAGGACTATTTTAAAATCATTTAAAACACTTTTTAAATCCTAAAACATTTTCAACATTAGTTTATTTGAAAATGAATTTAAAATAAAAATATTTCAAAAGTATTTAAGAAAACCTATTATTATGTAAATATTCCTTAAAACATATAAAGGAAGATTTAATGAATTTTGTGGTCATGCCAATTTAGAATTTTGTACATGACGTATATGTAAAAACAATGATTTCTTTCATAATGTAAGTAAAAATAAAAATATCCTTGATCCGAAAATAACAAGAAGAATAATTTTAAAACCATTTATTTTCAAGGTAAAACATGGGTAAAAATTTTATTTTTTAAAACATTGGATAGTTTTATAATAATTTTGAAAACATTTTTAGAAAACATAGTTTTGAATAAAAACATATTTCTGACCAAAGAGAGAAATGAAATTGGATTTTCATAAAAATGTTTTCTTAATTATATTAAGTAACAAAGATTTGAAAAATGGTAACATTAAATGAAGATAAAATTAATAACCATAGGATAATAAAATTCAATACTGTTCTCGAGATATGAATCATAATATTTCATCAATGGAATAATAATCATAAATCATCTTGATAAACGATGATATTTTAGCAATAAACTCTTACAACTTTGGTAGCTTGAATCATAATACAAATGAGAGAATAAAATTACATGGAGATTAATTTATCATGAATATAAGGATATTATTGATATAAAATATCAATTGGTCTGTATATACACCCCAAATAATAAAGAGGTTGTGAATAAAGCCTGTGTATCCCGAAAGTAAAAAGTGAGATGAATGTACCTTACCCTATGTCTTGACACTCATTATACTCTGTAAAAACACCTATTTAATAAATATAAGTTTTTTATAAACATATAATAGAACCATATTAAAATATATAATACCATATATTATTTAAAAATGAATTTATTTTACTCGTTAATTAATAAATCGATGCTAAAGTTATGTTTTGGGTATTAACTGCTTTGTTTTTCATACATTTTTTGAATTTTTGTTCTTGTTCCTCTTTCTTTGATCATGATTTCATCCTATATATAATGTCATCTAGGATATAAATATCATATTTATTTAGGGTATATGTATTTATAATAATATATAAAAGATGTAAAAAGGAAATAAAATGCACCATTTATGGAGACGGTAGGTCGTACGTTTGAATGAAAGTTGTCTTGATTTTCTTATCGTATTGAATAAAAGAAAATTAAATGATATATATATATATATATATTAATTTTATAAAAATTATTATTTCATATATATAACATATTTATATTAAACTCATCCTTCATACATTCCATGTAAATTGTGAACGAATAACATTGCTTCGTGAGGCAGTAGTTTTTCGTACACAAGAATGATGTTTTCATGTCCTAAAAAATGAAAAGAATGAATTTATGTTTTATATAATAATTAAATAATAATAATAACATCATAAATTTAATATATATCATATATAAACTATAAATATATCATTATTCAAAACCTTCAAATGTGGTAATGGAAGAATGAGCGATATCTATTTGCGAGGTGGTAGTCCTCCACACACATGAACGATGATTGTGTATCCTATTTTATGGAATTATATAAATTTATAGGTAATAAACTTAACATAAAAAATTATACTTATATTAAAAATATTTTTTTATTATATAAGAATGATATAAAAATAATTTAAAGGGATTTAGGAAGAAATAAAAAAAATGTTGATGAATGTTACCTCTTCTTTGGGTATCTCCTTTTGGTTTGCACTGAAGGAATTCCTTGGTTGGATTTATGAAAAAAGGGATTATTCTATGATTAAGGGAGGGATGTTTTTAATAAATTAAGATAGGTATTTTATGATAAAAAAGTATTGAGAGGTTTTAAATGAGGGCAAGAGGGGATGACCTTTTATAAGTGAGGTAAGTGGACAACTTGTAAATTTTAAAAATATACTATACCAACCACATTTTTCACATATCAGAAGTGTTAAAAATGGATAAAATTATAAATTTATAAATTATAAGGTCTAAATATTGAAATATAATTGTTTTTGGAAAAGTATTGGGTCGTTTTTGAAGCTTATTTTCTATGGTTAACCATTGAGTAATCTTTTTTTACTTTAATTGTTGTAATTAAGTTTAATTTCATTCACTAATAACTTTGGTCAAAAATTATATTGATATTTTTAAAAATTATAAATTTTTATGAAACAAATATGAAATCCATTTTTCCAATTTCAATTCACGGAAGTGTAAAAAATTAATTTAAAATTAGTCCTAAAAACATGTTCAGAAAGAGGGTTTTTAAAGAGAAAATGATCAAAAGCATAAAACATTTTTATATTTAATATCAATATGAAATTTATCTCAATAACCTATATTGGGTAAATAAATGTATTATTGAACAAGATATTATTTAAAACAAAATCAAAAACAAATTTATCTATATAAATAAATTAATTGAAAATCCAGTTTTCAACTAATATTTAGTATTCTTACTATTGAACAAAAAATGATTCTTTTCTAAAAAATAAAAATAATTAATCAAAAGATAAATTTTAAATTTTTATTTCAAAAATAAGTTTTATTTTCTAAAATATAATTTATAAATGTTTAAATGTTATTTTAAAATAAGTTTTCTATTAAAAGGCAGTAAAACTACCTTTTAGAAAAATACATCTTTTTATGCATAAAATTAGATTTATTCTTATCTTCTTCCTAGAAAAAAAATACAATGAATATTAAATATTTCATTTAATATATAATATATATTTCATTAAAATGATTCATTAAAAGTGGATTGTTTAATTTATTGAGATAAAACATGTTAGTGTATAGAAAAAATATATTTTCATAAAAGGAATTTATTTATTTTCAAATAGTTCTTACTCTCTTATATAATAATTTATTTACCAAATAAATTATTTCATAAAAAATCATAAACCAGAGTTTTATAACTTATTTAATAATTTTCACACCAATTATTCTAATAGTTAGGTGATAACTATAATAATATTTTAATACTGTGTCATGTTTTGGTTTAAACTCATTCTGTTGTGTAACGCAAGATAATCTTGGTGTTGCATGTAATGCGATATAAACATGGTATTTCATGTTTCACAAAACAAAACTTAGTGTTGTGTCTACTAAAATATAGACTTAGTTTCACATGTATTGAAATATTTACTTAATTTTTCATATAAAGTAATATTAAATTTTTGTAACATTCAATGAAATCCATTAAAGTATTTTAATTTATCAAAAAAATTAATTAATTCATAAAAACGTGGGGTGTTACTATTTCTCTCATATAATTTCAATGTTTTTATCTTATTTTATAAACTATTATTTTATTTCTTACCATGAATTATGGGCCTAAGGTTCTTTCATTTTATCTGATAGAGTTGTTTTGTGGTTGTTTATATTATCCCTCAATTAGGTTCATTATATTATTGAAAATTAATCCTATTTGATTGATTTATACACATGTTTCTAGTCTTTGACCTAGGGCATACTAAAGGTAGGACATAGGGGTCACCCTTTACTAACCTAGGAGGGGTGCCGATGGAGAGGTTGGGGTGAGGTTGTGACAAATTTCTATCAGAACTTTTGGTTGAGATATACAATGGTTCTTGGTGTTAGACACTGGTAGGCTTGCATGGATTGTTATGAAAATAATATCAGTTGATCTTAGATCATTAAATAATCAAGGGAGACTTGCTAGTATGTTTGATTTTATTTCCCCTTGTGTGTGGACAAAAGGATCTTGTGATTTCAAAATGTTAGAAGTGAATTAAATCTTCTTGTGGGCTAGAGACCTATGATAGGTACTTGAATTTTGTTTTTTTTGGTCTTGTGATCAAATGGGGTAGGTTTGGGAAATTGAAATGAACTTAAATAAAAAATATTAATTAATTTAATGCTACTATTATTAGGTATACTTTTTTTTATTCATTTCAAAAATAGATATTGGTTATCATCCATAATTAGTTTAGTAAGGAGTGGTTCAACAAGATAATTCAATCAATTGACAGAGGATCGATCAGACTAAGGGGGGAAAGTTATGATAGAAGATATTGTGTACTTTCCTGTATCAAATTTTGGAAAAGTTCATGGTAGTAATTTATTATTTAGGAAAAAATAAATGGATGGAGGATCGTGAGATCATATTCAGTTTGATTTGGTCTAGATCTGAGAAATGGGTTTTGTTGGTGATCAACAGGATGTGAGGTGCAACATTATAGTGGTAGATTATGTATCTTGGGGAGTGGGGGGATGCAATTGTGTTTTGAATTTATTCACATTGGTATTTTTATTTAGAGTTACAGTCTTAAATGATGAGGTAGAAAAATATATAGGACCTTATCTCCCTTCATAAAGGGATCCTAAATGTGTGGGTGCTCGAGATCAGGTTTAAGAAGTTCCCATGTTTTCTTCCTGGTCACTTTCCAGATGAGGAGTCTAATGTGTGAAATTTTGAGTTGGAATTTCATCTCGTGATCTAATATGTAGTCACCCCATTTACACTTCCTATGTACTTCAACATGCTGAATAAATAGGAAGTGATTAGGTGAATTTATTAATAAGGTGTATTGGATTGAGAGTGAGGCTAGAAGAGTTTCCTAGGAAGTAAATATTCATGCGGGGGGTGGGGGGTCATGTATGTTAGGTACCACCTACATTATCCTTATATTATCATACTCATCCAAGATCAACCTTTGTTTTGAGTAGAATAAGTAAATAATTAATAAACATACAAATCCCCTAAAAAATAAAGAATAATTTACATGAATGATGATAAATCAAATGGAAATAAAAGAAACATGGAAAAAAAGAATGATGATTTTTAAACATAACTTAGGAATTTTATCACTAAAAATGTAATAATAATCAGTGAAAAAACAATGAAATTAGACCAAGATGGAGGGGTGCATGATAGAGAGAGTTTAAGACAAAAAATGGTAAAAATAGGGTAAATATGGGTTAAGGGTTAGAAGGGAAAAGTATTATTTTTTCCATTTTTAAAGGGTATATGGTTTAGCTACAAGGTTTTCCAAACCCAATTCCAATCATGTGCTTTTTTCTACCCAAAACACTTTACCTCACATGTTTAAGAATATTATTAGAAAAACACGGTGCTAACCATGAGAAATAGATCTATAATTTTGTTAAGGTTCTTGAATAGTTTCCTAATCCTCTTCCCATGGTTTAACAAACTATGTGCCTAAGAACATCGTGCTACATGATTGGGGTTCATGGTTAGAAAAAAATGTGTGCTAACCGTGTGCCTTGTTCTACTTCCCCATAACTTAAAACTCTAATCCCCAAACCCCTGATATGGTCTGGATACATAGTAACCTCTAAAACACCTCAATCAAAACCCAAATTATATAATTTTAGGGATTGTAACCCATGGGACCTCCCTCTAACACTTAGGTTGAAATCCATCCCATCCACCATTTTGAAAAATTAAAATTTCTCTAAATTTCAAACACCCATGTGGAACACTGGGTTATACAACCTCCCCACCATTAAAATTCTCATCCATAATATTTTTATGCGGTTAACAAACCAAATATCCCAACCTAAATCATTCAATGGATACAAAAAATACTAACACATTCCATTTCAATCTCCTAAAATACATCCATGGACCAACTCCATCTTATGGTAGCCAACCCTCTAGAACCCGAGACAATAACCATTGTCAAAATTGAAACTTTAAGGAGGCACTCAACAAATCCCATCTATCCTAAAATAGAAATTTTGTTTTCATATAAACACCCTAAATTCCTATGGTGCTCCCTATTATAATATTCATCTTACAGCTACCAAATTAAAATTCTAGGAACCTTTACCATCATAAAATAAAATTTATAAACCATTCCTACATTATTATGGCACACCCAGTGTGGTTCCAAACTCCCTGCACCTGAGAATACGTGAGAAAACTAGTTGTATTTCAATACCCATCCACATTACTAAAAACCAACTGGGGATGGATTCATAACCACCATATATACACAAGTTAGTAACACATTTCCCCCTACTTGAAAGCTTGGTCTAATTCCCACAACGAAACCCTGTATCCAAGATGATATGTTAGATGTAGTTTAAAAAACCATTCTTCCATTTTCATACATGAACATAAAATGAACCAACCTTGGCCAACATGCCTAAAAAACAATTGGTTCTGACTTTTGTTGTGCTTCCAACTTACCTGACCACAATGACTTCATGCCCCATGAAATCTTATATCCACTTAAAGATGTTCATTGGAATTCATACATGACTCATGATGATATTCCATAGGTACATCCTCAACTTCCTAAACCATCATTAATCACTAATTCAAATCATCACATCTCTGATAAAAGAACCCTCATATCACTTTAACTCCTTCATAAGCCTGGAGTTAGGATTAATTTCAACTTATCATCACCATTACTTTCCCATTTTTCATTCCCTATGTAATCCAAATTTGGACTAATTTTTTACACACTATCATTCTGATTCCATCACAACCACTTTATAATCAACATCAAATTCCTACAACCCTTCTAGCATAAGGGTCACACACCTATGACTGATACATGACTCACCGCTATATAAGTGTCCTTTTCGTCACTTTACTTGAGAAATTTTCAATCACCATGGACCATTATATTTACATAATCACACTCAAAAATTGAATTTGTGTTTCAATCTCTTGCCTATGTGAAAAATGAAATACCCAATACTACCTGTTCTAAGCTTTTAAGGACGATACCCATGGAATTTGATGATGTTCGGTCCATAATGAGGATTTCACCCTCTAATAGATAATGGTGAAATCCCCACAATAATAATTCACTTAAAATAATCCTTTAGAATAACCTTTATGGTTCATAATGAAACAATTCATGCCACTCAACCCCATCCACAATCAATACACCAATTATCCCTAACACCACCAATTGAGGCAAACTCAAGTTTCTTAAAACCATCAATGATGTCACTACACTCCAATCCATCAATAATGTCACCCCTCACTATAGGGACATCTCAAAACCCAACCAAGTGCATAAAACCTCCCTTCCCTGAAGTATTTCATCAACTCACAATCACCTCGACTCTAGAGGGACTCTTTTAACAAAACCCACTACCTCCCTATGGTTCCCATCTAAGATGTCATGAATTAATTCTCCTCGTGACATTACTACCACCACATTGATCAAGATTCCTCAAGCCCTAAAAAATATTCCATGGAGATATATACTATCTTAAATTCCATTTTATGTCATAATAGGCCCCCAAATAGATAGAATATATGACCTTGGTGTCACCAAAATCAGTGGGTTCTCACTCCTGAGTCACTGAATCAAAAATCCCAAATGAAAAAACGTATCACCAGTATATGCTTACCACCTCAATATCATAAATCCCTCAGGGTCACGATCCCATGTGACCATTATGAAACCTGACCCAAGATCCCATGACTTGTTCATCAGTTATTCTAGTCTCACACGCCCACTCAATAATCTGACAATGCTTTCAGGCCTATCTGTCTCACCAGACTCAAGGCATTATTGATGCTTCCATCCAACAAAATTGAAAATCCTCACATGTACGGTCTAATTTCATAACCCCCATCAACTTGAAGTTATTCCAAAATAATAAATTTCTTCCCAAAATTTATCATCCCTAGACCAAACCACCTAGGGTCAACACTGAACATCACATCGAGATAGTGGTAGAAAAACACGGTTAGGCATACGAAATATCCTTCCCTTATAAAAACCATCTTTAAACTAAAAAATGATAAATCAGGTTCTTCTCTTAAAAAAACCAAAGGCATAACCATTCCTTACCAAACTTTTGATATCACCTATCATGAATCAATTCCACATGCCAAAGAATCTTTTCGATCGCCACATATCTTGAATATCCATAACACCAGGATATCCCCTCCCATTGTCATCCTAACATATCAAAAATGACAACCTAATACCACAACACAATTCATAATTAAAGAATAATTGGTATCTCACCCCTGTCCCCTTAGGTTATATCTCACATAAGCTATGGATCACCAGAAGTAATGCTACCCCTGTTCTAAAACACACGACACCCAATGCGCCAATGTCGACAGTTAAATTTAGATACCAAAATTTTATAGATACATAACCACTATAAAATACACTAAAAACCAAAAAAAACCACTCTGGGGTCCAACAAAAAACTTGCAAGGGTCACAAGAAACCATGATATAAAGAAAAATCTAAAAACCACAATCTCACAACGAAAAATGAAGTCACAATATGAAAAATCCCATTATCTAGAAAATCCAAACACATTAAGGCCCCACAATCCATAATAAAGTGTCTCACCACCCGAGAACTCTCTCTAGCCCAACCACCCATACAATGGTTTGGGTCACATCATAATGTATACTCATCAATAAAGACAATAATTATTCCATCATTTCTTATTTTACTTTAATTAAAATATCAGTAATTTAATACCAATGATTTATATTTTAAAATATTCCATTACCCATATTTTTAAAATTGTCATTATTTATTAAAATTATTATTCCATGGTTTGTTTATTTAGAATAAAATTCACATGTCATAGAGGAAAAAATATTATAAGTTTCTTACTAGAATTTTATTTGAACAAAACCATTTCATTATAACTCATTTATGTCTTCCTATTAACTTGAAGTCACATGAGGAGTTGGTCAAGTATAATTCTACCATATAATTTTATGTAAACTATAAAAATTTATAAAAAACATTTAATAAAAACTTATCTCAATAATTTAAAACCATAGTTAGATATAAATTACAAGAATAAATAATCCATAAGATGTATATAAAACACTAGCACATGTTAATCCCATGAAATATCAATCACATGAAACGCATAGATGACATCCAATCCTATATTTCTATAGTTATGAATTAACACACATACCCTCATTACCTTCAATTAAAATAGTAAAAATACCACAAATTAATAACATCACATCCATGTGTAAAAATGAAGGTGGTAATTAGTTAACTATAGAAGCGCAATGTAATGATAACAATTCCCACCCCAATCAACATGGATTTCACACCATGTGTGGGTTTTAAACACCCATGAAAGATCTCATTACCATGATTTGAAATCATCATAGTATCATGTATACCTATCCCAAATCACAAGAAAAAATAAAAATATACTCTAACACCACTTTGTAATGTCCTGACCTAGTTCACCCTATAAACAGTAACTGAACTAATTCGTTATAAGACCTAAAACGTACCTCCAAATAATATAGACTCTTTCAAATAGATGTTAGGGCATATAAAGTCACTATGGGGAGACTATTACCTTATATTAGAATATGATAATGACAATAATAAAATTAACTAATAATACCCAGATACACATCTCAATAGTGAAAGCACCAATAAAATAAATGCAATATTAAATTTAATAATAATGAATGTATCACACATAAATATGAGATCCCCCATGTTTGGATCAAATATAATTATTAATAAAATAAGTAAATTAAACTAAAGATAATAACCTATCCACAACTATCCTTGAGTCCCAACCTATTTAATCATGCATACCCGACCTAGAAGGTCGAGCAAACAATTAATAAATGTTTGGAAATTCGCTATACCTAACCCCACAGTAAATAAAAGTGTCTGATTGAGTACCCAAATTCCATTGAGGCCCAAGTATGGTGTGAGAATAAATTAGTAGTCCACTTCCAATGGAATCACTAAAATAAGATGTATGATAAACAGAACAAGAAATTTTTTTGTAAAATAAATAAATTTGTAGTTAAGCAATTAAATAATTTCAACTGCATTCGAAAATAATCACCAAACCTTGGGATCTTTGGTGGCACCCAATATTGGTGTATAATTGCTTTAGTTAGTGTCAGGGTGTCTCTATAATATCACATGGACCTTCAAAACCCTAACATCAAAAACCACGCTTATGTTGTTTTCTATATAGTACGACAAATTTCCACTTATGGAATATTCCTAGTTATCTTGATCCTCCACTCAAGGAGTATTTATTATTCTTCACATACCACCCATATGGGTTTTTTTATAGTTATCATAAACATCTACAAAGGCAGTATTCTCAATTATCACAGACCTACACTTTGGGAGTATTCAATATTCATGATAATACACCCCTATGGTTATTTTTTCAATTATCATAGACCTCTCCCTTTATAGTAATTTTTTTATAATTATAACATATCACCTATATGGGTATTTTATAATACCATTTATATCATAACAATGCTTATGGGAATATACAATTCCAAAAAAAACTTACACCCCCTATGATAATTCTATATATTAATAAAAATGATTAACCTAAATTGTAAATATTAATCATTTATTAAAAAAAATAATGAGGTATCACAATTGTTTATATCAATTTACAAATATAAGCTCATTCATAATCATAATTATTTGAAAAATTACCATCCTTTTCATTTATGGTTCAATAATTTAAAATACCCCCCAAGGGACACCCTTACAAACTTTAGTTTCCACTTAATTTACAATGAATACATCCCATTATAAGGAATATTCCAAATTTAAATTTACAATTATACCACCACCATCCTAGTTCTATTTTTGAAAAAACATTACAAGGCCACAAACTTGTCTAAGGAATTACAATTGAATCACCCTTCCATTTCAAAATGAATTAGTATACTTCCACTTAGATTTATAATATCAAGTATTATGAAATCCCATTTCATAATCATTGATTAAAATCATATCATCCTTTTTAATTAGTTAGATTACATCTCATAACTTAGGAAATGTCGGGAAAATTCCATGGTAAATTGCAATACAGAGGCATTCTACCAGGATCAACCTTATTCTAAAGTTCAAGGAACATCTTAGGGGTGTTCACCTAAGAAAAAAACACATATTAAAATTTTAATTTTAAATTAATTTGATGATAATAAAGGACAACATGACCATATTTTAAACACACTTTCAATTGTTGTAAAAATATGTGAAAAATTTAGGGAGCACTAACCTTAGCTTTATAGAAGTTCTGTAATTTGGTATCAGCCCCTAGTTTAAGTAGAAAGAATAGAAAATGATGTTCTAGAAAAATTGAAAAAAATGGTATATCCCACATGAACCATGAGAACTCAAAGGGTAGAAAAATAAGTCAGAAAAGGGAGGAAGTGGTCTCTAATAATTACCTCAGGCATTTGATCACCTCAAACAAAAGATGAATTGTCCAAGAAATAAAGGATTTCCACCAAGATGGAGAATATAATGTAGGGTCACATGTTGGAGTTATTTTTGGACATGAAATGGAAAAAAATAAGGTATAGAAGGGTTATGGGTTATAAGGGGAGATAGTCATTTTTTTACTTTTTAAAGGGTGCATGGTTTGGCTGCACCACACACTAACCATGTGGTCCCCTATTCCTAAGATACTTAACTTCACATGGTTATGAGAACGATCATAAAAACTATAAACTAACCATGAAAAATATATCTGTAATTTATTATAGGTGTTTTCATGGATTCTTTTCCTACTTCACACAATATTACCAAAATTGCGCATAAGAATTTTAGGATACACAATAGTGGTGCATGTTTAGAAAAAAATCATTCACAAATAGTGACCCATATTTTTCTTCCCCAAAACATGAAACTCCAATCCCAAAACCCATTGTTTGATCCCAAGACATCTAAACCCTCTAAAAAACATTATTTCAAAACTAAATTAGGCCCTTTTATGGGTTCTAACCCGTAGGACTCCACTATGAAGACAAATTTGAAAACTATCCTGTCCACCAATTTGAAAAATCAAAATTTCTATAAATTTAAGATTCCCATATGGAACAAGGTTTCTTATAAAAATACTTTAAAAAATTAATCCATGTAAAACATCATTTATAATCAATTTAAGAACTAATTCTTTTTTTGTTTATTTTATTTTTGGAAAATCCACAACACCCATTTTTATTTTAAAATCATTCTTTGAGAAACAACATTTTACCCTTATCAAGATCCAAAATGGGTCAAATGCCTCTATTTAGAAAACTTAATTTAAAACAATGAATAAAAGAATTTTTAAAACCATTTGGTACACAAAAATAACTTTTGAAATTTGAAAACTTTGAAAAAATCCATTATGAAAAGTTGGAATAGTATGTAAAACACTTAGAAATCCAAATTCTTTACCAACTTTAAGTATAATTTGATATAAGAACGATTTCAAAAATTATAAGCACTCAATTAAATAAAAATTAAAGTAAATTCATAAAAATATCATCAAACTAAGTGGAATCAAGTTGAAATGGACCACCTTTAATGGTGAAGCTCAACCAAGACAAAGGGATCCCTCTATAAGCCATAAACACCCAAAATACCCAAATTAGAACCATTGTGAACCCTAATATCATCCATTACATCCATAGAGTTTATGAGAGACTAAAAAAACAAATATAAATATGTTCAGGGAAGAGGATAGGGGAAATTTAAAAGAAAATAATAGTTTACCTTGAGATATTTCATTAAATTAGTAGAGAATTAGCTCAAAAGAAAAAAGAAGGGAGGATAAGAGATCCTTAGGTCACTCCTAATATTAGATGAATGGAATAAGGGATGAATAGTGTATGAAATCCTAAATTTGAAAAGGGATAATTATAGTAATTTTATGTTTTTAGGAATCTAGGCGAGAAACATGATTTAGCTGCATATTTTTCCAAATCATGTGCTAATCATGCATGATCCACTGGAAGGAACTTGCACGACTCACATGGTAATTCCACATGATTCACTAAAACTATGTTCCAATCATGAAAACCTAATTACTAAATACTATGACACTATATATAAGTAACTCACACGGTTTCCACTAATCATGTGGAATCCATGTAATATAGAAAAAATAATAAAAAACAAAAAATTTCTAGGCTGAAACTCCCAAATAATTTAATTACCCCAAAATCATATAAATTGATACACAATAGTTTCATGGGTTGTCACAATTTTCCCAACCATTAAACTTTATATCCTAAAAAATAATTTAATAAACATATAAGTAAGGAAATAACAAAAATATCCATAGCTACATAAGAGGTGGGAGGGGATGGGTATGTTTCATGTGGTCTAGTGAGAATAGAACACCAGAAAAAACACACAAATCCAAAAATACATGGATTAAATCCTAAAAAATAATCAAATATATATAAGAATAATATAACCCATAAGCACCAGACAAATCTATCTAGGAATATAGAGACCTCTTTTAGGTCTCCCTTCCATTTAGAATTCCTAAAAAATAAAGAGATATGGGATAAAAAACCCTAGATGGAAACACTACCAATAAAAAATTATATAACCAACAACCAAATGCAAATAATAATCCTCCAAAACCAATAATAATTATCTAATAATTTAACTCATATCCTCAAAGTTAGTAAATGTCTAATTGATCACATGGTAAAAACACCTAATCCACTACATACCATATCACCAAAAAGAGAAGGATACCTAAGTGATCAAAATGTTTTCATATTTTAATGGATTTATAAATATAAGTTAACCCCATAATTAATTAAAATACTAGGTAGTTAATACATTACATTGATGTTTATAATACTATAATTATTTTTAATAAATGGATTCAAACATAAAATTTAGTGTTTTATTCACTCTTGGATTTAACGAAATCCACACAATAATTATTAATTTAGGAATTTAATTTTTAAAAATATTTTAATCTAAATTTCAATGATTTTATTCAATTTTATGTTGATTTATCCTACATTTAATTCAGTTTTTAATTGTAATAGCTAGGAAAATGACAAAGGCAAGTGATTATGTGACTTTACTTCATACGATCAATCGAATTACTATGCACACCAACCTACCATAGCTATATAAGATATTAAATATCTTTCCACTGACCTCATGAATCCAAATCATGGTTTACTATATAATCAATCATATAAATACCTCTGAAGTGACCATAAAGACCCTAATTAGCTATAATACAAAGGTTGAACTAGTAGTGTGGTCAGTGCACTGACTATTACTGTAGTCTACCATAGACTCCTACTATAAGTGAACATGGAAAAGTTTTCATGTGGAATTGGCCATGGATTCATTGAATTAAGGTGATCCATCATACCATGGGCTATACAGTTCAATATACTTTATAGAATATGAGTGACCATGGGGAGGAAGTTGACCAATCATGGATATTTAAAAGTAAACATGAAGCACCGATCAACCATGGAACCTCAGATTGAGGATAAATCAAATAGAATAGAATAACAAAAGTATAAGGCTAAATGAAATTAAGATAATATTGAGGGTTATAATCCCAACTGAGGAACCTGACACTGATGTAGTTGGTCTAGAACTATGTAGGCTTTTTTTTCTATGTTCTTAAGAGCCCAAACTCAGATAAAGAGATTCAAATAATCAAAACCAGATATCAAAGCTGAGAATAAAGACAATAACTAGTGGTTTATGAGATTATAGATGCTCATATATGAGTTTTTACTAATTAAAGATAGAATAAAATCTGTGAAAAAGTGATGGTCACTAAGATTAACCATGAATCAAGAAGAATGGAACCCAATATTTGGAGTGAGGCTGAGATAAATCAACTGATGAATAATGAAGCTTTCATGAGATGTGATTTTGAGTGTGTCAATTATGAATATGTTTTGTGTCATTAATATTACTATAAATCTAATTAAATAAAAGAGATAGTTAGACCAATGATTAAATACAAATACAAGAAAGAGGTTCTGAAATGATCAAATGAATTTGAGAATGGGTCTTTGGTCTATAATATTTCTGGTTATAGGAATTTCTTGTTGATGATTCCTATACAGGTTAACAATGAGTAATATTATTGGGACTCATTCATCTCAAATGAAATTAAAATGGGTATAATGAACACTACACACGATGTGTTCAATTATAATCTTATATGATATGAGACCTTATCATACATGGAAACAATTCAAAGGATCTCTTGAGACCTAATCAGTTTACTCAACATCGAGATTTCCCTGCTATGATGAGAATCTCACACTCTAGTAGCCATTCTCCTTTACATATGAATCATCATAAATTCACATCCTATTTCAAAACCACATGACCATGTCCTCCTTATAGATCAACTCAAACACCACATACACACATTAAACTAGTCTTGATGTATACCACAAAAAAAGATTAGATTGATATCGTTGTTAAATCCTGACCCATGCAGCATACCAAATAAAACCATGGATACCCTATTGATGTCTAGGTTTACTCTACTAGCTAGTTTGAGATCCATTTACGAATTAGGAAGACTATGCTTGTCCAATAAAATCCAATAAGCCTACTAGGATTGAGATGGATCAATCCTGCAATAAATCTTGTGCAGAAATCATCCAAAAATAGAACGAATATCACTATTCCAAAACACTCTCCTCTCAATAGAAAACCCAATTCCATTACTAATATATTTATTCAGGTTCAAAATATAATTTTTTGAGGGCCTCATGACATGCCTCTCATCAAAACCTTAATAAAAAACATACCACAATGAGAGAAGAAAAGGGGTATATCCTTTGGATAGAAAATTGAGTTAAATGGAAGACCTTGACCTCATAAATGATCATTATTTCACGATGAACATCAAAATTTACATACCAAATCTACATAGTCTATAATCACATTTGTTTCCATGTCTATCCTAGTCACTCAAAACACACATCCAAGGCCTTCCCAAGTCTAATCCATTTAACTCAAACCATCAAAAATATCACAAACAAATCCTCAATTGTGTGTACTAGATACCCATGCACTAGTTTCCTATCTGCGAGGATCAATAATTACCTTATTGTGTAGTGAATAATCGACCCTATGACAACCCAACACATCTTTTATCCTAATTTACCACTAGTCCTGAATCACACACACAATCCCTAGAGACAAGAAACAAGTTCATGAACATCAAGGACACAAAATTTGTAATGATTTCACACTTATAATAATAATAATAAAACAAATAGAAAAATATTTATCAAGATTCCAGCTTATGGTGTCCATAACTTGGACCTCCATGAAAATAAAAATTAAATAAACTATTTATATAACGACCCATACTTTACATACATTGTTAATACTTCAAAATTGAAGCACACTTATTACAACATATGACAAAACCACAAAGGACCGTATAGGTATAGTGTCTTTAGAAACTGGGAAACATAAACAACTGGTTCATAAATCTTCTACAGTGTCTCCCATTTATTTCATCATATCTAGGGTCCCTTTTAGCATATTCTACTTAATATCCATCTTCCTGACCTGGGGAAAAGAAAACATAAAAGGGTGAGCTCAAATGCTCAGCAAGGGCAAATAAAGGAAATAAAAATCATATCATATCTTTTTGAAAATCAAAACCTGCAAAAGAGATCATAATATCTTATCATGGAATAAATCATAGAAGTGAAAATGAGATCCCCATAATCATAACATAAGACTTGAAACTTTGTGGCATGCACACATAATCATGGAAAATAATTTCTTGTTAGTCATGACTCATCTCCAAGACTATCTTAGTGGACAAAGTCCCTTTCTGAACCGAGTTCACTCCTCGTTTCAGTCCTGTATCACTGAACCGAAATAACCTTCCGTTCCAGCCATGTCTATCTCATGAGATATAAAATCTTTACCCAATGCATTGGAGGGAGATATAGGTCCCACCCATCTTATAATGAATCCTTTCTTATGTGTGCCACATAATCATAAAACATACATCATCGCATAACACATGAAACAAAAATGGGATTCTTGAAACATCATGACATCATAAATCAATTCATATAAGATAAAGGAATTCATAAAAATAATTCCATCACAACATGATCAAATCAATGTAATAATAGGGATAAAAACAGAACCCTTTATTATTTTAGATGGAAAATAATTTTGATAAAACACTTGAACTCCATTCTTGAGGAAAATATCCTTTCATCTTCAAAAACACTTTTCCTTTCATAACATGTCATACAACTTTAAAATAAAAGAAGTTGATTAAAAATAAACTTGAAAACTTGTAAAGGAAGCTTCTTGGAAACAATGTTTTAAAAATCCATTCATGCCGTATAAGTTAAAAAAAACATTCTTCGTACTTTTGTCGGAAAAGTCAAAAAGTACCTCGTACGGAAAAAACGACAAAATATTCCTTTCATATTCTTTACTAAAAACTCACCTAAGGGTAAAATTGGATTTAAACTATTGCAAGTGGATGGAAACAATATTTCATATTGAGGGAACATGGATGTGGATGATAAAATACACCCCAGTAAATACTTACGAATAAACAATCTCGGATAAAAATGAGATTGTGATATTTCCCTTACCTTAGGTCCGATTAGCTTTGTACGTGTCCGAAGCTCCTGTATAATGGTTTAAATAATGTTATTGAATTATTCCAGAATCATACATATTTATATGATATCATATATGGTCATATTATTAGCTTCTTGTTAGTAATATTTCATTGTTACTTGTTACTCGGGTCTTTATAACTTTTTGTTCTTATGCGTGTTTTGTCGAATAAATTCTTATTCTTATCTTTAGGTTATAGATAATTCATTTCCAGAATGGTATTAGTGTATTATATACCATATTCATTCATTCAATTCATTTATATAATCATTATGAAATGAAGATCATGTAGAACGAGTCGCATCACATCGTGGAGACGGTATTCCGTACGTACGCACGAGTGATGATATCATTCCTATGATCGTGGAATTGTATTGGAGTATATATATATTATTTCAGTATCAATATTACTTCATAATAATCATATTTAGTTACTCATTACACCATTATAACCATCCTTGTAAGGTGATGGTGGAAAATAGATTACACCACGGCGTGGAGACGGTATTACGTACGTACGCACGCGTGGTGATTTCATTTTTCCGTAGGATGGATAGAAGGTGAATTAGGGTTGTTTCATATTTATAATAACATATCAGTATGTAAGTAATACTGATGTTATTACTTTATCATGAAACAACTAAAGAAGAAGAAGTTGAAGAAGAAAGAAATTGAAAAGATCGGTAATGGATATTACCTCTTCTTTGGAACGCTTCTTTGAATCCTCCACATAAGGAACTAAGATTGGTCTTTGGAGAAGACCAGGACCTCTAGGATTATTCTAGGGAAGTGGAGAGGAGAAAATGGCAGGGGTTGGCCGAGCTTGAGTGCTCAATTTGGTGTGAGGAGGAGGGGGAGGAGGTTCCCTTTTATAAGGGAGGAGAGGGGCACCTTAGGAATATCTCAAAATATTATTTTATATTAAAGTCAAAATCGGTTTATAATGGTTCCAAAGGGTCTTATTTCGAAGCTAAAGTGGGGAAGGGTCGAAATCCTATCATCCAATAGGATTTAGACAAGTTTAGGGTATTATTGTAACCTTATCAATTAGATATAACTCTAAGTTAAATAATTTAACTTTTACCATGTCTTTTTGTTTTCTTTCACTATATGGTTAATAAACTTACTATAACATGCCAAACGAACCCCAAATTGTTTATTATTAAAATATATATCCTTATATAAGTCATTTGGCCAAACCTTAGATTTTTAGGAATAAAATAACAATTAATAATATAATATTTGATTTAAAAACTATTTTGTGTCAATTTTGACACTATTTGATATATGATTTTTGTGAAAGTCATAAAAGAATTATATGTTCGAACCAAGTTGATTAAATCAACATTAATATATAATAGTAACCTATAAAATTAGTTGAATTCATAAAATGTCTCAAATTACATTTATTTTGGTGTTTATAACATCAATTATGTCAATATTTCATTAATAAGATAATTACTACATCATCTTTGTGTCATAAATAAATTACATTATTTGATGTCTAAAAATTAAAAATAAAATATAATAATGTAGGAAATCTTTTTAGCTTTCTAATGAATATTTACAATTGAATTTATCTTATGTATAACCCCATATTAAAAATGATTTACTTATTAAACTTTGATTTTAACTATTTTAACCCTTCTTTAAATAAATTAATAATAAATGTCCTAATCTAATCCAAGTGTGCCTAAATGGTCATATTTTATTCCTAAGTTTGTTTTTGGTCGAATTACACTTGTCCAATAGAATTAGGACATGTGTTAGGGTAATATTAATATCATATTTACCCTTAGTTACCCTATTTACTATTAACCGCGGTAAAAAAAGTAAAAAGTTACTATTCACCAAAAATTTATTTTCATCTCAATGAACCACATTTTAGTCCTTGATATTAACCGTGTCTCTCGGATTTTCGAAATTCCAATCACAGAAGCGGTAAAATTAAGTTTTATGCAAAATTCAGTTTTTAACCTACCACTTAGTGGTTTCACTATTCATCAAAAATTGAATGTTTTCAGAAAAATACCAAAATTTCACCCTAGGCTAATTTCGATATTCTGAGTCCAAAAATGAAGTCCATTTTGAAAAATAAAATTTATAAAATTCCAAAAAGTGGTTATTACTATTCATAACGGCTAGTTTTAATAGCATAATGTTGTTTAGTGAAACTCGGTATTGCGTACGACGCAAGCTATCGAGGAAGGTCACGATTGCGTGTAAAGCAAGCCAAGAAAGTGTTGTATAGAAAAAGATTCCTTTGATGATTTATATAACATAAAAGTCTCGGGTGTTACATTCTACCCCCCTTAAAAAGAATTTCTCCCTCGAAATTCGTCACTTTGTAACAAACAGATGAGGATACTTCTCCCTCATCTTATCCTCAAGCTCCCATGTAGCTTCTTCAAGTTGGTGGTTCCTCCATAAAACTTTCACCAAGCGAGTGGTCTTGTTTCGTAGGACTTTTTCGCTACGATCCAGAATCTCTATTGGCTGTTCTTCATAAGAAAGATCTTGCTCCAGCGGTACAACTTCTGAGCTGAGTACATGTGAAGGATCTGGTATGTACTTTCTCAGGAGAGATACATGGAACACATCGTGAACTTGAGAGAGATTCGGTGGAAGCGCCAATCGGTAAGATACCTTCCCAACACGATCCAGTTTTTCGAAAGGACCGATATATCTAGGGCTCAACTTCCCCTTCTTCCCAAATCTCATAACCCTCTTCCAGGGAGATATTTGTAAGAACACTTTATCGCCCACTTCAAACTCTAGGTCTTTTCTTCGGTTGTCGGCATAACTTTTCTGTCGACTCTGAGCTGCTCTTATGTGTTGTTGAATAGATCTGACCTTTTCTGCCATTTCATCAACGAGATCAGGTCCTAATAGCTTTCTTTCCCCAGCTTCATCCCAGCAAGTTGGAGTCCTGCATTTCTTTCCATAGAGAGCTTCATAAGGAGCCATCTGAATACTGGAGTGAAAGCTATTATTATAAGAAAATTCCACCAAAGGTAGGTGTTGATCCCAACCTCCTTTGAAATCCATAGAGCAAGCTCTCAACATATCTTCTAGGGTTTGAATTGTTCTCTCAGACTGACCGTCTGTCTGGGGATGATAAGCAGTGCTGAAACTCAACTCTGTATCCAGAGTATGCTGAAGACTTCGCCAGAACTTCGAGGTAAATCTCGGATCTCGATCAGATATAATAGAAAGTGGTACTCCATGAAATCTTACCACTTCTTTTACATATATCCTGGCAAGCTGATCTAGAGAGAAATCCTCTCTAATAGGAATGAAGTGTGCAGACTTTGTGAGACGATCAACTATGACCCAGATAGCATTATTGCCTTTGGATGTTTTAGGAAGTCCTGTGACAAAGTCCATAGTGATGTTTTCCCATTTCCATTCGGGTATGGGTAATAGTTGTAACATCCCCTTAGACTTCTGTCTCTCAGCTTTAACTTGTTGACAAACCAAGCATCGAGAGACATATTCAGCAACATCTCTTTTCATGCCATCCCACCAGAAGTACTCTTTCAGGTCCCTATACATCTTCGTGCTTCTAGGATGAATAGAGAATGAAGAACTATGAGCCTCATCCAGCAGCTCTTTCTTTAATTCTGGGATGGGAGGAACACAAACCCGATTCCTGAACTTTATTATCCCATCACAATCAAGGTTGAATTCAGGAACATTTCTCACCTTCTTTTGTAACTCGACATCTTCTTTCTGTGCCTCTTTAATCTTCACATGTATAGATGGTTGAACATTCATTTGAGAAAGATAAGATTTTTCCCCTTCCATTATAATTCCAAGATCCATCCTTTGTAAATCCATATATATTGGATCTTTTGTGATCCTCATCATGGATAAACTAGCATGGTCTTGTCGACTTAATGCATCTGCCACCTTGTTTGCTTTCCCAGGGTGGTAATGGATTGAGCAGTCATAATCCTTAATCAGCTCCAACCATCTTCTTTGACGCATATTCAACTCCTTTTGTGTGAAAATATACATTAAACTTTTATAATCAGTATAAATATCACACCTTTCACCATAAAGGTAATGCCTCCAAATCTTTAATGCAAAGATTACCGCAGCCAACTCCAAATCATGTGTTGGGTAATTTTGTTCATGGATTTTCAACTGTCGTGAGGCATAAGCTATCACCATATCATTTTGCATAAGAACACACCCCAATCCCTTCTTGGATGCATCACTGTAGATCACAAACCTTTCTCCACTACAAGGCAGTGTGAGCACAGGTGCACTGGATAACCTTCTTTTCAACTCCTTGAAATTCTCTTCACATTCCTCTGTCCAGACAAACTTAACTCCTTTCCGAGTCAACTTGGTGAGTGGATTAGATAACCGTGAAAAATCTTTTACAAAACGTCGATAATATCCATCCAAACCAAGAAAGCTTCGGATCTCAGTTACTGTTGTTGGTCTCGACCATCTTTCGATAACCTCTGTTTTTGCTGGATCCACAGATATCCCCTCTTTTGAGATTATGTGACCCAAAAATGCAACTTTTTGAAGCCAAAATTCACACTTGGTAAATTTGGCATAAAGATTCTCCTTTCTCAGGGTCTTCAATATAATTCTCAAGTGATCTTCATGTTCTTCCTTGCTCTTTGAATAGACAAGAATATCGTCTATAAAGACTACCACAAATTGATCAAGATATTCTCTAAAGACTCTATTCATTAGATCCATGAAGATAGAAGGGGCATTAGTAAGACCAAATGGCATCACTATAAATTCATAGTGTCCATACCTTGTACGGAAAGCCGTCTTTGGTATATCCTCCCTTTTGACCCTTAATTGATGATACCCTGAACGAAGATCAATCTTGGAAAAGTATTGAGCTCCGCGTAGTTGGTCAAATAAGTCATCAATGCGTGGGAGAGGATATTTGTTCTTGATAGTGATCTTGTTAAGTTCTCGATAATCAATGCAGAGTCTCATTGATCCATCTTTCTTCTTAACAAATAGAACAGGTGCTCCCCAAGGTGACGCACTAGGGCGTATGAATCCCTTATCAAGATTCTCTTGGAGTTGCTTCTTCAATTCCTGCAACTCAATTGGGGCCATTCTATAAGGTGTCTTTGAAATAGGCAAAGCACCCGGTACGAGTTCTATTGAAAACTCAACTTCACGATTTGGTGGAAGACCCGGTAATTCCTCCGGAAAGACATCATCAAACTCCCTTACAATGGGCATATTCTTAATCGTGAGTTTCTCACCAACCATTTGAGATAAATAACCTTCATTTAGTGGGATCAATACCCATAAGATGGAAGAAATTTCCACTGGAAGGTTATGTTCATCCTTGCATTGGTATACGATCGTAGATTGATCTGGAGTATGAAATGTGACTTCCCTTCTTTGGCAATTGATATGAGCTCCATGTAGAGAAAGCCAATCCATGCCAAGAATCACATCAAATTCCACTAAAGGAAGGATCACAAGATTTGCAGGAAGCACTTTCCCACAAACTTCGATCGGAGAAGAATTATAAACTTTTGATGCGATTGATGTGCCATTAGGTGTTGTCACAGCTAACTCAACATCTAATTGTTGAGGTAGTACGGTGATACCCTTAGAAAAGTCTTCAGAAATAAAAGAGTGGGTGGATCCATAATCAAATAAAACATTTGCTACTTTAGAGTGGATGGTAAGTGTACCTTTCACCACATCATTATCGTACTCCACATCGCTGATAGAAATTGCATGTGACTTTCCTTTGTCTTTAGCTTTAAGAGTTTGTTGACGTCGACCATCATCATCAACCCTTGGATTTGGGCATTGATTGGCATAATGCCCCATCTCCTTGCACTTGAAACATTGAAGTGTTGTAGGTTCATTCTGTGTATCCCTTCCTTTGTTTGCGTCATTAGACATCTTCTTCCCATTATCACGGCATTCAAATGCCCGATGACCTTCCTTTCCACATTTAAAACATTTACTTGTCCCTTTAAGACAACTCCCTCCATGTTTCTTTCCACACTTTGAGCATAAGGAAAATCTCATCTTCTTTTCTGTGTGCTCTTTAGATTTTTCTTTGAATTCCATCTTCCTCTTCTTATCAAACCCATGTGACTGATGGGTTACTCCAATCTCCATCTCGACTTTGAGAGCACATCGAACAATTTCCTCGTAGCTATTGAAGTCTCTTATGGCTAACGCCCTTCGAAGACTTGGTTTTAAGCCACTAAAGAATCGATCGATCTTACTCTCAGGTTGGATAATAATACCAGAAGCGTACCTTGCCAGTCTTGTAAAATTTGCTTCATAGGTACCAACAGATTCATCATCCCTTTGCTTCAGTTCAAGAAACTCTTTCTCCATATTTGTTCGGAGAATACGAGGGAAGTACTTATTGAAAAATAAGTTCTTGAACTCATCCCATTCCATAGACTCAATTTCATCCCTTTGCCTCGTATTCTTAACAAGATTCCACCATTGATCAGCATCTCCTTCCAAACGATACACTGCTAGGATGACTTTATCATGTTCAGAACATTGAAGAACTGAAAATATCTTTTCAGTAGTACTAATCCATTGTTCAGCAACTAATGAATCAGTAGACCCGCTGAAAGAAGGTGGACGCTGCCTCATGAAGGATTCAACAGAATGTTGCTCCCTCCTTTGCTCGTTTGGAAATCCTGCATGATTCATAGCTTGAGAAAGTTGTGTGAGCATGGCTACAAGATTTTGCATTCCAGCTCCCATATCGTTTGGTTGCTCAGGGGGACAATCATTGCATTGCCCATCACATTCCGCATTAACACGGTTCCTTCGGGTTCCAGCCATTGACTAAAACCAAGAAGAATAGTGTGAGCAACACTAATTATAATAGGAAACCACATAATTCAAGAATAAAATTTTCATGCTTATGGTCTTATCCTAGGTTATTCAAGGCCATTTCTAAAACACTAAGATTGTGTACTATTCTTAGACTTATCCTTAGGGTTCTTACTAAGGCTTTCACATCCTAGTTTCCAAAGGTTGACTATACCTTTCCTCTGATACCAACTATAACAACCCATACTTTACATACATTGTTAATACTTCAAAATTGAAGCACACTTATTACAACATATGACAAAACCACAAAGGACCGTATAGGTATAGTGTCTTTGGAAACTGGGAAACATAAACAACTGGTTCATAAATCTTCTACAGTGTCTCCCATTTATTTCATCATATCTAGGGTCCCTTTTAGCATATTCTACTTAATATCCATCTTCCTGACCTGGGGAAAAGAAAACATAAAAGGGTGATCTCAAATGCTCAGCAAGGGCAAATAAAGGAAATAAAAATCATATCATATCTTTTTGAAAATCAAAACCTGCAAAAGAGATCATAATATCTTATCATGGAATAAATCATAGAAGTGAAAATGAGATCCCCATAATCATAACATAAGACTTGAAACTTTGTGGCATGCACACATAATCATGGAAAATCATTTCTTGTTAGTCATGACTCATCGCCAAGACTATCTTAGTGGACAAAGTCCCTTTCTGAACCGAGTTCACTCCTCGTTTCAGTCCTGTATCACTGAACCGAAATAACCTTCCGTTCTAGCCATGTCTAACTCATGAGATATAAAATCTTTACCCAATGCATTGGAGGGAGATATAGGTCCCACCCATCTTATAATGAATCCTTTCTTATGTGTTCCACATAATCATAAAACATACATCATCGCATAACACATGAAACAAAAATGGGATTCTTGAAACATCATGACATCATAAATCAATTCATATAAGATAAAGGAATTCATAAAAATAATTCCATCACAACATGATCAAATCAATGTAATAATAGGGATAAAAACAGAACCCTTTATTATTTTAGATGGAAAATAATTTTGATAAAACACTTGAACTCCATTCTTGAGGAAAATATCCTTTCTTCTTCAAAAATACTTTTCCTTTCATAACATGTCATACAACTTTAAAATAAAAGAAGTTGATTAAAAATAAACTTGAAAACTTGTAAAGGAAGCTTCTTGGAAACAATGTTTTAAAAATCCATTCATGCCGTATAAGTTAAAAAAAACATTCTTCGTACTTTTGTCGGAAAAGTCAAAAAGTACCTCGTACGGAAAAAACGACAAAAGATTCCTTTCATATTCTTTACTAGAAACTCACCTAAGGGTAAAATTGGATTTAAACTATTGCAAGTGGATGGAAACAATATTTCATATTGAGGGAACATGGATGTGGATGATAAAATACACCCCAGTAAATACTTACGAATAAACAATCTCGGATAAAAATGAGATTGTGATATTTCCCTTACCTTAGGTCCGATTAGCTTTGTACGTGTCTGAAGCTCCTGTATAATGGTTTAAATAATGTTATTGACTTATTCCAGAATCATACATATTTATATGATATCATATATGGTCATATTATTAGCTTCTTGTTAGTAATATTTCATTGTTACTTGTTACTCGGGTCTTTATAACTTTTTGTTCTTATGCGTGTTTTGTCGAATAAATTCTTATTCTTATCTTTAGGTTATAGATAATTCATTTCCAGAATGGTATTAGTGTATTATATACCATATTCATTCATTCAATTCATTTATATAATCATTATGAAATGAAGATCATGTAGAACGAGTCGCATCACATCGTGGAGACGGTATTCCGTACGTACGCACGAGTGATGATATCATTCCTATGATCGTGGAATTGTATTGGAGTATATATATATTATTTCAGTATCAATATTAATTCATAATAATCATATTTAGTTACTCATTACACCATTATAACCATCCTTGTAAGGTGATGGTGGAAAATAGATTACACCACGGCGTGGAGACGGTATTCCGTACGTACGCACGCGTGGTGATTTCATTTTTCCGTAGGATGGATAGAAGGTGAATTAGGGTTGTTTCATATTTATAATAACATATCAGTATGTAATTAATACTGATGTTATTACTTTATCATGAAACAACTAAAGAAGAAGAAGTTGAAGAAGAAAGAAATTGAAAAGATCGGTAATGGATATTACCTCTTCTTTGGAACGCTTCTTTGAATCCTCCACTTAAGGAACGAAGATTGGTCTTTGGAGAAGACCAGGACCTCAAGGATTATTCTAGGGAAGTGGAGAGGAGAAAATGGAAGGGTTTGGCCGAGCTTGAGTGCTCAATTTTGTGTGAGGAGGAGGGGGAGGAGGTGCCCTTTTATAAGGGAGGAGAGGGGCACCTTAGGAATATCTCAAAATATTATTTTATATTAAAGTCAAAATCGGTTTATAATGGTTCCAAAGGGTCTTATTTCGAAGATAAAGTGGGGAAGGGTCAAAATCCTATCAACCAATAGGATTTAGACAAGTTTAGGGTATTATTTTAACCTTATCAATTAGATTTAACTCTAAGTTAAATAATTTAACTTTTACCATGTCTTTTTGTTTTCTTTCACTATATGGTTAATACACTTACTATAACATGCCAAACGAACCCCAAATTGTTTATTATTAAAATATATATCCTTATCTAAGTCATTTGGCCGAACCTTAGATTTTTAGGAATAAAATAACAATTAATAATATAATATTTGATTTAAAAACTATTTTGTGTCAATTTTGACACTATTTGATATATGATTTTTGTGAAAGTCATAAAAGAATTATATGTTCGAACCAAGTTGATTAAATCAACATTAATATATCATAGTAACCTATAAAATTAGTTGAATTCATAAAAAGTCTCAAATTACATTTATTTTGGTGTTTATAACATCAATTATGTCAATATTTCATTAATAAGATAATTACTACATCATCTTTGTGTCATAAATAAATTACATTATTTGATGTCTAAAAATTACAAATAAAATATCATCATGTAGGAAATCTTTTTAGATTTCTAATGAATATTTACAATTGAATTTATCTTATGTATAACCCCATATTAAAAATTATTTACTTATTAAACTTTGATTTTAACTATTTTAACCCTTCTTTAAATAAATTAATAATAAATGTCCTAATCTAATCCAAGTGGGCCTAAATGGTCATATTTTATTCCTAAGTTTGTTTTTGGTCGAATTACACTTGTCCAATTGAATTAGGACATGTGTTAGGGTAATATTAATATCATATTTACCCTTAGTTACCCTATTTACTATTAACCGCGGTAAAAAAAGTAAAAAGTTACTATTCACCAAAAATTTATTTTCATCTCATTGAACCACATTTTAGTCCTTGATATTAACCGTGTCTCTCGGATTTTCGAAATTCCAATCACAGAAGCGGTAAAATTAAGTTTTATGCAAAATTCAGTTTTTAACCTACCACTTAGTGGTTTCACTATTCATCAAAAATTGAAAGTTTTCAGAAAAATACCAAAATTTCACCCTAGGCTAATTTCGATATTCTGAGTCCAAAAATGAAGTCCATTTTGAAAAATAAAATTTATAAAATTCCAAAAAGTGGTTATTACTATTCATAACGGCTAGTTTTAATAGCATAATGTTGTTTAGTGAAACTCGGTATTGCGTACGACGCAAGCTATCGAGGAAGGTCGCGATTGCGTGTAAAGCAAGCCAAGCAAGTGTTGTATAGAAAAAGATTCCTTTGATGATTTATATAATATAAAAGTCTCGGGTGTTACAATTTAAATATAAATGAATCAACTATATAGAGAAAAAACACTGGTAATAATCATAAAAACATGGAAAATAACTCAAAACGAATACTAAACATAATTCCAACATCACATACATAATACAAAATAAATTAGTGGTCTAGGAAAACAAGTTTGATACAAAGATTCCAAAATAAAACCAAAATCATACAACTACCAACTACTCCCCACATGAGCCAAGTCCACCCACTACATCCCATACCATCTGTTATTTGGCCACCCCAAAGATAAACCCTAAAAGAAAAATTTCTTGGGAACCTAAAAGAAAAAATGATAGCTACTTATACTCATTGGTGTATATAAATAATGAGAAAAACATTCCCAACAAGATTCCACCAAAGTGTTTGGGAAATTCTTATTAAAAGACAATCCATTATTAGTATTTTTAAATATATTTAAATAAAACATTTTAACATTAAATTATAATAATAACCAATATCTTCTTGTAATTATTTTTTATAAAACATCTAATTATTCAAATTAAAAAATAGTGGAACCAAATAATTTTAATAAAATGATTTAAAAACATGTAAGTAGTATATTTTATCAAATTTAGAAAAACAAGCCTAAATATCATTCCTCTTTCTAAAAACATTTTTTAAACCCATTTTTATAAAATAATCATCACATTTATTTAAATCACACATTCAAAACCACTTATAAAATAGTTTTCAAATAAAATGAAGGCATAATAGAAAAGGAATATAAACACATACAAGATGCCAGATATCAAAATAAAAAAAATAAAAAATAAGATATAACTAAATCAAATGTGCTAATATCCACATAAAGATCTATGGGATACTGAAAATTCATGGGAAGGGACACCATAAGTAACCCTATATGGAAACTAAGAATCATTGGAAAAAACATAGTTGGTTCTAACAAGAATGATACTAGACTATTCCTATTAGAGCACTAGCTATGAGAACCTAATAGTTCTAAGAGCATTCACGATCTCATTGGGTTAAATCCATCCAATTATATATCTTAGTATAATTAGGAAATATTCCCTATATTTGGAATTATCTATGATAGGGATATACTCATCTATATTATATACTTATCTACTTGGGGTATCTATGATAAAAATAAATAATCTTTGGAAATAAGGAAGTCACATGAACATTAAACAAATAAATTTCAAAACACTTGAAGTAAACCAAATATTAGCTTCAACAACCTCTAAATAAACAACCCTATTTAAAAAAATTGATAATAAAGATATAAAATATTCCTATCAAGAATTTCAAGATATATATGTATACAACAATATATAAGGAAAGGGTCTCATATGAGGGTAGTACACATTTATGAGAAAACCTCCTTAAAGGTTCCAAATGAGGCATTATTTCAAAACCAAATTAGTATGAAAAGATAGTTTTGAACCAACTAGAAAACAATATAAATTAATGTAAAACCAAATTTTAAATTGATTAAAGAATAAATTCTTGAACAATTTAAATCATTTCAAAATTAGTAACACCCATTTTTATTTTCAAAGAAATCTTTGTGAACCATACCTTTACCCATATCAAGACTCTAATGGTCTCAAATGACTATAATTAAAAAAATAAATTAAAATAATGCATATAATAATTTTTATAACCACTTGGAAATAAATTATCACTTTGGAAATTTGAAAAATATCAAAGCATCATTTAAGCTAGGTGTGAATAGTGAGTGAAAATACTTTCAAATTCTCTTTCATTTCCACAATTTGGTATAATGAGTTAAATAGAGGCTTTAGAAAACACAAAGAACTCAATGAAATTCCAATTAAAGGAAATAAGAAAAAACACATACCTTACACCAATTCAAATCAAGTCATAACGGATCGAATTTGATGGAAAATCTCAACCAAACAAAAGGTAGCACTTTATAATACTTAAACACCAAAAATACCCAAATTAGAACCAATGATAACCCTAATCTCATCAAATATAACAATAGGTTTTGTGGTTTTTAGAATAAAATTAAGAGAAATGGTTATATAGAAAAGGATAAGTGATGGGTAAGGAGAAAATGTGATTTTACCACAATAATCCTCTTGAAATATGTGGAGATGAGGCTTGAAACTAATAAGGGAGAAGAAGATATCATATAGTCATGCCCAATATTGTCTGAAAAATAGGGAAGGTAGGGAGGAAAAAATCTTAAAAATTGAAGAGTGGGATTATAAGATTTTTTTAAGAATCTAGTTTGGATGTGGGGTTTACGAAACTATGCGACAACAGTTTGGGAACCAGTTAAAGGAACCTTCATGACTTGCATTGTTAAGATGCATGGTTTACTAAACTACAAAATAAATGTGAAAAACCCACTGCTACAAACTGAAGCACTACACATGGGTAACCCATATGGTTCACCCTAACCATGTGGTAATCGTGCAATATACAAATTTGCTTATAAATTCATAATTGAAATCCTAAAACTTCAAAAAACTACCCAATAATCATATAAGATATTAAAAAATAGTGGCTTCATGGTATCATAATTCACTCCACTATTCCACATTCTACCCTAGAAAGTATTTTATAAACATAAAAAAATTAAAACTAAAAATCTAATCACTTATGGATGAGGTGGGAGGGTCTAGTTAAGTTTCACCTGGTCCAGTGAGGACAGAGAATCAGAGAAAACATGCACAACTCCACAAATTTATTGATAAAATAATAATAAAATATTTAACATATACAAATAGAATCCAAACCATAACCATTTCATATAGATCTATAGGAAGTTAAATACTTGTTATAATTATCCCCTCTATTTATAATTTATTTAAAATGGTGAGATATGGAATAAAAAATCCCAAAATAGAAACATGACCAAGGAAAACATGTTAGCACTGAGAACCCAATGGAAAGAATAATTATATTTAACCCACAATAACCATATAATAATCAAACTCAGGTCCCTAATAGAAGAAAAACCCAAAGAACCTCTAAATGATCACAATGAAATACCACCCAATCCACTATATCCCATATCACCTAAAGTTAAACAATGCCACATTCAAAAACATTCCTCAACAAGAAGCAACAAGGGATCAAACCTTCAGCCACAATATTTAGTGGAAGGTGAAATATAAAACCTTATACCAAAATTATAATCCCATAGCGATCCCAAAAATATCCAAACTAACACCACATAGTTCATAATCTCAATTGGTTCCACATTAATCATAGTCACACCGAAACAAACAGCTAAGGCCTTCCCCTGTCCAACCTATCAAACCTTAATCATCAAAAGAATCTTAAAAAATCACTAAGAGACTAGATTAAACACTAAGGCTTAAGAAAAAAACACCATAATTAAAACCCCATGAATGAGGAATGCAAAAGAATCATAATTTTTTTAATGAAAATAACATAAATATCCCCAATTCGAAAAAACTCATATGAGAAAAAATGCCAAAATAAACAATCAACACAGTATTGGTTATACACAAGAATACTTTTAATTATTAAAAATTTAGTATTTTTGAAGAAAACATAATTGTTTAATTTGATTAATAGGACCATGATCATTGTATAAGAGAGGATGGTAATTGAAGAAGTCCCCGAGTAAAGAAGGTGCCAGCTCCACCACTTCATCTATAGTCCAATCAAAGTCTATCCCTGAAATATTTACACCGAAACTTCCATATAATTCACCCTAGGGATCATCTTAAGAAAACACATTCTAAATTCTCATATAACCATTCTATGAGGAATAACTAAAGAGAGTGAAAAATTAATCTAACTCACTCATATATTTAAAATCGAACTAAATATCCCCAATACATACTAAGGGAAAAGGTAAAATACACAATACCACCAAATAAATATATACTAAAAAACATCTTTAAAGATTTAATTTTTTTAAAACATACCCATTTCCATAAAGAGGATCAAACTCATTTTTCAAAGGCACACATTATTTGAAAATAAACCAAAATACCTTTTAAATTTTTTACTTCAATTACAAATTCAAGATAAAATCCCATTCTTCAAGATCACCATAATTCCAAAAGAGTTAAAAAAATAATTTCAAAACACATGATTTGAAACACTTAACTTTATTAAAATAGAAACCCTATTTAACTTCATAATTTACTTTTTGTTTCAAAACACTCAATGAGTTAAATTATAAAATGAAAAAATTTCCTGAATCTCATTCCCAATTCAAACAATTTATATGAAATCCCACTTTTATTTTAAATAGTTTTCATGAATTGTTTTTTTTCAATTTTTTCCCAAATTCCATAATAAAATCAACCAACTTAAAAAATTACATTATAAGAGTTTAAAATAACCCATAATAACTAATTTTAAAAACCTAAAAAAATCCTAAAATCATACTTTAAATCTAAAATAAGTTATTAAAATTAAAATGAAAGAGTAAAATTAATCACTTTCAAAACATTTTATAAGAACCTAATGAATTTCTAAAAAATTAAGTTTTCTAAAATATAAAACCAAAATTTTAAAACACCATATTAAACAATAGGGCACAAATAGTCAATAAAACAAAACCCAATAAAATCAATTCATTATAAAACTTTTTAAATTAACATTACATCAATTGTAAACACCGTTAAATTCAATTCCGGAAGATAATGAGATAACATAAACAATTGGATGAGAGGATATATTTGTGCTCATCTTGGATACATGGATTTGAAAACCATGATCCAACCATGAAAAATTATCTAAAATAGATTCTAAAACCAACTATATTGGCTTCAAACATTTCTTCAGACAATGTGATCTAACTATAAAACTTAATTTATTTCTCTATTTTCATCCCAAAATCTCAAATAGACACCCCAAATCAATGTTATACTCATTGGGGTTCAAAATATAATCATCTAATATCAAAATATACCATGTATAAGAAAAATAAAATTCAATATTCAAATCAATAATACCTCTAGAAACACAACTCTTAGGGTGAAAAAAATATAGTTAGACTCTCTCTGTGGATACCTCTCAAGTTCCAACATTCCTATATATGTACTAAAAAACCTACCAAAAAATAAAGTGATTTAAAAACCAAGGAACTATTAAGTCCTAATATTTGATACCATTTGTAATGAACCAGACTGTGGATAACCGAATATATCACCCAACTCTATTCTCCACTAAGGATGAAGGGTGTTTATGACCCCTTTGAGCTAGAAACTTGTGCTTAGGTATCAAGGATACACACTGGGGAATAGTTTCACTATCCTAATAGTAATAAAATAAGTAGTGGAAATATTAATAAGAGTATGAAATGGAGAATTCATACCTTGAACCTTCATAAAAATGAAAATACAATAAATAGTATTAATATAAATGAAATGACAAAATAGATAAAAAAGGTACAATAATAATGAAAACAACCTCATAACCTACATCAATACATAAAATAAACATAAGGACTACATTAAATTCATAAAAATACCAAATGAATGATATAAAAATAAAATGATGATACACAGAATCCAAATTAAAATAAAAAACAAACCACTACCAACTACCATCTCATAACACACATACACTCACCACATCTCATATAGTCCATCACTAGACCAACCTTAGAATATACGTAAAATGAAAAAAATAATAAAAACCTAAAAGAAAACATGGGAGACGTATACAACCATTGGTGTATATAGTGTGTGAGCTAAACACTGTAATAAGGATTCCACTAAAGAGTTTGTGCAATTCCTTTCAAAATGCAATTCATTAATGATAGTTTTAAATATACTTAAAAAATAAGTTTTCACGTGTAGAATAATAAAACCAAATATTATTCCACAATAATTTATTATAAAAATATACCTTCCATAAATATATAGGTTTCCAATCAAATATTATTAATAAAATTATTTTAAACAATTCAAGGAGTGTCCTTTATCAAATTTTACAAAAAATATTAAATTAGTTTCATATTTACAAAAACATTTATCAAACTAACTTTTATAAAACATGAATCACTTTTCATTAAAGAACTATTTCCAAACATTTTGAAAAATATATTAAAAATAAACCAATGAAATAACTAAATTGTAATACAAACATATACCGACTCTGAGATATCAAAAGTATAGAAGAAAAAATAAGATATAACCATTGAAAATGTCCCAAATAACCAATTCAAGTTACATTGGATACAAGCATGGAATGAGAAGGTATGGACTGAGTAATCCTCAATTTAAAAAAATCATGGAAAACTAATCAAGTTTTATCTTAAATTATATATTACTTTGACTTTTATAACATTATCCAAAATATGTGTACTCAATAGTTCCATGATCTTTTATTGTCACAAGGGGGAAAATAAAACTCATTAGCTCTCTAATATTAACTGGGAAACATTCTATAGAAATAAAGAAATCTATAATAGGGTCATTCTCATCAATATATTCTACTTATCTACCTAGTCTCACTATAATAAAAGTAAAGTGAAGTGAGAAACAAGTAAGTTATGTGGACATTAAAGAAATAAATTTAAAAAAACTTTAAGGAAAACTCATATAACCTCCAAAAAATCCTCAAAAAAACCCCATTTCACAATAAATTATAATGAAAAATCTATAAATCAATCCCATTAGGAACCAAAATATAGATGTATAAAGAAGTATAAAATCTAGGGTCTCAACCTAGGCTCATGCACATTCCTAAGAAAACCTCAAACAAGGTACCAAACAAGACTTTCTTTAAAAAATGGATTTGAATTGCAGATCACTTTTCAATCATTTGAAATCCACTTTTAAAGTATAATTTTATAAATAAATCCATTTAATACCACATTTACAATCGATTGAAGAACCATTTTTTATTATTTTAATATTACTTGAAAATAATAAAACACCCCTGTAATTTTAAAATCATTATTTGAGAACTACACTTTTACCCATCTCATGATACAAATGGGATAAAAAGCCTATAATTACCAATATCTTTTTAAAATAAGGTATAAACGATTTTTTACTACCACTTTCCACACAAATGTCACTTTGGAATTTTGGAAACAATAAAAATATACTTTATACTAAGTGGTAATAGTGAGTAAGAACACTTAGTAATCCACATTAATAACTACATATAAGTATAATTTGATAAAAAATATTCTTTATAGAATTAAAAACACTCAATGAAATGCCAATTAATTGAAAATCATAAAAAAAAATCAACATAAAATCATGCAAAATTAAGTTGCAATTTATTTCCTTATATTTTGATGCTCAACAAAGACTAAGAGAGACCTAAAAAAATAACCAAATTAGAACCATAAAAAACAAAATCTAGACCATTATATCCCTATTTATCTTGGTATAGACTAAACTGAAGAGAAATGGGCATAGAGAAGAGGAAAAATGAAGAATAAGAAGAAAATTATGGTATACCATTAGAATATTATTATAATCAATGGAGAAGAGGATAGAAACCAATAAGGGAGAATATTATCTACCTAAGTAATTCCAAAGACCATTTAAATGTAATATGGGAGTAAGGGAGGCTAGAATAATAAAATTAAAGAGGGTAATTATAAGAATTTCATATATTTAAGAATCTAGGTAGGCTACACAGTTCGGATACACCCTTTACTAAACCATGTGACAACCATGTAGGAGACACTAGAAGGTACCTAAATAACTTTCATGGTTAGTTTTCATGGTTCAAACAACCATGAAGACCCCACTTTTAAAAACTATAGTACTATGCAGATGAACTAAGATGGTTTACTATATCACATGAAGATTTTAAAATAGGAACATCATGTTTGATAACGTGTATCACATGCAACACCAATATTAGAAGAAAATATAACAACTTTTGAATTTACAATGTATTTATTTTTAAATAAATTCATTCTCTTAAATATATTATGATATACACAACACTTGGTTTAAAAAAACATGATACACTATTAAAATGTTATTATTTAATCATGACCATTTTAACCTAGTTGTTTAAATAGAGCGTATGAATAGTACATAGAAAATTATGAATTTATATGGTTTAAACATATATAAAATAAATTAAATGGATATATATTTATTTTAAATAAAATAATATTCATTTAAAAGTAAATAAAATTCTTTCTAAAAAATAGCATTTTTCAAAAAAAAATCATCGCTTCTTGTACACTTATGATAAAATTATTTATTGTCACATTCATAAAGTTTATTTAATAAAATTAAGTTATTTTATGAAATAATCATATCAATATTATATCAGTTTGAATATATTTTATTTTTATGAGAAGTTTAATTTATCAATGAATAGTGAAAAATTATGACTTTTACTAAAAATTGCCTTGTCATTTAAATTATTTAAAATGATAAATTATATTTTGAAGTGTTTTTAAATTAAAATTATTAAAATTATATTATAATAATTATAAATTTGGTTAGTGTAATAAATTAAATATTCAATATTTAAATTAAAACATTCTATGCTTATGAGAATTTCTCTTTGGAAACCCAGTTTTTTGTCATGTATGTTTGTATAATTTTAAATTGATTTCCAAAACTTCTATGAATTTAATTTGGGAAAATGGATTCAATATTTAGAATCAAAATAATTTATATTATATAATAAGGTTAAGTTAATATTTTATCCAACTGAATAGCAAAAATAATAAAAAATAATTATTGCGGTTAAGGTAAAAATGGGTTTATCGGGGGTTAAACTAAGAAGACAAGTGTACAATTACCTACCAAATTATAAAAAAGTTTTTATGGACATATTAAAACTTATACAATCCAGTATTATATCATGAGTTTATTTTAATTCTATTGGCATGCGAATGACTATCATTTTGGATTATTTTGGGAAATTTCCAAGAGGGTTCTCTTTCCCAACTAATAAAATGGAACTCCCTCCCTTCACTTATTCACACATAAAAAGATCTTTATCTCGACCATAACATAAATAAATCTATTACCAACATCCTTATATATATTATAGTGATTATTTTCCTCCCAAAAGGCCAACCCTAATGTTCTTAAGAGGATATCCAAATGAGGTTTCTTTTTGATAAGTTAATTGTCTTAACAATGTTTTTTGATTACGTGTCATCTTTTTCCAAATAAAATTATTTATTTACACTTAAAATATAATAAAAAAGTATATTTAAAATAATAATAAATTATTATAATAATTTAATGGTATTTATCCATCTCCTCCTTCATAAAATGGGAAACAAAATCATCAATCGTGTATAAGGTAGACTACCGCTTTGGGAGTCGATGCAGTTCGTTTTCCATCACCATCATTAAAGTGTGGATATAATGATGGATTTTAAATATTTATATGATATTTATGAAATTATTATACTTATTTAATTAAAATATCACTTATAAATTCATACTTTTATTCCATTTAAATATGATAATGTCACTCGTGTGTAAGACGAACTACCATCCTGCAAAGCAATGCGATTCATTTTTTCACTTATGATTTATATGGAAGGTAAAAAGGTTAAAGTTAATGACTATATTTTATATATATTACATGATATAAATTCTTAAAACTTAATCGTACTCCCCCTTACACTCTCACATGTTAAGGGAATGATATTGTCGCTCATGCGTACGTACGTTATGCCATCTACACGAAGCAATGCGACTCATTTTCCATGAAAAACAATAAATAATGGTTATAATAATATATAAAATGAGTAAATATGATATCTATAACATTATTATAAATCTGGAGATTTTTTTTATTTCCTATGTACACGAATCATAATTTTCATGATAGAACACACATGATAAAACAATGAAATTAACAACTGAAACAATGAAAATAAGGAAATATTATTAAAAAAAAGTTAGTAAAAGTTTTTAACAATTACATATAGGATATTATAAATATTTTAATTATTATTGTATCAATTAATAAAATGCTAAAACCATTATAAAATAGTTACAAACATGTATGATAGAAATCGACCCTAACGTAAGGGTTTCTCATCTCACTTTTACATATGTACGACATATGTCATATTCACCCCTTATTTAATTTATATGATGTATATAATACCCATTTTATATGTTATATCATTAACATATTTATCTTCATGGTATCTAATGTTTCATTTTATGTTATTTATTTCATGGGGATTATGATTAAAAAGTTACCCAAGTGGTAAGGGTGTATTTCACAATCTCATCATTATTCAAGATTTTCTTACATTCTATTTGGGAGAATTATTTGATATAACTATATTAAAATAAATATATTCTTTAAACTATAGTAATTCATGAGAATTTTTTGTAATATTTCCATTTTCACTATTTTTACATAAAATTATTGATAATTTTTTTTAAGAAAATATGACTTTATTTATCTCTGGTCAAAAATAATTTCTCATCACAATAAATGGATCAAAAAATGTTTTTAATTTTTTGACCTGTTATATAATATTTTTTAAATAAATTTTTACCTATTTTGACTTTTTACATTTTTTTTAAAAGGAATATTCATGTCGTTTTCATAACAAGTCATGTTTATCTTTTACGAAAAATGTGAAATGAAGATTTGTTTCAACATGTATGAAAAAAAATTCCCACTATCATGACCACTAATGTTTTAAAGATTAATTTACATTTTTTCAAATTTTATTTTCAATAAAAACTATTTATTATTTTTTTTTTGAATTTGTTGTTTTAAAAGGTGATTTTTAAAGTGAAAAGATTATTTTCTTGAAAAATGTTTTTAATGACATTTTAATGGTATTTCAATTCATCAGTGACATCAAAATTTTATTATAATTTTGATCCACTGAGGCTATTTTATATTTAAATCCTTCTTATTAATTCTATGTTTGTTTTATTATCAGTTTTCTCGAGGATGTACAATATCATTACCATCAACCATATTACCATGGACCATTTATGATTATGTTTATTTGATTGGGGTATGTATTAACATTTCATATGTTATTTTTTAATACAAATGTTTATGTTGATTATGATTCAAACCTTTAATATAAATAATTCATTATAATTAATATGTTATGTGTGGGTCCGGGTTATAGATAACCCCTTGATGCATCAACAGGTCTCTTGAGACAAATCGGTTTTCCAAATTAGATGAGTATATAACTAAATATTTAAAGTATCTTGAGGAAGGTCTTGAAAATTTTAGATTTTATGCATTATGAATTCCCATATTATGAGACGAATTATTTAATTGTGATTATTTTATTAGTTTGAATATACATGGATTAGTTTCAAGATTATGTGATTATTTATATGACTTTGTTTGATCATCATTTATTTTTCCATATTATGCTATGTTTTTGGATTAAATGGAATGTGCTTAAGTTATTTACATTGATATATTGATTGTGATTATTTATTATTAATATATTCTGCTATAAGCATGCCCTTAATAAGCTTCTGATCTCACCCTATTCTTATGTTTTATTTTCCCCAGGATACTAGGAAGTGTTTTGTGATTGATATATAGGGATATGATATGGGGAATAATAACGTTTACAAAAAAAACCATTTCATTTTATGTTTAAAATGTAATGTGAATTTAAAGTCTATATATATATATTACCAGGACTAATAAACTATTCGGTCATTTGGGATGCGATATAGTGTACCTAGTTTCTATGTAATAATGTATAATATGGCTCCAAGTTACTGGAGTCGGGGTCCTTACATTTTCCCTAATTGTGTGACAGTGCAAAACCCATATAACTTAAAAATTACAAGCCCCAAACTTCCATATATTTCTATTACAGTAAAATAATATACAATAACACAAAATAATGGAATGATGGTGGCACAGGTTCCAAAGAAGATAGTTCCAAAAATCATATATATTGGAACTTGTAATTCAAACAAACGTTTCTCCAACTGATATCCATATTAGATACAATGTCTTGTCTTTTTCACCTCTATACATAACAATGTACCCCCAAGTAATCATCCATTCTCCATTGAAAATTCTACTTTATCCATCTAACCAAGGTAAATTATGTTTTTTCATAAACATAGTGTATGGTGAACTTCTAGTAAACCCAAAAAGATTCTGGTTGATATATAAACTTTAGCATCGACAACCCCTATATACTCAAGAGATTCATCAATGATCAAGTTAAACTGGACAATGTTTCTAGATAATTAATTTTTTTTGCACCATTTATCACTCGTAGAGTATAATAATTCTTTGGAATCAATGATCCATAATTCCAATGGAATTATGAAACTCCAAAATAATATGCTACAATATTTATCTATAAAAATTAACAGAACATAAAATTATAAAATATTCACTTCTAGAATACACTATGTTATCCCTGAAATATTTCTTCATGTGACCCTTCTTCCCAAGGTTCTAATATACTTACTCAATACCAAATGATTTTTCTAATCTTTTATACATTTATCCATATTCCAATTACTTCTGAACTTTCTCATCTATCATTCAAATTTAGTGTTATTCTAATAGATTCATGAATTTCTCTCAGATTGAGATCTTAATTCACAATTTAATATCTCACTTACACATTAATTAGGTCAATTTCCCCAGATGATTTGTTTATAAAAGTTACTATCACTTACCATGATTCTACTAGAAATGATAATATCAAAATATCCTGAAACATTTCTATTAACTTCACTTTAACAAATTGAATATGACACTGAATCATATAACATTTATTCACATGATCACCTACTAGTCTTCCTTTAGAAAATATCAATCCAAATAACAATCACATCATGAACACTTTGTTGAAATATATTGGATCCTCATAAAGGCCTTCCAGATATTTCATTAGATCTACTTTGGTCTTCAACTCATAAATGTTAAAGAAATTATTTCATATCAATGATATCCAAATCAATCAAAATTACCTTCAATCCAAACCTTCCCATTTATTTTTTCTCCATTTCCTATGATTTGACCCCCATCAATAAAACCTCATGGTCCTTCTGAATCTGATTGTCTTCCATTTTCATCTTCCATAATCTAGCTTCCATTTCAATGAACTTATCTATATAAAAACACCTTTCCTCTAATTTCATAAATTTTAAAATAATGATTCACAATCAATTGAAAACAGTCAAGATATGAGTTTTACCAGAATTTCTATCAAGTGTGCTACCGTGCCATATTGAATAGTAAGATCTGATACCAGATGTTGGTATTCATGGAATATAAAATTAATAGAATTAAAAACATTATAATCTAACAAAAAATCCCTAGAACAAATGAACCACTTGATTCTAATGTTACAGAACCTTGGAAGTTGAGCTGCACCATAAATCACCACACTAAGTGAACACCCTTTCAACACTCGAACAACACAAAACTAATGAGATGAAAATTAAAATAAAAAAAAAGTAAAACACTAATGAAAATAATTATTTACATGGTTATGAAGTTATTCCTACATCCACATGAGAATGATACAACATACTTTCAATTCATTGAAGTTACAAGATTATAATCATTATTAAAAAATTTATCTAATTTATTACTTATCACATGACCAATCTAAATGTGGTCCCAGCCACCTTATAGTGGGGTACAACTAGTCAACTATTTCTATTTCCCTTATAAATTAATGAGGGACCCACCATTCATCTTAGCCTCCTCTAATTACCCATAGGTTCCTCTATCTCAACATACAACTTTTATTTAACATATCTTGTTACTATTACATAATATTCAATTTTGTTTGACTTACTTACTTATCCACTCATCTATATGAAAAAAACATTCAAAAACACTATAAAAACCCTTAATTTTTTCATAAATTCTACTCATACATCCTCAAAATAATTAATCATCAATACACCTGGTTCTATAACATAACTTACATTGTACATGCCTTCACTAGAATCCCACTACCACAAGTTTGAACAATAGGTTAAAACTTATTTTCTAGTGACTCTCCAACTGAAAGTATAAATTATAACATGAAAATGACACCACATTTTTTAAAAAAATTGGCTAAAATTATTGACAATTTTTTGAACATGTAATTATGATTTTCTATCTGACTAAGTGTAAAACCATATTTTGATTATTTATTATTTTCTATATTGTTCAAGAAGTTCATTTTTTGGGAATTTAATACACATATATTTCTTGGAATTTTTTCACATTTTCATTATAATTTTATTTATTTTAGTGTAACAACCTTCGTACTACCTCTATTGGTGAGCCTCTACACACTACATCGATTAGAAACATGCACAAGCACTAGGAAACCCCATGTTTTTATCCTCTTACATTGTGAGTTGTAGGTGGACCAGAATACACACCTTTATTGATTCTAATATCACTCATTGTAGACTAGTACAAGCCACACCCAACAACCAATATCAACTTACTTTACCTTTCCAATTAAATTTGGAAATGATTAATAAAATAATGTGTGTGTACTATTGTTACTGGTGGTAGTTCATGTGAGTCAAAATTTCAACAAAATTCATTTACATCGATAAAGTTCACAATAATAAACACTTTAAAATAAGTGAAAAGAATTATTTTTACTCAAATATCATTTATACTGATGAAATTAATATTTTGGTAACATGATCAATTTGTTCTAAATTATTTCATTAATATTATTGTGTGTATGTTTTTATCAGTATGTTTGGATTATTTTTTATTGATATTAACCAAATAAGAAAGTTATTTTGAATGAGTTGTTTTTGTTTTATTTTAATTATTATACCACTAGATAAATTTTTTAAAATCATTGGTTATTTTTGTGTTAAAATTAATGTTAAATAATTAATCTAGATAATTGAAAACAATGTTTTTTATTTGATACCTAAAAAGTAACATTATTTTACTGATTGTTTCACCAATATGTTACTTAAATTTATAAGAAATATGTCTTTTTATTTTTCAACAAACAATTTTAATTTATTAAATATCGTTATTTTTTTATAAAACAAAATAAAGGAACTTTAAATAAATTGGGAGATATTATAATATTTTTAATAAAACCCTGTCATTTGTGATTTTTGATAATTGAATAGAATAATTAATTAATGACAAAACATTATTCTATTACATGTATAATAGTTTCCCATATGATGTTTACATACGAGAAACATATATTTGACTATTTACAGTTTTATTTTAATTTCTATTTAAGATTCACTAGTTTATTTAATTTTTTGTTTTTTATTAAAATGAAAAAATCTTAAATTAATCATCTAAATTTTTTTGAGAAATAAAAAGTCTCTTGATGTGATCTTCTAAAAATTTATGGAAATGGCTTTCACTAGTGATCGAGACTGCTGTTTCCTTATGAATTTCTCTACTACCACTTCTATAATATTTATTTGGTTAATAAATATTTAAATTTGGAACATTATAACAATGTATATCAATGGGTGGATAATAATGTTCCTTTAATCATTTTTCATCTAAATAGTGCCTTTAAAACCCTATATCTCTTATACCATGCTTGTTCATGAAAAAATAACATTAAATTATCTGTCATCTTGAATTCATTCATGGTCCCATGATGATGTTTCGATCACATGTTCTATGTATACAAAATTAGAGTGTATATATCAAAAAAAATCTTTCTTGTGCTTGAAGTAATCATCCAAATCTACATAAAAACTATTCTGATTTTTTTGATAGTCTAAAAAAAATCCCACTAAGATTCACCTTTTTATAAGATTTATATCAATGGAAATTTTTATGAAGATGTAATTTTATCTATACCAAGATCTTTTATTATAATTGTATCATGTTTTACATGTATTTACTAATTCATTTTAATAAATATTTTTTGACTTAAATAATGATCCATTTTCATTTTATAACTATTAGTTAGATAAGATATATATTTTCCCAAAACATGTAGTCACTCAGGTGAACATTCCTTTAATAGTGTTGGCCTTTATCATCACTAGAAAAAATCACTGATAAAGGTTCCCTTCATCATCACTAAAATAAGGGCTCATAATGATATCGAATAAAATGAAATAATTAAATAAATATAAATGATTTTATTACAAAAATATTAAAAAATGTATTATTAAATAAATATTGATAAAAATGAATAAATTGATTATACTATACATAAATTATAAATAATAATGAAAAATATATATTAAATATATAGATATATGTAAAATGAAAACTAATCAAATAAAAAATAAAAAAAAGTAAATTAAGAAAAATATTAAACATTTTATTATCAAATAATTATTAATAATATTAATAAATAATATATATTAAAGATATAGATATATATGAATGTATATAAATATTATTTATATAATAAAAAATATTAATGCTTTACATTAAATGGTCATATATTTATTAAATAATGGTTTATAATTAAAAATTAATATGAATAAAAAATAATGACTAGTTTCATCGAGTAATGGACATAATTGAATGACATTTTTTCAATTTAACATATATAAAATTATTTTTAGATTGATTTCACATACATATATGTAATTAATACATATTTATATACAACACCCACAGACAAATATTTATGCAATTAATTAAATATTTATGTAACTTATCCAAATTTTAATATTCAATTTAGAATTTCATTATTACATGATAAATTTAATATATCATGTCTTTAATCGATAATTTTTTTTAAATTTTATAAAAATTATCTATTAATTCATTTTTAATATTTTTTATATTTTTTATATTTTTGGAATTTATTCAATTTTTATTATTTATTTATTTTCTATTTTTTAACATTTTTAATATGTATTCATATTTATTTAAATATATATAAATATATTTAAAATAATTTATATTTAATTAAGAAAATATCTCTATTTTTTTAATATTGTTAAAGTGTACTCATTTTTAATTATTCAAGTTCACTCATTTTTTTTAACATGCATGCACTTAAAAGTAAATATTCATTAATAATGTTAAAAATATATTTGTAAATAAATATTTATAAATATATATATTTTTAAATGTATATTTACTATGTTTATACATTTATATATTAAAATTATAAATAAATGAATACTTTTTAAAAAAAAAGTATTTATATAATTATAAATATATAATTATATATATTTAACAGATTATAAAATTATAAGAAATTTATTTAGGTAAGGAAAAAATTTACTGTATTTATTATATATATATAATTAAATATATATATATATAATGATATAAATATATAAATATTATTTTTTAAAAAGTATTTTCATTATTATAAATAAATAATTATATATTTAAATAATTATAAAATTTTAATAAATATTTTTGAATAATGAATATATTTTTTATATTTATATTTATATATATTTATTAAATATATATTTAATTATATAAATATATTTACAAAATTATTTATTTATAATTATAATTATAAATTCTTTATCAACTCTTAAGTAATAAGTGTTGAAAAAATGAATCTTTATTAGTGATTTTTTAGCACTGATAAAGCTCTATCATTATTAGTGCTGAAAAAGTGCTGATAAAGATTCCTTTTGTCACTGCTTATGAACATAGCACTGATAAACAGGATGTTTATCAGTTCTTTTTGAAAGTGAGAATAAAAGTGTCTCATTCTATTTTAAGAACCCTAACCATCACGAACTAGTCGTGTTATCCTTAGCTATTAGTGGAATCACCCAAATGCTAGTGCTACTCTTTATCAAATCCTAACTCAAATCATGGCTAGAATCAAGGGTCTAATAATTCGAAGGCTCAAATCCAAGGCTCAAACAATTTAAGGGTTGAACAAATCCAAGGCTTGAAAGAAATATAGGTTTGGAGATATCACTACATTCTCTCGAATTATTCAAAGCTTCAATCCAAGGTATGTTCTTTTCTCCACCTCCTCACTCATTGATTTCTCATTTGGTGATATCTATTTGTGTTTTTTATCATCACTGTTTCTGTCGCCACCAATGATTTCCATCAAGTCCCCCTTGATTTTTCAGCCCTTATACCCATGATTTTTCCACCCTATTCTCCTCGATATTAGTATTCGATGGTATGCCTTTACCATGCCTAGTTCTATAATTCCTATTCATTTGGAGTGTGAGGCATGTGCCTTTGTCAAGTCTCAGTGAGGTCTCATCACCTTACTAGTGGTGAGGTGAACTAGGTGTTCCTCACCTAGTCTCATGCCAAGGCACACTGAGGTGCAAACCATTGCAACAATTCCATAATATAATATAGAATTATTTCATATTTACTATTTTTGTGATTATTTTTTCATTTGTGACTCTAGTGGAGATCTCTATTTCAAGTGTCATACAAGTGACATTCAAAATTATCAACACCTTCTACATTCCATTTCTCATGACCATGTACCAAAATGTATCATTATGGGTAATCAATAATCAAGTTATAACCACCCCCATAATCACTATTGACTGATTCAATGATTTTTATTTCATGAACATCCATTATAGTGAGGACTCCGACATCACTAGATATTAGTGTTAATGACTTAGAATGTAATTTCTTTATTTTTAGTTGAAAATAATCTAAAAAATAACATATGATGTTGTGAAAATAAAATAAGTATTTTCAAAATTATTAATGGGTGTTTATTATTATAACAGTAATTATACATATTTATTAAATAGCATAATTTAATTTCTTTAAAACTAATAAATACTATTATACAATTAAATAAATAAATAAATAGATTTTTAAAATAGTAAATATACATTGATAAATTTTTAAAAATATAATACATATTTTATATTAATAACATCTATTATTTATGTGGTGAATATTTAATTACAACTGGAAAACACATTGTGGTATCCCAAACCTCCCAATCATCTTTGTAATGAACAATCACAAAATAAAAAATGATCAAGCCTATAGAAAAATGGTCATGAGCATTGTCATCATTCGATGCTTGATAAAATGGAAATTTACCTTCATGTAAACAATTAGGAGTAGAAAATTGAGGAACGGATGCTAATTTTTAACACCACATGCATTAACCCTAAAATAATGATCAGACTTAATTCTACAACCACAACCACAATAAATAAAGGGAATCAAGATAAATATAACATAAATAATAAAATAAATTCATGATTTAGATAATAAATATCACAAAAAATCACACAACCTGAGTACCAAAAGGTTTAATGTCAGGGAGATTACCTTCATAAATAATTACTTTACAACAAATGAAGACTCTACTCAACATTCCTTCTCCTCTATATTATTTTGGAAATCTCACATAATATAATCATCTTCATAACTCGAGGGATAGAAACATAATAAAGGGTTTTGTTTAGATTATCAGTAAGGGAAATATATATCATAATGTGTCAAATCATAAACATGAAGCAGAACATGAGGAAGATATGAATATCTTAACAAAATATCAAAAGACCTTTGATGAAAATGATAAAACATGTCAGAGTAACATAATACCATAAAAATATTGTTTATTAAGCATACATTTTATGATGTGAATCAAAATAATTGTAAAAAATCCTTTAACTTGTGAGAATTACATAAAGGTGTGGAATAATTTAAAAATAAGGTGTAATCCAAAAAATATGGTATTTCATTGAAATGAAATGCACAACCAATATCTAATATGAAAGGATTATTCTTTTGTAAATCCTTCTGTGTGATGTCATTAATAAATTCCTATTAAATTCTATTATTTTTAATATAATACATTTCTAATTCTTCTTCACATTCATCTATGTTTTATAAAATCTTGAAAATCCTTCATAAAACCATTTAATTTGACACATGTTCGATAGAGTTCATTCAATTGTTGAAATTATTTAACCAATTTTACTTATGAAGGTTTGTATCACATCAAAACTATTTTTGTAAGAGTGTATCATCTCCCCTTGAACTTGAATCCTATATATGATCAATAATTATGATTAAAATGTTTTATTAATAAATTTTTATATCTTCTAGTTGATGGAATGAGAATTTATTATTCATATTTATTGTATTTGGGTTTCTTGTAACTCTTTAATTTCATATATTATATTTTAATTTGTTTATTTTATTTAAGAAATATTTTATTGATCATTTTAATAGAGGTGGGACTATTATTATTTAGAGTACTTAAATTAATAAAATTTTGATTTCTCATATATAAATATATAATTCAAAGAGGGCCAATGATTCAAACATCATAACTTGTCCCCATTGAGACCCCATGAATCACAAACAATAATGTGTATGCCCTAAAAATATCAAATTTAATATGCCATGAGTTAATAAAAAGTTCTAATGGTGTAATTCTCACAAATGGGAGGAATTACTCCTTTTTGAGAACACAAAAGATTGTAACTATGATCCTCATCAACTTCATCTCTCGAATAGTAACAATTTAAATTTGTTTCTTAAGACTCATCCCTCTTCTCTTTTATGTTTCTTGTACTACTCTGAGAATTATTCATACCATAGATGACTAATTCATAGAGTATTTCAAGAAACATAGGTTCATGTCCACAAGAGATGGAGGATGAGTGTCAAACAAAAAAATCCAATGATAACTATTTGGGAGATAAGCTGATGAGGATGACAGTTATCTATAACTTTAACCTTTGGATGAATAAAGAGGATAACACCTTCCACAGTTGAATAATTATTTTCTTAAATTCAATTACCCATTTTCTTCAAAGCATACTAAAATTCTTTAAAACAATCAAATGTTGGGTACCCTTGTTAGAATTATCTATAAATTTCATCTTTGATAATAAATATTAAAAGTGTGTTTTTTTATTTATTATAAAAAATGAAAATTTTATTAACTCATTTGGGAGGATATGAATTAAAAATGGATGCACTATAATGGTTTGACAAAATATTATGAAGATGGAGCTAAATAGTTAATAAAGTTTAAAATAGAGCATACATAAGACCCTTCTCAAATCTTTTTTCCATGTTTATGTTGTTTTATTTATGAAAAAATTAATCCAAAATAGTTATAAGAACATTTGATTTTTCATAGAATAGATCAGAGCTACAAATGTTGGAATAAAAATAGGAAAAGACTAAACATCCACACCTATTGAGATGATGCTTTGGTTTTTGGATCATTTGATATGAATACCAATGTAAATGTTGATGGAGATCGCATGGAGTAAATTAATATGGAAATTAAATATGACATTCATGATTGTATAAAGTTGTTTGAGGAGTTAAATACATGTGAAAAGAGACCATTATAAACTATTTGTACTAAAAACACAACATTTGTTGTTGTATTGATGTTATGTAATTGGAAAGCTGATGGCGGATGGAATGACACCAGATTTATAGAACTTCTTTGTCTCCTGAATGATATGATACTAGAAGAAAATGAACTACCATGTTGAACATAAGATTCTAAATAAATTCTATATTAAATGGGAAAGATCTCTAAAAAATACATTCTTGTGCAAATAATTGAATATTTTTTCTCAAGGACAATGAATCTGTCATAAAATTCCTGATGTGTGGTATTGATTGATACAAGAAAAATGATTCAAGTAATTTAAAATCTGTATGGTTATTTCCTATCATTCAATTGTTTAGAATACTATATAGATTTCATGAAACTAAGAGAAAATATGGATTCCCTTAAACTATGTGACAATTTACATGGCATGTAGATATAAGAATTAAATATGGGAACCTACATCATCGAACATATTATCCTGATTGGAATAAAATTGATTGATTATCCTAAATTTGGAAAAAATATATGAATATTTTATCTTGTTTTATCTACATATGGAATAATCCCTTTCAGTTTATAGAGTACTACTCATGGTATATGTCCCATAATGTTGTTAAATTATAACTTGTGGCCATGGTTATGCATGAAGTGAAAATATATTATGTTGTCGCTTCTTATATCTTGACCAAAGATACCTGGTAATGATATTGATGTCTATTTGGATTCATTGATCAAAGATATGAAATTTATGTGGGATAAAAGTGTTACAATTTACTATTATTATAGAATTAAATAAGTCACATTGAAGTTCATGTTGTATGGGATGATAAATTACTTCCCTACAAATGGAAATTTATTAGGCCATATTCTTAAAGTAATGTTGGGGTGTCCCATTTTTGAAAAATACACACACCTAGTTCAATTGAAAACATTCCTCAAAGGTTGTTCTTTGAGGGAATTATAAATTTTTAACTTGATTACATAATAACTGATCCTTGATGAAAAAAATCGCTGGGAATTTCTAATGAGGTAAAACATTGTCTCTAGTAACGGGTGATCAGTGATTTGATAAAGCAAGAGATATTGACACTTTTTTTGGTAAACCATTTTTGAAAAACCATACGAAATAAGGTTAGAAAAAGAGATTTATTTTCTTTGAGTTTCCATATTGGAACTATTTTTATGTCATATATTTTCTTGATGTCATCCATATATACTAAAATGTATTTTATTATGTCATTGACATGTTATTAAATGTTAATGAATAAATTAAATATGGAATCAAGGTTGGGTTGGACATGATTGACATGGGTATAAGGATAGAGTTGTCAATGTTGAAGGGTAAAGGGGATAAATTTCTTCCCCCACACCTTACACTATATCCATATAGAAACAATTGTTATTTTTTATATTTTCATTAATTGTGTAAAATTTCTATAGGGGTATTCATTAAATATAAATAATGTTGTTTCAATGACTAATTTTAAGTTATAGAAACAAAAAACACACGAATTTCATGTTTTGATGAAATATTTGATGCATATTTCTTTCCATTTCATTTTTCATAAAAATTTATGACATACATTAATCATACTCTACTTCTTTTTCAAATCTATATGCAGTAAAGTTATAGACCCAATGAAGTTTCCAATCACGAATAAGGTAGTTTCAATCATATTATGTGAATTAGATATGTTCTTCATAGTATCATTCTTTGATATAATAATCCACCTAATGGTTCACTTTGTTAGAGCGGTTCAACTATGTGGTCCTATCTATTACAGATAGATATACCTCACTAAATGGTATATGAATATTTTGAAAGAGTATTTGAAGAATAAAAGTTGGCCATAAGGTTGAATTGAAGAATGATATATTGTTGAAAAAGATATTGTTTTTTACTGATTACTTATCATATATTGACAGCATCAGTCTCCAAAAGTCTTTTCACAACAGATGCCATATGGGTGAATAGATTTCTAGAAGAGATGTTTTTACAATTACCTTGATAGCTAAGAATAAATCACACCATTACATTTTACATAACAATGAATATTTTTATCCATATATTTAATATAATAAATAAATTATTAGATATTTGAATCCATAAAGGGATAAATTATGGATATAAAATACACATAATAAATAGTTTATAGGAAGGTGAAGAGATAAAATTTATAAGGAGTTGTCTAAAAATATGAATTCAATTTTTGAAAAACTTTTATGGCTAGCTATAGGACCCAATGTAAATGTTATATCATGCACTGGTTTTGTGATAAATGGTTATATGTTCTATAAAAAATAACATAATGGATATAGTACAATGAAAAACTGTAGTGTTACACTTTTGGCAGAAGTGATGCACATATCTGGTTCAAAAGTGAAATCCAATTTATGAAAATATTTCATACTTTTGAATTATCGATAAGATATATGAGTTGTATTACAAAACATTTCAACTGTCTATTTTCTATTTAAAATGGGACAACAATACGGTTGTAGTGAATATTGATGAAATTGGCTTTATTAAGGTGAATTTCATTGTGGAAGGGAAAAAGGATGATCTATTCATAATGGCATCACAAGAAGTGAAATTATTTTATATCTCAAATCTAGTAAACAAGAATTCATCAATTTACATATTGGTGACTAAAACAAATGTCAAGTAAGATGAAAATTTAATCAAGTATTACACATTAATTGGGAGATAACAATCAATTCATATTGATCCCAATGTAGAAAATTTCTTTTATATTAGAGGGGACTACAAAGAGGGGATTTGGATTCTCGATAAGGGATCCAAATCCCTAAATCCTTTAAAAATGAAAGATAGTTCAATGAGATGGTTAATGTTTTTTGGAATATACTATTCTTTTCCTCATAATATTATTCGTTCTCTACTACAATAACATAATCTAAATTAATGTTTTACTACTCATCCAGAAAATGTGTTCTTAACATGATGATGTTACCAATCCAATGGAAGAAAAAATTATAACAAATGAATCCCTTTAAGAATATGTAAAGGTAATGTTACAATATACTTTCTCTATTTTGATGAAAAATTATATAATGAAATTTTGATTTAATTTTAATTATTTTTTGTAGAGTTCATTTATTTTAAAAGAACTATAGCTGCCTCTCATGCCTATATGCATCAGAACTTCCACATAAATATTTTCCCTCAAAACATTTTCACCCCTATAGTGTTGGAATTTATTTATTTCCTTCAACTTACATCCACTCCTCAATTACATAGGTAATCATGATGTTTTCATAGTAAAATCATTGTCCATATAATTAATGTTTGGTTTCATATTTATGTTTACTTCATTTGTATTACTCACATAAAATAGTTTTCTTATACATGTGGATTATTTTATTCAAGTTGGGGTGGTTTGTTCAAATCTATTCATACTCGTGAGAGATTGGACTTCAAGGATGTAACTAAGATAATGAAAACAAGGAAATGGGTCAAGAATTTATACAACCAACGTGAAAAGGTGAATTCAAAAAACATATTTAATTATTTATATCATCATTTTATATATTATTTTTAATTTATTTTTCTTATGATTTGTATTTAATAATTATTTAGTTTTTTTCACTGATCTCTTAGGAAGTTATATTTCCATAGTGTTTTATGTTAGAAGAACAATATCCATCATTCATTCATTTTTTCACCAAAACATCTACATATTTCTTCTCGCTCAAAAAAATTTCACCTCTATAGTGTTAGAATTTATCACTTTCCTTCAATTTTCCTCATATTCTTAATCTCATAGGTATTACTTATGTTTCCATTGTAAAATAATTTTCTATATAATTAATTTAATATTTCATATTTGTGTTTTATTTATTTATTTTTAGCATTACTCATATAATATTTGTTTTCTTATACAGGTGGATTCCTTTGTTTGAGTAGGGATGGTTTGTTCGAAGATTCTCATGTTCTTGAGAGATTATAATTTTAACTCACAACTAAAATAATTACAATAAATAAATGCATCAAAAATCAATACAAACATCCTAAAAAGTTGAATTTATAATACTTATTTAATTAATTTTTTCATCATTTTTTCATTTATTTATAAGTTAATTTCCTTATCATTTTTATCTAATAATTATTTAGTTTTTTTCATAGAACTTTTTGGAAGTAATATGTTTCTTTAAACTATCTAAAACAAGACATAAAGAGATAATATGTTTCTAATTTCTAATGCAACCAGGTGTTCCATTTAATTTCTTTTTCTAACTACAACACTGCATATTGACTCAATGTTCTTAGCTGAAAATGGTTTTTTGGCTAAGAACAACGATTCAATATGAAGTTTTGGAAGTTTGAAAAATAAATCCAATAGAAATTTTGTAACATTAGTCATTGGGATTGTTTTGAGACTTTGAGACACATGGGAATCAGCCTCACCTCAACCCAATGCATGCTGTGATAGGTATGAATCCATGTGTTTTTTATTTAAAATTGACATAAATTTTAATGACAAGAAAAAATGACCTACTCAAAACCAATAAAAAAAATTATGATTATTTTTGTACTTTATGAAAATGATAAATAAGTCATTTTTGACATTTAGGAATCATATGCACCTCAATATGATACATGATGTGCCTGCTATGACTCAAACTGTCTGTTATCAGTTTAAAATTGGCATTTTAGTTCAAAAAGTGTCACTCCCTAAAAACTGAATAAATTTTCTTGTATTGTCTTGATAATTTATTAAAATTATTCATAAATCATTTTTTACATGTAGGAATCAGTCTCACATTAAATCAAAACACAATGTGATCGGTATGAGTTAAAGTGTGTGTTTCCACATTAAAAAAACATTTTAGTAAAAAATTAAGTTATATACTCCAGTCTATGAAAAGGAATTCATATTGTTTTGATAAATTATGAAAATGATCCATATGTAATTTTAGACATATAAGAATTATTCGTACCTCAATCAGATGCATTGTGCGATCGGTATGACTCTAAGTGTGTATGTCTTTTTAAAATTGACATCAATTTTAGTAAAAAGGACAAATAACCAACTCAAAAACAAGAAAATGAATTCATATTTTCTTGATTATTTAGTAAATTAATTCATAAGTCATTAGTGATGTGTAGGAATCATTCATACCTCAACCCGATACACAATGTTCCTTGTATGACTCACAATGTCCATTATCTGTTTGAAATCAACATTTTAGTTAATAAGTATCACTCACTGAAAACTAAGAAAATATGATTGGATTATCTTTATAATTTATCACAACTATTCAAAAATTATTTGTGATGTGTGGGAATCAATATCACTTCAAACCAACACACAATGTGGCTGGTATGAGTCAAAGTGCATGTTTCTAGATTAAAATGACATTTTAGTAGAAAAGACAAGTGACATACTCAAAACCAAGAAAATGAATTTATATTGTTTTGATAAATTTGTAAAATGATCCATAAGTGATTTTAGATGTGTAGGAATCATCTATCCCTCAATATAATGCATGGTGTGACTGGTATGAATCAAAATGTGTCTTTTTATTTAAAATTGACATTAATTTTAGTAAAAAAGGATACTAACCGAAAACACATTCGCATTGTTTATATAATTTAGCAAAATGATCCATATGTTATTTTAGATGACTATTAATAATATTAAAATCAATATGACACATGTCGTGACTTGTATGACTCCAAATGCACCTTTTTATTTAAAATTTACCTCAATTTTAGTAAAAATGACAACTTACCATCTCAAAACCAAGAAAACACATTTGGATTTTTTTAATTGTCAGTAAAATGATCCATAATTAATTTTGGATGTGTATGAATCATCCTCACCTTAATATTATACACTATGTGCCCGATATGACTCAAAGTGTCAGTTATTATTTTAAAATCGACATTTTAGTTCAAAATGTGTCACTCCTTGAAAAACAAGAAAAGGCAGTTGTATTTTCATGATAATTTTGGAAAATGATTCATAAATAATTTTGGAAATGTAATAATCAGTCTTACATTAAACTGACACATAATGCGAATAGTATGAGTCAAAGTGAATGTTACCAGTTTAAAATGACATTTTAGTAAAAAACACATGTGACATACTCAAAATAGAGAAAAAAAATATTCATATTGTTTTGATACTTTAGTAAAATTTTATACAGGTAATTTAATAAATTTTGGATAAGACTCACCTAAATATGATGCAATGTGTGACTGGTATGACTCTAAGTGCGTCTGTTAATTTAAAATTGACATCAATTTTAGTAAAAAGGACAACTGAACTACTCAAAGTTGATAAAACATATTCTGATTATTTTGATACTTTATGAAAATGATCAATAAGTCATTTTTGATATTTAGGAATCATAAGCACCTCAATTTGATACATGATGTTCCTAGTATGACTCAAAGTATCCATTATCAGTTTATAATCTACATTTTAGTTTAAAATATTTTACTCACTGAAAACTAAGAAAACATGCTTGGATTGTCTTTATAATAAAGGAAAATTATTAATAAATAATTTTTGATGTGTAGAAATTGGTCTCACATAAAAACAAAACATGATGTGACTATAATGAATTAAAGTTCAATTTTCCAGTTTAAAATGACATTTTAGTAAAAAAAGACAGGTGATGTACTCAAAACTGAGAAAACACATTCATCATTTTTGGATACTTAAGGAAAATTGTTCACAAGTCATTTAAGATGTGTATTAATCATCCCCACCTTAATCTGATGCCCAGTGTGACTGGTATGACTCTAGGTACCTTTTTTTAAATTGACATTGATTTTAGTAAAAATGACAACTGACCTACTCAAAACCAAGAAAACACATTAAGATTTATTTGATGCTTTAGAAAAATAATTCATAAGCCATTTTTTATGTGTATAAATTATCCAAACCTCAATATGATACATGATATTCTTGGTTTAAAGGTATGTTCCCTCCTAGTACGTTACTTTTCCAGTTTTGGTTGTTGGAGGAGTTTGGGGGAGGTTCTGAGAGTTTTTGTTAGAGTTGGAGGTACAACATAGCTACTTCAGGAAATACATGTCATGTAAGTGTATTTCACGATGTAAAAGTTGGTTTCATGGATTTTCTAGGGCTAGTTCATGACATGTATATTTTGGGGTTAAATAATAAAAAGGCGATGTGTTTTTTTGTGAAACTAAATCCTAAGGATTGCAAGATGTGAAAGGGGATATACATCATCTAAACCCCCGATCTAGTGTTATTTTAAAATTATTTTCTAGTAAAATTTTCATTCATTCATTTTTGTCTTCTTCTTCCACTCATTTTAGGAGAACCCTATGAACCATGAAGATTTATTCAATCCCTCTTTCTCCCTCTTTGATATATTGGTCCTTGTGGTTGTTTATTGGAAATATGTGGTTAATCCATGGTAGGTTCTTCTCACTTCTTCGTGATTTTTATTCTGTTCTTCTCGAGGGGATTAACTATGGAAATGTGGTTTTGGTTTGGGGTTTTTGTTTTATTTTTTTATGGTATTTGGTTGCGATTTAGGTTTGTCCATAGTTTCTCGTGGTGCGGTTGTAGTTTTTGGGTGTTCTTATTCACCGTGTGGAGTGCACCGAGCCGACAAGCTTCTTCAAGGTAGGGATTACATAATTTCTATTTATTGTGTATCATGCAAGAGAGGTTTATTTTTTTCTATCTATTTTTTATAGTTGTGCAGGCTTAATCACTGATAAATAATTTTTTAATTGAATTGAAAGGGGGAAATTCAGTTTGATTTTCATGCTTTTACAGATTTGATATTATTTATGATATTATAAATTGTATGTTCTTGATTCCCTGCTAGAAATTATGGTCATTGGGGGCTTTGTTTTCATTAGATAAATGTTTTTTGACTGATTTTTTGGTTATGATTGTTGTGATATCACCCTAAAATGGAAATTTATTAACCATTTACAGTTCAATAATGAAATTGGTACCCTAGGATTTTGTCTTCTATGAAAATTCACCTAAAATAAAGTGGAATGTGATAAAATAACCTTTGTAAATTTTTGAAATGATCTTGATGTGTTGTGATAAATGGTCATTCTTGTGGGGTGAAAATGTGTGGTTTCAATAGGGTGTGGGGTGATATGTGGTTTGTTTGGTTGTTCTTTTGGGGTGGAGAGGAGTCGGTTTTTTGGCCATTTATTTGGGTGGTGAGGATGTGGTTTATTTTGTCATGCTTTTGGGGTGGTGAGGAGGTGGTTTGTTTGAGCATAGTTTTGGGGTGGCGAGGTGGTGGTTTGTTTGGTCATGCTTTTGGGGTGCTGAGTTGGTGGATTTTTTGTGGTAGATGCTCGAGTTGTGATGGAATAAATGAATTTTTTAATATTGTTTATAATGAAATGATCTAGTTTAGTTAATGGGATGAAAATAGTTAATATATAATTAATTGATAGTTTGTGTGATTAAATGTTGTTGATACTAAATAATGAGAAGAATGGAATGATTAAATGGGAATTTTCAGGGAATGTGAAATGAGGTTTGTGGTTTATTGGGTGGTGTTATACATTTAGAGGTGGAAGAAAAAGTGATGGTATTGTGAGTTCATTCGTTTTTTTTGAACCCATAGGTTGGTCTTGAGTGTTTGATGTTATATATATATATATACATTTATATTCTTGTGATTTCTATACGCACCCCACCCACATCGATCACTATGTTCTGACACCCGCGTAGTCACATGGGGGTGTCTTTCCCAACATCCAGTGATGAGGACATATGGTTGGGTACCTGCTCCTTCTCACTCTCTCTTCTAGGCAAGGTAGGTATTTCACAGGATGTGATGGCCATAGTTCTGTTAGTGCATTATATGGTGGTTTTGATGGCCTAGGTTTTTGCGGGTGATGTTTGTTGTGGTTGTACATGTGGGGATGCATGCCCAGTTGTCTAGGAGTGAGGTTTGCTATGAAAGTGCTTGTGGGACAGTGTGGTATTCAAAATATATGGGATCACAATGACATATGAAATTGGGTGTGAGAGTGGCATACCTGTGGGAAAGAGGTGCGGGGTACCCTTATTGATGTAATCATGTTATATTATGTTACTTGACTTGCATTATTTGTTGACTGTTCCTTGTGGAGGTTAGGTTTGGTTAGTATAATTTTGTAGGTGCTATTTTGTTCTATTGTTTTCTCACATGTGCATTAGTATTCTTAATTCATATGTGCATGGGAGACTTTAGTTTTCCTACCAAGTATACTTGTATGATAACCCTATTAATATAGAATTGTTTTTTGGTTTCCAAGAGGATTACATGGATCGTGCTGATCATTACTAGGTCAGATCTTTGGATAAATGTTTTTTAACTGATTTATCTTTACATTGGGTATTTACTTTGGATACTTTTATCTATATCAGTTCTTATTATACATGCATTATGGGGTGGTTTTGGATTTCTTTTGTATTTGGTATTGGATTTGATTGTGGATGATCCATCTTATCTCTCAATAAAATTTATATTATAGAGGGAAGTGCCTCTCTTTTATGGGATTTTCACACCCTCAGTGCTAGTATCCAACCTGGGGCCTACTAGAGGTGGGTCTAGGGGGTCATTATCTCCCTCTCTTTGTTGTGGTATCTTTGGAGGGGGTTCGTGAAAGAGTGGTATCAAAGGGTGGTTGAGAGATATGATAGAGTTTGGAGTTAGGAATAATTAGGATTGCATGCGGTGGTATAGAAATTGTTCTAGTTGACCTTGATGTGTGACATAGGTCAGGGTGACTGGCTAGGACATGAGATTTTAGGTCCCCCCATGATATATTGAATGAAATCTCGGCTTATTGAATGACCAATTGAGATGGACCTGCTTTTAAGATAGAGACATAGGAAAGGTACATGTATCATAATGACTTGTGTTATTGTTTGAATTGAGTTGTTTTGGGAAAGTTTAAAATCATAACAAACTGGATAAAATGAATTAAATTTAAGTTTATTAAAATATATTATAATTAAAATCCCTACTACTGGGATTAAGAAGTTCTTTGTTTTCCTTTAAACTATGTATCTTGTTCGTCGTGCATGTGTGGCTTGGGAAGTTAAGGTTTAGTAGGTTGATCCAGTTGATCACCATATGGTTTATCTGGTTGAGGAGGTTGATCAATGATAGTGGATGTTTCTTTCTTTCCAGTGGCATGATTTGGGAAGTACGAGGGTAGTGTTTTATATATGGAAATAGAGAGAAAGTGGATGGATCTTGAGATCACTTTCAGTTTGATCTGGGCCCCGATAGAGTATCAGGTCCCTTTGGTAGTTAGTTAGGTGTGAGGAGATATGCGTCACTAGTGTACATTGTATCTAGGAGAGAGGAAGGAGGAAGATGTTTTGTGGGCCAGCTTCCTGAAGGAGTTCTGAAAATATTTCCTTTTGTTGACCATAATGGTAGTAAAGATGAAGGAGCTTCCTTCTCTTCATCAGGGGATCATGTTAGTATGGGTGTCAGGAATCATGTTCAATGACCTTTTACATTTTTACCTGAATATTTTTCTGGAAGAGGAGTCTTGGGTGAGACGTCTTGAGGAGGCACTCTGTCCTTCTATCCATTATGTAGTAACTCCTTTTACTTTTTAAACATATTTGGAGGTTTAGAAAAAGGAAGAGGTTATCGATCTATACATGCTCAAGGAGGTTTTTCATGAGAGGAGAACCAGAAGGGTTCCTCAAGGGGTAGGGTTTTTAGTGTTAGGTCTCAGGTATTATGGTCATCAATATTTTGACTAGCAGAGAGTCTGCCTCATCAGCTTCCTTTATGGACATCTGGGGCCAATAGTTTCCATGATTTTCTAGAGAGTTTTTGTTCCACTGTGTTTTGGTTGTGGGGACTATGGACATCACTAAAACTAGTTCCCAGTGGTTCCCTGAGCTCTGTTTGGTGGTCGTGGATGGGTTCATCACCAGACGTAGTAGTAGTTTCCAGTGAGACCATTTGAGTATCAGGGGAGTAGGTTTTTGCTCCGATAAGGGGAGATGGAATAAGAAGAGGCCAACCTCAAGATGTTCCTCATGTTCAGGGACTGCGACCCAAATTTGGCCATAGAGGTGGTCATAATTATAGAGGCATATGAGCTTTGTAAGGTCAGTTTCACCTAATGGAGGTAGTAGTTCTAGAGGGGTCATAGATCATCATAGGTACAATCAGTTTTTTTAGTACCCTTGTTTGTTACTTGTTTGATTCAGGATGATCACACTCCTTTGTTGAATCCACTCTATCCCATGCTTTGGAACTAGACACAGAGAGTATTCTCATTCCCCTGGAGTTGAAAACACCATTAATAGGCCATACCAACGTTTTTATGTTTTTCGGGGGTGTAAACTGATGATGGGGCCACATCAATCCTATGGGGATATTTTCGTACTATAAATGTACCCATACGACGTCATCCTAGACATCTAGTTGTTATGTTTCGTACATTATATTATCGATTACTTCTAGAGGAGAGTTTTGTTTTTAGATGTGGATGGCCAATGTGTAGTTCTCTTTGGTGAGCGGGGTTTTCAAGTGGGTAGTCAGTGTGTGAATCCCCTTATTTCTTTGTTGGAATATTTTTCAATGGAATTAGTAGATGCTGAGATGGTAGATAATCCTAGGGTAATTGAGGGGCTCCAATATGTTTTCCCCACGTAGTTATTTACACTACCCCCTCGATGTGATGTTGAGTTCGGGATATACTTGTATCCCAATGCTTCTCAAATTTAAATGGATCCTTATTGGATGACACCTTTTGAGTAGCGGGAGTTGAGGGTTTCGGTAGATGATCTGATGTACAAGGCTTTTATCTAGTCTAGTGTGTCACTGTGGGGTTCTCTAGTGATGTTCACAATGAATGCAGATGGTAGTTTGAGGCTATGCATAGACTACTAGAGTTTGAATTAGATGATGGTCAAAAAATGTTACCCTCTTCTAAGGATAGATGATATTTTCAACTAGATGAGAGGGGTGAGTTGGTTTTCTATGATTGATCTATGGTCCGGATATCACCATTTGAGGGTGAAGGAGGGTGATATCCCGAAGACTTCGTTTAGACACAGGTATGGGAACTTTGAGTTTGTATTCATGCCATTCAGTGTTACAAAAACATATAACATGTCTATAGGGCATATTAACTCCATGTTCTATGAGTTCCTAGATTATTTCGTCATATTATTCATCAATGATATATTAATCTACTCAAAGTCAATGGAGGATCATTTTGAGCATCTCATAACTATCTTGCGTGTTCTTTATTGCCACATGCTCTATGTAATGTTTTCCAAGTGTATGTTTTGGACAAGATAGGTGCATTTACTCAGGTATGTGGTGTCTCTTCATGGGGTGGAAGTATAACCATCAAAGGATACATTAGTTTTTTCTTGGAAAGAACCCATGAAAAGGAAATAGGTCACAATTTCCTTAGTCTCATAGGATAATATCAGAGTTTTTTTCTTGATTTATCTTGAGTTTCATACCCATTGATAGATTTTACTATGAAAGACCAAGATTTTGTATGGAGTGATAAATGTTAAGAAGTGTTTAGTTACCTAAAGGGGATGTTAGTCAATGCTACAATGCTTTAGCTTCAAGAAGAGGGTTTGTTGTTTGGGGTGTTTTTTAACACTTCCAATCTGGGCTTGGGATGTGTGTTGATGCAGTATCGGGAAATGATCTCTTATGGATCTAGGAAGTTATGTTCTGACCAGTGTCACTATTCCACCAATGATTTGGAGCTAGCATCAGTTGTGTTTGTGGTAAAGTTTTGGAATCATTACCTCATTGGGTAGATATTTGTGCTCTTGACAGACAACATGAGTTTGAGTTATGTCTCTCCCCACCACGATCTAAACTTGTAATAGATTTGGTGGAAGTATTTTTTTTAGGATTTTGATTTTAAGATCTCCAACACCATAGAAAATGAGAATTTTTTGGTCGATGCATTGAGAAGGAAGTCATAAAAGGGTGTTGTTCGAGAGTCTTAGAATGGTTGGAGAGAAATGGAGGAGTTATAAGCCTTACACATAGATGAAAGAGTGGATAGTGGTAGAGGCTATTTGTTTCAGATGATAATACAATCTTCTTTGATGTGGTAGGTGGATTATTCTCAGTTGTGGGACTCATAAGCATAGTTGATGCGCATGAATGTTGGCCATGGTGATGGTCTAGAGGGATGGTCAGGTGATGGTTGGAATTGGGTGTTGGTTCATGGGATTTTTTTATTCTGGTAGCAATTCACAATGGATTCCTTTATGAGTTTTATAAATCGCATTTGGAGGTATAACCTGAATTTTACAAGATGTACCAGGTCTTGAAAACACAATTTTGGTGGCCCAAAGTGAGATGGATAGTGACAGAGTTTGTGACTCAGTGTCTGGTTTTCCAATAGGTAAAGTCTAAGCATCATCTTCCTAGTCGTTTATTTAACACATGGATATTACCAAGTGGAAATGGGATGACATATCGATGGATTTTGACATAGGGTTACCCAGAGATTAAAGAGGTTGTGATGTTATCTAGGTGACCGTGGATAGGTTGACAAAGTAAACTCACTTATTAGTGATAAAGGATTCAAGTGCAGTGGATTCTTTGGCTAAGTGGTATGTGGATGAGGTGGTGTGATTTAATGGATTCCTAAGGTCCATTGTCAAGGTTAAGGATTCACGTTTTACCTCATGAGTATGGATGGGGATTACAACATGATTTTGGGACACATTTATTCCATAGTACTACATTCCAGCCTTATAAAGATGGGAAAATCAAATGGATTGTCCATATGTTGGAGGATATTTTGTGGGAATGCATTTTGGACTTGGGTGGATCTTGGGTATGACAACTTTATTTCATAGAGTTTTCTTATAATAATAGCTATCACTCTTTCATTAGCATGGATCCATTTGAGAATTTATATAGGAGACTGTATCATTCTCTATTGTATTGGATAGAGGTTGGGTAGACAAACTTTCTTGGCCCTAATGTGGTGTAGATCATGATAGATAAATTTCATCTTGTTCGTGATTGGATGAAAGTAGTGCAAGACAGAAAAATGTCTTATGTGGATCACATAAGGAGGCCCTTGGATTTCGAGTTTGGGGGCTACATGTTCTTGAAGGTTTCCCGTTTATGTGGGTAGTGGAGGTTTGGTAGTGGGGGTAAGCTTTCTCCTCGGTTTTTTGGGACCTCTGTGGTGTTGGGGAAATGTCAGCGAGGTGGAGTATAGGTCGCAGTTTCCCCACAGGTGGATATAATCCATGACATCTTCCACATCTCTCATCTTCAGATGTATCTTCATGATTACACCCATGTCATTGACTGGGGAGAGTTAGATATCTAGGATGACATGACATTTATAGAATGGACAGTGGAGATCCATGATCTCTAAGAGAAGTAACTATGTGGAAAAACCATTCCTTTGGTTCATGTGTTGTGGAGGATTGATGGACGAGAAGAGAGTACCTGAGAGCGAGAGACACATATGTGTTCCCAATTCCCAATGTTTTTTTTGAGTTTTTCTTTTCTCTAATTTTCTTTGTGATGTTTTGTTTGGATCCTTTTGTTTCATGAGATGATCTATTTTCTTTGGTTTCTGATGTGTGTGGTGCGATGTGTTATGAAGTCCTGACGTATGGAAAGGGGAGGACTCAATTACTAATTGATATGCATTATCTTCAATGTGTTTAAACACATGAATGGAAGTCAGTGCCACCCAAATTAGATAATATATAATCATGGAAGACAAAATTCTCCAATTCAGGTGTTCGGGATGGTGTGGTTTGTTGGTTGTAGTGGTTGTTAGTTTGGTCTACATGTAGGTTGCGATAGTTTTGAAGTTGTGACGTGGAAGTATTGTTATGTGAGAAGAGTTTTCATGTGTTTGTGTAGTGTGTTTCATAGCCGTTTGGGTTGGCGTGTCTAGATAGTGGTAGAATTTTAGGTATGATAAGATACTTGAGAGGTATCCCATGGGATGGTTGTTCGAACCCCTTCCCTTCTGGGCTTGGTTTTGGATTCTCAAGGGTGACAATAATTTGATAGGTATCTGATGTAACGGTGCATTACCTCTCAGTCTGTTACTTTTCCAGTTTTGGTTGTTGGAGGTGTTTAGGGGGTGGGGGTCGGTAGTTTTTTGTGGGAGTTGGAGGTGCAGTAGAACCATTGCAGGAAAAAAATGTTGTGTAAGTGTATTACATGATGTCAAATTTGGTTTCACATCTTGTCTAGAACGAGTTAATGACATATAGATTTTCTAGATCAAATAAAAAAACTACGACGTACTTTTCAGTGAAATAGAACCCCAAGGATTACACAATGTTAAAGGGGATTACATGTCATGCAAACACTCGATCCACTACAGTTTTACAATTATTTTCTGGCTAAATTTTAATTCATTCTGTCATAGATTCTTTTTCGGCTCATTTTGGGTGAACCCTAGGCACCTCGAAGAGTTATTTAAGTTCTCATCCTCCCTCTTTGATCTGTTGGTCATAGTGGTTGTTAATTGGTAATTTGTGGTCAATTTTTATACCTTCTAGGTTGTATTTATTCAATTATTCTCCTGGGGATTCACTAATATGATGTTGTTTTGGTTCAAGGTGTATGATGGGATTTTTTATTGTCTTTGGTTTCCACGTAGGTTCATCTGCGATTTATTATGGTAAGATTGTGGTTTGTGGGTTTTCTTCTTCACCCTATGGTGCGCAACGAGCTGACAAGATTCTTTAATGTATAGATTCCCTCATTTCCCCTTATTATATATCTTAGAGGAGGGGTTCAATTTTTTTTATCTATGGGTTATGGTTTTTCCAGCTTTATCAAAGACAAGTAATTGGTTAATTTAATTGAAATGGGAAAATGGGTTTTTGTTGGCATGCTTTCACAATTTTGATATTATTTGTAATATTTTTAAATATATGGTCTTGATTCCCCATTAAAAATTGTGGCAATTGGGGTCTTTGTTTGTGCTGGATATATATGTTTTTATTTCGTCTTTGGTTTTGATTGTTGTGATATCACCCTAAAATGGAAATTGATTAACCATTTATATTTGAATAATGAAATGTCTTCTATAGGATTTTTTCTTGTGTGATAATGCCCCTAAAATAATGTGGGATGTAATAAAATCCCCTTTGTAAAATTTTGAAATTATCTTGATGTATTATGATGTGAGTTTGTGTTTATGGGAAGCGATATGTGGCTTCAATGGTGGTGTGGGGCGATATGTGGTATTTTTTGTTATGCTTTTGGGTCGTTGAGGAGGTGGTTTGTTTAGTCATACTATTGGGGCGATGAGGAGGTGGTTTGCTTGGCTGTACTTTTGGGGTAGTGAGGAGGAGGTTTGTTTGGTTGTGAATTTGGTGTGGTGGAGAGGTGGTTTTTGTTCATGCTTTTGTGGTAGTGAAGTGGTGGTTTCTTTGTTTTAGATGCCCGAATAGTGATGGAATAAATGAATAATTGTTTAATAATATTTAGAATGACATGAGTTGGTTTGGTTAATGGGATTAAAATGTTTAATGGATAATTAAATTATGGTTTGTTTTATTAAACATGGTTGATTGTAAATAATGAAAATAATGTAATGATTAAATGGGAATTGGTTGGGAATGCGAAATGACGTTTTCAGATTATTGGGTGGTGTTATGAATTTGAGGTGGAAACGAAAGTGATGGTGTTGTGAGTTGGTTGTTTTTTTTGAAACCATAGGTTGGGATTCAATGTTTTAAATTATATATATACATACATGTATATTATTTTGATTTTTATATGCACCCCACCCATGTCGAGCACTATGTGATGAAACCCATATAGTCACGATGGGATGTTTTTCTGAACATCCGGTGGTGAGGATGGATGGATGGCTACCCAATCTCTCCTGATCCCTCTTCTAGGAGAGGTAGTTATTGCATATGATGTGATGGTCGGAGGTCTATTAGTGAGTTAGATGGTGGTTGTGATGGCCCAGGTGTCTGTGGGTGCTTTGGGTTGTGGTCGTGTTTAGGGTGTGTAAAGCTCAAGTTTCTGCAAGCGAGGTGTGTTGTGACCATGCCTGTTTGGTGGTGTGGTATACATAAGATATGGGAGCGCCATGGAATATGATTTTGGATGTTAGAGAAAAATTACTTTTGGAAAGTGGTGTAGGGTACCCTTATAAATTTTATCATGTTATATTATATTACTTGACTTGTGTTATTTGGTGAGTGTGCCTTAGTGAGGTTGGGTTTGGTAGGTATACCCATATAGGTGTTGTTTGGTTATTCTTTTTTCTTACAGGTGCATTAGTGTGATTCTTTCGCATGTCCATGAGAGGATTTGGTTTTCTTACAAAGTATACTTGTATGCTCAACCTACATATATAAAACTGATTTCTCATTTCCTATAGTATTACATGGACTGTACTGGGAATTACTAGCTTAGACCATTGGATAGTTATTGTGTCGCAGCTTTAGCTTTACTTAGGAAAATTACATTGGATACTTTTATTTGTATCATTTTTTATACATGCATTGTGGGATGTTTTTGGATTTATTTTGTATTATGTCCTGGAGTTGTTTTTGGATTATCCATCTTATCTCCCAAACCTATTTATATTATAGAGGGAAGTTCCTCCCATATATGATATTTTCATACCCTCAGTGTTAGTCACCAACTTGGGCCTACTAGAGGCAGGAATCAGGGCATTATTATCTATATCCCTTCATTTCGGTTTCTTTGGAGGGAGGGGGTCATGATATCCAATATAACTCAAAGTGTCTGTTTTCAGTTTAAAATCCTCATTTTAGTTCAAAAAGTGTCACTCACTGAAAACCAAGAAAACACACCTAGAGTATCTTGATAATTTAGTAAAATGATTCATAAATCATTTATGACAAATAATAATTTCTATAATATAAAATCAACACACGATGTGACCTGTATGCATCATAGTTCATGTTTCCAATTTATAATGAAATTTTAGTGAATAGAATAAGTGATGTACTCAAACCCAATAAATTCATTCAGATTGGTTTGATAATTTAGGAAAATGATCCACAATTCATTTGGGACATGTAAGAATCAGACATACCTCAATCTAACACTTGGTGTGACTGATATGACTCCAAGTGAGTTTTTTCAATATATAAGTGTCATTTTAGTTTAAAAAATTCATCACATAACTAAAACCAATCAAACAAGACTATATTGTTTTCTAATCATTCTATCTTCTATTACACAATTTATTTCCTTATCATTTTCATCTTATAATTATTTAATTAATTTTTACAGAGATAATTCTTAAAGATAGGGAAGAAATGGTGTGACATGTAAGAATCAACCGCAACTCAATCTTATACCTAGTGTTCATGGTGTGACTCAAATATTAGTTTAAAAATTACACTTTATGTTAGTTTATTTCATTATATTATTACTAACATAGGAATTTGTTTCTTATACAGGTGCAGTCTTTTTGTTGAGAAGAGGTGGTTTTTTCGACAATATCAAGAGTTAGGGTCAGGATAAACAATGAAGTTTTTAAATATATGTAATAATTTGAACTTATGTTATATTATAAACCAATGTTTGGAATGTCTTTAATATAGTGTTTTTTCTTGTATTTTTTTAATTTAATTTTATTGAAATTTTTTAGTTCTAATTGATTTTTTTTATATCTTGTGGTGTTTCTAGTGCTAAGGTGTGTTGTAACATCATACTTAATTAGTAGTGCAGTGTGTTGTTATAGCGCACTGTATAAAATCCCTTTATGAACACTTTTACAAGCACTGATAAATGAACTCTTTATTAGTTCTTATAAAATAATTGATAAAGGAACCATTTATCAGTGCTTTTAAAATCATTGATAAATGTACCATTTCACAATGTTTCTATAAGAGCCGGTAAAGGTCCCCTTTATCGATGCTAAATAACAGTGCTGATAAATGTAATATTTTATCAAGGCTTCTAAAAGCACTCAAAATGGACCCCTTTATCATTGATTTTTTATCTGTCATAAAATACCCCTTTATCAGGTTTTTTTAGTGTTGATAAAAGCCTTGTTATTTTAATCTCTTTTCAGTAGTTAGCACTTCTCTAACACTGATAAAGGATATTTTTAGTGCTGTTAAAGGCCTATTTTGAAGTAGTGTGTTTATATTATTATTTATTTATTTAGGAATTAAATCATTTTGATCATATCATATATTAATCTTAAACAGTTTAATAGAAAAATCCTTTACAAAATTTATCATATGGATTATTGAAACTCCAATTATTTAGGAACCTAATACTATTAAGGTATCCTGAATAATTGTAACCTAAATTATATTCTAGATAAATTTACTCTTTCCTATTATGGTTACCAATATATTTCTTTCGTTATATTAGATAATTCATCGGAACCTTGCTTTGGCATTACCTACCCTTTTGGATTACCGAGGTCTTGAATAGTTCTCGCATTAGATAGAATCTAACAATTAGTATATTAATTCCATATATAATATTTCACCATATTATATAATGTCTTTCATACATATATGTTTTCCTATTATAATTTTATTTTGAATCATATAATTTCATCCAAATAAACATGTTTCAAAAAAATTAATAAAATACAATTTATGTAATATATGATTTGTGTTAGATAGAAAAAAATAAAAGCCACCTATATGTACAGATATCCGAATTCATCTCATGTATAATATATATATATATATATATATAATTTTTTAATTAATTTTTTTGAATTGTACAAAAAAAATCTAATCAAGATAAAATATGGTGTGATAGATAGCTAACCCACACTTTTTAAAAATAATTCTGAAGATCGCATTCAAGTTAGAAGACCAACTCAAAGCCCCAATATCAAAAAATCAACTCATAATAAAAGCCTTAATTTCAACACAATTTTAACTCCTAATATTTGTAAATCCTAACCAATATTTACCACTGACATTATAACCCAAAAAAAATCACAATTTTGGTTTAATGAGACTAAAAATTATGTTATACTTAGTATACAACACTTCATATGCTTGGTATGAAATTAATAAGAAGTAATTTAAATATATTAAACTAAAGTGTATAAAAATTCATAATTTAAGCACTTTATAAAAATTTCTATAAACAATAATGTAATAAATAATTAAATATTTCTTTTAAATATTTATACATGTGATGCACATTTATGAAAATTAAATAAAATAAAAAATTATAATTTTTTAGAATTTAGATAATTTGTTTTTATAATTTAGATACAATTTTATTATAATTACATAAAATATAAATATAAATATAAACCCTTTATATTTATATCATAAATTTAATTTATTTATATTTCACCATTTACATGGATATCATATAAACTCATATATAATAAAATATAAGATTCTCTAATAAATAAAAACCCTTTATATTTTTTAATATATTAACATTTCATATGAATAATGTCAATAATTTACATATGTATTATTATTTATTTAATACCTAGATTAAATCATCTAAATCCATTTTTATTTGGTTTAAATAAAATTTTAAAATATGTAATTTAATTGATCATTTCATATTATTAATTATGAACATTTTATAAAAAAATTTAAACTATTTTATATTTTTCTATATTTTTTAACTTCAAAACCTTTTATAATTTTATAGACCATATAAATTCAACAATTTAAACAAAAATACCATAAAAAAAATAAATACATGGTCTAAATTATTTTTTTGGAGTCAACTGATGAAGGCTTTGGGAATTTATGAAAAATAATTTCTCTTAATAAATCTTAAAACAATGTCTTGATTATTTATTAAACCCAATGTATTTCTTTACATATTAAAAGGATTTCAAAATGAAGCAAGGCATTTTTCTTTTATATAATTAATTTTGGGTAGATACTTAAAAATTCACACTTTTTAACCATGTTGTGGTTTTGTTAAACCATATCTTGGTTTTCTGTATGTGAATCAAATTCATATACTAACAATGAAGATTATCTATTAAAACCATGATGTAAAATCAATATTTTATGATTTATTTTTTTGGGAACATTTTTCATAATTCATTTTTCATAAAACAATCGTGTAATTTCATAATATTTTAGAAACCACAGACATTTTATATTAAAAAAACCATGGTTTGAGGCAAAAACCTTTTTAGTAATTTATTATCTACAAAAAAATCAATCCAAATGAAATATAAGTGGGTTTGATACCACAATTGTGTTTTAGCATGGATAAAACATGTCTAAATATAATAAAAATAACCACCAAAACCCATTTCTATTAGGTCCAACAATAGTTTATTAAAATTCAATGTAAAAATGAAGAATAATATAACTTATCGCTTTTACTAAAACCAATAATCATCTTCCTCAAATGATTTGAAGGTTATCTCTTAGAAGAAACCAACATACTTCTTCTTATAAATGTATCCCTCAGTTTTAGTATATCACCAAACTCTTTAGGATTGATTTCTCTCAAACTCTTAACTAGATTGAACTTTAGAGTTAAATATAAAACAATATCTATGAATTTAATATGTTTATAAGACTATTAGTTACTGCCATTTTCTATGGTTTTTTCCTCCTCTTATAAGAAATATGGATTCTCCTTGAATATCTATGATGATATCAAACATTCCAAAAATATTCCATTTATTATATATTTCATCAATCCAAAAATTAGTAAATTGTTCAAAAAATATAACTTTCTAAAAATATATTATAACATTTAACCAACAAAGAATAAAATTTTTAATATAGTAAACTAAATAATAAATTCCTTAATTCATCATCACATATTATAAACTGAAATATTATAGATTTTAGTGAATTATGATCATTGAAAACAATATCTCATAATGCATCTACTTATAGGCATATTACTAGGATGCAATTATTTTCACTACAACATGGTTTTTTTATATAAAACTTGTGGAATTGTGAAGTTAATCACTCTATACTCTTGATTTAGTAAATAATTATTTCATCTATCCTACACATCTTTAAAACTTATTTCTGGAAACTCTAATGTTCTTTCTTACTGCTATAAACTCTTATCAATGAACTTAACAACATAGATTAACTTTTATTATGTGCCATGAAACTCATAAACCATTCCATTTCTATCTCATAATAATAAAAATATTTCTCATGCATCTATATTGGACAGTTTTAGTCACATTTCATTGAGTAAATAAATGTTTTATTAGTTTTCATATCCATCCCATTTCCATTTCCAACAATAATTTATTCAATTAAATCCAGGAACTTGTATCGTATTCTGAATAACATCAAATTACTAAGAAACTTTCTCTAATTCTAGATGAATTTTTAAATCCAATTTTCAAGAAAAATATTTACAAACACACAAGTCTCACGCACTATAATTTCATATCATTTAGAAAATAATTAATTAATATGACTAAATAAGGACACATATCATGAATACAAGTTTTGGAATAATATAGATATTTAAAACATTATTAATTACATAGAAAATATGACCATATATTCTTTGATCAATTTTAATATGTGTGTTGCTTCAAAATATACTAGAAACACCCAAGTATTTAGAAGTTATTACTCAAACTTGAATAGACTTACTATGAAAATAGTTTCATCTTGAGGTATTGCCACAATGCATTGATCTTATTTATGATATATTTGAAACTCAATCAAAAATGATCCTTGAGTAATAAAATTAACTTTAAATCCATTTCACCCCTACTCCATGGTATCTTCCAAAATAATTATAATTATTCATGTTAAGATAGTATTATATGTTATTAGAGTATTTTATAATATAAAATTATTTCACATTATTAGTAATAATAATTATATTTTCCCATTTCAAAATTTTATATTAATAATAATTATACAAATTATTTTTATTATAATATTAAATGTCATTAATAATTATTATATTGTTTCTTGTCTTGAATAATGATAATATACAATGTTTAATATCGCATGTTATAATAATATTTGTTTTTATTATAATATTTTTTCACCAACCATGGCCCAGAACACCCTATGGGAAGGGGTGAATTAGGGTGTGGCATTTTTTACCTCCTTCAATCTGATCGTGTTCCCATGCTAGAAGAAACATAGAATTTTTTATCAAACCAAAAATGAATATCATTCATGTAAAGAACGTAAAGAAATAATGGATATTTTTACATGGATCACCCAATGAAATATATCTAGAGACCAAACACATGAAATTGTGTTGATATACAAAATATAAATAAAATCACTAGTTGTGATTATAAATTTATTAAAAATCTACTACCAATTCATAGGGACACTGCCACTTATTATCTCTCCAAATGCTACTTTAAGAAAATATTTACAAAATATTTTAGAATATAGGAAATTAACATGAATAAATGAAAGTGATTAATACACCAAACCTAAATAAGTGTTTCTATTCAACTCTACGATTCTATCTCCATATGTTTATCTAATATTAAGTTTATCATGATAAGGCCAAAATATGTTATAATATACTATATGAACCCTCTATGTGTCTGAAACATAAATTAAACATTTTTCCTTTTTCATAACAATCCATAAAATAAACCTAATTACCATTAAATATTAATAAAAGTAGTATAATAAATTTACATGATTTTTTCTATATTATATACCCAAATATTGTAAATAAAATATTTATTATTTTAATCTAGTTATGTAACACCCCCAAGATCTTTATACATGATTACCTTTAACTAAGTCAATGTGTTTGATAACTTACTCCACACAAAATATAGAACTAAAATGAAATCATGATATGTTAAGACTGATAAAACAAAGGAATTGAATTAGATGGAACAAATAAGAGTAACCATGTTATGAAATATTTCTAGAAATAAAATAAATTCTATATTTAATAAAATGAAATTTAGTTCGTATATCTAGAATGACTAATAAAATCATTTTATACTTAGGAATGTATTTGTAAAAAAATTACATTTCTATGTGATGGGATTTTATATTGCACGAAAATTGTGATTAATGATAATAAAATATATTGGATATGAATAATTTGTTACTACTAATTTAATTAGTAAATGATAATAAATATGAATGATAATGGTTAATATTCTTAAAGATCTATTTTTCAATAAAAACATTTTTTCCTTATATATCTCATTTTTATTTAAAATATAAAATTGTAAAATTTTGAATTTTAATTTTATAAAATAATTTTTTTTGATTCATCATAATAATAATTTATTAATATGAACTTTTGGGATTTCTCTAAAATGACTGATTTTTAAGGGAAAATATCATTTTACAAATAACTTTAATTTTAGGAAATTATTAGTATTTAAGTAATAAATGTAAATTCATGAAACACATTCATATGAATAAAAATGAATTTTATATGTGAATTTACAAATTTAAAGAAGGTTTTTTGAATTTACAATCCTATATTTGATATTTTAGAACATTTGTAATATTTTATCAAATATTGTTTTGAATAAATTATACATTTTTTTGAGTTTTATAAATTGAGATAAATAAAATTTAATTCATATATGTAATCATTATAACTAAATTATTTAATTATTTTAATCTCATTTTTACTAATGTAAAATAAATTACTTAAGATAAAGATTTATCACCATAATAAATGTAAAATATTTTTTTTCAAAATATTAATTATTATATAAATATATTATATTAATATAATTTAAAATATTTCTTTAATATTATTTACAAACACTTAAAAATATATGAACACTCATTAAATTAATAACTATTAGGTAAAAATAATAAAAACACATAATAAAAAAAATTTCTATGAAAAGAGTTTTCTTATATCTTATGTTTTAATTTAAAAGTCAATTTTCACATATTTAGAAATTGAATTGGGTTAAATAGATTAAAAAAATTATTTAAAACATTTAAAATTTTAAATTAGTTTCATCTTAGATTTTTAGTAATAAAATATCTATCATTATTAATATTTAAAGAAGATTAATAAGTGTAAAATTTGTAAATAAGGTAACTTGATTTTCTAATACTTAAAAGGTCACACACACCTTACAAAAATACTTTCTTGGTATGAAATTAATATCCACAGGTATATCAAACCATTTTTACATCTAACTCACCTTACTCTCAAGGAATTCAATTCTTATTCCTTGCATAACATTCCCTTAAAAATATTTATACCTCATTTTCACCTATAAAAAGAGCTCACTTCTTGCCACATTAGGCCACACCTATAGTTAGTAACTCCCATGAAAATTTACCAAATTTACTTATTATACATCCCATATACAATTTTATCATCCCTTGTCATAATAAATGTGTCTTAAGTCTTTCATTTCCAAAGGATACCTTAAGAGAAGATCCAAATTCTCAATGTTAGAATTGCATACCCTGTTACTTTTATGATTTATCCTTTTCACCCACCCTCCACATAAATTATTATGTATACTTTTATAATTAAATATTTATAAATAATATGATAAAATATTTTTCTATTTATCATATAATCATTACCATTCCCCTCTTATTCAATCAAAAAATGTACTTGTTGCTCATATACATGTGAAAAATATCATATCCATGAAAGACAAGTTTTGTTTTTCATCACCACCATTAAAGTATTGTGATATAAATGGTTTTAGTGAATATATATTTTATTTCTGAAATTATTTATATTCTGTAAAGATAAATTATGAAATATACAATTAATATTGGAAATAATTGATTATCATAACAATAGTTATCCTAAAAAGCATACTAAGATGAAAATCTTTTTAATCCTTATACATAATATTTTTATATCCCATAATTCTTATTTTAGATCCATAAAATTTTAATATATCACACTAATAAAAACTAAATAATTTAATTATACTTCTATTATAATGTTATAAAAACTAAACTACTTCAAAATCGTCCATAAACATTACAGATACAGGTTTGGGTTGGTTTAACCACCTACTTAAAAAATAATATGAATTTATATCATGGATAACCATGAGAAATTATTTAATAGTATAATATCATATAAATATGAAATTAATGTTTTTTCTGGTAATGTTATACATTTAACTCATCAATTCAGAAATCACCATTCGTTCATTTATAATCATTGAAACATGCCTGTCTCGGATTTCAACCTTATGGATCGTAAAAAAATGTAACATGAAATTCTATTATATATTTATAAAATATATCTAGAAATAGATTATATTAAATTATATGATATAATAATTATTTAATATTTTAATATAATATGTACCAACATAACTTTTATGAAACTAGTTCAAAGAGATAAAGATTACTTAAACCCAGTGTGGAAAATAAGTTAAAAGTAATTAAAATTCATGTGTATGAAATGATTTTAAATGAAGATAAAAGGTGTTTGTATTTATTATTAAGTATTTTGGATTTGTATTTGGTGAAATTAAATTAGATATTTTGGATATTTTTTGCAACTGCAAAATGAAACACGATCGAGGTAAGAGTTTTCATCACAAATTCCTCTCTTTGAGATATATTTGATATTATGCACCTAATTTAATTTTTTGGTGTATCTAATAACTATTTTAGATATCATATAATTAATTTTATTTTAATTATGGTATTTTATGTTTAATTATAATCCCAATATTTCAAGGAGGTTTGGTTAAAATGAAACTTAATCCGTAAGGGTTTTCTAAGTCTCCATTATGATTATTTGAAACATGTTAGATGTTGTGAAACCTGACTACTTTCTATGGTTTTCTATTGATTTACTATCCCATGAATATTCTATACTTTATTTAGTTTTAATTAATTGGATAAAATAAAACATTTTAATTTATTTTCTTCAAATATCTTTTGACTCATATGTTACCCCTATCTAAAGAGTTTTTGGTAACCCAATTTTTAATCATTCAGTTATGATCATTCACTTGAACAAATTTTATATAATTTGGGTCCATTATTAAATTTTATTATATTATATGGTATTATTTCAATGTATACTTTTTTACCACATAATATTTTTTACAAATGTTCCATTCTTCATGGAGTATGTTTCTCATAATGGATACTGATAACTCAAACCTCCTTTCTTTTAGTTATAATGTTTCATCTTGAGATTTACTTCACTTTTCTTGGGTTCTCCCATAATAATGTTATTTATATGGTATTTTATAATCCTATTTGGTACAATAATGATTTAATATAAATTAATTTCTCGTCTCTCTTCTTATAATGTTTGTTTTAAACAATGGTGGTTTGAAAATAATAAATTGGGTTTTTTCCATTCACGTTCACATGTTGTGTATTACACTCCTTGTTTCTACAAGAAAATATTTTTTCCTTTTTAATGATAAATTATTTGAGATTATTTTTAAAAGTAATTTTTTTAAAAGTATTTTAAATTTCTTTTTCAAATATTACCTTTTAATGTGACATGTAAATTTTTATTTTACATTAATACTAATTTTCTTTCTAAAAGCTATTTTATGTTCTTGGTTATATTTCCCTAATAATTTTTAATGGGATTTACCATAATGGTGTTTATGTTTTATGATTTTTCCTATCATATATATATATATATATCATTTTGGGGTTTGAATTCATGGTATCAAATAATTATATTCTTGATCCCTTATTTTATGCTATCGATCAGAGTATTCTTTTTTCTTGGGTGTTTTTTACTTATACCAACACTTTTCAATGTTTTTTTGTTATACTATTGTAATGTGTTGGTCGAAATGGTTATGATAACACTAAAGGGGTAGGGGTAAATTTTTTACTCTTAAAAATATTTGATTTTTTTATAACTGATCCCCTTTGAAATTTTGAATTTTATTTTGTTCCCTTTTCTTTAATAGAATATACCAAAAATAAAGAATAAGTAACATATATTTTATAGTGGTTTTAGGAACAAAGATACCCTAGCACACTAAACTAGAACTCTCTCAATTAGATTGTTGATTTTCATTAGATTATATTTTACAAAGTATATCGAAAGTTGAGTGCAAGAAACTGGAACTTGTTATAATAAATTTAAAATGGATTAAAAAACAAGACTAACAAAAACCGTCAAAACACTAAACACATGAGTGTTTTGAACCAAAAGAGATCGTATTTGGTTAGAGAAATTATCTCTAAAATCATATAGATGAAAATGTTTCAACTAAAAGATGAAGTGATCTTCAGACGAATAGATTAATAACTTCAATGAACCATACTTAAGAAGGATAGAAAAACTTTTTGTGGAGAACATTTTCAAAACAAAAATAGTAGAAAAAAATACATATTAGAAAGACTTACACATGATTGTTTTTAAAACATGTACATCTCCAAAGTGTAGTCTTGAAAGGATTCAAAAACCTTCAACATATGTACCAAAAATAAAAATAAAAATTTTAGTAGAAAGAATATTATCTGTAATAATATTAAATATTTGAAGTAGTTTTGGATAAATATATTTATATTTTTCTTGATATTTTGATAAAATATAATATTAGTGAAAATGATCAACTCTAATAAAAAAATATATAAGTGTGAGTATTGAATAAGAATACCATTTTAATTCAAGTAAAACAAATCAAGAAAAGTCTCTGGATAATTTATGAACTTCTAAATTCTTGTTGAATTTGGAATTTGAATTTAATCAACAACTAATAAAACAAATTCCATTAGAAAATAAAAAAATTAACCTGTTATAGAAGGAATTATGGAGTTTCCTTTAAACATATTTATTAGGATATTTACTCTAAAAAATTATACAAGAAATATCGAAAATAATTCAAAATTCAAAATTCATAGATGACTAATTCAACATGGGGTTTCTCTACATAAGGATTTCTTCAACAGTATAATTGAAAACATATGGTTTAATTCAAACCTAGAGTTCTAGACCATGGAGTATAAAAAAAATTTGAGGTTACCCATATTAGGTATATACCAAACATTATGTACTCGAATGTGACATTCCTTTACAAAAGTTAGGTTTCCTATCTTAACTTTTAACTGAAACACAGGGTTCCAAACCTGATATTTAGTACAAAATATGATTCTACTTATCAAAGCATAGATTCATGAATATAAAATTCATATTAAACATGGGTTTTAAAAAATGTGGTCAGTTAACAATTTCAGGTTAGAACATAACTTTTTGTATAGTGATTCATACTTTAATAAAACATTTATAATACTTTGCAGAAAATATTCCTCCCAAAATAAAGAACAAATAAAAGACTTCAAGAATTACAGGTAAAATAAAATAATTATTTAATTATATATAAACCAAATAACCACTCAAATTATAATAATTAGTAAAAAATTATAGTGTTTGTGAGTATCAAAATCAATGAGATATTAATGAAAAATTATTGGATCAATATCCATATGCCCAACAATCACCCCCTTTTTGATGATCCCAAAAACCATAAACTATAGACCAAATAAATAAATATAATTGTAAACATAACATGTCTATAACAAAAATTGATCAATGAATAGTATTAATGTATATTTTTAAATTTTGTGTCTATCCAAATTTCTCCCCCTTATATAAGATACAAAAGGAATAAAACACATTTAATTTTTCATAAATGTATATTTGAATGTTATATAAAAAAATGTTAGTATTATAGAAATGTAATCATGGATTAGAATTCAAATGAATAGAAAATATAAAATATATAGAAGATATAGAAAAACAACTGAGTTTAATTTTGTAAATGATATTAAATTACATTGAATTTTAGCTCAAGGGAAAATTTATTAAGATTTAGGGTGAGAGGAAAGATTGAAATTAGATTTATATTCATCAGAAGAAGAATCATAGGTTAGAGAATCTGTAAGAGTCTGGTGAACATATAATATCTCATCCATCAACTCATTGAAATTATTATTATATAGTGAATCTCGCTCTCTCAACAATTTATTTTAGCCTTGATGCACCTTAAACACTTAAAAAAATTAACCTTTATAAAATTATAAATAGTCTTAGAATAATGAAATATCTTCTTAAAAATTCTTAATAATTGGTTGTGAAAATTTTGGACTCCTAGATCCATGGAAGTAATTCTTTTAAACAATTATTTCTGATTGTCCAAAAGAGTGTAGTGGAGCACAATCACACTAAAGTTTTTGAATCATTTCATCATTTTTAGAAATATAATTTGAGAGAATATTCAGCCTTATCAACACTTTATAAGATCCTACTCTCCTAGATTTAGATTAATTTCCCTAATTAGAATTGGATACTCTTATATACTTAAAAGTATTTGATCAAAAATTATGGAGATAATTGAAATATAACTTAGAAATAATCTCATGTCTAAGATTTATAGAATGGTTAGATATATCCGTATTAAAATCATAAAATTAATCTTTATAAATTTATATTTCCATAAAAATTTGATATTGAGACTAAAGAGACTCAAATTCTATTTTAGAAATATATCAACTTGTCAAGTAATCATCAACCTTCCTATAACTCTCATGTTATGTTTGAAGCTTTATGATATCATTGATAAATATATAAAATATTGAGAAAATTATTTCATAAATTTTTTGATCCTGAGCCTTAAAATTGGAAACATCATTAGATTCTGAGTGCACTACCTCTACCCTTGCATTGGATTATCCAACATTAACTATTTGAGGTAATTAAACTTTCACACCTTCCCTATATAGAGAGGATAACTCTCAAATAACTTCTATAACTTCTGTATATTTATCAACAGTCCATTTTATAGAACTTTTCACCAAATAAACTGATTGATACCCAATAAATTCAATTATAGATTTAATATTATAACTAATTAGCTAAGAAGAATGAGCTCCCTCTATTCTTTTCCAAACTAGAGAATGAGAATCTTTTTAAACTAATTATTCCTCAACATTAATAATTTTCTCAACACATTTGTATAAAATAGGTGTATAATACTCTCTTATTCAAGGCATTAGAATAATTACAGCACCACTATCATAATTAGAATAAGATTCCTGATTTTATATGGGAAACTGAAGAACTCCCACAATATTAGCAGAAATGTTCTCATATAAAACATTCCTCTTTATGGTGATTATATAAAAATTTACACCACCATCCAAAGAATATTATAAAACTATAGACATAAAACTTCAACACTTTCCCTTATCATGAGAACCTAATAGCTCATCTTATTCTTTACTAACTGTCATAAGCTTTCCCATGGTAACAATATGAATGAAACCACATTTGATTATTTTTCCTATAGAAATAAAAGTGATGTAATGAAATGTTAAACTACTATTGAATTCTCTAATCTTCCCTCTATAGTAATTAATAAGATTAACTAACCTAATATAACGATATAAATAAATCATGGCTTCCTTTTGGAGTGTTAGTTAATTTATCTTATCATATACCCACTTACATTAAACTTGATGTCACTCATCAGGAGGAACATTATATACACGTCTAGAAAAATAATCTTCTCACACTCTATAATTCTATGAAAAAAATATTTCTACATAAACTTGACTATAACCATCTAGTTATCTTCCAAATATTTTACCAGAATCTTCGTGAATTGAGAGGTTCTAAAAAGAAAGTACATGATAACCTCATACTTATGCACTTCATCTCCAATAGATATTTATAGAAGTTAAAACACAATTCATGAGAAAACATAAAAATCTAATCCATATCCATTGTCGAAAGTGAAAACTTATTTTCATTAACTGTTGAAGAAACAATGTCCTCACTATCACCAAATCTAAATAAAGAATTCTTAAAAAATCCCTTTATTTCTCTTTCATAGACATGGTCATTTTTTCCTCTATAAATAATGAAATCTAGACCTTGAAATCTTAATTCCTACTTTATAAATAGATTCATCTCAAATAATCATTCAATGTCAATCAGTTTCCCTTATATAAACTGATGATCTATAATAGAAACTTTTTACTTCCTCACATCACTGAGCCCAACTTAATCATTCAACTTAGTTTTCACCATTGAAAGAACCATAAAATGTTTTGGGTTTAGGAAAAACCTCAGATTTAGGGATTGAGAGTTCAAGGATCCAACGTTAGGAGAAAGAGATAAAGATATTAACTATTATGGTTTTAGGTGGCCATTCAATTTCTCAAGACGACTATTCTATATAATTATTTGGGTTTTTTGAAGATTAAAAATAGTTTTGGAAATTAAATTTTTTTAAAAAATAAAAAAAATTATTAAACAAAACATAAAATTAAAAAATATTAAAGTCTTCACATAAAATTAAATAAACTTAACCCCCCCTAATAAAATCAAAACTAACAGTGGGAAATGTTTTGTTAAAAATATCAACATGCTGATATTCAATATTAATAAATTCAAAATAAATATCCACGTTCTGGATATGATCCCTTAGAAATTGTTTCCAAATATCAATATTATTAGTTCTAGAATGACTCACATGATTTATTGGAATATTTAAAGGAAAATTATATCACATAAAATAATAGCCTAATCAAAATTCTACCCAATTTCTAGAAGTGTGTGTTTCATCATCAACACATAGGCAAAAAAACTACTAAAAGATATATATTCTACTTTAGAAGTTTAAAATGAAACCAAATATTTCTTTTTACACGACTATGAAACTAGGGACTTTCCTTAAAAGTAATAAGTTTCTAAAATTATTTTTCTATCTAATCTATAGAATCCAAAATTAGCAACTGAATATTAAATTAAATCAAAGCTAGTGTTTTTTTAGATAAATAAAATATTGATGAATAATTACTTTTAAATATCTCAAAATTAATTTAACAGTAATTAAATGATAATTTTTTGGATTTTATTGAAATATTACATATAGGAAAATAAAAAACATAATATTCGATCAACTAGTAGTAAGATATAATAAAATACCAATCATACCTCTATATAACTTGTTGTCAATAGGTTTACCATATTAATCTAAATCATGTTTTATATTAGTAAACATTGGAGTTATATATGGAATATTGTTTTAAACACCAAATATTTTCAATCAATCAATAATGTATTTAATTTGATTTAAAATATTTCTAAAATCCTTTTTATAGATTCAAAATCCAAGAAGTAAATTCAATTCTATTATTATACTTATTTCAAATAAATTTCATCATATGTTTTGAAAAATAATTACATTGATTTTGATTAGTAAAATCAAAATTAAGATCATCTACATAAATTTGAGCTAATAAACCATAAAAGATTATATTTTGTTAAAAAAAAGTAGGATTACATTTTCCAATAGGGTAACCATTTTATAAAATAATAGATCTTAACCCCTCAACCAATCCCTTGGTGCATATTTAAGACCATAAAGAGCTTTAGTGTGTCTAAAAATATAATTTGATAAATGAAGATTTTCACATCTTGGGGGTTGTTCAACATAAACTTCCTCCATTAAATAACAATTTTAAAAAGAATATTTCACATAAATTGTTTATATTTTAAAATTATTATAAGGTGTATAAACTAAAATGATTCAAATGGATTCATACATAGACACATCAAAAAAGGAATCCTAATAATATATACCATCCTCCTGATTATAACCCTTAGCAACTATCATAACCTTATTCCTAGTAATTAAAACCTAGATCATATTTCTTAATATAAAAAACCAATTTAGTTCCAATTACATTATGATATAAGGGTTTATCAAATAATTCCCAAACATTTTTTATCTTTTACTTATTTAGCTCATCCTGAATATCCAACCTCCAACTCTAATCATGTAATTCTTCTTTTATTGATGTAGGTTTAAATAGGGATAAAATGGAAGAGATCTCAACAAGATTTTTGATGTTTGGACTATTATCACTGATCAACCATTAAAATATATATTTCTATACTATAATTTGTATAACAACACTAGGGTTGAATCCTCAATGGTGGTACTTTATTTTAAAGATAATTGTTTTTATTTTTCCTTTTTGAATTAGGGGTAGGGGTTGTAGAGCATAGGTGAAATGACAGATTGAGGAGTTCAATATAAAAGTTTAATAAATATTGGGGTGATTTTATTATTATGTATATAATCTTATGATATCCTTTAACTTTTTGATATATTTAATTAAATTAACACCCACTTCACAAGATGATTTGGATTTGAATTCCTAAATATTAAATCTTTATTCCAAGCCTCTACTAGGGGATTGATCTCAATCGGTGCTTATTTATGTAAGTGTATTTATGGCCATAATAATCAATGAAATCCATATTTTATACCAATCATGTAATTAGTCAATGACATTTTATGTTTTATCATACACAATATTATCCTAAGGGATATTTAACGACCAAAAGATCCCAATCACTTGACTTCCCCAAATTATAGCTCACCCAAATAGATAATTTTGTCATACATTGATATGGTTAGTAATCTAGATTATTATTTTTATGATGATGAGATTAAATAATAAGAAAAATAACCATGTAAGAAAAGATCAGTGTGTCTAACACATACAAAAATGATGAAGAGAAGTAAAATACTCACTTTGGATTGAATGATGAAGTGGATGAGGGAAATGTTTTAGACATGATATAAACTATTTTAATACAATTACTATTAAAAAAATAGAATGTGGATGAGAATAATATAATATGATGAATAAACATGCATTAAACATTATTTTAAATTACAATAACACTTACACAATTACAATTCAAAACAAATGAAATAAATGAAAATAAAGAGTCGAGGAGAGATATATCAAGTAGAAAATTGAGTTTCGAAGGTCCTAAAAAGACTTTATAAATGATTTCATATTTCTAATGTATCATACCAAGAGCTTAATCAAACCAATGTTATAAGTATAAGAGGGGAGTGTATTTATGGCCCTAGGTGGTGGACCGTTTCTCGTCCAAAAATGATCGTCAAGTTGGCTTGACCATTTGAACATTTTGACAGATGAATATTGAGATATATTATTCTTAAAAGTTGTATTTATGGATTTTTAAAGTTCACATTCAAAATTTTTAATCCATTTGACTTTTCTATCCAATGTTATGATGGTTTTCTAAAACCATGTGCTTTTTTTCTAGTTTTATCTATAAGATTTTGAAGGCCATAATGTGAATGAGTTTTAGGATAGATAGATGACCTCGTAATTGAATTATATATTCTAAAAATTTGGGAGAATATAGATTGAATTTGTCTTCACAATATTATAGATGAAATTTACATCTGTATTTCCATAAAAGTAAATAATTGTGGGGTGTTTTCAAATCCCAAATAGAATTGTGGGATGGGATATGATGTATATTTGGGCCCCTTATTGGTTAATTTGGGGATTAAATTTTTTTCCAATATTTTTTAGTATATAAAAGAACATATTTTTGAGCTTCATAAAATTTATGATTTTGGATTGATCCCATAAATCCAATAATCATGGAAAGTATAGGTTTCTTTATAGATGTAGTGGGCATTTGTGTGTGGTCCATATAGCCCTTCAAATGGAAAAATTATCTAATGATCCAGTGGAAGTATTTTTATTAATTTGAATAAGTAAATATAAAAAATAATATTCACAGGATTTGGATAATTAGGGTAGGCATTATGATTGAAATACTAAACTGAAATGAATCTGGGCTAATTCAAAAAATGCTCAAATATTAGATTTAACATTAAGACATGAGAATTTTACACCAATTATGAACTTTTACTTGAAAATTATTAAGTTTAGTAGATAAGAAAATTATAAATAAACTAATGGCATAAACTCCTCAACAATTATACTTGAACATTAACTCATGTACAAAAAACAAAAAAAAATCATTTTCACTCACCAAAAAATATTTCAATTTTATTTTGACTATTTATGTGAGGTCTTGTCTAGTTCACTCATCCATAAATATTTCCACCACAATTTTTTACACCAATCAAGTGTCAAAAATAGTTAATTTTCCTTGTTCAAAAATTAAATTAGAAAAATAGAGCACTTAAAACACAATCTTCTCAAAATGATTTAAATTTATTTGAGGAGGTTCACTCATTCACCAAACAAAATGGAAAATAAAAAAGTCTTTAAGAGTTATCTAATTTCATTATCTATTATAAATTTCAAAAGAATTATAAAGTTGCTATTAGGGGTTTTTTAGTGGATATGGTATGGTATGATTATAATGTTCAAAAGAGTGGAAAATAGGAGAAAACACCAACATGGAAAATAAATAAACAATTTTGAAATGGGACATAGAATAAATGAAAACACATATTTACAAGGTCATAATACTTTAATAAATAAAATTGATAGTGATAAAATTGGAATATGATGAAATGTTAAAATATATAAAAACATAAAAATTATCCCAATGACTCAAGAAAACCTAATACAAGTGTTCTTTTCTTCAAATTTTTCCATTTTTTTGGATTCTCACTTGAAACAAATATCACACTCATCTCACAAATGATTTTTATCTCCTTACGACACTAATTGTAATAGTTATAACAAGATCAAATGTTGAGGAAGAGTGATTTATGATCCACCGAAGTCACAAGAAATTATTTTTCATTTTTTCATTTTTTGAGAACTTTTCAATAACATTTGTTCAAAATGGAATAAACATTAATCCTTTCATAAAACTCATTTTATTATTTCCTCTACCCAACACATAAATGGATGCTTTACCTCTTCCATATGTTGACTCATTGAAAATAAAGGAATGGAAACATAAAATGAAATCCATTCTTCCCACATTTAAATCTAAATAATATATACAATGAAAATTCATATATATATTAGATGGGACAAGGTTTTGATCTTGTAATGTAAATATCAAAAAAATAATCTTTTCAAAGGGTTGAAGGGGCTTTCAAAAGTAGGATCAATGCTTGAGTATTGGGGGGCTATTCAGTTTTTTTGAATATCATGTGGTTCAAAAAAATTATTCTATCATATTAATGCACACAAAAGTAGGAAATTAATATCAAAGGTATGAAAACTCAATAATTATAATCATGGGTGAAAAACACACAAAATTTAATGATAGTATTAGGTGACCTTTGCGTGAAAGATGGCGTTGAACCTCAAGATAGGTGAATAATAATAATCCAAATAACAAATTGATCATCTAAAACATATTAGTCATGAAACAAAATTATTTATCCTATTTTATGATAAAAATAAAAAATTCATGAGATGAGAACAAGTCTTTAGTCTCCCAAAAATGGTTGGACAAAAATTTAAAAAATATACAGTGAGAAAGTTTTCCACTTTTAGATTTTTGTTAGAAAAAAAAATGTTATGGTGGATGAATAAAGTGGTAAAAAAAATTGAGAAACAAGGTGATAATTTGGGAGGAAGAATAATAAAGGGAGTTAAATGGATATTGTAGGAGGAAGAGATAAAATATGTACATGGAGTTAAAGTGAAAGAGGTTCTCCATGATTGGATTTAGTGGGTTGATATCTCTATAAAATGGTGGATTGACTCTAGTGGTTTGGGATTTGATGAATGTTGATGTGGTTCTCGGGGTTTGTGTCCTCTAATGTTGATTATCTAACCAACGTCAATTAATATTGATTTCCCTTTTGACAGAGGGGTCTTGGAATTTCACTACACTAATTGGGTAAAAATTAGCAACAATAAAATATCCTTTCCAACAATAATTAAGATTACTTGGGTGAAACAGAAATATTGAATTAAAGAGTATTACCTATTCAAATTCATGACATACCTTTAAAAATATGTGTTTGTCATGGAGAACCTTGACTTTTCTTTTTATATATTGGAATTATCATATGAATCATGTTAAAAATCCTTCAGTTTATTCATCTACACCAATATCTCTTCACAAGATTTTTCACAACAAAAATTATGAATTTTTATATCCCAAAATGACATATGTTGTATTTTAAATGATAAAATATTCACTTTAACATAAAATATCCTAAAATTATTCATCCCAATTTGTGTATTATAGGTAGTTCGATAAGCATACACCCATTCAAAAATTCTTTCAAACTAGTATTTTCTTGTAGGATTAACAATTCTCTCAAGAAATATTTTGGATTATTTGTTGGAAATTTCATTCATTAATATTTCTTAGGTATGATATGAATTTTATGTTTTATGAATGTTACTAGTTTTTCTTAGAAGTGACTACATGGTCCAATTATAGAAATAGGTTCCTATGTCGCTAATCAAGGCATGCGGAGTTCCAAATGGATGGAATATTGGGGTTTTTAGGAACTCACTAACGATGTATGCATCATCGTTTCTAGATGGTTTGGCCTTGAACCGCCTAGAAACATAGTTGAATGTAAGAAGAATTTAGGATAATCCACTGGAATCGGGTAAGGGTCCCATGAAATCGATGTCCCAAACATTTAATATCTCACAGGAGAATAATTTTTTTGGGGGCATTTCATTTATTTTGAAAATTGTGCCAAACATTAGGAAAGTGGTACATGATCTAAAGAACTTATGTGAGTCCTTGAAGAGTTAAGGCTAGAATAATTTAGAGTGAAGGACCTTTTGGGAGGTCCTTTGTGGTCTAAATTAGACACCCTTGAGCATTGAGTGTCATAATTAGAATATAGTGGAATGTTAATCTTCATCAACACATATCATAATTACCATGTCATACTCAGTTTTCCAAAGATTATTATCCTTCCAAAAATATTATTTTGAATCAATTTTCCACTTTTTTTCCTTTGAAATTATTTAGGCAAAACATTGGTAACCAAGTAATTTGAAATTAGGGCATACCATGGTAACTTTGGAGTGAGAGATGAGAGGTGTTCAGTTAGAAATTCAGGATCAATGATTTTAGAATGAGAATAATTATAAATTCTGCATAGTTCATCAGCCACAAGGTTTTATTTTCTAGGAATATATTTGATGTCATGGTCAAACTATTATAGCTTAAGGATCCATATTATTGGATTTATTTTGGAATCAATTTTCTTGAGTAAGAAATTTAATATTGAATGGTTTGTAAAGATAATGATTTTAGATCCTAAGAGATAGGATCATAAATTATACAAGGTAAAAACTACAACAAAAAGTTGTTTTGAGTTTTAGTGTATTGAGATGGAGATTCAACTAGTTTGTTTTAGGAATACTATATTACATTAGGATTTTTTTCTTTTCATTGACCAATAACTGCCCCAATGGACCCAACAGAAGCATCACACCTCATTGTAAATGGAAAATACCTATCTCGGGGTTAGATTATCAAGTAACATGTAAGAAATTTTTTGATTTTAATGAAATATCTCCTCCAAGAATCATCAAAATGGAATGTAACATCATTCTAAAGTAGTTGAGTGAGTGGTAGGAAAATTCTACTAATGTTTTGGATGAATCACCAATAGAAACTAGCGTGACCAAGGAATGGTCGAATGACTTGATCTGAATTGTGTTTAAGAAGTGATTGCATCACCTCTATCTTATCTAGATTGACTTGAATACCCTCTCAAGAAATTATGTTTCCTAGATCAAACCCATTGGTAACCGTGAAGTAAACTTTCTCAAAATATAACATAAGGTTACATTTGAAACTCTTTTCAAGTACTAGATAAACTAAATGAAATCTTTATTCAAATGAATCACCATAAATATTATTTTTACCCATAAAGGACTCTATGTAATGATCAATGGATTCTGAAATGATACTCGTCACACACATATTGAATTTTATTGGAGAATTACATAGGACAAATAGAATTTTCTTATATATATATGTTACAAAGGGGAAAGTGAATGTAGTATTTTCATGGTCCTGAGGTACAATTGGGATTTAGAAGTAACTGTTAGACCCATCAAGGAATAAATAAAATGAGTTTATGGCTAATATTTATATAATTTTATTAAATAGAGGAATTGGGTAGTGATCTTTTTGTGTTTTATCATTCAATTTTTAATAATTGAAGAACACATGCTATTTGTTTTTCATATGAGTTGTGACCACTTATCCATGATCATTTTTGACAATAGTTATCCCACCCTTATTAAGCACAAATTAAATCAGACTAACCCATTCACTATGGGAAATTTATTAAATAATAAAATCTTGAAAAAGATTTGTAATATCTTCCCAAACTACCTCAAGTATTAGTTCATTGAGTCTTCTGATAGTTTTCTTTATTTGTTTGGATGTCTCTTTAGGATGGATGTGATACATGAAAATGGTAGGGTTAATTCATGGTATATAATATATTTTTCCAACCTAAGGTATTTTTATTTTTCAATAACACCAGAATAAGTTCATACTTCTTAGTTTTAGTAAGAATATCATAGACAATGATAGGATAAGAGTGACCATGGAAAATGAATTCATAATTCAGGTTTGTATAAAAAGGTTTCAGATCAATTTCATTATCCATCTGTGGTTTAGAAAACTTATGAATATAGGGATAGATTCACCTTGGTTTTGATTTTTCTTCCTTAGCATTGTCAAATGTGGAGAAGTATAGATCAAAGGTGAGATGGTATTATAGAAATTTTTCAAGATCCTTTAGATCAATGAAGCATATAAATGAAATTTCAACATAAACCTATCCATTTATAAATTGGTTAATCTTGGTGAAAATTACATAAACTCCTACCTCGCTAGATTTGGAATAAAATGATGGATCAGGGTTCAATTGACTCTCAAATATTTTACTCAAAAGCATGGATAGATATTGTAGAGTGATTATATGATGGGTATCACATGGTTTAAAAAATATTGGCCATGACTAGTAGGTCACTAAATTCTATGGGTAAGATGCATTTATAGACATCAATTTTAGTTCTATTGATTATGAGTAATGGTCTTATAAGAATTAGGGGACATCAGGAATAATATTTCTTGGCCTCCATGTCATGGAATTAGAAATCAACTGGGAAGATTAAATCAATGAACTGAATAATGACATCCTCAACTATTCCCATGGGACTAGTAGTGCTTTGATTAGATAACAAGATAAAAAAACTCACTGTGTTCAAGCGACCTAGGCCATGGTCGGTGAATATGGATTTGAGCATAGAATTTATTGAGACTCCTAGGTCTATGCATACATCATCAAAGTAGTAAATCCATATTTGGCATGGAACTGTAAAGTTCCTTGGATATTATTACCTCATGATAATGTAATGTTGGGTTGAAATATTTTCAATGGTCCTACGTTTTATCTTGTGGTTTCATAATTACTTAATAAAATTTTTATACTTAGGGATTTATTTGATGTAATATAAGAGGGTAATGTTGATATGAACTTGTCTAAAATTATCAAGAATTTTATAATAATGTTCAAAGGGATTATTACGATTAGGGGTGGATTAAAGAAAATGAATTGGGTTCCTTAGAGGTATTAAAGGATGTAAGGGTGTTTCTTTAGCTTCTTTTTCTATATTTGTATTCCAGTATTTTTCTATCTCAACATTTAAAAGGATGTTTTTGGATTCATTATGAGGAATATAAATTTTCTTTCTAGATCGAAGTTAAATTTCACTTACATTACCTATGGGGTTTGGAACTGATTGATCAGGGATTTGGGAAGAATTAGAATGTTGTTACAGACTTATTTGAGTTTTAATTTGACTAATTTGGTATTTAATCTTTTTGAATCTAGAACTAGTGAGGGAGGAAATATAATTCACAAAACTATCCCATGGTTTCAAAGAAGAGGCATGTCCAGCATTTGGATTACCTTGATTTTGGGGTATTGGGAAATATATTGTATTGAGTTGGGAATTTTGAAGGCTCACTAGGATAGTAGAATCTATATGGAGTAGGAGTAGAATATCTTCTTTGATATTGAGGAACAAAACGATAATATTTTTTGGAATTGTCTCCCATAATTACCATATTTAAATTATTTTGGATCTAGAAAATACAATTGATGGGTTGGGAGAAGAGATTAGCCTTCCTCATGTCTATATGGTATTTCCATCTTGGGTTATAGGTAGGAGAGAATAGATCACAATGAGGTTGGTTAGAGTTTTTAATGAACTGGTATGGTTTTTGAGGGTTGGTGTTTTATTGATAAAATGTTTCATTGATCTCTATTTTTCCAAATGAATTTGATTTTTCATCTTATAATTGTAGAAATTTTTTAATTGGTTGATAAGTTGAAATTAATATTCTATAATCTTTGATAGGTTCAGTAAAGTGATATTGTGGATATGAAGTTTGTGTGTCATTCATAACCACAACAAGTTGTCGCACAAGAACAAAAACGTTTAGTCATCCACTTGATAATCATGTTGGGCTATATGAATTTATTCTCTTGTAATTGTTTGACTTGAGAAATTTATTGATTGTGGTATTAATTTATATTTGTATTCATGTTTCTTATGAGATCCCATGCGGTTGTAAGAGTTTCTTCGAAAAGAAAAATACTACTTGGGATTTCAAAGAGATTTATCTATATAACTAATAACCTATCATAGAAGTATTGGATCAAGAATTTTTTTAGGTATTTTTTAGTGTGAGAAATTTTCCATAATATTTTTGACCCTCTCCCATTAATTATGGAGTGATTTATTTTGGAATTGATAGATACTAGTAATTTTATTTAAGATAAAAGAAGTCTGAGAAGCGGGAAATTATTTATCATAGATGAGTCACTTCATGTAATTGTAATAATTTATGAAAAATAGAGGGTGGTAGTAGATCACTAATACAGTTATAAAGGAATGTCTCTATGTTTCATTTGTTTTTTAAAAACCTCTTGAGGCTTCATGGAAGAGCACACCACTTGGAACTCTTTGAGGTGAATATGAGGATCATCACTAGTTATCATATAGAAATTAGGTAAAAGATTAGTCAAACCCAATTTGAGTTATAAATATTCATCAAAGATTATATATTTAATACCTAGAGGTTGGAAATTCATATCAAGGTTAGTGACTATTTTAAGGGTTTGATCCCAAGTATTTTTCAAATTTTGATCCACTGAATGGGAAGTGAATGGTTCTTGGGTGATTTGATTATCCGAAATGTTCCTCCTTAGTTAGTGAATATTTTTATCAGTTTTAGGGTTAAAAATATTGGTGGGATTATTTTATATTCTCTAGTTAATTTATAAAAATTATGGAAGGATGAGTAAGGATGGTTTTTTATGTTTTTTATATGCTTTTTTGGGTTTTTTTTTTGAATTTATTGTGTTGTTATTTTACAAAAATAAAAAATGACTGACTACTTATCACATAATCCCTAGAAATTGAACCTTGTAAGGTATATTATATTATTTACCATTGAATTTTCAAATGCATAGTTCTCTTTTATAATGCATGTAGTGACACTCAGGTCAAATCCTCCGTGATAGTACTATATTTTGGAGTAAATTGTTTTTTTTGTCTCGTTGAAATGGGAATGGTTTATTTGATGTGTTTATGTGAAATGATTTATTGATGATTTTAATTTAAAATTTTAATAGTTATTTGGGTGGGCTCATTATTAGGTATGTGAGATTATGTTATCCTTGATCTTTCCAATATATTTCATAAAATTAACACCCACTTCACAAGATGATTTTGATCCGAATTCCCAAATATTGAGGATTTAATAAAAGACTCAACTATGGTAGAGGATAAAATCAATTATTGTTTATAGAAGTTTATTTATGGTTCTAATAATATATGTAATTCACATTCTAAACCAATAGTGTCATTAATACATTAAATTTACGTTTTAACATACATAATGTTAACATAAAGAATATTTAATGAAAAAAATCTCTCAATCAACCGACTTCCCAAAATTTTGACTCACCCCAATAGTTTATTTATTCATACATTGGGTTTATTAGTAATATGGTTTATGATGTTTATGTTTATGATTTAAAATAATAATAAAATGAACTTGTTAAGAAAATAGTGGTGCGTCGAACACACACACAAACAATGAAGGGAAGTAAAACAATCAATTTGGATATAATGAGAGAGTAAAGGTGGGATGGTTTTAAACCATTATTAAATCTATTTTAAGAAAATTAAAATTTAGAAATAAAGTTTGAATGAGAATAATAGTATATTATGATGAAATATTTATTAAACATAAACAAAAATTTCAAATCACAATTTCACTATTACAATTCAAAACACATGAAGTACTTAAAAAGAAAGAGTAATGGAAAATTTTCTCAAGAATAAATTTGATTTTATAAATTCCTACCAATAATTTTTCAAGTATTTATTCATTCCAAGGTATCCTCCCAAGTGATGAAGTTGAAACCTTTTTCAAGGAGAATAGGGGAGGTTATTTATCACCCAAGGTGTTGAACTATTTTACTTCCGAAAATGAACCTCAAGTTGGATAAACTATTTATCCATTTAGATAAATAAATGTTGAGAAATAACCATCTTTAAAGTTTTAAATATTTGTGTGTAAAGTTCACCCTCCAAATATAGAAGCTATCGGTCTTCTTAATCCACTTTTATAGTTGTCTTTATAAACCTTGTGGTGTTGTCCATATTTATATAGAAGTTTTAAAAAGACATAATGTGAATAGGATTTAGTCTTGGAAGATACCCTCATATCTGAAAACGTTATTCTATGAATCTTGGTTTAAATATCTTTAATTTCATATCACAAAGTAAAATATCAATTATATATATATATATATTTGGAGAAAAAAAAAGAATTGTGGGATTTTTTGAAGTCCAATATTTAATTGTGTGATGAAATTTCATGAATAGATTGGCCCCCCTATTGGATGATTTTGGCCCTCAAATTTTTATACCAGATGTTTTTGGATATCCATGAACATATTTTAGAGTTTCATAAAATTTACAATTATTGTTTGATCCCATAAATTCAATAATCATAGATAGTCTACTTTTCTCAAAAAATTCGATGGGCCATCTTGTGGGCTCTATATGGCCCTTCAAATGACTGAAATAAAAAATGATTTATTTTACTATTTTTTATTAATTGGAATACGGATCCCAAAAAGATAAATAATAAATTGATAAGTAGGGTGGGAGTTATGATTAAAATACTAAACTTAATTTAATATTAACTAATTCAAACAATTCTTACAAATAATATTTAATATCAAAACATGATAATTTCAAAACAATTATATGCTTTTCTTTGAAATTCAGTAAGGGGAATTGATATGAAAATTATAAATAAACTAATAACATCAGTTTCAAACTTTACTCATATTCCCAACTGCTTATTTTAGATATCATATAATAGTCTCTAAATGATGGTCCATCAAAGCCTTGGGTTCTCTAGGTAAAACACTTTCATGTTCCTCAGTGTGATTTTATTTATAATTGGATAGATCATGATCATCTTCTAATTTAACCTCAAAATTATAATTAGATAAATCAATCATAATTTTTTTTAAATAATCAATGACTTCATCTTTCTTTTCATTTAATTATAATTAAATAGATCACTCTCATCAAACATCAAATGAATAGATTATTTAACTATCTTGACTTTTTATTAAATATAATAAAATATTTAAAAGTAGAAGAATACCAAAGATATATTCCATCATTATCCTCTCAATCAAAATTACCAAGTTTTCCTTAGTATTTGAGATATACATCTCACATCCAAAAACATTAAAGTATCAAACATAAGATTTTTTACTATACCATTACTCATAAGGTGTATTTTTAAAAAGATTTATTATTAATACTCTTTTCATAATATGATATGTTATATTGAGAACTTATTCCCAAAACTAAGTAGGTAAACTATACTCATTTTACATATTTATATACATTTATTTAAGGGTTTTATTTATTCTTTAAATAAGTCCATTTTATTGATGTGTTCTTAGGGAAGAAAAATTATGTTTTATACCCATAATTGAGAAAAAATAAAAGAATTTGTGATTTTCAAATTCTCTTATATGATCACTTCTCAAAGAAATGATTTTAAAATATATTTCATTTTAAACTAACTTATAAAAACTTATAAATACTGAAAATATTAACTCTTAAACATCAAAATGTAAGCCCAAATAAATCTGTAAAAATCATCAACAAAAACATAAATAACCAATATACCATCGATGGTTTCTACTGTATATGGACCAAAAAATACATGTGGATATGTTCAAAAGGATTTGATGTAGCAAATTTATTGATTGATTTGAAATATTATTTATGATACTTGGTTCTTTTTCATGTATCACAAATTCTATTCTCATAAAACATAAGAAAATATTATTATAAAATAAATTCTTCTCAGATAATTTAAATAGAGAAAATATTTTACGATGAATAAGCCTTATATGTGATATCCATGATTCACTAGCTTCGTTATTTAACCGGTTTACATTTTTTTAGATAAGGATATATGATCCAAATATAAGAACTATCTATTCTAGGTTCTTTAAACTTTAGCAGATTATTATAATAAATAAAAAACCTAATTAGATAAATAAATAATAAATCATTATGATGTAGTTGAGAGATACTTATCAGATTATGATTCAACCCTTCAATATAGAGATCATTTTCAATTAAGATTGATTTTGGATCTCTAACTAACCTAACTATAAGGAACTTCACTTTAGTGTTTTAACTGAAGGTAACCAAACCTCTATCAACATTATATACTGAAATAATGTTGTAAATGTTTCCACTAATATTACTTGAATAGCCAATATCCACATACTATATATAATAATTTTTGTGGATTTCCACTTACAAAAATATAAAATAAGAATTTGTTTTGAAACCATATTATTTTGGGTCCTCTAGTGTCACCGAGTAATTATATAATCTTCAAAATCTATTTAATTTCACTAGAAAATAAATAATTAAGTCCATATAAGTCTCAAGAATTAAATTATTTCCTTAAAATTCTAATTTTAGGATCCATTAATCCGAAATTATTAGCATAATAATCATTTATTATATAACAAAAACAAGAAACGTTATAGTTTTTATGATTTTTTGAACTAGGAAAAAAATAATTTCTATGCAGTATAGGTTTTTTACTATTATTAAAAATTCCATATATTTATTTTCTATGAAAATTATTTCCTTGATTTTTATTTTAATAATATTCTCCTCTAATAAAAATAGTAGAAAAAACATTTAAAAATTCTACTTTTGAAATTAATTCTTTATCATTAATTTCATGTTCACTACAGATTAAAGAAGAATATTAAATTTTTATTTCAAATATAAGTGTTTTTTTAACATATTATCTTTTTCAATTGAGTCAGTATTATAAATTTTGTGAAGATATTAATGTTTTTTCTTTAGGGATCTATATTTTTCTGCTTACATTGAATAATATTAAATTAATTTGTCATTTAAAAAATTTTCATAATCACAATTATAAGGAAAATAATAATAATATTCTTCCTTATCTTTTTAGGCATAAATTACATATTAAATTCTTGATTTGATTGTTATTTTCCTCATTCATAAATTTAAGAGATACTAGTATATTCAAATACGGTATAGGAAACCTCTAAAACTTTCTTAACTTTTCTTTTATACTCATATGTAATTTGAATCTTATTTCCATTTTTCTATATTTATTTAAATTATTAATGAGTGGGGAATCATTTTTAATAAGTCCCAGTTTCTTGCATTATAGTATCGTATTCCATTCATAACATAATCACTTTTCTTGTAATAATTAAAAGTTTTTGTAAACTATTTCTTACTTTTATAGAACTTGTCAAAACTTCAAACTAGATAACCATGTTCCTGTCCAAAATTTTAATAGCTTGAATCATAGGTGAATATAGTATACAAATTTGATTTTTTTATCTTTTGAAATACAAAATTTGAAAGTTGTGTTTTCTTTTTTTATCATTCTATTATCCTCAGCCATAACATGAATCTAATATTAATATATTACGATAATACCAAGAAATTCCTTCATTGTTAAATTTTTAATAGTTTTGGATTACTGAATAGTTTAAGAGATTCCATTCCACTTGGTGGGTAAAACTATTACAACTTTCCAAGATTGACCTAGTCCAGGTACATGTGTTATATGAGTAGTAACACCATTGAAAATTTATATCAATATTCTATTTATATGGATAATTTGTTCACATTCACACATTGAAAAAGTATCAAACATAATTCTTTCAATACTATATATCAATTCCCTTTCATTTTCATTCCCTTTATAAGAATCATCGATTGAATGCCACATTATATACAATGTAGAACAATGAGAGATACCATTAAACACATCTGAACCAAGACTAAAAATAATATTATTCACATCTCTAGAATTTAGGTCATATTCAATTTATTTGGATACAGCCAAATTTTTTGGTATATCTTTGGGAATTTTATATGGCTTGATATCCTTTAGATAATCTTTTGAAAAAATATTCTTCAAATATATGATCATTTTAACTTTACAGCATTCATTATTTTTACCATTTAAATATGGATTCCTGATAATATAAATAATTTATATTATGTAATCCATTGATATCTTTCTTAAATTTTCATTCAGAATGATGACAAAAAAAATAAGGGGGAGTGAATTGTGTTCTTTTAAAAACATTTGAATATTTTAGAAATGATCAAACTTTTTAATCTTGAAAATTTTTCTATTACCATTTCTTTATTAGAATATTTATTGTAAATTAAAAGAATAAGACACAATAATTTTATTGTGGATTGGGATACAAAGGTCCCCTAGTCCACCCCACCAATATTATCTCTTGATCTTGGTGATTTTCACTGAAGATCCTTCCAATGTGGATTATGATATTTGAGTATAAGAAACTAAAACTTGTTAGAAAAACATTTACAAGGCTTTTAAAAATAGTACTAACGATATACCTCAATACACTCAATAAAGAAGTGGTGAGAACCAAAAGATATTGTCTTTGGTAGAAGGAATTGCGTTTGAAAGGTTTTAGATACAAATTATTTAACTAAAAAATAAATAGATATTCATAGGAAAATATAAATAAACTCAAAGCAATATACTTAAGAAAAATATATAAACTCGCTACAAAAAATATATTTTGATAAAAAACATCTTTTACAACATCATTATGAGAAAAAAATAGATAAAACATTTATGAATCAAAATTTTTGTCTTAAAAAGATTAAGAAAACAAGAATAGTTGGTTCACAGATAAGAAGAATTAGTTTCAAAATATATAATAATTTCTTTTATGACATGAAAATATGACATAGTTTTTGAGAAAGAGATTTAGGTTTCTCTTATTATTTATAGAAATAATATTGTTAGACAAAAATATCAGGTCTACTACTCCATAGATATATCCTTTTGAGTATTAAATAAACATCCCGATTAAATTCAATTCCAACATATTTAAAAAATATGATCGATAAATCATGATCTTATAAACACAGATCATATTTAAAAATATAATTTAATCAGCCACTAAAAACATAACATCCTTTACAAAATCAAACTAATTAATCCATTTTTAAATTTATTCTAAAGTATAATTTTAATTAGTTTATTGTGATATTTACTCCAGTAAAATAATAGCACAAATCATGGAAAAATTCCAAAATTCAATATCCATAGAAGACTAATTGAATGTGGGGATTCTCTATGTGAGTATAACTAAAAAATTATATTTTATAGATTATGGTTGAATCCAAATGTAGAGTTATAGAAGTTTAAGTATGATAACAATGTTATTTTTCTTACATTATGTACATACCAAACATTATATACTCGAACATGACATTACTTTACAAAAGTTGGGTTCAAAATCATTATGTTTATCTAAATCATGGAGTTCCAAACATGATGTTGGGTACTAAAATGAAAATATACTTATCAAAAGTTATGTTTCTGAACATAACATTTATATTAAACATGGTGCTTCAAAAATGGGGTTGGATACCAATGTTAGGTTACAATCTTAATTTTCTAATAGTGATTATAGACTTCTTCAAAATTTCCCCAACACTTGGCCAAAAATATTCCACCCTAAATAAATATAAAAAAATATTTCCATAATTTCAAGTAATATAAAATAATTATTTAATTAAATATAAACTTGAAATCAAATTAAAGTAACTTTATTAGCAAATCAAATATTGTTGTTTACGAGAATTATAATCAATGAGAAATTAATGAGAATTTTTTTGATCAAAATCTGTATTCCCAACATTATGTTCTATTCATACCATCCACATTCATTCTCTTAATAAATTAAGATCATGTTATTATATTATTAACTTTTCCTTATACACATTTATTTTACAGTGTGAATATCACATTTTACATAATTTATATTGGATGATGTTTACCTGGAAATAATTTTATTATATTAACATGGGGAATAGTATTGGTGTTCTGTATGTCATTATTCCATTATGGATGATTATTGTCAAGTTGATTATGTATTTTTTAACTTTACACATTCTTGAAATGTAAGGGTTATAATTTTCTACACCTTTGATTGATAAAAAGAAAATTATCGAAATTCTTGATGATTATTCACTGCAAACATGGGTTTATTATGTATTGACATTTTGTATCTTTAATTATATGAATAGCCTTATTTTTATTCAGTAAGAGGTTACTTAGGGAATGGTATGGATATTATTGTTAGATCACATGGTGAATTCATTATACATAATTAGGTGATGGGTGGGTCCCAAATTATATAGCCCTTTGATGCATCGATAGGTCTCATGAGACATAGTATATTGTGTTTTGTTGCATTCCTCTTCCTATAAGAGAACAGTGTCTTTGAAAAAGTGCTTGATAGTAGGTTTTTGATGTACAATGTTATGCATTAAATATATATGGGATATTTATTATTGAAATTAATTTTTTTAATTATTTTAATGGATATAAAATTCTCCAATTTTTTATATATTTATTCATGTTGTTTACATATTTATTCCATAATATTTGTGCAATGCTTATACCATGATTTTTTTACTTTTTTGTTTCCCTTACAAAGAAATTTAGATAATTTCTTATTATGTTCCCATTTCCCTAGTTTATGAATAAAAGTAGTACACATGATATATTTAGAAGGATAAAAATAATAAAAAAATTATAGGATATTTTAAATAATCATTATAGATTAATTCGTTTTTTATATTAGGAAAAATTTCTATCTAATGAAAAGAATACAGGCTTTGTTAATTATTATCTTATCTGAATTATTTAATGATTTAAACCTGAAAAGATCTATCATATGTAAGATATTATAAAATAACTGATAATCCACTAAAAAAGGCTAATATTAATTGATTATATTATTGTTCTCATGCTATTATTTATTCAAAAACATTGGTATTTTTGTATTTTATAAATTGATCATCCTTTTACACATTTTTTGTAATTCCTTCTCAAATACACTAATACTTATTATATTTTATCATCACCTTGTAAAATTAACAGTGGACTTGATTTGATTTTCATATTTCAATAGAATGTTACACATGTTTTGAGAATGATTTTAACATTATGAGAACTTCGATATTTACATTGGAAAACCACTACTTTGGGAATTTATTATATAAAATTATGGGCTATGTGAGCTAGATAGTATCCCACTAAAATGATTGTATTAGATATAATCCATGACCAATTAATCCTAAAACCAATATTTGGATAGTGTAATTCATGTTAAACATTTCATTAAAATGTTTCAAAAGATAATTCATTTGTTTCAATGGTGATCTAGGTGGCTGAAGTAGAATATAAAATTATGTTCCAGATTTAGTGTCCCCAAATGAAAACCCACCATTTAGATGATAACTCTAAAAATTACAACTCAAATTTATCTTAATTTTTTACATCTAATATAGAATGTCCCATGATTCAAATTAATCTTCTATGGACCACCCAAATTCACCCATCTAGTAGCGTTTTTAGGTGTATCAAGTGGAGGGATAAATATTGGCTCTGGTTTTTATTCAAGAATGGAATAGTTTATGCTCCATTAACTTTACCCCAACCTATTCCTACCATAATTAATTTGGAAGACTTGTAGAAGTGAAATATCAACCCAATGATCCAAAAATTCATATTCTTGGAAGTAGCAGGGAAGGATTATGGGAAATTAATTTTGGTGTTATCAATGTAATGTTACTCTACCACTTTGTTTCATTATGTTCAAATTTTCACTTTTATGTTTTTCTATATTGCATTAATTATAAATAATATTTCTTAATATTATCCTTTTATGTTCTTTAAGTTAAAAAATGGAAAAAATTTCTTTAATTTTTTAATTGATTCACATAGGGAAGAGATAAATACTTCACACAATAGTGTATTGTTCTTTAATTCATTATTTTCTCTAATTCAATTCCACCCTTATGAGTTTACTTCCATATTCCATTAAGAAATTTAAATAAATGTATGGATAACCATATTATGGGTTGATCCATGGTAGTATAAATGGGATGGCTTAAATGAGTTTTATATTATTTCTATAATTGATATTTTCATTTGAGGATCTTAATGCACCTTCTTCCATATTGAATTTTAATTCCACAAACATAAAGTGCTAATAAAATCCTTTTCCGTGGAGTGATCATAAAACTGATCTTCAATGTATATATGTTATTAGAGTTAGGTATTTTAGGTATTAAAAAAATAATTGATGAAGGTGGTTTTATGTCATTGAATGAATAACTCTCAATTATAAGATATTGATATTGTTAAAAATGAAATTCATAATATCCACCCCAAAAACACCTAGGATAAACCCGTTCCAATTAATTGATTTAAATTAAGTATTTTATTATTTTATAAATACACTCAAATGAAACCCAATATGTCCACTTCATATCAAAACATATATCCATAGAGTAAAATTGTTAGTAGGTTTCATTTAGGTCTCTATGGATTCAACAACCCAAACTACATAAAAAGTGACCACTTCAAATCAAAACTTGGGGAAATTTGGGAGAGAGAAAATTTTTGTGCTATTTCTAGGGACGCAGTTATGTTTATATAGTAACTCATTATATTATACTATTGTTCTATATTATGACCCCATTTATCTCATCTTTTCCCTTTTTTCCACTTTTCTGGTTCATTTCTATCTACACCAAAGATAATTCAAACCTTCTAGTTAGGGTTGATAATATAAGGGGTGAAGATTCAAGTGATCCTAGGGGTATAAATCCTTTAGATAATAATCTTCCAAATAATTTCAATTTGAAACATTAAATCACCAAAATGGAAAATCTTCCATGAAACCAAATACTAAACTATGGTGGTAACCAAAAGGAATCCAAAATGTGTAATCCCAGATCTAAGGGAATATTATAGATCAAACCATAAATGACTACCTTAATTTTCCTTGAAAAATGTACGCACATTAATTTTCCATGCTTATATAAGTGATTCCCACTAATTCTTAAAACCCCACATACTAAATCAAATTCCAACCTAATATGGGATAGAGTCTGAAATGACATACCTTAATGTAAAAGAGTTCAACGATATTATTGAAATGATGTTCCTAAAAAAGTAACAAGAATTATCTAATATTATACACATTCATTTTTCTCTAAATTATATAGAAAATAATTAGTTATAAAATTGACACTAGAATCCATTCACTCATAAGACCAATAGAAAAGATAATTTTACAAGAAATAACTTACACACCACGAAATAATTACTTTGAGAAGGTGTATCCAATATATTTTTGAAAAAGATGGAGAAAAGGAATATAAAACTTGATAAAGGATTAAAGACACTTAAAAAATGGCACCACACCCTAGTTTCCCAATCTCAAAACAAGTGATATTTTTCTATGAAGGGATTGGGAAAGGTAACAAAGTGTATTTTGACATTATTGTTAATGGAACTTTTAAAAATAAATCCTCATATGACGCTTATGAGTATCTGGAAAATATCTATGAACAAAACCAAACAGGGGGAACATAAATTTACTCTGAGAATCCACTAAAATTTAGTTGAATTCATGCTATTAGTAAGAGTAATGTCTTATAGAGAAACATGTTTCACTCACTAGGATGGTTAAATAGAATTTTCTTAAAAAGGTACACAAAATTCAAATGGTTAAACCTATTTTCACAACTTGTGAAAAACATGACCAGAGGACTGATAAATTCCAATATATCTATTATATCAAGGATTTAATTTTAACAGGACCACTAATGGAGGTCAATATATTAAAATTTCAAAAATCCAAAATTACAAAACACTTTTATTCCATGGTACACTATCTATCAAGGATTATATTCTAAATAAAATCAATAACCAACACAACAACAATTCCTCAACCCCCACCTTTAGCAAAATTTTAAGACACATGAAGAGTTTTAGTCCCAACCAATCCAAAATCCAAATACCCGCAATCCAATTATAGTAACCTATATAATAACCCACTCACCATACCATCTAATGGAAAAAGTATCCTCTTGGAATAAACCAATTATCATAAGACACAACCCAATATTTCCCTCTCCAAATTCTTGAACAATTATTTAAAAAAATTGAGAAAATGACCAGAGAAGTATCATGAGATAAATATGAATTTAAAACTATAAATAATTTAAAGGAAAAAATTCCCACTCAATCTAGACCTACCTCAACCCTGAGGGGAGAATCTATCAACATACAATAATCCCATAAAAACATCAAAGTAGTTATAGCCTTAAGAAGTGGGAAATATATTGATAAACATAAACTAGTAATTCCAAAACCATAAAAACTAAAAAAACTCTAAAGAAAATAATTTAAAAACACTCTATAATCTAAAATATTTGATCAAACTTTCATGAAACTACCATCAATGTAAATTATCTGACAACCTGTTCCACTTCCTCAAATAATGATAGGAAAATTCAAACCTGAAATGAATGAAACATTTAAGGAAATATTCTCAAAAGTAAGGTTGAACATACCCCTTATCATTATAATATAAACCATAATTTCTTACTCCATGTACCAGAAGGATTTGTTTGTATTCAAAAATAAGTTCTCACTTATAAAACATGTCCTTCAAACAATTAATGTGAGTAATACCATTTAGGGAGCCATGTCTCCTTAGATAAAATACACTGGTTTTACATACATAAATGTTGAATTAAGAGAGAATAAAGTTTTCAAAACCCTTTGTGATATTGTATCTAGTATTAAACTCATCCTATATGAAAAATTTAATTAGTTAGGGATCAAGAAACTCTAACCAACAACTATCTCTCCTTATCTTATTGATCATAGTGTTTAGGACCCTAACGGGATCTTAAGGGATGTTCTGGTGAAATTTGAAAACTTCAAATACCCTCAATATTTTATTTCCCTTGAAGATAACCCAATCATAAGAACATAATAATAAAAACCAATTATCTATGATTATCTCATACTGGAAACAATCAACCTAGTCTTCCAAGTATGTAATTGGAATATGACCATAACCTTTGGAAAAATGATTCTAGATCTAAAAATCTATAATGAAAGCACCTAAAATTTGGGATGATAATGATATTCATCATGGTAAATATATAGGAAGTGTTAATAGTGAACTTGAGGAATACAAAGGATTTTTTAAAGGATTTTTATGTCAATATAATATTTATTTTGTTTTTTTTTCAAAAGAGGGAAGTTTCCCACATTATCTTGAATCTCCTTTAGATAATGCATTTAATTATTTTACAAAATCACCAATTAATGAAAACTTTTTAGAAATAATTAAAATCATGTACATATCCATTCTCCACACTGATATGGGAAATTTTTTATCTGAAACATCTATAAAAATGGAAATAATTTTATTGGTAAATTTGGAATAACAACCATATTTTGTTTCTAATTTATGATCTACTTCTAATAATTTCAACTAAATTAAGATTTAATTAAAGGTCCTACCTACCCCACATAATTAAACATTTGGTATAATCAAACACATCATATGGTAATCTGTTCATCTCTCAAATCCAACAATTAGAGAATGATTCCAGATGTTTTTAATAGGCATAAGAAATTAATTGGATAGACCAATTATTATATTCTTGGTACTAACCCAGTTATTAAGACACATTGAATTGTTTTATAAAATGATAAAAAACCATGATTCAAACCCAATACCAAATTCAATATGAATATAATGAATGTAGTAAAAAATAACTCCTCAAGTTATTGAAAGTTGGTATCATTTACCCCATTGTTGAGTGTGAGTGGGTAAGCCCTATCAAAGTAATCTCAAAGAAGGCATAAATTTCTATGATTACAAAAAAGGACAGTGATCTTGTATCTATAAGGGAGAGTAGTTTATTGAGAGTTTTTATTGAATATTTAAAGCAAAAATCATGTACTAAAAAAGATCATTTAACTTTACCATTCATTGACAAAGACCTTAAGCGAGTGGTAGGTCATGAGATCTATTGCTTCTATAATGGATTCTTAGGGTATGATCAAATTTAAGGATACATATAAGATAAAGGGAAAAAACCTTCACCTATTCATTTGGAAATTTTTCTTTAAAATTCAATTCCTTTATATTATGTAATGCCACTGGTACCTTTTAGTGGTGCATGATGGGAATCTTCTCAAACATGGTGAGTTATTGTTTAGTGGTCTTTATGGATAAATTCTCTATCTTCAAGGATAAATTATAGGGATTTCTTTAAAAATGATGAAATTGTGTTTTTTAGATGCAAGGATAATCATATTTCCCTTAAATGGGGAAAATTACATCTCATGGTGAAAGAGAGATTAGTTCTAGGCCATCTAGTCTCTGTTAGATATAATGAAGTTGAGATGTCCAAGGTAGATATTATTCATCACCTTCTCTCTCCAATAACTACCAAACAAGTGAGGTACTTTTTATAATATTATAGTTTCTACCTTATATTAATTAGGATCATCAGATCTATTACATAATCTCTTTAAAATATTCTTGTGAAATATTCTCCATTCGTTTAGTCAGAAAGGTGTGAGGAATTCTTCTTAATACTCAAGTCATATCTTATCTGTCCACTCATCATACATGAATATAATTGGAAGTTTCCTTCTAGACTAATGTGTAATAATAGTGACTTTACTGTAGGATCCATATTTAGATAGAATTTTGATAAAATTACATTCTTCATTTATTATGCAAGAAAAATATTTAATGATAACCAAATAAACTACACTTCTGCTGAGAAATAAAATCTTGAATTTTTATTTTCCTAAGAAAAGATTAGGTTATATCTATTAGGATCCCTCATCATTATTTTAACGGGTCGTTTGAAATTGAAATAACTTCTCCAGAAACATGATGAAAATGATATATATATTAGGAGGGTATTTTTCTTGAAATTATTTGATATAACTAATAATGGAAAAAAATAGAATTGAAAATGTTATAGTTGGTCACATTTCCTATATAGAATTAAAGGATAATTCATCCCATTATTCCTTGTCTGATTTATCCCCTAAATAGAATCTCTATTTGATGAGTGATTTTCCATGGTATGATGACATAGAAAACCACATGGTTATGGGTGTTATTCTAAAATCCAAAGGTACTTAGTCCATGGGAAGTTCATTTTTATTTTCAAATATTATTTTTCTGATCATCCATACCTCTATGTGTTTTAGGTCTTTAGGAGATGTGTTCCAGAGGCTGAGAAAAAAGAAATTATCAAATTATTTCATGGATAATAATGAGGATGTAATTATTTCATAATGAATACCACAATAAATTTCTTTAAAAGTGGTTTATTCTATAATATACTATCTAATTATTCCAAAAAAAATTCAATGTTTTCCTCGATGTCAACAACTGGGATACATCACCAAAATGAATTAAAATCCACTTACTCACATTCTTGTTATCAAAATATTTGATTTAATGGGAATTGATTTCATAAGACCCTTACCAATACCTAGGTGATATCTCTATATTGTCTTAGACATTAATTATATCTCAAAATGGTTGAGGCCATTCCCACCTAGTCCAAAGTACATAAAATTATGATCTGATTCATAAAAGAAAACATATTTCCTAGACTTATAATTACTAGGTGTATCATACTTGATCCTTGAACCAATTTATACAACCCTCCTTTATCGAAAATAATTTATATGTATGGAATGTCTCAGAAAGATTATAATTTTTACTACACTCAAACCAATGGTCATGTTGAATTTTCAAGGAGGTAAATTAAGAAAATTCTTGAAAACCCTATTAATTCCTCAAGGAAATGTTAGTTTAAGAAAATCGTTGATTCCCTTTGGGAATATCAGAATTTGTTAAAAACCATCCTAGTCATGTCACCATATTAGTTGACTCATGGAAAAGTGTGATATTTAGTAGTTGAAATTAAGTATGATTTTTTTTGGAAACAATGAAAAAAATAGATATATATTTATTCAGAACTAAGAGGAAGTTAGTTCTTAATAAAATTGAGTCACATAGGATAGAGGTTTATGAAAATTAATCGATCAGTAAAGATAGAGTATAAGATTACCAATCATGGAATAATAAATTCAGACACTTTTAAATGGGAAAATATGTGCCCCTGAATAGCCCCAAACTTTATTTACACTTAGGAAAGTTAGTGTTGAGATAGTCAGGACCCTACATTATTTATCTTGTATACCCTCAATGGTAGTTGATATACAGGATCCCACCAGTGGTAAAATAATTAAAGTAAATAGTCATAGGATAAAAAAATTTATAGAATCATTCTAAAATCATGAAAATAAGGATAAATCAAAATATCTAACCTATAAACCAGAAAACACTTTATAAATTAAGGGTATAAATTGAGATAATGGAATTAAAAATTTTTGTTCTGGGAGTAAACTCAAATTATAACTGAACCTTGACATACTAATTTGTGTTCTAAAATAAAAAGGAATGTTTTTTACTATATTAATTTTGGTTTTTCTTGTTTAGGGGACCTCAAGGGGCTTCCATTGTGATTTAAATTGTGTTGTCATATAAGATTTAGGTTATACCGAGGTTGATGTATTTTTAGGAAAATAAATTTTTTTCCAAGAGATTAAAAATAATATTTCTTCATTGATGAGGTATCTACTAGTTACATGACTCTCAGATGATCAATTGGTTCCAAAATAGACATCATAAATATACCACTTGAAATTGTTCAGTATTTTTCTTTTCAAATTTAATAATTATACCATGTATCCTCCACATATTCCTCATGTTTTTTCTTTAAACAATGGTGATGATTTTATTTTAATTTGGGATTAAAATATAGAGTTTTTTACATATATAAACTAAATAAGAATTAAAAAATAAAAAAATAAGAAAAAAAAAATACGCATCAATGGAAAATAAAATTTAATTAAACTTTATTGTGTAAATGTACATTTTCATTTTTAAAAATAAATATAAAAAACATTACATGAAATGATTTAGATTTTAATCAAATTTTAAGTTTAGGAGTATAAATTTTTTAAAATTACCTTTGTCCAATGTATTTTTTCACCATTAAAATTTTTATCCTTTTTAAAAAATCTATGGCATTCAACACATAGGGGTTGCGACTTCATAGTTTTCATGACCTAAGTTGGTCTTTTGCAATCTATTATAGTTAAAAAAAGGGAAAAAATAAAAATTTACATACTTATATTAATGTTTAATGTGATTTCCAAAAAACACATCCATTTATTTTCTCCTTGAACAAGAAAATGAGACCATGTATTTTGTGATTAATAACACATATTATTACTTAATTAGATTTGGATGAAGGGTATTAGCATATTAGGACAAAGGAATAGGCTTGGTCTTAGGATATGATTTTTAAAGTATCTAATTTTAAATGATTTTTATGTCTTTCATGATTTTATTTTTGAGGTCTTATGGTGAAAACTGTAGTTTAAAATGTGTTTGAAAAAGGGAATTCAATTTTTTTCTTTTCGTGATACTTTTCACTTAGGACTTAATAAATCAAGTTGGGGTTATTAGTAGTAGGAAGTGCTTAATATTGATTATTTATATTATTATTTTCATGAACTTAATTATTCACATACATCGATATTAAAGAATTTTAAAACTTGATCTTCTTTTCACATCATGTTTATAATTCTTTCTCAAATTTAGTAATACTAGGAACATTGTTTCATTTACTTGTAAAACACACACTATTATTGATTAAATTTTTATATTTAAATGGAATATCACACATGTTTTGAGGATGATTTCATTCTAATCATGAACATGGATATTCATATTTGAATACCAAATTTTTTAACATTAAATCCATAAAATTATGGATGAAGTGAATTGGATAGAAGGAAACTAAAATGACTATAGAGGCTCTAATACAAGGCCAATGAATCTAAAAATACATATAAGGAGACATGACATCATGGGGAAAATTTATTTCAACTTTTTCCAGAGATTATTTGGAGGTTTCCGGGGTTATCAAGGAAACCAAAGTGGAAGAAAATATTTTATGATAGATTTGGTAGAATAGAATTATAACCACTAGGTAGATGATAAATATGAGATTGCAACATAAAATGGGATGAGTTTTTTTAATACTAATAGAGTGAATCTTTTGTTTTAACTTCTTCTGTGTCCCACCCAAATTTGATCATATAGATGCTATTTCTGATGTCTTAAGTGGAGGGATGAAAAACAGATAATATTTTTTTACCAAGAGTTGATAATTACACTTTCTATTAATTTTACACCTTCCTATGACTACCCAAATTTATTCGGACAACATGGAAAAGTTTAGCGTCAAACCAAGGATTCATAAATTCGTATTTAAGGCATTGATGGTGATTTATTGAGGGACATTCATTTTGGTATTTTCAATGAAATGTTACTCTACCACATTTTTATTACAAGTTAATTTTTTCACTTGTATATTGTTATAAATTACATTATTTCAAAATAAATGTTCTCCTTATTCTAATTTTTTATTAATTTTGTTATTATTTTTATACTATTTAAATAATGTGTAAATTTATTCAAATATTTAAGGGATAAATCCTTCACACAATAATGGAGTTTTCATTAAATCATTTTTTCTCTTCTTCTTAAATTCATTTCTTATGTGTATACTTACATATTCTATCAATGGAGAGGTATATAGTGATCCAAGATTAACCTAAATGGATATTACATAATGTTATATGAATATTCAACACATAAAAAATTACATGGATGAGGAATGTAATAGTTTAGTGTCTTTAGAAACATGGAACACATTCTAAAAAACATTATATCCAACATCTCTCATAATGATCTTTCCATTTAGTTATCCTACTTTATAACTTTCTTAATATACTAGGGGAAAACATAATAAAGGGTGAGCTCAAATACTCAATAAGGGTAAAAAAATAAATGTGATACGTAAGTATAAAATGAATATAAAGGTATGAGAACATGTGAATAGCATTTGAAGATCATACCCTATATATCAAAGATCATATCCATAAGTCATGGAATAAAAATTGGCATTCCATATGACATGATCCATAAGATAATCAAGAGAATAACACATGAAATCATAACATAGGAATGTTACAAGGAATAATGGTAGACACATAAAAATATAAAATGATTTCCACAATAGTTAAGGATTACTACGAAGGCCATCTTAGTGGAATGATTTCACTCCCCAAACTATAACGACCCACAATTTACATACATTGTTAATACTTCAAAATTGAAGCATACTTATTACAACAAATAACAAAACCACGAAAGGACCGTATAGGAATAGTGTCTTTAGAAACTGGAAAGCATAAACAACTGGTTCATAAAGCATCTACTTTGCCTCCCATTTATTTAATCATATCTAGAGTCCCTTTTTGGAATATTCTACTTAATAACCTTCTTCCTGACTGAGGGAAATACAAAATACAAAATGGTGAGCTCAAATGCTCAGTAAGGGTAAACAAAAGAAATATCAATCACATCATATACATAAGCACATAACTTTTGAAAATCTTAACCTGCAAAAGAGATCATAATCTCATAACATGGGATAAATCATAGTAGTGAAATGTAATCCCAATAATCATAACTTAAAACATGAAACTTTGTGTCATACACACATAATCATAGAGAAACATTTCTTATTAGTCAAAACTCATTGCCAAGACTATCTTAGTGGAAAAAGTCCATTTCTGAACCGAGTTCACTCCTCGTTTCAGTCCTGTTTCACTGAACCGGTATAACCTACCATTCCAGCCATGTCTATCTCAAGAGATATAAAATCTTTACCCAATGCATTGGAGGAAGATATAGGTCCCACCCATCTCATAATGATACCATTCTTATGTGTTCCACAAAATCATAAATCATACATCATTGCATAACCCATGTAATAAAAATGGGAATCTTAAACATCGTGACATCATAAAACAGTTCATATAAGATAAAGGAATTCATAAATATAATTCCATCACAACATAATCAAATCAATGTAATAATAGGGATAGAAACAGAACCCTTTATTATCTTATATGGAAAATAATTTTGATAAAACACTGGAACTTCATTCTTGAGGAAAATATCCTTTCTACTTCAAAAACATTCTTCCTTTCTTAACATGTCATACAATTTTAAACTAAAAGAAGTTGATTAAAAATAAACTTTAAAACTTGTAAAGGAAGATTCTTGGAAATAATGTTTTAAAAATCCATTCATGCCGTATAAGTTAAAAAAAACATTCTTCCCATACATTTGTCGGAAAAGTCAAAAAGTACTTCGTACGAAAAACGACAAAAGATTCCTTTCATATCTTTTAATAAAAACTCACCGAAGGGTAAAATTGGATTTAAACAATTGTAGGTGGATGGAAATAATATTAAATATTGAGGAAATATGTATGTGGATGATAAAATACACCCCAGTAAATACTAAAGTATAAATAATCTCGGATAAAAATGAGATTGTGATATTTCCCTTACCTTAGGTCCGATATGCTTTGTACGTGTCCAAACCTTCTGTATAATGATTTAAATAATGTTATTGACTTATTACAGAATCATAATTATTTTTATGATATCATATTTGGTCATATTATTAGCTTCTTAGTAGTAATATTTCATTGCTACTTGTTATTCGGGTGTTTATAACTTTTTGTTCTTATGCATGTCTTGTCGAATAAATTCTTATTTTTCTTTTTGGTTTATAGATACCTCATTTCCAGAATGGTATTAGTGTAATATATATCATATTTATTCACTCAATTCATTTATATAATCATTATTCAATGAAGATCATGTAGAACGAATCACATCACATCGTGGAGACGGTATTCCGTACGTACGCACAAGTGATGATATCGTTCCCATGATCGTGGAATTGTATTGGAGTGTATGTATACTATTTCAGAATCAATATAACTTTATAATAGTCATATATAGTCATTATTGATACCATTATACCCATCCATGTAAGGTGGTGGTGGAAAATAGATTACACCACGGCGTGGAGAAGGTATTCTGTACGTACGCACGCGCGGTGATTTATTTTTCCGTAGGATGGATAGATGGTGAAATAGGGTTGTTTCATACTTATAATAACATATCAGTATATTAGTGATACTGATGTTATTACTCCATAATGAAACAACTAAAGAAGAAGAAGTGGAAGAAGAAATAAAGATGAAAGAATCGGTAACGGACATTACCTCTTCTTTGAAGTGCTTCTTTGAGACCTTCTTTTAGGGCACTAAAATTGGTCTTTGAAGAATACCAAGACCTCTAGGATGTCTCTAGGGAAGTGGAAATGAGGAATTGTCAGGGGTTTGCCGAGCTTTAAGGCTCAAAGTGGTGTGAGGAAGAGGGGGAGGAGGTGCCCTTTTATAAGGGATGAGAGGGGAACCTTTGGATTAACTAAAAATATTATTTTATTATAAAGTCATGTTCAGTTTTAAATAGCTCCAAATTGATTTATTTCGAGGCTAAGGTGGGTATGCGTCAAAATCCTCTCATACAATATAATTTAGACAATTTTAGGTTCCTATTTAAACCTTATCATTTAGATTTAACATTAAGTTAAATAATTTTACTTTTACCATGTCTTCTTGTGTTCTTATACTATAAGGTTAATAAACTTACTATAAGCAGCCAAACGAACCCCAAGTTGTTTATTATTAATATATATAACCTTATCTAAGTCATTTGGCCGAACCTTAGATTTTTAGGAATAAAATAACAATTACTAATATAATATTTGATTTAAAAACTATTTTATGTCAATTTTGACACTATTTAGTAATTGATTTTTGTGAAAATCATAACAGAATTATTAGTTCGAAAAAAGTTAATTAAATCAACAATAACATGTCATATTAATCTAAAAAATTAGTGTAATTCATAAGAAGTGTCAAATTACATTTATTTTGGTGTTTATAACCTCAATTATGTCAATATTTTATTAATAAGTTAATTACTGCATCATCTTTGTGTCATAAATAAATGAAATTATTTAATGTCTAAAAATTACAAATAAAATACCATTATTTAGGAAATATTTTTGATATTTCTAATGAATATTTATAGTCGAATTTATCTTATGTATAACCCTATATTAAAAATGATTTAGTTATTAAACTTTGATTTTAACTATTTTAACCCTTCTTTAAATAAATTAATAATAAATGTGCTAATCTAGTCCAAGTGGGCCTAAATGGTCATATTTTATTCCTAAGTTTGTTTTTGGTCGAATTACACTTGTCCAATAGAATTAGGATATGTGTTAGGGTAATAATAATATCATCTTTACCCTTAATTACCCTATTTACTTTTAACCGTGGTAAAAAAAAGTAAAAAGTTACTATTCACCAAAAAAAATTATTTTCATCTCATTGAACCACATTTTACTTACTGACATCAACCGTGTCTCTAAGATTTTTGAAATTCCACTCACAGAAGCTGTAAAATTAAGTTTTATGAAAAATTCAGTTTTTTAACTACCACTTAGTTGTTTCACTATTCATCAAAAAATGAAAGTTTTTAGAAAAATACCAAAACTTCACCCTAGGCTAATTTCGATATTCCGAATCCAAAAATGAAGTTCATTTTGAAAAATAAAATTTATAAAATTTCAAAAAGTGGTTATTAATATTCATAATGGCTAGTTTTAATAATATTTTAATAGCATATCGTTGTTTAGTGACACTCGGTATTGCATACGACGCAATATATTGAGGAAGGTCGCGATTTCGTGTAAAGCAAGCCAAGAAAGTGTTGTGTAGAAAAAGATTTCATTGATGATTTATATAACATAAAAGTCTCGGGTGTCACATTCTACCCCCCTTAAAATGAATTTCGCCCTCAAAATTCATCACTTTGTAACGAACAGATGAGGATACCTCTCCCTCATTATATCCTTAAGCTCCCATGTAGCTTCTTCTAATTGGTGGTTCCTCCATAAAACTTTCACCAATCGAGTGGTATTGTTTCGTAGGACTTTTTCGCTACGATCCAGAATCTCTATCGGTTGTTTTTCATAAGAAAGATCTTACTCCAGTGGTATAACTTCTGAGTTGAGTACATGTGAAGGATCAGGTATGTACTTTCTCAGGAGAGATACATGGAACACATCGTGAACTTGAGAGAGATTCGGTGGAAGCGTAAATCGGTAAGATACCTTCCCAACACGATCCAGTATTTCGAAAGGACCGATATATCTAGGGCTCAACTTCCCCTTCTTCCCAAATCTCATGACCCTCTTCTAGGGAGATATTCTTAAGAACACTTTATCACCCACTTCAAATTCTAGGTCTTTTCATCGGTTGTCGGCATAACTTTTCTGTCGACTCTGAGCTGCTCTTATGTGTTGTTGAATAGATCTGACCTTTTCTGCCATTTCATCAACGAGATTAGGTCCTAATAGATTTCTTTCCCCAACTTCATTCGAGCAAGTTGGAGTCCTGCATTTCTTTCCATAGAGAGCTTCATAAGGAGCCATCTGAATACTAGAGTCAAAGCTATTATTATAAGAAAATTCCACCAAAGGTAGGTGTTGATCCCAACCACCTTTGAAATCCATAGAGTAAGCTCTCAACATATCTTCTAGAGTTTGAATTGTTCTCTCAGACTGACCGTCTGTATAAGGATGATAAGCAGTGCTGAAACTCAACTCTGTATCCAGAGTATGTTGAAGTCTTCGCCAGTACTTTGAGGTAAATCTCGGATCCCGATCAGATATAATAGAAAGTGGTACTCCATGCAATCTTACCACTTCCTTTACATATATCTTGGAAAGATGATCCAGAGAGAAATCCTCTCTAATAGTAATGAAGTGTGCAGACTTTGTAAGACGATCAACTATGACCCAGATAGCATTATTGCCTTTGGATGTTTTAAGAAGTCCTGTGACAAAGTCCATAGTGATGTTTTCCCATTTCCATTCGGGTATGGGTAATGGTTGTAACATCCCCTTAGACTTATGTCTCTCAGCTTTAACTTGTTGACAAACCAAGCATCGAGAGACATATTCAGCAACATCTCTTTTCATGCCATCCCACCAGAAGTACTCTTTCAGGTCCCTATACATCTTCGTGCTTCCAGGATGAATAAAGAATGAAGAACTATGAGCCTCATCCCGCAGATCCTTCTTTAATTTGGGTATGGGAGGAACACAAACCCGATTACTGAACTTTATTATCCCATCACAATCAAGGTTGAATTCAGGAACATTTCTCACCTTCTTTTGTAACTCGACATCTTCTTTCTGTGCCTCTTTAATCTTCACATGTATAGATGGTTGAACATTCATTTGAGAAAGATAATATTTTCCCCTTTCATTATAATTCCAAGATCCATCCTTTGTAAATCCATAAATATTGGATCTTTTGTGATCCTCATCATGGATAAACTAGCATGGTCTTGTAGACTTAATGCATCTGCCACCTTGTTTTCTTTCCCAAGGTGGTAATGGATTGAGCAGTCATAATCCTTAATCAGCTCCAACCATCTTCTTTGGCGAATATTCAGCTCCTTTTGTGTGAAAATATACTTTAAACTTTTATGATTAGTATAAATATCACACCTTTCACCATAAAGGTAATGCCTCCAAATCTTTAATGCCAATATTACCGCAGCTAACTCCAAATCATGAGTTGGGTAATTTTTCTCATGTATTTTCAACTGTTGTGAGGCATAAGCTATCACCATATCATTTTGCATAAGAGCACACCCCAATCCCTTCTTGGATGCATCACTGTAGATCAAAAACCTTTCTCCACTACAAGGCAGTGTGAGCACAGGTGCACTGGATAACCTTCTTTTCAACTCCTTGAAATTCTCTTCACATTCCTCCGTCCAAACAAACATAACTCCTTTCCGAATCAACTTGGTGAGTGGATTAGATAATCATGAAAAATCTTTCACAAAACGTCGATAATATCCAACCAATCCAAGAAAACTTCGAATCTCAGTTACTGTTGTTGGTCTCGGCCATCTTTCGATAACCTCTGTTTTTGTTAGATCCACATATATCCCCTCTTTTGAGATTATGTGACCCAAAAATGAAACTTTTTGAAGCCAAAATTCACACTTGGTAAATTTGGCATAAAGCTTCTCCTTTCTCAGGGACTTCAATATAATTCTAAAGTGATCTTCATGTTCTTCCTTGCTCTTTGAATAGACAAGAATATCATCTATAAAGACTACCACAAATTGATCAAGATAGTCTCTAAAGACTCTATTCATCAGATCCATAAATATATCAGGGGAATTAGTAAGACCAAATGGCATCACTATAAATTCATAGTGTCTATACCTTGTACGGAAAGTCGTCTTTGGTATATCCTCCCTTTTGACCCTTAATTGATGATACCCTGAACGAAGATCAATCTTGGAAAAGTATTGAGCTCTGCGTAGTTGGTCAAATAAGTCATCAATGCGTGGGAGAGGATATTTTTTCTTGATAGTGATCTTGTTAAGTTCTCGATAATCAATGCCGAGTCTCATTGATCCATTTTTCTTCTTAACAAACAGAACAGGTGCTCCCCAAGGTGACGCACTAGGGCGTATGAATCCCTTATCATGTTTCTCTTGTAGTTGCTTCTTTAATTCCTACAACTCAATTGGGGACATTCTATAAGGTGTCTTTGAAATAGGAAAAGCTCCCGGTACGAGTTCTATTGAAAACTAAACTTCACGATTCGGTGGAAGACCCGGTGATTCATCTGGAAATACATCATCAAACTCCCATACAATGGGAATATTCTTAATTGTGAGTTTCTCACCAACCATTTGAGATAAATAACCTTCATTTAGTGGAATCAAGACCCATAAGATGGAAGGAATTTCCACTAGAAGGTTTTGTTCATCCTTGCATCAATAGACGATCATAGATTGATCTCGAATATGAAATGTGACTTCCCTTCTTTGGCAATTGATATGAGCTCCATGTAGAGAAAGCCAATCCATGCCAAGAATCGCATCAAATTCCACTATAGGAAGGATCACAATATTTGCAGGAAGCACTTTCCCACAAACATCAACTGGAGAAGAATTATAAACTTTTGATGCAACTATTGTGCCATTAGGTGTTGTCACAGCTAAATCAACATCTAATTGTTGAGGTAATACGGTGATACCCTTAGAAAATTCCTCAGAAATAAAAGAGTGGGTGGATCTAGAATCAAATAAAACATTTTCTACTTTAGAGTGGATGGTAAGTGTACCTTTCACCACATCGTTATCGTACTCCACATCGTTGATAGAAATTGCATGTGACTTTCCTTTGTCTTTATCCTTAAGAGTTTGTTGACGTCGACCATCATTATCAACCCTTGGATTTTGGCATTGATTGGCATAATTCCCCATATCCTTGCACTTGAAACATTGAAGTGTATTAGGTTCATCTTGTGCATCCCTTCCTTTTTTTGTATCATTAGACATCTTCTTCCCATCATTACAGCATTCAAATGCCCGATGACCTTCCTTTCCACATTTGAAACATTTACTTATCCCTTTAAGACAACTCCCTCCATGTTTTTTTCCACACTTTGAGCATAAGGGAAAGCTCATCTTCTTTTCCGTGTGCTCTTTAGATTTTCCTTTTAGTTCCATTTTCCTCTTCTTATCAAACCCATATGACTGATGGGTTTCTCCAATCTCCATCTCAACTTTGAGAGCACATCGAATGATTTCCTCATAGCTATTGAAGTCCCTTATGGCTAACACCCTTCGAAGACTTGGTTTTAAGCCACTAAAGAATCGATCGATCTTACTCTCAGGTTGGATAATAATACCAGAAGCGTACCTTGAAAGTTTTGTAAAATTTTCTTCATAGGTACCAACAGATTCATCATCCTTTTGCTTTAGTTCAAGAAACTCTTTCTCCGTCTTTGTTCGGAGAATACGAGGGAAGTACTTATTGAAAAATAAGTTCTTGAACTCATCCCATTCCATGGACTCAATTTCACCCCTTTGCCTCGTATTCTTAATAAGATTCCACCATTGATCAGCATCACCTTCCGAACGATACACTACTAAGATGAATTTATCATGTTCAGAAAATTGAAGAACTGAAAATATCTTTTCAGTAGTACTAATCCATTGTTCAGCAACTAATGGATCAGTAGACCCGCTGAAAGAAGGTGGACGCTGCCTCATGAAGGATTCAACAGAATTTTGATCCTTCCTTTGCTCATTTGGAAGTCCTGCATGATTCATAACTTGAGAAAGTTGTGTGAGCATGGCTACAAGATTTTTTATTCCATCTCCCATAACGTTTGGTTTCTCAGGGGGACAATCATTGCATTTCCCGTCACATTTCGCATTAACAAGATTCCTTCGGGTTCTAGCCATTGACTAAAACCAAGAAGAATAGTGTGAGCAACACTAATTATAATAGGAAAACCACATAATCAAGAATAAGATTTCACACTTAAGGTCTTATCCTAGGTTATTCATGGTCATTTCTAAAACACTATGATTGTGTTCTATGTTTAGACTTATCCTTAGGGTTATTACTAAGGCTTTCACATCCTAGTTTCTAAAGGTTGACTATACCTTTCCTCTGATACCAACTATAACGAACCATACTTTACATACATTGTTAATACTTCAAAATTGAAGCATAATTATTACAACATATAACAAAACCACGAAAGGACTGTATAGGTATAGTGTCTTTAGAAACTGGAAAGCATAAACAACTGGTTCATAAATCATCTACTTTGCCTCCCATTTATTTCATCATATCTAGAGTCCCTTTTTGGCATATTCTACTTAATAAAATTCTTCCTGACCTGGGGAAATAAAGCATACAAAAGTGTGAGCTCAAATGCTCAGTAAGGGTAAACAAAAGAAATATCCATCACATCATATACATAAGCACATAACTTTTGAAAATCTTAACCTGCAAAAGAGATCATAATCTCATAACATGGGATAAATTATAGTAGTGAAATGTAATCCCAATATTCATAACTTAAAACATGAAACTTTGTGGCATACACACATAATCATAGAGAAACATTTCTTATTAGTCAAGACTCATTTCCAAGACTATCTTAGTGGACAATGTCCATTTCTGAACCGAGTTCACTCCTCGTTTCAGTCCTGTTTCACTGAACCGGTATAAACTACCGTTCCATCCATGTCTATCTCATGAGATATAAAATCTTTACCCAATGAATTTGAGGGAGATATAGGTCCCACCCATCTCATAATGATACCATTCTTATGTGTGCCACAAAATCATAAATCATACATCATTGCATAACTCATGTAATAAAAATGGGAATCTTAAACATCGTGACATCATAAAACAATTCATATAAGATAAAGGAATTCATAAATATAATTACATCACAACATAATCAAATCAATGTAATAATAGGGATATAAACAGAACCCTTTATTATCTTAGATGGAAAATAATTCTGATAAAACACTTGAACTCCATTCTTTAGGAAAATATCCTTTCTACTTCAAAAACATTTTTCCTTTCTTAACATGTCATAAAATTTTAAACTAAAAGAAGTTGATTAAAAATAAACTTGAAAACTTGTAAAGGAAGCTTCTTGAAAATAATGTTTTAAAAATCCATCCATGCCGTATAAGTTAAAAAAACATTCTTCCCGTACTTTTGTCGGAAAAGTCAAAAAGTACCTCGTACGAAAAATGACAAAAGATTCCTTTCATATCTTTTAATAAAAACTCATCGAAGGGTAAAATTGGATTTAAACAATTGTATGTAGATGGAAATAATATTAAATTTTGATGAAACAAGGATGTGGATGATAAAATACACCCCAGTAAATACTAAAGTATAAACAGTCTCGGATAAAAATGAGATTGTGATATTTCCCTTGCCTTAGGTCTGATATGCTTTGTACATGTCCGAACCTTCTGTATAATGATTTAAATAATGTTATTGACTTATTCCAGAATCATACTTATTTCTATGATATCATATTTGGTCATATTCTTAGCTTCCTAGTAGTAATATTTCATTGCTACTTGTTATTCAGGTGTTTATAACTTTTTGTTCTTATGCATGTCTTGTCGAATAAATTCTTATTTTTCTTTTTAGTTTATAGATACCTCATTTCCAGAATGTTATTAGTGTAATATATATCATATTTATTCACTCAATTCATTTATATAATCATTATTCAATGAAGATCATGTAGAACGAATCGCATCACATCGTGGAGACGGTATTCCGTACGTACGCACGAGCGATGATATCGTTCCCATGATCATGGAATTGTATTGGAGTGTATGTATACTATTTCAGAATCAATATAAATTTATAATAGTCATATATAGTCATTATTTATACCATTATACCCATCCAGGTAAGGTGGTGGTGGAAAATAGATTACACCACGGCGTAGAGACGGTATTCCGTACGTACGCACGCGCGGTGATTTCATTTTCCGTAGGATGGATAGATGGTGAAATAGGGTTGTTTCATACTTATAATAACATATAAGTATATGAGTGATACTGATGTTATTACTTCATAATGAAACAACTAAATAAGAAGAAGTGGAAGAAGAAATAAAGATGAAAGAATCGGTAACAGACATTACCTCTTCTTTGAAGTGCTTCTTTGAGACCTTCTTTTAGGGCACTAAAATTGGTATTTGAAGAAGACCAGGACCTCTAAGATGTCTCTAGGGAAGTGTAGAAGAGTAATTGTCAGGGTTTGGCCGAGCATGAAGGCTCAAAGTGGTGTGAGAAAGAGGGGGAGGAGGTGCCCTTTTATAAGGGAGGAGAGGGGCACCTTTGAAATAACTAAAACTATTATTTTATTATAAAGTCAAGTTCGGTTTTAAATAGCTCCAAATTGATTTATTTAGAGGCTAAGGTGGGTATGGGTCGAAATAATCTCATCCAATAGAATTTAGACAAGTTAGGTTCCTATTTTAACCTTATCATTTAGATTTAACATTAAGTTAAATAATTTTACTTTTACCGTGTCTTCTTGTGTTCTTATACTATAAGGTTAATAAACGTACTATAAGCAGCCAAACGAACCCCAAGTTGTTTATTATTAATATATATAACCTTATCTAAGTCATTTGTCCGAACCTTAGATTTTTAGGAATAAAGTAACAATTACTAATATAATATTTTTTTTAAAAACTATTTTATGTCAATTTTGACACTATTTAGTAATTAATTTTTGTGAAAATCATAACAGAATTATTAGTTAGAAAAAAGTTAATTAAATCAATACTAACATGTCATAATAATCTAGAAAATTAGTGTAATTCATAAAAAGTGTCACATTACATTTATTTTGGTGTTTATAACATCAATTATGTCAATATTTCATTAATAAGTTAATTACTGCATCATCTTTGTGTCATAAATAAATGAAATTATTTAATGTCTAAAAATTACAAATAAAATAAAATTATGTAGGAAATATTTTTATCTTTCTAAGGAATATTCATAGTCGAATTTATCTTATGTATAACCCTATATTAAAAATTATTTAGTTATTAAACTTTGATTTTAACTATTTTAACCCTTCGTTAAATAAATTAATAATAAATGTGCTAATCTAATCCAAGTGGGCCTAAATGGTCATATTTTATTCCTAAGTTTGTTTTTTGTCGAATTACACCAGTCCAGTAGAATTAGGACATGTTTTAGGGTAATAATAATATCATCTTTACCCTTAATTACCCTATTTACTTTTAACCGTGGTAAAAAAAGTAAAAAGTTATTATTCACCAAAAATTTATTTCCATCTCATTGAACCACATTTTACTTACTGACATCAACCGTGTCTCTCGGATTTTTGAAATTCCACTCACATAAGTGGTAAAACTATGTTTTATGAAAAATTCAGTCTTTTAACTACCACTTAGTTGTTTCACTATTCATCAAAAATTGAATGTTTTCAGAAAAATACCAAAATTTCACCCTAGGATAATTTCGATATTCCGAATCCAAAAATGAAGTCCATTTTGAAAAATAAAATTTATAAAATTTCAAAAAGTGGTTATTACTATTCATAATGGCTAGTTTTAATAATATTTTAATAGCATATCGTTGTTTAGTGACACTCAGTATTGTGTACGATGCAAGCTATCGAGGAAGGTCGCGATTTCGTGTAAAGCAAGCCAAGAAAGTGTTGTGTAGAAAAAGATTACTTTGATGATTTATATAACATAAAAGTCTTAGGTGTTACACAAACCATCCCAGTAGTCATGGTTCACTCCCAATACCATCTTAGTAGACAAAATCCTTTATCTAATTGGGTTCACTCTCCATTCCATCCTCATATTACTAAATCGGGTTCACTTCTTATTCCATCCCTAAATTAGTGAACTAGTTTAGCTTCCTATTCTAGTCCTATATTACTTAGCTGGGTTCACATCCCATTCCAACCCTGTATTACTGAATTGGGTTCAATTCTCAGTCCATCCATGTATTACTGAACTAGTTCACTTTCAGTTATATCCCTGCTTTACTAAACCAAGTTCACTTCCCATTCAAGCCATGTATTATTGAATAGGGTTTACTTTCTATTCCAACACTGTATTACGAAAATGAGTTCAGTCCTCATTCTAGCCCTATCATACTGTATCAAATTCACTCCTCATTCTAGAAATATTTATCTCAAGAGATATAAATCATTACCCAATTCATGGGAGGGATATATTGGTCCCACCCATCAGGTAATGAAATCATACATACGTGATCCATGAGATAATAAAACATTCATCATATCATGAACCATAAAAAGAGATAGGTTTCATAAACATAATATATATTGGGTTTTAAAGATTTCATATACTAGAAGATGAAAATTCCATTGAAATCGGTGAAGGTTAGAAATACCACCAAAAGAATATTGAAGAAAAAGGATCAATGGGGATGAAACCCTGAAGGGTAGATTGATATTGTGAAGTTAAAATCGATTTATGGAATTCCACTCTTTATGGAATGACAACACTTCATGAAGTACCCTTTGAAAAAAAATAGTTTTTGGGATTATGTGGCATTATAAGCCCTCATAATAGAAAGAAATTCGTTTGTGGTGCCGAATGATGATTTTATCCCCTATGAATGACCATCCCTATGAATGAAATCTCTCACGGGATGAGGTAGTACCACTGACACACACAGATGAACAAGAATCATTTGTGGGGATACAAGATAAATTTTTCTCCTATGAACAACCATCCCTATGAATGAAATTGTTAACAAGATGAGGTAGTACCACTGATGCCTAAAGAATAACTAAATTCATTTGCAGGGTTTGGTGGAGATTTCTGCGCAATGAAAAAATATCCCCACAAATTAAATTGTTTACAGGATGGAGAATCATCTTGAGTTCTTGAAAAAGAAGGCATGCGACCTACTTTATATAACCAACCATCCTAGTAATCAATCCACTTGTTCCTCTATAAAAAGAAACTTGAGGGAAACTAAAATAAAAATGAACCAAAAGAAAAGGAGAAGTAGAGATCACAGTAAGAAATCCTAAATGTAAGCCAAATCATAGAGATTTTTATTCCTAGCAGGTAAAAAACCACCACATAGCATTAAGGGTGAAATAAAAGAACATCTGGCCGACTTCGAACTTAAACCCTTTGCGGGAAACATCATGTTGGGAATAAATGGATGGCCCCATTGAAGCTCAGCACCCCACTTAGAAAATTTTGTATGGGTGGAACCCCACCCCACGTTGCAAAGTGCTACATAGGAGGAACATAGTCCCATGTTGAAAAATGTTATACGGGTAGTACCAAGGTCTACATAACATAATGATAAATGGAAAATACCTTCACCCGCATAGCAACATGTTACATAAAGGGAACCCTACCCCATATAAGAACATTCTTTGTAAAGTGGGGCCTCCTAGGGTGTTATTCACTTTAGCTCCCTGCACACCCTTCCATCATCACATTAAGCCCCATATTGGCACCTCCAGAAACCAGTCCTGCGGCATCAGGCTAAGGCTTCTTCCAAAGTCTCCTAAAATGTATTATTAGACCATAGGAAACATCAATATATCCTATCAAATCTAAATACACTTGGTATGTTGAGTCATGTGTGTAACATCCACAACAAAGAAGACCCTCAAAATTTATTCATGTCTACAATCTCAGAGTAATGAGGGTTCTGACATTGGGGTGCTCACTTGAACCTCCCAGTTAAGGTGGGGAGGGTGATGACCACGCTTGCATTTCCCTTCGATATAGAATGAGACCCTCCACTCAAAACCAATGTTTGGTCATCACACCTATATTAATCCCCTAGTCTCTCTTTTAGGAGGTGGTACACTTGATCCTATTTTCCTTAGTCTGGGTTATATCCATTTGGATCCCCAGATTTGACTATTTGGATATGAAAATAAAAGAGGAGATGAGCACAATCAAGGTAATCTCCTTATTCCTATGGGATTAAGTACCTCATCTATCATCAGATCGAGTGGATCATGTAGTCTTTAGATCTTCTGCTTCCTCTTGTTTCTCACACTGATCATGACTCACCTGGGATTATAGGTTGGCGGAAATCATGAAATTCGTATGGTCCCAATCAAATTGGGCCTTCTCAATAGATCTAATCCCAAACTTATATTCCACAGACCTTCTCTATAGATGTAACCCCAAACATCTATCCTCTAGGATTTCTCTATATATTTAATACCAAAACTATAGAATTTCATTAGCTTTGTTTCTTGACTAACTGGGATACAAAGGAAACCTCCCGGAGTTTTAAACCCCCCACAAAAAATCCCCATAATGTTCACATGGCCATATTCCTAGTAGGGTTATGTCCATATGGGATACCAAATCCCTTTCGGGCCACCTTATCATAATCCCCACACCATCCTTGACCAAGAATCTCTCACATAGATTTCCTTTCTGCAAGATGTTAAAATACATGGTTGCGTCCTTGTAACGCGAACTTAAAAGGTGAAGTTCTCTATTAAGTGGAACTGAAATACATGGGATATGATTCCTCTCATGAGGATATTTAGGAATCCCATCTTATGGGTTTGATCCCAACATAAAACAACTACCATATCCCCATATGAAAATAACTCCAGAGTGCCTCACCACCTGTATTAACATCAGTATTGTCCAAATAAACAACCAATAAATCTGTAATCCATACATAAAAGGGTACCATTGATGGAGAACCTTGGATATATACATATATACCTATCAATGGATAACCTTAGATACATAAAGATGATTTTGAACCCATTTTTTTCATAATTGATTGCTAACATAAGGTGATCCACTTATACATATTTGAAGATGAAAAAAGGATTCTAAAACATATATTAAATCTATAAGAGAGTCCCATAATAAGATATAGTACCCCCCAAAGGGTTTAATAATCCTAACTTCCCATCATCTCAACCAATTTCGGTTCTTAAGTGTCATTGGACAAGCTAGCCATCGAACTCCTACCTTCGGAAAGTAGTTCCATGAGTCGTCATGGATATGAAAGTCGTTAGGAATGTCTAGATCCACACAAAAAAACCATTGGAGACATTTCAAAGATTTTTCACCTAATTTCAGTGATTAAAAACAATTTAAATACCAATAATCAACTATTGGGTATGAATAAATCTTTTAATAGAAACAAAATGGTGAACCCGACATGTATCATTAACCAAGGGGGCAGTATTACCCTGTATCAGACCCATTTTATATCAAAAATGATAGAGGGCCAAAGGAGACCATCAAATACACAAGTGTTCATGAGATTCAACTTTAATGAGGTTTTTTTGTGTTCATTTTTCACATATATTGAGTGAAATTTTTACCAGAACTATTTCCAATACAATGTAATCTCACCAATTTTTATGAACACGCACATCAGGCCCTACATCGGCTTGGACCTCAACCAAACTGAGGACACCATATCCCACCCAGTATCTTCAATGTTGGGGTTCAAATGAACTAGTTAGAGAGTGAAAAAACAATAAAACTCTCCCAACCCTATAGGTGGTTCAACATTCCCTCCAATCCATAAATCCCTTAGAGACATTTTCCAAGATTCGGTTAGCAGTTTAAACCATATAGTTCTGGTAACCATCTCAATTTTTTTTAGGAGCCTATCCGTTGAACATGAAAAATAGTTCTACCCTTACCTTATGGAGGTTGATGAAGTGTCCACTGAAAACTTCATCCCCATATAAGAGGGTTCCCACCTAAGAACCCCTAATGGAAATAGTTTTTGACAATACCATGTGGCCCAACATCCTCACCATGAAGAGGATACCACCCCATGGGCCCCATATGAAATCAAGAGGACCTAGGTACCCAAGGTGGCATGAAAAGAGAAATGATTAGAAAATAAATAAAATTACATAATCCTTATTCTAGCTAAATAATCCCTCCATGTAAATAAGGTAGAAACCCATGAGAAGATGTATATTCCTACTCACTCTCAAGAATCTCATCATGAAAATATGGTGGAAAACAAATAGATGAAAATCCGTACTCGAAAATATGGAGCTCGTCAGTCAAATATGATTAAAACCCAACAGAAGACAAAAATTCATGCTCATTCACATTAATAATGCCATGAAAATAGGGTGTAAATTTACAATAAGATGTTTACTCCTACTAATGAACATGAATCCCATCAGTCAAATATGGTAGAAAATGAGTAGATGAAAATCACTACTTTTACACATGAATCCTATTAGTCAAATACAATGGAAAATTACAATCTGATGAAAATTCATGGATCATTAAAATCAATCCCATTAGTCAAATATGGTTTAAAATGACCAGAAAAAAATCCATGATCACCAATATAAATCTGTCTATGAAAATACAATGGAAAATTATAGGTAGATGTAATTTCATGTGGATACATATCAAGCCCAACAGTAAAATATGATTAAAACAAAAGATAAATTTAAAATTCATTCCAATTCATATCAAGACTACCATTCAAATATGATGGAGATTCAAGAAAGTATCTAACATATCCTAGTTTTAAATTAGCAGTATATTTGTATCTCTTCCCCCGCACAGGTGGACTATTAGTACTTACTGGTAAGAAATAGAGGACCAGAGTAGGAACATATCCATTATTCAACATTATAATGGGCATATAATATTGTTCCAACCAAGTATTTTTCTCAACACATATTATAAATTATAGAGGATCAGATATAAATCCCTAACCTTATCCTACAGACTTTCAAAGATGTAATCACATTTACAGAAATATAAAGGAGTCGGGATCCCAACTCCTCCTCCTCAAGTGGGATGACTCATCCACATAATGGGGTGGTCACTCAGAAGTATACATGCATCGCTTATCATATATAGGAGTCTCATTGGAAATATCCCATGATAAATGAAAATAGGATTTCGTATAAATACTTGTTCCAACAGGGGGACGCTGTTCGACTTTAGTCGCCGCTCTAGGGTAGGCATATATTCTTGCCAAAATTTGGGAATCTTAATGAAATATATCAATTGAACCATAGGATGCAATTGAATAGAAACCCGTATATGATGATGTTAACTTATATAAACCATCCCCATTATACCATAAGAGAGTGCCTAAAATTAAAACATTCCAATGGAAACTGGAAAATAAAGATCATACTCATAAGCATACTCTACTGGTAGTTATGCTTCTTGAATCTATAAAACATATATCAATGGTGGATCTAGATCCTATGAATATGTTTCCAAATAATGGTAGTGGTAGTAGTATTTTTGAACTTCCACCTCAAGACATTATTACTAGGAGATCTGGAGGTCATCCCTAGAGCACATACCATGAAGTCTTCCTTTGTGGGCACAAACTGATCAATCATGAGAGCCTGTCTCCTAATGAGAATCATGATATCCTTCCTCATGTCCAGAAGATCAAATAGATAGAAGTTCCACCCCTTGTTTTCATCTTCTATGAAATTCCTCCCCATGGTATACACTGCAAAAATTCCCTTTATAGTTAGACATCAAGCGGTGATGATAGTCATCGCCATAATAGCATTTATTGTGAAGGTCCTCTATATAGTGACACCTTATTTCCACAAGAATTTCCTCATCATTTTTTTATCTTCCCTACAGTTCCTCACTAAGATATAAACTATATAAATTATCCCTAAAATCATACATTGATCTATTATGGTATTCCTTTCCATGATGGCAAGGTCCTCCCCGCAGTGATCCCTATTTCAACAAGAAGGTACTCACCTTGTTTTCAAACACCCTAAAGGTCCTACCTTGGGTATATTCTATATAAAGTCTCACTAAAATTGTATATCAATCTTTGATGGTGGTCCTTATCATAATATAACCCAATTTGATGGTCCTCCACATATTAACATTTCATATCGGAAGGACAGTCCTCCCCTTGTCCACTAAAAAAACAAGGAATCCCTCATAATCTATGGTTCCTGGAAATATGGGTTCATGCATGTTAAATAACCTATAAATAAAAATTGACATCCTTTATCAACCAAGAGATGACATGGGATAATTCTTCGTCCTTCGAGCCACCCCTAGACCATTCCAAGACTAGTGAGACCCCCACTAGCCTCGCTACTTATGACAAGACCATCAAGAAGCACCCATGTTGGGAAGATCGGGTGGAGAAGTCTATGTAATAAGAGTAGAATGATATGTTTCATGTGATAATAAAATCTTCCAGGGATGATATACCCAACAGGGTTTGTCCCTTATCTACTTCTTAGTTAGAAATTTCAGAGGTATTATCAGAATAATGCATATACAATATCCTCCTGAATATATGGACAACCCTCTACCACCTGAAATAATAATTATTTCCTTTTTATGGGTATATAAACCATGTCAAAATATTGTAAGAGCTCCATCATCATATTGTCTTGGAATCCATTCCATCTATGTGGTGACCACGATCAGGGAAGCAGCGGAATGATCTTCAATCGGCATGCCTCAATGCATTGTATAAGTTGTGTCATCTAATTGTTGATTCCCTTTCTGGTGTTTATATCTGAGGATGGGGGGAACATTGATATTTTCATTTCACCTCACACACCATTCAACATAACCCACTAGAAATGACATCCTATAATTTCATTATTCGAAGGTAGTTATTAAGAAAAGCCCATTATCATGAAATTTGACATACTCAACAAGAATCTTCCTTGAGTATGTCTCCAAATCATCAGGCATGACAAGAGAAATCCATCAAAAAGATCATAAACCATGAAACTGAGAATATCTAGCAGGCTTTTTTCTTAAGGGAAGCCAATCATCATGAATTTCTAATATAACAAATCATACTTTTCATACAAAGATATTAGTTAAAAATTGAATAATATTAATTACAAAATATAAGAATGTCATGATAGTACCACATATTTATAGTGAATTTAGAAACTAGTAAATATAAACAACTCATTCATAAGACATCTACATTGTCTCTCGCTTATTCCTTCGTAACTAGAACCCTTTTTGACATATCTTATTTAATACACTTCTTCATGACCTGGGGAAAAGAAAAATATGAAAGGGTGATCATAGATGCTCAGTAAGGGTAAAAAATGGATATATCAATCATATCATAATCATAAGATATAAAAATATAACATGTAAAAATCTTATCCAGCATCTGAAAGATCGTGATATCAGGCCAGGAGATAGATAATAAAAGTTCATAAAAATCAATTAATGTAATCCCAAAAGTCATAACATAAGACATGAAATTTTTTTCATACATATAAGAATAGAAAATCATTTAATATTATTAAAGGCTCATTTCGAAGATCATCATAGCAGATAAAGACCATTACCGAACAGAGTTCACTCCTCATTCCAGTCCTGTATTACTGAACCAAGATCATTTACCGTTACAGCCATGTCTATCTCATGAGATATAAATATTTACCAAATAAATTTGAGGGAAATAAAGTTCCCACCCATCTCATAATTATACCATTCTTATGTGTGCCACAAAAACATAAATCATTCATCATAGCATAGCCTGAGGAATAAAAAGGGTTTCTTAAAAATCATTCCATCATAAAATAATCCATGTAAAACAAATGGATTTCATAAATAGCATTCCATAATAAAAAAATAAAATCATTATAATAATACGGATATAAACATAACAAAATTTAAATAATGTCATCTTAAATGGAAATAATTTTGAAAAAAGCACTTGAAATTGATTCTTGAGGAAAATATCAATTCTTCTTAAAAAATGTTTTCTTTTCTCAAAATTCTGCACTATTTTAAAAGAAAATATTTTATTTGAAATAAAACATTAAATCATGTAAATAAATCTTCATTAAAATAAGGCTTTATGAAAACATAATAAATCCATTCATGTCGTATAAGTTAAAATAAAAAATTCTTCTCATACTCTTGTTAGAAAGTCAAAAAGTACCTCATATCAAAAATGATAAAAGATTCATTTCATACCATTTAATAAAAAATCAACAATGAGTAAAATTGAATTTGAACTATTTTATAATTATATAAAGAATATTTTGGAATACATATTTAGGAAACATGGATGTGGATGATAAATATACCCTAGTAAATACTTATGTATAAACAATCTCAGATAATAATGAGATTATAAAATTATCCCTTACCTTAGGGATGATATCCTTTGTATGTATCCAAAACTCTTATATAATTATTTAAATAATTTCATTGACTTATTATAGAATAATAATCATTTTTATGATATAATATATTATCATATTATCATTTTTTAGCAACATTATTATTCGTCCATCAGGTGTTAGCTTCTTTATTTTTTTACACATTTCATTCCAGATAAGTTCTTTTTCCAATTATTAGGTTATAGTTATATCATTTACTGAATGACATTAGTATAATATATATCATATATTTTCATTCAACTCATTCATATAACCATTATTTAATGAAGATCGTGTAGAATGAACCACATTGCATCATGGAGACGGTAGGTCCTACATACGCACAAGTGACGATATCAGTCCTATAATTGTTGAATGATATTGAATTTTATGGGGTATAATATTTCATAATTTATTTAATGTTATAAAAATATTATATATTTATTATTTCCATCATTATACCAATCCAAGTAAGGTGGTGGTGAAAAATATATTACACCACAACGTGGAGACGGTAAGTCGTACATACACACGTGCGGTGATTTCATTTTTTATAGGATGAATAGAAGATGAAATATGGTTGATTCATAATAATAATAAAATCTCAGTATATAAGTGATACTGGGATTATGAATTTATAATTAAACAACTCATGAAGTATAAGAACAATGACGTTAGAAAGAATCGGTAGAGCAGATTACCACTTCTTCGACGTGCTCCCTCTACATCTCTTCTTAAAGCACTATAGTTGGTCTTTGAAGAAGACCAGAACCTCTTGAATGTAACTAGGAAAGTTGATAAGGTAAATGGGTTGGTTATGGCCGATCTTTAAGTCTCAAAGTGAAGTGAAGATGTGAAGTAGGAGGTTCCTTTTTATAATTGAGGTGAAGGGAACTTTTGGGATCTCCAAAAATATTAATTTATAATAAAATCAAAACCCAACAAAAAACCTGTAAAATGTCCCAATTAGTAAGATGAGTTTATGTAGGGTTATAATATCATCAAAAAATAAATTTTAGACATGTGTTTATATAAATGTAAACCTTATCATTTTAATTAACTATTAGTTGTTCTATTTAATTTTTACTAGGGTAACAAATATTTCATAATTAAAAGGGTTCAATATTTACTAATTTTATGTCAATTAGATCATAATTAAATACCTTAGAACATTTAAGAACATATAATAATTATTAGATATTTTTTAAAAAAATTTATTATTTTTAAATAATTTAATAAAACATTATTTTGATTAAAAAACAATAGTTCCAATTTTGACACTATTCGATTTGTTGATTGTGAAAAATATTAAGATAACAAGTTAACTTAAAACCAACTATTTTATTATATTAATAAGACATAAATACAGTCTTTAAAATTAATTTTACATATTAATTAACCAAAATTATATTTATTTTAATATTTTTAATAACATTTATTTTATATTTCCATTAATAAAATAACTACTCCATCAATATTGTGTAATTATTTAATATAATTATTTGTTGAATAAAAACTAAAAATAAAATAATACGATGAACATAAATATAATATATTTTCGAAAAATACTTTTAGTTAAATTTGTCTTTTGAATAATATAACATTAAAAATATTATACTTATTAATTATGAATGTGACGACTTTAATATCCCTTTAAATAAAATAATATAAGCATCACAATCTCTTCTATAAGGCTCCAAATGGTCACTTACTCAACCCTTGTATGATTATAATCGAGATATAATCGAAAAATTATATTTTTTCATGTGTTTGGGTCCTTTGATGGATATTATAATTTTAATAAAAATTGTTTTATTGATTTCTCGTCAATTAATTAATTTTTACATCATCAAAGTATATGACTTTAAGATAACTATTTATTTACTAAAAATTATAAATAAACTGAAATGATAAATAAAAAGATTATATATTTAAAATGAGTATTTATAATTGAATTTGTCTTCTGTATAACCTTATATTAAAAATTATTTAGTTATTAAAATTTTGAGTGAGACATATTTAACTTTTCATTAAATAAAATAGGTTAAATATCCTAATATCATCCAAGTGGATTCAAATGGATTCCATTTAGATTCAATTATGATTTAGGTTGAACAAAATCTATCCAATTATATTAGGGCAAGTGTTAGGGTAATTTTATAATTTATTTTTACCCTTAATTACTAGATTTACCCATTTATTGTAGTAATAAATATTACCGAAGTTACCATTCATAATGCCCAAAAATAAAATAAAGGTATTTACATAATTTGTACCAACTAATTTCAAATATGGAATCCATTTTTCAAATTCAAATAACATAAGTTGCATTAATTTATTTAAAATTAATCATGTTGTCAGAATGAGAGAACGAGTTTTAAAAGTTAAACCATTGCAAAAGATTGATATATTTTTACAAATGAATTCAATGTAAAATTAATGTCAATGAACTAAATTATATTAAATTATAAAAATATATTTTATTTATCCTTTAAAACCATTCAATAATATAATTTATTCTTATAAATTATTTCGATGAAAAAAGTTGTTTTCAATTTAAATTTAGTGTATTTTTACTATTAATCAAAACTTCAAAGACATCAAAAATTAATCCAAAGTAAATATTTATATCCCACTTCTAAATAAGATGTTTATTTTTTAATATAAATATTATCAATGTGTTAAAATTTTAATTTAAAAAGGGTTATCTATCAAAAGGTGGTAAAATTAACCTTTTGAAAAATATAGGGTTTTATACATAAAATAGTGTTTATTCATACCCAATGACTAAAATATTTATTGGATAAATATAAAAAAATATTTTATTAAATGTATAACATATATATTTCATTAATTTCATTTACCATTTTCAATTCACCTATTTTATTTATAAAAAATACAAATATATAATTGGTTTATATTTTTCATAAATAATTAGTTGTCAATGAAATCACTATAAATTATCATAAGTTAGTTATATTTATTCCCACTTTCCTAATAGCTAGATTATAATGTTAATTTTATACTAAGGGTGTCTCGTGGTTCATTTAAACTCACAATTGTGTGTAATGAAAGATATTTAAGAATTAAAAAATTTTAAAGAAAATATTTCATAAAAACATCTGAGTGTTACACTATACCCCCACTTAAAATAAATGTCTCCCTCAAAATTCATCACTTGGATACAAATAGATAAGGATACTTCTGCTTCATTAAATCATAAAGTTCCCACATATCTTCCTCAAATTTGTGGTTCCTCCATAAAACTTTAACCAAGAGAGTGGTCTTGTTTCATAGAACACTTTTTCTATGATCTAGAATCTCTATCAGTTATTTTCCATAAGAAAGATCTCTATTTAGCAGTATGACTTCTGAGTTTAGTACATGTGAAGTATGAGGTATGTACTTTATCAATATAGACACATCGAACACATAAAAAACTTGATATATATTAGGAGGAAGCGAAAATAGGTAAGCGACCTTCCAAACATGATCCATAATTTTAAAAGGACCAATATAACTAAGGCTCAGTTTTCCCTTCTTTCCAAATATCATTACTCCCTTCTAGGGAGATATTCCTAGAAACAACCTATCACCCACTTCAAACTCCTGTTCCTTTTGTTGGTTTTCATCATAACTTTTTTATTGACAATGAAATGCTCTTATGTGTCATTGAATAGAGACAACCTTTTCTTCTTATTTCATTAACAAGATCAGAACCTAATAGATTTCTTTCCTTAACTTCATCCTAACAAGTTAGAGTTCTTCACTTCTTTCCATACCGGGCTTCATAAGGATCCATATGAATACTAGAGTGAAATATATTTTCGAAAGAAAATTCCACAAAACATAGGTGTTGATCCCAACCACCTTTGAAATCCATAGAGAAAGCTCTCAAACTGTCTTCTAATGTTTGAATTATCCTCTCAGACTGATATTCTATCTAAGGATGATAAGAAGTGCTAAAACTTAACTCTGTATCCATATCCTACTGAAGACTTCTCCAAAACATCAAGGTAAACCTCAGATACCAGTCAAATATAATAGAAAGTGGTACTCCATGAAATCATACCACTTCCTTTACATATATCCTAGAAATATAATCAAGATCGAAATCCTCAATAATAGAAATGAAGTGTGATGATTTCACAAGGTGATCAACTATAACCCATATTGCATTATGTACTTTAGATGTTTTGGGAAGTCTGATGACAAAGTCCCTGGTGATGTTTTCTCATTTCCATTATGGTATGGGTAATAGTTGTAAAATCCCCTTAGTCTTTTATCTCTCAACCTTACCTTGATTACAATCCAATAACCAAGTGACATATTCGGAAACATCTCCTTTCATTCCATCCCACAAAAAACTCTCTTTTAGATCCCAATACATCTTTTTTCTTCTAGGATGAATAGATAATGAAGAACTATGAGCCTCATACAAAAACTCCATATTTAATTCTCATATGGAAGTAATAAAAATCTGGTTCCTAAACATTATTATTCCATCACAATCAAGGTTGAATTTAGGAAAATTTCTCACCTTATTTTATAGCTCTACATATTCCTTTTGACCCTCCTTAATATTCAATTGTATAGTTGTTTTAACATTCATTTGAGAAAGATAATACTTCTCCCCTTCTATTAAAATTTCAAGATTCATCCTTTGAAAGTCCATAAATATTGGATCTTTCGTGATTATAATCATGGATATGCTAGTGTGGTCCTTTTGACTCAAAGCATCTACAACCTTGTTCGCTTTACTAGGATGGTAATGTATTGAGTAGTCGTAATCTTTAATCAACTCCAATAATCTTCTTTAGTTCATATTCAAATCCTTTTGTGTGAAAATATAATTTTAAATTTTATGTTTAGTATAAATATCACACCTTTCACCATAAATATAATGCCTCCATATCTTTAATTCAAATATTGTTAAAGCTAGCTCCAAATCGTGGGTTGGGTAATTTTTCACATGTATTTTTAATTACCGTGAGGCATAATCTATCACCATATTATTTTCTATGAGAACATATCCCATACACTTATTGGATACATCATTGTAGACCACAAAACTTTCACCACTACAAGGTCGTGTGAGCATAGGTTCACCAGCTAAAATTATTTTTAGCTCTTTGAAATTTTATTCACATTCCTCTATCCACATGAATTTAACTCCTTTCCAAGTCAAATTGGTGAGTAGATTATATAATCATGAAAAACATTTCACAAAACATCAATAATATCAATCCAAACCAAGAAAAATTTGGATCTTAGTTACTGTAGTTGTTCTCGGCTAACTTTCTATAACTTTTATTTCTTCTGGATCTATAGATATCCCCTTTCATGACATTATGTAACCCAAGAATGAAACTTTATAAATCCAAAATTCACACTTGGTAAATTTTTCATAAAGCTCCTCCTTTCTCATGGTCTTTAGTACCATTCTCCAGTGATCTTCATGTTCTTCTATGTTCTTTGAATATACAAGAACATCATCTATAAATACAACCAAAAACTGATCATGATAGTCTCTAAAGAATCTATTCATTAGATCCATGAAGATAATGGGGGAATTAGTAATACCAAAAGGCATCACAATAAATTCCTAGTGTCTATACCTTGTAAGAAATGTCATATTGGGTATATCCTTCTTCTTGAACCTTAATTGATGATATCTAGAATGAAGATCAATTTGGGAAAAGTATTGTGCTCTATGTAGTTGTTAGAGTAAGTCATTAATTCAGGGAAGAGGATATTTTTTGTGATATTGATATTGTTAAGTTCACCATAATCGATGCAGAGTCTCATTGAACTATCTTTATTCTTAAATATAATAATAGGTTCACCTCAAGGTGATGCACTGGGGGATATGAATCCCTTATAAATATAATCTTTAAATTTCTTCTTTGGTTCCTGCAACTCAATTGGGGCCATTCAATAAGGTTCATTTGAGATATCCAGAGAACTTGATATGAGTTCTATTGAAAACTATACTTAAATATTTGGTGCAATACCTAGTAATTTTTATGGAAAGATATCACCAAAATCTCATACAATATGTGTATTATTAATGGTGATTTTCTCCTCATACATTTGAGATAGATAACCTTAATTTATATGAATCAAGACTCCTAATATGGAAGAAATTTCTACTAGAATGTTACATTCATTATTTCATCGAAATATTATCATAGATTGATCTGGAATATGAAATGTGACTTCCCTTACTTGGAAATTTATATGAGATCCAAATAAAGAATTACAATCCATGCCATGAATCACATTAAATTACACTATAGGAAATATCACAAGATTTTCAATAATTAATTTCCCAAAAACTTCAACCGGAGAAGAATTATAAACTTTTGATGCAATAATTGTTCCATTAGAAGTTGTCACAGTGAATTCAACATATAATTGTTGAGGTAATATGACGATACCCTTATAAAATTCCTTAGAAATAAAAGATTAGGTGGATCCAACATCAAATAAAAAAATTTCTACTTTAGAGTGGATGATAAGTGTACATTTCACCAGTTAATTATCATACTCCACATCACCGATAGTGATCGTATGGGACTTACCTTTTTCTTTGGCCTTAAGAGTTTTCTAATGTTGATCATCATCAATAAACCTTGGATTAGTTCATTGATTGTCACAATGCCCCATTTCCTTAAATTTATAGCATTGAAGTGTAGGAGTCGAATTCTGTGTTTCATTTTATTTACTCAGATTGTTAGACATATTTTTCCCATCACATCAACATTCAACTGCCAGATGACCTTATTTTCCACACTTAAAAAAATTTCTAGTCTCCTTAAGTCAATTTATTCCATGTTTATTTCAAAAAATTTATCATTAGGGCAAACTCATATTCTTTTCAGTGTAGCCTTTATATTTTCCATTAAATTCCATTTTCTCTTCCTATCAAACCCATCATACGGATGGGTTACTCCAACCCCTATATCATCCTTGATAGCACATCGAATGATTTCCTCATATCTATTGAAGTACCTTATGTCTAATTCCTTTTAAGACTCGGCTTTAAACCACTAAATAATCAATATATTTTACTCTCATGTTGGATAATAATTCTAGAAGGGTACCTTGCAAGTCTTGTAAAATTTTCTTCATAGGTACCAACAGATTTATCATCCTTTTGCTTAAGTTCAAGGATCCTTCTCCATATTTGTACAAAAATATGAGAAAAGTACTTATTAAAAAATAAGTTCTTGAAATCATCTCATTCCATGGATTCAAGTTTATCTCTTATCCTTTTATTTTTGATAAGGTTCCACCATTGATCAGCCTCAATTTCCAAATGATATAATTAAATGATTAATTTATCATGTTTTGAATATTGGAGAACTGAAAATATATTTTTAGTGGTAATGATCCATTGTTCATACACAAATGGATTAGAAGACCCACTGAAAGAAAGTGGACACTGCCTTATAAAGGAATCAACAGAATGTTGTTCCCTCCTTTGTTTATTTGGAATTTAATCTAATTCATAGCTTGAGAAATTCTTGTGAGCATAGAAACAAGGTTTTTCATTCTATCTCCCATAACATTCAGTTCCTCGAGAGGATAATCATTTGATTTCCCTTCACATTCATCATTAACACGGTTACTTTAGGTTCCCGCCATTGAATAATTCCAAGAATCATAGTGTGAGAAACACTAATCATAATGGGAAAACCACATTATAAAGAATAAAATTTCAATTGTGGATATTTTAGGTTTTATCCTAAGTTATTAATGATCATTTCTAAAATACTAGGATTGTAACCAATACTTAGGTATATAATTATTGTTCTTCTTACTATTTTCTCATCTTAGTTTCTAGAGGTTATCTATACCTTTCCTCTAATACCAACTATAATGACCCATACTTTACATACAAATATATTATATATAAATTGAAGAATATTAATTAGAAAATATAAAAACTCTATGATAGAACCGTATAGGTATAGTGTCTTTAGAAAATAGAAAATAGAAACAAACCATTCATTAGAAATATATATTGTCTCTCACTTATTCCTTCATAATTATACCCATTTTCAAAATATTTTATTTAATACCCTTATTCATTACCTAGGAAAAAGAAACATATGAAAGGGTGAGATCAGATGCTCGGTAAGGTTAAACAAGTGAGCTATCAATCTTATCATAATTATAAGACATAAGAATTTTACATTTGAAAATATTATCCTACATATGAAATATTGTGATACATTCCATGGGATAAATCATAAAAGTTCATAAGAATCAATGAATGTAATCCCAAAATTCATTACATAAGACAATATATTTTTTGGAATACACATAATAATAGAAAATCATTTCATATTAGTCAAGGCAGATTTCCAAGACCACCATAGCGGATAAATTCCATTACAAAACTGACTTCACTTCTCATTCCATCCTTGCATTACTGAACTAAGATCATTTCTCATTCCATGCATGTCAATCTCATGATATATAAATCTTTACCCAAGTAATTGGAAGGATATATATTTATCACCCATATCATAATGAAATAATACTTACATGTTCCACAAAAACATAAATCATTCATCATAGCATAACCCAGGGAATAAAATGGTTTTCTTTAACATCATTCCCTTATAATATAGTCCATGTAAAACAAATGGATTTCATAAATATAATTCCATCATAAACACAATAAAAAAATAGTAATAGTAGTGATAGAATCATAACACTATTTAAATAATTTCATCATAGATGGAAAATAATTTTGATAAAATACATGAAATTAATTCATGAAGAAAATATCCTTTCTTCTTCAAAAACATTTTCTTTTCTAAAAAATATATGAAATTTTAAAAGAAAAGAATTTATTTGAAAATAAACTTGAAATAATGTAAAGTATGCTTCATGGAAATAAGGCATTATGAAAATGTAAAAAATCCATTCATGTTGTATAAGTTAAAAGAAAACATTCTTCTTGTACTCTTGTTTGAAATTCAAAAAGTAACTTATACTGAAAACGATAAAATATTCCTTTCATACCATTTAGTAAAAATTCACCAATGGGTAAAATTGACTTTAAACTATTGTATAAGGGTATAAATAATATTTTGGAATAAATATTTAGGAAACATGGATGTGTATGATAAATATACACCGGTAAATACTTACGTATAAACAATCTCAGATAATATTGAGATAACAAAATTATCCCTTACCTTAGGTATGATATCCTTTGTATGTATATAAACCTACTTTATAATGATTTAAATAATTTCAATTATTTATTACATAATAATATTCGTTTTTATGATATCATATATGATCATATTATCATCATTTTATTAGTAACATTATTATTCGTCTATTGGGTGTTAATTTCTTTATTTTTTTACACATGTTTCTCCAGATAAGTTCTCGTTCCTATTATCAGGTTATATTTATGTCTTTTAAAGAATGATATATATATAATATATATCATATTTATTCATTAAATTCATTTTTATAACCATTCTTTAATGAAGATCATGTAGAATGAATCACATCGCATCTTGGAGACGGTAAGTCATCCGTACGCATGAGCGAGGATATCATTACAATAATTGTTGAATGCTATTCAATTGGATGGTTTATAATATTTAAGAATTTATATAATTTTATAATAATAATATATACTTATTATTTCCATCATTATACCCATCTATGTAAGGTCGTGGTGACAAATATATTACACCATAGCGTGGAGAAGGTAAGTCGTATGTACTCACGCGTAATGATTTCATTTTTCATATGATGAATAGAAGGTTGAATATGGTTTTTTAGTAATAATAATAAAATAACAGTATATAAGTGATAATGTAGTTATTACTTTATAATTAAACAAATCATGAAGTAGAATAAGAGACAAGTTTGAAAGAATCAGTTGAGCAGATTACCTATTCTTCGACGTGCTCCCTCTAAGTCTTCTCTTAAATCACTAGTGTTGGTATTTGAAGAAGAAAAAAATATATAAAATGTAACTATGGAAGTTAGGAAGTGAAATTGGTATGTTATGGCCGATCTCAAAGGCTCAAAGTGAAGTGAATAGGTGAAAGAGGAGGTTCCCTTTTATAATCGAGGTGAGGGGAACTTTTGGATTCTCCAAGAATATTAATTTATAATAAAATAAAACCGAATCCAAAACCCTAAAAAATATAAATATTTAGAATATTGTATGAGATATGGTCGTAATCTCCTCAACCAATAAATCTTAGACATTTTTTTCTATCAATTTAAACTTTATCATTTTAATTAACTATTAGTTTTTCTATTTAATTTTTACTGGGGTAACAAATATTTCAATATTAAAAGAGTTCAATATTTACTTATTTTATGTCAATTAGATCATAAATAAATACATTAGAACATTTTAGACCATAGAAAAATTATTATATCATTGTTATAAATGTTTTTTAATTTTTTTAAAATTTAATAAAATATTATTTTGATAAACATTCAATAGTGTCAATTTAGACACTATTCAATTAATTTATTTATAAAAATATTAAGATAACAAGTTATCTTCTAAAAAACTATTTTTTTATATTTATAATATTTCAGTTTAATATATAAATTTAATTGGAAATATTAATTATCTCAAATTATATTTATTTTAATATTTTTAATAACATTTATTTGATATCTCCATTAATAAAATAATTACTACATCAATTTTGTATAATTATTTAACATAAATATTTGTTGAATACAAATTAAAAATAAAATATTATGATGAATATAAATCTACTATATTTTATAATAATAATTTTAGTTGAATTTATCTTCTGGGAAATAAAACATTAAAAATGTTATACTTATTAAATTATGAATGTGACAACTTTAACATCACATTAAATAAAATAATATAAGCATCATAATCTCTTATATTAGGATCCAAATGGTCACTAACTAGAAATTTATATGATTATGGTCAATATATACTCTAAAAATAATATTTTGATAGTTTTTTGGGTCCTTTAATGGTTATTATCATTTTAATAAAAATTGTTTTATTGATTTCACATCAATTAATTAATTTCTACGTCATCAAAGTATAAGTCTTTAAAGTAATTATTTATTTAATAAAAATTTAAAATAAATTAACATGGTAAAAAAAAATATTTAAAATGATTATTTATAATTAAATTTATATTCAGTATAACCTAGTATTAAAAATGATTTAGTTATTAAAATTTTGGTTGGCACATATTTAACTTTTCATTAAATAAAATAAATTAAATGTCCTAATCTCTTCCAAGTGGATTTCAAAAGATAAAATTTAGACCAAAGTATTATTTATGTTGAAAAAAACTCTTCTAATGATATTATGAAAAGTGTTTGGGTAATTTTATAATATTATTTTTACCCTTAATTACCTGATTTACCCTTTTAAAATAGTAATAAAAATAACCGAACGTAGTTTTCATAATGCCCAAAAATAAAATAAATCTATATAAATAATTTGTAACTAATAATTCCAAATATGAAATATATTTTTTAAAATTCAAAACACAAAAATTTCAGTAATTAATTTAAAATTAATCTCGTTGTCAGAATGATAGAACTGGTGTTAAAAGTTAAAACATTACAAAAGGTTGAAATTTTTTTACATATGAATTCAATGTAAAATTAATTTAAATGGTCTACATTATATTAACTGATAAAAATATATTCTATTTTTACATTAAAATCATTCAATAATATAATTTACTTTTATAAATTATTTCGATGAAAAAAGATTTTTCAATTAAAATATAGTGTATTTTTACTATTCATCAAAACATGAATGTTATCAAAAATACATCAAAAGTAAATATTTCTATACCAATTCCAAATAATAGGTTTATGTTTTCATATAAGGATTATCAATGTAATAAAAATTAATTTAAAAATGGTTCGCCATTAGAAAGGATGTAAAATTTTCATTTTAAAAAATATAGTATTTTATGCATAAAATATGGTTTATTCATTCCCTTTGAATAAAATATCTATTTTACGAATATCAAAAATATTTTATTAAATATATAACATATATATTTCATTAATTTCATTTACTAATTTCAATTCACATTATTTATTAATAAAAAAATAAAAACAAATTAATTGGTTTATATTTTTCATAAATAATTGGTGGCCAATGAATTCACTATACATTTTCATAAGTTGGTTATATTTATTTATGCTAACCAACGGCTAGGTTATATGGTCATTTTATACTAATTTTGTCTCACAGTTCGTTTAGACTCACAAATGTATGCAATGAAAGCTATTAAAAAATTAATATTATTTAAAGAAAATATTTCATAAAAGCACCTGGGTGTTACAGATACTGCCCTGGGAATCAAGAAATTCACATGCAGACACAGCATTGTATCTAGCTAACTCTTAATCAAGGATATGTGACATAAAGAGATCAGTGGCACCAGAAAATTCCGCTAAAATATGGGACCATCCATAGGCCGTAGGGCTGGAGGAATGTTTAACACAAATCTCCCCCATAAGACCAACAAATTCTGGCTAAGGCACAAAAATAAGATAAAAGGAGAAACCATATCCCTTAGGGTTGGGGGATTTTTACCTTAACCATCCCCCGATGTAAATTAGACTTTTCTCATTTTGGGGGGATGACATGTGGTAAGGTCTCCCAGTTCATCCCATCTCGTGACCCATTTCCCTTAAAAGGGAGGCATACGACCAAGATGCATAGAGGTTACCTCCGAGTTAATATTCAAGAAGAATCCTTGAGAGTATCTCATAAAAGAATAGAGAGCACTAGGAAAGTGTGAAAACATCCCTTCTATCATTCACCTGTCAGTACGACACCCACCATGTGTTATGCATCAGTAAACTTTGTAGATGTCAGTCCTATAAACAACACTAGAAATTATGAAAATATATATGAGCAAGGAGAGGATGGTCCCACCCAGAATATGTTTCACACTGATATGAAGCTGTGCATACTAGGTACCATATAATCTCCTTGTATTTGGGTACTCTCTCAATAAAACCCATATTGCATATTTAGTTAATCTCTAACAAGAATAAAGGAAAGGATGTACATGAACCACCACCTCCTCCCTATTAGGATTTTATCCCTATGTTCGAAGAAATATTTGATCAATGGGAGGAATAAATGAAATATTTTTGGTGAATCAGTGATGAGTTTTTATGAGTCCAAATTCATATTGAATATTCCCCCTGGGTAGAGCCTCATTGTTCACATCTAACAGCTGCACCTCATCCATAAGGATTCATCTCGGCAATTCAAGAAAGGACATAGCTTCCACCCAACTTGGCACCCAAACCCTCAAGGTACCTTCACCTGATCATGAAAGTATGTCATTATTTTCCTCCATTAAGGAGAAAATAAGAGAAGGTTCATAAAAATACTCAAAATATGTCCCCGACAGGTTATCCGCCTCAAATAGTGCTATAATCGGTGTGTCAGGTCCCACCCATTTCTGAACTTTTCTAAGATTCTATTCAACCAAACAATCATCAAGGATTTATCAATGCCATTGATTCATTAACCGCTCCATTGAAAGCTATAGAGGAGTGGTGTTCACTAGTGAAACCAAAACAAAAATCTTACCCTGATTGGGTGAGAAACACCCCACCACTACAAATATTTGGTATTCCTACGTTTCCGATAATTAATGGAACGAGAGACCTGGAATAACATCTAATTCACTATTTGTACCATTTTTATCCCATTATGGGATCTCCTATGCAATAGGAAGAAGTGAACCTTTGATTATAAGTACTAACCATACGAGGACCATCCTTCATATAGTACATTAGTTTTATAGCTTTGTGAATCGTGTGATTAGAAGATGTCTATTAGAAGTTCCTCCTCCAATTTATCTTAACGCTTCAGAATACTGCAATCAGAAACCTCTTGAACTGAAAATAGTAATAATGTAAGAGATTCTCAGATATAATTTCCATATGGATAGGGATGACCTACTCTTTGAACAGAATGGTTCCCCAAGAGGATACACTTTCTCTCTGTATTGATAACCTTCATGAGGAGCTACAGATTCAACTCATCCCGATGAAATATACAAGTGGGTTTCAGGATTTCTCTTTTATTTCCCAAAAAATTGAATACCCCATACAATGGAATAAGCTCAACTTCTGGATAACTCCAGTAATCCTAGGGGAAATAGGGAAAAGGATGAGGCAACATCCATCACACTTAATCCAGCCTCTGTTCCTACTCTAGCTCCAAAGCCTGTGTCATTTTGTGTAGCATCCACTGCGCATCAACAAAAACCCCCTCTTCGACAAGATGAGTGAAGGGGACCCAAGAGAAATTTATTCAAGGATACAAGGAATAAAGTTTACTCATTCCAAGATGATCAAGTTTGGGTCTATTTTATAGCCACTATAAATAATGATTTACTATACCTTCCAAAGACGGATAAGAATGACTAGGTAAGTCTTGATGACTAGTTGTATTACTTCACCTTTCACCAGATACTGGGTCACACCATTTAGGAATGATTCATATTCAATTACCTCCTACAGAAAATGTTATATTCTCAAAAATTAATGTTGAGAAGGCCATCAACATTAGTGGCGTATGTTTCCTCTACTACCCCCAATGATGGAGGTGAGTGGAAGGGATTTGTTATAATGAGGGTAAATAATATTTATTGTTGGATGACTCAAAATACAATCAACCAAACTCATGGTATTCTCCAAGAATTGTTGAAACATCCAACTAATCCACCAGTCTCTCCCACTATAACACAACCAGCGACATTAGACTGAAAACCCTCTAAAAAATAACCTTCAGAAAATTGGGTTGGACAAAAAGGGATAAAATGTAGGAAAATGAACCTATGTTAAGGAGAGAGTCAGCTTTGACCCTCTAAAATTTTATTCCCTCATATCTGAAAGCATGGGAACCACCCTACCAAATGGAACCACCAGAAGTGCTCAACCATACAATTCCTTCATCAGATGAGGAGTTGATATTTTATTTCATTAATATAATTCACTTAATGGATCCGTTGCTTCATGATTAGTATGGATATGAACCTGAGGTCCCCATATCTGATTGTGGAACCATAGGAAGTGGCCATATGAGCTGAGGATACCAGAGAAGATGTAGTTGTGGAAGGAACTAGAATTCTTACCACGTCTCTACTCAGATATTCAATGATATAGAAACTCATATAATAGACAGTTAGGTCGGACCAATAGAAACATTAAAGTCACCTTGCACCTTCTAGAATCCACTCTGACCTGATCACTCTGGGATATCAATAATAAGAGGAATGGGTGTCAAATTTCCCTCAGTGGGCATGCAGGCCTTCCCGGGCCCTCCCACCAAGTATGGGATCAACTCTAGCTCTTGTCTCAAGAGTCAATCCATCTGAATAAAATACTCATGCCCTTAAAGAATCTATGAAAGAGAATCCCCAGAGTGGGCGGTGTAGACCTTTATATAAGTAATATGAAATCCTAATGCAATTATCCTCAGTAGCAGCCAAGTTTTTCATCCTTGATTCCTTGGGTTTGCCAAAAAGACCTCAGGGAATCACTCATAGAGGATTTTATTATCCCCCAAGAGTTTGAAGTCAATGTTTACTATACATAGGAATATCAAAACGATAATTATCATTTGTAATTCCACATGGTTATCTATTTCATAGATCAATATTAAGATTTTGTTATATAAGTATACATAATACCATTATATGTATCTGGAAGGATAAATGGTGTTGATGTTTGAAAAGTCTTCATTGACAATGGCTCTGAAGTAAAACCCTTTCCAGTATGAACACATTGACCACTAGGCTTAAAAAACGATAACATAGTGCCTTTCACCATAACACTACATGTCTCTGAAAAAATTGGTCAAAATCCATTGAGCCAAATCAAGTTCAAGGGTTAGTTTGGAGACCTCATTTCCAACTAAAAATTTCCAGTGGTTCGGAAGAACACAACCATAAACGGATTTCGAGGATGGACCTAGTTTCATCATCATGCGGAAATCCCATCATCTTACCATAAATGCATTAAATAGTGAACTAAAAGACCAATCAAGATGTTTCATGACGACAAGGGACTGTTCTAATCCCACGAGTCATATTATATCAATGCAGGATTCTATCAGAGGAAAGGGAAATGGCCCTTGTTTGATGGTGTTGCTTTTTTCATTGCCCCAAATGGTCTAGAAATGATCACGGAAAACCCCTTAAAACAAATAAGCAAAGATTATGTGTTACCCATTAACCATTTTGAGTTTATGATCCCTAATATAGATTCATTTTAGAAATACTTATGTTTTCAATAATGACCACCAAGTCCAGTATTGTTGAAAAGTGTGTTGACTCCCCAAAAAATGGTGAAAGATTGGATGAAAATGCCTTCAGATCATTCCTGAAGCTCCAAGAAATCCCTACCACACAATTTGAGGGGAAATAGGTTGTCGCGTCACACAAAGTGAATGAAGATACTCCTCCTCCATCTCTCAGACCATACTCTCTAGAGTTTCAAGGAAATCCCACACCATCAACTAGGTCAGAGGAAGTTGCTTCATCTTCGACATACCAATATATTGACTCTTCTCTTAACTATAGAGAACATATAAAAAGAAATTATTTCCCAATGGAATAAGGGGAAGAAGATGTGACCATAGGGATTCCCCTCCAGTATTTGAGGAAGGCATCTCTACCATTATCGAGGAGCTTAGAGATATAAATTTGGGTATAGAAGAAGACCCAAGACCCCCCTTGATTAGTAAATCCATGGATTATGGGGAAAAATAGGTATATACCTCCTCCATAAAGTAGAATCTATATGAATTCACCTGGAACTGCATAGAAATTTTGAGCCTCTATCTCGAAGTATCCAGTCACCACCTTGTCCTGCCAGAGGACCACCGAGGCTATAAACAAGTATCCATAAGGATGAACATGACACATGAAACCAAAATTGAGGCTAAATTTGAAAAGGTAATCAAATAAAAATTCATTATAGAGGTCCAATATCTCAATTTCATGTCTAATATCATCCCCATGATGATGAATAATGGGAAAATCCATGTCTGCATTGATTTCAAGGATCTTAACCGACACTTCCTGAATACTGATTTCTCAGTCTTGATCACAAAAATATTGATTGATGCACCAACCAATTATCAAGGCCTCTCTATCATGGATGGCTATTCATGATATAATAAAATCTTAATGGACCAAGAATATGAAGAATCCACCACCTTCAATCCCCTTTAGGGATTATTTTTCTATCGTGTAATGCCATTTTTCTTGAAGAGTGATGATGCTATGTACCAACATGACATGCATCACATCTTTAAAAACATCCTAGTAATGTTTTTCTACTGATAATTTGATGATATAGTGGTTAAATCTTGACAATGATCTGACCACCTAATGGACCTTAAAACTGTATTCAGAAAATTACGACAACACAACCTGAAAATGAACCCATTAAAATGTATTTTTGACATTATCTTAGGAAAATTTCTCAAATTAATAATAAAACATCATGGAATCAAATTCAACCCTAAGAAGAAATAGGCTATCATTAGAATTTCACCTCATTGGAACCTCACAAATTTAAGAATAATTCCAGGACATCTAGCCTATTTCAATGCTTTATATCCAACCATGTAGAAATATGTCTTCCCATCACCAAGTTGATGAAAAAATGGGTTACATATTAGTGGATTGAATTTTTTCAGAAATAATTCAATAGTATCAAGAAATATCTCTTAATATTACTTGTGTTAATGCCTCTTGTTGAAGGAAGACTGTTTATTTTTCATGTGATAGCCTTACAGAGGTCACTGGGTTCCTTCCTCATGTAAAAGTATGACACCAACAGTGAAAATAGCCTCTATTATCTCTATTGATCCATGATCGATGATGAGGCTCATTGTTTAGATATCAATAAGAGATTTCTGGTGCTAATCCTTTTAGTCCAGAAATTAAGGCACTACCTATAGCATCACAAGGTCTATTTGGTCTCCTATAGTATCCCAATCAAATAAATTCTCAACCATATAATGTTAACTAGATGTCTTTCCCAGTTTGTGGTCATCCTGAAGTAGTTTGACATCCTTTTCATGGCTCAGAATGTGTTTTAAAGTCCAGGATTTTGTAGGTTTCTTGGACAAGAACCCCTCAATAGAAATCATTTCATTGGATAACATACTTCTTGATGAAGATATTTTCTCTGTTTAGGAGGACCCTCGGATAGGAGAGATGTATTTTAATGGTTCATCTTGAATCTCAATAGGAAATAGGATGTAATACCCCAAGATTCACAAAGTGGGTCTGGGAGTCATTCTCATATATCTCGCAAAGTAAATCTTACCTTAATCTTTCCTTCTCTTAGAAGGATTCACAAATAATGATGTAAAATATCAATCTCTCATTGCTGGGTTAGAGCTATCACTTCAGGAGAAATTCAATCACTGGATGATAAAAGGTTATTCAAAACTGTTCATCAAGAAAATCGATGGGGTTTATACCATCAAAAGAGAAGATCTAGTACCCCTTCTCAACCACGTCTAAATACTAATGGAGGAATTCACTTTAGAACCGATGTTGACTGATGTACCATGGTCATAGAATTCCCAAGTCAATGCAATGAAAAATACAGCCACAGCTGTAGCCTATTCAGAATTGGATCAAATAGTCATCAAAATCATGCCCCACCAGAAGGTATCACCATTTATTCAAGATAATGTGGATGAAATTTATGAGATTAGTCTCATCCCGAAACCATATAGTCCTACCACCATCTATATGACACCCATTGTGGACTACCTTCAAGTGGGGGAGCTCCCACCTAACAAAGGTAGGAGAGATAATATCCAAAGATGAGAAACTAACTTTGTTCTATATGAAGAATTGAATAACAAAAATATCCCCTATAAACGGATATTTAATGACGCCCTTCTCAAGTGAATTAGTGGAGAAGAGACCACTACAGTTAGGAAGGAAGTGCATGTTGGAGGCTATGGCTCTCGCCAGTCAGGAATCAAGAATTTACCACAAAATCTAAAGGCTTGGATACTACTGGACCACTATAACATAGGACTATACCAAATCCACCAAAAGTGTCATCCCTACTAGGTTCATTCCAATTTCATTCACCAACCCCCATAGTTTATTCATACAACCAAGTACTTCTGGACATTTTTCATTAAGGTAATGGACGTCATGGGACTATATCCTCCTACTATGTCCAAGAATTTCAAGTACATTCTTACTGTGATGAATGTATTCTTTATGTGGGATAAATCTATACCCATCAAAGAAATTAGGGGCATGGAGCATAATCAATTCTGTGAAATCCATCATCATTTACAGATTTGGTGTCCCTTATACAATACTAACAGACAAAGGAACCAATTTCTATTCTTCTTAATTAGAGAGACTATACCAGGAGTACAACATCAATTCCACCCATTCATCCTACTACAGTGCAGTGGATAACAGATAGATAAAGGCCTTCAATAAGACCCTATCAAATATACTCCAGAAGATGGTAGATTAGGATAAATAGTCCTGGGTGGAAAATCTTTTATATGTATTGTGGTCTTACCAAACTATGACATGCACTTCCACATAGGATACACCATACTGATTAGTATATGAAACAAAGTTGGTCTTTCCCATTGAAGTTAATATTCCCTCACTCTGCATTTCTATCTGTGATCAGTTATCCACATATGAGAAATCAAAGAAATGGCTTGATGAATTGGAGAAATTGGACAAGAAAATATTACATACCTTGCATCATTTGGACGACCACTAAAACTAGATCACAAAATCCTTTAACAAAATGGTTTTCCTTTGTTCTTTTTTTAATGGAGAGATGGTCTTACTACTCAACACTCCGATGATACCTAGAAATAAACCTCCGAAGTTGGAACTGAAATGGGAGGGACCTTATTTTATTCATAAGGTCTACACTAATGGATCTTATTCTCTGATTTCAATAGATGGATAGTGTACCACGACTCCCAAAAATGAAAGATTCAAAAAGAATTTTTTTTTTGTAACCATATGGTAAATAGTCCTGAACACATGATGTTAAAAAACATGGTACATCATCCTAGTGGAATGACATTAAACTGCATAACAGACATCATCCCAACCACATGAAGATAAATTGCATGGAACCAGTGTCCATGTTTTTTGATGTTAAACTACACACTCATCATCATCCCCTCCATATGATGTTAAACTATGTGACCACATCCCAGACACACGGTATTAAAATTTTGAACTTGATCAAGACTACATGATCTTAAACTAGAAACCCATGTCCAAGCATCACAAAATAAAACTATATACAAGCCTCGTTATGAATATGTATATAGTGTGTGGGCCTACGTTTTACATATCTATGTTGGGTTTGTTATTCCACCACATTACGCATATCCATTTTAACAGTGCTCACCCCTTGTTCCAAACTCTATAACTTTAAACATGGAGTAAACATCCTCAACACGTGACATTAAACTACAATATTATTCTAAATAAGCTCAGAATGACTTATTAACATATAATAGATGATTCATGCCCCATTTTATGAACATGGTATGCCTCCCGATGATCATGGGATGCCATATTTCTCTCACAATAGAGGATTTCCCCCACTAGTGTTGGTCTCTCACCACAATGTATTCTAGAACAATGAGTGGCATGATTCTCATCCGTATGTGATACATAGTAAGGATGGGCATTTTTTCTCCATGATCATTTGTAATTTTTTTACATCATTCTGATTGAATTATATTAAACTACATGGTAATCATAGATTTAATCAAAAATTCACTAGAAAGAATCTAGACATGTGTGGGGAGAAGATGAAATGACTCTATCCCTGCATGAGAGTCAGATCCATGTAGCAAGTCACTTTCCCAAGAAATACATGTGGCTTGATTTTTTCTATCTCAAGATACATAATGATGCTTATACCTTTCACCCTAGGTCAAACTACAAGTTTCCCTCCATTCATAAGCTGATTTTCTTACCAGGATATGAGCCTTAGGGCCTCTCTTCATGTCATGAGTATGTTTCTCTCTAGTCAACAAAATCATCATTCCCATAACTACAAGACACAATCATCCTAATTGAATGACAGTAAACTAAAAGGTACATCATCCATGTATCAAGACAATAAACATCATGACACTAATGTCTATGCAGTGTTATTTTAAACAGCGTAGCACCATAATGTTCACCCTCAAGAGGAAATTCCCCCTAACATCAGTCATTTAACATACCATATTGAAGAACTATGAATGTTTTTATTCCTATACACATATGATATGTAGTGATGCCTATTTTTTCATCCTGGTATGGCCACCCTAAAAGAAAAAAATTTCACCTCCTTACATATGATCCAGACCTATGATGTGATATTTCCATCAAGAACTATGAATAGAATCATTCTCACCACAATGAGATACATAGTGATGCCCAAATATCTATTAATGGGTCAATCCATGATGAAACTTCTTTCACATTGAGTGACCTTTTCCTTACTAAAAGATATTATACTATATGGTTCATCAAATAACTACATGTGGTTTAATTATCATTATATGGGATATATAGTGTCATCCAAACCTCATGTACCATTCCCAACAAAAAATAGAAAATATACCCTCTCAGCATGAAAACTAAATTAATGTTGGGGACTCAAAAGAAGGACCTAATTGCAGGTCCATTATAATCCATGTTCCATATCCCTATGCATGAATTTGATATGTGCAGGGAATCTTGTAAAGAATTATGTGTGGCTTGATTCTTATCCACATAGGATACGTAGTGATGTCGAGATCTTTGATTATGGGTCCAGCCACAACATTTCCCCTCTATCACATTGGTTCACATTTATCCTCATCATATGAATTTAAACTGAATGGGGTCCCAAAACTACATTCAGATTTATTCCTACCATTATATGATTTTTAGTGATGTCTAGGTCTCCAATACTTAGTCCAGCTGCAACAATCAAAACAATGGATGGGACAAATGTCACCCTCCTAGTGCACGGGCTACACCTGCATATAGAGCTCGTCTAGAACTACATGTGACTTTATTAATGTTCATACATGATATGTAGATACACTCATACATTTCATCTTGGTCTATCCACTACAAATTCAAAATTCCCATATCCTTCATTTTATCACCTATGTCTAGTGGAATAAACCTTTTCCACCACTTGTTTCTCAAACTGAGTATATCTCTCAAAGGATTAAGAGTTTTGGAAATAGATTCCCCAACATGATTAAGGAGTATTAATCCACATTTATGTTGACATGGTCCTGATATAAAGACCATAAAATCACACAAATTTTCTTTACAACATGATTTTAAACTATAAGAAAAACTTCCTTACCACATGATGTAAAATTGTACAAATCCATGACATCCATATTCACTCACATTATTTGACCTACATCTTTACTAAAAGTTGTTAAATTGTATAGAAAATTTTCATACCATTATATATTAAACTACATGGAGAAAGTCCTTGCCACATGACATTAAACATCATGGTACTAGAAGAACTCAATGTGGCTGGATTCTTGACTCAACAAGATATGAAGTGATTCCTAGGCACTATGTCTTAGTATAAACCATGGTGTAAAGGAAAAAAATATCCCCACCTCTTGTATACAAAAAGAGATCTATGCAGGATATCTCAAGTTTAGGTTCCTCATAAAGGGATCTATCATTGAAAAAAATGACCCACTACATATGAGTATGATCTATGTAGGTAATTCATAATTTGTGGCCAATCATGGTCTAAATGTTTCTTACATCCCTGAACAAATTCCTTCCATTCATTATACTTTGTACCCCAAGAAATTTCAGATCATCGCAATATTTCTATGGACATCAGATATGGGGGTTTAGTGTCCTATGGACACCTTGATTTTGTTATGCACAATATACCCCAATTTGGCTCTGGACAATTTTCCCACAAAAAATCCCTTTGAACTAGAGGAAAATTCATCCCTAGGGGAGGCCTCTTCTATCTCTGTAAGCCGCAATGGTGTTTCTCCCCATATAATTTCTCTTGATTATAGAATCTATTAAATCATGGTTTACATTTTCTTTCCCACCTCACGTCCAAGGCATGTCAGAACATCCAGGCCCGATGAGCGTCCTATTTTCTTCATTTCTATGAAAATTTTTACTTAATGTATAACATAAAACTACAAGACCCAATCACTTACTCATCATATGGAGTTAAACTACATATATTATTTCCATGTTTCATGAAAATAATCTAAAAAATTACTGAGAACTATTTTTGTCTTGATTCTTATTGTCACAGGATACATAGTGACATCTAGATCCTTAATACTAGGTCAATCCATGACATAAAAATGTCTATTTTTTTCCTGTATTTCGGTCAGACTTGCATTGAAGTTCCTAGACATAGTAAAAGAAAATATTTTCTCTTCTACAAATGATCTATACCTTCATAGGATAGTCTAATATGAGCCTTTCCCCATTAATGAGATCATATTAAAAATATATCCCCTTCCTTATTTGCGGGTCAGACCTGCAAGGGGAAACTTTTCCAAAACTACATGTAGGTAGATTCTTGTTCTAACGAGATATGTAGTGATGTTTAGACCGCACATATTATAACCATCCACATCCAAAAAACCAATTCCTATATATGGGTCAGACCTACATAAGGAAAATATTTCTACCAATTCTAGGGAAATTTCAACATGAAATGCCCCTTTATGTTCAAGCACTTTCTATTTCACTAACAAAACTCTATGACCCAAAATCTCAGAATCCCCATGAACCTCCCTCTCCATTGTAAATTGAGGTCAAGTTTCCTAAGGAAACCCTTCTTTCACTATGCATGAAATGCCCCATCTGAATCTGCATAATATTTCCACAAAAAAGGAATGTAAACCAAAGGAAAATTCATCCACAGGAGAGGATTTTCCAATATCAATACACCCCTTTGAATTTTTCATCCCATATGACCCCTCATATTAAGAAAAACCCAGATTATAGCTTACAACCATTCCCCTTTATGTCTGAGGATGACGGAACATTCATAGAAATATTACCATAAAAAGGGGAAATTTTTTATCCCTCAGTCAAAGTTAAAAAACCTTAAGTTGTATCCCTTAAACATCTTTTATGTAAGATGTTAAAAAACCTGTTATATTACCAAGTTACATGAAATTAAACTACACCATCCTCCATCCCACCATTACATCAGAAACATTTATACGGGAGTGGTTCCTCATTCATGGCTAGTGCCAATATAGATGCCCTTGTCATTTTTTAGATTCATACCCTTTACAAGACACTGATTTTGATCTTGAGAAATTTGAATTTTCAAAAAATACCTTGTTGGGAAAAAATCCCTCGAGGTATCATTGAAACATTTTTGAGATGATAGTGTTTGTTGAAAATGTAGGACTCCATGTTGTGTTTGTTGACAAAGCGAGTCTCAATGACTCAAACTATTAACAAAGAAGGTTTTTCTAGAGAATGGGGAAAAGTGATTTTGGAAAAAGGATTTGTGCTATTGTGTTAAGGAGGTTTCTAATGTTGTACACAAGGAGTTTTTCGATTTCAGAACATCAAAAATTTGGCAAAAGAAAAGTGGTGCACAAGTCCAAAATTGGCGCGCAAGTGTGGCGCGCAAGTGTGGTGCGCAAGTCCAAAAGTGGAGCACAAGTGTGGTGTGCAAGTCCAAAAGTGGCGTGCAAGTGTGCGGTGAAAGTCTAAAAGTGGCGCGAAAGTGTGTCGCACAAGTCCTAAAAATTACTATAAATATATAACTACTCTCCTCATTTTTCAACGAGCTCAACACTTAGAGAAAATCTGAGCTCTGAGTGTGCAAGTGGAAGTGGCGTGCAAGTTCAGAGTGCACGAAAGTTTGGAGCACAAGTGTACCACGCAAGTGTGACACGCTAGTGTACCACGCAAATTTGGCATGCAAGTGTACCGCGCAAGTGTGATTAGCTAGTGTACCATGCAAGTGTCTCACGCAAGTGTGCTGTGCAAGTAGTGTGGAGCGCATGTTTGGCGTGCTAGTGTGGCGTGAAAGTGTGGCACGCAAGTGGGGTGTGAAATTTGGGTTTTCTACAATGAAGGTAGAGGCTATGCACTAGTTAAAGGGGCACACAAGTCACCATAGGGTTGCATGAAAGTTAGAAATTTCCTAGAACATATGTGGTAAAGCGGTATTCATCAGTGGATGAAATTTGGACTTCAACAGGGCATCTACATACAGAGGAGGATGCATTCCTTAGTGATGATGAAGATACCTATAGGTCTATTAACTATGAGTGGATCTTCTGAATAAGCAGTGATCTCACTTTAGTTGAGAGAGAAGTGAGTTCTCAAATTGTGAGTGGTTGTAAACCAAGATGGATAGTGAGTCCACTTCGAACTTGTAAACAACAGTGCACTTTTAGTGGAATTGGTACATCAACACACTGTCGGTGTATGCTCCTTGGATATAGCCCAGTGATGGTGAACCAAGTTAAAATTCATTTTGTCCAATGTATGATTTAAATTTTATTCATATTCTGCATCGAGAAAGAGAGAGAAAAGGGTTTTGTCTAATAGCAAAACAAGATCAAAAGGGGCAGTTGTTTTAATCTTTCATACCCTGATTCACCCCCATCTCAGGGTATCTAGACTAGTGGACCTATCAAAGGGAAAGGTTGATATCAGTGTTTCACTCTCAAATGTAGGTCACTAATCATAAAGGGATTCCGATCTTCGACAGGAACAATTTTCAGCTATGTAAGAATCAGATGCAACACTACTTCTGATCTTTGAAAATAATGTGTTTACAATAGCAATGTAGGGTATCACAGCTGATATTAATAGCGGTGCATTATTAGAAGTAGAGCGTAGAGAATTGGATGCTGACGCAAAGGGAATAAATTCTTTGGGAGGAGCCTTATCCAATGCTATAAATACCAAGGTGATGTCATGCAAAACATCACATGCTATGTGGGAAAAGTTGTTGAACATATATGAAGGAGATACAAAGGTCAAAGAAGTGAAGATGCAAGTATTATGGAACAATTATGAAGATCTAAGAATGAACCAGAATGAGTCGGTTGATGGATTCTTTGACAGGGTAAATGTTGTTGTGGAAGATATGTGAGGTCTGGGAGAATCCATTGAAGACATAAATATCGTAAAGTGCATCTTGAGGAACTTCCACCACGGTTCAATCCGAAGGTTTCAGTACTATAAGATAAAGATCCAAAGGATCTAACATTGGACAATTTACACAGTACCTTGGTTGCATATTAAATGTGAAATGATGACAATGAGGCTGTGGAAAAAGAGAAATCTAAAGAAGTGGCATTCAAGGCCATGAAGAAGCTCAACATTGAAGATTATCAGGAAGAAGAAGAGACAGATGAGGTGATTTCATTCCTCTCCTAAAACCTTCAAAGAGGAAAAGGAAATTTTAAAGGGAAACTTCTAATGGCTTGTTTTTTATGCGGAAAGGTTGTTCATCTTTCCGCAAGGTGTCCCAAAAAGTTCTAAGAAGATGATGATTTCGACGAATTCCAAATTCCCAAGAAGAAACCACCAGCCTATAGGAAAGGCAGGAAACAGTTCAAGAGAAATTTCTTTAAGATGAAAAATCTCCTTTCAAAAGAATGTGATAGTTTGAATGAGTCTGAGGCTGGGGAGGTTGAAAATATAGAGAACTTCTAAGATCGTGGAGAAAATGATATGCTGGTAGTGGTCGGTAGTTCTCAGGAGAAGAATGAAACCGAAGGATATAAAGAAGAAGAATTTGAAGGAAGAATAGATATGCAAGCAGAGTTAGAGGCTGATCTTGAGGAGATAGATGTTTGGAGAGCCAAAACAAAGAAATCTAACTAAGTTGTTCGTGACACCAAACTCTATATACAACAGCAGGAAGAAGAGAAGTCTGAGTTGATGGATGAAATTGAGAAACTCAAGTCATCAACACCAAAGAACTCAGAATCAATTAGTGAGTACAAAATCAAGATTGAAGAATAGAAAATTGAGATCTGTGGCTTGAAAAACACAAGGAAAGATCATGTCAAGCGTATCGAAGGGATTGAAGAGGAAGTTGTTGGTCTGTGGAGAAAAGTTAAAGACTAGGAAAAACCTTTGATTCCTAACACATTCTTGGGAAAGTAGGTCATTCCAAAGACTGAAAAGATGAAAGAGGAGCCTAGTTGTTCATTTGGAAAGAAGCAGCAATTGAGCTCAGATGTTAAGGTTGATTTAGGGCTTGATCATAAACAAAAATCAATGAAAATTGAAGTCTGACCGCAAGAACCCATCCCAAGATTGAAGGTTGACTTGGGAATAAAGTAGAATCAGAATATTCAAAAATCTCAAGGGGAAACTCGTAGTGCAGAAGTAACATGAAGTAAAGCACCTTATATCAGGAGTTATTGTTGAGGAAAGATGGGACATTCACAGTATGTGTGTTCCATATCCAAGAGATATTGAAGGGAACAAGAACAAAGGTGGAATCCAAACAGAGAATGGTTCTCCATAACATATTTCAAAGGAAACTATTTTTGGTGCGGAGGATTTGGGCACATAGCTAGGTACTGCACGAGGAATGTGCCAAAGAATGATCAAAATGTTCAGAAGCATCATATCAATAAACAAACATGTGAGTTAAAAATGAAAAATAGATGTGCAGCTTTGCTAGATGAAGCTGGTCCATTATACTATGAGAAAGAACATAAGTTTTAATCCATGCCGAGTGTGAAGTCAAAAATGTGGACCAAAAAGAAGAAGGATGAGAAGTTCGTGGTGGTAGAAATTTCCCTTAAAGCATCATATCACTCTGGTGTGTGGATCCTTGATAGTGGTTGAACATCTCACATAACAGGTAATAAGGATCTTGTTACAGGCATAAAATATGATAAAGAAAGAGTTTTCATGTTTGGAAATGGTGATGTCCTGAAGATTATTGGTGCAGGAAAGGCCATGTTTGGGGGTAAAGAGATGAGACATGCTGATGTCTTAGTAGTAGAAGGCCTCAGTCAAAATTTTCTCAGCATCAGTCAACTATGTGACTCAAGACATTCTATAAGGTTTACAAAGAAGTTGTGTTTCATCAAAGAAAGAGACGAGGCAATATTTCTACAGGGAAAAAGAATAAAGTAAAATCTATACCTGGTAAGTGGAGAATAATATATGTGTTTTCTATCCAGATCGGAAGAAAACAAGTTGTGGCATAAATGACTTGGTCATCTTTTCCAACCATCCCTGGAAGATCTGGTGAAGTGTGATGCAACATGAGCCCTCACTAAGCTATCACGTGATCATACTCACACATGCGATGTATTCCAAAAAGGGAAGCTTATCAGAAATACATATAAGGAAAAGGAAAAGAATTCAACAAGAGTTCTCGAATTGGTTAATGCTGATGTTTGTCGTCCTATCACACCAAGAGCAATTAACGAAAAGAGGTACTATGTTCTTTTCATTAATGACTATAGAAAAATGGCATGGGTATTTGTTATTTTCCAAAAGTCAGATGTGTTTAGCTTCTTAAAATAGTACCAGAGGGAGTGTAAAAGGATGCTTGGATGGAAAATCTTGAAGCTTTATACTGACAATGGTACAGAATTCACAAACAGTCAAGTAGAAGGTTTTCTTGAGAAACATGGGATAAGGCATCATGTTTCCTCATTAAGAACTCCCCAAAATAATAAAGTGGATGAAAGGAGAAATCGGATCATCAATAACATGGACAGAATGATGCTCATTGAAAAAGACCTACCAGAAATTTTTTGGAATGAAGCGGTTTTGACATCGGTCTACATTTCTTACAGGGCTTTGTTGTGTCCAAAGGAAGGAAAGACTCCCTACGAGATGTGGAATGGAAAGAATCCAATGGTTAAATAATTTTGAATATTTGGAAGTAAGTGCTTTATCCTCAATAAGGAAAAACATAGGAAATATGAGTCACAAGGAGATAAAGGGATATTTCTTTGCTACTCAGGAAAAAGTAAGGCATATAAAGGCTTTAACAAAAGGCTGGGAAAAGTAGTTGAGAGCTGTAACGACCCGAAATTTTAAATAAATCTTGTTTCCTAATTTTGTGTGTTATTTTATTTTTTATACTCAATAAAACTGTTTTATTTGATAACATGAGTATAATTAAAATGAAACTATTGGGTTTTGACTTTTATATGAACATTGGTCAATATGACCACTGGAAACTAAACGTTTTGATTATTGTCTCTAAATATAAGTGATCTTGGTTAATTAATATAGAAAGAAGATTTGATGGCCTCACCCAGTAGTCTTGGACCGATCGAAGCTCATCTAACAGAACATGGGAAGGAGGTAGCACCACTGTGCTTTGCTCTGGACCAATCCCAAGCCGAACTTCATCGTGTGAAGCTAGAACATAATCGCCTTCGTGAGAAGTTCAAACTGACATAAATTACTACTCGTGTGATGTTGGCCGAGCCTCCCTCGGATTCTCTCACCTTAGCACACCTTACACTTAGGTCCTCTGCTGGGGTGATAAGGGGCTATGTAAGGAGACTGTCACTACCTTGTGCAATACTTTGTTTTAAATAAAAAATTTGATTTCTTCTTATGATGAAGTTTATGAATTTTCAAATGTCCAGATAAATATTGTATGCATATTTTTGGTGAATTTTAGTGAAAGGATATTTTAAAAAAAATGTTTATGTAAACTTTAAATAATTAAAAATGTGTAATGATTTTCCAAAAATTGTCTTCTACAATTATGTTCAGTACGAAATTTAGAGTCTAATAAGATCAACTTCATTTTTGATAATAGTAAATTATGAAGAGTGATTTTATGCTTAGGATTAGTAATGTGACCAAATGGATTAGTAATCTCACTTAAAGAAAGTATTAATATAATCTAGGCACCTTGATTTAGTAATGTGATTCAATAAAATGGTTAAATAACGGTTTCATAAATTATTATTCAGGTATTAATTTTTTTGGGTGAATAGTGTTTTTAAATTTAAAATTAAATTAAAAATATTTAGAAAATTATTTTTATAAAATGGATTTCATTTTTGAACTCAGAGCATCGATATTATGTTAAGGTAATTTTTGGGTATTTTTCTGAAAAAAATGAATTTTCGGTGGATAGTGTTTTTATTTAAAAATTAAATTAAAAATATTTAGTATTTTTTATAAAATGGAGTTCATTTTTGAAATCAGAGTATTGATATTTGGTTAAGGTGAAATTGTGGGATTTTTCTGAGAAAGTTGAATTTTCAGTGAATAGTAAAAATACAGTTTTAGGGTTTCGGTAAATTTAATGACATCATAACTGTTTCATGATAATGTCATGATATATTTTAAGGGTTGGCCGACCAAAGGTGATGAATTATTGTATTGTGGGGCCCCATGTGTCTTAAATCCATGGTAAATACCATGGGAGATCCCATGGTTTTGAGAAAACCACTTGTGAGGTGTCACTTGGCCATTAATGCCTTATCCCCTCACTTTCCCTATAAATACCAAGCCATCCTCTAATCCATTCGACTCCCAACTCTCCCTCAACGTAGATCTAGTCTCATTATCTCTCAAGTAGTCCTCCCAAGGTGCCCCCAATCCCTCAAGGTCCCAACCTTTGAGTTTTAAGAGTTACGTTTTAAGGTAAGGGATCCAACCTCTCTCCTTCTTTTCAAGTAATCTCTTTTATGTCATTTATTTTATGCTCCATGTTCTTTTGTTAGAGGATGTTATTTTATATTTATGCTACTACCCTTTTCATGTTCATATAATGAGATATCCCCTCTTACTCTCATTATTTCTTTTTATGAATGTTTAAGTGGCGCCGTTAGGCTGCTGAAATTTTTGTAACAGATTCTTCCCCCTTCTCATTTTTCAAGATCTATTTTCATGTAAAGTCTTTCAAGTTACTTTTTATTATGTTGGGGTATGATCTCTATATATATCATACTGATATTTTATTATCATATGATGAGAGACCCCATTTTATCTCTTTAATTCAGTATTTCGAAGTTTTAAGTGGTGCCGTTAGGCTGCCGAATTTTTAAGTGGTTCTTTCACCTTTCTCCTTTTTCAAAGTTCTACTTTCATTAAATAATTTAAAGTTTCTTTTTATTATGTTGGGTTATGATCTCTATATCTATCACACTGGTATTTTATGTTCATATTATAAGAGACCCTATTTGATCTCGTCAATTCATTTTTGTTGAAGTTTAAGTGACGCTGTTAGGCTCCTGAATTTTTAAGGGATTCTTTCACCTTTATCCTTTTTCAAAGTTATACTTTAATTCAAGTATTTCAAGTTCATTTTTATTATGTTGGGGTATGATCTATATATCTATCATACTGATATTTTATGTTCATATGATTAGAGACCCTATTTGATCTCGTCAATTCATTTTTTTGAAGTTTAAGTGACGCCGTTAGGCTCCTGAATTTTTAAGGGATTCTTTCACCTTTCTCCTTTTTAAAAGTTCTACTTTCATGTCAAGTATTTCAAGTTCCTTTTTATTATGTTGGGGTATTATCTCTATATCTATCATACAGATCTTTTATGTTCATATGATCAGAGACCCTATTTGATCTCATCAAATCATTTTTTGTTGAAGTTGAAGTGACGTCGTTAGGCTGCAGGATTTTCATAAGAGAAATCTTATATTTGTCTTCCTTATATGTTTTTAATTTAATATGGTACCATGTTCTTAAATCCTTTATATTCTGTTCCCCTACTATTTTATGGATCATTTATGAGTGGGTGACCCATGTCCCATCTCTTTTCAATGTTTTCCAAAACCTCGTAACATAGTCGTTATGCTACAAAATTCCCATCTCAAAATGTCTCACTTTTTCTAAAGTTATTTTATTTTATTAATTGAATACTCAAATATCTCTCTTCTATAGGGGTATTCAAATATATACCAAGTTGTTATATTTTATATTTTGGGATTTACATACATTAGACCCACATTCCTTTTCTGTGGGTATTAAATTGACACAAAGATCATGTCCTTAAAGCATTTTTAAAAACGTAATGATTATTAAATGAAACCCACTTCTTTTATGCTATATGGGTTGTTTATGAAATGATTTATGATGATATATGTGGCTCACATTATGATAAATACAAATTTAAGGGTGCACCCTGATAGCGCTCCAATGCATTGGGTAAAGACTTAATCTCTAGAGATGACCATTTAGATTGATAGCTTGGTGAATAACCTTGGTAATTTTTATTGACACCTTGGGGATGAACCTTGGTGAAACAAAAATGATTGTCTTTGTAAAATGTTGTAGCCACATCTTCATGTTATGAAAAACATTATTTTTCTTATGATATGCATCATGATTTCTTTCTCATGCCTTAAAGTTCTTTTTCATGACATTTTTGATGTATCTCAAGTTCACATGTTAAATGTTTCCCCTTGTTTCCCTTACTGGGCCTTCTGCTCACCCTTTCTTTTGATGTATGTCCTCAGGTTATGAGATGCAGTAATGAACCTAGGATGAACATAAAGAGAAGACTTTCAAGTGTTTAAGAGGAATGTTTTATGTTTATTTTTTTATGTTCCTTGTTTCTAAGGCACTAAACCTTAAAGATCCTCAGTTTTTTGTAAAATGTAATTAAAGTTTATTTGATAAAAAGGCGGGATTCTATAGTTGGTATCAAAGGATGGTTTAGTTATTTTTGGAAATTAGGATATGAAAACTCTAGGAAGAATCCTATATAAAAGTTTAAATATAGGAAATCTTCCTGGTATTTTGGTGAGTATTGAGTAAGGGGTTTCTAAGCAAATACATCCATGTTTGGATACGAGCAGGTAGAGGTGGCTCTGGCACAGATGTACATAGGGGAATAACCTGAAAACACCGCTTTGAGCTAGACTCGAACGGGAACTGGTACATGACAATGGGCCTTGCTGCACTTTTGGTTACGACACTCTCGTGGGATATGCTTTGGTAAATTCATAATCTTAGTATGAATCATTATTAAAGGAACAAAGATAAAATAAAATAAAGATTCACATAAGAATATATGATCATGGATAAACTAGATTTGGACCTAGGGGATCCCAAGTTAGGGTATACTTTTCTTCTACAAGTTTATCCTTCTATGCTTTAAGTTTCCTTTTCATGATTACTGGTTAAGTATTTAAGCCCCCTAATTATACGTTCTTTTCTTAGTTAATGGCGGGAAATGGAAGAGCATGTCCCAATGACCAATGTGATAGGAAATGTGACAATTGCCCTATTAATGTGACAGAGATGATGAAAGATCAAGTTGAACATATTGTGATTATGCCAAACCAGCTATCAAAAATCACAATTAATAATTGGTACCTAGTTGAATGCCCAAATTCATCAAGGAAGAAGAAGACAAAGTCTCAAGGATGTTCATCTGATAAAGATGATAAGGGAAAGAAGACCCAATTTATTTTTTGCAAAAAGTGTGGGAAGAGGCACCAAGGAGAATGACGCAAAGGAACCGGGAGATGTTTCAAGTGTGGGAAGATATGGCATAAATTATCCAATTGCTTTAAAAAAATTGATAATGTGATGAATGAAGATAAGGTTCGACCTAATGTACCTTATACATTTCAATGTTGTAAATGTGGAGAAGTTAGACATTATCCAAGGAAATGATCTCTTGGAATGGATGAGAAGCATGATGAGCATCAACAATCTTTGAGGACAAGGGAACAATTCAAGTTCTATGCTGAGATGGATCATGATGACAGAAGTACATGTAACTTCTTCACAATAATTGTCTATGTCATGTTGTATTTTAGTTCGTGCTCTATGAGCATATCTTTTATGTTTTCTAAGATCATCGAGCCACTACCTAAGATGATTTTATATCATTAAGGAAAGCATATATTGTTATGTAACACATGTTGATGTAGTGAATTTGTTCTTCTTAAAAAAAGGGTGATTAGGGGATTAAAAGATGATTATTATTTTGGAAGACGTTCACTATTTTGGGAACCCTATTTTATCGAGGTAAATAGATTACTACGGTATTTTCTTTGAGGAGTAAAGGTTGAATTATATTTTGAAGAATTGATGAATTTGAGGTGAACTTATAGTAATTTAGGTTACTTATCGAAATTATTAACCTATCATGGGGAAAATGTGATTAGTTTAGTTACTTTTGTTATAAGGTGATAAGAGTGGTTGATGTTATTTGGAGATGAACGATAAAGTCTATCTTGGAAGACTATGTTTTGAGATCATTCTTATAATTGGGTTTCAATCTTAGTTTGGTTTATTTTGATGAATTTTAAGGACAGTTATTCATGGAATGGTCTATGATGAACATTGGGTAGTACCATGAAACTTTGAAGATTTCAAAGTAGTTTCCCTTCCTATGGGATTCATTCTTTTTGAAGAGTTTTTTTATCTTACCCTTTTTATTTTTGGGATAATGTTTAAAGATAAAATAAATTGATATTTAATCTTTTGTGGATTACGTGACTCTCAAGAAGATGATTCATGTGTTTTGAGGAGACCAAGTGTTTTTGAATGTTCATCATTTGGAGAAAAAATTAGTTTTGTTAGAAACTTATTAAAGGATGAAACTCTACTTGAAGGTAGGTATATTTCCTTATGTTTTTGTTCTATGTAGTAAATGAATTCCTCAAAATTATGAAAAGGAACGTAAAACAAAAATTTTGTTGGTTTACGTTTCCTACTAGGTAATAAAAGACCATTTACAAACATCATAAGTTTGTGATTTTCTTGTGGTTAACTTTCTCTTAATCATGTTTTCTATCACTCTCCCTCAGAACTTGACCCTTTATCTATGTTTTCCTACATGGAATCCTAGTGTGGGTTAACTCGGGTGACCTTTGTACTTCCCTTTCTTTCTTTTAAAGTAATAGTTTTATTGACTCCTTTTTCGATGTGGCAAATTCAATGAAATTTCAAAACCCAATTTTAAAAAATTGTAAGGACACAATTTCTTAAGGGGGGAAGATTGTAACGACCCGAAATTTTGAATAAATATTGTTTCCTAATTTTGTGTGTAATTTTATTTTTTATACTCAACAAAACTATTTCATTTGATAACATGAGTATAATTAAAATGATACTGTTAGGTTTTGACTGTTATATGACCATTGGTCAATATGACCACTGGAAGCTAAACATTTCGATTATTGTCTCTAAATACAAGTGATCTTGGTTAATTAATATTGAAAGAAGATTCGATGGCCTCACCCAGTAGTCTTGGACCGATCGAAGCCCATCTAATAGAACTGGGGAAGGAGGTAGCACTATTGGGCTTTGTTCTGGACCAAACCCAAGCCGAACTTCATCGTGTGAAGCTAGAACGGAATCCCCTTCGTGAGAAGTTCAAACTGATAGAAATTACTACACGTGCGATGTTGGTCAAGCCTCCCTCAGATTCTCTCACTTTAGCACAACTTACACTTAGGTTCTATGATGATGTGATAAGGGGCTTTGTAAGGAGACCGTAATTGCCTTGTGTAATCCTTAGTTTTAAATAAAATTTTTTATTTCTTCTTATGATGAAGTTTGTGAATTTTCAAATGTCCAGTTAAATATAGTATGCTTATTTTTTGGTGATTTTTAGGGAAAGGATATTTTAAAAAAATGATTATGTAAACCATAAATAATTAAAAACATGTAATGATTTTCAGAAAATGGTCTTCTACAATTATGTTTAGTACAAAATTTAGAGTCTAATAAGATCAACTTATTTTTTTATGAATAGTAAATTATGAATAGTGATTTTATGATTAGGATTAGTAATGTGACCAAATGGATTAGTAATCTCACTTAAAGAAAGTATTAATATAATCTAGGCACCTTGATTAAGTAATGTGATTCAATAAAATGGTTAAATAACAGTTTCATAAATTATTATTCAAGTATTAGTTTTTTTCAGGTGAATAGTGTTTTTTAATTAAAAATTAAATTAAAAATATTTAGAAAATTATTTTTATAAAATAGATTTCATTTTTGAACTCAGAGCATCGATATTATGTTAAGGTAATTTTTGGGGATTTTTCTGAAAAAAATGAATTTTCAGTGAATAGTGTATTTATTTAAAAATTAAATTAAAAATATTTAGATTTTTTTTTATAAAATTAAGTTCATTTCTGAAATCATAGCATTTATATTTGGTTAAGGTGAAATTTTGGGATTTTTCTGAGAAAGTTGAATTTTCATTGAATAGTAAAAATACAGTTTTAGTGTTTCGGTATGTTTAATGACATCATAACTGTGTCATGATGATGTCATGAGATATTTTAAGAGTTGGACGAACAAAGGTGATGAATTATTGTATGAGGTGTCCCATTTGGAAAATACCATTGGCAAATACCATGGGCAAGCCCATGGTTTTGCCAAAACCACTAATGAGGTGTCCCTTGGCCATTAATGTCTTGTCCCCTCACTTTCCCTATAAATACCAAGACATCCTCCTATCCATTAAACTCCCAACTCTCCCTCAACGAATCTCTGGTCTCATTACATCCCTAGGAGTCCTCCCAAGGTTCCCCCAAGCCCTCAAGGTCCCATCCTTTGAGTTTTAAGAGTTACATTTTAAGGTAAGGGATCCAACCTCTCTCCTTCTTTTCAAGTAATCTCTTTTATGTCATTTATTTTATTCTCCATGTTATTATGTTGGAGGATGTTATTTTATATTCATATTACTTCCCTTTTCATTTTCATATAATGATATATCCCCTATTACTCTCATTATTTCGTTTTATGAATGTTTAAGTGGCGCCGTTAGGCTATTGAAATTTTTGTAACAGATTATTTCACCCTTCTCATTTTTCAAGATCTATTTTCATGTAATGTCTTTCAAGTTTCTTTTTATTATGTTGGGGTATGATGTAAATATCTATAATACTGATATTTTATGATCATATGATGAGAGACCCCATTTAATCTCTTCAATTCAGTATTTTTAAGTTTTAAGTGGCGTCGTTAGGCTGTCGAATTTTTATGTGGTTTTTTCACCTTTCTCCTTTTTCAAAGTTCTACTTTCATTAAAGTCTTTAAAGTTTCTTTTTATTATGGTGGGGTATAATATTTATATCTATCATACTGATCTTTTATGTTCATATGATGAGAGACCCTATTTGATCTCATCAATTCATTTTTGTTGAAGTTTAAGTAACGCCGTTAGGCTCCCAAATTTTTAAGGGATTCTTTCACCTTTCTCCTTTTTTAAAGATCTAATTTCATTCATGTATTTCAAGTTACTTTTTATTATGTTGGGGTATGATATCTATATCTATCATACTGATCTTTTATGTTCAAATGATGAGAGACTCTATTTGATCTGCTCAATTCATTTTTGTTGAAGTTTAAGTGACGTCGGTTGGCTCCCGAATTTTTAAGGGATTCTTTCACCTTTCTCCTTTTTCAAAGTTCTACTTTCATGTCAAGTCTTTAAAGTTCCTTTTTATTATGTTGTGGTATGATATATATATCTATCATACTGATATTTCATGTTAATATGATGAGATACCCTATTTGGTCTCATCAATTCATTTTTTGTTGAAGTTTAAGTGATGTCGTTAGGCTGCTGAATTTTCATAAGAGAAATCTTATTTTTGTCTTCCTTTTATGTATTTCATTTCATATGGTATATCTTTCAAAATTCATTACCATGTTCTTAAATCCATTATATTCTATTCCCCTACTATTTTATGGATCATTTATGAGTGGGTGAACCATGTCCCCTCTCTTTTCAATGTTTTCTAAAACCACGTAAAATAGTCGTTGTGCTGTAGAATTTCCTTCTCAAAATGTCTCTCTTTTTCTAAATTTCTTTTATTTTATTAAGTGAATACTCAAATCTCTCTCTTATATAGGTTTATTCCCATATATACCAAGTTTTTCTATTTTAAATTCTGGGATTTACATACATGAGACCCACCTTCCTTTTCTGTGGGTATTAAAGTGACACAAAGATCATGTCCTTAAAGCAGTTTCTAAAATTTTATGATTACGAAATGAAACCCATTTATTTTATGATATATGGGTTGTTTATGAAATTATTGATGATGATATATGTGTCTCACATGATGATAATGAAAAATTTAAGGGTGTGCCCTAATAGCGCTCCAATGCATTGGGTAAAGACTTAATCTCTAGAGATGACCATTTAGACTGATACCTTGGTGAATAACCTTGGTAATTTTTATTGACACCTTGGGGATGGACCTTGGTGAAACAGAAATGATTGTCTTTGTAAAAAAAATTATCCACACCTTCAAGTTATGAAAAACGTTATTTTTATTATGATATGCCCCATGATTTCTTTCTTATGCCTTAAAGTACTTTTTCATGACATTGTTGATGTATCTCAAGTTCACATGTTAAATGTTTCCCCTTGTTTCCCTTACTGGGCCTTCTGGTCACCCTTTCTTTTCATGTATGTCTTCTGGTTATGAGATGCAGTAATAAACCTAGGATAAACATATGGAGAATCCTTTCAAGTGTTTAAGTGGAATATTTTATGTTTCTTGTTTTAAGTTCCGGGTTTCAAGACACTAAACCATAAATATCCTCGGTTTTTGTAAAATGTAATGAATGTTTATGTGATAAAAAGGCAGGATGCTATAAGAGCAATGATTTCACTTTAGTAGAAAATGAAGAGATCATTCAACAGTGCAGTGAACAATTTCATGATCAGAGTGATGAGGAAGAAAGCAACGTAGGGGGAGTAGAAGTGGATGATGTTGATTTAGTAGACGATACTAATGATGAGCATGAGGAAGTAATATCTGTATCTTCCCAAAAGCCAAGGAGTCGAGCTGAAATTGACAGGTAGAATATCATTGGTGATAAATCAGATTCAGTTCAAACAAGAACAATAAATTCACCACAGCAAACATCTTTACTATCACAGGTTGAGCCGAAATGCTTCGCTGATGCAGCTAAAGATAAAAACTGGATTTAGGCAATGAATGAAGATCTAGATCATATTGAGAAGAATCAGACATGGGAGATTGTTTCAAGGCCAACAGATAACAATGTCATCAGGACTAAATGGTTCTATCGCAACAAGATGAATGAATATGACATATTGATTCAGAAAAAAGCACGACTAGTGTTCAAGGGGTACTCCCAGATAGATGGAATAGATGTTGATGAGACATTTGCACTGGTTGTGAGACTAGAGACAATAAGATTTTTTCTAGCCATTGCAGTGTGACATAAGTTCAATATTTTCCAAATGGAGGTTAAATATGAATTTTTGAACAGGTTTCTAGAGGAAGAGGTGTATATTGAGCATTCATATGGTTTAATAATTCATAAGGATGAGAAAAAGGTTTTCAGAATAAAGTAGGTGTTGTATGGGCTGAAACAAGCGCCAAGAGCATGGTACTCAAGGATTGATCAATACTTAATGAAGCTTGGTTTCCAGGGTGGGGGAGTTGATTAAAATCTCCATTTCAACAACAATAGTAATCAAAGTATTATGGTCTCAGTTTATGTCGATGAAATAATATTTGGAGGACTAGATGATGCTCAGTGTAGACAATTTTCTGAATTTATGAAAAGTGAGTTTGAAATGTCAATGATTGTAGAGATAACATTTTTCCTTGGTCTATAGGTGACACAAGAAAGGAATGAAACATTAATTTATCAATCCAAATATTCCAAGGATGTTTTGAAAATATTTGGAATGGAAAATTCCAAGGAGATGAAGACTTCAGTTGCTAGACGGATGAAATTATCGAAAGATGTTAATGGAAAGGCAGTTAATATCATAGAATACAGGCCGATTATTTGGAGTTTACTATACCTGACAGCAACAAGACCTGATATTATTTTCGCCACCTTCCAAGAATCATGATATCAAAGAAATCCCAAGGAAATCCACATGCTTTCAGTGAAAGGAATACTTTGGTATATCAAGGGCACGGTGGACTTCGAGCTGTTGTATAATGGAAAATCACAGACAGAGTTATTGGGATATACTGATGCAGATTGGGCTGGTTCAGCAAATGATAGGAAATCAATTTCAGGAGGTGCATTCTATCTTTGTGTCTTGTGTTTTTCTTGGCTAATAAAGAAGCATGATTTCATTTCATTGAGCACTGTAGAAGCTGAATATATTACCGCCACTCAAGCTTGCACACAGTTATTGTGGATGAAGCAGTATCTTGATGATATGGGCATTGAAGTGGAGTCTCCGATCAGAATTCAGTGCAATAACTTAAGTTCTATAAATATCGGAAAAAAATCTCGACCATCACTCAAGGACAAATCACATTGATATAATGTATCATTTTATGAAGGAGAAGGTTGAGCAAAAAATTGTGAATTTAGAGTATGTACCTACAGAACTACAGGTTGTAGACATTCTAAAAAAGGCCTTACCCAAGGAAGCATTTGAAAGGCATCGACAGGCTCTAGGAGTTCAGTCGAATCCCCACACTTAAAAGAGTGTGGATGTGGAACCCCCTCTCCCTGAGGTATTGCATTTTTTTCTCTAATGCGCTAATATGTGATCTTTCCAATGTTGCAGGCCACAAAGGGGAGACCTTTGGGTTCTTTGCAAAGGGGGATATATAGACTCCTAAAGGGGGAGAAACTGTGGCTAAGGAAAGGAAAAAATATCTTAGTAAAATACATCGGGAGAAGTTGATAGGTGGAGCAGTGAGATAGGGGGAGGGAAATGTGATAGGGGGAGTGTTTCAAATCAGATGATGCTAGACGTGATCGATCAAGAAATATATATCACAATAGCCGAGGATCGTGATAAAAGCATAAGTGTGGTTGGTATCAGGTTGGTATAAAAATTTCAATTGATGTCAGGTTGGTATCAATAGGGGTGGCAGAAAAGAAGTGACTCATAGATGAAATTTTCCTGATACTCTTGTTTCTCATGCCGAGCATTGCTCATGTGGTCTTAGAGTATGTGTTGAGTAAATCTTTGATCACTATCTGTATCGAAAGAGGCGAATGGTGGCTGAAGACGAATGAAACCTTAATGAGGTATCAAATAATGGAGAATTGTTTTGAGAAGAGTTTTCAACAAACCCAAAGGGGTAGATTGTTGGGAAAAAATCCCTCAAGGTATCATTGAAGCATTTTTGAGATGATTGTGTTTTTTGACAATACAGGACTCCATGTTGTGTTTGTTGACAAAGAGAGTCTCAATGACTCAAACTGTTGACAAATGGGGTTTTCTTAGAGAATGGGGAAAAGTGTTTTTGGAAAATGGATTTGTTCTCTTGTGTTAAGGAGGTTTCTAATGTTTTACACCAGGAATTTTTCAAATTCCAAACATAAAAAATTTTGCAAAGGAAAAGTGGCGTGCAAGTCTAAAAGTGGCACGCAAGTGTGGCACGCAAGTCCAAAAGTGGCTCGCAAGTGTGGTGCACAAGTCCAAAAGTGGCGTGCAATTGTGGCGCACAATTCCAAAAGTGGCGCGCAAGTGTGGAATGAAAGTCCTCAAAATTCATATAAATAGATGGTTATTGTCCTCATTTTTTAATGAGCGTAACACTTAGAGAAAAATCTGAGCTCTGAGCATGCAAGTGGAAGTGGCGTGCAAGTTCAAACTGCATCCAAGTGTACCGCGTAAGTGTGACACACTAGTGTACTGCGCACGTTTGGTGCACTAGTGTACCGTGCAAGTGTGATGCGCTAGTGTACCACACAAGTGTACCGCACAAGTGTGTCGCGCAAGTAGTGCAGAGCACAATTTTGGCGCGCTAGTGTGGCGCGCAAGTGTGGTGCACAAGTTGGTTTTTTCATAACTAAGACAGAGGATGTGCACTATTTAAAGGGGAAAACAAGTCACCCTAGGGTTGTGTGAAAGTTAGAAATTGCCCATAACATCTATGGTAAAGCAGTATTCATCAGTGGATGAAATATGGACATCAACAGAGCATCTACATACAGGGGAGGACGCATTCATTAGTGATGATGAAGAGACCTATAGATCTATAAACTAGGAGAGGATCTTCTGAAGAAGCACTGATCTCACTTTAGTTGATAGAGCAGTGAGTTCTCAAATTGTGAGTGGTTGTAAACCAGGATGGACAATGAGTCTACTTTGAACTTGTAAACAGTAGTGCGCTTATAGTGGAATTGGTACATCAGCACACTGTCGGTGTATGCTCCTTGGATGTAGCCCAGTGAGGGAGAACAAAGTAAAAATTCACTTTGTCTTGTGCATGCTTTAAGTTTTATTCATACTCTGCATCAGGAAGGAGATAGAATAGGGTTTTCTCTAATATAAAAACAAGATCAAAAGGGGCAATTGTTTTAATTTGTCATACCCTGATTCACCCCCCCCCCCCCTCTCAGGGTATCAAGCCTAGTGGAACTAACATACCTGGCCATCATAAATGGAGGGTCAGTATCCTGGGGACACCTTTGTTTTACTATGCAGAATATGCCCCTATTGTATTTTCATAAGTCAACCACAAATCAAAATTAAGGGGCATGTCAACAAATGGAAAAGTCATCCCCAATATATGATTATTCTACCTCTTTACAACCCATTAAGATCTTGATGGAAATCATTATTATGGTTATCCCTTGTGTACTTTCCCCATATCACGTCTCGTATTTAGAAATCATAAAAATACATTCCAAAAATCCCTCATTTTTGTCTGAAAAATATCGGGAAATTATTTCCCAGTAATCCCTATTAGGGACCTCTCCCCATAACTCTTGGTCAAAGATGTTCATCCTAAAGCATCTGTTGTATAAGTTCAGGTTGAAAGACTCAAAACATTCTATAAAAAGAGACACCAAAATCACCAGGTGTAAAATCAGTAAAGGGATCCCTTGAAAAAAGTCACGTTCTATCTCACTAAACCCATGATTATCATAGTTTAGGAAACAAATCAAGTAATCAAAATAAAATTAAAAAGGTGAAAAACTTGTTAGGTTGAAAACCCAAAAAGGGAGGCCTAATAAAAATACAATTCCTTCTCACTAAACCTACACTATATGGAAATAAGGAAAAAATTAGGGCAATAAAATAGGAGACACAAACCTTGTATGGTTCTCCATGTAACCCTCAAAATAGTCACAACTATGATCAATGAGTACCTCGACTCGTGAAATAATTAATTAATTAAAGGGTTATCTAAATTTGGTTATTGTAAGTTGTGATTTCAATTAATATCTGTTGGATATTATCTTTAAAGATACAACTTGTCATGATTGATTGGCATTGTAGGAAAAGGATAAGGATAAGTATTGTAGGGAAAAACAGTTTTCATTTTATTAAATGAGAATTACGGAACATCCAAATATTGAATTATCTCCCTAACTCTATTAAAAAAGGGGTATAGGATATCTAAAATGGATACAATGAAGCTGATCTCACATTATTCACCAAATTGACTACCACCTAACACAAACCATCAAAAGGCCCATTCCAAACTAGTTCTTTTCTCATATTCAGTTTTTGTTATCGGGAACATCTATTTAATGATGTACCATAAGTCTCTAATGTTTTTCTCGATGGATTTAAAAATTGAATTTGTTGATGACAACTGATCCATTAAACTAGCTACATGAGCCTCACATTCATGTAACTCTATAGTCTTTTCAATCACATGATCATAAGAGCTTTCTTATTTAGAATCCAAGTGGTGTACTTCAATGGTGATATATCGTAAGGATTCATCTTAATGATGAGAATCATTAAAATGAGTAAGGTCACATTCACAAGTAGCTAAGTGTTATTGAGCAATGAGGATGTAGTGGATAAGGATATCTATGTGATGGTAATCAAAACCACCTAAGACTAAGACATGGAAAAGATGGCAATGATTGCTTGTCCTATCATCCATTTCTGACAGGGGGTCTCTATGATGATAGTAAAAATTTGGTTCTCGGACCATTTTCACACAACCAGGTGTTCAACAACAACACTGTGATCTTGTTCCTTATTACTCGCTACCAAGAGTATGTAATCTATAATTACAACCATGGAAGACATATTTTTGTTAAAAAACGACCCCCAAGTGGGAAAATCTTCCATCTCTGCATCCTACCCAATTTTGGGAGCCAATTTGATAGGCCCAAAATTAGTTTGTGGGGTTCCCAAGGCTATTTCACTATGACTAGTATTAGCAGGGTTGTCATAATTTCCAATCAAAAACATCGAATCTAAATTACCTTCAGTATGGGGGGAGCTAGAGGGAAAGGCTCCCCCAAGGCACCTAGAGCATCAGGACACACAACGTTCATACATTAAATATTATGAAGAATGTGTTCTATTCAACGAGTTGGGAGTTTCCAGTGGTTTATTCACCTTTTGATTTCCTTACTTGATATCCCATTGGGATAGTATTCCATCCACATCCTAACATAATCCCGTAATAAATTATTGGGAGTTTTCATACAAGGAAAGGAAAATTGTATGCCATAATATTCACCCATCATCATCCATAGTTGGATAAGGATGACTATATACAGCTCCTTAATCTAGGGAAGAGGAAAGGAGGCAACCTATTGAATGAATCCAAATTATTATGGTAATTTGTAAGGTGTCTAAGGTTTTCATATGGTTAATCCATCTACCCATGCATATGGAATTCCATTTCTCAAAGAGATGATGTAATATCATTCATCTGAAGTCCCTATACTATTTTCAAACACCATTTCTGATGGTTAGGGGTAAGGGATGAAAGGAAAATGGTAAAAGGAGGACAATAATTTGATAGTGCCATTGATTCCTAGAGGTTTCAGGTGAACAGATGAAATATTATGCAGTGAAGGGTGAAAGGTGAATAAGGTATCATTGCAGTATTCTAATATTCATAGCATCTAAAATGTTCCTCCACCCAAAACATATTGGAATCGGAATGGAACACATAGATGTTTTGGAGACTTTCCTTCTTTCATATGGCCTAAAAATTTGTACATAATAGAAAGGGTGGGAACTACTAAGATTATGGGTTTTCCATTTACTAGTTTCGAACCCATTATTAGGGTACATACTCTGACAATAGTATAGGCATCATGAGATGGGAAGATCCATCCACTTAGGAACATGGAAACAAAAAATTCCGATCCAAATTCTAGAGATATGTCTGGTCAGATTCTATAGCCCTACATGGTATGTTGTCCTACCTCAAGAGTGGCCTATTATTAACTTGGAATACACTATGACTATTAGGTTGGGTGAGTCTTGGTATGTCAAACCTTTGGCTTTGGACCACTAGCCTATAGGAATAACTTTATCCAATAATTGAATATAATGAGAAAGTAGGTATCAAGTTTATGACCGATGAGTTCCTCTTCCATAGTCTGTAAATATTTTTTTAATGAAGGGACCTATTTGAAATCCTCCTAAGTATTGGATGCAAGGAGAAATTATTCATACATGTTACCAAGAATAAGGATTCCTCTTATCTATTATACATCTCATATGTTGATCCATACTTCACCATGTGATAAAATGAAAATGTTGGTGCTTGAACACCAATGGGTAATTCATTCTGAAGCATCTCAGATAGTGAATAAACCACAGACTAAGAGACCCATACTGCCTAGTATAATCCAATGACCTTCAATTGTTCAGGGAATTCCATGCAATTCTAGTCCACCCAGAATTCCCAAGCCCATTCATCCGAGAAACTCCCCCTAGACCACAGGTCCCACTTTGATATCCACCCTCCGTTGGGATTTCCTCATTAGAGGTTGAAAATGGATGGATAATCATGAATGGAGGATTTTAAGGATATGTCATGGTTGTTTTGTTTCATTTGTGTCCACATATAATCATTTAGAATGAATAATTTCTATTGACCAGGCCAAGAAATGATTTTACTTATAGGAAATATTATCACTTGGTCATGGTCCCAAGATATCTTGAACAAAGAAGATTGGATATTTCGATCATCTGGTGTAAGGATATCATGGTTTTGAAATCCTAAGATGTAAAGTGATAATCAGTTTTACAATGGTTATGTTAGAATCTCTGGTGAAAGGAGGTTCTTTATAATACCCTCCTCAGGGTTGATGTGATATTGAAGAATCTATTTGATATTCTTAGCCATATCAGTGTGTCTCCTAGTCGCAATCATGGAGGTAAAAGACAAATCCATTTTATCACTATGACAAGTTCAGAAAAGTCATATGAGATCCATTGAAAATATTCATATTAAAATTTTAATCAGGATTCTACTTTTCCAGTGAACCATCACTCTATGAATCACCTGTTTCTATAGTGATGGCCCATGAAGTGTTGGTCAGCGAGGTGATAAATGCATTGGAAGATCTATCAGTGAAGCATCTAGCCACTATGATGATGATCTAAATTGCAGTTCATGGGCATTGAAGTTTAGATTGTGAAAAGGGCTTCTAGAAATTAGAAATGATTCATGGAAGTAGTATGCGATTAGAGAGTTTTTGGAGTTCTCAATTCATTGAGAAATATGATAAACGAAAAATGAGTTGGCCCTCCTATTTATAGGTGTGGTCCCATCTCCTTGTTCCACTTGTGTAATGTAAACTGGTTCAACACATGACCAGTTTCTATATCAAAATTTCCACTATTTCATCCCAATAAGAACCCATTCTGATGAGGAGAATTTATTACGTCCTGAATATTCCATATAAAGGAAGAAGAAAATTCTATCAAGATTGTAAAAGGTTATAAATAAGCATAGAAGAATATTGAAGAAAATGTTTTAAAGGGGACAACACCATAAAGGGGGGGTTGATCTTATAAAGCGAAAATTGATTCTTAGACCACTACTTCTCATGGCATGTAACCGCTTCGCAAAGCACCCCAAGGAAAAAATAGTTCACTGAATGGGGAGGCACCACTATCCCTCACAAAAAAAAGATTTTTTTCAGGGCCAGATGATAAATTGATCCCTTGCGAATGGACATTCCAAAAAAAAGGAATAATTCATGGGTTGAGGAAATACCATCAGTTCCGACAGATGAACCAAAGTCATTTGCGGGGATAGAAAATTAATTTCACCCCCTGAATGTACATCCCCACAAATATAATCATTAATGAGATGAGGTGGTACCACCGATGCACATAGATAATCCAATGTTGTTAGTGAGGTTGGGTGATGATTTCCACCCCCCGAATGAAATCCCCCAAAAATGAAATCGTTCACATGATGGGGAGTCATTCTGGGCTCCTGTAAAAGAAGGTATGTGACCCACCATGGACGACCATCCATCTCATTACCCGGTCCCTCAGTTCCTCTACAAAAGAACCCTGAGGGGAACCAAAAGGTGGATGACCCAAAAGGAATGGTGAAGAGGATATGATAGGAGGAAATCCTAGATGAAATCCAAAGCACAAAGATTTCAATTCTTGGAAGGTAAAAACACACCACATAGAATTAAGGGTTAAATAAAATGAAATTTGGCCAACCAAAAACTTAAGCCCTTTTTGGGAAACTTGACACATGGCATAAATAGAAGGCCCCTTCATGGACCAACACCCTACATAGAAGAATAATTTTTGAGAAAAAACCTACCCAATGTGTAAAATTTCTATATAAGAGGAACATGGTAATGCATAGAAAAATATTATGCAGGCAGAACCCAGGTCCACATAACACATTGCTTCGCAGTCATTACCCTCACATGTGTAGAAACATGCTACGCGTAGTGAAACCTACTCTACATAAGAACATTTAATGTAGATTGGGGCCTCCTAGGGTGTTCTGCACTCTATCTCCCATCACTCCCTTCAATTGTCTCATCAGTCCCCATATTGGGCACTCCATAAACTAGTCCAATGACATTAGGACAAGGCCACTTCTAATTCAATGAAACATGTATGATTAAACCATCGAACCCATCAATGTGTCCTCTCGAGTATAAATAGTATTGGTAAGAGGATTAATGTGTGTAACCTCCATAATAAGAAGGAACCTATGAATATATTCAGTTCTATATTCCCATGGTAATGAGGGTTCAAGCCATGGGGTTCTCATCTGTACCTCCCGCTTCTAGTTGGATAGGGTGAGGATCACGGTTTCCTTTACCTTTGATAGAGAATGAAACCCGACCTCTAGAACCAATTCTATGGAATCCCTCTTAGATTAATCCCCTAGTCTTTCTTGAAGGAGTAAATTCTCTTGATATTGTACACCTCAGCCAGGTTTGTGTCTAGATGGATCACCAGAGGCGACTATCCTGACTATGAAAAAAATGAGGAGACATGCACACTTAAGGCCCACTACCTCTCCTTTTGGGCTTCATCACCTCATCCATTAGTGGATAGAGTGGATCATGTGATCTAAAGATCCACTAATTTATCTTGTTTCTCAAAAAAAGCATGAATCATGGATCTTAGAGGTTATTAGAGATCATGACATACACATGGTCCCTATCCAAATGGACCTTATCCATAGATATAAGCCCCAACCTCTAGGCCATGGGCCTTATACATAGAAGTAAGACCCAACCTCTATCATATGGCATGGATGTAAACCCCAACATACCAAAATATGTGGGATTTGATTCCAGACTAGTTGGAATATGTTGTAATCCCCCCTGAGGTCCAAACCCAACACCCAAATTAACCCTAATGTTCTTTGGGACATATTATTGGATAGGTCATGTCCATGTGGGATACTACATCCATTCTGGGCCACCTTAACATAAGTCCCACACCATCCTTGATCAGGAACTTTTCTTATGGATGTCCTTAACAAATGATGTTAAACTTCATTGTTGGGTCCTTTTCATGCAAACTTAAAAGGTGATGTGCCCTGATAAGTGGCACCAAACTAAGTAGGTTCTAATTCCTCTCACTAGGATACATAGAAATCCCATATCATGGGTTTGATCTCGACATCAAAACAAATATAGTCTCCCTAGATGAGAGAAAACTATAGGGTACCTGACCATGTGGATTAAAACTAGTTTTTCTCTAATAAATGACCAACGAATCTCTAATCCATCCATAAAAGTGTGCCATTTATGGAGAACCTTAGATACATAAAGATGTCCTTATAAATGTAGAACCTCAAATACATACAAATGATTCTAAACCTATGTGTGTTCATAATTGATTTATTACTTAGGGTGACCTGGGTATGCATACTTTTGGATGAACAATGGATTCACTAACATATATTAAATCTATACTAGAGTCTCAGAATAGGCAATAGTCCCCTCAAAAGGGTGTGATGAACATGAATTACCCTCCTCTCAAATAATGTGAGTTCCTATGCATCATTGGCCATGTTACCTAGTGAAATCATACCTTTGGGAATTAGTACCATGAGTCTTAAAGGATATGAGATTTGTTGGGCATTTCCGATTCCATGAACAAAACCTGTTAGAGAATGTTCGAAGATGTTGCACCCGATATCAGTGGTTGCATATAATTTAAACCCCTACAATCAATTATTAGGCTTCCATGAACCTTTATCTGAAACAATATATAAACACATTAAATCAAATGGGTATCATAAACATGTTGTTATATCATAAACTATGGGAAGGATACTGTTTCATAATCATATCATCAAGGAATTACCCATGAAAAGAAGTGGGTTTAAAAATAATATAACCTATGGAAGAGGAATGAGTTTCATAAAAATATTTCATCATAAACATAAACATTTTAAAGTAAAAATATGAATAGATTACTTGGATCCTATCCCTAGTAAATGATAACTATTATCAATTTATTCCATCAAACATGGAGAAGGATTTTGATAGATCATTTGGATCATTTCATAAGGAAAATTACCTTTCATTAATTATCAATTTTTAAGACATAAAACTTTTTAAAAATAAATTTCATCGAAAAACACTTTTAAAACATATAATTTAATATATATAAATAATTTCAAACATATCTTGAAAAAAATAACCATTTACCTTTAAAAAAATGCTCCTTCAACCATAAAACATTTTGAAAAAATATTTATTTGAAAATAACATTGAAAATTTATAAAAGAAGATTTGAAAACCATTTTAAACACTTTTTAAAAATGTAATTAATTTTTAAAATATTATTCCTTGAAAATAATAATTAATATTATATAAAAACATTTTTTAAGACATTTTTAGAATTCCTGGTCTTTGAATAAAAAATATTTTTGACCGAAGATAAAAATAATGTTGGATTTTAATAAAACAAATTCTTGATTTTATTAAATACCAATTCATTGAATAATGGTACCAATACTTAAATATATAATTAATTACCATAGGAGAATAAAATTCTTGAGAGTTCTTGAGATATGGACTATAAGATTTCATAAATGAAAGAATAATCACAAACTATCCCAATGAATGATGAGATTATAGCAATAAAATCTTTCCAATTTGGTAACTATGAATCATATTCCCCATGAAATAATAATAAAATTTGATGCCTAAAATTTAATTAATAGAATTATATTCATGATATAAAATGTCAATGGGATGTATATTCACCTTGTAAAACAATGTAGATGCATAACACAACATGTGTCTCAAATATGGAAAATTGAGACAAAATTACCTTAATAATTTGGTATCTTTTAAACCGTAAACCCCATAAAATATAGATCATCAATTGGATATGTAAATATACATAACTTTTATTAAAGGAATAATATAATTCATTAATGTTCAGTATGTATACCAAACAAAATAAATGAGTGGTGAATATGGCATAAGTCTCGCAGAAATAAAAGTGAGACTAGAAATCCCCTAAACACATGAGTAACAATTGAATAATAAGATCCATGAAGCAATAATATAAATTGAAACATTAAATATCATATAATAAATTAAATTAATGATATAAAATTTCATAGAGTAGTATATCCACTACATAAAATTAATTAGGTGCATAATAATGGATAATTCTCAATGGAATGTAAATTGAGATGAAAACTCATACCTTAAGTCTTGTCTTTCTGTGTACATGTTCAAACATCCTATATAATAAATATAATTTTATTATAAAATACCAAAAAACAATATTCTTATATATCATAACATATATTATTTAATTATGAATTATATTACCTCTTTATTCACAATTCAATGTTAAAGTTGTGTTTCAGGTGATAATCACTTTGTTTTTTGTACATGTTTTGACTTGTTATTATTAGTATTATTATTTAGATCATGATTTTATTGTTTATAGAATTTAAAACATGATATAAATATAATATATATTCATTATATATGTATTAATAATAATATATAAATTATATAAATGGTAAATGAAATACACAATTCATGGAGGTTATGGGTCGTACGTACACATGAACGTTATTTCCATTTTATTATTATATTAGAAAAGAATGAAAATTAAATGATATATATATATTAACTTTATAATAACATTATTATTTCATATATATAAATATTTTTATTAAACCTGACCTTAATACATTCCATGTAAATCATGAATGAATCACGTCACTTTGATTAGGTGGTAGTCCACACGTCTACAAACGAAGTTATCATATTCAAAAAAAATCAGAAGCATGGGTTTACGTGTTATATAATAAATAAATAATAATAAATAAATCATAAATATAATATATATAATATAAAATCATTAATTAGATCACTATTACTAACCTTTAGATGTGGTAATAGAAGAACGAATGACATCGGTTTGTGAGGCATTAGTCTGTCGTACACATGAGTGATGATTGTGTATCCCATTTGATGGAAGTGTTTGAAAGTGTAGGTAATACTCTTAAGATAATAAATTTTAATTATATTAAGTATAATTTTTTTATTATATAATAATTTAATAATAATAATTGATGGGTTTTGAGAAATAAATTAAACAAAAGTTCACATTGAAGAACATTTCCTCTTCTTCGGGTAATTCATTTTGGTTTGCACCAAGGGACTAACTTGGATGGATTTATTAAAATGGTGAGGATTATAGGATGAGATTAGGGATGTTAGTATATTATTTCATAAGGGTTTTTATGATACAAATGGATTTATATGTGTGAATAAGTGAGTGGTGTGAGTTCTATTTTATAGTGGACCAGTAGTGGAATTCTTGTAAATACAAAAAGGAAAACAACATTGAGAGGTATAGATTTCATCATGTGGCTCCAATAAAGGTTTATTTTTTAAGAAAAAGGATAATATGGTAGAAAAATTTCCATACAATGGATTTTTTACACATTTATAGGTTATATTTCCCATTAAGATAATGTTAAACCACTTAGTAAACTCATTTTTACCTTAATCATTGTAACTAATTTTAATAACTTTCACCAATACATTTCGTAAAAATTATGTTTAACTTAATAGAAATTATAAATTAGTATAATTTCAAATATTTAATACATTTTTCCAAATTCTAAACATATAAGTGACATAAATTAATTTAAAATTAATCTCATAGATGGGACGATACAACTTGTTTTTATGGTGAAAATATTAAAAAGTTTGAAATTTTTATATATACAATATTAATATAAAATTGATTACAATGAACTAAATTATATTTATATATTTATAATTGATATAAATAAAATTTAAAAAAATATATAATATAATTTATCCATATAAATAAATTATATGAAATGCAGTTTTCAAGTAAAACTCAATATTTTTCACTAATCATACAAAAATGGAAATTCTCAGAAAAATAAAAAAAAAATCTAAAGTAAATTTTGATATTTGAATTTCAAGAATGAAGTTTATTTTTAAAATAAAAATTATTAACATGTCAATTTTTTTAAAATAAGTCTTCCATTAATGGTCGGAAAAACTACATTTTAGAATAACATAACTTTTGATGCCTAAATCTTGATTTATTATTATTTTATGCCTATCAAACTTATTTAATGAATGTAAATTTTTTTTTACAATTTTTAATATATATGTTTAGTTAATATCTCTCATTAATAGTGATTAATTTAATATATTAATATAATACACATTTTGGGTTATAAAAATAGGTTTTTTATAAAAATACATCATTTATATTAAATTGGTTTTTATATTCATTTATAATTAATTGATAACCAAAGAATTAATTTTATAAACATGTTTAAACCATAGTTTAATAATTTATTTAATCTTATTAACATCTTCCATTCTGACATCCATGTAATTATTATAATAATATTTAATAATAATATTAATAGTATATTATATTTCAATAAAACTCGGTCCTCCGTGTAACGAAATATATCGATGGAACTAGGAATTTTTGTAACAAAAGAAAAAATAGTGTTGTGTGTTCCATAATATTAAATTATAATTTTGTTTAAATAAATCATAAGTTTTTGTATCATGAAATGAAATCCATCAAGTAAAATTAATTTATTTAGAAAAAAAATAATTCCTAAAAAAACTTTTGGTGTTACATTCTATACCCCTTAAAATGAATTTCACCCTCAAAATCCATCTATTTCATCAAATGTTTAATACATGAAAGTTACTTTCCTATAATCCCATATTATAAAAATTAATACTAGAACTTCCTTTATAAAGGGAATGTTGGAAATTTAATGGTTACACAATGTAACTCATAACTAACTTTCCACATAAGAAAAAAAAGTGTCCCATGAAAACATGGGCATGGAAGAGAAATATAACTATCATGTTTTGTTAGGGAGTGATAGAGATAACAGTGAGGAGAAATTTTACAATCACAAATCCACAAATATGTGTGATCTAAGGGACTATTTGATTCATCAGAAATAAAGGTATTGGGATAACAATTTTGGTTTCAAGATTCTTTTCCTAAAGATGAAAAACGTTCACAAGAAGATATACTCATATGATTTCAGAAGAACCTAAACCTTTGTTTGTGCATAAAATAATTTACACTTCATCTCTTACTCAAAAAATTAAGGTGAATTTGTAATTCTTGAAGCACTAACAGATCATAAGATTCATAAAGGATAATAAGTCATTTCATATGTATTTAGTTATCATCAAGGGAAAATGGTTAGCACAGGTTATCCAATATGTATACATCCTCATTTGGTGAGAAAATAATTTAATATCTAAAACCTCATCTTAAGTTTGTCATAAACCATATCATAAATGGTTAACCTTATAACAAATAAAAAATATAATTCACCAATTATTCCTTAAATAAGCTCTTATATTATACCAAATACATTTTCATTGGAAAATTGTTTTCATCCTTGTACTGATAAAATAATAAATGTGATTTTTTATATACCAGAATCCATGTAGAGAGATATTATCACATTAAACTTCACTAAACGATGAAAAATTAGATTTATATTGGGATTATTCATACAAAATTAAGCATGAAATTCTAAACTAGGGATAGGATGATAAGTAATCCCAAATTAGCATGGTTCACTTCATCCTTTATGATAGCATAAGATTTCCCTTTGTCCTTTTTCTTAAGATCTTATTGTCTATTATCATCCAAATTCACCCTTGGATGGGGGAATTGATTCACATAATTCCCAAACTCCATGCACTTGAAACAATAGTTTGTGGGAGGTTCATTCTATATATATTCCTCTCTATTTTTATCATTAGATAACTTAATCCCATCACTTTAGCAATTAGTTTCTTGATTACCTTCCCTTTCATACTTAAAACATTTAGAAGCCCCCTAAATAAAACATCCTCTATGTTCCTCCCCACACTTTGATCACAAAGTAAAGATCATCTTCAGATTTTACTTTAAACTCCATCTTCCTACTCTTATCAAAATCAAGAGATTTATATGAAACTCAATATTATATTTCATCCTTGATATAACATTTAAAAATCTCTTCATAGCTACCAATGTATCTTATGGATAATACCCTTTGGAGACCTGGTTTTAATCCACCATAGAATCGATCAACCTTATATTCAGATTGGATGATAATACCCAAAGTGTACCTCATAATCCTTGAAAAATTTTCTTCATAAGAACCAACATATTTATCATCCTCATGCTTACATTATAGGAATTCCATTTTCATCTTTATATGAATAATATGAGGAGAGTACTTATTGAAAAATGAGTTCTTGAAATCTTCCCAATCCATGGATTCAATTTCATATTGTCTCCACAAATTCTTAACACAATTAAACCATTAATCCACCTCACCTTCTAGAATGTAGAAAACCAAAGTGACCTTTTCAAGATCTGAACACTGGATAATGGAGAATGTTTTTTCATTGGTATTAATCAATTTCTAAACAACTAATGATTTAATCGAACCATTGATATATGGTGGGAACCCCCTCATGAAGGACTCAACGGATCATTGTTCCCTCATTTTATCATTTATATGTTCTGCATGATTCGTTTATTGAGACAGTTGTTTGAGTATAAAAATAGGGAATTTCATTTTAGCTCCCATAAAATTATGTTTATCGGGAGGAAAATAATTGCATTGTCTATTGTATTCCTCACTAACATAGTTCCTTCGGGTTATAACCACTGAATAAAGATAAAAAAATAGTGTGAGAAACATTATTCATAGTAGAAAACCATATAATACTAAAAAAACACTTATAGGATTTTTAAATCCTGACAAATATTTTTTAATATATGGAATGCTAGGTTTATCCTAGACTATGAAAAGTAATTATATGTCTAAATCCGTTATGATGTTTTGAAAAGGGTTTTTGAATTCAAAATCATATCTATATGGAGTGTCAAATGAGGTATGCAGCAAGGCATATTGTCATTCACCAGTTTCAGATCATGTCTTTCTCAATATGGTGTTTTTAGGGCTGTTACCCCTATATAAATGTATATCAGAGCCACATACACTTATAGTATCCAAACATGGATTTAATTTTTTATGAACCACTCATTATATCCATTACCAAAAAATACATGACATTTTCTTATTCTTCAAATCATTCTTAGACTTTTCCTTAGAGAAATCCTTTGGAATATCATTATTAATATCCATAGGGATATCACTGAAGTTTTCTCATCGAAGTTTACAAAGGTTGAATAAACCATTTATTATATACCAACTATATTTACCAAGGCTTAACATACATGGATATTACATCATTTTAGATAAATATTTATAATGTTACAAAATTACATGCCTGAGGACTGTAGTAGTTTTGAGCCTTTGGAAAATTGCAACACATTATTCTAATTTGGTCAAAGATATTCAAAATCTCCTGTAAAGATCTTCCCCTTCAGTAATCATACTTAAAAACATTATTCATAACCTAGGTATAGGAAACAAAAGAAAGGATGAGCTCAGATTCCCAGTACGGGTAAAAAAAGATATGCGTAAGCATAATAAGAACATAAGTGTATGAGAACATGATAAAAACATTTTAAGATCATTCCCTATAGATAAACGATCATATACATGAGTCATGGAAGAAATATTGCGTGTTTATAAGACATGAATCATAAGATAATCAATATCATAATCCATGAAATTATAACATAGGAATAAAACATGGAATTATGGTAGACATGTGAATATATAAAATGATTTTTATAGTCGTTATGTATTACTTCCAAGGCCATATTAGTGGAATTATTCACTCTCTAATTCATATTAGTAGTCATGGTTAACTCCTAATAACATATTGGAGGGAAAACCCATTTACTAAAAAAGTTCTTTCCCCATTCTATCCCTATATTACAGATCCAGGTTCACTTCCCATTCTATACCTATATTACTGAACCAGGTTCACTTCCCATTCTAGCCCTATACTGAATTGGGTTCAGTTCCCATTCTATCCCTATATTACTGAACTGAGTTCACTTCTCATTCCAACCCTATATTATTGATCTGAGTTCACTTTCTATTCCATACCTGTATTACTACACATGGTTCACTTCCCATTCCAAACCTTTATTACTAAACCGGGTTCTCTTCCCATTCCATCTATGTATTATTGAACTGGGTCCACTCCTCATTCCAACCCTATCATACTATACAAATTTTAAACCTTGTTCTATACCTAATAATATCATGGGATATAAATCTTTACCCAATTCCTTATATGGAGATATAGGTCTCACCCTTCACTTAATGAAATCATACAAACATGTGCCACAAGATAATAAAACATTCATCATATCATGACCCATAAAAATATATGGGCTTAAAAAACATAATACCATATCCCATGAAATTAAATGGGTATCAAAAACATTAATTATATCTTAGAATATGGAAAATATAAAGGTTTCATAGTCATTTCATTAAAGAATTTCCTATAAAAATAAGTGGGTTTCAAAAGTATATAATTCATGGAAGAGAATCAGGTTTCATAAATAAAATTTAATCATAAATATAAACCATTCAAAGAAATAATAATTATAGTTTCCTTGGATGGAATCCCTATTAAATCATAACATATATCAAAGGATTTCATCTTATATAGAGAAGTATTTTGAAACATCACTTAGAGTATTTTATAAGGAAAACAACCTTCCTTTGAAAATCACTTTATGAGACATAAAAAAATTTAAAATAAATTTCTTTTAAAACTACATTGACAAATTATGTTGTAAGATTTAAAATCTTTTAAAAAAAATTTGAGAAAAATATCATTTCCAATTTGACAAAATTCTCGTTAAATCATAAAACATTTTGAAAACCATTTTCTTTGAAAATAACCTTGAAACTTATAAATTAAGAATCGAAACCCATTTTAAACACTTTTTTAAAACATAAACCTTTTTTAAAATCCTTTTAATTGAATAAAATCATAAAATATATTTTAAAAAAATTGAGAAAAGTTTTATAAAACATGGTTTTTTAATAAAAATGATTTCCTACTAAAGAGAGAAATAGGTAGGATTTTCTTAAAAATATTTTCATAATTACCTTAAATAAAAAAAGTAGAATAATGGTACTATTACATGAGGATATCATGAATAAATAGAGGATAATAAAATTCATCATATTTATTGAGATATGGATCATAATATTTTATCAATGTAAGCGTAATAATAAAAAATCATGATGAACGATGAGACTGTAGCAATAAACTCTTGCTAATTTGGTAATTTTGAATTATAATCCCCATGAAATAATAACATAAGATAAAGCATAAAATATCATTAAAATAATGATATTAATGTTAAAACATTTCAAATGGTATTATATATACATTTTAAAAGAATATTGGTGCATAACATAACATGTGTCTCAATGAAGGAAAATTGAGAAAAAATTACCATACATATTTGGTAACTTTTGAACCATAAACCCCATGAGTTATAGATGATAAAAAGAATATTTAAATTCCCATAAATTTAAGGATAATAATCATTTAATACATTAAATATTATTATATAAATCATTAAAAATTAATGATTGGTGAATATAACAAAACGTTGGTAGAAATAAAAGTGAGACTAGAAATACCCTTACTACTTGAGTAACATTTGAATCAGGGGATACATGAAATAATAATATCAATTGATAATTTTAATATCCTTAAATAAATTATATTCACTATATAACATGTTAAAGGGTTGTATATACCCTATATAAAAGTAATTAGGTTCATAATGATGAATAAGTCTATTGGAATGTAAATTGAGAGGAAACCCCTTACCTAAAGTTTTGACTTTCATTGTACATGTTCAAACCTCCTGTATAATAAATATAAGTTTATTATAAATATACCAAAGAAATATATTATAATCTATCATACAATATAATATTTAATTATGACTTTGTATTACCCATTTATTAACCATTCCATGTTAAGGTTACGCTTTTGGTAATAACTACATTTTTTCATACAGATTTTGACTTTTTATTCTTAGTCAAGTTATTAAGATCATGATTTAATTATTTATATAATTTAAACAATTATATAAATATAATATATATATTCATTATATATTTATATAATAATATATAAATTATATAAATATGAAATGAAATACATCGTTCAGGAAGATGGTAGGTCGTACGTATGCATGAATGTTGTTTCCATTTTCTTGTCGTATTTTTAAAGAAAGAAAAATAAATGATATATATAGATATATTATATTTATGGTATAACTATTATGTAATATATATAAAATATTTTTACTAAACTCATCCTTAACACTTTCCATGTATAGGGTGAATGAATCACATTACTCTGAGGAGGCGGTAGTCCACACATCCACAAATGAAGTTATCGTATTACCAGAAATTGGAATGAATGAAGGTATGTGTTATATAATAATCCCATAAGCATAAATAAATCATAAAATAATTTAAATAATATAAAAAATATAATTCCATCACCATTAACAACCATGATAGGTGGTAATTGAATAAATAATGATATCGTTTCGTGAGGCGGTAGCCCATAGTACACACGAACGATGATTGAATATCCCATTTTATGGAAGTGTGTGAAAGTGTAAGTCATAATATTAATATAATAACATATAAACATATTTATTATACTTATTATATTATATAAGATTGGAATAGGAAAAATTTAATATATTTGATAAATAAAAAAAAAAAATTCTCATTAAAGAACTTTACCTCTTCTTCCAGTAATTTCTTTTTATTTACACCAAAGGAATAACTTGGTTCGATTTATGCCAAAAACATGAGGCTTCTAGATTGATATTAGGGATATAGGGAGATCATTTTTTTTGGGTTTTGGATGAGCCAAAGTTCTTGAAAAGTTTGAATAAGTGAGAGGGTTGAGTTCCCTTTTATTGTGGATGAGGAGTGACATTCTTATAAATACAAAATGGTAGACATTATTTAGAAGTATCCCTTACATCATGTACCATAAATAATGGTCCATTTTCTATAAAATAGAGTATATGGTCAGAATATTGACATAAAATGGATTTTGGACATGTTTATTTTTCCCCTTAAGTTAAATATTAACCACTAAATAAACTCATTTTTACCTTAATCACTATAATAAATTTTAATTACTTTCACTAATATTTTTTGTCAAAAAAAATTGAAAATTACTATAAATCATAAATTATTATGAATACAAAAAATCAATACATTTTTTGAAATTATAAAAACATAATTTTCATAAATTAATTTAAAATTAATCACGTAGACGGGATGGAACAACAGGGTTTTAAAGTGAAAATGATCAAAAGTTAGAACTATTTTTATGTCCAATTTCAATCTAAAAATGATTATTATTACATAAATTATATTAATATATGTATTATTTATCTAAATATACTTTAAAAAAAATTTAAAATATAATTTAACCATATAACTAAATTAAATGAAAATGTAGTTTTCAATTAAAATTCAATGTTTTTCACTATTCATCAAAAAATTAAACTTCTTAGATAAATAAAAAAAATAACCCAATGTAAATTTTTATATTCCTATTTTAAAAATAAAGTTTATTTTTTCTAATAAAGATTATAAAATTTTCAAAAATTAGTTTTAAAATAATTCTTTCATTAAAAGGTGGTAAAATTGCATTTTAGAATAATACAGCTTCTATACCTAAAAGTTGATTTTGTGGTTATTTTGTGCATATAAAACTCATTGGAAAAATATAAAAACATTTAGTTGAAATTATAATATATAAATTTCATTATTATCTCTCACTAATAGTGATTAATCTAATTTATGAAGATAAAACTCCTTTGTGGGCATAAAGTTAGTTTTTTTATAAAAACACATCCTTTATATTCAATTGGGATTTAATTTCATTTCTAATTAATTGATAATAGAAGAAAAAATTTCATAAACAAGTGAAAAATATATTTTCATAAATTAGTTAATATTATTCACATCATACATTCTAATGGCTATGTAATAACTATCATAATATTTTAATAGTAATATTAATAGTATATTGTAGTTTGGTAAAATTCGATCTTGCATGTAACACAAGATATCAAGGAACTCATCATTGTGTGTAACAAAAGACAAAAATAGTGTTTCATATACCATAAGCTTAACTTGGTTTTTTGTATAAATAAATCATATTGTGGTATATCATGCAATGAAATCCATCTAAAAAAATTAGTTTATTTAAAAAGATTCACAAACAATATCAGTGTGTTACAATGTAAAAATCTTATGGGATGATCCAAGGGAGCATAAAGGGTATAGTTTGGATTTTTGTAACCAATATTTATGTTATTTATTTATTTTATATTTTCATTCTTTAATATTAATCCTTCGTTTTCCTTGTTTAATTCTAAGGCCAAACACTTCATGTGCTAATCTGGTCCTTTACATAGGAGTGATCATAAAAACGATCCTCCAAGTTTATAGGTGATTAAAATTAGGTTTGTGTTTGTGTTGATCTAAAAATTGATTAATGTTGTCAGATCTCTTTGAATGAATCAATCTTGAGTATAAGAAATTGATATCATTAAAAATTAAATTCATCTAATCGACCCTTAGTAACACCTTGTATCAACCCATTCCCATTAACTAATTTATCTTAAGTCTTTTATTGTATTATTAATCTAATAAAATAAAACACAAATTAGACACTTTGTAGATGAAATTCACCACATAGAATATACATTTCTGTAGGTTTCTTATTAATTATATGAGTATTTAATAACTAAAGCTACACTACAAGAGACCACTTCAACCCTAAACATGGTTATTTGGGGTGAGGCAAATCATTGTTGATTTTTTAATTATGGATAGTTATATCTAGCCCATTATATATGGTATCAAATAAAATATATAAAGTAAGTGTATATGAGAAATGGATTTGAGAGTGTGGTTCAGTCGTGTTTCAATTAGAATCAAATGAATGTTTTAGATAACTTTAGAGATTAGGATATTTGTTATGGATAATTCAATGGTTTATAAGTTAGGTTTTATCATAATTTATATGGTATATTTAACCCTTTGGCATTGAATATGATTTACATTTAATGTAATAATTTACTTTTTATTTTGGAATTTGGATAAGATAACATTATTAAAGACCCTAGGAATAAGTCTAAGTGATAATTCTAAGTATAAGATAACAAACCAGAGTTTTGATAAAGTAGAGACCATGTAGTTACATAAGATTTTAAATAACAATTTGGATACTACAAATAGATGTAGTATTTGAAACAGATGTAACTTGGGATAATAATCCCTAAAAGGGGAGATTAGTTATTCACTCAATGATCACCTAGTGCACAACAAAGATGACAAATTGTACACCAGGTTTATTAATCCTGGGGGATATGGTATTGTTTGTAAGAATTTTCACTAATGAACAATTATGAGGTATTTTAGAATGATACTAAATATTTGGGTTAGAGAACCTAATAGAAAATGACCATGGATAACCAAGTATTAAACAAAGAGGGTTATCTATTTAGCAGAAAGTATTATTTGTTTCAAAAATGTGTCATAAAGGAAGACATATTTAGATTGATTTTTTGATATTAATATTTTGGATTTTATTATAACCCTTTTAGTTTTAGTATTTTTTTGAAATGGGATCATGAAAATGAAGCTGATAAAGGCATTCCCCTAGAAACAACAATGTGTTATAACTGATTAAGGGACCATACATAAATGGTTGAGAACCTTATTATATAATGATTATGATGGAAAATATGAGCTTCCCGGGCTTAGAAAAGTTAGTGAGAATTATATTTTAATAGAAATTAAATCATGAAACTCTTATCTATTCTGATTATTGAGTGATATTTATCAATGACATTCTAGTATTTCCAAAACATTGGGAGAATTATATGAAACATCTAATGATTATTATTTGTTTATTTTGAATTAATGGTATGTAATGATATATTAAATTTTATTAAAAACCTTTCAATGTGATTTTATGATATGGATATATTTTTTAGTAAAACTATTAGAGAACACACGTTTTATGTATAGATAAATCGTATGTTTAAAATACACTTGATATTGAGATAATAAAGGGTGGTTAAATTTTGAAGAAGTGAGATATAAAATATTTGTAACCTTGGTATTGATAATTGAATCATAAAATATTTTAGTTATTTTTATCTATGTTGTTGGATTATGATATATAATGATTATTTTGTGACTTTATGAACTAGGTATTACTATATTCTTGGGATAAATATAGACTTAATTCTTGGAAGAATATACGATCTCGTTGTAGTTTAATTTCTTAGAGTTTCAAATGATTTTCAAAAATTTATGTTATAAAAATATATTATAATAGTTTATTTATACTCATTAATATAATTGTTTGAATGGATAAAGTTTTGTTAAGAATGATAAATCAACTTATATTGTCTAAGAGTACATGGTAGACTTCATATTAATGGTTACTCCCCAAATGATGAATATGATAAGAATAACATCACCTACGTTTTTAAATGAGTAATAATTAAAATTATGATGATATAATTTCTTTAGTGGTGAGGGGTTACGTAACGTCCTGAGATCTTAATATATGATAACCTTTAAATAAGTTATTTTTTTGATAAATTACTCGACATAAAATACCAAAATAAAATGAAACCATAGAATTTTTAAACCATTAAATCCTAGCTATTGAATTATAATGAATGAATAAGAGTGATATCTTTATCAAATATTTATTAAAACTAATTAATTTTTACTTTTAATATAAATTAAATTCAATTGGTATATCTAAAAAAGACTAATACAATTATTTTATTCACAAATATGTATTTTTTTATAAACATTGTCTCTCTATGCAATATGAATTTATATTTCAAGAAACTTGTGATTATTGATGATAAAATATATTTTATATGATTAATGGGTTAATAGTAATTTAATTAGTAAATGATAAGAAATATGAATTAGAATGGATAGTTTTCTTAAGATGTTATATTCCTATAAAAATAGTTTTCCATTATATCTAACCATTTTTATTTAAAATTTAGAATTTTCATTTTAAAAAATGAAGATTATTTTTGGATCCATCATAGTAAAATTTTATTAATATGAATATTAGGTATTTTTCTAAAAAGAATGATTTTTAGGTGAAAATGTTGTTTTTACAAATAACATGATTTTTATTACATTTTTATTATATAAGTATGAATTTTAAATTCCCAAAACATTTTTATAGAACCAAATATGTATTTTTTATGTTAATTCATAATTTTATTTTTTTTCTTGATTTATAAACCCATATTTTATATTTTGGAACATAAGTAATATTTTTTCAAAAATGTGGTTAATACATTATACATTTTTATTTTAAAATTAATTTTTATCGCTTTTAGAAATTGAATAAAATAAAATTGAATAAATATTTATAATTATTAGTTATAAATTTTGTAAATATTAAAGTATTATTTTTATTCGTAGAAAATAAATTACGTAGGATATAGATTAATTTCCACAATAAAAGTAAAATGGTTGTTTTCAAAGAATTAATTTTTATCTATATACATTAGTAAAATATAATTTATGATATGAATATAATATGATTTATAAAAATATAAAAAATATATAAAAACTCAATAAGTTAACAATTAATATTAAATAATAATAAAAACAATTAATATAATAAAATTCATTTCTCTATAAAAATAATTTTCCTATATATTTTGTTTTAATTTAAAAGTTATTTTTATGAAATTTTGAAATTGAATTAGGTTTAATGGATCAAAAAATCAGATTCATCATGTTAAAAATTTCTATGAAGGCTCATTTTATACTTTTATTACTAAAGTTATTTTCATGGTTAATTTTTAATCATGATTATTAAGGTTAAAATGGGTAAAATGAGGTATATTGATATTTAATAATTAAAAAGTCACGTAAATATTATATAAATAATTTATATTTATTAAATTCATACCCACATATCTCACCTAATATTTCTCCATCTAACTCACCTAAATCTCAAGAAATTAAATTTTCAACCCTTACTTAACATTATTTTCCAACAATTTTTCCCTCTTTTCTCCTATAAAATGAGCTCACTTCCTCACAGTTCAAGACATAAATATATTTATAATTTCACTTTAAAATCTACGAAATTTACTTCTGATATATCCCCTCAAAAATTTTGGAAGACCCTAGCCTTAACAAGGATACTTACTTTCTTTATTTCCAATGGATAATGCAAGATAAGATCCAATTTCTGAAAGTAAGTATTGCTTATGGTATTGTTTTTATTCATTATCCTTCCCATCCATCCTACTCCAAACCTATTCTAACCATATCTGTATAATTACATTAGTAAAAATAATATAGTTAAATGTTATTATATTTATGGTATAACCATTATCTTTTCTCATCCCATTCAATAAAAAAATGAAAACGTTGTTCAAATGTGTTTCTGGACTATTATCTATATGAATGAAACATTTCATTTTTCATCAATGACTTTAAATGATGCTTCTATAAATTAAACTACTGAATAGATATGTTATTTTTGTTATTATTTATATTCTAAAAATTTAAATTATGAATTATATAATTAGTATTATAAATAGGTTATCATTGATACATTAACCATCTTATACAAGAATACTGTGAAGATAATATTTTTTCATACTATATAATATTTTTATATCGATTAATTTTTTTTATAACTATTTGAAAATTTTATATATTACGCTAATAAACAATAAATAAGAACTTTATGGTTCTGCTATAATGATATTACCTATAAACCATCTCATAATCATCTATTAATCATTTCAGGTTAATGTTTGGGTATATTTCACCACCTACTTGAACAATACTATGAATTTATATAATGAATGACTATGAGAAAATATTTACTAGTATAATATTTTATAAATGTGTAATTTTTTTCTGGTAAGGTTTTATCAACATTTAACTCATCTATTAAGAAATCACCCGTTGTTCATTAAGAATAACCAAAACATGCTCACCACCAATTTTAACCTCATGGTTCTTAACCAAAGATACCATGAAATGAGATTATATATTTATAAACTATCTTGTAGCATCTAATATAGTTGCTCAAATTTTATTAACCTGGTTCAAAGATATAAAGATTAATTACACCCATTACTGAATATAAGTAAAAAACTAACTAATATTCATATGTATATAATGATTATAAATAGAGATCATAAATCGTCATGATTTTGACTAAGGTTCTTGGGTATGTATTTAGTGGACTATATTTAATTATTCAAGAAATTTGGTTCAAATTGATAATAAATCATATCTGATGTCAGGGTTCTCTTCTCAAAATCCTCTCTTTGAGACATTTTTTTATTATACACCAAATTTCATTTATGTGCTGTTTATGCTACCTATTTGTGATATCATATAAATAATTATCTTTTGATAATTTTATTTAATTTTTAATTATAATCTTACTCTTTTAACGGGGTTTGATTAAAATGTTACTCATGACGTAATGTCTTTCTTAGTCTCAATTTTGATTCATTGAGACGTGTTATATCTTATGCACCATGTTCTCTTTGTATGGTGTTATATTAATTTAATATCCCATAAATTGTATATTAATTAGTGATTTTATTAATATTTTCATGACTTATTAAATAATTTCTTTACTTATTTTAAATTAAATGTGCATAATTTGTGTGAAATATTAATTTTTTAATACAAAGTATAATTTTTGAGAATTTTTAGAAGTAGTCCAATGAGTCAGTTTAATATTTTATTTATAACTCTCACACTACAGATTACAATTGTGTGGTTCTTGTTTTTTAGGATTCCTTATTCAATTTCTCACATATCATTAGAAAAAATCATGGGCCAATTCTTCCATTTGAGGGCTCATATGGTCAAAACAAGAAGACCCAATGAATTGGTGATGAAACTGGACCATCAATAATTATTGAGTTATTGGTCTAAATCTATAATCCCAAATTTTATGAAACTACACCATATGTTCTATATTATCCAAATGAATCATGGATAAAAATGTGAAGGTTTAACTACAAGAAAAAGGTCCCAACTAATTCCTTTAGGTCCAGCCCACCATTCTGTATGGGAATTACAATCTAGACACTATTCATAACATATATCATGATGTAATAATCACATATAGCTGATATTTTGTATTGTGAAATTGGAGATATAGTTGGTCGACTTTGTTGAATAAATCATTCCGCTTTCAAGGTGCATTCCTATTAAAAAACCCTTTCAGATTTTGGACTTCAAAAATACTGGATTGAAATGAAAAGATTAAATTTTTTTAATCAACCAGCCATAACATTGGCTACATAGGTACAAATTCCTCCAAATTTTGAGAGAGTTCAGCCAAAATTATTATCTACATCTTTGAATAAGTAGATATATCAATATTCAGCTTTCTGGATGTCCAAATCTTCGAGCCAAGTGGAAGGAAAGATTGGGAATGCAAACAGTCCACTTCTTTGGGCTATAAATACATCCCCCTCCTCTCCTTCAAATGGGTTGTCATTTAAAAAGAGAGAAGAACATATTGGCATGACCAACGCCTTTCCAAAGTCTTGGGAAGACCTTCCATACTTAAGTTTTTACTTGAGATACCCTTCCTCCTCTCTTTGTTTCCTTTCACTTTTGTGTTGTTTTTCATTTGTAATCTTGTAAGTTTGTGTTTTGTAATTATGTTTTAATGCAAGTTTCTTCTTAAATATATCTTATTCTCATCCAACTTCTGTAGTTTAATAATAATTTTCATAAAATATTTTAAATACAGTTGAATCCCTCTCCCTTATTTTTCTTCCTCATTCAATCGAAAGTCTGTTTTTTTAATTCTCATAGTTGTTCGTGTTTGTGTGTTCGACGTACCACTATTTTCTTATCCCTTTCTTTTTCTTCTCTTGTTAATTAATCATAATAAATATATAAAACATATTAATATTAATATCAATGGATGGGTAAATATATTATTGGGGTGAGTCAAAATTTAGGGATGTTAAGTGATTGAGAGTATTTGCTCGATGAGTATTCTTTAATTTAACATTGTGTATGTTGGACTTTACATGTCATGGATTAATGACTTGTTTTGATTAACGCGTGGTTTCCATGGATTATTGGAACCATAAATACACTACCATCAACACTATCTGATTGGGATTATAACCCTAAGTTGAGTTAAGTCTTGGATTACAGCCTTAAAACATAGTAATTTGAATCAACATTATCTTGTGAATTGGGTGTTAAATTAACTTGAATATAAAGAAAATCTTCATTATATGACAAGCTTAACTCCCTAAAAATTAACTCACCCCAATATTTATCAAATTTTTAAATCAAACACCAATCATTAATCACTTTATTTAAGCTCTTCAAACAAACCTCCCAATCACAATACAATGAACTAAAAACAAATGATTATTACAAAGTATCATCACCGAGGATTCAACCCGAGTGTTGCTATACACATTAGCAGAGCACCGGAACATTGACTGATCTATAGGCAAAAATTGGCCATGACTTTCAATTAGTTCCTCATAATTCATGGGATTAACTAATAAAGATAAATTACATTTCCTCAAATGTGTTTTGACTCAAGTGTTACCCCAGTTATATGAGTTTTTGGTAAATCAATTTTTGTTCATTGAGTAATGATCATTCAAATGAACTTATTTAAAATAATTAGGGTACGTTTGATTTTATTATATGGGATTATCTCATTGTGTTCATGTTTTCCACATAAACCCCTTTTCATAATTTTTCTTTCTTCACATAGTATGTTTCTCATAAGGTATATTGATAACTCAAATGTCCTTTCATTGAGTTATAATTTAACATCTTCAGATTTTCTTATCCATGCTTGTGTAATCCCTCACTAATATTTTTTATATGGTATTTTATTATCCTATTTGGTAAAATGAAGTTTTATTAAAAAATAATTTTTTGTAATTCATCTTATAATGTGAGATTTAATTAATGTCATTTTGAAAATAATAAAAATGGGTTTTCATTTAACTTTCACATGTTTTGTCTTCTCCTCATTTTCCAAGATAAAATTTCTTTCTTTATAATGATCCATTATAGGTGGTTATTTTTAATGTTAAAGGATTAAATAGTATTTTACATTACCCTTTCAAAATTTAACTTTGAAAGTGACATGTAAATTTGTGTTTTACATCAATGTTAAAAATATTTTTATAAAGATCTTTTAAGTTTTCTCTTCCATTTACCAAATTATTTTCAATAGGATTATCCCTAATGGGGTTTATGTTCAATGATTTATCCTATAATTTATATATTTATATTATGGGGTATTGAACTCATGGTATTAATCCATTAGATTCATTTTCCCTTGTTTTCTGATACTGATCAAAGCATTACTTTTTAATGGCTGTTTATCACTTATTCCAACACCCTTATATGTTTTCATTATTTCACTAGGGTTATGATCTTTTAAAATGATTCACCTTATTTCTATGGGTAGATTATGATCATGTCCTTCCAATATTGAATTAGTTATATACTCATTACTCTATATATTGTAAACATTACATTTTACATATTTCAGATTAAACTATGTTCACCAATAAATAATGTTATTCCATTAACATGGGGAAATGTATTGTCATTTCATATTTTTTTATTCAAATATGGATGATTACTGGATAGTTAACTATGTATTATTTGACCATCCACCATCTGTCTCTATATGGTTTATGGTAATTTTGTCCCATTTATAGGTATGGGGAATAACATTGAAATTATTGATGATTGTTAAATTATAACACATGTTAATTATGTATTGACATTACATAACTTTCATTATATGAATATCTATGTTTTTTTGTAATAGTTTCCATAATGAATTGTAATAAAAGTCTTGTTGACTCTTATGGTGATTTTAATGGACTTAATAATGTGATGGGTGGGGACCAACATTATATATCCCCTAGATTCATCGACATGTCTCATGAGACAAATTTGAGTTATATTTTGGTGTATTACTCTCCCCACAACAATATAGTTTCATGGAACAAGGCCTTTAAAAAAATTTATAGTAAAAATTATGTATTCGATCAGTATGAAATTAATATTATTTTATCAATGTTTTCATTTATTATCATATATATAACATTCTCCCTATTTCATGTTGATTATTATTGTGACTCAGGATTCTCATATATAGACATTATGTATTTTTAGAATAATATTTAATATATTACATAAACACACACCTGCGGACCATAATAGTTTAGTGTCATTGGGGACTAGGTACGTAATCTTAAATTTTGGATAAATATATTCAACATTTATAATAAATATATACCCTTTTATTACTCCTCACAAACATTACCTACCTAAAACCTTTATTCATAACATGAGGAATGCAAAAAAAAAGAAAGGGTGAGATTAGATGCTCAGTAAGAGTAAATGATCATGTTGTCTTTGACTATGTGACAAATTAACTATTTATAAACCCTGTTTTAAACTTGTATAGTTTATGTGTAGGGTGTCAAAACTAAGAGAAGAGAGATTAAAATATCAGACTCATAAAATTATAATAAAACGAACATGTAAATATGAAAACCATTTAGACATTTAAGAATTAGTATAATAACAAGAATTAGGAGTTACAATTTTGGAAAAAACAAGAATAAGATACGGTATTCAATAGTATGATGACATGGTTCTTGATTGATTGGTTGAATAAATATTACTTACTCATGCACAAAAAATTTTCAAGACTAGTTAAATTTAATAGGAAATAATTCAAGTCTGAAATTCAACCCATGAATAAATTACTTGTGCATTTCTCAGTTAGAATTAGTTAATTTGGTAAAGGATTAATAGATTTCAAGAAGACAAACTTTCAATTAATTTTTTACATGAATCATGCAAGAAAATTCTTGTCATTAAATTTCTATTTAATCAAACTAATTGAATGAATCAATTCAAAAATAATTTTCATTAATTTTTGAAATAAATGAACTTAAAATGTATTAAGAAATTTATTTAAGGAGTAGTGATCCATGAAGAAATATCCATGCATGAGAAGTTAATGTATTACCATTTCAATCTCATTCCAAAAGAAGATAATACAGAAAAAAATCAGTTTTTAAAAATCAGAATGCATCATTAAAAGAATGAAATAATAAAATAAAGAAGAAAAGAAGCTTCTTTGATGAGGAATCTTCTCCTTCTTCGATGGCCTGATTCTTTCCTTTCATATCTCATTCTCAATTTCCAAAAATGTGAGTTGAATGAATGATAGAGTCCCCAAATTTTTTTGTTAATTCCACATTTTATTTTCTTGTACAAGGATCCATCTTAATTTTCTATGTTAATGTGTCTGTCATCACTAGAAAAGTAATTTTACTTTTCTCTTTTGTCACCACCATGTCACTAAAAAATTCATGTGAATGATTTTCATCATGGAAATTAATGAAAAAATTGTCAAAACATCACCTGTATGGTGTCACCAAATTTTCATTGACCTCCATACAATTCAATTTTTTATCATGGAATTTTATTTAACAAATCAGAAGACTATTTCTTCAATATTCAATCTGCTCTTCAAAACATACAAAAAATAAACAAATAAAAATTTGAAATTACGTATTTAATTTTGGTATGTTATCATCTTATTCAATAAACCCAAACCCAACCAGTGTCATCTTGGACTCTTCGGAACAACTCTACATTATCTTGGCCATAAAAATTTCTCAATCAAATCATTAAACACAATGTGTGCACCCCTCTGCATCCTTTCATCCATATCAAAGAGAAGACCCAATGTTCCATAATCATATTATCCAATAAAATAGATAAATAAAAATAAAATTAGAAAACATGATAAGTAGGACAATAGTCTACTCAACATCATAATAATATACTCTGGTCTTGCTAGGATCAGTGCAACATTCATCTTCTCTGAATCCCAACATTGTTGGCCTCAGGTGTTCATCCTGTTCATCAAAAGTGAGCTTTTCTTGGATTGAGAACACACATAAGTCTAAACTCTGTTGAAAATATGACATAATCATGGCTGATCAAAACCCCTCCTTCGACTATGATGCTTATGTTGACTTAGAATCACCTTCGGCGGTGTAACATCCTGGATTTGGGTGCCACCCAAAGGTACCCCGAACTCAGTTGGTCACATAACTTCAAGAATATTTCCCCAAATTCTAGAGGATTCCAACTAGAAGTGAGGGCCCAGGTGTGATAATGGGGAAAATATGCCCTCATTTTCATAGTATACATAGTAGAAAACAAACATTAAATAATAGTGGAAGCAGTAATACAATACAACAGAAGTAAACAATGAAAGACTGATAGTAATAAAACAACAGGAGAATATATATATATACATATATATATATATATATATATATATATATAAATTATGCATGTCACATGTGTCTAGGAATTTAGCCAAACAAGTCACAATTATGTAAATACAATATAGATGTCAATGTATCGAAAATAAAGCAAACTCCAACAGCATCGCAAGCCTCATCTTGGTCCCATAATCTCGAGATTCAATAGAAATCAAGTACCCGATGAAGAAGGGTGCTTTCCCTTATCTATACGTGTAATAATATAATCTAGTTGGATCTAAAAGCATGACCTAAACAGGGTGTGAGATGAATCCCAGTAGTCAACCACCAAAAGATCTATACATAATTTTCAGTGAATATATTTATATATATAATAGGTAATATGCAAGTATGAAGCAATAAACTATTAAATACTCAAAAGTAAACAATCCTGTAGTTTTCAATTACATTCAATTAACAATTATTATTCATTCTTTGAATCATGTAATGTTACGACCAGTCCCTCAGGGCCCGTGTCATGACTACCCCAAGCCCGCCTTCCATTGGTCAGGGGATGGCGACTAGCACCGAAAGGTGTATTCCCTGAAAATAGTAAGTCATTGCCTTTAAAACCTATAATCTCACAAAACTAAGAACAAAGTAGGATACAATCTCAAAGTACGACTATATAGTAAACAAGGTGTGTACTGAAAGTAAAATGGGCCAGAATACAAGCTCAAATTTAAAGTACAAGTAAACTGAAAAGTACAAGTAAAACTGAAAATAGATCATGTGAACACCTACCAAAGATACTACCTAAAGGGTTAGTACAACTCTCGAATGGTCATCTCTGCGGTACGCCTCATCTAAAGTCCACCTTCGAGCTACCTCTAGTCTTAGTACCCTCGTCCTCGGTCAGTGTTGTCCATCGTCTGCACCAAACACAAAAAGGTGATGGCGTAGCCCATGCAGGGGTGAGTATAACGATACTCACTAGGGACCCCCAGACCCCATAGGTCTCCTAGAGTTCCACAAAGGAAATATCACAAAGCAAGAGCCCAACTCTACTTAGGTATGTGCCCATACATATACCAAAGTTAACAAGCTATACTCATACCATTCTTGTGGGAAGTATACCACGTAGGTAACAACATGAAGGTGAAGTATCACATAGCATAACCTCAATCACAAGCACAATGTAAAGACATCTCACACCAGGATTTATTCTAGGGGTAGTAACAAGTAACATCACTAGTCACTTTGTCGAACACATCGGCTGTTGGAGAACTCCTCCTCTATTGAGTACATTGGGCATGCCGCGTCACAAAGAGGCACTTCCAATAATCATGGACCACTGAGGTACTCCTCCTGTCGAGTACAGTGGGTCTGCTGTATCACACAGAGGCGCTCCCCACCATGGGTATGCGGCGTCACATTGAGGCGCTCCCCACCATTGGTCTGCCGCATCACACAGAGGTGCTCCCACTTGTTACCTGCTAAGGTACTTTTCCGGTCAAGTACTGTGGGAATTCTGCATCACACAGAGGCGCTCCCAACCATGGGTCTTCCGCGTCACACAGAGGCGCTCCCCACTGGGCATGTTGAGTCACTCCGAGTCGTGATGGTTAGCAGTCGTCAGATCTCATCCAGTCGTAGGGTTCTGTATGTATCAAGCTTGGAAGAACCTCTCCCTAATCCATCAGTCATACCTCAACTACCCCTAAGTCCCATGAAGAAGTATTCTAAAAGTCCATTACGCCTTAAGGGACCCAATGCAACAGACGACACGTCAATCTGACGCCCGATCTATACGTTATTAGCGTTTCCGCTCCGAGGGCCCGGTTGGATTCGTTTTTCCGATCCAACCTAGATATACTCCAACCATATCCAAAACTCATGTTTAGTATACCAAAAGTACCATATCGATCCAAGGATTCTGTTGTTGTAGACGGTTCGTCAAACGGACGCCCGGTTCACAAGTTTTGGCCACGAAGGCTTAACTGGGTCCAGATGGGCTCGGGTCTGGTCCTACCCATTCAGACCGACCCAGCATGACCCAAACTAATTTGGGTCAACCCGGCCCGATTCTATTTCGGCTCAGATAGCCTAGGCCTTGGTAGGCCCGGCCCGTGGGGCCATGGTCCAACCCAACCCATGAAGGGGACGACCCTGCCCATCCTGCTGGCACAGCCTGTCTGGTGACTTGGCCCACTGCAGTGCATCCCGCTGGGCGTGACCCACTGCGGTGCGGCCCGCATAGTTTGCGGTCTACCCAGGTGGGGTCCGCCGTGACCGACACCTGGGAGGAGGTTCCCCCAGTCTTCCCAAACAGTTCATGGACCGTTCGACTGCTTGAACATGGGACCCATTTGGGGGTCCCACCCAGTGTGGTGCGGCTAGCCGGAAGGCCAACTAGTCTTCCTCCCAGCAGCTTTGTCACACGCCGCGACTCCCTCGCAGCCGGCCGGATGTCGGCCGCTTTTGGCCTCCACCACGGTTGAGTGGTCACGACCTCTTTCTCCCTCAGCGGTGCAGACGCACGCCGCCACTCCACCACACGACCGGCTAGATGTCGGCCGCTACCCTACTTTGCTGCGGCCGATGGTCCACAACCTCTTGCTCAACCGATGGCATGGACGTGCGCCGCCCCACCTTCCTCGCAGCCGACCAAGTGTCGGCCGCTGATTTCTTCCGTGAGCCATTGCAGCTTCGTTCCAAGCCCGAAAAATTAAACGATCGCAAATTTGTGATCCTTGTGTTGAGGGATCCATGTCCATATATCGCACTCATCAAAACTCTGTGTTTCCAGTTTCAATAAAATATTTGTCCGCCTCCTTCCGCGATCCATTGTGGCTTCGTTCTAAGCCCGACAAATTAAACGATCTCATATTCATGATCCTTGTTTCAAGGTATCCACGTCCATATATCGTGCTCAGCAAAACTATGTGTTTTGAGCATCAATAAATATTAGGTGTGGAAGAACGCACGAAGAACGCACAAAAAATAAAAAGAAAGAGGACCAAGTTTTATGTGCGGGATGTTGGCCAGGGTCGTTCAGCCATTGTAATCGTGAATTTAGGATATGAAGAAACAATAAAGTAAATTCAAACATAAATAAAACCCCTACTTCAGGTTCATTAGAGAGTGTCTGTGTTTTAGGAAGTATCGGCGTTTGTCATCCCCGAAATAAGCCTCCAATGGCACAGCTCGATCGCCATTCTTCAGCTCATGGTTTGGGGCCACTCATCACTGCTTGATGGAACCAGCTCCATCTTCTATGTGTTTGGCTTCACGGAACTTTACTAGAGCTTTGTCGCTTGGTGAGGCCATGCCAATTCCTCCCCCATGCTCTATATAAATTGGAGAGGGGCAGGATAAGTAACGATCGTGGAATTTTTGAAACTTCATTTAATAGGAACCTTCTTAAATTCCAATGACGCTGTTACATAGTATTTGAAAGTTCAATCCATTTAATGGCTTGACTCGCCACTGGTCCCACACTAACGCTTGTCCGTTAGTGAAAAGAAAATAAAATAGTGAGATTATTTTATTTCATTTCTTTTTAAAAGTCACAAAAAATAACTTATTATTCAGACATACTACAGTCAAAGTGAAGTCTCCCTTAAGCGACTCTCGGCCCTATAGATTCAACAGTGTCCTCATATTTTTAGTCCGAGCACCAGTTCAAAAGTTATAAAATTCCACTCACGCATTTACTGAATGTACCTGAAAAAAATAGTTCGGAAAATTATTAACAGTCACCCTCGACACACACCGGTCACGGCTAGGCTCTACCTAAGTGAAAAACTTCCCAAAGAACCCAACGGTACTCTCAGATTTCCAATCCGAGTTACCGTTTAATAGTTATGGATTTTACAATAAAAAAATTGTCACTTAATTATTTTATTTATGGCCAAAAACTAACTTTCACTGGTGGCCCACACCGACCAATGATAGTATCCACCTAAAGAAAGATTACCCTCATGAGTTTAGTGATGGTATTGGATTTTTAATCCGAGTTACCGTTAGTGAGTTATACGTATTTGAAAAATAAAATAACTTTATTTAATTATTTTATTTATGGTTATGCCATTTTTGGGTTTTCTCATAGGAGGCCCACGCTGAATAAACTTAAGTCACATCTAGGCTAAACATGGCATCCAGAGTGCAACGATGCCCTCTGAATTTTGATTCGGGCAACCATTTAAGAGTTATTCCATTTTTTCAATAAAACTACTTAGGCGTGTTATTTAATGTTTAACAAAACTTCGATGGTTCATTCATTACACTCCGGGCCTCAGAATCGCGTGACGTAAGATTTTGAAGTTTTGAAATAATTCTATATAATTAAAACAAATTACAGAATTTCTGGGACATTACATGTAACCCTAGGACCTAACCTAAGCTATGTATCCTCTATGTAAGGTTACCAAAATAGATGTCTCCTAAGACCATCTAAACAATTGAGTAATCCTGAATCCAAGCTTGTGCTTTGTCTTGTCAAATGCACCACAATCATTCAAATTTTCATAAATGACCCATTGGAAAAAAAATTAAGTTTAACCCCTATGGTCCAACATAACATCAATTAATTAGATAATGACCCTCTAATAAGCTCTCATGATCAATCCCCTTTGTACTAACATAGTATCAATCAATTAAATAATGACCCTATGGGAAATATCTCATGGTCCAACCCCTTTGGTCAAGGATTCATTTAAACGAATATAAACAACCATATGGGAAACTCTCATGGTATAACCCCTTTGGGAATCTATCATAGTCCAATCCCATTGGTCAACATTCACAATGCATATCACAGTCATTTCATATAATTAGTAACTTCATCATAATAAAAAAAGGCATGGAAGAAATGGTAATCCTACCAGGAATTCTGGACCAAAATACCAAAAACAATCAATCAAGGGGAGGAACACCCATGGGGAGTCCCAATAATAAGGTATCTAACCTTATTCATTAGCAATATCCCTTTATCAATCAATCAAACCATAACAGGTAATAAACAGGGTTAAATTCCAAATCAAACAATACCCCAAATGTGGGTATGCAGAAATTTTAGTATATATGATCCAAGAAAAACAAAAAAAAGGCACAAACCACCAACCTTGTTGTCGTATGATCGATATACTTGTATTTCGTAACTTGAATCTTCCTAGATCAGAGTAGATCTACAAAATTGTGAAAAACACCCAACCTTGAGTAGCTCAAAATAGAGGATGAATCCGGAAGAGAGGATCTAAGGGTTTTGAGAACGCACCTCTGGGATTCCAACACACTTGACGATGTCTCAATCGGAGTTCAGATGGAAAATCGGGAGGGGTTCGGAGTTCTTCAGTCATTTCATCACGCTTCTGTACGAACCACAGGAAGAATAAGGTATTTCTATATATGAGATACAACCCCATTATGGTATATCAAATAAAAAAATAACATGACATGTTCATTAAAACTACATGTCGTATATTAGCCTCAATCATCCCCCAACTTAAGGGGTATTTCTGGTCACCACACGGTCATGTACTCGGTCATTACACAGTCAAAAAACAGCTATGTGTGGCTACTGGGTACACGGAATGTACTTAGAAGTACATGGAGTGTACTAAAAAAACCCCAATTCTTCCTTTTTCCTAAAAAACAACCCAAAATCAAGATCCATACCTAAAAAGAATATTCAGGTTCTTACAAACTTCTCCCCTTAAATAAATTTTTCACTAAATTTCCCTTCCAATGGCGGTGAAGAAGAATTTGTGAACAACTCCAGCCACTGTGATCGCATATCGTCCTTCCTCTCCCAAGTCTCATCCTGCACTCACATATGCTGCCATTGCACCCGTTCAAGAGGAATGGACTGGACACGGAGAACCTCTATGTTGTAATCTACAATCTGAATAGGGTTATCCTCAAAAGATGCATCCACCTACAAATCAACCTGCTCTGGTTGAATAATATGAGATGGGTCTGAAAAGTAATGTTGTACCTGAGAAACATGAATGACATCGTGCATATCTTAGTATCTCTAAGGCAACTAAAACTGATAGGAAACTAGCCTGACTCTTTCCGAAACCTCAAATATCCCAACGTATCTCAGTAAAATCATCATGTGTATCCTAATCCTCATGTGTACCAACCTCAGTGTGACACGTAAGAAAACCTAGTCTCTAACCTCGAACTCTAGAGTTCATCTCTATCGATCAACATAATGTTTCTAGAAATACTGGGCATCCTCCTCTGAATCAACTCCACCTGCTCAGTGGTCTCCTAGACAAGATGAGGTCCCAAAATAGATTCCACTCCTACCTTCAGCCAACATAGGGGTGATCAGCATGGTCTACCGTACAAGTCCCCATAAGGTACCATATGATTCATTTCCTAAAAACTACTGTTGTAGTAAAAATCCACCAGGGGTATGTGTCTCTCCCAAGAGCCCCTGAAATCCAGGACGCATACTTGAAGCATGTCCTCCAAAACCTGAATCATGCACTCAGGCTGACCATCTTTCTAGGGATGGTGAGTTGTACTTAGAAGTACATGTGTACCTAAAGCCCTCTGTAGTCCCTTACAGACATGAGAAGTAAACCAGGAATCCCTATCAGAAATGATAGAGTGCAGAACCCCATGAAAACATACTGTCTCTCATATGTACACTTTTCCATGCAAATCAACACTGAAGGTTTCATTGATTGGAATGAAACATGTATCCATCATGTGTTGGTCGATAACAACCCACACCACATCATTACCTCACAGTGATCTTGGTAAACCTATCATGAAATCCATCACAACGCCATTCCACTTCCACTCGGGAATGGGTAGCTGTTATAAGAGCCCCGTCAGTCACTGATGTTATGCCTTCACCTGCAGATAGGTGAAGCATCTCATAACAAAACCATCTATATACAAATTCATACCTGGACACCAATAATGGAGATGTAAGTCTCGATACATCTTGGTGACACAAATATGAACTGACCATAATGAGGAACATAAATTCTATAACAACTCCTCATGTATGTCTTATAACACTCATATGCACCCATGAAAATTCAAAAACTCATCCTTGCCTATGGTCCACCCAAGAGTAGGGTCCTCTCCTGACACAATATCTTGTAGGACCAGGCCTTTGAAATATGGTAGTTGCCTCATTATCACTCGATCCAATAGATTATAGGTAACAACTATAGAAAAAATAAATGTCTGCCCATATCTTTCATGAATCTCTAAATCCATCTTAGAGAATAAATCCATAAGCAGCCACTCACTACTGGCCTCATGAACTACCTGCATCGGTGTCCTCCTGCTCAACACATCAGCCACTGCGTTGCCTTTCCCAGGCGTGTAGGCAAGCTCAAAGTCAAAATACTGAAGGTTATCAACCCACCTCCATTGTCTCAAATTTAGATATCATTGAGTAAAGATATACTTGAGGATTTTTTGGTCCGTGTATTCCACAAAAATGATCTCCCAAAATATAATGTCTCCAAAAGCGCAATTCATTAACAAATGTATCCAACTTGATATCATGCTTCAAGTAATTATTCTCATGTGGCCTCAACTACTAAGACCCATATGCAATGACTCATTCCCCCTGCATAAGCACTACTCCCAACCTGATACCTGATGCATCGCAATATATGGTGTAACTCTTTCCTGGATCCAGAAAAATCAAGATCGATGCTGAATTAAATCTCCTTTTCATCTCTTGAAAGGATGAATCGTAGAAATCTTTCCACAAGTACTTCACACCCTTCTTAGTCAGGCCCTATAGTGTCATTATTAAACGTGAAAAGTCCTGAATAAATCATCGATAGTAACTAGCCAGCCCTAGAAAACTTTGTACCTCAATGATATTCTTTATCTTCTCCTAGGAAACTACCACTCTCACCTTCTCTGAGTCTACTGATAATCCTTTATCTAAGATTACATGACCCAAGAGGTGAATATAGTCCATCCAAAAGTGACAATTTAAGATCTTAGCATATAACTGATGCTCTCTTAGTGTACTCAATATGATCTCAAGATGGATGGCATGGTCATGTCAAATATGAGAGTACACCAAGATATCGTCCACAAAGACTACCAAAAAATAATACAATTAAGGATGGAACACTCATTTCATTAGTGCCCTGAAAACTATTGGTGTGTTCATGAGACCGAACGGCATAACCCAATACTTGTATAGACCATAACTGCTCTAAAAAGCTATAAGATGTATATTTTATGGTCTAACGTGCAACTGATGATAACCGGATATCAATTCAATATTTAATAACACTCGGGCTCCTTGAAGATGATAAAAAATATCATCAATCCTCTACAAGGGATATTGATTCTTGACCGTCCACTAGTCCAGATTCTGATAATCCACAAAAAGATTAAGTCTATTGTCTACCTTCTTCACAAAAAGGACAAGAGAAACCCTAGGAGAAGTATTGGGTCAGATGAAACCATTTTCCTTCAACTCCTCCAACTGCTTCTTGATCTCCTATAACTCTAGTGTATCTATACTATATGGAGGAATGGACACTGGTTCCGCTCCTGGAACAATCTCAAAAGAGAAATTCATCTCTAACTACGGTGGTAAACCTGAAAAGTCATCTGGAAAGACATATCTGAAATGATCCACCACTGGAAGAAATTACATTTATGAAGTCCCCTAGTCATCCAAATATTAACTAGAAATCTAGGCTATAAAACCACTTAACCCATGATGTTCAGGTCCATCTCTACTTTCATGGACATCCCATTCAACCTTGTGTAGAAAATATCTACCCTCTGGTGATTTTAAACTCACTTTATGGTGATAGTAGTCAACAAAGGCCTGAAAGGAGACCAACCAGTCCATTCTGAGAATGAAATAGAAGTCTATCATCTCTAAGACATAGAGATCCCATAAGAAGTGACACCCACCAACCTCAAAAGGGAACTCCTTGTACTGACGTACACTAGCTGTCCTAATCCATAATGGAGTGTCTAGCATCATAACATCATCAGAAGTAAAGATACAGAGCCCAAGGCTTTCCATAACGTTGATCAATCTAAAATGATGGGAAGACCCTATATCGAAAAGAGAATAATATAAAACAGAGGCAAATAGAATCGTACCTCTAATCGTAGAGGGTTCGGGATCCTTCTCTTGTTGGGTCTGCTCCATCGCAAAATTCTGACCTGTACCACGACCCTGTGACCCTACCTAGCTACCCTGAGCTGACCCACCCTACTGTCATTGGAAACTTGACGTCTGGCTACCAAGACCACCTCCTCGACCTGATAAACATGAAGAAATATAGTTCCCTAACTGATGAGAAACAGGTGGTCCTTCTCATGAATGTGGAGTCATAATAGTTCCCCTCTCACTCACTACTGGTGACAACATCTTGCAAAAACACTAAATATGGATAACCATACCACAATATTGGCACTTGAATGGGTCCCTCAGGCAATGTGGTGTCATATTACCACTCTTTATGAACTGTTGGCATACAACTTGGCTACCTGAAGGAACATCCCTATGGTGCTTCCTGGTATCATTCGAAGGAGTACCGGCCCTGGATTCTGAACTCCCCTGGTTTGTAGCTCCAAACTCCATCATATTACATTCGGTAATCAGTTCCAAGTTTAATATAGCAGTCAAAAAAGTCAACCTGAAAACATTCACTTGTTATCTGATGTTTTATCTGAGTCCATCCACAAATCACCTAACCAGTGATAACTCATCACCTCCCAAAATAGGTGCGAAGCACTAAAGCTCTATAAAGTGAGAAGAATAATCCATTATTGAAAGAGGACCCTTCTTTAAATTCATGAACTCCCAAGCTCGGTCAGCCCTCAATTTATTGGGGTTGAAGTAATCATAGAAGGTCCTCTGAAACTCTTCCCAAGTCATATCCTGATGTCATCCTTCCTGTGAGATAACATCTCACCATCACTTGGTAGAATCACAAAGCATGTAAGTTTCAAGCTTCACCCTCCTCTCAGGAGGTGTCTCTAGATACTCAAAGATAGAAATAATGGCCTCCAACCATGACTTTGCAGCCTGTGGTCCTCTAAACCCTAGAAAAGTGGGATGCTGCTGCTGCTGGAACACCCGTGTCAGCTCTACCATGGTCAGGGAAGGATGCGATGGTCCCTAAAAATTCTGCATCATCCTTATAAAGCCTTCACAGAACTGTGAATCAGCACCTGCGTCTGGTATAATAGTTGGTTCCAAAACATGCATGAAGGGAGGATCTAATGGTAGTCCTTGGTATACTGTTTCCGGTGTCTAATCATCACCTTGTACCAGGCATCCAACTGGAGGACATCTTGGTGGCATGACTCTACAAGTTCAAGCACACACCTTAGTACAATATTATCATGGACTGCAACTTAGAAGTGAATGAATGGAATAAGAGAAGGAAAACATTCATGTTTTACAAAATAGGGTTACACGGCATGTATAACCACTACACGACATGTTCCCTTTAATCCTTAACATGGGCATGTGCATCTGCCATCTAGGTCGTGTAACATCTATACACACGGTGTGTTCCTCATGAGACACAGTGTGTACTTCAATATTCCCTCCTACCCAAGTACTTATACATGGATAGAAATACATGGTTTCTCCTGGTGTAACACTACATAGGGTGCATAATCTGGACACATTGTGTAATATATAATCCCATACACCCATGTCATTAGTCACATATTTGGATACATAGTCGATTTCATCACGGCGTGTACTCCTTGTACACAACATATTCTACAAAAATTTTACCAACCCTGTGTCTCTACTCACATAGTTAGTCACATGGTCAACAACTACATGTCATGAACATATGGTACACGGTGTTTACATATGAAAGTTCATTTCTTCTAGAACATAAGAACACATGGCATGTGTTCATATCATCACACAATGTGTTTTCTGGGTTTTCTAGACAATAAGCCTCTGAAACTTCTTTGGAACCCCAAGATATTAAAATTTGGCCAGGTATTGTGAATTTCTGATCCATGAGAGACCATAATCCCCATGAATCAAAGTTTAGAATCATAATCCATATCATATCATAACAGAATATCAATTAATGTTCAAACATGATCTACCAAATTCTGATCCAAGAGGGCTCACAACACCTCGGGGACCAAAGCTTGGAATCCAACCAAATAAAATCTTACATATATCAATACCCTATCAAAATAGTAGGTATTTCTATCACGGAATCTATCACAACAACATTCATATCTAAAACAACATCTATCACAACATCATGCAATCAGTAATGCTCTCTAAATGGCATGGAAATAATGCATGAAATGTGATTTATAACAAGTGCCTAAATGATGCATGAGATGGAATACCCTCATCTCATCATGTTTCAAAAAATAAAACCACAATGATATCAATACTAACATCATAAAACTAGTGTGTCACACAACGGTGAAATCAAATCATTTGTAATAGTTCAAAATCCAAAAATTACATTTCAATTCAAGGTAATTTGGATTCTCCATATACATGGTGTAGCTACTTCTGGGCATAGTTAATTAAAAAACTCAATTTCCTTCCTATCCATTTCTAATGGCACTAAATAGTTAGACAAACTAGAAAATAAAACTCCACTGATACCACTTTGTAATGTCCTGGATCTGGGTGCCGCCCAAAGGTGCCCCGAACCCGATTGGTCACAAAACCTCAAGCGCGTTTCCCTAAATGCTAGAGTATACTGACTAGCAGAGAGGCCTAATGTGTGATAATGGGGAAACTATTCCCTCATTGTCAGATTATACCGAGTGGAAAACAATTATTAAACAATAGCAGAAGCAGTAATACCATACAATATAAATAAACAGCAAAAGACTGATAGTAATAAAACAACTGGAGTATATATATATGTGTGTGTGTGTGCGTGTGTGTGTGTGATGCATTACACATGGGTGTATGAAAGCATCCAAACAAGTCACAATGATAAAAATAGAATACAGAAACCAAATTATAGAAATGTAAGTAAACTCTAACTACATCGCAAGCCTCAACTTGGTCCCATGCTCTCATGCTCTAACAACAATCAAGTACCTGATGAAAAATGGAACTTTCCCTTATCCATACCTGCAATCATATAATCTGTTTGGGTCCAAAAGCATGACCCAAATAGTTTGTGAGATGAATTCCAGTTTTCAACCACCAAAATATCTGTGCCTAACTGCCAGTGAATATATATAAAATGAAATATGAAAGTATGAAGCAATAAACTAGGAAGTACTCAAAAGTAAATGATCCTATTGTTTTCAATTAAATTTATTTAACATTTATTATTCATCCATTTAAACATATAAACTTGGTTCTAAGCCTAAGATCTGTATCCCCCATGTTTGGTAACCAAAATAAACATCTCATAAGACCATCTAAAAAATCGAGTAAGACGGAATCCAAGCTTATGCTTTGGCTTGGAAGATGTGTCAAAATCATTAAATTATTCATAAATTTCCCCTTGGTAAAGTTCTCATAGTATAACCCCCATAGTCTAATATAACATCAATTCATTAAATAACAACCCTATAGGAAGCTCTCACATTCTATACCCTTTGGTCTAACACAACATTAATCAATTAAATAGTGACCCTCTTGGTAAGCTCTCACGGTCTAACCCCTTTGGTAAAATATTCATTTAAACAAATATAAATGACCACATGGGTAGTTCTCACGGTCTAAACCATTTGGGAAGCTCTCACAGTCCAATCACCTTGGTCAAAATTCACAATGAATATCACAGGTATTTCATATAATTAGTAACTCCATCCTAACAAAAAAATCATGGAAAACAAGGCAACCCTAATAGAAATTCTGGACCAAATGACCATAAAAATTCAATCAAGGGGAAATGCACCCTTGGGGTGTCCCAATAACAAGTTATCTAACCTTAAACATAATCAATAACCCTTTATCAATCAATCAAACTATAGTAGGTAATAAATAGGGTTAAATTACAAATGAAATAGTACCCCAAATGTTGGTATACAACACTTTTATCGTATATTATCCAAGGAAAACAACAAAAGGCACAAACCACCTACCTTGATGTTGTACAATCGTTATACTTGAACGTTGGCCCTTGAATCGTCTTAGATTTGCGTAGATCTACAAAAAGGTGAAAAAACCCAACCATTAATAGCTCACAAGAGAGGATGAATCAGTAAGAGAAGCTCTATGGGTTTTGAGAACTCACTGGTGGAATTCCAACACACCCAATAGTGTCTCAATCGGATCTCAAAAGGAGAATCAGGAGGGGTTCAGAGTTCTTCGGTCGTTCTATCATGATCATGTACAAATCACAGCCAAAATAAGGTATTTTTGGATATGAGATGCAACCCCCTTCTGATATATCAAATAAAAAGAAATGTACACATCATGTTCATTAAAACTACATGTTGGGTATTAGCCTCAGTCGGCCCCCAACTTAGGCGGTCTTCCAGGTCACCACATGACTATGTACTCAACTGTTACTTGGTCAAAACGTGGATGTGCATGGCTACTGGGTACACAACATGTACATGGAAATACAATGTGTGTACTCATTAAATCCCCAATTCTTATTTTTTCCTCAAAAAACCCCAAAATCAATATCCATACCAGAAAATAAGTTCCAGGATCTTACCAGAGGAACCCTTATTAACTTCATCAACCCATCAACAACAGATCTCAATACTACATAATCATTGGCATCAGCAATCTTATGTTTTGGTTTAGTTCTTTAGATCTACTGAGGGGAGCTCAACATTCTTAGTTTTATGTGGATTTTGTGTCTTCTTATTCAACAACCTCGAACAGGTCTTGTAGCAGGTTTAAATTGAAACGCCTATTGATCTTTAATGATGAACAAATTCAACATCATAATCTTCATTGGACTCAGTCATAATCATGTCTACAGTAACTGATTATCCTCATATATTCATCAAGAAATTGATTAAATTCAAATCGAAACTTTAATCGAGACATGAAAATATTAAATCTCATCTATTCTTCAACTGAGATGGAGAAATCTTAGAGGTGGGGTCTGTATTTCATCATTCATTGGTGAGGCTTCAAATTCCCCACATGTGTCAATTCATCTTCTTCTTTGGTTTCAAGTTTGACCAATTCGGTTGACTATGAGACTATATCAAATCACTGAATGTATCCTAAAAATGAATCTATTAATTCTTCATTCAGGATTCATCTTCATCCTGTCTTTAGTCTTAGATGATCATTTATGGAGTTATAAGCTCGGTTTACCCTAGATGGACTCAACCAGCATCATAATCCATGGTGGATTCCACAGAATGCCATGAATTGGGTGATTGGATTCTTCATATTCATTCGGAAGAGGATTCTTAAATATATAAAAATTCTTCTCCAATATTGGGTAGTCATAGTCTTGGTTTAGACACTAGTCCCCAGTGTAGGATAAAGGATATAAAGCGATATTTATGTTACAAAACCCTGATAAATAAAATTATCTTTCAAATATTCTATCAGGAAAAAGGCATAAGATAATTAATCCTACATGAACATATTGTTTTTAAATGTGGGAATGACAGTTACAGACCAAAGGAGAGGTTTAATTCAGGTTTAGAACCAAATATTGAGGAAATACTAAAATGGGGACCTACATTTATGAGACCAGGTATCCAAATGATGATTATAACCAAGAACATTTACCCCAGCTTACAGTTGCTCCTACGCACTGCTCCTCCCCCTCTCTCTCCTCGTCGCTACCATGCACTGCTCTCAGATTACTCCATCTCCCTTTCTCCACACATCTTCTCTGATGCACTGCTCCCACCACACATCTACTCTCATGCAACACTCTCGCACACTGCTCCTATGCATTGCTCCCTCCATGAATCTACTCCCATGCACTGCTCCCGCCATGCATCTTCTCTGGCACTCATCCAACATGTGCATCTTCTCCTAGGCTCCCCCAACTCATCTTCACTTTTAGCAACATTAAACCAATGTTTCCCTTCTCCCAAATCCAAGAAACCATATTTTATGTAAGTAGTATACTGCCAATATTTTTGTTGATTTATTTTGTTAATTGATGTAAATATAAACTGAGAATGAGTTTTAGGATCGTATATTCATTAATTTTGTAGTTAGATTGACAGAAGACGATGTCAAATTATTTTCAAGAAGCAATTTTTTTTATTTTCATTTTGATGGAGCACTTTTTGGTGATTCACAAGTAAAATTGAATTATGAAGGTGGAAGGTCGATGGGTAGAGTGATAATAGAAGGAATTTCATTTGATGAAATATTAATATTGGTATCATGGATTATGAAGTGTGATGTGTCATCATTGGATTTAAAATACATGCTAAAGTTTGAGAATTGTACTTTTTTAGAACTTATAGATGATAAAGTATTTGAGCAGTTGTTCAGATTCAATGACAGTTTTGCTCATGTATACACTATTTTGAGGTTGGATGAATTCTTGAAATCGATAGTGGATGTAAATCAAATAGTAGAAGTAGATCAAAGGTAATGACATGTCAAAATTGTTTATATTAATATTTTGTTCACATGTTATATATTTACATTTGATATTTCATTTGTAGTTTTTAATTAGTTAGAGGTAATTTAGAAAAAAAAATTATTAGTTGATGATGATTTTCAAATTCTACCGTGTGCAATTAGTAGTGTTCCATGTTCGATCCCAGCGTTGAATAATTATAAGTGGAATGAATTATTGGTTGATGATGGCAATATTTTTACTTTAGTTAAATCATTGAGGGAGATTATTTTCAAGTATAGCATTGCACATGGGTTTGACTATGAATATGTCAGGAATAGTCCTCAAAATATTATTGAAAAATGAAAAGTTGAGAGTTGCATGTGAAAGTTAAGAGCATATGGCTTGGGGAAATTGAATCCATTTATTTGTGTTAAAACTTTTAAAAATGATAATATGAGCTCATCCCAAGATGGACTTGTAATTAGTCATAAATTAACGGAATCATTAGTTTCATTTATCATTTATAATGAGGTGAAGTCTAATGTGGAAAAATATTCCAATGAAATTAAAGCTGACTTGTATAGAGACTATGGTATATCACTTACATACCGTCAAGCATTAAGATCCAAGGAAACATAAGTTGGTTGAATATATGGGGTTCCAGAGAAGTCATATATGTTAATCCCTTAGATATGAAATAGACTAATGGAAGTTGATTCCGAATTAGTAGTGAAGTGGGTATCATTAGAAAATTGACGATTTGAAAGATTATTCATTGGATATGGGTGTTTCATAAATATTTTCTTATTAGGTGGTCAACCTATGTTATCTGTGGATGTGTGTCACCTTAGTGGTCCTTACAAAGGTACCTTGTTGGAAACATCATCATATGATGTAGATGACAACCTTTTTCCATTATCATATTCAATTTTTGGGGTTGAAACAAATGATGATTGGATATGGTTTTAAATAACATAAAAGAAATTACAGGTTTTACTCAACTGGTTATTGAATATGATAGACACAATGCAATAATAGTTGTGGTTAAAATAGTTTTTTGTGTATATAGATAGGAATATTGTTATCGTTATGTGAGAGAAAATTTTATCTTTGAAATTACATGATTATGCAGGGGAATAGGAAGACAAACTAATGAAAGGGCGTTGAAATTATTGGATGCCATTAATTATTCTCATTTGGACTATGATTTCAATGTTTCTATGAATAATTTGACCAGATTTTGTCTAGAAATGTCAAGATGGGTTGAAAAGGATGGTGATGTTGATAGGTGGGCAATGTCTCGATTTCCACACCCTTGATGGGATCATATTACAATGAATTCAGCTGAATCATTCAATGCATGGATTGTGAATTGTAGGAGACAAAATATTTGTGTGTTGATTAATGAACATCGTGAGAAATTGAGTAAGAAATTTTTTACCACCAAGGAAGACATGAAAATGTGTAGAAATGGAGTTAGTCCCAATGTGGAGGCAAAATTGAAAATGAATGTGTTAAGGGATGAAACTTCGTTAGTAGAGAAATATGAACATAATTTTTTCTTATTTTTGACTGGTAATGTGGATATCACTGTACAACTAGGTAGTTGGGAATTTAATTATCAAGCATGTAAAATGAGTGATATTCCTTATTCTAATGCATGTGCAACAATAAGAAAAGTACATGGTAACCAGTATAGATATATAGAATATTTTTATTATCTCAACACCCAACAAAAGATTTATCTTGGATTTATGCATCTGGTTGAGACCAATGACATGCAACATTTGAATAAATTGACATATAATGATTATATGGATGAATTTTTTTTTATAAGAACCGAAGACTACTCCTTCTCCTGGTAGAACATGTCATTATCATATAGAGTCTCAATTTCAAAATAAGAATTTGTATCATTTTTCTCGTTGAAAAGAAGTTGTCCACTCATGAAAAAAGGTTTATAAATCCCAATACAACTTGATGTGGATACTTTTAAAGGGTGGTGCTTTTGTGTATGCTGCAAAATATGTTTCTAAACAAGGGTGTTTTGGAGAGGACAAGGAGGTAAATTTTAAGAGTAATGAAATATTTTTTTTGGAGTTTTGGATTTTAAGTTCCATGAATTCTTTTTAATTTTGGTCATGTGTTTCTTACAAAGATGTTGAGCTATGAAAAATCACTGGTGTTTATAATGTAATTGATGCATTGTGGAAGATTTATGACATTATAACATATTAATCATTTAAACTTGTTTAGATGGTATAAATTATAGATTTTAACACTGACTTTCTAGGTTTTAACACAAAGGATCCAGATTTTAATAGACCTGCTGCAGTTTTTTTATTTGGTTTTCAAAAAAAGTGAAATAAAAATCTATGAATTCTACATAACTGACTGTATATATTTTAAAACTTTTTTTACAGTTTAATTTGTTGACATATACTAATGAAATAGATGAAACATATTTTTTCCCATCGAAGAGTTGTCTCTATCATTATAAAGATTTTGGTGACACACAAGAAGGTGTAGAAATCTCAATAAAAGTTTCTGTATTCTTCCAAATAATGTTTCTAAAAAAGGCATGTTAGAGTGTACAAGGATGTAAATGTTAAAAGGAATGAAATATGTTTTTTTGGAGTTTTGGTGTTTATGTCCCATGACTTATTTTCAATTCTGGTCAGTGTTACTTACAATGATGTTGTGCTATGAATAATAACTGGTGTTTATAATGTAATTGACGCATTATGGAAGATGTATGAAAGTATAAAATATAAACCATTTCAACATGTTTATGTGGTATAAATTATAAATTTTAACACTGACTTTATAGGTTTTATCATAGAGTCTCAAGATTTTAACAGACCTGCTACAGGTTTTTTTATTTGTTTTTCATGAAAAGTAAAATCAAAATCTATAAATTTAACATAACAGACAATATATATTGTAACATTTTTTTTACAGTTGAATGCATTGAAATATACTAATGAAATGGTGGAAACATATTTGCCACCACTGAAGAGTTTTCTTCATCAATGTAATGATGTCAGTGACACACAAGAAGGTGTAGAAATCCCAATCCATGTTTCTATATACTGAAAAATATTTTTCTAAACAATGGCATGTTATAGAGGACAAGGATGTAAATTTTAAAAGGAATGAAATATATTTTTTTGGATTTTTGGTGTTTAAGTCCCATGAATTATTTTTAATTTTTGTCATGTGTTACATACAATGATGTTGAGATATGAATAATCATTTGTGTTTATAATGTAATTGATTAATTGTGGACGATGTATGGAATTCTAAAATATAAACCATTTTAACATGTTTAGATGGTAAAAATTACATATTTTAACATTGCATTTCTGGGTTTAACATGAAGGCTCTAGATTTTAACAAACCTACTCTAGGTTTTTTATTTGGTTTTCATGAAAAGTGAAATAACAGTATATAAATTTTATATAAAAAACACTTCATTATTGTAAAGAAATTTATCACACTCCTCTAGATTCAGTATTCCATTGGTTCAAAAAACAAATTAAAAGTGAAAATATGATTGAGTATGCCATTGATTAAACAAATACAATAACAATAGAACCAAACCAAATTCCCACTAACTTCAACAAAACTCCAACAACTAACTAATAGTTTCCTTTACAACCATTCCCCCCATAAATTCTATTTTTAATTGGACAACTCCTCCAAAAACGTTTTCCTCCTTACAATGAACCAATGATTCACCAACCACCATAGTAAATCAATCCTTTTTTTAAATCTGGATCTACAAACAAAAAATGAAAAAAATTCTATATATTAGGGACAAAAAATATATAAAGAGGTGTAAAATAATTACATGAGTATAGTATTTCATATTCTTAATTGTGTCCCATTCTTGCAGGTATCTGATCTAGTAAATTCCACAATCATTACTGAAAAACAAACACATCCATTAGATAACATAACTAAATTTAGAAAATAAAGCAGTGAGTAATTTTTTCTACCAGTTAGACTACAGCTGAATAGATTCATACACAAATTAAAATTTAAATGGGAAAGAAAATTCTCATCATGAAATATGTTTAAACATGGAAACAAGATGATCACTATATATGAAATTCAAAAGATATAATAAATTAGTACATCTAAATCAATAAGTATGTTTATTACCCAAAATCCAAATGATGACAAAGGGAATCTTAAGTACCAGCAATGGAAAAAGTATTTTCTGTTGTTTATTAGTGGGAGAAGTGGGGATTCTAGAACATGCAATATCTTTGTCTTTAAGTCGAAAAAATAGAAAAAAAATAAAAATTCATAAAAGCTTGGAAAAAAACAAGTTGGTAGTTTCCTATGTTATGTTCGGCAATATTAGGTGTCACATAAATCAAAACACCAGAAACTCTCCACTCTTCCTTGCATGAAATAATCTTATCCTAAAATAGTAGATTATCAAAAAAATATAAAAACATAATACAAAGGTTATTTTTTACATCAATATATTCCTAAAATAAGTGCCATGAATATTGGATCAAAGTTCTGTCTAGTCACTATTCTGAATGATTTCTGATCATTCACAGTATTTCTTACAATCATGGTCACCATCTGTGTTTCCAACATTTTCATTCATATGAAACTGATTATTTATCACAAAATAATTGATTATAAAGGAATCATTTACTAACCTTTTTGTTGACCCATTCCCTAGGGACAAAACAATGACACTCACGTGCAATCAAATAGTAATTATACATCTCAACAACAACTCTATATTTAAATCGAAGCCCATATGTACATGAAATAAATTTCAATATAGTACCACTCTTCAATATATGAATACGATTATAGCCTACTTTACTTTCCTTCCCTACATCCTTCTTGAGGTGAATAACTCATAAACCCACCTTTTTAGTTCGGCTTTTCCATTGACATGCTATTGCATGTAGGGTGACCATTTTTTTAGTATTTTTTCATCATAGGAGCCATCCCAATAGATGGGTCTCCCAAATTTGGTTCAAACACACCTTTATCCACATCCCATTTTGGTTCCTCATCGTCATTCGCTGTCCCCCTCTTCTTTATTAGTTTTATTATCTCCCTCTAACAAAGATTCCTTGTCTTCATCTTCCCCCACCTCCTCAGTTTCATATATCTCCTCCACTTTCTCTTTGAAGACCTTAGTATGATCCTCTAACTCTCCATAAAACTCTATTTCATCATCTTGGACTCTATCAAATCTATCCACTTGAGTAGTAGAGACTCTCGCTAACAAAATTCCTTGAACTCGAAGGAGTTCATGTAGGTGGTCATTGAAACCCTTCATATATATGTCATAAAAACCCCTGATATCCTATAATTTATAATGGAGATAAATGTTAGTAAAAAATAAAAAAAAATGAATAATTCAAATTATTTAACAACAATATAGAAGAAATTAACATGGACCTTCCAGATTTTAACACTCAAGCTCTGGTTTATAAATAAAAACTCACACATTAATCATCTTTTCATAAAAAAAATCAAATGAAAACATTTATTTAAACTCACATAAGAGCACCCAATAACCCTTTATGAAAATAACCTCTTCATGTATCCATAAAAATAATTCCATATAACCATTCAATAATAACATGAACCTTCCTAAGGGGAATAACAATTAGGGTGTGAGAAAAATAATATATTGTTTCTTCAATTCCATATTGGTCTTTAATTATTTGAAAACATCAACAAAATTATGATATCCTTTCTTATAAACCATAATAAATCATAATAAATCATTTTATCAAAATAACTTTGGTCATTTCTTGATAAAAAATTCATTGAAATTTCTTCGAATACCTAGTGTTTATGGAAGTGTGAGGATATTATTATACAAACTTTCAATGAAAACTCCTTTGGGAATTTGGAAAAAAACCCCAATGAAAACATATCAGCATCAAAGTGGAATAATTCAAAGAATTTAAAAAAAACCTAATAAAAATTAACACAAATCTTTAAAATTTTAACACCCATCCTCTACTTTTGGACACTATCCATTTAAAAATAAAAAATAACACTTTCAAGGGAACATTTCAATGTTTTTACCACTAAAACCCCACATGGTAACACTCTAATTTTAGGATTTTACAACTAAGATTACACATCTAAAGAAATAGCCATTTCAAAAGAGGATTATAATGTATTTAAAATTAACCTATCAGATATTAAAACTGACCTACCAAAAATTATCATTCATCATCCATGTTTTATGATTCGGCGTACACATGTTATCTTTAATAGAGGGAGATTCAAACAAGAAGCCATTTAATTTAACAGCCATATACTAACACTAAAATACATATGTTTAACACTGTCATTCCATGTTTTAATATTGAAAACCAACAAAATAAGAAACTAATGGCATACAAATAGAACAATATAAATCATTTTACAACAATCTTATAGAAATCAACACAGAACTTCCATATTTTAACACTCATCCTCCATTTTTTGACACTATACATTAATAAATGTAAACTAACACTTCCAAGGAACCATTTCAATGTAGGTACCACTAAAACCCCCACATAGTAACACTCTTATTTCATGTTTTTACCCCTATGATTACACATCTAAACGCATGGCCATTTCTAAAGATAATTATAAGGAATTTAACATGAACCTACCATAAATTAACACGGACCTAAAAAAACTAACATTTAGAATCTTGGTTTTAAAATTCAACATCTACATGTTATCCTTAAAAGTGGGATATTCAAACAAGAACCCTTTAAATTTACCAACCCAGATACTAACACTAAAATAAAGATGTTTAACACTCTCATTCCAGGTTTTAACATTGAAAACCAATGAAATAAGAACATAATGGTATAAAAATGGAACAATATAAATAATTTAACAACAATAAAATAGAAATTAACACATACCTTTTATATTTTAACACTCATCCTCCAGTATTTGACACTATCCATTAATAAATGAAAACTAACACTTTAAAGGGGTCATTTCAATGTAGGTACCACTAAAAACCCACATAGTAACACTCTAATTTAATGTTTTTACCACTATTATTACACATCTAAACACATGTCCATTTCTAAATCGGATCACAAGGAATTTAACATTAACCAATTAGAAATTCACACTGACCTACCATAAAGAAGCATTCAACATCCATGTTTTAACATTCAGCATGCACATGTTATCTTTAACAATGGGAAATTAAAACATAGAGCATTTTAATTTAATAGACCAAATACTAACACTAAAATATAGATGTTTAACACTCTCATTCCATGTATTAATATTGAAAACCAACAAAATAAGAACATAAAAACATAAAAAGGAACAATATAAATCATTTAAGAACAATCTAACAGAAATTAACTTGGGTCTTCCAGATTTTAAGACTCATCCTCCTATCTTTGAAATTATCCACTAATAAATGAAAACTAACACTTTAAAGGGACTATTTCAATGTAGTTACCACTAAATCCTCACATGGTAGCTCTCTAATTTTAGGTTTTTACCACCATGATTACATATCTAAACACATTTTTACACCAAGAATTTACACGTTAACATAAAAAACAATATTTTAACCCTTCAATGTCATATTTTAACATGATATTTTTTAAAATAAGATTTCACAGAAATATAGATGAGGATGAGGTTTTTACCGGATGGGTAAACAAAGTCTGATTAGGTATCCCACTCCTTGATGAAGTTGGAGGTGCATATAAGATTCCTCTTTTTCTTGTCTTTTTAACTTCACTCACCTTTGAATATTATCTTCATTCCGAAATTGCAAAAAAAATCTCTCTATATAAATTATGAACTTCTCCAAAGGGGAAGTGGATGAAGAAAAATAGTTACAATGAAATGTCAACATGTTATTATTAGTAAAATAAATTTACTAACTAATAAAAAATCAAACATAGTTAAACATTTTTTAAACATACTAACAAGAAAACCAATAAACCACCAACATGATTCTTCTTTTGTCCTTTTTGTATTTACTTCTTGTAGATATTTAATTCTATAACAAGATCTATCAAAACTAACTAGGACCAATCCCATTATCCAAGATTTTTTTGACAACCACATAATATCCTAATATTTATTACATTTATAAAAGAACTAGAGTTGGGATTTAACAATGTCCCCAAGGTAAACAACATAAAGGTTGTCAAAAACTCTTTTCCAACCAAGCCTTAAAAATCATGTTTTTCAATGCAGTTAACGTTTTTCCCATATAATGCCTCTTTATTTATTTATATTCATCACTATCCCTTTCAAGACAGACAACTCTTCCACTTGAAGTAATACCTAACATGTAATTAACATTATCCACAATAATTATCATTTCCTTTACTCTAAGTTTTATCGTACATGTTGGAGGATCAATGGAAAATACAAGCTTCTCACATATTTCTCTCAGAAAGTGTTTAAAGTTAAATACCAACAACATACCAAATCCCACTTCTATAACCATTTTTTTATTCTCATTTCTAAAAAAGAAATAATCAACATCTTTAAATAAATTTGGAGAACATCTACATTTTAAAATTGTTTGGGGTCTAAATTTTTAACCCACTGAATCATAATTTTCATCATTTTCCAAAACATTATAATTATTCTTTTAACACTATGAAAGTTTTGACCAAGCATCTATTAGGTCATAATTTAAATCCCTATAATTTTTATACACACCATTATTTTTCTTTAAAAAAATCTCCTGTACATTTCAAAAGAAAATAAAATTCATTCACAACCTTAATATAACATGATTATTTAAAACATAGTAAAACAGATCCAAAATAAAATCATACCTAAATCTTGTCAATCCTGATAATCCCTTCCTATCCATTGCATGACCTAGAACTGCTACCAAGGAACAAAACTGTAAAAAAAATTATCAAAGATGTATAGAATGGAGAATATGATATGGTAGAAGGAAAACACTAGGAGGAGGACATCAATATCTCACATAAAATTCATTGGAAGGAGGAGGTACATGCTAAGATGAGGCAATGGTCAGCTAGGGTTTTCCCAAGATATGGGTGACAGTTCGTGAGTGGAGAGTAATGTCACAGTAGTGGAGGGTGATGATGCAGAAGACACACTAGAGTAGAGGGTGAGGATGCACAGCGGTGGAGAGAGAAAGAGTGGGAGTTATGGATGACGGCGAGACGACCACGCGGGAAGAGGGAACAGTGGGATAAGGATTTTAGGAGAGGATGATGACACTGTGGGAGATGAGGGAAATTCAGTGACAGTGAAGGATTAGAGAGGTAAAATGGAAGAGGCAATGATGAACTAGGGGTTTTAGGAGAAAGGATCGATGAGGAGGGAGTGGAAAAAATGTGAGTTGAGCACGACACGGAGCAATGTACATGAGAATCCATAAGAGGGGGCAATTTTTTAGGTTATAATCATCATTTGGAAACCCTATATCATAAACAAAGGTCCCCCTTTGGTATTTCCTCAATATTTGGTCCTTAACCTGAATTACCCCTCTCCTTTGATCTGTAACTCTTATTCCCCATTTTTAAATAAACTTTATCTAGATAAATAAATTTATATTATATGAATCAACAACATACATATTTATCTTACATGGATGATAATAATTTGTTTTCTTTAAATAATAAAAACAAAAGATGAATTAAATAAAACAGGTTAAAAAGTAATTGTAAGTTAACGAAAGAAGTAAAAGAGGTTAAAAATGAAATGTTAAAATAAAATTAAAACAATAAAAACATAATTGTTAATTTTAAACTGTAAAAATAAATAAAATTAATTAAACACAAATATATAAAATAAAAATTCATATTTTGAAACAAAAAAATTAATAATAGTATAAATTAATCAAATAAACAAGGAATAAAACAGTCATTAAACTAAATATTTATAACAAATTAATCAATAATTTACTAATTGACAGTAAATAAATATCAAAAATATAATTAACCACAAAAAAATCAATTAAACACTAAATTAAAAAAATTATTTATCAAATGGGATATGTAAAAACATGTTAACTTAATACTATAAAAATTCCCCCTAACTTAAGAATTTTTTGTCCTCAATAAATTACTAAATCAACTTCAGTGAAAAAAATAGTTAATATCAAGGGTGAAAAATTAGAATTCCACATTGAATTATTATTTAAAAATATTTCCCCCATGAGATCTTTTAAGATATAAATGTGATTTCCCTTTTAAAAACAAATAGATTCATTGTAAAGTTTGGTTCATGTCTTACAATATTAATTGAAATTGAAAATTTTGAATAGAATTAAACATACATCAATTTGTATCCAAATGGAATTCACAACTTCTCTTTACCACTAGTTGAGATGACACACATAAATAAATGGAATAATAAATATTCTTTCTACATGGATGGGTGTGTTTAATAATTATAAAAAATAATAAATAAATCATCTTTCATCTTGAGGAATTCAAGAATGAAAAAAATTATGGCTCAACATGAATTAGGATTTTAATTTCATAACCCATTTAGATGCATATCTTATATATTTAATTTTAATTGAAAAGTTCAAAGACAATTACATTTTTATAACATTCCACCAAAATTTTATCGAAATTTGTTTTAAAAGGGAAATAAAAATGATGTGGTCAACTAAATCCATAGAGTAATAAAAATTAACTGCCTCAAAGTGAAATAACAATCTTCAAAGTAAAGTTTTTTAACCCACTAAATATATAAATGAAATCTTAAGAAACTCATAATTTACAAAATATTATAGGTATTTGGATGAGTTTCACATTAAATCACAATTAAGATCATTTAAGAAGACCCTCTCCCCCACACTTAAAACACAATTTTTTTCTAAAATTTTAATTCAAAGGTAGAATAAATAAATTAATCAACTTTATTAATAAATATTTACAACTAAATAGTCAAAATTTATGATCATGTATCATATTGATATTTAAATATAATGTTTTCCATAAACATAAGCACTTTTCTCAAAATAAAACTAAGTACATGCTTAAACTTCTTAGGACACAATATGAAAATTTTCAAAAAAACATAAGAATGAAGAATATTTAACAATTTGTTACAGAAAATAATTATAGTTACCAAAAAATCAAAATTTTTAAGTAGAAAAATAAATAATCAATGTTCCAAGATGGATTTAAAATGGTTCAAAAAAAATTTCCAACAACACACAAAAGACAAGAAAATAACCAAACAATTAAAATCAAACCCAATTTTATTTCAATTTCAAAACAAATAGAAAGTTCCTCCTACACATAAATTTATGAAATATAAAAAAAATGAATAAACCGAATGAATTTAAGGTAAAATAATTGAAACACCCTTAATAATAGAATAATTACTCAATTAATACCATTCAAATTTTACTCTTCATATAAACCTTGAGAAAACTATCTTCGCTAGGAGGTTACATTTCCTAAAAAATTAAAAATATCAACATTATTTACAAGAAAATAAAGTTAACGAAATAAATTAATAAAATAGAAGTTTATAGAAGTGAATAAAGTGTGATCGGACTTGTAAATCCAATAAACATTGAAGAATAGTTGAAGATTTATCCAAAGAAACTTCTTGCTTCTTGAAAATAAAATGAATTACCACAAAAACATTTCAAAAACTTATTCAATAGCATAATTTTCTATGAATAAGAGACCAAAGAGAAATATGATAACAAATAGAATTTTTTTATTGAAAAAGAAAAAAATTAAAACAATAGGGACCATGGGTTGACTCCCATGAAACATTGAGCTTAAATTCCTCAGTTAGACTAACGAAAAACTCATTCATATAGAAAATAGATAATAAACAAGCCCTTTGACTACCCTTCAATTTAATGTTTAACTCTCCAAACATTAACTAAGAATTTTCTATTTTCCTCCTTAGTTAATTAAAAGCTCCATTCACAAGCCCTTTCAAGATAGTAAAGGTTCTTGACCATTTAGTTTTGAGTTTCCCAATGAAATGTTTTAATCAAAAACATAAAAGTAAGACCCTTAGACTAACATTAAGGTGAATATTTTTAATTATGTATTCATGAAAATATTTTGATCTCTCTTTATAAATTCTATAATTCTCATAATAATCTCTTCAAATTTCTTCAAACTCACTTAACTCTGCCATCCTCTATTATCCAGTAGACTTGAAATCATAGTTTAGGGATTTTACTACCTAGAATGATTTATCATGGAGCTCTATAGTAAAATGACAAGCCCTAACAAAGAGAACTATATAATGGGAAATGTAACATCATGTTATGTTTTCAGATACTTTTGATGTTTCTAAGCACCTCTGTTTTGGAGTAGTGACTTGGGGGTGCGTTTGGGTGAACTTTTAAGTAAAACAAAAGGGAAATGGATTGTTTAGGGTTTGTGAACGGTTTGACAAACCGTGTGACCAAACCATGCCAACCAAGTAGAACTAGACAGAGAGGTACACATGGTGTGTGCATGGTTTGACATACCATGCGACCAAACTGTGAAGACCCTGTATCTCTGGACAATGAGGTCTGTATGGTGTGCGCACGGTTTGACAAACTGTGCACCTCTGCCCAGGTAAACTGTGCACGCGATTTTTAATTCTGAAAATTTCTTTTAAAACCACCCGAACCCCTGGGTCTTCCATATTTTAGACCTTGGCTCGGGTTTAACTCTTTTTTGTTCTTTCCAAAGCCTCCTAAAGAGATTCCATGGTGATCCGAACATCTTTCATCGAGATTTAAGACTTGGATTAAAGATCTTCTCTCCTCCTGATAATTGGATTTCATCCAGTTGCGTATCGCGTTTATCCTTATATATTTTCTTGATCTTTTCATGGAATATTTCCTTTGTTTCCATGGATCTATACCTATGAGTTGAGGTATAGACCTAGGATTGTGAATCTAGATCTTGTTTTGAAAGATCTGGATCCCTTTGATCTTAATTTTGGTTTTAAGGATTTAGATCCAAATTTTTATCAACGTCCTTATGTTGCTCGATTTTTGGGGTTTCTCGTTGGACTGACTTCCATTAATAAATCAAGGTATGTTATTCTATCCCAACTTTCCAAATTATTTATCATTGTATTTTCTTGATTTATTTCAATTGTTGATTTAAATTCAATTGCCCAAATTGTCTTTCAATTAATTGATAAAACTCAATTCCATTGAATTGAGATATTCGAAATAGTTTTGGCATAGAAATTTGGGAAAACCCCAATTCCATTGAATTGGGTGTGTTTATGTGAATTGGCCAATTTAAATTGTTTGATTTAAATTGTGGATTTGATGGAAATTATTTCAAATAAATTGTTGAATTTAATTATGAAAATGAATTGTGTAATGATGGAATTGGTTTTGAATGGATTTCAAACGTATGAAAATGGCTTAAATTGATTTGATAGAAACCCATTGGTTTTATCTTGTGAAGAAGCATGTTTTGAATAAAACCTATTTTGGTTTTAAATGGAATGAAATTGGAACCTTTTGAAATGTGGGAATGGGATTGATCATATTTTAAGAATTCTTAAAATAGTCTGCCCATCATTTAATAGCGCATGCAATCCTTATGAAGTTAGTGAGTTATTTGGATACACTCTATGCTACAACAACATTCTAAAACATACATGCGGCAGGTCACATCCCCAATGGGTTGGTGACAAGTCTCCTTTGGCTAGTGTCATAGGGACGTGTGTATAAGCATTTTGCTGAGTTCACATAGAGAGTTCGGAATTATATAAATAGTTAATACTATCGTACCTTTTGGCAGATGACCATGTTTCTCGCTTGTTTATTTATATTTGTGATATAAATGTATGACAATTCTTTTGAACTACCTTATATGCCTACTGAATTTATATAAACTATTTTATATAAATTTTTTACTTAAGCCATTGCATTAGAAATATTCCATCATTTGTAAAACCTTTGTTTAAATTGGTTTTTCCATCATTTGAAAATGTATAGCATGTTTTGTTGAAATATTCTTTTGAATTGAAAAACCTATTTATTTGAAAATGGAAAGATTTTATTAGGATAATCTATATTTGGCATTTGTTACGGAATATTTGGAGGTATACTAATGGGATTAGGCTCACACCCTACTTTTTCCATCAGGTGTTTTTAGATTTTCTTCTTCTAGGATCGAACAAAGGGAAGAGACCTCTTGGAGGTGGAACCAGTTGTCGATCTCTAGACTTGGTGAGTTGTGTCCTTTGGGACATTGGGACTGTTTTACCTTTTTGTACTTTGGTTGTAGTACTTTGGATTTTTATGCCTCTTTGTTTTCTGGTACATCACTCCCAGTGGAGTTTCTTTTGATATGCATACTGTTAGTTTTACTCTTGCTTCTGCATTCTTGTGGAAAATTCATTACCACTTGTATTTTGTACGATACCAGGAGTTATTCGCTGACTCGTGGGGATTGGGAACACCCTTCGGGCTATGTCAGGGCCAACTCGGTTATCAGGTTACCAGGGTACCCAGGCTGGTTCATGACAAAGTGGTATCAGAGCAAGGATAAGCATCTTGCCTTGATGATAGTATGTATTGAGTATTCTTGTCGGGACTTAGGAGGTAGTTGTGATTGAGTGCCTAACCAACTCTCACCACAATGAACCTTAAGTCACCAGGGTTGGTTAGGGAAATAAGACTTGTGGATTAGTTCTAGTCTTTTCCCTATTTTGATTTGGATAGAGTGGAATCCAAATCTTTTTAATCCCTTCTATTAAGAATAGTTATTCTTGTTACTCTGTTTGAGTGTTAATCAAATGTATTTTTGTGCTGTGTAGAAACATGCCTTCGAGAAGACGTGAGAATAGGATCCAAAAAGAGGTTGTTTCTGAATCTCAACAAGTGTGTCCTACTTTGGATCCGAGTCTGGTTGAGGTGATTGTTCACACTATCCAAGCTCTAGGATAGGCCCCACCTCCAGTTTCTATTCAGAATCCAACTATAAATCCTCATAGTGATATTCTTCGAAGTCGTTCTCAAGAGTTACTACGCCAGAAGCCACCAGTTTTCAAAGGCTCCACTGACCCTCAACATGTGAAGTAATGGTTGAGTAATATTGAACGTCTGTTTGGGTTCTTGGAGACACTTGAGGTGATCAAGGTGAAGTGTGCCACCTTCGTACTGGAGGGAACAAGTCGGAGATGGTGGGAAACAATGGTGATGGCTACGAAACATGAGGGTTTAGAGTGGAAATACTTTAGGGTTTTTTTTAAATAGCCAGTTCTATCCAGAATCAATGGTGTTGGCTAAAAGTGTGGAGTTTTTCAAGCTGTAGTAGGACAACAAAACTGTGACTGAGTACTCAAATCACTTTTTTGAGTTGGTACAGTTTTCTCCTGAGATTGTATCTATTGAGAGGATGAAGGCTCGACGATTCAAGTTGGGACTTTGATCAGATATTCATTCATAGGTTTTCTTACTGTAGATACCCACTTATGCTGATGTGTTGGATAGAGTGACGATGGTTGAGATGGACTTGGCCGGAAAGTCAGGGTTGAAGGAGGTTCTTTTCCCTCCTAGTGGCAGTGTGAGTTCCTTTAAGGGAAAATGGAAGCATGACATTTCTTATGGTAGTTCTCGACAACAGAGTCGTTCTAGACCTCCGGTAACAATGGGAGGGTCTTCTTTGACTTGCTATCAGTGTGGGAATCCAGGTAATTCTAAGAGGGTTTGCACTGAGGCACCCATGAACTGTAGCTCCTGTGGACGTTTAGGGCACTTATAGAGATTTTTCCATCACTTATCTACTCCGGGTAGTGGAACAGGATCATCAGCACCTCCAAATACTACGGGGAAATCAAATGCTTCACATACAATAGGGTTCCAGCCACAGGCATCAGGAATGAAGCTTCTTTCACTCAGTGGAAGAGTCGCCAGAGGTAGCTGATGCAGGTCCTGCAACTGTGAGAGGTACCATTACTATAGCTTCGTCTTTTGTGATAGCTCTTTTTGATACTGGTGAATCTCACTATTTTATTTCAACATATTTTTAATCTGCTTAATCTACCAATGTAACTTTTATCTTGTGCGATGGATATTACGACACCCCTTAGTGTAATGAGAGAGAAGGGTATCCGTAGTCCTACTTGTGTCTTCTCTCTATCAGATGTTTATCATTCTTGGAGATTCTTGGTTATTGAAATGAAATATTTTGATGTCATTTTTTGTATAGATTGGGTCATTTCCAGTAAATCCCAAATCGATTTTTATCTTCGACGGTTCTACCTTACTACGCCTAGTGCTGTGCCCCTTGTTTTTCAAGGAGAATGGGACCCAAGGTCAAGCAGAGCCGGACGCTCTTATCCAGAGTCAGAGAAAGTTATATCAGTGTTTGATTTTTTATTTATAGATAGATTCAATGTGTGATGATCTTCCCCCATCTATCACTGAGTTTCCCGACATGTTTCCTTCTGACTTCTCTAGTTTACCACTAGTAAGATAGGTTGACTTTTCTATCGACTTAATGCCTGGTACTCAACCAATTTCTATTTCCTCTTACCGAATGGCTCTAGGTAAACTAAAAGAACTGAAGTCTCTGTTAGACAATCTTCTTGAGAAAGGTTTTATACACCTAAGTGTGTCACCTTGGGCAGCACCAGTTCTCTTCACTAAGAAGGCTGATGGTGCGCTTCACTTATGTGTTGATTATCGAAAGCTCTATCGAGTTACGATAAAGAAAAAATATATGTTACCATGAATTGATGATTTGTTTGATCAATTGAAATGTGAAAGGTGGTTTTCAAGAATTGATCTTTGATCTGGTTACCATCAGTTGAGGATAATGGAATCTGACATTCCTAAGACCGCTTTTCGTAGTAGGTATTTCCATTATGAGTACCTTGTTATTCCCTTCGGCCTAACAAATGCTCTTACAATTTTCATGGCTTTGATGAAAAAGTTTTTCCATGAGTACCTAGATAATTTCTTGGTGGTCTTTTTGGATGAAATTATTGTCTACTCCAAGTTTTAGGAGGATCATGTGCATCATATGAGAATAGTTCTGATTCTTCTAAGAAATCACCAACTTTATGCCAAGCTTTTGAAGTGTGATTTATGGATTCGGAATGTGAAATTCTTGGGACATGTGGTGTCAGAACAAGGAATATAAGTTGATCCTAAGAAGGTGAAGGCTGTTATGACTTGGGAAGAACCACAAATTTTTTTTGAGATTCGGAGATTCTTGGGCTTAGCAGGATATTATCGCTAGTTTGTTAAGGACTTCTCAAAGATAGCTTCTCCAATGACTACTCTGACTCGAAAGGGAGTGAAGTTTTCCTGGAATGAAAAATTTCAGAGTTATTTTGTTGAGCTAAAGCATCTTTTGACTACTGCACCAATGTTAACTCATCCTAAGGCTGGGATAGGTTATGTGGTCTTCTGTGATGCATCTGGTTCAGGTTTGGGATGTGTCCTCATGCAGGGTAATCATGTTGTTGCCTATGGATCTCGTCCACTTAAGCCTCATGAGAAGAACTATCCTACCCATGACCTTGAACATTCAGCTGTAATGCACACACTTAAGTGTTGGAGACATTACCTTTATGGAGAAAGGTTTACTATGTATTCAAACCACAAGAGCTTGAGTTATATCATCTCTCAAAAATATTTGAATCTTCACCAAAGGCGTTGGGTGGATTACCAACAATTTTTTGACTTTGACATTGCCTATATCCCAGGGAAAGGGAATTTTATTTCAGATGTGTTAAGCAGGAAACTTCTAACTCAGGCTGTGAAAGAATCTTCAGAAGAGTGGAGTTTGATAGTTCTTTTTGCTCAGTTGCATAATGGAGTTTAGTGGAAGGGGAATAGAGTTTCTTTATCCATTGTGCAGTTGACTTCTGCTCTCCTCGAGTTAATTGTTCAGGAACAATAACTGGTCGATGAATTCCATAGCATTAGGGACTCTCTTTATGGTGGGGAGACCAACACCCTGTGGCTGTTCTCTAAAGAGGGTGTTTTGTGTTATTAAAACTTTTGTGTTGTACCGTTATCAGCAAGGAAGGATGTGATGGTGGATTGCCATAACTCTCAGTGGGCTGTGCACCCTGGAACCATGAAAATATTCTATGACATGCAGTGGCAGTTCTGGTGGCCAGGTATGAGGCGAGACATTGTTGTGTTTGTATCTCGTTGCTATACATGCCAGTAGGTGAAAGTCGAGCACCAGAATCCTTTGGGTTTTCTACAACCACTTCCATTCCCTACATGGAAGTGGGATGAAATCTCTATGGACTTTTTGGTTGGGTTACCTCAAAACCAATGGAATAAGAACGTGATATGGGTTTTGATCGACAGGATGACCAAGTTGGCTCACTTTATACCTATTCGAGATGCAACCAAAGTTGAGGAGTTGGGAAATATCTATTTGAAAGAGGTTGTTCGTTTGCACAGAGTTCCTTATGCTATAGTCTCTGATAGGGATCCTCAGTTTACTTCTCGCTTTTGGAGAGGCCTTCAGAAGGCACTGGGATCTCAGGTTCGTTTGAGCATGACCTACAATCCACAGTCAGATGGACAGACAGAAAGAGTTATTCAGATCCTTGAGGATATGCTCTGTGCTTGTGTTCTTGATTTTGGGGGCTCTTGGGATGATCATCTGGGGCTAGTTGAGTTATCTTATAATAAAATTTATCAGTATACGATCAAAATGGATCCTTTTGAGGCTTTTTATGGAAGTCCTTGTAAATCTTCATTATGTTGGTCAAAGATTGGTGAAAGTTCTTTGGTAGGACCGAGTTTAGTCTAAGAGATGACAGCTAAGATCCAGTTGATTCGTCAGAGAATGTTGACAGTACGTATTTGGTACAAGTCTTATGTTGATCATCGCCATAAAAATTTAGAATTATTATTTGGTGACTAGGTGTTATTGAAAGTTTCATCCCGATTAGGTCATTGACGGCTAGGGAGGAAAGTGAATATTGCTCCTCGTTTTGTGGGACCTTTTGAGGTTATTGGTCTTGTGGGTAAAGTTTCTTACCATCAAGATCTACCACCAAAACTGACGTCAATACATAACGTGTTCCATGTATCTCAGCTATGAATGTATCTCTCTGATCAATCTCATGTTGTGAGGTGGAGTGATCTTGAGATTGAACCAGATTTATCTGTTACTGAATGACCAGTCAGTCTTGTAGATTCTGAGACCATGGTACTTCGTGAGAGAATGATACCTCAAGTCCATGTACTATAGCAACATGGTTATGATTCTCATGAGATGTGGTAAAGATATGCACTAATGAGAGATCAGTGGCCTCATATTTTTGACGTGGAGGTTTCTTCATAGGCTTTCTGGGGACAGAAAGACCTTATGGTGGGGAGGTTGTAACGTCACGTTATGTTTTCAGGTACTCTTTGATGTTTCTTAGCACATATGTTTTGGATTAGTGACTTGGGGGTGCGTTTGGGTGAACTTTTAAGTAAAACAAAAGGGCAATGGCTTGTGTACGGTTTGTGAACAGTTTGACAAACTGTGCGACCAAACCCTGCTAACCAAGCAGCACGAGACAGAGAGGTACGCACGGTGTGCGCACGGTTTGACAAACCGTGCGACCAAACTATGTGTACCGTGTATCTCTGGACAGTGAGGTCCGCACGGTGTGCGCATGGTTTGACAAACTGTGCGCCTCTTCGAAAGTAAACCGTGTGAATGGTTTTTAATTCTGAAACTTTCTTTTAAAACCACCTGAACCCTTGAGTCTTCCATATTTTCGACCTTGGCTCGGGATTAACTCTTTTTAGGTCTTTCCAAAGCCTCCTAGAGAGATTCTAAGGTGATCCGAACATCTTTCTTCGAGATTGAATTCTTGGATTGAAGATCCTTTCTCCTCCCGGTAATTGGATTTCATCTCGTTGTGTATCTCGTTTATCCCTCTATCTTTCCTTGATATTTTCATAGAATATTTAATTTTTTTCCATGGATATATACCTATGAGTTAAGATATAGACTAAGGATTGTGAATCTAGATCTAGTTTTGAAAGATCTTGATCCCTTTTATCTTAATTTTGGTTTTAAGGATTTAGATCCAGATTTTGATCGATGTCGTTGTGCCTCTCGGTTTTTGGGGTTTCTCATTTGGCTAACTTCTGTCAATAAATCGAGGTAGGTGGTTCCATCCTAACTTGCCAAATTGTTTATCACTGTATTTGCATGATTTATTTCAATTGTTGATTTAAATTCAATTTCTCAAATTTTCTTTCAATTAGTTGATAAAAACTCTATTCCATTGAATTGAGATATTTGAAATGGTTTTGGCATAAAAATTTGGGAAAACCCCAATTCCATTCAATTGGGTGTGTTTATGGAAATTGGATGATTTAAATTGTTGGATTTAATTGTGGAAATGAATTGTTTAATGATGGAATTGGTTTTGAATGGATTTCAAACTTATGAAAATGGATTAAAATGATTTGATAAAACCATTGGTTTTATCTTGTAGAAAGGCATGTTTTGAATAAAACCTGTTTTGGTTTTAAATGGAATGAAATTGGATCCTTTTTAAATGGGAGAATGGGATTGATCGTATTTTAAGCATTCTTAAAATAGTTCGACCATAATTTAAGATGGCATGAAAGCCTTAGGTTGTTAGTGAGTTATTTGGATACACTCTACGCTATGACAATGTTCTAAAACATACTTGTGGCGGGTCACATCCTCAACAGGGTGGTGATGAGTCTCCTTTGGCCAATGTCATAGGGACGTGTGTATACACATTTTGCTGAGTTCACATAGAGAGTGCAGACTCCTATAACTGGTTAATACTATTGTACCTTTTTGCATATGACCATGTTGCTCGCTTGTTTATTTATATTTGAGATATAAATGTATGCCAATGCTTTTTAACTGCCTTACATGCCTTCTAAATTTATATAAAATGTTTTATATAAATGTTTTACTTAAGCCATTGTTTTAGAAATATTCCATTATTTGTAAAATCTTTGTTAGATTGGTTTTTCCATCATTTGAAAATGTATAGCATGTTTTGTTAAAATATTCTTTTGAATTTCCAAACCTGTTTATTTAAAAATGGAAATCCTTTATCATGATAATCTGTATTTGGCATTTTTTATGGAATCTTTGGCGGTATCCTACTAGGATTAGGCTCAAACGATACTTTTTTCCTTCAGGTGTTTGTAGATTTTCTTCTTCCAGGATCGAGCAAAGGGAAGGGACCTCTTGGTGGTGGAACTAGTTGCTGATCTCTGGACTTGGTTAGTTGTGTCCTTTGGGACCTTGGGACTGTTTTCCCTTTTTGTACTTGGGTTGTAGTACTTTAGATTTTTATGCCTCTTTGTTTTCTGGTACATCACTCCCAGTGAATTTTCTTTTGATATGCATAATGTTTGTTTTACTCTTGCTTCCACATTCTTTGTGGAAAAATCATTCCCATATATATGTTGTACGATGCCAGGTGCTAGTCATCGACCCGTGGGGATCGGGAATGCCCTTCGGGCTATACCAGGGTCGGCTCAGTTATCTGGTTACCAGGGTACCCAGGCTGGTTCATGACAGGAAATCCCTATAGTGTTGGGACCAAGTTGGATGGATACGGAAGTAAGAATAGTTTGCTGCTAAAGAGTGTTGTCTTTTGTTGTCAAAGAAGATAAATCAATTCACTTTTTAAAAGGACCATAAATCCTACGATGCTTTGATGATTTTTATTTTATAATCATCACAATTTGGGAGAACTTGTGGTGCAAGCCGTCTGAAGGATAGTGAGAGTAAAGAAGTGTTTTTGGAAAAATAAATTTCAATATCATTACTATCCAAAAATGACAAAGGAAAGAATAAGGCGCACAAGTGGCGGGGTGCAAGTGGCGACGCACAAGTGGTGGCACGCAACTGCTGTAGAGGCACGCAAGTCATATTTCAAAAAGCATTATTTCAAAAATATGGAAAAGGAAAGAAAGTGTCATGCAAGTATTGGCACACAAGTGGTGGTGCGCAAGTTGAGGCACGCAAGTATTGACGCGCAAGTGAAGTGGCACGCAATTCCTATTTCGAAGATCATCTAATCAAAATATTACAAAGGAAATAAAGTGGAATGCAAGTTAGAAAGTGTCGCGCAAGTCAATAGTGTTGGGGAAGTATTGGTGCACAAGTCTTGGCACGCAAGTGCATGTTGCGTGCAAGTCATATTACAACAACATCATATCAAAATATGACAAAGGAAAGAAAGTTTCGTGCTAGTTATGCAAGGGTGCGCAAGTGATGAAGTGGCGCGCAAGTGATAGAGCGACACGCAAGTATTGGCACACAATTCTAGGTCGAATAAGTCACTGAAATTCCTATAAATAGACGACTAGCCTCCACATTTTTTAAGGATCAATACTTGAGAATTATTTTTGAGCTCTGGGCATGCAAGTAGAGGGTTTGGCGCACAAGTTGAGGGTTGTTAGAAGGCGCGTAAGTTGGGGATGCGGAAGTTGGAGGCACGCAAGTGTTATTTGGCCTGCAGGCTTCAATCAGGAAGTGTGTCTTAAGGATAGCGCACACGTAGGCAGCGCACAAGAAGAGGCGCGCAAGTTGTAGGTGCGCAATTATAGGTTGCTCAAGTGGAAGTGGGCGCACAAGCTATTTTTCTCAAGGGGTTTCTGCCAGCTTCTGGGTAGGATAGTGAAGAATTGCTTTGAAAGATTTGATTTCTGTAAGCTCATTTAGAAGCATTGATCCATTGTATTACCCTATTTGTGCTAATAGGGAGCACATGCACTATTGGATTGTTTTCAAAGTGCTTCACGAGTGTAAGGGTATATACTACTCATTGTATTCCACATCAAAGGATTCTTTTCTCGTGGATTTTAGGGTACTGGATTTTTTTCATACCATACCTAGGACGTAGCTACTCTTGTTGAGTAGTAAACCTTGTAAATCTTGTGTTCATGTGGTTGTGTGTGTTCAATAGGGAATAAACTCTTTAATAGGAGGCGAAGGTTGTTTCAAAATGGGGATGCTTAAAAAGAAAAAGATATCACTGATTCACCCCTCCCCCTCTCAGTGATACTTGGATCCTAACTGGGAACTTTAATTGGTATCAGAGCGACATGTTTCCTTCGTTTATTCTTTGGTAAAGTGTTTGAAGATAAGTTGTGATTGAAAATCTATATTTCGTGAATAGTAAGGGGATCACGATTTTTTATGGAAGGAACTATCACATATGGAAGGACAAAATGATGCCTTATCTTATGTATCTTGGATATGAAGTTCTTGAAACTACAACGAATGGATTTCCGGCTATTGATGACATGGATCCCCTTACTCCTGTCGATAATAAGAACCTTGAGAATGGTGGAAGAGCTAAAAATTCATTACTCTAATCTCTTTTTTAGAGTGAATTTTTAAGAGTGAAAGGGGTTTCTACAGCTAAAGGCATCTGAGATAAGTTAAAGAACATCTATGAAGGAAATACTAAAGTGAAGAAGGAAAAACTACAAATATGGAGGCTGAAGTATGAAGACTTGAAAATGGGAGAATCCAAATCTATTGGGGAATTCTTTAACAGGATTAATGACATTGTTAGTATAATCAGATGTCTGGTTGAAATGTTGGAGAATTCTATAGTTGTCAAAAAGATAATGAGAATTTTTCCCGATAGGTTTGATGCTAAAGTGTCTTCATTGGAAGATAGAGACCCTGAGACATTATCTTTGGATGACTTGAATAGCACTATCATTACTTATTAAATGATAAGGGATAAGACTATGAAGACCAAAAAAAAGCAAATAAAGAAATGTCATTCAAGGCGTCAAATATAGAGAATTCAAAGAAGACTCTTATTGAAGATGATGCTGGTGAATCCGATTCTGAAGATGAGGTATGTAAAAATATTGATGAAATTTTATCCTTGTTTTCTAAAAATATGAAAAGAGATATAGGGAAATACAAAGGGAAAATTCCCTTGAAATGTTTTGAATGTGGAGTTGTTGGTCACTTTGCGGCCAACTGTCCTCAAAAGAATAAAGAAGAAGGAAGTGATGATGATGAGAGACGTCCAAGAAGGTCATGGAAGAAACAGAATGACAATGATAAATACTTTTCAAAGGGTAAGGATAAGAATTTCTTCAAATCAAAAAGAAGAAACTTTTTATCTAGAGATGAAGAAGAAGATAGCAAAGATGAATCTAAGAAATCATCTACTGAGAATGATAGAGAGAATACCTTTATTGCAGCAGTGAATAATGAAGATTATGGGAGAAACAATTCTGAAGAAGATGAAACTCAACTTGAATATCATCTGAAAGGAGAGTTGAAATAATGTTTGAGGAAGATCATAAGTCTTGAGAAGGAAAACAAAAAGTTGATAAATGAAATTTCCACATTAAAAAATCAACAATGTTTTCTTGAGTTGAAAATAAATATGGATAAAGAGATTGATGATCTGAAGAATTCTCCTCAAAATGTAAAGAATCATAATGATCATCTTGGATTAAAGCTGAAATCAAAAGAAGAAGAGTTTGAACTGTTCCAACAGAAACTATCCAAAGCTAAAGAAATGAATGTCAGTTTCAAACATTCTATCTCAGAAGTTGGTGAATGTTCCAGTAAGAATGAACCAATGAAGGGTCCACATAATTTACCTTCAAAAGTTGAGAGAAAATATGGAACTGGTTCTAATAGGAACAAAGTTGGAAAGGCTATGTATGTGGCCAAAGTCAGTAATGCTGAAAAATTATAAGTACATAAAAATCCTATGTCTAGAAAGATTTATACTACTTTTGGTACTGATAATTTTGAACAGAAATATGAGCTGAAAATGAAAGTTATGATTTAAAACAGAAAGTTTAAGGGTCAGTAGAGTTATATTAAGAAGGCTATTGAGAATAATGTTCACAACTCCAGTCAGTAAAGAAGTTTCAAAGGAAAATATTCATTCTATGGTTACTGCTGGTATTGTTGTGGATTCAAAAAAACTTTAAACATGTGTTTGTTTAATTAAAAACATTACAACTATTCCACAAGTTTTGAAAGACAAGGATTGAGGGGGAGTAAATCTATTCAAAATCGAAAGTCTCCAAATAAATTTCAGAAGATATCTGAGAACACTGGTGTAAAAGTTGATAATAAGTTTCAATCACTGGAAACTGTTTGTAAAAGATGTGATCGACCTGGATATCTTGTCAAGGGCTGCCTTAGTATGTTACCAGAGCAATAAAATATTCTTAATAATTCTCAAAATCCAGAGTTTTTAAAAGCTAAAAGGGAAAGGTCTGATAAGTCTGAAAAGAAAGAGTGCATGGTTGTCTGTCCAGAACCCATTTACATGGCTATTAAATTGGAGGAATCACAAGAGAAAGTGAAGAAAAATGATGAACAAAAATCCCTTGTTGTAGAAACTGATTTGAAAGCTACAAAATGAGAACATCCATGGATTATTGATAGTGGATATTCCTCTCATATGACAGGAGACTTAAAGCTACTGAAGAATGTGAAAGACTTCAAAGAAGGAACAATGACATTTGGAAATGATGAATCTCTAAGGATCAAAGTGGTTGGATCGACCATTATTGGAAAAGAAAAGATGAAATCCAGGAAAGCACTATATTTTGATGGTCTAAAACATAACCTGTTAAGTATGTCACAACTCTGTGATGATGGAAACAAAGTAATATTCAGAAAATATGGATTTTTTGTGAAAAGTGAAAATGATGGAAATATAGTTACAAAAGGCCAACGTACAAGAGGGAATCCATTCCAAGTTGGTGATGTGCAGAACTCTTGTTACATGATTGTGATGGATTAAAATAAATTATGGCATAAAAGGCTAGGGAACATGTGTCAGAGAAATATGTGCAAGTTATCAAAGTGAGACAGTGTTCGGGATATGCCTGATTTATCAAGATAAAGAGATTGGTGTTGCACTATTTGTGAGAAATGGAAGATTACTAATTCTATACACAAGAGAGTTTAAATTCACTCAAAAAGACACTTGTAACTTATACACTCATATATATGTGGACCAATGACCAAGAAATCTTCAAATAGAGACAAGTACATCATTACTTTCATTGATGACTTTACTTGCATTACATGTGTTATGTAAATGAGACATAAGTTAGATGCTCTGACAATGTTTAAGAGTTTTAGAAGGAAAGAAGAGAAGGAATGTGAGTATTCAGTGAAGAAGTTGAGAATTGATAATGGTGGTGAGTATAAGAATGAATATTTTTAAAGTTATCTTGAGAAACATGGAATTTGGCATGATTTCAGTTCACCATACACACCTCTACAAAATGGGGTGGCTGAAAGAAAGAATCAAAGTTTGGTGGAAATGGGGAGAACTATGTCAGTTGAACATAGTCTTTCTCATTATTATTGGAAGAAAGCCATGAGCACTGATGTGTATATTCAGAACCGATGCTTCTATAGGCCAAACTCATATATGACTCCATATGAAATGTTCTATGGAAAAACTCCAAGTATGAAACACTTGAGAGTCTTTGGGAGTCCATGTATTATAAAGAAGAAAGGTGGAAACCTGGGAAAGTTCGACCAAAGAGGAGATGATGTAATTTTTCTTGGCTATGCACTAAAAGGAAGAGGATTTAAATGCCTTAATAAATCAATAGGAAGAATTATTGATTCTTCTAATGTAAAAGTTATTGAAAATGCTGAGAAATAAAAGAAGTCATATATTGATGTTGAGGTCGAGCAGGATAGAGAAGATTTTGTTAACAATTTGAATAATGCTTCAGAAAGTGTTAATCCTACTCAAGAAGAGGAATCCAACTCAGAGATCTCATGTGATCAGGATGGATTTCAAACAACTCAACCTAGGTTGAGTAAGAAAGTGGAGGCTCAAAACATTGTCAGAGATAAATCTCAAAGGGTCCAAACAAGAAGAACAACAAATGCTATATCACATACTTCTCTTTATTCAAAAGTGGAACTGAATGATGTAAATGAAGAATTTGAGCATCCAGAATGGGGTCATGCTATGAATGATGAACTTGATCAGATAGAGAAGAATGATACTTGGGAACTTGTACCCAATCTGGACAATAATAACATTTTCAGTACAAAGTGGGTTTTCTGGAAAAAGCTAAATGAAGAAGTTAAAGTAATAAGAAACAATGAAAGATTGGTTTGCAAAGGGTATTCAAAAATTGAAGGCATTTATTTTGATGAAACCTTTTCTCTGGTGGCAAGATTAGAAACAATCATAATCATTATTGCTATTGCTACACAACAAGATTACAAAATCTTTCAAATGGATGTAAAATTCACATTCTTGAATAGTGACCTAGATGAGGAAGTTTATGTTGATCAACATTGAGGATTTGTCATTGGAAAGGATGGAAGTTATGTGTGAAGGTTGAAGTAGGATTTATATGGGCTAAAACAGGCTCTGAGAGAATGATATTCTAAATTATATATTTGCTTAAAGAAGATGAACATTAAGAAAGGGAGAGTTGATAGCAATCTCTACATCAAGGAATGTCTAGAGTTTTCACTGATTATTATTTTCTATGTCGATGATATTATATTTTCTTGAAATGATGAAAGATCATGTGAAAAATTTTCTGAGGAGATGAAGAAGTTATTTGAGATTTCCATGCTGGGAGAAATGAAGTACTTTCTTGGGCAACAAATTTCATAGAAGAAGAATTATGTTTTTCAGTCTCAAGAAATGTATGCTAAGGAACTTCTGAAGAAGTTTGGCATGGAAAATTCAAAACCAGTTTCCACACCAATTTTAGTGGGAACCAAGTTTTCAAAAGATGGAGAAGGCAAAGAAGTTGATCATAGAGAGTTTCGAAAGCTGATTGGAAGTCTGTTGTATTTGACTGCCTCAAGACCTGACATTGTATATGCTGTCACTTTATGTGAAAGATTTCAAAGAGCTCCTAAAGAATCACATTTGATTACTAGAAAAAGAATTCTCAGATATATCAAAGGCACAACAAATTTTGGAATCAGGTATGATGGCTCTAGAAATATTGATTTATTCATGTATACTGATTCTGATTGGGCAGGAAATGTTGATGATCAAAGATCCACATATGGTGGAGTTTTCTTTGTGGGGAAAAGTTGTATATGTTGGCATACCAAGAAATAGAGTTCAGTAACTCTTAGCATATCTGAAGCTGAGTATGTTGCTTCTACTCAATTTACAACTCAACTAATGTCGATGAAGACTCGGTTAGAAGATCTACTTGTTGAAGTAAAGCTACCGTTGATCTTGGGTTATGATATTCAAAGTGTAATAAATCTTACATGAAATCCAGTACAACATTCTCATTCCAAACACATTTATATAAAGTACTACTTCATCAAGGAGCATGTGGAGAAGAATGAATTGAGGTTGGAGTATGTTCCTACATCTAAACAAGTTTCTGATATATTCCCAAAACCGTTACTGAATGAACCATTTGAAAAATTGAGGTTAAAGATGGGTGTCCAACCTCCTTCTCATCAAGGTTAAGGTATGTGTTTTTGTCCCCTCTCTCCTCTTACCTTTGGATAGTGTTGTCAAATTGGAAAATTGTTTCATAAATATATCCTTATGGAAGCATGCATAAAGGGGAAGTTGTGGGTAAGCTGTGAATCCATCATGTATGTGTGTGAACTATTCTAACTGTTTGTTGGAGTGGTTTTAGGAAACAATGTTGTTTTCCAAGAAAGTAGACAAAGTGAAGAATGATGAGGTAGAATCTTGAAAGACGATCTGAAGAAGGATGAGGAGGTATGCTCATGAGATTTCATAGACATTTCTTTTGGACATCATGATTTTGGTTGTCAATAATTCTAGTTTCCTACAATGAGTTAGCTCACATAGGTTTAGAATTGTTGATAAGTAATCCATTACTTAAGGTTACAAAGTTCCGTGATTTATGATCATGGTTGAAAAAAAAAGGGAGATATTATTGAGACCAAGTTGGATGGATAAGGAAGTAAGAATAGTTTGCTGTTACAGAGTGTTGTTTTTTGTTGTCAAAGAAGATAAATCAATTCACTTTGTAAAAGGACCAGAAATCAGATGTTTCTTTACTGATTTGTATCTTAAAATCATCACAAGTTTGGAGAACTTGTAGTGTAAGCCTTATGAAGGATATAGAGAGTAAAGAAGTGTTTTTGGAAAAACACATTTAAATGTTATTACTATCCAAAAATGACAAAGGCAAGAAGAAGACACGCAAGTGGCGGTGCGCAAGTGTTGTAGTGGTGCGCAGTCATATTTCAAAAAGCATTATTTCATAAATATGGAAAAGGAAAGAAAGTGGCGTGCAAGTATTGGCACACAAGTGGTGGAATGCAAGTGGTGGTACGCAAGTATTGACGCGCAAATGAAGTGGTGTGAAGGTCCTATTTCTAAGATCATCCAATCAAAATATTACAAAGGAAATAGAGTGGAGCGCAAGTTAGAAAGTGCCGCACAAGTCAAGTGTGTCACAAAAGTATTGGAACGCAAGTCTTGGAACACAAGTGCATGTTGGACGCAAGTCATATTCCAACATCATCATATCAAAATATGACAAAGGAAAGAAAGTTTCATGCTAGTGATGGAAGGGCGCGCATGTGATGAAACGACATGCAAGTGATGGAGTGGCGCGCAAGTATTGGCGTGCAAGTCTAGGTCATGCAAGTCACTGAAATGCCTATAAATAGAAGAATAGCCTCCTCATTTGTTAAGGCTCAATAATTTTATCTTTGAGCTCTAGGTCTGCAAGTAGAGAGTTGGTAGCGCAAGTTAAGGGTTGTTAGAAGGCGCACAAGTTGTGGATGTGCAAGTTGGTGGTGTACAAGTGTTAGTTGGCGTGCAGGATTCAAGAAGGCAGTGCATCTGAAGGAAATCGCGCACATAGGCAGTTCGTAAGAAGAGGCGCACAAGTTGTAGGCGCGCAAGTATAGGTTGTGCAAGTGGAAGTGGGTGCGCAAGCTGTTTTGCTCCAGGGGTTCCTACCAGCTTCTAGGAAGGAAAGTGAAAATTTTCTTTGAAAGATTTGATTTGTGTAAGCTCATTTAGAAGCATTGATCCATTGTATTACCCTATTTTTTCTAAGAGGGAGCACACACTCTATTGGATTGTTTTCAAAGTGTTGCACGAGTGTAAGGGTATATCCTACTCATTGTATTCCACATCAAAGGATTGTTTTCTAGTGGATTTTGTGGTACTGGATTGTTTCTATACAATACCAAGGACGTAGCTACTCTTGTTGAGTAGTGAACCTAGTAAATCTTGTGTTCATGTGGTTGTGTGTGTTCAATAGGGAAGAAACTCTTTAACAGGAGATGAATGTTGTTTCAAAAAGGGGAAACTTAAAAAGAAAAGATATCACTGATTCACCCCCTCCCCCGAAGTTCGAATGGCCCGAAGGCCTTCATTTTTATTTTATTATAGATAATACCCCTTTTAAGGGTTGAAGGGGAACCCGTACAAGACCCGTAGGACCAAGGGACAAGGTCCGACATGACCTGTAATACATGATCCAAAGGCCCAGAGGCATACTGTGCCCAATACATGACCAGTAGGCCCAGCCCACTAGAACTGACCCTCCCTAGCTTCTGCATCATTGATTGCCTTTTGTTCCCCACCTGCATTGTTGATCGGCTAGAATTGCCCTAAACAAAGCTGCATGATGCCTGGTCCCGATGGCGGTTGCCATACCCTCTCATTCTTCCATTCCAGTTAGCTCTGATTCTGGTGACTGCTACTGGTGCTCTGATCCTCATCTGGGGCCTGCTTTGTGTGAACTGGTATACTTCATTTTCTTCAATGGCCTGAAGGCCCTGTGGCCTGAAGGCCTTTGATGGCCCGAAGGCCCTGAGACCTGTAGGCCCAAACCAGTGCCCCGAAAGCCCAAATCAGGTGAATAGTCCAGCTGCTACATTACCGAACTGTGCCTGCTATAGTGCATACTATAGTACCTGCTACAGTACTGCTACAATGCTTGCTACAGTACTGCTACAGTACCTCAAGAAATTCACATCCACCTGGTTTTGAACCTGGGTCTCTTGGATGCCAAGCAGGAGCCCTTACTACTTGGGTACAGGCTCATTGGCTCACCACCTTCCCCTCTCAGTGATACTTGGATCCTAACTGTGAACTTCATATAGGAGTTTTATAAGAATCCCTATAGGCTCATAATTCCTCATCCAGTTTTAAAGACTAGTCTTTTACTAAACTACTAACAGTTTTCTCCATAATTTACTTTAATTATCAATTTGAGATCTATGTCTGTCCACTTGACTATAGGTGATAGGTGGTACCATTATTATGAATTCATCTGTACTTTTCTGTTAATTATTTGAATTTAATGTTCTTAAAATGTGTACCATTATCTATAATGAAATCTATCAGCACACCAAATATAGGGAATATATTCTTCTTTATGAAATTTGAAACACTACTATAAAGACTGTTTGTAACAGATATAGTTTCAACCTGCTTAAATTCATAGTCAAAAACATCAAGGATGTACTCATTTCTATACAAATATGGAAATTCTCTCATGAAATCTGTCCCCCAAACATAAAAAATCACAACTTCTCGAATCCATTTTGGTGGAAAATATTGTTTCCTACCCTCTTTTCCCAGCCATTGACATTTATCATAGATTATTACTAAGCATCTTATATCCTTAAATATGGTAAGGCATTAAAAACTTTCCTGGAGGGACTATTGTTCTATTTGATCTCCCCATATTGTCTACCCTATGTATAAGAGTTATGAATTTCTGAAATAGAAATAATTTCCTCCTCATGAACACATCTCCAGAAAATCCCATCAACACACCTCTGAAAAAATATAGGGGTATTCAAATAAGTAGTACTTAAGCTCAATAATGAACTTCCTATGATTATGTAAAAGTTCCATTTTGCATGACACGTACTTTTAATATGTTGGAAAAATCTGAGAACCAAAAATATTATTTCATAGATGAAGAAAACAATTGTTCATCTAGGAAATAAGTATTGATTTCTATTGGCTCATAAGTTTAAAATTTGGTTACAGGTAATAAAAATAGTGGTCATCTACAAAATTTTCAACACTATTATTATCTTTAATATCTAAATCAAATTCTTGGAAAAACAAATTCCACCTCATAAGTGTCAGTTTTTATTCCTTTCTAGCCGAAATATATATCAATGTGGAATGATATTTGAATATTATAACTTTTTATCTCATGTGGCAATGCCTAATCTTGTATAAGGAAAACATGACAACCATACACACTTTCTATTTAGTTGAATAATTTTTATGGGGATCATCAAGTAATTTTATGGCATATTAAATCACATATAACCACTTCTCTTTTCTTTATCCAAAAAATTCCCCTGATTTCCAATCACTTGCATCAATCATAACCTCAAATGATAGTTTCCAGTCAGGTGAAATAATTATTGGCAATGATGTAATCTTTTCCTTAATTATACTAAATGATTATTGGAACATATCCTCAAGCAAAAAAGGTATATCCTTGACTAACAGGAAAAAACGTTCCCTATAAATATTAGAAAAGTATTTGGTGAATCTTCAATAAAAGATGGCATGTCCTAGGAAACTTATAATACCTATTACATTTATAGGAGGTGGAAGCTTTTGAATCACTTCAATCTCAAAATTTTCTTCTTCAATACCCCTCTTAGAAACATCATGTCCTACAACAATTCCGCATATAACCGTGAACTGGCATTTCATCCAATTTAAGACTAGTTTTATATCCTCACACTTCTATATAGTAGTTTCAAAAAATTTCATACATACCTCAAAATCAGAACCAATAATAGAAAATTCATCTGTGAAGAATTCTATAATCTCTCAATCATATCAAAAAATATAGCCATCGTATACCTTTGAAAGGTGGTAGGATCACCACACAGGCCAAGGGGCATCCTTCATTAGAAAAATGTTTCTAATGGACAAGTGAATATGCTCTTTTCCTGGTCTTATGGGGCTATGGTAAACTGGTTGTAACCAGAATAACCATCTAGAAAATATAAAAATTCATTTCCCGCTAACCTTTCAAGAATTTCATCTAGAAATAGCATTGGAAAATTATATTTTCTAGTGGAATAGTTATGTTTTAAATAATAAATATAGACCTTCCACTTTGTATCCTTGGAACTTGAATTTCTCCATTTCTCTCATTAGTTATGATTGAGAAACCCCCTTTCTTAGGAACAACTTTTACTAGGCTTATCCAAGGACTATCAAAGATAGGAAAAATTATTCCAATATGAAGAAACTTAATTTATTCATATCTAACTACATATTTTATGTTTGGATTTATTATTATATTTTCTTAAAATCTATGCTTATGATTAGGTCCCATAGGTATTTTATGAATAAAAAATATTGAAAAATTCCATTAATATTTGTTATGGACCATCCAATAATAGACTAGAACTTCTTAAGAAAAAACATCAAACACTCTTCTTGACTCATATCTAACTCAAAAGAGATTGTGATAGGTAGGGAATAATTTTTACCCAAAAAAGATTATTTGAGATGGGAAGGGAGCGGATTCATTTATAAAGTGGGTTCTTCTAGACTAGAAGGAATGAACTTGGGCCTAGGAGGCCCAATGTTATCAATTTTTGTAACGACCCCACTCTTTAGAAAAGGTACGGATCATTAGTTTTTTTAGAACCTTTCCTTTAAGCTTTTTTAATTTGTTTAATATCCTAAGGAAGGTCCGAGGAGTGTCCGTGGTTTGTTCGGAGCCCGGGAGTTTGAGAAATGGGCTTACAGGCAGTAGCGCACGGCTTGCGCATGGTCTGTGCACGGTTTGGGATAAACTATGCAGCTGCAGATAGGGGCACCTACAGGGGTGCACGGCCATGTGGACCAGGCCGCATGGACAAGCCACCTTTGGTCGGGAGGCAGGGAGGTGCACACAGTTTGCGCACAGTTTTGGTAGACCATGCGCCTAAACCGTGCGACCCTTTATCTGAAGGTAGTGAGATACGCATGATTTGTGCACGGTTTGGTAAACCATGTTCCTAAACCGTGTGACCCTGTTCTGGGTAAAATTCCATTTTTCCCTTAATTAGTTTTATAAGGCTTAAGCCTCTTTATTTCTTCTTCCCGCGGACAGAACTAGAGGGGATCCCTCCTTGAGCTCCCAAACCTCTCTCTCACTTTTTTCTTAGTGGATCCTTCATCCGGAACCTGATTCTTGGTTCGTCAGAAGCGTTGGATCACCCTCGGTAAGGCTAACCTCACGCACCCCTCTTTCCTCGGTAAATATTGCCTTCCATCTTGTTATTTTTCCACAGGCTCAAATGCCCTATTTTCAGGGCTTTCGACTGGAACTCGGATTTATTTCAATCCAATGCAAATATGAGGTTGATATCAAGCGAGCCTACGCCTAAAGTTCTATGGTTTCTGGTCACGTGGTTTCCATTTTGGGTTTTCACCTTATTGAGTTATTGTTGTCGTGTTGTGGGTTGTCTTTCGCCAGAACCCATATTTATAATGACTGCTTCATGTCTAAATGACCCGTGTGGTATGAGATTGATGAATCTAACCTTGTTAGTGTGTTTAGATTTGGTATGGACCGGGAGTGTTCAACCATAGGTGTTATGCCTTGATAATTGTCCCTTTTTCACCTTTGAAACTTAACGATATGTCTTGAAAGGGCATTTTCCATGTAAGGAAAATGAGATTACTTGGTTAGAGGTTGGCTAGGATGAGAGAGCATGAACCCTTTTAATGAATTGAAATGTATGTATGCCATTGCTTTCCTTATGTGATATTATAAGATGGATATACCTTGAATTGATAATGTGATATTATATAAGATGGCTTGCCTTATATAATGTGATGTGAATGGTTATCCTTTGTTGTGTTGACATGCTTGTGATAACCCGTATGTGGGCGGAGGCATTCTTACCCATGCCAGATGAATCTCCATGTGTTGGGCGGGAGGCATTCTTACCCCTTTCTAGATAAATTTCAGTGATTGAGGATGAGAGGCTTGTTTACCTTATGCCCATGTAACCCTTACGGGTGGGAGGAATTTCTACCCCACGCCAGCTACAGTGATTGAGGATGAGAGGCATTTATACCTCATTCCCATATAACCTTTGCTAGTGGGAGGCATTTCTACCCCATTCCAGTTACAATGCTTGTGGACGATAGGCATTCATACCTCGGGCCATAGATTATTATTAAAGATTTTAGAAGCATGGACGAGAGGAATTTATACCTCGTGCTAGTGATAACCTATACCTATGTACTTATACCGCTAGTGATCATTCAGTTTACTAGCCATGAGCTGAAGCAAGTAGACTCGCTAGGTGTCCTTCCGAAACCTGAGCGAGAGGGTTGTTTATTTACTTTTATTTACTTACTTGTAGTCTATTACTCATTTTTCTTGTGAACACTTATTTGGATTAGACGTTTACATCGTTGGTGGTGGCCTACTGAGACTTGTCTCACACCCTACCCGGGCGGCCTCTTGGGCACCTGTGTAGACATCACTGCTGCAGGTACTAGTAGGGGAAAAGGCCCAGCTTCAGGTTTTTGATACATGTATGTTCTAGATGGAGATCCAGAGTATTGGATTGAGATTGGATAGAGATGCTCATGGACTACATCTGTTCTTTTTGGATTATTGTACATCATTATTGTATTCTATTTCTATTGTACTAGCATTCCATGCATCCATTTTGTATCAGACACTTCCTATGTGGATTTTGTATATTTATCAGGGTTTTCCTTACTTCTATTGTTTGGTTGTATGTTTCCCCTTTTCTCCTGTTTGTCCATTGGTTGTGATTCTGCTATTTTTATTAATTTGATGCTATACTGTTGTGTACTCTGACATGGGGGTACAATCTCCCCACTGACTTAACATCACACCCCCAATGCTAGTTTATATCCCCTGGCCTATGGGGAGATGTGTCATGGGTCATGTGGCCAACCAGGATCGAGGCTCGGGTTAAGGGGCAGCCAGGTCCGGGACGTCACAAAGTGGTATCAAAGGGTTTCTTTTATTTCTTTCTTGCTTTACTATTTGGCGACGATAGACTTGGAGAATGGGAATGCTTAGGGACTTAGTTATAAGACGTGCTTGGGCATCGCAAACCCATGTATGGGGGAAAGACCAAGTTCCCTATTTAATGTTGTTATTGGTTTTGCTATTTACTGCTGATGTTGTTTCACCATTGGGTGCTTCACATGTTTTGTGATGTTATCGAGATTTGCAATGTTGGAATTTGGATTTCATGGTTCGACCCAAGGAAATGAGGGTTATGCATTAGAACATGCATCATGATAGGCAAATATGATTAAGCCATGCATCTTGCCATGCCACATTTAAATTTTCATCGAGCATTGTCTGTTGTTATTTCTATGCCTTGTTAATATGTGTGTAGTTGTGCTAACCTTTCATGCTTATTGTGAATTGAGGAATGATTTGGATTTAGTGGGTGTCACTATTTGGTTCATAAGGTGTATGGGCCCTTATGGATCAGAAAATGACATTCCAACTAAACTAATCTTTTTCTTTAAAGGAAACTCAAATACTTGATTAGCACAAGAAAATAAGGAATGACATCCAAGTGTGTGTCTCAGTTCATGAGGAGTATAGGCCCTTATGGGTTGGGAAATGCCATATCACCAGACTGAGTTAAATTGGAAAAAGTTGCATGCCTTACTATGAATTCCTATGGGTGTGGATAGGTGATCTTAGGGGTAGGAAGGCTTAGTACCTGTCCTGGCTTCAAGAGTTCATCCTTTAATTTTATCGATTTATTCTTTTGAGATGTTCGTTTGGCATTGTGGAACTATGCCTCTGAGACGTCCTCAAGTCACGCGTGCTGAAGGCGGCGACGATCTCGCTCCTGAGGTGGTGGGCACTGAGCTGCCAGTTGATCTTCCTGTCGAGCCACCTGTGGATCCTCTTTCTTTTCCTGAGATGGTTGATGATGCCCAGTTCTGTGAGAGATTCTTGCATATGATGCAGAGTATGGAAGGTGGAGTGCGACCTACCCTGAGTATGGCAGAGTTGACCAGCGAGTTTCAGCCGCAACATCCTCCTACTTTTACGGGAGATGGTGGACCACTTACTATGGAGGCCTGGTTGGAAGTTATTCTAACCATATTTGAGCACCTTGAGATGCCTCCAGAGCAGAGGTTCAAGCTCACAACTTATATGCCTTTTGGTTCATCCAGGAGGTGGTGGGATGTCATCACCCAGTCGGGACAGTAGAGAGATATGATCTGGACTGATTACCATACCATCTTCTATGATTACTTCTTTCCCCTGACTTTGAGGGCTGACAGAGCTAGGGAGTTTATGAACCTGCAGCAAGGGACCATGATGGTCATGGAATATTCGTCTCGTTTCACTAAGTTATAGCATGTTTCTCCTACACTAGCTGTTTATGATCTCACAGCCGCGAGGCGTTTAAAGGATGGGTTGTGTTACGCCATCCGGTCGCGGGTTAACGGGTTCAGGATAGCAACCTTTTTAGAGATTGTCAATCAGGCTTTGATCATAAAGAAGAACTTTAGAGAAGTGGACAGTGTGAACCAGGACAGTTTGGCACCAAAGGGTTCTAGTGGATCTACTTCTAGGAAGAAGTGGAGTTTTTAGGACTCTCACGGTGTTAGTGGTGGTCAGACCCTTTTCTCAGGTGGTACTCCTATCTGTCACTAATGTGGGGTGCTAGGACATATGAAGAGGTAGTGTACGCAAAACCCAGTGGAGTGTAGAGGTTGTGGTAGGTTGGGTCATCTCCACCGCTTCTAAAGGACTTTTCCCCCAGGGTCTAGTGAGCAGGGATATTTACCTACTCCATGATCCGGCACTAGATTGGCAGGATCACATCAGTCAGGTGGCTAGAGTACCACCGGTCGATCAGGTTGTGGTGGCAGTCGAGTCAGAGGTAATCAGGCATATGACTCTCAACACCAGTAGGGTGGGTCTGCTCATGGTAGCCAGGCTGTGACTCCGGGCCGTGGTGTCAGCCAGTTGTATGCAGTCAAGCCTACGCTGCCGGAGCAGTACGTTGGACCATCTACTGTACGAGGTACGATTCTAGTTGCATCTACATTAGTATCTACATTGTTTGACACAGGCCCTTACCACTCTTTTATATCAGAGGAAATTATCAGAAGTTTGGGCCTCAACATTGAGTCATATCATGGTATGATCACATTAGATACCCTGTTGGGTATCTATTCATAGGGAGTTCATCATTGTTAGAATTGTCCCCTCGAGGTGGGCAGTTTCCATTTCATGTGGAACCTATATGTTCTGGATATGAATGGTTTTGACACAATAATATGGATGGACTGGTTAGTTCCCTATAGAGCCCAGATTGACTGATATCGTTGGAGGGTGGCGTTTACTTCACCAGTGGGAGACACACATATGCACAAGGGAGAATGGGATCTTAATCCGAAATGAGCAGGATCGGAACACCAGAGTTTAGGTGGTGTCATGGCACATGTTTCCACTCTTTATCTCGATGACCAAGAGTTACAACCCTCTACTTATCCTCTCACGGTGGAGCATTTCAGTGATGTCTTCCCTGATGATTTCTCTGGTCTACCTCCAATGCAATAGGTAGAGTTTACTATCGAGATTATACCATTAGCAGCACCAGTGACCATTCCTCATTATAGGATGGCACCTAAAGAACTTTTGGAGCTCAAGAGTCAGCTGGAGGACCTTGAAGCAAAAGGATTTATACATCCCAGTACTTCTCTTTGGGGATCACTGGTTCTTTTTTCCAAGAATTCAGATGGTACCCTTCGTCTTTGCGTGGATTATTATAAGTTAAATCAAATAACTATTAAGAATCAGTATTCTTTACCTCGAATTGATGACCACTTCAATCAGCTCCAAGGAGAGAAGGTGTTTTCAAAGATAGATTTGAGGTCGGTCTATCACCAGGTGCATGTTAGGACTTAGTACATGCCTCACATAGTGTTCAAGAGTAGGTATGGTCGCTATGAGTACCTAGTCAGGTAGTTTGGGCTCACGAATGCACCTGCGGTGTTTATGGCTCTTATGAACCAGATTTTTCACCTGTACCTTGATTCTTTTGTGGTTGTATTTGTGGATGATATCTTAGTCTATTAACTCTCGAGACATGACCATGAAGACCATCTTGACATCATGCTGAATACACTAAGAGAGCATCAGATTTATGCTAATCTCAGTAAATGCCACTTTTGGATAGACAAGGTTCACTTTCTGGTTCACATTATTTCTGAGTCTGGTGTTTCAGTTGACCTAGAGAAGGTGAGTGCTGTAATTTCTTGGGAGCAGCCCAAGAACTTATTTGATATCAGGAGTTTCTTGGGACTTGCTGGATATTATAGGTAGTTTTTTTAGGATTTTTCACGCCAACCATCACCGCTTACAGCTTTGACAAAAAGGGGGTGAGATTCAATTGGTCAGAACCTTGTGAAGTAGCTTTTCAAGAACTAAAGGGCAGACAAAATTCAGCACTAATATTGATCTTTCCGGATCCAGGAAAAGCTTATATGGTATTTTGTGATGCATTAGGTATCAGGCTTGGAGCTGTCTTGATGCAAGACGATCGAGTCATTGCTTATGGTTCTCGTTAGTTAAAGCTTCATGAACGGAATTATCCGACTCACGACCTCGAGCTTACAACGGTTGTACATGCATTATGTTGTTGGAGACACTACCTGTTGGGAGGGAGTTTTGTGGTATTCATTGACCACAAAATCCTCAAATATATCTTCACTTAGAAGGATCTAAATATTAGTCAACGTAGGTGGGTCGAGTACCTACAATCCTTTAACTTCGAACTGGCCTACACTCCTGGGAAAGGAAATTACGTGGCCGATGCGCTAAGTGGGAAAACTCAATCGCAAGTGGTTCAGGAATCTAATCAGGAGTGGAAAATGATGGCCCTATTTTTAGAGATTAATGTTGAGGTTCAGGAGGGTCAGGGCTAGACTGTTATCTCACCCTTAGCGGTGACATCTACTCTTTTGGAACAGGTCAGGGCAAGATAGTTATCAGATCTGGAAGGCCTTGTTCTACGAGAGAGTGTCGCTGATGATGCCTCTACAAACTAGGCCATGGATGAGGGTGATACTTTATTGTTCTGTGGGAATGTATGGATCCCAACAGACATCAGAGAGGAGCTGATGAGGGATTTCCATGCCTCAAAATGGGCAGTTCTCCCAGGCATCACCAAAATGTATCATGATTTGGGATGACAGTTCTGGTGGCCTAACATGAAGTAGGAAATATCCAGTTATATCACGCGTTGTTCCACCTATCAACAGGTGAAGGCAGAACATCAGCGTCTGGAAGGGCTTTTACAGCCGTTGTCCATTCCAGAGTGGAAATGGGATGATGTTTCTATGGACTTTGTAACCATTTTACCCTGGTCACCTCATGGTAATGATGCACTATGGGTTATCGTCAACCATATGATGAAGGTCACACATTTATTACCAGTGTGGGAGACCTTCATGGTTGATGACTTGGGAAGAATGTATGTTAATAAAATAGTGCACCTTCATGAAGAACCTCTATTTTTTGTCTTATATAGAGATCCACATTTTACATCTCGATTCTGACAGGGTTTACAGAAGGCCTTGGGTACGCAAGTACTTTTGAGCACGGCCTATCAACCACAGACTGAAGGATAGACCTAGCAGACAATACATGTACTAGAGGATATGTTACGTGCCTGTGTTCTCAATTTTGGAGGTTCATGGGAGAAACACATTCCTCTTGTCGAGTTCAGTTATAACAATAACTTCTAGGCTACCATTGAGATGACTCCCTATGAAGCCTTATATTGTAGGCCTTGTCTCTCACCTTTATGTTGGCTTGAAGAAGGGGAGGTAGCTGTTCTAGGACGACGTCTTGTGCAGGAGACTACAGAGCAGATACAGCTTATTAGGAAGCGTATGTAGGCAGCTCAGTCTAGAAAACAGTCTTATGCTAACAAGAACCGGTGACCTCTTGAATTCGAGGTTGGGGACCGATTTTTCTTGAAGATCTCACCCAGGTTGGGGTAGAGACGTATACAGAAGTAGGGTAAGCTTTCACCGAGGTTCGTAGGACCCTTTGAGGTGGTAAATAGAATCGGACCAGTAGCTTACTATCTTTCACTTCAGCAGTGATATCGGGCCATGCACAATGTTTTTCATGTATCTCAGTTATGCCGGTACTTTTCATATCCAACTAACGTTTTTCAGTCTGATGAGGTTGTACTGGATATGGATGCTTTCTTCGAGGAATTTCTGATGCGAATAGTTGACCAGGCGCGAAGACACTCCGTGGAAGGTCTGTTCCTCTTGTACGGGTATTGTGGCATCACAGCCAAGTATAGGACGAGACTTGGGAACGAGAGGCTGATATACATTCTCAATGGCCAGAGATTTTCGTCAATGACACCTAAGTACCCTCGAAAGGCCAACTCAGGGATGTGTTTCTTTACGGAGGGGAGGTTGTAACGACCCGACTCTTTGGAAAAGGTACAGATCGTTAGTTTTTATTTTGAAACTTTCCTTTAATATTTTTTAATGTGTTTAATGTCCTAAGGAAGGTCTAGGGAGTGTCCGGGGTTTGTTCAGAGCCCAGGAGTTTGAGAAATGTGCTTAAAGGTAGTGGTGCACGGCCTACGCATGGTCTGCGCATGGTTTGGGATAAACCGTGTGGCTGTAGACAGGGTAACCTACAAGGGTGCACAACCATGTGGACCAGGCCGCACAGCCATGCAGCCTTTGGTCTTGAGACAGGGAGGTGTGCCCGGTTTGCGCACGATTCGGGGAGACTGTGCGCCTAAACCGTGTGACCCGTTATCTGAAGGTAGTGAGATACGCACGGTTTGCGCACTGTTTGGTAAACCATGTGCCTAAACCATGCAACCCTATTCTGGGTAAAATTACCTTTTTCCCTTAATTAATTTTATAAGGCTTAAGCCTCTTTCTTTCTTCTTACCACGGAGAGAACCAAAGGGGAGCCCTCCTTGAGCTCCCAAACCCCTCTCTCACTCTTTTCTTGGTGTATCCTTAATCTGGAACCCGATTCTTGATCTGTTAGAAGCATTGGATCACCCTCAGTAAGGCTAACCTCATGCACCCCTATTTCCTCGGTAAATCTTTCCTTCTGTCTTGTTATTTTTCCACTGGCTCATATGCCCTATTTTTAGGGATTTGGATTGGAACTCAGATCTATTCCAATCTACTATGAATCTGAGGTCAATATCAAGTGAGCCTATGCCTACAGCTTTAAGGTAGGTGCTCACGTGGTTTCCATTTTAAATTTTTTCCTTATTGAGTTATTGTTATCGTGTCGTGGGTTGTCTTTCGCCAGACCCCGTATTTATAATGATTGCTTCATATCTAAATGACCCGTGTGGTATGAGATTAATGAATCTAACCTTGTTAGGGTGTTTAGAATTGGTATAGACCGGGAGTAGTCAACTATAGGTGTTATACCTTGAGAATTTTCCCTTTTTCACCTTTGAACCTTAACAATATGTCTTGAAAGGGAATTTTACATGTTAGGAAAATGAGATGACTTGGTTAGAGGTTGGCTAGGATGAGAGAGCTTGAAACCCTTTAACGAATTGAAATGTATGTATGCCATTACTTTGATTATGTGATATAATAAGATAAATATGCCTTGAATTTCTAATATGATATGATATAAGATGGTTTTCCTTATATAATGTGATGTGAATGGTTATCCTTTACTATGTTGACATGCCTGTGATAACCGGTGTGTGGGCGGAGGCATTCTTACCTATTCTAGATGAATCTCTGTGTGTTGGGCGGGAGGCATTATTACCTCGTGCCAGATAAAACTCAATGCTTGAGGATGAGAGGCATGTTTACCTCGTGCCCATGTAACACTAATGAGTGGGAGGCATTTATACCCCATGCCAGCTGCAATGATTGAGGACGAGAGGCATTTATACCTCGTGCCCATATAACCTTTGTGGGTGGGAGGAAATTCTACCCCACACCAGTTACAGTGCTTGTGGATGAGAGGCATTCATACCTCAGGCCGGAGATGATTATTACAGATGTGAGAAGCATGGAAGAGAGGCATGTTTACCTTGTGCCAGTGATAACCTATACCTATGTACTTATACCTCTGGTGATCGTTCAGTTTACCATCCATGAGCTTAAGAAGGTAGACCATCCAGGTGTCCTTCTGAAACCTGAGCATGAGGGTTGTTTATTTACTTTGCTTTACTTACTTGCATTCTATTACTCACTTTTCTTGCGAACACCTATTGTTATTACACATAGACATCGTTGGTGGTGGCCTACTAAGACTTGTCTCACACACTTCTCTGGTGGCCTATTGGGCACCCGTGTAGACTTCACCGCTACAGGTACTAGTAGGGGAAAAGGCCCAGTTTCAGGTTATTGATACATGTATATTCTAGCTAGAGATCCAGACTAGAGGATCAAGCTTTGCTAGAGATGCTCGTGGACTACTTCTATTCTTTTTGTATTATTGTATAGCATGCTTGTCTTCTATTTCGATTGTACTAGCATTACATGCATCCATTTTGTATCTTGAACTGCCTGTGTGGCATTTGTATATTTATCAGGGTTTTCCTTACCTCTGTTGTTTGGTTGTATGTTTCCCCTTTTCTCATGTTTGTCCATTGGTTGTGCTTCTTCTATTTTTATTACTTTGTTATTATACCACTGTGTACTCTGACATGGGGGTACAGTCTCCCCACTGACTTACCATTACACCCTTACTACTAGTCTATAGCCCCAGGCCTATGGGGAGACGTTCCAGGGGTCATGTGGCCAACTGGGCTCGGGGCTCGGGTTGAGGGGCAGCCGGGTCCGGGACGTCACAATTTTCTTCCTAAAAAATCAATGAGAGTTAATGAATACCTTAGCCTTACTACATTCCATATTTAATAAATCCTTATAACCAATTTCTAGTCTAGGTTTTAAAATGTTTTTACAACTAATTTATCCAGATTTTCCAAAAAAAACACGCAAATATGAATCACTTGGTTCTACGTATTTACATAAACAAATACCCATGAAAGTTTCATCTTGTGTGATGTTATTATTTATTTCACCAATCATGTTTAAAAGGTCTTATTCTCTATCATCAAAATATTCTTCAGATTCATTTATATATTTGCTTGAGAAATTTCTATATTATGGTGAAACATTGAATTTCTTAAAAACATTAAAGTCTTCACTTTGTTCCCCCAGATTGAAAATAATTTTTCCATTTGAATATTTTATTAAAGCTCCTATGGTGTCATGGAAGGGAGCACCAATAATTATAGGGACTTCATAGTTAAACTCCAAATCAAGTATATGGAAATCATTGAGTAAAAATAGTTTTCCAACTCTGATAATCAAATCATCAACTCTTCATATATGGTGGGTTATATAGCGGTCTATGAATTAAAATACAACAATAGTGGGAAATAGATCTTTTAATATAAACTACATAAATAGTTTTTAAGGATTGAGGTTGATATTATCTCCAAGTCCAAAAAGTTATTTGACCTATTCACTATTTCCAAGTACACAGAATAATAAAAATACTAGGATCTTTTATATTTAGAGGTATCCTACTTTTAATTACAACACTACACTCCTGATTTAAACAGTATGTGGAATACTCCTCAAGTTTTGTATGGTTTGAAACAATTTTTTATTCATTTTAAAATATGAATTAACCTAAACTAAATCTTAAATAATGGGATATTAATGTGAATATTATTTAATAACTCAAGAAATTTGAGAATTTTAGGTTCATGATGATTGTTCTTAATTATTTTAGGAAAAGGAACGTGTTGAGACAAATTCTTTAAAAATGTAGGCATCCTTTTAGGTTCTTATTCAATATTTTCTTTCCCATAGTTTTTAATGATTTTTGGATCTTTATCATCTTCTTTAACAATGGGAATAATAAGTTATGTAGAATTATCAATGGGGTTATCTATATTTCCAATTTCATTGGTATTATCATTTGGGGTATCATTTTCTTCAAGAATTTTTGATTTAGAAGTTTTAGGGTCCCTAAGGGATTCTTTGTGAGTATAATGACAACTCCTAGTAGTAATAGTCAGGATATTTTCCCTATGATTAACATTAATTATACTTGTCAATTTCCCTTTATCCCCATGATTCAAACCCCTAGCAAGTTGTCCCATTTGATTTTCTGGATTTTTCCTTCTTGTATTAGATTTGATTTTTTCAGAATCGTATTGAACTTTTTATTTATTTAACAGAGACATAAAATTATCATCTTGAAAATCCATTATATTAATAATTTGATTTATATTAGAGAAAATTTTTCCCTCAAATTTACATGTATAATTAGAAGGTTATTCCCTTGGTTGATTTTGGTATTGCTGCCTAGGTTTCTATTAGAAACAATGAGATACAATACGTTTGAAACCCCCTTCTACTTAGAAATTTTAGGGTGATTTTTATATCCTTGATTATAGTTATTTGAAAATGAATCATCCCTTGGTTGTAACCTAGGTGTGTAAACAGAAAATTCAACATTCCTAGGTTTTTGGGAAGACATATCGAAGTTAGGATAACATGAGTTGGAATGGTCGTACATACCACAATGATGGCATTTCACCCTAAGTGAATTTTGAATATTTTCATTATAATGCCTAGAAGCATTGCCTTTAATTTTTTGAACATTTTTATTCTCTTTTATAACTATTTTTATTCTCCCATAACACTTATGATAGGAATTGTGTGCAAGTATATTGAATATTTTCTTAAGTTATTCACCAGTATTATTGCTAAAATCTCTTACAAAAGTTTGATCAAATAAGGTTTGGTGATAAGGGTGAGTATATTATAAAAGGAATCTATAAGAAGTTGTAGAGTACACTAGTGATTTATTCATTATCTAAGAAGACCCCTAAATCTCTCCCATGCCTTGTGGAATAGATCACCCTTATCCTATAATAGTATTGCAATATTATGATTAGTTTTAGTAGTAATTATTCAAGGATAAAATATCATAACAAATTCAATAAAAATTTGATCCCATGTATCAAAAATCTCCTCATAAAATTACTGAAACCATGATCTATAATTTTACTTTAGATAGAAAGATAAATCTCTAAGAATTTTCTTTTAAAAACTAGTCCTTCTTAAAGGTTATACCACACAATAGAAATCACTAATGAAGTCTAAAAATATGTTTTAGTATGTTCATTATATGATGGAAACATAGAAGGAGGAGATTGTTTCGTTTCATAATTTCGAGCTCTATGAGTGTGCTTAAGACAGGATATATTACTTGAAATAATTTTCACCTAAAACTTCCTAAGAATCAATATCTTTTCTAGTTGATTCCTAAGAGGTTACAGATTAAGATTTTAATTTTGAAATGTTAATATTTTCCATATTTTCTTCCACTTTGAATTTTTTTCTTCTTAATTGTTGAACAATGAATGTTTATTTCAGAAATTAAAGGTTCTAATTTTTCAGAATTTGATTTGGTGGGTGTCATCACCCAGATTCAAGATCAAAATCTCAGTAAGTTTCATAATTTTTATATAAATTTTTTAAAGATTTATTTTTTTATAGTTTGGTTAAAGATTCTTTTTCTTAGTTGCATGCACCTTTCTCGATAACAGTGCTGACATTTTCTCATTCTATCATTTACTATGAAAAAAAATTAACAATTTATTAAACCTATATTAAACAAGTATAGTTTTTGTGTGGGGTTTCAAACCTGAGAGAAGGAAGATTAAAAGTTTGGACAAATAAAATGAAAATAAAATATATGTGAAATAAATAAAAACATCTCGAAATTAAAGTAGTAGTAGAATAACAAGAATGAAGAGTTATAATTTTTATTGAAACTAGAATAGGTTAGGGTATGTTACAATATGATAATAGGGAACTTGATTCATTGGTTTAATAAATTTTCTTTACTCGTGAAAAGAAAATTTGTTGAAATTGTGAAATTGAGTAGCAAACAAGCCAAGTCGATAAGTCAATCTATGAATGAATTAATTTAGATGTTCTCAATAGTATAATTAATTATTCATGAAAATTATTAACAATTTTCAATAAGTAATTATGTCAATTCATTTGTTTCACTAATCTCTTAAGAAATTTATATTGTTATCAAATTTCTATTTAGTCAAAATGATTGAATGAATCAATTTGAAAATGATTTTCATTAAATTTTAAGATAAAATAAATTAAAAATGTTTCCAAAAATATATTTATAGAGTAGATATCCAAGAAGAAAGATCCTTTCATGAAGAGGTAAATGAATTACCAGTTCAATCACATCCCTAATGATGATTATCTAGAAAATATAATCAGTTTTCAAAATTCATATTAAATCATTACAATAATCAAGAAACAAGAAAATAAAGGAGAAAAGAAGCTTATTTATCAAGTTATATTCCCATTATTCAACTTCATGATTCTTACCTTCTATATCCCACTCTTTATTTCTGAAAATACATGTCAAAAAAATTATAGAGTCCCCCAATTTTTTCACCACATTCATCTTTTATTTTCTTGTTCAAGGAACCACATTACTTTTCTATTATCTCATGTACATCATCACTCAAAATTAAATTTCCATTTTTCATTTTTTCACCACCTTATCACATTAAAAAACCCTATAAATAATTTTCAACACCTACACTAGAAATTAATGAATCAACTAAAAACACTTCACCTCTATGAAATCACAAAATTTTCATTATACTCCAAGAAATTACATTTTTCATTGAGGAATTTTATTCAACAAATCAGTAGAACGTTTCTTTAGTACAATGGAATCAATAATAGTGGAAATAATAACCCTTCCATATTCAATCATATCTGAAAAACATAACACAAAAGAAAAACACAAATCCAAAATTACTTCTTCAATTTGGGTGTATTATAATCTTATCCAACAGACCCGAACCCAACTAGCGTCATCTTTTCCACTTCATAACAACTTTTAACTATCTCAATAATCTAAAATTCACAATAAAAACATCAAACATAATGTGTGCACCTATCTATGAACTATCAATTTTACCCAAGAGAATAACTGATGTTTCATTATCATATTCTCTAATCGAACACCTGAATAAACATAAAATTAGACTACATGAAATGTAGGTCAATACTCTACTCAGTTTCAAGAGATGAACTTGGTTATAGCTTGGTTTAGAATGACATTCATCTTCTCATAATTCTAGCATCGCTGGCCTCGAGTGCTCTTCCTCAATATCAACATTGATCTTGGATCATATTGAGAACACAGAAAGGGCCGACCTCCCTAAGAAATATGAAAGAATCACAGGTAATGAAAAACCCACATTCTTCATCCATAATGCTAATGGATAATCAGAATAACCATTAATGGAAATCTCATTAGTTTCATCAACTAAGCAGTGGCAGATCTTGGTATTGCTAACTCATTGGCGTGACTGAGCTCAAGTTTGGGTTGATTTCTTTAGATCTGCTGATGGGATCTTGTTGTTCTCTATTTTAGGGGGCTTGAGCATCATCTTCTTCAAAAAAACATGAACTAGTCTTGGAGGAGTTTCATATTGCAATACCAATTGATTTTCAATAATGAACAGCTTCGACATCATCATCTTTTTTCAACTCGGTTGGAATCATGGCTACAATAACTGCCCATCCTTTGGTATTCATCTAACCATGGATTAACATCAAATAAAACCTTCAACTGAGACTGGACTTAGTCAGATATAAACTATTATTCAACTAATATAGAGGAATATATGGGGTAGAATCCATCTTCAATCAGTATTCGGTGAGTCTTAGACTTCCCCTCATGCATCGATTCATCTTTTATTGTGTGGGGTTCGACCGATTCAGTCGACTGTGAGACTATATAGAAGCTTCAATGATGTCCTGAAAATCAATCCATTCATTCTTTAGTTAGGCTTTGGCTTCATATATTATTTAGTATCAGATGATCGATGATTGTAGTATAATCTTGGTTTATCCTGAATAGACTTAACTAGCCTCAAAATCCATAGTGTCTTCCACGATAATCCACAACTAGGGAGATTGGATTATTCGGCTTCAATCAGAAGAGACTTCTTCAAAATAGAAAAATTATTCTTCGGGCTTGGTTAGTCATTGGCCCAGTTTAGGTGCTACGCATAGGCATTAGAGCTCCCTACTTAGCCTTTAATTCTATTAAGCATTTGGTAATCATTTTTTACAACATAAAAATAAAAACAAAACATGAATTAAAATATGCATAATGAAAATAATAATAAATTAACACAATAAATAAAATATGTAAAAAATGAAAACATTAAATAAAACTAAAAAAATAAAAAATTAATTATTAACATAAAAAAATAAAAGAACTAAATTTAATTAAACAAACATATAATAATTAAAAGATAATAATTGAAAACAAAAAATTAATAATGAAATAAATAAATAAAATAAACAAGGAATATGAAACTCCTTAAATTTATCATCTATTAAAAATTAATCAACAATTTACTAATTGAAAACAAATAAATTTCAAAACTATAATTCCCCACTAACATTAATAATTAAACACTAAATGAAAAAATTATTAATCAAATGGGATGTAAAAAAATATGTAAAATTAATGCCACATTAGTAAAAAAATGAAGAAACATAAGTATAACATGATCATAAAGGTATGAGAACATGATCATAATATTTGAAAACCATACCCTGCATATCAATGATCATAATACTGTGTCATGGAATAATTATTAAAAGTATATAAGACATTAATCATAAGGGTATCAAAGTACATTTTCCATGATAGAATAACATTGACATAAGACATAGATTTGTGGCATACAAATCAGCTTCTAACATAGTGAACATGTATAAATAGAGAACGGTTCACTCATTAAATCACTAAAATGAAATTAGGACCTTGTATAAACTTATGGACATGAAACTAGGTCCACACATAACATTATCGACATAGCACCAGGTCCACGCATAACATTATGGACATGAAACTAGGTTCAAGCATAAAATTATGGACCTTCAAGAAAGTCCATGTATAACACTAAGGAAATAAAATATAGGTCAATGTATAACATTGTGAACTTGTAATTAGGATCACATATAACATTGTGAACATGTAATCAGGTTCACATATAACATTGTGAACATGTAACCAAGTTTATGCAAAACATTGTGAACATGTATTCAGGTACACATAAAACATATTTACTCATGATTTATCTATATTTACCTAATTTTATAGAGGGAGATATAGGTCCGACTCATCACATAATAAAAATTGTACTTATGTGTTCCAATATATCCTAAAACATTCATCATGTTATCACATCGAAACACATGTAATGAAAATGAGTTCCATAAACATTTTATCAACATAAAAATTATCCATATAGACACATAATAAAGATGTTATTGTTAAATATTTTCCCCATAAAATCATAAGTAAAATCAAAGAATTTCATATTATATGGAAAATTATTCTGAAAGATTACTTTGAAAATTTGTGAGGAAAATAGCCTTTCCACTTTTATTTTTTTAAAACATAACATATTTTCAAAATCCTTTTCACTTTCAAATAATTATTTCAAAATATAAAAATTTACCAAATATTATAGAAAAAAATTTAATTGAAAAATGTTTTCAAAAATTGCAAGGGATTTTTTAAATCATTGAACATTAATGAGAGAAGTAAATATTATTCATGTCGTACATGGTTAAAATAAATATTCTTTTCACATTTTCAATCAAAATCTAAATGAACATAGTTTGGAAATCAACATGAAGATTAATTTTTAAAAAACCTTGTAAAAAAATCGTGGTTAAAATTTTCTTTTAAAAATCAAAGGATAATAGTAATGAATATTTGAAAACATTTTCAGAAAACATAGTTTTGGAAGAAAATAGATTTCCGACCGAATAGAGAAATAAATTTTGATTTTATTAAAATATATTTATAAATTATTTTAAGTTCCAAAGAGTAGAAAATGATAATATTTCAAACAAATATCATTAATTATTAGATTATAGAAAAATTCATGATAACTCTTGATATGTAGATATTAATATTTCAACATTGGAGACTTAATCATTAACAATCCCAAAAAACAATGATATTGTAACATAAAACCATTACTATTTTAGTAGCATTTGAATCTTAAGTCCCATTAAAGATAGATAATAAAATGGATACGGAATAACCAAACTTTTTATGATATGTACCATAAAATTAATTACTAAGAAGTATATACACCACAGAAAATAAATAGGTAGTGAATATGACACGTGTCTCACAAAAATTAAAAGTGAGATAGAAATCCCTTACTGCTTTTGTAATCATTTGAACCATAAGACCCAAAAAATAATAACGTAAAATAAAATATAACATATCATGAAAATTATTATATTCATGATCTAACATATAAAATGGAAATTATATACACCATAAAACAATAAATGAGTGGTGAATTTGTATATGTCTCCTAGAAATAAAAGAGTGACTACAAATCTCTTACCTTATGTTTTGACATCCATCATATATGTTCAACAATTCTGTATAATAAATAATAGTTTTATATAAATATTTTATAAGCCAAAATTATATATATAATTACATATTTTATTTAATTATGACCATTCATTTTCCTTTTATTACCAATTATTTGTTAAAATCACATTCAAGGTAATAACCACTTTATTTTTCCTATATGTTTTTATTTGTTATTTTTGAACCTCTTAATTTGATCATGGATACATTATATCTAAAATAATAATTATGGAATAATTATTATTTTTTACATAAATTATACCCTTAATAAAAATCATGAAATATGTTTTTGTGTAATTAAGTATGTTACAATCATGGAGACGGTAGGTTGTATGTACGCATTAATAATGTTTTCATTCCTCAACGATCATGAAAATGAGGTATGAAATATTTCATAATTAAAAAATGATCATAATATCATATTATTTATTTATATATAATTATACATATCATCCATATATTTTCATGATTAAAATATAGAGTCACATCATTTCATGAAGGCGGTAGTACACACGTACACGAACGATGTTATCATCTTTTAGGGAGTAAAAATGTCTGAAATAAAATAATATATTATATTTTTATAATTATAAATATGACAATAATATCATAATTATTTAATTAATATCATTTATATTCATTAAATTTATCCTTATTATCTTCTATGTAATGTGTTGGTTAAAGATGAAACACATGGCTTTACGAGGCAGTAGCGCGCCGTACACACAATCGGTGTTATCATTTCCCTCAAGAGAATTGAAAGTAAAAAAGGTATATATGATATATTTACTCTAGATGTAAAATTATATTATAAATATGATATTTATACTTTATATCCATTATCATACCAAACCATGATATGTGGTAATGGAAAAACAATTGATGTCAGTTCGCGAGGTGGTAGTTCACCGTACACACAAATGATGTTTTCGTAACCCATTTGAGGGAAGTAGAGATGATTATAAGTCATTATATTAACATAATAAAATCTCATTATATTTAATATAAAATGTTTAATATATCATAATTCTTTATTATGAATTTAATGATTCGGATGAACAAATAATATAACACTGCTAATTGAAGAACATTGCCTCTTCTTCGGGTAACCTCCTTAGGTTTGCAGTAAAAGCCTTTCAAGGTTGTCTCGATGCCAGAAAAATAGATTATATGATAATATGGGGGAATATGGGAAGTGATTTTGTAAGTTATTTTCCAAAAAAAATGTTGTTAGGTGTGAATATGAGAAGAGAGGGGTGGCCTTTTATAAGTGGGTTGAGTGGCACACTAGTAATTTTGAAACGAAAAAGGTGCACCCACATACATCACATTCCAAAAGTCTCAAAAATATATTATTATTGAGAATTATACAAAATAGATTTTATATATGGATATAAAATTTATTTTATACAAGTATTTAGTTCATTTTAACCCGTATGTTGTTTATTTTAACTCCCGATAAACAATTTTTTTCATTCACCGTGATAATTATTTTGTATTATTTTCACTATTCATTTTGGCCAAAATATAAGTTGAACTTATTAGATAATATAAATAATTATAATTTCAAATATGGAATACATTTTTTCAAATTTAATTCATAGAAATTTCAAAATTCAATTTAAAATTAATCTTACAAACGTGATGAGAAAGAGGGGTTTTCAAAGAAAAAATGTTCAAAAGTTTACAATGTTTTTATATCAAAATTAAATATGAAAATAATTCATATAACATTAACTAGATTAATATATCTATATAATTTAACTAAATTAAATTAAAAACTAATATAAAATATAACTTATCATAATAAATATTTTAAACTAAAAGATAGTTTTCTATTAAAATTTAGTATTTTTCACTATTTATCAAAAAAATTAATCTTTTAAGAAATTATAAAAAACCCACCCTAATACAATTCTGACATGTTTCATTTAAAAATGAACTTTTCTTTTTGAAAATTTTCTCTAAAAATTTTAAAAATTTGTTTTAAAATATGTGTGAAAAAAGGTGAAGAAATGCTTTTTAGAAGAATTTTTTTTAAACATGAAATTGTTATTATTCTTATCACTTGTCTTGAAAATACATAGGTTGAATGTTAAGAATTTTATTGAATATATCATATATAAATTTCATTAATATAATTTATAAAAAGTAATTTGTTTTCATTTATTGATGTAAAACACACTTTTGTTTATTAAAATATTTTCTTATAAAAATATTTCTTTTATTTTCAGATATTTTTTATCTTCATTTATAATTTATTGGTCAATAATGAATTCATATTATATACATGTTTAAAACATATATTTTTATAATTTATAAAATTTTATTCATGTCCTCAATTAAAATTTCTTGTTGATAACGTTCATATTAAATAATAATATTTTAATAGTTTTCCACATTTTATTTAAACTCAGTGTTGTGTGGAATTCATTATAAAATTTGTATTGCATATAACACAAGCCAAACATAGTGTTGTGTGAAACACAAAAAATCAAAAAAATTAAATTTATTTGAGAAATAATTCACAAAACTTTAGGGTGTTACATTCTACCCCCATTAAAATGATTTTATCACTCAAAATTTATATCGATCACTAATGGTTTATGATTTTAAATTTTCTTCATAGAAACCCAAATCATAAAAAGTTTTAAGAAAACAACCTCTTGAAAAAAGATAAAGGGATGGTAAAAAATAGTCGGTAATAACACAAATTAGATTTCCTTAAAGGTGAACATAGGTGGGAACTAAGGATATAGACATGGAAGAAAAGTGTAAATAATTATTGAGAATGATAGAGATCATTGATCATAAGAAATTCGGTGATCCAAAGAAGGTTAATGACCAAAAAACAATAAACCAAAGATTCCTTGAAAAATGTAATTGCTATTATTAAAAAATTATGATAATATAACAAAATTCTATTTCATGATGCTTTTCCTAATGTTGGGGAATTCCTTTCCAATCTAGACTGAGAAAAAATGAAAATGTACTTGGTATAATTTTACATTATAGGAAAAATTTCATCCTTTGGTTGTTACTTGATCAATTTCATCTTTGTATCTTACTCTAAGAGATGAATTTTCAATTTCATTTATGAAGAATAAATCCATAAATTAATGATAATCCATTCATTCTATCTATAGTTAAAAATGTTTATCACTAGTTATCCAATATGGATAAATCTTTATATGGTGAAGTAATACATTAATCACTAAAACCCCATCTAAAGTTCAACATAAACTATTACATAAATGGTTAATCTTATATCCCTTCTAAAATTCATAATCTATAAATAAGTTCACTAAATTTATCAAACTCAACATTAATCCTCTGAATATCATTAAGGATCTCTTAATGGTCACATGCCAAATATGTGAATACCTTGGTCATATATTCTCTAGATGCTTAGTAATAAAAAGAATCACCATAAAAACTTAATGAAAAAATCATTCTTCCTCATTTCTTGAAAAAAACCATTGATTATTGAATAAATTTCATAGATCCAATAATGTTGAAAACTATATCAATGATAACATCAACAACTTTTTCAACAAATCCATTATCATTTCTAAGGACATTAATACTATCAAATATACTTTGTCCATATAAATCATCTCTTTATACAAAATAAGCACCATAGTCTCAACTACATGAGAATATTAAGGTTTATGTTCACTAAACCATTGTTTTTATATAAAATATTACCTTTCCATTGAATCAATTTTCTATGAAATTTGTACTATTAAACATATTATTTCATATCATCAATGAAAAACCTATGCTAAAGAATCCATATATATTTCATGATTCATAATTCTAGAATTTCAATACATAATCAATTAAATTATCCCACTACCTTCTCAAACCATTTACAAGGCCTCATCATCTTATTCCTTAACACTTATTTCCTTTCATATGTCATTTTTAGTCTCTTCGTCATCTGCAATATAACCATTACTCACACAACATTACTAATTCTCTTTATGATCATTCCCCTTAGGAGATATATTTTCATAATACTTAAACTTTACACATTTAAAACATTCATTAATTGATGAATCCTTAGGGAGACCATTATTATCATCCATTTCATTAACCAAAATTTTAATTTTCCTTTGAACTTGAATTTTCCACTCCTTTTCCACACCCAAAACATCTTCTCATCCCTCTAAGTCATTCAATTGAGTGCTTCTTCCCACATTCTTTATATATAGAAAATGGATTCTTATTTCCTCTATAGTCTCAAATACATTAAATCTCAGTCAAATATATCCTTCTCTTATTTGACGAGTCCAAGAGTTAGTTAAGGTGCACACTATTAATCATATTATATGATAACTTATTAGGAATAATCACAATATATTTCACTCCCATCATCATTCCTTGTGGCTTCTCATCAGAAAATTATCCTTCACAGTCAATGTTAACCCAATTTCTTTTGGTTCCCTCCATTGAATAAAACTAAAAAGAATAGCATGAGGAACAATAATCATAGAGAGGAAACACATAATCCTAAGCAACCACTTATAGGATGTATAAATAATGAAACCTTCTTTTTAATCTATGAAACCATAGGTTTATCGTAGGTTATCCATTATTATAATATATTTTAATTATTTATGGTGATTCATAAAGATTTTGTAAATTTTCAATGCATATCCCCCAGGAGGATCAATGTAGGTGTGAAGTAAGGCCCATTTTCATGCACTAGTTAACAATAGATTCCAATTCAATACACCCTTTTTAGAGTTATTACCCCTAGATACCTATATTATAGATCCAAATATATTTTTTATATCTAAAGAGGGATGTAATTACATAGAAACCAATTGCTCTATCCTTTACCAAATATACAGGACATTTTCAAATACATTTACTCATCTTCATACTTAACCATAGATACATTTCTAGATGTATCCTTAGAAACATCCCTATGGATCTCACTGAAGATTTATCATCTTAGTATAAATGTTGATCTAAATATTTTCCTTAGATACAAGTTATAGCATCCCGGTCTTCTTATACATATATATTAAAAAATTCATATAAATATTCAATACATTACACAAAAACATGCTTGAGAAACGTAATATTTTGGTGTATTTGGATACTAGGTATGAAATTTTATAATTTTTTGAATTAAATTCATCATTTCCCATAAATATCTTCCTTATTGTTACTCTTCACAAAAATACCCTTCTTAAAACCATTCTTTATAACCCAATGAAAGGTAACATAAGAAAGGGTGATCTCATATGCTCAAAAAAGGTAAAGAAGGGATACATATAAGCATAACATAAACATAAGGGTTTGAAAACATGAGCATAAAATTTTAAAACCATACCCTGTGTATCAAACCTAATAATACTATGGAATGGTATATATATTAGAATTTCAATAGAAATGAATCGAAATGGAATCAAATTACATAATCCATGATAGCATAACATTGGAATAATACATATATTTGGGGCACACACATCATATTCTAATATTATGAACCTATATAAATGATTAATGGTTCACTCATTAAGTTAAAAACATGAAATTTGGCCCTCAAATGCACTTATGGAAATGAAACCAGGTCCACTCATAACATTATAGACATCTAACTAGGTCTACACATAACATTATAGACATGCAACCAGGTCTACACATAACATTATGGACAACAAAAAATTGTCCATGCATAACATTATGTAAATAATAGACAGGTCCACACATAACAATGTGAACAAGTAATTAGTTTTACACATAATGTTTTTAACAATTAATCAGGTTCAAACATAAAATTGTGAACATATAATCAGGTTCACATATAATATTGTGAACATGTAATCAGGTTCATGCATAATATTGTGAACATGTAATCTGGTTCACACATAACATATTTACTCATGAGTTATCAATCATTACCCAATTAATTTTAGAGTGATATATTTTCCACCTATAACATAAATAAAACTATACTTATGTGTTCTACAATATCATAAAGCATTAATCATGTAATCACATCATAACCCATGTAAAGAAAACAGGTATCATAAACATTTCATCAATAAAAGCAATAACCATACAAATAAAGAATGAGGATGGTATAATTAAATCTTATACCTAGTAAAGAATAAGTAAGATCGAAGGATTTTATCATAAATGGAAAATTATTTTGAATGATGACTTGGATCATTTCTCAAGGAAAATATCATTTCCACTTGAAATTTTTTTTATAACATAACATTTTTTCAAAATCTATTTCACTTTGAAATAATTAATTTAAAATATTAAAATTTTCCAAATATTAAGGAAATTTATTCTTTGAAAATTGAATTGAAAACATTTAATGGAATCTTTAAATCATTATGGAATCATGATAGAAGAAAATACTATTTGTATTGTGAATTTTTAAAACATAGATTCTTTTCCCATTTCCAGTCAAAAGCCAAAAAGGCATTGTGTAGAAAGAGACATAATATTATATTTTAAAAAACTTTTTAAAAATTAAAACATATTTAAAAATATATTTTAAAATTTAATTTATAATATTAAAACATTTTGGAAAACATTTTTAAAAACACGGTTTTGGAAGAAAATGGATTTCCAGCCAAATAGAGAAATAAATTCATACTTTTTTAAAATCATTTTCTTAATTATATTAAGTTCAGAAGAGTGTTAAAATGGTAATAATACATAAAATTACATTAATAACCATAGGATAATTAAATTTATGATAATTATTTATAGTTATATCATAGTATTTCAACAAAAGAGACTTAATCATAAATAATCTTGATAAGAGATGTGATTTTACCATAAAACCAGTACCACTTTGGAAAAATTTGAATATTAATCCCCATTAAATATTGATGCTAAAATGGATATGTAATCCCCATAATTTTCAGGATAATTATCATAAAATAAATTAATGGTAATTATATACACTACATAAATGAAATAGGTTATGAATATGACATGTGTCTCACAAAAAATAAAAGTGAGATAGAAATCCCTTACCACTTTAGTAATATTTTAGATTATAATACCCAATAAAGAATAGAGTAAAATGAAACAATTAAGTACCTTGGAAATAATTAGATCCATTATATAAAATTTCAAAGGTGTATTATATAAACCACAAAAAATAAATGTGTTTTGAATTTTCATATGTCTCCACGAAATAGAAGAGATGAGAAATTCGTTACCTTAAGTATCAACCTCCTTTATACACATTAAAACCTCTTGTATAATAAATTTATGTATATTATAAATTTATTATATAACTATAATTATGTATATTATAACATATATTAATTACTTATGATTATTCATTACCTATTTATTACCAATTCCATATTAAAATAACATTTCAAGCAATAACTGCTTCATTTTTTATATATGTCTTGATTTTTTATTCCCAGTCCTCTTAATTTGACCATGGATCAATAATATATAGAAAAATAAAAATTAAATATTTATAATATTTATATATCAATTATAACTTTAAGAGCAATCATGAAATATAGTTTTGAGAAATGAAGTATGTTATGATCATTGAGACAATATACCGTAAGTAATCATAGACAAAATTTCCATTTTTCAAAGATCCATATAGAAATATGATTTGTAATATTATATTTTTTAATAATGATCATAAAATAATATTATTTATTTATATATTCTTCTATATATTATCCATGTGGTGTGGTGATGAAAAGAGATAGACATTGTCTCATGAAGGCGGTAGTCCCCACATACATGAACGACGTTATCATCTTTCAAAGAGTAAAAAGGTAAGAAAAATGATATATTATCCTTTAATAATGATACATATGTCTATAACATCATAATTACATCATTTATATCATATATATTCATTAATTTTATCCTTATTATCTTTTATTTAAGGTGTTAGTGAAAAATGAATCACATCATTTCATGAGGTGACAGTCTTCCGTATACATAGGTGACATTATCGCATCCCCAATGAAATGGAAATTAAAAAGGCATATATATATATATATGATATAATGAATCCATAGGTACAATTATAGTATAAATTTCAAATATATATATATATATATATATTTCGATATATATATATATTAGGTTCATCTTCATACCCAACTGAGAGAGGTGGTCATTGAAAAATGAATGACATCTATTCATGAGACGTAAGTCCACCATACACACGATGATTATTTCATAACCAATTTGATTGAAATGGAGATGGCTTTAGGTCCTTACCTTGACATTAAAACACATATTTATATAGAATATATTTAAGTTATTATATCATAATGGTTTAATAAGAATTCAAGGATGTGGAGAATTAAGGTACTGGGGCATGTAGCGGAAGAAGATGGGAGGAGGATTTTAAAATTTTTATCGATGAGATGATGGAACTTTCCATCATTGATGATCTGATCCCTAGTATGGTCCAGAGATCTCATGTAAATTAAAAAATAAAAAAAATAAAACTATAAACATGCCTTTATATATCTGAATCTACGTTCAACATCAACTGGTTGTCGGCATTTTTTGCTTTAAGGATCCATAAAAGGACACCTCATATCATCCACAGACACTTAAAAAATTCACGGGAGGACAGATCATCGAATTTTGGGTGCTAGCGTGGTGATCTGATGATATATATGATGCCTAGATGATCACCACGATCCTCTACCATTGATGCATGAAGGTGTTCTTGGATCTCCAATCGAGAGAGAGACTATCTCAATTAGAAGTGGGAGGATAAAGAGTCTCTTATTCATAAATTAACGAATAGTTCATTGGGAGAGATCCTCTCTCTCTATTTATAGTAGCGGTTTTAAATACCAGGTTGGGTTCCACGACCCCCCATTTATTTAACATCCTCTAAATAAATAATTATGATGAACTAAAATTTATGGATATTATATATTATTTTATCACATGCTAGTAATATATTTAAAAATATATTATTTTATAAACATTGGTCATTTAACATGACTCGTCATTCCTTCTTCATATTAAATGAACCTTGAATATTAAAATAATATTTGTTTGATTAATATTTTCTCATATTTACTTAACTCGTAAATAAAATTAAATAAATTCAACTAAATTACTCATAACATGAATACTAATGAATTTATTTATTTCATTAGTGATCAATACCATGGATAACACTCGGACCCAATGGTGGCTCCCACCATGTCCAATATACCTATTCAACTGAATAGTGAAGATTCTTGAATATTATATTGTGTGTGACCCTCTAAGACCTCATCTCGATAGTAGTGAATAAAATATACAGACCAAGAGTAGAGTTTACCAACCCATCAAGGTCTCCAAAGAGATACGTATTTTCTTAGAAATGACAACCAACCTATGAGCACATAATCTGTACTATAATATCATTGTCTTAAAATATATCATAAATCAGGATTCACACTTGTGTCATCACCCTTTTTCTTATTTTATTATTTATTGATCTTATAATATGGACTTATCCTTTGACTAATTTCACCAAAGACTTATGAAGGTAGCACCATCCTGATCAACTAGGCCTCAGATATACAAATTCCATAACTTAGAAGTAAAAAAACAATTCTTGACCATTCAACCAAAGTCATACCACCAATGATGCACCCAACACAAGCTACCTCACCACGATTTCATTATCATGGTTTTTACTTGCATCAAAGTATGCAATCAAATGGAATACACTGGTAATGATATCAATTCAGGAGACCAATACACATGTCTGTAGATAGGAACAACTAATGAAACCCAAAACATGTGGTGTTCCTATTGGAAGGTATTTCCTCATGATATCACTACTAGAGATCACCAAGTGAAAAAAACCATGAGAATAAGTATCAATGCTTATGATCACCCAACACCTGATAGTCAAACATTTATTATGTCCATTCAATAAGATGTATATAGAAACTATGAAATTTTTTTAGATTAATGTTGTAGTATCTCGAGGTTCTCATTATAGCCTAGGATCTGCTATAATCTATTTGATACAACAATTAATCTATGTAAATTACCATTAAATAGTGGATGTAGAAATATCTACACTATAATGGTAAGTATACATCATGTATATCTAACTGTGTCTATGATATGGAAATCAAAAGTATTGTATAGTTGGGTCTAGGTAACCGAATATTTCAATACTCCCACTTTCACTATAGATAACTTTATAACCATACTTGTTAGCTACTCACATGATAAATATCATGTTTCTACTGAGTAACAGCTTTAGCTGCTGGGTCTACAACTTTTCAACTACATGGAAATTCTGCTATATATGACCTCATCTCCTTAAGTAAAACTTCTCAATATATGGAATCCTCCATTATAACACTTTTTTTCCATTTTCATAACTTCAAATAATAGATAGTAATAATACCATAGGTTTTCATTATGATAATTATGACAACCCTGATCTTTTATTACATAATTAAACATAATTTATTACATAAAATTCACTTGATACAACATGGAAGATCGAAAGGTCTATTGTTTTTTGGGGCTTAGGATCATTACATAACAACATAAAACATGAAATAAAACATCTTTATTGAAAACTTCCTTTACATGACCACAACATTCCCTCGTACTTAGCATTTCATGGGATAACTTGAGGACATCAAATAGAAAAAGGGTGAGCTATAAAGCCTAGTAAGGGATTAATCATGAAATAACATGATGAATAAAATACATGTTAGAAAATAGTAATATCAATAGATAACAAGAGAAGCATATACATAAAGGAATGATAAAGCATGATAATCATAATATGGAAATGTGGAAACAACACTTAACATTGAATTAGCATGAGCCAAGGCTCATTACACATGGAGCATGAGTAAATCCGCATTGTACATGAAGAACGAGTAAAACCTTGTTGCACTTGAATTAACATGAGTAAACACTAATTTTACATGATGTATCATGATACTATACTTTTTCCAATGCATTGGAGCGCTATAAGGGCACACCCTTCTTAAACATTACATTTCATGCATAAGTGTGCCACATGGATCATATAACATGGATTCATAAAACATCATCATTTAATTCCATGATAAATAAATGTGGAATTAATAAATGAAACTTTATAATCAATAAGTAAAAGTTCATAAAGGTGAATACCCTTGATAGATAAATGAGCATGGTATTCACTACACAATGACATTTTCTTGGAAAAATCGGTGCAATTTCGGCAGTGTAACAACGTGACATAAGAATTCATAAAAAAAGGTTGATAAGAGATAGAGGGGTGTATCATCATATTTACATGGCATGGACAGTAAGGGTGTCATATAGACCCGGAAATCATATCCAGATGTAGTACCCCTGGCTGTTTATTAAAATAGAAGAAAAGACAGTAAACGAGCATTACAGACCCAACGCAGTCACTGCATATCCTCAAAATCACACCCCTCACCACCTCCATGATAAACAGACTCTTCCTCAGTCGTTGTTTCCCAAACCGAACTCTCATAGTGCTTTAGAACCTTGGCATACTTCCTCCTCAGATTCAGCTGCTCCAGCTCAAGAAACTCATTTGGAGCTTGCATACTTCTGACAGTAGATCTGGTAGGCATCGACTTTGACAAATGAGAGTAGTCCTTCCTCATCCTTCCTCGCGGAGAGGCAGTCACTTTGTCCTGGATCACCGGCTGTGTTTTGTTCCCCACTTTGACAATATCAGTGTAAGATGGCCTCATCATGTCCCCATGATTCTCATTATCACTGTCAGTAAGGTCCCCCCATTTACCATGGTATTGCATCTCTTGATACCTCACTAACTGATTTTATTGAAACTGGTTATTTATGTCAATCATATCCAAACATTGAGGCTGCTCCACCATTGTATATTTAGCATCAAACCCACCTTTGCACATTACTGCATCATCTTTTAACGCATTCTGCACGCTGCCACTACCACATAAAGGAGGAATCTCATCCCCATTCTCCATGCCTAACTCTTTAAAATGATTTCCCATGGGTACGACAATCATCACACCATTAGAAGAAGTTCCCTGCCCACCAAAGCTATCAACAATACCCATGATTCTGTTATCCTTGCAACCACGAGATTTCATCTTCTTCACTGTAGGAGTAAACCCCTACAAGTGATCCATTTCAGCCATCGAGGCAGACCCCTGCATTTCTTTACACACTGCCTTACAGCTATTCCCCTTCCATTGATTGGTCGCACCAGCATCAGACTGACTGAATTGAACATTGGATTCCCTCCCTGCCACCAAAGAGGTCTCAGTCTCCTGTGGAAGATCTACTGCTGGGTGTTCATATGAGAGGCGTACCACGCCACCATCACCAGTACCGTTATTACCAGAATTTTCCAGGCTTTCCCCCATTCAGATCCTGTCTTAGCCGTGTGAATACAGCAGACACCCGCGGATTCAGGGGAGCACTCGTGGAAGCATCAAGAATGCCCCGAGGTCCCAGATCGCATGGCACAACATCAACAACAGCAGGTCCCCTTTTCTCTGTATAGGGGCACGGTTCCGGTGACCTTTGTCTCTGAATTCCAGCATGACATCTCGATAAGGGATGACCCAATTTCTTACAGCTTGAGCAATAATCCACCTAGGACTCGTAAATAATAGACTGCTTCCATCGAAATTCTTCCGCGACAGAGATCTAGACCCATTCCACCGGTGGTCTAGAAATGTCCACCTCAACGCAGCACCGGGGGTTAATTGGATGGCTCAGAGTAGATGTACGCACATTGGAACATAAGAAGCGGCCTATCATGTTCCCAAGCATACGAAAAATTGCTGGATTTTGAAAGGGTAAAGGAAGATTCGGGAGACTTACCCAGATTGGAAAGGCAGTAGGGTCCCGGTTCATCCAGCAATCAATCGTCCACCGAAATAGAAAAAATTTGTAGTCGTTGCAACGTCGAGGGGCACTAGACCAAGCACGAACCAGGTCTTCATCTGAGGCAAATCGGATCATAATAAGGTGATTATCAAGGAGGCCAACCACTACTCGATCACGCAAATCCCATTTGGAAAAGACGAACCGATCAAAGTCATCAACAGACGGCCTTCACGAACTGAATCGAGCCACAAGCGTCAGATCAAGGTTCTTCGTCGCATCAGAGAACTCCGACACTGAGATCGGAAGATGATGGTTACCAAGATGAAGATTCGGCACTTTCATATTTAAAGCAATCGAAGGAAAATCAGGAAGAAAGTTAGGGTTAGTAAACGGAACAAAGGGACTCCGGGGCTTCAACGACAGAAGAATCGGATCATCCTCCCCCCTTCCACCGCCAGGAAGGGCGGGGGGAAGCCTCATTCGGCATATGCTAGGGTTCCCGCATCACGAGATCTGGGAAGAGCCGCCGCCAAACGATAGGGGGTCATATAGACACATGTCCCAACAATTGTAATGGAATTTATATTCATGATACCAAAGAATTGCTTGAATGTAAATGGGGAGGGAAATTCATTTCAGAATTTAGGAATTGTAACGAGTGTACATGTGAGGTATTTAATTAGAGATAAAGGGGTCTCCCATCTAGTGGGCGGGGTCTACGGTTCATGTATTGGGCATGTATGCCTCTGGGCCTTCGGGTCATGTATTACAGGTCATGTCGGTCCTTGTGCCTTGGGACTATGGGTCATGTATGGGTTCCCCTTCAACAGTTAAAAAAGGTATTATCTATAATAAAATAAAATAAAAGAAGGCCTTCGGGTCATTCGGGAAAAGAAAAACCCTTACATGGAAGTGTGCTTCGAAAGGCTTGAGAGAGGATTCTTGGGAGCTTGGGGAACCTTGGGAGGATTCTAGAGAGAGGATTTCAGAGGTTTTATGAACTCCAAAGCTTTGAGTGAGGAGGAAGTGGGAGCTTGGGTGGGTATATATAAGAAAGATGAGGGAATTATTTATTATTTAGGTTTGGGACACCTCACATTAAAATTAACAAAACCACAAACCAACCCATGATTTTTTTGGTTTTTTCCAAAGGCGAGTGGAAAAAAATATTGTATAAGGCCAAATTCCTAAATTCTTAAAACAATAGGGTGTATTAGGTGATGGTGCGTCACATACTCAAGGAAAACAGTTTAAAAAGACAAGATGTTTAATAAGACTTGAAGGGTCCATTAATGCTTTGTAAAATAATTCAAACAAACCCAAAATCACATTATTGTAAAGGTAAAACATATATTGGCTGAACATAAGGCTTATAGTATTTTATTACATCATAATTGGGTCATTATTATGTAATAAAACACATTATATATTTAAACAGTATTTAATTTTTTACCAAAAATTTGACTGTCTCGGAAAATTATAAAAAAATAACTATTGGATAATTTCAACATCCAGATTCCATAAATAATATTAATTTTATCTAAATAATTTTCTAAATATTTTAATTTTCACTTTTAAAATAAAAACTGAAATTTATTGAAAATTCATGGGTTTTGACAAAAACGGCTTTCAAAGATTTATAAAAAATACAATTGCATTCATAAAATTACACATTCATTTATATTTAATAAAAATTAGTTTAATAATAATAATAATATTTTATTAAAATATTATTTAATTTAAAATTCCCTTAATTCATCAAAATAGATTTCTTAGTCGAATATTAACTAAAAATACTATTTGTTCTTTAAAAACTATTTACAAGGTAACAATAATAAAATGAAATTATATTCATTATTATATAAAAAAAATAATGTACATGACTATAGGGCTAAGTTCTTGTTACATAACCCCTTATAACACCTTCATAAGACCGAAGAGTAAGGTGTGTGATGGTGACAGACTCTTGGGGTGGCTCGGATAACATTGCTCAGGTGGTAATCTCTATCAACTTCCACTTCTCTCACAGGCAGCCCCGCTCGAGTTTAACCTGTTGAAGCTCGGCTTGGGCTTGGTCAAGAGCGAAGCCCAATGACGCCACCTCTATTATAAGCTCCAACTAATGGGCTTCGTATGGGGCACATCTACTGGATGAGGCCATTGCTTCCTTTGTCTGAGTAAATTGGATTTTTTAAAGTCTTATATTTATACTAATCATGTGATCACTGTTCAACATCTATATTAGCAAAGATCAAGATTCTTAACATAAAACCAAATAAGATGACATTTTATATAAAAATTTTACATAAAGATATATTTAATTAGATCATGAGGGATTTCCATTAATGAAATTTTTGGTTGTTACAATCTTCCCCCCTTAAAAACATTCACCGTCGAAATTTCCATTTCCCACACTAAAACAAATGTGGTTAACTCTGATTTATCATTTCCTCTGATTCCCACGCTGCTTCTTCAAAATTTTGGTTTCACCACAACACCTTGATGATTGGAATCATCTTATTTCTTAGGAATTTTTCTCTACGATCTAAGATCTTCACTAGTTTCTCCTCATAAGAAAGATCATCGTCCAACTGTACCACCTCTGAAGAGAGTACATGTGAAGGGTCCAGTATGTACTTCCTTAAGAGGGATAAGGGAAATACATCATGTACTTTGGCCATGGTAGGTGTAAGTGCTAGTCGATAGGACACAGCCCCAACACGATCAAGAATCTCGAAGGGGTTAATTTTCCTTGGACATAACTTCCCTTTCTTTCCAAACCTCATGACCTTCTTCCATGGAGATATGCATATAAATACCATGTCTCCAACATTAAACTCAAGGTCTTGTCGGCAGTTATCTACATAACTCTTCTATCGACTCTGGGCTATCTTGATATGCTACTGAATGTTTTTCACCTTCTCCACCATTTCTTCAACCATTTCTGGTCCAAGCAGCTTACACTAACTGACCTCATCCCAACATGCTAGTGTTCTGCACCTTTTCCTATAAAGGGATTCATATGGTGCCATTTGTATTCTCAAGTCGAAAATATTATTATAAGAGAACTCAACCATAGAAAGATGTTGATCCCATCATTCTTTAAAGTCCATTGAGCACGCTCTCAACATGTCCTCAAGTGTTTGGATAGTCCGCTCAGATTGGCCATCAGTTTGAGGATGACAGGCCGTACTGAAGTTTAGTTCAGTATTCAGAGCATGTTGAAGACTCTTCCAAAACATAGAGGTGAATCTTGTATCTTGATCAGAAACAATAGATAGTGGTACTTCATGCAGCCTTACCACTTCCCTGATATATATTTGTGCCAGTTTATCCAATGATAAATCCTCTCGAATAGTAATGAAGTTTGCAGCCTTTGTAAAATGATCCACAACAACCCAGATTTCATTGTTGCTTTTGGATATCTTCGGAAGTCTAGTGATAAAGTCCATGGTGATGTTCTCCCATTTCCATTATGGTATGGTGAATGGTCGCATCATCCCATTAGACTTCTACCTCTATGTCTTCACTTGCTGACACACCAGGCACTTTGATGTATATTCAACGATCTCCATCTTCATATTATCCTGCCAATAATTCTCTCAGAGATCTCGATGCATCTTTGTGTTTCCTGGTTGAATAGATAAATTCAAACTATGTGCATCATCCAAAAGTTCCTTCTTCATCTCCAGAATTGATGGAACACATATTCTTTTCCCAAATATCACAATTCCTTCTTCATTAACATTAATCTCTAAGGATTTACCTTTTCCGATAGCTTCCAATTTCTCCTGAATTACCCCATCATATTTTTGAGCATCCTTTAACCTTTCTAAAAGTGATGGTTGAGCAATCATTTGTGAAAAGATTGATGATTTTCCCTTATTTATGATTCTCATGTCCATCCTCATCAAATATAAGAAGATTGGATCCTTTTCAATTATAATCAATGATAGAATTGCTAGGTCCTTTATACTTAGGGCATCCTCCACCTTGTTCTCTTTCCCAGGGTGGTAATAGATTGAGCAGTCATAGTCATTGATCATCTCTAACCATCTTCATTGGAACATGTTCAACTCTTTCTGTGTGAATATATACTTGAGGCTTTTGTGCTCTGTATATATTTCACACTTCCCCCCAAAGATATAATGCCACCAAATTTCCAAAGTGAAGATCAATAAATCCAACTCGAGGTCATGTGTTGGATAGTTTTGTTCATGAACTTTCAATTGCCTTGAAACATAGGCAATGACTTTGTCATTTTACATCAACACACATCCCAGGACCTTCTTCGAAGCATCACTAAACACCACAAAAAGATATCCATTTGTTGGTAAAGTGAGAACGGGTGCAATGATAATCCTCTTTTTCATCTCCTTGATGCTTTCTTCGCATTCATCACTCCAAGAAAACTGTACTCCCTTCCAAGTTAGCTTGGTAAGAGGGTTGGAAAATCCTGAGAAATTTCTCACAAATCATCTATAATATCCATATAACCTCAAGAATCTATGGATATTCGTTACCGATGTTGGTCTCAGCCATCCCTCAATTGCATTTGTTTTGGAGGGATCCATAGATATCCTATTGTTTGTGATGATATGGCCCTAGAATGATACCTCCTTCATCCAGAACTCACAATTTCTGTACTTTTCATAGAGCTTATCCTTCCACAAGGTCTCTAGTACAGTTCTGAGATACTCTTCATGGTCCTCCTTGGTTTTGGAGTATATCAGAATATCATCTATAAAGACTACCGAAATTTTTTTGAGGTAATCTCTAAAGACTCTATTCATCAAATCCATGAATATTTCTGGAGAATTAGTGAGTCTGAAAGTCATTACTATGAATTCATAGTGCCCGTATCTTGTACGAAAAGCATTCATGGGGATATCTTCCTTCTTCAACCTAACTTGATAATATTCCGACCGCAAATCCACCCTAGAGAAGTATTGTGCTCCACGTAGCTAATCAAAAAATTAATCAATTAGTTGGAGAGGATACTTGTTCTTTATCATGATTTTGTTGAGCTCATGATAATCGATGTGAAGGCACATTGACCCATCCTTCTTTTTGATGAAGAGGACCGGTGCACCCCATAGTGAAGCACTTGGGCATATAAACCCTTTATCCAGATTCTCCTATAGTTGTTTCTTCAGCTCTTCAAGCTCTAAAAAAGACATTCTATATGGAGTTTTGGATATTGGTAATACCCCAAGTATAATTTCAATTGAGAGTTCAATATCTCTTCTAGGAGGAAGACCAAGAAATTCCTCGGGAAACACTTTAGTGAATTCCCTCATAATTGGCATGTCTTTGAGGATAGTTGCTTCCTTGGCCTCATTCATCTGAGCCAGATACACGTGCTCATAGGGAAGTAATATCCACTCTTGAGATGATGGATCTAAAGAAGATTCATCTTCCTCTTTTCACTTGTAAAGAATCGGGGGTCGATTCTCTACATGGAGAGTGATTTCCCTCTCATGGAAATTTATGTTGGATCTATATAAATAAAGCCAATCCATGCCAAGAATTGCATCGAATTCCACTATAGGGAGTATGACAAGGTTCTCCGGGAAGTTCAATCCACATATTATGACAGGGGAGGAGTTATATTCATGGGATGCAATGATTTCCTCATTTGTCGTACTCACCGACATCTTCACTTCCATGATTTGTGGGGGTGTTGGGATTGTTATACTAAACATTCGAGATATGAAAGAATGAGTAGAAACTAAATCAAAAAGTAAGTTCACTATTCATGAATTAATAACTAGCATACCTGTCACCACTTAATTGTTGGGGTTTACTTAGGTAGTAGTGACGGAAAAATCTCACCCTTGCTGCCTTGGAGGTTGTTGGTTTCCTCCAAAAACCCTTGGCTTAGGGAAATAATTTTCAAGATGACTCGGTTATTTGCAGTTGTAGCAATGAACCACATATTGAGGTTCGAATAGATTGTTCCTCTACTCTATTGAAACCGCAGGTTTTTCTTGTTGGTAGTTAACAGCTAGGTTCCCTTCTCTTCCACACCTAAAGCATTTTCGCTTCCCCTTCAGGCAATTTCTGGGGTGCTTCTTTCCGCACCTTTGGAAAGTGGGGTGCTGGATCTTCTTAGCACCATTGGATTTATCCATTGGTCCACCAGCATTGAAGTCCAGCTTACAATTATTATCCCCATGATACCCTTGAAATTCTCCAATCTCTATTTCAACCTTGAGGAAACATAGGAAAATTTTCTCATAGCTGTCAAAGTCACGGATCTCCAGCACTTTCCGCAGGCTAGGCTTCCACCCACCAAAGAAGTGTTCAACCTTGCATTCAGGGGTAACGACAAAGCCGGAAGCGTATCGTGCAAGACTTGTGAATTTTTCCTCATATGCTTTAATAGATTCGTCATCTTTTTGCTTGAGATCAAGGAAGTCCCTTTCCATCTTAAGTCGGAGGGTGCGCAGAAAATATTTATCGAAAAACATCTTCTGGAAATCCTTTCATTCCATCGTCTCGATCTCCTCCTTAGGCTTCGTATTTTTTTATCAACGTCCACCATTGATCATATTCACCCTCCATATGATAAGAATCTAGGAGAACCTTCTCTTGTTTAGAACATTTAAGGATAGAGAATATCTTTTCAATGGAGTTGATCCATTGTTCAGCGCTTGAGGGATTTGAAGATCCATTAAAAGTCAGAGGCCTTTGTCTCATGAATCTATCAATAGTGACTTGTTCATTCATGGGGGGGGGGGGGTTGAACGTTCCTCTTGATCCATGTTTCTACTCAAATCTTGAGTTAGCTGAGAGAGAAGCATGAAAAATTTCGTGAATCCCGCTCCCATTGGATTGGGAATCTCATTAGTACAACCATCACATTGATCTTCACATCGCTTGTTAGCCCGAGTCCTACTATTACCGGCCATTGGATGGAATAAAATGAAAGATAGGTGTGACACATAAAGGGTTATACAAGGACAGAATTGATGACTTATAAATAAATATTATTGCAATAACATATTAATCTATTGGCTTCAGTCTATGTTATCCATGATCTACATTCTAACATATATTCTTAGGGAATTTTTTTGTCCCTTAATAATGGTTCATACTAAGATTGTAAATTTACTGAAAAATATCCCCCATGAGTGTCGTAACCAAGAGTGTAGTAAGGCCCGTTTTCATGCACCAGTTCCTGTTCGAGTCTAGCTCAAAGTAGTGTTTTCTAGTTTTACCCCTAGGATACATCTGTGCCAGAGCCGCCTCTACCTGCTCGTATCCAGATAAGGATGTATTTTCTTGATAAACCACTTACTCAATACTCACTAAAACATAGGGATGTTTTTATACCTAGTCTCGTCTCTAAGGACTCACTAGGGTTTTCTAATCCTAATCCCAAAAATAACTAAACCTATCCACTGATTCCAACTATGGAAACCCAGATCTTTTATTACATAATTAAACATAATTTATTACATAAAATTCACTTGATACAACATGGAAGATCGAAAGGTCTAGTGTCTTTGGGGCTTAGGATTATTACATAACAACTTAAAACATGAAATACAATATCTTTATTGAAAACATCCTTTACATGACCACTACATTCCCTCATACATAGCATTTCATGGGATAACCTGAGGACATGCATAAGAAAAAGGGTGAGCTATAAAGCCCAGTAAGGGATTAATCATGGAATAACATGAGGAATAAAATACATGTTAGAAAATAGGAATATCAATAGATCACAATACAAGAATATACATAAAGAAATGATAAATAATGATAATCATAACATGGAAATGTGGCAACAACACTTAACATGGAATTAGCATGAGCCAAGGCTCATTGCACATGGTGCATGAGTAAATCCTCATTGCACATGAAGCACGAATAAAACCTCATTTCACTTGAATTAGCATGAGTAAACACCCATTTCTCATGACTTATCATTATACGACACTTTACCTAATGTGTTGGAGCACTATAAGGGCACACCCTTCTTAAACATTACATTTCATGCATAAGTGTGCCACATGGATCATATAACATGGATTAATAAAACATCATCATTTAATTCCATGATAAAGAAATGTGGAATTCAAAAATGAAAATTTATAATCAATAAGTAAATTTGAATAAATGTTAATACCCTTAATAGAGAAATGAGCATGGAATTCACTACACAATGACATTGGCTTGGAAAAATCAGTTTAATTTCAGCAGCGTAACAGAGTGACGTAATAATTCATAAAAAAGGGTTGATGAGAGATAGAGGGTTGTCTCATCATATTTACATGACATGGAAAATAATGGGGTCATATAGACACATGTCTGAATAGTTGAAGTGGAATTTATATTTATGATACAAAAGAATTTCTTGAATGTAAATGAGGAGAGGGAAATTCCGTTCGGAATTTTGGCATAGTAACGGGTGTACATGGGAGGTGCTTAATGAGAGATAAAGGGGTATACCATCATTAAAACATAAATAGGGAAGTATGGGGGAAGTGAGAAACCATACCCCAACATTTATAATTGAAATTAAAAGAGCATAACAACTTAAAGAAAATTGAACAAAAATGAGAAAGGAAGAAAACCCTTATTTGGAAGTGTGCTTCCAAAGGCTTGAGAGAGAATTGAGAGAGGCTTCTTGGGATCTTGGGGAACCTTGGGAGGATTCTAGAGAGAGGGGGTCAGATTTTGTACGAACTCAAAAGGCTTTGAGTGAGGAGGAAGTGAGATCTTGGGTGGGTTTATATAGGAAAGGTGAGGGAATTCTTTATTATTTAGGTTTGGGACACCTCACATTAAACTAAACAAAACCACAAACCGTCCCATGGTTTATGCAAATGTTTTTTTCCAAATGGGAGTGTAAAACAATGTTTTATAAGGAAAAATTCCGAACTTCTTAAAATAATAGGGTTTCTTATGTGGAGGTTAGTCACACACTCAAGGAAAACAATTTAAAAAGAAAAGATGTTTAATAAGCCTTGAAGGGTCCATTAATGCTTTGTAAAATTAGTCAAACAAACCCAAAATTACATTATTTTAATGGAAAATCATATATTAGCCGAACATAAGGCTTATATTATTTTATTACATCACTATTGGGTCATTATGATGTCATAAAACACATTATATATTCGTACGGTATTTAATTTTTACCCAAAAATTTGACTATCACAAAAAATTATGAAAAAATCACTATTGGATAATTTTGACATCCTAATTCTATAAATAATATTCATTTTATCTAAATAATTTTCTAAATATGTTAATTTTCACTTTTAAAATAAAAAATGACATTTATCGATGATTCATGGGTTTTGACAAAAACGACTTTCGAAGCTTTATAAAAATTAAAATTGCATTCTTAAAATTACAAAATAATTTATATTTAATAAAAATTAATTTAATAATAATAATAATATTTTATTAAAATTTTATATAATTAAAAAATCCATTAATTCATCAAAATAGATTTCTTAGTCGAATATTAACCAAAAATACTATGTGTGCTTTAAAAACTATTTACAAGGTAACAATAATAAAATGAAAGTATATTCATTATTATATACAAAAAATTATGTACATGAACATAGTGATAAGATCTTGTTACATAACCCCTTATAACACCTGCATAATACCGAAGAGTAAGGTGTGCGATGGTGACCGGCTCTTGGGGTGTCTCAGATAACATTGCTCAGGTGGTAATCTCTATCAACTTCCACTTCTCTCATAGGCGGTCCTGCTCGAGCTTAACCTGTTGAAGCTCGGTTTGGGCTTGGTCAAGAGCAAAGCCCAATGACGCCACATCTTTTCTAAGCTCTGACTATTGGGCTTCGTATGGGGCATGTCTACTGGATGATGCCATTGCTTCCTTTTTCTGATTAAATTGGATTTTTTAAAGTCCTATATTTATACTAATAATGTGATCACTGTTCAACATCTATATTAGCAACGAAAAGAAGTTGACATTTTATATAAACATTTTACATAAAGATACATTTAATTAGATCATGAGGGATTTCCATTAATGAAAGTTTGGGTCATTACAATAATACTTTACTTACTAGGTGAGATTCCAAGAATTGGAACAAAACGTTTCGTTTAACTACTTTTTAGCTGCCTTAGAAGATGCAACATACTCGATATTTGTAGTTATGGCTACCATTGGATTTTATGATCTTTAATCACTCGTCACCTAATCCTAACTATGATACTAGATCATTTTGATCTATGGAAGACTAGTTCGTGTCCCACCATAACTTGTATCCCTTCACCACTTACCAATTACTTATCTTTTATACTTGCTGAAGTAAAAAAAAAATAGTTCTGAATGCTTCACTTGTAGTACTCCCGGATATAACTGATATCTTCCTACTATAAAGTATATTCTTTAAATATAAATTTTTTTATATATCATGGAATAAATGATTGATATATCGCTTAAGCGTATGGATTTGAACTCAACACGTGAATCTCCTCCCATGTCCCAAACATGTCAACCTGGAGAGAATCTGTCATATGACATTGGTAAAAATCCTTCCCTTAAGTTATCCCAACTTATATTTTTCAATACCATGTCACTATAAGTATCATTGACTAGGTCCAAGAAACCATTTGATCTACCTAGGTATATCATATTACCTAGAACTCAGGTTTCTACTATAAGTTAATCACTAGAGAATTACTTTCATCCTGGTCTTCACTAGTTGTAAGACCAATATCTATTTTTTATATGTTTTTAAACATATATATCTTGTAAAAACACGGTGATATCACTATCCTTTGGTAGACACATGGAAAAGATTCATTCTATATGAATTATCTAATATCTTGTTGCTTACATTAATCCTAAACTAGATTTTAGTAACTTGAAACCCTTATTGGCATCATCCCTTTCTGGTTGCATCGTATAGACACCGTCCATGAATGTTGATCGTAACATCCAATGTCAAATTTAATGATATTAATAGTTTGATATGATAAGTAAAATTATAATGGATTTTAGAATACTGACTTGGTATAACCAATCAAGCCTTATTGGTACCATGCTTGAACCACCCATGTATCATCTTTCATGAATACCCACTATAATAATCATAATAATAAGCCCTATTTCAATTTATTACATGGAATCCATTATTTAATTTCAAATGGTCTTATCAATATTAGATTATTTCCACATACTTCTTACATTTAGGTATTATTATTCATAATGAATAATGTATAATCACTCATGGTGAACTCAAAAACATCACCATGGTTTTTTACCTTCCTACACAGTATGTGTCTCTGGAACACTCCACTACCACATATACTTGTGGATCTTGTTCCTGTTACAACCATTTGTACATCTAAAGAATTGAATAGACCCAAGTCCATATTTCTCCCAATATCTCAATTAGATATGTGTACCCATTTTATAGAAAGTAAATATATCACTTGACTACCACTTTTCTATCTCAGGTATTGATATAATATCCTAATAAATTGTTAGGATAATTACTTGAATGCACAATGTGTGTAACTTAATGCATGTTTGTTTATATCCTAACAAGCTCTTTGCATATTTAACACATGTCTTATTACATAATGGATTTCCATCATACTTTGAATCATATGATATCCCTTTGTTATATTAGTTTGCATATGGTTATGGTATATCACCATTATTTTCAAAGCACATCATGAAATATGATGGAAGTTTCTGTAAGTTGCAACATTGATACTACTTAAATCACAATATTGATGTATAAAATGTGTGATTAAGAATTAATACATGCTAAATTCTGTTGATCAATGTTAACATTTAAGGCTTGTCATCGATCCTATTTATTACCATCAATACTGTGACGTAGATAAGGTAATGTTCATTTATGAATTACTCCATGCTACATTATCACGATCGATGAATTCTTGGTCAAGATATTCTTCGACATGCCAATCTGAAGTAACTTATATATTTTGACCATGCATATAATTCACTATCACATTCCTTAATAACATAAAGGAATCTAATGAAGTATCTTTACCACTAGCTTTCCCTTGGAATAGTTCACTCTCAGTTATTGAAATAATTCCAAAAGCCTTGTGACATACCTTTATTTCTAAAGGTTTCATTGTCCAAACTAAATATGTCGATTATACCAAATGTGTTTAGCTCTACCGAGCCTAAATACCATACTGGGTATATAGTTGATGTCGAATTTTAGTTTTGATGATAAATAATTATATTTACACAACATGGTAAATAAGTATTACATTTTATATTCATCACTTGTTGTCTATGATTCAAGTACCACGGAACTATTTTTTGAGTATCTTACTCTACAAACAAAATTATTCTTGAACATGGAATAATGTATCCTTATATCCAAAGGAAACATGAGATTTTTTTTTTAATTCTCAATAAATATACTTGAATCATTAACTTGGAAAATAAAAGTTATGTACTTCTCACCACTGACATAGGAATCACCCTTTCTCAATCGCTTGAACAATGTACCTTACTCATTGTAATGTTTCTATACTTACTTGGTTACTGTATTTCAATACACATGTGTGAAAGAAATTGTATTCAATACCCAAGAAGTATTTTAGAAAAAATACTTATATATGATGAATATACACTGAATAAGAAGAAGGTTTTTACTTATTCAATTTAGTTCAATGCGTTTTAAACTTTAATAAATTTATTTCATAATATGTTATGAAAATAACCTCTTATTTAATAAAGAACCACTATTATTTGAAGGAAATTACGAAGGTTACTTTTTCGTAACCTTCCATTCACCTTTTCAACTTATCTTCCAATTTATTCCCCATAATAACTAAAGATAGTACTTCATTTAATATTATTATTTACTTGGAGACCCTTACCTAAATAGGTAATAAAGTTCTTACTCCATATTTTTCTTTTTTATCCTTGAACAAAACTAGAGTAATTAGGTGAAAACGTATAAGAATAGGATTCCATGAAATATCATAGTTTGTCTTTCATGTTTACACATAGAAAGTGTAATCATCAAATTCAAATTTTTCTTCACTTTCTCCTCGTAAAACTCCCATAGATGAGTCTACATGTTCTTATCACCCTTGTCCCGATGTGGTGACCGCAACAAACACCAGACATAGGTGATAGAATTATGAAATAACCATCATATGCTTCATAAATTAGTCTCCTATAGTCAATTTTACACCCACACTTCCTAAGGTGGATTAACAGGATGGGACACTAACACCTTAAATTTCATATATTGTAGTAATGTGCTCAGGCGCCTAGAATACACTTGGAAATTCATGCTAGTTTGGACATTAACTTTATCCAATATTTATCATTGTTGTTTCTGAGGTATTACTTCCATTTTCTACAAAACAAACATTAGAAAGTTGTTAATTTTAGTTTTATTACCGACTTGGACCTTAACGATTAATTTAATCATTAAATATCTCCCACTATTTTATCAAATTCTAGGAACCCTCTGTACTAGAATCGGAATACTCTGTCACTTGATTATTCTAGTAGAAGGGATACTTAAACCTCTCCCTCATAGTCTATAACATATGGCTACACTACTACTCGGAGGGTTCAAGGTAGGATTTTGGTTGTCCAACCACATTAACATGTAGTTCCTTGATCTGTTGAGTGAAGTCCCAACTTCTAAAATCATTACATGATATACTAAACACTTGCCTCTAAAATAATGGAAAGTTATATTTGGATAATCCTTACTACCAATTTAGTTAATTTAACCTACCACTCTCATAATAACTCCCTGGTTGTAAGAGGCACCCCCATCTTTGGCATGTCTAGAACCCCAAACACACAGTTTTGTTTAAACTTGAGTGATGAAAGGCGGTAATGACTTAATATTTACTTAAGGTTTTGGGGTTTTTCTCTCGATGAATGTAATTCATTTTTATTAATATCATTTTTCTATGTTGTTGTGATAAAAACTAAACATTAATAGAAAAACATATGTTTCTTCCTTATACTTTTAATTATTTATTATTTTATTTATTTTCCCACTGTTATAAAATTCATAAAATAATAAATAAATGAATAAAGGTAAACTATTACCTGACTGGACTTGAGAATCTAAAATGACCTAGGGGAATCATACCTGAGTCGTATCTTGACTCTTGATGCATTTCACCTTTTTCCTATATGTCTACTTATCATCTAGAGTATCACCTTATCTTAGTGGGCCCCAAATCACATCTTGGAGTACCGCCCCGTCTTGTCGGGGTCCACGTCATACACCATATTCATTCAAAGTACAAATATAATCATGCATGGGAGAGGGGAACTAGGGGTGTAATGTATATCAATTAAATTGGACACACAGGTCCTTATACATTTTAATTGAAAATAAAGATGATACACAGACAGCCATTTAATTAATTACAATCATCACAAGTAGTTATAATAATTAATTATATAAAAGCAAACATACAAGGGTCGGTGCTCAAGACCAGTAGGTGGGTAGAATAATGTGCGATAAAAATTAAATTCCATTAAATAAGTATGAAGGTATAAATTATATTAAATGAATTAAATAATTCAAATAATTTAATTATTCTTCGATCGACTGATTAATTTAATTTTAATGAAGGAATAGGCGAGTTAAATGACTCAGGTTTATCAGGTAATATATTTTTAAATATACTAAAGGAATATGATAAAATAATAAATAATATTTAAATAGTTTAGTTTGTAATAATTATTTATTTAGTGGATATTAAATAAATAGGGGTTCGAGGAACCCAACTGGGTATTTATAACCTCCGCTATAAATAGAGAGAGAGGCTCTCTCCCAATGAACAATTCATTAATTTATGAATGAGATCTTATATATCCTCCTACTTCCTAGAAAGAGAGTATCTATCTTGAGTGGATATCTAAGAATGCCTTAAAGAATCGAAGGTAGAGGATCGTTGTGATATTCGGGACATGAAATATATTTCTGGATCACCGCACTAGCTCCTGAAATTTGGCGTTCATCGCTCTTGCAGATTTTTTAAGCATGTGTGGACAATCTAGAGGGATCCTGCTATAAATATTTCCAGAAACGATCATCGACGAATAATTTATATTGACCACACCTTCATATCTGTAAAATTATGTTTATAGAGAAAGAAATACAATACAAATTCTTGTTCAATAGTGTTATATTTTCTTTTGGTAACCTCTTTAGGTTTTCCCAAAAAACATTCCTAGGTTGTGATTCTTCCCAAAATAAGGATTCTAGGATGAAGGGGGTGGTTGCCTTGGATTTAATTTGTGTATGTATTAGATGAATTAAATGTATTGATGGTGTGAATATTAGAAGAGATTTGGTGGCCTTTTTTAAGTGATATGAGTGACACACCTGTAATTTTTGAAGAGAAAAATGTATTCCCATGATTTTCACATTCTATAAGGATAAAAAATGGATAATTATTAAGAATATAACATAATTTGGTTGATATATTTCCATCCAATAAATTATATAAAAGTTTTTAGGTATTTTTAACCCTTGTATTTTAGTTTAAGCCCTAATAAACTAACTTTTAACTTAACCATTACAATTTAGTTTTACAAATTTCACACTTAAGTTTGGTCAAAAATAATGTTGAACTAATTAAATAATATAAATTATGATGATTCCAATTATTGAATCCATTTTTCGAAATTAAATTCAATGAATTTGAAATATTTAATTTATGATTAATACTCTCAAACGTGATGATAAAGGAGGGTTTTCAATGAGAACATTTTCAAAAGTTTACAAAGTTTCTATATCAAAACTTTATATGAAAATGATTAAAATGATCTAAATTAGATTTATATATATATATAATTTAACTAGTTACCATTTAAATAAAATTAAAATATAATTTAACTTTATAAATAATCTGTACAAAAATTTATTTTTCAATTAAAATACCATATTCTTCTCTATTCATCAAAAATTAATCTTTTTAGAAAATTATAAAAAATTAATAATAATATAATTATGAAATTTTTATTTAAAAAATGAAAATTATTTTTTAAAATTTATTTTCTAAAAATGTTAAAAATTGGTTTTAAAATATTTTTTCAAAAGGGTGAAAAACTGATGTTTAGAAAAATACAATTATTAAGAGTAAAATTGTGTTCAGTCTTATTTATTGTCTAGAAAATACATAATATGAATGTTAAATAGTTAATTGAATATAATATATATATATATATATATTTATTAATAAAATTCCCCGAAAGTGATTTTTTTAATTTATTGATGTAATACAGACTTGTGAAAATAAAATAGTTTTTTTTTCAGAAAAAGATTTCCTTTATTTTCCAATATTTTTATCTTCATTTATAATAAATTTTTCAAAAAAATTATTTTATATACATGTGTAATGTATATATTTTCATAATTTAGTTAATTTTATTCATACCCTTCATTAAAATTACTTGTTTATAACTTTCATATTAAATAATAATATTTTAATTGTAAGTTACGTTTTGTTTAAACTCAATGTTGTACGAAAAACATGCTAAACTCTATTTTTCATGTAATGGAATCCAAAATCAGTGTTTCATTTAATACAAAATATTGAAAATATTAATTCTATTTGAAAAAACTTTTTTATAAAATCTCTATATGTTATAATTATGGTTTTATGTTGATTACTTATTCCTGCCAAAATATTTATTGCAAGATTTTTCCATGATGGATTCATTTTTAGGTTTCCCTTATTAAGAATTTGATCTCACCCCTTATTATGTTTCTATTTCAATATGTTATGAAAAAAATAATTATATGTGGCATGATTATAAGTATAAAATATGAGAAATAATATATGGGTGATATCAATGTCTATTTACAAATTAAGTAATTTTGTATATAATAAAATAAATTTCCACATGATACAAAGAGCATGATCATTATTAGTTATTAGTTTTTAATAATTATCTAAATCTTTAAACATGAAAATCTATTTGGATATATGAGAGTAAAAAAAATTGTAATTATAGATGGTTATATACATGATTTTAGTGCTCGTATCCAAGAATGTATGTGAAGTATGTGTAAATGAGCACCAGATTAGAGAGTGTGGGTTTGGGGTGTCTCATGAAATATATCCCATGTTAGTCTTTAGTCCTTCTAAAATAATCCAAGAAAACAATATTCAATTTATACTAATATTTAATAAACCATGATGTGGTTATGATTAAACACAGACATGGTGTTCTAGTCACTGATGACTCCATATTCTATAGTATGGATTAGTACTTTTCCTTAATTATTGAGTATTTAAAAATTTGAATACATTATATATATTTCAACATCTTGGATTTATTTTCTTTTCCATGGTTTGAACTTTATTTATCTTTTTATCAAGTCTTTTTCTCTTGATAAATTCCTAAGCTACCATGGAATAGTTCCTTATCTCCCTATTTCATACAAGGATTCTTCACTTCAAAATACCCCTCTTACTATGCCATGGTATTTTCACCTATATAGAAATTGTGTATACAAAATGTGTCATAAATCCTTTCTGGAAGTATCCTAAACTATGAGATGAACTCATATTCATGATATTTATTATGATTATATCTTATAACTATTTTTAAAAAGAATATGATATAAATTATTCATCATAATTCCTACGACCATGATGCTACTTTATTCTGTATAACATGGTTATACCTACCATGATGTGGTTTTCTTTTACATTTTATATTATAGACACAAAATCATTTGAATGTTACTAATCTTAAATCATGACATATAAAATGACATATGACACGTTTTGGTTTAATATTCCTTTTAAATAATCATCTTTATCCAACTTAATCATATCTCCAAGACCATTACTTTCAATTTTGAACATATCTATTCAAAATAATTCCATATAATTATTAATGAAATTAAAAAAATAACAACATTAACAAAAACCCATTTTGGGGTAATAAAATAATAATACATCATCCTATTTTATGTCATAGAGGTTCATAAATTCTTCGTAGATTTTAAAGGGTTTTTAATGTTCTCACCCTTTATGTTTGTTATAAATTCCTATAGTTTTGAAAATTTATTCATAAAGAAATTTATAGACCACATAAATCTTTATTTTATAACTCCAAATATCTAAGTATATATATTTTATCAACACTAACAATACTCAAGTCAAGATCAATGTATGAAACAATAGTATGTAGAAATATCCCAAAGTATACCACTTAATTATCTTAAAAATATCATAACCATGATACCCACTATATAAAAAAACATTCTTTAAAATTCATGGTGACACCACTCCTCTAATATAATTTTTATTATATAAATTATATTTTAATGGGAAATATAGGACCTATATAATAATAGATCAAACCTTGTTCACATTTAAAAGGCCTAAGTCCATACAAACAAATAAGAAAATTTATAACCCAAATGTATCATACCATTAATTTTTTTCTCCCCCTTTCATTAGAATATGTAGATGTACCAATTATTTTTTCAATAATTTGACATACACCCTAGCCCCATACCTGCCCTTATTTCCATACCTCATACCTACCCTCTTATGAATGGTTCAATATGTTTCTCCCCCACTTACAATAAATCCAAAGGGAAACTCATCAATCCTTAATATTCTAAAATCTATATCCATAATGAAACAAAATTTTCAATGAAATATATATTGGGGGAGTGTACTTTACAAGGACCATTAAAATTACTATGTTTGATAAATGTTCAAATTCCACCTATAATTCTCAAATGTTAGTCTAGTGATTGGTGTTTTTGAATATATTTTCCACATACTCATTTTTTCCAATGTACACCATTATGTAACATCTTATTAGACATTAACATTGAGTAAATGGTTATAAATTTCCATATATTTTGTGTATGAGTGATATAATTTTTTATTTATAATATTTATTACACTCTAATTATTAGAAAACATCACCAATATAATCTTTAATTCTTTACTAATATCCTTCATTAATTACTTCATACAGATTAGTTGTGTACAAGATTTCATTACTAAAATATAATATAATTTAGTTCTTCCTGGGGAAGTAATATGATTATTTTTTCATAGCCATTAAATTAATTTTATTATAATTTATAATATAACTCCATTTTATTCCATGAAATATTAATCATAATATACATCACTATAATCCATCAGTTATTAGTTTTTACTTTCATTATTTATCAATCCTTAATTAAGGGTTTATTTGAAACATCATATGATTATATTTAATACCATAATTTATTCCTCTGTATTTCTTAAAAATGTTTCATTAAATAAATTTTAATATAATATATTAGTTAATTTCACCAAAAATTAAAGAAAGTTACCAATAATTCCCCTTATAACGACCCAAATAATTATGTGTCAATGGAATCCAATAAAGGCCAGACTCTAGTAGAACTGAATATGGGATAATATTTTTTTTGAATTGAATTTAGAGGAAGATAATTTTAGTTTCCCAAGAGAGCTTAAATTAGAGTTTCTGAATTATCAAATTTGATAGAAAATTATAGTAGTGGGGATTCACCATGGGTGAATGAAATCTAGTTCAATGTGTGGAAATAGAAGTTCACTGAAACCCATTAGAGGACACTTGAGTTTTTTAGCCTCTCAATGGGATAAATACCCATAATTGGGATACAAGTGTTGGGAAACATGGATGTAATAGACCATAAAAACTAAAATTATGTCTATAGGAGTCCTGGTGGAGTTTCATAAGTCCACATAAATTAGGGGATGTTAAGGGTTTTCTATTAAAACCCCCATTATAGGTTGTATCCTGTATATAACCAATGAAATAGGGGAGCTCCAATTTTTATCCCCTACTCTCCCTCCCTTCTACCCTTTTTTATTTAAGGTGGTTTGGTGATGTTGGTTTAATAAATTGAGGTCTTTTATTCTCTTTATCATTTCCATTTTATTTTACTTATTTCTCCTCTAATTTAGGAACTTCTTGTTAGGGTTTTTGATTTTTGATTCCACTAAAGAATAGTGGAATGACATTGTAATATTGAGGTTTTTATTAGAGGTGGCTAAATAAGGCTTATGAGTGATGTTCACATGTAATGGATTTCCATTTATCTTCCAATAATATTCCTTGTGATTTAATTATAGATTTTATGGAATATCAGATAAAATTAATGATAAATTATTCTTTTGGAATTTAGGATTTGTCATATAATAATAATTAGTGCACATCAATATTGTTAGGTACCTCTTTTCTTGGGGATTTTTAATTTCATAAAACCACTTTTTTAGTATCATGAAATTTATAACTATTATGTGTTTATAATTTATAATGAATAACTTATTAAAATAAGAAATTTCCTAATGATATAGGTATTTATGATATTGGTTACAATTGATATGATCTAAAATGAGTAATTTTATGTGCCATTTGAGGCAAGTGGATTTATGCATTTGGTATGGCGATTTCATAGAATATATTCACTGTATTACTGGATTCATTATGTTCATCCATTTATTATTATAGATTTTGGCGTGATTGTGTGACATGGTATCAACTATAAATGATATAGTCTCATGTCAGAATAATATTCACCAAAGGATAACATATCTTCCTAAAAGGTTTTTTAAAATATCCTTGGTCAAATTATTTCAATTTGTTCATCTTAGGTCTTTAATAGAGGCATGATTTGATTAATGACTCAATTTTCTAAAGGAAAATAGTTCAGTATTTAAAAATATGATTTTAGGATAAAATAGGCATTTAAAAGGATTGCTTTAAAAGAAAATTTCAAACATAATTTTTATTATTTTTTATATGGATTTTGAGTGAGTAAAACTAAAATGATGTGTTATTTAAAATTTTTATTTAAAAAATAATTTCCAGTTACTTAAAATAGTTGTTAAGTGAGTGGTTTTTGAAAAATATATTGATTGAATTTACTATGTGTGGGTGACACCAAATTTTTAATGATTGTTCTTTCATGTATGATTTCTCTTGGTCAATTGTTTTCATGTATATTATCTATTATTACTATTAATACAAAGTTTTTTGTTGTATTTATTGTCAATATATGAAATATGTTTAAATTAGTTTTTGTATTCTGGAATGAATTTTTTTATTATAATGAGATGTTATTAAAATTTTAGACGTAGAAGTAGTTTTTCAGAAGTTTTCTATTGGACCCCAATTAGACACAGAATAAGTTTCTAATCAGATTCACCGTTAGAGACAATATGTTGAAATAATCCATTGTATATTAAACATAAGGTTGGGCTTTAGTTATAAAGTTATAATCTACTGGAAATAATATTAATTCAAGTCTGAAAATTGTTGAAATTTGAAAGATATGTTGGGAATTCATATTACATCCAAAGTAAATCTGATGATTATTTTACAATATTTGAGTTATCATTAATTATGGAAGTTCTCATGATAAAATATTTTTAAGAATGTTGGATTTTGAAAAGGTTTTTTTGCATTTTGGTAAATATTGGAAGGATGAAGATGCTAGATTTCTGTAAGACCAATAATCCACAATAAACATATCATCAGACGGTCTAATTATCAGACAACCCCTTCCCATCAGACATGACATGTCACTGATCCATTATAATCGATTAATTTTAGAAATTATTAGTATCCTTAAGGAATATGATATAGAGCTCTATCTAATGAATAATTGAATGTTTATATTTTTGGTATTGATAATTCAAATGATCTCTAAACACTGATACACTGGATGGGAAACATATACTGATCTATCGATATGATGTTTATTTCGGATAGGTTACAGGAACTAGTTCATTAGATTGTGTGTGACAGTGATAAAACATTGAGCACAGTACAAATATAATGAAACCAATTCATCTACCTAAGAATAATCTGTGGAGTATTTCATCTTTTAAATAAAAATAATTCAAATGGTATGATAAAATGTATTAAGGGTTTCATCATAAAGAAGAAGAAATCAAAAGTTTGAGAAATGAGAATTTCTATGGAGTGGTTTCAGAGCATTAAAAAAAGAAATTATTGGATTGTTTTTTATTTATTTGATCGAGAGAAAAAGTTTTCAAATTGCTTCATTACTGATTCAAGAGTTATGAATTTATAGTATTGAAGTTATGATCCATCAAATGAACTTTCTATAATAAATTCCATAAGACTGACATAGAAGTAGAAACAAAAATTAGAGTCACAAAACAATGAAGGATTAGAATTAGATAATCAGATTGAAGAATTGTTGTAAATTCAAAGAACTATGAATTTTTGAGAAGATTCAAGAAGATTCAAGAAGCTCCTTGAAATTTTGAGAATAGTTAAAGATGTAAGATACGAAGACATAAATGAACATTTTGTTTAGATTTTTTTAATTTCCTTGAGAGGGAAAATTATTCTATTTCTACCTTTTTCATTTTTGGATTCCAATAAATAGAAGTGCATTATAAATTTTTAGATGCAACTGTTCACATGTGCTGAAGTTTAAGCTTTGATGTTTTTGGGATATGTATTTAGATCCCAACTTGATATTTGTTTCAGTTTTAAGTTGAGGAAGATCCATCGAAGTGATATCCAATCATATCATATCCCCACCAGAGCAAGTACAATTGGAAAATGTTTCAATTGAGTGATTCCATTCAACAGAGTTCCACTGGAGAAATTTCATCAAGGAGACGTCCATTAGAGAGACATCTATTAGAGTGTGGTCCATCAGATGAAGAAATTTTGTGTTGATAATTTATTCATTACTCAGCTGAAGTATGTAGAGTAGAAGATGAATTATAAAAAGAAAATCAATTAGATACCATTAGAAAAAGATTACCAGATAGAGGATATTCATACTAAATTTTTCTAAGTGAGTTTTTTAGGTAGAGATTATGTAGAAAAATTCATGTCCAAACTCTTCCAAGAAATTTTGGGTTATGAAAAAGAAAAATTACAATGTAATAAATTTTTAATATTCAATAAAGAGGAATGAGAAGTTTAAGAAAGTCAAGTATGTTAAGAAATTTGATAAAAGTTAACTTTCTAAGTTCAAAATTAATGGGTGCTTAGTTATTTGGTTAGAAAAAGTTTCCATGGATAGAATGTTTAAAAGAAACAAAATAGATGAATAAAAGTGGAAGGACATGGGTTTTGAGGATGAAAACAAATATGAAAAAAATATATCAACATATTGTGATTCTAAGAATCAAAAAATTTGAAAGCGAATTGAGAAAGATGGGAATCTTACTAAAATTTATTTTACTATTTTTCCCAAACAAGAGGAAGTCATGAAAAAGCTTTTAAAAATTGATTATAAAAACAAGTCTAGTAAAGTTAAAGAATATTTAAGACCTCCATATAATGATTCCATAGATGAAAAGAAACTTGTTTCAAAATATGAAAAGGATTAAAAGAAGGAAGAAAGTGCATCCAATGAAAAATAAATAAAGAATAAGAAAATGTGAATATTGAGTGAGGAATATAAGTCTTAATATTTCTTCTGAGAAACTGTTGAGGTTCCTCCTAATTCCCTAAATATTTTTATGTTTTTTATAACCTACAAGAAATTGAAGGAGTAGAATTAAGAAAGAAAAATAATAAGTATATTACATTTATTTCAAAATAATGTAACTAGGTTATGAAAAATAATTTTTTGGGAATGTTGTGTTTTTACACATGAACATTCTAATATGTTTATTGAGATGAGTTAAGGTTGATTCTATCTTAAAAAATCATCTCAAGAATTTCCCTATATATGATAATGATGTAATAAGCATGAAATTTTATTATATGAAAGTTATGTTATGGAAATCATTGACAACCTTGATTATACTCTCTTGGTTTCTACAACAGGTTTTCCCACATAGACATAGAGTTGTCTAACTAAAGTCTCTTTTCTAAGAAACTCATGTGATGCTTATATTCACCTGAAGAAGAGTTTCAATATTTTTATATAAATAAAAAATATCATGAGTAGTCCCTTTGAATTTTTTTGTTAATAAGGGGGAGAAGATATGATAGAGGCTAAGATAAGTAAGGAGAGAAGAAAAAATAGTGGGAGCACGAGTTAACGGGAAGAATACATGGAAGAAATATGTATTAATCACAAATAAAAAGGGGGAGATTATTAGGAACATGTTTTGTTTTGGTTGTATTTTTTGTTAATAGATTTAATATTTTTAATTTTTTTTACAGTGTCCAAAATGAATGTTTTGATCCCAATAAAGAATTTTAAAAATTCCGGATGTAGAATTAGTTTTTGGGATGTTATTTATTGGACCCCCATCTAACATAGAAGATGTTTCCAATCATACACTCCATCAGACTCAGTCCATAGGCATGGGTTGTTGGATACTATCCATCATACTAGGCTTTAGTTAGATAAAAGGTTTTGAAGAATTCATGATTTTGAAAAAGATGTTTTGGATTTTGGTAAATGTGATCATGATGAAGATGTTGTTTTTCATTAAGACCAATAATTTATAACAAATAGATCATCAGATGGTCCGATTAATAAATGAAACCAGTCCATTGGATATGGTATGCCACTGATCCATCGTAATCAATTCAATTTTATGAATTATTGATATCCTTAAGGAATCAAATAAAGAGTTATATCTAATGAATAATTGGGTGGTAATGTTGTTTAGATTGATAATTCAAATGATATCCTAACACCAACACATCAAATGGGAAACTAAAACCGATCCATCAATATAACGTTAATGTTGGATTGGCTGTAGTCATTGGTTAATCAGATGGTGTGTGACACCAATAAAACATTGGGTACAATATATAGATGATGACAATGATTCATCTACCTACGGATTATATAAGGAGGATTTTATCTTTGTAATCAAAATCATTCAATTGTTATGCATAATTATATGAATAGTTTCATCGTAACAAGGAAGAAATTGAATGTTTGAAAAATAATAATTGCTCTGGATTGGTTTCATGCAACTGAAATCATTAGAAGTTGCAACTATGTTATTCAATAATGTATTCATCCATTCCCAATTGACTCAAAGCATCAGAGTTAGAAATCATTATATTTTCTTTTTATTCAATTGATCAAGAGAAAAAGTATTTAAATTGTTTCCTTATTGAGTCATGAGGAAATAATGAAGGGTATTTAAGTTATTTTCCATTGGAAGCACTTTCTATAATAAATTTCATCAGACTAACACTAAGGTAGAAATATCAATCGGAGTAACAAAAAGAGAATGATAGGAATAACAAACTAGATGGAAGAGCTATTTGTAAATTTGAAGAAGTCTAAATTTTTGAAAAGATAAATGAAGATTTGAGAATATTCCATAATTATTAAGAAGAGTTTAATAAGTCATAGATTAAGTCTTAAATGAACATTTAATTCAGAATTCATGAATTTTGTTAGGTAGGAAATTTAATTTTTCTTGTCGTATTTAGTATGAATGGGTACCTATAAATAGGATTGCAGAGTACATTCCTGCATTAAACTGTTCAAATGTGTAGAATTTGAAGCTATGAAATTTTTTGGATAGTTATTGATATCCAAAAATAAGTTTAGTTTTAGGGTGAATCTAAGGAAGATCCATCATATTGAAATATAATTAGATTATATCTCCATTGGAGAAAGTTCCACTCGAAAAAATGTCATTAGAGTGAGTCCATCAGAAATAGTTCCACCAGAGCAAGCCTATAAGAGCAACATCCATCAGAGAGGTCCATAAAAAAAGATGTCCATTAGATGAAGACATTTGGGTTTCCCAGTTGATTATTTACTCATTTTAAGTAATTGATGTTGAAGAATAATCAAATGGATTAGATTGGATGGAGACCAATAGACAGAGGTTACCAAACTAAGGATAATCAGATAGGATTTTGAAGAGTGAGTTTTTTTAGAATAGATTCTGGAGAATATTTCAAGACCCCAAAGTTCATCAGTGAATTTTTTATGTTATTTAATATTGTAAATAGTTTAATTTAATATATCTTACTTGTGGATTAAGTGAATAACTTTTTGAAGTGGATCAAAAAAGAATAAGGTATGTGAATCTTGTAATTTTGGATCCTTACCGGTTATTCAAAACTATTGATATTTTTTTCTAGTGTATAACCAGATATGATAAGTAAGTGGTTATGAAAAGCATAGTTTGGAGTGTAACTAACAATGGAAAAAAATCTACTATGTTATAAAACTATTTTTTGCTTGTGACATTGTACTCTAGAAAGAAAGATAGTAAGTAATTTCATATTGGTGGAACTATCCAACATGGAAAAGAGTATGTCTTTTTACTGAAACATGTAAATATATTTGTGTTTCCTTCTCCTTAAATTTATTGAATACGGTATATAAGGTTTAGAAGTTTTATATGATTGTATCATGAATCTAACAAGTTTAATAGGTTAAGAAATGTTTCTAAAGTAGTTAAGAAACCATCTGTTAAAATTAAAATAAACCACTAATTCAACCCCCTCTCAGTGTTCACAATCAAATTTGTAAACTAAGACTACATAGTGATGGATGATACAATAAGAAATATATGTAAAAAATTTATTTATGTGATAGTATGGTTAGTCTAAGATAAGATATCTAGTGGGTTTCATCATGGTCTTTTATTCATGGGAATTTTGAGAGTAAACATGGGGTGGTGATAAATTATATGAATTTGCATTACCCTAATTGTTTACAATGAGATATAAAATTAAATGGGGATTAGATCATGTGACTAAACCTAAGTAATGATCAAAATATAGAATAAACCTTTGGATAGTTTGAGAAAGCTAACATTTATTAAGGGATGGGTGAGGTATTTCACCATCAACCATCATATAGTAACTGATATTCTTGATGAAACATTAGTTTCCTTATCGAATCCCTTATGATTTAACATAGTGGATGATATTAGTGATAATCCTAGAGTTATTTTGACTGATGTATTTTTATAGGTTCATAGGGGATATTCTGAGTGTTATAATGATCTATGTTACGGAATGGGACTTGTAAATAAGAGGAGAGTGGGTTCACTCCATGATGTAACTACAAATAAAAAGGGTGATTTCCCTTCATAGTATTAGTGACTAAGAGGAGTGTGGGTTACCACTATAGTGCTATGGCTATTGGCTTGTGTGTGATACAGAAACAAGGAATGTATCCTATAAATAAGTGATGCTTGAATTATAGACCTATTCTATCACACTCTATTTCACTTTTAGGTACTTGTATTCATTTTTTTTACTTTTTTTTTTTTGAAATTTTCTTGGGTTTTTCTAGATGATTCTTGGAGATTTTAAAGTTTTTGTACATGTACATGATCGGTGAATAATTAGGCCAAATATTACACCATTCTCAGAAAACCATGTGGCTTATGGTGTTTTGAGATAGTGGCATTTCATATGGTTAGTCAAATCGTGTGACCAAATAGTGCTCCTTCTCCTAATGGACTGAAGCTTGTGTATGAATTTTTAAACAATGAAATGTGAATTTAATAATTCAGTTATTCTATTTTTGATATGAAACATATCACATTTATCACATTCGGTCACTAAAATCCTTGGATCATTACCTTAAGGATTCTACTAGGATATTTTGTAGATCACATCCCTTCATAAGATCAATTCAAATGGATCTTGTGACATTGGACCTTAGAAATAAAAGGCACAGATCCATTCTTCATCATTCATTATCTTCTCTAGTTTTCTATCTCTTTTTAGAACATAATCATAGATTAAGGATATTATAAACTAATAAAATGTTTGTATTTTGATCTAATGGGTATTTTATTGAAACCATTTTTGAAATGGAAGAAAGGGTTTATATCTTTGTAAATCATTATGAGAATCATTAGTGGATTTATTTCTAAGTTGATTTTCTTGCCTCTATTGATCTAGAGTTTGTGGATTTGGGATTTAGATATTGGATTCATAGTTTGGGGTCTCCTCTTGCTATTAAATATTCTTATTCCCCATTGTCTAATGGATTCAAATCAAGTGCAGGAAATACAATGTGTTAAGGTGGTTTATTTCCTGAAAATACTTTGTGTATAAATCATGTTTTCATAATCATTTTAATTGGTTCTTATAAATTTTAAAATGGCATGATTTTAGATTCTTTAAATATTGTAGTTAGGATTTCATTCATAAATTAGTTATGCTTTTTTTATTGAAAATGGTGATGGATTTTAAATCATGTTTTGGTGCTATATAAGGGCTGTTTGATTTCTGTCTTTTAGAATCCCTTTGAATGATTTATGACATGAAAATGGAGGCCTTCAAGTGTGGGACATTTGTGAAATTATAAGACTCGAAGTGTGGGATATAGAACATGGTAACCTATGGAACTTAAGAGGGGTATAGATTGGGATAAGCATACAGGGATGGTTTACGGAAACTGAGCATAGACATATGCTATAACTCATAGTAAAATTTGTAATGATAGGGGTCTATATATCAAAGTGGTACCCAATCTATATTACCATTTCCTAGAGATACATGCACACTTAATAATTTGATCATTGATGTGTGAGGATCCTGGATAACCAAGACCTAACCTATCCTAGGACTAGTTTCTATGCCAATCCCTTTGGATTCATTATTTGTAAATTCTTTTAGAAATTTTTTATTTTTAAATTCTTTGAAAATAATTTGCTTTTGCTTGGTTTGTAATTTTTTACAAAAAATTTAGATTTTACTTTTTTTATTGAAAACTATGTTAATCTATAGTTCATGCTAATATTTTCTTAAAATTGTCACTATTAGTTTGTTTTATAAACACTACTTATGAAACACTTGATTAGATCCTACTGGAATTGTTTTTATCACACCCTACACATACCTCTGGGTGTTTTTGGACCTTATCTAATATGGAACAGGTAATATAGAGATGTTACATGATGGAGTCATATATATGTGTAGGTGGAGTATATATTTTAGTGACATGGTAGGATGTTATACCATATATCACACATATATGGGATGACTTTTACCTTGTGTGATTTGGTTTACCTATTTTGGTTTGTCACTTATATGGCCTTGTACTCTTTTAATTATACTATATGACTTTACATTGGCATGTGATATTTACTAAATATATTCAAGCTTTTTTTATTTAGTTTCTTATGGGAAAAATCATTCCCAAAGGTATTTCTTTTTGCCAAGGTGCTTATCGCCAGCCCATAAGAGATAATTCCTTTTTGGCCTTACCACAAGCCATATGGGGTGTATGATTTAGGATGACAAAGTTTGGTTCATAAAAAATTAGAATCAGAGGTGGGTTCAGGTTACCATACCAATGGTCTTTGATTCTTTTTATGTTCTAGTATATAGGCAATATAATTTTTGGGACTTGAGGTGTAGGTTTTGAGTGAGTGGCTAGGAATCTATAATGGAAATAAGCCTTATGTTACTATGATATGTTGGGAATTGTGCCTCTTGTTTTGAGTTTTGATCTAATATCAGATATTTTATTATGATGCATTAATTAAAATTGGGATTTATCTCTTGGCTGATGCACTTTTATTTTTATTTGATGTAGTATCATTCCCTATAAGGCTTCCAAGAGTTCCTCAGTGGATTGTTGAAGATGATGTTCTAATATAAAACCATCCATTTGTTTAGAATATTGTTGAATTTTAACTCTGAATGGTCCACGATATAGACTAGGTTGTTGTTCCCACCCTATCATAAGCTATGGAAGTTAAATCAAGGACTATAGGAGATAAATTTCAATCTCAATAGTTTCTCTTCCTGAAACCATAATCCTTAAAAGGGATGAATGATCCTCAAAAAGTGAAGGATTGGTTTAGAGTATTGAGTAGATTATCATCTTCTAGGAAACTACAGATTCTGAAATATTGAATTGTTCAACCTTTATGGTTAAAGGTCTTAGTAGGATATGGTGTGATGTAGTGATTCACGAAAATCAGCAAGAAGGTTTGGAGTTGAAATACTTAAAGGAAATATTTATGTATTAATTTTTTCCCAAAATCGTTGAAAATGTTAAAATCCATGGAGTTACTTACCATTTAACAAGGTGATCATACTTTCATGAAATATTTTGAAAACTTTTTAGAACCATTTTTTTCTCTCCCACAATTGTGTTGAGTGAAAATTTGAAGGCTCATAGGTTTTAGATGGGCCTTTGACCAAATATTCAATTTTAGTTCAATATGTGGATAATTAAATCCTATGTTGAGGTGGTCGATAAATAACTATTTGAATAGATTGACATGGTAGAATATACAAGGCTTGTTTGGATTTGACTTCCACATAGTGGTGGTTTCAATGGCCCCTATGTAAATAAGAGGATGTGAAATGGGGTTTTCAAGAGTCTTGTTAGTGGATCCTAGCGGTGGACTTATACCACACCATCGACAATAACTATTTTTATACCTATAACTTATTACCAGTTTAGAAATAAATGACACACAAGGTGTACTTTCCTTGTTTCTTAGAAAATATATTAACTTTATTGATTTTTTGGTTACTTACATGTGTTTTTTCCAGATTTATATTCTCTTCAAAATTGTATAGTATCATTTGTTCATAATGGGTCTATGGTGTCATCAATTGATTCAAAGTATATAGAGTTCCATCCACATGCCTCTAGAATTAATCAGTTATACATTGTTTTAAATTCTTTAGTGAATGTTTATATAGGACCTACAACTATGATAGGTACTATTTTTTTCTTTATACTTATATATAGTTTTATCTAATACTAGTTCCTCTCATTATTTTATATCTACCCATTTTGTAAATATTTTAAAAGATCAAATTGAACTTCTTCTTTTTGTTATAAAGTTTATGGAACCCATTGGAAATAAGAAGGTTAACAATTTTTTTGTACCTCCTATTCTTTTCTGATATCTGAAGTCAAGCTAGTTTGGAATTTTCAGGCTCTCAACAAGGACCTATTTGATGTTATCCCTAATATGGATTGGTTAGTTTCCCCTAAAGATATTTTTTATCACTATCATTTTTCCTTGTTCATTACTTCCTCTAATGGGGACTCATGGACGTTTTAGGGAGAATAGGATCTAATATCTCTTTATGTAGTACCTCCAATATTGGAACTTGAAAATTTGATATCAACTTTATTATTTTAACATGGGAAAAAACCTACGATTTGTGATCTTCCTTTAGTGGTTATGGAATTTCTTAAAGTGTATCCAACTAATTTATTTATTCTTTAATTGGAGAGGTAATTCAAGTTCTCAATTTATTTAGTTATGGTAACTCATTCAATATCCATTCCTTCATATTGTATGGCTCTATAAAAAATAATGAGATTAAACATTTAGTTGAATGATTTGAAATCAAGTGTCTTTATTCATCATAGTGTATATCCTTAGGTATCCCTTGTTCTTTTCACTAAAAAGGCTTATGAGACACTCTATTTGTTTTTCAATTATAGGAAAAATATTCAGGTGATGATTATGAATAATTATATTTTTTCCTCTATCAAATAAATGTTTGATCATTTAAATAGTACAAGTTGGTTCTCAAAAATAGACCTTGAGTCTGGATAAAATCAACTCATAGAGAAGGAGTATGATACTCCAGAGACCACCTTAAGAAGTATGTATAAACATATTGAATATCATTTGATGTTGTTTGGTATGATTAATGCTACAGATATCTTCATTCCCTTGAGGAATTGGATTTTCCATTGGTACCTTGAATCCTTTATTGTGTTATTCATGGAATAATTTAGTTTTTATTTTAAATATAAATAATAGAATGATCTTGTCCTGAAATTTTTTATTTTAATATTGAGGGTTCATCTCCATTGTGATATGATAATAAAATTTCATTTCTGCATTTAGGATGTTATGTTCTTAGGACATGTAATTTAGGAACACATCCTATTATTTGAACTTTAGAATGGAAAAGTAATATTTTCATGAGAAGATCGATGAAATTTCATTGAGTTTTTAATATTCTTGGGTTTAGTAGGATATTACTAATTGTTTTAAAATAATTATCTAAGATTAGATCTCCATTTAATTTTATTATAATAAAAGTAGCAAAATGGACGTGGGATTATAAGTGTTAAACTTACTTTGTTGAATTAATGAAACATTTGACCACAACACCTATTTTGATTTTACAGGAAGTAGGAATGGGCTGTGTATTATTTTGTGATACTTTATGTTATAGTTTTTGTTGTGTTACTATGTAATAATATCATGTGGTGTTGTACGAATGTCATCATATTTAGTGTCATAAGGAGAATTATTCCACTCATGATTTATAAATTAGAGTAGTTATGCATTCTATCAAGAGATAAATACATTACCTCTGGGTATAAGGGTTCAAAACCTATTTTGACCAGAATATGTTAGGTTACATCCTTTATATAAAATACTTGAACCATAGGAAAAGGTAATGGGTGGAGTATCTTTAGTCCTTCGACATTGAAACTACTTATACCTTGGGGAATGGAATGTTGGTGTGGATGAATTGAGTAAGTTGTTTCCTTCTCAAGATGTTTTGGGATTGAAATATGAATGGAATATTATGATAATCCTTACTTGTATAAACCTCGATGTTATGGAATAAGAGATTATTTTTTAGCTAGTTTTATCTTGAAATAATATCTCCTTTAGTTGTTTTTTTTGAGAAACAATGAGAATTATATTTTAAAAGTATGATAGACTTTTTATATGTTAGGGATACCATTCTCAAATGGCCTCTTTCCCAATAAGTATTTCATTTTTTTAGAAAAAATATTTTTATTTCCTTCTTATGGGAGGAAGTATGTGATAAAATTTGGTCATTGTTATTAGTGGGAAGTTCATCAGGGTAAAATTAATATGTACTGTGACATGAAGCATCAGCTTTAGTAAAAATGTTTGAAATGAATCATATTATATTTTCTGTCTCATTTTTATACTTATTAGTATATTAAGATCAAACACCAAAATATTTTGGGATTTCTTTACCCTCTTCTAGTTCCCATTTGGATATGAGATTAGGTGTTTATGGATTTCATCATTAGATTGCCATGAACTCTATGGGGGAATAATTCTATATGGGTGGTGTTTGATTGAATAAACAATTCATCTCATATAACTCCAATTCAAGACACCACAAAATACGAGTATTTGGGGAAGCTATATGTTTAAAAAGTTGAGAGGTTACGTAGGGTGTTGTCTACATAAATTTTTGGTAAGGAACCATGGTTTACCTGTCAATTTTTGAAAGGAATCAATAAGTTGATTTGGTATTAGGTTAAGTTGAGTATGACTTTCTACCCTTAGAAAGATGAATAGATGGTGTGGGCCATTCATGTTTTGGATGGTATGCTTGATACATTCATTATAAACATTAAAGGACATTAGGATTATCATTTGGAACTATTTTTGTCCTCTTATACCATTATTTTTCCAGTAATACATAATAATAACTCCCTTTGAATCTTTATAGGTCTAGTCGGGAAAGTGACTAATTTGTCGGTCTGAGGTTGGTGTAATTTCTTTTGTGGGACCAAGAATTGTTTCAAAGAATTTGGTGAAAATTCGTAATTTTTTTTTATGAATGGAGATCGTTTGGAGTTGGAATAAATATTATGTGAATTATATGTACAATATTTTTGAATTTCTGGTTTCTTGATAATTTCACCTTTTTTGGTTCATGGCTATCTTGGAAAGAAAGGGAAATTAGTTGTGAGATATGTGGGGTCTTTTGAGATCAATGATAAAATTAGAAAAGTGTCTTTTCTTCCAGATTTACCATATCAGTTGACATCTATCCTTGATGTTTTCCATGAGTATCATCTAAATAAGTAAAATATAGACACCTATATTGTTAGGAACTAGGAATAACGTGATTTGGAATAAGTTATGTTAATAGTCAAACAACCTGTTTAAGTTACCGAATCTTGAGAACATTTCCTTTCAGAAAATCTATTTTGTTGGTTTGAGTATTGTGGTAGTATGGAAAAGATACTCATGAGACATGGGAATTTGAATTTTTGATTATGGATCTATGAAATCATTTTTCTCTGATCTACTTTCTTCAACGTGACATTCTAAGGAGATAATGTTATATAGTAGGAAGAATTGTCACATATCAGTTTCACATTCAAGTACTTATATTTGTTTATTTTTATAATAATTTTTTTTGAAACACTTCAAGGTTGTTTCAAGTGATTATTGGAAGATTTTGGAGTTTTCTAAGAGTGTGAACGGTTGGTACATGGTTCATCCAAACCGTGTTGGGTTCCCTAGAAACAATTCAACATTTAGTTTTTTGGGATAGTGGTGATTATAAAAGATAGTGAATGGTTATTCAAACCATGTGACCAAGCCATATGACTTCTCCTAATGGATTGATGAAGGAGGATTATTTTCACAAGTTTTCTTAAAATATGTTGTCAAACCATGGCATGTGTATTAAATATTCCAAAAATAAACATTTTGTCCAAAAAAATCTCTCATTTGTAAAATTATTCCTCCAACAACATGGTATCTTTACCCTATTGATTATAATTATAGATTTTTGAGAACCAAACCCTTATATTTATTGATTTTTATAGATCATGTTTCATTGTATTATGAAAATAAAAGGTACAGATTAGTTCTTAAACATTTATATAGTCTCTCACTCTCTCTCTTTATCCAGATCAGAACCCTAGATCAGTGATGTTAATTCATAGTATATGGTATTCATATTGATCTAATGTGGATCCTATTGAGTTTATTGTAGGTATGGAATAAAGGGTCTAGATCTTCATTAATAATTATGCTAATATTTGGATACATTCATGGTAAGTTGTTTTTATTTCCACTGTTGATTAAAATTTTATGGTTTGGGATTTTATGATAAGGGTTTCATGGTTTAGGGTCCCCTATTTCAACTAAATATCCTCTTACCATTTGTCTTGTGGATCCTGATCGGTCAATGTAAATACTGATTTTTAGAGTGGGAAGTTTCATGAAAATACTTAGTTTATAAAACATGTTTACTTTCTCTTTTTAATTTTTTCTTATAAATTGTTCAATGAAATGATTTAACATTATTAATTGTGGTAGTATGGATTTATTTTGTAAAATGGATATCCTCTTTTATATTGAAAATTGAAATTGATTTCAGAGTATTTTTTGGGGAGATATAAGGTCTATTTGGTTTCTTATACATGAAATTCCCTTTGACTGATTTAATATACAAACATTTAAGCCTCTAAGTGTGTGATATTTATAAAATTTAATGCCTCCATGTGTAGGTTATGACACATGGAAAAATAGGTTACTTATGAGGGGGTATATTGGGACAAGCATGAAATGATGGTTTATATATATATATATCTAGAATTGTAATATGCTATAACTCTAACTAAACATTTTTATGACAAGGGGTTCACTTATCAGGGTGATTACTCATATCTAGGACCATGTTATAGGGATATATGAATAATTAGTTATTTGACCAATGGTCTTTGAGGATCCTAGATAACTCATACATAACCTACCCTAGGACTAGTTTCCACTGTGCACCTTTTGTATTGATTATCTATAAATTCATTTAGAAATTATTTATTTGTAAATACTATGAAAATGGGATTTTTATATACTCTTTGTAAAAAATTCTAAAAAGCTTGTATTTTTGTGTTTTATTAAAAACTCTGTAATGCTTTATTTCATGACTATTTTTTCTTAAAATAATAGTATTTGGGTTTTTATAAATAATACTTATGAAAATCTTTATGGGATCCCATTGGTCTTTTTTTCTCACACCATGTAGATACCATTAGATTTTTGTAGATCTGGTTTTTTCTGATATAGGTAAAGGAGAGATTCCACATAGTGGTGATGGGTGCATGTGTTATAAGGGTGTAGTGTTTAGTGGGGACCCCATGAAATGTTATCCCATATATTTCATCGGTATGGGATGTATTTTATCTTGTGTAGTTTAATTTTACTATTTTGGTTAGGGACTTGTATTTATTTATACTCTTTAAATTTTGATGTTTGACTTTGTATTGGAAAGATGTCTTTATTTTATATATGCAAACTAATTATTTTTATGTTTACCATGGTAAAAATCGTTCCCAAATGTAGTTATTGATTCCCATGTGTTTTTCATCTGACTTCAGGGATCTAGAATTCCATTTACACCTTGCAACATACTGACTCGGGTCCCCAGTTCAGGGATAACGTAAGTTGGTTCGTGAAATATTCAACTAGGATACAATTATTATATAGAGGTGACATATTCGATGACCTTATCCTTCTAATTGATCCTAATGTGTGTGTTTTTTTTAAATCTCACATCTTCATATTAATTTACCCATTTCATTTTATAATCATGCTAATTATGATTTTATATATGGGGATTCGAATATGGAGTGATGAAAGATGAGACTCTAATAGATTTAGTGGAAATCACTTGTGAGGATTTTCTATTCGAATTTAATAGTGTATACTAGCTTCCTCTAAGGTTCCTAATATGGTAATAAAGTTCCCATATACAATACAAGATAATGATACAGATGCTTGATATAAAGTATCAAAGTGTATTCATAATTCTATATAATCATACAATGATAACTAAACCCTGTAAAAAATTGTGATACATGGTTTAGACTCAAACGTAATCTATAATCCTTTTAGTTGATAAATTTTGAGAGTAATGACGAGATGAGATATAGTAGTTCATGATATATGGTTTTATATTTGATGTAGTTGTTCTCCATTATTTTTTTATTCAATTTTTCTTATCATATGATTTTTTTCTCTCATGTTTTTTTCTTTTGTCCCTCTTTGACTTCCAATTTTAATTTTCATTACCACTTATTAGTTGATATTGATATTTGTGATCTTTTTTATCACCAATTTGTTTTGTTTCATTATATAATAATTATTTCCCATGAATTTTTTGTCTTTGTTTCTTGATGAAAAGTGAGATAAATGGCCAGTTAAGTTGGACTCTCAAGAGTGATTCATTATGGATAGTGTTAGAGTTGGATCCCTAGAATGAACTAATTTGTACTTTTGAGAAAATATATATTAATATTATTGGATATCAATAAATATCATATCATAATAAGAGTTCTATTATACCTAACATTAATGTGATAACGTCTTTATAGTATATATCACATCGAATGTTCATATCCATTCTCTGCTATGATGAGAACCTTGAAATGTTATTATGGTATTATTAAATACACATTCTATGGTAAGATGACATATTTTTTACTAGACATATATAATGAAGTCTATTAGGTGTAGGGTAATCATAAGGTAGTGAAACTTCTTCCAATTAAGTTTTCACTTAGCAATCTCCAAGAGAGAAGACTATAAGAATAGAATTTCCTATAGAAACTCCACATGTTATGTTTGTCTTTGGATATTTCTATATATGGAGAAGTATATTTCTTCTTTGACATGCTATTATTATTAACGTATATCATGAATCATGTAATTAGATGTATTGATGAAAACTATAATTACATTTTCTCATGGATAGGTAGGATATGTTAGGTTCTTCACAAGTGATATGAAATTATTAAAAAAGGAAAGGAAGGATTTATCAATTATGGGTTAATAGAAGTAGATATATCAGGACCTATGATTGGAATGGAATTTTATAACTATGTCCATGTCCATTGTATTTTAATTAAGAAGTTCATTTTAGGAAAGTGAAGAAAGATATATCAAGTATATTGGCTGATGGCACAAGTAATACATCCTTATTAATGAGATATTGAGATAAAGAGATTATATTACATAATATGATTCATAAGAGGTTATTTTCATTGTGACATTAACTTCTCAATATGTTCCTTGGCATGTTTTTAGATGCTGATCTTGGAAATTAGGTGGGTTAACCTAATTCCACTAAGAAAGGGGCCCTAGGGGACACTCACAATGTATATCCTAAACCACTATTAATTTTTTTGAAATTAATATTATAATAAATATTATTCTCATGTTACAAGGAATAGTAATTATTCATGTTATACTGATCTCATATATATAGTCAATATTTATTCAATAGAATATATAAGTGAGTTGAATATTAAATAGATATTTATTAACAAGTTAGTGAATATCATATTTATTTATACATTGAAAAATTAATACAGTGATATTTATATTTTTTAAATAATAGACATTATACATGGTTCAATAAATTATATGGAGGATCAAATGATCGAGTTAAGTATCTTTTGGGAATGATATATATAATGTCTTTTAAATAAATTTTAATTAATTTGTTTAAAAAATTATATTAAAATTACTTGTGAGTTTTTCACACATCAAGGAAATAATAGTAATATTCAATTTTTGGATCACTTATTATTAAGATAATTTTTAAGAGTATTTTGTCAAAAAATATTCTTAAGCCTAAGTATTTAAACCCAATTATTTAATTTCTTGTATTAGATGATTTTTTTGACACAAACATTATATCTAGAATTTTTTTAAACAAATATAGATATTTCTCTAGAATGTTCACATGAACCAATAGAAATGACCCTACTCCCCCCTATCAAGTACTTGAGAAAACTAGATGAATCCTATATGACCATTAGTGATTATTATTGTGATCAATAAAAAATGATTCATGTAGTGAGAATTATTCAAGATAGAAGTTATATATTCTATAGAAACTTATCAAGGTTGGTGGAGAATGTATGTATTACAGATGGATATATTCTACCACTGGACCTATTATTGCAATGATAGTATGGAAAGAGTGTTCAATCGATTCAAAAACAATGAATTGACTTCCAGAAAAGTAAATTCTTAATTTATATAAATTAATTAAAAATTATATGTGAAAAAATAATCTCTTCATCTCTTCTAGGGTTCATATCATTATATTTTTAGTAGTTATCAGAAAAAACCGATGAAAACCATTGTTGGGCATGGGCATGATGCCCTTTTATTACACCATAAAGACTTCATGTGGCATTAGACCAATAATATATTAATTTATACTTATTTATTTTCTTTTGTTCAAATTGTGTAATTGTTTATTAGTTTTTCATTTTTTGGATTATTTTTTTCTAATCCAAAAGTTGAGATAATATTTTTTTCACATCTATATGACCAAGAAAATTGTAAAAATAGTTGAATAACACTCAAAAATACCATCCATATGTGACGATTGTACTTCTTAGAAGACAAGGTTATATGGTTTGTAACTGAAAGGTACATTCCATGTATCCCTATTCAAAGCATTGGGATGAGTTTTTCAAAACATGGAACTTTTTTTCAGAGAACAACGTGTTCCATAATCACATGCCCTATATTAAATATCCATATGGAATATGATTTGTAGGGTTATACAGTGTGTATCTAGTGTAACAATTGTGCAACTTTATATGGTTTCACCAAATGGTAAACTTTGAATGCATGTGGTCAATGTATGAAACATATAATTAATACAAATAGAGTAATGATTAACAGCGAAGAAACATGGTCTATTTGGGACTACACAACATGTAGATAACATACGCACCATATAACAAATAAATGATTTCATTGATTAACTGTTGAGTCTCTAGGTGTGTGATTTATTTGACCATTGAATAAATTACATAGCCTGTAGTGGGATGTACATGCTATGTAACTCATAACCCTTCACGTGGAGTACACACCAATCAAGTATGTGCATAATGTGAATTAATTACATAGAATTTAAATTAATTATAAAATCAACCCAAACTATATGGAGTGTAGCTGATATACATGGAATTGACAACGTTTTATACATTTTAAATGCTAAATTAATTATTTTCAACATGAATCTGGAACTATATACCGTGTATGGTTGTCTTACACAACATGAATTTCACATGCATTTCCCACGGTACATGCCACATATAGTATTGGAATGTTGTGTAGTTATAAACACTATACAAATTTCATGGCTTAGGTCACTAAATAACACACCATGTGATATAACCACACACTGTATATGCTACATGTCATGTAAGTACACAATATAAGACAAGAACCGTACAAAGAGATTTCATATAGTATATGAATGGTAGTACATGCTGTGTAAATGGGTATATACCATGTTTCCTCTAGTAGATGTCATGTTAAATTTGATATAAAATTTTAAACTAACTTGAAGTATATATGTTGTGTCCCTTGTGAGTACTTGTTTTGCATGAATTTTTTAAAAATTAAATTAAATTATTTAATTTATTTAAAACAATAAAATATGGGAATCTCTAGGAATTATTGGAAAGAAAATTAATAATTAATAATTAATTTATAAATTCAAAAAAATATCATAATAAAAAATGAATTGAAATAAATGCTATATTATTTTAAATACATACTTATTTCAGGTGTATATGATCATGATCTTAGCCAAACTATGTATGTTTTATATTTGTATTAATTTAATTATTATAAAATGAGTTTTTATGAAAATTATTATTAAAATAAAATGATGAAATGTGAATCATCCCCTCCTCTTTCTTATGTATGGTCCTATATATCCGTAGTTTCTTTTATATAACCCCAGACCCTTGGTTTCTCTCACCTACCTATGGGTAAGAATATATAAATGAAGGGTCTCCTAGGTTAGAGGAGGTAGTTCAAATGTAGAAGACACATAGGTGACCAGGTGGAACGCTACAACTCAAAACAATATTGATTCATAGAGTTATTTCCCTTCAATCCAGGGATTGTTTATTATCCTCCTGATAAAATAATGAAATTCCCAATGTTTAAAATGTATATATTGAGATGTGTGGGGATGAATAAGTATAGATTTCATTTTATAATTAAATTATTTTGAAATAAACCAATGTGATGGTTTAGGACACAATCCTGTCAAGTATAATCCTCAGCCTCACCAGAGTAGAATGATTGATAAAGCAGAACAAGGACCGCATGACTTTTTACATGGTTTGACATAAATTTGAGAGCCTACTCCTTAATGTATCCATTTTTTATACCTTGTTACATATTTTTCACTAATAAATTGTCATCAAGAAAATTGTTTGCTATTTTTTTATTATCCATGAACCCATAATTCCCAACACATACAATTCTCCTACAGGTTCTAGAATCTTCTGATTGATACAATGAAATAAAAAACCACAAGATGAGATATATTTCTTTTTAAATGTGGTTTTATTCAAAAATTAATTAATAATATTCCTCTTTGGTCCAAAAAAATATTATCTATTTAATACAACACACCTTCTTCAGGATATCAACATCAAAATATTCCTAGTGAATAAACATTAAAGATCTTAATTTGCTCAAATCACTATATATAAAACCCTTTATAGACTTGATTCTAATTTTTATCACAAAATCATCAATATATGATTAGGAAAATTCAGATTTAATATGCACACAACCTTTTATACTTTCACCCCTTTCTTAATTATTCTCAACTATGACAGATCAAGCATATATATTTTCTAATCTCAAGAAACCACAATTTCAGACACTCCACCACCTTCTCCTAACAACAATTCAATAAACTCATCCTCAAACATAACTCATTTATAGAATATATTTTTTTCTCATTAGGAATATTCTCTCTCTTTAATAACCCACTTTTTCAATTAAAACGATAGATTAACTTTTCAGTTTTTTCATATAGAAGAATTAATATATTATAAGATGTATCCAACTTATGAAAAGAAAGCATCAAAAAAATAAAACCATTTCTAGCTTTATCGAGCATTCATGAATCACTCATTAAAAACTATCATGTGAGTTTTTTCCCATGTTTTCATGCATATACCCAAACTTCCGTTTTATTATTCCTTGGGGAGGAAACAATATTGACATACAATTAAAAATACTCAAAAAAACTCTATTTTTGAATCCCATAGAAACCAAACAATAGTTTCCATTTTTATTTCAGTATTTTAGTCTTTATTGTTTACTACTTAAAACTTATTTTATCATAATGGAAACACTTGAGACACGACTAATCTTGATATATGAACCTTTTAAAAAGAAAACCAGACATTTAAAAAAGTATCATGCATCAAAACATTATTAGAATGTGATTTAGGATCAGAATAACTACAAAATATCATCCCATTTTACATCTAAAATATTCACTAAAACATATTTAGTTTCATTTGAGTTCGTTCTCAACGTTTGTTCTTAATAATGATACTTATCTTTTATGAGGTAAGAATCATGAAAAATTCATGTTTTTAGATCACAATCAATTTGTGATATTTAATCATTGATGAATGATCTTGGAATCATCAGGTTTGATTTCTTCTAAATATTAGATATTCTTGAAATTTTAAAAATTTCATTTGACTTTAATGTCATAAGAAATGAAAAATATATATGCATACTAGTAAAAATGATATGGAATAATGTTTGATGTGGGACGTATGTTAATATAATTTTTTTATTTCATATGAATTCCACTGGGGTCTTATTAAATCTTCAATTCCATGAAAAATATAGAAGAGTCTTACTGTATCCCAAAATTAATAGAAAATATATTAGAGTATTGAAAAAACATCAAAATCATATGAAATATAGTAGTAATATGAAATTTATACAAATTCAAATGGGTTTGAAAAATTCATATACTAGTTTCCAATGTCATAAAATCAATTCTTCAAAGTTCAAAAAAATCATCCACTATGGTTTTATCAACTTCAAATCCTTTTTATTACCTAATTAATACAATATAAGACCATAAAAATTTCAAAAATCTATTGGAGAACCTAATGAATTAAACATCATCTCACAAACACTTCAAGAACTTGGTTGAAAATAAATAAAATAATAAAAAATCCCTAATAAATTCCACCAATTCTAAGGGTTTCTTCTATATACCCCTTTTTATTTATTCTAAACCATTTTTAAATATTTATATAGCTACTAAAACATATCATAGATTTTAAAAAATCTACAAAAAATCATTAAATTATAGCCTACATCAAGTGAGATCTATCTTGACACTAAACCATTGGATAATGTAGTGTTTTCAAGATAATTATATCACTTGATGACATGTTATATTCAGAAAAGTTATTCAAATGGATTCTCTTTCAACCTATCTAAAAAACTCTCCATGTTTGTAATAACCACAACAATATATAACTGTAAATTCACACTCTCCATTCAAAATATTCTCCCCCTTGGTAATAACCTAGTTAAGAGTTATTTATCTTTTTTCTCCCCTTGGACAAAAAAATCCAAATACTTATAAGGGAAACCTCTCACACATTCTTAATTTATAGGGGAAAGATAAACATTAAGTTTATCCTTAATTAATAAAACCACTACTTTGGGAATGATCTGGTGAAAATATATGTAATCTACTCATTTTTTCCAAAAAGATCGATTTCATATCACATTTGGCCACCTTCTTATTGATGATATAATTTTTAAGATCAATGTTATTTGATCTATAGATTTTAACCAGATTCATATAAATATTTATAACACTTTGGTTATTAAATTAAATTCATAGAGATATTTTAACATTATCTATCAAGTCAAATAGTTTCATCTATATCTATATAAATTCATAAAAAACATGTGTGGATAAATTTTACTCTAATTTAAAAATTATTAATTCCACTGAACTTAGATTCTTTCTATTCCATACCCGATAAAATTCACCAAAGAATAAATTTCCACTAAAAGTGTACTTCCAATTAATAGAATCTCTAACCTAACTAATATCTATAAAACCCTCAATGGTAAAATACTAACTATATCTATACAACTGGATGAAATTAAGTGTATTCACGATGTATATTAGGATTATCTTTTCTACTAACATGTGATAATCCTTGGGATCACTCTAAAATATTTCACACACAGTCAAAACAAAAACCATATCAGGTATGGAATATATTTTGTAGAGAAATAAACAATTTATTTTTCTTTATTCCATTTGATTCTCAGAATTTCAAGCCACATATTTGGTCCACTTAGAGCCAATAGTTATATGGTTATAATTCCCCTTGAATTCAACTATTCCAAACATCTTCAAAAAATATATAGAGTATTTTTCTTTGGATATAAAAATATAATTATCCCCTTGAATGATTTTCAAACTAGGAAAATATAAAATCTCTCCCAACATAAAAATATCAAAAATTTCTTATCATTTCCTTAAAAAAATAATCAAAAAGATTATATTTTTCACTTATAAATATTATATAATCCATATATACTGTGAAAATTATTTTACCTATAAATATCTCTTTCTCATAGATATAACTGTCAAATTTTCCATTTAAAATGTTCATGCATTCCAAGAATCCATCTAGCTTTGAATAATTGGATTCAAAATACTATTTTAATCCATAAAATTATTTATCAATCCTCCATAAAATTATATAATATTTATCATGGATAAAATAATGTGGGTTTTCAATAAAATAACCTCATTAAAATAACAATTTATGCAGAAATGCTTCACATCCATTTTATAAATCTTATAATATTTCTGAGCTACAACAAAAAATAACATATTAATGGTCTCAATCCTTTACAGTAGTGTAATAATTTATTCAAGTCAAATACTTACATATGTGAATACCCCTTGAAACCCATTATTTACTTATTCATTATGACATTACCTTTCTCATTTTCATTTTTTATAAATAACCACTTTTCACTAATTATGTTTTTGTTTTGAAGTCTTGGTACTATCTCCCAAGTGGAATTTTTCTCAATTTCATAAAGATACTTATTCATTATTGTAATACATTATTCATGATAAATTAATTTATAAATGGTTTGAGGTTCTACTTTTTAAATAATAGAAGTTTTGATTTATAACCTTAGACTTCTTCTCATTTGGATAGGTTTATTAGGTTATTCTAAAATATTGTCAGCATCAATATGTTTCTTCTAATTTTGACACCTATATCTTGGATATTCTAGATCTTCTTAATATATGGTCACACCAGAGTCAATATCAAAAACAACTTTCTCATTTAAAACTTGTTTGATAACATATTTTTCAATAATTTACTTGATTACACCTATAAGATTATTAGCTTCATTATTAATATATACAAATATTCTGTGATAATTTTCTATGAACATTAAATATGAATATTATACAAACTTTTTTTGATTTAATCAAGAATTTATAGGCACTCCCATTAGAAATATATACTACAAAGGTCCCTTCTATATCTCTTTCATCAAACTTTCCTTAATTTCTATTATTTATCAACATGTAATAATTTCTTCAAAATATCTTGAATTATTTAACAATGGGATTTCAATGGTACCCCATCTCATAAGGTGTTTTCTGTGTCCCATTTCTTAATAAAAAGTATTCAAAATATGCACAATAGTGCACACTACTTCTCACAAAAATAAATATGAAATATTTTATTTCAATAATAATTCTTCTTCTTATGTCTATAATACTTATTTTTTTCTTCCCAAATTAAAAATTTTGTTGAGGGGTTTATGTTGTGATATATTGACACTTGATTCTATATTTTTCTAAGTAGATATTATTAAAATTGGATGTGTACTGATTTCTATTACCTTACTTAATCTTCATGATATAGAAACCATGTTATTTATAAATTTTTCTTTTGATAATTTTAGACATCTAAAGAGACTCTAAATTGTGATTCATAAATATAGGGTTATTTGTATCGGTATAATCATTAATGAATGTAATGAAATAATGATCACTATTAGTAGAATTGTTCCTAATAAGACCATACACATATGAATATATAAGCTACAGTGGTCTAGAGAATTTAATATCCACCTACTTGTGTATTAATTAAACCATATTAAATTTTATGAATGTGTTATAAACTATTTCTATATTCCATTTTTTGGAAAGGTGTCTTAGAAACTCGTGTTTAGATATATTTCACATGTATTTCTATCCAAAATGGAAAGAATTATATTCCATAAATCACTCTCATCTTTGTAACCCATATAACATGAATGGGTTGGGTCACTAATTTGAAACAAGTTCCCAATTATTCTTACACCTATTGTGATGAAAGTTCCATATTTTAAATAGTTAATAATTTATTCATAATTTTAGAAAATATCATCATTTCCATTTTAACTAAATTGGTATTCACTAATTTTTTTAACTCTTTCCACAAATAATTTTTTTTGGATTTTCATCCTTTTGAATCAATCATAGTAGTTCCAACACCTTTGATTCTCCAAGATGTATCATTATATTATATAACTTCTCCTACTTATTAATCTCCTCTATCGTTCATGATTTTGGTGTCTCCATTAATGTGTGAATAACACCCATTTCCTAAGAATCCATGGTCTTCATACTCTATATTCCTTTAGTGATAATTCTACTATGAATGTATTCTCTTCTTGATTCTACTTTTGTATTTATTTCCCATTTTATTTATAGGTGAACTATATACAGAAAATTTTCATGAACTTTTTAGGATTTTTCTCTCCTCTCTCACATTATCAATATACTTCATTTATACATTAAAAATTATTATGAGTTGGGAGACCTGTATAAATTTTGTTAACAACATCCTTTTTTGGAGATTCAATATTTTTCACCTTAGAGTTTCTCCCCCTTGATTAATTCTTTATTCAAAGTAAGTACATGTTATTCCAAAATGTGTAATATTTTTGGCAAAAAAAAAACACAAAACCAACAATAGCCACACAATTGGAATCATTTATTAAATGCATAATCGAATCTAGAAAATTGCATTACAAATTTATTAATTTTCTATACATATCTTATATGATTTCTCTTTTTATTAAAAAGGTTGATTTTTCATTTTTTTCTTTTTACTTAATTAGATATCAAAGAGAGTTTCGCATCATCTTCTATGTTGAATACTTGTACAATTTTTCAAATAGGATCTACACTCTTAAGTAATACATATTCAAATATTTGAGTAACATAATGTATAGGTTTAACCTAAGTTGATTTGATAGAAATATAAAATGTAGTGGATAGTTGATCCTTGACTTAAACATATCTGTTAATGTCTTATTTCACCCTTTTTAATTTTTATTAAACTATAAATAGTTTTTATTAAAGCTTCCCCATTTTTTTATTCTTTTAACAGGATTTGTTATCCAAAATCTGTATTGATATGTAAGTACTTATCAATCGTCATCTTGAATTTATTGAACTCATTAAAGAGTTTAGTCTCTCTTTTGAGAGATTCTTCATTTTCCTAAAATTTCATTCCTTTTGATTTCTTAATGGTTTTGACATCCTTCATTAAATTGGTTTTTTATTAAGAAAATACTATATATTAGATATGATCATAAAAAAAATTAATTCACTTAAACACCTTCCTATTCACTACTTGAGTAGGTCTATTGGTATTACACATGAACCATAAAATATTTAACCTTTCTTAGTGACTCAACTTCTAAATGGATGCTAGATTAAGATTGTTCCTCTACTTATTTTCTCATTAAGGTTCCCTATTTTTTCAAAATATTTTATTACTATCATATATCATGTTTAATAATTTTGATAATTTTCTCATTTCATATTTTTTGGGTATTTAAAGGACCAATAAGAGTCTATATGATCAATAAGAGGGGTAGGGGAAATCATTAATCAATTCTTTTTTTTATTTCATATGAAAATTTCTTCACATTATATTAGAGAGATATGAAATAAATAAAAACAAGTATACAAGAACTACCATTGGAACACAAGTATTTATAAGGTTCACTACTCAATAATATTATCTACTCTATGGAATAGTTTTTAAATAATTAAATACAGAAAAATACTCTAGAAAAAATCATTTATATGTTATTAAAAAAGGCAGGGAATATCTTTACACTTGAATTTCACAATAATAAAATAGTTTTGCATGTTTTATCCATAAAAATAAAAGAGGTAAAAAAATATTTTCATAAAAACTATTAGAAACATTCCTCAATAGGATTAATTATATCATCACTTTACTACTCGAACTCATTCACACAATATCATCCTTTAGGTAATTATTATTTAATTCATATCCTAATAGTAAGAAGAAACATTCTTCAGTCCATTGGCAGTCCTTTTGATGGGTTCATCAGGAAAACATCATTTTTTGTATATCTGATAAATGCATTATGGTTCCTTTGTTTATATTGGAACGTTCTAACTCACTGTACATAAATTCACCTATGTATATGTTTTCTGATCCCACCTGATATAAACCTCTGTCTGATGTCCAATAATTTCCTCTCCTAATTATTTATTGATTCCTTTATAACCCAATTTATTAGATAATTTTTGCACACCTTCGTTTTGATCCCAACTAATGTAAAACTACATCCGAAAATTTATTGTTTGATGTTTCTTCACAATTACTATATGATCAAATTTATTCTTTTTCAATTATTTTCCACACTTCGTTTTGTGTGAAAAGTTTCTATTTTAGGTATTTACTAAAACAAATTATATAGTTTCACTTGACGTATAAAAGTAAATGACTTCAATTCATTTTATTAGTTCATTAAAATTAAAAATTCAAGTCTCACACTCAAAACAATTCCTTGGTTTATTCTCGTGACTTATAGAGTATTATTGAAGCTTCTTAGAAACTTGACACCATTAACTTTACTAACAATTTCTAAATATCTAAATTAGGGAACTTCCTAAAACATTATCACCACTTTATAAGAACCATGACCTTCCTTTCTAATTTCAGGAATGTTTAATGATCATCTCTACATCATCAATTTAAATATCTTTTTAAAAGATTTGTAAATAACTTTTAACTCGTAGAAAACTATACCAAATATTAATCTGATGAAATTTTATAGCAACTCTTCCATCCAATAGGACTCCATCTAATGTTCCTACATAACTTCATAGGAACATTTCTAAATTCTTGTACTTATTACTTAGACTGTCTGATGAATATCATTAAAACACATTGCTCATTTTCTTCATAAACCAAATCTAATATCATGAATTTAATATAGAAACATCAGTATGATGTTGTCAACCAAAACCGTATGTATGGTGACTTAGAGTCTTCTGTCTTATCATCTTGTGAAAACTTCCCTTCTTAACTTCCACTATGTACACGTGATAAACATTATAAAAAAGGTTTTTATGATGGAAACATACTGATGATATTTAGATATATTGTTCGATGGACTTTGTCTAATGATATTTTAATGTCCCAAGCTAGGATGCCACTCAAATGTTCCCCTTGACCAGTTGGCTACATGGTTTCAAGTGAATCTCCCCTAAATCAAGAGGCTTCCAAATAAGAGAGAAGGCCAAGGGTGTGTTTGTGGGGATACTATTCCCTCTTATCAGAGTGTAACACATTAGTAACAATCATAATAATCAATATAATAATTATATATAACAATCAAAAATCATATAAATAACAAATAAATGTATAAATAAACAATTGCAAAAGTAATCTCATATAAAAATAATGATTATACATGTAATGTCTCTACAAAGAATCCAAAATAAGCATACATGACATGTGTAAATAAATATATCAAAATAAAAAAAAGACTAAAAAGTATTATCTCTAGATTTCATAATGAGCCTCATCTCGGTCCCATGCTCCCCTGCTCCTATACAAGTCACAAAGTTGAGCATCAAACTTGGGTGCTTTCCCCCATCCCTACCTACATTCATACAGTTTTTCTAGGTACCTAAAGGTGACCCAAATTTGGTGTGATATATAATCCCAGTAGGTTGTCACCAAAATTTCAGTAAAAATAATAGCTTTGAAATACAAGATAAAGTAGAGTGTAATGTATAACAGGTATAGAATTACTAAAAGTAAAGTTACCATGGAAAAAGTAAACAAACATGTGTTTATGTATAGCCATAAAAGGCTACCTGAAAAAACGTTTCTAGATCCTATCATAAGAAAACTAAAATCAATATTGAAATAACTAACATGACTTCAACATACATCCAAACAGATCATAAAAACCATAGTCATACCATAAAACCTATGTATAAAACAATCGCAACCTTTTTTGTATAACCAGAAGTGTTATATCAACCACATTCACATCGTACAACCAAGCACATAATATTTACCATGACCGAGCCATATAATTGAAGTTTTCAGCCGTGAATAGTTGGATCCTAGGTATAAAAGACCAAGAAATCCTTATTATTTCCCAGGAGCATCTCAATGGAAACTCAGTAACGACACTGGTGGAGTCTAAGGATTATATGAGAAGAGCATCTATGATGCGATTCTAGAAAGCTATATCCAAGGGGTGAAAATGCCCTGGGAATACTAAAGAATCAAGATCCAAGGAGAATATAGGTCCAAGTAATATTCTACCATAAAACAAGATCTATGGGTGAATCAACCATGGAATTTAAATGGAATTGAGATCCAAGGTTCACCAACTAGGGTATCCACTACCTTTTCAATTCACATCACATTCCATTAATAAATTTACAACCATTCAATTTCCTATGTATAATCAATCATATAACAATTCACATTCTTATACAATCAATGATTTTACCCAATCATATAACATTTACATATAATCCATTTAATAAATTCAATCAAGGAAAAACATGTCAACATATGGACAAGGAGGAAATATCCATCTCATAACAATCAATTCAATTCAATTTAGTTAATCACAGGCTTCCAATAACCAAGTAAGCACAAACACTCTCCCCATGGGTTGTTTAACAAAGGAAAATGAAAATGAAAATGCAACGCCCCATGGGTGGCCTTGTTTGGGGAAAAACCTCCAAAAAGTTTCAAGGGAACTTAAGGGAATCTCTAACATGTTCCATTTCATTTAATAAAATTAATAAATTAAAATACAATTACATTAAAGAATTTATGACTACTGGAACAATGAAAACTTGCTCTATAAAACACCAAAACACTAGGGAAAAGTATATACCATCTATCGTACGTTCGTAGTAGATTTATCATCCAGTATTAACGCCTTATTCAGCTTAAATCGGGATAAAAATGAAGAAAGGATGAAAAACAAGAAAATAGGGAATATTAGCTTGCACCTAAATAGCACAGCTGATACCAATACCATCTAAGAATAACATAAAGGAGTTTATTTCTCACTAGTGTATATCCAATGAGACTGAAGGCGATAAATTCTGAGATCAGATGAAGAATTAAGAGAGAAGCCTGCGTTTTAAATTCAAGAGTATATCCCATGCTTCCCTAATTTCTAATAGAGGATAAAAGAATTTAGGTTTTAGGTTATAAAAGTTTAAAGTTAAATTTTTTAATTTAACTCTAAAAATATGGGTAACATGGTTTGGATTCGTGGTTGGCCAAACCATGTGCCAACTTCGCACCCTCAGCTATATAGATGGGAACCTCGCATAGTTTGTTTGCACAATTTTCCTAACCATGCAAAAACTATGTGTCAACACACTTTCAAAATCTATAGGGGGTCTTGCATGGGCGTGCATCTCTATATTCATAGTTTGAAAAACCACTCAGCCTTTCCTGCATGGTTTCTACTAACCACGTGACCTACTTATTTTCCCCAAAATCTTGGTTTCGGGCCCCAAACAAGAGCCTAATACCCCCGATACCCCCATAACCTCAAAGGGTATTCACATAATATCATAAACAAGTATTTAAATTGGAAAACAATACCTTTAAATAATATAAAAATGTGGGATCTTACAATCTTGCCCCATAAATCAATTCGATCCAAAATTTCCCTCTCAAGGGTTGTAAATAATCATTTTAGAGTAACTCGAGCCACTGATTATGTACAAAATCCTCACAATCCCAAGTTTCATCCATTAAAGGTCCATTCAGCTATTGCACCAGTACTAGAGGAATTGACTGGAATAGGATATTCTTCGTGCTCCTATCAAAGATACGAAAAGGATACTCCTCAAAGGATGCATCAACATGTAACTCCAACTCCTCAGGCTATAGAATGTGAGATTTTTTTGAGTGATAGAGTCACAACTATGATATATTGATGACATTGTGCATGACCAAGTACCTCTAAGGTAACTACAACTGATAGAATACCATCCCAACTCTAACCACAATCTAAAAAGTCCTGACATATCGTGGTTAAATCTTACTCTCTCTCTGGATCTGTCTGTGTCCCAATCCCATTGAGATATGTAAAAATACTCAATCCCCAACCTAGAACTATAGAGGTCATCTTCGGTGATCAACATAAGATTTATACTAATACTTTGCAGTATACATCCACTTTCTTATCAACTAAACCTAATAATAACTCTCCTAAATGAGACGTGGTCCTAGTAAATCTTCCTCACGTGCCTTTAACTAGAACATGGGCAATTGACTTCTCCTACCATTCAAAGCCTCATGATTTTTCATATTGATAGTTTCTTGATAGATATTATTGTAGGGGAACTGAACATCGGGTATATAACTCTCCCAAGAGCTACCAAGATCTAGGATGCATGATTTCAACATTTCCTCAAGCACCTATATCATACACTTTGATTTTCCATCAGTCTGAGGGTGGTATGTCATGGTCAGAAGAACCTATATACCCAAGTATCTCTGAAAAATCTACTAGATATGATTTGTAAACTAGGAATAACTATCTTAAGTGATAGAGAAAGGTACCCTATAAAGCCGTACTATCTCACAGATATACAACAACCCAAGATTATCTACATTCATGGTCTCCCTAATCAGTAAGAAATGATAAACCTTTGTGAGACTATTCATAATAACCCAAACAACATCACTACCTCTATGTGTCCATTAGAAAACCTGTTATGAAATCCATCACAACAACATACCCTTTCCACTTTGGGAATAGGAAACTACTGTAAAAGTCAAGTTGGTTGCTGACAATCCACATTCACCTACTGGCAGGTGGAACACCTCATAACAAAACCAGCTACCTCACATTAATACCAGGCCACCAGTACTAACGGAAGAATTCATAGTACATCTTGGTGATGTTGGGGTGAATATCCCAAACTAAAACTCCCACATCAGCGCCTCATGTATGTCTAATGTAACCCAAATGAAACTATGGATACACATGTTCTAGTCCTCACCTATGGTCTAACATGGAGTTGGGTCCACACCATCCACACCAGTAACACCCCGAAATTCTAAAGTAGAAACCTTATATTTGATAGTGTGTATGATACGCGATACCAAGAACGTAAGGGAATATAATATTTGGATAATTTATAATGTATTTACTATTTAAAATATATTCTATATATTCCAATGCATGCAACACCAAGTTTACATGTGTTACACACAAAAGTGACCTTCTTCAATGGTATGTGTTACAGGAAAGACTGAGTTTTACCAAACAATAATATATTATTAAAATATTATTATTTAATATTATAATATATAAATTAGAATTTATGATTAGTATTAAATAATCTATTAAAATTTATGGTTTATATAAATATAAAATCAATTCATGGTTTACCAATTGATGAGAAATGAAAATAAGAACCAATTTGATATAAAAAGAAATAATGTCATTTTATGCTTCTAATGAAGTTTTATCTTAAAAAACATAATTAATTACAATTAAATAATAATTATAATAAAATATATATGTTATATATTCGGTAAAATACTTTTAATATTCATCCACTAGGTTTTATAGTCATCAGATAAGAATAAACTATATTTTACACATAAAATCCTATATTTTATAAAGAAAATTTTACGGCCTTTTGATGGAGAACCCATTTTAAATATGAATTTTGAAAATTTAGTATATTTAATATGTAAAAATAAACTTCATAATTGAAATATAAATATAATAATTAGGTTAGGGTAAATTTTTGATATTTTTTTAAAACATTTCCTTTTTTATGAAAAGCTAAAAATATCAGATTTTAGTTCAAAACTTCTTTTCCATCTAATTTATTTATAAGTATAAATTATATTTTTAGTTGGTTTTAAAGTTTAATTAGATAATATTTTTATAAATTAATACTATTTATTCCATTGTAATCAATTTTACTTTGAAATTGATTATAAAAACTTATCAATAATTTTGATGTTTTTACTTTAAAAACTCGCATTGTCGTCCCACTTGCGAGATGAATTTAAAATTAATTTCTTACACTTATGTGGATGTAATTTGGAAAAATGGATTCCATATTTTGAGTAATAATATTTTCTAATTTCTAATAAGACCAATTTTTTACCAAATATATTAGTGAAAATGATTAAAATTAATTACAATGATTAAGGTTAAATTACATATAATAAGACACTAAACCTTGGCCTTAAGGCCCAAAACGACCTATGAAATTTTTCAAGAGATAGTTTATGTCCATATATCTATCCTATACTCCCTTTTATCTAATTGTATGTATTATTGGATCCACTTTAAACATGAAAAACCTTGTAGGAATTCCTTTTTCAAAATATTACAAGAGTGTCACTCCTCCTTCACTATAAAATACCACCAATTCTTCTCATTCATCACACATATCAAACCACTTATGTTCAAAACAAATCTTCTAAAATAGATTCCCAACATCCATACACTTGTCCTTGAATCCCCCCTTTGGGTATAAATCCTTCCAAGGAATCTGTTTGGTATAAACCAAAAGGAGTTACCTGATTTTAAAGTAATATTTTCCAATGATCTCTTTTATTTGATTCTCCACCCCCTATACTCTTCTTATTACATGATTAAATATAAAAAATATTATCCTAAATATATTCTGATTTTTGTATGTGATTATTTATACCAACACTTATACACACCTCCATCTAAAGTGTAACGAATATACTATTTCTATGTACGACAAACTACTGCCTCACGAAATGATGATTGTTCATTTTTCCATTACCACCTCCCATAGTTTCCATTATGATGGAAACTATTTTTATATATTATATTTATAATTTATTTAGTATTATTTAATTTTTATTTAGAACATACCTTTACCCTTTCTATCTTGTGTAAATTTGATAATTTCATTTGAGGAAGTGTGGACTACTGCCCCCTCAAATCGATGTGACTCATTCATGACATACACAGAATGTATAAAGGATGTACTTAATAAACCTATGTAAAATATATAAAATATATATGATACTAGAAATATAATATAAGTATATCATTTAATTTTAATTCTTTTCATATAATAAATAAATTAATGTAGCGTTCATGCGAACGTATGACCAACCGTCTCCATGAGCAGTGAATTCATTTCATATCTCTAAACATTATAGATTATTATAAATAAATGTATAGTATATATATAAGATATTAACATCCTGGTTTTAATTTTTGTTAGGATTTAACAATGTTATATTTAATAAGAACAACAAATAACATGTTAAAACTTACTCAAAAAACAAGGCAATTAACACCTGACATATTTAAAATAATGAAAGGCTATTAACAAAAAGGTAATAAGATATTATAAGAAGTTAATATATGGTATTATAAACATGAGTATGATTATATTATAATTTAGTAACATATTTCTAAACCACTATATATGTGGATAAAGACCATACAATAAAAGGATGTTTTAGGTAAGGGACTTGGTCTCAATTTACATTTCATTAAGACTTATTTGTAGTTATGCTCCTAGTTTCTTTTATATGGAGTATATACTTCCATTTGAAACATAATATCAAGAATATAATTATTATCATGATATAATAAGTTTAATATAATTTCATACCTTCTTGGGTATTATGATTTAATTGTTTCAAAGTGGTATGGGACACTTTGGAATGTTTAAAGATTATTCTCCTCAAGAATGTTCTTAATGATAATATTTGGAATCTCACTTCGTTTTTTGATCGCAAACTTTATACTGAAACAATTATTTTACTATAATCATTTATCATTTAAATTTACTTGAATATTTATATTTTTATATAATGGATATTATTATTTTCTAATTTGTATATCATTTCACATACGATGTTTACTTTGACAGTTATTTGATTAACTGGAGAATTTTTGATATATTTGTATCTTTTATTCAATAAGGATATTTGATAAGGAATTTTTATCTATTGATGAAATTGATTATTTTATATGAGTAATTCTTTGGAAATTCAATAATTGGTGGATCCCAAACATTATATAGCTCTTGGATGCATTGAAAGGTTCTCATGAGATGATTATGTTGGCCAAATTAAATAGGTTTTTACTTATAGTTTTAAACTGTTCGAACAATGGATCTTGAAAGTATAGGTCCTCATATACCTAAGAGATTACGTCTAATAATTAATCATTTTATTTATAGATGTTTTAGTTATTATTCATCCATGATATTTTTCATCGACATATCTATGAATACATTTAATTTTCAGTTTATTGATTAAATAGAATGTGTTTTAGTTTATTACATTGATATATTGAATTTTTCTAATAAAATTATTTTAATGGAATGTGTTATCAGTTATATACCTTTCCATATTTATTTATTCCTATTGATTAATTATTTATCCCACTTTACTTACCCTTACTGAGCATTTGGGATCACCCTTAGTATGTTTCTTCCCCTAGGACATGAAGAATAAATCTTTGAATAAACATTCAAGGACATAGTTTATTTCATTTTATTATGTATCATGTTTGTGTTTCCTATTTACAATGTATTATGGGGATCATGTATGTAATCTTGATTTATAAGACTACTAAAATAAATATTCCTTCTAGATTTGATTCCTTGTAATCATTCCAATGTAATTAAATAATGTACTGAATCGAAGCTTCACGGGTTAGGATGTTACAACACCCTCCAATAGTACTTGGACCTCTGAATCATATAGCAGCCTTATACTCACTCTATTTAGAAGGGTAGAGTTAAAAACTAAGATAAAATAAAATTATCCCCCTAACTGTCATGTACCTCTAATTTCATCTCAAAGAACAAATCCATAATTTGCAACTCGATATTGGCCTACTAAACTGCCTGTATTTGAGTTCCCCTACTCAGTGCATCGGCTACTTCATTGCCTTTACTAGGAATATAGTCAAGCTCAAAGTTGAAATACTATAGGTATTAAACCCACCTTTGTTTCCTTATATTCATATCACACTGTGAAAATATGTTCTTGAGGATTTTGAAGTCCGTGTACACCACAAAACGCTCTCCAAGTATGTAATGTCTCGAATAGTGCAAAGAATGAAAAACTACAACTAACTTGAGATCATGTGTTAGGTAATTACATTTAGTGTAACCTCAACTTATAAGACCCATATTCCAAGAATATATATCTATGCATCCGAATTTTTCTCATCCTAATACTCGATGCATTAGAATACATAGTTTAGCTTCTTCCATGCTCGGGAAGAATCAGGACTGATGTTGAAGTCAATATACCTTTTAGATCCTAAATAGTTATCTCATAGATATCTAACCATTCAAGCATCACACCCTTCTTAGTAAATCCTATTAAAGGTGATTGTAAGATTTATAATTCTTGTATGAAACTCCATTAAAATCCATATATCCCTAAGAAACTCCATATGACAGAGATGTTCTTGGGATACCCCCATGAAACTACAATACTCATATTCTCTAGGTCAACTGATACTCTTGTCTCTGAGATAATATGACTCAGAAAGAGAATTGTATCCATCCAAAAGTTTCACTTTGTGATCTTAGTATAACGACCTAACCCTAGAAGTCCAAATCTGATGCATTAGTTTTTTACATTATCATGATTACAAGGAATAAAATCCTAAATGACCAATCAGTTTAGTAGTATTAAAGAACTATATGCATAAAAAGTTCCATTATTACATTGATATAACATAAAACATAAAAAAGGAAAATTATTTTCATCCTTTAACTCATTCAAAAACATCATCTTCAGAACCCGGGGAAAATAAAACAAATAATAGGGAGAGTTCAAATGCTCAGTGAGGGTATTTAAAGTAGAAGAAATAATTAATTTAATAAAATAAATCAACATGGAAAGTTAAATAACAAATAACACATTCCATTCAAATAACTATACAAGGTATAATTAATATTGAAAGATAATTAACTAAAAAACATTACATTCAATTAATGAACTGAGAATGAATTGAATCCATAGATATGTTGATAAAAAATCTCATGGATAAATAATAACTGAAATGAATGCAGTACTTAGTTATTGGGAATCATGTATCTGGCACACGGACCACTACCATCAATACCTTTCATAACATGGTGTAATTATATGGGTATAAATGTGTTCATTATTTATAGAATCATACTTGAAGGGTTTTTCTCTAATTTATTTCATCACATGAGACTATTGATGCATTTAGGGGACTGCATTAAATGATCCCCAACCCGTGTCGTACCATTCCAAATCATTCTTCATATATCGAATAATCGATTTGAAATATTTTAAATCAAAGTGTGTCATACAACTTTGAATCCTTTTAATACCATTATGATAAAAGGATTCATCATACAATATATCAAATGGGGTAGTATATACACCACACAAAATAAGTAAGTGGTGAATATGAAATTTATCTCATAGATGTAAAAAGTGACATGAAAATCCCTTACCACTTTGTAATCATTTTTTAAAAATGTCACACATTTATAAAAGAAACATGTTCTAAGAAAAGAACCTTTTAAAATTATAAAGGAATAATTAAAACAATAGGAAATTATGAAGGCGTTAAATTATATTCATGTCGTATAAGTTAAAAAACACTCCTTTTAATTTTGTAAGAAATGTCATAAAGTACCTTGTTTTGGAAAATGATAGGAAGATTCATTTTATAGAATTTTGTAGAAAGACAAAAATGGGTAAAAATGACTTTAAAAAACTAGTGCATAATAGTAAAAACAATTTTGATTTTTTTTAGAAAACACTAACATGGAATAGAAGTATTCCCCAGTGGTGAGTTAAACTCAAATAATCTCGAATGATGATGAGATTGGGAAGTAATACTTATCACTTTATAATCAATAGAATCACATGCCCCATGAAGGAAAGAAAAATATATGGATTTGAAAATACCATAATCTTCATAATAATACTCATAATAGAAAATCATGGGTATTACATACATAACACAAAATAAAAAAGTGGTGAATATTGAATATGTCTTACAAAAATAAAAGTGAGACTAGAAATCCCCTTACATTGTGTTTCCTTTTGGGTGAACATACATTAACCTCTTGTATAATATTTTTATGAATTTTACTAACATATAACAGAACCATACTTATGTATTATCTTCTCATGACATCTTATTACCCTTTTGTTAGTAATCTGTCATTATTTTCACAATATCGGGTGTTAATTGCCAAGTATTTTGAGTTCGTTTTGACATGTTACTTGTTGTTCCTATTAATTAGATCACAATTTTATCATATAAAAATTGTAAAATATTATCTAAATATCATATATATTCATTATATATTTATTTATAATCATACATAATATTTGGAGATAATAAATGAAATGCATCATTTATGGAGACGGTAGTCCATACATACGCATGAATGCTACTTCCATTTTTTGTCATATTAAAAGAATAAAAAGTAAATGATATATATATATATATATATTTATATTTATATTTATATTATAATTTCAGTATTATATATATGTAATATATGTCACATATCTTTATTAAAACCATTCTTTATAAATTCTATGTATAGTATGAACGAATCACATTGCTCGGATGAGTTAGTAGTCCACACTTTCACAAATGATGTGATCGTATTTTTACAAAATGGAAAGGATGAAGGAATGTGTTATATTAAAATTCAATAAGTTTAAATAAAACACCAATATAATATATATTTCATATAAAAAACAACATTTCTATCATAATTCCCAAATATGAGTGGTGGTAAAGGAGAAATTGACAACATTGTTTCATGAGGCGATAGTTCTCCATACACGAACGAGAACTTTGTTACCCATTTCATGGATGTGTGCATAGGTGTAGGTATAAATCTTAATATAAAAACATCTCATTATATTTAGTATACTAGTATTATTATTTAATCATAAAATAATAAGTAATGAAGGGGTGTAGAAACAAATAAAACAGAAGTTTACATTGAAGAATGTTACCTTTTATTCGGGTAACTCAATTTACATTACTCCAAAAGACATCCTTGTTTGGATTTATGCCAAAAGTACAATTATAGGATGAATATAGGGAAGTTGGGAGGAGAAATGTTTCGGGGTTTTTCGAGCTAGAAGGCTCAAAGTAGTTTGAAGAAGTGAGGAAGGAGGTTCCCTTTTATAATTGAGGTAAGGGACACTTCTAGAAACTCTCAAAATATTGAATTAATATAAATTAATATTCAATTAAAAATGGATCCAAATAAATTTATGTCTAATATAAGATAATTATGGTTCTAAAAAATCTCATAAACTAATTTTTATACATGGTTATTTTAGATTTTTAGCCTTATATTTTCTCTTTAACACTTAGTAAAACCTTTTAACTCTTATCGTGACAAATTGGATTTTTACAACTTAAGGGTTAATATAGTTACTATAATATTCCAAACGGACCCTAAATGGTTCATGGATAAAATTTTAAACCATATAAAAATAACTTATCTAATGTTTATATTTTTATAAACTTTATATAATTTAATAAAATATTATTTATTTAAAAATATCATTAATGTAAATTTTGATACTATTCATTTACTGACTTTTTTAAAATATCATAACAACATGATATATTGATAAAAAAACTTTATTATATCCCTAATAGATCTAGGTAATATATAAAACTTTTTTATGACATTAATTTTTTGTAATTATATTTATTTTAATTTTTTTAATATCATTTATTTGATATGTCCATTCATTAAACAATTATTGCATCATCATTATGTAAGACTTTAGTTAAATTATTTATTTCTTAAACACTAAAAATAAATTATCATGGTGAATATTTAAAATTTAAATTTATAATTACTATTTATAATTAAATATATCATTTTAATAGCAATATATAAAAAATTTAATAATTTTTAAAAACATTAGGGTGATATATGGGACTTCCCTTATAATAAAATACTAAAAAATGGTTATAGTCATCCAAGTGGATCCAAGAATCCATAAAATTGTCCCAAGGATTATTTTGGTTGACATTTACTCATCCAATAAAATTATTACAAGTGTTAGGATAGTTTTATAATACTTATAATATTATTTTTACCCTTAATTACCCAACTTACCATTAACAATGATAATTTCAGAAAAAAATACTAAAGTTACTATTCATATTGCCCAAAAATAAAAGAAACCTATTTAAAAAAATTATACTCATTGATTCCAAATATGGAATAAATTTTTAAAATTTCAGAACACAGAAGTTACAATAATTAATTTGAAATTAATCTCATTGAAGGAATTAGAAAACTATTTTTTAAAGTGAAAACATTCAAAAGATTGAAATGTTTTTATATAAAAATTCAATTTACAATTGATTAAAATAATCTAAATTAACTTAAATGATAAAATATTTATCTAATTATACTTTAAACCCAATTAAATATATAAATTAATACTATAAATTAATATAAAAAATGATGCTTTCAATTAAAATGCAATATTTTATCACTATTCGTCAAAACAGGAAATTTATCAAAAAAATACAAATAATTACACCAAAGTAAGTTTTTATATTATGATTTAAAATAAGAAGTTTATTTTATCTAATAAAATATTAAAAGTGTAAAAAATTGGATTTAAAATATGTTCACCAAAAAAGTACGGTAAAACTCCCTTTCGAGAAATATAGGATTTATACATAAAATTGGGTATATTCTTTTCGTATTCATATTAAATCTACTAGATCAATGTAATTTTTATATATATATTAAATTAATATCATTCACTAATTTTCATTAATTTAATTTATTAGGATAAAAAGACTTTGTGAGCATAAAAATAATTCTTTACAAAAACATTTCCTATATATTAAATTGGTATTTATATTTAATTGTAATTAATTTATATGTAATGGATTCAGACATATATTTTGATAATTTATTTAATATTATTCATAACCACCAATTTAAAAATGAGGTTATATCATATTATATTAAATAATAATAATTTAATAATATAAAGTTGTTTGGTAAAAATTGGCCTTACATGTAATGAAATTGTAACATCCCAAGATTTCATAGTACGTTATCTCTTTAAATAAATTTAATAACTTATATTACACACAACACTAACTTAGCTTGTGTTATACGCAAGATTGAGTTTTAGTACAAATGTTTATGTTATGTTTCACCCTTTTTCATATGAGGAATTCATTGGACGTAGTAAGTGATGGGAAGGGCCTGATGTATCCCCTCGATGCATCGGTAGGTCTCATAAGACAAATTAGTGTCTTGGAAAAAGCCCTTGATAGAATATTTGTGAATGGTCTTGGTACAAGACCTTGACATAGTAGTTATGTTCATCATTATTCATTCCCTCATTATGAAATTAGTTATTACATGGTATTATTCGACTAGTAGAATATCCATGTGTATGTTTATATGGTAATGTTTGACTTATTTCTACATTATTATGTTAAAGATTTATGTTTAGAAATCAATTTTGTTTATTATATATCTTGCCTTAAAAGTGTATAGCTTCCGATGAATTACTTACCCTTACTGAGAATCTAATATCACCCCTTTCTTATGTTTTATTTTCCCAGGATTTCAAGAAGTGTATTGTGATTGATATGCAGGATTAAGATAAATGAATAATGGAATTATCGAAGGATTATTTATGTTGTGTTGTATGTTAGAAAGTGTAATGTAAAGTTCATGTATGTAATCTATTTTCCAAGACTTCTAAACTGATCGGTCATTCGGGGCCTGATTCCTTGTAATCATGCAAATGTAATAAAATAATGTATTGGCTCTGGGTGACTGGGGATGGGGCGTTACAGTTAGTATCAGATGAATTTTAGTAACAACTTTGGAAATAGATTTAGATAAACTCTGATTAGGAAAAATTACCCTAATATAGACTTTGAGGATTAGTATAGAATAACATCCAAAAATTTTGGTAATTTAGATATTATGTAGGTTTTCCAAGCAATATGTCCATGTCTGGATACTACAAGTGGACGTAGTTCTGGAACAGATGTACCTAGGAGTGAAAAATCTAACAAGGAGTTTCAGGCTTGACCCAAGGTATCCTAGTACACAACAATGGGACTTACATCACACCTGGTTTGACACTCTTAAGGGATATGCGTATGATAATTCACATTTTCTTTACAAACCATTATGAAGGATTTATGAGTAAATATGTCGGCAAAGAAACCAATGTAATGATTATGAAACTAGATGTGTGTAAATATAAATTTAATGTTTATAATTTTTCTAGTTTTTTTATTATAAATTATGATATGATCTAACCTATTGTATGTCTTCATTTAGAAAGGGCACCTAATGGAAGGAATGAGAACTCCAACAATACACATGATCCAAAGAGTAAAAAGGGTCATATCTTTTATGGTCTTAAGTAAACATTTAGAAGGGAAATAATCTCCCACGAATCCTCATCATATGAAGAAATTGTATCGTGTGTTAATAAAATAATTAATGAATTATTTTAGCCCTATGGATTTCAAAGGAAGAAAGAGAAGAAGAGGATGACAGAGCAAAATATGGATAAAGGGAAGAAGGGAAAAATGGATTTCCCCACATGTGATAACTGTGCAAAGAATCACCTTGGTAATTTTTTAAAGGGAATGGGATTTTGTTATAAGTTTGGAGAAAAGGGTCATCAGGAAAAAATAATGTAAAGGGAAGAAAGAAAATAATAATTTTCAATATTTCAACTCTAGTGAAATGGGGAATTATGAAAATAAATGTCCTAAGCATCAAGGAAATATAGCTCAAAAGAATCAAAGGGATCAAGGTCAAGCATAATCTGTTACTATAGTAGATGTGGAATAATTAATGTATTTTTTCTTCTTGATTGAATAATTATTCCATTTGAGTGTTGTATCAATGATGTACCGGTTATATGAATTATGGAAATAAATAAGGATTGTATTTTCATTGAGGATTTGAGATTTTATAGTACTAAGAAAAGTGACTCAATAGCCAGTTAAACTTTTTGAAAAATACATGGTTGGGGGAAGGATAAACCTTAAAATGGTACTGATACTAAGATAATTGATTTGGATAAAGTAAATTGTGTGTTATAGACATCCTTCGACGTGATTAATGGATTGTTTAAAAATCGGTTTATACCATCATTATTGGGAGTTTTCAACATTTTTTAATTTAAGGTGTATATCCAGTATTCTATGTTTTAAATAAGGAATAAATAAGAATGAACCTATTCAATACGGTTTTCTGGTAATTCATCTTATTACCATATTTTAAGAGAATACACGATGAAGGTATTCACATCTATGTTATGTGACCTTCTTTATAAATTTTGGACTATGAGTTTGGATAGAAGTATTTTTGATAAGTTTAAAGGTTGGAATGGATTAAGTTGGACATTGGATACTATTGTATAAGGTTAAAACATTTCTTAACATTATTTTTTTATTGTTATAAAAAGAACAACCTGGAGATCAGGTGACAACCTGTCATGTCCAGCAAGGCTGCAAAACTTGAACCTGCAACCGGAGGGTGACAAGGGTGCATCACCTACCATTGGCCTACATGATGTCCTGGTTTTTATAATGTAGTTTTTTTATGTGAGTTGACAGATTAATTATAAATTCATTTTTTTGAACCCTATATGATTTTTTTAAATAGAATATTTTTGAGTTCTATTATCTTTTGTAGGGAAAGATGATTTTGTTTTAGAAATTAGTTTAAAGATAGAACTCTACTTATCAAGTATTATCTTTTTTATTATTCTTTGAAGAAATTAATTCTTAAACTTAAGGTAATGGATCTTAAATCCCAAAATGTATTTTCCTAATAACTTATGTTTTGTTAAACTGATGATACTTTAAATCATCATAGATTTATGGTTGTGAGGCCCCCAATTTTCCATTTATTGTTCACTTGTTTGTGATTGATGACCTCAATCACTCCCTATAAATATTTACATTTTTCCTCTAATTATGTGTATCTAATTTCCACCAATGTTCCCCAATTAGAAATCCTTCTTTGGCGGTGGCTTTTTCATTTCCCTTTCCCACTTATTAAGACTAATTTTTATTAACCCTATTTTTTATGTGGGTTTTCCACAAAGGTAATTTCTATCTTTAACCATTTATTTTCAAAGAACAATTTCAAATTATGAGGATGCAATTTATTAAAGGAGGGGAGGATGTAACACCCAAATATTCAATAGTACATTATCTCTTTAAATTAATTTAATAGCTTATGTTGCACGCAACACCGACTTAGCTTACGTTATATGCAAGATTGAGTTTCTGCGAAACAACACATTAGTATTATAATTATTTAAACGATATATTTATTTAATAATAAAATATTGTATTATGAATAGTACTATATAAATTTTAAATTTTATTTATAATTTTTTCACATAAATAAAATATATTTATAATGAAATGTAGAATTTTTCTTAAAATATTTATATATGTAGAAAAGCTATTTTCTTAAAAGAACTACTTTTTATGTCCTTTTGTGAACAATAATAAAATTAATTTTATACACTCTTAAAAATTTAATTTGGTAAAATGGACTTCATTTTAGAATTCAGAATATCAAAATTAGATTATGGTGAATTTATGGTGTTTTCTGGAAACATTCAATTTTTAATGAATAGTGAAAAATACTGCATAGTACATAAAAACCAACTTTTTCATTTAAATAATTATTTATAATTAAAAATTTCTCTTAAAGTAAAAATAGATACATAATACATATATTAGTACAATGTAATTCATTAGAGGCATTTTATAATAAGATTAGATATATAAAATTTTATTGAAACTTTTTAATATCTTTTTACCCACCCTCTAAGCACATTTACCCACCTTCTAGGCACATTTGCAAATTTGCATAAAACGTAATTTTATTGCTTTTGTGAATTGAATTCCAAAAATTCAAGAGACATGGTAGAAATTAGTAAGTAAAATGTGGTTCAATATGATGATAATAATTTTTGGTGAATAGTAACTTTTGGATTTTATTTACCACGGTTAAAAGTAAATAAGGTAACTAAAGGTAAAAAATATTAAAATTACCCCAACGCATGTCCAAATTATATTGGATAAGTGTATTTCGACCAAAATCAACCTTAGGATAAAAAATAAGATCCTTTTGATCCATTTGGGTTAGATAAGGACATTTATTATATTTTATTTAAAAAAGAGTTAAAAGTGTTAAATTCAATGTTTAATAATTAAATCATTTTAAATATATGGCTAAACATAAGATAAATTCGACTAAAAATATTTATTATGTCATGGTATTTCATTTATAATTTTTATAACATAAATAATTAAATTTATATATGACACAAGATGATGCAGTTATTTCCTTATTAACGAAAGATAAAAATAATTAATGTTATAAATACTAAAATAAATGTAAATTGAAAATTTTGATGCCATAAATGGATTTTTTTAGGTGAATATGACATGTTAGGGTTGATTCAGTGTATTTTTTTTGTAATCAAGTTTTTATGACTTTCCCAAAAACCAAATACTAAATAGTGTTAAAATTGACATAAATGAGTTTTTAAAACAAATATAATATTATTAAATGATATAATATCCCAAAAAATCTAATATTAGTAAAAAGTACTTATATTATTTTATATATGATATTAATGAACCACTTGAGGTTCTCTTTGAATTTTATAGTAACTATATTAACTATGTAATATAAAAACACAAGAAGACATGGTAAAACTTTAACTATTTAACAAATAGTTAAATCTAAAAGATAAGGTTAAAATGGTGACCTAAACCTGTATAAAACCTATTGGTTGAGAGTATTTAGACCCATACCCACCTTATCCTTAAAATAAATCTTTTTTAGGTACTATAAACCGAAAATTATTTTATAATAAATTAATATTTCAAACTTTTCCTAAAGTGCCCCTCACCTCTCTTATAAAAGGGCACATCCCCTTTTTAAGTTCACTCCTCCAAATCCATTTGTATTATACAAAACATGCTCAAATAACCTCCCAACTAACCTCAATTCAACTTATTGTCCGTAATTTGTTCATAAATACAACCAAAGTATCCATTTTATTCAAATAAAAAGGAAGAACCCGAAGAAGAGGTAATTATTTCATCGCCTCTTTCAAAGTCCTTTTCTTCTTCCACTTCCTCTTTCTTTGTTGTTTTCATACCAAAATAATAACTCCCATAAATTATACATAAGGATATGTTAATATAAATATGTTAAATCCATTTTCAATATTCTATCCATCCTATGAATGACAAAGCCACCATACGTGCCGACGTACAACTTACCGTCTCCACATCGTGGTGTAGTTTGTTATTCAACACTTCATTATTTAGATGGGTATAATAATGAGTATAATTGATGTAAATAATAAATATAACATGTTAATGAATCTATATATATAATATGACATATAATTACATATTATTTCAACATCAATAGAATGATATCGTCACTCGTGCGTACGTACAGCTTATTGTCTCCACGATGCGATGAGATTCATTTCTATGTTCACCATTCAACGATCATTATAAAAATATATATTATTAATAAGTATGTAATATTTGACATAATAATGGTACTATAAATATATATATATATATATATATATATATATATATATATATATATGTACGTATTTACATATATCTCATTCACTTAATTTTGTTCAATACGATATGAAAATGGAAACAACGTTTATGCGTACGTATGGCCTACAGTCACCATAAATGGTGTTTTCCATTTCATATATCTATCTATTATACATATTTATATTTTAAATATATATGATACATAAATTATTTTTTATATTCTGGAAGAAATTATATCATGATATAAGTGATGTGATCAAGATTAAAAAGTTAAAACACGTACGATAAAGCAAGCGATTATTACCCGAAATGTTATTTTAACATGTAAATTATTATTAAATGGGTAGTTAAATCCATAAATGAATCAAGTATAATATCATAAATATGAATATGTTTTTGGAATAATTTAATAACATACTATGGTCATTATATAGAATATTAAATGTATCCTCGACCAAAGGAAAGTACAAGGTAAGGGTTATTTCCTCAATCTCATTGTTATCCAAGATTGTTTATCTGTACGTATCTACTGGGAAATGTTTATCATCTATGTCTTTGTTTCATTAAAATGTTTTAAAATTGAATATTTTATGTTTTTATGGAGGTTACTCTTTAACTAGATCATCATTTTAAATGTTTTTAAGGATTTATTTTTCTAAATATTTTTAATTAATGTCCATGTTTTCAAAATGATTTTAAGGATTTATTTATGTGGACATGAATGTTTTAAAGTTTTAGTTTATTTCAAAAGTATCAAATTGGTATGGGACACTTTGGTTAAAAAATCTCCTTTAAATTATTTCCTTTATAAATTGTTCAAATTTTAAATGATTTAATGAAAAGTGGTATTTATCTCAAAGAGTTTTATTGATTATTTTCAACTATGTCAACATCCTTTATTGGATATTATTTTTGATTGAGGTTGACTTACTATAATACGATCTTTCATATTGTATTGAATGAGTTGTGATATGTTTGACTATGGGTGTTCTATTTTTATACCATTCATGGTTTATGGTTAAAGTATTGACAATTCGTATGCTATTTTTAGTATGAATGTTTATGTTATGTTTCTCCCTTTTCAATTGAGGAATGCATTGAACATAGTAAGTGATGGGTAGGGCCCGCTATATCCCCTCGATGCATCAGTAGGTCTCATGAGATAAACCAGTGTCTTGGCATAAGGCCTTATAGAATATTTTTGAATTATCTTGGAAAAAGTCATTTATGTAGTAGTTATGTTTGTCATTATGCATTCCTTAATTATGAAATTAGTTATTACATGTGATTATTCGACTAGTAAAATATCCACATATATGTTTATATGGTAATTTTTTACTTATTTCTACCATATTATGTTCATGTTTTATGTTTAAAATGGTTTTTTATTATACATCTTTCCTTAAAAGTTTATAGATTTTGCTGAATTATTTACCCTTACTGAGCATCTGATATCACCCCTTTCTTATTTTTTATTTTCCTAGGATTACAGGAAGTGTATTATGATTTATATGTAGGATTAAGCTAAGGTAATAATGGAATTATCAAATGATTATTTATGTTGTGTTGTATGTTAGAAGGTGTAATGTAACTTTCATGCATGTAGTATATTTTCCAAGACTGCCAAACCGATTGGTCCTTTAGGACTTGATTCCTTGTAATTGTGTTAATGTATTAAAATAATGCACTGGCTCTGTGTAATTGGGGTCGAGGTATTATAGTTGTTATCAGATGAATTTTAGCAATAACTTTGGAAATAGATTTAGATAAACTCTGATTAGGAAACATTACCGTAAGATAGACTATGAAAATTTTTATATAAGAACATCCAAAAAATTTGGTAATGTAGATATTATGTGGGTTTTACATGAAATACATCCATTTCTGGATACTACAAGTGGACATGGTTCTAGAAGAGATGTACCTAGGAGTGAAAAATCTAAAAAGGAGTTTCAAGATTGACCCGGGGTATCCCGGTACACGACAACGGGTCTTATTGTATACCTGAATTGACACTCCTGGGGGATATGCATAGGATAATTCACATTTTCTTTACATACCATTATGAAGGATTTATGAGTAAATATGTCAGCAAAGAAACCAATGTTTTGATTATGAGACTATATGTGTATAAATATTCAATTAATGTTTGGAATTTTTCTAGTTTTTGGATTATACATTATGATATGATCTAACCTAGTGTATGTAATCATTTAGAAATGGTGCCTAGTTGAAGGAATGAGAACCCCAACAATACACATAATCCAAAGAGTAAGAAGGATCATATCTTTTATGGTCTTAAGCCATAATTTAGAAGGGAAATAGTCTCTCATGTATCTCCATCATATGAAGAAATAGTATCATGTGTTAATAAGATATGTAATTAATTATCTGATACTTATGGATTTGAAGGGAAGCAAGAGAAGAAGAGGATGACAGAGAAAAATATGGATAAATGGAAGAAGGGAAAGAATGATTTTACCACATGTGATAACAGTGGAAAGAATCACCTCGATAAATTTTTTAAGGGAATGGGTGTTTGTTTTATGTTTGGAGAAAATGGTCATCCGGAAAAAATAATGTAAACGGAAGGAAGAAAAGAATAATATTCAATATTTCAACTGTAGTGAAATGGGGAATTACGAAAATAAATGTCCTAAGCGTCAAGGAAATATAGCTCAAAAGAATCAAAGGGATCAAGGTCAACCATAATCTATTAATATAGTAGACTTAGAATAATTAATGTATTTTTTTCTTCTTGATTGAATAATTATGTCATTTGAGTGTTGTATCAATGATGTACTGGTTATATGAATTACGGAAAGAAATAAGGATTATATTGTAGTACTATTGCATTAAGGATTAGAGATTGTATGGTACTGAGAAAAGTGACTCAATAGAAAGTTAAACGTTTCTGAAAATACATGGTTAACAGAAAGATAAACCATAATATGGTCCTAATAACGAGATAATTTATTTGGATAATGTAAATTGGGTATTATTGACATCCTTGGAACTGATTAATGGTTTGTTTAAAAGGCGGTTTATACCATCATTATTGGGAGTTTTCAACATTTTTGAATTTAAGGTGTATATCCAGTATTTTATGTTTTACATAAAGAATAAGGAAGAATGAACCTATTCAATATGGTTTTCTGGTAATTTAGTTTATTACCATATTTTAATAGAATACAAGATGAGGGTATTCACATCTATGATATGTGACCTTCCTTATAAATTTTTGACTGTGAGTTTGGACAGAAGTATTTTGGATAAGTTTAAAGATTGGAATGGATTAAGTTTTACATTGGATACTATTTTTTAAGGTTAAAACATTTTTTAATATTATTTTGGGATTATTATAAAAAGGACAACCCAAATGTTGGTCGAAAACCCATCGCATCCTGAAAGGCCACAAGACATTGAACCTGCAACTGTAGGGTGACAAGGGTACATCACCTACCACTAGCCGACGTGATGTCCTGGTTTTTATAATGTAGTTTTTTTATGCGGTTTGATAGATGAATTATAAATTCATTTTTTGGAACCCTATACAATTAATTTAAAGAGAATATTTTTGAGTTCTATTATATTTTGGAGTGAAATATGAGTTTGTGGTAGAAATTAGTTAAACGATGGAACACTACTTGTCAAGTATTCTATTTTTTATTACTCTATAAAGAAATTATTTCTTAAACTTTAGGGAAAGGATATTAAAACAAAAAATATGTTATCATGATAACTTATGTTTTGTTGAACTTATGATATTTTAAATCATCGTATATTTATGGCTTTGAGGCCCTCAATTTTCCATTTATTGTTTACTTGTTTGTGATTGATGACCTCAATCACTCCCTGTAAATATTTACATTTTCCCTCTAATTGTGTGTCTCTAATTGCCACCAATGTTCTCCTATTTTAAATCCTAATTTGGTGGTGGATTTTTCATTTCCCTTTCCCTCTTATTAAGACTAAATTTTATTAACCCAATTTTCGATGTAGGTTTTCAACAAAGGCAATTTCAATTTTCAACCTTTTATTTTCAAAGAAAAATTTCAAATTGCGAGGACCAAATATATTGAAGAAGGGGAAAATGTAAAACCCCCATATTTCATTGTAAGTTATCTCTTTAAAGTAATTTAATATCTTATATTGCATGAAACACCGACTTAGCTTGTGTTATACGAAGGATTGAGTTTCTTCTAAACAACACATTGGTATTATAATTATTTAAATGATATATTTATTTACCAATTAAATATTGTAATATAAATAGTAACATATAAATTTTAAAGGATTTTTATAATGTTTTCACAAAACTAAAATATATTTATAATGAAATGTATAAGTTTTGTTAAAATATTTATATATTTAGAAAAGCTATTTTCTTAAAAGAACTACTTTTTATACCCTTTTGTGAACAATAATAAAATTAATTTTATACACTCCTAAAAATTGAATTTGGTAAAATGAAATTCATTTTTGAATTAGGATTATCAAAATTAGCTTAGGGATAATTTTTTGTGTTTTTTCTGAAAACATTCAATTTTTGATGAATAGTGAAAAATACTACATAGTACATAAAATCTGAATGTTTCATTTAAATAATTATTTTTAATTAAAAAATTATCTTAAATTCAAAATAGATACATAATACATATATTAATATAATTTAATTAATTGGATCCATTTTATAATAAAATTAGATATATAAAATTTTATTGAAACTTTTTAACGTCTTTTTACCCACCCTCTAACCACATTTACCCACCTTCTAGGCACATTTTCAAATTTGCATAAAACGTAATTTTACTACTTTTGGGAATTGAATTCCAAAAATCTGAGAGACACGGTAGACATCAGTATGTAAAATGTGGTTCAATAGGATGAAAATATTTTTTGGTGAATAGTAACTTTTGAATTTTATTTACCACAGTTAAAAGTAAATAAGGTAATTAAAGGTAAAAATAATATTAAAATTACCCAAACACATGTCCTAATTCTATTGGATAATTTTATTTTAGAAAAAAATAAACCTTAGGAAAAAAATAAGATCCTTTTGTTCCATTTGGATTAGATTATGAGATTTATTATATTTTATTTAAAGAAGAGTTAAAAGTGTTAAATTCAATGTTTAATAACTAAACCATTTTTAATATAGGGTTACACAAAAGATAAATTCAACTATAAATATTCATTAGAATTATAAAAATATTTCATATGTCATGGTATTTTATTTATAATTTTTATACCATAAAAAAATTAAATTTATTTATTACATAATGATGATGCAGTAATTACCTTATTAATGAATGATTAAAATAATTGATGTTATAAATATTAAAATAAATGTAAATTGAAACTTTTTATGCCATCCACAAATTTTAAGGTGAATATGACATGTTAGGGTTGATTAACTTTATTATTTTTGAAGTAATCAAGTTGTTATGACTTTCAAAAAAACAAATACTAAATAGTGTTAAAATTGACATAAATAAGTTTTTAAAACAAATACTATATTATTAAATGATATAATATTCCTAAAAATCTAATATTAAGCCACAAAGGACTTATATAATTTTATATTTTTCATTAATAAACCACTTGTGGTTCTCTTGGAAATTTATAGTAACTATATTAACTATGTAATATAAAAAAACAAGAAGATATGGTAAAAGTTAAACTATTTAACTAAGAGTTAAATCTAAAATATAAGGTTAAAATGGTGGCCTAACTTGTCTAAAACCTATTTGTTGAGAGTATTTTGATCCATACCCACCTTATCCTTGAAATAAATCCATTTTTAGGTATTAGAAACTAAAAATTATTTTATAATAAATTAATATTTCAAACTTTTCCTAAAGTTCCCTTCACCTCTCTTAGAAAAGGTTAATTCCACTTTTTTAAATTCACTCCTCCAAATCCATTTGTCTCAGATAAACCCTACTAAAATATCCTCCCAACTACCCTAAATTAAACCTATAGTCCTTACTTTGTTCATAAATCCAATCTAAGGATCCCTTTTGTTCAAATCAAAAGGAAGAACCCGAAGAAGAGGTAATTATTTCATCACCTCTTTCCAAGTTCTTTTCTTCTTCCACTTCCTCTTTCTTTGTTGTTTCCATACCAAAATAATAACTCCCAGACCTTATATATATTGATATGTTATTATAAATATGGTACAACAATATTCATTATTTCATCCATCCCATGAATTACAAAGTCACCATACGTGTGTATGTATGGCTTACCGTCTCCACGTCGTGGTGTAGTTTGTTATTCAACACTAAATTATTTGGATGGATATAATAATGAGTATAATTGATGTAAATAATAAATATAACTTTTTAGTTATTATGTATATATAATATACCATCAAATTACATACAATTTTGACATCAATAGAATGATATCATCGCTCATGCGTGCGTATTGCTTACCGTCTCCACAACACGATGAGATTCATTTCCACATTCACCATTCAACAATGATTATAAAAATATATATTATTAATAAGTATGTAATAATTGAAATAATAATGTTACTATAAATATATATATATATATATATATTTATTTATGTATTTACATATATCTCATTCACTTACTTCTGTTCAATATGATATGAAAATGGAAACAACATTTATGCGTACGTACGCCCTACCGTCTCTATAAATGGTGTTTTCCATTTCATATATATATCTATTATACGTATTTACATTCTAAATATATATGATACATAAATAATTTTTTATATTCTGGAAGAAATTAAATCATGATATAAGTGATATGATCAATAATAACAGGTTAAAACACGTACGATAAAGAAAGTGATTATTACCTGAAATATTATTTTAACATGGAAATTATTATTAAATGGGTAGTATAAAACCATAAACGAATCAAGTATAATATCATAATTATGAATATGGTTATGTTATAATTTAATAACATACTATTGTCATTATACAGAAGATTAAACGTACCCTTGACCAAAATAAAGTACTCGGTGAGGGTTATTTCCTCAATCTCATTATTATCCGATATTTTTTATCTTTAAGTATCTATTGAGACCTATTTATCATCTATTACAAGGTGTTATTAATTTTTTTTAAAGGAATAATTTATGGTTGTATGGAAGGGAATCCTTAACAAGATCATCATTTTAAATGTTTTTAAAGATTTATATTTCTGAATCTTTTTAATTATTTTCCATGTTTTCAAAATGATTTTAAGGATTTATTTCCGTGGACATGATTGTTTTAAAGTTTTAATTTCTTTCATAAGTTTCAAAATGGTACGGGATACTTTGATTCAAAAATATATTTTAAATGAATTCATTTATAAATTTTATGACTTTTAAATGATTTCATGAAAAGGGGTATTTATCTCAAAGAGTTTTATTGATTATTTTAAACTATGTCAACATCCTTTATTGGATATTATTATTGATTGAGGTTGATTTACTATAATACAATCTTCCATATTGTATTGAATGAGTTATAATATGTTTGACTATGAATGTGCTATTTTATACCATTCATGGTTTATGGTTAAAGTATTGACATTTCTTATGCTAGTTTTATTAATAATGTTTATGTTATGTTTCACCTTTTTTAATATGAGGAATGAATTGGACTTAGTAAGTGATGGGAGAGGCCCTCTATATCCCCTTGATGCTTCTGTAGGTCTCATGAGACAAACTATTGTCTTGGAACAAGGCCTTGATAGAATATTTGTGAATGGTCTTGGCACAAGGCCTTTACATAGTAGTTATGTCCGATATTATGCATTCCCTTGTTATGAAATTAGTTATTATGTGTGATTATTTGACTAGTAAAATATCCATGTGCATGTTTATATGTTAATTTTTTACTTATTTCTACCATATTATGTTCAAGTTTTATGTTTAAAAAGCTTTTGTTTTTATTATACATCTTACCTTAAAATTTTATAGCTTCTGCTGAACTATTTACCCTTACTAAGCATCTGAGCTCACCCATTTCTTATGTTTTATTTTCCTAGGATTACAAGAAGTATATTATGATTTATATGCCGGATTAATCTATGGAATAATGTTGTTCTAAAAGGATTATTTATGTTGTGTTTTATGTTATAAATTATAATGTAACATTCATGTATGTAATCTATTTTCCAATACTGATAAACTAGTCGGTACATCGGGACTTGATTCCTTATAATTATAAAAATGTATTAAAATAATGCACCAGATCTAGGTAAATATTCTCAGGGAATTACATAAATTCAAAACATTGTTTTGTGTAACATAAAGTTAACATGGTGTTATGTATAATGAAATCTGAAAAAAAATTAAACTTATTCAAAAAATAAAGTATTACAAATTCATGGGGTGTTACATTCTCCCCACATTAATTAAATATCATACTCACAATTTTAACTTCATCTCGATATTCTAGGGTTTGATATTTGAAAATAAACAATTATTGAAAAAACCACATAGTAAATAGGGATAATAACACACCTTCTTAATAAGTAGGAAAATGAAATTCCAAGGTCACCACAAAATTTGTCTTTCAAATAGAATAATATTTTAGAAAACATAGATATGGAAGACAAATATAACTATCATGATCTGATGTAGAATTATAGAGAACATTTTCATTAGATAATCTAACACCACACGACTACAAATCTTTGATGGGTTAAAGAGGCCATTGATTTCTCAGTAAGAAACTTAAACGAACAAATTTTTTATTCTAAAATAATTTTCTTAGGGAAAATGAATTTATATACTACCTAGAATAATAACATAAGGAAACATATTTACTTGATAAGTAGAGTTTCATTATTTAATCAAGTTTAACTAAAAACTCATCTTTTTTTTTCCAATTTATGGGTATTTATGATGATTTTTTTCATGCTTGAAGAATTAGAATAAATTTATATGGATCAAAAAATCCAAAATAGTATAAGTATCTATTCATAATATCTTTATACATTAACCAAAACCAAAATGGTTAGGATAATATAAGATAATTACCCAAAAAGAATAAACCTTTATATGTTGAAAAATAATTTTAATCTCTAAAATTCTATAGAAATACCAAAATATTAACATATATCATTTATAAAATAACTATCATTCCTCAAAAATATTCTAAACTAATATTGAAATTGAAAAATCAGAATTATTTTATCATAGAGTCTTCCAAATAACATTAATGACTCTTAATTTCTTATAATAAAAATTTAATTTCATAAATCACATAATTTCTAATATATGCTAACAATTTACAAAAATTACCTAAATCCCCATAATTCCACAATAAAATCATATATTATTCCAAAATATAATTCAAATTTTATTTCTCAAATATAATCATATAATATTCTGCTTACCTTGATCATATAGGGTTCTTAAAATAGTGAACATCTTCTAAAATAACATTAATCACTTAATCACCAATTCATTTTCCAATCACAAGGTAATATATTTGATAAAAAATTTCCCTGAAATAAGAATAACCCTTATCCATTATATATTTTAACAAAAACAATTCATGATAACTAATACAATGAAGACTAGTCGTAGATATTACATCCTTGTCATCTTTTGGTTCTGGGTTCAAACCCTACAGCCTTTCCAGACATGATGAGTTCACCTAGTGTGTGAGTTATCCTTTTTTCTAAAACCATATTAATATTATCCAAAAATTTGATTAAAACCCTCAAAAAATAACCTAAATATATTCAACATTAATGAATTTTTTTCAGACACAAAGGTTATCTCAAATGTTTCATTTTTCATTCCCAATAATATAAAAACCCATAATTACCTTAAATTCAAAGAATATATAAATCCTAACCATTATACTTACCATTAAATATATTTCTATAAAATGAAAAGGCATTACTTCTTAAATAAGTTTTTTATTCATACTAAACCAATGGGTTGTGTTCCTTAATGTATGTTTTCCTAAATCTAATCTCCAAGGTTGCTACTAAACTTCCTTTAGTACCAATTCTAATTACAAGACCCTAGAAGCTCAGATATGGTGCATTATTTTATTACATTAACAAGATTATAAGGAATCAAATCACAAAGGACCGATTGGTTTAGAGGTCTTGAATAACAAGACACATAAATGGTTCCCTTATTACATTTATATAACATAAAACATAATGAAGTAAAATAATTTTCATCCTTAAACTCATTCAAAAATTTCAACTTCCTAACCTGGGGAAAAAAAAGGGATATCTCAAATGCTCAGTAAGGGTAAGTAAATAGGAAGTAATAATGAATTCAAGAGAAAAATTAATAAGGAAAGGTAAATAACTATTAACACATTCCATTCAAATAACAAGATAAATAATAATCAATATGGAAAGGTAAATAACTGAAACACATATCATTTAATCAATTAACTAATAATGAAATGCATCTATAGATATGATGACACAGAATCTCATGGATAAATAATAACTGAAATGAAGGAAATGATCAATTATTGGTTGTCATGTATCTGGCATATGGACCACTGCCATCAAGATCTTACACAAGATCGTTTTAGTGTGTGGGTAGAAACTCATATTTTTTAATTAGAAACAAACTATAACTGTTTTTTCAAATTTATTTTTTCTTATGATACTACCTATGCATCGAGTGGCTTAATTTAAATGGTCCCCACCCCATGTCATACCAGTCCAAAGCATTCTTCATATATCAAATAATTGATTTAAAATATTTTAAATAAAAGTGTCCCATACCACTTTGAAACATTTTATTTCCATTAATGTAAAAGGATTAATTATATAATATATAAAAATTATTAGTAGATACACCACCCAAAAAAAGTGTTGATATGAAATTTATCTCATAGATGTAAAAAGTGAGATGAAAATCCCTTAACACTTTGTAAAAATTTATTTCAAATGATATGAATTTATAAAAGAAAATATTTTCTATGAAAAGAACCTTTTAAATTTAAAAAAATATTCAAAATATTAGTTCATCATGACAATGGTAAATTCCGTTCATGTCGTATAAGTTAAAAAACATTCCTTTTACTTTTGTAAGAAAAGTCATAAAGTGCCTTATTTTGGAAAAAGATATGAAGATTCATTTTAAATAATTTTGTAAAATTTTAAAAATAGATAAAATTGAATTTAAAAAATCATTTGGATAATAGTGAAAAAAATTAAAAACATTTTTAAAAGGAAAACATGTAATAGAAATATTCCCCAGTGGAGACTTAAACACAAAAAATCCCAAAGAACAATGAGATTGTAAAATAAATACTTATCACTTTATAATTAGTAGAATTGTATTAAACGTTAAGAAAATAAAAATATATGGATATGAAAATATCATAATATTTATAATAATACTTTTAAAAGTAACTAATGTTCATTATATACAACATAGAAAATTAATGAGTGGTGAATATGGCATAAGTCTCACAGAAATAAAAGTGAGAATAGAAATCCCCTTACCTTGCATTTTATTTTGGGTGAAAATACTTTAAACACTTTTATAATGTATTTATTCATGTTATTAACATATAATATAACCATAATCATATTTATAATATCATATATTATATTCTTATAATATCTTATTATCCATTTGTTAGTAATATTTCATTATTTTCACTATTTTGAGTGTAAATTGCCTCGTTTTTCGAGTATGTTTTGATATATTACTTATTGTAAATATTAATTAAATAAAAATTCAATAATATAAAAAATTTAAACAATTATATAATTATAATATATATTCAGTATATATATACTTATAATCATCCATAAAATTTGCATATAATAAATGAAATGCACCGTTCATGGAGATGGTAGGTCGTACATATGAATGAATGCTGCATCCATTTATTTGTCATATTAATAAAATAAAAAATAATGATATATATATATTATTTAAATTATTATATATATGTCATATATTTCACCTATGATTATTAAAACTATCCTTTATACATTCCATGTAAAGTGTGAACGAATCACATCGCTTTGAGGAGGCAGTAGTCCACACTTCCAAAAATGATGTTATTATATTTAAAGAAAATGGAATGAATGAGGGTATGTGTTATATGAAAAATAAATAAGTATAATTAAAACATAAATATCATATATATATATATATATTATATAAAAATATATTTTCCAACATAATTCCCAATGATAATATGTGGTAAATAAAAAACAAACAACATCATTTCATGAGGTTGTAGTTCACCGTACACTAATGGTAAGTTCGTTACCCATTTGATGGATGTGTGTGTGGGTGAAGGTACAAACCTTAACATAAAACAATCTCAGTATATTTAGGATAATTTTATTTTTATATAAGAATGTAATAATAAGTAATTAAGGGGTGTATAAACAAATAAAACATAAGTGTACATTGAAGAATGTTACCTCTTATTTAGGTAACTCCTTTTGGTTTATACCAAAAGACATCCTTGTTTGGATTTCATTCCTAAGGGAATATTTTAGGATGAATAAAAGAAATTTTTTAGGATAAATGGGTAGGTTTTGGTTGAACTATAAGGCTAAACATTGTGTGAGGAAGTGAGGGAGGAGGTTCTTTTTTATAATTGAGGTAAGGGGAACTTTTGGAAACTCTAAAAATATTAAATTAATATACATTAATATTCAATTCCAAATGGATAAAAAGATATTTATTTCGAATATAAGATAATTATGTGTTGAAATCATCCCATCCAATAATTTTGGGACATGTTTAGGTCACATTCTTACCATTATCATTTGGCATTAACACTTAGTTGAACCCTTTAACTCTTACCATGACAACTTGACTTTTTACTCTTTAAAGGTAGTTACAATAAGATTTCAAATGAACCATAAATGAGACATGGATTCAATTTAAAACCTTATACCATTAATTTATCATATGTTTAAATTTTTATGAATTTTATATCATTTAATAAAATATTATTTTATTTAAAATATTATTAATGTTAATTTTGATACTATTCATTTATTGACTTTTTAAAAATATCATAACAACATGATATCATCGAAAAAACCTTTATTAAATCCCTAATATATATAGTTCATTTATAAAATTATTTAATGACATTAAATACATCAAATTACAGTTATTTTAATATTTTTAATAACATTTATTTGATATGTCCATTAATTAAACAATTACTACATCAACATTGTAAAAGCCTCCAATTTAATTACTTATTCCCTAAAAATTAAAAAAAATTATGATGATGAAAAAAAAATTATATCTTTCCTATGACTATTTATATTCTAATATATATTTTTAATATCCATATATAAAAAATTTAAAACTTTTTCAAAACATGATTATGGAAAATTGGACTTCCCTTATAATAAAATACTAAAAATGATTAAAGTTATCCAAGTAGATAAAAGAGGCCATAAAAAAGAGACAATGATTATTTTAGTCTAAAATAACATATAAAATAAAATTAGGATAAGTTTTAGGGTAGTTTTATAAAACTTATAATATTAATTTTACCTGTAATTACCTGATTTACCCTTAATCGTGGTAATTTGAAATAAAAACTAAAATTACTCTTCAAATTGCCCAAAAATAAAAGGAATCTATTTAAATAATTTAGACCCACTGATTCCAAACATGTAATCAATTTTTTAAATTTCAAAAAACATAATTTTTAGTATTTAATTCAAAATTAATCTCATTGATGGAACGTGAAAACAAGTTTTTAAGGCGAAAATGTTAAAAAGATTGAAATGTTTTTATATTAAAATTAAATGTGAAATTGATTAAAACAAACTAAATTACATTAAATGATAAAATATTTATCTAATTATACTTGAAAATTAATCAAAATTATAATTTAACACTATAAATTATTTAGACAAAAATATTGTTTTCAATTAAAATGTAATATTTTATCACTTTTTATCAAACCATGAAAATTATCTGAAAAATACTAAAAATTAAAACAAAGTAAATTTATATATTATTATTTAAAATAATAATTTTAATTTTTCAAATAAAATATATAAAAGCTTCAAAATTATATTTAAAATAGGTTCACCATTTAAAGGCAGTAAAACAGTCATTAGAAAAATATATGTTTTTATGCATAAAATTTGGTTTGTTCTTATATTATGACTATTAATTATATTGGATGAATATAAAAAATATTTGATTGAATGTATATTAAATTAATATCATTCACCAATTTAAATTAATTCTATTATTAGTATAAAATGACTTTGTGAGGATAAAAATAGTTCCTTATAAAAACATTTTCCATTTATTCAGTTGGTTCCTATATTCACTTCTAATTAATTTGTAACCAATGAATTAAACCATATATTTTCATAAGTTAATTAATTTTGTTCATAACCAAAAAACTTAACAGCTAGGTTATATCTTATTATATTAAATAATAATATTTTAATAATTTATTATTGTTGGGTAAAACTCGGCCTTGTATGTAATCCAAGACAACTCATTATTGTTTTTAGCATATGATTAACATGGTGTTGTGTATAAGGAAACATATAAAAAATATTAAACATATTCAAAAATTAAAATATTATAAAATCTTTGGGTGCTACACTTAGCATATAAATAATGATCTCTCAGTGTGTAAAAAATTATCACAACATGTTTAGCATGGTCATCTAGATTGTGAAAATACACTAAGATATCTTCCATGAAGACCACCACAAACGCATCCAGATAATGCTATAAAACTCGGTTAATTATTTCCTTATGAAATACTATCACATTCATGAGACCAAATGAAATAAACATATACTCAATAGACTATACCTTCTATTAAAAGTCATATGAGGTATGTATGTGTGTCAAACACGGACCTAATGATATCTGGATCCGAAATCAATTTTTGAGAACACCCTAGCACCATGAAGTTGTTCAAAAAGGTCATCTATCTATGGAAATAGATACTTGTTTTTAACCATTAGTTGGTTAAATTTCTAATAATATATGCATATCCTAAGGGTATCATCCACCTTTTTCTCAAAAAAGACATGTGAACCCCACAGATAAGTATTGGATTGAATAAAACCATTTGCCTTCAAATCCTCTAGCTACCTCTTGAGCTCTTACAACTTCATCATATCCATCCTATATGGAGGAATGAATTCTAGCACAGCTCCTAGAACTAGCTCGATGGAGAAATCCACCTCTCTCTTAGAAGATAAACTAGAAAATTTATATGGGAAACATCCTTAAAAATATCAACCACTATAGGAATGTCTGCCTGAAGTGCTCATTGGTCATCTAGATACAAACTAACAATATGGTTTATCATCTCGTCTATCCTGTAACGACCCAATATATTTTTTTAAAGGAAATTCCTTTCTTATATGTATGTCATAATCACATTAAATCACATAATAATAAACTACTAAGTGATATGTGACCCTTAAAACATAAGTTTATCACTTTTGTGGTGTGAATTTCTAAAATCTGACATACAAAGTTGCGATGAGTAAGTTATTTAGATTCCAATAAGAAAAACATAATTTTTGGTGAATAGTAACATACCCTTATGAATAGTGATATACCATAATGAATAGTAACCATATTTATGATAGTATATAAATAATATTCAACTGCAAGTACGATATATCTATACATTAAAATAATTAAACAAATGTTTTAAAACTCTTGTTTTTAGAATAAATTATGATTTAATTAAATAATAAATTAATAATACTTAGAAATTTATTTTTGAAAAATGGACTTCATTTTTGGATTCTACACGTCGAAAAATGGTTGGGGTAAATTTTTGGGATTTTTATGAAATACTTGATTTTTTTATGAATAGTGACATACCATAAATTACACAATTAAGATAAATACACTAATTATAGAGTCATGTGTGATGTTCTGCTGATTTAAGTCCACTTGGTTCGGGATCACATGATAAAATTACTATTCTTGGTCATGTAATACTCACTATTACTTTTCTTGAGGAGAAATAAAAAATTAATGTGTTTTATATTAAGAAATACCCTCTCTCCTCCACTATAAAAAACCCCCTCTCACCCCTTCCATTCACTCCTCTCAATCCTTGTGCCTTCTCCCTCCCAACCTCCTCTCCCACATCCATAAATCTTTGGTCTCGTAAAAAAGACCAAAACCTCTCCCTTAAAGAGGCTCTCAAGGAAGTTTGGTTCAAGAGGTAAATTCCTCTTTTCAATTCTTTGTCTTTCCTTTCAAGTTCATTTGTTTTCTTTTTTACCTCTCCTTATCCAAATTTTGTGATGAATCTAGTACCTTATATGTACTGTAATGTTGTCATGATAGTGGAATAATTTATCATCATCTCCCCCTTTTTACCTTCTTTTATACTAGTAGCAAGAACACCATCCGAGATGTGTCAATTTTACACATTCAAGGACGATGGACTTTCAATTTCTATTATCATTCTCAATTATGGTCATGAAACCATTATTGTTATGGTTGAACCAGTTTATTATATATAATATAACCTATTTAAGATTCTTTATTCCCTTTATACAAATGGTATTAAGTTATAATAAAAAATGAGTTCGTTGTAATCAAAACCCACAAATAACTGAAATAATTATCATTGAAGTTATATATGATAATTCATCTTCTTTCTATGTAACAATGTTATATAAATGACTAATAACACCTATTTATGTTCATAAATAATATATAATTTCACTTTTCCAGATTTACATTCATTCCACATACTTAAAAACAAGTGAACCGAAGATGAAAATAAAGAAAATGAACACTCTGAAGCGACGAAATTCGATACAATAAATTATCAATAATAACATAAATGAACTATCCAAAATTATGATAAACTAAATACATGTCTAATAAGTTCTTAAATAAGTTATTAATAAGTATAATTTCACATTCCAAGGGCTTAGGTTTAGGAGATTAACTCATTTGGAGTTAAGGTAAGAGTTTTCCACCCGAACTTCCATTTTCATTCGGGTTACTTTTATTGCCTAATTTCCTCGATGAAATTCTTATGTATTGTTATGTACACCTCATAAATTCTGTGTGAATATTCTATGTATTTACACCAACCAGAATCCTTTTCTATTTTCTGGATAGTTACATGTTTTAAAAGAAGTTCTCAAAACAGTTTACAAAAATATGAGCCTGATACAATCTAATTTCTCAAATTCATATCTATTTTCAAGGGAAAGATATAATATATTTTTGAAACCATTATCCTTATAAAAACACTAATTTTATTATTAAATGCTATCTTAATTTAATTTTGGTTTTATACAAATATTTTTTCCAAAATAACTCTTATTTTCAAAATAAAAGAGTATTTATCACAAGAATTGCTTAATGATTTTAGGAGATTATTCTCATTTGATTCAACACTGTAGTTGATTATTATGTATTGTTCGGGATAATAATTAATGATTTCATGTACCATATTTTATTGTATGGTTTATGAATAACTTTATTTTGGATGATCTATCCTAAAACCATTCACCATATTATTCTGAATGGTTAGTGTTTGTGTTCAATAATTGGGGAAAGTTAGTTACATTTCATACGATAGTTTCAATATGAATGTATATGTTGTTTATGTTTATCCCCGCTCATATAAGGAATGCATTGGACTTATTATGTGATGGGTGGGTCCCACTATATCCCCTCGATGAATCGGTAGGTCTCATGATACAAATAGACATGGAATTGGCTGAGGCCTTTCCCAATGTGTTATGGATTTTGGTCGAGGCCTTAATCATTAGACGTCTTGGCCGAGGCCATGACAAAATGTTTCAGAATGTCCAGCATATGCACATCCCTCATTATGAAGCTAGTAATTATTAGTTCATTTGTTTATTCAACTAGTAGAATACCCCTGATTATGTTTTATTATGGAATTATTTACTCAACTCATATTCCTGCCATAATGTGTTCATATTTATTATTAAAGGAATGTGTTTTCAATTATTCACCATGTCTAATGTTTATATTATCTTCTGCTGTATTGCTTACTCTTACTGATCATTTGAGCTCACCCCTTTCTTATGTTTCATTTTCTTAGGACATGAAGAAGTAATTTATGAATGAATTGCGAGTATAATCTAGGAGGCATGATGTTACTAGTGGAGTAAAATAGCGTTTTGTTTCCCTTCATGTTGTAATGTTAAAATTATGTATGTAACTTGTTTCCAATAGTACTAAACTACTCAATACTTTGGGATTCATATTCCTTGTATGTATTCAAATGTAATTAAATACAGTGCCAGATCTGGGCAACTGGGGTTGGGTCCTTACATATCCCACAATGCTTTGGTCTAGATAGTCTCTCTTGGACATCCCATTACCCTTTGTAAATAAAATATGTTCCCTCTAGTGATGTGAAAGTCACCCTACGATGATAGAAGCCAACATAAGCTTGATAAGCTACTATCTATTCCATATTAAGTATGATTTCAACCCCTATCATCTCAAGGAAACAATATTCCATATGAAGTTACACTACTAATCTCAAGAGGGAACACCGTTCATTGAAGTAAATCCTCCGTTATGATCCCCAACGGAGTGTTAGGAAAAATAACTCCCTTAGAAAACAATATAATGAGTTCAATAATTTACACCATATGTTCATATATAAAACTATGTGATTCACCTTTATTAAAAAGAGAATATACAAGAGTAGAGGGTACTAGGATCATACCTCTCACTATAAATGGTCTAGTGCCCTTCTCTTTGGGGGTAGGCTCCACAGAATATATCTGGCCTGAATCGAAGCCCTGTGACACAACCTCATTGTCCAGTTTAGTCCTACTATGTTGTCTAATTTCAATTGGTTCTTAGAATCCTCATCCATGACCACCACTACCTCATCCTGATCAAATGGTACTACTCCAACTCCCTACCTGATGCAGAGATGTGGAACCCATTCCCGAACCTAGTGTCGGAGCCGACCCCTACCACTCACTGCTATAGGAAAGGTCCTATATATATGTTTCACATGGCCCATATTTCCACAATATCAACACTGTATTGAGTCATGATCACATATATTCCTCATGTTTCCCCATATTCCACATTGATGATAGAAAACTACACTGCCACCACTAGCATCCTGGCTAGTACTCATCTCATGGGAACCCTAAAAAATGGTGCTTCCTACCACCAGAAGTTTAACTACTAGGTTGAGAAACTACACTCCATTGCTATACACCCCCAAGATCCCCCAGGTTATTATATGTAATAATTTCATGTTTCACAATCTCATCAATATATGCCAATCTGAACACATTGACCTGATATCGAATGGTATGTGAGAGACCTTCCTCTAAGCATCTCTCCCTTGATAACACATCAGCAAGGTAGGTCAATGCAAAACTCTGCAGCTCTATAAATCATGTTGAGTACTCCAGAACCATTATAGAACCCTTCTCCAGATGCATGAGCATACAAGACCTCTCTTACCTCAGAGTATCAGTGTAATTGTAGTCATATAATATGGTTTGTAAATCCCACCAAAACATGTCACACAACACATCATCATGGTTTAATGCATCCCACCAATGATTTGTAGCTCCTCAAAGCATATAAGTTGTGAGATTCACTATCTTATTCGAAGGTGTCCCCAGATGATCTAATATTGACAACATAGTTCCAAGACACAGCTCAACAACATGTTTTCTTCCATACCCAAAAAAACATTGGAGGATTGTAATTCTAGAAAATACATGTCAGCTCAGCCATAGACAAGGAAGACCGTGCCCCCCCCCCCGAAAAGTATTCATGAATTGGAAAAACCCTTCATGGAACTCTACCTCAATACCTGTGTCTGGTAAAACACATGGTGCTGCAGCTGGTGCTAATGGAGAATCCACTAGTAACCCGTGGACCACTGCCTCCAATGTGTGGTTGTCACCACCCTCCTGAAATATGATTGGTGGTCATCATGGTGGAATTTCTCTACAATGAAAAATACATGCCTCAAAAAAATAACGATATCAAGGTTCACTACTCAAAATCATAGTATGGTTCAAAACCTTCCCACAAAAAGTTAATAACACCCAACCTTCTCCTAAATCCAAGACTATTAAAAAGAAACGGTCACAAAAGTCACTAGATACGTTGCCTCTTGGCCACTCAAAACCTGATTCTAGGTCTAGTTATCTATTTATCATTTCAATTTTCTATTTGAATTTCATATTTAATTTTAAATGGTTAAACCAAATGGTACATCACTTTCCAACCCATAAGGGGACATACTCTTCATGAACTGAAATATGGCATCCACCCAATCCACACCATAACACATTCCAGTCCATGAAACTCATGGTCCATGGCTCAACGTTCCACAAATGGATTCCTAAGGTGTCTTCTATAACATCATCATAAAAACATTATTTTGGTTATGACATGAACCCTATATAACTACAATATTTTTCAAGTATTTATATATAATTTCTATCACAATAGTAGGTATATCTATCACAACACCTATCATGAAATCATGCAAACAAGCATTGCACCCTATATAAAATGTCATAATGAATGAAGTTTGATTTATAGTGGGTTCTAAAATGATTCATTAGATGGCATACCCTCATCTCATCAGGTTGAAACACAATAGAACCCAAAATCATATCTACAATAATATCTAACTCAAGTCTATCACCCAATGGTGGTATCAAATCAATAGTAACAATCAAAATCTTAGAAACATCAATTTCATTTGAGTCAATTCGTATTTTTTTCTAAATATGGGTTAGATATGCCTTGGAATAACTCATTACCAAATTCCAATACCTTCATATCTTTGTCTATTTTCACCAAATAATAAGCCAGAATAGAAAAAAACACCTACGAAAAACTTTTTGACATCCCAGAATCAGATTCCACTCAATAGTGCCCTGATCCCAGTTAGATACATGGAATTAAGAGGATATATCCTAATTCTAGAGGCAAAATAATAGAAGTTAGGTCCAAGGGTGTGTAATTGGGGATATTATTCCCTCTTATTAGAGTGTAACATATCAGAAGAAATCATACAAATCAATAACGAGGGAAGATATAACAATCATACATTAGATAAATAAACAAGATAGATATAGATAAAAAATTCTAAAAGTAATCTCATATATGGATGATGATGATACATTTCATGTCTCTACAAATCATCCAAAATTGGTATATGTTTCACATATAAAATACATGTATCAAAATATCAAAAGACAAAAAAGTACTATCTTCATGTAGTATCACGATCCTTAGCTCATTCTCATGCACCCCTGATCCTAAACATAACATAATGTCAATCATCGAACTATGGGTGAGTGCTCCTGTCCAAACATGAATCCACATAGTCTGTCTAGGTATCCAATGGTGTCCCAAACAGGGTGTCAAATACAATTCTAGTAGGGTATCACCCAAAGTTCTATAACAAATCCTATCTGTGCAATATAAAAAAATCATATTTCAATGTATAACATGTATGTTAGTAATGAAAGTAAATTTCCCATGGAAAAATTAAACAAACATGTGATCCTATATAGAAGTAAAAGTATCCCTATAAAACAAGATTCAAGAACCTATCACAAGGAAACTAAACACAATTTTGAAATAACTAACACAACCTCCTTGTACATCAAAACATATCATACCAACCCCAACCATTCCATAAAACCTATGTATAAAATAATCACAACTTTTTATATAACTAGAAGTGTTATATTAACCGCGATAATGTTTTACAACCAAGCTTATCACATTTACCATGATCAATCCATATAATCAAAGTGCAGACCATGAAGGGATGGATCCAATGTATAGAAGACCAAGTAATCCTCATCGATTCCCAAGAGAATCTCGATGGAAACTTGATAATGACATCGATGGAGTCCATGGATCATCTCAACAGAGCATATAGAATGTGATTCCTACAAGCTGGACCCAAGGGGTGGAAATTCCCTTGGCATTCTATAGGATCATGATCCAAGGAGCATACAAATCCAAGGAATTTTCAACCATAAAACAATATCTATGGGTGAAATGACCATGGAATCTAAATGGAATCATGATCCAAGGATCGGAAACCAAGGAATCCACTACCATTTCAATTTACATCTCATTCTATTCATCAATTTAAAATAATTCAATTTCATGAGTGCTCCCACTCATATGAGAATTCATTTTCGAATACAATCAATGATTTTACTCACTCACATAAAATTTCTATAGAATCCATTTAATCAATTCTACAAAGGAATAACATATCATCACATGTACATGGAGGAAATATTCATCCACTAACAATCAATCAAATTTAATTCAGGTCATCATGGGCTTCCTCTAACCAAGAAAGAACAAACACTCACTCCATGGGTGGTATAATAAAGGAAAAGGAAAATGGAACACACTATGGGTGGCCTCAGTTGGGGAAACAACCCCTCAAAAGACTCAAGGGAAATAAAGAGCATCCCTAACATGTTCCATTTCATTTAATTCAATAAATCAATTTAATTTCATGGCCACACTAGAATGTTCAGTGGGTAGCATAATGTAAATTAGCTCTATAAAGAATCATACCATTAAATAAAAGTATATAACACCTACCTTCGGTCCGTAGTAGAGTGATCATCTAGTATCATCTTATGATTCAACTCAGATAGGGAGAAAAATGAAGAACAAACAGAAATCCTGAAAATAGGGATGATTTTCCTACACTTAAATAGCGTAGATGATACCAAGTCAAAAAATGACAAAACATAAATTTAGTACTCCCCATTGTGGATCCAATGAAACCAATAATACTTTATTTTCAAGGTTATAGGAAGAATCATGAGAAAAGCCTATATTTTATCTTCAAGAGGAGTTCACATGCGTCCCTACTTTACAACAGAGGAGAAAATAATTTAGGTTTTAGGTTATTAAAATTTGAAAGGTAATTTTGTAAATTTACCCCAAAAATACATGTCTCATGGTTTGGCCTCATGGTTGGCCAAATAATGTGCCAATTGTGCACTGTCTACTATAAGGAGGGGTGCCTCGAATGATTCTTATACGCGGTTTTCCTAACCATGTGCAAACCTTATCTCAAACCACTTTTAAAAACGTTCTCCCACATGGTCAGGCACCTAAATCTGTATATTTTGAAAAAACATGCGGGATCCTATTTCCCTCTTTCCTGGCATTATACAGTCATTCAGACCATTCGACATACCCCACATGGTTTCTACTAAACATACATCCTACCTATTTTCCATATATTTATTGGTTTCAGGACCTGAACAATCCCCGAACACTCCTGATACCCCCATAACCTCAAATGGTATTCACAAAATGCTATAAACAAGAATTTAAACTCGAAACAAAAAGATATGTACCTCATATAAAAACCTAGGATAATATAATATTCCTCAATGTCATCCATTTAAACTAAAACAACAATATTGTTTTCTATATAAATTTTCAAATGTACGTTTGATAATTCATCAAACCACGATAACATAAAAAATTCACATGATTCAAAATTTAGAACCTGAGTCTTTAATAAATTAAGAAACAAACCCCACACAACCGGTCCTTTATCTAGTTACATCTAGATGGTGTGTTGATATCCACTATTAGAGAGCCTATATCCATTGAAATCCATATATCTCTATAGAGAGAACTTTTTACATATGAATGATTTTAAACTTCTTTAAAATTAAGCTATAAACATGGGATATTATATAACTCGTGATGTTAGAAACTTAAGAAAAAGAAATCATCAACTGATTTCCATTCATAGAACATTACATCTAATGTAACATTGAAGCCATGATAAGATAAATATTCAATGATCAAACTCATGCTGATTTTACTATGTTTGATAACATTCATCGAATCATATCTCCATCTAATAACCTTTTTTATAATTATTAACAATCTAAGGTGATTTTTGGTTGGAAAAATAAATTCAATACATTTCTAACTATTTTCATAACAAATTATAATAGCTTTGAACCCCCAAAAAACATCTTGAACTTTTACAACTTTAAAAAAATACATCAAAACTTCCTGGTCCTAAAATTCTACCCCTTTGGAATGTATTTTCATCTAATGAACATAAATCATTAAAACTTTATAACTCTTGAAAAGGATTATTTATCCAATAATTCTAAGCCTATCTGAGTGAAATCAGTTTAATAAACAAGAATCAGTGAACAATAATACAATGATTTTTATAAGAAGTGGCTTAAAAAAACTTTCTTACTCCTCAATAAAAACTATTTCATTGCATTTAAAACCCTCATAAAAAACAAAACATTATCCTAGAGGAACAAGTTTTCCTATATCCACTTCTACATACTATTAAAAAAGTTCACACATGTTAATATTATAGAGTTCCCCTTTTAAAACTCCCTATAAATGTATTCCAATTATAAAATTATTAATAACATAAAAAAGTATAGATTTATCTTAAAAATATTTCCCCCCCCCTTCGAAAAAAAATATCTGAAGACAATATTAGAGAGGGTACAGAGACCACCTACCTTAACCTTGAAGATATGGAGGTTGTACACTCATGTTAAACATCATCTCCTAAAATGTTTCCTTCAATAATGGTTTAGTGAATATATTGGTAACATGATCTATTATCGGAAAAAACTTTGGATCAAGTTCATTCTTATCCATGTTCTCTTTGATGAAGTTATATTTCATATCAATGGTCTTGGAATGATAATATTACACTATATTTTTAGTCAAATTTATTTCACTTTGATTATCACAGCACAAGTGATGGGGAAAATTTACAATTATTAAAAAATCTTTCAACTTTTTATTTATCAACATAAGTTGTGTTAAGCTTGAGTGGAAGCTACATAGTCAGATCCAGTCATGCTATGATTTGCTGAATGTTTCCTCTTTATATGGTAACTCACAAAACAAGCTCCCTTAAAGAAAACTCCACTAGATTTGGATCTTCTTTCATCAATACAACCTCCCAAATCTGGAACTGTATAACCAAAAATATCAATATTTACTAAGTTTTCATACTTTATCCTAAAACTAGTTTCACCTTTTATATACCTAAGAATTTATTTTCCATGAATAAGAGATATTATTTTAGAGGACTTTGATACACAATAAAAACTATAAAAACATAAACAATATTTCTTTCTTGAAGATGATATATATAAAAACTTCCAAAAAAATTTCAAAACTCTTTACCATGAACCTCCTTTTCTACTTTATATTTGGACAATATATTTCCCACTAAAATAGGTTTGGAAAATAGAATTTAATATTCTATTCGAAACTTCCATAGATGTTTTTTAACATACTTCTCATGAGATATAAAAATATATTTCTTCTTTTTTGAGATTTTTAATCCAAGAAATCATTTCATTTAATCCATCATGAATATTTCAAAAAACTTTATCATCTCCTCCAAAATGTTTTCACATTCTTTGTGGCATCTCAAACCTGGTTCGCCTAATAGTAACTGAACCCGGTTGGCTACATGACCTCGGGAATGCCTCCCCATATTCCAAAGGATGTTGATTAGCAGTGAGGGTTCATGGTGGAATAGTTGGGAGACTATACCCTCATGATCAGAGTTTAGCACAATGGTATAATCATAACAATAAATAGTAGAAGCATAAAAGATCGCTAAATATTGGAAGAGTAAACAGCCATCATATATAAAACCAAGTAATCATATACATTAATTTAATATAAAAAATGATGATCATCTAATGACATACAAAAGGAAAAAACTAAAAACATGGAAGAAGGTAAAAATACAAAGTATTATACAAAAAAAACAAAAACATGATCTGCATATAGAATCATGATCCATAGCTCGATCCTGGTATTCCTCACTCCCATGCTACAATAAATCAATTATCAATAACCAAGAGCTTTCCCCTATCCCTACATACATCAATGAAGTCTATTCGGGTACCAAAAATGCAGTTCGAGTGGGGTGTGAGATATAATCACTAGTCCACCACCAATGGTGTATAATACTATCCAATATGTGAATATATAATAAATAGCATGTATGTAATAATAAAATCTAGAAATGAAGTGCGGTAATAAATAACCCACATAGGTTCAGGTTCCCAGGGAATACCTATCCTTTACTACATGATTTAGCCTAAGATGTACTATCTCTAAGTAATAAATAAATCATGATTTAATTTATAATGAATTTTAGAGACATTTCTCAAAGCTTGTTTGTCCTTTATGAATCATATCTACAAAATAAAAATATAAGAAGACTATTATAACAATGTGACGCTCTGACTGAATCTAATATTGTGCTTTGTCTTGACAGCTATACCGTATAACAATTTTATTATTCAATTTAAAGGTAACATGAGCCCATCCATAGTATTATATAGTTTTAATCCAGGTATCATGCGAGGAATTTCATAAAATAGACACCTTGCAATCCCATCCCATGAATCCCTCATTAGAATTCTTGTATTGCTCTAGGTTTGGTATAACAACACTTCCCACTGAGTCTGTACATGGTGGTCCACGTATGAAGTCGAAGTATCACCCATGGAATATATAAAATTATTCCCTCGGAGTTCATCCTTGTTAGTCCACATAGGTATTATAGGCATCACTCATGGAATAATAATAGTATTCCCTCTGAGTCCACCCTTAGGAGTCTATAAGGGAGTCCAAGTATCACTTGGGTTCATATAATCTATATTCTAAATGATTTTTTCCATGTTATACATATGAGAACCCATGTATCATACAAGGAACATAATAAAAAATTCATTATAATAATTTAATTTATTAATCCTAATGAGTCCATTTATGGTGTTCTGAATCCAAACACATCTCTCACTCTTTGGATGGAAATGTGAATGGTCATGGGTCCAAAAACTAACCATACCATTAAAGTTCTCTTTTAAATTCAATTTTCCATCACATTATGTATTCAATTATCTCACCTTAGATGGTGTATTAAATAATATAATAGGATTAGAAGTCCAAGAATCACCTGAATCCTCCCACTCATTTTAATTGGGCCTTTAAATTATGAAATAAAAGTCATTTATAAGAGAGAAAGAACAATAACCAATGGCCTAGGAACATGGTCTTCCATTTCCTCTTTATTAAATTCAATTATATATTAATAATTTCATTTTAAATTCCAATTCAATGGGTAAAGAACATACCTCGATAGGTTAATCAAACACATAGTCCACCCATAGTGGTTTGATATCTTTTAATAACACACACAAGGGGTGGTTTGAATTTGATGTCCTTAGACATTAATTATAAATATGTAGTCTCATGAGAGTTATAGTTCAATACTAAAAAATTAATTAAATAACCATTCTATTTAATAATATTCACTTATAAAATCCAGATTTCAACACAACAAAATATATATAACCACCAAGAATTTGAGGGAAAAGCATGAGACCACATATCTCAACTTAGTAGTCGACTCCTCATTCATTTCCACCCTCTAATATAAGCTAGAATAAAATTAATTGAGCAAATAGACAAACTATATGGAAATAGGGCATATTATATCACACAAAAATAACTATGTTGAAAGGAAGATATGTGAATAAAGGAATTATAAGAATAGGGAACTCACAGGTGGCTATCCAACAAGACTAATAGTGGATCAATCGAAGTCTGGACAGAAGAGATCCTTCAATTATTATATTTATAAATGATATATCTCTTCAAAAGTGAGGAGGTGTTGTATTATAGAGGATAAGGAAAAGAGGGGTTGAGGCTTATAAGGTTCTTAAGGGATAAATGGTCATTTTACCCAACATTAAAGGGTTTAATGGTTTGGATGCATGGTTAGCCAAACCATGTACAAACAATAAACCATGCACTACCTCAAGAGACCCATCACATAGGTTGGATTCATGGTTTGAATAACCATATGCATCCCATGAAAAACCATTATGTTAAAAAGTATGCAGCACTTTCATGGGCATGTGGCCTGGTTTGCTTGGTTTTATCAAATCATGTGTCCCTAGACAGTTCACTAGACCACCCCACATAGTTTGAGCTAACTATGTGGGCTAGACTGCACAACTTATATTAACAATTTATCCCATCTTCCTCCTCTAAAACCTCGGGCTCTGGGCTCCGCCCAAGCCCCAGAAACCCCTATTTCCTTCACGCCCCCACTATGAATACCTATTTGGAAAATATTAAATAATTAAAAGTAAATCAAATGGTTTCATAACTAATAAAAAAGTCGAGTTCTTACAATGTTTCCACATTAAGGAAAATTTACCACAAATTTCCCTTTCTAAGGGTGGTAATGAATTTCTTGAGAATAGCTCAGGCCACTAGAAATGTACGTCAGCCTCGTACTCCCAAGTCTCATCTTGTACATGTCCATGATTCCATAGCACACGTACTAGTGGAACTGATCAACCTATAAGGAACTTCATGACATTATCAATAATAAAAATAAGATGCTCTTCAACGGATTCATCTATCTCTATCTCACCCTCCTCAGGTAGAAGAATATGCGATAAATCCAAATGATATTGGTGATGCTTAGATATATGGATGACGTCGTGCATGGCGTGATACCTCTAAGGTAACTAAAACCGATAGGATAGTAGCCTTAATCTTTTTATATTCTCTAAGGGCCTAATATAGAAAGGTGATAGATTCTATTATTTTTTAATCCATCTATGGCCTAATATAGGAGAAACACATAAGAAAACAAAACTCCCTAGCTCAAACTCTACTAGTTTATGGGGATGATCATCGTATGACTTCTACCTAAATTCATTTGTAGAAATATGCTTCCTAATAAGTTGAACCTGCTCCAAATTATTCTAAATGAGATGAGTACCTAGAAGATAAACTACTACTGCCTCTAAAAAACACAATGGTTAATAGTATAACCAACAGTATAGGGCCTCATAAGGATCCATATGTATAGTCTCATGGAAGTTGTTATTATAAGAGATCTCAGTGAGAGGTAATTATTTCACCCAAAAAACTCCAAAATAAAGGATACATGCTTAAAGAATGTCCTCCAAAACCTATACTGAATGCTCATACTAACCTTCGGTCTATGGTTGATAGGTTTTAATCAAAAATAAATATGTAACTGATGCCTTCTACAACCTCGTCCAAAATGATGACATTAAATGAGAATCTATTTCTAATATGATAGGATGTGGAACTCTGTGGAGGTGTATGATATCATGAATGTAAATATTATTGAGCTCATCAACAAAAATATTCTCTCAATTAGGTAGAAATATAGAGACCTTTTTCAACCTATCTACAATCCCCCATATTGAGTCACTTCCCCAGGGTTATCTAGAAATCCTATCATGAAATCCCTGATTACATCATTCAACTTCCAATCAAGAATATGTAATAGATATAAAATCATTGCTGGTCATTGGTGTTCTACCTTCACCTACTGATAGGTGGAACACTAAGTAAGAAACCCAACTATCTCCCTTTTCACCACCTGACCACCAGTATTGGAGGCATAAGTCATGATACATCATGGTAAGACCAGGATGTACTACCCATATTGACTAATGAGACTCTTGAATAAAATTGTTTTGGATGTCTGTAGGAATCCTAAAATTTACATGGATTTGCAATATCAAATCTATATCAATGAATCCACTAGGAATTGGGTCATCCCTTGTAATAATATCTTATATGACTAAGCCCTTAGAATGTGATAGTTTTCTCATATTCACTCTCTCCAGAAGTGAAGATGAAATTGATAATTAAGAATGTGTAGAATTTACATGATGGTCTTGAACCTCAAAATGCATCTCATAAAACATGTCTATAAGATACCACTTTCCACTGGACTTCTAAACTGTATTTGTCTGATTCCTTCTATTCAGAGCATAGACAATTATACTACACTTTTTGATCATGTAATAATGCTAAAAAAATACGGTAGCTATTAAACCCACCTTCATTTCTTAAGATCCAAGTAACTCTATGAAAATATATACATGAGTATTTTGTGGCCTGTATACACCAAAAAATTCTCACAGTAAGTAATGCCTTCAAAATAGCCAGACATGTACAATAGCTACTAAGTCGAGATCATGTGTCAGGTAGTTCCTCTCATGTGGCCTCAACTAGCAAGTCCAGTATACCACAAATCAATCTTCATGAATCATAAATTCTTATCACCTGACACCTAATGACTCATAATAATCTGTATAACTTCTTGTTTACTCTGTAAGAATTAGGATCAACACTAAATTCAATTTCCCTTTTTGCTCCAGAAAGGTCGTCTCATAGGATTCTGACAATATAAATTTCACACCCTTATTATTCAATCCTGTTAGAGGTTATACTATGTAAGATATTTCCTGTATAAAGTTCCTATAATAACTAAAAATCCCTAATAAACTCTTTATATCAAAAACATTATAGGGATTCTCTTACGAAACTATAGTGCTCACCTTCTCTAGGTCAGCTGATAGTTCGGTCACTTATATAATATGACCCGAGAAGTGAATTTTACCTATCAAAAAGTGGTACTTTTTGAGATTATCATATGAATAATGCTATCTAAATGTATCCAATTTGATATAAAAATGGTTGGCATGTTCATACCAAGTGTTATAATACACCAATATTTCATCCATGAATACCTCAATAAACAAATCTAGATATGGATCTAAAACCTGATTCATCAGTTACATGAAAATCATTGGTGTGTTTGTGAGACTGAATGAAATGAACAAATACTCATTCAATTTATATATAATATGTAATGATATATATGGTATATCTGATGGTCTAACACACACCTGATGGTAACTCTATCTCAGATCAATCATAGAGAAAAACCTTTCTCCTCAGATCTAGTTGAAGGGATCATCCATAAAAGGAAATGGATACTGGTTCCTAACAATAAGAAGGTTCAACCAACATTAATCCATAAAAATCTTGATGGTTCCATCCAAATTCTTGGAGAAAATGATGATAGAACCCCATGATGATGAAATAGGTCTATAATACCCTTATCTTTAAAATCCTCTAGCTGAATATTGAGCTCCTATAACTCTATAGTAGCCATCCTATAAAGTGTAATGGATAACCATACAACTCCTTACACTATATTGATGGGAAAATATTACTATCTATTAATATTTAGTCTTGAAAATTAATCTAGGAAAACATACCTAAAATGATGTGCCACTAGAGAGAAATATGCAAGATGTGTTCTTCGATCATCCATATATAAGCTAGCAATCTGGGATGTCATTCCACCCAGGCCATGATTCTTGGGTCCATCTTGTCTTGTTGGACATCCCATTCGTCCTATTAAATAAAAACTACACCCTATAATGATGTAAATGTGACCCTTAAATGATAGTAGTCAACATAATAATTATAGGGAACCAAATATTATATCCCAAGAATGATGACAAATCTTTTCATCTCAAGGATAAATAGGTCCCATACAAAGTGACACCCAAATATCCCAAGGGTCACTCCATACACTAGAATACAACCTCATATCGTATCCATAATTTATTATCAACTGTCATGATTCCATAGGAAAACTAATCATAGAGCACAACACAATAGGAACAGATATAAAGGAATATGATACACCTATATTAAAAAGAGAAGATACTAACATAGAGTCTACTAGAATAGTACCTATCATTGTAGAAGTTCTCAAACTCTAATCCTCAGGTACTGGTTGCGCTACATAAATCTTTTCTAATCCGTGACCCTAAGATATAGCATGGATAACATGAGAAAGTCCTCTCTACTAGAATTGTATGTCTAGTGTCTGGCTACCCTGGCCACAACGACCTCCTCAACATGATTGACCAGCTACACTCTATCTCCCTACCTAATGAGAAGCTACATACCTCACTCTTGAACATGAAGTTATTAGAGATCATCTCTTACTAGCTACTAGAGGAAAATCACTACAAAATCATTGTATATGACCCATCATTCTGTATGATCGACACTCAACTAAGTACCTCATACATTGATGTCTCATATGTCAATTCTACTATACTAATGGAACCATACTTGGATACCTGATTATGTGACCGATCTACTTATATCAATATATGGATGCTCCTAATGATACTTCTGAATGTTAGTTGAAATAGTTCTAGATCTATGTGTCAAACCACCCTGGCTCGCACCCCTGATCTCTATCAATTTATGCTCCATGATAAGTGTATGATTCCCTATTATAGATACGGTAGTAATTCTAAAGATGTTCAATTATGATTAGATGTCATACCCAAGTCCATCCTCAAATCGTATATATTTAGATAACTCAAATCCTAATGGAGTAGGTAAAAAGGCGGTGAAGCTCCATGAAATGGGAAGAAAAGTACTGGACTGATAATGCACCCTTCCCCAAGTGCATAAAAACTTTGGATCAATCGGACCTCAATGTTTTAGGATAGAAATATAAATATAAATCCATATGAAAATAAAAAAAATCATATCTCTATGATGATCCATCTGATTAATAACTCCCCACCATCTATTTGATGAATATTGAAGGAAATAGGTGGTGTGCATCACTATCCTCTTGGGAGGTGTCTCGAGATGCTCAAAAATCGATAGCATGTCCTCTATCCAGGAATACACATCATGTGGACTGAAATACCTTGAAAACATGGGTGGATACCACTTTTCAAACTCATGATTTAACTGTTCCATAGTTGGGGTGGGTTGTAGGGATCCTTATACTGTATTTATAAATCATATTAAACCCTCTCGGAATTATGAATCAACACCCATACTAGGTATAGATGGTGGTTCTCAAGGGGGGTATTAGAGGTCTATTAGTGTCCCATGGCCCACCACCACTAGATCATGGTCATCACCCCCCCCCCCCATAGCACATGACTCAAGGATTTTGTGATGGAATGTATCTATAATTTTCAACAAAACATCAATAAAATATTTAAAAACTATTAAAAGTGAATATTTAAGAATAGTTTAGGTACAATTATTCCTATATAAGAGTCATACCCCTCTTTCGGCTCCTAAATCCATGTTTGGGAAAGTTACAGATCATTAGGAAAGAAAGTGAAATTTCATAATTCCCACAACTAATGTCAAGTTAGGGTTAATTTATATGTTATAAGTCCAAGATCCTAGTATACATAGTTTCAATAGAAATTTACATAGTAAACCCCATTAAATTGCAATTTGAATATATATCTAATAGTGACCATTGATTTTGGAATTCAATTTAATTTAAAAACATTTTCATTTATGTTTAAATTATATGATATGGTTGAATTATATATATCACCATTTCCAATTTATAAGGGCCCATAATCCTTTAAAATTGAGATTAATCATCCATTTAATTTCAACTAATTATTTATCAAGTCCCTGCATGAAATGATAGAACAATTTCATGGACATAGAAATAAGCTACGAAATCATGCTACAGGAAATGTATGTAGTAATATAAATATGGCATGTCATATTCATCCCATAATAATCTTAAAGTGCCAATAATAATTCATATAATTTCTTTCAATATCGACCGTGGGAAAAAAATGCATAGTCATAAAGAACATCAAAAATAAAGTGCATCACCCAATTGTGAGATTAAGAAAACTGTAATAAGTATAATCTAGAATAACATGTCCCATACTAGGTAATTTTTCTTTTCACTATATGTGTGTGAGATACTCCCAGGAATAGGCTCATGACTAAATCTTGACATGTCATATTTATCTATTATACAATCCCAATTAGTAAGTCAAGAAAAAAAGAGGAAAAAAACACCTTTGATACCACTTTGTATCATCTCAGACCTGATTTACTCAAAAGTAACCAAACTAGTTTGGAAACATAACCTCAAGAACGCCTTAACATATTCTAGAGGTCGAAGACCAATAATAAGATTCGTTGGTGGAACAGTGAGGAGACTACGCCCTTTTAATCAGAGTATAGCACAGTGGTATAATCATAATAATAAAAAGTGAAATCTTAACAAATTTATAAACAATGTAAGAGTAAATATCAATAATATAAATAAAAATATAATTATATCCACCTGTTTAATATGAATAATGATGATCTTCACATGCTATACAAAAGGAAAAAATAGAAATACAAGGCAATAGGTACACATACAAACAAGTATAATAAAAAAACCAAAAAAAATAAAAAAAGTACTATCTCCATATTGCATCAGGATCCATAGATTAGTCCGATGATTCCCCACTCCCATGATATAATAAATCAAGCATTGACAACTAGGTGATTACCCCTATCCATACCTTGATCCATGAAGTCTGTTCGGGTACCAAATAGTGGCCCAAGAAGGGTGTGATAAGAATTTAGTAGGATACCAGTAATGATGTCTAATTATATATAGTATGTGAATATATAATAAATAGTTTGTAGGTAATAATAAAATCATGAAATGAAGTGTGGTAATAAATAACCCACAAAGGTCCAGGTTCCCTTGGAAAACCCATCCTCTACTACCTTCTTTTTACTAAGATAGACTATCTTTGAGAAATCATTCAATCAACATTTAATTTATATCAAAGTATCATGGTCGAGCTAATATCCCAATGTTCCCTCGTCCTGTATATATAATAAATAAATGTATAATAAGGACAAAATAATAGTTTCTGGCTCTGACCAAATCCAAACTCATGCTTTGGCATAACAAGTATGTCTTATAATCATATTATTATTCAATTTAAAGGTAAACTAATCCCATCAATGACATTCCTATGTTGGAACCCGAATATCACTCCATCAATATCATAAACCAAATACCTTATAATCCCATCCTAGGGATCCCTCATAGGAATCCTTGTATTACTTTAAGTGTGATATAACGTCACTGCCCACTGATTTCATCCTTGGTGGTCCACATCGATAACCCAAGTGTCATTCATTTCATATATAATAATCTTCCCTCTAAGTCCATCCTTAGTAGTCCACATAGGGAGTCAAAGTATCAATCATGGAATAAAACAGTTTTTCCTCTAAGTCCTTCCTCATCAGTCTATGAGGGAGTCCAAGTATCACTCATGTTTATATAATCCAACCACTAAATGAGTCCATCCTGGGAATTCATATGAGAACCCATGTATCACCCAAGGTGCATAATAGAAAATTCAATATAATAATTAAATTTATTAATCCTTATGATTCCATTTATGGAATTCCGAATCAAACCCCATCTATCACCCTCAGAATGGAAATGTGAATAGTCTTGGGTCCACTGACTAACCATTCCATTTATGTTCACTTTTAAATTATATTTACCATCACATTATATAGTCAATTAACTCACCTAAGAAGGTCATTTAAATAATAACATAGGATTAAAAGGCTTAACATCACATGAATCCCCCCATTTATTTTAGTTGGTCCTATCAATTATTAATGGAAAATCAAGCATAAGTGAGAAAGAGAAATAGCCAAGGTCCTATGGACATGGTATTACATTCCCTTTGTGTTCAATTGAATTATATTTTCATCATTTCATTTTACATCCCAAGGAATGGGTTAAAGAATACACCTCAAAAGTTTAATCAAACACATCATCCACCCATGGTGGGTTAATCTCATTTAACTACACACCCAAGGGGTGGTCTTAATTAATGTTACTTAACCTTTAATTATAAATAAGTGGTCAAATTAGATTTATAGGTCAAGCCTAACCATTTAATTAAAGAAACATTCCATTTAACTAGCGTCTCTTGGAAAATACGACTCATGACAAAATGGAATATATATAAACATTAAAACTTTGAGGGAGAAGCATGAGACCACCTACCTAAAATTTTTTATCTACTCCTCATTTTTTTTTGGCCTCTAATCTGGGATAGAATGAATGAAATTGAGAAAATAGACAAATTCCATAGAAGTAGGCCATATGAAATAGCACCAAATTAACTCCTTCGAGGGAAATAAAAATGGAGAAAGGCATAATAAGAATAGATAACTCACTAATGGCTATCCAAAAAGACTAACATTGGATCGATTGGAGTCTGGATTGAAGATATCCTTCAAGGCCTAGATTTAGGCATGAGAGAGATGTTCAAAAGGAATGAGGTTATATCCATTAGAGGAGAAGTAAAATATTGGTATGGGGTTATAAGGTTATTAAGGGAAAATTGTCGTTTTAGACATCATTAAAGGGGATCGTGGTTTGGACACATGGTTGGACAAACCATGAACTATACCCTACCTCAAGATACCACTCGAATGGTAAATACACACAATTTGAATAACTATGCACAGATTATGAAAAAAATCATCTATTAAAAAGTCGGGAACACTCACACAAGAATATGGCTTGGGTTGCATGGTTTCATCAAACCATGCATCCCTAGATATTGCACTAGACCACCCCGTACAGTTTGATCTAATCATGTTGACTGGGTGGCATGGTTTCTATTGACATTGTGGCCCAACTACATCATTCAAAATATTAGTCTTAGAGATTTTTACAAGAACCGGGCACCCTTGTTTTCTCCATGAACCCACTATAAATTCCTATTAGGATAAAATTAAATAATTAAATGGAAATTAAAAGGTTATGTACCTTATAGAAAATTCAAATTCTTACATGTTTCATCATAATTCACTATAAAGATGATATCAACAACATAAATGATTACAATGAGAGAAACCACTTGATTTCCTTTTATGTTGAGGTTACTATCAAATATTTTTTTCTTAAAGTTCAACTTCCTTAAACAAGAATCTAATTTATAATACCAAGCTCTTAGATCTTTCTTCATCCCATACAAATCATTTTCATCTTTCAAACACAACTTTTATCTTTCTTAGATATGAAGCCACATGGTTGTTCAATATACACTTTTTATCGAGCTCTCCATTAATAAAGGTAACTTGCTATCCATATGAAATATTTTGTATGTTCCATTTCAGATATATTAATAAATATCTTAATGGTTTATTATCATTCCACTAGAGAAAAATTTTCATCAATTTCAATGCCTTATCTCTGTGTGTTTCCATTGAAAATCATTCATCCCTTGTTTCTTATCACTTAACCTTTAGTATTCAACTAATCTTGTTCCACTGACTTTGTACCAATCACATTATTATTATTTTATTTGGGTAAAAGATCATAAGTATACCAATGCATAATTTTCATAAATAGATATTACATATTATTATATTGATATTAATTACATATCATAACAATCCATACTAAAATCATATAGGCCTATCTTTGGAAACACGGACTAATAAAAAACATGTTCATAAGAATATCCAATTATGTTCATTATAATTAGAACTCTTCTTAGACATACCATTACTAAAACCATTATTCATAACCTGAGGAAAGGAAACATAAGAAAGGGTTATCTTAGATTCCCAATATGTGTGAACATGGGAGAAAACAATGATCATATGTCCATAACATGGGTGTAAGAGTACAACAACATGAACTTAATATTTTAAATCCGTACCATATATATCAAAGATTATAATATTGAGTCATGTCATAAATAATGGAAGTTCATAAGACATAAATCATAAATTAATCAATGAATTTGATCAATAAGATCATAACTATGTCATAAGACATGGAATTGTGGAATACACATAAGCTTATAAATTTCTAAACATTTATAAATAGAAATATGTTCAGTCATTAAGTTAAGGATGTAAGAACCCAGATCTTTGTTTCAGGTATGCTTTTCCTTTTCTGGTCATTTTTTAGGAAAAGAGGAAAATCTTGAAATTTTCTAGGTACACGCCGTGTACTTTGATCCTACATGAGGCCGTGTGCTGGCCGTGTCTGGGCCACCCACACGGTGTGTAGGGGTGATGTGGAGGCCGCATAATGTGGTGTATGTAAAAGGTGAGTACACACCATGTACTCAAGAAGTACACGCCATGTACTTTTCTTTTTTATTTCATTAAATGGATCGGGGTCACGTCTAATCCCTTTTTCCATCTTATTCTTCACATAATTATGTCTAGAGTGTCTGAGGAGGCCGAATCTTCTCTGAGCCGTTAATCCTTCATAATTTATCCAAATTGAATGTCGTTAGTTGCAATAAAATCACAGTGGTGTGTTCTTGGTTCTTCCTTGGCCACGTTTCCTGATTCTTTTTCTTATGAGATTTATCTAAGGTTGAACATTTCAGATGTTTTTGCAGATATTCTCAATTATAGGACAATTTATAGACCAAGTTACAAGTAGATCGATCTCCTAGGATCGAGGTAGGTGGTTTTTTTCCCTACATTTAATTTCTTTGAGTTTTTGTGCAAAAAATGTCGGATTTCCATGTATTGGGTATCTCGGGTTAGGGGTTTGAACTTGTATTATTGTCTGCCTTAGATTGTGTGTATGATTGAGGTTATTAGATGATTAATGATTGCTTGTTAGCATGTTTGTGGATCACCCCATGGGTGTTTCCCTTGTTTTGGTTGTTTATCGTCGTTTGTCTTAGGTTTCCTGTGAGGCGTACCTTGTTTCATTGATTACCTTCCTTGAGATAATTGATTGGATGTATTGCCTACTGTTTTTATGCTTTTGATGCATTGTAGGTATTATCCAAGTAGTTGTTGAACTTACTTAGGGCTGCTGATAGTTGATTACACATGACTAGACTGATTAGGCCTGTGTGAACCTGGTTTGGTAGACTAAAGAGGGAATTGACTATTAAGGGATTCCCTATAGAGTCTGTTATAAATTAGTATCATTCGCAGGACCTATAAGAATTGGACTTTGTGTTATTGGACTTTGTCTTATGGGATCCATGTGACCTCGCCATGTAGCTGAATACATGGGTTGGGAAAATCCACAGGGAAACACGCCCTGTACCATATTGACACAACGTGTAGTAGTGGTCTGTGTACACGTTCGTGTGACCAATGACACAGACATGGGAAAAATCTTAAGGACATGTTGTGTAGTGGACAAACACATTTTGTAGTTTCCTGCTGGGACAGACCGTGTTCCTAGCCATGTAGGAGTGATCAGGCAGGTAGAAAACGGTTAGTACACACCGTGTAGTTTAAGAACACGCTGTGTAGTCATGTTTTCCAGAATTTTAAAGCTTTTCCCTACTGTTCTGTTTTACTCTCTTATGTTGAAACTGTTTTCGTCGTTAAATAAGGTGTGCTTTTGACTTTTCAGAGCTATGGCACCAAGATGTCCTCCCATTGCAAGTCAAGAACCAGGCAGTGACCGCACGCCTGATACGGCAGACCAGGGACTACCAATAGTTCCACCTATCATTCCAGACATAGAACCTGTATTGATTCTATACACTAGTTTCGAAGCTCAGTTCAGAGAGGGTTTCATGAGGTTCATGCAGACCTTCCAGGGAGCTCAGCATCCTGCCCCGTCTATGGCAGAGCTGATGTGGGTTTTTCACCAGCAGCGTCCTCCCATGTTCACAGGGGAGGGAGGAACAAAGGCAGCAGGGTCATGGATAGAAGCCATGCTATCCATCTTCAAGCACCTGGAGACGCCGCCGGAGAGGAGAGTGAAGCTCGCGAGTTATATGCTGCGAGATTCTTCCAAGAGATGGTGGGATGTGGTTTCGTAGGCAGGGTGCCAACAGGCTATGGCTTGGGATGAGTTCTAGTGTAAGTTTTACGACTATTTCTACCCAGCGACGTTGAGGCCTAACAGAGCTAGAGAGCTCATGTACCTGCAGTAGGGTACTCTCACAGTTATGGAGTATTCCACTCACTTCATAGAGTTACAGAATTTCACTCCCATTCTGGGGAATGACGAGCTATTTTTAAAGAGGAAGTTTGAGGAAGACATCAGACCGGACATTAGATCACAAGTGAACATCTTCTAGTTGATTTATATTACTCTAATAGTCAACCAGGCGCTTATCACAGATAGAAACCTGAGGGAGACTGGAGCTATGGACCTGGGTGGTTTATCTTCTAGGGCTGAATCTTTTCAGGTAGACGGTAAGAAGCGACACCAAGAGTCTACACTAGGTGACTTGAGGAAGCAAGTCATTCCTTTTAGTAGATTAGATATTCCTTATGGTAACCAAGTGGTGTGCTATCAATGTGGGAAAAATGGGAATAAGACGTCTATGTTCCCGAGAGACCCAGTGGAGTTTTGATCATGTGGCAAGATGGGTCATCTGTAGTGTTTATTCAAGGTTCTTCTTCAAGTGGTTAGTGAAGGAGGATCAGTTTTGACTCCACATACAGGAGCAGGATTACCAAATCTGCAGTAGACTAGGGGCTGGAGTTCTTCAGGTTGTGCAGGCCAGGGTAGAGGCCATGGACGTAGTGGTTAGGCTGAGGGGGGTCAGCTTAGGGATCTCAGGATGCTACATAGGGTTGCGGTGTAGGCCAGAACATTACAGTAGAGCAGATTTATCAGGAGCAGAATACTGGACCTTCCACAGTTTGAGATACGATTTGAGTAGCCTTAGTTTTATCCTCTTCACTTTTCGATACAGGAACTTCTCATAGCTTTATTTCTGTGCATACTATGGAAAGTCGTAGACTTATTATTTATACTTCTAAGAACATTGTAAAGACCTAGAAATTTCAAATAATTTTGTTTTTAAATACTTTGGAATTTTATGAGTCTATGGCTTCTAACGGCACTTGATTTTGAGGCTCGGTGTGCCCAGAATCAATTTTTAAAGTTTATCTTAGGTTCGTTCAGTAAACAAACGAGCAGAGTTTTTCTAACTTTTTAACCGGTGCTCAGAATTAAAATCTGAAGGCACTGATGAACTCTCAGCGCCGGTAATTGCTTAAGGGGACACTTACTATAGTTGCGTTTGCAATGGAGGAGAAGTTAATTTTTGGGGGTTTATTTAAGAAGTAAATAAAAATTGTCAGAAGAATTTTTATATTATAAGGTGGTTATTCCATCCCATGGGTTGTTAAGGGTGGGGACCACAACCACTTAACTACCCAAGTGTGGATGTTAGGGAGGTGGGGCCCACACGAGACCCACCATTTAATTTCCCCCAAACTCATTAATAACCCCTCTTTAATTTGGTAAACCCCCACCCCCATTTATTTGCCAACGCGTAAATTGAATGGGGACCTTCCCTCTCCCTTCCTTAATTAATTGTCAACACATTTCATTAAATGTGGTGAATTAATTATGGGAGAGTTTCTTTGCATGTATAATTAAATAATAAGGGGAACCTATTATTTTATTGAGGGGGAGAGCTTTGTTGTGCGATGAAGAACACCGACGTCATATGAAGAACGACAAAGAACGCAGACCTCCGACGAAGAACGATGAAGAACGCTGGTTCCTCGGAGATCGATGATGTTCCAACCTTCCTATTCTCCGCGATAAGAAAGGAGATGCCGCTTCCTCCTTGGCGCACTCTGACGACACCTACGAACCCTTTTCCCCATGACGCCGTCTACCGTGACACTAACGTTCATCTTCTTTGTTGAGGTAGGGGATTTGGTTTATTTTTCTTTATGTGAATTATACCCTCAGCATGACATATAATTGTTGGAAGATGTTTTGAACCACTAACATGGTGGTTGTGGACTAACGAACAAGTCCAAACCCACCATTTCTTTGTCTTGATGTGCGGAATAATTTTTGACGACGAAGCAGGACCGAAATGGCGATTAGAGGCCTTCGCAATGATGTACAGGTCTCAGGACGACGACAGGAGAAAACGGGAGCAAAATCAGACCAAAGGAATGGATCTGGTGGCCCTTGGAAGCTCCCGGCGGTGCAGGTCGACGCCGCGCCACCGGCAGAAGCCCGTCGCGGCTGAAGCCGCGGTGGCGGGGGCTGGATCCTGCGGCCGCACGGGATCTGGGGGAGCAGCGACGCCACCCTGGCGCCACGTCTGCGGAATGCAGGGGCCATGCCCCCCACTCGGCTTGCTGGCTGAGCCAGAATGCCCCCCGGCCGGGCCGGACCGCGCCCCACTGGGCCTGTCCATGCCCTACCGGGCCAGACCCAGTTCGGGCTGACCCAGGGGGGGTTGGGCCGGGTCGGACCGGTCCCAGACCCCCACTTCAGATCGTTTTTAGTATTTTGACCATAACATGAACTACGGACCTCCGATAGATTCACCGTCAGTTGCGTAGGAATCCTTAGACCGAGACTGTCATTTTGGTATATTAAAATCGAGATTTAGGCAAAGTTTGGGTATGTCAGGGTTGGTTCGAACCCAAAACTAATCGGGCCCTTGGAGCAGAAAAGCATATAACTTAAGGACATGACGTCCGTTTGACGTGCCGTCAACTACATTGAATTCCTCTTGATGAGATGGTACTTTTGGCTTACTCCACTTGAGGATCGAATACAGATGGAGTACGATCTGGTTGGTTTTAGCTTAAAAACCAACCGGGCCCCTCGGACGGAAAAGCCAATAACTCTCAGACCGGGCGTCTGATTGACGCACCGTCTGTCGCGTTGAGTTCCTTTTGACAAGACAGAACTTTGGGATACATCAACTCTAGACTTCGTGACAGTTGATATATCGACTCTTTTTCTCGAGGAGGGGAACCACTCAAGAATCGAGCATGTTGTGTGCGGGAACCCTAAAGATGGATACAACTACGACTGTGACTAGCACAACAGAGTACGCAAGCGAAGTAAGCACTAGGTAAAACTGGGTACAAGGTAAGTGTTGAAAAGTAAATGGGCCAGTATAAAAACCCAACTGAATGTACAGTACAACTGATAGGAAAGTACAATAGCAGTAAGTAAAAACAGCAACACCGAGTCATCTTTTGGAAATCCCACCTAAAGGGTGGGTACAGATAGTCTCCTCAGCTCCTTGGGACTGGCCGCCTGCTCCGTGTATGTCCCTTCAAGTGGCCCACCTCCGGGTACCATCCAGCTCCACAAGCCTCCACCTCGATCAGTGTTGTTCGTCGTCTGCATCCAACACAACGTAGTGTGGGCATAGCCTGTGCAGGGGTGAGTATATGATACTCAGTAGGGACCCCAATACCCCCAACGGTCTCTCAGAATCCATGAAAGATAAACCACAAAGGAAAGATGAAAACATGAAGTATCAACCAACTCTACTTAGGTATATGCCAATACATATACCTAAGTCATCAATTCCAGTTCGGCTCCAACTCATGAGCCCAAGTACAACCCAGTCCACACAGGAATGCACAACCCAATCCACATAGGAAAACACAACCCAATCCACACAGGAAAACACAACCCAGTCCACACAGGAAAGCAAGTCAATCACATCAATGATAATGATTGAGAAACAAGACTCAGCACACACAGGTATACACTTCATAATGCGATGGAGATGATCAGATGTAGCCACTAATTCATCTAAGATATCGGAACCACATAGGATACTGGACCAGCTAAGTTGTCGGACCCACAAAGGATACAAGAGGAGCTACTCTGCCAGACCCACTCAGGATACAAGTACAGAGGTCATACTGCCAGACCCACACAGGATATAAGAACAGTAGTCATCGCCGTCGAACCCACATAGGATCCCAGTATGGTCTTAGTTGCTTCCGAACCCACAGAATATCCAAGTACAGTAGTCCTTGTTGCCGAACCCACGGAGGATCCAAGTGCAGTCGTCATCGTCGCAGTCGCAGTCACAGCCAGCTCTAGGGTTCCCACACACACCATGCTCGCTTCCTGGGAGGGTCCGCTCCTAGATCAAAAGAGTAGATACATAAACTATCATGAAGTCCAGAGTTTATGTATCCAAATGTTCTATCTCGTCAAAAGGAACTCAACGTGACAGACGGTGCGTCAATCGGACGCCCGGTCTAAGAGTTATTTGTTTTTCCGTCCCAGGGGCTCGGTAGGTTTTTAAGTTAAAACCAACCCGACCATGCTCCAGCTGCATCCAAACCTCAAGATTAGTAAGCCAAAAGGACCCTCTCATCAAGAGTAATTCAACGCAGTTGACGGCACGTCAATCGGACGTCCGGTCCTTAAGTTATAAGCATTTCCGCTCCAAGGGCCCGGTTGGTTTCGAGTTGGAACCAACCCGACCATACCCAAACTTTGCCGAAACCTTGATTATAATATACCAAAACGACCTTCTCCCTCTAAGGATTCCTACGCAACTAACGGTGCGTCGATCGGAGATTTGTAGCTCAAGTTATGGGAAAAAGACCGAAAACGATCCAAAGTGGGGGGGTCTGGGCCCGGTTCGACCCGGCCCAACCACCACCCCCCCCTGGGTCGACCCGACCCGGGTCTGGGTCCGGCTCGGCGAGGTGCGGCCTAGCCTGGTCTGGGCGCGGTTCGGTCTGCGTGACACAGCCCGACCCAGCGGGGGGGGGGGGCACGCTGGCTCATCCAGCGAGCAAAGTGGGGGGCGCAGCCCCCGCTTTCCGCGAACACGGTGCCAGGGTGGCGCCACTGCTCCCCCAGATCCCGCGCAACCGCGGGATATGGCCCCTGCCACCACGGCTTCAGCCGTGGCGGGCTCCTGCCGGTAGCGCAATGGGGCACCACCGTCTCTGGGTGGCCGGCCAGTGCCGGCTGCCGGGAGCTTCCGCGGGCACCGGAGCCATTCCGGTGGTCCGATTTTTCTCCCATCTGTGCCTGTTATCATCCTGGGACCTGTACATCATTGCGAAGGCCTCCAATCGCCATTTCAGTCCCACTTAGTCATCGCCAATTATTACACACATCAAGACAAAGCAGTGGTGGGTTCGGACTTGTTCTTTTGTCCTCACCCACCACGTTAGTGGTTCAAAACATCTTCCTACAATTATACGTCATGCCGAGAGTATAATTCACATAAAGAAAAATAAACCAAATCCCCTACCTCAACAAAGAAGACGAACATCAGCTGGCGACTAGCGCCAAAGAATTTAATCCCGATAAAAGGGAAGGAATTACCTTTATATAAGTAAACATACACAACAGAGTATGCAAGAAAAGTAAGCACTAGGTAAAACTGGGTACATGGTAAGTGCTGAAAAGTAAATGGGGCAGTATACAAACCCAATTGAAAGTACAGTACAACTGATAGGAAGGTACAACAACAGTAAGTAAAAACAGCAACACAGAGTCGTCCTCTGGAAATCCCACCTGAAGGGTGGTTACAGATCGTCTCCTTAGCTCCTCGGGTCCGGCCGCCCGCTCCATGTACGTCCCATCAAGTGGCCCACCTCCGGGTACTGTCCAGCTCCACAAGCCTCCACCTCGATCAGTGTTGTCCATAGTCTGCATCCAACACAACGTAGTGCGGGCATAGCCCTTGTAGGGGTGAGTATACGATAATCAGTAGGGACCCCGAGACCCCCGAAGGTCTCTCTGAATCCACGAAGGATAAACCAAAAAGGAAAGATACAAACATGAAGTATCAACCAACTCTACTTAGGTATATTCCCATAAATATACCTAATCCATAAATTCCAGTTCAGCTCCAACTCACGAGCCCAAGTACAACCCAGCCCACACATGAATACACAACCCAATCCACACAGGAAAACACAACCCAGTCCACACTGGAAAACACAACCCATTCCACACAGGAAAGCAAGTCAATCACATCAATGATAATGATTGAGAAACAAGACTCAGCTCACACAGGTATACACTTCGTAAGGGGATGGAGATGATCAGATGTAGGCACTCATTCATCTAAGCTGTCGGACCCACATAAGATACAAGACCAGCTAAGCTGTCAGACCCACGAAGGATACAAGACCAGCTACTCTGCCAGAACCACTCAGGATACAAGTACAGAGGTCATACTGTCGGACCCACATAGGATACAAGAACAGTAGTCATCGCCATCGAACCCAAAGAGGATCCCAGTACGGTCATCGTCGCTTCCAAACCCACAGAGGATCCAAGTACAGTAGTCCTCGTTGCCGAACCCACAGAGGATCCAAGTGCAGTCGACATCGTCGTAGTCGCAGTCGCAGCCAGCTCTAGGGTTCCCACACACAGCATGCTTGATTCTTGGGAGGGTCTGCTCCTCAAGCAAAAGATTCGATACATTAACTGTCACTAAGTCTAGAGTTTATGTATCCCAAAGTTTTGTCTCGTCAAAAGGAACATAATGCGACAGACGGTGCATCAATCGGACGCTCGGTCTGAGAGTTATTGGCTTTTCCATCCTAGGGGTCCGGTTATTTTTTAAGAAAAAAAACAACCCGATCATACTCCAGCTGCGTCCAAACCACAATTAGAGTAATCCAAAAGGATCGTATCATTAAGAGTAATTCAATGCAGTTGATGGCACATCAAACGGACGTCTGATCCTTAAGTTATAAACGTTTCCGCTCCAAGGGCCCGGTTTGTTTCGGGTTCGAACCAATCTATCCTTACCAAAACATTGCCAAAACCTCGATTGTAATATACCTAAACGACCTTCTTGGTCCAAGGATTCCTACGCAACTGACGGTGCATCGATCAGAGGTCCGTAGATCATGTTATGGGCAAAAGACCGAAAACGATCTGAAGTGGGGGGTCTGGGCCTGGTCCGACCCGGCCCAACCCCCCTGGGTCGGCCCGACCCAGGTCCGGGTCCGGCCCGGCCGGTGCGGCCCGGTCTGCGTGACCCAGCCCAGACCGGCCGGTGGGCATGCTGGCTTGACCCCTGCATTCCGCGGACGCGACGCCAAGGTGGCGCCGCTGCTCCCCCGGATCCCGCGCGATCGCGGTATCCAGCCCTTGCCGCTGAGGCGGGCTCCTATCGGCGGCACGCCAGGCCGCCTCTGCCTCCATCCTCTGGCGACCCGCACCACTGGGATCTTTTTCGGGCCACTGGATCCATTCCGGTGTTCCGATTTTTCTCTCGTCTGCGCCTACCGTCGTCCCGGGACCTATACATCACTGCAAAGGCCTACAATCGCCATTTCGGTCCTGCTTCGTCATCGCCAATTACTCTGCACATCAATTCAAAGCAGCGGTGGTTTCGGACTTGTTTGTTAGTTCATACTGACCATGTTAGTGGTTCAAAACATCTTCCAACAATTATACGTCATGCCGAGAGTATAATTCACATAAAGAAAAATAAACCAAATCCCCTACCTCAACAAAGAAGACAAACATTAGCGTCGCGGTAGATGGCGTCATGGGGAAAAGGGTTCGTAGGCATCGTCGGAGTGCGCCGAGGAGGAAGCAGAATCTCCTTTATTTTCGCGGAGAAGAGGAAGGGTGGTGCGTCTTCGATCTCTGAGGAACCGGCGTTCTTCGTTGTTTCCCATCGGAGGTTGAGCATTTGAGCTCACCCTTTTGTATGTTTTATTTTCCCAGGTCAGGAAGAAGTTTATTAAGTAGAATATGCCAAAAAGGGACTCTAGATATGATGAAATAAATGGGAGGCAAAGTAGATTCTTTATGAACCAGTTGTTTATGCTTTCCAGTTTCTAAAGACACTATACCTATACGGTCCTTTCGTGGTTTTGTTATATGTTTTAATAAGTATGCTTCAATTTTGAAGTTTTAACAATGTATGTAAAGTATGGGTTGTTATAAATAGTTTTTTCATTACCCATTGGATGTAAATGTGTATAAGTGTTGGTCAAACCTGTATCATAAAATTGTTCTATTATATTTAGTATACTGGTGTTTTTATACAAGCATGAAAATAATAATATTTTGAGGGATTGGATAATGGAAATAAAATTAAAAATCTTAAGGAAATTTGTTACCTCTTAATCCGGTAACTCTTTTTGGTTTATACCAAAAGGATTCATTGGATGGATTTATGCCCAAATGAAGGATTATAGGTCTAGGGTAGGGATTTTGGGAGACTATTTTGTAAGAGTTTGAATGAGACAAATTATCTTGAGAGATGTGATGAAGGGGTACAGTGCTTTCCTTTTTATAGTGGAGGGGGAGTGACACTCTTGTAAATACCAAAAGGTATTCATTAATGGGAGGTCTACCTTACCTTAAGTGACTCCAAAATGGAAAAATAATTTATTAAATGGGATTGATGGTCTATGGAAACCTCCACCACACAAAAATCTGTGTATTTTAAAAATTTGATTCCTTAACTTCTAAGATTCCCCAATTTTATCATTTTTCTTTTTATTAAAGTATATAGTTTTCTAATCTAATTCATTTAAAAATTAAGAATAAAATAAATTGAGATTTATTATAAAATATAGTGAAACTGAATTATTAATATGAGATATAATTTATAAAATAAAAATACTATGTTTTTTGTAAATTAAATTTAAAATAACCGAATGTGACGTGCTAAAACACTACTTAACCTCAGACTATGTTAATAATGTTTTTTACAGTATATGGGTTAATATGTTAATTATAAAAGATCAATTGGTACATTAATAGAAATTATTTAATATTTATTAACACTTAAAGACATAATACATGTTTTTTATTAATTATAAATCATTTAATAAATTATCTTTTATTATAAAATAATAATAATGTCAATTTTGAAATTATTTATTTAATGTGAATTTTAAAATATGAAAAAAAATATTGGAATTAAAATATATTAAGTTTAAAACTATGTAAAATTATATATTAATCTAAATAAATAAATTAATATAATCATTCAGAAAATTCATTTCACTTTTAATATTTATAGTATCATTTATTTTAGTTGGCTATTAATTAAATAATCATTACGTTTTACATTTCTTAAGAATTTTAAATAACTAAACTATCTTTAAAAATTATTGATAAATTACTAGGATAAAAATAACTCATTTATCTTTAAAAGTGATATTTATAACTTAATATATGACATTTTATTTATATCTCAATGATTTGTAAATTTTAAAGGTAAGGAAAGTTCATTTTTTTCTTTTTTCTTTCTTAACCTTTTATATAGGGAACTTCCATTTCATAATATCCCAATAACCCATAAAATTTGAACCAAGTGGGAATATAGTCTAATTATTGGAAGAAAATTGATTTTGGAAAAGTGTCCCCGTCATTTTTTTACTGAAGATTAAGGTTTAGCCCCTTATTAAGATTAATCTTTCCTTAATCACTATAGTTAATTTTAATCACATTTACTAATATTTTTGGTCAAAAATTAAGTTGATATTATTAGACCAAAAATATTGTACTTATTGAATCCTTTTTTTTCATTTTCAAAATTCAATTCATAGAATTAGGGAAATTAAGATTAACGTTAATACTGCACACGTGGTGAGAAAACAGGTTTTTAAAGTAGAAACCTTCAAAAGTTCAATAGGTTTTTATATCTAATTTAAATTTAAAAATAATTCCAACAAAGTAAATTGGATTAATATATTCATTATTGGTCGATTTTTACTTTAAAAATTAATTTAAATTACAATTTAACATTGATCAAAATTTAAGTGAAAAGGTTGTTTTTAACTAAATTGTAGTAAATTTCAATATTCATCAAAAAAATATATTTCTCAAAAAATACCAAAAATTCACCCTAATCTAATTTAGAAATTATGAATTCAAAAATTATTTTTATTTTTAAAAATAAAATTAATTAAAGTTTCATAATTTAGTTTTAAAATATGCTTTCCACTAAAAGGTGATTAAAATCAGTTTAGCATACAAGCTAATCATGTGTTTTATATAGAATAAGATTAACATGGTGTTACATATAAATATAGATTGAAATAAAATTAATTTTTTTCTAACATTAAAATATTGTAATGTCTTGGGGTGTTAGATATCATCTTAAGGATCCTAACGTTGATATTTTAGGAAGAATAATACTTTTATAATGTGTATATGGATGTTTATAATGGATTTTGATAGGGTATGGTCAATTTAAAATTCTCAAGGTGGTGTAAATAAGTGAAAGGATAAGTAACATTTTTTATGTCTACAATGTTTCCAAATTGTGATAATGTGAATATAAGATGAGTATAAGTCGAAACAATCACATAAAATAAATTTGTAACATATTTTTATCATATTTTTACCTTTATCTTTTTTAACCCTTCGTTAACCCTTTTCAAAATTACCATTATATGATTGTTTTCCAAACTTTAAGGGTTAATAATGTCACTATTAAATGGAAAAATGCCAATAAATGGACCAATTGTGATGTATAAAACTATATTCCATTCATTTTTTATAATATAATATTTTCATGAATTTTATATCTTTTAATAAAATATTTTTTTTATAAAAGAACAATAATTTCATTATAATACTATTTATTTAATTTGATAATAAATACATAAATAAAAAGGTAGAATTCAAATTTAATGTCTTCATACCTTCCTAATATTCCATATAGATCTATAAAAGTAATGGGAAATATTTTATTATTCAAATTATATCACTTTTAATATTTTTAAAATCATTTAATTTATTTTTATTTTTATTAAAAAAATACAACGTCAGGATTGCGCAAGCTTTTAAGAAGATTATTTATCATCTAAAAATTAAAAATAAATTAAAATGATTGAAATTAAATTATATTTATAATTAATATTTATAATTGAACATTAATACTATATATCCCTTTATTAAAAATATTATATTTATTAAAAAAAGAGTGTGACATTTTTGGTTTTATATTCACTTAAATATTATAATTGTCAAAATCATATCCAAATAGTAACAAATGTCCATATATTTTACTTTTTGATGATTATGGACAATATATACTTATACAATAAATTTAATTGAATTGTTAGGGTTATTTTTTAGTCTTTATAATTTTATTTTTAACCTTAAATACCTGATTTACCCTTAATCGTGGTAATAGAAATTACTAACGTTACTATTCATAATGTAGAAAAATAAAATGGACCTATTTAAAAAATATAAAACCCCTAATTAAAAATTTTATATTGATTTTTCATGATTTAAAATATTAAAATTATAGAATTTAATTTAGAATTAAATCATAAAAATAAGACGAAAAATATTTTTTCAGAAAAATATCATTTTAAGTATAAAATATTTTTACACTCAATTGAAGTTTAAAATTAATTTTCAAAAGTATAATTGGATTATTTTAAATCCTTAGAAATAATAAAATTTTAAAACTAATAAAAAATATAATTTTACATTATAATTTCTTTAAAAGAAGATATCATTTTCAATGAAAATAAAATTTTCATGTTTTTTAGAAAAATATTAAAATTTCACCATAAGATAATTTTGATATGTTGATTTCAAAAATATAGTAAATTTTTTCATATAAATTTTAGAAAAATTCTACAAATAAATTATAATATTATTTATAAAAATATAATAAATACCATTTTTTGAAGAAAACATATTTTTGAAGAATAAGATATATTTTAGAAAAACTAAGTTCTTATTTCCCAAGACTTAATCATTATATTTGTATTTATTAGGACCATTTTATATATTCCATAAATTAATTAATCCTTTTCATACCAGCCAATTTAATGGTTATGCAATAACATTTATTTTTAAATAATAACATTTTATGGTTCGTTTAATCTCGGTATTTCATATGTTGTACATTATCGGTGAAATTAAATTTAATAAAAAAATATATTAAATAATATATCAGGATATTTAATTCTTCCCATTTTAATAAATTGTGTAATTAAAATTTGAAATTTAACTTATTAATAAAGCGTTTGATATTTGAAAATTCATTTGTTGATAACCCACATCAAAAAAAGATTTAAAAACATCCTCTTAAAATATTGAAAAATTAAGTGTGATAGTCACCACCAAAAATAAATTTCTAAATAGGATAACATTAGTGAGAATTGGAAATACGGACATGGAAGAGAAAACTAATACCTAGGGACTAATAGAGAGTGATAGAGAACATGGTCATGAGAAAGTTAACAACCCCAAAACCATGAATCATTTAGGGGTTAAAAGACCATCAATTCATCAGAATTGAAGGATAAATTATAAAATCTTATTTCAAAATAATTTTTCCAAAGTTTAGGGATTATGATATAGAACATGATAAAATATCCTTAATTGAGTTAATTCTAAACCATAATCCCAATTTTATCCATTTTTTGGTCCATTGATCGATTTACACTTCATCTCTTACTCTTCAAAATGATTATTCAAGATGAATTTTTTATACCCAGAGTTCTAAAATTAAAATTTAATGGATCATAAGATCAATAAAATAATGATGAGTCATTCCTTTTGTATAAATGTTTACCAATACCAAAAATTATTAGCAAAGTTTATCCAATATGATAAATCAAAGTTCAATATCAAAAAATGATACCAAAATTTCAATATAATCCATTCCATAAATAGTTAACCTTATGAATCCTCTAAAATGTGTCTCACTAATGTATAAACTAAAGTATTATTTGATCTCAAATCCTTCTATGATCAAATTAATAATAATTTTAATCATTTATAAGAGATCATATCAAAATGTATATACCTTGATCATTTATTCTGAAATAAATAATAATCATTTCCCAAAATAAAGTCACAATAAATTTATATATGCTTATAAAATATAATTCACCCCTTATTCCTTAAATAATATTTTATTTTACCCAAACATATTACCATTGGTGGATTGGGTTCATCATTACATTGATAGATGATAATAGGCTAATTTAGAATATCAATAGTGATTTCATTATTCTAGAAATATATATGGAATCTTTGTTGGGAGATATAATCAATTCTCACAAACACAAAAAATTTCACTAAATGTTAATATTCTTTATAGGTGTTATTCATACATACATCCAAATATAATCCATAATTCTATAGTAGACAATAGATTTTCCCTAACTATCATGATTCACTTCAACTATTGTAATGGTGTCTGATTTCTTATTTTCATTTTAATTCTGATGTTGTTGTGGCTTATTATTTTCATTAGCACTTGGATCTGGTAATGGATTCACATAATGCCCAAACACTTTTATTTTATATAACTAAAGTGTTAGAGGTATATTTTTTGGATCTATCTCTCTATTCATTTCATTAAAAATCCTTTTACATCCCTTAGAAGTTCTTTTACATGGTTTCCAGGATTTCCACACTCGAAACATCCTTTTGTTACTCTTAGGGATTCACCTGAGTTCTCCTTCAAACATTTTTTGAAAGTTGTTTGGTGAAATATTTTATTTCATCCATGTGAAAAACCACTAGATCATCTTTGAATCTCAATCTTCCATTTCTTATCACAAGATCCATGAGGATTTATAGCTTCCATTTCCACTTTTTTTTCACATCGAATGATTTCTTAATATCTTCCAAAGTCCCTTAAGGATAATTTATTTCTAAGACTTTATTTCAAGAAAAAATAATCAATCAATCTTTCATCAAGGGATGATAATTAAACCCAATGTATACCTTGAAAGTCTTAAAAAAATCTATATAATATACAATGAATTTGTCATCCTTATACTTAAGCTTAAGGAATTATTTCTCAATTTTTTTATGTAGAATATTAGGGAAGTTTTTACTAAAACATATACCCTTAAACTCATCTCATTAAATAGAGTCAATTATCTACTCTTACCTTATATTTTTAATAATATTCCACCATTGATCTAAGCCACCTTCTAATTGATAAATAGATAGGAAAACTTCTTCATGGTATGAGCATTGAAGAATGAAAAATATATTTTCCTTCTCTTTTCTCCATTTATCATCAACTTGTGTATTATAAGACTCATAAAAGGAGTGTGGATATTGTAACATAAAATATCAAATAACATTTTTCTCCCTCCTTGTTACATTATAAAGTTCAACATGATCTGTGTTACCACCAAATAATGATATATTTGATTGATTATATTCACAAGATATTTCATCCCTACTCTTAATCCATTAGATTTCTCATGAGGATGGTCATCACAATGATAATTATATTCATTTTTTACACAATTCATTCGGGTTCCAACCATTGACTAAAACTAAAAAGCGTAGTGTGAGAAACATTAATCATAGTGAGGAATAATGAAAAATAATTTATAGCATTTCTAAATCATGAAACATAATTTTCAATATGTGAAACATTAGTTTTAACCTAGGATGTCTATGATCATTATGATAACATAAATTTTTATCTTATAATTTGACTTATCCCAAGGGTTATCACCAATGTTTTCTTATTCTTGTTTACAAAGGTTAACTAAATCATTCTATAATAAAAACTATAACAACCCATAATTTTCATACATATATATGAAATATTATTATACTCATATTTATTACATATCATAATGATCCACACCAAAATCATATGGGTCTATTAAATTTGGAAACATAGAAAAATAAACAACTGGTTTATATGAGTCTCCCATTATGTTCTTAATAACTATAGGTATTATTACACATATCATTCCTAAAACATTTATTCATATTAAAAGAAATTAAATATAAGAAAGGGTGAGCTCAAATGAACAATAAGGGTAAACAAGGGAGATATTAAAGATCTCATAAACATAACATGAGCATAAAGGTATGAGAACATGAGCTTAACATTTGAAATCCATACCCAACATGTCATAGATTATAATCTTGAGTAATGACATAAATCATAGTATTTAATAAGTAATAATTCATAAATGAATCAAATAATATGAGTTATGAGATAATAACATTGTAATAAGGCACAAAATTTTATAATACATATATTCTTATATCTTTGTGAGCATAGATAAATAGGACAATATACACTCATTAAGTTAAGGACATGAAATCAGGTCATTGAATAATCTTATGAACATGAAGTTAGTCCCATGCATGATCTTATAGATATTAAATCTAAGTCCATATATAAACTTATAGACATTAAAACCAAGTCCACACATAATATTATGGACATGAAATCCAGGTCCACTTATAAACTTACGGACATGATAACCTGCTCCATGAATAATATTATGTATATGAAACCTAGTTACATGCATAAAATTATTTTCCTCATGAGTCATACATATTTACCCAATAAATTTGAGTTATATATAGGTTCCACCTAACATATAATGAAAATAATATACACATGTTCCCTGATATCATAAAACATTCATCATCTTAGAACCCATGAAAAGAAATGGGTTTCATAAACATTTCATCATAGAATAACCCATGAAAAAATGAATAGATTTCATAAAAATATTTTGATCAATAATCCTAATGTTGAGAATATGTTGATTCAACAAATTCATTAATTTATTTTTGATTTTGGATCTCAAAAACACCCATATATATTTTTCTAATGAATGTATATCAAGTGAATTTTAGGATAATAATTACAAAAAAAAATTATATTTATTTGGAATCATATTTAGTCTTTAAATCATGGGAGGTTATTTTATTTCTCGAAGAATAAGTATTTTGGACTTGTTTTTTAAGTAGTTTAGAAACAATTTTCTTACCCTACATTTCAGATAGAATGTATAATTTATATGCCCTACGTTTGGAATGATATTATGGATCAGAAACCCTACTTTTAGAAGAAACAATACATTTGAATAAAAGATGTATAGTTCATAATAACTACTTTTGTTATCAACCATACAGTTTAAACTATACTTTTGGAGTTTATCGCTACATAGAAAAACCTTATTCTTTACTTGGTCAAATATGGAGTTTTTAATTATGAATTATTTCTATGTTTTCTATAATGGTATCTCTAGAACAAAATATCTATTTAAAACATTTTAAAGACCGATTCAAAGGCTCATGTTCAATAAATAAAATATTTTCTATTTCTAAGGGATGGTATAACTTTATTTGAATGTTCCAATTTAAAATATTATTGATTTAATATAAGATATTAATGGAGCTGTTTGACTTAATGTAATTTGATTGTCATGATAAATACTGAGGTGTTCATCTTCTATAGATATAAATGTACTTCTTCTAAAAGCACAAATGTGTGTTTGAAAATAATAATTTTTCTTCTCCTCTACAACTACACTTTAGAGACACACATGTTTTGATCCTTCCCTATCTAGTCGAATTTTGATTCTGCTATTATATATCTTTGTTAATATTTTTATGAAATTTGAAAAAGTACTTATATGAGATACACTTTGTAAACATGCTTGTTTAATCATCAACCAGGTTTTTTTATAATTCTATCTAAATAAATATTGTTTGACTTTGAAGAATATTTTTCTACTACTATGTTTTGTTGAAGATAATATATAACTATATGTTACTATTTTAACTATGTACCAAAGCTGTTTTAATATTTACATCTTATTATATTATTTTCTTAAGAGTATTGGCTTCCTGTACTCAATAATTGGTGGAGTGTCAAATTCTTATACTAAGATTTGGATATTTTGGTTCCTTATAAAATAACTAGAAGGACCTATAAAATTCATGACTATAAGGTGTAAAATTTCTACAATTAGTTATTGAGGTTCCTAAAAAAGGATATATTAGTGAATATCACATTGATCATAGAGATATCACTGGTGGTGTGGAAAAGGGGGTCATTGTTCCATGAACCACTATACATCATTGTGTTCTTTCCTATATTTATTTTCCACTACATAATTATCATTAATATAGAATGAAATAATTTATTTAATCTCAAGAGGTAATTTTGGTTTCTATCATGTGTTTAAATGAACACAATTAACCCCTTATTATGTCTTCATATTTGTCATGTGGATCTAACAATTTTTATCAAAGGTTATGATTTATTTATTTATTTATCATTATGAAAACTTTTCCACTTTCATCCAATACCAAAAATTGATATATGGGGATTAATTGAAGTTGTTATATTTCTTTTGACTCTAAAGAGTCAGATATAATGATCTATATTATTTAAATTATTAATGTATGGTCTTAGGGAAGGCATGTTGATGATCCATGAACCTTATTTTAATGGTGATAATTATGGAAACTCGAAATAAAGCATAATTATTTATTTGAAAAATATTGAAATAATAATTTATTTGAAGGTAGTAAAGCCTTATGAAATTCTTGAAGATGTTATGTAAAAATTGAATGATGGTAAAGTGAACAAATATGATCTTAATTCAAGAGTAATGAATCTTATTGTACATAGATTAAGAACTAATTAATTTAACCGAGTCTCTTAGTGTTCTAATTTATAAGAGACATAGAATAATATTTGTGTATATTCTAAAGGAATTGATAATATCAGTAAAATAAGGTACAATACTAAAAAATTGAAATTTTATATATTTAGGATTCATGAATATGAGTTCATCACTCAAATGAATCGTATATTGATAGAACATTTCAATGATATTTCTTTTATGGTAGGATCAATTAAACAATCATATCTATATTAAAAAGTTCTCATAGTTTTACCCTCTAAGTGGAACAAAATATCTGCTAATATTCTACATTCTACACTAGTTAAGTAATTGATAATGAAAGAACTTATTTTCACCTTGTTGATGTAGAAATTAGAGATGAAATCTGAAGTAGAAAACAAAATAAAAATGGAAGTTTCTACTCTTAAAAATTATATGGGTTAATCTTCCAATTCAAGTTATCTGGATGAAAACAAAGAATTATTATATAATTCTTAATAATTTGGAAAACTATAAAAAAAAGAGGAAGATAATGAATAGTGAATATAGATTCATTTAATCTAAGGATAAAGGTCGCACAAAGTCTAATTATCATGTGATTAAATGTCAATAGAAAGCTAAGCATATAAAAGTAAATAAAATCATGTAGTCTAACCGGAATCCTACTACTTATTTATGTTATGAATATACTACAACATTTGAAGCTAATAATGAAAATAAAGTGTTAAATCTATGCCTTATGACTCATACTAATAAGGTACACACTTCTAACTATCAAAATTCAGATTCAAATTTTTTTATGATTAAAATTATAAATATTGTTCTATTCTTCAAGAACAGTTTGAATATTTAAAAAGGAACATAGAAAACCTAGAAAGTCATATGATACTATTTCTACTGATAAATAATCTTTAACAAAATAGTGTTAAGATTTAAGATCTAAATGTTCTTTTATTTTGTATGAAGATAAAATTAAGGAACAATTAGTAAAAGTTAACAAATTAATATATGCCTTTATAGTGACGATTAAAGGGGAAATTTTTTTAAATCAAATTATTGATAAAAATAAAGCTAATAATAATGGAAAACATTGGATTTGTAGTAATGGAGGAGAAACCAAATTATATAGAAATTACTTTGTTCCAGTTTTAAAGAGAAATAATATATCTATTGTTAAATATTTTCACTATGTAATAATTGGACATTTTGAAAATGAATTCTATTTTAGAAAATCATAATTTTATAGTATTAAGCATGTTAAATATTTAGAAGGGTTATCTAACATTAATTATATCCTCCAGTGAAATCAAATAGACTTGTTTACCTAAGACTTTAATTTCTAACACTATTGAAGAAAAAAATAATTTTCATACAAAAAAATTCTTGTATTTGATATATTTCAGGTGTGGACCATTATTCTTCATTGTTATATCATTTACTATCTTTTTGAAAATAATTTGAATTTATTTTTGATGTAAAATTCATAAATTTGGAACTGTTAATTTAGAATGTATTTCATTTACATCATAATATTGATTTAAATAAATTAACTATTTTATATAGTGGAGAGAAACTTTTATCTTTATGCTTAAAATATTTGAAAGTCTTATCACACTATTATTTTTATAATGAATCAATATGTTAAATCCTTGATTAAGTTCTATATAATATTTAAAAACTTATTTAATTTAATATTATGATATATAACAAAATTGGTAAATTATTGAAATCTCTATAAACATTATTTTATATATCTAACATTTAAAAGTTATCTTATAGATTTTTAATTTAGGGGGAGTGCATAGTACTTTCTTATATTATTTTAAAACAAGATAGGTTTATATAAATGAAAAAATTATATTATTAATTTAATCTTTCATTTTTTCTATCTTTGTTTTGAAATTTAATTTTCTTAGAAATTTTATTTTTTTACATAAATTATTATTTCAAAATATCATTCTTACATAAAAAACTATTTTCAAAATTAAAATCTAAAATGATTAATCTTTATTTCAAATCAATAATACAAAATTTCATCTAAAAACTGTTGAAATGAAATGTTTCTTCTTACTCTTTAAAACCCTAGAATATTCTTCTCGAACCATCTTAATATTTTTTTCATCATTCATAGAAATTTTAAATTCAAATACTTATGAAGAAATAAGATTGAGTGACATGAATAGATTAAAAACTTCAAGCTCATAGAAATTTCTTCTCAAAATGATAAAGTGAGGTTATTCTTTTTTTTATCTTTTCGAAGAACAATCAGTTTCTTTTGAAAAGGATTCCATAGAAAAATATTCTAGATGAGATAAAGAAAAATTTTGTTTTTATGAACAAGAAGTTCAATATTATAAAATAGTTAAATATAGAATTATCTCTATATATTTTATTCCCATGTTTAATATTTTTAATAAAGAAGTAATGAAGTTGCATGGAGATATAAAAGAATCTAGAAAATCATACGAATAGATGGAAAAATCTTATATTTAAAAAATATTTTTTGATACACTTCAACGGATATATAAAAATTTGAGGGAGAGATCAATTTATCAAGAATATTTTGATATGTTTAATTTATATATTATAAGTCAAATTGAGACACTCATATGATAAGTGGTTACTAAGTCAGATCTCGATGAGATAAAATATTTCTTAGTAAAAGAGATCTCATCTTATTTAATGGTTTAAATTTATTTAGATGTTCAAAGGAGAATAGAATATATGGAAAGAGTTTTATATATTGTAATAAAAATAGTTTAATATTAGGAGAGTTTAGAGGAACCATTTAAACCTTTCAAAAATCTATATTTTTCTTAACCTTTGTAGCATGTCAAATATCAATGTTAATTTTTTTTAAATGCAAATGTGTTTCTAGTTTCTATTGGTTTATGTATCGGTTATATATTTTTTTCAACATTAAAAGTTTATTAAATGGTTTATTAATTTTATTTTTATGTTATAAAAGGGGGAACATTTTATAGAAATTTATGGAAAATTTAATTTATATGAAAATTTGGAGGAATGAAAATGAAAAATATATTGAAATTACTATGTTATAAATATAAAATATATATGGGAAAAATTTATTCATAAAAATATTTTTCTTTTTATTTGAGAAATTCTATTGAATTTTATTTATTATAATATTTTTAAAATTGATTATCTTATTTGTTTTAATAATAATATTGGTTTTATGGGTTTTGTGATCATCAAAAAGTATGAGATTTTTATCATCTATTGATTAAACAAATTTGTAAATTTATTTTTCATTTTGATGCTAAAAACACACATTTATTTTTCTAATTATGTTAATTAAAGTGAATTTCATGATAATATTTATTGGAATAATTTTTTTATTCTAGAATCGTTTTTAGTCTTTAAAGAATTGGTGGTTATTTGATTTCAAAAAGAATATGTATTTTGAATGTGTTTTATAAGTAGTTTAGAAACACCATTCATACCATTTGTTTTATGAAGAACGTATTGTTTGTATACATTACGTTTGGAAAAAAAGTATGGTTCAAAAACATTACAATTAGAAGAAACCATATGTTTGAGGAATAAACTTATGTTCTATCGTCCAAACTTTTTTAGTCAACCATAGACTATAAACTTTACTTTTGGAGTTTAACACTATGTAGAAAAACATTACGTTTGACTTGGAAAAATATTGAGTATTGAATTATGGAGTATTTTTTCATTTTCTACAATGATATAACTAGAATTAAATATCTCTTTAAATTTTTTTAAAGACATATTCAAAGGATCATGTTTAACAGAATAAATCAATGCTAATTCTAAGAGAAGTAAAGACTTTCTTTGAATGTTTTGAATTAAAATAGTCATGATTTAACATAAAATATTTTTAGAGCTATTTTACCTAAATGAATTCAACCGTTATTATAAATATTTATATTTTCATCCTCTATAGATAAGGATAGTCTTTTTTAAGGCACATATTTTCAATAGAAAATAATAATGCTTCACCACCTCTTAAGCTATAATTTGAAGATATACATGTTTTTATCCTTTCATGTCTGTTCAACTGTTATTTTTACTGTTATATATCATTGTTAATCTTTTTCTATAGTTCAAAAAAGTAATTATCCAGGATAAATTATAAATATATACATGTTTGATCATTTACTTAGTGTTTTCTCTACTACTATCAAAGGAAATCCTATTTAACACTGCACAATATTTTTCTAATGTTTTGTTATTTTGAAGATCATATACAACATTCAGTTTTCTGATACAACTAGGATCTAGAGTTTTTTCAACATCTAGATCACATTCTATTATTTTTTACTGAGTATTGGATGCTCATACTTAGTTATTGGTGGAGTTTTATCATGTTGTTCTATATTTTGGGTGTTATGGTTCCTTATAAAAGAACCAGAAGGCCTTATAAATGCATTGACTATAAGGTGTGAATTTTCTATACTCAGTTGTAGAGGTTCTTGGAAAGAAGGACTTACTAATGAAAATAACCAAGATAATGGAGAGAGAGTTGGTGGAGAGTACTATGGGATCATTTTTCCCTGTACCACTATACATCACTACATTATTTCATATATTTAAGTTCTGCTTTTGACTCATCTTTAAAATATAATGAAATAATCACTTTAATCTTAAGAGGAAAGTTTAGTTTCTATCATGTTTTTAAAGGAACACAATTCACCATACTCTTGTATATTTTCCTTTATTGTGATGACCTAATAAATAAACCATATATATAATGAATATAGATCATATCCTTGGATCAAAACACCAATAAATCATAATTAACATAAATTTATTTTATCATAGATGAGAAATTCTTTTAAAGTATCACTGAAAATTTTCTTGGGGAAAAAACTCTTCAATTTTATATAAAATTTTTAAAACATAAAAACTTCCCAAATATTAAGGAATACGTGTTTTTTTAAATAAACTTGGAAAATTTTAATATAATATTTAAAGTATTGACCATTTATGATGGTGGTAAATTCTATTCATGTTGTATATGCCAAAATAAAACAATATTATCACTCTTTTATAGAAAAAATTTAAAACTAGTTCATTTATAAAAAAAGATTCCTTTTAAACAATTTTTTTATAAATTTAGAAATGGTTATAAATGAATTTAAGAAATAATAGTATAATAGATAAAACTTTAATTAATTTTTTTTTAGAAAACATTAATATAGATGAAAATATTTTCTCAACTGAAGATAGAAATAAAGTCAATTTTTCTTACAAACATATCTTTTGTCTTTTGAGTAATTAAAGTGATTTAAATAAAATGTAAAACATGTATTATCTTGAAATAACCATATGATAAGAAAATTCATGACTGTAATTTCTAGTAGATTATGATTTTTCATCATCAGAATCATTATTATAAATAACCCTAATAAATAATGATATTGTAACAGAAAACCCTTATATATTTGGTATCATTTGAATATTAAGTACCATAAAAGAAATAAACATATATGGATATTTATATCTCTATAAATTTCATAATAATAATCATAAAATATATTCATGGGTAGTATATACACCACAAAAAAACATGAGGTGAATATGGCATGTGTCCCGTAGAAATAAAAGTGAGGCAAAAATCTGTTACCTATGTTATAAATTCCTTCATATGCATTGAAACCACATATATAATAAATAAATATTTATTATAAATCTAATTTATAACATCAATAATATATATCATACCATATATTATATACTTATAACCTTTTATCACCCGTTTGTTAACAATTCCTTATTAAAATTACTGCTCTGGGTGATATATGTTTCATTTTTATAGTATGCTTTTGTTCGGTATTTTTGATCTATATATATTTATCATGGTTAAATAATATAAATAATTTTAAAAATTATATAAGTACTATATATACTCATTATATACATATTTTTTTCATCTATAAATGTAGATATAGAAAAATTAATTACACCATTTATGGAGTTTGTAGGTCGTACGTACGGATGAACATTGTTTTCATTTTTTTGATGGATGGAATGAAGGAAAGGTAGATAATAAATAACCTTAAAATAATAATTATTATATAATATATGTCATATATATTCATTAAATTCATACTTATTACCCTCTAAATCAAATGTAAATGAAAAATGAATCACGTCGCTTCATGGAGGTGGTAGCCCATGCATATGCATGAGTGATGTCGTCAAATTCCAATAGTTTGGAAGGTAAGGAGGAAGATATAATATTACCTTTGAAAAACTATAATAATTTCATAATTATAATATATAAACATTAAACCCATCATAATACCCATAAATTTATGATGGTGATGATATATTAATTGTATCACTATGTGGAGATGAAAAGTTGTACGTATGCATAAGTGAAACATTCACTTCACTTTTCATGTAAATAGGGTGAATAAATGTGGTTTTATTACAATAATAAAAATTCAGTATATTTAGGATACTAAATTTATTATTTTATGAATAATATAGGTGGTTTATAGGTGGTAAAATAAGAATTTAATATAAGGTTATTGGTTAATGTGATTACCTATTCTTTAAAACAAATCCTTCAGTTCTCTTCTTAAGGACCCTAGGGTTGGTGTTTTGGGAAGACCAAAACCTATAAAAAGTTTATAAGGAACTGGAGAAGTTATTTTTGTATATTTTGGTTGTGATAAAAGTCTCATGGTGATGTAAATAAGTTAAAGGATATGTATACTTTTATAACTAACTGGAGGAGAATTCTTGGAATTTCAAAAAGTATTAAATTATTGTAAATTATTTTTCATGTAAAAATGTCTCTAAATTGATATAATTGGACTCTAAGATGATCAGAAGTTGAAATAATCTCATAAAATAAAATTTGGACAACTTAGGATCACATATTTTACCTTATATGTTTTTTATCCCTTTGTTAACCCTTTTTACAATTACAATAATATTAAAGTTTTACACACTTTAAGGGTTAATAATTTTTCTATAAAATAAAAAAAAAGACCCATAAATCGAGTATGGGTAATGTTTAAAACTATTTCACATTCATTTAACTAAATATAATATTTTTAATAATTTTATATAATTTAATTAAATATAATTTATTATAAAATATCATTAGTCATTTTTAACACTATACATTTAATTTTAATTTAAGTAGATAAAGCTAAATTGGGAATTAAAATATAATACTTTCACACCTCCCTAATATTTCATATAGATCTAGAAAAATTATGGGAAACATTATATTATCCAAATTATATCACCACCAAAGAAAAGTTTTGTTTCATTTGTCAGGAAATACCACTTTTGGGAAAAATTGGGAATCCTTAAAAAATAATATCTCACTAAAGCAATTAGATAACCAAGAAATAAAAAACCAATCAATCAGTACATAGGCTGACCGTCTGGGTTATTCTAGATCTTTTGATTTAAGTCTATGATATCATCATCTATGTGTGAGGGGAAATCTCTCTAACATGATTGCAATGAAATTAGCCAACTCCTGAAATGACTCCATGTCAAAGGGTGGTCCAAAATCCATGAATCATATATCAAGTTTTGAGTTGTACCACACCATATGTTCTAATATGAGATTATATAGATATCACACCTGATCGAGAAAGAACTACTCCTCTTGTATCATGTAATAATCCCAACATATTTCCCTAATAATTTCTTCTTTTATTGCCTTTCTAAACATAATAAATGCCACTATCAATTTAGCATTAAGAATTGGTTTTCTCAACATTATGTAGGATTTTTAGGTAATTATTTATTCACTAAAAATTAGCAATAAATTGACTTGACAAAAAAATTAATTTATCTTTCATAATTATTTTTATAACTGATGATATGTTATCTTTAAACCAATATTAAAAATAGTATAGTTATTTAAAGCAAGAGTGTAACATTTTTAGATTTATCTTCAATTAAATTTAATAAAAGTAAAAATCATGTAAAAAATGGAAAAAAATCCTATATATTAGAATTTTAGCTTATTATATATATGATATAATCATAAAATAAAATTAAGTCATGTTTTAGGGCCATTTGGTAGTTATTATCATTTAATTTTAAAACTTTATGAACTGATTTACCCTTGATTGATGTAACAAACATTACTACGTTTAATATTCAAAATGTCCAAAAATAAATGGTAATTTTTAAATAAATATATACCCTTATATTCCAAATGTGTAATCTATTTTTCAAGACTCAAAAAACATAAGTGGTTGAATTTAAATTAAAATTAAATCATTAAAACATACCGAAAACAATTTTTTAGAAAAATTACCTTTTAAGTGTAAAATGATTTCATAGTAAACTAAAGTATAAAATTCATTTAAAACCCCATAAATGGATTATTATAAATAAAAATTATCCAATAAAATATTAAAACTAATCCTAAATATAATTTTACTTTATTATTACTTAAATAGAAAATATTTGTTTCAATAAAAATCAATATTTTTTAATATTCAATGAAAAATCAAACTTTTATAAAAAATATAAAATTTTCACTATAAAATAATTTTATTACATAATTTTGAAAAAATATATTGATTTTATAAAATAAATTTGAATAATTTTTCAAAATTAATTATAATATTCACTCAAAAAATCAATAAATACCAATTTTAAATAAAAGGCATTTTTAAAAAAAATGCCTTTTCTAAAAATTGGGTTCTTATTTCCAAAGAACTAATCGATAATTTTTTTATTTGGAACATTATATACATATATAAAATTATTTATTACTATTAACACCTTACATTTTAATGGAAATTTTATAACTTTTATATTTAAATAATAATATTTCTTGGTTCGTTTAAGCTCATTATTTCTTATATTGTATACTTTCGAAGAAATTAAATTTAATTAAAAATAATATTTCATAAAATATTAGGATGTTACACCAAGTATATTTATTCTAAATAAGATCCAAATAATTATTTATGGCATAAATCCTCTATTTATGTGACATATATTCATCAATATCTTTTAGCTCAACTAGTGTATAAATGGATATATATGAAAGTAAAATTGATATTCTTCTGGTTTGAACCTTTTTTCATTGATATAAAATAATTTTTTTTTACTTCAACCTACTTATTTAGACTAGTATGAGAAGAAAACAAAATTCCCTCATCACATGATATGGATGGGTCAGAATATTCTTCTCAAGAAACTTCAACATTATTACTATCATTAAGAACATTTTTAGATTGTTCAACAACATCCACCTCATCTTCTTTTTCTTCTATATATACAACTATTAATGAAAATTTATTATCATATTATTCAAGAAATTTCATATCCACAGAGTCAAAAATATTTCTTATCTATTTATCATAACACCTTTATCAACTACTATTTGGAGGGTAGCCATGAAATATTCAACCAACACATATTTAATAAAATGTCCCATAATTCTCACACTTGAATTTTATAATGAATGGAATATTGAACACCCTTAGGTGGTTCAAACTTAAGTATTGTAATATAACTCTTAGGGATCCATATCCGAGTTCTAAAAATAGAAATATATATTTTGAACACAAAATTATACTCTAATTAATTTTTTATGAAAAGAAAGAAATATATAATGTTCTATCAACATTATTCATTCCATCCCCACAAAACTTCTATTTCTTCTTTCACAACAATATTATGTTGTGGTGTATACTAAACTCATTATTAATTCCATGATTTTCAAAAGAAAATTTAAACTTCCCATTTTTAAATTCTCTACCATTATTAGTTCATATTTTCTTCACAGAATATCAAAATTCATTTTCTACACTAATCTCAAAACTCTTAAAAATTTTGTGATTCATGGATTTATGTTTGAAAAACAAAATACATGTAATATAATTAAATTAATCGATAAAATAAATTAATTACTTATATCTATTTTTCTTTCTTTTACTCATGGGACCACAAATATTAGAATGTATATGTTCTATGGGAGTAGTTGAATGTATCTCAAAAATTTATGTGTTAATTTTATAATCTTCCCTTTTAGTAAAATGGAAAAACACCAATATATTCTTCTTGTGATGTGAGGAATATCATGAACAATTTATCTCCTCATTACATAGCTCATATTCCTCAAACACATATAACCCATCCATTTATGCCACAACTGATTTTCTTTCATTATTCTCTTATTATTAAATGAAAATTGTAAATCCCCAACTTGAATCAATTTTCCCGTTTTTATTTGACATATATTTATAAATTTCCCATCTTTTGTCCTAAAAACCATATTTTATGAAGAAAAAAATTGTTTATGTCATCAAAATGTAGTGGAACACTTAAAAAATTGTGTTTTAGCCCATCAAAAAATGAGGCTCCTTTGGATTTCAACTTATCTTCCCCAATGATAACATATCTAATGAATTTAATTCTAAGTGGAACATCATTTCCAAAAGATACTATACCTTCTTTAGAATCCTCCGCATTTTTAACAACTTCAAATATACTATCATATGTGAATTAAAATAACTATCCAATATCCAAGTTCACTCTCCTTTTGTTGCATTGAGAGTAGTTTTAACTACTAAGGCCTTTTATTTACCTTTTCATTATTTTCATACATATTTTGTGATTTATTGAATAATAGTTTTTGTGATGATATCACATAAATAAATATTTTTTCAAGATTTTCAGGCTAATAAAATCTTTAAAAAAATTCCAAGGGTTGGAATATATTTTCAATCTTCATACTCGCATTCTTAAGTTATCACATTTGAGTGGGTTGTCTCCCCATCAATCATTGGATTAATTATTCATGAATTCACTATAATATTTATGATTAAACTAACATCTATTTTCTACATGTCCAAATCTATAAAAACACCATAATTAACTATAGAAATCATCTTTCCCTCTATAACATGCATTTTTTCATAGTTGTGTACCCTATTTCCATAAAATTTCTAACATTACACTTTTTTATTTTGTTACACAAAACATTTTTGGTTACCTCTTGATATTTTCTTCTTAATATTAGATTTCATATCATCCTCAATATAATATCTTATATAATATTTTGGTTATGACTTTGAAACCTTATAAAATTTAGGTTTTTCATCTTTGATTGTTTTGACTGCATACAATGTTTTATTAATTTCCATTTTCTTATGAATATAATCATCCTTCTTATCAACCATTGGGGATAATTTTTATTGATCCTCAAAATAATTTAAATTGATATAATTTATACCTAATTTTATAACTTAGTTTCGAAAATTATTAATTCTTTGTTAGGATTTAAAATGTTATTATTGAACAAGCTCTAACCCTTCATCCATCACCTTTAACCTTTGTTCAATATTGATATTGATGTTATTATTTTTATAAAATAAATTCTTCAAAACATTTATCACTTTTAGAAACTTTTATTTTTATTCCAAAATATATTCTTGATTATTTTATCAAATATTCCCCCTTTTAAACTTCCTTTTATCCCTTTCAAGTCTTAATATCTTTACAAGACATTATTTTAACTCAATTTCTAGAATAAAATACATTTTAGTATCTTCTTCTTCCAAGATACTACTTTCATATCTATTTAACCTCTCGTCATTCAAATTTTTAGTAATTATTTTTTTAGAAGTATCATACCTAAAGTTTTTATATTCTTATTCACTATGATCATCTTCCTCATAATTATAAAAAATAGTTGTCCTCTTTTATTTATATTACTTTTTTTTCGTTCCCTAAGATAGAACTTGATTTTTTATACCTTCTTTTTAAGGGATCTACTTCATTTTTTTCATCTTAATTACATTATTCTTTTTCCATTTGATGTGGAATATTTATAAAAAAAGTTTCCAATATATCTTTAGCTAAAACATATCTGTGGTAACTTTTCTTTGTACATTCCAATATATATTTTAACCTTTTTAGAAAACAAAACCATAAATTCAAAAAAAATTATAACCTTGTCTTTGGTATCAAATTAAATGGATTTATCCTTAATAATATTCTTATAGTTTTATTTGTTGAAAAAATTGTCGAAAATTCCTTGATCAAACATTTATTTGTTATTAATTGTTTTTTCTTTTCTAATTCCTTAAGTGATTGAATTTTAGAATTTTCGGATCTCCCATCATTCTCTAAAATCTACTTATCAACAACTTTAAGTGGATCACCCTTATAATGATGAGTAAATCCATCTGTAGAAACTTCTAGATCTTCATAATCAAGGGACATATGATAAAGAAACATTTTACCTTTAAAAATATGATATCAATTTTCATCAAAAAATAATAATCATCTTGTTATTCAAAGAATTATGAGAAGTATATAAACTTTTGTTTTCTCCAAACACCATTAATAAATCAATTAAGTGAACCTTCATATTAATACAACTTTAAATACTCAATTAGTTTCTATATGATCATTTGGAGTTAGAGGGGTTGAATTAGTGATTCTTCTTTTTATGTTTTTATTACTTATGAATCTACCTTCAAATCTTATTAAAGAGATATGACTTAGCTAAAAACAAGTAAACATGCATAACCACTAGAAAACACATATTTACAAAGTTCACAACCTAATAAAAGTAGTTATTCATAATAATGGATTATAAATAATAAAATATCACAAAATTAATTACAAAAAAATAATTTTTATATGGTTACAATACATAGTGATTATCCTTACACTTCGTTTCATTGTAATCAAACAGAATATCATGTTCTGTATGCAAAGATAAAATATTTAACAAATATTTTTCTAACAACTGTTAGAAACCTTCACTAATAGGACTCAATATATTCTCATTTTACTACCTAAACATATTTAAACATTCTCTAATTGAAAGTACATCTTATTCTCATTCATTCCCAAGATCAGGAAATACATTTATTCAGTCCATTGGTTATCCATCAAATGGGTTCGTATGAAAAAATCAATCCAGTGTTTATCTCGTAAATTCCATATAATTCCTTTGTCTAGTCTAATAAATTTATACCCATTATACAACTATTTTCCTATACATATATTCTATCTGATTTAATAGGATATGAACCTATGTTTGGTGTTTGAATGAATACTCCTACAATTGTTTGTTTTTGACCTTTTTAAACATATTTTTTTGGTTATTTCTACACACTATCAGTCTAATACTAACTAATGAAAAACTCTATCATGAAATTAACTATTTGATGTTTCTTCACAATGACCATCTGATCTAATTTCTTCTTATATAGCACTTCACATGACTCCTTCATGTGTAAACAATGTCTCTTTCAGGTGTGTATGATATCCCCTTAATATTTTATCACGTCAATTAGAAAAGGCAGGAAACCCAATTAATTTCACCACTTCACAGAAACTCAATATTTTAATCTCCCAATCAAAATAATTTATTTGATTTATTCTCCAGACTTCTAGTGAATTTTCAAGCTTCTTAAAAAATATACACTGATGAATTTACTCAAACTAACTTAACCATAGAGTTAGGGAACTTCACCAAACTTTTTTAACCCTTAACAAGTTTCATGTTCTTCCTTAATTATTTTCTGAATGTTAAATTATCAGCTCAACATCATCACATTAAATACCTTTATGAATGTTTAAAAAATAACTTCGAACCATTAAAACAATATACTAAACATTTATCTGGGGAAACTTTATAGAAACACTTTTTTTCTATGAGGCTCTATCCAATGTTCTTACATAACCATGTATGAAAACTTGTTAAGTATTTCTCTAGATACTTCCTTCTTCCAGTGACTTGTATCATAACTATTTGACCATTTTATTCATGCACTAAATTCGTTTTTTGAATTTAATACACAATAATACATATGATGTTTTTAACCAAAAACAAATCTATGATTACTATATGTATTATTCCTGATAATTTGTGACAACTTATCTTATTAACATTATACATTTCCATGTGAAAGATAATGCAGAAATGATTTTTATAATAGGCTCTAATTGATGAAATTGAGAGTTATCGTATAATGGTCTTCATCCTATTGAACATTTTCAAATGAAATTCCTCTATCCCATGAAATTAAACTCCAAAAATAATATTCTTATTGAAAAAATTCTTTTAAATGTCTGTCCAATATTTCTTTCAACCATCATAAAACAAAAACATTATAGGATTCAAACTTTAGAATGTGAAACATTACTACACTAGGAAATAATCTCTACATAACCACTCCTTTATCCTATAACATCATGATGGTGGGATGATATACTATGTTTGACAACCTCTAGGTAGTGAAATTAGAATGTCATCATATAAATAACTTTGAATGAAAATGATTTTATACTCCTTATAATTAAGATAGAAACATGAGATCTTCCATAACTTGTGTTTTTATGAACATAATAACAATAGAGTCATCATATTTTCATTAATAAAACACTCTATCTGATGGAACATTGATGGAATTAAAGGTTAAATATTATACATAAAACCTAATGTTGATTTACCTCAATCTAATAACCTTCATTCGATCATATGGCCATTTAACTTCTTTTGTAGGATTTATTAACAATGTAATTTTCTTTTATGTTATAAAAAAGATAATTTTATCCTAACTATTTTCATAAAAACTTTATGTTTCATTGAAACACCTCCAACCATCATGAATTTCTATATCTTTAATAGAACACATAAAATCTTCTTGGTCTAAAATGTTTCTTTTTATGTTCATCAATAAAAAACTCATAGTTTTTCATCCTTAGACATTTAACTAAAAAATCATTATGTCTACACAATTAAAGAATTTCAAAGGAACATTAAATTTATATTTACCCTTATATTTTATAAAATTTAAGATATAAGATACATACTTATCTTGATATAATTATAAATATCATCATAATCACCATTAGAATCATTATATTCTTTAGATTCTTTTTATTTTAATTTATGATTTCTCATGGCTTCAAAATCCATATCAACTTTCATTATCTTATTGAATGTCGGTTTCCTCATCATTTCATAAGTAGTAAGAATGTTGTGAATATATAATGAAAGATCCTGTCTGTCATCTAGAGAATAAATATTAGGGATCATATTTATATGGAATGTTCCTTAAGAGTTTATTTATATTAATCAAATCATCCAATTATTCAACAATGCCTCTTATGTTTCTCACAATATCATTAATTATAGTGTATTATTCATCTATGTATTCTTACTCAATTACCTTTATATCCTAAACCCACTTATTTTAATTGATATCTTATCTTATTTCACTGTGAAATTTCATTCATTACTTCTTTCAATTTTATCATAAATCCATATAGTAGTTTCTAATTGCATCACTTTGGTAAAAACCTTCACCGATGGAGAAATGAAAATGGAATTCATAGATTTTATACAACCCCTAATATTTCTTTTATCATAAAAAATAATGTTCTTTCCCATTTAATTGGGTGAAAATCCAACTGTGGATGCATCTATATCATTAATAACAAAAGGCAACACATATAGAATCATTTTATTTTTTCAACCATGTATATGATTTCCATCAAATGTAGAAAAAAATATACTATTAAAAGAGCTGATATTATCCATATTTATGCACAATGATAGAATCTAATAGAAGTAAACCTCAACTCTGATAACTATTTATAGTCATAATGTGTGTAATAGATTTACTAATAGGGGTGAATCAGTGTAACTTATTTTTTATAATTTACTTTCTTTGAAATAATCCACCATTGTTATTTAAGTCACAATTCTCTCATATAGAATTATAAGCCACACTATATCACAATTAATAATAAATAAGGGAAAGGAACATAAATTTTTTTACAAGGTTCAAACTCTATGTGAGAGCCTATAGTGATATAAACCTTTTACATATGATATTAAATTATTTTAGGCATAATTATACATCATATTACAATCCAAGCATTGTTAGTTCTAGTGTCTTGGAAGACTACGTACATAAAACATTAAACTTGGGGCTACAAAACACTTCTTTATTTAATCTCCATAAACAGATCCTAAAATCCTTTGATCCCTTACATTTGCACAGGGTACCCTAGGGAACACATGAATAAAGGAATGAGTTAAAAATCCCAATAAGGGAATGAACATAAGGATGCGTCTTAAGCACATGAGTTAAGAGGCATGACATAATGATATCCAAAGCAAGGAATATATAAAATTGTATCATATAAGCATGGAATCATATAAACATGGAATCATATAAATGTGACAGGATCATAAAACATTTCTTTTGTATTGTTTAAGGCTAACCTCCAATCGTGTTTCCCATTTTATTATGGGTCAAGGCTAACCGCCAATCCAGTTTCCCATTTTAGTACGGGTCAAGGCTAACCGTCAATCCCGTTTCACATCGCATATCATGAGACTCAACTTTACCCAATGCATTAGAGTGTAATCTAGGCACACCTATCTCAACATTTTCATGAATATTCATTCCACATAAATAATCATACATAATCAACCATATATAAACATAATAATACCCATGGAAAGAATTGGGTACCACAATCCTAACATAAAGCATAACCAATGAGAATATCATGAAAGTGTCCATAAACGAAAAGGATTAGAACATACATGGACGTTAATAAGTTTAAATAGTCATATATCATTGTATTTAGGGTCAAAAATAAGTGACAATATATGATAAATGTATTTGAGAAACATTATCATTAAAACATGTTTTTGCAGTTTTAAGGAAAATACTATAGATCTTTTAAAATAGAAAAGAGGAAAATCTTTTATATAAAACCATAATTGAAACAAGAAGGTTTTTATAATAAAAATACTGATTTTATAAAAACAATGGTGTCTTAAAACAGATGATATAGTGCATTTGAAATTGGGTAAAATTTTGGGAAGTTCCCTTAAAACATGTTTGCTTATCGGAAAGTTCTAAGGAGTGAATCCTTTGGAAAACATGTATATCCTAAAAAGAGAGTGGTGAAAGGGTATTAATAAATAAATTTTGTAAAACTAAACAGATTTTATAATGTGTAAATAAACATATAATATAACTTGATTTTGATATAAAGAAAGATAAGGCAACCCGAAACAACAAAGAAGGTTCGGGTAGAATTCATTACGGTTTATCAGCATGGTGTCGGGTGTACCGAAGAGGGATTTATGAGAGAGAAAAGAGGTGTATCATAACTTATAAATAATAATTAATTATGGGTTAGGTGAGAAAACATACCTCATAATTTTTTCTTTCACAAAAAAAGGCATAGGATAGAGGAAAATCTTGATTAAGAGAGAAATCTAGAGGATCCCTTACCTTAAAATTGTTGGTGTTCTCCACTTGTTATTAAAGACCTGAATAAACAAATTAGGTTTATTAATTAGTAATTTAATAATCTATTATATATTTAATTGGTTTTTTATAATCATTTTAAGTTCATTTATAACCATTTTATTGGTTATGAGGTTCAATTTCATTTTTCAGGCTTGTTTGTTTACTTGGTTTTAATGACCGGTTCGGTTATATTCATGTTTGGATATATAAGATGAAATTGGTTGTCCATAATTAAATATATATGATATTAGTGAACATCCATGAGATTAAATGGTTTTAAATTTAATTTTTTTACTTATAGTGAAGTCTAATTATTATATAAAACCATAGTGACAGCCGTTTTTGTTAATCGGTGGGTTTGATTACAAAGAACATGTTTTTATTTATAACTTTATAAAATTTGTACGAAATGATTAAATAACTAAAAATAGGATATATTAAATATATAATAATCTGGTTAAACCATAACACAAATGGTTTCATGACCATAATTGAATATGATAATAGAAATTGATAAACTGTTTTCCTTGAATGTGCTAAATTAGCACATCTCAAATGGTGCTTTCATTTCTTTAAAACAAAAGGTGGGGAAAGGAGAGAAGATAATGAAATATCCCATTAGCATAAAAAACATCCAGTACATGTATGTTACTGGAGTTATCATACTATTTGGTTAAAGGGAGGTGAGGAAATAAACAAAAAGAAAAAACTTAAAAGAAATGAAGCAATTGGAAAGAGGAATTTACCTCTTGAGACTTCCTCCTTTGATAACTTATTAAGGGGAGAGGTTTTGGTATTTTTAAGAGGATAGGGGATGTTGTAAGTGGGGGAGGATCTGGGGGAGAGATTTGGTCAGAATATTGGCAAGGCACAAGTCTTGAGAGTAGTGAAGAGAAGAGGGAGTGAGGGGGGTTTTATAGTGGAGGAGAGATGGTTTTCATAATATTATAATCATTAGTTTATTATTTTCCCTCAAGACCAGAAATAGTGATGATTCCATGACAAAAAATAGTAATATATTCATTTTACTTTTAACTAATTGGGCATACATCAGCATATCATCATCAATGACTCTATAAATCCATTATTTAGCATTTATATTAAATTGTTGTATTTTATTATTCATAAAAAATTCAAGTATTTCAAAAAAATATCAAAAATTTACCCTAACCATTTTTTGATGTGTTGAATCCAAAAATGAAATCCATTTTTAAAAAATAATTTTCTAAATATGATTATTTTAATATTTAATTAAAATCATAATTTATTATCAAAAACTAGTTTTAAAACATTCATTTACTTATTCTAAGATATAGGTATACCATACTTTCAACTTGAATATTATTTATATATTATCATAGGTAAGTTTACTATTCATTATGGTATATCACTATTCATAAGGGTATGTTACTATTCATTATGGTAGGTTACTATTCACCAAGAATTAAGTTTTTCTTATCGAACTCCAAATAAATTACTGATTGCAACTGTGTATGTCAGATTTTCAAAATTCCAAACATAGAAGTGAAAAAGATATGTTTAAAGGTCACTTAACACTTAGTAGTTCATTATATTGTGTTTTCATTTGATTTTATGACATATTTTTAAGAATGGAATTTCTATTGAAAAGCATTGGGCCATTACATTCTTCCCCCCTTATGAAATTTTTTCCTTGAACTTTTGTTTTACATTCTAATCCAAAAATAGGTGCGGGTACTTTTCCTTCATTTCTTCCTCCAGTTCTCATGTTTCCTCTTCGTACTTATAGTTTCACCACATTACTTTGAGTAGGTGAGTAGTCCTATTCCTTAGAACTTTGTCTCTATAATCCAAGATCTTCCATGTCTTCTCTTCATAGGAAATATCATCCTTCAACTATACCACCTCTAAAGATATTACATGTGAAGGGTATAGTATGTACTTATTTAAGAGGGATACATGAAATACATCATGTACTTTCGACATGGTAGGTGGAAGTTCCAGTCAATAGGCCACAACTTCAACTTGATCAAGGATCTCTAAGGGGCCGATATACCTCGGACTTAGCTTTCCTTTCTTCCCAAATATCATGACCTTCTTCCACGGAGATATGTGTAGAAATACCATGCCTCTGACTTTGAACTCAAGGTCTCATTGATGGTTATCTTCACAACTCTTCTATCGACTTGGGGATGCCTTGATATGCTGCTGAATGGTTTTCACCTTCTCTACCATTTTTTCGACTATTTCAGGTCCTAACAGCTTACACTCACCAACTTCATCCCAACACGTCGGTGTTCTTCACCTTTTCCCATAAAGGGATTCATATGGTGCCATTTGGATTCTCGAGTGGAAAATGTTATTATAGGAGAATTTAGCCGGTGAAAGATGTTGGCCCCATCATCCTTTGAATTTCATAGAACACACTCTCATCATGTCTTCAAGTTTCTGAATAGTTCACTCAGATTGTCCATCAGTTTGAGGATAATAGGCCATAATGATGTTAAGTTTAGTGCTTAGAGCATATTGGAGAATTTTCCAGAACTTCAAGGTGAATCTCAGATCACGATTGGATACAATAGATAGTGGTACTCCATGCAGACTTACCACTTCTTGGATGTAAATCCGTGCAAGTTGATCCAATGAGAAGTCCTCTCTAATCGTGATAAAGTGAGTTTTCTTTGTAAGACAATTCACAATGACACATATAGCATTGTTTCCTCTAGATATCCTTATAAGTCTACTGACAAATTACATAGTAATATTCTCCCACTTCTATGCTGGTATGGGTGGTGGTTACATCATACCCTTATACCTTTTCCTCTCAACCTTCACTTGCTAATATTCCAGGCACTTTGATGTATATTCAGCAATCTCAATTTTCATATTGTCCCACCAAAAGTTTTCCTGGAGATCTCAATACATCTTTGTGCTCCCTAGGTGGATAGAGAAGGTTGTGCTATGTGCATCATTCAATAGATCCTTCTTTGAGCATCCTTTATTTCCTCCAAGAGGGATGTTTGAGTAATCATTTGAGAAAGGATTGATGATGTTCCTCCCATAATGATTCTCATGTCCCTCCTTTTCAAATCTAATAAGATCAGATCCTTTTTAATTCTCATCATTGATAAAGGTGTAGGATCCTTTCTACTTAGATAATCTGCCACCTTATTTTCCTTACTGGGATGGTAGTGGATTGAGTATTCATAATCCTTGATGAGATCTATCCATCTTCACTAGAGCATATTAATCTCTTTTTGTGTGAATATATTTTTGAGACTCTTATGGTTAGTATATATCTCACACTTCTCCCCATAGAGATAACGCTTCTAGATTTTCAATGCAAAGATCATAGCTGCAAACTCCAGATCATGAGTGGGATAGTTTTGCTCATGGATTTTCAACTTCCTTGAGGAATAGGCTATCACTTTATCATTTTTGATTAGCACACATCTTAATCTTTTATTATAAGCATCACTATAAACCACAAAGAGTTATCCACTTATAGGGAGTGTGAGTACTGGTGCAGTGATAAACCTCTTTTTCAACCCCTTGAAACAGTCTTCACATTCCTATGTCTAGAAAAACTTTACTCCCTTATGTGTCAAATTGTTCATTGGGTTTGAAAATCATGAAAAGATCATCAAAAATCGTCGATAATACTCAGCTAGACCCAAAAAGCTATGGATCTCCATTTCAGAATTTGGCCTGGTCCACTCTTAAATTGCCTTCATCTTAGTAGGGTCCACAGATATCCCTTTGCCGGTGATAATATGCCCTAAGAATGATACTTCCTCCATTCTGAACTCATATTTACTGTACATTGCATACAACTTCTCCTTTTGTAAATTCTTTAACACAATATTAAAATGATCCTAATGTTTCCTCTTTCTCTTGGAATATACTAGAATATCATCAATAAAGACTACCACAAATTTGATGAGGTAATATATAAAGACTCAAAATTCAGTCTTGGGAATATCTTCCTTCCCCACCTTTAATTGGTTATATCCCGACCGAAGGTCCACCTTAGAGAAATAACTATCCCCACAAAACTGATCGAACAATTCATCTATCTGTGGTAAGGGATATTTGTTCTTTATTGTGATTTTATTGAGCTCACAGTAATCAATTCAGAGGTGCATTGATTTGTCCTTCCTCTTGATGAAGAGGACTAGCGCACCCCACGGTGAATCACTCAGGTGTATAAAACCCTACTCCATATTATCCTGTAACTACTTCTTCATCTCTTCTAGCTCTACGGATTCCATTCTGTAAGGTGTCTTTGAGATAGGCATAGATACAGGGATAATTTCAATTGAGAACTCAACCTCTTAGTCAGGTGGAAGACCAGGAAACTCTTTATGGAATACATTAGTGTAATCCCTCACAATGGGAATGTCTTCAACAATTATTCTCTCCTTTGTCTCAATCATTTAAGCTAGATATGCCTGCTCACAAGATATCAATATCCACACTTGAGATGATGATTCTAAAGGATATTCATCTTCCTCCTTACACTTGTAAAGAATTGGAGGATTATTTGGGATTTGAAGAGTGATCTCCCTTTCCCAACAGTTTATGTTGGATTTGCATAATGATATCCAATACATGCCCAAGATAGCATCAAACTCCACTAAAAGAAGCATGAAAAGATTTTCTTGGAGGTTCAGTCTACAAAAATTAACTGAGGAGGAGTTATAAACCATGGAAGCAATAATTTCCCCATTTTATTTCTCATGGAAAAATTTTCATCCAAATTTTGAGGTAGTGTTTGAAAACTTCTACTAAACTTGAAATATATGAAAGAATGCGTAGAACCAGAATCAAATAGTACATTCACTATTCCTGAATGAATAACTAGTGTACATGTCACCACATCATTTTCTGGCGACACCTCAGTAGTAGTGATAGCATAAGCCCTTCCTTGTTGCCTTGGAGGTTGTTTCTAAATGCCTCTGACAACCCTTAGCTTAGGGAAATTGCGTGTATAATTCTCATTCTCTTTGCAATTGTAACACTGCACTTCTGGCTGAGTTTTGATCTGAACCTTCTTTTCTTATTCAACATTAGCGGGATTTTTCATATCCCTTCAGCAGTTCATGGCCAGATGAACAAACTTTCCACATTTGAAGCAATTATTGGTTCCCTTCAAACAGTTACCAGGATTCTTCTTCCCATAACTTTTACAAGAGGAAAATTCAGGCTTCTTTCCATCATGGGATTTGTTTGATTAACTACCCATGTTTTTCTCCATTTTCCACTTCTTGTCACTAGTCCCATGAGACAATTGAGAGTCTACAATCCCCACTTCAACCTTGAGGGAATAATGGACAATATCCTCATAACTATCGAAGTCTTGAATCGCCAATGCTTTTTGTAGACTCAGCTTTAGTCCTCTAAAGAAGTGATCCACCTTGATTTCGGTGTTCAAGACAAATCCAGAGGCTTACCTTTCAATCCTTGTAAGTTTTACTTCATACGCCCTGATGGAATCATCTTCCTTCTACTTGAGACCAAGGAAATATCTTTCCATCTTGAGATGGTGCGTTCGAGGAAAATATTTTTGAAAAAACATCCTCTTGAATTCATCCCAATCCCTAGAATCAATTTCCTCTTGGGACTTTGTATCCTTGATCAGTGTCCACCACTGATCAACTTCCCCATCAAAATGACAGACCGCTAGTACAACCTTCTCTTCTTCCGAGCACTAGAGGATGGAGAATATCTTTTCAATGAATCTAATCCATTCTTCCATGATGAGGGGATTATAAGATCCACTAAACATGGGAGTCCTTTTCTGTATGAAGGATTCTACAGAAACTTACTCTTTCCTTGGAGGAGGATAGAATTCTTCATGATTCAAGTTATTATTCATAACTTGAGCCAGCTGAGCAAGTACTGTCATGAATTTTTGATCACCCACTCCTGTCATATCAAGCATATCATTAGGGTAATCTTTACATTTCCTATCACATTGGTTGTTGGAACGTGTTCTTATATTTCCCGCCATTAACTAAGAAAAAGAATGTATAATTAGAGGTCTTGAATAGTTATCTATTGAGCATAAAAAGGAAACTTTAAACATAAAAGGATAAACTTATAAAGAAGAAGTATATCCTAACTTGTGGTTCCTTAGGTTTATATCTAGGTTATGCTCAATCTATTTCTGAACATATATTCTTATGGTATTTTTTACCTTAATAAAGGTTTGTACTGAGTTCATGAATCTTCTAAAGCATATCCCCTGGGAGTGTCATAAACAAAAGTGCAGTAAGGTCTATTGTCGTGCACCAGTTCCCGTTCGAGTCCAGCTCAAAGCGGTTTTTTCATGTTTTACCCCTAGATACATTTGTGCCAGAGCTGCCTCTACATGCTCATATCCAGACAGGGATTTATTTTCTTGATAAACCACTTACTTAATAATCACCAAAATTATGGAATATTTTCTTATACTTAGTCTTATACTTAAGGTTCGCACTTAGGTGCTCTATTAATAATCTCCAAAAATAACTAGACCATCCTCTGATACAAACTATAGCAACCCAAACCTTTTAAATATAACATTACATGATTTTAGTCATAATTATACGTCAGAGTACAAGCCTAGGATCATTAAGTCTAGTGTCTTGGAAGACTCGGTACATAAAACAAAAAACATGGGGCTAAAAATTAATTCTTTATTTAATCTCCATAAAGAGTTCCTAACTTCCTTTGATCCCTTAAATCTTCATAGGGTACCCGGGGGAACACATGAACAAAGGGATGAGATGAAAATCCCAGTAAGGGAATGAACATAAGGATACGTCTTAAGCACATGAGTTAGGAAGCATGAAATAATGTCATCCAAAGCATGGAACAGATAAAATAGTATCATATAAGCATGGAATCATATAAAAATTGAATAATATAAATTTGGAAGGACCATAAAAAATTTCTTTAGTACAGTTCAAGGCTAACCACTAATCTCGTTTTCCATTTTAGTGCAGTTCAAGGCTAACCACTAATCCCATTTCTCATTTTAGTACGGGTCAAGGCTAATCGCCAATCTCGTTTCACATCAAATATCATGAGACTTAACTTTACCCAATGAATTAGAGAACTATATAGGAACACCCATATAAATATTTTCATGAATATTCTATCCACATAAATAATCATACATAATCAACCATACATAAACATAAGAATACCCGTGGAAGTAATTGTGTACCACAATCATGACATAAAGCATAAATAATGAGTATATCATGAAGGAGTCCATTAAAGAAAAATATTAGAACATAAATGGACGTTAATAAGGTTAAATAAGAATATAACATGGTATGTGGGGTCAAAAATAAGTGACAATATATAATAAATGTATTTTAGAAACATTATCATTAAAACATTTATGTGTAGTTTTAAGGAAAATACTATAGAGATTTTAAAATGGAAAAGAGGAAAATCTGTTATATAATACCAGAATTAAAACAATAAGGTTTTCATAATAAAAAGACTAATTTTATAAATACAATGGTGTCTTAAAATAGAGGATATATTTCACTTCAAATTGGGTAAAATTTGGGAAGTTCCCTTAAAACATGTTTTCTTATCTGAAAGTTCTAAGGAGTGAATCCTTTGGAAAACATGTATATTCCCAAAAATAGAGTGGTGAAAGGGTATTCATAAATAAATTTTTTAAAACTAAAAATCATTTAGAATTTGTAAATAAACATATAATATAACTCCATTTCGATATAAATAAAGATAAGGCAACCCGAAACAACAAAAAAGGTTCCGGTAGAATTCGTTACAGTTTATCGGCATGGTGTCAAGTGGACCCAAGTGGAATTGATGAGAGAGAAAATGGGTGTATAATAAATTATAAATCATGATTAAAGTATGGGGTAAAAAATACCCCCTCATTTTTTATTACACAAAAAAAGGCATAGCATAGAGGATAATATTGATTAAGAGAGAAATGGAGAGGATCCCTTACCTTAAATCTGTTGGTGTTCTCCACTTGTTATTAAAGACCTCAATAAAAAAATTAGGTTTATTAATTAGTAAATAAATAACCTATTATATATTTAATTGGTTTATTATAATCATTTTATGTTCATTTATAACCATTTTGATTGGTTATGAGGTCCAATTTCAATGTTTGGGCTCATTTGTTTACTCGGTTTTAATAACTGGTTCGCTTATATTCGTGTTTGGATATATAAGATGAAAGTGGTTGTCCAAAATTAAAGTTATATGATGTTAGTGAACATATAGAAGATTAAATGGTTTTAAATTTAACTTTTTTTCTTAGAGTGAAGTTGAATTATTATATAAAACCATAGTGACAACCGTTTTTGTTAATTGGTGGGTTTGATTACAAAGAACATGTTTTCTTTATAATATAATATCATTTTTACAAAAGGATTACAAAACCAAAAATAAGATATATTAAATATATAATAATCTTTTTTAACCATAAAAAATGGTTTCATGACCAGAATTAAAGATGATAATAGAAATTGATAAACTGATGTCCTTGAATGTGCTAAATTAGCACATCTCAAACGGCACTTTCATTTCTTTCAAATAAAAGGTGTGGAAAGGAGAGAAGAATATTAAATATAACATTAGAATAAAAACAATCCAGTACATGTATGTTTCTGGAGTTATAACACTATTTTTGTGAAGGGAGGTGAGTAAAGAAACAAAAATAAAAGAACTTAAAATAAATGAAGGAATTGGAAAGAGGAATTTACCTCTTGAGACTTCCTCCTTTGAGAACTTCTTAAATGGAGAGTTTTTGGTATTTTTAAGAGGCTAGGGGATTTTGAAAATGGGGGATAATCTTAGAGATATATTTGGGAAGAATATTGGAAAGGAACAAAGCTTGAGAGTAGTGAAGAGAAGAGGGAATGAGGGGTGTTATAGTGGAGGAGAGGAGGGTTTTCATAATATTATAATAATTAGTTTATTATTTTCCCTCAAGACCAGTAATAGTGGTGATTCCATGACAAAAAACAGTAATAAATTAATGTTAATTCGAAACAATTGGGCTTACATCAACATATCACCATCAATGACACAATAAATCCATTATTTATCATTTATCGTAAATTGACGTATTTTACTATTCATACAAAATTCCAGTATTTCAGAAAAATATCAAAAATTCACCCTAACCATTTTTCAACGTGTAGAATCCAAAAATGAAATCCATTTTTCAAAAATAATTTTCTAAATATTATTATTTTAATATTTAATTAAAATCTTAATTTATTATCAAAAACCTGTTTTAAAACATTCTTTTACTTATTCTAAAATATAGGTATATTGTACTTTAAACATGAATATTATTTATATATTATCATAGGTATGATTACTATTCATTAGGGTGTATCACTATTCATAAGGGTATGTTACTATTCAGAAGGGTAGGTTACCATTCACCAAAAAATTATGTTTTTCTTATTAGACTCCAAATAACTTACTGATTGCAACCGTGTATGTCAGATTTTTAAAATTCCAAATACAGATGTGAAAAACTTATATTTAAAGGTCACTTAACACTTATTAGTTCATTATGTTGTGTTTTCATGTTATTTTATTTAATATTTATAAGAATGTAATTTCCATTGAAAAACATTGGGTCATTACAGAACCTAATCTTTGTTGTAGCTGGATTCCACTAATATATTGTTCTAAATACTAGTGGTTGGTTTAGTTATTATATGGAGACCCATGATTCCATACATATGCACTACTCTCATAGGTTCCACAATATCTTTCTATTTAAAAAGAAATATAAACACTTACAAATGATACATTTATTACTTCAAATGAATTTTTTTTAACAATAAATACATGATCCTCATTTTTTATACATTACAATATTATATTGTGAATACATCTCACCTTATTCAAGAACAGATTCTGTGTAATATACCCTATAAATAAACACTAAAGATCTCGATCTGATCAACACACTGTATACATAACCATTTGAGGATCTAATTCTCATTTTCACTCAAACTGAACACTGTAATCTCTTGAAAAAATAGATTCTTGAATAAATAGAACCTCAGCCACAAATACACAATTCTCGCTTCTTCTCAACAATAACAGCTTGGGTACACATATTTTATCATCTCATGAACCCACAAAATCTATAACACCTCCTTCCTCATCTCACTTCAACTCAATAAACTCAATCTCACACGTAACGCATTTTTCGACCTCCTCTAATATTTTGTTTCTTGAAAATAATATTATTTTACTTTGAGAACCCACCTTATCAATATAAAAAACACATTGGGTTCTCATGTTTTTTCATATAATTTAATATGTATATTATAAGATGTCCAAATCTTGTGAAAATAAAAAATCATGATAATAAAACCATTTTATCTCCCTTGATATTTCTTGAACAATTCATTCAAAAATATCACATGGTTATGCTCCATAAACCTCATGAAAATACCATAACATACTATTTCTTATTCATTGAACATAGTGAAACATCAATATTCATTTTAAAATACTTATACAAACTATATATGTGAATCCCATAGATACCCAACATTAGTTTCCTCTTTATTTCATTGTCGTAGTTTCAATTCACATCTTCATAAACCTTCTTGCGGAATAAAGGAATCACTTAAAACATAAATTTAATAGTATATGAACCTCTTTAAAACAAACTTATACATTTAAAAAACTCAGATTTCATAAAAATTTTATTTTCAAGTGATTTAGGATCTGAACAATAAAAAACATTATACAAATTGATATCTACATTACTCTTGAAATCATATTTAGTTTCATTTGAGTTCTTCCTCATTCAGTTTTTCCCATTTATGATCTTATTCTTCATTGTATGAGAATACTAAAAACTTCATGTCACTTGGATCATAATCATTTTGTGATGTTTTAATCATTGAGGAATAAATTTGGGATCCTTGTGTTTTATTACTATAAAATAACAGAAATTTAGGAATTTTTCAGAATTTCATGTGACACTAAAGTCATAAAAAATGAAAAAATTATATGTGAATTGATAAAAATCATACTATATGAAGATTGAATCAAGTTTTAAAGACAAAATATTTTTCTTAAAGTCATAAAAATTACAATAGAGTCATATAAAATCATCAAGGTTATAGGAAATCTATCAAAGTCTCGAGGAATCCTAAAATTTATATTAAATCAAATGGAGTCATATGAAACATTAAAAGTAAAAAAAAATCAATCAGAATCCTAAAAAATATTCATAAATTCATACATACCTATAGAATATGTACACTAGTTTCTATAGTCATATTCTTGGAACATAAAAGTCGTATAAACTCATCCACCAATGTATTATGCACTAAAGATCCTCTAGATTTCTTTATTTATTCAATATTGGAATATAACCACATGAAACATATTTAGCAGCCGCTCAAATAATAGTAATAATCTCAAAAACACTTCAAGAATTTTATTGATAATAAATAAAAGAGTCAAAAAACCTCTAATAATCCCAACAATTATAAAGGGTTCTTCAATCGACCAACAAAATATATCATAATAAATACATATTTTTTTATAACATGCATGGTTATTTATTTATTTTTATTTAATTATTAAATGATATAACATAAAAATAAAAATTAATAGGCATTCAATATGGAAGAAACAAAATAGATTATATGTGAATTATTTTATCAACACATGGTTAATTAATTTTCTAAAATCTATGAAATATTAGTGATCATTTAAGAAGATAAAATAAAGAATATTTACACCTAAATATTAAAATCCATTATAGAAAAAATCCATTCAGTATAGACATCCATTACATATATTAAAATTCAACCATAGTTTAAAGTATGTATCTAGACTATATTAGGGTGCTTTCCATTATCAAGGAGTCTTAATTGATGTTTTAGGTTAAATTAACCTAGTTCAAATCATCGGATGAATTCCCAAATAATAATTGGTGTAACTAAGAGGAATGTGTTGAAAAAATTAGAGTATAGGATTTCATGATTGGGGAGTCCACTCAATGGATCAAGGAGTTGTGAGTTAAAGAATATGGTTAGAACGGCCCACCTAAATACCTTTGAAAAGTTTGTTAGGCCCATTTCTAGATTATGAGAAGGTAAATATAGTCCCTTACCATTATAATATCTACATAATAAGGTATTAATAATATAATGAAGAGGGATATAGTTATTTAATAAAATATTGGGATATTAAAAAATAAAATTTATTATTTCACAATTTGTTAATCAATATAATGTAATGAATCCAATTGTTATTTTTCTAAAGAAAATGAAAATAAAAAAGACTTCATATTATCACTATGATGCGTATTATTGAATGAAAATATATTGACCAGTAGAAACTTCTAGGAGTAGTATAGGTTACTAAAAATTATACTATTCCGATATCAGAAGCCTCATATGCTGGTTTCCCATTTTCTTGATACACCCTATAAGGAAGTTAATGGGGAATAGATCTCTATCTACTTGAGACACATGGAAGATACACTATATGTATAGTGTTTAATGTTATAATCCATGAATATTGAGATCTTGAAACTATATGAAAACATGGATACATACAATGTGTTCTCTCACCTCTATGATCTCTATCAGGAAAGGGAATAAAAAGTGATGTATGTGATCTCTAAGGCATTATTTATGTAAAATATTAGAGAAGGTTCCCCAACTAAACCTCATGTAGTCAAGATGATTTTATATAGTGATAATATGAAATTCTTGGGTCTTAATCTACCTGATGAGTTACATATTAACATCATAAATTCTTCACTCCCTAAAAGCCTCACTAGATTTTTTTAAATTATAATATAAACCATAGTGATAAATTTCTCTCTAATCTTTATAGACAAATTTTACATGTTGATAATGATATGTGGAATGAAATAAAATAGTCCTTGTAGAGAATAAGGGTTAGGGAAAGGAAAAGGGCCTTAATACTAATTTAAATACTATTTTATTTTCACATCTCCGTAATATGAGGTTTAAGATTCATAGGAAAAAAAACAACAAGATGTTTAATGCTTTTCATGTAGAAAGAAAGGCCATTGTATGAAGAGATTCACTACTGCATGTAATAAATAGTAATAATTTGGTGTGTTGGTAATCAAATATAACCTACCATATCTACTAGTTTTGTATTAGTTATATCTTGTGGTGCACACATTTATTTTTCAATACAACAACCGCATAGTGTAACATATCCAGTTTTAGAGGCTAGACCATTTTGATATTTTAAATAACATTTTCAAAACCTGTCAAGGGACTAGCATGGGGTTTTGGGAGTCATATATCCCTAATGTAGATATTTATAAAATATAAAATATATTAACTCACATGTTCATATAATCTCAAAAATAATGGACCAGATACTAAAAAGAGTCTTAGAGGAGGAAACTAATACATCTGTTGAATCTAGAATGTGAGTTTCACTATAGTCATGATATATTGTTCATTTTCATTAGACCTTTAGTTGATTAACTTTCTTAGGATGATATTAGATTAAATACATAAATTTAATTAATTAATTAATTAATTAATTTAGTTGAAATTTACAAATCTTGAAACCTCTTTATAATCCCTCATTAGTGACTCCCATGTGGTTTTCCACATAACCCAGAGGGAATCTATAGTGGATGTACATAGTGTATAATGTTGGTGGTGAGATTCTAATTAAGGATTAATTGTTAATGTGTTAGAGTTCAATCATATCTTCAAGAAAAAATTATGTGTGCTTCATTATTCATTAGTGGTTGGTTTAATACTAAGGAAAGGAATTGTTTTTTATATTTATCCTATTTTTAATATAATTATGTAAATGGATTAATTTCTTTATAATTTATTCCATGATAATCATTGTGATTCCTAGACAAATTATATTTTTTGGACCTATGATTTTGAAATTAGTAATTATAGAACATGAAAATTTTGATTATTTCTTCATATTTACTAACCATTGACAAGGGTCGAACAGGTACAGTTCCCATTGATTTTTAATTTATTGATTATATATTTCTCACCTCATACAACATGGTCATATTCAGGATATGATAAGATGGTTATTTTACCAAGAATCCAGTTTCAATCATGATTAAACCCCATATTTATGTTTCTTTTTTCAAACATTCATGCAGATTAATATTTACAGAGATAAAATGAACAATGATAATTTTCATAGGGAATATTTGATTGGGATGGATCCTAGGAGAACCATGTAGTGTGGTTGACAAAAGAGGTGATAAAAATATGGTTTTTTGAACAAAATATATCTGAAATATAAGGGGAAAAATATCCTTCACTATAGGGATATAGAGGTTACATGTGTTGAAAGATCAAAAGAATGAATGGTCTTAATAGAAATGTAAAATCCTTATGATGACTATAAATACTAAAATTGTACTCTACGTCCTGAGTAACTTTTATGAGTATATCTGGTTTCTTCTCCTATTATTAACTTCCTATTTATGTTTTAAACCGACTCTTCCTTAGTGATGTACTTCTTAGTGATTTTAGGGTGTCTGAATGGGTATTTATATACTCACTTCAATATGGTATTTTCTCATAAGTGTCATGTATTGTACAAAAGGTAGGATATTTGATATATATATACAAGTGTACTTGGTGTAGGTTGTGCTTAATGGTGCTTGGTGGAAAAGGTAGAATTTTCAAGGTATAGAAATGGAGTTTTCATGTTGTGATTGAAGACTTTTCAGTTGTTAAGTTAGACTAATTTTTTAGTTGTTGGTCCTATATTTTCCCCTTCTATATTAATTATGTACTATTTTATTCCATTATGGGTTTTTTGAGGTTTTGAGTACATTTATTATTCCATCTCTTTAGCTTCCTCTATTAATCATCTATATATGGAGATCTATGTGTGTGTAAAGGTATAATATGATAAGTACTCCCATTTATGTGATATTCTTAATCATTTTTAGTCACTATACCTTGGCCTATTTGAGGAGAGATTTGGGTGACACGATCAGCTTACCACTGGACATGTGGGACATGGTGGGTTAAGTTATGTTGGAGAGGTATCAAAGTGTAAGGTCATCCTATGATAATGTTCGAGATATAGTAGTTTTGATTGTTGGTTTTTTATTTATGGAAATGGAGTTAAAGTGTCTCATGTTTTATTCATGGTATAGGGACCTAGTTATTGTGTGGTGAATGATACACCCTTTAACAATGATTTTAATGTTCTGTTTTTCAACTTGGTATACGGATACACCAGTTACAAGGAAAAAATTGTATATGAATTAAATTAGTTTGAGTTTTGGTTTCCATATCCTTCTTGATTTAGCTACACAAATATGATATTTTTACCAGGGTATATATTTACTATTGACGTGTGCCTCAATATAGGTAGACAACTAGGATTCCATGAAAGGATCATGACAAATACTATCTTTGTGATGAGACCTTAGTATAAGGGCATGCACATGAGGTTTTTTCTCTGGGTGGGAAATTATTGGTACTTTTAAAAATTAAGTAGAAAGTATAACTTAATTTGGTAGAGCATACCAACATTTTTCCTCCCAATGGGTATAATATTTTTTTAATAGTTCTAGATGATGATGCATATAGGCTAATCAAACTGTATGAGTTCTAGAGAAAGAGGTCGCTCAGGTTTCAAGGTGAGATAAACCCACTTAAAATTCATGATTAGATATATGTGATGGTTTAGGTGTATCTCCTTGTTAATACCCCTATATATTAGTTGGTGGTTCTCAAGTAAATCCTTTTCCATGGTCTGATAGGGTTATGGGGGAGATTGGTGACATAGATTCATGATGATATGACTCCACCCTGGGATCTGTTTGATTACCTCCTCTAGGGGGAGTATTTCCCAAGGAATGTATAAATAGTTAACATAAAGGAGCTTCTTAAACCATAGCAGGGTAACATTCCAGTTTCAATGTACGTGTTGAGATTTACTAACCTCACAAAAAACACTTTGTGCATGGTTTTTGGTTAGAAAATTTGATTTCGTACCTCACTGAGATGTTTAAGATGGTGTACTGACCCTATTCACACCTACCTATACTAGGGTACTAGAGTGAGTCGTGGTGGTGGAGAAAGTTTTTGGAAAAGGCCATAATGCTGAAAGAGATGTTAGTAACTAGTATGTGTATGAGTCTTGAGTAGCAGCTGGAAGATGGTAGGATAGCAGATTCCACTATAAGAGGTTAACATGTTCTTAGGATCAAATGTAGGTACTAATTTCTCAAGGATCCCATATTGGATTGAGTCATATAGGGTACCTAATATTATACACCTATAATGGTTAGGTTCATATCATATGGGACTCTCCAACCTACCATAAAATAAAAGAGAGAAAGATAGTGGATGGGCCGTTGAAGTAGAGGTAGTACTGTGTGCTAGTTTATCTATAAGGTGTTAGTCATGGAAGATGGTATGTCAAAGATATAAGAGGTGTATAATGTTATGATCTCGCACTATCGCTACCACATCCAAGTTGTCTATGTTAGGCTTATGGAGCTGGAGTCCAAGGACATGATTAGTTATAGGATATAGAGTGTTATAAACTAGAGGATCCTATAATGATATGAGGTATGTTCTATGTATTATGTAGTCCAAATTAAATATTGTTAGACATGGTATTGATCCATTCCATTTTGACCAAATCCTTTGATTGAGAAATGGAGATTCCAATATAGTCTTTAGTCCAACCCTTATGTCTAGTAACTCACAGTCGAGTAAATTCTATGATCAAACTGTTTCATCATCTTTGTGAATTGTCTCTTGGTAGATATAATTTTTCATGGATCTCTTCATAGTTGTGTTGAATCTATTTGTTTTCATTCCATGTATGGACTGACTCTATACCATCCATTCCAATATTTATTTTTTCTGATGGAGGATGTGATGGATCCCAGATGATGCATTGAGATTTTACTTCACTAGAAATATGGGGCTTCAGTTAAAGTAGGACAAGCTCATGTGTAGGTGAGTGTAGATTATTTCTCATTAGTTGGATAGATTTAATCTTGGTTAAATAAAATAAGTGGACGTTACATTACCTAAAGTATTATAGGAGTACCCAAATTTCTTCCCAGAGTTCATGCCTAAGTTACACCCACATTGGGAGTTCAACTTTTATATTGAATTATATCTAGGGACTACTATGATATTTTTAGAAACATATCATATGGAGTTTTATGATCTTTGAGAGATGATAGCGTAGTTTGAGGACTACAAATGAAATGATTATCTGACCTAGTGTATCCCCATGGGTATTTTAAATACTATTTTCCAAGAAGTTGGATGATATATGGAGATTGTGTGTGTATTATGTTTTCATGAATTTGGTAATTGTGAAAAATATTTATCTACTACCAAGAATTTATGACCTCCTTGATCATTTGGAGGGGAAAATTGGTTCTCGAATATTGACCACATGTCATTTTATCACCAAATGTGGGTTAGTGAGGAGGACATACTGAAGATAAGGTCAAAAGGTACCTTGTTTTGAAAACAACGGAATGGTCAAAAATTACCTTGTTTGGAAAAAAACAAAAAGATTCCTTTCAAACCAATTTATAAAAAGTAAAAAAAGGGTATAAATGAATTTAACCCATAGTCTATTAAATAGTAAAAATCTTTTGGAATACATTTTTAAGAAACATGGATGCGGATGATAAAGAGGTCCCAGTAGATAATTACGTATAAACAACCTCAGATAATAAAGAGATTGTGAAATTAACCCTTACCTTGTACTTTTCCTTGGTCAAGGGTAGGTTAACCTCCTGTATAATGGTGAAATAATTGTTATTAAATTATACAGGAATCATATACATTAATATGATATCATATATTATCTTTTAATATTTATTTGTTAATAATATCTTAGTATTATCGTCGTTTCAGGTGTTAACTGATTCGTTTTCCTTTATGTAATTCATTACGTAAGTAATGTTTCTTATGGATAGGATGTATCTTACTAATATTAATAATGATATTAAGTCTTTAAATATTATTTTTAATAATCTAATTAAAATTAGTCTTGAATGGATACGATGGGGAATGAATCTCACCGTGTTCGTGGAGACGGTAATCCGTATATACGCACGAGTGACAATATCATTATTTTGATATTAAAATAATATATAATTGGATGTTATATCATATATACAGAATTATTATCATGTTATATTTATTATTTACATCAATTAAACATCATTATTATACCCATCCAAATAATAATGTATTTAATAACAATTACACCATGACGTGGAGACGGTAAGACGTACGTACACACGTATGGTAACATGTCATTAAAAGGATGGATAGAATAATGAATATGGTTGTACCATATTTATAATAACATCATAGTATATAGAATATACTGGATTTATTATTTTATAATGGAAAAAACAAAGAAATAGGAAGTGGAAGAAGAAAGTAACTTGAAAGAGGTGATGAAATATTTACCACTTTTTCAGGTTCTTCCTTTTGATTTGATCAAAAGGGATCCTTATGTTGAATTTATGACTAAATTAAGGCCTCTAAGATTAAGGGAGGACATTTTATAGGGTATTTGGGCAGGGTTTTCTAATCCAAATGGATTTGATGGTGTGAATTAGAGAGAAGGTGAAGTGCCCTTTTATAAGAGGGGTGAGGGGCACCTTAAGAAAAGCTAGAAATATTATTTTATAATAAAATCATTTTAGGTTTATAATAGCTAAGAAAATAAATTATTTAAAGGATAAGGTTGGTATGGGTCGAAACCCACTCAACCAATAGGTTTTAGACAAGTTTGGGTCACTATATTAACCTTATCTTATAGATTTAACTCTTAGTTAATTAGTTTGACATTTACCATGTCTCTCTGTATTTTTATATTATATGGTTAATAAACTTACTATAAACATCCAAGAGAACCTCAAGTGGTTCATTAATGACATATATAATATTATATAAGATCTTTTGCCTAAATTTAGATTTTTAGAAATAGAATATCAATTAATAATATAATATTTGTTTTAAAAACTCTTTTATGTCAATTTGGACACTATTTGATATCGTGTTTTTTCTAAATTCATAACAGTATTATTACTTCTAAAAAGATTCATCTAACTAAACCTAACATGTAATATTAACCTATAAATTTAGTGTAATTTATAAAAAACTAAAATTACATTTATTTGGATATTTATAATATCAATTATTTTAATCTTTCATTAATACGGTCATTACTGCATCATCATTGTGTCATAAATAAATTCAATTATTTAATGTCTAAAAATTATTAATAAAATACCATTATTTAGGAAATATTTTTATATTTCTAATTAATATTTATAGTCTAATTTATCTTATGTATAACCCTATATTAAAAATGTTTTAGTTATTAGACTTTGATTTTAACTCTTTGAACTCTTCTTTAAATAAAATAATAATAAATGTCCTAATCTAATCCATGTGGACCAAAAAGGTTCATATTTTATTCCTAAGGTTGTTTTAGGTCGAATTACACTTATCCAATAGAATTAGGACATATTTTAGGGTAATAATAATATCATTTCTACCCTTAATTACCCTATTTACTTTTAACCGTAGTAAATAAAAGTAAAAAGTTATTATTCACCGAAAATTATTTTCGTCTTATTGAACCACATTTTACTTACTAATATCAACCATGTCTCTTGGATTTTTGAAATTAAACTCACATAAGCGGTAAAATTAAGTTTTATGTAAATTTTCAAATGCTCCTAGGAGGTGGGTAAAAGGCGATAAAGAGTTCAATAAAAATTTTATATATCTAAAATTATTATAAACTGACTCCAATGAATTACATTGAACTTATATAGGTATTATGTATCTATTTTTACCTAAAATAAATTTAGATAAAATAAATAAAAATTTAAATAAAAATTTGGTTTTAAACTATAACTGAGTGTTTTTCACTATTCATAAAAATTGAAAGTTTTCCAAAAAAATACCAAAAATTAACCCTAAGATAATTTCGATACTCTGAATCCAAAAATGAAGTCCATTTTGAAAGACAAAATTTATAAAATTTCAAAAAGTGGGTATTACTATTCATAACGACTATTTTGATTGATTGTGGTGTGTTAGAACTCGAAGTTGTGTACAACACACGCTGTTGTATTATTCAAAGAGAAGCGTACTGTGGAAGATTGGGGTGTTACATTCTCCCCTCCTTAAAATAATTTCATCCTCAAAATTTCTAGAATATTACTGCAAAAAAGGACTCTGGTGGTTCTTCATCATAAGTTCCTTAGGTTCCCTCATTGCCTCTTCCATATTATGGTTTCTCCATAGAACTTTTACCAGACGAGTCGTCCGGTTTCTCAGCACTTGTTCTCTTATATCAAGAACCTTGACAGGCTCTTCGCAATAAGACAGATCGGGATCCAGTTCTAATTCCTCATAGGTGAGTACATGTGTTGGGTCAAACAGGTATTTTCTCAACAGTAATATGTGGAACACATCGTGAACTTTGGAGAGACTTGGAGGAATTGCCAAATGGTAAGCTACAGCCCCAATTCGTTCTAGAATTTCAGAAGTTCCGATGTACCTAGGACTTAATTTTCCCTTCTTACTGAAATGTGTAACACCCTTCCATGGAGATACCTTCAAGAAAACATGATCTCCTACCTAAAATTCTAAATTCTTCTTTCGGTTATCGGCATATCTCTTCTACCTACTTTGAGATTCTTTGATTTGGTTTTGGATTACAATCACCTTTTCCATCGTTTCCTCCACAAGTTCTAGGGCTATGAGTTTTCTTTCACCAACATCATCCCAACGGGTTGGTGTGCGACATCTCTTTTCGTATAATGCTTTATATAGTGTCATCTGAATACTTTAATGGAAGCTATTATTATAGGAAAATTCTAACAGAGGTAAATATTGATCCCACATACCCTGAAAGTCAAGTGAGCATGATCTCAACATGTCTTCTAAGGTTTGAATAGCCCGTTCTGATTGTTCATAAGTTTGGGGGTGGTAGTCAGTGTTCAAATGAAGTTCAATATCCAAGGATTTCTGAAAACCTTTCTAGAATCTTGATGTAAAACGTGGATCATGATCAGAATCAATTGATAGGGGTACACCATGAAGTCTCACAACTTCATTAATATATAGTCTTTCTTGACATTCAAGTGGTAAATATTCTCTTATAGCATTAAAATGTGTTGTCTTGATAAGAAGATCAACAATGACCCATATTGCATCGTTCTTTCAAGGAGTCTTTGGTAGTCCCAAGACAAAGTCCACTGTAATATTATCCCATTTCCACTCAGATATGGGAAGTGGTTACATGACTCCTCCTGGCTATTGCCTTACAGATTTCACTTGTTGACAAACCATACATCTTGAAAAAAATCAGCAATCTCCCTCTTCATGTTGTCCCACCAAAAATGTTCCTTCAAATATCTATACATTTTGGTGATCCCAAGGTGTATAGATAAATTATAACTATAAGAATCATCCAAAAATTCCCCTTTTAGATCAGATATATCATGAACACAAAATCTCTTCCCAAATTTCAAAATTACATCTTCATACACAAAGTCAGTCAATCTCCTATCATTCAAAGCTTTAATCTTCTTTTGAAACACTTCATCATCGGTATGAGAACTCTTTATCCTTTCTAGTAAATATTTTTTGGAAACCATTTGAAAAAATATTGATTTTTCACCTTCCATGGTTATTCCCATATTCATCTTTAATAGATCCTTGAAAATAGGAAATCTTCCAACTCTCATCTTGTTCAAAACTCCATGATCCTTTCTGCTCAAAGAATCTGCCACCTTATTTGCCTTCCCCTGGTGGTAGTGTATAGTGAAATCATAATCCTTGATTATTTCAAGTCATCTCCTTTGCCTCATGTTGAGTTCTTTCTATGATAAAATATACTTCAAACTCTAGTGATCGGTATATATCTTGCATTTTTTACCATATAGATATTGTCTCCATATCTTCAAATCAAATATTACAATAGCTATCTCAATATCATGAGTAGGATAGTTTTTTTCATGAATTTTTAGTTGTCGTGACGCATAGGCAATAACCCTATCATTCCGCATAAGGAAAAAACCAAGTACTTTCTTTGATTCATAAATATAAATAACAAACCCATCATTCCACGATGGAAGAGTCAAGATAGGATAATTGGCTAATCTTCTCTTCAATTCATCAAAACATTCTTTACACACTTTTTTTCAAATAAATTTAACCCCTTTATGTGTGATCTTGTTTAATGGATTGGCCAATTGGGTGATATTCTTGACGAAACGCTGATAATAACCTGCTAAACCAATAAAATAGCGTACCTCAGTTATACTCATCAGTGCAGGCCATTCATGGATTTCCCTTGTCTTAGAAGGATCAACATAGATTCCATCCTTAGAGATGATATGGCCGAGAAAATAAATCTCTTAAATCTAGAATTCAAACTTTTTAAACTTCCCATATAATTCATTTCTTCTAAGAGTCTTTAGGATAATGCACAAGTGATTTTCAGGATCTTCATAGATTTTGGAGTATACCAAAATATCATCAATAAATACCACTATAAAGTCATCAAGATATTCCTTGAAAACTCTATTCATTAGATCCATGAAGACAGAGGGTGCATTAGTCAATCCAAAAGGCATTACTGTAAACTCGTAATGTCGGTACCTGGTTTGAAATGATATTTTCAGAATGTCTTCCTTCTTCACACACAACTGATGATATCCAGATCGAAGGTCAATATTTGAAAAGTATTTAGCTCTATGAAGTTGGTCAAATAAATCATCAATGTGAGGTAGGGGATACTTGTTATTTATTTTTATAGCATTGATCTCCCTGTATTCAATGCACAACCTCATAGATCTATCTTTCTTCTTAACAGAAAGGATAGGGGATCCCCATGGAGAAACACTAGAGTGAATAAATCCCTAGTTACTCAATTCCTCTAGTTATTTCTTTAGTTCCACTAATTCCACAGTGTCCATTCTATAAGGGGTCTTAGATATGAGCCTTGAACCATGAATTAAATCAATGGAAAACTCAATTTATCATTCTGGAGGATGTCCAGGAAAATCCTCTAGAAATATATCAATATACTCTTGCACAATAGGTGCATCCTCTATTTGAACATTCTTTTCCTCACCCACAGTTATTTCATTATCTTCCTCCCTAATAATTGAATTTATTTGACCTACTGGGGGTGGATCTAGATAAGAATTAAGTGGTGATGTTTCTACTCTAAAGATAAGGTACTCTTTATTATCATAAAAAATTGTAACCTCCTTCTTCTTACAATAAATTTTCACATCGTGATCTGAAAGCCAATCCATACCGAGGATTATATCAAATTCAATCATGGGTGTGATGATGAGATTAGCAGATAAATAACATTTATATGCCTTAATGGGAACTGATTCACAAAACTTTGTTTCAATGAAACTTCCCTTAAGAGTTTTTACTGACAACTCTCTTGTTAAATAAAATTGCAAATATCTAATTTTCTTAGAAAACTGGGAAGATATGAAACAATGCGATGATCCAGAATCAAATAAAGCATTGTCTAAACTTGAGGAAACCATTAAATTACATGACATTATGTCTTTTAGAGCTTCAACCTTAGTATTAGTGATAACATAAGGTTGGCCTTGATCCCTTATCCTTTTCATAGTTATGTTCCCCTGACTCTTAGGAAATTCATTCGTATAATTCCCCCTTTCTCTACAATTGTAGCATTCAACATCGACAACCTCTTTCTTCCCCTTGCAATCACGATCTTGGTGGATTTTTTCACCACACTTGTAACAGACTCTCATTCCCTTCAGAAAAGTACCAGGGTGTTTCTTCCCACATTTAATGCAGGATGGATATTCAACTTTTCCCTTCTTCCCCTCATTTCCATTTCCAGAGAGTTCAGTAGATCTCTTCTTCTCTTGGTTTGCTTTAAAGTCATAAGACTTAGAGAATTCTTTTTTTTGTCTTGATAGCACATGAGACAATATCTTCATTCGATGAGAAGAATTTTGAGACTAATTATTGATAGAGAAATGGTTTTAACCCATAAATAAATGATCAATCTTACTTCTTGGGTTATGTATATAATCTGCAGCATGCCCCTCTAGCCTTGTAAAGTAAGCTTCATACGTTCCGAATTTTTTTCATCCTCCTTTTACATCAGACTCAGAAATTGTCTTTCCATATCCACTTGATGGTCATGAGGAAAGTATTTTTCTAAGAAAATTTCTTTAAACTCCCTCCATTCCATATTTGATACTTCATCATCTTCCTTTGTGTTTTGAATCAATGACCACTATTGATCAGCATCTCTAGTGAGGCTGTAAACTTCCATGACAACTTTTTCCCTTTCACTACTCCCCAAGGCATGGAATATCTTCTCTAAGGAACTTATATATTTCTCAACTACCAATGGATTTGTACTCCCATTGAATGATGGTGGTTGTTTCCTTATGAAGTGATCTAACATTAATCCTCCACACTGCGGATTAGGGTGCTCCATATGGGTAAGGTTATTATTCATAACCTTAGTGAGTTGTCCCAATATAGTGATAAGATGATCAGAACCAGTTGCTTCACCAGCTCCACTATAATTATCTTGAGTAGGAGGTAAATCCCTACATGGATTACAAGCATTGATAGGGTTTCCCTTCCTTCCACTAGTTGCTACTTCTAAACAATGGAAAAAACTAGATTAGTTTACGAATCAGAATACATAATTCCAAACTTGTAAAACACTTAACATAAATTGAATAGTTTATGGATATAATCCATAATCATAAAAAATGTTTTATTTGAGGAAGTATATACTCATAAACCTTTCATAATGGTTTGTAATGAAAATGATAATTATCCTAAGCATATCCCCCAGGAGTGCCGTAACCAAGAGTGTAGCAAGGCATATTGTCGTGCACCAGTTACCATTCGAGTCCAGCTCAAAGTGGTGTTTTTGGGTTTTACCCTTAGGTACATTTGTACCAGAACTGCCTCTACCTGCTTGTATCCACACAGGGATGTATTTCTTGGAAAACTCACAAAATCTATACAATACCAAAATTCTATGAAGTTCTTCTATACTAATCCCCAAATTCTATCTTAGGGCTCTGTGCCCTAATCATAGTTTATCTAAATCTAGTTTCCAAGGGTTGTACTAAACATCCTTTGATAAAAAATATATTGCCCCGACCCTAGAAGCCCAGATTTGGTGCATTATTACATATCATTGGCATGATCACAAAAGATCAAGTCTTGAAATACTGATTAGTTTAGTAGCCTTGGAAGTACTAGATACATTCCTAAGGTTTAAATTTCATCAAAAAATGGAAAAATACAACAACATTTTTTCCATAGAAAACATTGAGATCTCATAGACTATCCCTACAGGTTATTCATAATATACTTCTTCGCATCCTGGGAAAAATAAAACATATAAAGGGGTGATCTCAGATGCTCAGTAAGGATAACAATATAGCGGAAAATTTCATAAATAAGCATAAAAATTTAAGGTAGTGTATAAGACTAAAACAAAAGCCTTTAAAACTTGAACTTCAGCATAATATGTAAAAGATAAAATCAAATAATTCCATTTAATTATTCACATGGATATTCTATTAGTCGAATAATCACATGCAATATCAATATCCACTTTCATAATGATGGAATGCATAATGCCAGACTTCATAACCACATAGTCAAGGCCTTGTGCCAAGACTACAAATAAGATTTTTTCAAGTCCTTGTTCCAAGACACTAGTTTGTCTCATGAGACCTACCAATGCATCAAGGAGCTATAGTGGGATACACCCGTCACTTACTAAGTCCAATTCATTCCTCATATGAAAAGGCTTAAATATAACATAAACATTCTTATTAAAACTAGCATAATAAATGTCAATAATTTATCCATAAACCATGAATGGTGTAAAAATAACACATCCATAGTCAAAAATATCACAAAAAATTTAATACAGTATGGAAGTTTTGAATCATAATAAATCAACTTCAAATAAGCTTAAAATATATCAAAGGATGTTGACATAGATGAAATCAAAACCTTTTTTAGAGAAATATCTATTTCTATTTTAAAATAATTTAAGAAAAAATTTATTTTTAAAATATTCTTATAAGCTTGTAAGGGAAGTTTTGACAATGTTATAATGGCGGAAAATAGCTGCACCTGCCGTATAAGTTAAAAAACATTCTTACCTTAAAGTTTTCGAAAAGGTCAAAAAGTACCTTGTTTGGAAAATGAAGGAAATATTCCTTTCAAACCATTTTATAAAAAGTCAAGAAAGGGTATAAATGACCATAACCTATAGTCTAGTAAATAGTAAAAAAAATTGGAAATAATTTTTAAGAAACATGGATGTGGATGACAAAGAGGTCCCAGTAGATAATTACGCATAAACAACCTAAGATAATAAAGAGATTGTGAAATTAACCCTTACCTTGTACTTTTCTTTGGTCGAGGGTAGGTTAACATCCTGTATAATGGTTAAATAATTGTTATTAAACTATACAAGACTCATTTACATTAATATTATATCATATATGATCTTTTAATATTTCTTTTTTAATAATATCGTAGTATTATCGTCGTTTCAGGTGTTAGCAGATTTGTTTTCCTTTATAGGCTTTGTTACGTAAGTAACGTTTGTTATAGTAGGATGTATCTTATTAATATTAAGAATGATATTAAGTCTTTAAAAATTATTTTTAATCATCTAATTAAAATTAGTCTTGAATGGATACGATGGGGAATGAATCTCATCACATTCGTGGAGACGGTAATCCGTACGTACGCACGAGCGACAATATCATTATTTTGATATTAAAATAATATATAATTAGATGGTATATCATATATACATAATCATTATCATTTTATATTAATTATTTACATCAATTACACATCATTATTATACCCATCCAAAAAATAATGTGTTGAATAACAATTACACCACGACGTGGAGACGGTAAGTCGTACGTACGCACGTATGGTGACATGTCATTAAAAGGGTGAATAGAATAATTAATATGGTTGTGCCATATTTATAATAACATAATAGTATATATAATATATTTTATTTATTATTTTATAATGGAAACAACAAATAAAGAGGAAGTGGAAGAAGAAATGAACTTCAAAGAGGTGGTGAAATATTTACCTCTTCTTCAGGTTCTTCTTTTTGATTTGATCAAAAGGGATCCCTAGGTTGTCTTTCTGACTAAAGGAATGCCTCTATGATGAAGGGAAGACAGCTTAGAGGGTATTAGGTTATGTTTTGGATAATAAAAATGGATTTTAAGGTGTGAATTAGAGAGAAGGGGAAGTGCCCTTTTATAAGAGGGGTGAGGGGCACCTTAAGAAAAGCTAGAAATATTATTTTATAATAAAATAATTTTTGATTTATAATGGCTTTTAAACAAATTATGTAAAGGATAACGTGGGTATGGGTCTAAAACAAATAAACCAATAGGTTTTAAATAGGTTTGGGTCAATATATTAACCTTATCTTCTAGATTTTACTCTTAGTTAATTAGTTTGACATTTACCATGTCTCTTTGTATTTTTATATTATATGGTTAATAAACTTACTATAAACATCCAAGAGAACCTCAAGTGGTTCATTAATTACATATATAATATTATATAATACCTTTGGAAAACCTTATATTTTTAGAAATAGAATATCAATTAATAATATAATATTTGTTTTAAAAACTCTTTTATGTCAATTTTGAAACTATTTGGTATCTTATTTTTTCTAAATTTATAACAGCATTATTACTTCGAAAAAAATAATATAACCAACACTAACATGTCATATTAACCTATAAAATTAGTTTAATTTTTAAAAAGTCTCAAATTACATTTATTTAGATTTTTATAATATCAATTATTTTAATATTTCATTAATATAGTAATTACTGCATCATTATTGTGTCATAAATAAATTTAATTATTTAATGTCTAAAAATTATAAATAAAATACCATTATGTATGAAATAATTTCATATTTCTAATGAATATTTATAGTCTAATTTACCTTATGTATAACCCTATATTAAAAATGTTTTAGTTATTAAACTTTGATTTTAACTCTTTTAACTCTTCTTTAAATAAAATAATAATAAATATCCTAATAAAATTCAAGTGGACCAAATAGGTTCATATTTTATTTCTAAGGTTTTTTTGGTTGAATTACACTTATCCAATATAATTAGGAAATGTGTTAGGGTAATAATAATATCATTTTTACCCTTAATTACCCAATTTACTTTTAATCATGGTAAATAAAAGTAAAAAGTTACTATTTACCAAAAATTATTTCCATCTTATTGAACCACATTTCACTTACTGATATCAATTGTGTCTCTCAAATTTTTGAAATTTAACTCACAGAAGTGGTAAAATTACGTTTTATGTAAATTTTCAAATGCTCCTTAGAGGTGGATAAAGACGGTAAAAAGTTCAATAAAGTTTTTATATATAAAATATTATTATAAACTAAATCCAATGAATTACATTGAACTTATATAGGTATTATATATATATTTTGACGTAAAATAAATTTAAATAAAAATTCGGTTTTAAACTATAACTCAGTGTTTTTCACTATTCATCAAAATTTGAATGTTTTCAGAAAAATACCAAAAAATTACCCTAATCTAATTTCAATACTCCGAATCTAAAAATGTATTCCATTTTGAAAGATAAAATTTATAAAATTTTAAAAAGTGGGTATTACTATTCATAGCGAATAGTTTAATTAGTTGTGGTGTGTTAGAACTCAAAGTTGCATACAACACACGCTATTGTGTTATTCAAAGAGAATCGTACCGTGGAAGCTTGGGGTGTTACAAGAATCCCTTCCAATTTGATTTTTTTTGAACCTATGATTTGGGTTTTATTGATTTCTGAAACTGGAAATATTTATTTCTTTGTATTTTTTAATCGTTGATGTTGTATGATTAGGTATAGACCCCATTGATTTTCAATTTATAGATCATTTATTTCTCCACTTCTTCTTCACATTCATTATTGTCCCACTATAATACAATGATTCAAGCAAATATTCGATTTGAATCATGATTGGACCTCAGATTCCCATTGCTTTGTTATACCTTTAAAGGAGATGATGATTATAGGAGTTATAAAAATCATTTTTGATTCATGAAAGATACATCATATTGGGATAGATATTTTTCAAGTTGATATGCACATATGATATGAGATATGACTTGGATCAAATTTTCCCATGAAAGATGGTGTGAATCTAGTTTTTGAAATGGATTTGATCAATTTTCAACACTGTTGTCAGATTTTTAGCAAAAATATGGTAAATTGGGGTGAATCATGTGATTATTTTTGTGGAATATAATTTTCTAGAAAATTATCAACAACATGTTATGTTGTTTGGAAGAACGCATGATGTGTTTCATGGAAGGATAGGCGATAGGGTTTCCTCTATGAGTTAATTATCACAAGACTGTGTGGATGATATTGCATGTCGTGTGACCCTAGATTGATAGCTTGACATATACATAGATTACATGCCTAGGGAACTAGGTAGCCTACAAAACTATGTATTCCCATGATAAACTTGGTACACCTCCTATTGGAACAATAATCGGGAAGTGTGGCACATGTTGAGTATCAAAACTAGGCCTATACACCATGTGGAATGTCACCCAAGAAATGTAGTTTATTTTTTTCCCACCATGTGGAATGAAAGTTTAAATACAAATGAGTACTTATAGCCTACATTCTGTGTACTCCTTAGAAATTCCATGTACTCCCTTTTTTACTTGGATTGAAGAATTTAAGAAGCCCAATTTTCTCTGAATTTCAATATAGGATAAAATATACAATTCATATTTAAATATAAAGATGATAATTAAGAATAAGTGAGCATGATCAACCACATCAGTGTTAGAGAGATCATGCACAATTGTTGAACACTCTTATTGTGTGAAAAAACACCATGATAGGTGATTTAGGGTGAAATATCCTCTTAACATCCTAGGAAGAGTTTTCAATTACCACCATGATATTGGGTAACTAGATCCTCAACCTACATATCAGATTAGGTTTGTTATTCCCTCTACTATTATGGGGTGTGATATCCTCTATCTATGGGTTTAGTAATCTGCCTTCCTAGTGAGAACTGGAGGTGTGAAATATCCTCTACTGTGGTTTTTTATTCCATCCTACACTGCTAGGGGCATAAGATACTCCCCAATAAGTACAAAGAGGTTATGAGGGATGAATTATTTGATGATTTAGAGGTCCTAGTAGACATTCAAAATCCTTAGGCTAATTGTGAAATCAAAAACCATACTCTGTGTCTTGAGTACATTCTATGATAATATCTTAGTTCTTATCATTTATTTTCCATACTATTTATTGTTTAAGATATCCCTATTTTTGGTTCTTTAAATCATGGGGATATCAAGGTGTCTGAATGGGTATTTATATACTCACCCATGAAAGGGATCATCCCAAACATCTCATTTATTAAGATAATGATAGATTGTTCAATAGATATCTAGGCATACCTAGTGTGGGAAGTGATTAGTGGTGGAGGTTGAAGGATATTGGTTTAGCTATATAATTTTGTGTGATAGGGTAATACTCATTTTGGTGGATAGTTTTTACATACTTTTTGGTTTTGGGCCCTATATTTTATACCTTTAACCTGGTTATATACTATCATACTCTAATATGGTTTGTAAGAGTTTTTGAATGAAATTATTATTCAACCTATTTACCTTCTTATATTTCATAGGTGTATAGAGAGATCTATGTACATGTGTGTAGGTACATTAGGATAAGGCCTTCCATTCGTGTGATATGTGCACTCGATACTCATCCTTATCCCATATCCTATTGGAGGAAAACATACAGTGACCCACATGGCTAACTACGATCTAGGTAGGGTGTGAATGATTAGTTCTTCTCACATATATTCGGGTATTTTAGAAAATGTGATGTAGATTTAGAGCATCCAATAGTTTAATACTAGCTGCAAAAGTTATTAGAGACTATCACCTTACTTTTCTAGAATGGTTTATTTTCGTTTTAAATAATTTTAATTACATGCATATTTTTACCAAAAACAAAATATTCATGTCATATATGGATATGGATGAGTTTTTATTAAAATTTAGAAATAAAATCTAATAATTTTATAAATAAATCATTTGTAATGGTATGGAACACCTCTGTAATGGACTTTATATACTAGAATATGATAGCAATGTGTTGAAAATTGATTATGAATCAAGTTCATATGACTCGTATCACACCTATTTGTGGAATCACTAACATGTAAATGTAAAGGAGAATTTAATGACAAAGCTACAACAATATGGGAATTTCAATTCTTTTAAACTAAACCCACTTGGTGTTTTTCATACTTATTTTCAAGGAAAAATAACTAAACTACTATTTTTTGAAAATGGTGAAAGGGCGATAAATCTTCTTAAATAGTTCATACATATTACAACCATTCTATTTATTACAAATTAATTCATAATTTATTACATAAAATTTACACATAATAAAATTTGAAGGAATCAATAATTCTAGTGTATTTAGGAGTTAGGTACATTACATAAAAACATAAAACAATAAATACATCATCTTCATTGAAAAATTCTTTAAAATTATTTTTCTTAAAACTACATGGGATAACTTGGGGATATAGATAAGAAAGGGGTGATCTACATAGCCCAATAAGGAAATAAAAATGGATTAACATGAGGAAGTTAATACATGTTAGACAATATGTATATGAATGGGGAATAAAAGCAGTTATAATCATAAACATGAACAATGAGGCATGATATAGCATGATAATCATAAAAAAACATGGGAAATTTGGAAAAACTCAAAATAGTACATCGTAAACATAGGTAAAGGATAACTATCAAGAAATCATGAGGGAAAAAGTCACATGAAGAATTAGGTTCACTCCCTATTCCCTTTAATGATTTTTCATGAGACTAAAACATTACCCAATTCATTTGATCACTATAAAATTTTGGGTGCACCCATCACTTTCATTTCATTCTCATGCTTAAGTGTGGCACATTGATCATAAAACATGAGATCATTTTTCCTCATTTATTATTACAAGATAAAGTAGTGTGTAATGCATAAATCTAAGTCCCAAAATAAAATATTTATTACTTAATAAAGTTTCACACCCTTGACAAGAAATTATTATGGGTATTCACTACATATTTTATTGGCAAGGAGAATCACACTGAAATTTTTGCAGTATAATAGGGGCATATAAATGTTAATGGTAGGGATTAATGAAATAAAAGGGGTATCTAGTTATTTAGATAACATAATTTTTGTAAGAGTTATATGTAAGGAAATATCCCAAAATTATAAAATGGAGATAAGTGTCATAATATAATGAATATACTTGAATTAAGAGGAGATGGAAAAGATCTCTTACCTTCAGAGTGTGATCCCAAATGATAGGGATGGAATTATTGAGATACTGGGGTACCCTTGGGAGTAATATAGAGAGTTTAGGGTAGAGTAAAGATGTGATCCAATTGTTTTTAGTGAAATTAAATGGGATCTTGGATGGATTTATATAAGGAAAGAGAGGGGATTTCTTAGTTATTTCCCAAACTTATGTTTTGGACTCTGTAATAAAATAACCAAAAAAACCTTTTCCTGGTTTTTTCCCATTTTTTCTACCAACGAGTAGTGATTTGAATTATTTTATTATTCCAAGGGTTTAACTTATTAAAATATTACCCTTCGTGAAGTGGAGGTGAGTTATACTTCTATAGAAATAATTTTAAAATAATAAAATATATTATTGGTTTTGGTGGAGTCATAATGTCATTATAAAATTAATAAAATAAACATAAAGTAACATTATTTTAAAGGTAAAGCATACTTTTTATCATCTATACCCTTTCTAGTATTTATTACATCACTTTTGGATCATTTTTATGAAATAATACACATCGTATTTTTATACAGTATTTGATTTTTACATGAAAATTTGACTATCTAAGAAAATTATGAAAAATTAATCATTGGATAATTTATATGTTCAAATTCCAAAATCAATATTCATTTTATCAAAAATAATATTCAAAATATGTGTATTATCACTTTTAAAATACGAATGGATATTTATTGAGAAATTTTGGGTTTTTTTTTGACAATTACTATTTTTTGACCGTTATAATATTTAAATTTGACTTCATAAAAATTATATGATAATTTATATTTAATAAAAAAAATTATTAAAATTTTTTATTAAAAAATTATTTATTTAAAAAATCCATTAATTCCTCAAAATAAACGTCTTAATTTAAATTTAATACTAATTAAAAATGAAATTTTTGTTTTATTATATAAAAATAAAAATTCCTTATAACGTAATGAAAAGAAGAAAATAAAAACATTGATAAATTTAAAATACAATATAAATATTCATATTATTATGATCTTGTTGCATATCCTTTTAATAATTAAGTAAAATCTCTAAGGGTAAGGTGCACGATGGTGACATTTTAATGGGGTGGTTCAGCATATATGGTTTGAGATGTTATCTTGATGAGCTTAAACTTCTCCCATAAATGATTTCTCTCAATATTATGTTATTGGATATCATCTTGGGTTTGGTCAGGGAAAAATCCCAAAGAATTTATCTTTCTTTGGAGAACTAATAAATGGGTTCCATAGCGTATGATCCTAATGGTTGAGGCCATCACTTTCTTTGTGTCAGTTAGATTTGTTAAAATACTATATTTATACTAATCATATGACCACTGTTTAATGACTATATTATCAACAATTATGATTCCTAATATTCTTTTAAATATGATAGTATATAATAAAAACAAATAGGTGAATGTGTTTTCTATAACAATAATACATAGTAATACATTTAATTAATTCATAACAAGATTCTTATTTATATGATTTTGGGTCATTACAATCTACCCCCTTCAGAAATTCCCCCTTGAAATTTTCATTTCCTATACTAAAACATATGAGGGTAATTTTGTTTCATAACCTCTTGTAGTTCCCATTTCACTTATTCAATCTTGTGGTTTCTCCACAGCACATGACCAGTTGCTTTGTATTATTTCTTATAACATTGTCTTTATGATCTAAGATATTAACCGGCTACTCCTTATATGATATATCATTATCCAACAGTACCACCTCTGAATTGAGTACATGTGAGGGGTCTAGTATATACTTCCTCAAGAGGGATACATAGAATACAGCATATACTTGAGATAGGTTAATTGGGAGTGCTAGTCTAAAGGACACCACTCCAATGCGGTCAAGGATGACAAAGGGGTCATTTTTTATAAGGGTGGTATTTACATTCTTCCAAAATATCATGACTTTCTTCCATGGAGATATGTGGAGTAATACCATGTATCCAACATCACACTCTATGTCTCATCGATATTTTTAATCATATCTCTTATGTTGAATCTTAGCTTCCTTCATGTGCTACTGAATGGTCTTATCCTTTTCCACCATTTCCTCAACCATTTCAAGACCTAGAAGTTTTTGTTCCCCAACACCATCCAAACTTTCTATTTTTCTACACCTATTCCTGTAAATGGATTCATATGGATCCTTTTTAATTATTGAGCAGAAACATTTATTGCATGATAACTTGACTAGAGGAATATTTTGGTCCTAACCTCCCTTGAATTCAATTTAACATTCTCTCAATGTTACCTTGAGTGTCTTCATAGTCCACCCTTATTGTCCATTAGTTTGAGGGTGATAAGTCATGATGAAGTTCAACTATGTATTTAGATTATGTTAGATACTCTTCCAGATCTTGGAGGTAAATCATGGATCTCTATCAAATACAATTATCCTTTCAAGTTTCAGTATGATCCACTACAACACATATAGAATTATTTCCACTTGATAACTTTAGGAGACTAGTCCTGACCCAAATCTTCTTATTTAACTCAGGATTTGATGGTATACATAGTCATGACCCAAATCTCACATCTTCATTAATGTTGAACTAAGAGGATTTCCCTTTTCTTACATCTTCCACTTTTTTATAAATTCCCACATCATCTCTTTGAGCATATTTTTTTTATAAAGGAGATAGTTGAAAATTACTTTGTAAAAGGATTTATTATGTTCCTTCCCTAATTATTCCCAAGTCCATCCACTTTAATTCTAAGAAGATAAGATCCTTTTCAGTTATCATCAATGATATAAATTTTAGATCCTTTTTATTTAGAGAATTTTCCACTTTATTCTCTTTCCAAGGATGGTAGTGGATTAAGAAATCATAGACCATGATCAGCTCTAACTATAACTATTGGTTTATATTTATATAATTATATGTGAATATATACTTTAGGAACTTTTTATCTTTATATATTTCACACTTCTCCCCAAAGATATAATACTTCTACATTTTCAACTTGAAGATCACCTCAAAAAACTCTAGATCATGTGTTGGGTAGTTATGTTCATGAACCATCAATTTCCTTGGAGAATATGCTATCAATTTTTCATTTTTTATTAATAAAAATTCCATGAATTTTATAAATCCTTGAATCTCTCTTCACATTCATCATTCTAAAAAACTTGACTCCCTTTTGAGTTAGATTGGTTTAGAGGTTTTTAAAATCACGATAAGTTTCTCACAAATCGATGATAATACCCAGAAAATACAAGGAAAATACATATATCTTTCATAGATGTTGAATTTGTATATCATTCAATTTCTTTTGTAATTGAAGGGTCCATAGATATCCCATTACATGTGATAATAATCTCTAATAATTAGACATACATCAACTATAACTCACATTTTATATACTGGGAATAAAGATTATCCTTTTATAAGGTCTTTAACAGAGTTCTTAGATGATCATCATAATCCTAATTTCTTTTGAAGTATATTAGAATATCATCTATAAAGACTACCAAAAATATATAAATGTAATTTTTAAAGACTCTATTCATCATTTCCATGAATATTTCTATAGAATTAGCGAGCCTAAATGGCATTACTATGAACTCATAGTGCTCATAACTTGTACAGATAGTAGTATTGGGGATATCCTCCTTCCCCCTAACTTGGAAATATCGAGACTATATATCCTAATTGGAGAATTATTTTACTCTACTTATATGATTGGAAAAGTCATCAATCCATGGTTGAGGATACTTTTTATTTATTGTGATCTTGTTTCACTCATGATAATCAATTAAAAGGTGCATTGACCCATCCTTATCCTTAATGAAGAGGACCGGTTCACCCAATTTTTAAGAACATAGGAGTATGATCCCTTTATCTAGATCTCCTGTAGTTTTTTCTTCATCTCCTCTTTTTCCAGAAAATACATTCTATAAGGAGTATTCGATAATGATAACACTCCAGGAATAAGATGGATTAAAAATTTAACCTCTTATATAGAAGTAAAACTGAGAAACTCTTTGGGAAAAACTTCAGTGCATTCCCTCACAATATGCATGTATTCAAGGATGAACCTTTACTTAAGATTGATCATTTAAGGGAGATACACTTTCTCATAGGGAAATAATATCCATTCTGGAGATGTTAGTTCTAATGAAGATTCATCCATCTCCTTTAATTTTTACAGTATCAAAGGATGATTCATAATACAAAGAGTGATTTAATTATTGTGGAAATATTTTTTGGATATACAAAGATAAATCCAATACATACTTATAATTTTATCAAATTCCACCAAGGGGAGTTTCACAAGGTTCACTCAAAATTTCAGCCCACAAATTTTAATAGGGGAGTAGTTATATACTTGGGATGCAATAATTTCCCCATTATCCAATTTCACTGACAACTCTACTTCCATGATTTGTGGTGGTGTTTGAATAGTCCTATTAAACTTTCATGATATGAAGGATTAAATAGAAACATAATCAAAAATTATGTTCTCTATTTTTTAATGAATAAATAGATTACATGTCATCACTTCGTCATCGAGATCCACCTTAGTAGTTTTAATAACATAATCTCACCCTTTCTTCCTAAGAGGTTGTTGGCTATATTCGAAAACCCTTAGCTTAGTGAATTGGTTTGAAAAGTATCATGGTTCCATGTAGTTGAAATAATAAATAATGAACTGAGGTTTGACTAGAATATTCCTTTCCTCTATCACATTAGTGGGTTTCTCCCCTTGGTAATCACTGTCTAGGTTTCCTTCATTCCCACACCTAATTCATTTCCTTGTTCCCATTAGTCAATTTATGGGGTGCTTATTTACTCACTTTGGAAAAGTGAGATTTTGATATTTATTAGCACTATTATATTTCTCTATCAGAACACTAGAATAAAAAACAACTTTCCTCTTCTTAACCCCATAATACCCTTGAGATTTTCCAATCTCTATTTCATCTTTGATGGAATATCAAACAATTTACTCATAGCCATTATAGTCTCAGATTTCTAGGGCTATTTGTAAACTAGGTTTTATCATGCCAAAGGAATGGTTGACTTTGAATTCAGAGGTAATGAAAATTTCAAAGGTGTATCATGAATGTCTTGTGAATTTTTCCTTATATGATTTGATATATTCTTCATCTTTTTTGTCTTGAGGGAAAGGAAATCCATTTCAATTTTATGTTAGGGATTGTGAGAAAAATATTTATCAAATTTTTTTCCCGTAATTCCTTCCAACCCATCAGTTCAATCTCTTCCTTAGGCTTCATATTCTTGACTAGTTCCCTCCACTGATCAGATTCTTCCCCTATATGATAAAAAACCATTAGAACCTTTTATTTCTCAAAAAATTGAAGGACAAAAATGATATTCTCAACGGATTTGATCCATTTTTCTACAATTATATGATCATATGATCCATTGAAAGTTAGAGGTATTTATTGCATAAAGCTCTCAATTATAGATTTTTATTTATTAGGGTAATTTGGGAAATTTATTGGATCTAGGTTTTTTTCAGAAACTAGTTCAATTGAGAGAGTATCATCGAAAAATTTGTGATTCCCGCTTCCATCAGGTTGAGCATCTCATTTAGGCAGTCATCACATTTTCCATCACATTGGTTGTTTACCTGATTCCTCCTATATTATGGACATTGGTTAAAATAAAAGGAAAATTAGGTTTTAATATTTCCAGAATATTAAACACATAAATAGGAATCCAATGACATTAAAGGGATAAACTATAAATTACATGTATTTCTTTAACTTATGAATTTATAGGCTTTAGTCAATGTTATCTATGATCTATTTCCTAAAATATACTTTTATCAGAATGTTTATTGACATAATAATGGTTAATAATGATATTATTAATTTACCAAATCATTTTTATAAGGAGTTTCAAACCAAGTGTGTATCCAGGCCTATTTTCATGCACTTCCTAGTCAAGTCTAGCTCAATGCAGTGTTTTTAGGTTTTACCCCTATGTACATATGTGCCAGAGCCACATCCATTTGTAGTATCCAAAAATGGATATATTTTATTGATAAAACCTTTAATATATATTTTACTAAAATTTAGGGATTTTTTATTATACTTATTTTTATCCCTATGGATTTCTCTATATTTTTCTAATCCTAATCTAAAAAATAACTAAAATTTTCCTCTGATACCAACTATGGAAACCCTAATCTTTATTACACATTAATTCGTGATTTATTACATAATATTATACATAATACAATCCAAAATTATCAACAAGTCTAGAGTCTTTCTGAATTAGGTACATTGCATAATAATTTAATACAAGAAATACATCATCTTTATTTAAAACCTCCATAACATGCTTGTACTTAAAACGACATGGGATAACCTCGGACATACATAAGAATGGGGTGATCTATAAATCCCAGTAAGGGAGTAAATATGGAATAAAATTAATAAGGTGGTACATGTTATAAAATAGTAATATTTGTGGGGAATAAAAGGAGCGAGAATCATAAACATGAACAATGAGGCATTATATAACATGATAATCATAAAGGCGACAAGGGAAATTTGGCATCAACTTAAAACACAACATCATAAATGTAGGTCAAGGATATAAGATAATAAATCATGATATAAAAAGTCCCATGATGGATTAAATTCACTCCCTAGTCTCTTGAATTATGTTTTATGAGAGTACAAAATTACTCAATGCATTAGAGATCCATATAATCCTGGGTGTACCCATCACTTTCATTTCATTCTCATGATCAAGTGTTCCAGATAGATCATAAAAAATTGAATCATTTTTCATCAATTTATTTTCAATAATCAAGGAGTGTGGAATAAATACATTTATTTACACAATAAAATTAGTATAAGTTAATAAATGTGAACACCATTGATAGGAAATGGTTATGTGTATTCACTAAACATTTATTTAGCACGGAAAATCACAGTGAAATTTCAACAGCATAATACGGGTGTAAAATATTTAATGGGAGGGATTAGTGAGAGATAAATGTGTATATTGGTATTATAAATCATAAGGGTATTAAGTGGGATATGGGAGGACATATACCAAAATTATAAAATAGAGATAAGATGCATAATATAATGAAGATACATGAATAAATAGGGGAAGGAAAAAATCCCTTACCAGGAGAGTGTGATCCCAAATTATTGGGAGGGGATTATTGAGAGATTGAGGGAAACTTTGGAGGAAACTATAGAGGTTAGGTAATAATAAGGATGTGATATAAGGATTTTTAGAGAAGATAAATGGGATCTTGAATGAGTTTATATAGGAAAAGAGAGGGGGTTCTTTATTATTTCCCAAACACTGATTTTGGACTCTATATAATAAAATAACCAAAACCACAAACCTTAACATGTTTTTTGCCCATGTTTTCTTCTAAATAGGGGTGTTTTTAATTATTTTATTAGGTCAAGGTCTAAAAGTATTAAAATATTACCCTTGGTGATGTCGATGTTATCCATTTTATTAAAGAAATGATTTTAAACCCATAAAATATATTATAGGTTTTAGAGGATTCATAAAGAATATAAAATTAATGAAATAAACTTAAAATCACATTATTTTAAAGTTAAAAAGTAAATTCATTCTTGGATCCCATTTATAAGATTTATTACATCACTTTTGGTTCATTATGATGCCATAATATACATCATATTTTTATATGGTATTTAATTTTTACCTGAAAAATAAACTATCTCGGAAAATTATGAAACAATCACCACTGGAAAATTTTGACATTCTAATTTTAAAATTAATATTCATTTTATAATAATAATTTTCAACATATTATTGTTTTAAATTTTAAAATAAGAATCAAAATTTATTGAGAAATGATGGGTTTTATAGAAAATAACAGTTTTTGAATGCTTATAATAATTACATTTGACTTCATAAAAATTATATGGTCATTAATATTTAATAAAAATTATCCAATAATAATATTTTATTAAAATATTATTTATTTAAAAGGTCCATTTACGCATCAAAATAAACATCTTAATTGAAATTGAATACAAATTAAAAATACAATTTGTGTTTTATTATATAAAAATAAAAATAGTTTATAAAGTAAAGATAAAAAATAAAATATAAATATTAGTATATTGAAAATACAATATAAATATTAAAACTATTATGGTCTTTATACATATCCCTAAAATACACCTACTAATTCCCTAAGGGTAAGGTTGCTAAATGTGATATTTTTATGGGGTGGATCGGTATACATTCTTTGGGCCATGATATCGATAAGCATGAACTTATCCCATAAATGGTTTCATTTATGCTTAAGATGTTGGATATCAGAATCATCTTGATCAAGGAAAAATCCCAGAGATGCTACCCCCTTTTAAAGTTATGATAAATAGTCTTCATATGGTATGATCCCACTGGTTGAGGCCATGAATTCCTTTTTTTTGTGTCAATTGGATTTGTTATGACCCTATATTTACAAAAATCATATGATCACTATCCAATGACTATATTATAAATGGTTATGATACTTAACAGTTTTTTAAATATGATAGTATGTATTAAAACCAAAAAAGTGCATGTGTTTTCTACAACCATAATACATAGAAAGACATTTAATTAAATTAGAAGAGAAATTTTATTTATCAAAAGTTTGGGTTATTAAAATACATATTTGTGTGGGAATTTTCCAATTTAACTTAGAGGTGTATATTCATACTTTTATAACTATTACTAATGACTTTATTAAATATGGATATTTAATTAGTTATTTATAATTCTGAATATTTTTAGCAATTTAGGGATTTCAAGAATGAATTAAAGAATCGTCTTGATAATAAGATAAGAAAACATCAATTAGATTGATGGGGAGAATATAATAACCAAATTTTCATCAACTATATTAGGGTTCTTGGGATTATCTATCAACTCAATCCTTATACTCCATGGTGTAATGGTTTTAGTAAAAGGAGGAACCACACCTTGATATAAATGGTGAGATCGATGGTGAGTCATGGTTACGAATTATAGACTGTGCAATATGCACTAGACCATGTACTAAATAAAGTTTAAAATAGGATTGTATTTGGAATTTTATGTTGAAAGAAACCTTTTTTCACACAATATTTTATAGGGTTTTAAATAATTTTTAAGGCTAACTATAGATACAAATTATATCCCTGAGTCATAAAATGTGTATTCATAGGATATCATAAGGAAAAGGGGTGATAATATCTATATGACCTATTAGAAAATAACGTAAAACTAGAAACACATTCCATATTCCTTGATAGGAAGAAAATATCCAAAAAGGATAGTGGGAGAATGACCAAATTTAGTGAAGTTTATGTTTAAGATACATAGGAGCTATCATAGGGAAAAATTGTAAGACCCCTTGGAAGAGGATTTTCTAAAGATAGAACTATTTACTAGGATCAACATAGAGTTTAGAGAACTCGAATGATATGATTTCCTATCCAAAAAGGATGGTGACTCATTATTAGTTGATAATAATGATCCTCTATCCTACAAGGAGGAATAATGGAGATCATAAGTTGAAATATCGAAAGAACGCATAAATTTTGAGATGAATTTTGTGTACCCAAACCATGTTTTGATTTTGGTTGACTCTCTCCTAGATATGATATTTTTTGGGTTTAAATGGGAATTTAAGGAGAAATTGGTTATGAAAGTTATATTTGGTACCTATTAATAATAACTAGAGGCTAAAGGATTTATGTAAATTCAAGGAATATACCATGATGAAATATTTTCCCCAGTTTCTATAATGAAGTCAAATGGAATTATTATTTCCATAGAATTTTATCATGATTAATATATTTTGTAGAAGGATGTTAGATATATTTTCCTTAATATAACCCTTATGGAGGGTGTCTATATAACACAACCAGAGGGGATTATTAATCCAATAGATGTAAATAAGGTATAAAAGTTGAAGGGAAGTATTTATGGATTGAATCAGGAATTTAGATCATGAAATATTCATTTTTATTCAGAAAAAAAATAATTTTATTTCATTAATAATGAATGAAAGATCATTTTTCCATAATAGGTTTAGTTTGAGTGTGGTTGTTTCCATATTAATATCTTTTGATGACATATTTATAAATATAAATTAGATACTAATATTGTAGTCTATTAATATGTGGTTGAACAAATACTTCTCTATTAAGGAAAAATGTGAAGTAACTTATATTCTAGCAATAAAGATAATTTATGATAGATCTAAGAGGATTCTTAGGCTCATTTAAGATACATACATTGATATGAAGCTAAAGTTAATTCATATAGAACAATTTAAGATGGGATTGTTTAAAATTTTACATAGTATATATCTATGTAAGTAAATTTATCCTCCAAAAAAAAGAAGAGACATAGAACAACCAAGATTACTTACACATAATCTATAGGATTGGTCATGTGTTCTATTATATTTACTAATCTTGATGTTTCCCAGGGGTAATATATATTCTAGTTTTTATTTTTACCAAAATTATTCGAAATGATTTCCAAGATTCTCATTCACCATCAATAGAGGATATGTGAGTTGAAAGTGATCAAAAATGGAAATGGTCACTAATTTTATAACAATGTTAAAGTATATTATATATTTTAAAATAGATAGAGAAGTACTTTGAATAGAAAAATTCATTTATAAGCATACTATTGTGTCTAACATTAAATTACCTATTACATTGTATTGTGATTATACTATAGTGGTGGAACTCACCATATAGCCAATTTCACGTCAATGGAAGAACTATATTCTTCATAAGTATCACTTCTTGGAGTATTTTTAGAAAAATAGAAAGGTTATAGTATGAAGATTTAAAAAAAAGGTTAACGTGTAAGACTGGTAGACTAAATCCATATCTCAGTAAAAGCATGAATATCATAAGAGATATAGGAAACTCAAAGTCATTAATATATGTATGTAGTTGAAGTGAAAGTATATTGGATTTAATGACCTCAAAACAACTACATTGTACTTTCTATTACCTATATATTCATGGTCTTCAATATTAAAAAATATCTTATCACGTGATGAGTATTCTTTTTCATAACATTAATGTGATAATGTCCTTATAGTATATATCAAATGAAAAAGTAATATAAGTTCCCCACTATGATGAGATCCATGAAATTATATGATGATATTCTTAAATATATTTACAATGGATGGAAGAAATATATCTTACTATAAATTAATGATGTAGGATATCAGGTGTAGGGGGATTATAAAACATTGAGAATTCTTATCATGATGTTTAAAATTGGTAATATCAAAGAGATTATATCAAAGAGATGATTTTATGAGAATTATCCAACCCATAGGAATTCCAAATTTTATATTTTTAATTAGATATTTCTATACATGGATACTGGTATTGTTCCATAAAATTGAGATTATTATAAATGTATATAATGTAACACACACTTATATGTATTGATGAGAACTATTAAGACATGTGCTCCTAGAGAGGTAGGATATGTTGGTTGTGTCATAATTAAAATAACATTAATGACTAAATAGTGAAATTATTTTATGTTTTCAAGTTAATAGATGTAGATATAATAGGACCTTTGATTAATATGTAACTGTCTAATAAACTTTATGACCATGGTGGTTTTATCAACAAGTTCATTTCATTAAATTCAAATAAAGATATATCAAATATATACGTTAATGAAACAAGTAATTCATCCTATTGTGTGTTATATTTAGATAAAGGAATTATATTACATAGTGAGAAATCATTAGAGGTTATTTTCATTTTGAAATTAATATCTTTCTCTATTGGTTTCTTGACATGTTTCTAGATAATGATCACGGATTTTAGGTGAGTTAATACAATGCCACGTATAAATAGGCCTATAAGGTCACATAATAAGTTTATCAATAACTGTTGTCCCCACTAGGTTAAATATTGTGAGTGGGGGTGGTGGGTGCATCAGGGTATACCATATTATTGTAATTTTCCATTTTTATCTTGTTTCATTGTTAAAAAATTCATTTTTCTTTTCTTCTCATAGAAAAATAATAACTGAAATTAAATCATGCATGAGACATACCAATTATACTTGGTTGACCCTTACCAGGATATTTTTAGGAGAATTCTAAAAACTAATTCATTGAGAATCATCAAATTTCATATTTATAACATATTAGTAGTATTATATGGTAATAAGGGTATGTAGATGGTGAAGTTTTTAGACCAAAACAAAGTAAATACAATCAAAAGAAACACATAACAAAAAATAGATTGAGAAGTAAAATTTTAAAGTGAAAGCAAAGTGTGTGAAAATAATGGTGAAGTTGTAATAGACAAGGAGACCGAATAGTTTATTGATTAAGGGTAGATATACTTGATATAATTTAAAGTAATATGAAATAATATTTCATGGAATAAATCAAATAGGTTCTGAATAATTGTGTTGAGGATTATAATATCTAATTATCATTGTATAAAATAGCTTTACCATTGATCACTCATGAGAGATTTAATTTCTAATATTACTAAAGATTAAGATTTTCTATAATTGAGAAGATAAGAACATAAAATTTTCAAGTTATATTTTTTGTTTTTTTTTTCAAGGAAAAAATACTCAACATTTCACTTTTTAGTACTTGGAGTAGAGTGAAATTATGTTCACGCAGAAGTGAAAATGAGAAATTTAGATGAAAAAAATATACTCCTCTTTGATTAAACTAATGTAAGAACATGGAAAATGATGATCATTCAATCCAATAAAACCCCATATATTAAAATATTTATTCATAACAGAATGAAAGAAATAATATATTTTATTAAAAAAATCTTGATACATAAAAATAGTTAATAAGATAAGGGCCGAGAATATTTTTTGATTATATCAACCCCTTCCTCTAGCTCTAACTCCACTAAATATTTTTCTTTGTGTTCCATATCCTATAGTATAACTCCAATTTTATCGGTGTTCCTCCTCTATAGTGAATGATTAGTATCTAGGATGATTGGGGGTGAATGGCTCGTGGACCTCTCCCTAAAAAGGCATAAATCCTCTACCAAAATTTCACACCAACTCCAGCAAAAAAAACCAACATCACTAATATCATATTAAATATTCTATTTAACTACCTTTATAAGGTGTAACATTCTCTATCCGTCTTCTTCCTCACATGACTCACACAAAGCTCCCTCAATAAATTTTTCCCCTCACACATGGGATTTATCCACAAACAAGTATAATGGAAAAACTATGAATTAATCTATAAATCTTACAAATCATCTTATAATATTCACTCCTATTTTGAAAATATATTTCATATTTAATTTTGATTTCTATATTGAGACCTTAGGGAACCATGATTATGAATTTTAATTCCCTTATATAACCTTATGTGTCACTGTGACACACCTCTAGGTACATTTCCAAATCCCCTAGATTTAATGGGCCAACCCTTCAATGGATTTGGGCATAGGATATACCCTTGTATTGGCTAAATATCCTAATAATTACTCTAAAATTAAAAATTTAAAGGTGAGAGTTTTCTTTGATGCAACTCTACCTAACTATGGAGGTACCCAAATGTAGTGATCATCTAATATTGGTTAAGGATTATTTGGGTTAAGTTCATGATCGACATTAACCACATAAAAAACATTTTTTCAAAAATAACATTCTAGTATGAAGTCACACTCGACACTTGGTGGATTTAACTCATGTGAACACGTTTTCCTAGATCAACTTCTTCTTGGTTGTAATTGTCCTGTGTAATTTTCCAAACAAGTTTTGTGTAACACACTCCCATGATGAATACCTAGTAGAAAATGATATTATGAAACCATCCATTACTTCAAAATACATAGGAAAAAATATCATTCAATAGATTGGGGTTATCTTTATATGATCAATTCCATCCTCATAGCTTCAAACTCGGCATTATCTTCAATGTATAAAATCAATGTTATCATGAATACAAGATCCACATTTTGGATTTTCATATATCTAATCAAGAATATTATTTAATTTGGTCAAGCTTGGAAACAACCATTTAGTTTATAAATATTCATCTATTTTGAATTTTGGATCAATTTTATCTTCCATTAACTTCATCTTGATGGTTATTTATATGAAATAGAGGTTTATGTTAAACTCTTTTGAGTCAGATAGTGATTATACTCCCATCCACATATGATTTTTCCTCCTCAAAAATGAATAATAATTATATATTATCACCAAGTTTGGTTCTCAAGGTTTAATAAACTTTCATCATATGGATTCTTTGAGCACATTAACTTGGTTATTATTCTATTAATATTAGTTGGAAATGTTTTAATCTTGATCTTTCATCATCATTTAGTTCATGAAAGGTTTGATAGCCATTTTCAGTTGATTTTGCAAATTAAAGCTTCACATAGATATGTTTGATCTAATTTTCTTTCCCAATAAGACAAAGATATGGTATATTTTATTCCTACTTCTTTCTTTATCTTTCTAATTCCCACAAGCACTCCGCCATAGCATCTTAGGCTGCATACAATCAATCCCCATTTTTTGGGAATTGTCACAAGGCATAGTCACTTGTCACTTTCCTCTTATTATAGCTATAGGATTTACTAATTTTCTTGGTAGTAACCTATTAGAGTCACTCGACTTCTCAACATGCGATTACTTACCGTAGTTTATTTTGGTCCATAAATAAATTTCCAATATTCAAAAGACTCTCCATTATAAATTTGAATTAAATTCAACTTGACTAAAACATTATGGTTCCAAAGTTCCAATTATGAATTAAAAAATGGTTCGAAAAAGAATATTGAAATCAGAGTATTTGAATAGTTTTCCCCCTTTACCCTAAAAAAGGGGTTTACCCAAAAATAAATAAAAATTTAGTCCTTTAGGCCATTCAGTCAATCAGTATTTGAAGAAATTAAACCTATGGAAAACCCATTCAAAACAACCTCAAAAAATTATTTCAATGAATGATTCATGAAAAACATTCCTTAATATAGTTCAAAAATAAATGTGTTTTGATTCAAATAAATATTTAATATATTTTTTTAAAAACTCTATTTTTTATCATCAAATTCAAAAAATCATAGTATCAATTTCAAATTAATCAATATTCAATAATTTTATATCAGAAACACATTTTATTATGAAAAATATTGTTCTCCAAAAATTATAGAATGGACTCAAATAAAGAAACATAAATTCCCAAAAACTTATAATTTTTTTCCCTCAAGATATCCAAGTTTTAACTTTCAAAATAGAGTACAATATTTTACAAATTGTATTTAAATGTAGATTGTCAAAACATTGATATAAACAACAAATAAGATTTTGTGAAGGGATAAAATTATGAATGAATTTTAAAAGAGCCTACCTAGATTTAAATATACACACCAACAATGAAGAATGAAAATATTCATCTATAATTGGAAATTAAATTCCACCTATATAAAAATAACTCAATGAATTACTTCGATCAAATTTTTAATTTTTAGTTATTGGAGTGTAGATAGATTATATTTAAGTACAATTAAAACATTAACAATAATCACCTTAAATTATTAATCTTTCCAAGATTACAAAATAAAAAGGTCAATTTTAGACTTTATTGATAAAACTCAAATGATAATATTATAATTTAACCCCCTTTTCCATTTGGATTCAAAATTAACCTCACTCTAATTAATTTATTTATGGTAATTAGTCACATAATTTTATTTTATTTCTATCCAAGTATGTGTAAACCATTTATTAAATTTACTTATGTATAATTTTACTCACAAACCCAATTATTATTATCTCAAATATTCATTGTGGGATTATAATTTCCCATTTTACTTTAGTTTTAAAGGACTTATAATACTATATTTTTAGTTGGATCCCTGATTTTATTTTTTCTCAAAGGATAAGTTAACTAGTTTTATGTTCGAAGGCACTTCTTCCTTATATTATAATTAAAATTCCAAAAATATCTTTTCTGTCACACTCCATTTCCTAATTCCTAAACCAAATTTCAATAAAAATAGTTAACAATATCACCCAGAAATCATTCGTGTTCAAAACAAATTGGATTAATGAAGTCCTCACTTACTAGCCTATAATAATACACCATGATGATCAGTATTTCATTAAAATTATTTCTTAATATCCTTAAAATTATGAAAATTCTTAATTTTTAGGTATTTTTAATCTATAATGATTTAATTTATATTTAGGAGCATTTTTATCCCCTTTCCCAAACCTTATAAATAAAATTTGTCCCCTATATAGAATCCTAAGGTGAAGGATACATTTTAAACATTTTGATTCTAAATATTTTTGGAATTATAATAGTGGAAGATAATTATTAGGTCTCATAAGAAAGATAAAAAATATATTCACACTCAACACAAGAGTTAGACTATTCACAACATATACAAAAATTCTATCGGTCGCTGCTAAAGACATTATTAAATAGAAATAAGATGTGTTTTGAAAATATTCATGATTAAACACTTTTAATTCATAAATGATTTTAAAAAAGGGTACACAAATGATCATATGATCATATGAGTTTATAAAAAATCAAGGAAGTAGTTGTTACTATTATTATTATTAATATAACAGTATGAAACACCACTTTAAAAATTGGAATTGTTATTTAACGTCACACAACCAACTATAATAATTAAGAACATATTGAGAAGAATTAAAATTGAAATAATTAAAATAATACCCACCTATGAATAATGTTTATCAATTTATTTTCATGAAACACACACCCTTTTTATCCTTGAGAAATATCTCTAGCTATAGGATTCATGTTCCTAAAAAATGTTAAAATAGAGTAAAATTAGTAAAAATAGGAAAAGATCAAAATGAAATAACAACCAATGTTTCAAGTAAGAGAGTTTGATCCAGTATTCTTTTTCTTATAGTTCATACTGACCATGATGAACAGCTAATCAATTCCATGTTGCATATTTTTTTCAATGGTAAATTGATTTCCTATGTATAGTAGATGCATCTTATGATCAGTTAACCAAATGATCATTCAATTCACTATTTAAACTATCACTTCATTTGATCATGTGGTTGACCAACCTGTCAAAAAACGCTTCACATTCATGGATACTCCTCAATAAAATATTGGTATGGTACATAGTTGATCTTTATTTTTTGGGCACAATCACTTGGCATAGTCACCTCTCACTTTACAATTGTGGTAGATTCAACCTTTCCCTATTTTCTTCATAGTAGTTTTTTATAGTCATTTGACTTCTAAACATGAAATCACCTCCTATGGTCAATTATGAAAAATAAATAAATTTAAAAACAGTGAAATATTATCCATTCAAAATGAAAATTGAATTTAAAAATATTAAAAGTATAAGGTTCATAAGTTCCCATTATGATTTAAAAATTTCTCCAATAAGTAAAATTTTATACATTATACTTCAACAAATTAAATCCATGTAAATAAAAATTAAAAACCTTTTAAAAATAATATTTAAACGAATTTTTTATCAATATTATTCAATATTTTTGATTTTAAAATTAATGGAAACTTATCAAAGTACTAGTTAATAATTTAACACCATAACACAAATTCTTATATTGAAATTGAAATAATTATAATTTCAACTTAAAATTAATCAACATGAAATATTTCTCCATTATAAGATAATTTTCTTGTAAAAACTAAATTATTCTCAGAAATTTAATGCAACGTTATTTGAGTACATAAAAATTTGAAAAACCCAATCATTTAAATACCTAAAATTTAATATTTATAATTTAATACCCCTAGTACTATGGAATTTAGTGTCAAACCATAGGGAATAAAAAGTTATGAATACTAAAAAATTAAAAAATAAAAATAGGAAAAACAATGTGACATATGAAATTTTAAAGTGAATGTGAAGTGTGTGAAATAGTAGTGAAGCAACAATAGACAGGGAGGTTAAAAGGTTGATTGAGTCAAGGGGACTGGATTAGATAAAAATTCAATATAATAGTAACTTCCCTTATATGAAATAAATCGTAGGGATTTTAAATATATTTTTAGAGGATTATAAAACCTAATTATCATTAGATAAAACAACCTCACTAGAAATATCTCATGAGAACTGTAATTTATAAGAGAACTCAAGATGAATATATTTCCTCGTGGAGAATATCATACCATATCATTTTCAATTTAATACATTGGTTAAGATTCCCAAGGATAAATATAATTTATTTTTCTACCATCGGTACATTGAGTAGAGTGAAACGATGCTTGGGAAGAATTGAAGATTAGAACATTGGATTAAAATACAACAAAACTCTTCGATTAACCCAATGTAAGAACATGAAAAATATTGATCAATCCATCAAATCCAATCCCATAATATAATTATTTACCCATACTAGATGAAAAAAATAATATATTTCAACAAAAATATATCAATACAACAAAACATTTAACAAGAGAAGGGATAATAAGATTATTTGATGAGATCCACCTCTTAATCCTACTCTAACTCCACTAATTCTAATTTAATGTGTGCATTAGGATATAGTATAGCTCTAATATTAGTCTTGTGGCTCTTTGGTAGTGAATGATTTTCAGTCTGGATGATCGGGAGTGAATGGTCTATAGAGCTCTGCCTAAAAATGTGCAGTTCCTCTTATTAAATTGTATGATAACTCCAAAATCATAGCCAATATCACTATTATTAGTTACAAACTTCACTTTAATCACCTAAATGTCATGTGTCGGTCACTACACATCTTATTTCTTGCTCGAATCAAGTGAGGTACCCACACCAACTTACAATCGTTTCATGTGGGATTGTTCCCACGGAATGTGTAACGAACTAGATCTAAGTTACTCTATAAATCTTTGGAATCGTCAATCATATTCACTTCTATGTACGGATTGAATGTTCTTATCTGATTTAGATATCCCAACTAAAATTCATGTGCACAAATAATTTGAATTTTAATTCCCTGAAATACCCTTTTGTATCCTAGAGATGAACACTTGGATACCTTTCTTTATCCCCTATATTTTGTGGGTCTACCCTTATGTATCTTTGGACCTGGGATGCACACTTCCGTAGGATTTAACTATTGTAATTACATTAGCATAGAAAATTTAGACGTGAGATATTACCTTGACATATCCGAGACTGACTGTGTAGGTACCTTGACATAGATAGAAACTTCAACTAGATTAATATTTCTAAGGTGAAGTGAATGATTCAATTTCAAACTATCATTGTCAAATTGGTTTCAATAATCACAAACTCAGTATTTATGTTTGAAATAGTAATCAACATTAATATATTAAAACTCATGAAAACCCTCTTTCTTAGATCAACTTATAGCTAGATGAAATTCTCACAAGAAATTCATTGAATAGTTTATGTGTGACACACTCCCATGATGAATCCATAATAGATAAGGATATTGAGGACTCCATAATTTCTTAAACCTACTTATTAAAAAATCATGTTCAATAGAAAGAGTTTATTTATCTTCTCAATTCTATCTTAACAAACTGAAACTCTATATCATCTTCAACAAGTGGCATTCAATTTATCTTTAAAAACTAAATTAACATAAAAAAATTTCCAATCATCACAATTTTTTGGGTTTACATTTGTTCGAGCTAGAAAATAATCATTTGGTTCATAGCCAGTCTTCTCATTAAACTTATATATCTAGTTTTTTTAGATATGAAACCAGCTCATAGTCATTATTAGGAAATATAGGCTTTGTTTAGCCTCTATAATTTCTATGAACCTCTTACTCCCATTAGCACTAGGTTTGTCCTCCTCAACTATAAAACATTATACTCACTCAAACCCAAATTGGGTTCTTAGTTTTTCCTCAAAATTACACATTTGGATTCATTGATCTCATGAACATGATTTTTATTAAGTCTAGATTGGTTGGAAAATATATTATATCAATATTTTATCTTCAATTAGTTAACATAAGGTTGGATAATTGAAGTCAATTGATTGAGGAAAGTGGATCTTATCCCAGATGCAGTCATTCCAATTTTCATTCACGGTCAATCAAAAATATGGTAAGTTGGATTCTTCTTTCTTATGTAATATTGGAAGGGAAAATAGTCCTTCCTCTATGAAATATCGGTCTAGAATAGGGTCAACCCCATTTCCTAATTATATTCACTTTACATGGTCACATCTCACTTTACTCTTGTAGTATCTCTAATCTTTATTGATTTTATGCACAGTAGTGTATTGTTGTCACTCAACTTATCAACAAGCATTCAGTTCCTATGGTCAATTATGGCCTCGAAATAAATTCAAAACTAGTGAAATATCATCCATTAAAAATGTGAACTAAATTTAAATTGATTAAAAGTTTAGGTTCTAAAGTTAAAATTATTAATTAAAAAAATTATATTAAAATTAAAAACAATGTACTTGAATAAATTAAACATAAGGAAAAAACCATTAAAAACCTCACCATAATATTATTTTAGTAAATTTCTCACCAGAATCATTCAATATTTTAGTTTTTAAAATAAATAGAAATTGATTCCAAGATCTTGTTAATATTATAACACAAAAAAATTACACTTTTCAATAAATTCAATGAATCATAGGTTCAAATTAAATCTAATCAAAATTCAATAATTCTAAATTATAAGAATATTTTATTATCAATAACACAATTACTATTTGAAAATCTATGTAATGGAATATACTTTAATGAATATAAAACACATAAAAAGGAAATGTTTTAATGTATAGGAACTAATAAAGGGAATATCATTTATAATTTTTGGTTAAAAATCACCATCCATCTTAGTTTACAATGAATCAAACATGCGAGCTTAATTTCCTCTAAACTAAAGTGAACATGCTACTTCTCCAAAATAATTTCCTTATGATACATATCATCATTGATTTTGTTCTCAATAATATAAGTGTGAAATGAATCTCCACTTACATCTATGATATGAAACCCACTTAACCATATAACTTCTTCTTCAAGGAAAATCCCTCCTTGAAATATTCTTCTTCGTGAACTACTCCTCCATGAACTGACCTAACAAAACACTACTTGCCATGAATTTTCTTAGTGGTTCACTATTAATTATAAAATATCTATATGGGACTCCATTTGAAATCTTATTCCACTATGAACTTCCTATATGGACAAGTCCCATATAATTCCCACATGGTTTGCACTGTGTAAACGTCTCATAGAATCAATTCTATCTACACCCACCATGGAAATTCCTTTTCTATATATGAACCTACTATACTCTATTATATATATACTCACCTCACAAACTACCTTGAAACTTCACGATACTGTCTCCATGAATATCCTTTTATCTTTTTAGAAAACACTAATGATGAATCTTTAATATATTTTTTGTCTTATTGATGATGTGATTATGTTATCATTATTTAAGAAAATAATCCTAATAAATATTCTCATAATGAAATTACTATTAACACCTTTATAAAGCACTTCTTTTCTTACCCTTTCCATGGCCCTCCTATACATAATTCCTTAAAATTGTGCACTACCTAAGTTATCTAGTGATCCTCCTTCACAGACTCTCAGCTGTAAAAACCCTTAATGGATTCACATACCACATGAATCCTTCATGTTCACACAAATTATAATAAATTTCACAAACATATGACCACCTAAAACATAGATTCATGTATGTACCTTTCATTCGATGAGGTTTCCTAATAGATTACTTCCCTTTTCCAAGAAACAACTTTGAAAGTTTATACCCAAAAAATCCACACACACTGTGAAACATCACTACTTTCTAGGAAAAATTTAAAAATCCTCTATTTTCTTCCATAACCATTTTTACAACTTCATTTTTTCCAAACCACATAGAAAATTTTTCAACTATACTTTCCAGCAAACATAAGAACCCCATAATAAAATACTGAAATTTCACCATGGGGTATTTTTTTCCAAGAAGAACCTCTATTAAATTCTATTTGAATTTTATGTTAGAATAAAAACTATTCTCACATTATGAGGAATAATATTTATTTACATTATTTTGATTGTATATATCGAGTATCTAATTATTCAAGAGAATATATATGTGATATGTATACTAATTTAATATTTATTCATGAGTTAGTGAATATAATATTTATTTATTTATTAAATAAATAATTTCATGATATTATTTATTTAAACTAATGATCATAATTCAAGGTATGATAAATATTTAGGTGGAATAATAGATTGAGCTCAAGGTATGGTGGGAATTATATATTTAATACCATTTAAAAAATATTAACTAATTTAGATAAGAAATGATATTAAAATTATCCATGAGTTTTCTGGATGTCAAGGAAATGATAATATTATTGTGATTATTATTCAAAATGGTATTTAAATAGAATTAATAGAATATTTAAGAGCCTTTATGTTGAAAAATTTTACTAAGTATTTCATCCTAATTATATCATTTCTATTGTTATAGTATTTTTTGTGAACAACATTTCTCTCATGAAAATTCTCTCAAACCTGGTGTGGTATGTCTCTATCTCTCTCTCAAGAACTAAATCTCATATCCTTATTGTTCCTCTCAAGTCCTTGAGAAAACTAGAAGAATAATTTATGAGTAAAAATGATTATTCGGGTAATAAATTGTGAATAATGCAAGTAGTGAGAATAATTCACACTATCACTTGAGGATTATACAGTGACATATTGAGGTTTGTGAAGAATGTGTAGATTACTAGTAAAGGGATTATACCCATAGATCATATTTCTCAATAATAATTCAATAAGACTATTCTAACTATTTAAAAATGAAGAATGAATTTAAAAAAGTAAATTATTAATTTATAAAAATTAATTATAAATCATATTTGAAATATATAATCTCTTAAATTCTATTGGGGTTGTTACCAACAAGGTTTGAGGGTTTATTTGAAGAAAACAATCTAATGCATTATTGAGAATGGTACCAAAGTACTTTTTATGTGACTTGGAACCTTTAGATAGTTAGTGAGGACTCTTAGAAATAGTTTCAAATTAGAAGAGAGTGTAAGAGTAATAAACCTCATATGGACATAAGGGTATATTATTCTATGGTCATAAGAAGTAAATAAATTTCTAGAGATGGATATTGACACATGTTTCTTAAGGGTGCATGTGTATTCTTCAACAAAATGACACATAGGTATAAGGGTATTCGATGAGCATGCATGGTATATGTTTCTTGAGAATGTATCACCCATTATGTTTTTAGATATTTAACTCATTATTTATTATTTCAAGTACTTTCCTTGACATTCAGTTTCAAAATTTATGTTTTTTAAGAGTAATTAAAACTTGAATGGGTATGGTGCATACCAATGAAAGTGAATGATGAACTGGGGGTGTTTCGTATGGGTGGAAATGTGTTTCATGACGATGATGAATAAGAACCTCATATATTAATAGTGGTGTTTTAAATTTTAAAAATCACAATTATTTTTCAATTTTTAAAACTTGAATTTAATGTGAGAGGAATAAATTTCCCCCATAATTTGTGAATACTACAACCTGACCCCCACATATCAACCCAGTCTAAACCTCCTATCCTATTTCAATTTTATTATCAATTCCCCAACAAGATATATTATATATCTATATAAGTGGACCCTATCCAATTTATTCTTATTATTATTATTATTTATTTGTCTATTTAACATCTCTTATATAGACATAAAGGCCAAACGCTTCTAGATTCCTTAAGGCCGGTGTGAATATTATTTGTTTTGAGGCTCTCCTATGATTTTTTGGGATTCCTTCCCCCATATTTTGTGGGAAAAAATTCAATGTAGATTCGATTATATTTTTTATAGGTGGACCTATGTAAATCCTTATTCTTGATGAATTATGTCTTCTTTATTATTTTGTATAGTGTAGTTAAGTGATATTTATATTAATCACCTAGGATACTCCTTGGAAATCATGTTTTGTCTCATCTTGGTTTTAAATTTTATGAAAAAATATATGTATAAATTATAAGGAAAATCCTTTATTATTATTTTTCCTACAATATGTTTGATGAAATTTCTAATATAGTTATTAATGATTTTAATTATTTTTTTCCATGGAAATTTTGATATGTATTTCAAGGGTTTACCCAAGAGTTTTATATTATAAACTAAAATGATTAAGTTATTTTTGATTTATAATGTTAATTTTTTGAAATACCCTTTTTTATATAGATGGTCGCATATAATTTGAGTAATTTTTTCAATGGTAACTCCTCTTTATTAAATTTTAACAAATAATGGTTATTATTTCATTAATGGTTTTGATTAACATAGAACTCTATACCATTGAAAACCTCATGGTGAAATACCTCAGGTACTATGATAGTCCTTAAGACATGTTCCAAATTAGGTTATATGGTAAGCCTCTACATCTTGAGCCCTCTTAGCCATGATGAGACTTTTACATAAGTGGATAAACATGATAAGATACTGATTATTCCAATATATTATTACCACTAGTTTAATATGGGTGACTCGAAATTTTCATACATACTGTTGATTTTGGATAATGATATGGATATTGATATTATTTTTGGAATTTCATATAGCTATTTATATTGATTATAAATGTAAAATATGAGGATATTAGGATTTTTCTACCTTGTCCTTCAGTTACTTACTAATGATTTATTTTTTCATAAGTTTTTTATTTAAGAATATTTTTCATTAAAATCACATTTCACTTAAACATTAATTTATTTCATTATAAAATATAAATATACCAACTATTTTAAAGGAAAATAAAAGGTAGTGATTTTGATTTGCAGTTCAAACTTATATATTTTTTGTTATATTGTAAATAAATTTCATAAGGCATGTGGAAAAATCATAGCGGTCTTGTAATTATCACATTATATATAGACCCATCAAGTGTATTTAGAAATCATGATATTTAATGTTAGTTAAAGAATAGTACTGCTATGAGTTCTCATGTTTTAGTAATCACTTGAGGTTCTGGAGTTGGCGACAAGGTATGATGCACCATTTTTTCACATATAGATGTGTAGTGGTTTTGAGGGATATTATTTATTTTGGTTATTCATATTGGTACCAGTTATATACTCATCCTTATTATATTCCCATGTAGTTTTCTTTTATTTGATGTATTTTAGTTTAGTATAAAGATCAATTGGATGATTATTGTCAAACATATCTATTAAGATTTATATTTATTTTTTCATAACATTTTGTCATAAGTTTTGAGCTATTTTCCCATATTTTGATTATTATAAATCCATATATGTTTATTACGTAAACATTAATCACTAACATATTAAAAGTTCATTTCATGTCTCAAGTGGGGCCCATTCCATCTAGAATTATTTTATATCAGGAGAAAACATTCCCAAGGGATTATTCCTTATTCCTAATCACTTGTTACCAATACTTGAGGAAAAATACTACCCTTTGGTCCTTATGGTGGAATAGTTTGAGTGATGTGGTGGGTTGAAGAAAATAAATTTATTAAAAAAATTGTGTTAGAGTCTCGTTTATTTTATTATATTTTAGGATGTTGGGATTGACATGAGATAGGATTTTTTAACTCTAGGGTTATGTTAAGAGTATGATTCTATCCAACACTTCTTATGGTGAGCCTCAAATTAACATGTATTGTTGCTAATGTGTGATTTTAGTTTTGGTTGATAAAATATATTTTTTGTATAATTCAATCCATGTAAGAAGTTAGAAGGGTAACCATAATGTTCCATGGTCAATGTGCATGGGTTTCACACTGTGCACATAGGTCATACATCTTATTTAATGCGTGGTTTTCTACATTTTTACCTTTTAATGGTACTTACTACTTTATTTTAATTGTAAATGGAAATTTATTTCCTATATTTATGTTTATCAATTTCCTTTTACTGGATTCTATTTTGTTTTTTGGTTGTTTTTTTACTCTAATAGTATTAATGACTTTTATTACTATTAATTTCTTATTTAAGGCTAATTGATATGATACCTATTGAGGTATTAATGTTACTTGTTTGGGTTTGGTTAGTATTTTAGAATGTCAATTTTGGATTATAGTTTTTAATAAATTTTATGGACATTAAATGTTCTCTAATTTCATCAAGTGTAAATATAAAAGTGGGATTGTGAAATTTTTATTTATGTTTAAATTTTGAAGTTTGTTTTAGTGATTTATAAAACTATCAATGGTTATTTTCAGGAAATTTTTGATAATATTTAATATATTTTCCCCATTCTATTAAGAATTGTGTGGTGATCGAATGAGGTGTTGATTGAGTGATATGCATACATTTTTTATCATATTTAGATAAATTATTCCAAGAAAATCCTTTCTAAAATGGTTATTTTAAAAACCTGAAACATTTAGTTCTATGTGATATAATTTATAAAAAATGTAATTAAATTGTTTTCTATACTATAAAATGACATGATATGGGAAATTATAAGTGTTGTTCTTTGAATTTTATGGCTTATAGGGTTTTTATTTTTAACTTTTTTGAATGTCATGTTTATAATTTGGATCAAAATAAAAATTTTATAATAATATATTTTTAAAATAGATAAAGTAATTTACTTGAATGGGTTTGATGAAAGTATTATAGAATTTTATTTTATCTATCATATTTAGAGGTTTATATATATATTTATATATTAGGAAACTAAGTCTGTTTTCTTACATTTGAATACCATAAAATTGGAAGTATTCTATTAAAATTTAAAATACCCTAAATAAGTTTCATGGTTAAAGATAAATGACCTATTTTATTAGAGACCTAATTGAAAAAGTTTTACTAGCTATTTTAAAGAGTAATGGTGTATAAATATATAGTTATTTAATAAATTTTTTATATTAGACTGCATTGGTAATGGTTAAAAAATTCATGATATTGTTTATCAAAATATACTAGGATAAATTAAAGTATAGGTGTTATCAACTACAACATAAATCTTTTGAAAAAAATCTTTTATGTTTTATTAATCCTTTTTAAAGATTAGAAAATTCATAAATCAAGGTTTTGATAAACATATTTTTTGATGTGATTTGTTTAAATTTTTTGGTATTTGATAGGATAAGGGTTATATATAAGGAATTTTTCTGAAAATGCGTGGATGTAAAATCTGTGTAATTCTTGTCTCCTGCAAAATATTTGAGGTGTTTAATATAAACCTTTTTTTGATTTTATTGGTTGATTATAAATTATAATTTACATAATAAATTTATTTTAAATTAGCTTACCCATTTTAAATATAATGAAATGTTATTATTATAAATGTGTTTTCAGAATTATAATTATATTATGGTTTATTTAGAGTTTTAAATGATTTTATTAATATAAATTTCTAGATTTTATCATTATCACAAATATTTTATATTTTTATGAATCGTGACTTTGAAAACCCTTACTTTTAGTGTAAGTAATTTCTATGATAGGAAAAATAATTCTTAAGGGTAGTGTTCGTTGATTTTTTCACTAAAGGAACTACAATGACATGGTGGTTTAACCACATCATGGTCTTCATTGGGATGAACCATGGTGTGGTGAGTATCACCACACCATAGTTCTTTTCATGGTAGAATACGTGATATGTGATATCATATATGATTTATCTTCTTCCCATTCTTCTCCATCATATGTTGGTTAATATTGTCATAAAGTGATTATCATAAAGAGTTTAAACATTAAATATATTCATTTAATTGATAAAATAATTGATCGAGGATCAGGTTGAAATTTGTATATTGTTGTAAAAAACATTTTGATAAATAAATAATTATTGTTAAAATATGAAAAAACCATTAGATCCTCTTCCAAATATGAAGGGGGCTTTAAAATGTACCCAAAATGTTTTGTAAGTGGTCATCCTGGTTTAAATACCAATTACATGGTTAAAATAAGTTGAAAAAGTGTTTGTATTTATTTTTCAATAATTCATAAAAATAAAAATAAAATGGTTACTTTATGGGAATTTTTAGAAAATTATTTATGCCATTCAAAAAAAGAATTATGGAAAATGATGTGATCAATGGTCTTAATAAAATCATATATTTGATATTTAGTTTCTATAAATTATGTATATAAAATATAAAAATTTCATTATTCAATAACAAAAGTGTTTATAAAAAATATTCAATTTTATAATATGAAGTAGCTCATGTTATATTAATGTAAATGATAATATTTTAACTTTATATCAGATAGAAGTTAATTTTTTATGTTCATCTATATGTTTATTATAATGTGTTTATAATTCATTAATGAACTGTTTATAAATGTTTATCTTGTATATAAAGTTTAAATTTTTTTAATTTATTTAGTGTTATTCACTTCATTATTATTTTTGGATATGAATTTAATATATATTTTTATAAACTTTATACTTTATTTTAATGAATTTAGTTAATTTTTAATTTATTATAAATGCATTTAAGGAGTTATATTATATGTATGAAAATTGGTCAAGTTTACTTCTACCATGACATTATCTTGTTTATAAGTCGTGTAAAGGGTCACACATCAATATGGTATGAATATATTGACTTAGTGAAAAGTAATTGGATTCTAAATTAAATCATTAAATGAATGCTTATTAAATGAATATTCTTATTAAATGAATTAAAAAAATTAATTTGATAAAATCTTCTAATGTAGATATAATATCATCATCATCGTTAAATATAAAATTTTAAATACACATTTGAATAGAAATTATTAATGGTAGAAACTATTTAAATTGGTATCATAATATAATAATCATTTCTTAATCAAAGAATAAAAAATTTATGTGTTAATAGGAATACCTTCCTGCGAAACAAAATGTTTAAGTTATTTAAAATGTAGTTATAGATACTTATAATTATAATATATGAATTCAAATAATTATTAAAAGAAAATGGTAATTTAAAATATATCCAAATGTATTTTCGTTTATTCTCATACACTCAACATGATTAAGTATGTTAATGACATGGAGAGACTGATGGTTTCCTCTTAATATTTTTTTGGCTATAAAATTCATTCTATAATCATTTTTGTAAATTTTCTAAAATTGTGAATGATTTTAATATATATTTACCTTATTTTATGAAATAAAGTTTCTAATTGATGAACTGGGCGTGTTATTTACATGTTCTTGTATTGCACTGACAATAAAAATCGATAAAAGTTAAAAATAAAAGAATAAATATCTATTGGAATGCCTAATAATTTTTACTAAAGTAACCAATTAAGTTCATTAAAAGCTAAAAAAGGTTCAATAAGAAGGAATAATTTTTCTATAGGATTTAATTTCTTGGAATCCCTAAAAGAGTTTGGGAAACTCCATTGGGAGTCTAGGGAAACTATTAATATTAAAGAATTTATTATCCAATTTCTAAGGGTTATGATATCAAACGTATATTATAAAAAAATTAAATATATAGGAATTTAAAATCAAGTTAATAATAATGATTTTACTTTTCAATTAACTCTTGAAGGTATAGTTTGGGAAATAATTTATTCTGATGTAAAGGAATATATCAAGATCAGATGGTTTTAAATAAAGGATGTGAATAGGCATATCATTTATCCTTTATGATAAGAGATATTATTTTTTAACAAATATGTTTTTTAGGAATAAATGAGATAATACGCATGGTTTAATATTATTCAAATTTACTAACATGTTGAAAAACGAGAAAAGGATGAAAGGAATTTTTTCCAAGATAAAAGAGTTTATCTAAGAAAATTATTAAAATATAAGGTAATGAATTATCACCACCAAATAGTGGAGTATTATTAAGAATAAAATATTATTTTTAGAATAATACTCTAAACACGTAGAATATGATACATGATGTGGATAAAATAGTTTATTTATTAAATATTCCCACTAAATGAAATGGGTGTTATTTTCTAAATATAATAGATTTTGTATATCTTTGGGTGATATTTATAATATAATATACATTCTAAGAGGCTAGTGGGAGTATATTCAGACTTAGAGAATCTTAATGTTTAATAAATAAATGAATAAACTAGTCAAATTTAAAATGAATAACACTTAATATCCAAAAATAGTTTATGGTATAATGGTAAATATAAATATAAGGAGTTACATTTTGTTAACTTAATGAAGTTGTTATCACCTTATATCCTAAATGGGTTTAGAAAGTGTCTGTAATGAATAATTTCAAAAGTAGAATTAGTTAAAAAATGATCTTAAATTAAATATGTAATGAAAGGGTTTTAAGAATGATTATGATGATTGTATAAAGGGTTCTATGTAGATAACATAAGTTATTAACATTGTAATATCAGATATTTTTAAGTAAAGTAGTTTGAATATTATTTTCAAGGAGTTTAATATTTTGAATATGCTTTCAAAGCCTCACCATTATTAAATGGTAACATAGTGATATGATAGGAATTATATATAGAGGTAATAATATTAACAAATTTTTTAAACATAAACAAAAATAAGGCTGATATGGAGGTTTATCATATAGGATATGACTAGATGAGAATTTATATAACATTTTTCTTCAGTAATTTCCAATAATTTAAGAATACATAATGTATCATGTTATATAAAATGAAAAAATAAACTTTTTCATTTTTCACATTTTATACATATATTTTTTGAAGTGTGAATATAATTAACCTTTCAATATAATACTCTTAGTTATCCCTAATCAATACATTTTATACAGTATTAAAGGTTTTCAAAAAATATTATGATTTTCATGGGAAGGATTTCATATAGAGATATGGAATATGATCATGGTTCACTAAAGGAGTTTTGTTCATTGAATTAATTTCTAAGTATACCAAATAGAGTGTCATACATTGTTTATTTTTTATACTACAAATGAATTCATAATATTTAATCCTCATTCCTAAGGTGGTACATATACTTTATATTAGAAACTTTATACATTTATAACTTTAATAAGAAATTTGTGAGGATTATCTGATCAGGTGGTGGTTAGGAATTTTGATGATCATGTTTTCAGTTGAGGATTAACTAAGATTGGATTTGACCTCTCATATAATGCGTATAACATATGATACCTCAATTTGTATAAATTGAGTATGTATATATATATAACTAAGTAATGCTCATGTGATTTTCAAATCTATTTGGATGAGGGGAATTTGATGTTCTCATCAAATAATTTGAATGAAATGCAATGTATTCATTGACCTAGTTAGTCTATACATGGAGAATCAATAACATATTATTAAACTATATAATATTGAAATAATCCATGTTTCACAGTCAGTAAATCTATTTTAAAAAAGTATTATATAATTATTCAAAATTTTATATGATATAACTAGTAGACATAGGTATTGAGATACATATGTTTAATATATATAATGTTAGATCCCATTGTAACTTAGGTTTCATTGAAACCTTTCTAGAGGATTATCTTTACCTAATTTATTAAATTTGGAAATTATTTATCGTTTTTAATAATCTAATGGGATATGGGGTTACACTTTGTGGTTATGATAATAAGAATCAAATTTTAAAAAAAATATAGAGTTATCGTAAAAGTGTTTCTGAGGATACTTGGAAGAAGTCTTGGATAATTTTTCACAAGTTGTTAAATATGATGTAGTACTTGGTGAAAATGTATGATAATATCTGAAACATGAGTTTTGGAAATATCCAAAATAAATTTTAATTATATTTTCAATAGTTTTTTTATTTTATATTATATAAGGTTAAAGTGAGCTAAGTCTATAAGGCCTTATTGAAAGTGGGATATTTAAATAATTGTTCACTAAAGGAACCACCGTGATATAGTGATTTAGATTATGTCATGGTCTACCTTGGGATTCACCATGACATGGTTAGTGTTACCATACTATAGTTATTTTCTTGACATCTTTCATGATATGCGATATTATGTTGTATCGATATTCTTCTAATACTCAACTATCATACACTAGTTAAAATCATTATAAGATAATGATTATGAAGTGCCTAAGCATTCAATATATTAATTTAAATGTTAATAAAATTGATGAGGATTAGGTTGATCATTACATAGAGTTGTAAAATTAAGAGATATTTATGAAACATATCATAGAATAAGGATGATTGTTTACAGTTCTATGATTCTTTTATAAGTTTTCTCAATCCTCATTAAAGATAATAAAATCATTATAACTACTCATTTCTAAAATTAATTAATATCTTATTTCCCTTCCACTATTAAACAAGTTTTTAGTAGGATATGTTGTTAAGATAGTTCCTTCCTAAGCATTGAGAGATTCCCATGATAAATGGATACTCTAGGAGGTATGAACCATTTAGTTTCTACTTAGTGATCTTGATTAAATAACTATATAAAACTTGGATATTTTTGAGTCATGAAGGTTAAATGTACACGTTTTTCTTCTTATTAATCATTCCAAACCCATAGCTAGATTCGAGACATAACAATGTTTTAGGGTTGTTCTTACAATATTTATTTAATGTTGAAAATATATTTAAAACCCTTTAAATGTGACTTGGTTTTAATATAATTATTTTTTAGTTTGAGTGTGTTGAACACACTAATCATATATATGTGTGTGAATATTTCATGTAGTCTATTGTTTTTATGATTTTATTTCAAGATTTTTTATTATTATTGATAGTTTTTTTCTTTTGGTTATGTATGGATAGATATGATTTATCTAATGTGGATTAATTTTATATTTTAGATTTATATTTTAGATTTTAATGTAAATCAAAATAGTAGTGTTGTGATTAAATTTTTTGAGTTTAGTTCTTTATTTTCCATTTTAATATTAATATTTGAGAGTTGATTACTCATGATCCACTATCAGTTTGATGCCTTATTTTGGTGAGTGGGTATTTATAATAAGGTTATTATTTTATAGTAATATTATCTAAGGAATTATTCTAATCTAAAATTAAAATTTTAGTAAAAACTGTTTGGTTTTAAAACTATGTTTTAATAAGTTTTTTGTTTACTATAGATATATTAAACCTTGATGTTGATTTTCATTACAAGTCCTTCAAATAATTTTTCTAAATTTTCAAATAATATAATTTATTTTTATTGGGAAAAATACAAAACATCTTGAACTTCATATCAAAGTAAAACAATGTAAAAAATACTTATATTTAAAAATGGAGAAAAAACATCCAAAAAGATCCTTAATCCACATTCATCCATGCGTACACCTAATACCTTGAGGCATACAACCTTTAACCTTTACCAACATGTTATCACCAGTTCACTAACTAGATAAGCCACCATCAGATATATGATTAATGAATATTGAAGTTTATCAATCCAGTCATCTAAAATTTAACCATAATCCATAACATCCACATTAGGAAGAGAAAAAATATATGAAACACAAAACAAAATCAACAAATAAACATATAAGAACACCATAATGATGATGAACACTATATATACCATCAAATGATGAATATAAAATAGAAAAACCATAAACCAGTCAATCTAGTAACGATGTTGAATAGATAACCAAAATACCAATATTGGAAAATTGGGTAAAATTGATAAAAAAAACTTTCCTAGACTACTTTTGTCAAAATTTTCCTGAAACACTAGAGGCACCATAATGATTAAAAAATATGCAGTCAAGTTTGATGCATCAGTTAATAAGAGATCATCAAAATCAAAGAATACAACCCAAAAATCATTAAGGGAATACAAAAATACCACCACTGTGAAGATTAATTAAAGGAAAAACAAACCCGAGAATCTATGACACCACCCTCAAATATAATAAAAATGGACTATCTGAATCATCTGGTCCATGTTAGATCAATTTAGATAGACTAGAACCTTTTTGGTATGTGTGCACTTCCAATAAGACCTAGAGGGAATAGAGAGGATTCTATTAAATGAGACCCAATTCTTAGATTCCACAATGTGTTTCTTTCAAACCAGTAACCAAATAAGAAGGATGATGTTGATTGATTCAAGTTGAGACACATATCCAAGCATGGGGTAGGAACATGATTCAAATAATAACGATATGAAATTGAAAAGGAACAAATCCATTTAAGTGAAAAGGAAACAACTTTTAGAAGAAATATAAGTGAATCCCAAGAGATATGTCATGATGAAAGAGTGGAAAATAATCATATAAGATGCATTAATAGGAATTAAAATTATAGTGGATTGAAAAATAAACAACATTAACTATGTGTTACTTGGAAAAAAATGAATCTACTATAAAAAAAAATGGGTTGAGGGTGCCATTAAAAGAAGCACTAAAAGAGACACTGATCATGACCATTATAGATCTTAAAGAGAGGATTATCTACTAAAGGGATGTAATAAATATCTTAAAAGGACCCTAGGATTACATAATTAAAAGGAAATGAAAGATACAAACAACATGAAGAATCAAATGACACAGGGTGAAAGTGTCCCCATAGCAAATCAAATAACATTAAGTGAAAAGATGAAAAATACAAATAGATGAGCCAAAACAGAGAATCCTAAGAATCAAAACCATCCAATGCCTAAAAAAAGAACCCAAAACACCAAAAGAAAATGATAGAACCATGTAGATAAGGAAGGAACAATGGAAAATGGGAAGGTGAGGTGAAAGGATACACTTCTACCACAAGTAATTAGGAACCTTAGAGGACAAGGGAGAGGCTATGCAGACTGATAGAAAGTGGGACCATCACCTTGGAACTATATATATGATAAAGTTAAAATTAGAGTGTGTTTTTTAATGATATAGTTATTATATTCATATATTAAAGGAAATTTTATTTTGTTTTTGTGAGTTATGTAGTAATATATTCATATAAGTTTGTTTTTATATGATTATTTATAATGGTGCATAAAGATAATAAACCTAATAATTGTGATGGATTCTAAAAGACAATAAAAGTTAGGTATAATAGTCTTGAAAACTAAGATAAAAAAATTTCACTAAAAAGTATTTTTGAATGATAAATTGATCCCCAAATTAATTTTTTTTAAATGGATGAGTTCCTCATTAAAGATGAATCTTTATTAAAGAATATCATTTTAAATATAATATTTTGTGGATTTATTTTGGATAATTGATATTTTATGATGAAAAATAACCTAAAAATATATGTATGTTGGAAATAAATGTTGATTTAAAGTCACTTCAAACCTTAGGATATATTTGAATTATATATAATTTATTATTTTTAATTAGAGATATCGAACTGGATTTTTGATATCATTAATTAATATAAATACTATTTGTGGTGTATTAAATGATAATAATGAATAAAATGTGTTTATTAAGACTTCATTAATTTAATATATTTTTTTAAGCCACTAAAATTTGATTATTTCTAGTGGAATTAAGAGACACACAATAAATTATATCTTTTTAACAACTTTTTTAATTGGGTCCCCTATATTTTTTTAAAAGTTCAGTTTTATCCCATTTTGTGGGTAAGGATGTTGTATTTTGTTGTTTCAAAACATTAAACTAGGTATTATTTCAAAAATTCCTTTTATGAATTATGTATTATTGTATCAATGTTATTTTCTATTAATTTTATTTATATTATTATTTTATGAGATTTTTTTTAGAAATAGTTTATACTATGTAGTATAATTTGTTAGATTATGTTTGAGTAATTAAAATTTTGATATCATAAAGTTTCTTTAAAAGGATTTAAACATAATTTTTTCCATAATTTGATAATTTTTTTTTGAGGATTAAATATTTGGATTATACTGCTATCAAATCATTATGAAATTGATCTATCAAAAAAATTATTATTTTTATTCTTTTATTAATTACTAAATTGTGTATTTTTTTTATTTATGGAAATGGGATAGTGATCTTGATATGAGTAAAATTAGAGTAACTCTTTGAGTTAGTATGATCGTGTAATATCTTTGGGTCTTGGATTTGGTGAAAAGGAAGGGTGTTCCCTTTTGTCACATAGAAAAGTGAAGTGGTTTTGATGGCTACTAGTTATTTTGGATATGTATATTGGTTCATGTTCTATACTCATCCTTGTTAGATTCAATTCATGTAGTATACTTATTTTTGATGTATTTATTTTTTTAAATTGACTTGTTGGATGTTTCAGGATATATAAATGTATTTTGGTTTATATTTATTTTAAATTGATTTTGTTTCATATAATTTGAGCTATTATTCCCTATTTGAACAATTATGTTTTCCAAACAGGTTATTATGTATGAGTAACTATATATTATATGAGAAATTCACGATAGGTCTTAAATGGGAACCATTACATATGTCATTGTGTAATATTAGGATAAATAATTATTAATGGAATATTCATGATGCTTAGACACTTGTTTCCATCCTATAGAGATCAAGACTTCCCTTTGATCCTTATATAGGGCTATCTTGGGAAACATAGAGGGTTGAACTATGTCATATTATTAAAATGTATGTTGATTTAAACTCACCAAAAACATGAACATGCATTAATTTCATCACTAGAGATCAATGTGTTGAGGTGAGTGGGGTAATACTATTGGGTCAGTAGACTCACCCTTGACCTATATACACAATATGTGTTTCATTATATATTGGAATATATTATAATTATTTTTAGGTATAGGTACCAATTAATAGTTTAATTCATGGATCATGATGTGTGAGGTTTTAAAGGATAATGGTTTAATTACAAGTGTGTAGTGATATAGGTTGGATGCATTTTTATTTACTTTTTTGTTTATACTATTTATGCATTAGCTAAGGGTTTAACTTGTTTATTAATTTATGATGATTTCTATTATATGTAACACCCAAATATTTTCAAATAAGAAAACTATGTTCGATATTTTATACAAAAATAATCTTCAATATTATAATATAATGTAACACCCTGAGACTTTATGATATATATTTCCTTTTAAGTACATTCATTTTCTTCTATAGCTTGCAATACATAAAACTGTGTGTTTAAGAGAAACGTAAAATAATAAACAGTAATAACCAAGCTGTTAAATTATAGGGTATGAATAGTAATAACTAAATTATAAAAATTACTTGTTTTACACATGTATAATATAAATAAAATGGATATATATTGATTTGAAATAAAATAATAATCATTTGAATGAAAAAAATGTTTTCTGAAAAACTGTATTTTTTCTAAAGGTGATTTCAGGGTACATTGCACACATACTTTAAAATTAAATTTTACCACTTATAGAAAAATTATTCTAAAAATAATCTTAATTTTTGAAATAATAATGTAAAAATTGTCATTGAGTGAATTTTTTAATATTTTTTTGAAAATATTAATTTTTTGATGAATAGTGTAGTATACTGACTTGAAAATTCATTTTTATTTGATTTTCTAAAAACCTGTTTATCACTGAGTAGTAACCATCACACCAAGATGAGATACATCAGGTGGGATACATAGACAAAATACCTATTTGAAATTCAAAATTTAGAAAGAAACATTGTGAAAACAAAAACCGAGAAAATCTTGTTCTGGGATTCACTCGCATCAGTCGGTGACGCGTTGCCTGCCCATCATCATTACGAATCACCACAGTCATTGACATTGTCCCATCCCACTATCATCCAAACATCACACTAGACTGCCGGTGATTCATGGAGACCATCGAGCTGTCAGCTGCGCCTTGTAATCCAATATCGTCCCCGAAGAAACTCCCAACAGAACATCATGAATCCAAACAGACAAGATCTTCACAACCATTACAGGAGCTTCCCAAAAAAACCCAAAACCATCAACCTCATTGTTGCCAAAAAATACATCTGGTCGAATGAGAACCACCACTAGAATAGTTGTCACCGACCCTGTCGCCTCCAAGAACACCATCATCTTCACCTCATAGCAACGCCAGAAGCCACCATCGAACAGAGAAGAATGCCACTGTAGAGAGACACCATCCGATGACGCCTATAGAATCCATCATCATTGTCGTTGTGGCACAGAGGATCGTCTTCATTGACTTCGTCCATGCCAAAAAAACACCCAGAGAAAAAACCCGCAAAAAACACCAAGAAAACAACATCGATAACCAACATAAGTACAAAAAACAAGAAATAGAGGAGGAAGAAAGTCAGAAAAAAACCAAAAAGGGGATTTGGGATTTAAACCCTAGGGATAAACCTGAAAGAAATGAAACAAAGAAGGAGATCTCGAACCAGAGAGAACCAGAACAAGAAAAAAGAAAGCGGGACAAAACCAGAAACAGAACATGGGATTGAAACCCTAGTTGGAAGGGCCTACTCTGGTAACACCCATAGATCTGTCGTCCACCAAACCGTTAGCCCAAAACCTCAGCGTATCCAATGCTCAAAATCTAACCCAGAGAGGAGCTTGGGAACACAAGATCAGAGCGCAAAGAGGCAGATGGAAAGAAAACCAAAGTGCCATCACAGAGTAGTAGAGTCAAGCGAGAGAGAGAGAGAGAGAGAAAAAAATCGAGAGAGAGTAGTGCGGAGGAAGCATCGACGCCGGAGAAATCCAAGAGGAGCAGCGTGGAGGAATCATCGACGCTGGAGAAATCCAAGAGGAGCAGCACGAAGGAAGCATTGCCACTGGGGAAATCTGAAACCCTAGGAGGGCTCGAGAGCAGTCCAGGCAAGTGAGGCGCCATGTGTCCTAATAAAAATTATTATTATTACCACGCACATGCCCATCCATCTCTATTCATAAGTCTATATCCATGAACATGCCTAGGCCATATATATAAATTTCGTGTTGGGTGATATTTGAACCCCTTACCACTTTCTTATTCTTCAAAGACTTTACCACTCCAGTAAGCTCTTCATGTATAGTGTAGTATACTGGTATTTAATAAAAACTACATTTTTGTTCAATGAATTTAAAGGTTCTATTTTTATTGAAAATTATTTAAAAAGTAAAATTAGTTAAAATATATTATATTAAATACAATTTAGGTCAGTGGAATTAATTTCATATAGAATTAAGATATTAAATATTTATATAATTATGAGGATTTTCTCTTTGGAAAACCTCTTTTTCATCGTGTCCGCAGGTTTAATTTTAAATTAAAATATTCAAATTATATAAATTTAATTTAGAAAAAAGGAATCCATATTTTTAATAATGATAATTAATATTATATAATATGTTCAGTATGATTTTTTTCTTAAAAAATAGTTAAAATAGTAAAAATTAATTAGTGTGGTTAAAGTTAAAATGAGTTTATCGTAGGGTTAAACAAAAAACATAAGGGTTAAAATGAAAAAAAACAATTTTTTAGATTATGTTTTCAGGACATATATAAATAATTATTACCTTAGTATCTTTATTTTTGTTATTTTGGGACACTTTTTCATGAATGTGACCAATATAATAAATTATTTTTTGAAAAAGACAAAACATTACCCTCTTGCTTTTAAATTTCAATTATGGGTTCACATTGGAAAAAAAGAATGATGTGACAATATATTGTTGGTTATATTGGTAATAATGATATTAAATTCATGAGGGTAATTATGTTTTTGATTTTTAGTATTTATATAATTAATTTAAATACTTAAGAAGCACCAACGTAGTAATATTTAGTTAATTAAAAAATAAAAAAATGATTCTAAAAATATTTAAATTAATATAAATTGAATGAAATATTTTTTTCCATGAATTTTGTAGATAAATGTATCATTATATACTGGTTTAAAAAGAATATATTTTCATTCCATCTTTGAATTGATATTTTTAAAGTCAAATTAAATGAATAGTGTAAAAAATGACATTAATGTTATTTTATAACAAATAATATTTTAGTAAATTATTTAAAATTAATAAAAAAAATTCATTTTACAAGTGATTTTAAAATGTTTCAAAATATAAAATATGGTCCATTCTTGGACCAATTGATCTTTTATAGTGACTATATTTACCCCTAAGTAGTAAAAACATTGCTACTAATGGGTAAAACAGAGTTTTGCACCTTACATGTGCTTGTGTTAACATTAATTTTCCACACACATAGGTTTTTAATTCTATAAATTGGATTAAATATTTAGAACCATTGGGTAAAAATTCTCTAATTTTTTTGATTTATTTAGTCTTAAATGATAAATTATCTTGGTAAAAATATTTCCTATATAGTGAAAACTAAAATGGTAACAGTAAGGAAACATTGATGTTGAGGAACAACATGATTAAAACTTATGATTTTTTGGTATAGGTATGGATTGACCACATCATCCCCTCCACTCCATTATTTATCAATTTTGGATCCACTCTGGGTGATATTGACTTCCCTTAATTAAATATTTTTGGGTGTTTATGAAAATTCCACTCCTCAATTATAAAATGGTCACCCACTCTCCTCACCTATCCATATCTCTCAAGCCATTTTTTATGACCAATATCTCCCGAAAATATCTCTTAAACATCTATATACACATTATAGAGGTTTTTTTCTTATAAAAAGACCAATCCTAGGGACCTTATAAGGATATCCAAAAACGATTTCCCTAATTTAAGGTAATCATATTCAAAATGTTATTTCTTTTTAATTATTCTTTTAAAACTTTAAATTATGTATTAATACATCAAATATAATAATACAAAAATATACCATATACTAAGATGTTATTATGTTAATTACATAACATATATCCATCTCCCCTTTCATAAAATTTGAAAACAAATTGTTGATCATGTGTATGGTGGAATACCACCTCATGAACTGATGTTACTCATTTTACATCAACACCTCTCATGATTCGAATATAATTGTGGATTAAATTTATATATATACATATAAAATGTCATCTTCAGGATTATTTCTAATCTTTTCCCCTCTTTTGATTTGGATAGAGTGAAATAAAAATCTTGATATCTATCTATTGGGATTTGTTTTTCCTTGTTGATCTATTTGAGTGTTAATATAGTTGTGGTGATTGTGTGTACTATCCAAGCTCTGGGATGGCACCACCACGAGTTCTCATTCAGGCTCCAACTGTGGAGCCTCAAAGGTATGTTCTATGGGAACATTCTCAAGAATTACTTCACCATAATCCAATGTCTTTCAAAGGATCAAATGATTCTCAAGAGGCTAAGGAATGGTTGATCAGGATGGAATATTTGTTTGGGTTCTTGGAGACACCTGATGAAATTAAGGTGAAGTGTGCCACCTTCATGTTGGAAGAACTGACTTGGAGAGAGTAGAACACTATAGTTATGGAAAATAAGCATGAGGACTTAAAGTGGAGATACTTCAAATTCATTTTCACAAACTAGTTTTATCTAGATTCGATGTTGTTGGCCAAGTCTATAGAGTTTTTCAAACTTGAGCAGGATGATAGGACCATGACAGAGTATGAAAACTATTTTGTTGATCTCATGAATTTTTAATGTGATATTGTATCAAATGAGAAGATGAAGGATCAAAGGTTAAAGTTTGGAACTCATTAGGATATTAATTCTTAGGTTTTATTTCTAAAGTTTCCTTCTTATGAAGATGTGCTAGATAGAGCACTGATGGTTGAAGTGGACCTGGCTAGAAAGTCAAGGTTATTAGGAGTTTATTCTCTCTTAGTGGTTATGTGAGTACCTTCAAAGGAAATTTGAAGTGTGATGATTCTCATGGTGGTTGTCGATAGTAGGTTCATTCTATACCTCCTAAAGTACCAGGTACTGTCTTGTTGATTTGAAACTAGTGTGACAAGCGAGGGCATTCAAATAGGGTTTTCACTGAGGAAACCAAGGTATGTGGTTCTTGTAGATGCTCAGGACACTTAAAAAAATTATTCCATGTTTATTCCACTCTGAATAGTGGAATGATATCATTATATCCTCCAAAAAATTCAAGTAAATCAGATGTTTCGCGTATGAAAGGGTTTATTCTACATGTTTCTAGAATGAATCTTTTCACATAGTGGAAGAGTCTCTAGAGGAAGTGGATACGGGTCCAATGACCATGAGAGTTATCATTACTATATATTCATCATTAGTGACTACTTTATTTGATACTAGTGCATCTCATTTGTTTATTTTAACATGTATTATTAATCTTTTAAATATTCATATGGATCCATTGTCTTATGGGATTGATATTACTACACCCCTTGGTATGAAGAGAGAACAGGGTCTCTATAGTCCTATTTATATCTTCTCTCTATCATATGTAGAGATTTCTTAGATTTTTTTGGTTCTAGACATGAAAATTCTTGATGTCATATTTGGGATGGATTGGCTCATTACCAATAAATCTTGTATTGATTATTATCTTAGATTGGTCTCATTCACTACACCCAATGGTGTGTGCCATGTCTTTCAAGGAGAATGGGATCCAAGGTAGATCAGGAATAGACCTTCCAACCTAGAGTAAGGGAAAGTAATATTAGTGTTTTCTTTTGATCTTAAGTGAGAATATTTTAGTGGTTATCTCCCTCTTGTTTTAATCGATTTTCCTGGCGTTTTCCTTATAAATTCTATGGTTTACCACTGCTAAGGGAAGTAGAGTTTTCTATTGATTTAGTGTCTCGCATTCAACCAATATCTATTCCTTCTTACCACATGGAACCAGTTGAAATGAAAGAGATGAAGACTCTGTTGGGTTATATTTTAAATAAAGTATTTATACACCTAATCGTGTCACTTTGGGCGGTGCCGGTTCTCTTTTATAAGAAAGCCGATGGTTCACTTCATCTTCCAAAATCTAAATCGAGTTATGGTAAAGAACAAGTATCTTTTTCCGTATATTTATGGTATCTTTGATTGGTTGAAAGGTTAAAATTGGTTCTTGAAGATTTATATTCAGGATAAAATAATTTGACATTCAGAAAACAACATTTCAGAGAAGGTAAGACCATTATGAGTACCTTGTTATTACCCTTGTTCTAACCAATGCTTTAGAAATATTTATATATTTAATGAAAATTATTTTCCATGAGTATCTGGATACATTTTTGGTTTTCTTTATGGGTGACATCCTTGTTTACTGTAATTCCATGTAGGAACATGTGAATCATCTTACAACAGTTTTGGAGTTGCTAAGAAATCACTGACTTTATTCCAAGATTTCAAAATGTTATTTTTAGATTTGGGAATTGAAATTCTTGGGACATGTGGTGTGGGAACATGTGATTTCAGTTGATCCTAAGAAGATAAAAGTTGTTATGACATGGGAATAACCATGAAATTTTTTCAATATTCAGAGCTTCTTGGGTCTATCTGGGTATTATCTCCAATTTTATAAGGATTTCTCAAAGTCAGATTCTCTGATTACTATTCTAACTCGAAAGGGAATAATGATTGATTGGGATGAAAAATTTCAGAGTTATTTTGTTATGATGAAACACCTTTTGACTACTTCACTGGTGTTGACTCTTCTAGAGTCTATGCAAGTTTATGTGATCTTTTTTTATGCATCGGGTTTAAGTTTAGGTTGTGTTCTTATGAAAGGTGATCACATTGTTGCCTATGGATTTCTTCATCTTTGGACACATGAGAATAATTATCTGACCCATGACCTTGAACTCACATTTTTGATGCATGTGCCTAAGAGTTGGAGACATTACCTTTATGGATAAAGGTTTATCATGTTTTCTAACCACAAGAGATTGATTTATATCTTCTCTCAAAATGATTGGAATATTTACTATAGGTGTTGGGTGGAATACCTGTAATCCTTTGAATTTGACATCATCTATACCCTAAGGAAAGGGAATGTCATTGTAGATTCCTTGATCATGAAAATTCTTACCCAGGTAGTGAAAGAATCTTCGAAATAGTGGAATTTGATGGCTCTCTTTGCACAGTTTCATATTAGAGTCCAAGAATTAGGGGTTGAGGTTTATTTGGATAGTGTTCTGTATAAATCTTCTCTTCTCAAGATAATTCCTTAGGAAAAATAGCTTAATGATGAGTTTTGTAGAATTACAGAATCTCTTTATTGTGGGGAGACCAGTGTTGAGTGGTCGTTATCCAAAGAGGGTATTTTATTCTTTAGAAAACGTATTGTTGTGTTGTTAGAGGTAAATAAATATGTGATGGGGGGTTTACATAATTCTCATTGGGTTGTACACCCATGAACCACTAAGATGTTTTATGACATGCAGTAAAAATTCTATTGTCCAAGTATGAGATTGGGAATTGCTAATTTTGTTTCTCACTGTTATACGTTCCAAAAGGTTAAGTCTAAGAACCAAAAACCTTTGGGTTTTCTTCAGCCACTTCTAGTGCCTACTTGGAAGTGGTATGAGATATTTATAGACTTTGTGTTTTGGTTTCCACGTACCATGAGAAAGAAAAATGTGATATGGGTTTTGATTGATTGATTGATGAAATCAGCTCACTTTATACCCATTCATGATACCACCAAAGTTGATGAGTTGGAAAATATCTATGTTAAATAGATAGTTCGACTACATAGAGTTCCATGTACTATAGTCTTTGATAGGGATCCTCATTTCACTTCTCATTTTTCTATAGGCCTTTAAGAGGCACTGTGATCTCACATTCATTTGAGTTTAGAATATCATCTGAAGTTTGATGTCTAGATAGAAAGATCTATATAGATTTTTTAGGATATTCCTTGTGCCTGTGTTCTAAAATTTGGTGGGGATTGGGGTGATCATTTGGGGATTTTGAGTTTTATTATAACAATAGTTACTAGTCTATGATCATAATGGATCCTTTTGAGGTCTTGTATGGTCAGCCTTGCAGATCTCCATTGTGTTAGTTGGATATTGGTGAAAGTTACTTTGTTGGACCAGGTTTGGTGCAAGATATGAAAGTAAAGATATAGTTGATTCATCAGATAATGTTGATGGCACAAATCTAGTATAAGTCTTATGATGATCTTCATCATAGGTTGTTGGAGTTTTTAGTTGGTGACAAGTTGTTCTTGAAAGTTTCACCCCAGTTGGGTTATCAACGGCTTGGGGGAAAGGGAAGCTTGATCCTCATTTTTTTAGACCTTTTAAGGTTGTTAAGAAGGTAGGAAAAGTTTCTTACCATTTATTACTTCCACCACATCTGATGTCGATACATAACATGTTCCATGTATCTCAGTTGTGAAAGTATCTATCTAATCCATCTCATGTTCTGAGCTTGTGTGACATTGAAGTTTAACCTGATTTATCCATGACTGAACAACTAGTTGGGATAGTTGATTCTGAAACCAAGGTACTTCATGGGAGTAAGATAACTTTGTTTTGTGTTATATGGAATCATGTTTCTAATATTCATGAGTTGTGGGAGAGGGAGGCGCTGATAAGTGAGAAGTTTCATCATCTTTCTTTCATGGGAGCTTCAAAGTAATCTTTCTGGGGATAGAAAGTTTCTATGGTGGGGAGGATTTAAAATACCGTTACTATTTTTATGGTATTACTAAACCTCTATTTTTACCAAGATTTTTTTGGGTTTCTTTTGGGATTGTTTTGGGTTTAATTTTAAAGAGTTTTGAAAATTTTGGGCTAGTGCGTGGTTGGTACATGGTTTTCCCAAACCGTGCACCCTCTTAAAGAAAACCATGTAACCCAAGGAAGTGGTATTTTTCATGTTTGGCGCATAGTTAGTCATGTCACATTCCCTCTTAGGAGAAACTGTGTGGCTCATTTAAAACTAGTGTATGTTTAGTCCACACGGTTGGTCAAACTGTACATCTCTTCCCAGCTAATAGTATACAGGATTTATTTAATCTGAAAATCCAACTTAAAAATCCTAAACCCCCCATTTTAGGTGACAGAAATACCTAGCATGAACCCATGTGATTTCTTATTTCTTGGTAGAACCAAATAATAGTTTTTTTCCCGCCAGATCCCTCCTGGAAGTGATTTAAAGCTTTAGTAATTCTCTTAAATCTTCTCCCTATTGGTTTCCTCACCTCGATATCTATTTCCTGGGATATATCTTCTCCTCCCTAGGGTTTTGTGGATCCATGTGTTAATTTTTGGATCTAATAACCTATATTTTTTTTATCTTAAACCTATGTTTGATTCCCATTTTCATGATCGTCGTTCTTCATTGGAAAATCCTAATTAGGGTTTGGTGTTACAAGATCTGTTGATTCCAAGGTAGGGGGTTCCTTTATGATGCCTAATTTTTGTTAACCCCAAATTGCTTTATTTAATTTCAATTGGTAAAATTAAATTCAATTGGTTGGTTTTGATTAAATACATTTCAATTTGTTTTTTAGAAAAACCCAATTCCATTGAATTTGGGTTTTTAAAAATGGGTGTTTTTTCAAGAAATTATAAAAACCCCCAATTCCATTGAATTGGGTGCATTTATGGAAATTTTTTAATTTAAATTTTTTAATTTAAATTGTGAAATGGTTTTGATGGAAAGATTGTGAAAAACCCCAATTCCATTGAATTGGGGGTGTTTTGTAAAATTGATGGGAATTCTTTGAAATTAAATTATTGAATTTAATTGTGAAAGTAGATTTTAAAATTGAATTTTGAATTGATTTCAAATATTTATTTGTGAAAAATAGATTAAAATTGTTTGATAACCTTAGGGTTTTATGTTGTTTAAAAGCATGATTTTTATTAAAAACCCATTTTGGTTTTTAAATGGAATTTGGAATTTTTAAAAATGGGGTAATGGGACTTAATTTTATTTTAAGGTTTCTTAAAATAAATTTTCCATCATTGAATTTTACTAGAGAACATGAAAGCATAGGTAGTTAGTGGGTTATTGGGTCAAACACGCTAGGTTGTAATTTCCCTAAATTTGGATTGATGTTTTATAACACTAACAAAATATTGGTCATCACATCTTTCTTCCCCATTGGGACATAGATGATTCCACTCTTTCCATTATTGAGGGATGTGTGTACACATTTTGATTTATCATATCAGTGTGTGATGATACCACAACCTAGAGCTATCAAACCTCTTGGAAGATGACCATGTTGTTTACTTGTTTATATATGAGATGTAAATGTATTCCATTGTTGAAAATTGTTTTACATGCCTTGTCAATTTATATAAACCATTTTATATAAAAAAAATTATTTAATCCATTTGTGTAAAGTTCCATTTGTGTAAAGTACCATTTGTGAAAGTATTTCCATTATTTTGAAGTGTGAAGCATGATTTTATAGTGTATTTCAATCTTTTTAAATATAAATTATGATTTGTTGAAATATGATCTTTAAATTCCAAACCTGTTTATTTGAAAATTTGAATGAAATTTATTTTGTTAATTTTATATTTTCATCTTATTATGGAATACTTTGTGAGACCCTATTGATATTTTAGCTCACACCCTACCTGTGCCTTTAGGTGTTTGTAGATTATCTCCTTTCAGGTTCGAGAAGGGGTAAAGCACCACTTATAGGTGGTTATAGATATTGATTTGTGGAATTTGAGAGATTAATACATTAGGAATAGAGATATTTATCTTCCCGTGTTTCTAGTACTTTACTGTAGTGATTTGGGTTTTCATACTTGTTTGACTTCTGGTACACTTCTCATAGTGGAGTTTCTTTTTTATTCATACTAATTTGTTATCTTGTTTCTGCATTTTTAGTGAAAAATTCACTCCCACTTTCATTTTTTATGATATTAGGTGATAGTCATCAACCCATGAGGATCAGGAACGCCCTTTAGGCTATGTTAGGACTGGCTCAGTTATCAGGTTACCAAGGTACCAGTGCTGGTTTGTGACATTCCAACTTGAAGGTCAATGAATCATGACATAATCACTCATTTTTTAAGTAATGATTGACATTGTCACCTTGTTTGGATATCCTTAATGTGTAAGTGTTCATGTGGTGGTTATGCATGTAGATGGTTGAATATGTTAATCATGTTGGTTAGCTGACTATTGAAAATGTTCATAGTTTTGTGGAAGAACCCGGAGGAGGTGGTAGTGGTAGGTCACTAATGAATTCAGTTCAGATTCACCCTTGTAGATATCAACTAGCACGTTAGCATGATGCTCTCAGGGTTTGGGATCTAAGTGGTTAACACTTATTGAGTTTTCTTTGAGGTGAAATATGACATTAAAAATGGATCTGGGTACCTTTATATAGTTAACCCATGTTTTTCATTGATAAAGTTGTTATGGTTCAAAATAGAAGCTTGTGTAAGGGGACTAGACTATCTGGGTTAGGATTCATAACTTATTCCTAGGCCATTAGAGAATATCATGCATATCTAAAATGGATCATTTAATGTGGTGGAATGCATTCTATGAAATCCAAGTTTGTGCAGTGCTTGGATTTTTTCTTGGTAATTGGTATGAACAGATCGTGCTTAGTCATTGAATTTGATGATGAACTAGTCATGGGTCAGTTGGACCAATGTAAGTGTTGTAAGGTGACTAAGTATACTTCTATGGTGGGGAGCATCGACCGGGATAAATGTAAAATAACCTCTCTTGTAGGAATAGTTGTGGTTTGTGTATGAATGTCCATTTAATGATCATGGTAACTCTAGAAGACCGGTGTGTAGTGGAACCAATAGTATTTGGTTCCAAGTTGAATGTATGATGTTTGATTAAGATATATCATTGGATAAAGACCATATGCAGGCTTTAGAATTTGGAGAAAATCAATGCGAGCTAAGATGAAATCAGATCATTAGTGTGTTAACATATGGTTCAGAGCCTTGTGGCTAGAGTAAGCGATCAGTGATCTAACTATGAAAACTCCTTAAAAGTTTGTACAAACTTTGGCTAGGATGTTGGAACAATTTAACAATTCCTCTGACCTTTATAGGTATATGGTTGGGAAGTACTAACTTGTGTTATCACATAAACCTGAATGTGGTGGGTTGGAACGGCATAAAACTACTCATATCGTGTAAAACTAAGTCGATAAAGAATCATTTCGGTCTTTTTTTAATTTTGTATTGTTCGGGTTGCATTCAGTCGATGGAGAATCATTGCTTGGTTTGGAATCAGGAACAAGGTGTTGGTACCAAATTTTAACATGTGTCTTGTGTTAAATTGAGCACGATGGAATTGTACAGCACCAGTCATGCCATTGAAATACAAAAATATTATTTCATATGGTGATTCCTATGGTGGGGATAATCTTGATGCTTTAAGATGAATTGGTGGAAGATGTTGTGGTGTGCTAATTAAATAAATACAGTGATCATAGTCTTGATGTTATAGGAAGGTGGGATTTTCTCTCAATGTCTGGTGTTTTATGCCTAAAAATTCACATTGAAAGAGAATTATGGATGTTTTGGTATGAGCACAGACATTTTTTAATAACATGGAACTCTAGGATAAAACATGGAGAACTCCATGTGGTTAAATATTGAGGCATATTATGAGGCATGTTCTCATGCTACCACAACTTATCAAGGATGAGAAGCACTGTGGTAGGGAGATTGTAATGACCAATGTCGTTATGGGTTGGAAATTCTCTGGGAAAATTGTTTTTTCATTAGTGGATGGTTATTTTTTAGAACTAGAGATCGAGCCTAAAATTTGAGGGTTTGAAGGACTCTAAGGGGTGTTTTTTTAAGTAAGAAATGAGGTGTTAGGTGATCCAGTAGAAATACAGGTGAATCTAGAAGGATTCCTATGGTAAATGGGTGCTCTGGGAAGGATTCATTGTTAACACATTGTATCATTCCATAATTTTTCATGCCCAGTATCCCAATTTGTTATGTATCTAATTATCATAACATGAAACCATGTTTCACACCGTGAATGGATACTGGGAAGTTTTATGGGTGTTTTAAAGTGACAAGATCATCCTAGAACCCCATATTCCATTCCCTCAAATCCCTTATGTGAATTGGGATGAGAATGAAGGGTTTTGGACTCTAGGAGCTCCTCCTATCTCGTTCCTTCACTGATCGGAGTACCATTTATTATGATGGATTATTATTGGAAAGTCTTAGATATTTAAATCCCTTGATTTCCATTTTATATTTTAATTCCTATTGATCATGACTTGTTTCTGATTAGAGAAATCAGGTGAAAACTTTACCAGATATTGGAGGAATTTTTTGAGAATGATGGGGATTAGAATTGACATGGAAATTAGTTGGCTCATGATGATGAACACATTTCATTGATGAGATTTTTTATGAAGTTATGTCCCTTAGTGATCTCTACTATGATTTTGGCCAATTGAGTTGAATTGGACATTGAACCAGGGAATTTATTTGGGTATTTTTCTCATATTAGATTTGGGAGTGTTGGGTATAATGACCCATACTTTACATACATTGTTATTACTTCGAAATTGAATCATACTTATTACAACATATAACAAAACCACGAAAGGACCGTATAGGTATAGTGTCTTTAGAAAACTGGGAAACATAAACAACTGGTTCATAAAGCGTCTACACTGTCTCCCATTTATTTCATCATATCTATAGTCCCTTTTGGCATATCTTACTTAATAACCTTCTTCCTGACCTGGGGAAAGAAAACAAACAAAAGGGTGAGCTCAAATGCTCAGTAAGGGTAAACAAAAGAAATATACATCACATCATATTCATAAGAACATAACTTTTGGAGATAGTAACGTGCAAAAGAGAGCATAATTTCATAACATGGGATAAATCATAGTAGTGAAAAGTAATCCCAATAATCATGACATAAAACATGAAACTTTGTGGCATACACACATAATCATAGAGAATAATTTCTTATTAGTCAAGACTCATTGCCAAGACTATCTTAGTGGACAAAGTCCATTTCTGAACCGAGTTCACTCCCCGTTTCAGCCCTGTTTCACTGAACCGGTATAACCTACCGTTCTATCCATGTCTATCTCATGAGATATAAAATCTTTACCCAATGCATTGGAGGGAGATATAGGTCCCACCCATATCATAATGATACCATTCTTATGTGTGCCAGAAAATCATAAATCATAAATCATTGCATAACCCATGTAGTAAAAATGGGAATCTTAAACATCGTGACATCATAAAACAACTCATATAAGATAAAGGAATTCATAAAAATAATTACATCACAACATAATCAAATCAATGTAATAATAGGGATAGAAACATAACCGTTTATTATCTTAGATGGAAAATAATTTTGATAAAACACTTTAACTCCATTCTTGAGGAAAATATCATTTCTACTTCAAAACACATTCCTTTCTTTAACATGTCATAAAATTCTAAACTAAAAGAAGTTGATTAAAAATAACTTGAAAACTTTTAAAGGAAGCTTCTTGGAAATAATGTTTTAAAAATTCATTCATGTCGTATAAGTTAAAAAAACATTCTTCTCGTACTTTTGTCGAAAAAGTCAAAAAGTACCTCGTACGAAAAACGACAAAAGATTCCTTTCATATATTTTACTAAAAACTCACCGAAGGGTAAAATTGGATATTAACTATTGTAGAAGTATATTAATATCACATATTGAGGAATCATGAATGTGGATGATAAAATACACCCCAGTAAATACCAAAGTACAAACAATCTCGGATAAAAATGAGATTGTGATATTTCCCTTACCTTAGGTCTGATTTGCTTTGTAAGTGTCCAAACCTCCTTTATAATGATTTAAATAATGTTATTGACTTATTCCAGAATCATACTTATTTTTATGATATCATATATGGTCATATTCTTAGCTTCTTAGTAGTAATATTTCATTGCTACTTGTTATTCGGGTGTTTATAACTTTTTGTTCTTATGCGTGTCTTGTCGAATAAATTCTTATTCTTCTCTTTAGGTTATAGATACCTCTTTTCCAGAATGTTATTAGTGTAATATATATCGTATTCATTCATTCAATTCATTTATATAATCATTATGAAATGAATATCATGTAGAACGAGTCGCATCACATCGTGGAGACGGTATTCCGTACGTACGCACGAGTGATGATATCGTTCCTATGATCTTGGAATTATATTGGAGTGTATTTATACTATTTCAGAATCAGTATTACTTTATAATAGTCATATATAGTCATTATTTACACCATTATACCCATCCAAGTAAGGTGGTGGTGGAAAATAGATTACACCACGACGTGGAGACGGTATTCCGTATGTACGCACACGCGGTGATTTCTTTTTTCGTAGGATGAATAGATGGTGAAATAGGGTTGTTTCATACTTATAATAACATATCAGTATATGAGTGATACTGATGTTATTACTTCATAATTAAACAACTAAATAAGAAGAAGTGGAAGAGGAAATAAAGATGAAAGAATCGGTAACGGACATTACCTCTTCTTTGAAGTGCTTCTTTGAGACCTTCTTTTAGGGCACTAAAATTGGTATTTGAAGAAGACCAAGACCTCTAGGATGTCTCTAGGGAAGTGGAGAGGAGAAATTGGCAGGGTTTGGCCGAGCATGAAGGCTCAAAGTGGTGTGAGGAAGAGAGGGAGGAGGTGCCCTTTTATAAGGGAGGAGAGGGGCACCTTTGGAATAACTAAAACTATTATTTTATTATAAAGTCATGTTCGGTTTTAAATTGCTCCAAATTAATTTATTTCGAGGCTAAGGTGGGTAGGGGTCAAAATACTCTCATCCAATAGAATTTAGACAAGTTTAGGTTCCTATTTTAACCTTATCATGTAGATTTAACATTAAGTTAAATAATTTTACTTTTACCGTGTCTTCTTGTGTTCTTATACTATAAGGTTAATAAACTTACTATATCAAGCCAAAAGAACCCCAAGTTGTCTATTATTAATATATATAACCTTATCTAATTCATTTGGCCGAAACTTAGATTTTTAGGAATAAAATAACAATTAATAATATAATATTTGTTTTAAAAACTATTTTATGTCAATTTTGACACTATTTAGTAATTGATTTTTGTGAAAATCATAACAGAATGATTAGTTCGAAAAAAGTTAATTAACTCAACACTAACATGTCATATTATCCTATAAAAGTAGTTTAATTCATAAAAAGTCTCAAATTACATTTATTTTGGTGTTTATAACATTAATTATTTCAATATTTCATTAATAAGATAATTACTGCATCATCTTTGTGTCATAAATAAATTAAATTATTTAATGTCTAAAAATTACAAATAAAATACCATTATGTAGGAACTCTTTTTAGATTTCTAATTAATATTTATAGTAGAATTTATCTTATTTATAACCCCATATTAAAAATGATTTAGTTATTAAACTTTGATTTTAACTATTTTAACCCTTCTTTAAATAAATTAATAATAAATGTCCTAATCTAATCAAAGTGGGCCTAAATGGTCATATTTTATTCCAAAGTTTGTTTTTGGTCGAATTACACTTGTCCAATAGAATTAGGACATGTGTTATGGTAATAATAATATCATTTTTACCCTTAATTACCCTATTTACTTTTAACCATGGTAAAAAAAAGTAAAAAGTTACTATTCACCAAAAATTATTTTCATCTCATTGAACCATATTTTAGTCCTTGATATTAACCGTGTCTCTCGGATTTTCTAAATTCCACTCACAGAAGCGGTAAAATTAAGTTTTATGAAAAATTCAGTTTTTTTAACTACCACTTAGTGGTTTCACTATTCATCAAAAATAGAAAGTTTTCAGAAAAATACCAAAATTTCACCCTAGGCTAATTTCGATATTACGAATCAAAAAATGAAGTCCATTTTGAAAAATAAAATTTATAAAATTTCAAAAAGTGGTTATTACTATTCATAACGGCTAGTTTTAATAATATTTTAATAGTATATCATTGTTTAGTTTCGGTATTGCGTATGACGCAAGCTTTCGAGGAAGTTTGTGATTTCGTGTAAAGTAATCCAAGAAAGTGTTGTGTTTAGAAAAATATTCCTTTGATGATTTATATAACATAAAAGTCTCAGGTGTTACATTGGGAGTGGCTCGAACTTTGTTAGATGATGATTCGGCTAAGGTATGTCACTTTATTGGTTTCTTATAATGGTTTCCAAGTTAATTATATTAAATTGGATTTCATCTTGTTTTCATGTGATAGGGATTTTTTTCTTGAATAATGTCGAACAAATGTTGTGGACTTTCCATGTGTGTTTGGTCATGATTCTGGCTAGGTTGTGACATCTGATAAGTCATTTGACATGTATTCTTATTTCCTTTGGTTATAAGTTTATTTAATTATTTTAATAAAATATTATTTAGTTATAATTAATTAATTTTTAATTATTGGAAAGATTAGAACCTCGTGGTGTTGTTGAGGGCTAAATGGATTTGGATTCTTGGATAAAGAATATTAGCTTTTCTTGGATGAGAGTTAGCTCTGTTTGAGATAGGTAGTTCTATGTACACAACCCTACAAATTTATTATTAGACTATTTTCATGTAATATATGGTCATTCCACCATTGGAAGGTTGATCTTAAGACTCATGTAATGCTGCAAAACTAAATGGGGACCCAACATGATATTTTAATTGATTGTAATGATCAATTAAAATGAGATACCTAGTGCCATGATTGATTCATTAATGAATGTTCTATCTTAAAAAATTAAATAAATATTCCTAATAAACTAAAAATGTGTCAGGGGAAATGTTGTAACTTGTTCTATGGCTTGTTTTTTGGTCGCTGATGGTTAAGGTTTGACTGGTTAGGTTCTACCCAATTACTTCTTCAGCTAGACCTATGTTTGTTATTTTATCACATGGTGTTCGTGTGTAGCTTGTGCGACCTATGTTTGATGGTTGATCACATGATGCATGCATGTGTATCCATTTTCCTATTCTTTATGTTTCTTTTATGTGGATTATTATGATCATGCTAAATTTGGTCAGGATTATTGATCTTAAATTTGTATCTTGTATAACATGTGATAGTCTTGTATTTTGTATAGTTTATCTTGCAGGATGAGCCACATGGACTATCCCTCTGAGGGGGGGTGTCAAATGTAATGGTTGGTATACTTGGATTATCCCTCAAGGGGATGTTTCACTCAATTTTTTAGAATATCCCATTCAGGGAGGTATATGTTTGGTGTCTTATTGACAATCCATTCAGCATGGAGCCGAAGCAGGTATAGTCAAAGATTGTGACAGCTTGGTGATTGCATGACCACTCGATATATGGTTGGTTTTTGTTTACTTGTGCATTGATGATTATATATCTTATGGTTGTGTAGTTTGTGTATTACCTATTTACTTTTTTTTATTCTTATCAAGTGTAAGTATTCTACATTTACTTGTCATATATAGAACCATGTTGGTCATTTCCTACTGATTTGTACTCACGCCTTGCATGGGAGTCCATGAAACTTGGGTAACCGAGCATCCCTCACTTGTTACAGGTATAAGGTGGGTTGAGGCCCATGTTCGATCAATGAGTAGTATTTCTTGCTACGAGTTAAAGATCAGGATGAGCTGAGTATTGGAGTTGCAGAGCCTATTTTATTTTTATTTTTGTTTCCATCTTATGCATCATCAGCCTAGTGAGTGATTAGTTGTTGTATCTTATTTGACTGTTGATTTTGTATAATGTTGTATCTCATTTTTTATAGATGTCATGTTTATTATTCCGCATACTCTATTTGTATATTGTTACATTTTTTGTTTTTTTTTTGCACACTCTGGTGGAGGTTATAGTCTCCCCATGGATTTACTTAGACCTTGGCTGATGTTTACTCTGGAATTGGGGATGATCTCATTGATTTATGATTCAAACATTCTAAGCAATTTCTAACAGGTTTTTTCATAGAACCAGAAGCATCCAATGATTCCATATCCATTTGGACTTACTTTCCAAAGGTAGGTGCTCATTTGTTGAGAACTGATGAGACTTAAGAATTTGCATTGGTCGAGAGGATGGGAGGTCGAACTCATCACAACTTTTTGAGGGGAATTATTTTCTACTCCAAGACTCTCTTTATAGATTTAAGTTATGTTCGTGAATCCTTATTACATTACCAAGTATAAAAATGATCTTTTCTTTAGATCTGACAATTAATGATTAATATGTATGAGATTTAGAGAATCTTTTATATGTATTCGAGGTTCTTCATCGATAGAGAATCATCTGTATTTTTTAGAGATTATTAGTCAATGGTATCCTTTAATACGTTATATAAAAGTCTCTTGGTCATTATGATGACCATACTGGTTTTAAAGCCACTCAGTGGGGCACTTGAAGTTTATTGTCATTCAGAAGGACATTAATTATTTCATAGTTGGGATCATACCTGAAGATGGGCTACCTACGTATCCTTTGTTTTTAGAAAAGGAATCATAACTAACGTAGTTCAAGTAATTAGGTATGGGGTTTATTCATGATTGACAGCTCAAAGAAAGATGTCATAATTACTTTTACACTCTAAGCTCGCGTGAGTCATGCTCGGTGTGAGAAATAAGAGGTATTGGTAAAACCAGACAATTGTGGCATCCTAAGAAATGATGTGGGTATTATGTATGTATGACTGCCCAAAAATAGATGAAGGTTGGATTTTACTTCAGGGAAGAAACCCAGGAATAAGGTCCATAAAGTTATATGTGCTTTATGGAGATTTGGATACTCTAACATGGGGCTTACTATTGAGGAAGGTGCCCAAATTAGGAAGGGACTTATGATTGGATTTTACTCCTGAAAAGGAATCCCAAATAAAAAGTAAATTAATACTGGTTAAGAGAAATTATGACTGGGGCTTATTCCTGAGGAGGATTCCCATGTTAAAAGGTTTTGAAAAGTGGGGGCTTACTTCTGAAAAGGAAGCCCAGGTTAATGGGATTTGGATTTTGGGAACTTGGGGCATACTCCTAAGGAGGATGCCCAAAATTATGGGAACTTGTACTGGGGATTATTCCTGAGGAGGAGGCCCATGTTAAAAGGTTTTGAAAACTGTTGGCTTACTTCTGAAAAGGAAGCCCAAGTTAAGGGGATTTAGATTTTGGGAACTTGGGGATTACTCCTAAGGAGGATGCCCAAAATTATGGGAACTTGGACTGGGGCTTACTCTTGAAAAGGAGGTCCAGGTTAGGGGACTTGATACTTAGGACTTACCCCTGAGAAGGAGGCCTAAGTTAAATGGAATTTATGAGTGGGGGCTTATTCCTGAAGAGGATGCCCAAATTAGAGGAATTATGACTAGGGATTAGTCCTAAAAAGGAGTATGAGGTTAAGGATTATCTCATCTTAAGGGATGAGGTTGGATGAATTAAATCTCTAACATTAGTGATATAAATATATGTGAATAACTAAGTTTTTAAGAGATGTTCCACACAATTCCTTTCAGATAAGGAAGCCAACAAGGAAATCATGCCATAAATGACTTTGGAGAGAGTTCTGAAGGCTTAATCTTGAAGAGGATGAGTGGATAGGCATAAGAGAGGTGAAATAGGCAGGAAGGGCACCCAAAAAGAAGGTGGCGTGCAAGTCCTTCATGGGAATGCAAGTCCTGGTCATGCAAGTATACTTGCGCGACATAGGGGTACTTTTGTGACAGCCAACCCTTAAGGTAATACTTGGGAAATGCTTGGATCAAGCCTTTAGTATTATCCTTAGGGGCTTCCAGAAGGGTGGCACGCAAGTTCTATTGAAGGCCCAAGGCGGCGCTCAAGTGTGGACATTTCCATTGAGGGTTGGCCACTTAGGCGCGCAAGTTTTGATGAGTTACAACACTTAGGCCTCCCCCCCCCTCTTTAGATCTTCCATTCTAGGTAAAAAATTACCTTAGAAGTATTAGGAAGCTCTGAGAAGATACTAGGGCACCAGGAGCTCAAATCTGAGTTACTGGAATTTTTTGTCTTCCAAATGGGGGGCCCACAGGGGGTATTTATAGGCTGGAGAAGACCCTGGGGAAAATTCAAAGAGGGCGCGCAATTCACCTGCACGACCATTGGTGGCACGCAAGTATACTTGCTCGACCTTGGTGGAAATTGCATGACTCAAGTGCATTTGAACCTTTGTTCATGCCTTTGTCAATTTTTGATGTTTCTTAAAAGGATGAATCACTTTGGGTTCAAGGTATTTCCCCTTTTCAATTCGTTAGACTCTATGACAGAAAAGAGCATCAACAAAAGTCCCCCCTCAGAGTTGGATCTGAAATAAATGAGGATGTAACTCTGAGGAAAGAAGAAAACCAAGGAAAAAGTGGTGCGCAAGTGTTGAGTGTGTAGATGGTGTCGCACAAGGGCAAGTCGCGCAGGCCTCAGTGCAGCTGGTTGCGCGCGCTGGTTTTAGGCACGTAGGGTTGAGGCCTGTCCTATATATATGAGGCCATTTCTCACGCAAAGCACCAAATTTCAGAATTTTGAGCTCTCGCCGCACAAGTTGCTCTGTTTTTTGCTATTTCTTCGTTGTCGCACTGCTGTCAAGGTATTTGGACTTGTGCGGTGATACTTGAACGCCAAAAACTTGTGTGGCACATCCATACTTGCGCGACACATTCATACGTGCGCGCCAAAATTAGACTTGCGCACCTTAATGCCTTTGCCATTTTTTTCAAATTTATTCACAAATTTTATGAAAAATCATCACATTTAAGAGTTAATTTATTCAACTTTTGTGCATATTCAATGGCTCCCAAGAGAATCAGAATGGCTGATGAACTTGCTAGCAAGTGAGTTGATGATATGACGAGAATAATTGGCCATGATTACTATACTGTCTGTGATAACACTCTCCCGGATTTGGAAAAGTACCTAAAGAAGTATCATCTTGATTTACCACAAAGCATCTATATACCTTTGTATGGCTATGGTCATCTGCGAGAAGTCACCATTCCAAAGGCAAAGAACTATCTCCCAATTTCTTGGTTTCAGAATTACACCAATTTTTCTTCAGCAAATATCTCAGGTGGAGGAGTATTTGTAAACACTAGAACAGTGGAGAAGGCCTACATAATGCATCACAGCCCATGTACCTCAGATCTGAAACCTCACAAGCCTGAGCTGCAACCACATTGTTATCCCTCAATCTTCTGAAACTCTCATATGGATCAATCCAAAAGCTAGAATAAGAGTTGGGACTTTCTTCCTAGAGGAGGTTTGAAGCCAACTTGGATGTGGGCATACTGGGTGCGACAAAACTATGTAGAGTTTGTCGAGGATTTGAAATTAGTTGTGATATATGAAGCCATCTGGGCTGATCAAACATATGTTTATAAGAATGATGACTTTGTGCAGGAGATACTCAGCCATTGGAGCCTAGAAACCAATTCTTTCCATCTAACTCAGGGAGAAGTAGGTATCAGTCTATGGGATGTCCACAAGATCTCAGGGGATCCAATTTTGGGTGATATGTATGATGAATTCATTGCTCTCAAGGTGACTTGGAATGATTCGGATATGACCCCATCTTTAGCTCGGGAATTATTGAAAATATTTCACAAGCTTAAGAGCTCAGAGACCTCCTTAACTCATTCAAGTAAGGACATTCATCCATAGGAGTTGATGAATACGTTTCTTACCAAGAAGTAGGAGAAGGAGTCGAAGGAGAAGGGATCCAAGGAGAAGGGATCAAAGGGAAAGGGGCCCAAGGAGAAGGGGCCCACTCGTCCTACCACCTGTCCCAAAACATAGAAGAGGGGTGCTCCATGCACATTCTGGCCGACCTTGGAAGCAAGAAAATTTGAGAAATGGGGATATGAAGTGAATCATAAAATCCCAAAGAAGACTCGTCTGTCGGGCTTCTTGGCCTTGTGGCTCAGTGTTTATCTTTTTCCAGTCAGGGACTTGAAGGGAGGAATCAGGCCAGGAACCTTCGTTATTGCAGCCAAGTTGGCTAAGGGGAAAATGGTTGGGTTGGATACCCCCATTTTAGCAAAGATTTACAGGAACTTACTCCATGTTTTCATGGGTAAGTCTCCTTTGAGAATAGTGGGACCATTCCAAGTTTTATGGGGACGGATCACCACTCACTTCAGGACGTATAATGTACATAACAGAGTACAGATTCCTGGAAGTTCTTTCAGGCCATCAGTGCAGGAATTCTCTGTAATTGCTCCACTAGCTCTCAATTCCTATGACATGAAGGTGAGTTTGATCATGCATAAGGAATTAAATTTCTTTACTTCCGGAAATCCGCCAACCGGGTAGTTTGTTGATGATGGAACAACCATCCTGGAATTAAGGTCATACATACTGGCCTGTAGAGATGGTGTGCTGGACACCAGGATTGACGGAGAGATTATATGCAAGGCCTATGATCCATATAGATTTGCACGTCAATTTAAGTGTTTGCAGCAGACTGTTGTATCTCCCCTAGTGCATGTTAGGTCAGAGAAACATTTGATGGTTTCCCAGCAACTATGGTTGATAACATCTAGGGAGAAGACTGGGGCATTATTTGATCTACCAGTTGATAAAACGTAAAATAACTTGACTACCTAGTATTCCGAGAACTGGATAGCATCATACCCTGGAGGGGTGCTAAATCACCTGGTTTATTAGGTGGGAAAAAATAATAGAACTATAGAGAAAGAAACCCTTCATCTGGAAGGTTATTCTTCTACACCACCTGAATCTGATTCATTGGATTCTCAAGATGGGGATGATGAGGCATAACAAGTGGCAAAGTGGCCTCATGCCCGATATAATCCTCCAGTCAGAATCAAAAGACCCACTCCATCAACTCCTAGTGAGTTACTTCATTGTGGTAATTTAATCACCATTATTTTATAGTGAAAGAAGTCTTATTTTCTTATTCTCTATCTGTATTTGCAGGAGCTGGGAAGAAGCTAATGTCGAAGATTGTATGACCTTCCTCGCAGCCTTCTGGTACGCATACTGAATATCTACAACTAGAGGCTATCCAGACATGGCGGAGTTTATACTGAGATGATGAAACTGCCTGGCTGGATTTGTGTGAGGGGATACACATCCCTGGAATAGGTAAACTTCTAGTTTCTATAGATATCTGTTACAAGGATAACCCTGATGAAGTGCGGGATTATATCAGAGAGCTAGAAATTCTCATATATGCCACTAACGATTCCATTCCTGTCACCAAGTGGGTGAAGGAAATGATTGATCGTGGTGCCACTGAGGGGACTGGTGGTTTTGGAGATGAGGAGTGGCACAATTACGTGGCTCCTGAAGATATAAATTTTCTTTCCTTATTTGCTTTGAAAATTGATTTCATTCAAATATTTGTTACTCAAGGAAATTATTCTCTTCATCATTCATCTTGCAAAGAAAGGAACTACTGAGATTCCTTCGCCACAATATAGCCCTGGTGGTACTGCCATCGGGGCTGCTGCTGAATCTCCTCATGAGTCAGGTGAGATATCTTGATGCCAGCAATCCATGGATGAGGATTTGGATATGGATTTCCATTCTCCAATTCAGGTGCCTATAAAGAAAACTTCTGACACTACCGAAAAACCAAATAAGCAAAGGTTTCGAAGGAGGAAGTCTGCATCTAAACTCTTCATCAGTAGTGGTAAGTCCTTCAGAAAATCATGAATCTTAACCCATGAAAAAGTTTACTCATAATTTTTTTGTGATTACAGGGGCTTCTTCAATTTCCCCATTGAGGGAGAGGATTGACCTTCCTTTGAGGACCACAGAGGGTACTGGTGAGAAATCACAAGTTCAGGCTTACTTGGCTGCTCCTGGAGAAGAGCCAGCATATGTTCCCAGTATCCCTCCATCTGTTGTTTCAAGAAGAGAATAACCTACTTCTGGTAAGTTAACAATGCTTTATAAAATGTTGAATGAAACATCGACTGACTTCAATTCTGTAATACTTTAGGTTCAACACCTGCACTCGAGCTTTTGGCGGCCATTGCAACTGATGCCACTATTTTATCTGAAGATGTTGTTCAGGGTTAGAGATCACAGGATGAAGGTTGCCAAGAAGACATACCAAATGCTCCCACCGGTGAGATTAACCAGGATTCTGATATTACACTGGATGAAATGATGAGACTTGGCACATCTTTTGAAGATTTTTTAGAACATGTTAACTTACCATGTAATTTAGAATATTATGGATGTGAGTGTTATCCTTAATCCTATTAAAAATAACTTCTTATTACATGTCTAATCATGATCGGTTCAAATATGAAGCTCTATCTGAGCAATCTGTTGAACTACCAATGTCTGAATGGGGTACATAAAACCCTAATATTGCAGATACATTATCACAAGTGGAGATGAACCCCGTAGATCTTGCTCAAACTCACCCTGAAAATCCTGTTGATGCTAGGAAATATGGGGAGGAGCCTTCTCAAGTTATTGATCTACAATTGGGTAAGGGGTAACAATATTTGCAACTGTACTTAATTTGTAAGACAACCAATTGACTTTTTTTATCCTTTGAAACTAACCAAGGCTTTCAATTGATTATACAGGGCCATCAATTTTAGTGGCTATATCTAGAGGTGAAGCCTCAGCCTCCACCCCAATGGGAAATGAAAGTGAAGAAGCACAGTTCAGGGGGGAAGGAGCAGAATAGGGAACTTCCCTAAGTGCATTAATCCTGGATTATATTCCCCCCTGTGACAGTGATGCTGAGTTGGATACAGAAGTACAAAAGGCACTCCAATTTTCCAGATGCAAGGCATGGAAAATTATATGGAAGATCATATCCAAAGTGCCTTTAGAAGAGCTATCATGAAATATCCCGCGACTGTCATCCCTGTTTTTCATCCAGGGACTTGGCGGTTTTGGATATCAAAAGATCTATGCCATGGTAAAAAAAGTCATCTTAAGGAGGGAGCAGGAGCAAAAGTGTCATGAAGATCTGACCAGGGTGAAGTTGTTTGCCAATATCAATGAATTTGAGGCTACGTTATCTCAAGCTGAGGCTGACTATGCTGCCAAGATGAAGGAGTGGAAGCATAAGATCAAAGATAAATTCATCCAGCAGATGTACCTTCACCAACAGTTAGATGTTGTTATTGGGAAACTTGACCAACTCAATAATTCATTAGAGGGGGCTCAATAAAATGGGATGAAAGACATTTCAAATGCCAAGAAAGTACTCCATCAGGCTGAAAAGAGTTAACTTGGTCGAGTGCATGAGCTTCAAGTGGCTTCTGATGAAGCTCGGGATGTTGTACATCAAGTGAAGACTTATGTTGAAAGCCTTTTGTAACTCCTGGAAAAGAGAAGAGAATCCAATATATGGATGTCCTTCTAACTTTTATGCATCAATGAAGAATACTTTCATCTTCCATCATTTGTGCTTGTATTCTTTGATACCTGCTTTAAATCTTACCTAAGCCAATGGGCCTAGTAAGCATAGTTTTATTCTTGTTAGGATTATTATAAATAACCCTACAAACTTTGAATCTTTTTATTGCTCAATATTACCTAAAATCATACAAGATGTATGTTTAGTGAGCTGGAACTTGACTTTTGTTTAGAGTTACTTTGTCTTTTGTGAGCAGTTAAAAGTCATGCAGGTTGGACATAAAAAGGCTAATGTTTAAGGTCGAAATAGAATTGACCGAATGGATTAAAATTGACTCAATTCCTTGATAACTTATCTGAAAACATTTTACCACACTCAATTATGAGTAAAAATCTGTAAACTATAACTTAAGAAATTTTGAATCTGAGGGATGACATGAAAAAAAGGCTAAAAGGAATTAAGGAGAAGTAGTTCCCAATAATTAAGTTACTACTATTTAACAAACCCATTAGGGGGTTGAATTATGCAGGGCCGCCTAAGGGCATTGGATTTATAGTCAAATAATAGCATCTTTTGGATGACATGTCTGTTATGTAAACTGTTTATGCAAGGCCGCCTAAGGGCACGTGCTGTATGGTCAGGAAAAAGAACTCTCAGAAATTTACCTTTCTACTGCTAAAAGCCAGTGGAAGTTTATGGAGATTCAAATTTTTCAAAGCATAGAGTTTTCTGTATGGAGAGAGGTACTTGAATATGGAAAAGATATTTCTAAACAAGATTGTCTAAGAACTGGATGAATGTCACTCCTACGAAGGTCTGACCCAAACATAGGGAAGGGAAATATAAACCATAGACTTGAATACTTTCAGACCATGAAAAAGAGTATGAGACAAATATATTAAGGATGGCTATAGGTTTTTTTTTGCGGATCCCTACATATTTTCATTAAGACAACTAAGGACAAAAGAGATTTTCTTCCCAAGAATGAAGTTACCACTATTTGAAAAACCTGTTAGGGGGTTGAATTATGCAGGGTAGCCTAAGGGCATTGGCTGCATAGTCAAATAATAGCATCTTTTGGCTGACACGTCTGTTATGTAGACTGTTTATGCAAGGCCGCCTAAGGGCACGTGGTGTATGGTCAGGAAAAATAATTCTCAGAATTTTGACATTTTATGACTAGAATTCAAGAAAAGTGTTATGGAGATCTAGAAGTATTCAAGGTTAGGATTTTGGCATATAAAAATGGGTATTGTCCAATGTATGTAGAGATACACAGATTGATGCTAACCATAATCATGTTGTGGCTGGGTCTGGAATTGAAATGTTGGACTTCACTACGTATCCCATAAGGATGGGAATCAAGCCATACGTAGTTCTTGAAATACAGTTTAACGTCATGTGAGATGAAAGTATAGGAAATATTAGTTTAGGGTCATAGAGCTCGGACCATAATAATGAATACACTGTGTGTGTTTTCATAGTGACTTTTCAGCCAGGGGACTGAAAGTGGAATTTGGGGTTAGGCCCAAAGACTTGGGGATGGATTCGAGGGATGCTAAAACGTTCCTACGTATCCCATAAGTATGTGAATCAGGATGTACTTAGTTCTTGAAATACTCTCTGTATAGATTTGGTTCGTACAAGTGAAGGGTGAAAAGGGGACTTTAGTGCAATGATGGTTTGACACAAGATAAAAGGTCGGGGTATTTCCATGAATGCACGTAGTCTTTGAAATATAACATGATCGGATATCAATGTAAATAATGATTATCTCTCAGGTGAGGGTATCAAATAATGTTGTAGTTTATTATCGTACAGGACAAAAGTGTTGTACAGTTTTACATCATGTAGCAAGGATAAAGGTGAACCAATGTGAAGAGATTGGTTTTGGGCTTGAATCTTAGGAGTTTGCCTAAGTACCCAACCTAGAAGGCAAGGATCAAAGTCCACATAGTTCAATTAAAGATGAATTAGTGATCAAGTTTTTCTTGGGGACAATGACCTAAAAATGGTGTTGGGACTTACACATGGTTAGTATCCCAGAGAGGGTGTTATGGTTGAAGTTTTCTCTAAGCTCACATGAGTCATACTCGTTGTGAGAAACAAGAGGTAGAAACAACCCTAACGATTCACATTTTAATGTCATATAGGACATATGAAGGGACTATGCAGTTTAAATTCTTACAGTGAGGACTATTGGTGCTGCATAATTTATTGTCATGAAGTAGGGGCAAAATATAGTTTAATGTCATGTTGGACAATAAGGGTATTGTACAGTTTAGCGTCTTGTAGCTAAGATGATGAGGATAATACATTTTAATGTCATGTTGTATGAAAGGGGGACTATGAAGTTTAATGTCATGCATTAAGGACAAATATAGAGACATAGTTTAACGTCATGTTGGACGTATTAGGGATTTTTTTCACAGTTTAACGTCATGTCGGACCAAAGGGATGCCAATAGTTTAAGGTTGTATGCATGGATCGTTGGTTATGCAGTTTAACGTCTTGTTGGACATAAGTTACTTCTGTACAGTTTAGCGTCATGTAGTTAGGACGTCATAGTTTAACGTCATGTTGGATGAAAGTGCCAATAGTTTAAGGTCATATGCATGGACTGTAACTGATGATGTAGTTTAACGTCTTGCTGGACAATATGAAATGCCAATAGTTTAAGGTCATATTCATGGACTGTTTGTGTATTTTCTGTTTATACAAAATACTTCTTCAGAAATCTGGCATTGGTTGGAGTAGTGATGAGTTCTTCATCCATTGAGATTAAAGAATAAGCTCCATTGGAGTAGACCTTATGTATTGAATAAGGTCCTTCCCATTTTGGCTCCAACTTGGGAGGTTTCTTTCCTGGTATCATTGGAGTTCTGAGAACTAATACCAATTCTGCCTGAACAAATAAATGAAGACGAACTTTTTTGTTGAAAGCTCGTGCTATTCGATTCTGATAAACTTCCAAGTGGTGCAGGGTGCACAATCTTTTCTCATCAAATCGTTCCAATTCATCCAATAGCTTTTGAGATTGTTTATCTGTAGATGATTGATCATAAATGGCTACTCTGAGAGAGGGTATTTGAACCTCAATTGGAAAGACTACTTCCATTCCATATACCAATGAATATGGATTTGACCGCGTCGCAGTGCGGGTGGTGGTCCGATAAGCCCATAAAGCATGAACGAGTTTATCAGGCCATGACTTCTTATCTTTATCCACCATATTTTGCAGTATATTTGATAGATTCTTGTTGAAAGATTCTATCTGGACATTGGTTGATGCATGATACCAAGAGGAATGATTGTATTTAATGTTGTATTCTTGATACAACTTCTACACCTCGGATGAATAGAAGTCGGTGCCATTATCCGTCAGTATGGTATAAGGGACACCAAATCTGGTAATGATGTTAGACTTGATGAAGCTAAAATGCATTTAGAACTAACTTCTTTGAGAGGTATTGCCTCTGCCCATTTAGAAAAGAAGTCAGTAGTAGTAAGAATGTAATTTAACTGCTTGGATGTTGTCGAAGGATAAGGTCCTACTACATCCATTCCCCATGTGGAAAATGGCCATGAGTATTTAGTTGTATGAACCAACTCTGGGGGGTTGATGAATGAATTTGGAATGTACTTGGAAAGAATGACACTTCTTTGTGAAATCAACATAATCTTGTATCATTGAAGGCCAAAAGTGTCCAAGCCTTCGAATCTGATCAGATATTCTATGTCCCGACTGATGGGCACCACAGACTCCTACAAGCACTTCTTTCATGACATCCATTGTCTCTTCACCATCAATGCATCTGAAGAGAACTCCATCAAAACCCCTTTTGTAGAGAACTTTCTCTAAGTGATCTAGGCTATCATAAATAGTGAAATTGACCACATGTCTCCAGACTTGTTCTTTCTCAGATCTATCAGGTGGAAGTGTTCCGTTTTTAAGGTATTCCCTGATAGGTGTCATCTATCCTGTAGTATGACCATATGGTTCAGTTATGGGACTGATTTCATTAATTTCCTCTATTTAGGCTTGAACATAAGGTGAAATTGTATGACGGTGGGCAATACTGATGGTTTTCTTCTCCAGATTTGGATCTGCCAGAGTTGTGGCTATATTAGCCAGTGCATCAGCTTGGGAATTCTGTGATCTTGGGACATAAGAAAATGTCGGTTCTGAAGAAAATTCTGTCATTAACTCTCTAACGTAATCATATAAAGGGATTAGTTATTCTTTTATAATTGTATAATCCCCATTGACTTGTTTGATTACCAGGTCTGAATCACCTTTCACCTTTAAGTTATTCACTTGTGCTTGAAGTGCCAACTCCAATCCTACGATGAGAGCTTGGTATTCTACTTCATTATTTTTACCGCCTCCCAACAATGAGAAGGAATAAGGTAGCACTGCCTTTTCCAGGTAAATGATTACAACTCCTAACCCAACTTTGTTGAACTTAGGATCTTCCATTTTCTTCCCTATTAGGCTTCTGGAAGCACCATAAAAGTAAATTTCCCATATTTAAAGACTCTCTTGAATAGAAAAGACTTACTCATCAGAAAGTTCAATATATGAAGATGTATCTTCTACTGAAGGATGCTCAGCAAGGAAATCAGCCAGAGCTTGGCCCTTTATTTCCTTTTGAGACACATACTGAATATCAAATTGCTGCAAAATAACTGCCCACCTTTCCAGATGTCTAGTAAGCATTGGACGATTAAGGATGAATATGAGCTGGTTATTGAGAGATACCAATTGGACCTCATGATGTTGTAGATAGTGTCTCAATTTCTAAACTGCAAAGATTAATGATAGGAAGCACCTCTCAATACTTGAATATCGGTTTTCTGCTTCAAGCATAGTCCGACTGAGATAGTAGAGGTTGTTTTCATTTCCAGCATCATTCTTATGAGCAATAAATGAACCCAATGATTGCTCTAAAGTTGTCACATAGAAGATAAGTGGTCTTCCTTCAACAAGTGGCATTAACACTGGTGGACTCAAGAGATACTTCTTGATAATATCTAATGCTTCTTGACATTCTTCAGTCCACTCGTAAGTGACTCCCTTCTTCATCAATTTGGTGAAGGGTAAACTTTTTCCTGCCAAATTGGCGATGAAACACCGAATATAGGCCAAGTGTCCTTGAAGTCCTCTTAATTCCTTTAAATTTCAAGGAGGTTACATACCAAGGATTGACTTTTCCTTCTCAGGATAGACCTCGATACCATGATGGTGTGCGACGAAGCTGAGAAATTTTCCTGAGGTTACCCCAAAATCACATTTTAAGGGGTTCATCTTCAAATTATATTTCCGAAGTTTGTGAAATATGACTTCTAAATAAGACAAGTGATTAGAAAGTTGTTTGGATTTAACCACCAAATCGTCCACATAACATTCAACAAACTTCCCTAAAAAGGGTTTGAAGATACGATGCATTGCACGCTGATATGTTGAGCCTGCATTTTTCAGGCCAAAGGGCATTACCTGATAGAAAAACACACCCTGAGGGGATTTGAAGGCTGTAGATTCTTTATCTTCTGGATTCATTCAGATTTTATTATATCCAGAATATCCATCCATGAAGTAAAGTGCTTCATAACCAGTTTTTAAATCAATTAAGTGTTTTGTAATCGGTACTAGAAAATCATCCTTAGGATAATGCCGATTAAGATCTCTAAAATCAATGCAAACTCTAATTTTCCCATTCTTATTTTCCACTTGGACAATATTATCCAACCATTTGGGATATTGAACTTTTATGATGAAGTTATCTTTTATGAGCGTATCCACTTCGGCTTCAATTTTGGAAGCATAGGTTGGGTGTGTTCTTCTAATGGCTTGTTTGAATCCTCGATGCTCTTCTAGTAAACCCAAGCGATGAGTGGAAACATCAGGATCAAGCCCTGGAATCTCTGTATAGTTCTAAGAAAATATATCTTTATTTTTATTTAAAAAGGAAATATACATCTCTTTCACTTCAAGAGTCATGGTCGCACTAATTAAAGTGGGGCGTGGATCTTCTTTTGTACCCAGATTTATTTCTATGAGTTCATCCATGGTGGTAGAGATACCATCTTCAAATGCTGGAGGAGCATGCCTAAGATCTTCCTCTTCTTCTTCATCATGTGTTATTTCTTCTATTTCTACATGCATAGTGGATGATGAAGTAGAATTTCAATGATCAGAAGAGATGTTAAAATTTGAACATCTTGAATAATAAGCTTCCATTTCCGACCCAATTGATGATGAAGGGTCTTCCTTGGGTAATATAGAGGAGATGATGGATTGAGAATCAACATCAGCATTCACCTATGACATTGTTATAACTTCTTATGGCCTGATTAGCGAAGTATAGACTTACTGGATTTCAGCAGATGAAATGAAGACATCTCCATTTGAGCCTTCATCCTTGCTTGGTGAATCACCAATTTCTCCCATGTTTTCTGGCTTTATTGTTGTAATTGAAATTATGGTGGTTTCCATAAGAGTATTTTGATTTGGGTATATCTTGTCAATTTGACTAATAGGCAATACAAAATCTATACTCACATGTGTAAATGGGTTTACTGGAATCTTTTCCAAACCATATGGAGCATTAACTTTGGTAATCTCCCTTGTTGTGGATTTATCCATTCCCTTCATGTGATAGAATTACGCCTCAATGTATTGAGATTCACATGTATTGAACGGGGACTTATCACCATACAATGTCCCAATTTGACCATCGAAACAATATTTGAGACATTGATGGTATGATGAAGGGATAGTCATATGCCGATGTAGCCAGGGTCTACCAAGCAAGATGTTGAAGGCTGAGTCTTGATCAACAACCATGAAATCTGAATTGGATACAAGATCTCCAAACTGAGTTCTGAGTGTAATCTCACCCAGTGGTTCTTGTTCATTTTTATCATATCCTTGTAACATCAAAGTAGAAGGAGATAAATCATATTTTGTGAGGCCCAATCAACGATGTGTACGAATGGGGATGAGGTTGACTCCTGAACCATTATCAATAAAGACTATCCGAACGTCTACACCATTGACATTTCCCAATAAGTATAAAGGTCTGATATGTCCATGAACGACATCATCTTCATCTTCATCTGTGAAAGATATCACTACATGGAATTCTGTAGGATTATTCTCAACATGGTAGGCTTCAGCCGCAGCAATTTCCGTTTCAAACTCCTGAGGGCTTGACAAATCCTCGATTAGTGCCTCTCAAAGATACTTTGATAAATTCAAGGCATCCAGAATTTATAACTTGGCTGGTACTTGGGCCAAGTGTTTCAATACATCATACTATTGATCCAAAGGTCTGTGTTTCCCAATAGGAACATGTGGTTTCACAGGTTCCTTAGAAGTTGATGTTTTGGAAGTTGATGCATCTTGTACTGGGATAGGAGTTGGTAATACTCCTGGATTTGGAAGATTAGACTAATTAGGTATATTTACTTTCTGAGAGGAAGAAGTTAGAACCTCCAACCGATCTTCCAGAACAACTGTGCCAGGACTGAATCTGCCTTGTGTAGAAGAACTTTCTTGTTCTTGTTGAGCTCATTAAAGGGCTCTGCCACAAGTTTCTATTGCATACACAGTTCTAGCAGGGGTATAATTGGAATAGTGGCCTCTAAAATATCCATGTCTTCCCATTTACCCTAAGCCTCTGGAACTCCCTCTGATTCCTCTGTTAGATACAGGGAATTCAGGCTCATCAAAATCAAAACTGCGACTGGCATATGGATCTGTTAAATGAATCACACCAACATAACCAAAGATCAACTCTTCATCCGATGAAGACTCTGCCTGATTAGCCCATTTAGGTTGTGCCGTTTGGTGGGGCGTTGCATGTGGCTTCGAAGTAGATGGCATAAAATCTTCCAAAGTCAAAGAAAACTTGGGCTTTTACACATACTCATCTTCTTCTGATTCTTCTTCTTTCTTGGAATTATGCCACCATTTTGAGGATTTTCCCTCTGATGAAGAGGGTTTTGCTGTGGCATTCATGGTAGAAGACACAATTGTCTTCTTTAATTGCGTTCACAAAATGGCATGAGTTCGTTTGATCATTTTTCTGACCATCCAATCATCATATTTTTGTGCATTTTTTTTATTCACTTCTTGCCACTCGCCTTCTTCCTCTGGATCTGTAGCAGTAACACATGCTACCTGAGCTGAAGAAACTTTCAGTTTGACTTGTCCCAAGTCGACCATTTTTTGCAGGAGGTCCTTGAAGACAAAACACTCCTGAATGGAATGCCCCAACATCTGATGAAACGGGTAATAATTGGGAAGATCTTCATCTCCTTCCTTGTTTGGCCTCTTGGGCCTTGGAAATTGAACCAAATTATTTTCCAGAGCTGAAATAAAGTAACCAGAAACTTGTTCATTTCAGAAAGAGTAAATTTTGCTCTTAAAATCCTCAAATTGTTTTCATCTTTGATCACTTTTATCATCTTGATGAAATGGCCTCTGTTGTTGGCGCTCAGGAGGTGGAGCCCTTCGAGAAGATGAAGGTTTTGAAGTAGAATCAGGTACAGGTGCTTGTTTAAGCATAACTGTAGAAGTCTCTACTTTACCCATTCTCCTTCCTAGAGCTGATGGAATTACACGAGCTTTATCCTTAGTCTTCATAAGATAATATTCAATCTGTTTAGCGATTGAAGTAAGGTATCGAAACCCTCCTGTGTATTTCACAGGGATCAACAGCGTGTGTAATTTATCACACAGATTTTCCACACAACTTGGCAACAATTCTTCTTGAGAGAGTACTAAGCTCAGGGAATATGTTAATCCCTTCCAACGAGTAATGAAATCCTAAACCCTTTCATTTTCCCTTTTTTTACAATTTTTAAGATAAAAAACTATTGTCTTTGGAAACCTTGAACTGAATTGAAGAAGGAATATTTGGCAGAGATCCTCCCATCCAGTAATTGACCAGGATTGCATGCTTGTGTACCATACAAAGGCAGGCACTTGTAATGACTGTACAAAACACCTGAGCTTAACTGCTTCTTACTGCTGAGGGGTTCCCATCATAGGATCGCAACGATAAAAAAATGTGTTAAGTGTTGCTTTGGGTCTCCCAAACCATCAAATATTAGGAATGTGGTACTTTCAAAATTTTATGGGGGAGGAATTGAATCAACCCACTCAGGGTAAGATCTCTTTTCTCATTGAATTTGAGCATGCCTTCCCTCCATAGCTTCCAACCGAGCTGTTAATGACTCAATAGTAGTTATTAACTTTTGAGAAACATTCGGTTGGGCTTGGACCTGAATAGGTGCAATGAATGGAGCTGGTACAGATGTGGTGACTGGTACTACAACTGATGGTAGCACCACTAATTGTTGTTGCACTTGACCCATAGGATTAGACCTATGAGGGTGTACTGGTAGAGGAGGATATTCTTGATCCATATCAGTAGCCACAACAAATTCCCTTGGCTGATTGGATCCATCATGCTTAGGAGGAAGACTAATTTGAAGTAGTTCTGTATTCAACCTCCTCAATTTCTTCATCTCTTCCTCTTGTTGTGCGAATATTTTCTCTAGTGAGAGTGATTGGCCTTCTCTAGAGGAAGGGTACATAACCTGATTCTTGCCTTTCCTCTTATTAGATCCCTTTAAGAGAGGGGGAAGTGGGTTACTTGAAGGATTACCCAAATTCTGGGTAAGACTTTGATTTCATGTATGCACACCTTCTTCATTTGTGTCTGTGCATACAACTTCTTGAGCAGGAACCTCTTCATCTGATCCCTCTGAGTGAAACTCATATGGTGGATCAGCAACAACGGCATTAATGACATTGATTTATGAATAATTCATTGCATATATTCTATCGGAATTTCTGCGAGAATTCCTTTTTCCATCTCCCTGATGAGACATTGCCTTTTGTCGATTTGATCACTCAGGAACTTCTTGATGAACCTTAACTTGGAGGGAATCTCCTGATAGTTTGGATCTCCATTCCTCTTGATGCTTCTTCCCTAATTGAGAGAAGACTGACCTTCTCTGAGGGAGAGATTGAGGATTTGAAAAAGTACCCAGTCCGGTGGACTGGGGTTGTTCCTGCTCAACTCCTCAAATCCTATTTGTTGATTCTGAGGGTTGGGTTAAAAGAGTCCCTAGTCTGGAAAGCTGGGGTGGTTCTTGAAATGCTATATCTGAGACCTTCTTGAAAGCTCTCCTGATCTTGCAGACTTTATTCTGGAAATTAGATGGATGCATCAACCTGCATCCACTTTTTTTACCCGGCTCAAAAGATCGTTGGATGATTTCTGACACTTCTGTCACTTGATGATGTGCTTGCTCCAAATGAGAGGCCTATTCAATATTATTGTTTTCTTGATGCAGGAGTAATTAAACAAATTGTTCTCTGTATGCTTGATTTTGAGAGGAACTAGTCGAGGCATGTTCTTTTGCAAGCTTTTGATTACAAACAAAACCCATTGATTGTGGCTGGCCATGGGTAATAACATTGCATGAGACCATTTTCGACGGGCTTTGCGTATTGGAGATCACAGTGAAATAAAGTGCTCCATGAAATCCCCATCCCCTGATATGAATACCAGATGGGGCATTGGCAATTAACTGGATCAACCCTCTTAGTGCACCAAGGCATGAACGCTGAAGGTCTCTCTGTTTCTTTTCAGCCTTCGGATATCGAGAAACTAAGAGAGAAAACCAAATTAATTTGGTGTTGTAACCCTTCTATTATCTTAACATGATTTTCATATTCATCGTAAGATAATATTTTCTTTTTCAACTGACAAAGAGTTTTCCATATGTTGAGATGAATATCATGAATTCCATCATCTGTAAACATCTCTAGAATGTCATACTGAGAATCAGCCAGAGGCCAAAAAATAATTGGCACTTCACCTTTTCCAGTTGTTTTCTCATATTCAGTACTTCCTCTTTATCATTCGATGAAGATTTTTCTACCTGATTAGACCAGAGCTAGTACTTCCATGTTCCTTCATGGGATTCAACAAGATTGGTAGAGAAATCACTGATCAAACTAGAAGATGCATGACTTAGGGGTGGTTCGGAGAATGACCTACACCCTGGCCTATCTTCTAATTGAGAAAGCATTTAACTTGCTAATGGTAAATCATCAGACATGACTGGCTTCACATTTTCAAGTGCCTCAAGATAAGAGGTATTTCTCGTCACTACATTGTCCATTGGATCATTTTCTAGGAAATGTGCATTATTAGTGCAGAGAGGAATTTCACAGCAAAATTCATCATCATGGGGAGGACCACCATGGTGGGTTACAGCAGAAGATGAAACATTTTTCTCCTTGGTCTTCTGACCACACAGATGGTTCTTGTGCTCTCATCTGAAGATGAGACTTCAAGATCGACCGAATTTTCATGAAGCAAGCCTTCATGAAGAATTTTCTGATGCATACCTTCAGAATTAATGTTCCCACTATTAGGAACTGAGAGAGTAGAATCTTGAGTTGTAGCAGATAGTTGTTTGAGTGCATCAAGAACTCCAACATCGAGTAAGGCCTTATTACATATTGGCCCTTGATTTATTGACTTTGTTGGGCGGGTCTTCTTCTTAGACGCCTTATTACTCACTTTAGGAACCACTTGTTGATGAAAGTGGTCATTATGGATAGGTATATGTGCCTTCTCAGGAGAAATGATCAGGTTAGGCTGATTATCTCCACTCAAATCAGGTGTATGTTCCTGACTTAGTCGTCCGTATGATATGGGGGATTATGCCCCACAACCCTCTTGTACTGGAACAGATGTGTGTGTCTATTCTGGAGTGAACTGTTGATGTGTCACTTCACTAGTAGGGAGAGATTTTTGTGTCTTTCCTTAAGATTTTGATGATGCTGTTATAATATCCTGGCAGGCATCCAAAATATGAACAAGGATTTGCTTCTGCTCTTTCACCATTGATAAAATATGCTTGGTGACTTCAGCTATTGGAACGGGGATATACGTCCATTCCGTGATTGGAGTAGGTGTATGTTCCTGCTCCTGTCCTCCTTTTCCTACTAGTGAATTCTAACAGTACTCAAGTGTGAGGGTAGAGAGTTGAGTCTGCCTCCTGTTTGTTGTCGGAGCTTTCCGACTGACTTCTCCGGGTGCTACCAAATGAGACTGTTGGAAGGCTTTATCAATATTAGTAGGTGTATGTGCCTACTGATTGCACTCCACCGAACGTGGTTGACGAGCTTCCTTCAATACTGACAGACGAGGTTGCTGGCAGGACTGATGAGTGTAAGCAGGTGTATGTGCATGTTTACCAGTTGTCAACACATTGGGTTGGCGGGCTCTATCATATGTAGTCAGACGAGCCTGCTGACTAGCTGATGATTTATAAACAGTTGTATGTTCCTATCTATAGTACTCCATCGGAATTTCCTGGTGGGATTGGTGTACTGCTGCCAGACGAGTCTGCTGGACAGCGGAATTAAAACTGATGGGTTTGTGTGCCCGCTCGTTTCTTGCCACCAAGTTAGGTTGGTGGACTTCTCTGGAAACAACAGAGATAAGAACCTACTCACTGTTAACCGGTTGTTTCCTCTGGTGGTTCTTCTTTCCTGCTCAGGTTCGAGGAACCTGAGCCAAACGCCTAGAGATGACACCCTCATCATGTTGAGGGTGCACTGCCACACGAGTCTGGCGGTGATTTTTGATGGGATCCCTCAAGAAGGACTCCTGTCACTTTGAGTTAAGGCCCTGAGGGACCTTCTCATTCACTTCCCCAGAATACGGAAGGGAATGGTGATTGTGTTCCGGAGATAACGACCTGAAACAGTTGGAGACGGTAGTTAGCACCGCCTGCTTCTTGATCACTGGTTGTCACTGTCCGGATGACCAGGATGAGTTATTCACTTGGATGGCTTGTCTAGAGGCCTCCATAGTTGTAATAGTACTGTTTTGACGGTACTCCTTAACCAGCGCATTTGATACCCAGCATTGAAGATGCTAAGTGGGTGATGTCTTCCTCAGAGTAGACGATGATCCAGCAGGAGTAGCAGAGGATGCATTCACAATAGTGGTTTCACAGTAGAAGTATTCACAATAGTGAACTTAAGAAAATCCATTCTTGTAATGCAGAACATCTTGGAAAAGATTTCATGTTTGATATAACAAACATAATAATGATAAATTCGGCCGCTACATCTTTTGGATGACCACATATGTTATTGAGTGTTTTGTTGGCCCTCTCATTGAGTTTAAATAGGGGCCTAACAAATAAGTAAAACATCATTTTAACATGGTTAAGGATTAACGTCGGGTTCACCATTTTTTGTTTCCTCTGGAATTGGGGATGATCTCATTGATTTAAGATTCAAAAATTCCAAGCGATTTCTAATGGGTTTGTTCGTAGAACCGGAAACATCCAATGATTCCATATCCATTTTGACCTACTTTCCAAAGGTAGGTGCTCATTAGTTGTCAAGTGATGAGACTTAATAATTTTCATTGGTCTAGGGGATGGGAGGTAAGACTCATCACACCTTTTTGAGGGGAATTATTGTCTACTATGGGACTCTATTTATAGATTAAAGTTATGTTCGTGAATCCTTATTACATTACCAAGTATGAAAATTAGATTTTCTTTATATCTGACAATCAATGATTAATATTTATGAGATTTAGATAATCTTTTATATGTATTTGAGGTTCTTCATCGATAGAGAATCATCTGTATTTGTTTATAGATTCTTAGTCAATGGTATCCTTTAATACATTATATAAAAGTCTCTTGGTCATTATGATGACCATACTGGTTTCAAAGCCACTCAGCGGGACACTTGAAGTTTATTTTCATTCAGAAGTACATGAATTATTTCATAGTTGGGATCATACCCGCAGATGGGATACTTACGTATCCTTTGTTTTTAGAAAAGGAATCAGAACCCACGTAGTTCGAGTAAATAAGTATGGGGTTTATTCATGATTGATGGCTCAAAGAAAGATGTCATAATTACTTTTACACTCTAAGCTCACATGAGTCATGCTCAGTGTGAGAAGCAAGAGGTATTGGTAAAACCAGACAATTGTGCCATCGAAAGAAATGATGTGGGGCTTATGTATGTATGACTGCCCAAAAATAGATGAAGATTGGATTTTACATCAGGGAAGAAACCCAGGAACAAGGTTCATAAAGGTATATGTGCTTTATGGAGATTTAGATAACTAACTTGGGGCTTACTCTTGGGGAAGGTTCCCAAATTAGGAAGGGACTTATGATTGGGTTTTACTCCTGAAAAGGAAGCCCAAATCAAAATTAAATTAAGACTGGTTAAGAGAAATTATGACTGGGGCTTATTCCTGAGGAGGAGGCCCAGATTAAAAGGTTTTGAAAACCAGGGGCTTACTCTTAAAAAGGAATCCCAGGTTAAGGGGATTTAGATTTTGGGAACATGGTTCTTACTCGTAAGAAGGATTCCCAAAATTATGGGAACTTGGACTGGGGCTTATTCCTGAGGAGCAGGCCCAGGTTAAAAGGTTTTGAAAACTGGGGGCTTACTCCTGAAAAGTAATCCCAGGTTAAGGGGATTTAGATTTTGGGAAATTGGGGCTTACTCCAAAGGAGGATGCCCAAAAATATGGGAACTTGGACTGGGGCTTATTCCTGAGGAGGAGGCCCAGGTTAAAAGGTTTTGAAAACTGGGGGCTTACTCCTGAAAAGGAATCCTGGGATAAGGGGATTTAGATTTTGGGAACTTGGGGCTTACTCCTAAGGAGGATACCCAAAATTATGGGAACTTGGACTGGGGCTTACTCTTGAAAAGGAGGCTGAGGTTAGGGGACTTGAGACTTAGGACTTACCCCTGAGAAGGAGGCCTAAGTTAAATGGAATTTATGAGTGGGGGCTTATTCCTGAAGAGGATACCCAAATTAGAGGAATTATGACTGGGGCTTAGTCCTGAAAAGGAGGCCCGGGATAAAGATTCTCTCATCTTAAAGTATGAGGTTGAATGAATGAAATCTCTGACATTAGTAACATAAAGATATGTGAATCACTAAGTTTTTAAGATATGTTCCATAGAATTCCTTTCAGATAAGGAATCCAATAAGGAAATCATGCCATAAATGACTTTGGAGAGAGTTCTGAAGGCTTAATAATGAAGAGGATGATTGGATAGGCATAATAGAGGTGAAATAGGTAGGAGGGACACCCAAAAAGACGGTGGCGTGCAAGTCCTGCGTGGGCACGCAAATCCTGGTCACTCATGTATACTTGCGCAACACATGGGTACTTGCACGACGGCCAACCCTTAAGGTAATACTTGGGAGAGGCTTGGCTCAAGCCTTTAGTATTATCCCTAGGGGATTCCAGAAGGGTGGCGCACAAGTTCTGTTGAAGGAGCAAGGCAGCGTGCAAGTGTGTCCATTTCCCTTAAGGGATGTCCACTTAGGCGTGCAAGTGTTGATGATTTACAACACTTAGTCATTACCCACCCCCCTCCTCTTTAGATCTTCCATTCTAGGTAAGAAATTACCTTAGAAGTGTTTGGAAGCATTGAGAAGAGACTAGGGCGTCGGGAGCTCAAATCTGTGTTTCTGGAATTTTTCATCTTCCAAATGGGGGGCCCACAGGGGGTATTTATAGGCTAGAGAAGACCCTGGGTGAAATTCAAAGAGGGTGCGCAAGTCACCTGCGCGACCATTGGTGGCGCGCAAGTATACTTGCGTGAACTTGGTGGAACTTGTGCAACTCAAGTTCATTTGAACCTTTGTTCATGAATTGGTCAATTTTTTATGTTTCTTCAAAGGATGAATCACTTTGGGTTCAAGGTATTTCCCCTTTTCAATTCGTTAGACTCTGTGACGAAAAGGAGCGTCAACAGCTGCTATCTGGAAGCCTCTGGCATACAGGGAGGTGTGCTTGAGGTAACTTGGAACTCTGAATTAGACTCAGTGATTTAGGTTGGGGTGTTACCACTAGGTCCACTAATCAGGTGCCTCCCATGGGCATTATTCCAAAACAAATTGGGGTCCTGACTCCAGTACACCTCAAAATGGAAGATGAAATAATTCCCAAAAAAGGATGCATGCATCAGGTCAATGACTAGAAAAATGAATTCATGAAATAGGTGGAATCACAGCATGTGACATAAAGGCCTAGCCATTTTTCCACATTTAGTTCTTATGAAAGATGAATGGTTTTCTTGTCATGTGTTTTTTAGTACAGTGGATCTAGTTAGACAAGGTTTGACACATTATTTAGGCAATGTGGTGAGGAGACACCTAGGAATTGATGGGTCAATGACTTTAAAGGTAGATGTATGTGCTAACATACATCATCCAACCCTCTTCCACATCTTCTTACAATGTGAGATAGAGGGGTGACCTTCCATAATTGGTTGCACGATGCAACAATTATTGGTAGGGGTTGCACAACATTTTTTTGTTTCCACGGTGTGATGACTTCTGATGGGGAGGTGTGGCATTTGATTATGGTATGACATGATGAAAACTTCTTATCTAGATCCTTTAGGCCACACTCTACTCTAGGCCTTTGATCAATTGGGACATGGCATGGTAACAGGGTGTATGCACCCAAAAAACTATATCCATGGACTACTTGGTCCTTCAGGCTATGTATTGTAATAAAATTGGTCAAGTGATTGCTTTTCATTCCTAGGGGGAGGGATGAGTCTTGATATATTGGGGTACCTCAGCATGTGCATTGTTTGATTGCTTGTACCCCCCACCTTAAATACTAACAAAATAATATGAATACACAATAATTTAATTTAAAAAATTAATGATTATTAATAAAATATATATATATAATTAATTATAATAATGTAATTAATAATTAAATAAAAATGCAATATTTAATTATGGTTAATTGAATTAGATATTAAATTATAATATAAATAGTTATTAAAAATAACCAATTAATTACTAATTTAATTAAACATATTATTAATTATTATTATTATTATTAATATAATTTAAAACTAATTAGTAATTATTATTATTATTATTAATTAATAGTATAATTAGTGATCAAATTAATAATTTTAATAATTATCAATACTCTAATATAGATAAGAATTATTAATAATGTAATTAAATTACAATAATTGATAACACAATTAATAATTACAAAAAAATAATTAATAATTATTAATAATATAAATAAAAATTTAATTATTATAAATAATAAATATTAAAACAAATATGTGTTAATAATCTATATAATAATATATAATAATCAAAAACCCATTCAAGTGGCGGGTCAAAGTGACCCAGTCCCATCAAATAAAATAAAGGAGTACAATACTTAAGAAGTCTAAGAATGTCAAGTTTAAAACCTCCCCTACGACATTCAAAAAAATAAAGAGACATAAAAAATTCACTCAAATGATAAGTCCAAAAGAAATCATGGTATTCAATTGCCTTCTTAGAAAGAGCATTGACAAACATGTTTGCTTCCACATAGACATGTGAAATGATAAATTACATCTCTTCTATATTTTCTAAATATTTATTCCATACTAAGTAGAGTTGCTAAGACACATTACATGACCTATAGTTAATCAGATTAACAACAAGCATGGAATCAGTTTCAATCCAATGATTATGCTGGTCATAGTCCCATACATACCTTATAGAATATATAACAACCCTAATATCCTAGGTTTCTACCTCGAAAGTAGTATGTGATCCATGGAAGTAAGAGTAATTTCCCTTGATGAATCCTCTACTATTCCTATAAATACCTCCAAAACCAGTTAAATTGGGATCTCCCTAAGTATCACCACCCGCATTCACTTTGATGTAAGGAGAAAGAGGAGGAATTAATCAAAGTAATTGTCAAACTAACAAACATAAAATGATCCCCCTGGTTATCAACTGACCCAGGTCACCCATCAACCAAGGCACCTGGCCCGATCTACAACAAGCCCCGAAGGGTGTTCCGAATCCCCATGGGCCTATGATAATCACCTAAGCATTAGGGGAAACCTTTGGGAATGATTTTTTCCCAACATAAAATAAAACAGATGACATGAAATACATGAACAATAGGGTAAAAGGGAACTATAAAATATACCATAAACATAAATGAATAGAGGTAGAAATACATCAAGGTCAAAATAATCCAAACCATCAAATACAACCAGAAACAAAACCAAAAGTACTCAAAACTGATGACATCTACTCTATGTGATATGTGGAAAATATCCCACTATCTCACCATCAGATTCCCATGACCAGTTAATCATGAAATACACTACCTCATTGTGGTGTCTTTCCCTTTCCTACATTATATTAAACAAAGTCTATACACAATCGAGGGTATGTGAAGGGTGTGATCAAAACAAATCTATTAGGATATCACTAATTATTCCATAAGCATTATTTGTTAGAGAAATCCTTATATGATCAAATTTTTTATTTGATTCACTTTTTGGGTTTTTTTTCTGTACTTTCTCCTCACAAATAAAATAAAAAGGTTTTATGGTCAAAAAAATACCCTAATGTGTAATTCCCCCTATGTCATGTAAATCTGCCTCTGACGCTCCTGCCAAAGGATCAAAGGAATACCCCTATGTGTAATTCCCCTCAACAAATCAATGACAAGTCTTGATAACAAAACCTAGCATAAATAACCAATACTCCCCATGTGTTGCGCTTATTAAAACCTTTCCATTATCAAAACAATGATTTACAACCATTTTATCCAACAAAAACAATAGTGCTTTGAAATCATCTTTTCTTCCTTCTCAATGGTAAAAACATTTTATATAAAAATCCATCATAGGAATTTCATAAATCAGGGATCATGCTAATAACCATTTTGAAAACAAGTTTAGAAACAAATGAGCATATACAATTCATTAAACAAATACTTTATAAGAAACTGCATATCACAACACTTGGTTCGCACAATTAGAACATGGGATCCACTTACCAAGAGAAGATATATCACAATATAATACAATAGGAGGTCCTAAACAATAATTTCATATTTTAGAAATTATATTCGATGATTTCATGGTCGATGAAGAAGAAATGAGATCACATACCTTGTTGAACACGAGATCCACACCACGAAAAAAATGATATAGCCCCTAGAAAACAAATTCAAAATGAGTCTATGAAAAATAGGAAAGCATAAAACAATTGATAGATCATATCAAAACAACATAGATCATCTTTCAATCCAAGAGAAGGGAGAATGGAAGAGATCAGATCAAACTTACCGATTTGAATATAACTGATCAATCTAGGATCAAAATGCTAATCAAAGAATATAGAGGGATCCAAGAATTCCAAATAGAATCCTATCTAAGAGACCTAGTTAAATTAGGGTTGAGGGAGATGGATTAACAAATAAAATTAGGATTTTAGTAGTGTAAAATTATGATTATCCCCCTATTTATCTGGTCCACATCGGCACCACTAGTTGGTCGGTGGATATTGTAGAAATGTAGAGTATACTGTCCAACCCACCATTTAGCCATTGGCTACAACATCCATAGGTTTCTCTATCCAAAGCCACTGGTTGGATTATTTCTTCTCACCAGTTAGTCAGTAGCCTTATATAGTAATTGTTAGGTCCAATCCACCTAGAAATTACAATGATCCACCTCCACCACTTCTCTAACCTAAAAGATAACCTCATAAATATAAAAGAGAGATGTATCTTGATCATAATGTGACAACTCTCCTCGCCATAAGAAATTTTTTCCTAATAAAGTTAATTTGAAATGGGATTATCTAAAAATAGATGAGTTCACTACTCTCTCACTGATGTTTCGTGCTTCTAATTCTCGTGATAATCCGATCCATGTTTTAATAATAATATAATAAAAGGAATCGATTTACCATATAGAACCTTAAAATGGGAATAAACTATAGTGACCCATACTTTTCATACATAGATATCACATATGATTAGATAAATATTCATTATATAGCTTAATAATTCACCCAGAATCATATAGGTCAAGTGTCTTTTGAAACATGGATACATAAACAACTAGTTCATAAGATATATACATCATAACCTACTTAATTATTCATAAATATCACCCTTATTAGACATATAATACTTCATACCTTTCTTAATTACATGGGGAAAATGAAACATACAGAAGATAGAGTGCATATGCTCAGTAAGGGTAAATAAGACAGATATAAATGATCACTTGAACATAACATGAGCATAAGTGCATGAAAACATGGGCATAACATTTGAAAATCATACCTTAGATATCATAGATAAAAATATTAAGTCATGGAATAAATATTTATAGTTCATAACATATGACTCATATATGAATCAAAGAGCATGAGTCATGAGAGTATAACATTGACAAAAGACATGAGTTTGTGGTATATACATAAGCATAAAAATCATTTTCATAGCATTCAATGCTCAATTAAATGAATATGATAGTGTATTTGGTTCTATCCTCAAACCATCATAATAGTCAAGGTTCACTCCCAATACTATTGTAGTGGACTGAGTCCCTTACTGAACTGGGTTCACTCCCCATTCCAGTCCTGTTTATCTCATGATATATCAATATTTACCTAATGCATTAGAGGTATATGCAATTTTGGGCCAACACATCACATAATTTAAATCATATATATATTTCCAAAATATCATAAAATATTCATCATATCATAAACCATTAAAATAAAATGAGTTTCATAAACATTTCACCATAGCATAACCTAAAGAAAATAAATGAGTTTCATAAATATTTCAGCTTTTAATAATAGCATAACACATGAAAAAGAAATGGGTTTCATAAATATATTTTTATCATAATCATAAACCTTCTAGAGAAATAATAAGTATGATATCATTGGATCATATCCCCAATAAAACATAAGTAACATAAAATTATGTAATCATAGATGAAAAATTACTTTAAAATCATCACGGGAATATTTTTTGATGAAAATACCCTTTTTTAACGTTGAAATCAATTATTTAAAATCTAAAAAATTATCAAATATTAAGGAAAAAAATATATTTTAAAAAAACCTTGAAAACTTATAAATGAATATTCAAATAATTTAGCATTTATAATGTCGGTAAATTCCATTCATGTTTTATAAGTTAAAAGAAAATATTCCTTTCATATTTTTATAAAAATAAAAAAAATCCCCGAATTTGGAAAACAAAAAGAAGATTCATTTTAAACCATATTTTAAAAATTAAATCATAGGTAAAAATTAATTTAAATATAAATTTATGAATATTAAAAACATTCTTGAATTTTTTTTAGAAAATATGGATATGGAAGAAAAATTATTTTTGATCGAAGAGATAAATAAAATAGGTTTTCCTTATAAACATTTTTTACTATCTTGAGTATTTAAAGTGAGGAAAATTATAGGAAAACGTGTATTATCAATAAATAACTAGAGTATAAGAAAAATCATGAGTTTATTGAGATGTAGATTATAATATTTCATCATCAAAAACTAAATCATAAAAAATCCTGATAAACAATGAGATTGTAATAGAATACCCTTACTGCTTTGGTAACATTAGAATCACAAGCCCCATGAATTAATAACATCAAATACAACATTAAATATCATGAAGATAAATATTATCATGATATATCATGTTTAAGGTCAGTGTATACACATTATAAAAGAATATAAGTTCATGATATAACATATGTCCCAAAGAATATAATTTTAGACGATAAACCCTTACCTCAAGTTCCACTAGATTTGAAATCACTCTAATATATTGAATAATAAATTTAAATTTATTATAATTATATAATATAATAATTTACATAATTATAATATCATATATGATCCATCCATGACATTACAACTCCCATTTATCAATAATTCCTTATTAAAATCGTCATTTTTTGGGTGTTAACTATTTTGTTTATCATGAGCATTCTAGTTTGGTGGTTTGGGTATGTGTACTTTGATTTTAGTTACATAATATATATAATGTTAATAATGATGTAAATATAATATATATTCATTATATATATATATATATATATATTTAAAATCATCCATAAAAGTTAAAGATAGAAAAATAAATTACACCGTTCATGAAGACGGTTGGCCATACTTACGTATGAACATTGTTTTAACTTTTCTATGTATGGAATAAAATAAAATTAAATAATAATTAAACTTTAAAAAATAATTATTATATCATTTACATCATTTATATTAATTAAATATATCTTTATGACGATCCTAGTAAAATAGAAATAAAAAAACATCGCTTCGTAGAGGTGGTAGTCCACTCGTATGCATGAGCGATGTTATTGCTTTTAAAAATATTGAAAGATAAGAATTCATATGTGATATTATAATTATAGAAGTATAATTATGCTATAATTATCATATATAAACATTAAACTCAACATAAAAACTATTCATGATATATGGTGGTGGGAAATGAATTATATCGCTTGGTGGAGATGATAAGTCATACGTACACACGAGCGACAATTTCACATACCATTTGATGGTAAAGATTGTGGATTATGGTTATTTAATAATAATAATAATAAATTAATTATATTTAGGATAATAAATTTATTATTTTAATTTAAATACCATAGTTTTATAGTATCTAAATAAGAAATAAAAAAGAAAGTGATTGGTTAAGGAGGTTATCTATTCTTTGAAAGAACTCCTTTACATATCCTCTTTAGGATCCTTGGGTTAGTATTTTGGGAATATAAGATCCTATATAATATTTATAATGATTTTGGGGAGGTATTTTGGTATTTTTTGGTTGAGCAAGATGACTCAAAAGGTGTGAATAAGTGAGGGGAGGAGGTGTCCTATTATAATTGAGGTGAGGGACGCTTTTGGAATTTTTTAAAAGATTAAATTATAATAAATTCATTATTAATAAAAATGATTCCAAATTTTCATATATTATAAGATAATGTGGTTTTAATCACATAAAAATATAATTTGGATAGTTTTAAGGGGTGTTTTAAAACTTATCTTTTGCTTTAACCCCTTAACTAATTTTAACCTTAACCACAATAATAACTTTTTCAGTCTTAAAGGGTTATAATTTTACTTATAAGATAACTATTAACTCATAAATGGAAAAAAATATGACATTTTAGACCATATATTATCCTAATTATTAGATTTTATGTTTTCTATATTTTTTAAATAATTTAATAAAATATTATTTCCATAAAATATCATTAATGTCATTTTTGACACCATTTATTTAATTTTACTTTTAATTAAATCAATACAAATATATAATTAGAATAGAAAACTTTCACACATTACAAATAATTAATAGTTATAAACATAATTTTTGGGGAACACTAATTTAATAAAATTATATTGCATTTAATATTTTTAAAATCATTTATTTTATTTTATTTTTAACTGAATAAATATTATTTCAGCATTATGTAATCATTTAATGTTATTATTTCATTCCTAAGAATTATAAATAAATTATCATGGTAAAAAAAATTATATTTAGAATTTCCACTTATAACCTAAATTATACTATTTTCTCCTTATGTAATAATTTAAGAGATATTAAAGTCAAGAGAATGATATTTTTGACTTTATCTTATACGTAAATATTATAAATGTCATTATCAAGGGTAAATGCCACAAAAAAATTCCATATATTATATAATTATATGGGTTTGGATGAAATAAACTAATACAATAGTATAAAGGAAATTTTTGGATTGATTTTGAGACCTTATTATTTTAGTTTTAACCCTAATTAACTCATTTTGCCTTTACCGTGATAATGAAAATTTACTATGGTTCATTCATTATGAACAAAAGTAAAAGTGACCTATTTTAAAAAAAAAATACCTCCTAATTAAAAACATGGAATCATTTTTTCAAGATTTAAATCCTATATTTATAAAAAATTAATTTATCATAAAAAACATAAAACACAACGAAAAACAGTTTTTCAGAAAATTTGTCTAGTATAAAAATGTTTTTATATCAAATTCAAGTATAAAATTCCTTCCAAAGAAAATAATTAGATTTTTTAATCAAAAGGAAATAATTTTTTTTTAACTAATTCAAAATAGAATTTTTTTGGTAAATACTTAAAAATAAAATATAGTTTTTAATAAAAAACAGTATTTTCACTATTCATTAAAAAATAAAACCATTCAAAAAAATATCAAAAATTCATCATAAGATTATTTTGATATGTCAAATTCAAAAATTATATCCTTTTTAACAAATAAAATTTTAAAATTTCCAAAAATTAATTTTATTACTTTCTCACAAAAAGTCATGAAATTTATTTTTGAAGAAAATGTATTTTTGAAGCATGAAATAACTTTACTAAAAATTCAATGCTCATTTTATTGCATGTACAGCTTCTCTAAATACTCAACCTTACCGGTGTCTCTAATCAGAATGAAGTTCACTGTTTTATTCAATAAATCAATCACCACCCAAATTCATTCTTCCCTCAGGGAATCCATAGTAATCCCAATGATAAAATCCATGAACACCTCATCCCATTTATACACTATCACCAGAAGAGGTTTAAGCAAACTTGAAGTCTTATGGTGGTCAACCTCAATTTTTTGGTAGTTATAGAAATGAGACACAAATTCAACTATGTCGCACTTCATACCTGGCCACTAGAACTGGATTCTCATGTCATAATACATATTTGTGGTTCCACGATGAATGAACCATGAATAACCCTGAAAATCTTGCATCACTAAGACCCAGATGGATATTTGGATGAAAAAATGATCCCTGAACCAAAGAACCTCATCAGAAGAGAAAGACCAATTAAAAATGGTCTCTTCATCATATAGATAATCTATAATTACCTTAAACACATCATCCTATTATTGTTCTTGAAGAATCAATTCAAGGAGAGATGATATTAACTGCACATTGGTTAGAAACATTCTCAAGTCATCCTCCTGAGCATCTAGATGCAACTGAGATAAAAGCCCTATGAGTTTCCACTCATTCGATTTCAAGACAGACTAAGAGGTAAATTTCCTACTTAGATCATCAGTAATGATATTCCCCTTCTTGGGGGTGTAGGTTATGTCAAAGTCAAATGTATAAAGGTAATACACCCATATCCTATGCTTAAGGTTCATATCTTTATAAGAAAATATATAACTCAAAATCTTATGATTAGAATAGAATTTTAATCTCTCCCTGAAAAGGCACTGTCTCCAAAACATAATATAATGCATGAAAATTGAAATTTTAAATTCATGACTGAGATAATTCTTCTAATGTGGCCAAATATGATGAGAGTCATATGCCACCACATGATCACCCTGTATAAACACTTATCTTAAACCTACACCTGAGTCATCACAATACAACATCTAGCCTTGCCCTGCTTCAAACATGATCGAAGTAAGATCTAATGTAAAACATCATTTCAACTCATCAAAGTAAGTCTAAAACTTTTCATCCCGTAATAATTTCACCCCTTTCTTGGTAATAGAATTCAAAGGAAACACAATCTTTGAGGATTTTTTCACAAATCACAAATAGTATCCAGCTAGACCCAATAATCACTATATCTTAAATGCATTTTGTGTCTTTTCCCATGATATGAAAACCTACACCCTTTCAAGATCAACTGATATATCATGTTACAAAACAACATGCCTAGAAAATTCACGTCCCAAATCCCAAAATTACACTTTTATATTTTCTTGTAAAGGTGTTGATTCCACAAGATTCCCAAAACCAAAATCAAATGTTGCCTGTGCTCTTTCATATATCTTGAATAAAAAAGGATTTCATCCAAAAATACCACAATAAATTAATAAAGGTACTTGTGGAATATTTGGTTCATCGGGACTATAAAAACTGTAGGATAAATAATTAAATTGAATGAAATCACAAGATGTTCATAGTGTCCACACCTACTCCTAAAAGTGGTCTTTGGGATATCTAAATCCTTAACTATCATTTGGTAATTACTCGATTAAAGGTAAATTTTCAAAAATAAAATTTCCCCTTTCAACTGATTGAACAAATCATCAATACTGATCAAAAGATATTTATTCTTGATTATCACCCAATTAAGCTTCCAATAATAATCACAGAGATGAATAAATCCATCAGCCTTCTTGAAAAAGAGTAGAAGGGCTGACTTAGGTGATACACTGGGATAGATGAAACCCTTATCTAATATATCATTCAATTTAACCTTGATCTCCTTCAATTCATCTGGTGATATATGATAAAAAGGAATAAATATTGATTGAGTACCATAAATCATATTGATAGAGAACTCCACCTCCCTTTCTGGAGGATGGTCAGATAATTCATCTAGGAAAACCTTAGGAAATCCCCAAACTACAAAAGGAATATATGAACTAGAAGATATAACACTTATCTCAATCGCACAAGTAGATACTATATTCTTAATCTCCAAATAGGAAGGTCCTTCTTGACTAGACCTTAGATCCCACTCTCCCTGGAACACCGGGTAGCTTCTATTGGGAATAAAGAAAGACATACACTGATGATAACAGGAAATATCAACCCTATGATAAACCAACTATTACCTCCCTAGAATAAAATCAAAGAGATCCAGATCAAGTGTCATAAAGTCCCAAACTAACTCAATATCAGATATAGAGAGAGAACAAGAAGAACATCAAAATCCCTACTCCTTTTTCTTCCCAAGAGGTGTCATCATATCTCTGACATAAGACATGGGATCCGTATGAAGTTTCAAAAGATCCACAAAATGGACAGATATAAAAGAGTGGTAGAAACCTATTTTAAATATATTAGTCACTAGAGTAGATGAAATAAATATAGTACCTATCATAGTAGTTGAGCTTGCATCAACTTCCACTAGTGATTCCTCCATTGCATGCATATGATTCACTCTAGAGGCATGTGGCTGGAGACCTAAAGTTTTAGAAACTTCTGATTACACCACCATTACCTTTGAAGTTGATGAACTTGAACCATAATGAGTATCATATAGATCTGGAAAAACCTCTACAAATGACCATTATGTCTAGGTGAATTGTAGGACTTCATTGGTGTGAGATAATATTGCTTAGTGTTCCTTTCTTTCCACGCTAGTAGAAAGTAAAAGGAATGCTAATTGTTGATGATAATGGTATAGGGGAAGCTCTTTACTAATAAATACCACAGCTACTACCTCTATGGGTCTCATTCCATTTCCTCTTCCCATACTAGTTGCTAAAGTTACCACTAGGTGGAGAAAAGTATCAAACCAGACTCAACTTTCCTGCTAGGTCAAACTCTACCATTATAGCCCTATCCACCACTTTTTCATATGAGGTCACCTTTATCATGAATAACTATTAATTAATATTAGGTAACAAGACCATATAATATCTATTATCCTTAATCTTTTCATTTTTTATGATCTCCGGAGAAAAACAAACTGGCTCAACAAAGCGATTGACATGCTCTATCATTTAGTGATCACCCTGTTGAATGGGGAGAAACTCCATAGACTTTTCCATAGACAAGGATTATTGGAATAATTATAGATACTTAGTTTTTTACTTGTAATATTTTTAAATATTTCTATATATATTTATAGATCTAGGCACTAAGACGGAATGCAATTCTAAGGTAAGGTGTACCCAAAATTAATTTTCTAAAAATATTAAATATATTTTATATTTTGTGCATGTTTTTTCTTAAATTAAGTGAGATAAATCTTAAATGGAAGCTCATATTAAAGATTTGAGACCACAGTTGAGTCTTGAATGTGGTGTTTACCCTAGGTATGACCTAAAATAGGTTGGCACTGGGCGTTTGGATACCTCGCATGTTGGCAGTATGATCAATGGATAAATTAATTAATTATTTTATTTGGACCTAAATGAAATTATATAAGATTAATTTCATGTTTAATCCTCTAGGGTTATCCTTATAAACCCTAGAAGGATTCCATAGCTTCTCCTTCCTCTGTCATTGGTGAATCACCTCAAACGATGACAAAACACCAGATTAGAGCAGATTGGGATGTACCGAACACAAAAATGTACCTTGATCATTGGTGAACATATTATTCAATGAATAATGATCCAATGTCAAGGTAGGACTCATCAATTTTTGTTTTATTCCCTTTTTTATTAGATTTATTAAGCAAATCAATCTCTGTCTTGGATCTATGCCAATTCCAGACTTTACATGCACCTGGGTATCAATTAAATTGATTTTTTTAGTTGTTTTCTAACCATGGATCCCCATTCTTGATTTATTTTCCAATAAATCTTGTAAATAATCCTTAAAAAATTCTTTTTCTTTTAACCCTCAGTTTATTCACGTTCTTCACCAGTTGGACACCGCGGTCCTGGTTTGACGTTTTCGGGTGGTACCAAGCCCGATCGGACCCCCAAAATCATGATGGTTTCACAAATGAGGGATGTATCAATGAAGTATTTACAAATCCAAAATTTTTGTATACTATGGAAGACCATTTCAATGATTTAAAACCAAATCATCATTGGGGGAAGATGCGGTGCATACGAGTTAAGCGACGAAACCACTGAGGACCACTGGAATCGGATTTCTGAGGAACGATGGCCAGAAATGATGAACCATGACTAGATATACTGATTTCGGTTAGAAAATATATAGGATATATGGAGAAATTTCTTGGATAGAGTCATGAGAAGTGGATCTGAAAATCTATGAAAATCCCAACTACACGATGTGTATCACGATGAACACACGAAGTATAACCCCCTAGCTACAGTGGCTAGGGTTTTGGAAATCTATAAATATTTCAAAGTTTGTAGCCCTTTTATACACCATGTACCTCATCCCCAGGTGGTAAATTTGTGTACAAGATCACATGAGAAGAACCCCATATGAAAGTACACGGACAGGAACACAGTCGTGTACCAACGTACACGAACACATCCAAGGTGCACGGGCCGGGACCCTGAGTACTAGGACATGCCGTGTAGCCCTATATGGGCAGCAATATGTGCACCATCTAGGGACATGTCTAGGAGGAGGAGTAGAACCACATGTTGTGTGGGTCCCCACATGCATTGTGTACCCCTTGTCTCCTTTTGGAGAAACTTGAAATCTATGTATCTCCTTTGTTTGAACATGGATTTTGGCACATAGGTAGCCTATCCTAAGTATTTCTTCACATAGAACATGATGGTGCCCTCAGTTGTGGATTTTGATATGTGATGTCGAATGTTTCGGTCAAAACACTTGTATAGGTGACATTTGATGACTTCTGAGCGGTACCCTCCAATATAGATAGGTAGTAGGGCCTCGATGACTTCTAAGTGGTACCCTTCGGTAGAGTTGGAGAGTGGGTCCTCTACAACTTATGAGTGGTACCCACTAGTAGAGATGGGAATTGGGTCCTTGATAATTTCTGAGTGGTTCCCTCTAGTAGATATGGGTAGTGGGTCTTTGATAACTTCCAAGTGGTGCCCTCCAGTAGAGCTGGGAAGTGGGTCATCAATAACTTTTAAAGTGGAACCCTCCAACTAGGTAAGGCGTGGGTCCTATACCTCTAGAGTATAACCCTCCTGTCGAGTAGAGCATGGGTCCTCCATTGACTATTCAGAGTGGAACCCTACTATTGTACTAGGGCATGGGTCATCTACCTAAATATTATGGACCCTTGACTATGTGAAACTATGAAGAGGCGTGACTTGACTTAGATGATTAATTCTTGATAAATGCATGAGATGTTGGGAATTATTGGTGGAATTTTGGAACTATTGGTGACTTTTATTATTAGGATGAGCTATGGGATTGATATCCCCTTTTATCTATTTTTTTCTTTTGACTAAGAATATAAATATATATACCTCTATATCTATACCTTTGGATTTGGTTACATTCTTTCCATGAGATGTGAAGACATGTGGGGTATGCTATGTGCTTTTCATGTTTATCTTTTCATGGTTGGATGAGTCTACTCTCCTGTTATAGGTAGAAAATACTCTATTTGTAGTTCATTTACACACCATGTTGATCCTATTATGTTTAGATGAGGTTACTTTACCTCTTGGTTTGGGTTGAGTTGTTCTCTTTCACTTTATTTTGTATCCTCATTACTATTTATAGTCTTTTTATTCATGTTGTATCTATTACTGCTCCCCCTTTAGCTTTTTGGGTGTCATAATGGGTAAGTATTTACTCACCCCTACATGGGATTTTCCTACATGGGGTGTGTCTTGTGTATATGAAGGATAGGTCAGTGGTGACTTCAGATGAGCTTAGGGATACCTTGTATTTTGGACCACGTATGATGGTCACAGCTTGGAGATCATGAGTTGGGATCTCTCAATTGTTTAATTTTTCAATTTTTTCAGTTTGGGACATATTTTTAGTTGGGAATGTATTTTTCCCCTTTACTTTTTAGTTTTCAATATCGTACTCTTGTACTGTCTAGAGGTTTTTCATGCATGGTTGTTCCCTTAGTATTTTTCTTCTTTTAATTTTAATCCCTTTGCACTTTTTCATTAAGATGGTTGTTTGTGTCCATAAAGTTAATTAATAAAAGGCCTCCCCATGTTAGTTATTCATTCGGCATTGGTCTCTAGCCTTAGCCTATAGAAGTGGGCTTGGGGTAGTTGCAGCTCGAGCCCCAACTTGGGTCGGGCCATGAAAGATTGGTATCAGATGTGGTTTGATCATTGAGATTGTGTTTGGAGTAGTCCCCTAATAAGTATTTGGTTGGGTTTAGGGAAACAATTCCAAATTGTCTCAAGTTAAGCTCTCAGTATAGGGAGTATAGTGATGGTACGGGTGGCCTACATATCCATTTACCAGGACCTTGACTGACTGCTTGTCGACTCAGCATACTGAGACATTGGTTCTAGGGATCAATGGTACATGCATCATATAGGATTTATTATTTGACAATAATTATTGAGTTATCTACCAATTATTATATATATATGTGCTCATATGATCGTGGTTCCTCTTGATAACTTTCAGGATACATCCACAATGATATCCATCCAGGATACCAACTCTGAATCGTGACGACGATCCAATGAGTTATGAGGCATCAGTTCAGGGTCCATACCAAGATATTTCCCTTCCATGTGGGTAGGTAGAAACACCTCCACCTGTTGATAAGAATATTTTCCTAGTAGAGAAGTTTGAGGATGCATTTAGTCTTAGCGTGCTCTATGAGTTCCAACGCTAAAGGCCATTGAGGTTCTGCAGTGAGTTAGATCCTCAGGTAGTAGAGTATTGGATAGATTCAGTGGTCTATATCTTCAAGCATATCCAGACACTGATGGATCAAGTGGTTTCACTGGAATTTATCCTTTTCCATGGATTAAATGGGCTCTAGTGGAGTCTTTTTACCCAGATGCATGATGATTCGACACTCTCATTTCCCAACTTCCAACAGCTCTTTCAAGAGGAGTAATACCCATCCTGCTTGATCTCAATTTGGATATAGGAGATTTTTGAGCTATAGAAGGGAGGAAATATTGTTTTTGAGTTTGAAATGTGGTTTGTAGACCTCACTTGGTACTCCCTTGACATTATCTACAACAGATACTTCTGGTCATGGAAGTTTGAGCAGAGGATTTGTAGAGAGATTTGTGCTAGCGTGGCAAATTTATACATCCCCACCTATGTTCAGGTGATGGAGTGGGTGATAGTGATAGAGATATTTCTATCAGAGTGATTATAGGTAGCTAGAGCTGGCAGTGGGCATTATAGAGCTAAGTCATCTGTGGTAGCTAGAAGGCGCCAATCGGTGGGATGCGCAGGAGGTCATTTTGTAATCAGACTCTGGCGTATAGTTGTATTGTACAGGGACAAAACAGATCACTAGGGAATCCTAGATTGGGTTGGTGTAATTATTGTGACAATATAGTTCACATAACATGCGACTTCACAACTAAACATGTTGGGGAGCATAGGCAGGTAGCTAATGGATCACCACAAAAGAGACAGCACCATGATCAGGGATCTCCCAAGCGAGGACAGAGGGGTCCCTAGGGAGGTGGAGCTGGAAGAAGAGCAGGGGGAGCTATGGGTGGTGGAAAACTCTATGATATCCTTCCACCACAACCACTAGGAATCCCACATCAAGCTTAGGGAGATGGCGGTTGGGGTCGTGGTTAGTGGCAGGTTGTAGAGGCTTATGACCCTGCAGTGCACAAGATGATTAGAGGTACGATCTGTGTATTTTTATACTTTTTCAGTATTAGTAGACACAATTTCCATTCATTTCTTTATCTCTATACACTTGGTATAATAGTTGGAGCTCCCAGTTGAGGCGTTAGCTCAAAACCTTCATCTTGAGGTTCCTACATGGAATGATTCTTCTATATCTTTTATCTGATGGTAGTGTGAGCTATCACTTGGTGGAGAGAGGTTCACATGGGACAATTTGGTCATCTTTATATAACCCTATGACGTCATATTGGGAATGTATTAGTTTTCCATGGTCTGATCCCAAATCAACTATCACCGTAAAAAAAGTCAAATGTCTACGCACTTATGGGACAAGATTCTCCTTTTCATTTGAGTGAGATCTCATGGTAGGGAAAGTGGGTTTTTCTAGTAGGATTCTACATCCCATCACCCATTACTTAGAAAGTATATATCTTGGTGTATCATTCTCTACAGGTATCTAGATTTCGTCATTTTTGGAGGATTATATGGATGTCTTCCCTGAGGACATTCAGGGAGTACCTCTGAGGCGAAAGATGGAGTTTCTTATGAACTTGCATCCCTGGACCGCTCTGATATCTTCTATGGAATATCGAATGACCCCTACTATTCTTTGAGAGCTATGGTTACAGTTGTATTACATTCAAGATAAGTTTTTTATCATGCCTAGTGTGTCCCCCTGGGTAGCTCCAGTTTTGTTCATCAGAAAGTCAGAAGAGTGCTTGTGGATTTTCAGGGATTATCATTGCCTAAACCAGACCATGATAAATAAAAAGTACCCCTTACCGAGTGTTGATAAAATATTTGAAAAATTTTAAGGATCAATATGGTTTTAGAAGATTGATCTTCAGTATAGATACCGCCATTTGAGGGTTTGCGAGGCTGATATTCCAAATTTTGCATTTTGATTTTGCTACGGACACTATGAGTTCCTAGTGATTCCATTTGGTGTGATTAATTCCCTCTCTATGTTTATGGATTTGATGAAATGGGTCTTTCAATCATACTTGGACTAGTTTGTAGTCATCTTCATCGATGACATACTAATCTACTCTGAATCTAAGGCAGAACATGTCAAGCACTAGATAATGGTTCTAGATTTACTTCGAGAGAACCTGCTTTATGGGAAATTCTCTAGGTGTCAGTTCTAGATTCATGAGGTTCACTTTATGGGGCATGTCATTTATGAGAATGTTTTATTCCTAGACCCAATGAATATTGATGTAGTGATTTCTTGGGATCCACCCAATATCATGCCAAAGGTATGGAGCTTTATTGGATTGTTGGGGTACGACAAGAGGTTTGTGGTAGACTTCTCCACAATTTTAGCCCCTTTGACCACCCTAACATGGAAAGGGTATTCATTTACCTAGACTAAGTAGTTTCACAGGACCTTTAAAGAGTTGAGGTTGATGAATACTCATGTGTTAAGACTACCAGATGAGGGTGTGGAGTACATAATGTATGGTTAGGCCTCAAGAGTCGGGCTTGGTTGCGTGTTGATGCAAAAATATGCAGTTATCACATACGGGTCAAGGTATTTAAGACCCCATGAGTAGAACTATGCGAATCATGAATTAGAGATACCAGTTGTAGTATTTTCCATGATTATGTGGAGGCACTATCTTCTGGGAGAGCACTTTGTGGTTTACTCAGACCATCAGAGTCTCAGGTACGTCTTCATATAGATACACTTGAACTTGAGACAATGGTGCTAGTTAGAGTTCCTATAGGACTATGAATTTGAGATATTATATATTATATGGAAGGGAAATGTATTATCAGATTCCCTTAGTAGGAAGTCTTAAACATGCTTAGTGCAGGATACTTCAGAGCAGTTGGCCTCCCAACAGTTGACCCCAGTGGAGTAGGAGGATACAGTTTTTCTTCAATTGATGGTTTTGACTCCACCACTTCTAAAGCGTGTGAGAGAATCCCAACTGGGAAACATCAACTGTGAGGTATTATGTGACTAGATATACATAGGGGACTCACCATATGGATGTTATGAAAGAGGGAATCATGTCAACTTTTTTTAGGAATGAATGGTGGTTCCAGTTGTGATGCAAGAGGAGGTGATATGAGAGTTCCACACTTCTCCCCAATATGTACATACCGATGTAGGGAATATGTATAGAGATCATTGGAGGATGTTTTGGTGGTCCATTGTGAGATAGAGCATAGATGAGTTTGTCTCTCGGTGGCTCACCTATCAGTAGGTGAAGGTTGAGCACCATGTTCTGACAGGTTTGTTTCCGCCCCTTGAGAACTCGAAGTGGAAGTGGGACAACATATCTATACACTTTTTGATAGGGGTTACATGAATATTAAAGGACCATGATGCCATCTGGGTGATAGTTTACCAACTAATGAAGTTGTCACACTTCCTTGCTATCAGGGACCAGAGTTCAGTAGAGATTTTAGGGTAGTTGTATGTACGGAAGATCTTTCACCTTCATAGGGTGCCCTTGATGATTGTCTTTGATCATGATGTTTGATTTACATCAAGATTGTGGAAGGAGGAATTCTTGACCCAAGGATGAGTACAGTCTTTCACCCCTATACCAATGGGAAGATTGAGCACACTATCCAGGTGTCGAGAATATATTGAGGGCTTACGTGTTAGACTTTGGTTGGGACTAGGAGGATCACTTTCCCTTGATAGAGTTCACGTATAATAATAAATACCACTCTACCATCGGCATCGCACCTTTTGAGGCCATGTGAGAGAGACCCTATAGGTCACCCTTATGTTGGAATGAGATTGGTGAGACATACCTTGTGAGTTCATAGATGCTGCAAGTGATGACAAAGAAAGTCCAGGTCATTCATGAGCGGATGAGGATGGCCTAGAGTAGACATAAATCTTACACAGATCATCATCATAGGCCCTTAGAGTTCAAGAAGAGCGACCAAATTTTCTTGAGAGCCTTCCCATGATGAGTATTACAGAGGTTAGGTCAGGGAGGAAAGCTATCCCTAGGGTTCATAGATCTTTTTGAGATCATGTAGAGGGTTGGTGTGGTTTCTTACTTCCTTTCCCTACCCCCACAACTAGAGTGGGTGCATGACGCCTTCCATGTGTCGCAGTTGAGGTGATACGTGCATGCCCCCATGCATGTCGTCAAATAGGGATAGATGTACATGAAAGATAAATCCACATTTGAGGAGAACCCAGTAGAGATCAAGGATCGATAGGAGAGAACCCTATGTGGACGGATCATATGCCATCCCACCTTTTTATTGCATAACTTTACATAGCATTTTACAAATAGAGGATCTTTTAAAGTTTAGTGTCTTGGAAATAAGGTACATAATACATGAAAACATGAAAACATTATTCTAATCCACCTAAAATTATTCATCATAGGTTCATACTAAGTACGATTAATGTGTCTCATAACCTAGGGATATACATCAAAGGAAAGGGTGAGCTTAAGTCCCAGTATGGGAAAACAAGGGAAACATTTTACTTGTGATCTTAAGGATTATCATTAAGAACTTGAAAAAATGAATAAAGGAATGAGAAATAGGCATATAATGATAATAATAACATGAATCATAACTTTTAAATGTGGATAAAACATTTAATTGAGTCATTAAAAATCATATCAACAAGGTTTATCACCAAGGTGTAATAAAAATTACCAAGGTTATTCACCAAGGTATCGTAAAACTTGTTATCTTTTGAGATTAAATTCTTTACCCAATGAATTGGAGAACTATCAGAGCACACCATTAATATTTATTAATTAATTTTAACCATAAATATCATAATAAAACAATTAATAAATAACCCATGGAGAATAAAATAAACAGGTTTCGTATCCAAATCATGGTATTTTAGAAAGTGTTTAAAAACAAGATATTTTTGTCATTTTAAACCCACAGAAAATGAAGGAGGGTTTCATGTTTGTTAATCCCAGAAATAAATAGATAATTTTTAAATCTATCTGAATACCCCTAAAGAAGAAATAGTTTTGGGTTTTCAAAAAATAAAATATAATAATTTCTTCAGAAAAAGAGAGAAATTTTGAGAAGAAGATTATGTCGCATAATAGGTATGAAATATGATTTTAGAAAACATTAAAAAGAGTGGGGAAAAGGTTATATCATTCATAAAAGACTCTTAATACAGTAAAGGTATATAATAAAATTAATAGAAGAACATATTATAGAAATTTGAAAGACATACCACATAAAAAAACTTGGAAGGAAAAGTGAAGTTGATATTTCCCTTACCTTGAAGAGTGTTCCTAAATATCAAAGATTGGGACCTTGGGGGCTTGAGGAAACCTTGGTAGGACTTATTGGGAGGTAAAACTAACAGATATTAATGGAGTATGAATTTGGAATGAAATAAAATGAATAAATGGGTGGTTATTTATTGCAAAAGTGAGGGAATTTTTTATTAATTTCCTTGGACACCTCAGTAGTGTTATTTGCAAAACCATGGGCTTTCCCATGGTATTAGCCACTTGGGATGCCTAATATCTTATTTAAACCCACAAGAGTAACCAAAATTTAATATTAATTATTACATCATTATGATGTCATTAAACATACTGAAAACTCAAACTGTATTTTTACTATTCAACAAAAACAAAAGTATTTTATAAAATTATCCTAAATTCACCCTACCCTAATATCGATGTTATGATTAAAAAATGAAATTTATTTTACAATAATAATTCTCTAAATAAGATAAATTTTAATTTTAATTTTAATTTTAATTTTAACTATAAAAATATGTATATATTAAAAATAATAGCGGAAAGAAAATGCATAGTAAAATTTTCAATACTTGAAAAAAATACAATTATTTTATCATTTATAATTTAAAAGGAGTGTTTTTGTAATACTATTTAATTATAATAAACATTATTAATACAACCTTAGTTTAATTTAATAATTTATATCTTTCAAAAAAGTACAATTTTTACCCAAAATAATCAATTTATCAAATTCCATCTCAATTTTTAAGAAAAACTATTCTTAAAACAGAAATGATGAAATAAAAAATTTATTTATACAAAGGGATTATGCATTAAGTAACTAAGATATTGACACATAACCCATTATAACACATGCATACAACCTAAGGGTGAGGTGTGTGATGGTGATAGATTCTTGGGATGGCTCAGATAACATCGCCTGAGTGGTAATCACTACTAACTTGAACTTATCCCATATGTGATTTTGTTCAAGCTGAACACGTTGATGCCAGGATTGGTCTTGGTCAAGAGCGAAGCCCAAAGATGCTACCTCCCTCCCAAGATCTAAAAAATGGGCTTTGTATGGAATGACTCTACTGGATGAGGCCATCGAATCTTCTTTATACATTAATTAACCATTATCATTTCTATTAATAATACTAATTATAACATTAAAATTATTATTAAGAGTATTGTTTCCAATAGTAATATTGACCAACAGTCATAATTAACCAATGGTCATATAACAGTCAAATCCCAAAGGTCGCATTTCAATTATACTCACTTAATTATTAAAGGGATATAGTTTTTTTTAGTACAAAATAATATAACAAAAATTTTCAAGAAAAAATTATCATTCAAAAAGATTGAGTTGTTACATTCTTCCCCCCTTAAGAAATTATGTCCCCAAAATTTCAACTTGTTTTCTCAGTTGAGAACAGATGTGGGTACTTCTTCCTCATTGTATCCTCTGGTTCCCACATTGCTTCTTCTAATATGTGGTTCCTCCACAAAAATTTAACGAGGTGGTTAAATTTATTATGTAGAACCTTGTCTCTATGGTCCAAGATCTCCACTGGATGCTCTTCATAAGAGAGGTCATGCTTCAATTGTACCACTTCAAGATTCAGTACATGTGAAGGGTTATTTATGTACTTCCTCAGGATAGATACATGGAATACATCATGATCTTGAGCTATATTTGGAGTAAGTTCAAGTTAATAGGCCACTTCTTCTATTTGATCAAGGATTTCATAAGGGCCAATGTACCTAGGGTTGAGGTTCCTTTTCTTCCCAAATTTCATGACTCTATTCCAAGGATAAATTTGAAGGAAGACTTTGTTTCCAACATCAAACCCCAATTCCCTTCATTGGTTATCGGCATAGCTCTTATTTTGACTTTGAGCAGCCTTTATGTGTTGTTAGATGACATGAACCTTTTTTTCATCTCTTGTACAAGATCAGACCCAAGAAGCTTTCTCTCACAAGATTTATCCCAAATAAGTATGATTTTTACATCGCTTTCCATATAAATCTTCATAGGGTTCCATTTGAATACTCTATTTGAAGTTGTTGTTGTATGAGAACTCAACTAATGGGAGATGTTGATCTCATCCACCTTTAAATTCCATCGAGCATGTTCTCATCATGACCTCAAGTGTCTGAATAGTCCTTTCAGATTGGTCATCAATTTGAGGGTGATAGGTCACACTGAAATTCAATTCAGTACTCAGAGCATGTTAAAGACTTCTCCATAATTTTTATTTTAACCTTGGATCATGATCAGATATGATAAAATGTGACACTCCATGAAACCTCTCCACTTCCTTTTCATAAATCGTGGAAAGTTGATCAAGAGATAAGTCTTCCCAAATATAGATAAAATGGGAAGTCTTGGTGAGACGGTAGTGGTTGTAATACCCCTTAAGGAAGTTGTCACTATGCCTTCACTTGTTGACATACAAGGAACCTTGTAGTGTTGTTGAAAATTTCCATTTTCATGTTATCCCACCAATAATTATCACGAAGTTCCCTATACATTTTCATGCTTCTAGGATGTGTAGAGTAAGTTGAGCTATTAGATTCACCCATCAACTACTTCTTTATTTTCATAATATATGGAACACATAGCCTTTTATGAAATTTTAGTACACCCTCTTGATCAATATTGAACTTGAGAAACTTCCCATTCTTCATAGTTGTTATCTTATTTTTCAATAAAGGATGTTCCCTTTGAGATATCTTGATCTTATATAGTAATGGAGATTTGGAAATCATTTGGGATAGAGTTAATGATGTCCCTTCCCTTACAATTCTCATGTCTAGTTTTACTAGGTCTTTTATTAAAGGATCTCTTTGAATCCTCATCATTTCCAGCACAATAGGGTATTTTCTACTTAATGCATCAGTGACTTTGTTTGCTCTTCTGGGGTGATAATGAATTGAACAATCATAACCTTTAATAAGTTCCATCCATCTCCTATGTCTCATGTTCAATTTCTTTTACATGAAAATATACTTCAAACTCTTATGGTCTGTGTATATATCACATTTATCCCAATAAATATAGTACCTCTATATCTTCATATAAAAAACAATCACAACCAGTTCCAGGTCATGTGTAGGATAGTTCTTCTCATGAGTCTTCAACTGTTGATATGCGTAAGCAATCACCTTATCATTCTAACCATCTCCTCTATCTCATGTTCATCTCCTTTTGCATGAAAATATACTTCAAACATTGATGGTATATTTATATATCACATTTCCACCCTTAAATATAGTGCCTCTATATCTTTGTAGAAAAAACAACCATAGTCAACTCTAGGTCATGATTAGGATAGTTCTAGTCATGAGCCTTCAACTATTGAGATGCATAAGCAATCACCTTATCATTTTGCATGAAGATGCACCCAAGCCCTTTTAGAGATGCATCGCTAAAAATAATGAATCCTTCTACGATAGAGGGTAGAGTTAACACAAGTTCAGTAACAAATCTCTTCTTCAGATCTTGGAAACTTTCTTCACACTCCTTTTTTCAGATGAATTTGACCCCTTTTCAAGTTAACTTGGTTAGTGGATTATAAAGTCATGAATTTGTTTCACAAAAATCCTATAATATCCCACTAATCTAAGGAAACTACGAATCTAAGTTATTCTTATAGGATTAGGCCACTCCTCCGTAACCTTTGTCTTGGAAAGATCAACTGAGATTCCTTTATTGGTTATAATGTTCCCTAATAAAGCAACTTTTTCTAACAAAAATTCACATTTGATGAACTTTCCAAATAGCCTCTCATTCCTTAGATTTTTTCAATATAACCCTTATATGATCCTCATGCTCCTCATGAATTTTTGAATATATCATAATATCATTAATAAAAACAACCATAAAGTTATAAAGTTATTCCTTAAATAATCTATTCATCAAATCCATAAATATAGTCAGAGAATTAGTCAAGAAAAATGGAATAACAACGAACTCAAAATGCTCATTTCTTGATCAGAAGGTAGTCTTTTGAATATCTTCTTTTTTTACCCTCAATTGATGATAACCAGATCGAAGATCAATCTTAGAGAAGAATTAGGCCCCATGAAGCTGGTCAAATAAATCATCCATTCATGGAAGAGGGTACTTGTTCTTCACTCTGATCCCATTAAGTTCTCTATAATCAATTCAAAGTCATGTTAATATATCCTTCTTCATTATAAAGAGAATAGGTGCTTCCCAAGGAGACACACTTTTTCAGATAGACCCCTTCTCCAACCGATCTTAGTGTTGTTTCTTTAATTTCTCCAGCTCTACATTTCCCAATCTATACAGGGTATTTGAAATCATCTTGGAACTAGGCATTATCTCAATAGAGAACTCTACCTATATTTTTGTGGAAGGTCTAGGTAACTCCTCAAAAAATACATCAATGTATTCCTAAACAATGGGGACATTCTCTATTTTCATACTTTAATTTGATTCTTCATTTTCACTGATCATTTTCATAAATAAATCTATGGGAGGTGCTTCTAGAAAAAACTCGGGTTGAGATATCTCTCCTTTGAAAATAAATTTCAGTTTTCCATTAAAGACTACTGATATTTCCTTGCTTATATAGTTGATCTTAGTATTATACTTTGAGAGCCAGTATATCCCTAATATAATGTCAAATTCTATCATGGGAATCACTACTAGATTTGTGCTGATATTATGATCACCAAAGTAAATACAATAGTTTTTATACACTGTTGATTCTTGGATAATCCCTCTAGGAGTCTTGACTGCTAGTTTTACTTCTAGCGGTTTAGGTATTGATTCTATATTCTTTGAAAACTTTGAGGAAATAAAGAAATGAATAGAATTGTAATCAAACAAATTACTTTCTAGATTTGAGAGAACAACAAGAGTTCCTACCACCACATCATTTGGACACTACAATAAAAACCGGGTATAGCGGTGATTTTGTGGTGGCGGTTCACAAAACTGCCGCTAAACGTTTTCGCCGAAAGGTTTCGTGGTGGTTTTTAATAAACCGCCGCGAAACCTGTAATTTATTTTAATAATACCGACCCTTCCCTACCCCCAACTCTGATCGTTCCCCCAAACCCTCGTGCCCTCCCTTCTTCCCCTAACCCCTTGGCGACCCGCAACCCTTGACCCCCAACCGTCCGGCGACCCCCAACCGTCCGGCGACCCGCGACCTCCGGCGACCCCGCGACCTCCATCTCCGGCGACCCGTCTTTTCCAGGTATGTATCTGTTTAAGTTATTGGATAAATCTCTTAGATTTAGGTTTCCTTTCATTTAAACCTTGTTTATTAGACCTTGGGTGTAGTTGTCTCACAGCTTTTGTATCTTCTTCAAGGAAGACTTGTCTAATTTTATTCTTTTTATTCATTTATCATGGTCTTCTATTCATATTAGCATATAATTTATTCTTGGTATATATCATCACTCTTCATAACTATGACACCATTTATTATTGTACATACAGAAGTTCTATAACTATTTAGATCTATTTATAGTACATATATTTTGTTTATTCTAGGAACTTTTCTTCTATGTAGTAGAATTATTATTATATTTAGTTTTCGTCACCCTTAATATAGGCCTTTTTTAATAATCATATATTATTATTTTGTGATAACCTTTTATATCCTTGTTCCCAAACCTCTAAAAGCACAAATGGTGTCTAATAAATCTTTTTCTATTTTCTTTAGTTTTAGTTTTTTTTAAACTTGTTGTTTTTTAGTAGAATTAAAATTATTTTGGGATCCTTTTTGGGAGATGATCTTCCTATACTTGATCACAACCACCTTTGAAACATTTTTGATTTTCTCATCATTTTTATTCACCTATATTTTCTCATATTTTAAATTTGAACTTGTACTTATTGATAAGAAAACATTAGTACAAATATTTTCGACCAGATAAAGGGTTACCTTTTTTCAATAACATGTTATAGATGGATACAGAGTTGATATCAAGATATTTTTTCTACTAACATGAGTCTTTTTTCAAAAAAGACTCTTGAAAAAACTATTCATGGTGGAACATTTTCTTTTATCTAATGGGGAAGATTCTTCCTAAGTTGATTCAAGATTTCTCAGCTTCACTTCAAATTCTAGTGACTTTAATCTAAGAATATTCTTGTCAACCTAAACTGATCTCTATCTATCATTACATTATTTATTTATCTTCTCAATTTTATCTTTATGCATATTATTCATCTCTTCTAAGGAATTTTCAAACTCCTTCACCCTTTTAGCATTAATTTCTAGTTTAACATTCTTGATACCAATAACACCATTCAGTGCATAAAGGCTTAATAAACAAGGTTTAAATGAATTGATGTTATGAATTCCCACGAATTAATGTTATGAATTCCCAATTCATTATGTGGATTAGTTGTTTTGGGAAATCCACGAAACAATAATTCACTTCATTAAATATATTCATGACATGAAATTAGTTTAATTCAGTTTTTAAAATGAGGTGATAAATTTTTCAACATATATGGGAATTGAGGAATTCATGATGTGAATTCCCTATTCACATCATGAATTATATCTTCCAATAATTTTAACAATCCAAAACCTATGTTCTAAAATTTCTTATCTCCTTTATGATTCCATCAAACCTTCCATGGATGACGTATGAGAATCCTATTTGATCTATAAGCAAGACCATGTTGGATATTGGTGTTCTGAACATAGATTTTTAAGGTAAACCTTCCAGTTCATCTTCCGCTTCTTGATCTATTGTTGATTAAAATTATAGTTCTCATTGAATGGAAGTGGTAATCGGATTGATACCACAAACATTAGGATTTTTCAAAAACATTTCTTATTTTGAGTTGGGTGGTCTTGTAAATCTCCCTTTAGTCTGTTCTGATTATGCTAGTATGTGCAAAATTATGATCGCATCGACATGCCACATGCACAACCTAAATTATTGGAATTATCCCTTATTTCTAAAATCCTCTTGTTGATCCCTCCTAGGGATCCATTTTTGCTCTCTTAGAATTATGGTTAGGACTTGAATTAACATTTGTGGTGTTCCAACCCCTCATGATTTTATGAGATCCTTTGGAATCATGGATTAGTTAAAGATATTTACATTGCTTGTGAAATATGGAAAATGGTTTAAGATGATTTTGGTGATTCTTATCTATAGGAGGATTTGAAAATTAGGAATAAATGGTAAAATTAATAAGTGATGGGATGAATTAACTAATATGTCTTGTAATAATATTTTAGACCTGATTGATATATACTATCAGTGATTCATCCTAATACAAGAGAATCCACCATTTGACTAGACACACACACACACTCAATGTCCTCACCCTACTAAGGAGTGTCACACTTTTAGGAGGTAGAGCCACCTCCATAGGTTTTCCAGTGTCTCACAGGAGCAGATTAGTGGTAGGGGATCTAGAGAAACCCCAAATTCTAGAAAAGACATAGATTCCCCTCCATAAACCAATAACTAGATTTCCAACAGATGTTTACACTAAGGAAGGGGACATATTACTCTCATACAATAGCAGTAGTACTAGCCAGTAGGGTAAGTAAAGGGGAGTCATGTCGGATCATATAGTAGAGGGGTGAGAGAGATGCATGTTATGCAGTCTACTATGACTAGTCTAGAGGTAGTACCTTTTACCACCAGAGGTACAACTCTTGTGTAATTATTTCTACTCAAGTTACTCATAGTAGTGATCATTGTATTCCAAGATTCAAGGGGTGATGATAGTAACAACAACACCCATTCTACATCCTTGAAATCCACCTTAACTAACTCCAATTGAATTTCTTATCATGTTGAAGTTGTTAATATGATTTACAATAAACTTCTCTTCTTACATACTCATGCCGAATGATATCTTTAGTAAGAACATTTTATTTATCACCATGAGATTCTCAAACATGTTATCAAAGATATTCATAAGTTCTGAACTAGTGTCACTTACTAAATATTTTAAATTTATTATGATTGAATTAAGTATAATAGTTTGTGTTAAAGTTGTAAATTCATTTCTAAATAATTACTTCAAATTAAATGTGCTTAGGACTTGAAATATACATAAATGTTTGAAGTAAAAATTGGATATGTCCTTTCTATTATATCAAATCCAAATTTTATGGTTTGCATGATTTTTTTTAATATGAGTTGTTTGAAATATTAAAGATAAATTTTTATAGTACTAAACACAAAACATATTTAAGTGAAAATAACATACATCATTCATTAGTTTTAAAAATAGATTTTAATGAGAAACCCACTATGGAAATCCAAGTGGATGAATTAAAATTTCACAACCTAATGATATAATGAATAAAAAAGGTCTCTCCAAATTCAAGGAAATAAGAAACACTATCAAATTTAAAGAGAGAGGTAAATTCAAATAGATAGTGAAAAGATTGAAAAACATAAAGAGCGATGAAACATGACCAATTTTCTTTAACTGACCTAGGCTACCCATAATCCGGGTACCCAAGCTAGCCTGTGATAAGTCTCAAAGGGTGTCATATAAGGGATAAATATTTCTATTAATGTCGGTGTACTAATGGTATGAAAATCTTTCATCTTTGGTGTGTTCAATGACATAACTTTCAATGGGGTGTTTTTTGAGGCAACATAAATGTGTGATTGACAGTGTTATGATAATTGTGTAACCCAATATTCTTACTGCTCCTTAATGAGGTGTTCACGCTGTCTCCTAGGGACCAGACTTGTTTGGTTTGTCTGGGCATGCTAAGTAAGTGGTAAATGTGATCAATGAATCATCTTTATTATATTATGCATACTTTATGATCAATGGGTCATCTTTATTATATTATGATTATGCAATCTTACATTATCGTATATTTTGTGTAGGCACATTGCGATATACATGGATAAAAGCTATATCACATTACCGAGGAACACACCTCAGTATGTTAAGGGTTTGAATGAGTTTTTAGATTTTGCGATTTTTAATCGATCTGTTGAAGGGAGAATAAGATGTCCATGTCCTAAATGTAAATTTAGAACATGGTTGAAGAGAGATGAAGTTTATGAACATTTAATACTGAGGTAATTCCCTGGTCAATATTTGTGTTGGATTTGGGATGGAGAATAGAACAATACAGAAATATTGAGCATTGATGTTAATCCACAGAATGAGGTCCCAAGTTCGTCGACAATGGAAAATGAAATGCAAAACCTCATAAATGATTCATTCGGCACTGCAAGACACCACTATCAGCATCAAAACATATCAGAACAACCAGAAGAGGGTGCTACAAATTGCAACGTGACAAGTGATGTTTTTGAGACTGTAACACAAGTAGATCAATATTGGAACATATCATTGGATCCTCCTCTTGATTTTGTAGAGCCAAATGTAATGGAAAACTTCACTGAGAAAAATGTGTTTCATGATTTAGTTGATGATGGAAATCAAGAGTTGTATAGTGGGTGTTTGAAATATTCAAAGCTTTCATTTCTGCTGAAGTTGTACCATATCAAATGTCTCTGTGGAATTACAAATAAGTCAATGTCCATGATATTGGAATTGATTCGTGATGCATTTCCTGAAGCAAAAATCCCAGAATCTTTTTATGATATGAAAAAAGTTGTTAACAAGATTGGTCTGAATTATATAAAAATACATGCATGTCCCAATGATTGTATGATTTATTGGGGAGAGGATTCAAGTAGACAGAATTGCAAGAAATGTTCTTCTTCTAGATGGAAGTCAAAGGGTGATGTTGGAAGTCTGACTGAACATAACTTCATGAAGAAAAAGAAAATGAACACACCTGCAAAGGTTTTGCGTTACTTTCCTTTGAATCCACGATTGAAAAGATTATTCATGTCATCAAAAACCTCTAAACACGTGAAGTTTCATTCTGTAGATAATAACAATGATGGGTTAATGAGACATCCATGAGATTCCCAATCATGGAAGACATTTGATTCATTACATCTAGATTTCTCAGATGATCCTAGGAATGTTTGATTGGGATTGGTTGCCGATGCATTCAACCCATTTGGGAATTTGAGTACAAGTTATAGCATTTGGCCAGTTGTTTTGATCCCTTATAATTTGCCTCCGTGGATGTGTATGCAACAATCATATTTTATCATTTCAATGATTATTTCTGGAAAATAAATTCCTAGAAATGATATTTATGTACACTTTCATCCTTTGATTGAAGAATTGCTGGAGTTATGGAGTAATGGTGTTGAGACATTTGATGTTTCTTCTCTATGAGCCATAGTTCAAGACCAAGGGGATCAGATATCCGCTATGCAGAAAGTGTTGACTGATTTATATCAGCAGATGAGCAGATATGTCCCCAGTGGTAGTGCACCGAGTGGTGGTGAGCAGGTAAATCACAAAAAATTAAAATCATTTAGTTCGAAAACTTTTATTGGTTTTAAGTTTAATTATAAATATGAAACAATATTTAATTTTCAATATAATTTTCTTACAGGTGGCAGCAGGATATGGAGGTGGAGAGGGTGACGATGCATCATCGGACCATGAGTAGTATTGTTGATGTGTTGAACAAATATGGGAAAGGTTGGTTTGTATATATAACATGTGTGGTGTATGGAACCTTTAAAAAACCATTGGTCTTGGGGGAGCTTTAGTGGCTAACCTTGAATGATCACAATAACCTCAGGTGGTAAAGAGAATGATGTGTTTGTTTCATTGGTTAGATGATATATCGTAATAGGCTCTTTGATGTTTCTATTGTAAATTCAGCATTGGGAATTGGACTCATTAGGGTGTTGCATGTCCAAATAGCCATGTTTAATGGATATCACTAGATCAAGATGGTTTTCTGAGGTGATTTTCATGATCATTAATAGTTTTTATGAGGCACGTAACCACATCACATGAAAACCAATGCAACTCCCTTCCCATGAAGCTTCCCTCTTTTCTAACTTTTATTTTATGAACATATTGGGAGATTGTTAGATGACATGTCATATGATAAAAAAGAATAATGAGAGGGGTTTTACATGATTAATTGGGCTATTTGATGGGGCTTCACATGATCAGGAACAGAGCACATGAATTGCATAACCCCTTTGCATGATGTTCCTAGGGTCATGTGATCATGAGCCTCATTGAAGTTCACATGGTCCTTTTGACCTAGGTGATTAATCTATATGTATACATGCTAGAATTTTCTTTCCTTTGGTTATATATTAATACCTATGGTTTGGGTATTTCTTTGTTCCTAAAATATACAATGCTCATTTGGCTAGCATCAAAAAATTCCCCCTCCCCCACAAAAGTGATGTTCGAAGGAACAAGGACTCAGTTATGAAGTAGGAAATGACTTCATGAGTCTCTTATGCTTTCTCTGGTTAGAATTCAAAACATCTTTTAGTCTTCTATAAGTCCATTCATATTCCTTGAGGTTCCCTATAAATAGGGGTGAGAGGATGGTCATTTGACTGGTGACATGAAGCTCCATAGCTCTCAAAACCTCCTCTCTCGTGCAATTGTTTTGCAAGACAAATTTGCATGACCTCATCACAAGAACCATACAAGAGACCTAATCATGTGATCATGTCACTTGACCTCTTTGTGTGATCACCTTGTCTAAATATCTCACTTAATCAATCCACGAACTAATCAATGGTAATTTATTTGAACTTTGATGCACACCCTTGGCCATTAGTCTATCTTATGTGATTCGGTTGTCTCTTGAGGATTTGTTCATGATCTACTAATCTTTATGTGATTCATGTGACCTTCACATGGTAACATGATTATATGTATTAAGAAAAATCATTTGATCAACAGATGTTTTATGGGTTATGTGATTTTCGTGACCTAGAATGGATCATGTGGTCCACGTAATGTTTTCCATGTTATGTACTTATTTTGTTTGATTAGCACAACTGATTCTATCTTAATGGTTACATATCTTCTAATATATTCTCTATTCTCTTTAAATATGTCCTCTATTTCTAAAATGTCTTCTTATGTGGTATACTGGAGAGACCTTATTTCCTAGAACCATAATGTCAATCATCGATACAAAGTATTTTATAACAATGATGTTTTAAAGGTTCTTATTCTGACTGAACATCAAAATTATCCTCTATTGAACATACTACCTTTATATAGATTTGGAAATCCGGATGATAGTTCTATTATTCACCTGAATACAACCTTTAGTCTCACATGCTGTCACTCTCTGTTGACTATATTAAAATGATAGTTTCTGAGGATAGTCAGTTAATTGTGGCACCGTTCCTAGGGAAATATTATACATTTAAAAATTCACCATGGTTTCATATATTCATGATCTCACTCATCAATTGATTTCTCATATTTACTCAAACATGATCATCTTCTCTCTAGAAAACCAAAAATGTGGCTTGAGCTGAAAGTGTGATTTTCACCCTAGTGGTAATTTCTATGATGAATGGGCATGGCCATTTTGGGTTAGGTAGATCTGCACAAAATTCCCCTATCAAATGCATTCTATTCATCATTACGAGGAGACATATATTTTTTAGTTTATCATGTACCATAAACCATAATTCCATAGTGAGTTTATTAGTTGATGGTTTCTAGGAACCAAAACTATTTATCTATCCTATGGTGAGGTAGAAATTGGCCTATGAAATATTTTTAAGCTTGGGGGAATACTTCTATTAGTGGAAACATATGATGAATTCCTTTCTATTGAGAATGTTTGGGATGGAAATAAATAGACTCAGACCTTAGCAGGCGACATTCTTTCCATTTTAAAGGAGAGGTAGAAAAAGGATTTGTACTTGCATTTGATTATTTCATTAAATGATTGGATTAATATCTTCTTTTATGGAAGTGGGGCTCAGACATCTATCGTACGCCCTCATCTATGCCCTTCTCAACAAGTTTGGAATGTCATGGGATCATTTTTCACTACTCTAGAATCTAGATAGTATGCCACATGGGGATACCAGGTGAGACTACATGTATCCCTAAGTCTTTGGTTAGCAGGATACTTGGCCATGTTTTTAAATGGAGGGCTCGTCTCTGTTGGGGATTCACATTTGGGAATCTGGGTCTTCATGTTGGTTATAGAAGCATGAATGGTAGAAGGGAAACCTCTCAACCTATCCATTCCAAAACTTTCTTATTTTTATCAGAATCAAGGCCATTTTCAATAGGGTAATATACCTTATCAAATTAGTGACCCTTATAAATTATTATTTTGTTGGATAGGTGATCATTTTTAGCGTTATAAGCATCAAAATACTACCAAAATTCCTGATGCTCTATTATGTCCCAGGATGCTAAATGTCTATGGGGTTGAGGCGATGTGTTTAGGTGATGAAAAGGCTATGAAATGATGTTTCCCATATTTGTAGTGATAGTTGATTTATCATGCCTAGTTGTTGTTTGAGAATCTCATATGTCTTTATGTAGAAGTTGATATGTGGTATGTTATTGCATGGCCCCTTTGATGTTATTAAATGATGTTTTTCATATTAGTTACAAGAGGAATTGGCCATGTAATTTTTGTTAAGAATTTTATTTTTCTTAGAATTCTTGTTTGGTTTGTTTTTCAGGACAGTGGTGTAGTATAAGCAGAAATGCTATTTTTTTCGGGTTAGCATTTCACGGCGGTTTTAACCACCACTAATGTTTTACCACTTATAAATTTAGCAGCGGTTTAAAACACCGCTAAATGTAATCGGCAATACACTTAGCGGTGGTTAAAACTGCCACGAAATCACGCTGTAATTAGCGGCAGTTTTAACCGTCGCTAAGCAGGCGCATGACACGCCTGAATTTTACGGCAATTATAGATGCCGCTAATTAAATAGCCCGTAAAACCACCGCTAAATTTACCAAAAACTGCCGTGAAATGAGGTACTACGAAGCTTTTCTTTTACCGCGGTGAAATGCATAAAACCACCACTAATAGATTGCCGATGCCCAGTTTAGTGGTGGTTTCTATAAACCACCGCCAAACCATATAGCGGCGGTTTAAATCGCCGCTAATAGGCAGTTTTCTTGTAGTGGGAGCTTCAACTTTAGCCTCTATGATAGAAAAATCATGACCTTTACCCCTTGGCATATGCTAAGGTTGATGGTGATTCTCCTCCACTACCCTTATATTTGAAAAATTATTGGTAAAGTGGACAATTTTTCCATACTTGAAGCATTAGACTTCATGTAGGGAATAAACCATCTTCCCTTTGTCGTTTGTGGTGAGAATTAGAGGATTCACCTTACTATGATAGTTTCGATCAATATGGTCATTTATTCCACACTTGTAACATTTCCCTATCCCAAGAAAATAGTTCCCTGAATATTTCTTCCCATATATTATGCTTGTGGAAAGTTGCACTTTCTTTACTCCTCTTCCTTGATCAAATATCCTCCCAAAGTTTGGATCCAAAGATATATTCGTTTAATTCAATCTCTGGGACCATTACATCTCTCCAAACTCTAATTCAACTTTTATATCACTCCTCATGATCTCCTCATGGTTTTTATAGTCTTGGTTGGCAATATTCTTCCATAGATAAGGTCTTAGTACACCGAAGAATCTACCAAACTTCTCATTAGGATCCACGACAAAGCTATATGTGTAATGGGAAAGACTTGTGAAGTTCATATCATAGCTTCCCATAGATTCATTTTCCTTATAATTCATCTCTATTAATTCCTTCTCCATTTTCTTTTTCATTGAATGAGGTAAATATTTTTTGAAAAAATTTCCCCTGAACTCTTCTCACTCCATTACATCAATATCCACTCTTGGATTTTTGTTTTGAACCAATATCCACCACTGATCAGCTTCTCCCTCTAAGTGGTATATAGCCAGGGTGACTTTCTCTTGTTTTGAAAAATGGATTATAGAAAAGAACTTTTCTATTGAGCTTATCCGCTGTTCAAAAATCAATGGGTTTGTAGATCCACTGAAATTTGGTGGTCATTGACACATAAAGGACTCAATGGAAAGTTGTTCCCTTCAAGGTGAATCTGATCTATCATCTTGATTCAAGTTATTTCTCATAACTTGAGTCATATTATTTATCGTTCTCATGAAGTTTTCTATTCTAGCTTCCATCAGAAGGTCGTCAGCTCCTGGTCCATTACACTCACCATTTACATGGTTTCTCCTATTTCCTTTCATTTTCTAAAATAAGAAAACCTTAGTGAGAAACATGTTTCATTTAATAATATTATAATTATAAAGGAATCCATGTCTTGAAACAACATTATTAAATATGTTATTCTTTAACATCAATTACATTTTCTACAAATCCTTCATAATGGTTCATAAAAATCTTATGATTAACCAAACATATACCCTAGGAGTGTCAAACTATGAGTGTAGAAAAGCCCCTTTTCGTGCACCAGTTCCCATTCAAGTCTATCTAAAAGTGTTATTTTTGGGTTTTACCCTTAGATACATCTGTGTCAGATCCACGTCCACTTGTTCATATCCAGATAGGGATTTCTTTGCTTAGAAACCACATACTTAATACTTTACCAAAATATCATTATGTTTTACTATATTTTAGATTATCCTTAGGATTCTTCTGAAAGTTCTCCTATCCTAATTTTCACAAATAACTAAACCTTCCTTTGATACCAACTATGGAATCATGCCTTTTATTACATAACTTTACATAGCATTTTACAAACAGAGGATCTTTTAAAGTTAAGTGCCATGTAAATAAGGTATATAATACATGAAAACATGAAAACATTATTCTAATACACTTTAAAGGCTTCATAATAGGTTAATTCAAAGTACAATTACTACATCTCATAACTTGGGTACATACATCAAAGTTAAGGGTGAGCATAAGGCCTAATAAGGGAAAATAAGGGAAATAGTGAACTTGTGATCTTGAGGGTTATCAATAAGAACTTGAGGAAATGCATAAAGGAATGAAAAGAGGCATTTTATAATAATAATAACATGAATAATTAACTTTTAAATGGGCCTAAAATATTTAATTAATTCATTCATAATCATGTCACCAAGGTTTATCACTGAGGTGTCATAAAAATTACCAAGGTTATTCATCAAGGTATCATAAAACATGTCATCTCTTGAGATTAAATTATTTAACCAGTGAATTGGATCACTATAAGAGATCAACCTTAATATGTATTAATTAATTTTATCTACAAATATCATAATAAAACATTTCATAAATAACATGTGGAGAATAAAATAAACGGGTTTCATATCAAAATCATGGTGTTTAAGAAAGTGCTTAAAAACAAGATCCTTTTTCCATTTTAAACCCACAAAAAGGAAGGTAGGTTTCGTTTTTGTTAATACCAAAATTATATAGATCATTTTTAAATCTATTTTAATACCCCTATATAATAAATAGGTTTAGGTATTCAAAGAATAAAATAAAATAATTTCTTGATAAAAAGAGAGAAATTTTGAGAAGAAAATTATGCAGCATAACGGGTATGAAACATGGTTTTAAAAACATTAAAAATAGTGGGGGAAAGGGTATCCCATTCATAAAATACTATTAATATAATAAAGGGATTTATTAAAATGGACATAATAACATAGTATGGATATTTGAAATACATTCCACATAAAAAGGAAACTTGAAAGGAAAAGTGAAGTTGAGATTTCACTTACCTTGAAAAGTATTCATAAATATCAAATATTGGGACCTTGGGGGATTGAGGACACCTTGGGAGGTAAACATATGAGATAATCATGGATTATGAATTTGGAATTAAAGTAAATGAAGAAATTTTTGGGTATTTATAGAAAAAGTGTGGGAGTTTTTTATTAATTTCCTTGGACACCTTAGTAGTGGTATTTGCAAAACCATGGGATTTTCAATGGTATTTTCCTAGGGTATTGGCCAATTGGGGCACATAATATTTTATTTTAATCCATAAGATTCAAACAGAATTTAATATTAATTATTACATCATTATTATCTCATTAAACATAGTAAAAAAACTCAAAATGTTTTTTTACTATTCACAAAAAAAAATTATTTTTTAAAATTATCATAAATTCACCCTGACCTAATATCAACATTATGATTTCAAAAATGAAATTTATTTTATCATAATAATTCTATAAATATGATAAATTTAATTTTTAACTATAAAAATACTTATTTATTAAAAATAATAATGAACAGAAAATGCAGAGTAAAATTTTCAACACTTGTAAAAAATAAAATCATTTTATCATTTGTAATTAAAAATGAGTGTTTTATAACACTATTTAATTATGGTAAACATTATTAATAAAAAATTATTTTAATATAATAATTTATATCTTTCTAAAAAGTACAATTTTTACCTGAAATATCAATTTATCAAATTCCATTTCAATTTTTAAGAAAAACTATTATTAAAATGAAAATGATGAAATAAAAATTTTATTTATACAAAGGGATTATACATTAAGTAATTAAGCCCATAAAACATAACCTCTTATAACACCTGCATACAACCTAAGGGTAAGGTGTGAGATGGTGATAGATTCTTGGGGCATCTCGGATAACATCGCCCGAGTTGTAATCTCCACTAACTTGAACTTATCCCATAGGAAATTTTGTTCAAGATTTACATGTTGAAGATTATCTTGGGATTGGTCAATATAGAAGCCCAAATACACTACCAACCTCCTAAGATTTGATAAATGGGCTTCATATGGAACTACTCTACTAGATGAGGCCATTAACTCTTCTTTCTGTATTAATTAACCATTATCATTTCTATTTATAATACTAATTATAATTTTAGAATTATTTTTAAGATTATTGTTTCCAATGGTCATATTGACCAATGATCCTAATTGACCAATGTTCATATAACGTTCGAAACCCAAAGATCACATTTCAATTATAATCACTTTATTATTAAAAGGATATAGTTTTGTTGAGTATAAAATAATATAACAGATGTTTTCGAGAAATAATTATCATTCAAAAAATTTAGGTCGTTACAGATCATCTCATTCATTTGCATGTTGTGGCAGCATGAGAACATATAGGAGAGCTCCTGAGAATGGGAGATCCAGATAGAGGCTCAGTATCCCAAGTTTTTTGTTTAGTTTTTCTTTTTGGGGATGAAAATATTAAAGGATGGAATGATGTTGAGACATGGTTTTTTCCTTGTAAGACTTTGAAATATTTATATATATATTTATAGATCTAGGAACTAAGGTGGCGTACAATTTTGAGGCTCAGTGTGCCTGAAATTAATTTTATAAAAATATCAAATATATTTTATATTATGCACATGTTGTTTCTTAAATTAAGTGGAATAAATCTTAAATGGAAGCTTGGATAAAAAATCAGATACCATAGTCGAGTCTGAAACATGGTGTTTACCCTAGGAGAAACCTAAAATAGGTCATGGTGGGGCGTTCGGATACCTCACCCATTGGAGGTATGATCAATGGATAAATTAATTAAATTAATTAATTAATTATTTCATTTTTACCTAAATGAAATTCTATAAGAGTAATATCATGGATAATACTCCATGGTTAGATGCGTAGAACCTAGGATGATTCTAGAACTTCTCATTCCTCCATCATTGGTGAATCACCTCTGAAGATGATGAAATTATGGATCATAGAAAATCAAGACCTAGTGAACACAAAAACTTCCATCAATAATTGGAAGGAACATTCTTCAAAGATGAATGATCCAATCTCTAGTTAGGACTCATAAATTTGTGGTTTATGCCCTTGTTTATTAAATTTATTGAGAAGATCGATCCCTATCTTGGATCTTCACTAATTTCAAACTTTTCATGCAATTGGGTATTAATTAAATTGATTTGTTTCAGTTTGTTTCGAATCCAGGATCCCCGTTCTTGATCTATTGGGAAATAATTCTGGGCAACAATCCTTAAACCTTTGTTATTGTTATTTTCTACCTCAATTTCTTTGTGTTCATCACCGGTTGGACCTCGTATCCCTGGTTCGACATTATCAGGCAGTACTGAGCCCGATCGGATCCCTATAATTCAAAACATTTCATGGAAAAGGGACATATTGATGAAGTATGGAAAGATCCAGAATGTTTTCAAGATATGGAAGATCTTTTTAATGATTAGTGGTTGAATCATTTTCGACGGAAGGTGTGGTGCATACGGGTCGAGCGACAAAACCACTAGGGATTACTGAAATCCAATTTCTGATGAACAATGGTTGGAAACAATGAAACATGGATAGATCCACCTATTTTGGGTGTAAACATGGTGGGATCTATGTATAAATTTCTTGGATCAAGGTACAGGAAGTGGATCTAAAAATCTGTGAAAATCCAGACTACATGTCATGTACCACGATGAACACATGTGTATCCCCCTACCTACAGTGGATAGGGCTTTGGAAATATAAAAATATAGAATGGAATATTGCCCTCATATATTCCATGTACCTCGTCCTTGGTTGGACTAGTCTTTTGGAAGATCACACAGGCAGGACCCCATGTGAAACTACACAGTCAGGCACATGGTCAGGCACACGGGAAAGGACCCCGAGTACTAGGACATGTGGTGTAGACTTCCTATACACCATGTAGACCTATATGGATAGTGATCCATGTACTATCCAAGGATACTTCCAGGATTAGGAGTGGTACCACACGTCATGTGGGTCTCCCCACATGTCGTGTACCCCTTGTCTTCTTTTGGGGAAACTTCAAAGCTCTGTATCTCCTTCATTTGAACTCAGATTTTGGCATGTGAGTAGCCTATCCTGAGTGTTTTTTTTCACATCAAATTTCATGTTTCCATTATTTATTTATTTTGAGATATGATGTGTAATGTTCTTATGTAAGGCTCTTGGATAGGTAATTTTGATGACTTCCAAGTGGTACCCTCCAGTAGAGCTGGGAAGTGGGTCATCGACAACTTATGAGGGGTACCCTCTAGTAGAGATGGCTAGTGGTTCATCAAAGAATTCTAAGTGTTACCCTCAAATATATTTGGGAAGTGGGTCCTTGGAGAATTCTAAGTGGTACCCTCCAGTAGAACTGAGTAGTGGGTCCTTGAAGAATTATGAGTGGTACCCTCCAGTAGAGTTGGACGGTGGGTCCTTGACGACTTCTGAGTGGTACCCTCTAGTAGAGCTGGGTAGTGGGTCCTCAGCAACTTCTATAGTGGAACCCTCCATTTGGGATGGGTGTGGGTCCTCTACCTCCAAAGTGTAACCCTCATACTATGCAAGGTATGGATCCTCCATATGCTATTTAGAGTGCAACCCTTCTATTATGCCAGGGCATGGGTCCTCTACTTAAAGATTGTGGCCCCTCAATTGTGTAGTATTATGATGAGGCATGACTTGACTTGGACGTTACCTTCCGGGTAGATGTTTGATATTTTGGGCATCTTTGATGGAATTTTAGAACTATTGGTTACTCTTTATCTTAGGCTGAGCTATAATATGGAGATCCCCTTTCTCTCTCATTTGGGTTTCTGTTGAATGAGAATATATATATACCTCTATATCCATACCTTTGGATTTGGTTACTCACTTTCCATGAGATGAGAAGACACATGGGGTATTCCACGTGCTTTTCATGATTATCTTCTCATAGTTGGATGAGTCTATTATCCTGCTATAGGTGGTAAAGACTTGACATGCAGTTCATCCACACACCATTTTGATCCCCTTGTGTTTGGATGAGGTTACTTTCTATCTTGGTTTTGGTTGAGTTGTTCTCTTTCACTGTATTCTACATCCTGGTTACTATCTATAGTATTTCTATTTTTGTTGTATCTCTTACTTATCCCCCCTTAATCTTTTGGGACATCCTACTAGGTATGTATATACTCACCCCAGTATGATATTTTCCCACACATGTCATGTATTATTCAGATGACGGATAGGTCGGCGATGACTTCAGAGGAGATTGGAATACTATATACTTTAGATCACATATGGTAGTCACAACTTAGAGATCAGGATTTGGGCTATCTCAGCAGTTTACTTTTCCAGTTTTATTAGTTTGGGACATATTTTTGGTTGGGCATGTATTTTTTCCCCTTACTTTTTAGTTTTCACTACCATACTCTTATATTATCTAGAGGTTTTTCATGCATGGTTGTTCCCTTAGTGTTTTTCTTTTTTTTTACTTTTACTCCCTCTGTAATTTTGCATCGATATGTTTGTGTGTGTGCATACATGTACTTTAGAAAAGTCCTCCCCATATTAGTTATGCCTTTGACGCTGATCTCCAACCCATGGCCTATAGAGATGAGCTTGGGGTAGTTTCAGATCAAGCCCCATATTGGGTTGGTTCATCACAAGAACTATTGAATGAATATGGTATTGAAGTCTTTACACTTCAAACCTTCATGTTGGTTCACCTAAACCATATTTGTTTGCTATCTCTTACAAGGATCCTCTAACATAAACATAGCACACTTCACCATTATAGATTCCAATATCTTCAGGAAGTCAATGATCTGGTGAATCTAATCCATCTAGTTCTCCACGTCATAAGGATCATTCACCCTCTTAATGAATAGTGTATTATAGCATAGAAACTCTTGAGATCAATCTCTATCTCCTCTAGCTTCATGTTTCACCTCTCTTGTTTGAGTCTTAATAGGTGGTATGTAATGACTCAGTTATTTATAGAATAATACTTTTGATTTCTATTAAAACTTATGAATAAAATATTGATTTTATGATAAAGAGGATGCTTTTTAAGATAGTGTACTCAAAATTCCACAACTAATTTCTTTGAAATCTTACGCTACACACAATGTTGAGTTATACTGAAAAATAATATAATATTATTATTATTTTAAATGGTAGTTAACACCATGTCGTTGTATTGAAGAGAATTAACAGAACTCACCATATTATGATTAAACATGTTTTTTAAATCTTTTTACATTTATCCAATAAATTTTAGAGTCTTAAAATGATAATAAATCCGATTTTAAGCCTAAATACTCAAATATTTTTAAAATGTAGTTTTACCGCCTTTTGATGGAAAACCCCTTTTAAATATAATTTTTTTCACTTTTATATGTTCCATTTGACAAAATAAACTTCTTATTTAGAATTAGGACATCAAAATTTACTTTGGGTAAATTTGTGTTATTTTTCTAATAAAGTTCATTTTTTAATGAATAGTGAAAAATACTACATTTTAAGTCAAAACTATCTTTTCATCTTATTTATTTATACAATTATATTGTACTTTTAATTGGTTTTAAAGTATAATTGGATTATATTTTTATCATTCAATCCAATTTTGTTCATTGGAAGTAATTTCACTATGAAATTGGACATAAACAAATGTCAATCTTTTGATAGTTATTATTTCTTAAAAACACGCTTTTTGGTTATGAAAACGAAAACTAATTTTAAATTAATTTCTGGAACTTCTGTTTTTTGAATTTAGAAAAATGGATTCCATATTTTGAATCAGGAGTTCTAAATTTTGTAAATAGGTAAATTTTATTTTTAGACATTATGAATAGTAACTTCAGTAAATTTTTTATTTACCATGGTTAAAGGGTAAATCAGGTTAATAAGGGTAAACAAATAATATTATAATAATATTAAATTACCATAACACGTGTACTAACCCAATTTTATGATACATGTCTGACCATGGCCATCCTTGGGTTGATTTTGGGACCCCATGGAGCCACTTTTAAGTGAAAATGACATTTTGTAAAAATTAATTTAAAGTTAAGGAAAATATAACTTAAAAATATATCTTTTACTAAAACAAGTTTTATATGGGGTTATATAAGTTATCTTTTAGACTATAAATATTCACTAGAAAGATAAAAATATTTCAACTTCATGATATTTTATTTATAATTTTTAGACATTAAATAAATAAATTTAATTATGACCCAATGATGATATAGTGATTACCTTATTAATGAATGATTTAAATAAATGAGATTATAAATATTAAAATAAATTTATTTTGAAACTTTTTATTCCATCAAAGAATTTTAGAGATGAGGATTACTTTTTATCTTTTAATTAATGAAGGTTTTTTGAAATAATCAAGTTGGTTTGGATTTTTTTAAAAAGTCATGATATGAATAGTGTCAAAATTGACATAATTAATATTTTAAAATATAAAATATTTTATTAAATACTATAAAATTCCAAAATATATATATGATTCTGCCAAATATTTATCATAAGTTTAAAATTTTATTATTGACTCTTTAATTGGATATTTTTCATGTTTTTATAACTATTTTTTTTCTCAAAGTGTTAAATTCCTAATAAAACGGTAAGAGTAAAAAGGGTTAGATAAAAAAGATAAGGATTAAAAAATATAAAAACCCTATAAAATTATTATTTTATGATCTTATTTAGACTTATATTTATCCTATATTCTTATTTAATGATTTTTGGACCTTTTTAAACTGAATATCATTTTATAATAAAATAATACTTTCAAACTTTCCTAAAGAGACCCTCCTCCCACTTATAAAAGGCCATCATCTCTAACCCATTAATCATACCTCTCAAGCCTCTTGTATCATCCAAACTCTTCTCCAATAATCTCCCAAAATCACTCTATTCCTACTAGAATCCTTCCCCTAGGCATAAGGCAATTCAAGAAAACCTTTTCGTTCAAACCAAAGTTAGTTACCCGATTTAAAGGTAACATCTTCTCTCAAGTTCTTTTCTTTTATTTTTCTTCTCCACTCCCTACGATCTTCTTATTCTTTGTTTACATAACAACACAAGTATCCGAACTATAGTAGGTTGTTTTTATAATAATTATTCTAACTAAACATACACACACCTCCATCTAATGGGTATAGAACATTCTGTTTCTATGGACGGTGAACTACTGCCTCACGAAACGATGATTATTTGATTTTCACCTACCACCTCTCATGGTGGAAATTATGATCAAACTATAATTATATATGATATTTATGATATTTATTTTATCTATATGATTCTGTAATTCTCATTTATAACATATCATTATGTCTTTCATGTTGTATAAATATGATAATTTCATTTGAGGAAGTACGGACTACCACCCCTCAAAGTGATATGACTTGTTCATGACATACATGGATCGTATAAAGAATGGATTTAATGAAATTATGTAACATATATAAAATATTTTATTATTATTTAATTATAATATACCTATGTATCATTATTTTTTCATTCCTTTAAATATGAAATAGAAATGAAAGTAGTGTTCAAGCGTACGTACGGCTTATCGTCTTCATGAACGGTGTGTTTCATTTCTTATCTAAAAATGATATGGACTATTATAAATACATATACACAGGATATATTTTATATATATGATATTTAAATTATGAATATCATTCTGGAGATAATGTACTTTTGACCTCATGGAAAACTTGTAATTATAACGAGTTTATTTTTTACTCAAGTACCGAACATCGACAAAATTGACCGATATAAACTTGAATAATTATAAGATTGTTATAGAAAGTTGATAAGTGATTATAAAATTGAAAAATTTTCTGAATTAATTATAAATTAACTTAAGTTTATTATTCAGGAAATTAAATAATGAACGATTCTAGTCAAACATGAGGTAAGGGAACCTTCCACCATCCTCTTTTAGTCAAAGACTTATTTTATGTTATGTATTTTAATTTTCATTTTCTTATGTTGGGATATGTTCTTATATATCCTTATTTATGTTCATTTTATTTCCAAGTGATGAGATACTCTTTTCTCTCCCATCAACTCATTTTCTTAATTTTAAAGTGACATTATTAGGCTGCTAAATTTTCATAAGGGACTTCATCTCGATATCCTTTAATTGAGACATGTTTTGATAATATACACCTCTTTATTTTACATGGTGTATAATAAACTCATTTGACTTTTACTTTCATTCAAATGGAATCATTTCTTTATGAATAATTTTACTAAATGACAAAAGGAATGATTTTAATGTTTGTGGCGACAATGACCTCTCTGTTTCCATAATCGTTATTTGTATTCCTCTATAAGCCTTAATGTGTTCAAAAGGAAAAAAATACCTTATTCCATTTTTGGGTATTTTTTTATTGAAAATGGTTTTTTGAAATGGATTGATTATTTCAATATCTTGAAATGATTTATTGTTATTTCAAATGAAATTTTATTAGTGAAATGTTGATATTTTCAATATTTTATGTGTTATGATTATATAATGGTACTTGGACATTTGACGGGTGGTTACATGATAAAACAAATGATGGGTGGTTCCATAATAAACCAAGGATGGGTGGTTACATTATAACCTCCAATGCATTGGGTATATAAGTTGTCATTATGGATATTCCATTTAGTGATATGTATGAAAGTTGGCTATATGGTTATTCCATTTAAGTGTGTTTATGTCCCAAGTTTCCTTTATTTTCTATATGTTGTTTTCTATGGGCTTCGTGGTAATATTTTGGTTATAAAAAGGGTAAGAAATGAGCTTATATTTAGTGAAGTGTTTTTTTCTACTTCTTTAAGGTGAAAAGTATTACTTTATGATTAAGTATTTATGGTTTACATGTTGTTTACAAAAACTAATAGTTTTCCTACTTTATGTATCCCTTAGTGAGATTTTTATGCTCATCCCAAGTTTTGAAATGTTTTTCACATGACCTAAAGATGGATAGGGTCAAGGATGGGATCAAGGAAAATTCCTGCTGTTTAAAACATGGAACTAAACATGTTTCATTTTTTTAGAGTTTTTATTTTATGAAAAAAAATGGATACTGTGTAGACATGTATACATGTAATATTCAAGTTGTTATGTATAAGTTATGACCTAATTATATAAAGCTCCAAACCTGAAAATATTCTCAATGTGAATTATTAACTCAATTCAAGATTGTGTAATGTTTAAGTTTGGGGCCTTAAAGTTGGTATCAGAGGTCGGTTTAGATAACTTTAAGAGTTAGGATTTTGTTAATATAATATACATAAATTATTGTTACATTATTTTCAAATTGAAATGATACAGAATTTGAATATTTCAATGTTGATTTGTCTAAGATATGTTTGTTCGGAATGGTTTTCCATAGAGGAAACATGACAGTAGTACTGGGAAGGCATACAGAGGCGAATAACTTTCCAAATCAGCATCCCAAGATGGTTGGAATCAGAAATGAATAGTTTTTTGTAGTGATGGTGTAGTTGACTCAAGCTATAAATGGTAGTGGTATACATTCATGATATCAACCCCATAGGACCATGTCTATAGTAGAAAATTTCATGTGACAACATCCCCTATCGTTTAGAGGATCATATGACCCTGTTCAAGCTGAATGGTGGATCAAAGCGCTGGAAAAGATTTTTGATGTCATGGGTTGTACAAATAATCAAGAGGTTTGTCTTGTTGTATATCATTACGAAAGAGAAGTTTATCAGTGGTGGTTGATGGTTAGAAATATCAGGGATAGTGAGGATACTGATTCTCTTTATTGGTAATAATTCAAAGGTATGTTTCTTGAGAAATATTTCCCTAAGGTGGTTCGACTTAGTATGGAAAAACAATTCTCAGAATTGAGGCAAGAGGATGAATAATTGGATTCTTACAAAGAATAGTTCACTCGAGTATCAAGGTATGCTCCAAATTTCATCTGAGATCTTGATAGTAAGATAAATTGGTTCTACTCAAGATTAAAGTTGCGATACCGAAAGGCATAAGTCTCTCATGAATTCAAAATCTATGAGAAACTTGTCAAATGTATATAGAAAGTAGAAATGGAGTTTTTTGATGATCAGGTGTTCCAAGAGAGCAAGAAAAAGAAGAGGTTCCGTTCGTCGGAAAAGGGAAAGAATTCATTAAAGAATCTTGGAGGTAAGAAAATTAAATTTCCATCTTGTGAGAAGTGTGGTAAAAATAATCCGGGAGAATGTCTCTCAAAATATGTAAAGTGCATCTGGTGTGGTATGACTGGTCATATTTCTCATAACTGTAAGGAAGATGATCAAGCAGGCTATAAAAATCTAGCAGTAAGATGTTTTAATTACAATGAGTTTAGGCATTATGCCAATGTGTGTCCAAAGATGATTACCCAAGGTGGAAACCAGATAGATCAAAAGTAGAAGGGTGGGGAAAAATCATTTTCTACTACTATGGTTGAGGTGGGACCATCAAATGAAGTGGTATCAGGTACTTTTTTTGTTATTTCAGATTATTCCAATGTGTTGTTTAATTCAGGATCTACACATTCTTTCATTTCTGATAAATTTTCTAGTAAATTGGGAATTCCATCTCAAGATATGAATCCTGAAATTTTGGTAAAAACACCTAGGGTAAATGTTAAGGGAAAAAGAAATTATAAGAATCTTCCTATCCTTATTTGTGGAAAGAATTTACCTGCAAACCTTGTTGTTTTTTCTCTAGTAGAGTTTGATGTCATTTTGGGAATGGATTGGATTTTTATTTACCATGCTAAGATTGACTATAGAGTTAAAGAGGTTTCTTTTCAGAAAAAATTTTATTTTTTGTACAAGAATGAACCCTTATCTTTGATAACATATCAGGAAGCTGAGAAACTAGTGAAGGATGTAAATGAATTTTATTTTTTACCTATTGTTGAAAACAAAGGAACTATTCAGATTAATGATGTACCAGTAGTAAATGAGTATCTTGATGTTTTTCCTGATGAGTTTCCCGGTATTATACCCGACCGAGAAGTTGAATTTACTATTGACTTAGTTCCTGATGCTAATCCAATTTCAAAACCCCCTTATCGAATGGCTCATATTGAACTTTTAGAGTTAAAGAAAAAATTGCAGGAGTTGTTAGATAAAGTTTTCATTCGACCTAGCACATCACCGCGGGGTTCTCTAGTATTTTTTGTTAAAAATAAAGATGGTTCAATGAGGATTTTCATTGATTATAGAGCCTTGAATAATATCACTATTAAGAACAAGTATCCTTTACCTCATATTGATGATTTGTTTGATCAGCTCTAGGGAGATAAATATTTTTCAAAGATTGATGTGAGTTCAAGGTATCATCAGTTGAAATTAAAGGAAGAAGAAGTTCTGAAGACTGTGTTTCATACTAGATATAGCCATTATTAATTTGTAGTTATACCTTTTGGGTTAACCAATGCACCTGCTATATTCATTGATCTTATAAATATAATTTTATGTGAGTTCTTGGATAAGTTTTTGGTTGTGTTTATTGATGATATTTTTGGCATATTTCAAACGTAAATAGGAACATGAAATTAATTTAAGGGTTGTCTTGAAAACCTTAATGGAAAATAAATTGTATGGGAAATTCAGCAAGTGTGAGTTTTGGTTGCAGCAAATTTCATTATTTGGTCATATTTTTCTTAAAGATGGCATAATTATTGATCCTGCTAAAACAAAAGTTGTTAAATAAAGGCCAAGACTCACAAATATAACTGAGATCTGTAGTTTTCTTGGTTTGACTGGCTATTAAAAAAGGTTTTTTGAGAATTGTTCATTGTTATCTTTCCCAGTGACTAAGTTAACTCGAAAAAGTGTTAAGTTTATCTGGATAAAAGAATGTTATTATTATTTTCAGGAATTGAAAAGAAGATTGGTGAATGCTCCATTATAGGCATTACCTTCCAGAAATTGTGAGTTTATTATCTACAGTGATTTTTTATTGAAAGAACTTGGTTGTGTCCTAATGTAGAATGATTAGTTAATTGCTTGTGCTTCACATCAGTTGAAAACTCATGAGTTAAATTACCCTACACATGACTTGGAATTAGCTGTTGTTGTTTTTTCTTTAAAACTTTGGAGGCATCATTTGTATGGAATAAAGTGTGAAATATATACTGATAGCAAAAGTTTGAAGTATATATTCACTCAGAAATAATTGAACATGAGATAGAGGGTATGTCTAGAATTAATCAAGGATTATGATTCCACAATCCATTACCATCCAAGAAAGGAAAATAAATAGACGTTTCTTTGAACCAAAAGAGTAATCCTACATTAACCATGTTATGTTTGGAACAAGATCTTTTGATTAATGATTTGATAAAATTTGGCATAGAAGTTGTTGGTGAAAAAAATTCCTTTTATTTATTTTAGGTGTTAGTGAAATCATCTCTATTAGACAGAATTAAGAAAGCATAGAAGGAAGACAGTGAGTTGCATAAAAAGGTAGAGTTCATTCAGAAGGGTAAGTTTCTTGAATTTAATAATGATAAAGATTGTGTTTTGAGGTTTGGAAAGAGATTATGCATGCCTTGTGATTCACAGTTAAAGAAAGAGTTGGTATGTGAATCTCATAGTTCTTCATTTTCAATTCATCCTGGTAGTACTAAGATGTACAGAGATCTTCAAGAGTATTAATAGTGGGATGGAATGAAAAGAGATATTGTTGACTTTATAGTAAAGTGTTTAACTTTTCAATAGGTTAAAATAGAGTAGTAGTTACTAAAAGTGATGCTTCAGCCTTTAATGGTGTCAGAGTCGAAATGGGAAAATATATCAATGGACTTTGTTGTGGTATTACCAAATACATATCGAGGTAATAATGAAATTTGACTTATTGTTGATCGATTGACTAAATCTGTTCATTTCCTTCATATTCGAGATATTATTCCTCCAGATAACCTTTCTCAGTTGTATGTTAAAGATATATTCAGGTTGTATAGAGTTACCCTCTCCATCGTATCTAATCATGATCCCAGGTTCAATTCTAACTTTTGGAAGGGATTTCATAAATCTTTGGATACTGAATTAAATTTTAGTACAACTTTTCATCCTTAATCAGATGGGTAGTCAGAATGAACAATTCAGACTTTGGAAGATATGCTACATGATTCATCAATGGATTACCAGGTAAGTTGGGACCAACATCTCTCTTTGGTTGAGTTTTCTTATAATAACAATTTTCATTCCAGTATACAGATGGATCCATTTGAGGCATTATATGGAAATCGGTGTTGAACTCCAGCTTTTTGGGATGAAGTAGGTGAAAGGAAGTTGATGGGACCATAATTCGTAGAAGAGATGGCAGAAAAAGTTTAGTTGATATAGAAACACATGAGGACAGCTTAGAGTAGTTAGAAAAGTTATACATATAACCGAAGGAAGGATTTCTTCTTTCTAGGTATGTTATCATGTCTTTCTCAAAGTTTCTCTTTGGAAAAGTGTGATGCGTTTGGTAAGAAGGGAAAGTAGATTTCGGGGTTCATTTGACCCTATGAAATCTTAGAAAAAGTTGGATCAGTTACCTATAGAGTGGATTTACCACCAATTTTATCTTATGTACATAATGTTTTTCATGTTTCAATGTTGAGAAAGTATATGCCTAATCCATCTCATGTTTTGAGTCCATAGGTAGTTCAGTTGCAAGAGAATCCTTATTATGAGGAAAAACCAGTCCAGATTCTCGACCAAAGAGAGCAAGTGTTGCAGAATAAGGAAATTTATCATGTAACAATTTTTTTGAAAAACCACATGGTTGAAGAGGCAACATGAGAATCTGAAAATTATATGAGGGATAAATTCCCCCACTTATTTGATAAGTGAATAGAATTGCGGGGACGAAATTCCCAAAAGGGGGGAAGGATGTAACGGCCAAGGTTTTTATAGAATAATACTTTTGATTTTTATTAATATTTATGAATAAGATATTAATTTTATGTTAAAGGGAAATCTTTTTCTAATATCATACTCAACACGCAACAATGGATTTCTCTAAAATCTTACGTTGCACATAATGTTGAGTTATACAGAAAAATAATATAAAAATTTTATTATTTTAAATGGTAGTTAACGTCTAACTGTTGTATTGGAAGGAATGAACAGAACTAACCATATTATTATTAAACATGTTTTTTAAATGTTTTTACATTTATCCAATAAAATTTAGTGTCTTAAAATAATAATAAATCCAATTTTATGCATAAATACTCTGATATTTTTAAAATGTAGTTTTACCGACTTTTGATGGAAAACCCCTTTTAAATCTAGTTTTTTCACTTTTATATGTTCCATTTTACAAAATAAACTTCTTCTTTAAAATAAGGATATAAAAATTTACTTTGGGTAAATTTTTGGTATTTTTCTGATAATGTTCATTTTTAATGAATAGTGAAAAATACTACATTTTAAGTCAAAACTGCCTTTTCATCTGATTTATTTATAAAGTTAGATTTTCCTTTTAAATGGTTTTAAAGTATAATAGGATTATATTTTTATAATTTAATCCAATCTTGTTCATTGTAAATAATTTCACTTTAAAATTGGACATAAACAAATGTCAATCTTTTAATAGTTTTTATTTCTTAAAAACACGCTTTTTCGTTTTGACAACGGGAATTAATGTTATATTAAATTCTGCAACTTTTTTTTTTGAATCTTGAAAAATGGATTCCATATTTAGAATCAAGAGGTCCAAATTTTTTAAATAGTTAACTTTTAGTTTTAGACATTATTAATAGTAACTTTAGTAAATATTTTATTTACCATGGTTAAAGAGTAAATATGGTAAATAAGGGTAAACAAATAATATTATAATAATATTAAATTACCCTAACACATGTCCTAACCCTATTGGATGATACATGTCCAACCAAGGTAATCCTTGGGTCGATTTTGGGACCCCATTAAGACACTAGTAATTTAAAATGACATTTTATAAAAATTAATTTAAAGTTAGGAAAAATATGACCTAAACATATATCTTTTACTAAAAAAAATTTTATATGGGGTTATATAAGTTATCATTTGGACTATAAATAGTCATTATAAATCTAAAAATATTTACTACATTATTATATTTTATTTATAATTTTTATACATCAAATAAATAAATTTAATTATTACACAATGATGATGTAGTAATTACCTTATTAATGAATGATTTAAATAAATGAGACTGTAAATATTAAAATAAATTTGTTTTAAAACTTTTTGTGCAACCCACGAATTTTAGAGATGATTATGACTTGTTATCTTTGAATTAATTAAGGTTTTTTGAAAAAAATAAAGTTGTTTTGGATTTTTTTAAAAATTCATGATATGAATAGTGTCAAAATTGACTGAATTCATATTTTAAAATATAATATATTTTATTAAATATTATAAAATTAAAAAAATCTAATATTAGGAAAAATAGTTATCATAAGTCTAAAATTTTATTATTGACTCTTTAATTGGATATTTTTCATGTTTTGTTAACTATTTTGTTTCTCAAAGTGTTAAATGCTTGATAAAACGGTAAGAGTAAAAAAAGGTTAAATAAAAAATATAAGGATTAAAAAATATCCAAAATCTGTCCAATTATTATTGGAGGATTTTATTTTGACTTATATTAATCTTATCTTAGAATTTAATGAGTTTTTGACCTTTTGAAACTGAAAATCATTTTATAATAAAATAATAATTTCATACTTTCTTAAAGAGTCCCTCCTCCCCCTTATAAAAGGTCACCACCCCTAACCCATTACTCACACCTCTCAAGCCTCTTTGCTCATCCAAAATCTTCTCCAATAATCTTCCAACATCAGTATATTACTCCAAGAATCCTTCCCCTAGGCATAAGATAATTGAAGAAAGCCTTTTGTTTCAAACCAAAGGGAGTTACCCGATTCAAATATAACGTCTTCTCTCAAGTTATTTTCTTTTATTTTACTTCTCCACTCCCTATGATATTATTATTATTTGTTTGAATAAAAAAATCTGTATCCTCAAAATAATAGGTTTTTTATGATAAGGATTCAAACTACACTTACAAACATCTTCGTCTAATGGGTATAAAACATATTGTTTCTGTGGACGGTGAACTACTGCCTCAAGAAACAATGATTGTTCGATTTTCCCCTACCACCTCTCATAGTGTCCATTATGATGGAAATATAATTATATATGATATTTATTCTATTTATTATATCTATATGATTCTATAATTCTCATTTATAACATACCTTTATGCCTTTCATGTTTTATAAATATGATAATTTCTTTTGAGGAAATGCGGACTACTGCCCCCTCAAAGTGATATGACTCGTTCATGCCATAAATTGAACGTATAAAGGATGGATTTAATGAGATTATGTAACATATATAAAATATTTTATTATACTGGAATTATAATATACCTATGTATCATTATGTTTTCATTCCTTTAAATATGAAATAGAAATGAAAGTAGCCATGAACGGTGCATTTCATTTCTTATCTCCAAATGATATGGAATATTATAAATACATATACACTAGATATATTTTATATATATGATATTTAAATCATGAATTTAATTCTGAAGATAATTTACTTTTGACCTCATTGACAACTTGTAATTATAAAAAGTTTATTTTTGACTCAAGTGTCGAACATCGACAAAACAACTAATATAAACTTGAATAATTATATGATTGTTATATCAAGGTGATAAGTGATGATAAACATGAAAAATGTTCTTAATAAAGTATAAATTAACTTATGTTTATTATTCAGGATATTAAATAATGAACGAGTCAAGTTGAACACAAGGTAAGGGAACCTTTCACCCTCCTATTTTAGTCAAAAACTTATTTTATGTTATGTCTTTTAATTTCCATTTTCTTATATTGGGATATGTTCTTATATATCTTTATTTCTTTACATTTTATTTCCAAGAGATGAGATACCCTTTTCTCTCCCATCAACTCATTTTCTGAATTTTAATGTGACTTTTTAGGCTACTGAATTTTCGTAAGGGACTTCATCTCGATCTCATTTCATTGATGCATGTTTTGATAATATACACCTCATTATTTTACATGGTATATAATAAACTCCTTTTAATTTTACTTTCATTCAAATGGAATCTTTTCTTTTATGAATAATTTTACTAAATGACAAAAGGAATGTTTTTAATGTTTATGGCGACAACAACCACTCTGCCTCCGTTGTAGAGACTCATACTTGACGTGCATGGACATTAAATTACTTTTGTGGAATACTTAATACATAAAAAAAACAAACACACAAGGACCATAATAGTATAGTGTATTTGGAAACTCGGAAAAATAATCTTCTAATCATGGTGAAAGATCTTCGACATCTCCCATAAAGGTCTTCCCCTTTTTTTTCTTACCTAAAACCTTTATTTATATCCTGGGGAAAAGAAAACATAAAAAGGGTGAGCTCAAATTCTCATTAAGGGTAAACATAGAGAACATAAAACAATTCATAAACATTTGAATGCAAAAACTTGAACATAAAATCTAAACATCAAAATCTTGAGCAAAGACATAAATCTTGGAAGTATGTAAGGAATATATTATAAAGGATCATCAATAATGATAACATATCATTGGAATAAAACATGTAATTGTGGAAAACCATTAAGCACATGATATGATTTCCATAGTAGCCAAGGAATTTCTGCCAAGACCATCTTAGTGGACAAAGTCCCTTTTTGAATCGAGTTCACTCCTAGTTCCTGTCCTGTAACACTAAATCAGATTAACTTATCATTCCATCCATGTCTATCTCATGAGATATAAATCTTTACCCAATGCATTGGAGGGAGATATAGGTCCCAGCCATCTCATAATGAAATCATTATTACTTATGCCACAAAATAAACATACATCATTCATAATAACCCAACGAATAAAATGGGTTTCATAAATATCATCCCATCATAACATAATCCATATAAAATAAATGGATATCATTTCATCATATTAAAAATCAAACCTTTTAAATTATAGATACATTATACTTGAAACATATACATACTAAATAATGTCATCTTAGATGGAAAATATTATTGATAAAACACTTGAAATGAATTCTTGAGGAAAATATCCTTTCTTCTTCAAAATCGTTTTATTTTCACAAAATGCCACACAATTTTAAAAGAAAGGTATTTTACTTAAAATAATCATGAAAATTTGTAGATGAATCTTCATGAAAATTAGGAGTTATGAAACTGTAAAAATCCATTCATGTCGTATAAGTTTAAAAAAACATTCTCCTCATACTTTTTCCAGAAAAGTCAAAAAGTACCTTGTATGGTAAAAAAAGAAAGATTCATTACATAACATGTAGTAAAAGTCAAAAATGGGTAAAAAGGACTTTAAACATACATGAAACCATTTTTAGAAAATAGGGACATGGATGATAAATATAACCCCAGTAAATACTTACAGATAAACAATCTCAGATAAAAACGAGATTGGAAAAGTTATCCCTTACCTTATGTCCAATATGATTAGTATGTATAGAAAACTCTTGTATAATGATTTAAATAATTTCATTGAATTATTAAAGAATCATATTCATTGTTATGATATCATATATGGTTCACTTATGACTTTATATTACCCGTTCTTTTGTAAATTCATGTTAAAGTAGCGTTTTGGGTAAAATCGTTTCATTTATCGTCCCTGTTTTGACTTGTAGTTATTCATATGATTACTTAGATCATGATTAATTACTTCTAGAATGTAAAACATGATTTATATATAATATAATTTTAGAATATACATATATATAATAGATCGATAAATGAAAAGAAATACATTGTTCATGGAGACGGTAGGTCGTACGTACGCATGAACGTTGTTTTCGTTTCCTTATGAAATTTAATGGAAGTAAGTAAATAACATATAAATAAGTCCAGTATAATTAATATGTCATATATTTTATGATTATTTAATATATATACTTTATAATAATTCTTTAATGGTTAACTTGGAGAATGAATCTCATCGCGTCATGGAGACGGTAATACGTACGTACGCACGAGCGATGATATCGTTCCCATAATTATTGAATGGAATTAGATTGGATGATATAATATCTCATAATTAGTATCATGTTATAATTACCATATATATAGTTATTCTTTACACCATTATACCCATCCAAGTAAGGTGGTGGTGGAAAAACAGATTACACCACGGTGTGGAGACGGTATTCCGTACGTACGCACGCGCGGTGATTTTATTTTCCATAGGATGGATAGAAGGTGAAATGTGGGAGTTTCATATTTATAATAACATATCAGTATATTATTGATACTGATTTAATTACTTTATAATGAAACAACTAAAGAAGAAGAAGTTTAAGAAGAAGGAAACTTGAAAGAATCGGTAGAAGAGATTACCTCTTTTTCAACGCACCTCTTTTAAGCTTCGTCTTAAGGCACTAGAGTTGGTCTTTTGAGAAGACCCAAACCTCAAGAATGTTTCTAGGGAAGTGTATAAGATAAATGGGCAGGGTTTTTCCGATCTTTAAGGCTCAAAGTTTTGTGAAGAGGAGAGGGTGGAGGTTCCCTTTTATAAGGTAGGAGAGGGGCACCTTTGGAAACATAAGAAATATTAATTTATAATAAAATAAAACCCCACATAAAAACTTCAAAAATGACTCAAATATGAAGCTTATATGAGATAGGGTTGTAATATCATCAACCATTAAAATTTATACATGTTGGGAATTTATTTTAAACATTATCAACTTGATTTATCCTTATTTAATCTATTTAATTTTATTTGTGGTAATAAGATTCTAAATTTTAAATTGTTATAAATAATTGCTTATGTGTTGTGAATTGTTCATAATTGGATAATTTATGACATTTTAGACCATATAAATTTTAATTTATAATTTTTAAATATTTTTGTGATTTTCAAACAATTTTATATTATGTTAGTTTTATAAAATAACAATAGTGTCAATTTTGACACTATTCATTTATTTCAATTTAAATAAAATCATCGCAGAATATATGTTCAAAATAAAAGCATTAATAGATTAATAACATGTCATATATGTCTATAAAATTAGTGTATCACATTAAATAGTTCATATAATGTATATTTTAATATTTTTAAAACCATTTATTTGATATTTCAATCAATAAAATAATTTCAACATCACTATTGTGTCACCTTTAATGATAATTATTTAATCCCTAAAAATTATAAATAAATCCACATGATGTAGATAATTTTATTATATTTTTGGAAACTATTCATATTTGAAGTTTTATAAATTTTATCACTAAATTAAAATTATTATACTTATAAGATTTTAGAGAGTGACATGTTGTCACTTTCTTTGGTTTTAATAATAATTAAATTATTTTCACGGTCAAAAGTCCATAAAATGAATCTAATCCGACCCTTAGGTGATATGGGTCGACTTTTAGTCATCCAATAGAATTTTGGAATGTGTTAGGGTAATTTTATAATCTTAGGTTTACCCTTAATTACCCGATTTATCATTAACTGAAGTAAATAAAAATTACCGTAGTTACTATTCATAATATCAAAAAAAAAATAAAAGTAACAAATTAACATAATTTTGACCCACTGAATCCAAATATGGAATCCATTTTTCAAAATTCAAAATTCATAAGTTGTAGTAATTAAATTAAAATTTATCCTGTTGTTAAGAAAATGGGTTTTAAAAGTTAAAATATTGCCAAAGATTGAAATGTTTTTACCTATGAATTCAATGTAAAATTAATGATAATGACATAAATTATATTAAATGGTAAAAATATATTCTATTTATACTTTAAAAACATTAATATTATAATTTAACCATATAAATTATTACAACGAAAAAAGTTGTTTTTAATTAAAATATAGCGTGTTTTTACTATTCATTAAAATATGAAATTTATCAGAATAATATGAAAATTTTATCCAAAGTAAATTTTTATATCCTGATTCCAAATAAGAATTTTATTTTTTCAAATTGAACGTATAAATATGTCAAAAACTAGATTTAATGTGGGTGCGCCATCAAAAGGCGGAAAAACTGCATTTTTTAAAAAAATACTTATTTTACCTGAAAAATTTATTTTGTGCTCATACCATGTTCTAGAAAATATATAAGATAAATAATAATGTTTCAAAATTCAAAATTAAGTTATTATTATTAATAAAATCTAGTCCATTATAATATTATAACAATATATCGTTGTTTAGTGAAACCTGGTATTGCGTACTACACACGCTATCGAGGAAGGTTGTGATTGCGTGTAATGCAAGCCAGGTCAGTGATTCATGTAGTGCAAGCTCCTTTTGGTGTTGTGTACAACACAAGACATCAATGAAATTAAAAGGAATAATTCTCATAAAATCTCGGGTTGTTACAGTCGTAATCGTTATTCAGCTTCCTATATAAGCCTTAATGTTTTTAAAAGGAAAAGAAATACCTTATTCCCTTTTTGGGTGTTTTATTATTGAAAATGGTTTTTTGAAATGTATTGATTATTTCAATATCTGGAAATGATTTCTTTTTATTTCAAATGAAATGTTATTAGTGAAATGTTGATATTTGAAATATTTTATGTGTTATGATTATATAATGGTACATGGACATTTGACGGGTGGTTACATGATAAAAAAAATGAAAGGTGGTGTAGTGATAAACAAAGGATGGGTGGTTACATTATAACCTCCAATTAATTGGGTATGGAATTCAGTCATACGGCTATTCCATTTAGTGATATGTGTGGAAGTCGGTCGTATGGTTATTCCATTTAAGTATGTTTATATCCCAAGTTACTTTTATATGCTATAAGTTGTTTTCTATGCACTTTATGGTAATCTTTTTTGTTACAAAAATGGTAATAAATTAGCTTATATTTAGTGAAGTGTTTTTTCTACTTCTTTAAGGTAAAAAGTATTACTTTATGATTAAGTATTTATGGTTTACATGTTGTTTTAAAAAACTAACAGTTTTCCTTCTTTATGTATCACTTACTGAGCTTTTTATGTTCATCCCAAGTTTTGAAATGTTTTTCATAGGACTTAAAGATTAATAGGGTCAAGGATGGGATCAAGGAAAAGTTATGCTGTTTAAAATATGGAACTAAACATGTTTCATTTTTTTTAGATTTTTTATTTTGTGAAAAAAATGGATACTGTGTAGATGTGTCTACATGTAATATTCAAGTTATTATGTATAAGTTATGACCTAATTCTCTAAAGATATAAACCTGAAAATATCCTCAATGTGAATTATTAACTTAATTCAAGATTATGTAATGTTTAAGGTCGGGGCCTTATAGTTGGTATCAGAGGTCGGTTTATATAACTTTAGGAGTTAGGATTTTGTTAATAGAATATCCATAAATGATTTTTACATTATGTTCAAATTGAAATGATATATCATTTAAATATTACCATGTTACTTCATCTAAGATATGTTTGTTTAGAGTGGTTTTACACAGAGGAAATAGGTAGTAGTGTTGTAAAGGCATATAGAAGAGAATAACTTTCCAAATCAGCATCCTGAGATGGTTGGAATCGGAACTAAATAGTTTCTTGTAGTGATGGCGTAGTTGAATCAGGATATAAATGGTGGTGGTATACATGCACAAAATCTACTAGATCAACCCCATATGAACATGTCTATAGGGGAACATTTCATGAGGCTACATCCCTCATCATTCAGAGGATCATATGAACATGTTCAAGCTAAAAGGTGGATCAAAGCATTGGAAAATATTTTCGATGTCATGGGTTGTACATACAATCAAAAGGTTAGTCTTAATGTTTATCATTTTGAAGGAGAAGTCGATCAGTGGTGGTCGATGGTTAAAAATATTAGGGATAGTGAGAATATTGATGCTCTTTGTTGGGAATAATTAGAAGGTTTGTTTCTTGAGAAAAATTTTCCTAAGGTGATTTGACTTAGGATAGAAAAACAATTCTTAGAATTGAGGCATGAGGATGACTCAGTGGCTGTTTACAAAGAAAATTTCACTCGACTGGCAAGGTATGCTCTAAATTTCATCCGAGATATTGATAGTAAGATAAATCGGTTTTACTCAAGATTAAAGTTGTGATACCAAAAGGCATTAGACTCTCGTGAATTCAAAATCTATGAGAAACTTTTCAGATGTGTTGAGAAAGTAGAAATGGAATTTTCTAATGATCAGTTGTTTTAAGAGATTAAGAAAAATATGATTTCCAGTTAGCATGAAAGGGAAAGAATTCATCAAAGAATCCTAGAGGTAAGAAAATTAAATTTCCATCTTGTGAGAAGTGTGGTAAAAAGTAACCTAGAGAATGTCTCTCAAAATCTAGAAAGTGAATTCGGTGTGGTAAGACTTGTCATATTGCCCATAATTGTACAAAAAATGAAACATCAGGAAATGAAAATCCAACAGTAAGATGTTTTAGTTGCAATGATTTTGTGCATTATGACAATGTGTGTCCAAAGTTGATTACCCAGGGTGGAAACTGGACATATCAAAAGCAGAAGGGTGGGGAAAAATCTGTTTCTACTAATATAGTTGATGTGGGACCATCAAATGAAGTGGGATCAGGTACTTTTTTTGTTCTTTTAGATTATTCCAATGTGTTGTTTGATTTAGGATATACACATTATTTTATTTATAAGAAATTTTCAAGTAAATTGGGAATTCTATATCAAGATATGAATCCTAAAATTCTGGTAAAAACACCTGGGGGAAATTTTGGGGCAAAAAAAATTAAGAATCTTCATATCCTTATTTATGGAAATAATTTACCTACAAACCTTGTTGTTTTGCCTCTAGTAGAGTTTGATGTCATTTTAGAAACGGATTGCCTTTCTATTTATCATAATAAGATTGATTATAGATATAAAGATGTTGTTTTCAATAAAAAAAACTTTCAATTTTTGTACAAGAATGAACCCTTATCTTTGATAACATATCAGGAAGCTGGGAAACTAGTAAAAGATGGAAATTAATGTTACCTCGCACATATTGTTGAAAACAAAGGAACAGTTCAGATTAATGATGTGCCAGTAGTAAATGATTATCTTGATATTTTTTCTGATGAGTTGTTTGGTATTATACCATATTGGGAAGTTGAATTTACTATTAACTTAGTTCCTAATGCTAAGACAATTTCAAAACCCCTTATATAATATATCAAATTGAACTTTTAGCGTTAAAGAAAAAATTATAGGAGTTTTCAGATAAAGGTTTCATTTGACCTAGCACATCACTGTGGGGTGATCTAGTCTTGTTTGTTAAAAATAAAGATGGTTAAATGAGAATTTTAATTGATTATAGATCCTTGAATAATATCAATTTTAAGAAAAAGTATCATTTGCCTCATATCGGTGATTTGTTTGATCAGCTCTAGGGAGCTCAGTATTTTTCAAAGATAGACATGAGGTTGGGATAACATCAGTTTAAAGTAAAGGAAAAAATACATTCTGAAGACCATGTTTTGTACTAGATATAACCATTATAAATTTTTAGTTAAGCCTTTTGGGTTAACCAATGAACCTACTATATTCATGGATCTTATGAATAGAATTTTCCCTGAGTTCTTGGATAATTTTTTGGTTGTGTTTATTGATTATATTTTTGATATATTCCAAAAGTAAAGAGGAACATGAAAGTCATTTAAGGGTTGTCTTGAAAACCTTAAATGAAAATAAATTGTTTGGTAAATTCAACAAGTGTGATCTTTGGTTGTAGAAAATTTCATTCCTTGGTTATATTGTTTCTAAAGATGGTATAACTGTTGATCCTGATAAAACAAAAATTGTTAAATAATGGCCAAGACCCACAAATATAACCAAGATTCATAGTTTTCTTGGATTGGCTGGATATTATAGAAGGTTTGTTGAGAATGTTTCATGGTTATATTGCCCACTGACTAAGTTAACTTGAAAAGGTGTTAAGTTTATCTAGATAAAAGAATGTGATGACTGTTTTCAGGAATTGAAAAGAAGATTTGTGAATGATCCAGTATTGGAATTTCCTTCTAGAAATGGTGAGTTTGTTATCTACAATGATGCTTCATTAAAAATACTTGGTTGTGTCCTAATTCAGAATGATTAGGTAATTGCTTATGTTTTACGTCAGTTGAAAACACATGAGTTAAATTACCCTACACATAAATTGGAAATATCTGTTGTTGTTTTTTCTTTAAAAATATGGAGGCATCATTTGTATGTTGTAAAGTGTGAAATATATAATAATCAAAAAAGTTTGAAATATATATTCACTCAAATAGAATTGAACATGAGACAGAGAAGATGGCTACAATTAATCAAGGATTATTACTACACAATCCATTACCATCCAATAAAGGCAAATAAATTGGCTGACGATTTGAGCCAAAAGAGTAATGCTACATTAACTATGTTACATTTGAAACAATATCCTTTGATTAAATATTTTATGAACTTTGGCATAGAAGTTGTTGGTGCAGAAAATTCCGCTGTTTTTATTTCAGGTTTCAGTGAAATCATCTCTATCAGACGGAATTAAGCAAGTGCAGAAGGAAGATACTGAGTTGTAGAAAAATGCAGAGTTGGTTCAGAAGGGTAAGTTTCCTGAATTTAATATTGATAAAGATTGTGTTTTGAGGTTTGGAAAGCGATTATGTATGCCTTGTGATTCACTGTTAAAGAAAGAGTTGTTATGTGAAGATCATAGTTCTTCGTTTTCAGTTCATTCTGGTAGTACTAAGATGTACAGAGATCTTCAAGAGTATTACTAGTGGGATGGAATGAAAAAAGATATTGTTGACTTTATTATGATGTGTTTAACTTGTAAATAGGTTAAAGCAGAGTGGCAGTTACTGAAAGGGATGTTTTAGCCTTTAATAGTGCCATAATGGAAATGGGAAAATATATCCATGGTCTTCATTGTGGGATTACTGAAGACATCTTGAGGTAATAATGCAATCTGAATTATTGTTGATCGATTGACTAAATATGTTCATTTCCTTCCTATTTGAGATACTTTGTCTCTAGATAAACTTTCCCAATTTTATGTTAAAGGGATAGACAAGTTGCATGGAGTTCCCCTATCCATTGTATCTGATCAAGATCCCAGTTTCACTTCTAACTTTTGGAAGGGCCTTCAGAAATATTTGGGTACCAAATTAAATTTTAGTACATTTTTTCTTCCTCAATTAGATGGGAAGTTAGAACAAACAATTCAGACTTTGTAAGATATGCTACGTGCTTCTTAAATGGATTACCAGGGAAGTTGGTACCAACATCTCTCTTTGGTTGAGTTTTCTTATAATAACAGTTTTCATTCTAGTATACAGATGGTTCCATTTGAGGCATTATATGGAAAGCGGTGTCGAACTCCATCTTTTTGGGATGAAGTAGGTGAAAGGAAGTTGATGGGACTAGAATTGGTAGAAGATATGGCATAGAAAGTTTAGTTGATATAGAAACACATGAGGACTGCTCAGAGTAGGTAGAAAGGTTATACAGATAACTAAAGGAAGTATTTTTCTTCAAGGATGGTGATCATGTCTTTCTCAAAGTTTCTCCATGGAAAAGTGTGATGTGTTTTGGTAAGAAGGGAAAATTGATTCTGAGGTTCATTGGACCCTATGAAATCCTAGAGAAAGTTGGATCAATTGTCTATAAAGTGGATTTACCTCCAATTTTATCCCAGGTACACAATTGTTTTTATGTTTCAATGTTGATAAAGTATATGTCAGATCCATCTCATGTTTTGAGTCCAAAGGTATTTCAGTTGGAAGAGAATCTTTCTTATGAGGAACAACTAATCCAGATTCTTGACCAAAGAGAGAAAGTGTTATGGAATAAGGTAATTCATCAGTAAAGGTTTTTTGGAAAAACCACATGGTTAAAGAGGCAACATGGTAATCTTAAAATGTTATAAGGGATAAATACCCTCACTTGTTTGATAAGTGAATTGAATTGTGGGGACACAATTCACAAAAGGGGGGAAGGATATAACGACCCATGTATTTATAGAATAATAATTTTGATTTCTATTAATATTTATAAATAAGATATTAATTTTATGTTAAAGGGGATGCTTTTTCTGATATCATACTCAACACGCAACAATGTATTTCTCTAAAATCTTACGTTGCACACAATGTTGAGTTATACCGAAAAAATATATAATAATATCATTATTTTAAATGGTAGTTAACGCCTAGTCGTTGTATTAGAAAGAATGAACATAACTAACTATATTATGATTAAAAATGTTTTTTAAATGTTTTTATACTTATCTAATAAAATTTAGAGGTTTAAAATGAGAATAAATCCAATTTTAAGCATAAATACTCTAATATTTTAAAAATGTAGTTTTACAACCTTTTGATGGAAAACCCATTTTAAATATAGTTTTTTGTCACTTTTATATGTTCCATTTGAAAAAAAATAAACTTCTTATTTAGAAGCGGGACATCAAAATTTACTTTGGGTAAATGTTTTATATTTTTTTGATAAATTTCATTTTTTAATGAATATTGAAAAATAATGCATTTTAAGTCAAAACTATATTTTAATCTGATTTATTTATATAGCTGTATTGTCCATTTAATTAGTTTTAAAGTATAATTGGATTATATTTTTATCATTTAATCCAATTTTGGTCATTGAAAGTAATTTCACTTTGAAATTGGACATAAACAAATGTCAATCTTTTGATAGTTATTATTTCTTAAAAACACGCTTTTTGGTTTTGACAACAGAAATTAATATTAAATTAATTTCTATAACTTCTATTTTTTTAATTTGAAAAAATTTATTCCATATTTTGAATTAGGAGATCCAAATTTTTTAAATAGGTAACTTTTATTTTTAGACATTATGAATAGTAACTTCAGTAAATATCTTATTTACTATGGTTAAAGGGTAAATCTGGTAAATAAGGGTAAAAAAATAATATTATAATAATATTAAATTACCTTAACATGTGTCATAAAACTATTGTATGATACATTTCTGACCATGGGTATCCTTGGGTCGATTTTGGGACCCCATGGAGCTACTTTTAAGTCAAAATGACATTTTGTAAAAATTAATTTAAAGTTAAGGAAAATATAACCTAAACGTATATCTTTTACTAAAATAATTTTTATCGAGGGTTATGTAAGTTATATTTTAGACTATAAATATTCATTATAAATCTAAAAAGGTTTCATATATAATTATATTTTATTTATAATTTTTATACATCAAATAAATAAATTTAATTATGACACAATGATGATGTAGTGATTACCATATTAATGAATGATTTAAATAAATGAGATTATAAATATTAAAATAAATTTATTTTGAAACTTTTTTTAGAATATAAGAATTTCAGAGATGATGATGACTTTTTATATTTGAATTTATGATGTTTTTTCTAAATAATCAAGTTTTTTTGATTTTTTTTTAAAAATTCACTATATGAATAGTGTCAAAATTGACATAATTCATATTTTAAAATATAAAATATTTTATTAAATATTATAAATACAAATTATATAATATTATTCCAAATAGTTATTATAAGTCTAAAATATTATTATTGACTCTTTAATTGGATATTTTTCATGTTTTGGAAACTATTTTATTTCTCAAAGTATTAAATGCTTGATAAAACAGTAAGAGTGAAAAGGGGTTAAATAAAAAAGATAAGGATTAAAAAATATAAAAACATGTCCAATTATTATTGTATGATTTTATTTTGACTTATATTCATCGTATATTATAATTTAATGACTTTTGGACCTTTTTAAATCGAAAATCATTTTATAATATAATAATAATTTCAAACATTCCTAAAGAGCCCCTCCTCCCCCTTATAAAAGGTCATCACCAATAACCCATTACCCACACATATCAAGCCCTTTGGATCATCCAAAATCTTTTTTAATAATCTTCCTAAATCCCTATATTCCTCATATAATCCTTCCTCAAGGTATAAGGCAATTCAAGAAATCCTTTTGGTTCAAACCAAAGGGAGTTACCCGATTTAAAGATAATGTCTTCTCTCAAGTTATTTTCTTTTATTTTCCTTCCCCACTCCAAATGATATTATTATTATTATTTTAAATAACAAAATAAATATCCTCAACATACTAGGTTGTTTTTATGATAATTATTCTAACTACACTTACACACACCTCTATCTAATGGGTATAGAACATACTATTTCTGTGGACGGCGAACTACTGCCTCACAAAACGATGATTGTTCGATTTTACCCTACCACCTCTCATGGTGGCCATTATGATGGAACTATAATTATATATGATATTTATGATATTTATTTTATATATATTCTTCTGTAATTATCATTTAGGACATACCTTTATGCCTTTCATGTTTTATAAATATAATAATTTTATTTGAGTAAATACGGACTACCGCCCACTCAAAGTGATATGACTCGTTCATGAAATACATGGAACGTATAAAGGATGGATTTAATGAACTTATGTAAAATATATAAAATATTTTATTATACTTTAATTATAATATACCTATGTATCATTATGTTTTCATTCCTTTTAATATGAAATAGAAATGAAAGTAGTGTCCATGAGTACGTACGGCTTACCGTCTCCATGAACGGTGCGTTTTATTTATTATCTCAAAATGATATGGACTATTATAAATAAATATACACTGGATATATTTTATATATATGATATTTAAATCTTGAATATCATTCTGGAGATAATGGACTTTTGACCTCATGGACAACTTGTAATTATAACAAGTCTATTTTTGACTCAAGTACCGAACATTGACAAAACGACCAATATAAACTTGAATAATTATATGATTGTTATAGCAAAGTGATAAGTGATTATAAACTTTAAAAAGTTTCTTAAGTAATTATAAATTAATTTAAGTTTATTATTCCAGAAATTAAAGAACGAAGGAGTCAATTCGAACACGAGGTGAAGGAACCTTTCACCCTCCTCTTTTAGTCAAAGACTTCTTTTTTGTTATGTCTTTTAATTTCCATTTTCTTATATTGGGATATGTTATTATATATCCTTATTTCTGTAAATTTTATTTCCAAGTGATGAGATACCCTTTTCTATCCCATCAAATCATTTTTTTAATTTTAAAGTGACGTTATTAGGCTACTAAATTTTTGTAAGGGACTTCATCTTGGTCTCCTTTAATTGAGGAATGTTTTGATAATATAAACCTCATTATTTTAAATAGTTTATAATAAACCCCTTTGACTTTTAATTTCATTAAAATGGAATCCTTTCTTACAAAGCCTTTTACTAAAGATGAAGTGTTTTTTCTACTTCTTTAAGGTGGAAAGAATTACTTTATGATTAATTATTTATGGTTTACATATTGTTTTGAAAAACTAACAGTTTTTATTATTTATGTATCCATTACAGAGATTTTTTTGCTCATCCCAAGTTTTGAAATATTTTTCACAGGACTTAAAGATAAATAGGGTCAAGGATGGGATCAACGAAAAGTCATGCTGTTTAAAACATGGAACTAAACATGTTTCATTTTTTTATAGTTTTTATTTTATGAAAAAAAAATGGATACTGTGTTGAAGTATCTACATGTAATATTCAAGTTGTTATGTATAATTTATGACCTAATTCTCTAAATTTCTAAACCTGAAAAGATCATCAATGTAAATTATTAACTTAATTCAAGATTATGTAATGTTTAAGGTTGGGGCCTTATATGGTACATTTTGGTCCACTACAAGAACTTCCCATACTATAGCCTCAATAATGCTTTGATCAAGGAAGGATTCCCTTGATGATCATTTCCCATAGTACCTCCTGAGAAACTCTAGGAAGTCTTCAACGATGAATGATATTACACAACAGATAAAGAAGGGATATTATCTTATAAGAAACAATCTCAATTTGAATAAAAATATAAAAGCATAGAACTGAGATTAAATCATAACTCAATATAGGAGAGACAAATACCAACATTATATGGTGTCTTAAGACTCATCACAATGAGACATGGATAGAAACTCATGCACAGCCTACCCCTGAGCCCTGAAAATTATATCTCATGTCCATAAAACCTCCCAAGACAAGAACACTTTGATAAAAACTTTCCTTGGATACAAAATTTCCAAGAACCGACCTGAGTCACCCATCAAACAAGGCACACAATCTGATACTTAATAAAGCCTGGAGGGAATTCTTGATCCCCATGGTCTAGGGAAAAGCACTCGAGCATCAGGTAAAACCTTTGAGAATGATTTTTTCCCAACCCAAAAGAAAAAAACTAACAAAACATAATGAGAGAGGGGGAAAGGGAATAGTAAAATATCTCATAAATAGAAATGAAAAATGATAGTGATACATTAAGGTCTAAAAAAGTCAAACCAAAAAACAAAATCAGAAATGAAACACAATGTACTAAAAGCCGATGACAACTAATCCATGTGAAATGTTGGAAAATTCCCAATGTTTTACCACCAGATACTTATGCCCAGATAACTATGAAACCTACAACCTCACTGTGGTGATTGAACTTTCTTGAATTAGATAAAACAATGTTTATAAATACACAAGAGTATGTGAAATGTGTGATAAAAACAATCTTAGTGGGATCCCACCAAGTGTTCCATAAGAAGTATTTGTTAAATAAATTCATATATGCTCAAATTTAAATAAAACATGGAATGATAAACAATTTCTCAATTTATATCAAAATCATGGAAATTACCCCTTTTATCATAAATAGTTTTCAAATAATATTACATAAACCATTTTCTGTTTACCAAATCAAGCATCAAAATCCATATCAAAACCAAACACAATGGAGGGTTCACCTAGGATAACATAGGACTAGGCTATCTAGGTTCATCATACAAAGATAAATCATGACTAGTGAGCACTAAAACTATCATGGAATTCCCTTTAAAGGAGTATATAAATACCCTGATGTGTAATTCCCCTCGACAAATAAATGACAAGTCTTGATGCCAAACCCCTGCCTAAGTACCCAAAGCTCCTATGTGTTCTACTTATCAAAAAAACAAAAAGGTATTTTCACAATTAAAGAAACAATTCCATAACCCCTTTTCTATTATCAAAACCATGATTTAAAACTATTTTATCCAAAAAAAAAAACTAATAGTTCTTTGAAACAATCCATTCTTTGATACTTTTCAAGGGGAAACCCATTTAAAATAAAAACCCATTACACATGCATTTCATAAATTAGGAATCATGTCAATAACCATTTAAAAAACAAGTTAAATACAATGATCACATAAAATTCATTAAAAATACATTATATAAAACCACCTACCTTAACACTTAGTTTTCATAATGAGAACACAAGATCCATGCACCAAGAGTAAATATATCACAAGACAAGATAAGAGGAGGCCCTAAACAACAATTCTATATCTTAGAAATCAGATTTGGTGATCGCATGGTCAATGGAGAAGAAAGGAGATCACATGCCTCATTGAACATGAGATCTGCACCATGAACAAACAAGATTTGACCTTCAAAAACCAAATGCACAACGGATCTATGAGAATGTGAAAACTCATAGGGAATGGTCAAATTGATGATGAATATGATGATTTTCAGACTGATACTTAATTAGCTACTCAAGAGGATGTGGAAAGATCATGAGTCATTCTATGATAAAGATCATAAAGATAAAATGAAATGGACAGTGATTCTTTAATAATAATTAAGTTTAGGAAGATTTACCATTCCTTTGAATCTCATTAGGATGCTTTAGAAAATATAAAAAAGGATTTTCCTAAGCAAGCTCTAGCTCCAATTTAGCTTTCTTATGACACTCCAACTGCCAAGAAGGTTCTAGCAAAAAAAGCACCCACTAATATCATGAATTTGGTGGAATTTATATCTCGGAACTCGATATACGAGATATTTAACTAGTAAGAATGCGCAGTGGAGTGTGGATGATCCTGATAAGGAGGATGAAGTTGTGGCTCCTCTTGATTCCTTGGAATTTTTGGAGAAGAACGTGTCCAATGATATCATGAAGACAGTGGATATTATTTCTCACGATTAAAAAGATAATATATTTAATGCTAGTAAGGATTCTCAGAGGAGTATAGTTGGTCGGGATAAAAGGGCTATGGTGGGAACTCTAGATTTAGCACCAGCTTGTGTGGGGCTTACCCCCGGTGTTGGTAGTTCCAACAAAGCATCAATGGATAAAACCAAATATATTTTGGCTAGTTCTCAAAAGACCTGATAAGTATTTAATGACTCTGGTAATGGATCTAAAAAGCTAAAAATAGTTGAGTTATCCAAGTTTAAAGAACCTGGAACTCTAGGTAGTTCTCTCTCTTCTTCTCAGGGATAGGCATCCTCAAGTGAGAGAGTGTCATCTCTTGTTGAAGGTATGCCTCTAATTGGTGATACTTCCAAAGGGGTAGTTATCACCTCCAATGGAACCACTTATCTGGGTGATTAAAGAAACAACTGGGTGAAAAGATAGGTTTCAACTTCCAAGCCTTTTTCCATCCTTGACTCATATTAGGAATATCAAAAAGAGAAATAAGAATAGTCTTATGATAAAATTAGAACTCAACCTCAAAAAATTGTTATGGATGAAGGAGTTCTATAGAAAAAATGTAAAACTTTGAGAAGAGGGTGATAACCACATGGTTAGGTAGGTTGAGGGACTCCTCACAATTTGGGTATTTGATAATAGTCTTGTAATAACTCTAGATTTTTTGAAATATTTTTTTTTCAATTTAATTTAATTTTTTCAATATTTTTCATTTCACACAATAATGAATATAGAATTTTCTATATGAAAAAATTGTGCTTGGATTATGTTATATGAAACACCAAGTTGAGATTGTGTTGCACGTAACGCTTTGATTATATTATGGTATACACCACATTGTCTTTGTATTGTGTTACACATAATGGCGAGTTCTTTTAATAGCATGCATTTCATGCAACATCGAGTTTTACCAAACAATATTATATTATTAAAATATTTTTATTTAATATAATAATATTTTACCTAGTCATTAAATTAGCAGTTATGAATAGTATTAACTAACTTATGAAAATAAAATATTTATAATATGAATTCATTAGTTACCAATTAATTATAAATGAAAATATATACCAATTGATAATAAAGGAAATAGTTTTATTTTTATGCTCCCAAAGTCATTTTTTCTTAATAAATTAAATTAATTACAACTAGTGAATGTTATTAATGAAATATATGTGTTATATATTCAATTAAATATTTTTTATATTATTCCAGAATATTTTATAGGCATAAGATAAGAACAACCCCAATTTTATGCATAAAACCTATATTTTTTAAAAGGGTAATTTTACCACCTTTTAATGGAAAATCCATTTTAAATCCAATTTTTGAAACTTTTATATATTCTATTTAATAAAAAAACTTATCATTTTAAAGTGGAATATTAAAATTTACTGTGGTTTAATTTTTGGTATTTTTCTGATAAATTTCATGTTTTGATGAATAGTAAAAAATACTAAATTTTAATTGAAAAAACTTTTTTCATCGAAATAATTTATAATGTTAAATTATATTTTTAATAGGTTTTAAAGTATAATTAGATTAAAGTTTTATAGTTTAATCTAATATAGGCAATTTTAATTAATTTTACATTGAATTTAGATATAAAAATGTTTCAATCTTTTGCATGTTTTAACTTTAATAACCCATTTTCTCACCCCGTCAATGAGATTAATTTTAAATTAATTTCTTCCAATTATGTATTTTGAATTTGGAAAAATGGATTCCATATTTTTAATCATAAGTTTGAAATTAAATAAATAGGTCCTTTTTATTTTTGGACATTATGAATAGTAACTTTGGTAATATTTTTTATTACCATGGTTAAGGGTAAATCGGGTAATTAAAGTTAAAAATAATATTATAACTAATATAAAATTATACTAACACTTATACTAATTTAATTGTATGAGTATGTATCGACCAAAATATTATGTGGAATGATTTTATGTCCACTTGGTTCCACTTTGAGGACTTTAACACTTTTATAGAATTATATTCAAAGGAAAGACAATTTTGTCGCACTTTTTTTTTAATAAGAGAAATATTTTTAATATGGTGTTATATAAGGGATATGTTTGTATATAAATATTATTTTGAAAGAAATTTTTTTCTACATCATGGTAATTTATTTATAATTTTTAGGAAATAAATAATAATATTAAATAGTGATGCAATGACAATGCAGGAATTGTTTAGTTAATTGAAGAATAAAATAAATGATATTAAAAAATTAAATTAAATATAATTTGATATAATTAATGTCATTCACAAATTTTACGTATGAATTTTAAATTTTATAGATAAGTTAAATGATTTTTTCAAATATATCAAGTTGTTATGATATTTTTAAAAAGTCAAGTAATGAATAGTGTCAAAATTGACATTATTGATATTTTAAAATAAATAATATTTTATTAAATGATATAAAATTTATAAAAATATTATATTTTGAAAAATAATTTGGATAAGTCCTAAAATATCATAAATGACACATTTATGGTTCTTTTGACATTTTATAGTAAGTATATTAATCCAAAAGTAGTAAAAACACATGTTTTCATGGTAAGAGTTAAAGGGATTAATTAAGGGGTAAAGCCAAACGATAAGGGTAATAATATGACCTGAACATGTCTAAAAAGTATTAACTGATAGGATTTATATATATCATCATCTTATATTCAACATAATTTACTTTGGAGATATTTTTAATTAAAAATTAATTTATATTAACTTAATATTTTAGGATATTCCAAGATTGCCCCTCCCCTCTCTTATAAAAGGGAACCTCTCCTTATACTTTATTCATGCCTATAAAGGCATTGTATCAGACAAAATATGCCCAAGTGTCCTCTACACTTTCTTCCCTTAATTCGAGAATCCATACTTTGGTCATAAATCTAACCAAAGGAGACCTTTAGTGCAAATCAAAAAGTGATACCCAAAGAAGAGGTAACGTTCACCAATGAAAATTTTTATTTTATTTCTTCCTTGAACTCCTTAAATTATTTTTATTCCATGTTTATATAATAAACTCAATATACTCAATATACTGAGATTTTTTTATATTAATGGTTCTAGATACACTCACACACACTGCCATCTAATGGGTAATGTGTATACAGTTCTTGTGTACGGAGAACTACCGCCTCATGAAACAATGTTAATTTTTTTACCACCTAATATGGTTGGAAGTTATGATGGAAACTATAATTTTATATGATATTTATTATATAATTATACTTCTATAATTATAATATCAATTCTATATTTTTACCATCTAGATTTTTGGGAAAATGATAACATCGCTCGTGTGTACATATGACTTACCATCTCCACGACATGATGTGATTTTTTATTCGCCTATATTTCATGGACGGCAATAAGGATGAATTTTTATGAATATATATGTTGTATATTACATGAAACTATAATATCCTCATGAATTTTCGAATATATCAGAATATCATCAATAAAAACTACCATAAAGTTATAAAGGTAGTCCTTAAAGAATCTATTCATCAAATCAATAAATATAGTTGGATAACTAGTCAAGAAAATGGCATAAAAACAAACTCACAATGCATATATCTTAATCAGAAGGCAGTCTTTTGAATATCTTCTTTCTTCACCCTCAATTGATGATAACCATATTGAAGATCAATCTTAAAGAAGAATTAGGCCTCACAAAGTTGGTCAAATGAATCATCCATTCTTGGAAGAGGGTACTTGTTATTCAATGTGATCCCATTAAGTTCTCTATAATCAATTCATAGCCACATTAATCTATCCTTCTTCTTTATAAAGAGAATAGGTACTTCCCAAGGAGACACACGTTGTCGGATAAACCCCATCTCCAATAGATCTTAGAGTCGTTTCTTTAATTTCTCCAGCTCTACATTTCTCAATATAAATGGGGTCTTTGAAATCATCTTGAAACTAGGAATGATCTCAATAGAGAACTCTACCACTCTTTTTGGGGAAGGTCTAGGTAACTCCTAAAAAAATACATCAATGTATTCCTGAACAATGGGGAAATTATCTATTTTCATAATTTCATTTCATTCTTCATCTTCACTAATCATTTTCATAAAGAAATCTATGGGAGGTGATTATAGACAAAACTCGGGTTGAGATATCTCTCCATTGAAAAGAAATTTCGTTTGTCCATTCAAGACTACTGATATTTCCTTTCTTCTGTATTTGATCTTAGTATTATACTTTGAGAGCCACTCTACCCCTAGTATAATGTCAAATTCTATCATGGGAATGACTACTAGATTTGTTATGAGATTATGATCACCAAAGTAAATACAAGAGTTTTTATACACTATTGATGCTTGGATAATCCCTATAGGAGTCTTGAATAATAGTTTTACTTATAGAGGTTTAGGTATTGATTCTATATTCTTTAAAAACTTGGAGGAAATAAAGGAATGCATGGAATTATAATCAAAAAAAGTACTTTCTAGATTTTAGAGAACAAAAAGTGTTTCTACCACCACATCATTTGGAGATTCAACTTCAGCCTCTATAATAGAAAAAGCCTGACCCTTACCCCTTGTCCTATGCTAAGGTTGATGGTAATTCTCATCCACTTCCCTCAGATTTGGACAATTATTGGAAAAGTGGAAAGTTTTCCATACTTAAAGAATTAGAATTCATGCAGGGAATGAACCATCTTCCCTTTGTCGTTTGTGGTGAGAAGTAGAGTATTCACTTTACTATGATAATTTTGATCAATATGGCCATCTATTACACACTTATAACATTTCCCTATCCTAAGAGAATAGTTCTTTGAATATTTCTTCCCTTATTTTTTTCATGTGGAAAGTTTCACTTGCTTTCCTCCTCTTCTTTGATCAAATATCATCCCCAAGTTTGGATCCAAATATATCTTATTTTAAATCAATCTATGGTACCATTTCATCTCTTTGAACTCTAATTCAACTTTTACATCACTCCTCATGATCTCCTCATAGTTTTTGTAGTCTTGGTTAGAAATATTCTTCCATAGATAAGGTCTTAGTACACCAAAGAATCTACCAAACTTCCCATTAGGATCCATGACAAAGTTAGATGTGTAATGGGAAAGACTTGTGATGTTCATATCATAGCTTCCCATAGATTTATTTTCCTTATACTTCACCTCTAGTAATTCCTTCTCCATTTTCATTCTCGTTGAATGAGGGAAATATTTTTTGAAAAAAATTACCCTAAACTCTTCTCACTCCATTACATCAATATCTACTCTTGGATTTTTGTTTTTAACCAATAACCACCACTGATCAAACTCTCCCTCTAAGAGGTATATAGCTAGGGTGAATTTCTTTTGTTTCGAAAAATGGATGACAGAAAATGTTTTTCTATTGATCTTATCCACTATTCAAAAATTAATGGGTCGGTAGATACACTGAAAGTTGGTGGTCATTGACACATAAAGGACTCAATGGAAAGTTGTTCCCTTCAAGGTGAATCTGATCTATCATCTTGATTCAAGTTATTTCTCATAACTCGAGTCATATGATTCATCATTCTCATGAAGTTTTTTATTCCATTTTCCATTGGAAGGTCATGTAACACCCCAAGCTTCTACGGTACGTTTCCCTTTGAATAATGCGATAGCGTGTGTTGTACGCAACCTCGAGTTCTAACACACACCACAACTAATTAAACTAGCCGTTGTGAATAGTAATACCTAATTTTTGAAATTATATATATTTTATATTTGAAAATGGACTTCATTTTTGGACTCGGAATATCGAATTTAGCCTAAGGTGAAATTTTGGTACTTTTCGGATAACTTTCATATTTTGATGAATAGTGAAAATTACTAAATTTTAATTAAAAACAACTTTTTTAATCAAAATAATTAATAGTGATAAATTATGAATTTTAGTAGTTTTAAAGTATATTTAGAATATATTTTTACCATTTAATATAATGTTGGTCATTGGACATAATTTTACAATTAAACCGAACATAAACAAGTGTCAATCTTTTGATAGTTATTATCTCTTAAAAACACGCTTTTTGTTTTGACAGCGGGAATTAATTTTAAATTAATTTCTGCCACTTCTGTGTTTTGAATTTAGGAAAATGGATTCCATATTTGGAATCAGGATGTTCAAATTGTGTAAATGGGTAACTTTTATTTTTAGACATTTTGAATAATTACTGCGGTAAATATTTTATTTACCATGGTTAAGGGTAAATCCGGTAAATAAGGGTTAAAAAATAATATTATAATAATACTAAATTACCCTAAAACGTGTCTTAACCCTATTGGTTGATACATGGTCGACCATGGGCATCTTTGGGTCTATTTTGGGACCCCATGGATCCACTTGTAAGTGATAATGACACTTTATTTTAATTTAGTTAAAATGAATACAAAAATGACACAAGCATATATCTTTTAGAACAACAATTTTTACATAGGGTTATATATGTTGGATTTTAGATTATAAATATTCATTAGAAACCTAAAAAGATTTCCTACATAATTATATTTTATTTATAATTTTTAGACATTGAATAATTTATTTTATTTATGACACAATGATGATGCAGTAATTACTATAATAGTGAAAAATTAAAATAATTGATATTATAAATACCCAAATAATTATAATATGAAACTTTTAATGAATTAAACTAATTTTATATGATAATATGATATATTAGGATTGATTTAATTGACTTTTTTTGAAGTAATCAATCTGTTAGGAGTTTCAAAAAAATCAACTATTGAATAGTGTCAAAATTGACATAAAAGAGTTCTTAAAACAAATATTATATTATTAATTGTTATTAAATTCCTAAAAATCTAAGGTTCGTCCAAGAGACTTATATTATGATAGGTTCCTCATTAATGGACCACTTGGGGGGTCGCTTGGATGTATATAGTAAGTTTATTAACCATATTATATAAAAATACAAAGAGACATTGTAAAAGTGAAACTAATTAACTTAGAGTTAATACTTAAAGATAAGGTTAATATAAGTACCCAAACCTGTCTAAATTCTATTGGTTGAGTGGTTTTCGACCTATCCCCACCTTAACCTTTTAATAGTCAACTTTGGAGCCATTAGAAACCGAATATGAATTTATTATAAATTAATATTTCTAGCTTTTCCAAAGGTGCCCCTCACCCCTCTTATAAAAGGGCACTCCTCCTTCTCATTTCTTCACACCTTCAAATCCTTTTGGTTCGGCCAAACTCTGCCCAAATACTCTCCCAACATCCCTCACTACAACCTAGAGGCCTTAGTTTGATCAGAAAGCCAACCTAAGGATCCCTTTTGATCAAATCAAAAGGAAGAACCCGAAGAAGAGGTAATGATTTCACCACCCTTTTCCAAGTTCATTTCTTCTTCCATTTCTTCTTCCTTTGTTGTTACCATTCTAAAATAATGACTCCAGTATCATTTATATACTGTGATGTTATTATAAATATGGTACAACCATATTCAGTATTCTATCCACCCTTTGAATAACATGTCACCATACGTGCGTACGTACGGCTTACCGTCTCCACGTCGTGGTGTAATTGTTATTCAATATATTATTATTTGGATGGGTATAATAATGATGTGTAACTCATGTAAATAATAAATATAACATATTAATGATTCTGTATATATGATATACCATCCATTTATATATTATTTTAATATCAAAAGAATGATATTGTCGCTCGTGCGTACGTACGGACTGCCGTCTCCACGAACGCGATAAGATTCATTCTCCATCATATCCATTCAAGTATTATTCTCATTTTAGGGTTAAAAATAATGTTAATATCATTCTGATTATGAATAAGATATAATCTATCCATTACAAACATGTCTTACGTAACCAAACATTTAAGAAGAACGAATCGATTATCACCCGAAACGACGATAATACTAAGATATTATTAATAAAGCAATGTTAAAAGATCATATATGATATCATATTAATGTATATGATACTTGTATAATTTAATAACAATTATTTCACCATTATACAGGAGGTTAACCTACCCCAACAAAGGAAAAGTACAAGGTAAGGGTTATTTCACAATCTCTTCATTATCCGAGGTTGTTTATATGTAATAATCTACTGGGATCTCTTTATCATCCACATCCATGTTTCTTAAAAATGTATTTCAAAACATTTTTACTATTTACAAGAATATGGGTTAAAGTCATTTATACCTTTTTTTGACTTTTTATAAGAGGTTTATAAAGGAATCTTTCCGTCGTTTTCAAAACAAGGTCCTTTTTAACCTTTTCGACAGAATTGAGGTAAGAATGTTTTTTTTAACTTATACGGCGGGTGCGGTTATTTTACGCCGTTATAAAATCTTCAAAGCTTTCCTTACAAGCTTATAAAAATATTTTCAAAGAAAATGTTTTATTTTATATGGATCTTAAATTATTTCAAAATAAAAAGAGATATTTCTTTAAAAAGAATTTTGATTTCATCTATGTCAACATCCTTTGATGGATTTTAAGATTATTTGAAGTTGATTTATTATGATACAAAACTTCTATATTGTATTGAAGGTTTTGTGATATGTTTGACTGTGGATGTGCTATTTTTATACCATTCATAGTTTATTGTGAAAGTATTGACATTTCGTATGCTAGTTTTAATACGAATGTTTATGTTATGTTTAAACCTTTTCATATGGGAATGCATTGGACTTAATAAGTGACGGGTGGAGCCCGCTATAGCTCCTCGATGCATCGGTAGGTCTCATGAGACAAACTAGTGTCTTGGCACAAGGCCTTGACAAAATCTTATTTGTAGTCTTGGCACGAGGCCTTGACTATGTGGTTATGATAGTCTGGCATTATGCATTCCAACATTATGAAAGTGGTTATTGATATTGCATGTGATTATTCAATTAGTAGAATATCCATGTGAACAAGTAAATGGCATTATTTCATTTTACTTTTTCCATACTATGTTGAAGTTCAATTTTAAAAGGCTTTTGTTTTAGTAATTCATTGCCTTAAATGTTTATGCTTATTTTGAATGTTCCGCTATATTGTTATCCTTACTGGGCATTTGAGCTCACCCCTTTTCTATGTTTTATTTTTCCCAGGTAGTGAAGAAGTAATTTATGAATGACTTGCAGGGATATTATGAGGGGTTAATAGTGTGGATATGAAGACTTTGTTGTTGTAGTAGTTTTTCACTTTGAAATGTAATGTAAAACTTTATGATTATATCTAGTGTTTCCAAGGCTACTAAACCAATCGGTCTTTCGAGATTTGATCTTTCTTGTGATCATGCCAATGTTATGTAATTATTGCACCGACTCTGGGCAACTGGGGTCGGGGCGTTACAGTTGGTATCAGAGGAAGTTTAGTACAAACCTTGGAAGCTAGATTTAGATAAACTCTGATTAGAGCACGTATACCTAAGATGAACTTTGAGGATTTGTATAGAAGAACTTCCTAGAATTTTGGTATTGTAGAGATTTTGTGAGTTTTCCGAGCAATGCATCCCTGTCTGGATACGAGCAGGTAGAGGCGGCTCTGGCACAGATGTACCTAGGGGTAAAACCCGAAAACACCGCTTTGAGCTAGACTCGAACGGGAACTGGTGCACGACAACGGGCCTTGCTGCACTCTTGGTTACGACACTCCCGGGGGATATGCTTAGGATAACTCTCACTATCTTTACAAATCATTATGAAGGGTTTATGAGTATATACTTCCTCAAAGAAAACATTTTTATGATTATGGATTATATCCATAAATAGTTCAATTTATGCTAAGTGTTTTATAAGTATGGGATTATGTATTTTGATTCATAAACTGATCTAGTTTATGCCATTGTTTAGAAATGGCGCCTAGTGGAAGAAATGGAAACCGTATCAATGCACGCACTCCATGAAGGGATTGCCCTCCTGCTCAAGATAATTATAGTGGGGCTGGTGATGCAACTGGTGCTGATCAGCTAATCACCATACTGGGACAACTTACTCAGGTTATGAATAATAACCTTACCCGTATGGAGCACCCTGATCCGCAGCGTGGAGGATCAATGTTAGATCGATTCATGAGACAACAACCACCAACGTTCAATGGGAATACAAATCCCTTAGTAGCTGAGCAATGGATATTTTCCCTAGAGAAAATATTTCAGGCTTTGGGGAGCAGTGAAAGGGAAAAAGTTATCATGGCAGTTTACCGCCTCACTGGAGATGCTGATCAATGGTGGTCATTGATTCAAAATACGAAAGAAGATGATGAAGTGTCAAATATGGAGTGGAGGGAGTTCAAAGATCTGTTTTTAGAAAAATACTTTCCTCGCGACCATCGAGCAGATATGGAAAGACAATTTCTGAGTCTGAGACAAAAGGAGGATGAGAATGTCACAAAGTATGAGGCTAACTTTACAAGGTTAGCGAGGTACGCTGGTGATTATATTCGCAACCCAAGAAGTAAGATTGATCGTTTCTTTGATGGGTTAAAACCATTTCTCCGTCGAGCATTAGTCTCACAATCCTTTTCATCGTACGAAGACATTGTCTCATGTGCTATCAAGATCGAAAAGGAATTCTCTAAGTCTTATGACTTTAAAGCAAAGCAAGAGAAGAAGAGACCTGCTGATCAATCTGGGAATGGAAATAAGGGGAAGAAGGGAAAGGTTGAATATCCATCTTGTGGTAAGTGCGGGAAGAAACACCCCGGTGCTTGCCTGAAGGGAATGGGAGTCTGTTACAAGTGTGGTGAAAAAGGCCACCAAGCTCATGATTGCAAGGGGAAGAAGGAAGCTACCAACGTTCAGTGCTACAATTTCAGGGAGATGGGGCATTATGCAAATGCATGCCCTAAGCGTCAGGAGAACTTACCTCAGAAAAGGCCAAGGGATCAAGGCCAGGCTTATGCTATCACTACTGCAGAGGTAGAAGCTCCAAAGGACGTGGTGGCAGGTAATTTAATGGTTTCCTCAAGTTTAGCAAATGCATTATTTGATTCTGGATCATCGCATTGTTTCATATCTTCCCAGTTTGCTAAGAAAATTAGATATTTCCAATTTGATTTAATAAGGGAGTTGTCAGTTAAAACTCTTAAGGGAAGTATCGTTGCAGCAAAGTTTTGTGAATCAGTCCCCATTAGAGCACATAAATTTTCTTTATCTGCTGATTTCATCGTCATACCTATGATTGAGTTTGATATAATCCTCGGTATGGACTGGCTTTCGGACTATGATGCGAAGATTTATTGTAAGAAGAAAGAGGTTACGATTCTTGATGATAATGATAAGGAACACCTTATTTTTAGAGCAGAATCGTCACCACCTAATTCTTATTTAGATCCACCCCCAGTAGCTCAACTTAATTCAATTATTGGGGAGGAAGAGAATGAAATAACTGTCGGTGAGGAAAGGAATGTTCAAATAGAAGATGTACCTATTGTGAAAGAATTTGTAGATGTATTTCCGGAAGATTTACCTGGACATCCTCCAGAACGAGAAGTTGAGTTTTCCATTGATTTGATTCCTGGATCAAGACCTATATCGAAGACCCCTTATAGAATGGCCACTGTAGAGTTAGTCGAACTAAAGAAACAACTAGAGGAATTGAGTAATAAGGGATTTATTCGCCCTAGTGTTTCTCCATGGGGAGCCCCTGTTCTTTTTGTTAAAAAGAAAGATGGATCTATGAGGTTATGTATCGACTACAGGGAGATCAATGCTATAACGATAAAGAACAAGTATCCCCTACCTCGTATTGATGATTTATTTGACCAACTGCATGGAGCTCAATACTTTTCAAAGATTGACCTTCGATCTGGATACCATCAGTTGTGTGTGAAGAAGGAAGACATTCCGAAGACAGCATTTCGAACCAGGTACGGGCATTACGAGTTTACTGTAATGCCGTTTGGATTGACTAATGTACCCTCTGTATTCATGGATCTGATGAATAGAGTTTTCAAGGAGTATCTCGATGAATTTGTGGTGGTATTTATTGATGATATCTTGGTATACTCCAAAACCTACGAAGATCATGAAAATCACTTGCGCATTATCTTGAAGACTCTGAGGAGGCATGAATTATATGGGAAGTTTAGCAAGTGTGAATTCTGGCTTCAGGAGATTTCTTTTCTTGGCCATATTGTCTCTAAAGATGGAATCTCTGTTGATCCTTCTAAGACCAAAGCAATCCAAGAATGGCCAGCACCTACGAGTATAACTGAGGTACGTAGTTTTATTGGTTTGGCAGGTTATTATCGACGTTTCGTCCAGAATTTTGCCCGATTGGCTAACCCATTAACGAAGCTCACACGTAAAGGGGTTAAATTTGTTTGGACAAAAGAGTGTGAAGAATGTTTCGAAGAACTGAAGAGAAGATTAGTCAATGATCCTATATTGACTCTACCATCGGGGAATGATGGGTTCGTTATTTATAGTGATGAATCAAAGAAAGGACTTGGTTGTGTCCTTATGCAGAATGATAGAGTTATTGCCTATGCATCACGACAGTTGAAAATTCATGAACAAAACTATCCTACTCATGATCTCGAGTTAGCAACTGTGATCTTTGCTTTGAAGATATGGAGGCACTACCTCTATGGTGAAAAATGTGAGATTTATACTGATCACAAGAGTTTGAAGTATATTTTCTCACAAAAAGAACTCAACATGAGGCAAAGGAGATGGCTTGAATTACTCAAGGATTATGATTGCACGATACACTACCACCCGGGGAAAGCAAACAAAGTAGCAGATGCTTTGAGCAGAAAAGACCATGGAGTTCTGAACATGATGAGAATTGAAAGGGATCCAATTTTCATGGATCTAGTGAAGATGGACATGGGAATAACCAGGGAAGGTGAAACATCAATGCTTTTTCAAATGGTTGCCAAACCATCTTTACTAGAAAGGATTAAGAGTTCTCAGACCGATGATGAAGAATTCCAAAAGAAGATTAAAGCTGTGAATGATGGGAGATTGAGAGACTTTGTGTATAAAGATGGAATTTTGAAATTCGGGAAGAGACTTTGTGTTCCCGATATACCTGATCTAAAAAGGGAATTGTTGGATGATGCTCATAGTTCCAATTTCTCTATACACCCTGGGAGCACCAAAATGTATAGAGATTTGAAAGAACATTTTTGGTGGGACAATATGAAGAGGGAGATTGCTGATTTTGTGTCAAGATGTATGGTTTGTCAACAAGTGAAAGCTGGAAGGCAACAGCCTGGAGGAGTCATGCAACCGCTTCCCATACCGGAGTGGAAATGGGACAATATTACGATGGACTTTGTCATGGGGCTACCAAAGACTCCTAGAAGGAACGATGAAATATGGGTGATTGTTGATCGTCTTACCAAGTCAGCACATTTTCTTGCTATAAGAGAAGATCTACCCCTGGAACGTCTAGCAAGACTATATATTAATGAAGTTGTGAGACTTCATGGAGTACCCCTATCGATTGTTTCTGATCGTGACCCCCGTTTTACTTCAAGATTTTGGAAAAGTCTTCAGAAATCCCTGGATACTGAACTTCATTTGAGCACTGCTTACCACCCTCAGACAGACGGACAATCAGAACGGACTATTCAAACCTTAGAAGACATGTTGAGATCTTGCTCACTTGACTTTCAGGGTATGTGGGATCAATATTTACCACTGGTAGAATTTTCCTATAACAATAGCTTCCATTCGAGTATACAAATGGCACCATATGAAGCGTTATACGGAAAGAGATGCCGTACACCAACCTGTTGGGATGATGTTGGTGAAAGAAAACTTGTAGGCCTAGAACTGGTGGAGGAAACGGTGGAAAAGGTGAAGGTAATCCAAAATCACATCAAAGCAGCTCAAAGTAGGCAGAAGAGCTATGCCGATAATCGAAGGAAGGATTTGGAATTTCAAGTCGGTGATCATGTTTTCCTGAAGGTATCTCCGTGGAAGGGAGTCATACGTTTTGGTAAGAAAGGTAAATTGAGTCCCAGGTACATCGGACCTTTCGAAATTCTAGAACGAATTGGGGCTGTAGCTTACCGATTGACAATGCCGCCAAGTCTCTCCAAAGTTCACGATGTGTTCCACGTATCTCTGTTGAGGAAATACATGCCTGACCCAATGCATGTACTCACCTATGAAGATTTAGAACTGGAACCCGATCTGTCTTATTGCGAAGAGCCCATCAAGATTCTTGATACGAGAGAACAAGTGCTGAGAAACCGGACGACGCGTCTGGTAAAAGTTTTGTGGAGGAATCATAAGATGGAAGAGGCAACGTGGGAACCCGAGGAACTTATGATGAAGAACCACCCGAGTCTTTTTATGCAGTAATACCCTAGAAATTGTGAGGACGCAATTATTTGAAGGAGGGGAGAATGTAACACCCCAAGCTTCTACGGTACGTTTCCCTTTGAATAATGCGATAGCGTGTGTTGTACGCAACCTCGAGTTCTAACACACACCACAACTAATTAAACTAGCCGTTATGAATAGTAATACCTAATTTTTGAAATTATATATATTTTATATTTGAAAATGGACTTCATTTTTGGACTCGGAATATCGAATTTAGCCTAAGGTGAAATTTTGGTACTTTTCGGATAACTTTCATATTTTGATGAATATTGAAAATTACTAAATTTTAATTAAAAACAACTTTTTTAATCAAAATAATTAATAGTGATAAATTATGAATTTTAGTAGTTTTAAAGTATATTTAGAATATATTTTTACCATTTAATATAATGTTGGTCATTGGACATAATTTTACAATTAAACCGAACATAAACAAGTGTCAATCTTTTGATAGTTATTATCTCTTAAAAACACGCTTTTTGTTTTGACAGCGGGAATTAATTTTAAATTAATTTCTGCCACTTCTGTGTTTTGAATTTAGGAAAATGGATTCCATATTTGGAATCAGGATGTTCAAATTGTGTAAATGGGTAACTTTTATTTTTAGACATTTTGAATAATTACTGCGGTAAATATTTTATTTACCATGGTTAAGGGTAAATCCGGTAAATAAGGGTTAAAAAATAATATTATAATAATACTAAATTACCCTAAAACGTGTCTTAACCCTATTGGTTGATACATGGTCGACCATGGGCATCTTTGGGTCTATTTTGGGACCCCATGGATCCACTTGTAAGTGATAATGACACTTTATTTTAATTTAGTTAAAATGAATACAAAAATGACACAAGCATATATCTTTTAGAACAAAAATTTTTACATAGGGTTATATATGTTGGATTTTAGATTATAAATATTCATTAGAAAGCTAAAAAGATTTCCTACATAATGATATTTTATTTATAATTTTTAGACATTGAATAATTTATTTTATTTATGACACAATGATGATGCAGTAATTACTATAATAGTGAAAAATTAAAATAATTGATATTATAAATACCCAAATAATTATAATATGAAACTTTTAATGAATTAAAATAATTTTATATGATAATATGATATATTAGGATTGATTTAATTGACTTTTTTCGAAGTAATCAATCTGTTAGGAGTTTCAAAAAAATCAACTATTGAATAGTGTCAAAATTGACATAAAAGAGTTCTTAAAACAAATATTATATTATTAATTGTTATTAAATTCCTAAAAATCTAAGGTTCGGACAAGAGACTTATATTATGATAGGTTCCTCATTAATGGACCACTTGGGGGTCGCTTGGATGTATATAGTAAGTTTATTAACCATATTATATAAAAATACAAAGAGACATTGTAAAAGTGAAACTAATTAACTTAGAGTTAATACTTAAAGATAAGGTTAATATAAGTACCCAAACCTGTCTAAATTCTATTGGTTGAGTGGTTTTCTACCTATCCCCACCTTAACCTTTTAATAGTCAACTTTGGAGCCATTAGAAACCGAATATGAATTTATTATAAATTAATATTTCTAGATTTTCCAAAGGTGCCCCTCACCCCTCTTATAAAAGGGCACTCCTCCTTCTCATTTCTTCACACCTTCAAAGCCTTTTGGTTCGGCCAAACTCTGCCCAAATACTCTCCCAACATCCCTCACTACAACCTAGAGGCCTTAGTTTGATCAGAAAGCCAACCTAAGGATCCCTTTTGATCAAATCAAAAGGAAGAACCCGAAGAAGAGGTAATGATTTCACCACCCTTTTCCAAGTTCATTTCTTCTTCCATTTCTTCTTCCTTTGTTGTTACCATTCTAAAATAATGACTCCAGTATCATTTATATACTGTGATGTTATTATAAATATGGTACAACCATATTCAGTATTCTATCCACCCTTTGAATAACATGTCACCATACGTGCGTACGTAGGGCTTACCGTCTCCACGTCGTGGTGTAATTGTTATTCAATATATTATTATTTGGATGGGTATAATAATGATGTGTAACTCATGTAAATAATAAATATAACATATTAATTATTCTGTATATATGATATACCATCCATTTATATATTATTTTAATATCAAAATAATGATATTGTCGCTCGTGCGTACGTACGGACTACCGTCTCCACGAACGCGATAAGATTCATTCTCCATCATATCCATTCAAGTATTATTCTCATTTTAGGGTTAAAAATAATGTTAATATCATTCTGATTATGAATAAGATATAATCTATCCATTACAAACATGTCTTACGTAACCAAACATTTAAGAAGAACGAATCGATTATCACCCGAAACGATGATAATACTAAGATATTATTAATAAAGCAATGTTAAAAGATCATATATGATATCATATTAATGTATATGATTCTTGTATAATTTAATAACAATTATTTCACCATTATACAAAAGGTTAACCTACCCCAACAAAGGAAAAGTACAAGGTAAGGGTTATTTCACAATCTCTTCATTATCCGAGGTTGTTTATATGTAATAATCTACTGGGATCTCTTTATCATCCACATCCATGTTTCTTAAAAATGTATTTCAAAACATTTTTACTATTTACAAGAATATGGGTTAAAGTCATTTATACCTTTTTTTGACTTTTTATAAGAGGTTTATAAAGGAATCTTTCCGTCGTTTTCAAAACAAGGTCATTTTTAACCTTTTCGACAGAATTGAGGTAAGAATGTTTTTTTAACTTATACGGCGGGTGCGGTTATTTTACGCCGTTATAAAATCTTCAAAGCTTTCCTTACAAGCTTATAAAAATATTTTCAAAGAAAATGTTTTATTTTATATGGATCTTAAATTATTTCAAAATAAAAAGAGATATTTCTTTAAAAAGAATTTTGATTTCATCTATGTCAACATCCTTTGATGGATTTTAAGATTATTTGAAGTTGATTTATTATGATACAAAACTTCTATATTGTATTGAAGGTTTTGTGATATGTTTGACTGTGGATGTGCTATTTTTATACCATTCATAGTTTATTGTGAAAGTATTGACATTTCGTATGCTAGTTTTAATACGAATGTTTATGTTATGTTTAAACCTTTTCATATGGGAATGCATTGGACTTAATAAGTGACGGGTGGAGCCCGCTATAGCTCCTCGATGCATCGGTAGGTCTCATGAGACAAACTAGTGTCTTGGCACAAGGCCTTGACAAAATCTTATTTGTAGTCTTGGCACGAGGCCTTGACTATGTGGTTATGATAGTCTGGCATTATGCATTCCAACATTATGAAAGTGGTTATTGATATTGCATGTGATTATTCAATTAGTAGAATATCCATGTGAACAAGTAAATGGCATTATTTCATTTTACTTTTGCCATACTATGTTGAAGTTCAATTTTAAAAGGCTTTTGTTTTAGTAATTCATTGCCTTAAATGTTTATGCTTATTTTGAATGTTCCGCTATATTGTTATCCTTACTGGGCATTTGAGCTCACCCCTTTTCTATGTTTTATTTTTCCCAGGTAGTGAAGAAGTAATTTATGAATGACTTGCAGGGATATTATGAGGGGTTAATAGTGTGGATATGAAGACTTTGTTGTTGTAGTAGTTTTTCACTTTGAAATGTAACGTAAAACTTTATGATTATATCTAGTGTTTCCAAGGCTACTAAACCAATCGGTCTTTCGAGATTTGATCTTTCTTGTGACCATGCCAATGTTATGTAATTATTGCACCGACTCTGGGCAACTGGGGTCGGGGCGTTACAGGTCATCAGTGCCTGGTTCGTTACGCTCACCGTTTTCATGGTTTCTCCTATTTCCCTTCATTTTCTAAAAGAAGAAAACCTTAGTGAGAAACATGTTTCATTTAATAATATTATAATTATAAAGGAATCCATGTCTCGAAACATCATTCTTAAATATTTTATTCTTTAACATCAATTATAATTTCTATAAATCATTCATAATGGTTCATAAAAATCTTGTGATTAACCAAACATATACCCCGGGAGAGTCAAACTATGAGTGTAGAAAAGCCCCTTTTCATGCACCAGTTCCCGTTCAAGTTTAGCTAAAAGTGGTATATTTTGGTTTTACCCCTAGATACATCTGTTTCCAAGCCACATCCACTTATTTATATCCAGATAGGTATTTATTTTCTTAGAAACCACATACTTAATACTTTACCAAAATGCCAGTATGTTTTACTATATTTTAGATTATACTTAGGATTCTTCCAAAAGTTATCCTACCCTAATTTTCAAAAATAAATAAACCTTCCTTTGATTCCAACTATGGAATCCCGCCTTTTATTACATAATTTTACATAGCATTTTACAAACATAAGATCTTTTAAAGATTAGTGCCTTGGAAATATGGTACATAATACATGAAAACATGAAAAAATTATTCTAATACACTTTAAAGCCTTTATAATAGTTTTATCCAAAGTACAATTACTAAATATCATAGCTTGGGTACATACATAAAATGAAAGGGTGATCATAAGGCCTAATAAGGGAAAATAAGGGAAATAGTTTACTTGTGATCTTGAGGGTTATCAAAACAAACTTGAGAAAATGAATAAAGGAATGAGAAAGAGGCATTTCATAATAATAAGAACATGAATAATAACTTTTAAATGTGCCTAAAACATTTAATTCATTCATTCATAAGAATATCACCAAGTTTTATCACCGAGGTGTCATAAAAATAACCAAGGTTATTCATCAAGGTATCATAAAACATGTCATCTCTTGAGATTAAATTATTTACCCAATGAATTGGATCACTATAAGGGAACACCCTTAATATGTATTAATTAATTTGATTCAAAAATATCATAATAAAACATTTCATAAATAACCTGTATAGAATAAAAGAAAGGGGTTCCATATCAAAATCATGGTGTTTTATAAAGTGCTTAAAAACAAGATCCTTTTGCCATTTTAAACCCACAAAAAAGAAGGTGGGTTTCATGTATGTTAATCCCAAAATTAAATAAATCATTTTCAAATATATTTTAATACCCCTATATAATAAATAGTTTTAGGTATTCAAAAAATAAAATAAAATAATTTCTTGAGAAAAAGAGAGAAATTTTTAAAAGAAAATTCTTCAGCATAACGGGTATGAAACATGGTTTTAGAGAACATTGAAAATAGTGGGGAAAAGGGTCTCCCATTCATAAAATAAAATTAATATAATAAAGGGATAGAATAAAATGGACAGAATAACATTTTATGGATATTTAAAATACATTCCACATAAAAAGTAAACTTGAATGGAAAAGTAAAGTTGAGATTTTACTTACCTTGAAAAGTGTTCGTAAATCTCGAATATTGGGACCTTGGGGGATTGAGGACACCTTGGGAGGTAAAAATACCAGATAATCATGGATTAGTAATTTTTAATGAAATTAAATGAAGAAATGGGTGGGTATTTATAGCAAAAGTGAGGGAGTCTTTTATTAATTTCCTTAGACACCTTAGTAGTGGTATTTACAAAACCACAGGATTTTAAATGGTATTTTCTCATGGTATTGTCCACTTGGGACACCTAATATATTATTTTAATCCAAAATATTCAAACATAATTTAATATTACTTATTATATCATTATGATGTCATTAAACATACCGGAAAACTCAAACTGTTTTTTTTACTATTCACAAAAAAAAGTATTTTATAGAATTCTCATAAATTCACCCTGACCTAATATAAATGTTATTATTTCAAAAATTAAATTTATTTTATCATAATAATTCTCTAAATATGATAAATTTAACTTTTAACTATGAAAATACTTATTTATTAAAAATAATAACGAACAGAAAATGCAAAGTAAAATTTTCGACACTTGTAAAAAATAAAATTTATTTTATCATTTTTAATTAAAAATGATTGTTTTTATAACACTATTTAATTATAATAAACATTATTAATACAGAATTACTTTAATATAATAATTTATATCTTTCTAAAAAGTAAAATTTGTACCTGAAAAATCAATTTATCAAATTCCATTTCAATTTTTAAGAAAAACTATTCTTAAAATGAAAACGATGAAATAAAAATTTTATTTATACAAAGGGATTATACATTAAGTAATTAAGGACCTGAAACATAACCGCTTATAACACCTGCATATAACCTAAGGGTAAGGTCTACGATGGTGATAGATTCTTGGGGTATCTTGAATAACATCACCCGAGTGGTAATCTCCACTAACTTGAACTTATCCCATAGGAAATTTTGTTCAAGCTTAACATGTTGATGATTGGATTGGGCTTAGTCAAGATAGAATCACAAAGACATTACCTCCCTCCCAAGATTTGATAAATGGGCTTCGTATGGAACTACTCTACTGGATGAGGCCATTGACTCTTATTTCTTCATTAATTAACCATTATCATTTCTAATTATAATACTAATTATAATGTTAGAATTATTATTAAGAGTATTATTTCCAATGGTAATATTGACCAATGATCATAATTGACCAATGGTCATATAACGATCGAAACCCAAAGATCATATTTCAATTATAATCACTTCATTATTAAATGGATATAGTTTTGTTGAGTAAAAAATAATATAACACATATTTTTAGGAAATAATTATCATTAAAAAATTTTAGGTTGTTTCAGATCATCCCATTGGTTTGCATGTTTTGGTAGCAGGAGAAAATGTAAGAGAGTCCCTGAGAATGGGAGATCCAGATACAGGCTCATTATCCCAAGTTTTTTGTTTAGTTTTTCTTTTTGTGGATGAAAATCTTAAAGGAGGGAATTATGTTGAGACATAGTTTTTTCCTTGTAAGACTTTGAAATATTTATATGTGTATTTATAGATCTAGGAACTAAGGTGGCGTGCAATTCTGAGGCCCAGTGTTCCTGAAATTAATTTTATAAAAATATTAAATATATTTTATATTACACACATGTGGTTTCTTAAAGGAAGTTGCATAAATCTTAAATGGAATCTTGGATAAAAAATCATAGACCATAGTTGAATCTGGAACATGGTGTTTACCCTAGGAGAAACTTAAAATAAGTCAGGGTGGGGCGTTCGGATACCTTGCCCATTTGAGGTATGATCAATGAATAAATTAATTAATTAAATTAATTAATTGTTTCATTTTTACTTAAATGAAATTCTATAAGATTAATATCATGGATAATACTCCAGGGTTTGCGGCATAGACCCTGGGATGATTCTAGAGCTTCTCCTTCCTCCATCATTGGCGAATCACCACGAACAATGATGAAATTATGGATCAGAGCAGATTGAGACCCAGAGAACACTAAAACTTCCTTTGATCATTGGAAGTAACATTATTTGAAGATTAATGATCCAATCTCTAAGTATGACTCATAAATTTGAGGTTTATGCCCTTATTGATTAAATTTATTGAGTAGATTGATCCCTATCTTGGATCTGCACTAATTGCATACTTTGCATGCGCTTGGGTATTAATTAAATTGATTTATTTTGTTTTATTCTAAGCCAGGATCCCCGTTCTTGATCTATTGGGAAATAATTCTTGTCAATGATCCTTAAACCTTTGTTATTGTGATTTTCTACCTCAATTTCTTTGTGTTCTTCACCAGTTGGACCCCACAGCCCCGGTTCGACATTATCGGGTGGTACTGATCTCGATCGGATCTATAGAATCACAAAAGTTTCATGAAAAAGGGATAAATTGATGAAGTATGGAAATATATGGAATGTTTTAGAGCTATGGAAGATATTTTAAATGATCGGTATTTGAATCATTGTCGAAGGAAGGTGTGATACGTACGGGTCGAGCGACAAAACCACTAGGGACTTCCGAAATTTGATTTTTGATGAACGATGGTTGGAAACAGTGAACCATGGATAGATATACCTATTTTGGGTGGAAAAGTGTTGGGATCTATGGATAAATGTATTGGATAAAGGTGCGGGAATTGGATCTAAAAATCTGTGAAAATCCTGACTACACGTCATGTATCACGATGAACACACAACGTGTAGCCCACTAGCTGCAGCAGATAGGGTTTTTGAAATATATAAATTTGTAATGGCATCTAGCCCTTTTATATACCATGTACCTCATCCTTTTTTGGACATGTCATGTGGAAGATCACACAGGTAGGACCCCATGTGAAAGTACATGGTCAGGCACATGGTCAGGCACACGGGAAAGGACTCCGAGTACTAGGACATATCGTGTAGACTCCCTATACACCATGTAGCCCTATATGGGTACATATCCATGTACTATACAAGGTCACTTCCAGGTGGAGGAGTGGTACCACATGTCATGTGGGTCTCCTCACATGTCGTGTACCCCTTGTCTCCTTTTGGGGAAACTTCAAATCTCTGTATCTCCTTTATTTGAACTCGGATTTGGGCATGTGAGTAGCCTATACTAAGTGTTTTTTTCACATAGAACTTGATGGTTCCATTAGTTATGTATTTTGAGATATTATGTGGAATGTTCTATGTAAGACTCTTGTATAGGTAATGTTCAATGACTTCCAATTGGTGCCCTCCATTAGAGTTGGGAAGTGGGTCATCGACAACTTATGAATGGTACCCTCTAGTATAGATGGCTAGTGGGTCCTCAAAGACTTCTAAGTGCTACCCTCTAATATAGTTGGGCATTGGGTCCTTGAATAATTCTTAGTGGTACCCTCCAGTAGAACTGATTAGTGTATCCTTGAAGAATTATGAGTGGTACCCTCCAGTAGAGTTGGGCGGTGGGTCCTCGATGACTTCTGAGTGGTACCCTCTAGTAGAGCCGGGTAGTAGGTCCTTCGCGACTTCTATAGTGGAACCTTCTAGCTGGTCTAGGCATGGGTGCTCTACCTCCAAAGTGTAACCCTCCTACTATGTAGGGCATGGATCCTCCATATACTATTTAGAGTGAAACCCTCCTATTATGCCAGGGCATGGGTCCTCTACTTAGAGATTATGGCCCATCAACTGTGTGGTATGGTGATGAGGCATGACTTGACTTGGATGGTACCTTATGGGTAGAAGTTTGATATGTTAGGCATCGTTGATGGAATTTTATAACTATTGGTGACTCTTTCCCTTAGGCTGAGCTATAATATATAGATCCCCTTTCTCTATCATTTGGGTTTCTTTTGAATGAGAATATATATATACCTCTGTATCCATACCTTTGGATTTGGTTACTCACTTTCCATGAGATTCAAAGACACATGGGGTATTCCATGTGCTTTTAATTATTATATTCTCATGGTTTTATGAGTCTATTATACTTCTATAGGTGGTAAAGACTCAACGTCTAGTTCATCCTCACACCATTTTAACCCCCTTGTGTTTGGAAGAGGTTACATTCCATCTTGGTTTTGGTTGAGTTGTTCTATTTCACTATATTCTATATCCTGGTGACCATCTATAGTATTTCTATTCTTGTTGTATCTCTTACTTCTCCCCATTCATCTTTCAGGGCATCCTGGTAGGTATGTATATACTCACCCTAGTACGAGATTTCCTCGCACGTGTCACATATTATTCAGATGATGGATAGGTCGGAGATAACTTCAGAGGATCTTGGGATACTGGGTACTTTAGAATACATATGGTAGTCACGACTTATAGATTATGAGTCAGGCTCTCTCAGCAGTTTACTTTTCCAGTATTATCAGGTTGGTACATATTTTTGGTTGGGCGTGTATTTTTTCCCTTTACTTTTTAGTTTTCACTACCATACTCTTATATTGTCTAGATGTTTTTCATGCATGGTTGTTCCCTTAGTATTTTTATTTTTTTTAATTTTACTTCCACTATACTTTTTCATTGATATGGTTGTGTGTGTGCATACATGTACTTGGTAAAAGTCCTCCCCATATTAGTTATGCCTTCAACGCTAATCTCCAACCCATGGCCTATAGAGATGAGTGATAGAGATAATATTTTCATTATTTTTAATATTTGTTTCAATTATTTAACCCCTTAAAATTAATTAATTTGAGCTGATTTGTATCATTTTAGTGTTTTGGTGAATTATGGGCTTAATTGTGGAAATTGGTTAATTCTGTAAATTTAGTAGTTTTGTGTATCTTCTGTATTTCAGGAATATCTTTTAAATTTTTGATACAATTTGTATTATTCTATTTTTTTTAGGATTTCTATTCTCGTGGGATTAATTTTATCCTGCTGGACCCAAATCTCAATCCATCATTTGGAAGCTCAAATTCAGATCACAATTCCAGCCTCGAAAACTGTGCACAGAATTGGAGAATTTTATTGTAGGGACCATATATCATAAATGGTCAAACCATTGGATATTATAGTTTACATGGATCAAGAAGACCTCCTGAGGAATATTTTTCATTAATATGGATGTGCTTGATTCTTTTCTTCTCAAGGCCATAAATTATTTGGAACATTATGCATTGGAATATGAAGAGTCTGTTTGGTAGAATTAAATATTCGGAGTAAATAGATCATATCTCTCTCCACACTTGGAAAATAATTCTGAAATTTCATGAACCTACAGAGGAGAAATAATTGAACAACATTTATTAAGACACCTTCGAGAGAATAGGCCATTTAATATGAAAATCGGACTCAAAAGTTTGATGAAGTAATTTTGGGTGGAAATTCTCAACTCCAAAAGCCTATAAATAAGAGTGTTCACTTCCATTCAAGGGGGTTCAAGATGGTTCAAGAAGGTTTGTTCTAGAGGATTGAGTTCTTGAAGTTATTTTTATTTTCTATTTTTTATTTTATTTGTTTTATCATGCTCTCTTCTTCCCCTTTCAACTCTATCACCCTTCATATGGAGGGGTAAAACCTTGGAATGATCGGGGAAGGGGTAGTTTCACATTTGTAATGTTTGAGTTTTGTGCTTAAATGTAAAACACTATTTTTATTTTGAATTAATCATAGTATTATTGTTTCCCAATTCTATTAATGTGATAGTGTTTTGAGTCTGCTGTATTTATTTTTAATAGCTTTGGTTAAATACTTTTAATCTCCCTCCGCCTAGTACAATTTGTCTCGATCAAGCATCTTGTGTTAGGTGGTGAGTGTCCAGCGATTGTTGGGATGTGTGTGGAACTAGTGGAATTTTTCTAGAGTTCTAAGGAGAAACAATTCCCGATCTGGACTTTCCTTAGTTGTTTAGGAACTGTTTATGAACTCCCATGCACATAGAAATGAGTTTCATTTCTTTCTTCAACCAAAGGTGATTGATAACTCGATCGAGGAGTCTTTCATTTGTCATTTAAAAGGAAGAGAGGTAAGATGATCTTTATGACTATGTTGACATTGAAAAAGTGAATCCTACCCTGACCCCATCACTCTCTTCATCCATTAGTGTTCAACCTTTCTTTTTATTACTTGCTTTATTTTTATACTCAAACAATTTCAAAAAGAACCTCTTTTTCTTTCTTTAATTTAAGTGAAAAACATAATTTTTGTTCACTCCTCTCTAGAGACAACTTAGGTTAACCAATTTTGTATATTTTAACTTAGGTTTATTTGATTTTTTGTCACACCGCACGATAGGCACGTGTCAAAACTTGGCACCGTTGCCAGGGAGGCTGTTCCAACAATCTAATTCTAACATTTTGTAAATATTTTCATTTATTTTATTTAAAAAAATCTAGAAAATCCATGATGTATGCCAACTGAAATTATTCTTCTTGGATTTATTATTCACAGTTTTAGGTAAAATGGTTCATAATGATAAGGAATCCCTCTTTTAAAAGCTTGATGAACTCACTATTTTGTCCAAGCAAAAGATGAATGGCCATGTCATAGGTATCTCGCTTCAAGAATTGATGGACATAGTGAATCAAGTCAACATTGATTATCAAATATTGAAGTCCATAGAGAAGGTTACATTGGATCATGAACCTCAACCTAAACCAGAATCAAAACCAGTGGGGGAAGTGAATTCATCACTCATCTTTCAAATAGAGGAGCCTGACTACCTAACTCTACCCAATGAAATTCAACTCAATGAGGATCTTTCCCATGAAGAATCAATTGAAGTCAAGCCACTTAAGGGGGGTAATATTTTTCTAAACTCTCTTCATTCTGATTTTATAGAATATGAATTTAGTACTAATTCCCCTTGCATGAAATTTTAAGATTTTGATAACTATTTTATATCCTTGGTGGATGAGGAAGAAAAAGATGATGCACTCGATGAAGAATATATGGAGCTCCCCGAACATGTTGATCATTTATTGGAGGGAGTTCAAGAGGGAATCCAAGTGGATTTTCCTAAGGAAAAAGAGATGCAAGATGCTTACTTTGGAAGGGATGAATATGATATTGACACTTAATACTTTAAATTTGTTCAAATAGAATTATAATTTGACTATTCCTTTGATTTTTCTACTCATGCAGCATGCCTTTAGCAATCAATCAAGAATAAAGAGGAGGTTATGAAATTAGAAATCAAGAAAGATGAGGACTCATTCTTTGTCTTACCCCCACCAAGAAAATTGTATCTTATTGTACTAGGGGTGTATTTGGTGTACTATACCCATGGTGTCCTCAACAAAAAGTATGAAGCATATGATGTGAAGAAGAAATTTTTTTGGTTCATCACAAAGAAACTCCACCCACCTTCAGATTTGGGATAACCAATTAGAACTGCCCATATGGAGGTAGTCAAAACCCAGGGCCCACTTGGGGGATTAAACCAAGATTTTTCTTTCTTTTATCATCCTATTTCGATTTTCATTTCTTTCAATAAATGTCTTATGTTTTCTTTTGTTCTTTTTCTTGTAGGTTTTTAGTGTATAACACTTAGGAGCTTAACTCAATGTTACATTACCAATAATTCAGGTTATAGCTTTCCTTTACACTTTCTTATTGTTGTGATTTATTTTAAAAGTTTCTTACATGTTAAATCCACTTGAATGCATTGAGGACACTGCACCAATTAAGTGTTGGGGAGGAAACCATTGTAGTTTAGGATTTTTATTTGTTGGGTGTTTTTCAAAAAAACTAAAAGAATTGTGTATTTTCAAATTTTTGTGTGTTTATTTTTTTTAGTTTTTTTGTGTGTTTTTTAAACTTTTGAGCTGAAATGATTATCATTGACATTTTTGAAACCCATTCAATTGAGTGAACCAATTTATTCTATGAAACTGAGCTTAAATTAATGCTGAAAATTATTTTGTTTCAAGTTCAATTCTTTGGGAATTTCATTAAAAGTACTCTGATTTTTGAATCTCATGCCACATTTCACTATCCTTGTATTTGAAATAACTTTCTTGTGAGGCTTATGAACCATTATTGTTATATTATTTTCATTCACCTAACTTCTTGAGAGAACCATACTATGCTTGTCTTAACCAGAATTTGATTTATTCCTTTCAAAACGTGAGGGTTTGGGGTACATGTGTTTTAAATGATTAAGGCATTTCTTTGGTTTTAAATCACCCTTTTCAAGATAATCCCTTTCATTATGGCCTACCATGTACATTTAATCCTTGTGGCCCATAGAATCCATGAACATCCTGTTAGGTTATCCACATTACAGGCCAATTTTCCCTATACAACCTGCCCTTGAAGTGAAATTGCATGATCTTTTCTGAACTTAAGTGTGGGGGAAGATGTCTTGTGTTGTGTTGCCTCATTTGGTGAAAGCTGATGAAAAATCATTCTGTTGAAAGTTGTACCTTTTTTTGATCTTTCATGATAAGAGAATATGTTCTTTTCTGAAGCTTCTAATGGAGGAAGAAATTTGTGCCTTTTCTGGAGCTTTTAAGAAAAATCATGTTCGAGAAGATTGAAATTTTTACTGCTGAAATGATTAGATGTTTGAACATTTATTGAGCTTTTATGATGATAGATCTGAATTTATACTATGGGGATTAAGGAGGATACCACACTTGAGTGAAAATTAGAATTCTGAAATTTTGCTTCAAAAAGAGCCAAACCCTCCTCATTCTGCCTCAGAATTTTTCACATAAAAATCCTACCAACCGAAATCCACAGAACAACCTTGAAGATTCCTCATGAAAAACACATGTCCTTGACTTACATAGGGTGGATAAGTAGGATTTTTTCAAACTTATGGTGACCCTTTCATTGGTTTGGATGAGAAAAACTTTGATGAAAATTGATATTTGTGAGATGAGAGAAAATTCATGTGAGGTAGGTATCTTGTGTGCATGGGAGGAGAAATGAAGAATAAAAATATTGAATGATTTTATTTTAGAACTTGTAATAATGGTTATGGATAAAGAATAATATCTTTTATTTCTTGGTGTGGAATTGGTGGATCTCAATGGCATGTGTTTTGAATTTGTTTTGATTTGATTTTGATTTTGACTTGTCCGGGAGTCCAAGTGATAAGTGTGGAGGAATTGATAGAGATAATATTTTCATTGTTTTTAATATGTTTTTAAATTATTTAACCCCTTCAAATTAACCAATTTGATCTGATTTGTAGCATTTTAGTGTTTTGGTGAATTATGGGCTTAATTGTGGAAATTGGTTAATTCTGGAAATTTAACAGTTTTGTGTAGCATCTGTATTTAGGGCATATCTTTTAAATTTTTATTAAATTTGTATAATTCCTTTTTTTAGGCTTTCTATTCTAGTGGGATTCATTTTATCCTTCTGTACCCAAATCTCAATCCAACATTTGGAAGCTCAAATCCATATCACAAGTCCAGCCTCGAAAACTGTGAACAGAATTGGAGAATTTTATTGCTGGGCCCATATCTCATAAATATCCACACCATTGGATCTGATATTTTACATGTATCAATGATTATATAATAAAAAAATATATTTTAATTACATTTTAATGGTATTAAATGTTCATTTTTGATCTTATGGTCCTGAGTTAGTGCATTTTCATTATGAACATTCATTCTCATCATTTGTGCACTTCATGCCTAATATACACCAATTTAGGCCCAATGAGTCATCTGATTCTAAGGAATGTAATTATAAATATTTTAATTTGATATTTTTGTAACTGTATCTACACTTAAATGTGAACATTTTTCATTCAGGGATCAATGGAGAATTCATGGAAGAAGATGGGGATATTTTGTGATGAATGGAAGCAATTATAGAGAAGGAAGATTGGATACTATCCCACTGATGAGACTGTGGTGCCCCACATACAGGCCCAATGAATCCTAAATTTTGTGGGATTCTAGAATAAATTCATATGAACAAATAACTCTTCATGATACAATGATAATTCGGCTTCTATGGTGGTCATTAAAGTGGCCCAAGTTAGAGATACAATTCTGGGCCAGATTCTACGGCCCAGAAAAACAGCCCACTAATTTGATCATATCTCGGAATCCATAACTCCAAATGGTCCCAAATTTTACAGGAGGTTATCAGAAATCCGGATATACATTTGCTTCTTCTATGGTCCACTCTTATTCGTCCGTCTAGAAGGTCTTTCAGATGCTTCTTTTCTGTGAAGGAAAGTTGGCTTCCACCTCGGGTCAAATGTGGAAAAGATCAAATTCCACAAGCTTTCCACCACCTATGGCCTACCAAAATTAATTGAGATGCTTTGTACTGTTGGAGGCTCAACCCAAGGCTCCAAAAATGCCTATTTAAGGCAGTGATGGTGAAGGAGTTTGGATTTTGGATGCTTTGTTCAATTGTAATGTTATGCTGCATTTTTGTTGCCTCAAATTTGTCTTTCACATGTAAGTTGTTCAATTCACTTTAGTTTCTTAATAAAAGTTCTTCTTATATTATTATTCTGTTGTTCTTCATATCACTTTGATACCGTTGGATCAAGGTGTGAATTTATTCACACCAACCCTTGTGAAATTATTCACACAACGGTGGAATGATCATTTTATTTTTGTTGTTTTCTTTACTTCTCCATTTCCTCCCTCATGAGTCTACTTTCCACTTCCATTGAAACCATGGGATCAATGGAGGGCTAACCCACTTATGGGTTGATTCAAGGGAGTATCAAGGGGCTGGATTGGATGTTATTTATCACCTAATTAATGTATAATCACTTCTTTAATTGGGATTTTTATTTGATGATTTTTAAACTCCATCGTCCTTGTTGAATTTAAGGCCACACACTTCAATTACTAATATGAACCTTTACCTTGAAGTGCTCAAAACTTTGATCCTTCAAGTGTATAGGTGATTAGTATTAAAGGTTTTAGGCATTAAGCCAGTAAGTGATGATGTTGTTTTATCTCCTTAAATGAACTCATCTCAAATTTAAGAAATTGAAATCATTAAAAAGGAAATACGTCCAATCCACCCCGAGCGATAACCTAGGATCAACTCATTCTTTTAAATTGAATTCACTTAAATCAATTAGATATCTTTAAAACCCATCCAAAATCAATCCAAGTTGGCCAATTCATATCTGAAAATAGTCCATAGAATGTACGTGTTTATAGGTTTCTTCTTAGGTCTCTGTGGATTCGATAACCCGAGCTAAACTACAAGGACCGTCTTACCTTCTTCTCTTGGGTAAATTTGAGAGAGAATCAATAAAGAATGCCTCCTGAGGAATATTTTTCATTAATATGGATGCACCTGATTCCTTCCTTCTCAAGGCCATAAATTCTTTGTAACATGATGCATTGGAATACGAAGAGTCTGTTTGGCAGAATTAATGATTTGGAGTAAATAGATAATATCTCTCTCCACACTTGGCCAATAATTCGGAAATTTCATGAGCCGACATACGAGAAATAATTGAACAACATTTATGAATACACATTCTCGAGATTCTAACATTTAATATGAAAACCGGACTCAAACTTTCAATGAAGTAATTTTGGAGGGAAATTCTCAACTCCAAAAGTCTATAAATAAGAGTGTTCACTTCCATTCAAGGGGGTTCAAGAAGGTGCAAGAAGGGATGTGCTGGAGGATTGAGTTCTTGAAGTTATTTTTATTTTCTTTTTTCTTTTTTATTTTTTTTTATCATGTTCTTTTCTTCCCCTTTCAACTCTATTACCCTTTATATGGAGGGTTAAAACCATTGAGTGATCGGGGAAGGGGGAGTTTCACATTTGTAATGTTGGAGTTTTGTGCTTAAATTTAAAACCCTCTTTTTATTTTGAATTAATTCTATTATTATTGTTTCCAAATTCTCTTAATGTGATTTTGTTTTGATTTTGGTGTATTCATTTTTAATAGCTTTGGTTAAAGACTTTTAATCTCCCTCTGCCTAGTGCAATTTGTCTCGATTGAGCATCTTGTGTTAGGTGGTGAGTGTCTAGCGATCGTTGGCATGTGTTTGGAACTAGTGGAATTTTTCTAGAGTTCTAAGGAGAAAAAATTCCCAATCGGGACTTGCCTTAGTTGTTTAGGAACTTTTTATGAACTTCCATGTGCATAGGAGTGAGTTTCATTTCTTTCTCCAACCAAAGGTGATTGATAACTTGATCTAGGAGTATTTCATTTGTCATTCAAAATGAAGAGAGGGAAGATGATCTTTATGACTATGATGAAATTGAAAAATTGAATCCTACCCTGACCTCATCACTTTCTTCATCCATTAGTGTTCAGCCTTTCTTTTGATTGCTTTCTTTATTTTTTTACTCAAACAATTTCAAAAAGAACCTCTTCTTCTTTCTTTAATTTAAGTGACAAACGTAATTGTTGTGAACTCCTCTCTGGAGAAAACTTAGGTTACCAACTTTTATACATTTTAACTTAGGTTTTATTTGTTTTTGTCACACCCCATGACAGACACGTGTCAATGAGCTTAGGTTAGTTTCAGATCGAGCCCCATCTTGGGTTGGGTCATGAAAAGAACTATTGAAAGAATATGGTATTGAAGTCCTTACACTTCAAACCTTTATGTCAGTTCACCTAAACCATAGTGTCCCGTTATATCTTACAAGGATCCTCAAACATAAACATAGCACACTTCACCTTTACAGATTCCGATATCTTCAAGAAGTCAAAGATCTAGTGAATCTAATCTATCTAGTTCTCCATCTCCTAAGGATCATTCACCAACTTAAAAGATAGTGTATTATAGTGTAGAAACTATTGATATCAATACATATCTCCTCTAGATTCCTATTGCACCTCTCTTGTTTGAGTCTTAATAGGTGGTATGTAACGACTCAGGTATTTATAGAATAATACTTTTGATTTCTATTAAAATTTATGAATAAGATATTAATTTTATGTTAAAGGGGATGCTTTTTCAGATAGACTACTCAACATGCAATAACTGATTTCTCTAAAACCTTACGTTGTATACAATGTTGAGTTATACCGAAAAATAATATAATATTATTATTATTTTAAATGGTAGTTAATACCTAGTCGTTGTATTGGTGAGAATGAACAGAACTAACCGTATTATGATTAAACATGTTTTTTAAATGTTTTTACATTTATCCAATAAAATTTAGAGGCTTAAAATGAGAATAAATCCAATTTTAAGCACAAATACTCTAATATTTTTAAAATGTTGTTTTTCCGCATTTTGATGGAAAACCCCTTTTAAATATAATTTTTTTTACTTTTATATGTTCCATTTGAAAAAATAAACTTCTTATTTAGAATTGGGACATCAAAATTTAATTTGGGTAAATTTTTGGTATTTTTCTGATAAAGTTCATTTTTTTAAAAATAGTGAAAAATACTACATTTTAAGTCAAAACTATCTTTTCATATGATTTATTTATATAGTTAGATTGTCCTTTTAATTGGTTTTAAAGTATAATTGGATTATATTTTTATCATTTCATCCAATTTTGCTCATTGGAAATAATTTCACTTTGAAATTGGACACAAACAAATGTCAATCTTTTGATAGTTATTATTTCTTAAAAACACGCCTTTTGGTTTTGACAACGAAAATTAATTTTAAATTAATTTTTGCAACTTATGTGTTTTGAATTTATAAAAATGGGTTCTATATTATGAATCATTAGGTCAAATTGTGTAAATAGGTAACTTTTATTTTTAGACATTATGAATAGTAACTTTAGTAAATATTTTATTTACCATGGTTAAAGGGTAAATCTGGTTAATAAGGGTAAAAAAATAATATTATAATAATATTAAATTACCCTAACACATATCCTAACCCTATTGGATGATACATGTATGACAATGAAAATCCTTGGGTCGATTTTGGGGCCCCATGGAGCCACTTGTAATTGAAAATGACATTTTGTAAAAATTAATTTAAAGTTAAGGAAAATATAACCTAAAAATATATCTTTTAATAAAACAATTTTTATATGGGGTTATAAAAGTTATCTTTTGGACTATAAATATTAATTATAAATATAAAAATATTTCCTACATTGTGATATTTTATTTATAATTTTTAGACATCAAATAAATAAATTTAATTATAACACAATGATGATATAGTGATTACCTTATTAATGAATGATTTAAATAAATGAGATTTTAAATATTAAACTAAATTTATTTTGAAACTTTTTATGCCATAAAATAATTTTAGATATGTGGATTACTTGTTATCTTTTAATTAATGAAGGTTTTTTGAAATAATCAAGTTGGTTTGGATTTTAAAAAAATCATGATATGAATAGTGTCGGAATTTACATAATTCATATTTTAAAATATAAAAAAATTTATTAAATAATATAATAAACCAAAAAAAGATAAGATTCAGAAAAATAGTTATCATAAGTCTAAATTTTTATTATTGACTCTTTAATTGGATATTTTTCATGTTTTTATAACTATTTTGTTTCTCAGAGTGATAAATGCCTAATAAAACAATAAGAGTAAAAAGGGTTAAATAAAAAAGATAAGGATTAAAAAATATAAAAAACCTATAAAATTATTATTGGATGATATTATTTCTACTTATATTCATCTTATATTCTTATTTAATTATTTGGGGACCTTTTGAAACCGAAAATCATTTTATAATAAAATAATACTTTCAAACTTTCATAAAGAGACCCTCATCCCCCTTATAAAAGGCCATCACCTCTAACCCATTAATGACACCTCTCAAGTCTCTTATCTCATCCAAAATCTTCTCCAATAATCTTCCAAAATCCATATATTCCTACTAGAATCCTTCCTATAGGCATATAGCAATTCAAGAAAGCCTTTTGGTTCAAATCAAAGGGAGTTACCTGATTTAAAGGTAATATCTTCTCTCAAGTTCTTTTCTTTTATTTTCCTCCTCCACACCCTATTATCTTCTTATTATTTTTTTACATAACAAAACCAGTATCCTCAATATACTAGGTTGTTTTTATAATAATTATTCTAACTAAACTTACACACACTTCTGTCTAATGGGTATAGAACGTACTGTTTCTCTAGATGGCGAACTACTACCTCACGAAACAATGATTATTCAATTTTCCCCTACCACCTATCATGGTGGAAATTATGATGGAACTCTAATTATATATGATATTTATTTTATCTATATGATTCTTTAATTCTCATTTAGAACATACCTTTAGGCCTTCCTTGTTGTATAAATATGATAATTTCTTTTGGGGAAGTGCGGACAACCGCCCCCTCAAAGTGATATGACTCGTTCATGACATACATAAAACGTATAAAGGATGGATTTAATGAACTTATGTAACATATATAAAATATTTTATTATAATGGAATTATAATATACCTATGTATCATTATATTTTCATTCCTTTAAATATGAAATAGAAATGAAAGTAGTGTTCATGCATACGTACGGCTTACCGTCTCCATGAACGGTGAGTTTCATTTATTATCTAAAATTGATATGGAATATTATAAATACATATACACTTGATATATTTTATATATATGATATTTAAATCAGGAATATCATTCGGGATATGATGTAATTTTGACTTCATGGAAAACTTGTAATTATGACAAGTTTATTTTTGACTCAAGTACCGAACATAGAAAAAATGACTAATATAAACTTGAATAATTATATGATTGTTATAGAAATGTGATAAGTGATTATAAACTTGAAAAATGTTCTGAATTATGTAGAAGTTAACTTAAGTTTATTATTCAGGAAATTAAATAACGAATGAGTCAAGTCTAACACGAGGTAATGGAACCTTCCACCCTCCACTTTTAGTTAAAGACTTATTTTATGTTATGTATTTTAATTTCCATTTTCTTATGTTGGGATATGTTCTTATATATCATTATTTATGTACATTTTATTTCCAAGTGATGTGATACTCTTTTCTCTCCCATCAAATCATTTTCTTAATTTTAAAGTGACGTTGTTAGGCTGCTGAATTTTCGTAAGGTACTTTGTCTAAATCTCCTTTAATTGAGGCATGTTTCAATAATATACAACTCCTTATTTTACATGGTATATAATAAACTCCTTTTACTTTTACTTTTATTCAAATGGAATCTTTTATTTACGAAACATTTTACTAAATGACAAAAATAATGTTTTTAACGTTTTTTGTGACAATGACCTCTCCATTGCCGTAATCATTATTTGGATTCCTCTATAAGCCTTAATGTTTTTAAAATGAAAAGAAATACCTTATTACCTTTATGGGTATTTTCGTATTGAAAATGGTTTTTTGAAATGGATTTATTATTTTAATATCTTGAAATGATTTCTTGTTATTACAAATGAAATGTTATTAGTAAAATGTTGATATTTTCAATATTTTATGTGTTATGATTATATAATGGTACTTGGAAATTTTACGGATGGTTACATGATAAACCAAATGACGGGTGGTTCTATGATAATCCAAGGATGGGTGGTTACATTATAACCTCCAATACATTGGGTATGGAAGTCATCCTTATGGCTATTCTATTTAGTGATATGTGTGAAAGTCGGTTGTATGGTTATTCCATTTCAGTATGTTTATGTCCCAAGTTACCTTTATATGTTATACGTTGTTTTCTATGGGCTTTGTGGTAATATTTTGGTTACAAAAAGGGTAAGAAATGAGATTATATTTAGTGAAGTGTTTTTGCTACTTCTTTAAGCTAAAAAGTATTACTTTATGATTAAGTATTTATGGTTTACATGTCATTTTAAAAAACTAACAGTTTTCTTATTTATGTATCCCTTACTGATATTTTTGTGCTCATCCAAAGTTTTGAAATGTTTTTCACATGGCTAAAAGATGAATATGGTCAAGGATGGGATCAAGGAAAAATATTGTTGTTTAAAACATGGAACTAAACATGTTTCATTTTTTGAGAGTTTTTATTTTATGAAAAAAAAAGGATACTATGTAGAAGTGTCTAGATGTAATATTCAAGTTGTTATGTATAAGTTATGACCTAATTCTCTAAATATCTAAACCTGAATAGATTCTCAATGTGAATTATTAACTTAATTCAAGATTATGTAATGTTTAAGGTTGGGGCCTTATATTCGGTATCAGAGGTAAGTTTAGATAACATTAGGAGTTAGGATTTTGTTAATAGAATATCCATAAATTATTTTTACATTATGGTAAAATTGAAATGATAAAGAATTTTAATAATACCATGTTTCTTAATCTAAGATATATTTTTTCAGAATGGTTTTCCATAGATGAAACAGGGTAGTAGTGTTAGGAAGCCATACCGAGGAGAATAACTTTCCAAATCAGCATCTTGAGATGGTTGGAGTCAGAACTAAACAGTTTGTTGCAGCGATGGAGTAGTTGAATCAAGATATAAATGGTGGTGGTATACATGCATGAGATCAACCAGATAAACCCCAAAGGAACATGTCTATAGTGGAACATTTCATGAGGAAAAATCCCCCATCATTCAGAGGAACATATGACCCTGTTCAAGATGAATGGTGGATCAAAGTGATGGAAAAGATTTTCAATGTCATGGGTTGTACAAACAATCAAAAGGTTAGTCTTGTTGTTTATCATTTCTAAGTAGAAGTCGATCAGTGGTGGTTGATGGTTAAAAATATCAGGGGCAGTGAAGAGACTAATTCTATTTGTTGGGAATAATTCAAAGGTATGTTGCTTGAGAAATATTTTCCTAAGGCAGTTTGACTTAGGATAGAAAAACAATTCTTATAATTGAGGTAGGAGGATGAATCAGTGGCTTCTTAAAAATAATATTTCACTCGACTAGCAAGGTATGATCCAAATTTCATCTGATATCTTGATAGTAATATAAATTGGTTTTACTCAAGATTGAAGCTGAGATACCGAAAGGCATTTGTCTCTCATGAATTCAAAAACTATGAGAAACTTTTCAGATGTGTTGTGAAAGTAGAAATGGAGTTTTTTGATGATCAGGTGTTCTGAGAGAGTAAGCAAAAGAAGAGGTCCAGTTGGCAAAAAAAGGTAAATAATTCATTAAAAAATCCTGGAGGTAAGAAAATTAAATTTCTATCTTGTGAGAAGTGTGGTAAAAAGCATCATGGAGAATGTATCTCAAAATATTTAAAGAGATTCTAGTGTGGTATAATTGGTCATATTGCTCATAACTATAAGGAAGATGATCAAGGAGGCTATAAAAATCCAGCAGTAAGAAGTTTTAATTATAATGAGTTTAGGTATTATGCCAATGTGTGTCCAAAGTTGATTACCCAGGGTGGAAACCAGATAGATCAAAAGAAGAAGGGTGGGGGGAAATTTTTTGTTATTACTACGGTTGATGTGGGATCATCAAATGAAGTGGTATCAAGTACTTTTTTTGTTCTTTCAGATTATGCCAATGTTTTTTTTGATTCAGTATCTACACATTCTTTCATTTCTAAGAAATTTTCTAGTAAATTGGGAATTCCATCTCAAGATATGAATCCTTAAATTCTGGTAAAAACACCTAGGGGAAATGTTAAGGCAAAAAGAAATTATAAGAATCTTCATATCCTTATTTATGGAAAGAATTTACTTACAAACCTTGTTGTTTTTCCTCTAATAGAGTTTGATGTCATTTTGGGAATGGATTGGCTTTCTGTTAATCATGTTAAGATTGAATTTAGAGTTAAAGAGGTTTCTTTTCAGAAAAACTTTTAGTTTGTGTACAAGAGTGAACCCTTATCTCTAATAACATATCAGGAAGTTGGGAAACTAGTGAAAGATATAAATGAATTTTACCTTGCACTTATTGTTGAAAGCAAAGGAACTATTCATATTAATGATTTTCCATTAGTAAATGAGTATCTTAATGTTTTTTCGGATGATTTTCTTGGTATTATACCTGATTGGGAAGTTGAATTTACTATTGACTTAGTTCCTGATGCTAATACAATTTCAAAACGCCTTATCGAATGGCTCAAATTGAACTTTTAGAGTTAAAGATACAATCTTAGGAGTTGTTAGATAAAGGTTTTGTTCGACTTAGCTCATCACCGTGGGGTTCTACAGTCTTGTTTTTTTAAAATAAAGATGGTTCAATGAGGATTTGCATTGATTATAGAGCCTTGAATAATATCACTGTTAAGAAAAAGTATCATTTGTCTCATATCGATGATTTGTTTGATCAGCTCCAGGGAGCTCAATATTTTTCAAAGATTAACTTGAGGTCGAGGTACCATCAGTTTAAAGTAAAGGAAGTAGACATTTTAAAGACCATGTTTTGTACTAGATGTGGCCATTATGAATTTTTAGTTATGCCTTTTGGGTTAACCAAGGCACCAGCTTTATTCATTGATCTTATGAAAATAATTTTCTGGGAGTTCTTGGATAAGTTTGTGGTTGTGTTTATTGATGATATTTTGGTATATTCCAAATTTAAATAGGAACATGAAATTCATTTAAGGGTTGTCTTGAAAACATTAAAGGAAAATAAATTTTATGGGAAATTTAGCAAACGTGAATTTTGGTTGCAACAAATTTCATTCTTTGGTCATATTGTTTCTAAATATGGCATAATTATTGATCATGCTAAAACAAAATTTGTTGAAGAATGACCAATACCAACAAATATAACTGATATTTGTATATTTCTTGGTTTTACAGGCTATTATAGAAGGTTTGTTGATCTTTTTCATGGTTATCTAGCCCACTGACTAAGTTAACTTGAAAAGGTGTTAAGTTTATCTGGATAAAAGATGATTGTTTTTAGGAATTGAAAAGAAGATTGCTGAATGGTTCGGTATTGGCATTACCTTCCAGAAATGGTGAGTTTGTTATCTATAGTGGTGCCTCATTGAAAGGACTTGGTTGTGTTCTAATGTAGAATGATTAGGAAATTTCTTATGCTTCATATCAGTTGAAAACTCATGAGTAAATTACCCTACACATGACTTGGAATTAGTTATTGTTGTTTTTCGTTTAAAACTTTAGAGGCATAATTTTTATGGCATAAAGTGTGAAATATATATAGATCATAAAAGTTTGAAGTATATATTCACTCAGAAAGAATTGAAAATGAGATATAGGTGATGGCTAGAATTAATCATGGATTATGATTCCACAATCCATTACCATCTAGGAAAATAAAATAAAGTGGCTAATGATTTGGACCAAAATCATAATGCTACATTAACCATGTTACGTTTGGAACAAGATCCTTTGATTAATGATTTGATGAAATTTTTCATAGAAGTTGTTGGTGAAAAAAAATTCATCTGTTTTGTTTTAGCTGTTAGTGAAATCATCTCTATTAGATAAAATTAAGCAAGCATAGAAGGAAGATAGTGAGCTGTAGAAAAAGGTAGAGTTGGTTCAGAAGGGTAAGTTTCCTGAATTTAACAATGATAAAGATTGTGTTTTGAGGTTTTGAAAGAGATTATGTGTGCCTTGTTATTCACAGTTAAAGATAGATTTGTTATGTGAAGCTCAAATTTCTTGATTTTTAGTTCATCCCGGTAGTACTAAGATGTACATAGATCTTTAAGAGTATTGTTGATGGGATGGAATGAAAACAGATATTGCTAACTTTACTATGAAGTGTTTAACTTTTCAATAGGTTAAAGTAGAGTGGTAGTTATTGAAAGTGATGCTTCAGCCTTTAACGGTGTCATAGTGGAAATGGGAAAATATATCAATGGACTTTGTTGTGGGATTACCAAATACATCTCGAGGTAATAATTCAATCTGTGTTATTATTGATTGATTAACTAAATCTGCTTATTTCCTTCCTATTCGAGATACTTTGTCTCTAGATCAAATTTTTTGGTTGTATGTTAAATAGATAGTCATGTTGCATGGAGTTCCCCTCTCAATCGTATCTGATCTTGATCTCAGGTTCACTTCTAACTTTTTTGAAGGGATTTCAGAAAATTTGGGTACTGAATTAAATTTTAGTACAGCTTTTCATCCTCAATCATATGGTTAATTAGAATGAAAAATTCAAAATTTCGAAGATATGTTACATGCTTCTTCAATGGATTACCAGGGACGTTGGGACCAACATCTCTCTTTGGTTGAGTTTTCTTATAATAAAAGTTTTCATTCCAGTATACAGATGGCTCCATTTGAGGCATTATATGGAAAGCGGTGTCGAACTCCAGCTTTTTGGGATGAAGTAGGTGAAAGAAATTTTATGGGACCATAATTTGTAGAAGAGATGGTAGAGAAAGTTCACTTGATACAGAAACACATGAGGACACCTCAGAGTAGGTAGAAAAGTTATACATATAACCGAAGAAATGATCTTTCTTTAGAGGAAGGTGATCATGTCTTTCTCAAAGTTTCTCCATGGAAAAGTGTAATGCATTTTGGTAAGAAGGGAAATCAGATTCTGAGGTTCATTGGACCCTCTGAAATCCTAGAGAAATTTGGATCAGTTACCTATAGATTGGATTTACCTACAATTTTTTCTCAGGTGAACAATGTTTTTCATGTTTCAATGGTGAGAAATTATATGTCGGATCCATCTCATGTTTTGAGGCTAGAGGTAGTTCAGCTACAAGAGAATCCTTCTTATGAGGAACAACCAGTACAGATTCTCGACCAAAGAGAGAAAGTGTTGCAGAATAAGGTAATTTATCAGGTAAAGGTTTTGTGGAAAACCCACATTGTTGAAGAGGCAACATGGTAATCTTAAAAATTCTATGAGGGATAAATTCCCCCACTTATTTTATAAGAGAATAGAATTGCAGGGACACAATTCCCAAAAGGGGGGAAGGATGTAATGGCATAGGTATTTATAGAATAATACTTTTTATTTTTATTAATATTTATGAATAATATATTAATTTTATGTTAAAGGGGATGCTTTTTCGGATAGCATACTCAACACGCAATAATGGATTTCTATGAAATCTTACGTTGCACACAATGTTGAGTTATACTGATAAATAATATAAAAATATTATTATTTTAAATGGTAGTTAACGCCTGGTCATTGTATTGGAAGTAATGAACCAAACTTACCATATTATGATTAAACATGTTTTTAAAATGTTTTTACATTTATCCAATAAAATTTAGAGGCTTAAAATGAGAATAAATCCAATTTTAAGAATAAATACTCTAATATTTTTAAAATGTAGTTTTACTACCTTTTGATGGAAGACCCCTTTTAAATCTAGTTTTTTTCACTTTTATATGTTCCATTTGACAAAATAAACTTCTTATTTAGAATAGGGACATCAAAATTTACTTTGGGTAAATTTTCGGTATTTTTCTGATAATGTTCATTTTTTTAATGAATAGTGAAAAATACTGCATTTTAAGTCAAAACTATTTTTTCATCTGATTTATTTATATAGTTATATTGTCCTTTTAATTGATTTTATTGTATAATTGGATTATATTTTTATAATTTTATCCAATTTTATCCAATTTTGGTCATTGGAAATAATTTCACTTTGAAATTGGACATAAACAAATTTTAATCTTTTGACAGTTATTATTTCTTAAAGACACGCTTTTTGGTTTTGACAAAGCAAAATAATTTTAAATTAATTTCTGCAACTTCTATGTTTTGAATTTGGAAAAATGGATTCCATATTTTGAATTATTAGGTCCAAATTTTTTAAATAGGTAACTTTTATTTTTAGACATTATGAATAGTAACTTCAGTAAATATTTTATTTACCATGGTTAAAGGGTAAATATGGTAAATAAAGGTAAAAAATAATATTATAATAATATTAAATTACCCTAACACATGTCCTAACCCTATTGGATGATACATGTCCGACCATGGGAATCCTTGGTTCTATTTTGGGACCCCATGGAGCCACATGTAAGTGAAAATGACATTTTATAAAAATTAATTTAAAGTTGAGAAAAATATAACCTAAACATATATCTTTTACTAAAGAAATTTTTATATGGAATTATATAAGTTATAATTTGGACTATAAATAGTCATTAGAAAGATAAAAATATTTCATACATTATTTTTTTTTTTTTATGATTTTTAGACATCAAATAAATAAATTTAATTATTATACAATGATGATGTAGTGATTACCTTATTAATGAATGATTTAAATAAATGAGATTATAAATATTAAAATAAATTTATTTTGAAACTTTTTATGCCATCCACGAATTTTATAGATGATTATGACTTGTTATATTTGAATTAATGAAGTTTTTTTCAAAAAATAAATTTGTTTTGGATTTTTTTAAAAAGTCATGAAATTTATAGTGTCAAAATTAACATAATTCATATTTTAAAATATAATATATTTTATTAAATATTATAAAATTAAAAAAAATATAATATTAGGCCAAATAGTTATCATAAGTCTAAAATTTTATTATTTACTCTCCAATTGGATATTTCTTATATTTTGGTAACTATTTTGTTTCTCTAAGTGTTAAATGCTTGATAAACGGTAAGAGTAAAAAAGGGTTAAATAAAAAAGATAAGAATTAAAAAATATCCAAAATTTTTCCAATTATTATTGGATGATTTTATTTTGACTTATATTAGTTTTATATTATAATTTAATGAGTTTTAGACTTTTTGAAACTGAAAATCATTTTATAATAAAATAATAATTTCAAACTTTCCTAAAGAGTCTCTCCTCCCCTTATAAAAGGTCACCACCCCTAACCCATTACTCACACCTCTCAAGCCTCTTGGATCATCCAAAATATTCTCCAATAATCACCCAACATCCTTATATTCCTCTTATAATCCTTCCCTTAGTAATAATACAATTCAATAAAGCCTTTTGGTTCAAACCAAAGGGGGTTATGCGATTTAAAGATAATGTCTTCTCTCAAGTTCTTTTCTTTTATTTTACTTATTCACTCCCTATGATCTTATTATTAATTTTTTAAATAAAATCATTAGTATAATAAATATAATAGGTTGTTTTTATGAGAATTATTCAAAGTAAACTTACACACACCTCCGTCTAATGGGTATAGAACATACTGTTTCTGTGGATGGCAAACAACTGCCTCACGAAACGATGATTGTTCGATTTTCCCCTACCACCTCTCATGGTTGTCATTATGATGGAAATAAAATTATATATGATAATTATTTTATCTATATGCTTCTATAATTATCATTTATAATATACCTTTATGCCTTTACGTTTTATAAATATGATAATTTCATTTGAGGAAGTGCGGACTACCACCCCCTCAAAGTGATATGACTCTTTGATGTCATACATTGAACGTATAAAGGATGGATTTAATGAACTTATGTGACATATATATAATATTTTTTTATACTGGAATTATAATATACCTATGTATCATTATGTTTTCATTCCTTTAAATATGAAATAGAAATGAAAGTAGCGTACATGCGTACATACAGCTTACCGTCTCCATGAACGGTGCATTTAATTTCTTATCTCAAAAGGATATGGACTATTATAAATACATATAAACTGAATATATTTGATATATATGATATTTAAATCATGAATATCATTCTGGATAATGGGCATTTGACCTCATGGAGTACTTGTAATTATAACATGTTTATGTTTGAGTCAAGTACCGAACATCGACAAAACGACTGATATAAACTTGAATAATTATATGATTATTATATAAAGGTGATAAGTGATGATAAATGTGAAAATTTTTATGAAGAAATTATAAATTAACTTAAGTTTATTATTCAGGATATTAAATAACAAATGAGTCAAGTCGAACACGAGTTATGAGAACCTTTCACCCTCCTGTTTTAGTCAAAGACTTATTTTATGTTATGTCTTTTAAATTCCATTTTCTTATGTTGGGATATGTTGTTATATATCCTTATTTCGGTAAATTTTATTTCCAATTGATTAGATACCCTTTTCTCTCCCATCAACTCATTTTCTGAATTTTAAAGTGACGTTGTTAGGCTGCTGAATTTTCGTAAGGGACTTCGTCTTGATCGTCTTTTATTGAGGCATGTTTTGATAATATAAACCTCATTATTTTACACAGTATATAATAAAATTCTTTGAATTTTACTTTCATTCAAGGGGAATATTTTTTTTATGAATCATTTTACTAAATGACAAAAGGAATGTTTTTAACGTTTGTGGCGACAATGAACTCTATGCCGCCGTAATCGTTATTTGGATTCCTCTATAAGCCTAAATGTTTTTAAAAGGAAAATAAATCCCTTATTCACTTTTTTGGTGTTTTCGTATTGAAAATGGTTTTTTGAAATGTATTGATTATTTCAATATCTTGAAATTATTTCTTGTTTTTTAAAATGAAATGTTATTAGTGAAATGTTGATATTTGCAATATTTTATGTGTTATGATTATATAATGGTACTTAGACATTTGACGGGTGGTTACATGATAAATCAAATGACAGGTGGTGTCGTGATAAACCAAGGATGGATGGTTACATTATAACCTCTAATGCAATGGGTATGGAAGTCGGTCGTATGGCTATTCCATTTAGTGATATGTGTGGATATCGGTCATATGGTTATTCTATTAAGTATGTTTATATCCAAAGTTACTTTTATATGTTATAAGTTTTTTTCTATGCACTTTATGGTAATCTTTTGGTTACAAAAATGGAAATCAATGAGCTTATATTTAGTGAAGTGTTTTTTCTACTTCATTAAGGTGAAAATTATTAATTTATGATAAGTATTTATGTTTTACATGTTGTTTTGAAAAACTAATAGTTTTCCTTCTTTATGTATCCCTTACAGAGATTTTTATGCTCATCCCAAGTTTTGAAATGTTTTTAATAGGACTTAAAGATTAGTAGGGTCAAGGATGGGATCAAGGAAAAGTCATGTTGTTTAAAATATGGAACTAAACATGTTTCATTTTTTTAGGGTTTTTATTTTATAAAAAAATTGATACTGTGTAGAAGTGTATACATGTAATTTTCAAGTTTTTATGTATAATTTATGACCTAATTCTCTAAATATCTAAAACTGAAAATATCCTCAATGTGAATTATTAACTTAATTCAAGATTATGTAATGTTTAAGGTTGGGGCCTTATAGTTGGTATCAGAGGTCGGTTTAGATAACTTTAGGAGTTATGATTTTGTTAATAGAATATCCATAAATGATTTTTACATTATGGTAAAATTGAAATGATATAGCATTTAAATATTACCATGTTAATTTTTCTAAGATATGTTTGTTTGGAATCTTTTTCTATAGGGAAATTGGGCAACAGTGTTGGAAAGACATACAGAGGAGAATAACTTTCCAAATCAGCATCCTGAGATGGTTGGAATGGGAACTAAACAGTTTGTTGTAGTGATGGCGTAGTTGACTCGGGATATAAATGGTGGTGGTATACATGCACAAGATCAACCAGATCAACCTCATAGGAACATGTCTATAATGGAACATTTCATGAGGCAATATCCCCCATCATTCAGAGGACCATATGATCATGTTCAAGATGAAAGGTGGATCAAAGTACTGGAAAATATTTTCGATGTCATGGGTTGTACAGACAATCAAAAGGTTAGTCTTGATGTTTATCATTTCGAAGGAGAAGTCGATCAGTGGTGGTCAATGGTTAAAAATATTAGGGATAGTTAGGATATTGATGCTCTTTGTTGAGAATAATTATAAGGTATGTTTATTGAGAAATATTTTCCTAAGTTGATTCGACTTGGGATGGAAAACAAATTCTTCGAATTGAGGAAGGAGGATGACTCAGTGGCTACTTACAAATAAAAGTTCAATTGACTGGCAAGGTATGCTCCAAATTTAATCTGAGATCTTGATAGTAAGATAAATCTGTTTTACTCAAGATTAAAGGTGTGATACCAAAATTCATTAGCCTATCGTGAATTCAAAAGCTATGAGAAACTTGTCAGATGTGCTGAGAAAGTAGAAATGGAGTTTTTTGATTATTAGGTATTCTAAGAGAGCAAGAAAAAGAAGAGGTCCAGTTGGCAAGAAAGGGAAAGAATTCATCAAATAATCCTGGAGGTAAGAAAATTAAATTTCCATCTTGTGAGAAGTGTTGTAAAAATCAACCAGGTGAATATCTCTCAAAATCTAAAAAGTGCTTCCAGTGTGGTAATATTGGTCATATTGCTTGTAAATATAAGGAAAATGATCAAGCCGGAAATGAAAATCCAGAATTAAGATGTTTTAGTTGCAATGAGTTTGTGAATTATGCCAATGTATGTCCAAAGTTGATTACCCAGGGTGGAAACCGGATCGATGAAAAGTATAAGGGTGGGGCAAAATATTTTTTTACTACTACGATTGATGCGGGACCATAAAATAAAGTTGTATGAGGTACTTTTTTTGTTCTTTCGGATTATGCCAATGTGTTGTTTGGTTTAGGATATACACAATCTTTTATTTATAATAAATTTTCTAGTAAATTTGGAATTCCATCTAAAGATATGAATCCTAAAATTCTAGTAAAAAACCTGGGGAAAATTTTGGGGAAAAAAGAAATTATATGAATATTCCTATCCTTATTTATGGAAATAATTTACCTATAAACCTTGTTGTTTTTCCTCTAGTAGAGTTTGATGTCATTTTGGAAATGGATTGGCTTTCTTTTTATCTTTCTAAGATTGACTGTAGATCTAAATATGTTTCTTTTTAGAAAAAACTTTCAATTTATGTACAATAATGAACCCATATCTATGATAACATATTAGGAAGATGAGAAACTAGTGAAATATGGAAATGAATGTTACCTCGCACATATTGTTGAAAAAAAAGGAACAGTTCAGATTAATGATGTGTCAGTAGTAAATGAGTATCTTGATGTTTTTTCTGATGAGTTGTCTGGTATTATACCTGATCAGGAAGTTGAATTTACTATTGACTTAGTTCCTGATTATAAGACAATTTCAAAACCCCCTTATCTAATAGCTCAAATTGAACTTTTAGTGTTAAAGAAAAAATTTTATGAGTTTTCAGATAAAGGTTTCATTAGACCTAGCATATCATCGTGGGGTGCTCCAATATTGTTTGTTAAAAAGAAAGATGGTTTGATGAGACTTTGCATTGATTATAGAGCCTTTAATAATATCAATTTTAAGAACAAGTATCATTTGCCTCATATTGATGATTTGTTTGATCAGCTCTTGGGAGATTAGTATTTTTTTGAAGATTGACTTGAGGTCAGGGTACCATCAGTTGAAATTAAAGGAAAAAAGATGTTCTGAAGACCGTATTTCATACTAGATATATCCATAATGAATTTTTTATGCCTTTTTGGTTAACCAATTCACCAACTGTATTCATGGATCTTATGAATAGAATTTTCCATGAGTTCTTGGATAAGTTTTTGGTTGTATTTATCGATGATATTTTTTGTATATTCCAAAAGTAAAGAGGAACATGAACGTCATTTAATGGTTGTCTTGAAAACCTTAAAGGAAGAGAAATTGTTTGGGAAATTAAACAAGTGTGAGTTTTGGTTGTATCAAATTTTATTCCTTGGTCATATTGTTTCTAAAGATGGCATAATTGTTGATCCTAAAAAAACAAATTGTTGAAGAATTGCCAAGACCCATAAATATGACCGAGATTCATAGTTTTCTTGGTTTGGTAGGCTATTACATAAGTTTTGTTGAGAATTTTTCAAAGTTATCTATCTCACTGACTAAGTTAACTCGAAAAGGTGTTAATTTTATCTGGAAAAAATAATGTGATGACTGTTTTCAGGAATTTTAAAGAAAATTGGTGAATACTCCATAATTGGAATTACCATCTAGAAATGGTGAGTTTTTTATCTACAGTTATGCTTCATTGAAAGGATTTGGTTGTGTCCTAATGCAGAATGATAAGGTAATTGCTTATGTTTCACATCAATTGAAAACTCATGAGTTAAATTACCCTACACATGGCTTGGAATTAGCTGATGTTGTTTTTTCTTTAAAAATTTCGAGGCATCATTTGTATGGCGTAACGTGTGAAATATATATTGATCACAAAAGTTTGAAGTATATATTCACTTATAAATAATTGAACATGAAGCAGAGGATATGGCTAGAATTAATCAAGGATTATGATTGCACAATCCATTACCATCCAAGAAAGGAAAATAAATTGGTTGATGATTTGAGCCGAAAGAGTAATGAAAAATTAACCATGTTACATTTGTAACAAGATCCTTTGATTAATTATTTGGTGAACTTCAGCATAGAAGTTGTTGGTGGAGAAAATTCCTCTATTTTGTTTCAGGTTTCAGTGAAATCGTCACTATCAGACAGAATTAAGCAAGTGCAGAAGGAAGACAATGAGTTGCAGAAAAATGTATTGTTGGTTCATAAAGGTAAGTTTCCTGAATTTAACATTGATAAAGATTGTGTTTTGAGGTTTGGAAAGAGATTATGTATGCCTTGTGATTCACAGTTAAATAAATAGTTGTTATGTGAAGCTCATAGTTCTTCGTTTTCAGTTTATCCTGGCTGTACTAAGATTTATAGAGATCTTCAAGAGTATTAATGGTGGGATGGAATGAAAAGAGATATTGCTGACTTTACTGTGAAGTTTTTATCTTGTCAACAGGTTACAGTAGAGAGTAAGTTACCAAAACGGATGTTTCATCCTTTAACAGTGCCATAGTGGAAATGGGAAAATATATCCTTGGTCTTCGTTGTGGGATTTCTGAAGACATATCGAGGTAATAATGAAATCTGAGTTATTGTTGATCGATTGACTAAATCTTCTCATTTCCATCCTATTCGAGATACTTTGTCTCTAGATGAAATTTCTCAGTTTTATGTTAAAGAGATAGTCAGGTTGCATGGAGTTCCCCTATCCATTATATCTGATCGTGATCCTAGTTTCACTTCTAACTTTTGGAAGGTCCTTCAGAAATATTTGAATACTAAATTAAATTTTAGTACATTTTTTCTTCCTAAATTAGATGGACAATCTGAACGAGAAATTTAGACCTTGTAAGATATGTTACGTGCTTCTTCAATGGATTACCAAGGAATTTGGTACCAACGTCTCTCTTTGGTTGAGTTTTCTAATAATAACAGTATTCATTCCAGTATACAGATGATTCCATTTGAGGAATTATATGGAAAGTGGTGTCGAACTCCAACTTTTGGGATAAAGTAGGTGAAAGGGAGTTGATGGGACCAGAATTGGTAGAAGATATGGCATAGAAAGTTCAGTTGATATAGAAACACATGAGGACTACTCATAGTAGGTAGAAAGGTTATGTAGATAATCGGAGGAAGGATCTTTCTTTCGAGGTAGGTGATCATGTCTTTCTCAAAGTTTCTCCATGGAAAATTGTGATGCGTTTTGGTAAGAAGGGAAAGTTGAGTCTGAGGTTCATTTGACCCTATGAAATGCAAGAGAAAGTTAGATCAGTGTTCTATATAGTGTATTTACCTCCAAGTTTATCCCAGGTACACAATTTTTTTCATGTTTCAATGTTGAGAAAGTATATGTTAGATCCATCTCATGTTTTGAGTCCAAAGGTAGTTCAGTTAGAAGAGAATCTTTCTTAGGAGGAACAACCAGTCCATATTCTTGACCGAATAGAGAAAGTGTTGCGGAATAATTTAATTCATAAGGTAAAGGTTTTTTGGAAAAACCATATGGTTAAAGAGGAAACATGGGAATCTGAAGATTCTATGGGTGATAAATACCCCCACTTATTTGATAAGTGAATAGAATTGCGAGGACGCAATTCACAAAAGGTGGGAAGGATGTAACGGCCTAGGTATTTATAGAATAATACTTTTGATTTCTATTAATATTTATAAATAAGATATTAATTTTATGTTAAAGGAGACGCTTTGTTTGATAGCATACTCAACACATAACAATGGATTTCTCTGAAATCGTATGTTGCACGCAATGTTGAGTTATACAGAAAAAAATATAATAATATTATTATTCTAAATGGTAGTTAATACCAAGCCGTTGTATTAGAAAGAATGAACAAAACTAACCATATTATGATTAAACATGTTTGTGAAATGTTTTTACACTTATCTAATAAAATTTATAGGCTTAAAATGGGAATAAATCCAATTTTAAGCATAAATACTCTAATATTTTTAAAATGTAGTTTTACCACTTTTTGATGGAAACCCACTTTTAAATATATTTTTTCACTTTTATATGTTTCATTTGAAAAAATAAACTTCTTATTTAGAATTATGACACCAAAATTTACTTTGGGTAAATTTTTGATATTTTTTTGATAAATTTCATTTTTTAATGAATATTGAAAAATAATGCATTATAAGTCAAAACTATCTTTTCAGCATATTTATTTATATAGTTATATTGTCCTTTTAATTAGTTTTAAAGTATAATTGGATTATATTTTTATAATTTAATCCAATTTTGGTAATTTAAAGTAATTTCACTTTGAAATTGGACATAAAAAATGTCAATATTTTGATAGTTATTATTTCTTAAAAACACGCTTTTTGGCTTTGACAATGGGAATTAATATTAAATTAATTTCCAAAACTTCTTTGTTTTGAATTTGGAAAAATGTATTCCATATTTGGAATCAAGGGGTCCAAATTGTTTAAATAGGTAACTTTTCTTTTTAAACATTATGAATAGTAACTTCAGTAAATATCTTATTTACCATGGTTAAAGGGTAAATCTAGTAAATAAGGGTAAACAATAATATTATAATAATTTTAAATTACCTTAACATGTGTCCTAACACTATTGGATGATACATTTCTGACCATTTGTATCCTTGGGTCGATTTTGGGACCCCATGGAGCCACTTGTAAGTCAAAATGACATTTTATAAAAATTAATTTAAAGTTAAGGAAAATATAACCTAAACGTATATATTTTACTAAAACAATTTTTATATGGGGTTAAATAAGTTTTATTTTAGACTATAAATAGTCATTAGAAAGACAAAAATATTTACTATATAATTATATTTTATTTATAATTTTTATACATCAAATAAATAAATTTAATTATGACACAATGATGATGTAGTGATTACCTTATTAATGAATGATTTAAATAAATGAGATTATATATATTAAAATAAATTTATTTTGAAACTTTTTATGCCATACAAGAATTTTAGAGATTATTATGACTTGTTATATTTTAATTAATGAAGTTTTTTCTAAATAATCAAGTTGTTTTGGATTTTGTTTAAAATTCATGATATGAATAGTGTCAAAATTGACATAGTTCATATTTTAAAATTTAAAATATTTTATTAAATATTATAAATTAAAAATATATAATATTCTTAAAAATAGTTATTATAAGTCTAAGATTTTATCATTTACTCTTTAATTGGATATGTTTCATGTTTTGGTAACTATTTTGTTTCTCAAAGTGTTAAATGCTTGATAAAACGGTAAGAGTAAAAAGGGGTTAAATAAAAAAGCTAAGGATTAAAAAATATACAAAACTTATAAAATTCTTATTGTATGATTTTATTTAAACTTATATTCATAGTATCTTATAATTTAATGAGTTGTGGACCTTTTGAAACTGAAAATAATTTTATAATAAAATAATCCTTTCAAACATTTCTAAAGAGCCCCTCCTCCCCCTTATAAAAGGTCATCACCACTAACCCATTACTCACACATCTCAAGCCTCTTGGATCATAAAAACTCTATTCCAATAAGTTCCAAACATCCCTATATTCCTCATATAATCCTTATTCTAGGAAGAAGTCAATTAAAGAAAGCATTTTGGTTCAAACCAAACGGAGTTACCCAATTTAAAGGTAATGTCTTCTCTCAAGTTATTTTATTTTATTTTCCTTCTCCACTCCCTATGATCTTATTATTATTTGTTTAAATAAAAAAATAAATATTTTCAATATAATAGGTTGTAGTTATGAAAATTATTCTAACTACACTTACTTACACCTCTATCTAATGGTTATAGAACATAATGTTTATGTGGACGGTGAACTACTGCCTCACTAAACGATGATTGTTCGATTTTCCCCTACCACCTCTCATGGTGGCCATTATGATGGAACTATAATTATATATAATATTTATGATATTTATTTTATATATATTCTTCTGTAATTATCATTTAGAACATAACTTTATGCCTTTCTTGTTTTATAAATACGATAATTTTATTTTAGGAAGTGCGAACTACCGCCCCCTCAAAGTGATATAACTCGTTCATGCCATACATAGAACATATAAAGGATGGATTTAATAAAATTATGTAAAATATATAAAATATTTTATTATACTATAATTATAATATACCTATGTATCATTATGTTTTCATTCCTTTAAATATGAAATAGAAATGAAAGTAGTGTCCATGCGTAAGTACGGCTTAACGTCTCCATGAACGGTGTGTTTTATTTATTATCTCAAAATGATATAGAATATTATAAATACATATACACTGAATATATTTGATATATATGATATTTAAATCTTGAATATCATTATGGAGATAATAGAATTTTGACCTCATGGACAACTTGTAATTATAACAAGTTTATTTTTGACTCAAGTACTGAACATTGACAAAATGACCGATATAAACTTGAATAACTATATGATTGTTATAGAAAGGTGATAAGTGATGATAAAATTTAAAAACTTTATTAAGTAAGTAGAAATTAAGTTAATTTTATTATTCAGGAAATTAAAGAACGAACGAGTCAAGTTGAACATGAGGTAAGGGAACCTTTCACCCACCTCTTTTATTCAAAGACTTCTTTTATGTTATGTATTTTAATTTCTATTTTCTTATATTGGGATATGTTCTCACATATCCTAATTTCTGTAAATTTTATTCCAAAGTGATGAGATATCCTTTTCTCTCCCATCAACTCATTTTTTGAATTTTAAAGTGACGTCGTTAGGCTTCTGAATTTTTGTAAGGGACTTCATCTCGATCCCCTTTCATTGAGGCATGCTTTGATAATATACACCTCCTTATTTTACAAAGTGTATAATAAACCCCTTTGACTTTTACTTTCATTCAATGGGAATATTTTTTTACAAATATTTTTACTAAAGATGAAGGGTTTTTTATACTTATTTAAGGTGAAAAGTATTACTTTATGATTAAGTATTTATGGTTTACATGTTGTTTTGAAAAACTAACCGTTTTCCTTCTTTATGTATCCCTTAATGAGCTTTTTATTCTCATCCTAAGTTTTGAAATATTTTTCATAGGAATTAAAGATGTATAGGGTCAAAGATGGGATCAATGAAAAGTCATGTTGTTTAAAACATGGAACTAAACATGTTTTTTTTTAGATTTTTTATTTTATGAAAAAAATGGATATTGTGTAGAAGTGTCTACATGTAATATTCAAGTTGTTATGTATAAGTTATGACCTAATTATCTAAAGCTCTAAACCTTAAAATATCCTCAATGTGAATTATTAACTTAATTCAAGATTTTGTAATGTTTAAGGTTGTGGCCTTATATGGTACATTTTGGTCCACTACAAGAACTTCCCATACTATACCCTTAACAAGGCTTTGATCAAGGAAGGATTCTTGTGATGATCATTTATCATAGTACATCCTGAGAAACTCTAGGAAGTATTCTATGAGGAATGATTATACACAACAGAGAAATAATGGAGATTATTTTATAAGAAATAATCTCAGTTTGAATAAAAAGATATAAGAATAGAACTAAGATTAAATCATAACTCAATGTAGGAGAGACAAATCCCAACACTATATGGTGACTTAAGACTCATCACGATGAGACATGGCTAGAAACTCATGCAAAACCTGCCCCTGAGCCCTGAAAATTGTATCCCATGTCCATCAAACCTCCCAAGACAAGAACACTTTGAGAAAAACTTTCCTTGGATACAAAATTTCCAAGAACCAACCTGAGTCACCCATCAATCAAGGCACACAATCTGATCATTAATAAGCCTTAGAGGGAATTCCTGATCCCCATGGGCTAGGGAAAAGCACTTGAGCATCAGGGAAAACCTTTGAGAATGATTTTTTCTCAACCCAAAAGAAAAAAACTAACATAACATAATGAGAAAAATGGGGAAAGGGAATAGTAAAATATCTCATAAATAGAAATGAACAATGATAGTGATACATCAAGGTCTAAAAAATTCAAACCAAAAAACAAAATTAGAAATGAAACCCAAAGTACAAAAAACTAATGACAACTACTCCAAGTGAAATGTTGGAAAATTCCAAATGTTTTACCACCAAATACTTATGCCCAGCAAACTATGAAACCTACTACCTCACTGTAGTGATTGAACTTTCTTGAATTAGATAAAACAGTGTCTATAAATACACAAGAGTAGATGCAAGGTGTGATAAAAACAATCTCAGTGGGATCCCACCAAGTGTTCCATAAGAAGTATTTGTTAAATAAATCCATATATGCACAAATTTAAATAAAACATGGCATGATAAACAATTTCTCAATTTATATCAAAATCATGGAAATTACCCCTTTTATCATAAATATTTTTCAAATAATATTACATAAACCATTCTCTGATTACAAAATCAAGCATCAAAATCCATATCAAAACCAAACACAATGGAAGTTTCACCTAGGATAAAATAGTACTAGGATATCTAGGTTCCTCATAAAAATATCAATCATGACTAGTGAGCACTAAAACTATCATGGCATGCCCTATAAAGGAGTAGAGGAATACCCTAATGTGTAATTCCCCTTGACAAATGAATGACAATTCTCAATGCCAAACCCCTACCTAAGTACCCAAGGCTCCTATGTGTTCTACTTATCAAAAAAATTCAAAGGTATTTTCACAATTCAATAAACAATTCTATAAACCCTTTTCCATTATCAAAACCATGATTTGAAACTATTTTATCTAACAAAACTAACATTTCTTTGAAACAATCCTTTCTTCGATACTTTTCAAGGGGAAACCCATTTAAAATAAAAACCCATTACACATGAATTTCAAAAATTAGGAATCGTGTAAATAACCATTTAAAAAAATAATTTAAATCCAATGAACACATAAAATTAATTAAAAAATACTTTATATGAAACCACCTACCTCAACACTTAGTTTTCACAATGAGAACACGATATCCATGCACCAAGAGGAAAGATATCACAAGAAAAGATACAAGGAGGCCCTAAACAAAAATTCTATATCTTAGAAATTAGATTTGGTGATCGCATGGTCGACGGAGAAGAAAGGAGATCACATGCCTCATTGAACATGATATCTGCACCATGAACAAACAAGATTTGACTTTTAGAAACCAAATGCACAATGGATCTATGAGAATGTGAAAACTGGTAGTGAATGGTCAAATTAATTATGAATATGATGATTGTCAGACTGATATTTAATTAGCTGCTCAAGAGGATGTAGATCATGATTTGTGGAAAGAGCATGAGTCATTCTCTACTAAAGGTCATAAAGATAAAATGAAATGTCCAGTTCTTCTATAATAATAATTAAGTTTAGGAAGAGTTCACATTCCTTTGAATCTCATTAGGATTCTTTGGAACATATAAAAAAAGGATTTTCCCAAGCAAGCTCTAGCTCCAATACAGCTTTCTTATGACACTCCCACTGCCAAGAAGGTTCTAGCCAAGAACACTCCCACTAATATCATGAAGTTGGTGGACTTTATATCTCTGAACTCGATATACTAGATATTTTACTAGTAAGAATGCACAGTGGAGTGCGGATGATCCTGATAAGGAGGATGAAGTTGTGGCTCCTCTTGATTCCATGGAATTTTTGGATAAGAACATATCCAATGATATCATGAAGACAATGGATCTTATTTCTCATAATTCAAAAGATGATATATTTAATGCTAGTACGGATTCTCAGAGGAGTGTAGCTGGTCCGGATAAAAGGGCTATGGTGGGAAATCCAGGTTTAGCACCGGCTTATGTGGGGCTTACCCCTGGTGTTGGTAGTTCCAACAAGGCACCAATGGATAAAACCAAATCTATTTTGGCTAGTTCTCAAAAGACCCAAGGCATATTTAATGACTCTATTCATGGATCTAGAAATCTAAAAATAGTTGAGGTATCCAAGTTTAAGGAACCTTGAACTCTAGGTAGCGCTCTCTCTTCTTCTCAGGGACAGGCATCCTCAAGTGAGAGTGTGTCATCTGTTGCTGAAGGTATGCCTCTAATTGGTGATACTTCCAAAGGGGTAGTTATCACCTCTAGTGGAACCACTTATCTGGGTGATTAAAGAAACAACAGGGTGAAAATCTAGGTTTCAATTTCCAACTCTTTTTCCATCCTTGACTCATATCGGGAATATCAAAAAGAGGAATAATAATAGTCTTATGATAAAATTAGAACTCAACCTGAGAAAATTGTTATGGATCAAGATCAAGGGGGTCTATGGAAAAATTTCAAAACTTTGAGAAGAGGTTGATGACCACATGGTCGGGTAGGTCAAGGGACTCCTCACAATTTGGGTATCTGATAATAGTCTTGTAACACCCCGGGATTTTGTGAAATATTTTTTTTCAGTTTAATTTAATTTTTTCAATATTTTTCATTTCACACAATACTGAATATAGATTTTTCTATATGAAAACACTATGCTTGGATTACGTTATATGCAACACCAAGTGGAGATTGTGTTTAACGCAACACTTAGATTATCTTATGGTATAAACAACATTGTATTTGGCTTGTGTTACACATAATGACGAGTTCTTTTGATACCATGCATTACATGCAACATCGAGTTTTACCAAAAAATATTATATTATTAAAATATTTTTAATTAATGTAATAAGATTTTACCTAGTCATTAAATTACTAGTTATGAATAGTATTGACTAACTTATGAAAATAAAATATTTATAATATGAATTCTTTAGTTACCAATTAATTAGAAATGAAAATATATACCAATTGATAATAAAGGAAATAGTTTTATTTTTATGATCCCAAAGTCATTTTGTCTTAATAAATTAAATTAATTACAACTAGTGAATTTTATTAATGAAATATATATTTTATTTATTCAATAAAATATTTTTTATATTAATCTAGTATATTTTATTGGCATAAGATAAGAACAACCCCAATTTTAGGCATAAAACCTATATTTTTTTAAAGGGAAATTTTACCACCTTTTAATGGAAAACCCATTTTAAATCCAATTTTTGAAACTTTTATATATTATATTTAATAAAATAAAATTATTATTTTAAAATGAAATATAAAAATTTACTGTGGTTTAATTTTTGGAATTTTTCGGATAAGTTTCATGTTTTTATGAATAGTAAAAAATACTAAATTTTAATTGAAAAAAAAATTCATCGAAATAATTTATAATGTTAAATTATATTTTTAATAGTTTTTAAAGTATACTTAGATCAATTTTTTATCGTTTAATATAATATAGGTAATTTTAATTAATTTTACATTGAATTTAGATATAAAAATTTTTCAACATTTTGCATGTTTTAACTTTAATAAACCATTTTCTCACCCCCATCGAAGAGATAAATTTTAAATTAATTTCTTATTATTATGTATTTTGAATTTGGAAAAATGGATTCCATATTTTTAATCATAAGGTTCAAATTAAATAAATAGGTCCTTTTTATTTTTGGACATTATGAATAGTAACTTTAGTAATATTTTTTATTACCGTGGTTAAGGGTAAATCATGTAATTAAAGGTAAAAATAATATTATAACTAATATAAAATTATACTAACACTTATACTAATTTAATTGGATGAGTATTTTTCAACCAAAATATTTCTTGGAATTATTTTATGTCCACTTGGTTCCACTTTGAGGACTTTAACATTTTTATAGAATTATATTCAAAGGAAATACAATTTTGTCGCACTTTTGTTTTTAATAAGAGAAATATTTTTAATATGGTGTTATATAAGGGATATGTTTGGATATAAATAGTATTTGGAAAGAAATTTTTTTCTACATCATGGTAATTTATTTATAATTTTTTGGAAAGAAATGATTATATTAAATGGTGACACAATGACAATGTAGGAATTGTTTAATTAATTGAAGAATCAAATAAATCATATTAAAAAGATAAATTAAATATAATTTGATATAATTAATGTCATTCACAAATTTTATGTATGAATTTGAAATTTTATAGATAAATTAATTATTTTTTTCGAATATATCAAGTTTTTATGATATTTTTAAAAAGTCAAGTAATGAATAGTGTCAAAATTGACATTATTGATATTTTAAAATAAATAATATTTTATTAAATGATTTAAAATTTATAAAAATTTAAGATTTGGAAAAATAATTTTTATAAGTCCTAAAATTTCATAAATGACACATTTATGGTTCTTTTGTCATTTTATAGTAAGTATATTAATCCATAAGTAGTAAAAACACATGTTGTCATGGTAAGAGTTAAAGGGATTAATTAAGGGTTAAAGCCAAAATATAAGGGTAATAATATAACCTAAACATGTCTATAAAGTACTGATTAATAGGATTTATATATATCATCATCTTATATTCAACATAACTTACTTTGGAGGTATTTTTAATTAAAAATTAATTTATATTAATTTAATATTTCAGGATATTCCATGATTGCCCCTCCCCTCTCTTACAAAAGGGAACCTCTCCTTCTCCTTTATTCATGACTATAGAGGAATTGTATCATCCAAATTATGCCCAAGTATCCCCCAAAATTTCTTCCCTTAATTCAAGAATCCATACTTTGGTCATAAATCTAACCAAAGGATTCCTTTAGTGCAAATTAAAAAGAGATACCCAAAGAAGAGGTAACGTTAATCATTGACCATTTTTATTTTATTTCTTCCTTGAACTCCTTAAATTATTTTTATTCCATTTTTATATAATAAAATCAATATACTCAATATATTGATATTTTTGTATATTAATTTTTCTACCTATACTCACACACACTTCCATCTAATGGGTAATGAACATACAGTTCTTGTGTACGGCGAACTATTGTCTCACGAAACAATGTTCATTTTTTTACCACCTCTAATGGGTGGGAGTTATGATGGAAAAAATAATTTTATATGATATTTATGAAATAATTATACTTCTATAATTATAATATCATATCTACATTTTTACCATCTAAATTTTTGGGAAAATGATAACGTCACTCGTGCGTACATATGACTTACCATCTCCATGATGCAATGTGATTTGTTATTCACCTATATGTTATGGATGGTAATAAGGATTACTTTTTATGAATATATATGTTGTATATTACATTAAAATAATTCTAAAATGACAATATATCATGTAATTTTCTTTCTTTTAACCCGACAAGAAGATGGAAACAGTGTTCATGTGTATATACGGCATACCGTCTCCATGAATAGTGTATTCCATTTTTTATATCTATCTTTTATAGTTTATTAAAAATGTTTAAATTATAAATATATATGATATATAAGTCATGTTTTACATTCTTTAAATAATTTAATCGTGATATAAGTAATAGGATCAAGAATGACAAGTCAAAACACGTATGATAAATAAAACGATTATTACCTGTAACGTTGTTTTAACATGGAACTGTTAATAAGAGAGTAATATAAAATCATAATTAAATAATATATGGTATTAAATATATTAATATTATTATATTATATATGTATAATAAACTTAAATTTATTATATAGGAGGTTTTCCCATGTGAAAATGAAGTCAATACTTAAGGTAAGGGAATTTCATCTCATTTTTTATTTCTGTGAGATACATGTCATATTCACCACTAGCTTCTTCTTTGTAGTTTATATACTACCCTATGAAATTTTATATCATTAATTTACTTTATTTACTGATATTAAAATCTTTAATTTATTTTATTATTTATTTTATACCATGATTCTAAAGTTACTCAAGTAGTAATGGATTTATGTCTCACTTTTATTTTTGTGGGACACATGCCTTATACACAACTTGTTTCTTCTATGTGGTGTATATACTAACCATGGATATATTTTATGAGTCTTATACAGAATATTATGGTATTTTAATATCCATATAATTTTCTTTCTTTCATTGGGAATATAATTCTACTGATTATAAAGTGATGAGTATTTATTTAAGAATCTCATCAATATTTGGGATTGTTTCATTTTAAGTCTCTGTTTGGGGAATATTTACCATCCACGTCCATGTTTTATAAAAATGTTTTCAAAAACTATTTTTTCTATTATCCTATGGATTTTAAAATCATTTTTACCCATTTTTTACTTTATACTAAATGGTTTTAAAGGAATCTTTTTGTCATTTTCCAAACGAGGTACTTTTTGTATTTTCTGGAAAAAGTATGAGAAGAATGTTTTTTTTAACTTATATAGAATGAATGGATTTTTATTATTTCATGATGCCTTATTACATTGAATATTCTTTTAAAATATTACAAAGTTATTTTCAAAGAAAATTTTTTCTTTTAAAATTGTGCGGCATTTCAAGTAAAGAAAATGTTTTCAAAGTAGAAAGGATATTTTCCTCAAGAATTATTTTCAAGAGTTCTCTTGAAATTATTTTCCATCTAAGATAAAATTGTTTGATGTTGCTTATGTTTTACTAGGGATATTATTAAATTTTTCAATTATTATTATTTCTATGAATTGTTTTTGTTTATTATGGAATTATATTTATAAAATCCATTTCTTTTCCATGGGTTATGTTATGATTGCATGATGTTTATGAAACCCATTTAATTTCATGGGTTCTGATATGATAAATGATTTATGTTAGTATGGAAAACATATATATGATTTTATTATGATATGGATGGGACTTATATATCCCTCTAATTAATTAGGTAAATATTTAATTCTCATTAGATAATGATGGGAATCTAGTCGATGGGCTTAATTCACTATGGGAAGATGGAGAAACATGATATACTCTGGGAAGATTGGGAAACCTGATCCACTATGGGAAGATGGGGAAACCCAATCCATTATAGAAAGAGGGTAAACTGGATCCCTTATAAGTAAAGGACTATGACTTGGGGTGGTGTCGTGTCCCACCTAGTAGGTGTAGTCCCCATGAAGTGTACTAATAAGTTTTAGCAATGTGTCTTGACTTATAGGGAATGATATTACATGTTTGTGTGTATTCCACAATTCCATGTCTTATTCATATGTTATGATTTCATGGTTTGTTTTATTTATTTCATTATGATTAATTTATTATGAATTTCCAATATTTATGACATGATTCATGTTTATTATCATTGATACATAGGTTATAATCTTCTATTTTCATGATCATGTTCTCATACCTGTATGCTCGTGATTATGTTTACTTTTCTACCATTACTAATCATATGAGATCACCATTATATTTTTATTTTCCCCAGGTTATAAAGAAAATTTTTAGGTAGGGGTACTTAAGGGTAAGATCTTTTTTTTAAATGTTGAATATTTTTTTCTAGAATAGAAGTTCACATCCCAAGTTTCTAAAGGCACTAAACTAATACAGTCTTTGGGAATCTATTTTTTTTATGTGTTAATTATTCCACAAAAGTGATGTAATGTCCATGTATGTAAATATTGGGCTATTATCATTGGTATCATATCAAAGGTTTAGTCAACCTTTGGAAACTAGGATGAGAAAACTTTAGTGAGATCCATAAAGATATTTTCTAGGGGTGTCTCTAAAGATAATTCTAAGGATGAGTTAATGTTTAGGAAAATGTCCTAGAATTTTGGTAAAGGATAGAGTGAGTGTTTTCCTATAATTACATACCTACCTAGATACTACAAGTCTATGTGGATCTGGCACAAATGTACTTAGGGGTAAAAACTCTGACAAGGTGTATCGGGCATGACTCAAGAATAACCTGATACATTGTAAAGACCCATAAAATTCAAGGAATTTTTTTTTCTTAATTTTCTTTTGGATTTTACAAGAACACAGTTTCTGACGGCACCTGATTCTGAGGTCCGGTGTGCCCGGAATAATTTTATGAAGTTTAGCTTGGGTACGTTCAGTGAACGAACGAGCGGGATTTCCTAACTTTTGAACCGGTGCTCGGAATTGAAATCTGAGGGCACCGATGAAACCGCAGCGCCGGTAATTGCTTAGGAACACCTTTTCCGGAGTTGTGTCTGCTTGGGTGTGGCTATTAAAATTTGGGTTAAGTAAAGAATAAAAAAAGGGTGCAACCATTTTATTTTTATTCTAAGTAGTGTTAACCTAAGCTAAGTGGTTGGAGTGGGACCCACATCCTAACTACTCCACTATGTAGGATATTTGTGGGGTGGGGCCCACACAAGCCCCACCCTTTCAACTTCCTCAACCACTATTAATTATGTAACTCACCCGCACCCCGCACCCCATTTAAATGAAATTCAACTCTTAATTAATTAATTGAGTATGTTTTTCTTTATAATTAATTCTTGGATTCATTTTGAAATTTTAAATGAATTGTTGTCTAGTGTGTTAATTAAATAATACAAGGTCTTATTTCATGAGAGGTTAGTTCTTTGAGTGAGAGGATTTGGAGAGGAAAGCTCTAAGTTTCGAAGAACGTTCTTCCTCCTTGAAGAACGCGAAGAATGCTGACCTCCGACGAAGGACAATGAAGAATGCCGAATCCTTGGAGATCGACGATGAGACGCCGTGTATCGCGACGTCGATGATCCTCCTTCCGTGAGGTCATCTTCCGTGACGTCCTTTCCCCGCGACGAATCAACAATGCTTGAGGTAGGGGGATTAATTTTTTTTATTCTTGAATACTTTCGTCGTCGTTCTTCGTTCTCTAATTGATCCTCCTGTTATCACAATAACGGGAGGAAATCGGACCACACGAACACGGCCGACTCTCCTCCCCCCTTGATTCTTGATTTTTTGTTGCGGCACGAGTAAGGCAGCGCGGTGCCGTTGCACCGCATGGAAATAATGAAGAATGGGTGGAGGAGCGCGGCGTCGTCGCACCGTACCGGAGAACCTCGAAGAGGTCGCGGCCGGAGTGGGGCCGCGGTGGTGCGGGGGAATCGGCCTGAACCGTCGGCCGCTGGAGTAGGAGGGGGGGACCGCGGCGGCAGCAACCGGTCGGCCGGACCGGGCTGGCCGTTTTAGGGGGAGACCAGGGGTTCATAACCCCCGGGTGGAAGGAGAGCGGCCCCCACGTGGGGGGGGCATGGTTTATCAATCAGGGGGGGCGCGCCCCCCTGTTCTGCTCAGCTCGGCCAGCCGAGCTGGCCACGCAGGCTGCCCAAGTGCGCAAGGCCAGGCCGGGCCGCCCAGGACGGGTCGGGCCACGCACAGGCCGGGCCGGGCCGCGCAGGCTGGGCCGGGCCACGCCAGCCAGGTCGGGTTGCGCCCAAGTGGGCCGGACCCAGACCCGGGTTGGGTCGACCCGGTTCGGTCCGACCCAGGGAGTCTCGGGCCGGGTTAGTCCGGGCCCAAAACCCCCATTTTCGGACCTCTTTTGCTATTTTGCCCATAACTTGGGATACAGACCTCCGATCGACACACCGTTAGCTGCGATGTGATCCTAGGATCGAGACAGACATTTCAGTATATTACACTCAAGGTTTTGGAGAACTTTGGGTTTGTCCGGGTTGGTTCAAACACGAAACCAACCGGGCCCTCGAAGCGGAAACGCTTATAACTTGAGCTTCGGACGTCCGATTGACGTGTTGTCGACTTTGATGGATTCCTCTTAGTGAGATGGACCTTTTAGCTTACTCCACTCAAGGTTCAGACATAGTTGGAGTATGCCCGGGTTGGTTTTACTTAAAAACCAACCGGGCCCCTGGAACGAAAAAGCCAATAACTCACAGACCGGGCGTCCGAATGACGCGATGTCTATCACGTAAAGTTCATGTTCATGATACAGAACTTTGGGATACATCGACTCTAGACTTCGTGTCAGTTGATGGATCATCCCCTCGGCTCGTGGAGTGGACCCTCCCCAAATGAGCTTGCTGTGTGCGGGAACCCTAGAGTTGGTTGCGACTACGACGACTGTACAGAAATCCTATGTGGGTTCGACAGTGACGACTACAGCACTCAGCGATCCTGTGTGGATCAGGGCCTACCGATACTTTGTGGGTCAGTGCTCAGGGGTCCTATGTGGGTCAGCGCATACCGATCCTATGTGGGTCTGATCCTGTGTGGGTCATTGCGGGGGTTAGTACCTATCGATCCTGTGTGGGTCATTGTGGGGGTTAGTACCTATTGATCATGTGTGGGTCTGACGGCTTAGATGAATCAGTGGATACAACTGATCATCTCTTTCGTCTTACGAAGAAGTATTCCTATGTGATCTGAGTCTTGACTTTCAATCATTATCTTCGATATGACTGACTTGCTTTCCTATGTGGATTGTGTTGTGCTATCCTGTGTGGATGTGATCGAACTTGGGCTCGGATGCTGGAGACGAACTGAAATTGATGACTTAGGTATATGTATGGGCATATACCTAAGTAGTGTTGGTTGTTACTTCGTGATTGTATCTTTCTTTTGTGTATTATCCTTTGTGGATTCTGGGAGACCTTCGGGGGTCTCGGGGTCCCTACTGAGTAGATTATACTCACCCCTACACGGGATATTCCCACACTACATTGTGTTGGTTGCAGACGGCGGACAGCATTGATCGTGGTTGAGGTTTGTGGAGCAGGTCGGTACCTGGAGGTGGACCACTGGGCGGGACGTACTCGGAGCAGACGGTTGGACCCGAGGAGCTGATGAGGCTATCTATACCCACCCTTTAGGTGGGACTTCCAGTGGATGGCTCGACATTACGGCTTTACTTTTCAGTTGTTGTACTCCCTTTTTCAGTTGTACTTTACTTTCAGTTTGGGATTGTATTCTGGCCCACTTACTTTTCGCACTTGCTATTGTATCTAGTTTTACTTAGTGTTTAATTTTGCTTGCTTACTCTGATGTGTTTGTTTACTTTATAAAGGAAATGCCTTCCCTTTTTATCATGAATTACACCTTGGTGCTAGTCGCTAGCCCCTGGCCTATGGAAGGTGGGCTTGGGGTAGTCACGGCACGGGCCCCGAGGACGGGTCGTGACAAATTGGTATCAAAGGAGTTTGGTTCTACCGTAGAACTCTGGACTCTTATCTTTCTTCTATGTGAAGCAATAGTGTTAAGGGTATTGAGTGTGGTTATCAGTCCAGGGATTCCAGTGTTGGTGCGGCGGCTGACGTATCCGTACACTAGGACCCTGACTTCTGATTTCTGACTTAGTGCACGAAAACATTGATTGCATGTGTGTTTCAAGTTTTCTTTGTGATTACTTTGTGTCAGCTCACTAGGTATACTGTATTAACCATGGCGCACCTATTTCTTTTTAGGATGGCCCCATGATGGAAGCCAGCTAGGGTTCTGAGTTTTGTACGTGATGACAGCCCACCGAGCGATGAGGCCTCGGTGCAGGGCCCTATTACTGCGGAGGCACCGGCGGTACCACTACCCATCGAGCCACCGATGCAACCAGCCACATTCGCTGAGAGTGCACGTCTCCTTGGTGAACTGAACGAGTTTCAGCGTCAGAGACCGCCCAGGTTCTACGGGGAGACAGACCCTCAGGCATCCGAGGATTGGCTGGAGGCAGTTGTATGAGTTTTTCAATTGGTAGGGCCACCAGCAGACCTCATGGTGATCCTTGCAGTGAGTCTCCTGCACGTAGTAGAAGGCAGATGGTGAAGCTTGATGCTCCAGGTGCACGACGAGGCATCACTCCTCTGGACAGACTTTGAGAGCCTCTTCCACTCGGAGTTCGTCCCAGCCACCCTCCGTGCAGTGTGCATCCAGGAGATACTACAGCTACGGCAGGGTAGCTTGACGGTCGCCCAGTACTCGGCGAGATTTACTGATCTCTCGCGCTATTCGACGGACATGGTACGGGACCCATTCTTCCGGGCTTGGACCTTCGATTAGGGATTGAGGCATGAGATCAGGGCATCGCTGATCTCCCTAAGAATTCTGACACAGGCAGGGGTACTAGAGTGAGACCTTCTCATTGAGATCTTTCTTGCTGAGCCTACACCAGCAGCGAGACCTACCGTAGGGCGGCACTTAGTAGAGTCTTCTGCAACAGGCAGTCGACGGATGACACATGGGTCTAGGTGGACCAGACCCTCAAGTAGACGACCTCAGGACACTGGATTAGAGGTGCGGGGCACACAGCACAGAGCCAGTATTTCAAGAGGCAGACAGTGCTACGCATGCGGCGAGCAGGGCCACATGGCTCGTGACTGCCAGACCCACCATGCGGAGGAGCAGTAGATGGTTGAGGGACCACCCAGGAAGAGGGTCGACCGTGGCAGTCCACAGGGAGCAGGCGGACGAGGCAGAGGATCTGGATGAGTAGAAGGTGTTGGGAGACGCTTTGAGGCTCTACCACCACCACCACCAGGAGGTCCACCCCAACCACAGGGAGCTGGCGGGTAGAGGCAGGCACAGCTTCAGGCAGCGGAGGCCTACGACGACGGAGTGCCTGAGTTGATTCGAGGTACTATCTGTGTCTACTCCACCCTTGCTGTAGTTCTTATAGATACAGGAGCGAGTCATTATTTCATTGTCGCTGCCCTTGTTCGGAGCTCGGAGATTCCGACAGAGCCGTTGGCTCGATCCTTACAGCTAGAGACTCCTACGGGAGCAGACTCAACGATTACACACTGGTACTGGCAGTGTGAGCTTACTCTAGGAGGCGATATATTCGGATGGGATCTTCTTTTAGCGGCGTCGAGGCCTTACGACGTCATCTTGGGCATGGATTGGTTATCTACAGTCCATGCTCAGATCGACTGTATTAGGCGCAAGGTGCGGTGTGTACGCACCGATGGGAGCAGGTTCACCTTCACCAGTGAGAAGGGAGCCTTTGCAGCACAGGATGGACTCACACAGAGGATAGGACAGCCAAACACTCATCAGTTGGCTAGCCTCATCCTAGGAGCGGTTGACGTGCGGAGTCCGAGCTTACCTGTAGTGGTGGATCAGTATGCGGACGTTTTTCCCGATGACGTTCTAGGACTACCTCCTCACAGAGAGGTAGACTTTTATATGGACCTGTACTCCGAGATAGCCCTGATATCCATCCCAGCATATCAGATGGCTCCTGCCGAGCTTCAAGAGCTACAGGTACAGCTGGAGGACTTGCAGGGCAAGGGATTCATCTGACCCTGGGCTTCCCCGATTTTGTTCGCCAAGAAGGCGTACGGGAGCTTGCGACTTTGTGTCAACTATTGTCGCCTAAACCAGGTGACCTTGAGGAACAAGTATTCACTACCGAGGATTGACGACCTCTTCGATCAGCTCAAGGGAGAACGGTGGTTCTCGAAGATAAACCTTAGATCAGGCTATCATCAGCTCAGAGTTCGAGACGAGGATGTGCAGAAGACGGCCTTTAGATGTCGGTATGGCCATTATGAGTTCTTGGTTATGCCTTTCGGCATAACCAACACTCCAGCAGTGTTCATGGGTCTCATGAACAGGATCTTTCAGCCATACCTCGATTGATTTGTCGTGGTCTTCATCGACGACATTTTGATATACTCGACTACTGAGGAGGAGCACACCTACCACTTGCGGGTTGTACTAGACACACTCCGAGAGAACAAGCTTTATAGTAAGCTCTCAAAGTGTCAGTTCTGGATACGTGAGGTCCACTTCTTGGGACACGTCATCTCTGAGGTGGGAGTTGTGGTGGATCCTGCGAAGATCGAGGCAGTGCTAGCTTGGGAGCCACCAAGGAGTGTGACGGAGGTTCGGAGTTTCTTGGGACTAGTTGGGTACTACCGGAGATTCATGCTAGACTTCTCTATAGTAGCAGCACCACTTTTAGCTTTGATGAAGAAGGGGAAACCCTTCTTGTGGTCATATAGATGTCAGCAGAGCTTCCAGGAGCTGAGACAGATATTGACCAGCACGCCTATCTTGAGGCTACCGGAGGAGGGAGTAGGGTACGTAGTCTATTGTGATGCATCAGGGACCAGACTCAGATGTGTCCTAATGCAGGAGTGGGCCATGATCGCCTATGGATCACGTCAGTTGAGGCAGCATGAGAAGAACTATGCTACCCATGACCTAGAGTTAGCAGCAGTGGTCTTCACACAAAAGATGTGGTAACACTATCTGATGGGAGAGTGCTTTATAGTCTACTCTGACCACCAGAGTCTCAGGTACATCTTCTCGCAGAAGGACCTGAATCTGAGACAGCGGTGATGGCTCGAGTTTCTCTAGGACTATGACTTTGAGATAGTCTATACTCCTGGGAAGGGGAACGTAGTAGTCGATGCTCTCAGTAGGAGGACGGGCATTCAGGTACTTGGGGAGGCGACAGAGCAGCTAGACGCTTTGCAGATATCCTTCATGGATAGAGATGGAGTAGCCTTTTTGCAGTCACTCACAGTCACTCCTCCACTTCTACAGTGGGTTAGAGAGGCACAACGTGGGGACGTTGACTGTGAGATGTGGCATGCACAGATATCCTCAGGATAGGCACCTGATGGATTACTTGTGGGAGGAGAGCACGTCATCCTTTTCAGAGGACGTACCATGGTACCAGTTTCTTTACAGGAGGAGGTTCTGAGAGAGTTTCACCCTTCCCCTTTAGCGGTACATCCAGGAGTGGCGAAGATGTACCAGGATCTCAGGCGACAGCACTGGTGGCCGGGTATGAAGAAGGTTGTAGCAGAGTTCATTTCTTGATGCCTCACCTTCCAGGAGGTGAAGGCAGAGCATGAGGTACCAGCAGGTTTGGTATATCCCTTGGAGGTCCCGGAGTGGAAGTAGGGTGGGATATCTATGGATTTCATGACTGGAATTCCACGTACTTCCAGAGGTCATGACTCTATTTGGGTGATTGTCGACAGACTCACCAAGTTGGTCCACTTATTACCCATTAGAGAGCAGGGATCAGTAGAGAGCTTGGGACATCCCTATGTTCAAGAGATAGTATGGATTCATGGTGTGCCATCATCTATCGTCTTCGATCGAGATGCTCGCTTTACTTCCCGGCTTTGGAAGGGATTGCAGGAGGCTTTCGGGACACAGCTACGTCTGAGCACCGCCTTTCACCCTCAGACGGATGGTCAGACGGAGAGGACCATTTAAAATCTCAAGTACATGCTCAGTGCATGTGTCCTTGACTTTGGTCGCAGTTGCGAGGATCACCTACCCTTGGTAGAGTTTGCGTACAACAACAGCTAACACTCCAACATCGGAATGGCACCATATGAGGCATCGTATGGCCGACCTTGCAGATCACCGTTGTGCTGGACAGACCCTGGGGAGTCAGCACTTGTGGGACCGGAGATGGTCCAGGCCACGACAGAGAAGGTCCAGGTCATCCAGGAGCGGATGAGGATAGCTCAGAGCCAGAAGAAGTCTTATTCTGACAGGAGGCGGAGGCCACTAGAGTTTGAGGATGGCGACCACGTCTTCTTGAGGGTCTCACCTCGACATGGATTACGGAGATTTGGCTGAGGCGGCAAGTTGTCTTTATGCTTCATCGGACCATTCTAGGTCCTCAACAGGATTGGTGAGGTGGCTTATCTCCTGGCGCTACCACCTCAATTGCACCGAGTGCATGACGTCTTTCACGTATCTCAGCTGAGGAGATATGTGCACGACCTGACGCATATCATTGACCATAGAGAGCTGGACATTGATGATGGGGAGACTTTTGTGGAGGTCCCAGTGGAGATCGAGGATTGATAGGATCGGGTCTTACGTGGACGGTTGATTCCTATAGTGTGCATCAAGTGGCAGCACGGGAACCTCCAGGAGAGCACTTGGGAGTGGGAGCCTCAGATGTGTGCACAGTACCCACATTTGTTTCCCTAGTTTATGATGTATCTTTACAGGGATGTAAAGCCCTGAGGTGGGAGTAATGTAAAGACCTGTAAAATTCAAGGAAAATTTTTTTCTTAATTTTCTTTGGGATTTTAAAAGAACACAGTTTCTGACAGCACCAGATTCTGAGGGCCGGTGTGCCCAGAATAATTTTCTGAAGTTTAGCTCGGGTACGTTCAGTGAACGAATGAGTGGGATTTCCTAACATTTGAACCGGTGCTCGGAGTCGAAATTCGTGGGCACCGATGAAACCGCAGCGCTGGTAATTGCTTAGGAACACCTTTTCCAGAGTTGCGTTTGCTCGGGTGTGGCTATTAAAATTTGGGTTAAGTAAAGAATAAAAATAAAAAGGGTGCAACCATTTTATTTTTATTCTAAGTAGTGTTAACTTAAGCTAAGTGGTTGGAGTGGGACCCACATTATAACTACTCCACTAGGTAAGATATTTGTGGGGTGGGGACCACACAAGCCCCACCCTTTCAACTTACTCAACCCCTATTAATTATGTACCTCACCCGCACCCCCCCCCCCATTTAAATGAAAGTAAACTCTTAATTAATTAATTGAGTAGGTTTTTCTTTATAATTAACTCTTGGATTCATTTTGAAATTTGAAATGAATTGTTGGCTTGGGTGTTAATTAAATAAGACAAGGTCTTATTTCGTGAGAGGTTAGTTTGTTATGCGAGAGGATTTGGAGAGGAAAGCTCTAAGTTCCGAAGAACGTTCTTCCTCCTTGAAGAACGCGAAGAACGCCGACCTCCGATGAAGGACGATGAAGAATGCCGAATCCTTGGAGATCGATGACGCGACGTCGTGTACCGCGACGCCGACGATCCTCCTTCTACGACGTCGTCTTCCATGACGTCCTTTCCCCGCGACAAATCAAAAACACTTGAGGTAGGGGGATTAATTGTTTCTTTTATTCGTGAATACTTTCGTCACTATTCTTCGTTCTCTAATTGAGCCGCCTGTTATCGCAATAACGGGCGAAGGTCGGACCGCACAAACATGGCCGACTCTCCTCCCCCCTTGATGCTTGATTTTTTGTTGCAGCACGAGTAAGGCAGCGCGGTGTCATAGCACCGCTCGGAAATAATGAAGAATGGGTGGAGGAGCGTGGCGTCGTCGCGCTGCGCCGTTGAAGTCGAACAAAGTCGCGACGTCGTCGCACAGCGCCAGAGAACCTCGAAGAGGCCGCGGCCAGAGCGGGGCCGCGGCGGAGGGGTGTGGCGCCATCGCGCCACGCCGATCAGACAAGGCCGAGGTGGTGCGGGGGCGTCGGCCGAAACCACCGGCCGCCGGAGCAGGAGGGCGGGACCGCAGCAGTCCCGCGGCGGCAACAACCGGCCGGCTGGACCGGGCCGGCCGTTTTAGGGGGAGACCAGGGGTTCATAACCCCTGGATGGAAGGAGAGTGGCCCCCACGTGGGGGGGTGCGGGTTGTCAATCAGGGGGGCAGCGCGCCCCCCTGTTCCACTCAGCTCAGCTAGCCGAGCTGGCCACACGGGCCGCCCGAGTGCGCCAGGTCGGGCCGCGCCAGCCGGGCCGGGCCGCGCCCAAGTGGGTTGGACCCGGACACGGGTCGGGTCGACCCGGTTCGGGTCGGTCCGGGCCCAAAACCCCCATTTTGGGACCTCTTTCCGTTTTTTTCCCATAACATGGGATACAGACCTCCGATCGACACACCGTCAGCTGCGATGCGATCCTTGGATCGAGACGGTCATTTCGGTATATTACACTCAAGTTTTCGGAGAAATTTGTGTTTAGTCGGGTTGGTTCGAACACGAAACCAACCGGGCCCTCGGAGCGGAAACGCTTATAACTTGATCTTCGGACGTCTGATTGATGTGTCGTCGACTTTGATGGATTCCTCTTAGTGAGATGGACCTTTTGGATTACTCCTATCGAGGTTCGAACACAGTTGGAGTATGTCCGGGTTGGTTTGACTTAAAAACCAACCGGGCCCCTGGAACAAAAAAGCAAATAACTCTCAGACTGGGCGTCCGAATGACGCACTGTCTGTCACGTAAAGTTTCTGTTGATGATATGGAACTTTGGGATACATCAACTCCGGACTTCATGTCAGTTGATGTATCATCCCCTCAGCTCGTGGAGTGGACCCTCCTCGAACGAGCTTGTTGTGTGCGAGAACCCTAGAGTTGGCTGCGACTACGATGACGAAGACGACTGTACAGAAATCCTCCGTGGGTTCAACAGTGATGAATACAGCACTCAGCGATCCTATGTGGATCAGTGCCTACCGATCCTGTGTGAGTCAGCGCTCAGTGGTCTTGTGTGGGCTAGTGCATACCAATCCTGTGTGGGTTCGATCCTGTGTGGGTCATTACAGGGGTTAGTACCTATCGATCCAGTGTGGGTCATTGTGGGGGTTAGTACCTATTGATCTTGTGTGGGTCCGACGGCTTAGATGAATCTGTGGCTACAACTGATCATCTCTTTCGTCTTACGAAGAAGTATTCATGTGTGATCTGAGTCTTGACTTTCAATCATTATCTTCGATAGGATTGACTTTCTTTCCTATGTGGATTGGGTTGTGCTATCCTGTGTGGACGTGATCGAACATGGGCTCAGATGCTGGAGCCGAACTGAAATTGATGACTTAGGTATATGTATGGGCATATAACTAAGTAGTGTTGGTTGTTACTTCATGATTGTATATTTCTTTTGTGGATTATCCTTTGTGGATTCTGGGAGACCTTCGGGGGTCTTGGGGTCCCTACTGAGTAGCTTATACTCACCCCTTCACGGGCTATACCCGCACTACGTTGTGTTGGTTGCAGATGACGGACAGCGCTGATCGTGGTTGAGGCTTGCGGAGCAGGTCGGTACCTGGAGGTGGACCACTGGGTGGGACGTACTCGGAGCAGACGGCTGGACCCGAGGAGCTGAGGAGGCTATCTGTACCCACCCTTCAGGTGGGACTTCCAGTGGATGGCTCGACGTTGTGGCTTTACTTTTCAATTGTTGTACTCCCTTTTTCAGTTGTACTTTACTTTCAGTTTGGGATTGTATTCTGGCCCACCTACTTTACCGCACTTACTATTGTATCCAGTTTTACTTAGTTTTTACTTCTTCTTGCTTACTCTGAGGTGTTTGTTTACTTTACAAAGGCAATGCCTTCCCTTTTTATCAGGAATTACGCCTTGGTTCTAGTCTCCATCCCCTGGCCTTTGGAAGGCGGGTTTGGGGTAGTCACGGCACGGGCCCCGAGGATGGGTCATGACATACATGGCAACAGGCCTTTCTACACACCTGGTTTACACTCTCGGTGGATATACTTTAGAAATTCATAAAATCTTTATGAACTGTCATGAAGGTTTTAAATGGAATTTGGGTATTAATAACCTAGGATAAACATAAGGTGTCATAGATTAAGGAATGTTTTATAATTTAGACATTCTATATGTGATTTTTCATGATTATGTGGTTATTCACTATGATAATTGTTTCTTACTCTATGCTTGTTGGTTTTAGTTAATGGATAGAACCCCAAGGAACTATGTTAATAGTGATTACTATGGATAATGCAATGATCTTTCTCCTGAGCATCCTAGTGCTATGGGAGCTGGATTGAAAAACCTCATTACAATGCTTACACAGCTTTCTCAAGCTATGAATCTTGTTGATCTTCCAAACAAGCAAAGGAGGGAACAATGTTTTGTTGAGTCCTTTATGAGGTAGTGTCCACCTTCTTTCAGTGGCTATTTTGATACACTTTTTGTTGAACACTGAGTCAGTACCATTGAAATGATATTCTCCATTCTCTAGTGTTCGAAACATGAGAAAGTCATTCTGGATGTTTATCAGTTGGAAGGTGAATTAGACCAGTTGTGGACTCTAATCAGGAATATGAGGAAGCAAGATTAAATTGAATCCATGTATTGGGATGAGTTCAATAACTTGTTCTAAAATAATTACTTTCCTCATGTTCTTTATATGTAGATAGAAAATGATTTCATTGAGATGAAGAAAAAGGATGATTAATCTATCAGTACCTATGGGGATAATTTCACAAAACTTGAGAGGTACACTTCTGGTATTATCATCCAACCCAAAAGTAAAGCTGATAGATTCTTTAGTGGATTAAATCCAAGTATCAGAAGGATTTTTTCCATAAGATACTTTAGTAGTTATGAATAGGTTTTGCATTGTGCAATCAAAGTTGAAATGGAGGTTGGAGTTACATATCAATCTCTTGGTTTTAACAAGAAAAGAAAGATGGAGGTCAAAGGAAAATATAAAATCCATGAAGATAAGAAGATGAACTTTATTTTATTCTCTAAGTTTAGAAATAAGCATGGATAAAATTATCTAATGGGTTCTAATAAATGTTTTAAGAGTGGAAGATAAGGCCATGGGCAATTGATTTCCGAACTGATGGAAATAATAAGTCGTCCAATGATGAAAATAGAGTGAAATCTACACAGGTTGCACCTCCCACAATTTAGTACTTCAAGTGTAAGGAGAATGGTAATTATGCTAATCAATGACCAAATCCAAGGTTTAATGATGACAATCACTATTAGAAACCTCTTAAGTCCAGAGACAAAGGTAAATCTCATGTGATCACTATTGGAGATGTGGAGTATGACAATGAAGTTGAGGAATGATCAAGTAATTATGTTGTGTAATTCAAAAATAATGTTATAGAAGTATTTTTATGGTATTATAGAATAATGAAACATCCATGTATTGGTCCAATATATTTTTTCCATAAGGATTTAAAAGCATATGTTGTATGGTACTGGTAACCATGAAGAGTGATTGAGGTAATTAGGTGATATTTTTGGAAAACACATGATTAAGAGAAAGATAACCCTTAATATGTGCTCAATGTTGAGATAATGATATTTGGATAAAGATATGTTGGATATTAATAAGTAAATTTGAAAGTACTAATTTTCTTGAAATTAATTAAGGATTTTCTAAAAAGTGGTTTATACTATCATGGATGAATTTTAAAACTTTTTAGACATAAGGAATATATCCAATAAACTTTAAAATAAGAAAAAAATAATGTCTTTAATAATTATTTAAGGTAATTATCATGTTTCAAGAATACTTGATGAAGGTATTTACATGTATGGAATATAACAACCAAGAGCTACCTTTTGATATATGGGAGATAAATGTTAAGATGGCACTATTGGAAAGTTAGTCTATACCAATGGTTTCAAACCATTGGTATACCCTATACTAATAATTTTCCAAACTGTTGGGTGGTATGGTGTGGGTATAGTCCTATACCAATGATTATTCATCAACTGTGGGTATAGGAAACTGAAAATTATAGTATACCAATGGTTTGTTTACAACTGTTGGTATAGATATCTACCAAAGGTTTGTTAACTATTGGTATATATCATCATCCATCAAACTATACCAATAGTTAAAGAACCATTGGTATAGATTTTTTCCAATGGTTTATTAATAACTATTGGTATACATATAGTTTGTCAAAACTATACCAACGTTTTATAAACCATTGGTATAGTGTTTTTCCATAATTCCAGAAAGCAGATAGAATCGTCCCCTCCTTTTCATACAGAACATCCAACATTGCATACAGGACCTCCAACATTGCAAACAACAGCCTTCCCTCTATTTCAAAAATCACAAACATCTAAAAAAACACTACAATACCATATATAGAATTTAAAAAACTAATAAAATACCTAAAAATACACTACAATACAATGTATATAATTCAAAAAAAACTAATGTGGACAATATACTGAATAATTTATGATGAATTCAGATGTTTACAAGTCATTCATATCCAATTATTCGTGCTATAATTATGAAAAACCCCACTAGAAATCACAACATGCCACTTTACCTCAAATTTTATACCTATACATGGAAAGTGCAACATTTTGGACACATATAGTTTTTGAATTTCAATTACAGTATACATTTTTTCTTATTTTATTATTCACCTATGGGATATATACTCATTTGTTCAAAAATTGTTATCTTTTGATCATAATCATACAAGAATGTAAAAATAATAAAACTCAACATAAATATAAATAGTATAATCTGAACTCAATGGAAAAAATATAATATTTCTCTATAGTCACCATCCCAACACCTGCAATGCTCCTCAAAACTACCTGTCCCAACACCTACAAGGGTTGATATCCAACAAAACAAGGATGGTATCCACACCAAAGTGAACAATAGGGAAAAAGAACACTGAATAGACTGAGAAATGGAAATAAAAACTAGGATAAACAAAAATGATAAGGGAAAATACCTCTTAATGAACATAAAATTGAATAATTCAATAGTATGGAAAGACAAGAGTAAAGGAAAAAATAAGAGTAAATGAAAATAATGGGGAATAAAGATGAGTAGAAGGATCTAAAATGACAACATCTTTGATGTAAAATGTATGTGATAAGTTGTGTGAAGGATCTGATTACAATATTCCAACAAGATGTAAAGTGTTGGTCGGGGGAACAGTTTTGAATAAGTTGTTATTTGTAGAGGTTAGAGATAGATTACATTTTGAGATGAAGTGGAGATGTGTTTGAGATTCCATCCTTGTTGTGTTGTTATTATTGATTGATGTGATTAGTATTTATAAAACTTTAATGATGTTTTAGAATAGGTTTTTTATGGTAGGTACTGATTTTTATAGATGTATTTAAATGAAGGGTTGTGAGGAAATTGAGTAGAATTCTTACTCAAAGAGAGATTGAAGAAACCATCCATGGATTTATGGTGAAGCTGAAGTAAACATGCAGTGTATGTGCATGAAAATACTCAAATTTGAGTATATAAGTTATAAGTATTCTTTATAATTGAGATGAAGAGATTTATAAGATCTTGAAAATTCCGAAATATGTTTTGATGTGTTTTGAAGTGTTCATGGCTATTTGAGATAGCTTGGAGATGGATTAAAGAATCCTTGGAGAAAGATGAATTTATTTTGATTTGAAATGAAGATCAACATAAATTTTTCTTTAACCTATATAAGGGTAGATATTAAATTTAGTATGCTACATAATGGTGATCTAGGACTGGTATAAGGGTAACTTTCACCTATATAAGGGTAGCTCTAAGTTTCATATTTGTTTTGTAAAGGTAAGTACCTATGTAAATGTCATCCATGATCTGTATAAGGGTCGACTTTGAAATTAAACACCTATATAAAAGTTATTTATAAGAGAATAATTTGTAAATTGTATGGGGATTTGGTTTTATTTCCCTAAATCCATGCATGGTCATCATCTAGGAGTGGGATGTCTGATTCAATCCTTTCTCCATCAAGAACACTAGAGTTCAAGGATGGGTTAAAATTCCCAGTTTGAATTAGATCTTATGGAATCCTCATATATTGTTTGATGTTTTATTGGGTTTGGGTATTCCCATTAATATGAATATAACTATGAAAATAGTCGGGTATAGTTAATATGATAAGATATTAGTTAAAATTGACCTTAATTCATATTTGAAGACTAATTTGTTATTTTAACATCAGAAGATGATATTAATTTTAATATTAAGTATGAGAAATTAACTCCATTTTTTTGGATTTTCAATCTATTGGACATGTTCTAAAAATTTACCTTTAGAATAATATCTTTTCATTTTGTTCTGCTAAGTGTTATAACCAGAAAGTAAGCAGGAAGCTTCAAAAAAGGTAGTTAAAGGATGGATCCTCCACCTATCACCATGATAGGAATACAAAAAAAGTCCATCTAATTGACATTTGAATGATTCCAAAGTGCCTGGGAGTTTTCTAGGCACTTTCTTGTTGGTTCTTATCATACATTGCAGGTTCAAGAAGTCCAGACAAGTGACACTCTCAAATTTCATCATGAGGGGCCTTACTGTCATACTAAGGGGATGCAAGAAATTATAGACAATCTCTATAAACTAGAAGGGCCTAAGGCACCTCACTAAAGATCATATGATCATGCAAAAAAAAGTTGGAATCGGCGTTGGGTTTAATGCTTCACCAAGAATGGGAGAATGGCTGCATTCTGGCTTGAGATTCTCATAGGGCTCAGATAGAGGGGGAGAAATGATGAAAAATAGTGACATAGATGTTTTTGAATCTATTATTGTAGGTTATCAGATTTCAAGGGGAACTTTTTGAGATATTGGAGGTCTAATATAAGGATCTTTCAAGGTGACCTTTTTTATTATATGGATATTTCATTGGCTAAACTGATTATAAGACAACACCCTCTCAAAACTGGTGAAATCCAAGGGTGAAAAAGCTTTAATTTCCAATGATAATATGTCTATAATTAAATAATAATTTCAAACAATAGTTTTTTATAAGAAAAAGTTTATGTTTTCTGGTGTGTATATACTCCATGAATTAATGGATATATACAAATTGATTTAGAGTTTCAAGGATTCATGGCTAAATGTGAATACAAAAATAGAGAAAGTGATTGATAGTTCACTACAAGAGGTTATCGGGATACATGATGAAGCAGTTCATATGTTTTATAGTAACTGGAAAGAGACATTGAGTTCAGTTGATATAGAGAAATATTCTCTTAATATAAAGACATTTCAGTTTGAAGATAAGTTAAAAATGTAGAATCCATTTAAACAAGACCTTCCTAAATAACTAAGAAGATATGTATTGTCACTCTAGTTTTAAAGATGATTTTACCTCAAAAGGGACCCATTTTTGTGGTAAAAGAAGTGTTAGATTATATGGAGAAGTATCCACATCTTGCTCAAGGAATAGATATCTCATAACCATATTGATTCTAGTGGTGGTAAATATATTTCAATTGTTTGTAAAGAATTCAATGAAAAAATATGTAGGTAAAGGATTGTTGGTAAACCTGATGATACATCAAAGTTGGATTTGAGAATATTTATAAATAATAATTACCCAAACTAAGCTTAGAATACTGGTGAAACAAACCAACCTAAAATGAAAAAAGATAACATCTCCATAGGGGATAGAATCCCTAGTGGGGGTTCAACTAAAAATACCAAGGGATTTTAGAGACATTTTTTATAATCTATAAAAAATTTATAAATTAATTCACCTTGAAAAATCACTTTAAATGTTGATCATATGACAACATATTTGATGTGAAAGAGGATAACACAACCTAAAATGAAAAGTATAACATCTATAGGGGATAGGATCCCTAGTGAGGGAAGTCTTAACTTTCTTAACTAATGTTTTAAAATTAAAATTTCATTTTACCCTGAGTGATAAAGAACTACTTGCAATGAAATACACCTCATCAACCTAGCACCTAAAATGCACCTCAAAACTACCTACAACCAGAACATAATTCACTACCTGTAAAACAGAACTACCTACAATGAAATGAACTTGTAATTAAAACATCAAAACATAATTCACCTATAATCAGAACTACTAGCAATTAAAATAAAACATAGTAAATAATGAAACTCCCTCTGCAATCAAAACACCAACAGAACATCTGCAACCTACAATGAAACCAACAAAACATCCTCTACAAACAAAACCTACAATGAAACCAATAGAGAATCCTCAAATACCAACAAACCAATACATAAATAATGATAATAGAACAAATCAATTTATGCATTTAACCATTGATAACAAACATACAAAATACCACACATATATTCAGTCATATCAAATCATCAAACATCAAATGTCATAAATATCGGTCAAAAATGTAATGGATCAATTCATCCCTCATCGCCATCACTATCATGACCATCATCATTATCCTCATCCCCATCCTCATCCATGTCCCTATCATTGTCCTCATCCTCATCCTCATCCTCAACCTCAGCCTCATCCTCACCCTCTTACTCTGCCTTGGCCTCATCCTCAGCCTCTTCCTCGCCATCATCCACGCCATCGTCATTGTCATCGCCAAGAAAGGAATCATCTCAACAACCACTAGGACTACCACCTAGTTCACTATATAAATAATTCATCAATGACACATATGCATCATAGGCCACACTAGTCTCTGGTGGAAGTGATGGACATAAAACTTTCATCAGTTTCATAAATTCGTCATTTTCCCTTTAAACTCGTTCTTCCACCTATATGACCTTTTTTTCAGCCTATTCTTATTATGACTTAACCTTTTCCAACTCGGTGGTACTAAAACTGGTACCTAAATTGGTTCAATACCTTGTTAGGACTATACTCTTATCAGGTCAGCAGCGTACTCTGCCACGGTGTTCATCTCCCAAAACCTGATGTAAGTGATCATTTGGCCCAAAATTGTCAGTTTCTTGGGAATCAAGGGCCTCCAAAGAAGCATGTTAAAAATATAAATGTATTATTAAGTTAAAAAATAGATATTAAAATTTTAAATCAACAAATTAAAACTTATAATATTTTGTTGTGCCGATTCATTAATTGCACTTCCATATTTTTTCTTTTTGCTTGAGTAAAATAGTTTTGCTCGAGGCACACGTCCTTCAATATTCAATACCTCCCTCTACAATGAAATTGAATGTATTAATACATAATTTAAAATAGGTTACTAATAATGAATTTCATAACTAAAATCAAATGGATATTAACGACAGTCTTACCTGCTTCTTCTCATGACCCGACATCGTTGTACGTCCCAAAGTGTAGAGGTATTTTTTGGCATCAATGTTTTTTTAATTTTTTATGAATGATTCCTAAATAAAGTTCAATAATAAAAAATAAATTATCAATGAAAAACATGAATATTTTCATTTAAAAACATCAAATTTGATTACTACCTTAAACTTGCTACTCTTCCAATTAGTAATCATTTTCTAATGAAGTTCTATCAAACAATCATCCATGATAGGTATCACCTCTAAATCTGTGTCAACTCTATCATGTCATCCAATATATAAATCATGTTTATAGGCTCTCTAAATCTCACCTAATTCCATTAGATGTGTTGTCCTTACACCCTCACCACCGGGAAAATTAAAATGAAGCTAGCACCAAAATATTAATTCATATAAATAAAATAATAAAATAATATTAAATCTAATAGATTTTTTTACCCATATATATGACCAAGAATTATCCTTGACTTCATTTGGAAAGTACCTCCATGAGAGTGGGTTGACGAGAATGATATTGTAGTATTTGGAAAGCGTCGCCAAAAAAATCCGACATTGATGCCCTATTTTTTCGATCATTTAGTTGTATTCGTTGTATTCAACCATCAACTGTGTATGGTTGTTCTACATTTCACGCATACATGTATGCCCATTCCACCTATTAGTGGATTTAGCTGTTATAGAAGAAAAACAAATATTATATCAATACATGTTTTAATGAAAATTAATTGTGGTAAAAATTTGTTAGGGTTCTATATATATATCTATGGAAATCTGATCAATGGGAACCACTAGATCCACAAGCACTAAAGGAACGTCACCCAGTATAGGTAGAGTGGGTCCCAATGTATGCTCTACAGGCACAGACTATGTCAGAGTAGGAGTCTAAGAAGAAGGAATGTATAATCTTGGAGAGAATGAATTAGAAGGAAATGAAGATGGAATGGATGGCTGGCCAAAAGCATGATATAGATTAGGAGTGGGAATCATCATCAGATACAATAAAGATGGGTGAGGAGGCTCAGATGTAAATGCTGGTGAAAACATGGGTGGAATAAATATCTCATGTTTCCCTAATAACATTGTTGGGTTAGAATGTGTGGTAAATGGTATGTTGGTGGGGGAAGGGTCTAATCAGGTACGCCAACTGGAGCACCTAGCTCTCATACTACCCCCCCCCCCCTCGTACCACCGGCCTGAGTACTGGGACCATGAGGATGCTCATCAAATAACTAGTTCCTAAGTGGTGGATCCTGCATAAAAGTTTAAAACAAAATTAATCACATGACATTATATGTTGTTGATATATATATTTGAAATAAAATACTCACAATAGGCACTAATGGAGGAATTCCCATATCAGTCATTCAGTGATTGTTATCCGTCATCCTTTTTCTTTGCATCTCCTTAATAGGTTTCATTTCCTGCATTTGAAAAAAAAATATGGAATTAATTAAAAAAGGATAACTAATGTGTAACCCAAACAAAAAAAATACGAGACATGACTACTTTGTCTTAGGTCATTTGGTTCATATTTTGGGTTAGGTAATTTTTCTATTTTTTTTTGTTAGGTTGTTATTTTAATTTTTTTTATTTTCATATCAATAAGTTTAATGTGTACAATTCAATTCCTCTTGTTTTTTATTCTAATTTAATTATTTCAATTGTGTTTGGTTTCATATGTTTGAATACAGTTCAATTCAATAATAGAAAATGAAACTCAAATAAAACTACAACCAATAAATATTGAAAATTCACATTAAGGTCAAGTCAGATAAAAAATATTTTTAATAAATATTAAATCAATTTGAATAGTACCAACCTTAACAACCAAAGTTGAGATAAACCAAAATAACTTAGAATACAGATGGATGATTCTATATATTTTCAACACAACTCTGGGTTCACAATCAACTATGGAAATTGAGATATTGGAGTCATCAAAAGTAATAAATTGATTGGGGCCAATGGCAGCAGGGATGGTGTTAATTCCATCTTCACCATCATCAAAAACATGTGTTGGAATTACTTCAATAATGACACCAAATTTAGGTCGAATATGATCTTTGAAATAAAAAAACTTGTTTCATTATTAATTCCAATACATATGGTTCATCAGTAGAAAGAGTGAGAGTCATGTCAATAACTAAAAATCTGAAATCATCAATAAATGTGTCTTGTCTCATCATCAAATCAGACCATTGGCATTTCATCATAGTGAATCAGGCATGAGAGTAATAATCCAATATTATTATTTTTTTAATGACTCTATAATAAGCTAAATTTTCAAATCGAGGTCTATTATCTGATGTAGTGGCATAACAATATATTATGGTAGTTATAATAACACCATCATGTTGTGTTCTCATGTTCTTTGCTCATTCAGTGATAATAAATATGTACCCATTGATCACAATTGATTTACATTCACAAACCATAGTATTATGACCAAAATCCAAAGCTCTTATTTCCTCAGAGATAAAGTCAGTATAAAAACCCAATACCTGAAATATAAATTAATATTAAACTTAATTAAATATTAATTTTATTAATTTATTACAATAATATTTCTACCTTTAATTTCAACCAACCAGAAAACTCATTTCTATGAAAATTCTCTCTCCTTCTCAAATATAAATAATGATGCTTTCTATTTATCATTTATTTGTTTTCCCTATAGATGAAAATAGAAATAGTTTAACATATATATAAAATTACATGAGATGAGATAAGATATACATGTTCAATTTACTTACTTGATGTAGTCATCGAACAAATCACAGTTGAACAAAACTGTGTGATGTGTCATCTCCCGCTCTTCAAGTCCTAATATCATTAATTTATATTATCTGGTAATTCATCCTGTTTAAGGAAGTGATGGAAAACTGGGTTCAATTTTCTCATATTATTCTTCTTCGTTTCTAATTGGTCTTTTCATTCTCATAGTCATATAGGACAAATACATTGAGCAAAAATCCATACATTCTTCATCCAAGTAACCATTCACAATAGAACCTTCATAATAATTCTTGTTTTGGACATAAGACTACAATGTGTACATATTTCCTTCAGTTGGATACATCCAACAAAAATAAATAGGTCCTTTGAGAAGTATTTCATTTGGAAGATGGATAGTCAGATGCAGCATGCATGTGAAAAATGATAGAGGAAATATTTTCTCTAACTCACACAAAATTAATAGTGCCTCTTCCAATATTTTTTGCAAGAAAGACTTGGAAAACTTCTTAGTAAAAATATATATAAACAAATGGAATAATTGAATAACTACCACCCTTACATTATTGGGTAAAATATGATGGATTGTTATTAGAATCAATTCATGTAAAAGGATATGTTAATCATGAGTCTTCAAAGATTTCAGCTTTAACTATCTTTTGTTGACCCGTTTTGATAAATTACTTGAATAGACATTAAAAACTTTAATAGTCTCTAGTAATTATAGAAATTGATTTTTTTCTACAGGTTTCATCACATAAGAATCACATGGAACTTGCCATTTATTTTCACCGATACACACAGAATGTAATTCTAGTCTGATCCCCCAATCCACTAAGTCACGTCGAGATCATAAATCATATTTTGTCTTTCCCTTGACATTTAGAAGAATCAAAAGCAACATTTCACATATATTATTTTCAATGTGAACTACGTCTAAGAAATTATGTAAAAAATTTGTTGAACAATAAGACAACTCAAAGAAGATACTCCTCTTATTCCAATTGTAACAGGTTACATTGGAAACATTATTCCTCTTTATATATTTCATTTGACCCTTCCTAAATGAAAAGCTAAAATCTTGTAGTTAATTAATCACATCAGTTCCAAACATATGATGAGGTGGATCATCAGTCTCCATGGTATTGTCAATCTTTGATGATTATTTCTATATGGATGGTCTATTAGAAAGAATCATTAATGTCCCATAAAACTAAAACTACAGTGATATTTCAGTCTTCTGGATCGTGTATTCTTCATACAAATAGGATGTGATATTTTTTCCTTCATGATCCATCCAGACATCATTGCATAAGCAGGAAAATCATTGATCATCCATATAAGTGCAACATGCATCTGAAATATGTCTTTTGAACATGAATCATCTGTGCACACACCCACATTCCAAAGAAGTTTCAACTCTTTTATTAAAGGTTGTATGTATATTTATATATCATTTTTGGGATCAAGAGGGACAGATATGATTATGATCATGAAATTGAAAGGTTTTTTCATACATAACCATAGGGGGAGGTTATAAATGTGTATGAAAATTGGTCATGTATTGTGTGAAGTAAGAATCTACCCAAATAGATTAAAATTATCACATAAAAGACCCAACCACACATTATGAACATCAACTACAAAATCAGGATATTGAGCATCAAATCTCTACCATGAAAATCCGTCTGCAGAGTGAACCAACTCGTCATTATTCGTCTTTCTCCTGGTATCATTCCATCGCATTTTTATCGATATTTCATCAGGAACGAAAATATTTTGGAGTCTAGGGATCAATGGAAAGTTCCAAATTACTTTCTATGGAACATGGGATGGTGTTCCATTATCTTTTGGCTTCCATAAATATGTGCCACATTTTGTACAGTCGTTTCATTTAGTATTTTCCCCTTAGAATAAGTTGCAATATTTTAGGAAAGCATGAATTTTTTTTTTTTGAAAATCCAAGTTCCTCAACTAACTTCCATTCCATATAGTGTTTTGAGGTAATGTATGCATCATCTAGAAGTAATTCCTTCAAGAAGGTAAGAATATAATTGATGATAGTATTAAAAATACCATACATGGTTTTCCCATGAAACAATCGGATTAAAAATTCCAGCTTTTTCATTTTACCACATTGTCGATATACTAGAGTCGTGGCAGCATCATTCAATTTTTTCACCCTGTCAACATCATCATTTTCATTAGACGCATCATATGTGATCTTATCAAATTCTTCTTGGATCGACATTGTTTCTTTCTCGTGATGATGAATAAATAGAAACTGATCATATAACAAAATCTCCAATCCAGTCCTCTCATTTAGATCATCAGCATTTTTAGATTCCATTTTCTCCCCATTGTGATACCACACATAGTAGTTTGTTTGAAAAATATATTTGGTTATATGGTAGCTAACTTCTTCATGGATCAACCAAGTTCTTACAACATAATTATAACATGGTCAATGTATGTGACCAATATCTGAAGTATTTTCAAATAAAAAATCTAAAAATCTCTCCAAATTGTTTTGAAAGTCTCTTAAGATCTAATCAGTTTCATACATCCAACTTCTGTCCATTCTGTAAAAAAATTATTATGAGTCATTTCATGAAATCAATTCAATAATATTGAAGTTTAATTGAAAATATATTTAAGTAAATGAGAATTTTTCACTTTATATAAAACCATAACTGACACACTACTCAATATGAGAATCATAATATGAAAGACAACAAAATACTATATATATATAACAAAATACTATAAATATTAAACCATGATATTGAATTCAATTATAAATATAATACCATGATATTGGTTGGGTTTGGTTATTTTATTTGTATTGGGTTTGTTAATGCATATTAGGGTTTTATTAAAGATTGTTCAACTCAGTTCATTTTTTATCATTACTATAGAATTTCTTTGAGTTAGGTTCAATTTAGTTCACTTATTTTTATTTTAGTTAATCTTGATGTAATTTAGTGTTTTTCATGTATACTCAAGTCTATTTAGGTCAAATCAAGTTATTTCAATTCAATTCAGTTTGTTTTCTCAAGTCGGGTTGGTTATGATATAGATAGGATTTGTTAGTTCGATTGGGTTTCAGTGTAAAGGGTTGATAGGTTTGGTTCATTTATTTTCAAGACTAGTTAGTTCGGTTTGGTACAATTTATTTTTCTTATGTTCTAATCAATTCATTTCAATTTAGTTTATTTAGTGGGTTATTATAAAGGAATAAATTGGGAGATTATGTGAAACATAGTGGATGTTATGGAAAATCATTGTATAAAGACTATATTGGTGGATGATGTCCTTATATCCTATCTATGAAACATCCCTTATTAGCACTATATTTTCTCTCACTCATTTCACAATAAACCCAAAAATGTAATAACATGTATAAAAAATAATATTATCATGATTTATCAAGTATTATAGAGCCAAAAAAATTAAATCTTTATTCAAATAATAATATAACATGTATATATCATTAAATACATTCTCAGTCATTATTGTATCACTCCACAACATCTTCCACTAACTACTACCACCATATTATGATGACTCATGTCATATTTTATGCTTATATCCTTTTTCCCTTATTTTTTATTTATGATCCATGTTTATTTAGGTTTGTGCCTCCTAGTCCAAAAATGAAAGGTTGTAAAGAGTTTTCACTCTATTTTAAAAGTGAAGTTTCTAGAGTTTCTATTTATATATTTGGGATTAGAATTTGAAGAGTTTATATAAGATAATTTGAATCCAAACTACTTTAAAAACCTTGGGTTATCTTATTTTTTATTATCCTATAGACACTATTCACATATCAAATACACTTATTGTTTAAACAAGATAGAATTTCCTAACACCACATTGTTGTACCTCTCAAGGTTATATAAGACCCAATTTAGGGACAGGAACCCTCTATGAGTTCTAATTCCAATTATAAGCATTCCCCCATGATTTAACATAATTATAGAACATGACTAGAATAAATATTTATCAGAAATGGCTTATATTTTATGTTTTTAAGGAGTCTCGCTTACTCATACTTGAACTTCTAGGCCATATTGACTTAATTTATTATCACACAAACCCACTTTCCCTATATAAACATAATACCAAGAATAAAAATTAATATGAGTTTAGAGAAAATTTAAGGTACCATCCACCCTAGAAAATCTAAAGAAAACCCTCCCATTATAATGGGATGAATCTCCTTTTAAATCCTATAATAATAAGAGAAGATTAAAACCCACAAACATTTGGGATTTGTGATGATAAAAAAAATATTACATGATAAACTATAACAAAATAGACACCCAAGGTAAGAATTACAACTAGGATACTCAATCTATAGATGGATTAACAAAAAAACAAGATTCAAGGGAGGTATAAAAAAATAAGGGTAGAGGTATACTTATGTGACTCCTATATTTGATAGTACTAAAAAGAGAGTATGAGGATGAGGTATTTATTTAAATAAAAATTATTATTATTGGGATACCATATATATAATACACCTCCACTCGATACATAATGTTCTACTTGGGAGAAACCCTCCACTCGACCCCTCATTGAGTTCCCAGTGACCCAATGGCTATTTTATTTTTCACTAAACACATGACATGGCACTGATATTTTCCTATACTTCTAAATAACTTTGAAGATAACTAAAATATTATAAAAAACCTCCAAATAAATCATCAAGCACCAAAATTATTGATCAAAACACAAAACAAAAAACAAACCTGTCTTTAAATCAATACGAATTAAAAAACGATAAATAATTTGAGGCAGAACATATAAATTGGTTAGAACTTAACGATTTGAAGTGGAAGAACAAAAAATTACTTGAATTAAGGATGAATCTCCAGTTGGGAAGAAGGTTTTTCATGATGGGAAGAAGAGGGGGCTATCGTTTAGGGAAAATAAAAACACAAAACAAAAAATAAATCAAGGCATAACATATAACTGGGTTAGAACTTTCTGATTTGAAGTGGAAGAACAAAAAAATACTTGAATCAGGGATGGATCTCATGTTGGTTGAGAAGAAGGGTTCAGAGGCTAGGAAGAGGGGGTCTATTTTAGGGGAAAATGTGTTCGAAATGATTTTGGAGTGGGCACTGTGTATTGGGGTAAACCATCCCAAAATTTTTAAAAAACCATTGGGATACCATGATTGAATGGACCATATCCCAACAGTTCTCTGAAACCATTGGGAAACATATCTCTAAAAATCCCTTATTCCAATGGTTTGATAAAACTGTTAGAATAGGGGCATTGGTATAGCTGGTATTTACAGTAGTGTGATTTAGTTCACTTAATTCTAATGTTTTGAACATTCATCTTTCAGATGGGTTATAAGGATAACCATTTGTGGAATGGTTTAAGTTAAACTTTGGATGAGGTTTTATAGATTAATGTATTATCTCATCATATGAGGATTTAAGTATATCAGATAACTTTTTATAACCTTTTTGTTGTGATAAAGACATATAGAATGACTGATCATTCTATTTATGGATCTCATGATCTGCTAATGCTTCAGGAATGAAAAATTCACCTTTTGTGAAAATTGATCAAGGCACAAAAAAGGGTGAGGTTTTCCTAAAATCAAGTAAGTATTTATTCACATGAAAATTCTTCAACTCTAGGGAAATAATCTCAAAACTAAAAAGGATATCCTAGTACCTTCTTTTTTATGAATAAAATGGTTCCTTGGATCATCATAGATTTATGGCCTTGTGATTGTTAAATTTATCTTAACCATGTTCTCTATCACTCTCCATTAGAACATGATAGTTAGATTTCTCTTTCATGTCCATGTTTTCACTTGTAAACTATGTTCTCCTATTTGGAAACCCCATTATGAGTTACTCTAGGTAACCGTTAATATTTCAACTTTCCCTTTTTAAAAGGAAGTTTTATAATTCATTTTTACAATGTGGGTTTCTATAAAAGGAACTTTCAAGTATTAAACCTTTGATAACCCAAAATAATTTCAAGGGATAAATTTATTTTAAGGGGTGTGAAATGTAACACCCTGAGATTTTATGAAATATTTTTTTTTTTTGATTTGATTTATTTTTTCAATATTTTTCATTTCACACAATACTGAATATAGATTTTTCTATATGAAAACATTATGTTTGGATTGCATTATACGCAACACCAAGTTAATATTTCACTACACGCAACACTTGGATTAGCTTACGGTATACACAACATTGTATTTGTCTTGTGTTACACACAATGACGAGTTCTTTTGAAAGCTTGCATTACATGCAACATCGAGTTTTACCGAACAATATTATATTATTAAAATATTATTATTTAATATAATAAGATTTAACCTAGTCATTAAAATAGTGATTATAAATAGTATTAACTAATTTAGGAAAATAAAAATTTTATAATATGAATTCATTAGTTACCAATTAATTATAAATCAAAATATATACTAATTGATTATAAAGGAAATAGTTTTATTTTTATGCTCCTAAAGTCATTTTGTCTTAATAAATTAAATTAATTAAAACTATTGAATGGTATTAATGAAATATAAATGTAATATATTCAATAAAATATTTTTTATATTCATCTTTTAGATTTTATAGGCATAAGATAAGAACAACCTCAATTTTATGCATAAAACCCTATATTTTTTAAAAGGGTAACTTTACCACCTTTTAATGGGGAACCCATTTTAAATCCAATTTTTGACACTTTTATATAATCTATTTAAAACAATAAACTTTTTATTTTAAATTGTAATATAAAAATTTACTTTGGTTTAATTTTGTGTATTTTTTAGATAAGTTTCATGTTTTGATGAATAGTAAAAAATACTAAATTTTAATTGAAAGAAACTTTTTTGATCAAAATAATTTTTAGTGTTAAATAATGTTTTTATAGGTTTTAAAGTATAATTAGATCAAATTTTTATTATTTAATATAATATGGTTCATCAGAATTAATTTTACATTGAATTTATATATTAAAACATTTCAATCTTTTGCATGTTTTAACTTTAATAACCTGTTTTCTCACCCCATCAACGAGATTAATTTTAAATTAATTTCTACCAATTATGTGTTTTGAATATTGAAAAATTTATTCCATATTTGGAATCATAAGGTACAAATTATGTAAATAGGTCTATTTTATTTTTTGACATTATGAATAATAACTTTAGTAATATTTTTTATTACCACGGTTAAGGGTAAATCCAATAATTAAAGATAAAAATAATATTATGACTAACATAAAATCATCCTAACACTTATCCTAATTTTATTTTATGAGTTTTTTTCAACCTAAATCTTCCTTGGGATGATTTTATGTCCACTTGGAGCCACCTGGAGGACTTTAACACTTTTATAGTATTATATTCAAATGAAGGACAATTTTCTCACACTTTTGTTTTTAAAAAAAGAAATATTTTTAATATGGTTTTATATAAGGTATATGATCACATATAAATATTATTTGGAAATATAAAATATTTTTTGTATCATTTTAATTTATTTATAATTTTTAGGAAATAAATAATTAAATTAAATGGTGAGACAATGACAATGTAGAAATTATTTAATTAATGGAAGAATCAAATAAATGATATTAAAAAATATATATAATTTGATATAATTAATTTCATTAATGAATTTTATGGATAAATTTTACATGTTAGGGATAAGTTAAATTAGTTTTTTTGAAGATACCATGTTGTTATGATATTTTTAAAAATTCAAGTAATGAATAGTTTCAAAATTGACATTATTGGTATTTTAAAATAAATAATAATTTATTAAATGTTATAAAATTTATAAAAATATAATATTCATCCAAATAATTTTTATAAGTTCTTAAATTTCATAAATGACTCATTTATGGTTATTTTGTAATTTTATAGTAAATATATTAACCCATAAGTAGTAAAAACACATGTTGTCACTATAAGAGTTAAAGATATTAATTAAGGGTTAAAGACAAAAGATATGGGTAATAATATGACCTAAACAAGTATAAAAATTATTGGTTGATATTATTTTTATCTATACTTATCTTATATTTTTAATAACTCACTTCGGAGACATTTTTAATTAAAAATTAATTTATATTAATTTAATATTTTAGAAGATTCCAAGAGTGTCCCTCCCCTCACTTATAAAAGGGAACCACTCCTTCTATTTTATTCACACATATAAAACCATTGTATCAGAAAACATATACCCAAGTATCCTCAAAAATTTATTACCTTAATCCTAGAATCCTTAATTTGGTCACATATCCAACCAGAGAAGTCCTTTTGTAAAAATCAAAAGGAGATACCCAAAGAAGAGGTAACGTTCATCAATAAACATTTTTATTTTATTTATTCATTGAACTCCTTAAATTATTTTTATTTCATGTTTATATAATAAAATAAGTATCTTAAATATAATGGTATGTTTTTATATTAAGGGTTTTACCTACACTCACACACACTTTCATCTAAGGGGTAACGAACATACCGTTCTTGTGTACGGTGAACTACCACCTCACAAAATGATGTTGTTTGTTTTTATTTACCACCTCTTATGGTTGGGAATTATGATGAAAGAAATATTTTTATATGATATTTATGATATTATTATACTTTTTGAATGATAATATCATGTCTACATCTTTACCATCTAAAATTTTGGGAAAATGATAACGTCGCTGGTGTATATGTATGATTTACCATCTCCATGACGTGATGTGATTCATTATTCACCTATATTTAAAGAATGGTAATAAGGAAGAATTTTTATGAATATATATGTTTAATATGAAATAAAAATTATTCATTAAGGATAATATATCATATACTTTCCTTTCTTTTAACCCGATAAGAAAATGGAAATAGTGTTCATGAGTATGTACTATCTACCATCTCTATGAACAGTGTATTCCATTTCATATATCTATTTTTTATAGTTTATTATAAATGTTTATATAATGAATATATATTATATATAATTCATTTTTTACATTATTTAAATAATTAAATCATTATTTAAGTAAGTTGATCAAGATTGACAAGTCAAAACACATATGATAAACAAAGTGATTATTACCCAAAATGTTGCTTTAACATGGAACTATAAATAAGAGAGTAATATAAAGTCATAAGTAAATAATATATTTTATTACATATATATAGACCCTATCCTTTTACACATAACATTACATTATTTTAAGTATAATAAAACATCATATTACAAGCTAAGGATCGTAAAGTCTGTTTTCTTGGAAGACTAGGTACATAAAACTTAAAATATGGGACTAAATATAACATTTTTTTATTTAGTATTCATAAAGAGGTCATAACATCCATTTTTCTCATATATATTCATAGGATAACATGGTTATAACATGAACAAATGGATGAGCGAAAAATCCCAGCAAGGGAATAAATATAATAAATAAAGCTTTAGCACATGGGTTAGAAGGTATAACATAATGATATAAAAAGGTATGGAACATATGGAATCATAACATATAAACATGGGATCATATAAACATGAATTCATAGTAATTTGGAAGAAATATAAATATGAATTTAGCATGAGTCAAGGTTTGTTTCATATAGAGGATCACAAGTCAAGGTTAACCACCAAGTCCTTTGCACATGGTAGCACGAGTCAAGGCTAATGGCCATGACCGTTGCACATAACATCTCATGAGACTCAAAATTACCCAATGCATTGGGGAACTATCTTGGATCACCCATCATAACATGTTCATGAATATTCTTTACACATATCGAATCATACATAATCAATCATATATAAACATAAGGGTACCCATGGAAAGAAATGGGTATCATAATCATGTCATAAAGCATAATGAATGAGAGTATCATACAAGTTTCCATGAAATAAAGGGATTAAAACAGAAATGTACATTCATAGGAATATATCGTGGTAATTTATTTTAAATATAAGTTTCAACATATAATAAGAGTATTTAATAAATTTTAGCATTAAAACATTTTAGTGTGGTTTTAAGGAAAATACTAAAGAGCATTTAAAATAGAATAGGGGATAATCTTTTACATAAAACCAGAAGTGAACCTAGAAGGATTTCATAATAAAAATATTGGTTTTATAAAAACAATGGTGACTTAAAAAAGATGATAGAGTGTACTTGAAATTGGGTAAGAATTCAGGAAGTTCCCTTGAAATGGGCTTGCTTACCATGAAGAATTGAGGAGGGAATCATTTAAAAGCATGTATATCCCTGAAAGGGATTACTAAATGGATATTGATACATGATTTTGGTGAATATACACATAATTTATAATATGTTCATAAAAATAACATATAACTTCATTTGGGTAAAAAAGAAATATAGAGCAACCTGAAGGAATAATGAAGGTTCGGGTAGAATCTATTACCTTATGTATGAAGGTGTCCTTCACTTGATCTTAATGTCCTGGATAACCAAATTAAATTAATTAATTAGTATTCATATAACTTATTATTATTTTTATTTATTTATTATATCCTTATTAAGTTCATTTGTGACCTTTTTGATGGGTTATGACGTTCAATTTCATTGTTTGGGAGTGTTTGTTTCCTTGGATTTTATGATTGGTTTACTTATATACATGTAAGGATAAACATGAAATATGAGAATAGTTTTCCATAATTGAAGTTGTATTTTATTAGTGAAAATCCAATAGATTAATTGGTAATAAAATTCATTTGGTTATTGGGAGTTAAGATTGATCATTATATAAAACTTTAATGGTAACTGTATTGGTTAATTGGTGGTTTTTTATCACACCGAATGTATTTTGATTTATAAATTAATATCATGAGTACAAAAGATTAAAAAACCTTAAATTAGACATAATACATATATTATATTCTGGTTCAACCATAAAAATGGTTTCATGACCAGAATTGAAGACGGTAATAGAAATTGAAAACACGATGTCCTTGAATATGATAAATTAACACATCTCAGATAGTGTTTTCATTTCTAGTATAAAAGGGGGAGAAAGAAGATATGATGATGAATTATTACATTATCATAACAAAATGATAGTACATGTAAGTTAAAGAGTTATCATAACATTTGGATGAAATTATATTGGGATAGAAAATGGAAAGAATGGAACTTGAAAGAAAATAAAATAAATGAAATGAGGAATTTACCTCTTGAATATGTCTTCCTTGAGAACCTCTTTTGGGAATAGGATTTGGTATTTTGAAGATACCAAGGGCTATTGGATGTGGGGGAGGGTATTAGGGAGATATATTTTTAGAATTTATACATGGAACAAGGCTTGAGAGGAGTGAATAGAAGAGGTAAAGAGGGGTAGTATTTATACTGGAGGAGAAGAGGGGTTTCCCGTTATTTTAATCATTAGTTTAATATTTTTAATCAAGCCTATGAATAGTCTTGATTATTGTGAAAAAAATAGTAAATAGTGTATGTGAGTTTGAGATAATTGTCTTACATCATCCATACATCAGCTGATGACATCATAATTCATGTATTTAGCATTTATCGTAAATTATTGTATTTTACGACTCACCAAAAATTCAAGTATTTTAGAAAAATCCAAAAAATTCACACCAAACACTTTTCAATGTGTATAATTCAAAAATGAACTCCATTTTATGAAAATAATTTTCTAAATATGCGGAATTTAATTTTTAATTAAAATCATAATTTACTTGAAAAATTCAAATTTTAAAATTTAAAACTGTTTTTCTAACACTTTGAAAAATTAACTAACGTATCTTAAAATTATCTTATGATCATAAGACATAAAAATAATAATTTATGAATTCATTTTATAAAAATAAATTCTATTTTAATTTATTAAATTAATCATAAAATTTTAATTAAATATACATGACTTATAAAAATACCAACACTTAATTAATAATTTTTAAAATATTTACTTACTTATACTATGATATAATTATATCATATTGTCACTTATAAGATGGATAAATTTTATTTATACTTTCATTAGTGATGTTACTATTCAATTATCTGGTTTACTATTCATAAGAGTCACATTACTATTCCAAAGGTCAAGTTATTATTTTATTGGTATATGTTCCTTAACTCAAGAGATACCTTTTATTTCACTCATTCTTTATTTATAAGGTTTTTATTATATTCTATTTGTAATATTATATGATTATACTATAAGACACAATTATAATAAGGGAATTCTATTGATAAAACATTGAGTCATTACATTTGCCCCCTTAAGAAATTTCACCCTCAAAATTTCATTTTAAATTTTAAGATGTAAATAAGTGCAGGTACTTTTCCGCCATTACCTCCTCCAATTACCATATTTCCTCTTCATACTTGTGGTTTCTCTATATTACTTTGACCAGGTGAGTAGTCTTTTTTCATAGAACTTTATCTCTACGATCCAAGATCTTTACTGGCTGCACCTCGTAAGAAAAATCATTCTCCAACTATACCACCTCTAAAGATAGTACATGTGAAGTATATGGTATGTACTTCCTTAAGAGGGATACATAGAAGACATCATGTACTTTAGACATGGTAAGTGGAAGTGCTATTCAATTGGTCATAGCTTCAACATGATCAAGAATCTTGAAGGGGCTGATGTACCTGGGACTTAGCTTTCCTTTCTTCCCAAATCTCATGACCTTCTTCCATAGAGATATGCAGAGGAATAACATGTCTCCAATTTTGAACTCAAAGTTTCGTCGACGATTGTTTTCATAACTCTTATATTAGCTTTGGGCTACCTTGATGTGTTGTTGAATTGTTTTCACCTTCTCCATCATTTCTTCAGCCATTTCAAGTCCTAGCATCTTACTCTCACTGATTTCATCCCAACATGTTGGTGTTCTGTACCTTTTCCCATAAAGGGATTTATATAGTTCCATTCAGATGTTGGAGTGGAAATTGTTATTGTAAGAGAATTTGACCAGTGGAATATGTTGGTCCACCCCTCCTTTGAATCCCATATAACATTCTCTCAACATGTCTTCTAGTGTCTAAATAGTTCTCTCAAATTGGCCATCAGTTTGAGGATGATAGATCGTACTGAAGTTCAGTTCAGTGCTTAGAGCATGCTAGAGACTTTTCCAGAACATCAAGGTGAATCTTGGATCTCTATCGAATACAATAGATAGTAGTACTCCATGTATCCTTACCACCTCTTTAATATATATCTGTGAAATTTTATCTAATAAGAATTTCTCTCAAATTGTGATAAAGTGAGTTGTCTTTGTAAGACGGTCCACAATGACCCATATAGCATTATTTCATCTGGAAGTCTAGTGACAAAGTCCATGGTGATGTTTTCTCACTTCCATGTTGGTATGGGTAGTTTTTGCATCATCCCCTTAGACTTTTGTCTTTTATCCTTCACTTGTTGACATACCAGACACTTTGATATATATTTCGCAATCTCCTTCTTCATATTGTCCCACCAAAAATTTTCTCAGAGATCTTGATACATCTTTGTGCTCCCTGGGTGAATAGAGAAGGTTGAGTTATGTGCATCATTAAAAATCTCCTTCTTTATCTCTACATCATATGGTACACATAATCATGACCCAAATCTTACAAATCCTCCCTCATCAATCTTGAACTCAGAGGATTTCCCATGTCTAATAGCTTCTACCCTTTTCATAATTTTCACATCTTTTCTTTAATCGTACTTTATTTTCTCCATGAGGGGTAGTTGAGAAACCATTGGAGAAAGGATTTATGATGTTCCTCCATTAATTATTCTCATGTCTGTACTCTACAAATATATGAATATTAGACACTTTTTTATTCTCATCATTAATAAAGATGCAGGATCTTTTTTACTTAGAGCATCCACCACCTTATTTTTCTTACCAGGGTGGTAGTGGATTAAGTAGTCATAATCCTTGATGAGATCTAACCATATTCACTGGAGCATATTAATCTCCTTCTATGTGAATATATATTTGAGACTCTTGTGATCAGTATATATCTCACACTTCTCCCCATATAGATAATGTCACCATATTTTCAAAGCAAATATCGCAACTTCCAACTCCATATCATGAATGGGATATTTGTTCTCATGGATTTTCAATTGTCTCAAGGAATAGGCTATTACTTTATCATTTTGCATCAGTAAACAGGTTAATCCCTTATTTGAAGCATCACTGTACACCACAAATAGTTCTCCACTTGTTGAGAGTGTGAGTATTGGTACAGTGATAAGCCTCTTTTTCAACATATTAAAACAGTCTTCACATTCTTGAGTCTAGACAAACTTCACAAAATTTTGTGTTAGCTTGTTCATTGGGTTTGAAAATCGTGATAAGTTCTTCACAAATCATCGATAATATCCGTCTAGACCCAGAGATTTGTGGACCTCCGTTATAGATGTTTTCATGGGCCACTCTTTAATTGCCTTTATCTTGGAAGGGTCTACTGATATTCCTTTTCTAGTGATAACATTCCCCAATAATGATACTTCCTCTTTCTAGAACTCACATTTAATATACTTTTCATAAATTTTCTCCCCTCAAAAAGTCATCAACACAGTATTCAAATGCTCTTCATGTTCCTCCTTTCTCTTGGAGTAAATCATAATATCATTGATAAAGACTACCATAAATTTGTTGAGGTAATATCTATAGACTTTATTCATTAAATCCGTGAATATTTATGGAGCATTAGTGCGTTCGAAGAGAATCACTATAAACTCATAGTGTTTATACCTTGTTTGAAAGGTAGTTTTGGGAATATCTTCCTTCCTCGCCTTTAATTGGTGATATCTTGATCGATGGTCCACCTTATAGAAATAACTGGCCCCACGAAGCTGATTGAACAAGTCATCTATCCATGGAAGTGTAGATTTCGGGTGCAGCGGAAGCACATTGGTGGGTGTATCTAACTTTAATTTTAGCGTTAACAATGATCAATCCAAGATCTGTCATGATAATAAAATTCCAGATCTTCAAAATAGAACGAAGAACGAAAAAAGGAAATAAGGGTGTCAGAACCATAGATAGGATCATCATATGTTGGTTATAATTAATTTAATTAATTGAAAAGAATTACCTTGATGGAATTGTTTCTTCATTGATGTTTCCAGTCATGATCCAAAGTGATCCATTATTGCATTGTAGAATCCAAGTGTAGGATTCCTCTAGTGGTGATCCACACATGTTCCACGTATCTCTGGACGTCACCGAAGGGATCATCGGGTGCTAGCACAGAAGATCCTTCGCTTGCGATGTCCGCCTTTGATCACCTTGATCCGGTGGAGGAGGATCTCTCTCTCATAGTTTGAGAGCTTTCTTGTAAAAAAAGGATTCTCTCTTAGATTGAGAGATTTCTATAGATCCATTGTACACAACCCCTAAAAAATGGCTATGCTAATGAGAAATATATAACTGGGATTTTAATTACATAGAATAATAAAATGAATTAATTACCTGAAAGCATATATTTATTTCATTTAATTTTTAGTAATACCTCAAGTCTAATAATAACAGTTGACTATTATTATTACCTGACATGCGCCCAGCGAATTACACCTAATATTATTTAATTAAATAAATAATATTATTTCTCACAAATTCCCAGCAAAAAAATACACGGCGTGTATATTTAATATACATAATGTGTAATTTTGTTTTTTCATTTTTATTTATTTCCTCCACAACATTTATTAGACCTTGAATAATGGCTATTTATTTCTAAAATAAATATCACTGAATTACTCGCTAATAAATATATTATTTCTCCCAAAATATATTCTCTTGAATAACTAGTGTCAAAATAAATGTGATCAGGAATCCTTAAATAATTATTAAACCAAAATTAGGAATAATATTTATTCAAATTGTTAAATTAATATTTAACTGAGATACTTGGACACACTTAGTGTGTGACCCTCTAGGCCTCTTTCTCAGTGGCATTAGGCGGAGCCTGCCTAAATTCCAAGGTTAGAATCTAGCAACAACGCCAAGGCACCCATAGAGAAATAAGTTAACGCCGCAATGGTGTGTCACCTCCTAATAACGCTTACTGTGTAATATAATCCCTTTGTCTCTATATCTCGAATCAAGCTGGTTTCATGCTAGTGCCATCAACCCATGTGCTCAATTATTCTTTCTTTGACTTTCTAGAATTGAACTTTCCCATTTCTCACCATGGCCATGGATTTACTTAGGCTATATCAATTCCATCAAAGGGCCTGAGATATCTACTCCCATTATAGAACAGAATGGAAAAATCCTTTCTTGTATTATCTATTAATGCAGTATTACTCATAATGCACCCAACATATCCTACCTCGCTGTGAATAGTGTGTCGTCACAGTTTTCATCAATACATCTAAGTGTGTGAGTTGTAATACCCATTAATAATAATCTTAAAGTCTAAGGACCAATACACACGTTCGTAGATAGGAACATCCAATGACACTATGAAATGTGGATTTCCTACTAGAGGGTCTCTTTCTTATAATATCCTCCTAGATATTACTAAGGGCACACGCTATGAGAAGGTGCCTCAAATTTTTATGAGTCCTCACCCCTAATGTCCTGTATTATTTTTGTCCCTCAAATAACATCATTTGGCCATAGAATATATATTCAAGAACAGTGTTATGGAACTTTTGGGTTCTCATCATAGCAGGGATCTGCTATGACCCTTTAATGCAACGGCTATCATTAGGAGATTATCACATGTATTGTCATGCAAAATAAAAATCAAGATGTGATAAGGTATTTATTAATGAATAAATTACAAACTAGTTGGTTCTAGGACACCAACTCCAAAAGACTCCCACTTGGACTAGAGCCAACTTCTAACAACCTTTAACCCACTAGCTCTCACATGATATTCATGATTCTGCTGATATAGGCCTTTATTCATGGGGTCTGCCACATTCTCTTCCATGGAAACTTTGCTCACTGCAACTTCACCCCTTTGATAGAAATCCCTCAAGAGGTGATACTTCCAGAGTATGTACTTTTTCTGTTGATGTGACCTTGGTTCTTTTGAAAGTGTCATTATTGCAGTATTATCATAATATAATGTGATAGGATCTTTACTTCTAGGCACCACATCATGCTCCTGGAAAAAGTTCCAAATCTAGATGAATTACTTGGCTACATCAGAAGCTGCTATATATTCGGACTCTGTTGTAGAATCGGTGACAACAAGTTGCTTTGAACTCTTCCAGCTCACAACTCCTCCATTGAGACAGAAAACATATCTATATTGTGACTTCAGATCATTCTGGTCTATCTGAAAACTAGCATCATCATACCCTCTAATGACAAGCTCCTTGTCTCCTCCATACACCAGGAATATATCCTTAGTTCTTCTCAGATACTTAAGGATAGCCTTTACAACAGTCCAATGTTGTTCTCCTGGATCTTCTTGATATCTACCTACTATTCTCAGTGCATAGGCAACATCAAGACTGGTATATAACATAGCATACATGATGGATCCTATAGCCTAAGCATATGGGGTCTTACTCATTATATCTTTCTCTTGTTGTGTCTGAGGACACATTTTCTTAGAAAGATGTAGGCCATGTGACACTGGAACCAATCCCCTCTTGGATTGTTCTATACTAAATCTATTTAGTTACTGGTCAATATATGTACCCTGACTTAGTCCAAGAAGCCTCGTAGATCTATCACAAATTATCTTGATCCCTAGAATGTAGGATGTTTCACCCAAGTCCTTCATGTAGAAACACTTGTTCAACCATTCCTTAACTGACTGTAAGATTGGTACATCATTTCCAATAAGAAATATGTCATCAACATATACTACTAGGATAACGACCGCATTCCCATTAAACCGCTTATAAACACATGGATCACATTTGTTCTTAATGAAACCAAATTCTTTTATGGATTCATCAAATCGAATGTTCCATGACCTGGATGCTTTCTTTAATCCATAAATGTATTTCTGCAACTTGCAAACCTATTTGGCTTCACCTAGTCTCACAAACCCTTATAGTTGTATCATATAGACATCTTCCTAAAGGTTTCTATTAAGGAATGTTGTTTTGAAATCCATTTTCTAAATATCGTAGTCATGGTAAGATTTTATGGAAAGTATGATTCTTATGGATATAAACATGGAAACTAGCAACAAGGTTTCATAATAGTCAATTACTTGACATTGTCTGAATCCTTTAGCCACTAGCCTTGCTTTATAGGTTCCAACTTGACCTTCCATGTCCATTTTTCTCTTGAATACTCATTTGCATCCAACAGGCTTTACATCAACTGGCTCATCGACCAGAACTCGGACTTAGTTCTGATACATGGAATCTATCTCAAAATTCATAGCTTCTAGAAATATTGTAGGTTCTGATCTTTCTACTGCTTCATTTTAGGATAGAGGTTCATAATTTTCCAACAATAATGATTTACCATCCTCAATGACTAGGAAACCAAATCTCTTTGGTTCTCTTACCTCTCTTGAGCTCCTATGCAGTACTTGTGTTTCTAGAACCTCTTCCATGGGGACCTGTGGAACTTGTTCCTTTACCAACTCATGTGTATCTTGAGCATCAACTTCATCAAAGTCAATCTTTCTCCCACTATCCTTTTTGAGGTTGTGCTCCCTCTCAAGAAATATGGCTTGTCTAGTGACAATTACTTTCTTATCTAAAGGGTTATATAGTTAATATCCTTTCGTTTCCTTGGGATATCCTATAAAGATACACTTAGTGCCCCAGGGTGCTAGTTTGTTGCCTGATAGGGCCTTAACAAATGCCTCACATCCCCATACACATGTGTGTGAAAAAATGGGTTTCTTTACATTCCATTACTCGGAGGGAATTCCATTTCCCACCTTAGTTAGTACTCGGTTTAATGTGTATGTCGCAGTCTATAATGCATATCCCCAAAATGATAATGGAAGATCTGAATTACTCATCATCAACCTCACCATGTCCAACAAGGTACAGTTTCTCCTTTCACTAACACCATTCCACTGTGGTGTATAAGGAGGAGTGAGCTGAGATAGAATACCAGACTCCCGTAGAAGATTGATGAACTCTTGGTATAGATATTCTCCACCTCGATCCGATCGAAGCTTCTTTATCTTCTTACCAAGATGATTCTCTACTTCATTCTTGAATTCTTTAAATGTATCTAAGGATTCTGACTTATACCTCATTAAGTAGACACATCCATATCTACTCAAATCATCAGTAAAAGTAATGAAGTAAGAATATCCACCACTAGCTTATACTGGAAATGGTCCACACACATATATGTGCACTAATCCTAGAATCTATATAGACCTTTCACCCTGTCCACTGAAAGGCAGCTTGGTTATTTTACCTTGTAAACAAGAGTGACATCTATCAAGTGGTTTTAGCTTAGTAGAGTCTAAATAACCATCTTGGAAGAGCTTTTCCAAGTGATTCTTGTTTACATGACTGAGACGGTGATGCCACAACTAGGTGATGTATGAGTCATGTGATTTTGTTTCGTTATCGATTTCCAACACTTGGTTTTTGTAATTTAATACATAAAAACCACTATTTGAATGTGCCATACCATAACATACATTGTTCTTATAAAATATGAAACCCTTATTTCCAAACTTGAAAATAAATCCATCCATATCCAAAAATGATACAGAAATTATATTTTTGGTAACACTAGGCACATAAAAACAGTTATGTAAAACCAAAATCATCCCAGTTGGCAATGAGAGGTGGTAATCACCAATGGTTAACAGAGCCAGCCTTGCGCCATTAGCAGCTTGAAGATCCACTTCTCTTCTGTAAATATTTCTAAATCTACTTGGTTCCTGCATTTGAATACATATGTGATCCCCACAAGCTATATTTAATACCCAATGTGTAGAAATGGAAATATTACACTCAATAACGAAGGCACCTTTAGCATCCCCACACTTCTAGGAGAAATTACTTATCTAGTGGCCTAGATTTCCACATGCAAAACATACTGCCTCCCATTCCTTACAATGCCTCTAGATCTTCCCCTTCTTGGAGGGATGATGCTCAGGGGCTTAAGACCATTTATAAGTCATTAGCCCCTTTGCCTTTTCCTTCCTTTTCTTATTCACCATAAGGATTGTAGTTTTGTCATGCCCCATGTCCTTATCTACCTGGAGAATTAAGGTCAGAAGTTCCGATAGACTCTTCTCATTGTTGCTCATGTTATAGTTGATAATAAAGCTGGAGAAGGTCTTGGCCAATGATGATAGGATGATATTTGTACGCAACTCATCCGGGAACTTAATACCTAAGATGTCTAGGAATTCAATGTAGCCAATAAGCTTGACTACATGAGGCCTAGCTGGCACAGACTCTCCAAGATTAGTTGTAAACAAAGCATTGGGGATCACATATCTCTCATGTCTTGCCTTCTCTTGGTAGAGATCCTTAAGGTGAGACATCAATCTATACACGTCCATGTTTTCATGTTACTTCAAGAACTCATTAGACATGGCTTATAGCATGAAACATTTTAAATCAGTGGCATCATCCATATGTTTCATATAGAGAGATAGTTCCTCATCACTAGCCTCTTTCCTAGGATCAACTGGAACAGGCTCTTCCAGCATATACAATTTCCTCTTATGGCGAAGGATGACGCGTAAACACCTCTAACACTCTTGGAAATTGGTGTTAGTGAGAAGGTTTTCCTTCTTGAGTATGCTTTGCAATGATATGTTTGAAGTAATTTTTCTTGTCATTTCTAAAAATTAAGATGAGAAAAGGTTTAGTACTTTATTATGATAAAACTAAGACAAATAAATTAATTAATACTTATTAGTCTCCCACTATTTTATCGAAATCCAATTCCCCTCACCATTGACTTCGGAATATTATGTTACCTGAATATTCTAGTGGCAGGGATCCATATTTCCCTTTGCATTACCCCAACTAGGGTTGTTCAAGAAACGTGAAGGGTTTTTAGGTAGGCATTCCAAATGCCAACTGCGTTAACTTACAGCTCCTTGATCCGCAGAGTGGACTCCCCAATCCTAAAATCCTTTTATTTTAGATTTTCTCAACCTTTGCCTTTTGGTCACACCAAGTCCTACTATGGCAGTCAACCCTTGATGCAAACCAAGTCAAGTCAACCCAAAATCTTGAATTAGAATTCCACGATAATTGAAAGCACCCCAACTAGGGTTGGTCAAGCACTTTGAACTATGGTTCGATTCTAACCAAGATTATGGAAGGCTATACCGACTTAATATTTTCTTTGAGATATTTTATCCTTATACGTAAATTTCCATTTTATGATCTTTGATTACATGCTTATTAATATTAAGTGGGATGTACTTAATTGATTAACCATGTATAATATAATATTTTACACATAAGCCGGTCTTATTTTAGTTCCATCTTGCATGCTTATTTAATTCATTAATTGTGTGATCATGAAAACACATCCAAAATAAATAAACCATGAAACTGACAGAAATAAAATAAATAGTATGATCATGAGATTTTTTTATTGGTTAGTTTATCTAGCGGTTGATAAACTAACCCAAGACCTAGGGGAGAAACATCGTGAACCTTTTGAGTTTGTGTTTATAGCTTTCCACTTTTCCACCTTTGTATCTCCTTGGATTGGTTTCATCTTAGCTCCTAAATTGAGCCGCCTCCACTAGCTTGGGAACTCAATCCATTACATATGCTTTTATCTCACATGAAGCTGAGGGGTAAAAGGGGTTTTACATAAAATAAACCTCAGGCACGCAGGCCCTACATATTAATGAGGAGAAGGCTCGCAGGCCAACAAATTTAATTTAAATAAATAAATTAAAAGAAACCATTCACATACAAAGGTCTTGGTCTAGCTCATGATCATCCATTGTAACACCCGAGACTTTTATGTTATATAAATCATCAAAGGAACCTTTTTCTACACAACACTTGTTTGGCTTTCTTTACACGAAATCGCGACCTTCCTCGATAGCTTGCGTCGTACGCAATACCGAGTGTCACTAAACAACGATATGCTATTAAAATATTATTAAAACTAGCCGTTATGAATAGTAATAACCACTTTTTGAAATTTTATAAATTTTATTTTTCAAAATGGACTTCTTTTTTGGATTCAGAATATCGAAATTATCCTAGGGTGAAATTTTGGTATTTTTCTGAAAACTTTCAATTTTTGATGAATAGTGAAACCACTAAGTGGTAGTTAAAAAACTAAATTTTTCATAAAACTTAATTTTACCGCTTCTGTGAGTGGAATTTTAAAAATCTGAGAGACACGGTTGATGTCAGTAAGTAAAATGTGGTTTAATGAGATGAAAATAATTTTTTGGTGAATAGTAACGTTTTACTTTTTTACCACGGTTAAAAGTAAATATGGTAATTAAGGGTAAAGATGATATTATTATTACCCTAAAACATGTCCTAATTCTATTATACAAGTTTAATTCGACCAAAAACAAACTTAGGAATAAAATATGACCATTTAGGCCCACTTGGATTAGATTAGGACATTTATTATTAATTTATTTAAAGAAGGGTTAAAATAGTTAAAATAAAAGTTTAATAACTAAATCATTTTTAATATAGGGTTATACATAAGATAAATTCGACTATAAATATTAATTAGAAAGATAAAAATATTTTCTACATAATGGTATTTTATTTGTAATTTTTAGACATTAAATAATTTAATTTATTTATGACACAAAGATGATGCAGTAATTAACTTATTAATGAAATATTGACATAATTGATGTTATAAACACAAAAATAAATGTAATTTGACACTTTTTATGAATTCCACTAATTTTATAGATTAATATGACATGTTATTATTTATTTAATTAACTTTTTAGAACTAATCATTCTGTTATGATTTTCACAAAAATCAATTACTAAATAGTGTCAAAATTGACATAAAATAGTTTTTAAAAAACATATTATATTAGTAATTGTTATTTTATTCCTAAAAATCTAAGGTTCGGCGAAATGACTTAGATAAGGTTATATATATTAATAATAAACAACTTGGGGTTCGTTTGGCTTCTTATAGTAAGTTTATTAACCTAATAGTATAAGAACACAAGAAGACACGGTAAAAGTAAAATTATTTAACTTAATGTTAAATCTAAATGATAACGTTAAAATAGGAACCTAAACTTGTCTAAATTATATTGGATGAGAGGATTTAGACCCATCCCCACCTTAGACTAGAAATAAATTAATTTTGAGCTATTTAAAACCGAACTTGACTTTATAATAAAATAATATTTTTAGTTATTCCAAAGGTGCCCCTCTCCTCCCTTATAAAAGGGCACCTCCTCCCCCTCTTCCTCACACCACTTTGAGCCTTCAAGCTCGGAAAAAACCTGCCAATTACTCCTCTCCACTTCCCTAGAGACATCCTAGAGTTCCTGGTATTCTTCAAAGACCAATTTTAGTGCCCTAAAAGAAGGTCTCAAAGAAGCACTTCAAAGAAGAGGTAATGTCCGTTACCGATTCTTTCATCTTTATTTCTTCTTCCACTTCTTCTTCTTTAGTTGTTTCATTATTAAGTAATAACATCAGTATCAATAATATAATGATATGTTATTATAAGTATTAAACAACCCTATTTCACCATCTATCCATCCTACGAAAAAAGAAATCACCACGCGTGCGTACGTACGGAATACCGTCTCCACGCCGTGGTGTAATCTATTTTCCACCACCACCTTACTTGGATGGGTATAATGGTATAAATAATGACTATATATGACTATTATAAAGTGATATTGATTCTTAAATAGTATACATACACTCTAATACAATTCCACGATCATGGGAACGATATCATCGCTCGTGCGTACGTACGGAATACCGTCTCCACGATGTGATGTGATTCGTTCTACATGATCTTCATTGAATAATGATTATATAAATGAATTGAGTGAATAAATATGATATATATTACACTAATACCATTCTGTAAATTTTTTATCTATAAACTAAAAAGAAAAATAAGAATTTATTCGACAAGACATGCATAAGAACAAAAAGTTATAAACACCCGAATAACAAGTAGCAATGAAATATTACTACTAAGAAGCTAAGAATATGACCAAATATGATATCATAAAAATAAGTATGATTCTGGAATAAGTCAATAACATTTTTTAAATCATTATACAGGAGTTTCGGACACGTACAAAGCATATCGGACCTAAGGTAAGGGAAATATCACAATCTCATTTTTATCCGAGATTGTTTATACTTTGGTATTTACTGGGGTGTATATTATCATCTACATCCATGTTTCCTCAATATGTAATATTATTTCCATCCACCTACAATTTTTTAAATCCAATTTTACCCTTCGGTGAGTTTTTAGTAAAATATATGAAAGGAATCTTTTGTCGTTTTTCGTACGAGGTACTTTTTGACTTTTCCGACAAAAGTACGAGAAGAATGTTTTTTTTAACTTATTCGGCATGAATGGATTTTTAAAACATTATTTACAAGAAGCTTCCTTTACAAGTTTTCAAGTTTATTTTTAATCAACTTCTTTTAGTTTAAAATTTTATGAAATGTTAAGAAAGGAAAAATGTTTTTGAAGTAGAAAGGATATTTTTCTCAAGAATGGAGTTCAAGTGTTTTATCAAAATTATTTTCCATCTAAGATAATAAAGGGTTATGTTTCTATCCCTATTATTAAATTGATTTGATTATGTTGTGATGGAATTATATTTATGAATTCCTTTATCTTATATGAATTGTTTTATGATGTCATGATGTTTAAGATTCCCATTTTTATTACATGGGTTATGCAATGATGTATGATTTATGATTTTGTGGCACACATAAGAATGGTATCATTATGAGATGGGTGGGACCTATATCTCCCTCCAATGCATTGGGTAAAGATTTTATATCTCATGAGATAGACATGGCTGGAACGGTAGGTTATACTGGTTCAGTGAAACAGGACTGAAACGAGGAGTGAACTCGGTTTAGAAATGGACTTTGTCCACTAAGATAGTCTTGGCAATGAGTCTTGACTAATAAGAAATGAGTATCTATGATTATGTGTGTATGACAAAAAGTTTCATGTTTTAAGTTATGATTGTTGGGATTACATTTCACTACTATGATTTATCCCATGTTATGAGATTATGTTCTCTTTTGCAGGTTAAGATTTTCAAAAGTTATGTGCTTATGTATATGATGTGATGGATATTTATTTTGTTTACCCTTACTGAGCATTTGAGCTCACCCTTTTTTATGTTTTATTTCCCCAGGTCAGGAATAAGGTTATTAAGTAGAATATGCCAAAAAGGGACTCTAGATATGATGAAATAAATGGGAGGCAAAGCAGATTCTTTATGAACCAGTTGTTTATGCTTTCCAGTTTCTAAAGACACTATACCTATACGGTCCTTTCGTGGTTTTGTTATATGTTGTAATAAGTATGCTTCAATTTTGAAGTATTAACAATGTATGTAAAGTATGGGTCGTTATAGTTGGTATCAGAGGAAAGGTATAGTCAACCTTTAGAAACTAGGATGTGAAAGCCTTAGTAATAACCCTAAGGATAAGTCTAAGCATAGAACACAATATTAGTGTTTTAGAAATGACCATGAATAACCTAGGATAAGACCTTAAGTGTGAAATCTTATTATTGATTATGTGATTTTCCTATTATAATTAGTGTTGCTCACACTATTCTTCTTGGTTTTAGTCAATGGCTGGAACCTGAAGGAATCGTGTTAATGCAGAATGCGACGGGCAATGAAATGATTGTCCCCCTGAGCAACCAAACGTTATGGGAGATGGAATGCAAAATCTTGTAGCCATGCTCACACAACTTTCTCAAGCTATGAATCATGCAGGACTTCCAAACGAGCAAAGGAAGGAGCAACATTCTGTTGAATCCTTCATGAGGCAGTGTCCACCTTCTTTCAGCGGGTCTACTGATCCATTAGTTGTTGAACAATGGATTAGTACTACTGAAAAGATATTTTCAGTTCTTCAATGTTCTGAACATGATAAAGTCATATTAGCAGTGTATCGTTTGGAAGGTGATGCTGATCAATGGTGGAATCTTATTAAGAATACGAGGCAAAGGGATGAAATTGAGTCCATGGAATGGGACGAGTTCAAGAACTTATTTTTCAATAAGTAATTCCCTCGTATTCTCCGAACAAAGATGGAGAAAGAGTTTCTTGAACTGAAGCAAAAGGATGATGAATCTGTTGGTACCTATGAAGCAAATTTTACAAGACTTGCAAGGTACGCTTCTGGTATTATTATCCAACCTGAGAGTAAGAAAGATCGATTCTTTAGTGGCTTAAAACCAAGTCTTAGAAGGGCGTTAGCCATAAGGGACTTCAATAGCTACGAGGAAATCGTTCGATGTGCTCTCAAAGTTGAGATGGAGATTGGAGTAACCCATCAGTCATATGGGTTTGATAAGAAGAGGAAAATGGAATTCAAAAGAAAATCTAAAGAGCACACTGAAAAGAAGATGAGCTTTCCCTTATGCTCAAAGTGTGGAAAGAAACATGGAGGGAGTTGTCTTAAAGGGACAAGTAAATGTTTCAAATGTGGAAAGTAAGTTCATCGGTCATTTGAATGCCGTAATGATGGGAAGAAGATGTCTAATGATACAAACAAAGGAAGGGATGCACAGAATGAACCTAATATACTTCAATGTTTCAAGTTCAAGGATATGGGTCATTATGCCAATCAATGCCCAAATCCAAGGGTTGATGATGATGGTCGACGTCAACAAACTCTTAAGGCTAAAGACAAAGGAAAGTCACATGCAAATTCTATCAGCGATGTGGAGTAAGATAACGATGTGGTGAAAGGTACACTTACCATCCACTCTAAAGTAGCAAATGTTTTATTTGATTCTGGATCCACCCACTATTTTATTTCTGAAGAATTTTCTAAGGGTATCACCGTATTACCTCAACAATTAGATGTTGAGTTATCTGTGACAACACCTAATGGCACAACAGTCGCATCAAAAGTTTATAATTCTTCTCCGATTGATGTTTGTGAGAACGTGCTTCCTGTAAATCTTGTGATCCTTCCTATAGTGGAATTTGATGTGATTCTTTGCATGGATTGGATTTATCTACATGGATCTCATATCAATTGCCAAAGAAGGGAAGTCACATTTCATATTCCAGATCAATCTATGATCGTCTATCGATGCAAGGATGAACATAACCTTCCAGTGGAAATTCCTTCCATATTATGGGTCTTGATTCCACTAAATGAAGGTTATTTATCTCAAATGGTTGGTGAGAAACTCACAATTAAGAATATTCCCATTGTACGGGAGTTTGATGATGTCTTTCTGGATGAATTACCGGGTCTTCCACCGAATCGTGAAGTTGAGTTTTCAATAGAACTCGTACCGGGTGTGTTGCCTATTTCAAAGACACCTTATAGAATGGCCCAAATTGAGTTGCAGGAATTGAAGAAGCAACTACAAGAGAATCTTGATAAGGGATTCATACGCCCTAGTGCGTCACCTTGGGGAGCACCTGTTCTGTTTGTTAAGAAGAAAGATGGATCAATGAGACTCTGCATTGATTATCGAGAACTTAACAAGATCACTATAAAGAAAAAATATCCTCTACCACGCATTGATGACTTATTTGACCAACTACGCGGAGCTCAATACTTTTCCAAGATTGATCTTCGTTCAGGGTATCATCAATTAAGGGTCAAAAGGGAGGATATACCAAAGACGGCTTTCCGTACAAGGTATGGACACTATGAATTTATAGTGATGCCATTTGGTCTTACTAATTCCCCTGTTATCTTCATGGATCTGATGAATAGAGTCTTTAGAGACTATCTTGATCAATTTGTGGTAGTCTTTATAGACGATATTCTTGTATATTCAAAGAGAAAGTAAGAACATGAAGATCACTTGAGAATTATATTGAAGACCCTGAGAAAGGAGAATCTTTATGCCAAATTTACCAAGTGTGAATGTTGGCTTCAAAAAGTTGCATTTTTGGGTCACATAATCTCAAAAGAGGGGATATCTGTGGATCCAGCAAAAACAGAGGTTATCGAAAGATGGTTGAGACCAACAAAAGTAACTGAGATCCGAAGTTTTCTTGGTTTGGCTGGATATTATCGACGTTTTGTGAAATATTTTTCATGATTATCTAATCCACTCACCAAGTTGACTTGGAAAGGAGTTAAGTTTTTTTGGACGGAGGAATGTGAAGAGAATTTCAAGGAGTTGAAAATAAGGTTATCCAGTGCACCTGTGCTCACACTGCCTTGTAGTGGAGAAAGGTTTGTGATCTACAGTGATGCATCTAAGAAGGGATTGGGGTGTGTTCTTATGAAAAATGATATGGTGATAGCTTATGCCTCATGATAGTTGAAAATACATGAGCAAAATTACCCAACTCATGATTTGGAGTTAGCCGCGGTAATCTTTGCATTAAAGATTTGGAGGCATTACCTTTATGGTGAAAGGTGTGATATTTATACTGATAATAAAAGTTTAAAGTATATTTTCACACAAAAGGATCTGAATATGCGCCAAAGAAGATGGTTGGAGCTGATTATGGATTATGATTGCTCAATCCATTACCACCCTGGGAAAGAAAACAAGGTGTCAGATGCATTAAGTCGACAAGACCATGCTAGTTTATCCATGATGAGGATCACAAAAGATCCAATATTTATGGATTTACAAAGGATGGATCTTGTAATTATAATGAAATGGGAAAAATCGTATCTTTCTCAAATGAATGTTCAACCATCTATACATGTGAAGATTAAAGAGGCACAGAAAGAAGATGTCGAGTTACAAAAGGTGAGAAATGTTACTGAATTCAACCTTGATTGTGATGGGATAATAAAGTTCAGGAATCGGGTTTGTGTTCCTCCCATCCCTGAATTAAAGAAGGATCTGCTGGATGAGGCTCATAGTTCTTCATTCTCTATTCATCCTGGAAGCACGAAGATGTATAGGGACCTGAAAGAGTACTTCTGGTGGGATGGCATGAAAAGAGATGTTGCTGAATATGTCTCTCGATGCTTGGTTTGTCAACAAGTTAAAGCTGAGAGACAGAAGTCTAAGGGGATGTCACAACCATTACCCATACCCGAATGGAAATGGGAAAACATCACTATGGACTTTGTCACTGGACTTCCTAAAACATCCAAAGGCAATAATGATATCTGGGTCATAGTTGATCGTCTTACAAAGTCTGCACACTTCATTGCTATTAGAGAGGATTTCTCTCTGGATCAGCTTTCCAGGATATATGTAAAGGAAGTGGTAAGATTGCATGGATTACCACTTTCTATTATATCTGATCGGGATTCGAGATTTACCTCGAAGTTTTGGCGAAGTCTTCAGCATACTCTGGATACAGAGTTGAGTTTCATCACTGCTTATCATCCTCAGACAGACGGTCAGTCTGAGAGAACAATTCAAACTCTAGAAGATATGTTGAGATCTTGCTCTATGGATTTCAAAGGTGGTTGGGATCAACACCTACATTTGGTGGAATTTTCTTATAATAATAGCTTTCACTCCAGTATTCAGATGGCTCCTTATGAAGCTCTCTATGGAAAGAAATGCAGGACTCCAACTTGCTGGGATGAAGTTGGGGAAAGAAAGCTATTAGGACCTGATCTCGTTGATGAAATGGCAGAAAAGGTCAGATCTATTCAACAACACATAAGAGCAGCTCAGAGTCGACAGAAAAGTTATGCCGACAACCGAAGAAAAGACCTATAATTTGAAGTGGGTGATAAAGTGTTCTTAGGAATATCTCCCTGGAAGAGGGTCATGAGATTTGGAAAGAAGGGGAAGTCGAGCCCTAGATATATCGGTCCTTTCGAAATACTGGATCGTGTTGGGAAGGTATCTTACCAATTGGCGCTTCCACCGAATCTCTCTCAAGTTCACGATGTGTTCCATGTATCTCTCCTGAGAAAGTACATACCTGATCCTTCACATGTACTCAGCTCAGAAGTTGTACCGCTGGAGCAAGATCTTTCTTATGAAGAACAACCGATAGAGGTTCTGGATCGTAGCGAAAAATTCCTACGAAACAAGACCACTCGATTGGTGAAAGTTTTATGGAGGAACCACCAATTAGAAGAAGCTACATGGGAGCTTGAGGATATGATGAGGGAGAGGTATCCTCATCTGTTCGTTACAAAGTGACGAATTTCGAGGGCGAAATTCATTTTAAGGGGGGTAGAATGTAACACCCGAGACTTTTATGTTATATAAATCATCAAAGGAATCTTTTTCTATACAACACTTGCTTGGCTTGCTTTACACGAAATCACGACCTTCCTCGATAGCTTGCGTCGTATGCAATACCGAGTGTCACTAAACAATGATAGGCTATTAAAATATTATTAAAACTAGCCGTTATGAATAGTAATAACCACTTTTTGAAATTTTATAAATTTTATTTTTCAAAATGGACTTCATTTTTGGATTCGGAATATCGAAATTACCCTAGGGTAAAATTTTGGTATTTTTCTGAAAACTTTCAATTTTTGATGAATAGTGAAACCACTAAGTGGTAGTTAAAAAACTGAATTTTTCATAAAACTTAATTTTACCGCTTCTGTGAGTGGAATTTCAAAAATCCGAGAGACACGGTTGATGTCAGTAAGTAAAATGTGGTTCAATGAGATGAAAATAATTTTTTGGTGAATAGTAACTTTTTACTTTTTTACCACGGTTAAAAGTAAATAGGGTAATTAAGGGTAAAGATGATATTATTATTATCCTAACACATGTCCAAATTCTATTGGACAAGTTTAATTCGACCAGAACCAAACTTAGGAATAAAATATGACCATTTAGGCCCACTTGGATTAGATTATGACATTTATTATTAATTTATTTAAAGAAGGGTTAAACTAGTTAAAATCAAAGTTTAATAACTAAATCATTTTTAATATAGGGTTATAAATAAGATAAATTCGACTATAAATATTCATTATAAAGATAAAAATATTTCCTACATAATGGTATTTTATTTGTAATTTTTAGACATTAAATAATTTAATTTATTTATGACACAAAGATGATGCAGTAATTAACTTATTAATGAAATATTGACATAATTGATGTTATAAACACCAAAATAAATGTAATTTGACACTTCTTATGAATTACACTAATTTTATAGATTAATATGACATGTTAGTATTTATTTAATTAACTTTTTTCGAACTAATAATTCTGTTATGATTTTCAAACAAATCAATTACTAAATAGTGTCAAAATTGACATAAAATAGTTTTTAAAACAAATATTATATTAGTAATTGTTATTTTATTCCTAAAAATCTAAGGTTCGGCCAAATGACTTAGATAAGGTTATATATATTAATAATAAACAACTTGGGGTTCGTTTGGCTTCTTATAGTAAGTTTATTAACCTAATAGTATAAGAACACAAGAAGACACGGTAAAAGTAAAATTATTTAACTTAATGTTAAATCTAAATGATAAAGTTAAAATAGGAACCTAAACTTGTCTAAATTATATTGGATGAGAGGATTTCGACCCATCCCCACCTTAGACTCGAAATAAATTAATTTTGAGCTATTTAAAACCGAACTTGACTTTATAATAAAATAATATTTTTAGTAATTCCAAAGGTGCCCCTCTCCTCCCTTATAAAAGGGCACCTCCTCCCCCTCTTCCTCACACCACTTTGAGCCTTCAATCTCATCCAACCCATGCCAATTCCTCCTCTCCACTTACCTAGAGACATCCTATAGGTCCTGGTCTTCTTCAAAGACCAATTTTGGTGCCCTAAAAGAAGATCTCAAAGAAGCACTTCAAAGAAGAGGTAATGTCCGTTACCGATTCTTTCATCTTTATTTCTTCTTCCACTTCTTCTTCTTTAGTTGATTCATTATGAAGTAATAACATAAGTATCACTCATATACTGATATGTTATTATAAGTATGAAACAACCCTATTTCACCATCTATCCATCCTATGGAAAAAGAAATCACCACGCGTGCGTACGTACGGAATACAGTCTCCACGCCGTGGTGTAATCTATTTTCCACCACCACCTTACTTGGATGGGTATAATGGTATAAATAATGACTATATATGACTATTATAAAGTGATATTTATTCTTAAATAGTATACATACACTCCAATACAATTCCACGATCATGGGAACGATATCATCGCTCGTGCGTACGTACGGAATACCATCTCCACGATGTGATGCGATTCGTTCTACATGATCTTCATTGAATAATGATTATATAAATGAATTGAGTGAATAAATATGATATATATTACACTAATACCATTCTGGAAATGATGTATCTATAAACTAAAAAGAAAAATAAGAATTTATTCGACAACAAATGCATAAGAACAAAAAGTTATAAACACCCGAATAACAAGTAGCAATGAAATATTACTACTAAGAAGCTAAGAATATGACCAAATATGATATCATAAAAATAATTATGATTCTGTAATAAGTCAATAACATTGTTTAAATCATTATACGGGAGTTTTGGACACGTACAAAGCATATCGGACCTAAGGTAAGGGAAATATCACAATCTCATTTTTATCTGAGATTGTTTATACTTTGGTATTTACTGGGGTGTATTTTATCATCCACATCCATGTTTCCTCAATATGTAATATTATTTCCATCCACCTACAATTGTTTAAATCCAATTTTACTCTTCGGTGAGTTTTTAGTAAAATATATGAAAGGAATCTTTTGTCGTTTTTCGTACGAGGTACTTTTTGACTTTTCCGACAAAAGTACGAGAAGAATGTTTTTTTTAACTTATACGGCATGAATGGATTTTTAAAACATTATTTCCAAGAAGCTTCCTTTACAAGTTTTCAAGTTTATTTTTAATCAACTTCTTTTAGTTTAAAATTGTATGACATGTTAATAAAGGAAAAATGTTTTTGAAGTAGAAAGGATATTTTCCTCAAGAATGGAGTTCAAGTGTTTTATCAAAATTATTTTCCATCTAAGACAATAAAGGGTTATGCTTCTATCCCTATTATTAAATTGATTTGATTATGTTGTGATGGAATTATATTTATGAATTCCTTTATCTTATATGAATTGTTTTATGATGTCACGATGTTTAAGATTCCCATTTTTATTACATGGGTTATGCAATGATGTATGATTTATGATTTTGTGGCACACATAAGAATGGTATCATTATGAGATGGGTGGGAACTATATCTCCCTACAATGCATTGGGTAAAGATTTTATATCTCATGAGATAGACATGGCTGGAACGGTAGGTTATACCGGTTCAGTGAAACAGGACTGAAACGAGGAGTGAACTCGGTTCAGAAATGGACTTTGTCCACTAAGATAGTCTTGGAAATGAGTCTTGACTAATAAGAAATTATTCTCTATGATTATGTGTGTATGTCACAAAGTTTCATGTTTTAAGTTATGATTATTGGGATTACATTTCACTACTATGATTTATCCCATGTTATGAGATTATGATCTCTTTTGCAGGTTAAGATTTTCAAAAGTTATGTGCTTATGTATATGATGTGATGGATATTTCTTTTTTTTTTACCCTTACTGAGAATTTGAGCTCACCCTTTTGTATGTTTTATTTCCCTAGGTTAGGAAGAAGGTTATTAAGTATAATATGCCAAAAAGGGACTCTAGATATGATGAAATAAATGGGAGGCAAAGTAGATGCTTTATGAACTAGTTGTTTATGCTTTCTAGTTTCTAAAGACATTATACCTATACGGTCCTTTCGTGGTTTTGTTATATGTTGTAATAAGTATGCTTCAATTTTGAAGTATTAACAATGTATGTAAAGTATGGGTCGTTATATCCATACATACAATGATATTTACGCATAAATAAAACTAGCATTCAATTATTTAATCATTCTTGTTTAAGATAAATCATACTCGAATTAATTAACTATCTTTAATTAATCAATATTTTATCTTAAACCATTTTATGAATTTCCTCGAGATTTTCATCCATCATAATTTTAAACAAATAAATTCATTTAAAATTATCTTTGTACGTAACCTATACCTTGGAGGTAACTCGGTGAATTCTTGTTCATAACTACCCAATGAGTAGAAATGAACATTACGCAGATGTTAAATTAAACACATGTATATAAAAAACCTATCACTTGTTGTGTCTCAGCTTTACGCCTACACTATGGTACAAGTCTCAAGGGTTTGTATAATATAATAATAAATTTTAATAAATCTGTGTAATTTGGATGAGTACACGGCGTGTAGTTCCGACTACACAGCATGTACTTTTGTTCATTGTCCATCTAAAGTACATGCCCGGGGACATGATGTGTAGATGTACTTCGGAAATATTCAGAGTACACAGTGTGTTCAGTGGGACACACACCGTGTAGTATCCATGTTACACGGTTTCCAGTCGGGCAAGCTGTGTATGGGGTACACTGTTGAAATAGCACTGTCGTGGGTGCCCTCAAATGATTAGTGTGATTTTGGGGTACTTAGGTGCAGTAGAGTGGCTGACCAAGGTCGTCTCTCAAAGGAGGAAGTGAATTTAACAAATTATTAGAGGTATTCTAAAAAAAATGAAATAGAATAGAATAAAAACACTACTTTAAAGGATTGGGGTTTGTTATAGTTTATGAATCTAGAAGAAGTTTGCTGGAAGAATATTGTATAATTTTTTTGTTTTTAGTTTTGAAATAAATTTCGATTAAAATGACACAACAAGAAGATGTTTTTTTAGAAAATATTTTAAAAGGCGTAATCGATCTAACTCTACCTCTTCACTCTATTATTAATAATTATCATTTAAATTAACAATCACTTAATTATGATCCCTTAATTTTTTAAATCCAAAACCCTGCGAGAATTAACTTTACCATGAAGATGAAGTGAATTTAACCTTAGGCTAACTTCGGAACATGCAATCGCAACACCCTGCTTTGATTGATGTTCTAAGATTAGCTTATGGTCAGTGATAAATTAAGGAACATAACCACTCTGAAAATGAGTATTAATTGATTTTATGGATTGTATTTGAACTCTACAAATTGATCACGTGTGGTCTTGTATTACCGATTAAGATTACGCTCTCACAATTCACACAAATCCCGACCTCGCGCGTTTTGTGTTTATTGTTCAATTGTTTTCTTAGTTTCATTTAAATTAAAAACTCAATTAATAGATCATAATATGTGAATTAAATTAGCTCATTGATTCAAAATAAATGAATGAAGGATAGAGGTCGATTGATTACTTAAAAGAACTACTCTTCCATGGGTAGCGTAATCATCGTAGAAGCGTTTTGCATGTGCAAAGATTTATAATGGGAATAACCCAATAATGCTTCTACTCAAGAATTCCAGCCCAAAGAGGAAGATTAATAGAAGAATAAATTTAAACAAAACAGAAGAAAATATAAGAAATAAAATAAGAACAAAGAAGTTTATTACACAAATGAAAACATTACAAAATGAAGAAGAGAAGGAGGCTTCGATGAGGGGATCCTTGCTTCAAGAGATACCCCTCTTAAAATGGTCATATAATTTGGGTGAAACAAATTCTCCTCTGCCTAAAATCTATTAATTCACATCCCCACCCCTCAAAATGAGAAAAACCCTAATTTATAGAGGGGAGGGGATGAGAGGTTACAAGTGGTTTCAAGTGTGAATGTGGAAATTCGGCCAAATATTTTAATGCAAATTGCACCGCCCATTTGACTACCAAAACGCGTGAATTGGCCAGCCTTCCAGAAAGATAATATGTGCGGATATGGGTCCTCTATCTCCTATAAATATTTGGGCCTAATCCAGGCCTAGATAAAGGAGTTATGTCTGAAATACAGAAGATTCTCCATTCTGGAGAGTCCAGCCCAACTTTGACTTCATGGCCCATTTTCAACAACCAAATGCACTCTTTAGCTTTAGTGTCCTGAATAAAAGTTGTAGATAATTATGTTAATAACACTGTTACAAAACTTAAAATTCAAATAATAAATATAAAAATATTTATCTTCGAAATACTACAGTGAACTATAAAGGGTAAAACTGGAATTTTCATCAAATATTCAAATGAATGATCTAATTCCAAATACTTTCTAATTAAACATATTTAACACAATATGAGGAAATTATATCATTTATTATCAATAAAATATTCAATAAAATAGTGTTTTATCAACTCCCCCACACTTACCCTTTTGCACTCCTGAGCAAAATCTCATACTAAGTAAACATCAATATCAAATCAAAACCAATTTTAAAACACATATCCTTAAGATCAATCAATTTCACACCAAGAATCAAAAGATATCATGCCTCATAAAAAACATTATTTCAAGTTCTTCATTTATATCATTCAATATATTTCCACTTCATTTATCCTCCCACGCACAAAACACTTACCTTGCTTGAATTTTCTCTCATCACTCAAATATCAATTTTTTTTGCAATGTCTTTCTCATCCAAACTCATACAAGGGTCACCATAGGCTTGATAGATTCCTACATCGCTACCCGATGTGATTCAAGGACATATGTTTATCATGAGGACTTTTCATGGTTGTTTTGTGGCTTTCTATTGGTAAGATTAAGATGTGAAAAACTCTGAGGCTGAATGAGGAGGGCTTGACTCTTTTAAAGAAAAATTGCATTAATCTAATTTTCACTTAAATATGGTCTTCTCCTCAATCCCCATAGTATCAATTCAGCTCCATCATCATGAAAAGTCATGAAAAGTTTACACCATTCATCATTTCAGCATAAAACATTTCAATCTTCTCAAACATGATTTTCTTGAAATCGCCAGATGGGCACAGCTTTCCACCTCAATTAAAAGCTCTAGAAAAGGCACAGCTTCACTTGTCATGAAAGCTCTAGAAAAGACATAGCTTTCAATATAATGGTTTTCTTCAGTAGAAAACAAATCTCTTCAGAATTTAATTTTCCACCCAAAGTATCACAGAATGTGGTGGCACAACACAAGATAGATTCCCCCCACACTTAATCTCAACTAGATTATGCAATTTCACTTCAAGAGTTGGTTGGATAGGGAAAATTGGCTTGTAATGTGGCTAACCTAACAGGTTGTGCATGGCTTATAAGGGCTAAAAGGATTAAATATTCAAGGTAGGCCATTATAAAAAAGGATTCTTTGAAATAGGGGCTTTAATACCAAACAAATGCCTCAATCATTTATACATAAGTACCTCAAACCCTCAAGTTTTGACAGGAATAGATCAAATTCTGGTTAAATCAAGTATGGTTTGGTTCTCTAAAGAAGTGAGGTGAATGTAAAGAATATGAAAATAATGGTTTAGAAGCCTCACAGGAAAGTGATTTCAAATATAAAGACAGTGAGATGTGGCATGGGATTCAAAATTCAGTGTACTTTTCATGAAATTACTAAATATTTGAACTTGAAACAAAGTCATTTCAGTATTCATTTAAGCTTAGTTTCAAGAGATAAATTGTTTCACTCATTAATATGCATTTCAAAATTGTGATGAGAATCATTTCAGCTCTAAAATTTCAAAAACACAAAGAAAATTGAAAAATAAATTCACAAAATTTGAAAAAACACACAATTGTTTTGATTTTTTTTAAACAGGAAAACAATTGAAATTACTAAACTAAAAGGTTCCCTCCCCCACACTTAAGATATTTCATTGTCCTCAATGTGAACCCATGAGATGATATATGCACATGAAATGCAAAATTTTTAAATAGGACAAATAATATAAAAGTGAAAGGGTTAGGAACAGCCTGATGTGCTCAAGTGATGATGGGGTCATGCAGTGTGATAAAATCCACTACATCAGTAGGATGTCCCTCAATGTATCTCTTAAAACGTTTCCCATTGACTGTAAATCTCCTTCTAGTGTCCTCTTGCGTGATTTCCACTGCACCATAAGAAAAAACATTAGATACAATATAAGGACCTAACCATATGGAATGCAACTTACCAGGCATCAGCTTCAGTCGTGAACTGTAGAGAAGGACTTTCTCTCCAACATGAAAATCCCTTTGTTGGATCATTTTGTCATGAACTGCTTTTGATCTTTCCTTGTAGAGCCTTGAGTTCTCATATGATGATAGTCGAATCTCCTCAAGATCTTGAATTTGCAACTTCCTTTGAATTCCAGCTTGGGCCAAATCCATGTTGCATTTCTTTATAGCCCAATATGCCTGATGCTCGACTTCCACTAGGAGATGACATGCTTTCCAAAAAACAATCCTAAATGGGGACATACCAATGGGTGTCTTGTATGTTGTCCTATAATCCCACAATGCATCATCCAAGCACTTTCTCCAATCCTTCCTATTTGGCTGCACGGTTTTCTCCAATATTTGTTTCAACTCACGATTTGAAACCTCAGCCTGGCCATTTGTTTGGGGGTGGTATGGTGTTGATGTTTTGTGTGTCACCCCATACTTTCGAAGGAGGTAAGAAAAATTCCTATTGCAAAAATATGTCCCTTGGTCACTGATGATGGCCTTTGGTACTCTAAACCTGCAAAAAATCTGTGCTTTGACAAAGTCCACAACAACATGAGAATCGTCAGTCCTGGTGGCCTTGGCCTCCACCCATTTACTCACATAATCAACAGCAACCAAAATATACAAGAAACCATATGAACTTTGAAAAGGACCCATAAAATCAATGCCCCACACATCAAAAATCTCACAGAATAGTATGGGTTGTTGGGGCATCTCATGTCTCCTAGAAATATTCCCAGTGTGTTGGCAACGAGAGCATGACTTACAAAACACATGGGTATCATGGAATAAACTGGGCCAATATAATCCAGAGTCCAAAACTTTCCTAGCTGTCCGTTGGGGTCCAAAGTGTCCACCACATGCAAGTGTATGATAGAATTGAAAAACAGACTCAAACTCATGATCACGAATACACCTCCTAATAACTTGGTCACTACACATGCGCCAGAGGTAAGGATCATCCCACACATAAAACCTAGACTCACTTTTTAATTTTTGGACTTGATTCTTATTCAAATTTGCTGGGATTTCAGAGGAAACAATGTAATTAACTAAATCAGCATACCAAGGATGCATACTTGAGATGGTATAGAGATTCTCATCGGGGAAAGTGTCCTGAAGTGGTACCTAGTCCAAGGTGTCATCCTCTAGTGTGTGAGTAAGCCTACTCATGTGGTCTGCCACCAAATTCTCTAATCCCTTCTTGTCCTTTATCTCAATATAAAATTCCTGAAGAAGGAGCATCCAACGGATAAGTCGTGGCTTTGCATTTGGCTTCTTTAGGAGGTACCTCAAAGCTGCATGGTTAGAAAAAACAACTACTTTAGAGCCTAATAAATATGAATGGAATTTATCTAAAGAAAATATGATAGCAAGAAACCCCTTCTCTGTGGTTGTGTAATTTGATTGGGCTGAATCCAGTTTCCTTAATTCATAGGCGATCACATGTGAACGTCCTTCCACCCTCTGAGATAAGACAGCTCCAACCGCGAAGTTGGAGGCGTCAAACATAAGCTCAAAAGGAATCTCCCACCGTGGGGGCTGTATGATCGGTGGAGTGGTCAGACACTTCTTTAGCTCATCAAAGGAAGTCCTGCAAGAATCATCAAAAACAAAATTAGAATCCTTTTGGAGTAATCGTGACATAGGAAGAGAAATCTTACTAAAATCTTTGATGAAGCACCGATAAAATCATGCATGCCCTAGGAAAGATCTAACATCACGCACACATGAAGGATATGGTAAGGATGAAATAATGTCTATCTTCGATCTATCAACCTCTATCCCATGTTTTGACACTACATGCCCTAAGACAATGCCATGCTCTACCATGAAATGACACTTTTCAAAATTTAGGACTAGATTCTTCTCAATACAACAATTCAATACCTTTCCCAAACTAGAGAGACATTCATCAAATGAGGACCCATAAATTGTAAAATCATCCATAAATACCTCCATGAAGGTCTCAATGAAATCTGAGAAAATACTCACCATGCATCTCTGGAAGGTACCTGGGGCATTGCAAAGTCCAAATGGCATCCTTCGATAAGCAAAGGTACCAAAGGGACAGGTGAATATTGTCTTATCCTGATCCTCTGGAGCTATAGGAACCTGAAAATATCTAGAAAATCCATCCAAGAAACAATAGTGTGTTTGCCCAGCTAGTCTCTCAAGCATTTGATCTATAAATGGGAGGGGAAAATGGTCATTGCGAGTGGACTGATTTAGTTTCCTATAATCAATACACACACGCCAACTGTTTTGCACCCTCATTGGAACTAACTCATCTTTCTCGTTTTTAACAACAGTAACACCAATCTTCTTAGGCACAACCTGAATAGGACTTACCCACTGAGAATCTGAAATTGGAAAGATTATAGCTGCCTCAAGCAATTTCTCAACTTCTTTTTTAACAACTTCCAGGAGGGTGGGATTGAGTCTCCTTTGTGGTTGTCTCACCGGTTTAGCTCCATCCTCCAAGAGAATCATATGCATGCAAATGGAGGGGCTAATACCTGATATGTCAGCCAAGGTCCACCCAATCGCCCTGATTTTCTCCCTAAAAATATTCAAAAGCTTTTCTTCATGTTCAAAAGGGAGATTGTTAGCAATGATAACAGGTAATCTCTCACCACTCAACAAGTATGAGTATTTCATATTTGGTGGCAATGGCTTGAGTTCTAATGAAGGAGGGTGTAGTATGGATGGAGACATTGAAGGAACTGAAATATGTGCACAAAGAGCATCAGTATCAGAATAGACATCATCAAAATCAGAGAATAAAGCATCAAATCCATCAGCATACTCAACATTCATTTCATAATCAGAGTGAACATGATCAAAATTAGAATATGATTCCATTTCAAAATAAAATATTAGAGAGTCTTGTTCCTTAAAAACGGGTGTAGAAGTACTCTTAGACATCAAACTAGAACCAATACTCATAATCTCCCTAAGCATAGGACAATCCAATTCCATGATGTTTTTACTTGGTGGTTCAAAATGGGAGATAACAAAAGCATAATGGTCCACTGAGGGGTACTTCATGGAATCCATAACATTAAATATCACAACTTCGTCTCCAAATTCCATGGAAAGTGTACCCTCATTGACATTTATGATAGTTTTTGTAGTTTTGAGGAAGGGCCTACCAAAGATAATGGGGGCATGAGAACTTACCTGATCATCCTCTATGTTAAGCACATAGAAGTCTGCTGGAAAGATCATGTCTCTTACCCGAACAAGTACATCCTCAAGAACTCCCGCTGGATATGCTGTAGCTCTATTCGCTAACTGCACCACTACTCTTGTCGGCTTCAACTCACCAACCTGCAAGGAAGAGAATACAGAGTGAGGCATCACATTTATGGAAGCACCTAAATCACAAAGTGCATCAGAAAAGTGCAACTCCTCTATGGTGCATGGGATGGTGAATGTCCCTGGATCCTTTCACTTTGTTGGCATTGCTAGAGTTGGTGAAATGAGTGCTGAGACATTCCTTCCAAGGTTGATCCTCTCATTTCCCTTGAGCCCTCTTCGATTGGTACAAAGTTCTTTTAAGAATTTATCATACCTTGGGATTTGATTAATGGCTTCAAGTAGAGGAATATTGATCTCCACACGCTTGAATGTGTCCAAAACCTCCTTTTTCATTGCTTCTTCAGCCATCTTCTTGGTTTGAACAACCCGGTTTGGAAAAGGAAGGGGTTTAGGAGGAACATCATCAATCTTTTTCTTACCTTTATCTTTCTCCTTGGATTTCTCATCAGTTGGTATGGAATGCGGCTTCTCTGGAGTAGAGGTGAATCCCGGTGGAATGGTAGGTCCATATGTATCGTTCATTTGCTTCCCACTTCTCAATGTGATGGCACTAACATTTCCCTTTGGATTTGGAGTGGGTTGGGAAGGTAGATTTCTAGAATTCTTACTCACAAGTTCATGGAAGGCGGTGGAAATCTGGCTCATTTGAGTCTTTAACTCCCTCAGCTCCGAACCTTGACTCTTTAGCTCATTCTGTTGATTAAGAACAATTTGTTTCAAAAGATCATCAGTGTTAGAGTCTACCTTGTGTTGGAGATTCCCTTTTTGCTGACTCGTTGATGTTTGAGCTTCTAATCTCTTTTGGGGTTGTTGGAAACCCTGTTGGTAAGGTAGATGATGCTGGAAGTTTGGTTGAAAAGGGGGCCTTTATTATTGTCCAGAGCCATACCTCATGTCTGACTGATCTTTCCACCCTTGGTTGTATGCTGGAACAAACTTCTTTTGGGGATATGGTTGTTGTTTTTGCTGCTGAAATGGTCTCCCAGGGAACACTGCTGCACAATCTTCTGTTTCTTGGAGTTGTGGGCAACAGTCAGTTGGGTGGCTTGTCTCAGTGTAAATACCACAAGGCCTTGAAGGAGAGGGTAGAGATGTCTTTTGTGACAAAGCAATTTGCCTCACCATAGTGGTCAATTCTTCCAACTTAGTATCAATCAAATTACTTTCAAGAGAAGAAGGACTTACCTGATGTACTCCCCTGACATGTGGTGTACCTCTATCACCAAATTGTTGGGAGTTTTGGGCCATCTTGTCGATCAACGCACGTGCGGCTGCTGGTGTCTTGTCCACCAACGCTCCTCCAGCTTCAGCATCAACCATGCTTCTCTCTATAGGTGTGAGTCCTTCATAGAAGTACTGGATGAGGAGTTGCTCACTAATTTGGTTATATGGACAGCTTACACATAACTTCTTGAATCTCTCCCAATACTCATACATTGCCTCCCCTTGGGCTTGCTTGATCCCTGATATCTCCTTTCGAATGGATATGGTCCTTGATGCAGAAAAAAATCTCTGCAAGAAAAGACGTTTCAAATCGTTCCAACATGTAACATCTTCAGGTTGTAAATAGTACATCCAATCCTTTGCAGCTCCATCAAGTGAAAATGGGAATGCTCTTAATTTGATTTGATCTTCATAAACATTTCTAGGTTTTAGGGTTGAGAAAAACACATTAAATTCCTTAAGGTGTTTATTGGTATCCTCACCAGATAATCCATGAAACTTTGGAATAAGGTGAATTAATCCAGATTTTAACTCAATGTCTGATTCGAGATTTGGGTATGCAATACAATTTGGTTGATAGTTAGTATCTGGTGCAGCCAATTCTCGAATGGTTCTATTAAGTTCATTTCCATTATTTCCAGACATTGGTTCCTCTTTTATGTTTGAATTTGAATTGATTCCAATTTCAATGTTTCCAGAAGAGAGGAATTCACCAACTGGTTGAATATTGAAACTTCCCGTAGGCTGAGAGTGTCTGATTCGTGCCCTAAGGGTGCGTTCAATCTCAGGGTCAAGATCTAAGAGATCTTTGGGATTAGTTCGTGTCATAAATCAAATAAAAATGAAAATAAAGAAATTTTACCATAGTAAAATAAAAATGATAAGTTTGAGTTTATGGTCCAAAAATAAGAAGAAGAAGAAAAATCAGATTGGGTAAAGAAGGAAGAAAGAAGAGAGGAAGAGAATAAAATGTAAAATAAAATAAATACCTCTAATTGGTTGAAATAATTACTTACCTCCCTGGCAACGGTGCCAATTTTAAAGAGCACTGTCGTGGGTTCCCTCAAATGATTAGTGTGATTTTGGGGTACTTAGGTGCAGCAGAGTGGCTGACCAAGGTCGTCTCTCAAAGGAGGAAGTGAATTTAACAACTTAGTAGAGGTATTCTAAAAAAATGAAATAGAATAGAATAAAAACACTAATTTAAAGGATTGGGGTTTTTTATAGTTTATGAATCTAGAATAATTTTGCTGGAAGAAGATTGTATAATTTTTTTGTTTTTAGTTTTGAAATGAATTTCGATTAAAATGACACAACAAGAAGATGTTTTTTTAGAAAATATTTTAAAAGGCGTAATCGATCTAACTCTACCTCTTCACTCAATTATTAATCATTATCATTTAAATTAACATTAAATTAATTATGATCCCTTAATTTGTTAAATCCCGAACCCTACGAGAATTAACTTTACTATGAAGATGAAGTGAATTTAACCTTAGGCTAACTTCGGAACATGCGATCGCAACACCCTGCTTTGATTGATGTTCTAAGATTAGCTTATGGTCAGTGATAAATTAAGGCACATAACCACTATGTAAATGAGGATTAATTGAGTTTATGGATTATATTTGAACTCTACAAATTGATCCTGTGTGGTCTTGTATTACCTATTAAGATTACAATCTCACAATTCACACAAATCCCGACCTCACGCATTTTGTGTTTATTGTTCAATTGCTTGCTTAGTTTCATTTAAATTGAAAACTCAATTAATAGATCATAATATGTGAATTAAATTATCTCATTTATTCAAAATAAATGAATGAAGATGGATAGAGGTCGGTCGATTACTTAAAAGAACTACTCTTCCATGGGTGGCGTAATCATCGTAGAAGCGTTTTGCATGAGCAAAGGTTTATAATGGGCATAACCCAATAACGCTTCTACTCAATAATTCCAGCCCAAAGAGGAAGATTAATATAAGAATAAATTTAAACAAAACAAAATAAAATATAAGAAATAAAAGAAGAACAAAGAATTTTATTACACAAATGAAAACATTACAAAATGAAGAAGAGAAGGAGGCTTCGATGAGGGGATCCTTGCTTCAAGAGATACCCCTCTTACAATGGTTGGATAATTTGGGTGAAACAAATTCTCCTCTTCCTAAAATCTCCTAATGCACGTCCCCACCCCTCCAAATGAGAAAAACTCCAATTTATAGAGGGGAGGGGAGGAGAGGTTATAAGTGGTTTCAAGTGTGAATGTGGAAATTCGGCCAAATATTTTAATGCAAATTTCACCGCCCATTTTACCACCAAAACGCGTGAATTGTCCGGCCTTCCAGAAGGATAATATGTGAGGATATGGGTCCTATATCCCCTATAAAAATTTGGGCTTAATCCAGGCCCAGATGAAGGATTTATGGCCGAAATACAAAAGCTTCTCCATTCTGGTGAGTCCAGCCCAACTTTGACTTCATGGCCCATTTTCAACAACCAAATGTACTCTTTAGCTTTAGTGTCCAGAATAAAAGTTTTAGATAATTATGTTATTAACACTGTTACAAAATATCAAATTCAAATAATAAATATAAAAATATTTACCTTCGAAATACTACAGTGAACTATAAAGGGTAAAACTGGAATTTTCATCAAATATTCAAATGAATGATCTAATTCCAAATACTTTCTAATTAAACATATTTAACACAATGCGAGGAAATTATATCATTTATTATCAATAAAATATTCAATAAAATAGTGTTTTATCAACGGTCCAAAACTAACTTGAAGGGACTATACGTTGTGTTCAGTAGACCACACGGCATATAATCTGGAAACTCTGTGCCCCTGTTCCTGGTCAACACACAGTGTCATTTAAGACTTAGAAATACTCCAACACACGGCCTGATTTGGTGGACCAGTCTGATGCATTGAACCTAAACTACACGGCGTGTACTGCCGAATACACGCCATGTATTCTGGTGTAGTATGTCCAGGAACATTTTTCACCTCCGGATGAGATCCTCTATTTTATTTTAATCAAAATTAAAAGAAAAAATCATTTCTGTAAGGTGAACAAGAAATGAGAGAGGGGGAATAGATCTTGAGATTCAGAATTTAAAGAATGGTTAACTTGAATTGAAACAACTAAATTATTAAATGTGTAAATCACCAAAGAAAAACTAAATAATTATAATCAATGATATGACACGCTCTAATACCACTTGTAGGTTCCGAGCACATTGGAAGTGCGTTGGTGGGTGTATCCAACTTTAATTTTAGCGTTAATAACAATCAATCCAAGATCCATCACGATAATAAACCATCGGATCTTTGGAATAGAACAAAGAAAAAAAAGGAAAGACGGGTCCCAGAACCATAAATAGGATCATCATATGTTGGTTATAATTAATTTAATTAATTGACAAGAATTTCCTTGATGGAATTCTTTATTTGTTGATGTTTTCGGTCATGATCTGATTTAATACATCATTTCATCGTAGAATCCAAGTGTAGGATTCCTCTAGCGGTGATCTACACGTGTTCCACATATCTCTAGACATTTCCAAAGGGATCTCTAGGTGCTAGCGCAGAAGAGCCTTCGCTTGCGATGTCCGCCTTTGATCGCCTTGATCCAGTGGAGGAGGATCTCTCTCTCGTAGCTTGAGAGCGTTCTTGGAAGAAAAGGATTCTCTCTTGTCTTGAGAGATTTCTCTAAATCTATTGTGCACAACCCCTAAAAAAATGGCTAGGCTAATGAGAAATATATAATTGGTATTTTAATTACATAGAATAATAAAATGAATTAATTACCTGAAATCATTTATTCATTTCATTTAATTCTTAGTAATATCCCATGTCTAATAATAACAGTTGACTATTATTATTACCTGACATGCACCTAGCGAAATACACCTAATATTATTTAATTAAATAAATAATATTATTTCTCATAAATTCCCATTAAAAAAAATACAAGGCGTGTATATTTAATATACACGGCGTGTACTTTTGTTTTTCAATTTTTCTTTATTTCCTCCACATTTATTAGACCATGAATAATGGATATTTATTTCTAAAATAAATATCACTACATTACTCGCTAATAAATATATTATTTCTCCCACAATATATTCTCTCAAATAAATAGTGTCGAAATAAATGTGATCAGGAATCCTTAAATAATTATTAAACCACAATCAGAAATAATCTTTATTCAACTTGTTAAATTAATATTTAACTGAGATACTTGGACACACTTAGTGTGTGACCCTATAGGCTTCTTTCTCAGTGTCATGAGGTGGAGCCTTCCTAAATTCCAAGGTTAACATCTAGCAACATGCCAAGCCACCCATAGAGAAAGACGTTAACATTTTAATGATGTGTCACCTCCAACGAACGCTTACCATGTAATATAATCCATTTTTCTTGATATTTCGAATCAAGTGGGTTTCATACTAGTGCCATCAACCCATGTGCTCAATTATTCTTTCTTTGACTTTCCAGAATTGAACTTTCCCATTCCTCACCATGGCCATGGATTTATTTAGGATATATCTATTCCATAAAAGGGCATGAGATATCTACTTCCGTTATGGAACAGAAGGGAAAAATTCTTTCTCGCGTTATCTATTAATGCAGTATTACTCATAACACACCCAACATATCCTACCTCAATTTGAACAGTGTGTCATCACTGTAACGACCCAATGTTTTTCAATAGAAAATTCCCTTCTTATATTTATGTCATAAAAACACAAAATAATGAACTATTAAGTGATAAGTGACCTTTAAACATAATTTTGTCACTCCTATGTTTAGAATTTTGAAAATACGACATACACAGTTGTGTTCAAGATGATTTTTGGAGTCTAATGAAACAAAAATAATTTTTGGTGAATAGTAACGTACCCTTAGGAATAGTAACATACCCTTATGAATAGTAATATGACCCTTATGAATAGTAAATCATCCAATATAAGAGTAACATTACCTATGAATAATAAAATAAAATTTAGACATCTTAGTAAGTGACAATTTGACCTTAGTAAACATTTTGGTATTTTGTAAGTCATAAATAATTAATTATAATTAATTAATTAATTTAAGAGAAAATTTATTTCCCTAAAATGTGTTCATAAATTATTTAATCAATGTATTATAGTTTTTAGATAATTTTAAAAAACTACGTAATTTTTGAAAGCACTATAAAATTAATTTTAATCTTAATAATTGTTTTTTAAAGTAAATTATGATTTTAATTAAATATTAAATTAATAATATTTAGAAAATTATTTTTGAAAAATGGACTTCATTTTTGGATTCTACACATCGAAAAATGGTTGGGGTAAATTTTTGGGATTTTTCTGAGATACTTGAATTTTTTATGAATAGTGAAATACCGTAATTTAAAAAATAAGCTAAATAAGCTAATTATAGGGTCATGTGTGATGTTCTGCTGATGTAAGCCCACTTTTTTTGGGATTACATTATAAAATTACTATTATTGGAAATTCAAGACTCTATTCCTCTTCTTTTGGGGAAATAATAAACTAATGAATTTTATATTAAGGAAACCCCTCTCCCCTCCACTATAAAAGCCACCCTTCACACCCTCATTTCCTAACACCTCTCAAGATCCAAGACTTCTCTAAAATCTGCCCAAACACCTTCCCTAGCCCCTCCCCCACGTCCAATAGCTTCTAGTCTCATCAAAATACCAAGCTTATTCCCTTAAGGAGGTTCTCAAGAGAAGGATTCAAGAGGTAATTTCCCTCCCTCTTCTCCTTTAATTTCCTTTCAAGTTCAAGTTCATTTCTTGATCTCTCCCCACCTATCTTCATCAAAATTTTATTTTAACTCCATTATTATACATATACTGTAATTTTATGATTCTAATGGGATATTATATCATCGAACCCCCTTTCCCTCTTCCTTTTATTTTTTTAAAGAGAACGTTGTTCGTGAGGTGTTAATTTATCACCTTCAAGAACGACATGCTTTCTTCTTCCATTTCTACCTTCAGATCTGGTCATGAAACTATTTTTATGTTTGAACCAGAATATTTATTATTTATTATGTTCTATTTAAAGTTCTGTAAATAACCTATGGACATATTACTAAGTGATAAATTAAAACAAGTTCGTTGTGATCCAAAAATCGCCCAAATTGACCCAAATAACCATCATTTAATTCTTATCTAATGATTCATCCACATGGATATAATATAATTCATTATAAGATCATTAAAACTCCTTTAATATCATTAATGGAATGTAATATCATTTCTGTATGTTTACCCATGTTCTACCCGAACTTCAATTTATGAATACAAGTGAACAACCCAAGAAAAACCATAAAACAAACATCCCTGAACAAAGTATTTAAACTCTATAAGTCATCCAAAGGAACATAAAATGACATAATTAAACCAGAATTAACCCTATTAATTTACACATGGTTATTTATTTCTAATTAATGAATATAATTTCATTATACAGGACATTAAAGAGAAGGAAGCATTCGGGTACAAGGTAAGGGAAAATTCTCGAACCCAACTTTCATCCTTCGGGTTCTACCTCTTTCACTCCATTTTTGATATGGTCACTCCTTAAAGATTATTTGTTCATCATTTTATTTCCTTTTATTGGATATAAATGTTTTATAATGAATTTTATGTCAATCCAAATGTTTTTCGAAAGAACTCTTCTCTTAAGAACTCAACTTTTACCTCTCATTCATGGTTGATGGTTCTTGTATCAAGTATGTTGTTCCCTATTTCTTTTGGGAACCCAAAGCTTATGAATGTATTCTTATGAGATGAAACCCATTCCTTAACATGGTTTATTTATGTTTAATTTTGATGTATGTTCCATGTGGCAAGTATGATAATGATAATGTTATGATGTGATGGGTGCGCCTGGAATTATATAGCGCAATTATGAATGTTTCAAAGTGATGGGTGTGCCCGGAATTATACAGCGCTCCAATGCATTGGGTAAAGTGATGAATCTCATGAGTAAATGTGAAATGATGTGTGAACAAGATTCTAGCTTGTTTCACAAGTATGTGTGGTGGTTAACCACTAAGACATGATGTTTCATTTTTATGCTTTTCCACATTTCAAGTCTTTTATTTATACTCCTCTCATGTTCATGATCTTTTGCCTATGTTATGATTATGCTCACCCCATGATATATTGTTCTTATCTATCCTCTTACTGGGATTCTAGATCACCCCTTTTGATGTATATCCTCAGGTGGCTACATGTACTAAGGAGAGGACAAGTGCCAATAAGAAGCTAGAGAAGAGGAAATTAAATAAATTTTTATGCTAGATGTTTTATTTGTTATGTGTGGTCCTAGTTTTCCTAAGACCCTAAACCTTTGGATCCTCTATATGTAATACTATTATGTTTTTTATCTTTTAAATGATGTAATATTAATGTAAGAAAAGTCTCGGGTCACTATAGTTGGTATCAGAGGCAAGGTTTAGTTAATTTGGGAATTAGGATTAGTGAACCCTAGAGAAAACTTCTAGTATGAGACTAAGTAAAAATATGCACACAAGAATATTTACCTAGGGATCCCATATGTTATGTTTTTGGTATAATTGTTTAAATGAATAAGTTATTCATGACTTGTTTAGTTATGTTTTGTTCTATACTTTTCTATTTTAGAAAATGGTGGGAACCAAGAGAAATCAGGCCAATAACTCATGCGAGGGCCAATGCAAAGATTGCCCAAATGACATCCCTAATGATTTGGGAGGTGGAGTTCAAAACTTCATGGTGATTCTTACCCAATTATCTCAGGTTATGAATAATAACCATAATAATGGGGAACTTCCTCCTTCACAAAAAAGGGAGCAACTGGCTATTGAATGTTTTATGCGGCAACGACCACCGACGTTTTGTGGATCTTCTGATCCACTAGTTGTGGAACAGTGGGTAAACTCCATGGAGAAGATATTTTTTGTGCTTCAATGTTCGGAGATGGAGAAGGTTACTCTAGCCGTTTATCATCTTGATGGAGAATCTTATCAATGGTGGGATTTGATTAAGAACACCAATCCAAGGGAGGAAATTGAAGAGATGGAATGGGAAGACTTTAAGATAATGTTTCTTAATAAGTATTTCCCATGAACTCTTCACACGAAGATGGAGAGAGAATTTATAGAGCTCAAGAAAAAAGAAAGAGAATCTATCACAACCTATGAAGTGAATTTAAAAAGGCTCGCAAGGTACGCTTTGGATTTTGTTATCAACAATGATAGCAAAATTGATAGATTCTTTAGTGGATTAAAACCACACCTTCGAAAGGCTCTTGCAATTCGAGACTTTGAGAGTTATTAAGAAGTTGTTCGATGTGATCTCAAAGTGGAGATGGAGTTTGTAGAATGGTCTCATGGCTATGGTGATAAGAAAATAAAGATGGATTATCAAGCTAGTGGATCTAATGATAAAGGTGGGAAGAAAAATCAATGACCCACATGCCAAAAATGTGGGAAGTTGCACAATGAGAACTGCCTCAAAGGGACAGGGAAATGCTTTAAGTGTGGGAAAGAAGGACACTATTCTCAAGAGTGTCGAAAAGACACAAAAAGGAAGGAGAATGTAGATGATGAAAGGAGATAACCACTCATGGTTCAATGCTAAAACTGTAGGGAGATAGGTCACTATGAAAACCAGTGCACTAAACCTCGAGTTCTCGGGGGTAATCAGCGTTAGCAGCCACCAAAGCCAAAGGAACAAGGGAAGGCTTATGTCATCACTACTGCGGAGGTGGGTCATGATAATGAACTCATACAAGGTACACTTCCTATTCAATCAAGAATGGAAAAAGTCATATTTGATTCTGGTTCTATGCATTCCTTTATATCTTGCAAGTTTGCTAGAACTATAGAATCAAAACCCCGAAACCTTGAAGTAGAGATATATGTAAAAACACCAAGTGGTTAAATCATTGTAACAAAAGTGTTTGACTCTTCTCCTATTGGCGTATGTGGGAAGATTCTTCTGGAAAATCTCGTAATACTTCCCTTGGTGGAATTCGACGCTATAATGGGAATGGACTGGCTCTCGTTATATAGAGCGCATATATATCAACTGTCGGGAAAAGGAAATATCTTTTCATATTCTGAACCATCCCATTCTCTTCTACAAATTCAAGGAATATCATGAATCTCCTTTGAAAAATCCTTCAATGTTGTGGGTGTTGATTCCATATGAAGAAGCATACCTTGCCCAAATGGTTGAGTCGAAGGAAAGTTCCAACCTTGAGGAAATGCCCATCATGAGGGAATACGACGATGTATTTCCCGAAGAGTTACCCAGAATTCCCCCAGATTGTGAGGTAGAGTTCTTAATTGAACTCATACCTGAAGCTACTCCTATCTCAAAGTGCCCCTATAGGATGTCTCCTATCGAACTGGAGGAGTTAAAGAAGCAGCTGCAAGGGCATCTGGATAAAGGGTTCATATGCCCTAGTGCATCACTTGGGGGTGTGCCAATGCTCTTTGTGAAGAAGAAGGATGGAACCATGCGACTGTGTATCGATTATCGGGAACTCAACAAGATCACCATAAAGAACAAGTATCCTCTCCCAAGGATTGATGACTTGTTCGATCAGTTAAGAGGAGCTCAATACTTCTCAAAGGTGGATCTTCATTCTGGATATCATCAGGTAAAGGTGAAGAAGGAAGATTATTCATAAGACTGCCTTCCATACAAGGTATGGGAACTATGAGTTTTTGGTGATGCCCTTTGGACTTACTAATGCCCCTGCAATATTCATGGATTTGATGAATAGAGTCTTTAGACATTACCTCGACAAATTTTTGGTAGTGTTTATTGAAAATATTCTCATCTACTCCAAGAGAAAGGAGGAACATGAAGAACATCTAAGACTTGTGTTGGCGACATTGAGAAAGGAGAATTTGTACGCCAAGTTCAGAAAGTGTGACTTTTGGATGAATTAAGTCACATTCTTGGGACATGTGATCACAAGTGATGGAATTTCTCTAGATCCTTCAAAGACAAAGGTGATTGAGGAATGGCCCAGGCCCTCTAGTGTCACAGAAATCCGTAGTTTTCTTAGATTAGCTGGGTATTACTGACGTTTTGTGAGAAACATCTCACGATTGTCAAGCCTGCTAACTAAGTTAACAAGGAAAGGGGTAAAGTATGTCTGGACGGAAGAATGTTAGGGAAGCTTCAAGGAGCTAAAGAGATGGATGATCATTGCACCTGTACTCACACTACCGAAAAGTGGAGAAAGTTTTGTGATATACAGTGATTCTTCAAAGAAAGGCTTGGGTTGTTTACTCATGAAAAATGATAATGTGATAGCCTACGCCTCATGAAAGTTGAAGATCCATGAGAAGAACTACCCGATGCATGATCTAGAGCTGGCAGCCGTGATTTTTTCCTTGAAAATCTGATGGCACTACCTTTATGGCGAGAAGTGTGACATATACACCGACCACAAGAGCCTAAAGTATATATTCACACAAAAGGAGCTCAACATGAGTCAAATGTGATGGTTAGAGCTAATCAAGGATTACTATTTCTCTATTCACTATCATCCTGTAAAGGTGAACAAGGTAGCTGATGCTCTAAGCAGAAAAGAACCTGCTACTCTATCCATGTTGCGGATTGAGAAAGACCCTATCTTCATGGATATGCAAAGAATGTATTTGGAAATCATAATGGCAGGGGATACATCATACCTTTCCCAAATTATTTCACAACCATCCATCCATGAGAAGATTAAGGAATCACAAAGGGATTATGTGGAGATAAAAAAGAGGGTGAATGCAGTAAAGTAAGGGAAGTTGCAATATTTCCATATCGACGATGATGGTGTGATTCGGTTTGGAACGCAGCTTTGTGTGCCTTTATCACCCAGGATAAAGAAGGAGCTATTGGATAATGCACATAGCTCAACTTTCTCTATCCATCCTGGGAGTACCAAGATGTATCGTGATCTCCGAGAACACTTCTGGTGGGATAACATGAAGAATGAGATTGCAGAATATATATCAAGGTGCTTGGTATGTCAGTAAGTTAAATTTGAGCAACAAAAGTCCAAAGGTATGATGCATTAATTGCCTATACCAATGTGGAAATGGGAAAATGTTACTATGGACTTTGTCACAGGTCTCTTGAAGACGTCAAAGGGAAATAATGCGATATGGGTTGTGGTTGACCGACTCACCAAGACTTCCCATTTTATCGCTATTCGGGAAGACCTCTCACTTGAACAACTTGCAAAGATATATGTGAAGGAAGTGTTGAGACTGCACGGTGTTCCACTCTCAATTGTCTCTGACCGTGATCCAAGGTTCACATCTAAATTTTGGAGGAGCCTTCAACATGCTTTGAGTACTAAATTAAATTTCAGCAGGGCCTATCACACCCAAACTAATGGCCAATCTGAAAGGACTATTTAGATGCTTGATGATATGCTAAGAGCCTGCTCTCTTGAATTCAAATGTGGTTGGGATCATCATCTCTCATTGGTTGATTTCTCATACAACAATAGCTTCCACTTGAGTATTCAGATGGCTCCGTATGAATCTCTTTATGGGAAGCAGTGTATAACTCCAACCTGTTGGGATGAAGTTGGAGAAAGAAAGCTGCTTGGACCCGATATTGTTAAAGAGATGATAGAGAAGGTTCAAGTCATCCAGAAACACATCAAAGCTGTTAAAAGTTGGCAAAAGAGCTATGCTGACAACTGTTGAAGGGACTTGGAGTTCGACGTTGGAGATAAAGGCTTCCTTCGAATATCTACATGGAAGAGAGTCATGTGATTCGGGAATAAAGGGAAGCTAAGCCCAAGGTATATTGGCCCCTTTGAGATCCCTGGCCGCATAGGAGTCGTGGAATATCATCTTGCACTTCCACCAAATATGGCTCAAGTTCATGATGTGTTTCAGGTATCACTACTGAGGAAGTACATACCAGACCCCTCACATGTACTAAACTCAGAGGTGGTGCAGCTGGAAGATGATCTCTCTTATGAGGAGCAGCCAGTAAAGATTCTAGATCAGAGAGATAAGGTTCTACGCAACAAGACAATCCATCTTGTCAAAGTGTTGTGGAGGAACCATAAGTTTGAGGAAGCAACTTGTGAACCAAAAGAGGCAATGAAAGAGAAACACCATCACCTATTTGTGTAAAGTGAAATTTCGGGGGCAACATTTCTTAAGGGGGGGAGAATGTAACGACCCAAAGTTTTTCAATGGAAAATTATCTTCTTATATTTATGTCATAAAAACACAAAATAATGAACTACTAAATGATAAGTGACCTTTAAACATAAGTTTTTCACTCTTATGTTTTGAATTTTGAAAATTCGACATACACAGTTGTGTTCAAGATGATTTTTGGAGTCTAATGAAACAAAAATAATTTTCAGTGAATAGTAACTTACCCTTAGGAATAGTAACATACCTTTATGAATATTAATATGACACTTATGAATAGTAAATCATCCAACATAAGAGTAAAATTACCTATAAATAATAAAATAAAATTTAGACATCTTAAAAAGTGACAATTTGACCTTAGTAAACGTTTTGGTATTTTGTAAGTCATAAATAATTAATTATAATTAATTAATTAATTTATAAGAATATTTATTTCCCTAAAATTTATTCATAAATTATTTAATCAATGTCTTATAGTTTTTAGATAATTTTATAAGACCCTATGTAATTTTTGAAAGCACTGTAAAATCAGTTTTAATCTTAAAAACTGTTTTTTAAAGTAAATTATGATGTTAATTAAATATTAAATTAATAATATTTAGAAAATTATTTTTGAAAAATGGACTTAATTTTTGGATTCTACACGTCGAAAAATGGTTGGGGTAAATGTTTGGGATTTTTCTGAGATACTTGATTTTTTTATGAATAGTGAAATACCGTAATTTACAAAATAAGCTAAATAAGCTAATTATAGGATCATGTGTGATGTTCTGCTGATGTAAGACCACTTGGTTCGGGATTATATTATAAAATTACTATTCTTTGTCATTCAAGACTCACTATTCCTTGTCTTGTGGGGAAATAATAAACTAATGAATTTTATATTAAGGAAACCCCTCTCCCCTCCACTATAAAAGTCACCCTTCACACCCTCATTTCCTCACACCTCTCAAGCTCCAAGCCTTCTCTAAACTCTACCCAAACACCTTCCATAGCCCCTACCCCACGTCCAAGAGCTTCTGGTGTCATAAAAATACCAAGCTTAGGTCCTTAAGGAGGTTTTCAAGAGAAGAATTCAAGAGGTAATTTCCCTCCCTCTTCTCCTTTAATTTCCTTTCAAGTTCAAGTTCATTTCTTGATCTCTCCCCACATATATTCATCCAAATTGTATTATAACTCCATTATTATACATATACTGTAATTTTATGATTCTAATGGGATATTATATCATCCAACTCTCTTTCCCTATTTCTTTTATTTTATTAAAGAGAACGTTGTTCGTGAGGTGTTAATTTATCACCTTCAAGAACGACATGCTTTCTTCTTCCATTTCTACCTTCAGATCTGGTAATGAAACCATTTTTATGGTTGAACCAGAATATTTATTATGTATTATTTTCTATTTAAATTTCTTGAAATAACCTATGGACATATTACTAAGTGATAAGTTAAAACAAGTTCATTGTGATCCAAAAACCGCCCAAATTGACCCAAATAACCATCATTTAATTCTTATCTAATGATTCATCCACATGGATCTAATATAGTTAATTATAAGATCATTCAAAGTACTTTAATATCATTAATGACATTTAATATCATTTATGTATGTTTACCCATGTTCTACCCGAACTTCAATTTATGAATACAAGTGAACAACCCAAGAAAAACCATAAAACGAACATCCCCGAACAATGTTTTTAAACTCTATAAGTCATCAAAAGGAACATAAAATGACATAATGAAACCAGAATGAACCCTATTAATTTACACATGGTTCTGGATTTCTAATTAATGAATATAATGTCATTATACAGGACATTAAAGAGAAGGAAGCATTCGGGTACAAGTTAAGGGGAAATTCTCGAACCCAACTTTCATCCTTCGGGTTCTACCTCTTTCACTCCATTTTTGATATGGTCACTCCTTAAAGATTATTTATTCATAATTGTATTTTTTTCTGGGATATACATGTTTTATAATGAAGTTTATGTCAATCCAAATGTTTTCTGAAATAACTCTTCTCTTAAGAACTCAACTTTTACCTCTCATTCATGGTTGATGGTTCTTGTATCAAGTATGTTGTTCCCTCTTTATTTTGGGAACCCAAATCTTATGAATGTATTCTTATGATATTAAACACATTCCTTACAATGGTATAGTTATGTTCACTTTTGATGTATGTTCCAGGTGGAAATCATGATAATGATATTATTATGATGTGACGGGTGCACCCAGAATTATATAGCGCAATTATGAATGTTTCAAAGTGACGGGTGCACCCAAAATTATATAGTGCTCCAATGCATTGGGTAAAGTGATGAATCTCATGATTAAATGTGAAATGATGTGTGAACAAGATTCTAGCTTGTTTCACAAGTATGTGTGGTATTTAACCACTATGACATGATGTTTCATTTTTATGCTTTTCCACATTTCAAGTCTTTTATTTATGCTCCTCTCATGTTCATGATCTTTTGCCTATGTTATGATTATGCTCACCCCATGATATATTGTTCTTATCTATCCTCTTACTAGGCTTCTATCTCACCCATTTTGATATATATACTCAGGTGGCTACATGTACTAAGGAGAGGACAAGTGCCAATAAGCAGCTAGAGAAGAGGAAATTAAATAAATGTTTATGCTAGATGTTGTATTTGTTATGTGTGGTCCTAGTTTGCCCAAGGCACTAAACCTTTGGATCCTCTATGTGTAATACTATTATGTTTTTTATCTTTGAAATGATGTAATAGTAATGTAAGAAAAGGCTCGGGTTGCTATATTCACAGTTTTCATCAATACATCTAAGGGCACGAGTTGTAATACCCATTAATAATAATCTTAAAGTCTAACGACCAATACAAATGTCTGTAGATAGGAACATCCAATGATACTATGAAATGTAGATTTCCTGCTGGCAGGTCTCGTTCTCATAATATCCTCCTGGATATTACCAAGGTTTCACACCATGATAAGGTGCCTCAAAGTTTTATTAGTCCTCACCCCTAATGGATTGTATTATTTGTGTCCCTAAAATAAAATCATCCGGCCACAGAACATATATTCAAGAACAGTGTTATGGCACTTCTGGGTTCTCATCATAGCAGCGATCCGCTATGACCCTTTAATTCAATATTTATTTTTAGTAAAATAGCACATGATTTGTCACGTAGAAGAACAATAAAGATGTGATAAGGTATTTATTAATGAATAAAGTACAAATTAGTTGGTTCTAGGCCACCAACTCCAACAGGAAGGGGATATTTGTTCCTTATCATGATTTTATTGAGTTTGTGATAATCAATGTAGAGGTGCATTGATCCATCCTTCTTATTGATGAATAGGACTAGCATACCCCCATGGAGAAGCACTCGGGTATATAAAACTCTTCTCTAGATTCTCCTATAACTGGTTCTTGAGATCTTTCATCTCAACTGTGGTCATTCTTTAAGGTGTATTTGTTATAGGTAGGGATCCAGGAATAAGTTAAATTGATAAATCAACCTCTCTATCATGAGGAATACCAGGAAATTCTTTAGGGAATACATCAGTGTAATCTTTCATGATGGGAATATCTTAAATAAGTATCATCTCCTTTATCTCAATGATTTTAACTAGACATGCTTTCTCATAAGGTAGTAATATCCACATTTGAGACAATGATTATAAAGGAGATCCATCTTCTTCCTTACACTTATAAAGAATTGGAGGATGTTTCAGGATGTGAAGGGTGATCTACCTTTCCCGATAGTTGATGTTGGCTTTGTATAAATATAGTCAATCCATGCCCAAGATAACATCTAACTCCACTAAAGGAAGTATGACAAGATTTTATGGGAGGTTTAGTCTACAAACATTTACCAGGGAGGAGTTATAAACCTTGGATACAATAATTTTCCCATTATCTTTTATCATAGATAACTTATCCTCCAAATTTTGAGGTGGTATTTGAATAGTAATACTAAACCTGCAAGATATAAAAGAATGTGTAGAACCAGAATCAAATAGTATGTTTTCTATTATTGAATTAATAACTAGAGTATCTATCACCACATAGTTTTTTAGATCCACCTCAGTAGTAGTGATAGCATAATCCATTCCTTTTTTCCTTGGAGTTTTTTGTTGATTTCCTCCAACAACCCTTGTTTTAGGGAAATTGTTCGCATAATGCCCATTCTCCTTATATTTGTAACACTGCACTATAGGTTGATTGTTGATATAAACCTTCCTTTATTCTTCCATGTTAGTGGGATTCTTTATATCCCTCTGGTATTTCTTATCCAGATGTCCCATTCTCCCACATTTGAATCAATTCTTGGTTCCCTTTATACAGTTCCCAGGATGTTTTTTACCACATTTTTGACATGTGGGATGTTTTATCTTCTTTCAATCATGGGATTTATTTGTCAAACCACCCATATTAGACTCCATCTTATGATTTTTATCACCAAGACCATGAGGCCACAGAGAGTCTTTGATCTTCATTTCAACCTTGAGGGCACAACAGACAATCTCCTCATAACTGTAAAAGTCCCAAATCATCAATTCTTTTCAAAGACTCAGCTTTAGTCTACTAAATAAGTGATCCACCTTAATTTTAGTGTTCATGACAAAGCTAGAGGTGTATCTTGCAAGCCTTATAAAATTTACTTCATAGACCCTGATGGACTCATCTTCCTTCTTCTTAAGTCTAAGGAACTCTCTTTCCATCTTGAGATGGAGGGTTTGGGGAAAATATTTATTGAAAAACATTTTCTTGAATTCCTACCAATCCATGGAATCGATTTCACCATGGGACTTCATATTATTGATTAGTTTCCACCACTGATTAGCTTCCCAATCAAAATAATAGATCTCCAGCATGACTTTCTCTTCTTTTGAGCACTGAAGGATAGATAATATATTTTCAATGGAATTAATCCATTATTCCATGAGGAGGGGATCAGAAGATCCACTAAACATGGGAAAAATTGCATGAAGGATTCAATGTAAACTTGCTCTTTCCTTGGATGAGGAGGGTGTTCCACATGATTCAAGTTATTATTCATAACTTAATCTAGCTAAGCAAGTATTGTCTTGAATTTTTGAGCACCCATTCCAATTATATTTGGAATATCATTAGGGAAATCTTCACATTACCTATCACAATTATTGTTGGAACATGCTCATATATTTCCCTCCATTAACTAATAAAAATAACATACAATTAGAGGGCTTTAATACTTATCTAATAATCATAAAAATTAATTTTTTAACATAAAAGGATAAACTCTTAAAGGAAAAGTATATTCTATCTTGTGATTCCCTAGGTTTAAATCTAGGTTATCCTTGGTTTTTTTTCTTAACTTATATTCTTATGGGTGTTTTTTTAATCCCTTAATAATGGTTCGTAATGAGCTTATGAATTTACTAAATCATCTCTCTTAGGAGTGTCAAACTAGGAATCTAGCAAGGCTCATTTTCGTGCACTAGTTTCTATTCGAGTCTAGCTCAAAGTGGTTTTTTTTTTGGTTTTACCACTAGATACATTTGTGCCAAAGCCATGTTTACTTTCTCGTACCTAGACAGGGATGTATTTTCTTGATAAACCACTTACTCTATACTTACCAAAATTTAGGGATGTTTTCTTATACTTAGTCTCATCCTTAAGGTTCTTACTAAATTGATGTATTCCTAATCTCCAAAAATAACTAGACCATCCTCTGATAGAAACTATATAAACCCTAAACTTTTACACATAACATTACATGATTTTAAGCATAATAAAACATCATATTACAAGCCAAGGATTGTAAAGTCTAGTTTCTTGGAATACTAGGTACATAAAACTTAAAACATGGGACTAAATATAACATTTATTTATTTAGTCTTCATAAAGAGATCCTAACTTCCATTGTGATCATACATCTTCATAGGATAACATGGGGATAACATGAACAGATGGATGAGCTAAAAATCCCAGCAAGGGAATAAACATAAGAAATAAAGCTTTAGCACATGGGTTAGAAGGTATAGCATAATGATATAAAATGGCATGGAATATGTGGAATCATAATATATAAACATGGGATCATATAAAAAGGAATTTAAAGTAATGTGGAAGAAACATAAAACATGATTTTAGCACAAGTCAAGGTTCTTTGCACATATAGGAGCACAAGTCAAGGTTAACCACCAAGACCGTTGCACATGGTAACACGAGTCAAGGCTAACTGCCAAGACTGTTGCACACAACGTCTCATGAGACTCAACTTTACCCAATGCATTGGAGTTCTATTTTTGGGAACCCACCATAACTTGTTCATGAATATTCTTTCCACATATATAATCATACATAATCAATCTTACATAAACATAATGGTACCTATGGAAATAAATGGGTATCATAATCATGTCATAAAGCATAATGAATGGGCGTATCATACAAGTGTCCATGAAATAAATGGATTAAAAGATACATGGACATTCATAGGAATATATCATGGTATGTTATGTCAAACATAAGTGACAACACGTAAGAATATTATTTAATAAATTTTAGCATTAAAACATTTTAGTGTGGTTTTAAGGAAAATACTAAAGAGAATTTAAAAAAGAAAAGGGAATAATCTTTTACATAAAACCATAAGTGAACCAAGAAAGGTTTCATAATAAAAATACTGATTTTATAAAAACAATGTTTTATTAAAATATATGATATAGTGTACTTGAAATTGGGTAAAAATTTAGAAAGTTCCCTTGAAACGAGCTTGCTTATTGAGAAGAATTAAGGAGGGAATCATTTAAACACATGTATATACCTGAAATAGATTGATGAATGGATATTTATACATGATTTTGGATCATATACATAGAATTTAGAATATTTCCATAAAAATAATAGATAGCTTCATTTGGGTAAAAAAGAAAGATAGGGCAACCCGAAGGAATAATGGAGGTTCGGGTAGAATCCCCTACCTTAAGTCTGACGATGTCCTTCACTTGATCTTAATGTCCTGGATAACCAAATTACATTAATTAATTAGTATTTTCAAAAACTATTATTAATTTAATTGATTTATTATATCCTTATTGAGTTCATTTGTGACCTTTTTTTATGGGTTATGAGGTTCAATTTCATTGTTTGGGAGCGTTTGTTTCCTTGGTTTTCATGATTAGTTTACTTATATACATGTAAGGATAAACATGCAATATGAGAATGGTTGTCCAAAATTTAAGATGTATGTTATTAATGAAAATACAATAGATTATTTGTTTATAAAATTCATTTGGTTATTTGGAGCGAAGATGAATCATTATATAAAACTTTAATGATAACTGTTTTAGTTAATTTGCGGTTTTTTTATCACATCAAACACATTTTTCTTTATAAATTAATATCATGTGTACAAAATATTATAGAACCTTAAATTAGACATAGTAAATATATTATAGTTTTGTTAAACCATAAAAATTGTTTCATGACCAGAATTGAAGATGATAATATAAATTGAAAACTCATCATCCTTAAATGTGATAAATTAACACATCTTGGATGGTGTTTTCATTTCTAGTATAAAATAAGGATAAAGGAAATATTATGATGAATTATTCCATTATAATAACAAAATTACAGTACATGTAAGGTACTGGAGTTATTATAACATTTTTATGAAAGGCGTGAGGAAAGAAAAGGAAAAGAATGGAACTTGAAAGAAAATAAAAGAAATGAAAAGAGGAATTTACCTCTTGAATATGTCTTCCTTCAGAACCTCTTAAAGGAAGAGAATTTGGTATTTTGAAGAGACCAAGGTTTTTTGGAAATGGTAGAGAGGATTAGGGAGAGATTTGGGTAAAATTTATACAAGGCACAAGGGTTGAGAGGAGTGAAGAGAAGAGGCAAAGAGGGGTGGTATTTATAGTAAAGGAGAGGAGGGGTTTCCCATTATTATAATCATTAGTTTAATATTTTTTCTCAATACTATGAATAGTCTTGATTATTATGATCAAAATAGTAAATAGTTCATGTGAGTTATATATAATTTCCTTACATCAACCATACATCGTCTTATGACATCATAATTCATGTATTTAGCATTTATCGTAAATTATCATATTTTACTATTCACCAAAAATTCAAGTATTTTAGAAAAATTCCAAAAATTCACCCCAACCATTTTTTAAAATGTATAATTCAAAAATGAACTCAATTTTATGAAAATAATTTTCTAAATATGATAAATTTAATTGTTAATTAAAAACATAATTTACTTGAAAAATACAAATTTTAAAATTTAAAACTGTTTTTCTAACACTTTGAAAAATTAACTAAGGTCTCTTAAAATTATATTATGATCATAAGACATAAAAATAATAATTTATTAATTAATTTTATAAAAATAAATTATCTTTTAATTTATTAAATTAATCATAAAATTATAATTAAATATACACAACTTACAAAAATACCAACACTTAATTAGTAATTTTTAAAATATTTACTTACTTATACTATGATATAATTATATCATATTGTCACTTATAATATGGATAAATTTTATTTATAATTTCATTAGTGAGGTTACTATTCAATTGGCCAGTTTACTATTCATAAGAGTCATATTACTATTCTAAAGGCCAAGTTACTGTTTCATCAGTATATGTTCCTTAACTCAGGAGATACCTTTTATTTCAATCATTCTTTATTTATAAGGTTTTTATTGTGTTCTATTTGTAATCTTATATGATTATACTATAAGACACATTTATAAGAAGGAAATTCCATTGATAAAACATTGAGTCGTTACAACATATATGAATATTATTCTATGATAGATGTATAATAAACTTAAATTTATTATACAGGAGGTTTTAACATGTGTAAAGGAAGTCAAGACTTAAGGTAAGAGAATTTCATCGAATTTTTTATTTCTGTGAGATACATGCCATATTCACCACTCAATTATTTTTTGTGGTGTATATACTACTCTATGACATATTATGTCGTTAATTCTCTTTATTTAATGATATTAAAAAATTTAATTGATGTTATTCTTTCTTTGAGAGCATGATTCTAAAGTTACTAAAGTAGTAAGGGGTTTGTGTATCGCTTATATTTTTATGGGTCACATGCCTTATACACTACTTATTTCTTATAAATGGTGTATATACTACCCATGAATGTCTTTTATGAGACTTATCTAGAAGATTATCGTATTTTAATATCCAGATAATTTTCTTCTTTTCATGGGACATATGATTCTACTAATTATAAAGTGATGATTATTTATTTCATAAACTCATCAACATTTTTACCCATGTTTGACTTTATAATAAATGGTTTGAAAGGAATCTTTTTGTCGTTTTCCAAACGAGGAACTTTTCGAATCTTCTAGAAAAAAGTACAAGAAGAATGTTTTTTTAACTTATATGGAATGAATGTATTTTAATGCTTTCATGAAGCATTATTGCCTTTAATATTCCCTTATAATCTTACAAGTTTATTTTCAAAGAAAATTTTTTCCTTTAAAATTGAGTGGCATTTAAATTAAATAAAATTTTTTCAAATAAGAAAGGATATTTTCCTCAAGAATTATTTTCAAGAGTTCTCTCCAACTTATTTTCCATCTAATATAACATTGTTTGATGTTACTTATGTTTTACTAGGGATATTCTTCAAAGTTTCCATTCTTATTCTTTCTATTAATGGTTTATTTTTATGATGGAATGATATTTATGAAATCCATTTCTTTTTGGTGGGTTGTGTTATGATTGCATGATGTTTATGAAACCTATTTTATTCCATGGTTTTTGATATGATAAATGATTTATGTTCTTGTGGCACACATATGTATGATTTCATTATAAGATGGGTGGGACCTATATCTCCCTTTAATGCATTGGGTAAAGATTTATGTCTCATGAGATAATGATGGGAATCAAGTCGAAGGGATTAATCCACTATGGGAAGATGGGGAAACTCGATCCGCTATGGGAAGATGGGGAAACTAAATCCACTATGAGAATATGGGGAAACTTGATCCACTATGAAAAGATGGGGAAACCCGATCCACTAAGGAAAGAGGTGAAACTTGATCCCTTCTAAGGAAAAGACTACGACTGGGGATGATGGTGTGTCCCACCTAGTAGGCATAGTCCCCATAAAGTGCCCTGATAAGTTCTAGAAATGTGTCTTGACTTATAGGGAATTATATTACATGTTTATGTGTATGCCACAATTACATGTCTTATTCATATGTTATGATTCCATGGATTATGTTATTAATTTCATTATGATTCATGTCTTATGAATTTCCAAATATTTATGACATGATTCATGTTTATGATCATTTATATGTAGGGTATGATCTTCTATTTTCATGATCATGTTCTCATACCCTTATGCTCATGATTATGTTTACATGTATCCCTTGTTGACCCTTATTGAGCATATGAGCTCACCCTTTCTTATGTTTTATTTTCCTCAGGTTATAAATAAAGGTTTTAGGTAGGGGTACTGAAGGGTAAGATCTTTGTGTGAAACATTTAATATCTTCCTTCAGACTAGAAGTTTGTATCCCATGTTTCCAAAGGCACTAAACTAATAAGGTCTTTAGGCATATGTTTTTTTAATATGTTAAGTATTCCACAAAAGTGATGTAATGTCCATGTATGTCAAGCTTGGGTTGTTATAAGTCATATTTCTATTTTATTTTTCTAGATATACTATAACCTTTCATAGTTTTTTATATGATGTCTATACCTATGTCATCTAAGCATACTGATTGAAATTTGGACTATCATTGATTCTGATTTTTGTTGGTGCTTATTTTTAAACTGATGATGGAATATTGGTGGTCTTTTTACATTCTCTCTCATGGATAGGCATTCTGCCTCAACATGGGAATTCATGAAAGTTTTGTTATGCAAGGATTTATTTGATCTCTGTGCAGAATAAGCTTTATGTTCATGGATGGTGTTTCAGTTTATGAATATGTAGTAGTGGAAAGATGTTTTTTGGAGGAAGCAATGGTCACATGCTTTGTTGCGGGGTCTGTTTTTGTTGGAATTTTTTATTATTTTTTATGGATTCTGTGGCATTTTCCAGGTATCTTGCATGTGTTTTTTGGTTTGTTGTTTTGGATGACAATGTACCACTTTCTCTAAACTCTCACCCCCTTTGCAACTCTTCTCTTTTTAATGAAGGTTCCATGGGTTTCCAAACCCATGGTTCAACCAATTACATTACTATCAATTACATTATTTCAAATTCTATTATTAATTAGTAATTATTTATTACATTAATGATAATTATTGGTTACATCACAATTATTTTTTAAATTATTTTTTCATTAATTAATAATTAATTGTGTTAAGAATTATTAACCTGTTTTAACCCCTTTTGAAAACTATTGCGTATTAAATATTTTACTCTTTAGGGGCCAAGAAAGTTTCTATAAAGGGATAATTGGACCATAAATGGACTATAGTTAATATTTTCCACCATATATAAATAACTTGGATGAACATAAGATTTTTGTATTTTTAAATCACTTAATAAAATATTATTTATTATAAAATAACATTAATTTCAATTTTGAAACTATTCATTTAATTTGACTTTTAAAACTACAAAACAACAGTGGAATTAAAATATAATACATCCAAGCCTCTCTCATATGTCATGTTTATCTAAAAAATCATGGAACATAATAATTCATTCAAGTTATATTACTTTTAACATTTTTAAAATCATTTATCTTATTTTTTTATTAATTAAATAAATATTGTATTGACGTTTCTCAAGAATTTAAAATAATTATTCCTTCACTACAAATTAGAAATAAATTATCATGATAAAGTAAAATCATTCATATTTTAAATGAATATTTAGAATAAAACATACATTATTTTTATCCTAATTTTAAAAATCTAAAGATAATAAAACAAAGAGAATGACATTTTTTACTTTTCTTTATATAAAATAATGTAAAGGTCAAAATCATAGACAAATGAAAAAAAATTCATATATTCGACTTTTCGATGATTATGGAAGAGATATACTCATCCAATAAAATTAAGTCAATTGTTAGAGTTACTTTTTAGTCCTTATAATTTTATTTTTAACCTTAATTACTCGATTTATCCTTTATCGTGGTAACAAAAACTACTAAGGTTACTATTCATAATAACAAAAAACAAAATGAACTTATTTAAAAAAATTATACTAACAGATTCCAAATATTTAATCCACTTTTCAGGATACAAAACATAGATGTGGTAGAATTTAATTTAAAATTAAATCGTCAAAATGTGATGAAAACTCGTTTTTCAGAAAAGTGTATTTTTAAGTTTAAAAAAATGTTTTGTACCAAATTCAAATATAAAATTCATTTTAAAGACCATAATTTTATTATGTTTAATAAAAAACTAATTAAATTTTAAAACTAATCCAAAATAGAATTTTATATTGTAAATGCTTTAAAAAATACAGTTTTTAATAAAAAACAGTATTTTTCACTATTCATTGAAAAACAAATGTTTTGGAAAGATTTCAAAATTTCACCATAGACTAATTTTGATATTATGTTTTCAAAAATTATATTTATTTTATAAAATATAATTTCTAAAATTTTAAGAAATTAATTATATTATTCGCTCACAGAAAGCAATAAAAAAACCATTTTTGATGGAAACGTATCTTTGAAGAATAAAATGGTTTTACTAAAAATTGAGTGCTTATTTACTAAGAATTAATAAATACATTTGTATTGATTAGAACCTTTATATATATTTAATAAATTATTTGACCTTATTCATACCCACCAATTTAACAGCTAGGTTATAACGGTCATATTTAAACAATAATATTTCATAGTTCGTTTTGGCTCGGTGTTGCATATCTTGTATGCTATCGAACATAGTATTATTTTAAAATATCAGGATATTACATTCCCCCTTAAATAAATTACGTTATCAAAATTTTAACTCAATCTCAATAACTAAGGGTTTGACTTTTTAAAATATCTTTGTTGGAATATCACATCATAAAAAGGTTTAATAAAACTTCCTCTTAAAAATAGGGAAAATGAAATATGAAGGTCATCTGAAATAACCCAAAACTAGGTTTCTAAATAGGATAATGTTACGAGGAAATGAAAATATGGACATGGAATAGAAAACCAACACCCAAGGACTGATAGAGAGTGATAGAGAGCAGGGTGAGGAGAAATTTAATGACCAAAAAATCATAAATCTATAATGCATGAAGATATCATAGATTCATAAAAAATGAAGGTAATAAGATAAAAATTTTATTTCAATATATTTTTCTTAGATTTGAATAATTCCTTGCCATCTATACTAAAAACATTAGGAAAATATACTTACTTGAAAATCATAATTTTATCTTTTAATCAATTACCACCATAATCACATCTTTTGCTCCAAATGTTGAGTATGAACTTTTTTATACCTAAAGCACTAAAATCAACTTCTAATGGATCATATAATTACATAAAAGCCTCACAAATTATTCCTCTTATCTTAAAATATTAAGCAAAAATAAAATGGTTAACATAAGGTAAGATAATTCCCAAAATGAATAAACTTTCATATGAAGAAATAATACATTAATATCAATAGTAATACCCAAAGTTAAAATTAAATCATTTGATAAATAAATAACCTTAATTTTATTGGACAAGTTTGAAACCCAAAAATCAAAAGGATTTTGGTCACAAAATTTTCCAAGATAAATTTAACATTTATTTCTAAATAACATCAATCACTCTTAAAGTTTCATACCAATAATGTATATTCCCTAATCACGTTATCACCATAAATAAATAACCCTATATCCCAAACAATAACATTAATTAAAGTTTTAATCTCAAAGGTTATCTCATACCTTTCATCTTACATCCAAAAAAGTGTAATAACATTCTTCCAAATAATACTTCACGTTAAACCTAAGAGTTACATATATCTCAACCCAAAAAAAAGTCTCCCAAAATATCATTAGTCGCCTTAAAATTTCATTACATAAAACTTCAAAAAGGTGTGTCTAAGACTTTGAAATTATGATCAAACTTAAACTTATAAAAACATGATGGTATTCATAACTCTTAATATTGTCTCACATGAAAACATCCTAATATCCAAAGTTTTTTAAACCCTCCCCTGATATCAACTGAAATAGTCATAAACCCGCACTCCTGGATTTGGTGCTAAAAACATAATCATTGTATTTTTGGCTTGATACTAAAAAAATTGACCCAATTTTTTTGATATCCAAAACTTATAAAATCAAAAGGAAATTTTGGATCGCGTGCATAACCAAGGACCTTTTAGGTTTAGAGTTTTAGAAAATTGGGACAACCTCTTATATAAATAATACATATGTCTTTAAGTGAGTATTTTACCTACTATACCCATATTTTCATATTCCATAATAAGTATTAAATGTATCCCATAAAATTTGTCACATAAATCATTTAACATCTTTCTTGATAATATGGGGAATATGAAACATAAGAAGGGTGATCTCAAATACTCAATAATGGTAAAAATAAGTATTAATAATTGAATTTAATCAAGGTTCATGATTATAACATAATTCATACCCACCAATGCTTGGATCACCAATCATGAAATATGGAATAATATTTAACAAAGGAAAGAGTCATAGGAATCAATAATCATGAGTCATGTGATGTCAATATTGATTAAAGGAATCATTAAAATCCCATAGAAAACATAAAGAAAATGTGTTGGTATATTATAATATTATCTTCATAGAACCCTTATATAACTCTTTTAAATTGGAATGAACCTTTATATAACTCTTATAAATTATAATAATCATATTATCAACTTCCAAAATAATTACTCAATAAATTGGAGGGCTATTACAGACTCATCTGTCATTGGTTTATGACAGAAACACTTTTCCTTAGTTTATAATGAAACTGTCTGTCCTTGGTTTATAGCAGAGCCACCCATCATCATAAACAATATCCAAGAACCATAACATGAATAAATTATATATAGATTTCATATCATCATAAAACTCATAGAAACACCTATTATTCCTTTCATAACTTGAATAACTCATGGAAAAGAAATAGGTTCCATGATAATTTCTTTAAAACAATCATAATCCATACAGATAAAGAATGAGGATGATATCACTAAAAAAATCCCTAGTGGGGAATAAGTAATATTAAGGGTTGTTGGTTCTTATGAATGGAAATACCATTAAAAGTTCATAAAAATTTCTTGAGGAAAGTATCCTTTTCACTTTGAAAATCACATTTAAAAACTAAAAAATCATAAATAATTTTCATTGAAAATAACCTTGGAAACTTATAAAGTAAGTTTAAAAGAAAATAATGGTCATGATAGAGGTAAAATCCATTCATTCTTTAAATGTTAAAAATAAACATTTTTTAAAAGGGGGTCAAAAGTGACCCATTTAGAAAACGTTAAGAAATTTCCTTTTAAAACATTTTTTTAAAAGGTCAAAGATCATATAAAATAGATTTAGGAAATAATTTATTTTTAGAAAATAACATTATTGAAATAATTTTAGAATACATGGATTTGGAAGAGAAATATTCCTGATTTAAAAGAAGATACAAGAACGGTATCACTTACAAACATATTTTTTTATGTTTATTTAATCAATAAGGTGGTAATGGTAACGAAACATGTAAACCAAATTCATAACAAGAGTAAAAGAAAATATACTTGGTTCAAGAAAATAATATCATGTTATTTCCCCCAAAGGATCCTTGAACATAAATAATCTCTAGAAAAAGAAGATTATAACATAAAGATTTTACCGCATTGGTAACTTTTGAATCAAAAGTAATTGAAAGAAAGAGTATGATATGGATTTTTAAATACCATTAATTAAATTAAGTAATATGTAAAAATTTATTTATGAGGTATTAAGTACACTATATAAGGAAATCATGGTGTACAACATGAAACATGTATCAAGAAAGTGAGATTGAGACAAGTAAAACTCTTACAAAGATCATATCATTGAATTGAGAATTAATCAATGAAGTGATTATGTGTAACAAATGTAAATCCATGGAAAAAAAGTGTGAATATATAATAAATCATAAAAATATCATTTCACACATAATATTATCATAATATAATCAATGAATATGTGATATAACCCAATAAAAGAAAATTGAGTTATGAAACACTTACCACTTGGTAACTTTCAATTCAAAACCCCTTGGATGAAATAATTTGAATTGAAACTTGAAATACCATGAAGTGTGAAATAATCAGGATATAACATGTAAAGGGTAAAACATCTACACCATATAAAATAAATTAGATTCATAAGATTAAAATACATCTTGATGAAGGAAAATTGAGACAAAATCCCTTACCTCGAGTTCAGACTTGTTATGTATGATCTTTATCACCTGAATAATAAAATTATATAAATTATTTGATTTCTTAATAATATTTTACAATATTAATCCCTTACCCTTAAATTATTTATTTCATTTATTTTAATTACATATTTAAATACTTGATCAGTTAAGTCTGCATCATATGTTTTGATGATATTCGTCTCATATGTCCAAAATGACTTCAGCAGGTTCGCTATGGTCAAAAAGGTCATTATTACATCATCTCCATAATAATAATAATTAAATAATTATAATTTTTATATATTAATTATACTTTTAAAACCAATCATGAAATATGGTTATGAAAAATGAACTACGTTATAATCATGGAGATGATAGGTCGTATGTACGCATTAATAACATTTCCATTATTCAACGATAATGATGTAAATAAGCTAAGTATTATTTTATCTTTATAGAGTAATAATTTTATCATAAATAAAATATTTTATCTTTATATAAACTTATTTATATCATCCATGTGACATGATGATGAAAAACGAATCACATTGCTTCATAGAGGTGGTAGTCCACACATACGCACGAATGACTTTATCATTTTTCAATGAATGAAATGGTAAAAAAATATTATATATTATATTTTAAGAATTATAAATATGTATTTAATACCATATATTTACATTAATTTCATCATTATAACCAGCTTTTAGAGACAGTCATGGAAAATGAATTACATTAGTTCGTGAGGCGGTAGTTCACCATACACACGAACAATAGTTTTGTTTCCCATTTGATGGAAGAAAGAGATAGATATAAGTTATAAAATTAACATGATAACATACCATAATATGGAATATACTAATTTTATTATTTAAAAATGGTTAAAGAATATTTTAAGGAGGTTGAAGAATAAATAAAATGAAAATTCTTGGTTAAAGACTATACATCTTCTTCAAACAATCTCCTTTACATTACACCTTAAGCTCTCTAATGTTGGTATTCTGCCTAAAAAAAGACCTCTAGAATGAGGTTAGAGGTTATATAAATGTATTTGGGTAGGTATTTGATGAAAAAAATGGTTCTTTAATTGTGAAGAAATGAGAATAAGGTGTTCCCTTTAATAAGAGAGGGGATGGGAAATCTTGGGATTTCTTAACATTTTAAATTGATATAAATTAATTTTCATATTAAAATGGGTCAAAATTAATAAGATTAAAATATAAGGTGATTTTGAGTATAAATTATATCATAAAATAAAAATTGGACAGTTTAGGTGATGTTTTCACCCTTATCGTTTTGTTTTAACTTGTTTTAATCCTTTTTGACAATTACAGCAATATTAAATATTTTACTCCTTATGGGTCAAAAAAGTTACTATAAAAGGAAAATTAAACCATAAATGGAACATGGATAATATTTTCAACTATATACCAATCACCTGTAATAACATAGGATTTTTTGTAATTATAAATTATTTAATAAAATATTATTTATTATAAAATAACATTAATGTCAATTTTGGAACTATTCATTTAATTTGACTTTTAAAACTACTTGAAAACAATGGAGTTCAAATATATGACATTAACACCTCTCTAATATGTTATGTTTATCTAAAAAATCAAAATACATAAGAATTCATTCAGATTATATTACTTTTAACACTTTTAAAATCATTTATTTTATTTTTCTTTTAATTTCAAGAAATATTTTATCGGCGTTGCGTAGGCATTTTAGGTAATTATTTCTTCGCTAAATATTAGATATAAAGCACCATGATAAAAAAAATAATTTATCATTCAAATTAATATTTATAATCAAACATACCTTCTTTTTATCCCTATATTAAAATTTTAAAGATAATAAAATAAAGAGAATGACATTTTTGACTTTATATAAAATAATATAAAGGTCAAAATCTGGGCCAAATGGTAATATAATGCCATATATTCAACTTTTAGATGATTATAGATGATATATACTCATGAAATAAAATTAATGTAGGTGTTAGGGTTGTTTTTAAGTCCTTATCATTTTATTTTTAACTTTAATTACTTGATTTACCCTTTACTATGGTAACAAAAATTACTAAGGTTACTATTCGTAATGACAAAAAACAATAGTGACATATTTAAAAAATTTGGACCTACTGATTCCAAATATGAAATCCATTTTTCAATATTAAAAACACAAAGTTTTAGAATTAAATTTAAAATTAAACTGGTAAAATGTGATGAAAAACGGTTTTTCAGAAGAAAAAAATGTCTTTTTAGGTATAAAAAATGTTTTTAAACCAAATTCAAGTATAAAATTCCTTTAAAAGACCATAATTGGATTATTATTAATCAAAATAAATTGATAAGATTTTAAAACTAATCCATAATAGAAATTTATTTTTTAAATACTTTAAAATAAAATATAGGTTCTAATAAAAATTAGTATTTTTCACTATTCATTGAAAAATCAAAATTTTCAAAAAAAATCAAAATTTCGTCATGAGATAATTATGATATGTTGTTTTAAAAACTGATATTGATTTTATCAAATATAATTTCTAAAATTTTCAAAAAATAATTATATTATTTGCTTAAAGAAAACAATAAAAAATTATTTTTGAAGAAAACATATCTTTGAATAATGAAATTGTTTTACTAAAAACTAAATTCTTATTTCCTAAGAATTAATCAATAAATTTTTAATTGATTAAAAATTTTATATATATTTTATAAGGCAGATAATATTATTTATACCCATAAATTTAATGGTTATGTTACAAAGATCATATTCAAATAATAATATTTCATGATTCATTTAGGCTCGATGTTGCGTATCTTGTACGATATCAAACAATATTCTTATAAAATATCAAGATATTAAAATATCACCCTACAGTTTCAGATGAGTTTCTATACACTATGTTATCTCACAACATATATAAATATCCAAATATACTTTAGGCATTTCAAACCCTTGTGGGTAAAACTTTATCATATTGGGTGAAACTTTCATAATTTTGAATATGCTTCAGGCATTTCAAACCCTTTTGGGATTCATATATAAATATCCAAATATACAAGGAAGAATATTTCTTATAATAGGATCATCAATATTCAATAGTCATTGGATAATCAATCCAAAACTTTATATGTTGAACATATCATAAATTACTTTAATAATTTTGGCCAATTATTATGATGTAGACATCTATAAAAATCTATTGTCATCCATGAGTTTTAAAATCATTCAAATAAAATATATCATCAACAACATTTTATTGAGATTTCAGAATTTTTCTGGTACCATTTTCACTTCAGGTACAATATCTAAAAAGATATAATGTTGTCAATATATTCATTTTCCTCTTCAAGGGAAAATATATTTATTACTTTCTACTCATGATGAACAATAATTTTATACAATCAGTTCAACCACACTGTGGGTGTGTATAATCAGACTATTGATTTCCAACACTTTACATTCTTTTAAGTGTTGTGTGCATCATGTCAATGGTTCTACAGGACCATTTAGTAATATATACTCATCAGCAGCAAATAATACACGTAATCATTTAGTGGATGCATTTTTCATATAGATGGATCACATGGTAGGTGGGTGCATCTGTATATACTTCTTCATAAGTATATGGGAAATTTATTTCCAAAATAATTACTAATGATATAAATAATTTACCTCAAAAATGGGTACCTCATGGTAAATTATTATACAGGGGAATTCATAATAACTTAATGAGAATGAATTCAGTGATAATTTAGTAGAATTGTATACATTAAATAAATTCATCATTCTCCCCCCAATGGATGTCTACTATGTTATCAACAAACCGATGTTCATGCTTACTTGACTCAATATCTTTCATTATAATTGATCCCAAATGGCCCAAATCAACATGTCTTATATTTAAAGTGTTAGGATCAATAAACTTCTGGTTTACCATTATTTATTTGATTGTACATAACAAATTCTTTATAATCACATTTTATGAATGCTTGTTACATATCTAGGTATTTATGTTATCAAATTTCTCCATATGATATTCATGTTCAAGAATACCATTCATATATCTCATCAATAATTTAGATATAACAAAGCATTAAAAATTTGTACTACCAGATAGAAATATTTTCACTCTTCTTGAGCCATTAATTAATTTTCTCTACCAGTAAATGTACTTATATGAGCATATACTAACTCATATATGAGTTATTTTGAAGCATTTAATCAAAATACACTACTGGAAAACTAACATACACCAACGGTGTGGAACTGTTGGTATAGGCCTCCAAACCGTTGGTATAGCCTATACCAACGGTTTGGAGAACCGTAGGCAAGTAAGCCGTTGGGATAGGTCTATACCAACGGTTTTTGGAAAACTGTTGGTATAAGTAATATGAAAATCTATACCAACAGTTCCATAAAACCGTTGGTATATGTATTTCCAAAAAAACATTCACTGGGATTTGATCCCAAGACCTCCAGTTTATCATTCAACGACCTAACAACTAACCTAACATGACTTTTGTGAACATAATTTCATAAATATATATACATATGTATTATCATAATTATTTTAAATTTTGATTTATAGAATGTTCTGGTTAAGAGGATCTGATAAAAAATCAAAGGACCTATACCAACAATTTTCAAAACCATTGGTATAGACCTATACCAACGGTTTTGACAACCGTTGGTATAGGTCCCTAGAATCTAGGAAGTGAAGTTAATTTTGTGGCCAATTTTTCTAACGGTTTGGCCAAACCATTGGGAAAGCCTACCCTTTCCCAGCGGTTTGTCCAAACCGTTGGGAAATCCTACCCTTTCCCAATGGTTTGGCCAAACCGTTGGGAAAATTGGCCACAAAGTGGACTTTTCCCAACAGTTTGGCAAAACCGTTGGGAAAGCCTTCCCTTTCCCAACAGTTTTGGAAAACCGTTGGGAAAAGTGGCCACAAAGTGGGTTTTCCCAACGGTTTGGCCAAACTGTTGGGAAAGGGGGTATAGAAGTGTTGGGAAAGGTCACATTTCCAATATTGATAATATTTATAAATATTTTGCTTCAAGATAGATTCATATAAGATCTCGAGGATCTTTCATTGTGCAAACTCATATTTTTTATTATAATTTCCACTTATGGTGGTTGATTAATTCACAATATAATCATAAAGGGTTAGGCTCGTCACCAAGAGGATTATTGCATATTTTAGAACTTATGGCCCAAATATTTTGGAAATTTAAGCCCAAATATTATTTTACAATAAATCTACTTGGGATAGGAGTCGCCACATGTTTTAAAGCTAGTGAATGTGGTAGCGAGTGTAGGATCTGGGCGCAGCGGAAGCGCGTTGGTGGGATTTCCCAACTTTAATTTTAGCGTTAAACAATGTTCAATCCGAGATCCGTCACGATATAAAACGTCGGATCTTCGAAATGGAACGAAGAACGAAAAAGAAAAGAAGAGTCCCGGAACCATTGAGATAGGATCATCAAATGTTGGTTATAATTAATTTAATTAATTCACAAGAATTACCTCGGTGGAATTCTTTCTTCGTCGATGTCTCCGGTCACAATCATGTGATCCATCATTGAGTCATAGAATCCAAGTATAGGATTTCTCTAGTGATGATCCACACGTGCTCCACGTATCTCTAGACATCGTCGAAGGGATCTCTGGATTCTAGCGCGTAAGAACCTTCACTTGCGATGTCCACCTTCGACCGCCTTAATCCGGTGGAGGATCTCGTTCTCGTAACTTGAGGGCGTTCTTGGTGGAAAGGGAATTCTCTCTTGGCTTTAGAGTATTTCCAAATCCATTGTGCACAACCAAAAAAAACGGCTCTACTAAAGTGTTGGGTTTGTGAGGATATTTATAATCGGGTTTGAGGTTAATAGAGTTATGATAATAAATAAACATGTTACGCATTTTATTTATTTCATTAACTCTTATTGAAAACCCGCATGTCGAATCATTAATTCCTTAACATGTGCCCATGCTGATTATAATAAATATCATTTAATAAAACAATATTATATCCTCAAAATCCCGACTGGAAAACTACACGGCGTGTAATAATTAATACACAGCGTGTACTTGTTTTCCATAAAACTACACGGCGTGTATATTTAATATACACAGCATGTACTTTTATTTTCCATTTTTCTCCACCACATTTATTAGACCTTGAGTAATGGTTATTTATTTCTTAAATAAATGTAACTGCATTACTCGCTAATAAATATATTATTTCTCCCACAATATATTCTCTCGAATAACTAGTGTCAAAATAAATACGATCAGGCATCCTTAAATAATTATTAAACCATAGTCGGGAATAATATTTATTTAACCTGTTAAATTAATATTTAACTGAGATACATGGACACACTTACTGTGTGATCCTCTAGGCCTCTTTCTCAGTGGAATTAGGCGGAGCTTGCCTAAAGTCCAAGGTTAGCATCTAGCAACACACCAAGGTACTCATAGAGAAAGAAGTTAATGCTGCAATGATGTGTCACCTCCTACGAACGCTTACCGTGTAATATAATCCCTTTGTCTCAATAAATCTAATTAAGCGGGTTGCATGCTAGTGCCATCAACCCATGTGCTTGATTATTCTTTCTTTGAATTCCCATAACTGAACTCGACCATACCTTACCATGGACATGGATTTATTTGGGCTATATCAATTCCATCAAAGGGCCTGAGATATCTACTTCCGTTATGGAACAGAAGGGAAAAATCCTTTCTCGCATTATCTATTAATGTAGTATTACTCGTGACGCACCCAATGTATCCTACCTCGCTGTGAACAGTGTGTCGTCACAGTTTTCATCAATACATCTAAGTGTGTGAGTTGTAATACCCATTAATAATAATCTTAAAGTCTAAGGACCAATACACACGTTCGCAGATACGAACATCCAATGACACTATGAAATGTGGATTTCCTACTGTCGGGTCTCGTTCTTATAATATCCTACTGGATATTACCAAGGGTGTACACCATGAGAAGGTGCCTCAAAGTTGTATGAGTCCTCACCCCTAATGACCTGTATTATTTGTGTCCCTCAAATAACATCATCTGGACATAGAACATATATTTAAGAACAGTGTTATGGCACTTCTGGGTTCTCATCATAGCAGGGATCCGCTATGACCCTTTAATGCAACAGTTGTCCTTAGGACATTATCACATGCATTGTCACGTAGAATAACAAACAAGATGTGATAAGGCTTTTATTAATAAATAAAGTACAAAATAATTGGTTCTAGGCCACCAACTCCAACAGACTCCCACTTGGACTAGAGACAACTACTAACAACCTTTAACCCACTATCTCTCACATGATATTCATGCTTCTGTTGAGATAGGTCTTTATTCATGGGGTCCACTACATTCTCTTCTATGGACACTCTGCTCACTGCAACTTCACCCCTCTGATAGAAATCCCTCAAGAGGTGATACTTCCGGAGTATGTGATTTGTCAGTTGATGTGACCTTGGTTCTTTTGCAAGAGTCGCCGCTGTAGTATTATCACAATACAATGTAATGAGATCTTTACTGCTAGGCACCACATCAAGCTCCTGGACAAAGTTCCGAATCTAGACAGCTTACTTGGCTACATCAGAAGCCGCTATATACTCGGACTCTGCAGTAGAATCAGCAACAACTGGCTTCTTTGAACTCTTCCAGCTCGAAGCTCCTCCATTGAGATAGAAAACATATCCAGATTACGACTTTAGATCATTCTGATCTGTCTAAAAACCAGCATCAGCATACCCTCTGATGACAAGCTCCTTGTCTTCTCCATACACCAGGAATATATCCTTAGTTATTCTCAAATACTTAAGGATAGTCTTAACAGCAGTCCAATATTGTTCCCCTGGATCTACTTGATATCTGCCTACCATGCTCAGTGCATAGGCAACATCAAGCCTAGTACATAAAATGGAATACATGATGGATCCTATAGCTGAGGTGTATGGGATCTTGTTCATCCTATCTTTCTCTTGTTGTGTCTGATGTCACATTTTTTTAAAAAGATGTAAGCCATGTGACACTGGAACCAATCCTCTCTTGGATTGTTCCATACTAAATCTCTTTAGTATCCGATAAATGTATGTACCCTAACTTAGTCCAAGAATCCTCTTGGATCAATCATGAATGATCTTGATCCCTAGAATATAGGCTGCTTCACCTAAATCTTTCATGGAGAAGCACTTGTTCAACCAGTCCTTAACTGATTGTAAGGGTGGTATTTCGTTTCCAATAAGCAATATGTCATCAACATATACTACTAGGATAACAACCACATTCCCATTAAACCGCGTATAAACACATGGCTCACATTCGGTCTTAATGAAACCAAATTCCTTTATGGCTTCATCAAATCGAATTTTTCATGACCTGGATGCTTGCTTCAATCCATAAATGGATTTCTGAAACTTACAAACCTATTTGGCTTCACCTGGTGTCACAAACCCTTCTAGTTGTTTCATATAGACATCTTCCTGAAGGTTCCCATTAAGGAATGTTGTTTTGACATCCATCTTCCAAATCTCATAGTCATGGTAAGCTGCTATGGCAAGTATGATTCTTATGGATTTAAACATGGAAATTAGTGAGAAGGTTTCATCATAGTCAATTCTTTGACACTGTCTGAATCCTTTAGCCACTAGCCTTGCTTTATAGGTGCTAACTTGACCTTCCATGTCTAGATTTCTCTTGAATACCCATTTGCATCCAACAATATTTATATCAACTGGCTCATCAACCAGAACCCAAACTTGGTTCTGATACATGGAATCCATCTCAGAATTCATAACTTCTAGCCATCTTGCAGCTTCTGATCTTTCTACTGCTTCCTTGTAGGAGAGAGGCTCATCCTTGTCCAACAATAATGATTCACCATCCTTAGTGACAAGGAAAGCAAATCTCTCTGGTTCCCTTACCTCTCTTGAGCTCCTACGCAGTAGTTGTGTTTCTGGAACCTCCTCCACAGGGACCTGTGGAATTTGTTCATGTACCAACTCTTGTGTATCTTGAGCATAAACTTCATCAAAGTCAATATTTCTCCCACTATCCTTCTTTAGGATGTGCTCCCTCTCAAGAAATATGGCTTGTCTGGCGACAGTTACTTTCTTGTATTGAGGGTTATATAGGTAATATGCTTTCGTTTCATTGGGATATCCTATAAAGATACACTTTGTGCCCTGGGGTGCTAGTTTGTTTCCTGAGAAGGCCTTAACAAATGTCTCGCATCCCCATACACGTGTATACAACAAAATGGATTTCTTTCCACTCCATAAATCAGAGGGAATTCCATTTTCTTCCTTATTTGGTACTCAGTTTAATGTGTATGTTGTAGTTTGTAATGCATATCCCGAAAAGGATAATGGAAGATCTACATGACTCATCATAGACCTCACCATTTTCAACAAGGTGTGGTTCCTACTTTCACTAAAATCATTCCACTGTGGTGTATAAGGAGGAGTGAGCTGAGATATAATACCAGACTCTTGTAAAAGAGCGATGAACTCTTGGTTCAGATATTCTCCACCTCGATCCGATCGAAGCTTCTTTATCTTCTTACCAAGCTAATTCTCTACTTCATTCTTGAATTCCTTAAATTTCTCTAAGGATTCTGACTTATATCTCATTAAGTAGACAAATACGTATCTACTCAAATCATCAGTAAAAGTAATGAAGTAATAATATCCACCTCTAGCTTCTACTGGAAATGGTCCACATACATCTGTGTGTACCAATCCTAGAAGCTCTGTGGCCCTTTCACCCTATCCACCAAAAGGTGGCTTGGTCATTTTACCTTGTAAACAAGTGTGACATCTATCAAATGGTTTTAGATCAGTAGAGTCTAAATAGTCATCTTGACAGAGCTTTTTCAAGAGCTTATCATTTATATGACCAAGGCAGTGGTGCCACAACTGGGTGATGTATGAGTCATGTGAGTTTGTTTCATTATCGATTGCCAACACTTGGTTTTTGTAATTTAATACATACAAACCATTATTCAAATGTGCCATACCATAACGTACGTTGTTCTTATAAAAGAGACAACCCTTATTTCCAAACTTGAAAACAAATCCATCCATATCCAAACAAGATACAGAAATTATGTTCTTGGTAACACTAGGTACAAAATAACAATTTTGTAAAACCAAAATCATGCCAGTTGGCAATGAGAGGTGATAGTCGCAAATAGCCAACGCATCCAGCCTTGTGTCATTGGCAGCTCGAAGATCCACCTCTCCTCTAGAGATCTTTCTAAATCTACTTTGTTCCTGCATTTTAATACAGATGTGATCCTCACAAGCTGTATCTAATACCCAATGTGTAGAAATAGAAAGATTGCACTCGATAAAAAATGCACCTTTAGCATCCCCACGCTTCTGGGTGTAGTTCCTCTTCCAGTGGTCCTGCTTTCCACATGCAAAACACACTGCCTCTCGCTCCTTTCCCAGCCTCTAGATCTTCCCCTTCTTGGAGGGATGGTGCTCGGGGGCTTCAGACCGTTTACAAGTCTTTGGCCCCTTTGCCTTGTCCTTACTTTACTTGTTCACCATAAGGACCGCGGGTTTTTCATGCCCCATGTCCTTATCTACCTGGCGAATCAAGGTCAGAAGCTCTGATAGACTCTTCTCATTGCCGCTCATATTATAGTTTACAATGAAGCTAGAGAAGGTCTTGGGAAGTGATGATAGGATGAGATATGTATGCAACTCATCCGGGAATTTAATGCCTAAGATGTCCAGGCGTTCAATGTAGACAATAAGATTGACTACATGAGGCCAAGCTGGTGCCGACTCTCCAAGCTTAGTTGTAAACAAAGCATTGGAGATCTCATACCTCTCTTGTATCTCCTTATCTTGGTAGAGATCCTTAAGGTGAGACATCATGCTATACGCGTCCATGTTTTCATGTTGCTTCAAGAGCTCATTGGACATGGCCGATAGCATGAAACACTGGACATCTGTGGCATCATCCATGTGTTTCATATAGAGAGATAATTCCTCATAACTGGCCTCTTTCCCAGGCACAACTAGAATAGGCTCTTCCAGCACATACAATTTCCTTTTGTGGCGAAGGATGATGCGTAAATGCCTCTGCCACTCTTGGAAATTGGTGCCGGTGAGAAGGTTTTCCTTCTCGAGTATGGTTCATAATGATATGTTTGAATTCATTTTCTTGTCGTTTCTACAAATTAAGATGAGAAAAGGTTTAGTACTTTATTACAAAACTGAGACAAATAAATAAATTAATACTTATTAGTCTCCCACTATTTTATCGAAATCCAATAGCCCTCACCATTGATTTCGGAATATTTTGTTGCCTGAATATTCTAGTGGAAAGGATCCATATTTCCCTTCGCATTACCCCAACTAGGGTTGGTTAAGAAACTTGAAGGGTTTTAGGTAGGCATTCACAATGCCAACTGCATTAACTCGCAACTCCTTGATTCGCTGAGTAGACTCCCCAATCCTGAAATCCTTTTATTTTGGATTTCCTCAACCTTTGCCTCTTGGTCACACCAAGTCCTGCTGTGGCAGTCAACCCTTGATGCGAACCAAGTCAAGTCAACCCAAAACCTTGAATTAGAATTCCCCAATAATTTAAAGCACCCCAACTAGGGTTAGTCAAGAACTTTGAACTATGGTTCGATTCTAACCAAGATTATGGAAGGCTATACCGACTTAATATTTCTTTTGAGGGATTCTATCCTTATACGTAAATTTCCATTTTATTATCTTTGATTACATGCTTTTTAATATTAAGTGGGATATACTTAAGTGATTAACCATGTCTAAGATAATATTTATGTATAATCTATTTTTTATTTTAGTTCCATCTTGCATGCTTGTTTAATTCATTAATTGTGTGATCGTGACAACACACCCACAATAAATAAAACATGCAACTGATAGAAATAAAATAAATGGTATGATCATAAGCTTTTTCTATTGGTTAGTTTATCTAGAGGTTGATAAACTAACCCAAGACCTAGGGGAGAAACACCTTGAACCTTTCGGGTTCATGTTTACTGCTTTCTACCTGTCCACCTTTGTATCTCCTTGGATTGGTTTCACCTTGGCTCCTGACTTGAGCCACCTATACTAGCTTGGAATCTCTATCCATTACATATGCATTTATCTCACACACAGTTGAGGGGTAAAAGGGTTTTTTACATAAAATAATCCTTGGGCACGCATGCCCTACATATTAATGAGGATATGGCTCGTAGGCCAACAAATTTAATTTAAATAAATAAATTAAAAGAAACCATTCACATACAAAGGTCTCGGTCTATCTCATGATCATCCATACATGCAAAGATATTTACGCATCAATAAAACTAGCATTCAATTCTTTAATAGTTCTTGTTTAAGATAAATCACGCTCGAATTAATTAATTATCTTTAATTAATCAATCCTTTTATCTTAAACCCTTTTTTGAACTTCCTTGAGATTATCATCATAATTTTAAACAAATAAATTCATTTAAAATTATCCTTGTACATAACTTTTACCTTGGAGGAAACCCGATGAATTCTCGTTTATTAAGCAGATGTTAAATTAAACACATATATATAAAACACCTATCACGTGTTGTGCCTCAGCTTTACGCCCGCACTATGGTACATGTCTCAAGGGTTTGCATAATATAAATAATAAATTTTAATAAATCTGTGTAACTTGGATGAGTACACGGTGTGTAGTTCTGACTACACGGTGTGTACTTTTATTCACCGTCCATCCGAAGTACACGCCCAGGGACATGGCGTGTAAATGTACTTTGTAAATTTTCAGAGTACACAGCGTGTTCTTTTGGATACACACCATGTAGTTTCCACGTTACATGGTTTCCAATCGGGCAAGCCATGTACGGGGTACACGGCCCAGCCCTAACCTGATGGGACCACACGTCGTGTTCATTAGACCACACGGCGTGTAATTCGGAAACCGTGTGTCACCTGTTTATGGTCAACACACGGTGTCTTAAATTCTGGTAAAGAATCCAATACACGGCCTGATTTGGTGGATCAGTCAATGCATTGAACCTAGACTACACGGCATGTACTTCTGAATACATTCCATGTATTCTGGTGTTGTACGGCCAGAAACGTTTGTCTCCTCCGGATGAGTTCCTCTATTTTATTTTAATCAAAATTAAAATGAAAAATTTGTTTCTATGAGGTGAACGAGAAATGAGGGAGGAGGAACAGATCTCGACATTCAGATTTCCAGAACGATTAAACATGAATTGAAATAACTAAATTATTAGATGCGTAAATCACCAACGAAAAACTAAATAATTATAATCAAAGATATGACCGATCTGATACCACTTGTAGGTTCTGGGCGCAGTGGAAGCGCGTTGGTGGGATTTCCCAACTTTAATTTTAGCATTAAACAACGTTCAATCCGAGAATCGTCATGATATAAAACGCCGGATCTTAGGAATGGAACGAAGAACAAAAAAGAAAAGAAGAGTCCCGGAACCATTGAGATAGGATCATCATATGTTGGTTATAATTAATTTAATTAATTCTCAATAATTACCTCGATGGAATTCTTTCTTTGTCGATGTCTCCAGTCACGATCCTGTGATCCGTCGTTGCGTCATAGAATCCAAGTATAGGATTCCTCTAGCGGTGATCCGCATGTACTCCACGTATCTCTGGACGTCGTCGAAGGGATCTTAGGGTGCTAGCGCGGAAGAACCTTTGCTTGTGATGTCCGCCTTCAACTGCCTTGATCCGGTGGAGGATCTCGCTCTCGTAACTTGAGGGCGTTCTTGGTGGAAAGGGAATTCTCTCTTGGCTTGAGATTATTTCCAAATCTGTTGTGCACAACCAAAAAAATGGCTCTACTAAAGTGTTGGGGTTGTGAGGATATTTATCATCGGGTTTGAGGTTAATAGATTTATGACAATAAATAAACGTGTTACGCATTTTATTTATTTCATTAACTCTTATTGAAAACCCCCATGTCGAATCATTAATTCCTTGACATGTGATCACGCTGATTATAATAAATATCATTTAATAAAACAATATTATATCCTCAAAATCCTGACTGGAAAACTACACTGCGTGTAATAATTAATACACGGTGTGTACTTGTTTTCCATAAAACTACATGGTGTGTATATTTAATATACACGGCGTGTACTTTTATTTTCCATTTTTCTCCACCACATTTATTAGACCTTGAGTAATGGATATTTATTTCTTAAATAAATGTAACTCTATTACTCACTAATAAATATATTATTTCGCCCACAATATATTCTCTCGAATAACTACTGTCGAAATAAATGCAATCAGGCATCCTTAAATAATTATTAAACCACAGTCAGGAATAATATTTATTTAACTTGTTAAATTAATATTTAACTGAGATACATGGACACACTTAGTGTGTGACCCTTTAGGCCTCTTTCTCAGTGTCATTAGGTGGAGCCTGCCTAAAGTCCAAGGTTAACATCTAGCAACATGCCAAGGCACCCATAGAGAAAGAAGTTAACGCCGCAATGACGTGTCACCTCCTACGAATGCTTACCGTGTAATATAATCCCTTTGTATCAATATCTCTAATCAAGCGGGTTTCATGCTAGTGTCATCAACCCATGTTCTTGATTATTCTTTCTTTGAATTCCCAGAACTGAACTCGCCCATACCTTACCTTGGCCATGGATTTATTTAGGCTATATCAATTCTATCAAAGGGCCTGAGATATATAATTTTGTTATGGAATAGAAGGGACAAATCCTTTCTCGCATTATCTATTAATGCAGTATTACTCGTGACACACCCAACGTATCCTACCTCGCTGCGAAGAGTGTGTCGTCACAGTTTTCGTCAATACATCTAAGTGTGTGAGTTTTAATACCCATTAATAATCCTCCAATGGCCCGAAGGCCTTCATTTTTTATTGATTTTGGATAATCCACCTTTCAAGGGGTGAGGTGGAACCCTTACAAGGCTCGTAGGCGTAAGTATTACACGGCCTGAAGGCCTTAGAGGAATTCATTGCCTGTAGGCTTCAATCATTACATACAACCCAGACTAACTACTTGGAACTGCTCCTCCCCAGCATCTTCATCATGAAATTAGCTCTCCATCTTCGCATGGCTGTTCGGCTAGGCTTTCCCGTGCATGCACAGGCTTGTCCCGATGGTAGGTGTCATACCCTCTCATTCTTGCAATCCGTTTTAGCTTCTGCGGTGGTGAAAGCTTCTTGCTCATCCTCCTTGTAGAGTTTGTTCCTTGTAGGTTGTCTAGTTTGCATCTGCACTTAAGGTGGCCCGAAGGCCTTGAGGTGGCCCAAAGGCCTTACTGACCCGAAGGTCTGGGTGTCCTGAAGGCCTTACAGGACTCAAGGACCAAATCAGTGGCCCAAAGGCCCAAACGGGGGCATATTCCCAGCTACTACAGTACCAAACAGTGTCTGCTACAGTTCCTGCTACAGTACCTGCTACAGTACTTCTACAGTACCCCGGAAATCCTGCCTCCGCCTGGATTTGATCCTTGGTCGCTTGGATGCACTTACAGAGTCCTTACCAACCGAGCTAAGGCTCATGTACTAATACCCATTAATAATAATCTTAAAATCTAAGGACCAATACACACGTCCGTAAATAGGAACATCCAATGACACTATGAAATGTGGATTTCCTACTGGCAGGTCTCGTTCTCATAATATCCTCCTGAATATTACCAAGGGCGCACACCATGAGAAGGTGCCTCAAAGTTTTATGAGTCCTCACCCCTAATAACCTGTATTATTTGTGTCCCTCAAATAACATCATCTGACCATAGAACATATATTCAAGAACAGTGTTATGGCACTTCCGGGTTCTCATCATAGCAGGGATCCGCTATGACCCTTTAATGAAACAGTTATCCTTAGGACATTATCACATGCACTGTCACGCAGAAGAACAAACAAGATGTGATAAGGATTTTATTAATGAATAAAGTACAAAGTAGTTGGTTCTAGGCCACCAACTCCAACAGTGAGAACTAATGTGGAAGAATCTTCTGGATTCACAACACACGCCTTATCGTCATCCAAAATTATAATTTATAAACAACATTCACTTTGTCAAATGAAGGATAAATTTTTTAATCAAACTTCTTCAACTCTCAAATATTCATGATATCACAAATCATATCAAATTTTTCATGAATAACTTCATTTACTTCATGGAATGAGATATAGTAATTAATTCTACATTCACATCGGAGAATGAATTAATTCATCGGATTTTATGATCCATGAATGATAATTTATGATTTATCAATAATGATAATTTTGTATAAAATATAAATTTTATTGATTATGATGATTGTTGTCTTAACCACTTTAGGGGGGGAAATTATTTTCATAATATATATCGGATTATCAAAACTATGTAATTCAATCATTTAATTTATGAACTATATGAATATCAACATCCACTTTAGGGGATAAATGTATTACATGAGATGATATTGATAATCCATAAGAATATGATAAATGATATTTTTTCCCTTTATATTGCTGTTGTAGGAACAATAATTGATAAATGAAGATATTCTTCAATATAATGTCAAATGACATTATTTTCATATCATCCTTCAGGGATACATTATTTTATAAATATTAATAAAATTCATTGTGCTTTGTAAATATTTACTATCATAAAACCACTTCTGGTGGTTATATTATTATTATTTGTTATAAACAAATATAACACAATGATCATTCGAAAAACATCATATTCACTTCAAACTTGATTTTAAATAAAATCATGTATATTTGCATTCACTTCAGGGAATGAAATAAATAATTTTCAATAAATATTCTCATTCACTCCAAGGAATGGAATAAAATTATCTGTTCAAGTTTTATAGTATCTTCAAGACAATAGCATGAATATTCAATTCGTAAATTTCATCAATTTCATCCACCCAGGGGGATAGATATATATAAAATATATTTACCCATGTTTGTCATGAACATTTAATATCTCTCAAAAAAATTATAAGAAATAAAATGAAAGAGATAAAAATAAAACAATACGATATTTACAAATATTCAAAGTAAATATCATCTCCATTATGAGCCTTTATACATCATAATCAAACTTGACACCTTTAGGGTGAACAAAGGGATAAGATAGATGTAATTTCATGGTTCATGACCTAATCAGCGAATTTCGTCTCAATGTACGGCAGGTACGTGATACTAATCACTGATCACCAAACTTCAGCTTGGCGTACAAAAGGTACATGATGTTCATCATTTGACCACTTCTGGTGGTGTTGTTTCATTATTTTATTTGATGAATGGTGTTTTTCACAACATCGACCACATTGGTTATTAATTAAACACGTTCTCTTCAGGGAATAAAGTGAAATTTTTCATCCGAAAGTCATTACATCTCTTCAGGAGCTCATTATTTTTTCCACAATAAAAGATTAATAAAATCATATTTTATTTTCATATTTATCAAGAAGGGAAAAAATAAATGTAACAATATATTGCATTCAAAATAAGACTCACCTTTTGATGTAACACTTCGAATGAGTGGAGTCGATACACGCGTGAAATATTATGTCAAAAGAAGAATGTTTATAAAAAACATGTGACGTACCTTTTTCTCGTGATATTTATCTTATTTCGATGATGACACTATCGTCATGACGCATAATGCAAAGAAGATGATCGCACTAATAACGTGTTATGAAATCGATCGAACGTCGATTGAAACTGCGAATAATTTTGATAACGGAAATGTAAGACCAATCGTAGGTGAAACACATCATTGAGAAAGTGAGCGTCGAATTTGCGTATGATGATGGCGATGACAAAGAGAAATAGAAATACAATAGAAATACAAGACATAAATAAAAGAATACAATGTAGATCCCCCCAAATCCATCCACCTTTTATTAACATTTCCACGTATTTATAGTGTACAAAGAATACTAAAAGTTTGTATATGAAAAGTTAGACACATAAAGGTGTTTATTGGGAATGAGAGTTATCATAATTACTACATTCACATTTAATATTTCATAAAAATGGTATTTTAAAAAAAAACTAAGAAAATTATATAATTTTTGCAGCCCATTTGTGGGTGTGGTGGCAGAATTTGTTAAAAGGATATTTTTTATTTTTTTTAATTTAAGTGGTTTAGGTTTTTTTATATAGGAAAATGGGTTTGTTGAGCGGCAAATGAATTGACACTTTGATAAACACCCTACAACGCCAATTAATTTGGCGCTCAAGTTTTTTTCTTCTAAATCCCCACGCCACCCCTCCCCACCCCCCTTATATATTTATAATAAATACAATTACTAAAATAATTATAATAAATTTATAATTATATTTATTATATTTATAAATATTATATAATTATAATAAATATATAATAAATACAATAAATATAATTATAATTATAATAAATATAATAATTATATAATAAATATAATAAATATAATTATAATAATTATAATAATTATATAATAATTATATAATAATTATATAATACCCGAATGGCCCAAAGGCCTTTTTTTATTATGGAGAATCCCCCTTTTTAAGGGATAAAGGGGAACCCGTACATGACCCGTAGGCCAAAGACACAAGGCCCGACACGACTCGCAATACATGGCCCGAAGGCCCAGAGACATATCATGCCCAATACATGACCCGTAGGCCCAACCCACTAGAACTGCCCCTCCCCAGCTTCTGCATCATTGATCGCCTAGCTCCCCACCTTGCATTACTGGTCAGTTAGCACTGTCTCGTACAAAGCTGCACGGTGTCTGGTCCCGATGTCGATTGTCATACCCTCTCATTCTTCGAATCTGGTTAGCTCTACTTTTGATGATTGCTACTCTAATTACTTTGATTCTCTTCTGGGGCCTACTCTGAGTGAATCGGGCTACTTCATGGTCTATGTGGCCCGAAGGCCCTGAGACTTGAAGTTCTTTGATGATTTGAAGGCCCTTGAGACCCATAGGCCCAAACCGGTGGCCCGAAAACCCAAATCAGGTGAATAGTTCAGGCTGCTACAGTACTGAACAGTGTCTGCTACAGTACTACTACAGTGGTGCTATAGTATCTCAAAAATTCATCTCCACATGGTTTTGAACCTGGGTCTCTTGGATGCCAAGCAGGAGCCATTACCACTCGGTGTGGGCTCGTTGGCTTAATTATAATAAATATAATATAATCATAATTATAATAAATATAAAAATTATATAATAATTATATAATTACAATAATTATATAATTATAAATATATTAAATATATAATTATAATAATTACATATTTATAATAAATATATTATTATAAATATAATAATTATAATCAATATATAATTATAATCAATATATAATTATAATCAATATATAATTATAAATATAATAATTATATAATTTTAATATTTATATAATTATATATTTATTATATTTATACATGAATGGCCCGAAGGCCTTTTTATTTTATTTTATTATGGATAATTCCCCTTTTAAGAGTTGAAGGGAAACCCTTTACATGACCTGTAGGCCCAGGGCATAAGGCCCAAAATGACCTGAAGGCCCAAAGGCATATTATGCCCATACATGACCCATAAGTCCAACCCACTATAATTGCCCCTCCCCGACTTCTGCATCATTGATTGCATTGCTCTCCACCTTGTATTGGTGATCGACAGGAATTGCCCCTTGCAAAGTTGCACGGTGCCTGGTCCCAATGGTGGTTTCCATAGCCTCTCATTCTTTTAATTCAGTTAGCTCTGCTCTAGTGACTGATACTCTTTGCTCTGATCCTCTTCCGGGGTCTGCTCTGTGCAAACTGGGCTACTTCATGGTCTCTGTGGCCCGAAGGCCCTGAGGCTCGAAGGCCTTTGATGACCTAAAGGCCCTAAGACCTGTATGCCCAAACTAGTGGCCCGAAGGCCCAAATCGGGTCAATAGTTCCAGATGCTACAGTACAGAACATTACCTGGTACATTACTGCTACAGTAATTATATAATTATCATATTTATACTTATATATTTATTATAATTATATATTTATTATAATTATAATTATTTAATTATTATAATTCTATATTTATTATAATTGTATATTTATTATAATTATAATTATATAATTATTATAATTTTATATTTTATTATAATTATATAATTATTGTAATTATAATTATATAATTATTATATTTATAATTATATATTTATTATAATTATTATATCTATAACTATATATTTATTATAAATATACAATTATTATAATTATATATCTATTATATTTATATTTATTTAATTATTGTAATTATATATTTATTATTATTATATAATAAATATAATTATTATATTTATTATATTTGCAGTTATAATTATATAAATATATATAAGATATATATATATATATATATATAGACACACATATATATATATAAGACGGGTTGGGGGTGGCGTGAAAATTTAGAAAAACATATCATATTTTGATAATTTTGGACGCCCTGCCTAATTACAAATTGTTATCATATCTTGATAATTTTGCTTCATATAACCTGGACCACCATCTAAGAAAAACTTCTTGCTAACCATTATAAAGCTCAACTCTTAATTGCTTCTGATTAAAACATATAAAAGATAACTGTTACTCAATCATTGTATGAGCATCCGCAATAAATTGTTGAAGGAGACATCTTGACACTATAAAAGAATTGAATGTTGATTATGAAGAAATTGAAGATGATGTGCCAAGTTACTTTTTTTGCAACTCTGTGCAATTTAGCAGTAGAGTGGAGGAGCTTACATGATGACAGATGTTATTAGTGTATCTATCTCAGTTGCGAGAAGTAATGGGTTTTGGATGATGTTCATGCATACGTTGTAATTCACCACTTTGTTTATTTATGATAATATCCCTGTCATCATTGAGATCATCAATATCACAAACAATAGGCATAACAATTCAGATATAGTCGGTATGTTGTATGGATGCGAATTAGATCCTTTACGCCTAATTAGCGATAGTTTCAAATTTGGAGAAATATTAGAAATCAATAAATCTCTAACTAGAAGTACAAGCAGTGAGAGAGAATTACAGTGTGGGTGAGTAGAAGGATAAGAGGAGGAAGAAGAAGAGAATTAGAGGTAACTCCCTGCAAGACCACTTTCGGTAGGGATGTCGACACCTCCCAATTAGGTTCGGCCCAAGCTACAACTTTCAAGCTGAGCAATATGCAAATGAACATTCGTGCCCACTCTAACCACCAACACTCATATTTATTTCCCCCAATTGCCCATCCAACACATCCTAAAGTTAAAGGTCCAAATTGCCCCCCTTGCAACTGCCCCACACTCAAAGACAGTTGACCCAAACATTCCAAATTCACTGCCCTCCCACTCCCCTCCCACTCGCCAGCTTATATCCCATACAAATGATAGCCCAAGTATGAGCAGCCCCCAGCCAGCCCAGAACACCCTCCCAGCCAGCCCATATTCCTAACATTTTCCCCTCTTTAAAAATCCACTTTGTCTCCAAGGTGGCCTTTCAAACCATTTCCCAACCTCTTTAGCACTGGATTGGAAGACCCAGGTGGTGGCCTAAGCATCAATACAACTTCTTCCTAGCGTTTCCGTATGACATAGAACTGTTGGAGGTCACCATAAGTAGTAGCGACATCAGTGAAATTAGCAATGCCGCCACTAATAAGGAGGGCTCTCTTAGTAGCACAAACAATATCTACCCTGGCATTCTGAAACACCACTTCCTCTTTTGGAGCTCCACTATACTCTGCATAGTTACCGAACTCCGATGCATAACCAAAATCTCCAACAGTTTCTCCATATACAACACTTGCACCTCCTCTTGCAACCATTGCCCCGGTTTGTCCCTCAGGCTTTAAAATGGTAAATTTCAGAGATGCAGACGTCTTCTCATGCAATGAATAATTGAAGCTTTCAAAAGGTAGCGAAAACTCAATGGTTCCCCACCTTTTAAAGTTCTTAACAGCGGCAGTTTCATCCGCACCATTCCAGCCCTCTCTAAACACTCCTGTGAAGAAAATATGCCTTTCATTGTAACTCATCTACTGCTCCAGATCAACCTCGCTTGAATTCGAATCAAGAACTACCTCTTCCAGCTGAACATAACTAGAGTCAGTCTGCGTGGAAAGCTCACTACAGCTGCCCCGTCCTGTCCAAACTGGGAACTGTTCAAGCCTGATGCTATCTTTTGTAACTCGGGAACTTCTTTTACTTCAACACATTCTTCAAGTTTCAAACCTATTTCAATCCTGTCCATGCTTCTCATCTAGCATGGGAAATGTCATCACCATCAGGTGTGTTCTCCCGACCCGGGGAGCAACTCCATGCAACGCTCTATCATTCTGTGGTTGCATTTCCTCCCTGTCAAGGTTCAAAGTGTGTATAACAACACTACTAGAACTGTCAGCCAAACTTCCTCCTGCGCTGCGGGCATCACTCCTAGCTCGCGCCTTGCAATGAACTCTCGGAATAAGCTGCTTCTCAAGATCCAATAGTCGTGTTCGCTCGACCAGTTGTAGAGGCCTTGTGTGTGCAACAACATCGCAAAACCTGTTTGCTAAGATTTCACGACTAAGACCACAACCCAAGCTCCCTGCTCTAAACTCGCTGTCAGAGTGAACAATAGTGATATTAAGAATAGAGAAACAATTTAATTGGTTACAATGTACACTGGTTGCTCTTTTTTTTTCTCTCAATATTACTTTTGCGTTGTGAGGCCAATCATTCGAGTCTAACAAGTGTTATCGGAACCATGTTTCTTGGTATGGTGTTGTTCATCTTTTTTGAGGATTAATAATTCTCAAAATTTTGATTATGTTCTATGACCGTGACTTTGATTGATCTTTCACATCAGAATTTTTTTATTAATATTATTAAATATACCATTGTGAAATGGCGGCGATTCTACAACGACGGTGTCTCTAGATGACGTCAAAATTTGAGATCGAAAGAATAATTTTCCGTTGTGGAAATGGAGATGAAAGCAATACCGCAGAAGGAAAATTGCTTATTGCAAATTGGTGAAAAACCGATTGGTGCGACGGATAAGAAATGGAACGACAACATTCACTTAGCTTTGGCGGACAAGATCCTATTAAGCGGGAAAAAAATGTCAATGAAGGAAATCTATGATGCTTTAACCAAATTGTGAAATGACAAGTCACTACACAACAAGATTTTTTTTAAAGACAGCTTTGCACTCCAGATGACGAAGTCATCATTGGCGATTGACCATATCAACACTTTGAATACCTCTACACCTCAACTCATTGTGTTGGGTTGCAAAATAGGGGACACCGAACGTGCGGTGATTATGCTCCAAGGTTTGCTACATTTGTATGATCAATTCATTATAAACCTTATGGATACTCTACACTTCAATGACGTTGTAGCTGCAGTTCTTGAAAAAGAAAGTCACACAACAAAGAAGATAGGTTGACAACTTCGCATTAAGTGGACTTTGTCAATGGAGAGAGGAAGGACAATGAAGTGTAACCCTAGTGGAGCCATAATTATTGAAATTCCAAGTTAAGAAGCAATAAGAAGAATTTCATATGTTACAATTGTCGCGAGAAGTGACACTTCAAGAGGGAGTGTTGGATAAAAAAGGGTAGAAGAAAGAACTCTCAAGGAAACGTGATGAGTATTTCCATCGATGGAGATATACTATACAGTGAAGTGACAACAATTATCAGGGGTAAACAACACCTCAACAATGCATAGATAATAAACTTGGGGGAAACATGAAACACGACGACTCGAAGGAAATGGTTTGATCAATATTAATCGATCCTGGAAGGATTAGAAATAATCACACCTTGAAGATTATTAGAGTTGGTACCATCAAATTAAAGATGTACAATGTTATGATACAAATCGTCTAAGGAGCATGCCATGCGAAGGGCTTGAAGAACATATTTTCTTTAGGACAGTAAGACAACATCAAGTTCAAGGCTTGAACCGATAAAGGGGTGATGAAGATTGGGAAAAGTGTGCTTGTGGCGATGAAGGCATAGAAAATCTCAAAGAACCTGTAAGTAATTGTTTCACACCCCTTTTTGGGCAGTTTCCAACGAGGTCTATTTGTAGAACCGGAAACACCCAATAGTTTCCACATCCGTGATGGGTCACAGACCTACCTTTTCAAAGGTAGGCGACTGTTGGGTATTTTTCCAATGATGCTTAGGAACTTACATTAGTCAAGAGGATGAGAGATCCGACTCATCACATCCTTTTGGGTGAAATTATTGCCTACCTGGATGCCCTCTTATAGATTTAAGACATATTCGTGAATCATTCACAAATCCCAAGTTTGGGAACGAGTCATCCTTTTATTAACAATCAATTATTGACATGTGTTCACGTAAAACCATCTGTATGTATTTGGAGATTCTCCATCAATGGTATCAATGGTACCATCTGTATGCATCACATGTTCTCCATCAATGGTACCATCTATATGTATCAGAAGTTGTCCATTTTGTTTTGTTTATTTTTTTGTGATATTGGTTTTGAGCCACACAGTGGGGCACTCTGGAATTTATTGTTATCCAAGGAGATAAGCGTTTTGATGTTGGGATCTGGCTCATGAGAAGAGCTTCCTGCATATCATCATGAAAGAAATTAGAACCCACCTAGTTTAGTGCTGATTAGCCACTAAATGAGGCTAATATTCATTGGTAATATATATAATATCCATGTTCTTTATTATTCATAAATACCATTTTAGTGCATTTTACACTTTGAACATCATTTCACATTATGATTGTAATACCTTCTTAAAATGCACTATTATGTGGTACATTTTTTAACATCATTTAAAGTACCAAATGATTCATCTGATTATACATATTTTAATTTGATATTTTTGGAAATTGATCTACACTCCAATATGAACATGTTTCATTCAGGGATCAATGGAGAATTCATGGAGGATGATGGAGATATTTGGCAATGAAAGGAAGCAATTCTGGAGAAGGCAGATTGGACACCAGCCCACTGATGAGACTGTGGGGCCAAACATAAAGGCCCAATGAATCCCAAATTTCGTGGGATTCTAGAAGACATGTATATTAACAAATAACGCTTCATTATCTAATGCTAATTCGGCCTCCATGGTGTCCATTTAGGCATCCCAAGTTAGAGATAAAATTCTGGGCCAGATTCTGCGGCCCAGAAAAACAGTCCACCAATTAAACCATATCTCAAAAACCATAACTCCTTTTATGCCGAGATTTTACAAGAGGTTATAAGACATGATAGGATCCATTTTATTATTCTATGGAACACTCTTATTCGGCCATCTAGAAGGTCTTACAAGCGAGTTTGTTAAGTGGATGAAAGTTAGCTGCCACCTCGGGTCAAATGTGGAAAAGTCCAAATTCCACAAGTTTTCCACCACCTATGGCCTACCAAAATTAATTGAGATACTTTGTACTGTTGGAGGCTCGACCCAAGGGCTCAAAAATACCTATTTAAGGCAGTGTTGTTGGAGGATTTAAAAATCTTGGAGCTTGTTTTCATCTTAATGTTATGCTGCCAATTTCTCTTTGTAATGTTCTTCCTTCACATGTAAGTTGTTTTAATTCATCCTTGTTTCTTAATAAAAGTTCATCTTATCTTATTATTCTGTTATTCTCCTTATCACTTTGATACCATTGGTTCAAGGTGTGAACTTTTTCATACCAAACCTTGTGAGATTATCACACAACGGTGGAGTGATTGTTATTTTATTGCGTTTTTTTTTTTACTTCTTCATTTCTTCCATCATGAGTCTACTTTCCGCTTCCATTGAAACCATAGAATCAATGGAGGGATAACCCACTTATGGGTTGATCCAAGGGAGTATAAAGGGGCTGGATTGGATGTTATTTATCACCTCATTAATGTATAATTACTTCTTTAATTGAGATTTTTATTTGATGATTTTTAAACTTCATCGTCCTTGTTGAATTTAAGGCCACACACTTCAAGTGCTAATACGAACATTTACCTTGAAGTGCTCAAAAATTTGATCCTTCAAGTGTATAAGTGATTAGTATTAAAGGGTGTAGGCATTAAACCAGTAAGTGATGATGTTGTTTTATCTCCTTAAATGAACCCATCTCAAATTTAAGAAATTGAAATCATTAAAAAGAAAATACGTCCAATCCACCCCAAGCGATAACCTAGGATCAACTCATTATTTTAAATTGAATTCACTTAAATCTGTTAGTTATACTTTAAAACCATATAAAATCAACCCAATTTGGCCACTTAATAGACAAAAACAGTCCATAGAATTTACGTGTCTATAGGTTTCTTCTTAGGTCTCTGAGGATTCGATAACCCAAGCTAAACTACAAGGACCGTTCTACCTTCATCTCTTGGGTAAATTTGAGCGAGAATCAAATTTTGGCGCCGTTGCCGGGGACCCAAGTAAGTCATCTAAACACCCATTCTATTCTCCCCCATTTCTTCTTTTCTCATCCAAATTCTCTTATCTTGTCCCTTTCTCATTTTTTTTTCTTTTAGCGCATGTCCGCCTACACCTGCGATCAATCAAACCATCTAGTTAGGGTGGATAGTCCTGGGGTTGGGGAGTCAAGTACACCAAGGGAACTCACTCAATTAGATCATAATCTTCCTAATACTCTAGAGTTCAAAATTGAGCCAATTTCAATGGAAGGTCTTCAAGGAAACCAACTCATAAACCCCGGTGGGAACCAAAATGGAAACCCAAATGAGGCAGCCCCAAACTTGGGGAATGCAATTGATCAAACCATGAATGACTACCTCACACATTCCTGGACCAATGCCCCCTCATGCATTAGACACAATTCCCTAGGATATGCCAACTACATCTTTAAACCCCATGTCCTAAACCACCTTCCCACATTCCATGGAATGGAGTCCGAGATGCCATACCTACACATTAAGGAGTTCAATGACATTGTAGAAACCATGTGTCCCCCACATCAACTAGAATCTGATAAGATGAGGCTATTTCCTTTTTCTTTAAAGGATCGAGCTAAAAATTGGCTAAACAATTTGAGACCATCATTCATAAATTCTTGGGACCAACTATAAAGAGAATTCTACAAAAAATACTTTCCCCACCACAAAACAATTGCACTTAAAAAGAGTATCCAAAACTTTTTTGAAAAAGAGGGAGAGTCATTCTATGAAACATGGGAGAGGTTCAAAGACACTCTAAACATGGTTCCACACCATGGTTTTTCTATTCCTGAACAAGTGAGAATTTTCTATAAAGGGTTGGGTCCAAGGAACAAAAAATTCATTGACATGATGTGTAATATAACTTTTAAAAACAAAGCCCCAAATGATGCTTACGAGTATCTAGAAAGCCTTTATGAACAAAACCAAACATGGGGAACTTCACCTTATTCTGAAAAGACACAAAGAACTACTGGAATTCATACACTTAGAGAAGTGGAAAGCCTTAGGGCTAAACTCATAGCACTCTCTGGGAAGGTTGAAGAACTAGACCTTAAGAAAGTCCATGAAATCCAAACTGTAGACCCTGTTTGCACAATTTGTGATAAACATGACCATAAGATAGACAACTATCCAACCATTCCATCCATCAAGGATGTTCTCTTAGGAGGACCCCCAGTGGAAGTAAATGCTTTGAACTTTCAAAAGCCTCAATACCAAAACACCTTCAACCCAAGGTATAACGACCACCCAGGTTCCGCTAGAAAGATAACCAACAACCTAGCCAACCCCAGGGACAAAATCCTTACCCCCATCAGAACTATCAAACCCATAACCAGTTCCAAACCCAACCTATCCAATACCAACAGCCACCGGTCCATTTTCAACAAACCATCCCACATCCAAAATATCCCCCTAGGATAAACCAACCTACTCAAGCACCCACCCAAACTGTTCCACAAAGCCTACTAGAACAACTGTGCAAACAAATGGATAGGATGAACTCGGAGGTATCTTCCCTAAAACAAGAACTTCAAACCATAAAAACTAGAAAGGCACCCATGCCTACTCAGGCGGTGCCATCCTCAACTTCAAGGGGAGAGTCAAGTTGCACTCAAACTACTCATGAACAACTAAAGGCTGTGACTATTTTAAGAAGTGGGAAATCAATTGAGAAACCTAAACAACTAATTCAGAACCCACCTGAAGATTCAAACATGGATGAAAATTCAAATGAACCAAATGATCAAACTGAGGAAACTGATAATATTATCAAAGAAACAACTCTTCAACAAAAAATCCCACAACCTGTACCATTTCCTCAATGCATGAGGGGGGAAACCAAGCCTGAATTGAGTGAAACATTGAGGGAAATCTTATCACAAGTCAAGTTGAACATTCCTCTTCTCGATGACATCCAAACTATACCTGCCTACTCAAAGTACCTTAAGGACTTGTGCACTTTTAAAATAAAATTTTCACATAAAAACCAAGTCCTTTTGGCTGCTAATGTGAGTACCACCATTCAAGGGACCATTCCTCTTAAGTTGAAAGACCCAGGTTTCCCTTACATCAATGTTGAACTAGGAGAAATTAAAGTTGCCAAGGCCTTGTGTGACCTAGGTGCTAGTGTCAATCTCATCCCATATGCTATGTACTGCCAGTTAGGCCTAGAAGAACTCCAACCCACATCTGTCACACTTCAACTTGCTGGCATTAGGGTTCCAAAGGGGATTTTAAAGGACGTTCTGGTAAAGGTTGAAAACTTCATCTAACCTGCTGATTTCATTGTCCTTGACAGCCATCCAAACTTAGGAAATAAGGAACAAAACCCAATCATCCTTGGCCGTCCTTTTCTTGCAACAATCAACTCTGATATCCAAGTCCGAAATGGGAACATGACCATCAACTTTGGGAACATGAGTCTAGACTTGAACATCTATAATTCAAGCTCACAAATAGGGGATGACGAGGACATTAATGAAGTAAACATGATAGGAAGCATTGATAATGAATCCATAGAACATCAAGGAATATTTGATGAATGTTTAAGTCAGGATGAGATTGATTTCCTTTGTTCATATGAAGGAAGTTTATCTCCTTGGCTTGAATCATTTTCAAATTTCTCTTATGATGAAGTCTTAGGTCCAACAATCAGTGAAACCTTTCAAGAAACCAATTTCATGGAGACCACTCCAACTTCCTTCCCTAAATCTGATCAAGCCAATCTAGTAGCTGAAACTTCTACATGTGGGGAATCAATCCTATCAGAAAATCTAAAAAAAGAAATTGAACTTGATCCAATGTCCCAATCTTCTGCTGAAATTCTAAACCAACCTGATCTTGAATTGAAGGAACTTCCCGCTACACTCAAGTATGTCTTCCTATGGGACAATCAAACACATCCTATTTTCATTTCTTCTTCTCTTGAATCCAATCATGAGAGAATGCTTCTAGATGTCCTTAGGAAACATAAGAAAGCCGTTTGTTGGACCCTATATGATATTCCTAGGATTAGCCCACTTATCGGGACTCATAGGATTGTTCTGGAATCTGATTCAAAGCCATGTCGTCAACCTGAACGATGACTCAATCCTAATCTCATGGAGTTGGTAAGAAAATAACTCCTGAAATTGCTAAAAGCTGGTATCATATATCCCATAGCTGAGAGTGAATGGGTGAGCCCAATCCAAGTGGTTCCAAAAAAGGCTGGAATCACAATGATAACCAATGAGGATGGAGAGATTCTTCCAACAAGGGTGAGTAGTGGATGGAGGGTCTGCATTGACTATAGGAAGCTAAACTCATTCACCAAGAAGGACCATTTCCCCTTACCATTCATTGACCAAGTCCTTGAGAGAGTGGCAGGTCATGCGTTCTACTGTTTCTTAGATGGGTACTCAGGGTATAATCAAATTGAGGTCTCCCTAGAGGATCAAGGTAAGACTACATTCACATGTCCATTTGGAACCTTTTCTTTCAAACGCATGCCCATTGGGTTATGCAATTCCCCTAGAACCTTCCAACGGTGCATGATGGGAATCTTCTCATACATGGTAGGGTATTTTCTAGAGGTATTCATGGATGACTTCTCTGTGTTTGGGGATACATTTGAGGGATGTCTGAGGAATGTAGAGAGAGTCTTGTCAAGATGTGAAGAAAAGAATCTAGTCCTAAACTGGGAAAATGCCATTTTATGGTTAAAGAGGGACTAGTTTTAGGCCATCTGGTATCAGGTAGGGGGATTGAAGTTGATAAAGCCAAGGTTAAAATCATTCATCACCTTCCATCACCCAAAATTGTCAAGGAAGTGAGGTCTTACTTAGGACATGCTGGTTTCTATAGAAGATTCATCAAGGAATTTAGTTCAATCTCTCGTCCCCTTTGTGCTCTCCTAGTAAAGGATGCTCCATTTGTTTGGACAGAAATCTGTGAGGGTTCATTCTCAACCCTCAAATCCTCTCTCACCTCTCCTCCGATTATGAAATCTCCAAATTGGAACCTTATTTTCGAACTTATGTGTGATGCCAGTGAATTTGTTGTTGGAGCTGTGTTAGGACAATGTTGTGATAAAACTCCTTATGTCATTGCTTATGCAAGAAAATCCTTAAATGATGCCCAAATAAACTACACCACTACTGAAAAGGAGTTAATTGCTATTGTGTTTGCTTTAGAGAAGTTTAGGTCCTACCTCTTAGGATCCCCCATCATTGTGTTCACTGACCATTCTGCACTAAAATACCTCTTCCAAAAACAAGATGCCAAGGCTACACTAATTAGGTGGGTCCTTCTCTTACAATAATTTGACCTCACAATCAAGGATAAAAAGGGCGTTGAAAATGTTGTAGCTGATCACCTCTCTAGGATGGAATTCAAAGACAACTCAAATCACCTTTCTGTGTCTGATTCATTTCCTGATGAACACCTATACTCTGTGAGTGACTGCCCTTGGTATGCCGACATAGCCAATTTCTTAGTTACAGGAGTCATTCCAAAATTCTTAGGGACTCAAGATCGAAGGAAATTCCTTTCTGATATTAGACACTATGTGTTTGATGATCCATACCTCTATAAGTTCTGCCATGACCAAGTCATTAGGAGGTGTGTTCCAGAATCTGAACAAGAGTCCATCCTTAAATTCTGTCATAGTGAGGCATGTTGAGGTCACTTTTCCTCTAAGAAAACATCTTCTAAGATTCTTCAATGTGGTCTTTTCTGGCCCACCCTCTCAAGGGACTCCTACACATTTTTTCAAAGCTGTCCTAGGTGTCAACAAGTAGGGTCCATCACAAAAAGGAATCAAATGCCACTCACTCCCATCTTAGTGGTTGAAATATTTGACTATTGGGGAATTGACTTCATGGGTCCCTTCCCAAACTCTTGGGGATACCTCTATATACACTTAGCTATTGATTATGTCTCAAAATGGGTTGAGGCCATTCCCACTAAGTCCAATGATCATCAAGTTGTGATTCGATTTCTGAAAGAGAACATATTTTCAAGATTTGGAATTCCTAGGGCTATAATCAGTGATCGAGGAACCCATTTCTGCAACCTCCCATTATCTTCACTCATGTCTAAGTATGGTATTTCTCATAAAGTGTCCACTGCATACCATCCTCAAACCAATGGTCAAGCTGAGTTAGCGAATAGGGAGATTAAGAAAATTCTTGAAAAAACTGTCAACCCCTCTAGGAAATATTGGTCTGAGAAACTCTTAGATGCTCTTTGGGCCTATAGAACCGCATATAAAACCATTTTAGGAATGTCCCCATATAGGTTGGTTTATGGAAAAGCATTCCATTTACCTGTTGAAATTGAGCATAAGGCTTTTTGGGCAATTAAGAAAATGGATTATGACCTCTCATTGGCCGGAACAAAAAGGAAATTAGATCTCAACGAACTGGAGGAACTAAGGATGGAGGATTATGAAAATTCAAGGATCAATAAAGCTAGAGTTCAAGCCTACCAATCTAGGAATATCAAGGTCAAACATTTTGAACCGGGAAAACCTATTCTCTTGTATAGTTCAAAACTTCATTTACACCCAGGAAAGTTAAGGTCTAGATGGTCAGGACCTTTCATAGTGCATCATGTGTACCCCCATGGGGCAGTAGAGATTCAAGATCCCAAAAGTGGTTACATTTTCAAGGTCAATGGTCAAAGGTTAAAACCATTCATTGAATCATTCAATAAACAGGAAATAGAGGTTGAGTTAACTGATCCAACCTATGAACCAGGAAAAAATTGATAGATTTAGGGTTCAAGTCTAGCTAACGACGTTAAACAAAGTGCTGCATGGGAGGCAACCCATGGTTTTCAAGTTTCCTATCATTTTTTTTGTTTTAATAAAATTTATATTTTAATTAATCATTTTTATATTTAAAAAAAATAAACTGTTGACCTGTTCTTCTATTATGAGTATAGATGGGTATGAAAGGGGAGCACCATATTCATCCGTGTCACGTGGTGTGATCCTTGAGTAATACCTTACCCAGAAATTTAAAAAGAAAACAATGTTTCATCAGTTTATTTTATTTTATATATATATTTATATTTTACTTATATATATATATATATACTCTTTTGTTTTGTTTGTTTGTCTTCCTTTTTCCCCTAGGGAACTCTGCAAGCGATATGGATATCAAAGGACTAAATTGGAGCAACAAGAACTTCAAAATTCAACCACCAGGTGACTTCATTCCATGACCCTCATTTTCAATTTCCTTTTTGAACTTTCATTCTCTACCTCTAACCCCTTCTGAATTTTCTTTTATTTAAACACTGGGGACAGTGTTATTTTAAGTTGGTGGGGGGAGAGATAAAATAAAAAATTCTTTTATGTCAAAAAAATGATAAATGATTTGAAAAATAATTGTGAAAATAGAAGGAAAAAATCCTTTAACTTTAAACATGGTAATACACATTGCACACTTTGAAAATGAATATCAAATAATTTATCATACCCTGATTCTGATTTTAATCCTTGTATAATTTCATGAGCATTGATTTTGGAAAGTGTGGCTGTCCAATGTGATATTTCATCCTTTATATTTTCATCCAAAAAAAAAGATCACAATGCATGTCCTTTGGATAATGGGGTATTAGTTTGAGTTCATGGGGTCCCCTAAATATATATCATAGGTTTGGTGATCATTTTAGTTTAATATGAGTATTCAAAAAAAATTATAAAAAAAATTGCACGTAGAGCAATGAAATGACCTAATGTGTGGCTTTCGGCACTTGGGGATCGTGACTCCATAGTTTTCTAGCCCAGAGTTAGTAATTTTATCTCTATTTTTGGTAATTTGAATTTGTTTTTGACTGAGTTAACTCGAGATGATTCCCGAGTATGTGGGATTCACTTGGTGTCCTAAGGTCTTTGAGCCCGGGAGTCATCGGCAAAGTCTCGCTACAGGGGTTGACTCTTTTGAGTGCAACTTCAATTACCATGGCAAAATTGAAAAAAGAAAAAAAACAAAAAAAAACAAAAAATTATACAAAAAAAATGAATACTCATCTTAATATTGAAATGTGATTCCACCTGGCACTTCCGTAATTTCCCCCTTGAATAAAGATGAACCCCCATGTCTATTGTGATGCACAACACATCTTCATACTTAATTGACATTGGATAAAATATGAAAATGAATTTGAACAAAGGAATGGGATTGGGATTGGGATCTGCTTATGAAACTATCTTGTATTAAAATATTTTTATGGGTTTCATGATTTTTTGGTATAAGGGTTTTTTGGTGATCATTGTGTATTAAAATTTTTTTTGGAAAAGGGAATTCGAATTTCATATTGTTGAGATATATTTTGCTCGGGACTAGAAAAACTCAAGTTGGGGGGTGTGATTAGCCACTAAATGAGGCTAATATTCATTGGTAATATATATAATATTCATGTTATTTATTATTCATAAACACCATTTTAGTGCATTTTACACTTTGAATATCATTTCACATTATGATTGTAATACCTTCTTAAAATGCACTATTATGTGGTACATTTTTTAACATCATTTAAAGTACCAAATGATTCATCTTATTATAAATATTTTAATTTTATATTTTTTTAAATTGATCTATACTCCAATATGAACATGTTTCATTCAGGGATCAATGGAGAATTCATGGAGGATGATGAAGATATTTGGCAATGAAAGGAAGCAATTCTGGAGAAGGCAGATTAGACACCAGCCCACAAATGAGACTGTGAGGCCCAAAATAAAGGCCCAATGAATCCCAACTTTCGTATGATTCTAGAAGACATGTATAGTAACAAATAACTCTTCAGTATCAAAAGCTAATTCGGCCTCCATGGTGTCCATTTAGGCATCACAGGTTAGAGATAAATTTCTGTGCCAGATTCTGCATCCCAGAAAAACAGCCCACCAATTAAACCATATCTCGAAAACCATAACTTCTTTTGTGCTTAGATTTTACAGGCTGTTAGAAGATATCCTAGTCTCCATTTTATTCTTCTATGTCCCACTCTGATTCGGACATCTATAAGGTATTCCAAGCGCTTTTGTTCAGTGGATGAAAGCTGGCTGCCACCTCGGGTCAAATGTGGAAAAGTCCAAATTACACAAGCTTTCCACCACCTATGGCCTACCAAAATTAATTGAGATGCTTTGTACTGTTGTAGGATCTACCCAAGGGATAAAAAATTCCTATTTAAGGTAGTGGTGTTGGAGGATTTAAAAAATTTGGAGCTTGTTTTCATCTTAATGTTATGCTTCCAATTTCTCGTTGTAATGTTCTTCCTTCATATATAAGTTGTTTTAATTCATCCTTGTTTCTTAATAAAAGTTAGTCTTCTCTTATTATTATGTTTTTATCCTTATCACTTTGATACCGTTGGTTCAAGGAGTGAACTTTTTCATACCAAACCTTGTGAGATTATCACACAACGGTGGAGTGATTGTTATTTTATTGCGTTTTTTTTTACTTCTCTATTTCCTCCCTCATGAGTCTACTTTCCGCTTCCATTGAAACCATAGAATCAATGGAGGGCTATCCCACTTATGGGTTGATCCAAGGGAGTAGAAAGGGGCTGGATTGGATGTTATTTATCACCTCATTAATGTATAATCACTTCTTTAATTGAGATTTTTATTTGATGATTTTTAAACTCCATCGTCCTTGTTGAATTTAAGGTCACACACTTCAAGTGCTAATATGAACCTTTACCTTGAAGTGCTCAAAACTTTTATCCTTCAAGTATATAGGTGATTAGTATTAAAGGGTGTAGGAATTAAACTAGTAAGTGATGATGTTGTTTTATCTCCTTAAATGAACTCATCTCAAATTTAAGAAATTGAAATCATTAAAAAGAAAATACGTCCAATCCACCCCGAGTGATAACCTAGGATCAACTCATTCTTTTAAATTGAATTCACTTAAATATGTTAGTTATACTTTAAAAACATATAAAATCAACCCAATTTAGCCACTTAATAGCCAAAAACAGTCCATAGAATGTACGTGTCTATAGGTTTCTTCTTAGGTCTCTCAGGATTCGATAACCCAAGATAAACTACATGGACCGTTCTACCTTCATCTCTTGGGTAAATTTGAGCGAGAATCAAATTTTGGCACCGTTTCTGGGGACCCAAGTAATTCATCTAAACACCCATTATATTCTCCCCCATTTCTTCTTTTCTCATCCAAATTATCTTATCTTGTCCCTTTCTCGTTTTTTTTTTGGCGCATGTCCGCCTACACCCGCGATCAATCAAACTGTCTAGTTAGGGTGGATAGTCCTGGGGTTGGGGAGTCAAGTACACCAAGGGAACTCACTCCATTAGATCATAATCTTCCTAATACTCTAGAGTCCAAAATTGAGCCAATTTAAATGGAAGGTCTTCAAGGAAACCAACTCATAAACCCCGGTGGGAACTAAAATGGAAACCCAAATAAGGCATCCCCAAACTTGGGGAATTCAATTGATCAAACCATGAATGACTACATCACACCTTCCTGGACCAATTCCCCCTCATGCATTATACACAATTCCCTAGGAGATGCCAACTACATCTTTAAACCCCATGTCCTAAACCACCTTCCCACATTCCATGGAATGGAGTCCGAGATGCCATACCTGCACATTAAGGAGTTCAATGACATTGTAGAAACCATGTGTCCCCCACATCAACTAGAATCTGCTAAGATGAGGCTATTTCCTTTTTCTTTAAAGGATCGAGCTAAAAATTGGATAAACAATTTGAGACCATCATCCATAAATTCTTGGGACCAACTACAAAGATAATTCTACAAAAAATACTTTCCCCACCACAAAAAAATTGCACTTAAAAAGAGTATCCAAAACTTTTTTGAAAAAGAGGGAGAGTCATTCTACGAAACATGGTAGAGGTTCAAAGACACTCTAAACATGGTTCCACACCATGGTTTTTCTATTCCTGAACAAGTGAGAATTTTCTATGAAGGGTTGGGTCCAGGGAACAAACAATTCATTGACATGATGTGTAATGGAACCTTTAAAAACAAAGCCCCAAATGATGCTTACGAGTATCTAGAAAGCCTTTTTGAAAAAAACCAAACATGGGGAACTTCACCTTATTCTGAAAAGCCACAAAGAACTACTAGAATTCATACACTTAGAGAAGAGGAAAGCCTTAGGGCTAAAATCACAGCACTCTCTAGGAAGGTTGAAGAAATAGACCTTAAGAAAGTCCATGAAATCCAAAATGTAGACCCTGTTTGCACAATTTGTGACAAACATGACCATAAGATAGACAACTGCCCAACCATTCCATCTATCAAGGATGTTCTCTTAGGAGGACCCCCAGCGGAAGTAAATGCTTTGAACTTTCAAAAGCCTCAATACCAAAACACCTTCAACCCAAGGTATAACGACCACCTAGGCTTCCGCTGGAAAAATAACCAACAACCTAGCCAACCACAAGGACAAAATCCTTACCCCCATCAGAACTACCAAACCCATAACCAGTTCCAAACCCAACCTATCCAATACCAACAGCCACTGGTCCATTTTCGACAAACCATCCCACCTCCAAAATATCCCCCTGGGATAAACCAACCTACCCAAGCACCCACCCAAACTGTTCCACAAAGCCTACTAGAACAACTGTGCAAACAAATGGAGAGGATGAACTCGGAGGTATCTTCCCTAAAACAAGAACTTCAAACCATAAAAATTGGAAAGGCACCCATGCCTACTCAGGCGGTGCCATCCTCAACTTCAAGGGGAGAGTCAAGTTGCACTCAAACAACTCATGAACAACTAAAGGCTGTGACTGTTTTAAGAAGTGGGAAATCAATTGAGAAACCTGAACAACTAATTCAGAACCCACCTTAAGATTCAAACATGGATGAAAATTAAAATGAACCAAATGATCAAACTGAGGAAACTGATAACATTGTCAAAGAAACAACTCTTCAACAAACAACCCCACAACCTGCACCATTTACTCAACGCATGAGGGGGGAAACCAAGCCTGAATTGAGTGAAACATTGAGGGAAATATTCTCACAGGTCAAGTTGAACATTCCTCTTCTCGATGCCATCCAAACTATACCTGCCTACTCAAAGTACCTTAAGGACTTTTTCACTTTTAAAAGAAAATTTTCACATAAAAACCAAGTCCTTTTGGCTGCTAATGTGAGTACCACCATTCAAGGGACCATTCCTCCTAAGTTGAAAGACCCAGGTTGCCCTTACATCAATGTTGAACTAGGAGAAAGTAAAGTTGTCGAGGCCTTGTGTGACCTAGGTGCTAGTGTCAATCTCATCCCATATGTTGTGTACTGCCAGTTAGGCCTAGAAGAACTCCAACCCACATCTGTCACACTTCAACTTGTTGATCGTAGCATTAGGGTTCCAAAGGGGATTTTAAAGGACATTCTGGTAAAGGTTGAAAACTTCATCTACCCTACTAATTTCATTGTCCTTGACAACCATCCAAACTTAGGAAATAAGGAACAAACCTCAATCATCCTTGGCTGTTATTTTCTTGCAACAATCAACTCTGTTATCCGAGTCCGAAATGGGAACATGACCATCACCTTTGGGAACATGAGTCTAGACTTGAACATCTATAATGAAAGCTCACAAATAGAGGATGACGAGGACATTTATGAAGTAAACATGATAGGAAGCATTGATAATGAATCCATAGAACATCAAGGAATATTTGATGAATGTTTAAGTTGGGATGAGATTGATTTCCTTTGTTCATATGAAGGAAGTTTATCTCCTTGGATTGAATCATTTTCAAATTTCTCTTATGATGAAGTCTTAGGTCCAACAATCAGTGAAACCTTTCAAGAAACCACTTTCATGAAGACTACTCCAACTTCCTTCCCTAAATATGATCAAGCCAATCTTGTAGCTGAAACTTCTACATGTGGGGAATCAATCCTATCAAAAAATCTAAAAAAAGAAATTGAACTTGATCCAATGTCCCAATCTTCTGCTGAAATTCTAAACCAAACTGATCTTGAATTGAAGGAACTTCCCGATACACTCAAGTATGCCTTCCTAGGGGACAATCAAACACATCCTATTGTCATTTCTTCTTCTCTTGAAGCCAATAATGAGAGAATGCTTCTAGATGTCCTTAGGAAACATAAGAAAGCCATTGGTTGGACCCTATCTAATATTCCTGGGATTAGCCCACTTATCGGGACTCATAGGATTGTTCTGGAATCTGATTCAAAGCCATGTCGTCAACCTCAACGACGACTCAATCCTAATCACATGGAGGTAGTAAGAAAAGAACTCCTGAAATTGCTAAAAGCCTGTATCATATATCCCATAGCTGAGAGTGAATGGGTGAGCCCAATCCAAGTGGTTCCAAAAAAGGCTGGAATCACAGTGATAACCAATGAGGATGGAGAGATTCTTCCAACAAGGGTGAGTAGTGGATGGAGGGTATGCATTGACTATAGGAAGCTAAACTCATTCACCAAGAAGGACCATTTCCCCTTACCATTCATTGACCAAGTCCTTGAGAGAGTGGAAGGTCATGCGTTCTACTGTTTCTTAGATGGGTACTCAGGGTATAATCAAATTGAGGTCTCCCTAGAGGATCTAGGGAAGACTACATTCACATGTCCATTTGGAACCTTTACTTTCAAACGCATGCCCTTCGGGTTATGCAATGCCCCTGGAACCTTCCAACGGTGCATGATGGGAATCTTCTCAGACATGGTAGGGGATTTTCTAGAGGTCTTCATGGATGACTTCTCTGTGTTTGGGGATACATTTGAGGGATGTCTGAGGAATGTAGAGAGAGTCTTGTCAAGATGTGAAGAAAATAATCTAGCCCTAAACTGGGAAAAATGCCATTTTATGGTTAAAGAGGGACTAGTTTTAGGCCATCTGGTCTCAGGTAGGGGGATTGAAGTTGATAAAGCCAAGGTTGACATCATTCGTCACCTTCCATCACCCAAAAATGTCAAGGAAGTGAGGTCTTTATTAGGACATGCTGGTTTCTATAGAAGATTCATCAAGGACTTTAGTTCAATCTCTCGTCCCCTTTATGCCCTCCTAGTAAAGGATGCTCCATTTGTTTGGACAGAAAGCTATGATGGTTCATTCTCAACCCTCAAATACTCTCTCACCTCTCCTCTGATTATGAAATCTCAAAATTGGAACCTTCCTTTCGAACTTATGTGTGATGCTAGTGACTTTTCTGTTGAAGCTGTGTTAGGACAACGTTGTGATAAAACTCCTTATGTCATTGCTTATGAAAGCAAATCCTTAAATGATTCCCAAATAAACTACACCACTACTGAAAAGGAGTTACTTGCTATTGTGTTTTCTTTAGAGAATTTTAGGTCCTACCTCTTAGGATCCCCCATCACTGTGTTCACTGACCATTCTGCACTAAAATACCTCTTCCAAAAACAAGATGCCAAGGCTAGACTGATTAGGTGGGTCCTTCTCTTACTAGAATTTGACCTCACAATCAATGATAAAAAGGGAATTGAAAATGTTGTAGCTGATCACCTCTCTAGGATGGAATTCAAAGACAACTCAAATCACCTTTCTGTGTCTGATTCATTTCCTGATGAACACCAATACTCTGTGAGTGACTGGCCTTGGTATGCCGACATAGCCAATTTCTTAGTTACATGATTCATTCCAAAATTCTTAGGGACTCAAGCTCGAAGGAAATTCATTTCTGATATTAGACACTATGTGTTTGATGATCCATACCTCTATAAGTTCTTCCCTGGCCAAGTCATTAGGAGGTGTGTTCCAGAATCTGAACAAGAGTCCATCCTTAAATTCTGTCATAGTGAGGCATGTGGAGGTCACTTTTCCTCTAAGAAAAAATCTGCTAAGATTCTTCAATGTGGTATTTTCTGGACCACCCTCTCAAGGGACTCCTACATATTTTGTCAAAGCTGTCCTAGGTGTCAACAAGTAGGGTCCATCACAAAAAGGAATCAAATGCCACTCACTCTCATCTTAGTGGTAGAAATATTTGACTGTTGGGGAATTGACTTCATGGGTCCCTTCCCAAACTCTCGGGGATACCTCTACATACTCTTAGCTGTTGATTATGTCTCAAAATGTGTTGAGGCCATTCCCACTAAGTCCAATGATCATCAAGTTGTGATTCGATTTCTGAAAGAGAACATATTTTCAAGATTTGGAATTCCTAGGGCTATAATCAGTAATTGAGGAACCCATTTCTGCAACCGCCCATTCTCTTCACTCATGTCTAAGTATGGTATTTATCATAAAGTGTCCACTGCATACCATCCTCAAACCAATGGTCAAGCTGAGTTAGCGAATAGGGAGATTAAGAAAATTCTTGAAAAAATCGTCAACCCCTCTAGGAAAGATTGGTCTGAGAAACTCTTAGATGCTCTTTGGGCCTATTGAACCGCATATAAAACCATTTTAGTAATGTCCCCATATAGGTTGGTTTATGGAAAAGCATTCCATTTAACTGTTGAAATTGAGCATAAGGCCTTTTGGGCAATTAAGAAAATGGATTATGACCTCTCATTGGCCGGAACAAAAAGGAAATTAGATCTCAACGAACTGTAAGAACTAAGGATGGAGGCTTATGAAAATTCAAGGATCAATAAAGCTAGAGTTCAAGCCTACCAATATAGGAATATCAAGGTCAAACATTTTGAACCAGGAAAACTTATTCTCTTTTATAGTTCAAAACTTCATTTACACCTAGGAAAGTTAAGGTCTAGATGGTCAGGACCTTTCATAGTGCATCATGTGTACCCCCATGGGGCAGTAGAGATTCAAGATCCCAAAAGTGGTTACATTTTCAAGGTCAATGGTCAAAGGTTAAAACCATTCATTGAATCATTCAATAAATAGGAAATAGAGGTTGAGTTAACTGAGCCAACCTATGAACCAGGAAAAAATTGATATATTTAGGGTTCAAGTCGATCTCACGATGTTAAACAAAGCGCTGCATGGGAGGCAACCCATGGTTTTCAAGTTTCCTATCATTTTTTTGTTTTAATAAAATTTATATTTTAATTAATAATTTTTATATTTATATTACCAAATGATTCATCTGATTATACATATTTTAATTTGATATTTTTTGAAATTTATCTACACTCCAATATTAACATGTTTCATTCAGGGATCAATGGAGAATTCATGGAGGATGATGGAGATATTTGGCAATGAAAGGAAGCAATTATGGAGAAGGCAGATTGGACACCAGCCCACTGATGAGACTGTGGGGCCCAAAATAAAGTCCCAATGAATCCCAAATTTCTTGGGATTCTATAAGACATGTAGAGTAACAAATAACTCTGCAGGATCCAATGATAATTATGCCTACATGGTGTCCATTTAGGCAGCCCAAGTTAGAGATAAATTTTTGGGCCAGATTCTGCGGCCCAGAAAACAGCCCACCAATTAAACCATATCTGGAAAACCATAACTACTTTTAGGCTGAGATTTTACAGGAGGTTATAAAACATCCGAGGATCCATTTTATTATTCTATGGCCCACTCTGATTCGGTCATCTAGAATGTCTTCCAAGCGTGTTTGTTCAGTGGAAGAAAGCTGGCTTCCACCTAGGGTCAAATGTGGAAAAGTCCAAATTCTACAAGCTTTCCACCACCTATGGCCTACCAAAATTAATTGAGATGCTTTGTACTTTTTTAGGCTCGACCCAAGGGCTCAAAAATGTCTATTTAAGGCAGTGGTGTTGGAGTATTTAAAAATCTTGGAGCTTGTTTTCATCTTAATGTTATGCTTCCAATTTCTCTTTGTAATGTTCTTCCTTCACATGTAAGTTGTTTTAATTCATCCTTGTTTCTTAATAAAAGTTATTCTTCTCTTATTATTATATTCTTCTCCTTATCACTTTGATACCGTTGGTTCAAGGTGTGAACTTGCTCATACCAAACCTTGTGATATTATCACACAATGGTGGAGTGATTTTTATTTTATTGTGTTTTTTTTACTTCTCCATTTCCTCCCTCATGAGTCTACTTTCCGTTTTCATTGAAACCATAGAATAAATGGAGGTCTAACCCGCTTATGGGTTGATCCAAGGGAGTAGAAAGGGGCTGGATTGGATGTTATTTATCACCTCATTAATGTATGATCACTTCTTTAATTGAGATTTTTATTTGATGATTTTTAAACTCCATCGTCCTTGTTGAATTTAAGGTCACACACTTCAAGTGCTAATACAAACCTTTACCTTGAAGTGATTAAAACTTTGATCCTTCAAGTGTATATGTGATTAGTATTAAAGGGTGTAGGCATTAAACCAGTAAGTGATGATGTTGTTTTATCTCCTTAAATGAACCCATCTCAAATTTAAGAAATTGAAATCATTAAAAAGAAAATACGTCCAATCCACCCCGAGCGATAACCTAGGATCAACTCATTATTTTAAATTGAATTCACTTAAATCTGTTAGTTATACTTTAAAACCATATAAAATCAACCCAAGTTGGCCACTTAATATCCAAAAACAGTCCATAGAATGTACGTGTCTATAGGTTTCTTCTTAGGTCTCTGAGGATTCGATAACCCAAGCTAAACTACAAGGACCGTTCTACCTTCATCTCTTGGGTAAATTTGAGCGAGAATCAGCTGCCACTTAACGGGACACACCGTACCTTTTAAGGCCATGCGACAAGGACCAGACCATAAAGTTCAACGTCATGCGGTGAGGACGTCTAGGCGAAAGGTGCCTAGCAAAAGACGGTGGGGGAATTACGCATGAGTGACCTCATTGTGGTTAATTCAGCAAGGAATATGGTGTGACATAATTGGGTTGATCGTAAAAGGAGTACGACCCTGTGAAGATATCTCTCACCGAGAATATGGGTTGATGAGGATGAGATGAAAAAGACCCGGAGGGAATGTATCCTTTCGAATATGGGAATGATCTTACTGGGAACATGACCTAATAAAGATAATGATGGTTTTGAGATGTTGGGTTTAAATCTCTAGGAAGCTTCCTATGTATCCCATCAGGATGAGAATCAAAATCCACATAGTTTGGATGGGTTGAGGCTTACACCTACGGGGGGGTAAAGCCGCTTCATTGGGAATAAGGTCCTATGAAGGTTTGTTTCGCAGGGAATATGACCCTTTGAGAGAATGGTAACATGGTTGGGGATTATACCTAGTAGGAGGTCCATTTAGGATATTTTGACTGTGCTAGTGACATGGGCACTATTAATCTTTAATCCCACACGAGTCATTCTCGGTGTGGGAAACAAGAGACAATAGAAGACCGTCATGTCACATGATCATGTCTAGGAAGTGACTTACCCATGAATTGGAAGCCTAATATGAAACTTTCTTCCTCATCCGCTGGTATATTAGGGCTAATATATGGAAGTCAGAAGTATGATATTCTGCAAGAAAGACCCGGGGTTTACTCCAAGAGGGATTTCCTTGATGGATTTTTGCTCATTGTTCGCTGGTGGGTGAAGACGAGGCTATGGAAGGGTAGTCAGGAAGAAATATGGGGCTTGCCCATTCTCGTCTTCCTAAATGTTTCTAAACCCTGAATTGGGACTTACGTATCCGTTTATAGGTAAACAAAATGCACAGATACAACCTGATTCACTTCTTGTTTCTGGCGACAACCAATAAGTGAGTACTGTTGCCCGAACCGAGAACCCTCACACCACTACCCCCAAGGCTAGGATCCTCGTTACCATGAGAATACATGATTGAGAACATTTTGAGGGCCCCAACTACTTGGGAGGTTAAGTGAGGGAGGTCTTTTACCACAGGAATGCACAATCGAAGGGGGGTATGTTGGTATGTCCTATGCCCTGGTTGTACATATCTGGAGGTTTGGGAGGAGGTCCTGATTTGGTTTCCCTCAGAGAGAAGACTCGGGTAAAGGAGTACCATATCATTTATGGTTTGAAAGGGGATTAGGATGGGAGGATGCTTCCCCCAAGTGGTCCTTGGATGAATTGGAATATAAGAACCCGATTTATTCTATAAAAGACTTTGTAATATTCTTGATGTTATTCTAGAGCAGCGCCTTTAGACGGCGTGTGGTTTTGAGCCCCGGTGTGGCCGGAATTAAGTTTTCAGTGTGTTCACTCTAGGAAGGCCAAATAAAGGGGATAACTTCTAAATGGTAATTCAGATGGGTCCAAAATGGGGTGTTTACCCTAGGAACGTCATAAAACATGTCGGTGCGGGGTGTTTGGACCCCTCACTCGTTATCGGAACGTGAAATGGATAAATTAAGTAATTATTTTATTCATTTAATGGATTAACTCAAGTAACTCTTAAACAGTTGATCGGATTGCAAAACTGAGGTCACCGTTGATTCCGGAATGTGTCGTTTACCTTAGGAGGGGTGTAACTTTTTCGGGCGCGGGCCCTCTGTGAAAAATGCCGCCAGGGGCGTTTTCGTAATTTACAGGCCTCAGACGTTAAGTTTTATAACTTTTGAACGGAGGCTCGAATTAATATTCTAAGACCACCGTTGTGCTCAGGAGGTGGTTTTTACCCTAGGGGAGGCTTAACCTTGACCCCGCCAAGAGTTTTGGATGTGGGTCTTTTCGTGGTTGATTAAAGGATTAATTAAAATTTTAATTAACTCTTTATTTAAACCTAACCCCCCCCCCCCCCCCCCGCTCTGTCATTTTCCTCTTGTTCTCCTCTGGCAGAAGATCCCTCAACCAAGGAGCCCTCCCTTTAACCTCCTCCTCCTCTTCTTCCTTTCAAGGCGGGGGCGACAACGGTGAGGTGCGGATCGACCATGAAGTGTCGGGCTATGCCCCTGAAGGTAGGGATTCTTGTTGCGTATTTTCAATTTCAAACATCCCTCTTTAAATTTCTATATATGTGTCAAATTGCTGTTGTTTTGTCGAGTGAAGCCCGTATTTGTGTAGAGCCCGATTTGAGATTCCCAACGGTCTTTTCGGATCGAAAATACGAGTCCCAACGAGGTCGGGGTAGTCCGTTGAAGTTTTTTGGTGGTTTTGGAGTTTTTTCAACCAGATTTGGGGGTTCCGGCGGCGGTCTGGCGAGCGTCAGGCGACGACGGCTCCTTCAGGCGGTTCGGCGGAGCGGCGATCGGCGGCGACTTCAGCGGGGCAGTCCACTGTGGGCTCTAGGCATGGCGGCATGGGCTCCCTTCAACGGAGGTGGTCGGGTGAGCGGCGTCGGCATGATCGTGGAGGCCGGGCGAGCGGCGTCGGCGCTCAGGTGGACCAGGGTCACGGCGCGCGACCCCATGGGGGAACAAAGACCCACGTCCCGCGGGTCTTCATGTGGGGTGACCGGCCTCGGTCGGTCCGAGCGTGGACCGCGGGTCCATGGCCGACCCGCGAGGCTGGGTCGCGGGCCGGCGCTGCGAGTCGGGTCGGCCCAAGCCGGTCCAGCCCAAGGGGGATTCATCCCCTCGACTTCGGACGCTCGTAGACTTCACCACGGGTGTCCGTTTTGTATGAAGTTTGCGGCAGTGTGATCCTTAAATTGAGACGAACATTTTGAGATGGTTTTGGGGGTTTTAATTCCCTAAATGAAATTCCTCGGAGGCACGACATATCTTTAAGTGAATTGGCATTTTTTCCGGGGGTTTTGTTTGGGGCGGTGCGAACACATCTTATGTCTGTTTTGAGCGACGTCAGTGGAATTGCGACCCTAGCGTTGAGCCGGAGTTTTCCAGTGTGGTTTCATCCATTCAAACTAGAGCTGAGGCATTGTCCCCATGGCCTGTCTTTCGAGCTGCGTGCAGTGCTTTACAACTTTTTCATCGGACATCCATTCGGGGCGTGTGAGTATTCGATCCTGGGTGTTTTTTCGAGGGCATTACAATGGTGCAATCCGCCCTCTTTAATTCAGCACACTAGTGCAGGCCCTGTGAGGGCTGTTTTGGGAGGTTACAGTGATTTATAGCTTTATCATCGGGTGTTCGTTTTGGACAAGTGAATTGTCCATCTTGTGTACTTTTCCGAGAGAATCGCAACGGTGCGATCCGTTGGCAGCGCTTCGGGACCGGGATACGGGTCCCACGCAGCACCGCTCATGTTCGGTATGTCGGAACGCATATTTTTCTCTGGATACCCGTTCCACCCAAGTGAGTAGACTTTTTGACGTGTTTTCCCGAGGGGATCGCAATGGTGCAATGCGCCTGACTGTTTTCGGGGTCGAGGCTCGAGACCACGGGACGTCATTCGGGCGTAAAGTAGTGTTGAATGACTTTTACATCAGATATATGTCGGAGGCGAGTAAATTGTCATTATCACATGTTTTTCCATGAGTATTATAGTGGGATAATCATTTTGCATGAGCGGAGCCTCTTACGTGATCTTATTAAATGTGGAAGTATGAAAGGTGCTCCGGTAGCAGTTCTTTTTGCTGTGTTCGGAAGAGAACCCTTGGCGTGAGATCGCGTTCACTCATGTGTGAGTGAATTTGATGTCTAAAGAGGTGTGGTTGACCTTGCTAGGGCCATGGAGGAAGTAGTTTGGTGAAGTTACGTTTTCTCCCTTCGCGTTGACGTTGGGTGTCATGTGCATGATAGACTTTGGGCTGGAAACGTGGTATACTCTAGGAGTATACGGGAACGCTTGGAGGTACATGTGGTTGTTTGTACATGAGAACGTATGTGCATTTGGTCAGAGTTGACTTGGGGTCACACGTCGTGTGGGCCCCATGTGTGTGTCATGTTCTGCTTTTCGTTCCCTTGACCTCTCGTGACATAGAGGGTCCCTCTGTTCTCGTTTGTTTGACCAGCCGGGTTGAGTTTTCCCTAGCTTTGTTCTCATTTGTTTGACCAGCTGGGTTGAGTTTCCCCCTGGTTCGGTTCTCGTTTGTTTGACCAATCATGTTGAGTTTCCCCTGGCTCTGTTCTCGTTTGTTTGACCAGCCGGGTTGAGTTTTCCCCCTAGTTCTGTTCTCGTTTGTTTGACCGACAGGGTTGAGAGGTTTTCCCCTGGTTCTGTTCTCGATGGTTTGGTCGACAGAGTTGCTTCATGTTCCCTGGTAGGGTTCTTGTGGATTTGATGTAACCAACACATTACGCAGGCACTGATCCTCAACCAAGGAGGTTGTTTCCAGCAAGGCTATCCAGAAGGTTGTTTCCAGCAGGGCTGGCCAAGAGGTTGTTTCCAGCAGGGCTGGCTGGTGAGGTACCATCCAACAGGGATGGCCAGTGGGGTACCATCCAGCAGGGGTGGCCAGTTGTACCATCCAGCAGGGATGGCCAGTGCGGTACCATCCAGCAGGGCTGACCAGTGGGTTACCATCCAGCAGGGATGGCCAGTGGGTTACCATCCAACAGGGATGGCCAGCGTTGTACCATCCAGTAGGGATGGCCAAAGCAGTTCCGGGTTTACCTCCAGCGGGGCTGGGAAGTGGTCCCTGATGCCGATTTCACCTTTAGCTGGGTTGGGAAGTGGTCATCGATGACGGTTCCGAGCCTCCCTCTAGTGTAGTACCCTTTTACGAGACTGGGCATTGGGACTCATCGACAACTTTTGCTGGGTCTCCCTCCAGTGGATTACCCTTTTACGGGACTGGGCAGTGTGGCACCCGTCGACTTTTTTTGGGTCTCCCTCTAGTGGGAACCCGTTGACTTCCTGGGATTACCCTCCATCGGGGCTGGTCAGGGGGTCGCCTGTCGACTTTGAGAAGACCTCTTGACTGTGGGGCAGTGATGAGGTGTGGTTTGACGTTCCCCAGAACTCTCAAGTACGAGGGGCACTTTCCCCACCGAGATGCATCCTTGATACGCGACCTAAAACCATGTGGGTGAGTCAGTTCCGCCCAAAGAGGATAGTGTCAGGGTGTGGTGATTTGATCTCCTTGACTTGCAGTTCGGGGCAGACGTGCGGGATTCTGGGTATCAATGGTGTTTACTTCTAGGACTGTTGGCTGCTCACTTTCTTGGGCGGAGCTACGGGATGGAGATCCCCTTACGATCTTGTTTAGGTTTCTTGACAGAGCATATATATATGTATATACCTTGTTCCAGTACCCACTTCTTGGGCTTGGTTACTCTCCCTCCAGGAGAGGCGAAGACGCGCTGGGTTTGCCACGTGCTTTCTGTGTCTAGCTTCTCGTGGTTGGATGAGTCTACTCTCCTGCTATAGGTAGAGAAGACTCGACGAGAAGTTCATCTTCTCACCGTTTCCAACTCCTTATGTCTGGACGAGTATACCTCTTTTCTCTTGTTGGGTTGAGCTGGACTCTCTATTGTTACTCTACTACACTCCTTGTTGTACTCTTTACTGCACTCTCTGTTTTACTCATTTACTATTCCCTGTTCGATCTACTGCTCACCGTTTGGTACCACCTTTGTTGCTCCATCGAGCCTTCGGGGTATCCTACTAAGTATTTTTATACTCACCCCTGCTTGGGTTTTTCCCACACTTGGTGTGCCCTTGCAGACGACGGACAGGTTGGTCGTGAATTCAACGGAGCTTAGGAGTTTGGGAGCTTGGACTGCATGCGGTGGTCGTAGCCAGGTTCCAGGTGTGGGACTCTCCCAATTGTTTACTTTTTTTACCTGTTTTCAGGTTGTGGCACTTTACTGGTTGGGTGCATGTTTTTTCCTCTTTCTTTTCAGTTTACCTTCAGATTTTACTTTGTACTATTTAGAGGTCGATGCACTTTTTGTGGTTGTTTATAGCAGTTGGTACTTTGCTTTACTTTTCTTTTCTTTTTACTCTGCACTTTTGCATTGAGTGGGCCGCATGTGTGTGTACTGGTACTTAGGCAAAGGCATCCCCGAGTTTTTTATCCTTCGGCGCTTGTCGCCAGCCCCTGGCCTATGGAGGCGGGCTTGGGGTAGTTGCGACTCGAGCCCGGGTAGGGTCGGGTCATGATAAAGTGGTATCAGAGGTGGTTCATTCTTTGGGACGTTGTTTGGACATCCCTAAAAAGGAATTGGTTGGGATTTAGGGAAACAGTGTTAACGTGTCTCGAGAGCAGCTCTCAGTCCAAGGAGTCCAGTGATGGTGCAGCGGCTGACGTATCTATTCACTAGGACCCTGATAACCTGCTTGTCGACTCGACATGCTGAGACACTTTTTGCAGGGAAAATTGGTTTTTGCATCACATAGGATTGAGTCTTTGACTGTGCTTCTTGATTCAGCACCCCATTTTTGTTACTGTTATATACATATATGCTCATCTGACCACGACACTCCTTGATAACATTTAGGATGTCTCTATGAAGACAGCCATCCAGGATACCATCTTTGGTTCATGATGATGACCCTGTGAGCTACGAGGTCTCAGTCCAGGACCCATCATGCGGGTCCCTATCTCCGAGTGGGCCGGTAGCATCACCCCCACCTGGTGAGCAGTATATAGCTTTAGTAGAGCAGACTGACCTTGAGTGCAGGTTTAGCGCGCTCCGTGAGTTCCAGCGATAGAGACCGCTAAGATTCAGTGGTGAGCCAGACCCTCAGGCAGTAGAGGTTTGGCTTGGGACAGTGGTTTGCCTTTTTAGACTTGTGCAGGCGCTGATGGATCTTATGGTGGCTTTGGCCACCAGCCTTTTCCACAGAGCAGCTGGGCGTTGGTGGAGTCTGGTCACTACTGGAAAATAGAGTTTTCCCAACACTTATATCCCAACGGTTTACTAAACCATTGGGAATATCCATCTATACCAACGGTTTCTGATAACCGTTGGTATAGATGGTTTTTTAGAAGCTTTTACCAACGATTCATCACAACCGTTGGTATAGGGGTGTTTTTACCAATGGTTCAATGAGAACCGTTGGTAAAAGTGGGATTTCGGAGTTATATACCAACGGTTTTTAAAAACCGTTGGGAAAACTTTCCCCCAAATTGGTAGTAGCCAACCCTCTCCCCCATTCGCGATCCATAGCCCTAAACGGGAGCGCTTGGGAGATTTTGGAGGTGATTTTGGAGGTGCTTCGGGTTCTCTTCCTCCATCCCATCCAAGGCTGAGGTATTTTCTTAGTTTTTAGTTTCGATTTTGATGTGGGATGAGACCAATTTCTATTCTCATATTCCAGCCGAATTTCTGTTCCAACCCAATTTATGTTTCCGTTCTTTATTTACATTCCATGCATATTCCAGCCCATATAGATTGCATTAGATAGTTGTCTAATTTTTTGATGTGCCTTTCATGTTTCATTACCAATAAATTTTTATTATATGTTATAAAATTCAATCACATGTTTAGTTTTAACATTCATTGTTACTTTATTATCTTGTTTTAATAATTTATATTAATATTCCTTTCATATATTCCATCGTTGAGTGTTTTTACTTGTGCAATAGGATTCCAAGCTCATTTTACTTCATAGTGATTATTTAGATTTCAAAGTGTTTTATTTTTCATGTTAAATTTATTAAAAAGTTTTGGGGACTAATTAAAGTTATTAGATTCCAATTTCCATGCTTCTATGGTTGTTAAGAATTAAATGAAATATGATGGTTGTAATTAAATGAAATTCAATGTTAAATTTTTATCATGTATGGGTGATTAATAAATTGGAATGTGATGAACCATATAATTAAACCATTGTTGATGCACATTATATACCAAAAGGTTATTGAATAAAAGTTATTCTTGTGAATTTCGTTACATCATAGATAAAAATGGTTGTGGTTATATGAGAGATACCTCCGATGGTTCTTTGATCATTGTTTTATGGAGAATGAATGGTTTAGGTCCAGTATTAATAGTAGCTTCCAGTGAGACCATTTTAGTATAAGGGGAAATGAGATTATGATCTACAAGGGGGTGATTGAGTTGGTAGAGACCAAACATTGTTTGTTCCTTGTGTTCAAGAACCATAAATAGAGTGTTCCAATTAGGTGGTCATTAGTAAAGACGTAGGTAATATTTCCAAGTCATGTTTCATGAAGTTGAATATGTGGTGCTATAGTGGTTTTGGATTGTTTGAGGTACTCTTAGTGTATTATAAACCCTCATTTGTTCAATATTCATTTAAATTGATTTAATATCATTTTTTTCACACACACCATTATATCCTCTCAAACTATATTTAGAGTGTATTTTCATTCGTATGGTGTTAAATATTTTAGTAAATGTCCATACTAGCTTCTTTTATGTGTTCTAGGGGTTTAGACTAATGACAGGGCTGCATGATTATTGTGGGGGTATTCTTTTCATATAAATATACCTATACACCCCGACCCCCTTGGACAACCTGACCACCCCCACAGACAGCCCGCCCACCTGGACACCCCGACCCCCCTAGACAGCCCCCCACCCCCTGGACACCTCCGACCCCCCGGACGGCCCCACCACCCCCTAGACACCCTACACCCCCTAGACATGCCACACCCCCCTTGGACAGTCCCGCCACTCCCATGATCCTCATCCTACTCCTCATCCTGATCTACTTGAAGAAGTTAAAGTATAAAACTCATATACTCCCAACAAGACCCTTAAGGATTATGTATTCCTTGATCCACTTCCAATATCTTACTGGTCAATCCTTGAATATAGGCATTAGAAATTTTGTATCTTATTTTCTTATATACACTGTATTTTGTTGTATTTCTTAATATGATTCTCATATAGAGTAATGTGTCAGTTATGCTTTTATATAGAGTAAACAATTGTCATTTACGTAAATATTTTTTTGATTAAACTTTAATATTATTGAATTTCTTTGAAATGACTTATTGCGATTTTTTTACAGAATGGATAGAAGTTGGATGTACGAAACTGATCGGATTTCAACCAATTTTCAAAATAATTTGAAAAGATTTCTAGATTTTGCATTTGACAAGGCTTCAGATAGTGGTCGCATACACTGCCCATGTTTTAATTGTGTTGGAAGACATTGGTTGGGCTGTGAAGCAGTTAGCTATCATATAACCAAATATGGTTTCCAAACAAACTATTATGTGTGGTATCACAATGGAGAGAAAATGGAATCTCAAAATGTTGATGATCCAAATGATAGGACTGAATTGGAGAGTTTGATATATGATCGGTTTCCATTTATTCGACATCATGAGAAGGAAAGGATGTCCAGCCAACAAGATTTCGATACAAGCACACATGATGCATCCAATGAAAATGATGATGTTGATAGGGTGAAAAAATTGAATGATGCTGCGACGACTCCAGTATATCGGCAATGTGATAAAATGAAAAAGTTGGAATTTTTAATCTGATTGTTTCATGGGAAAACTATGTATGGGATTTCAAATACTACAATTGATTACATTCTTACCTTCTTGAAGTACTTACTTCCAGATGATGCAGATATTCCCACAAACCACTATATGGCATGGAAGTTGGTTGATGAACTTGGATTCTCAAAAAAAAATCCATGCTTGCCCGAATGATTGCAGCTTATTTTGGGAGGAAACTGCTGAAAGAAATGATTGTATAAAATACAGAACCTCCCGATAGAAGCCAAAAGATGATGGAACACCATCTCGTGTGCCACAAAAAGTAATGTGGCACTTTCCATTGATCCCCAGATTACAGAACCTTTTCATGTCTGATGAAATATCCGTAAAAATGCGATGGCATGACACCGAGAGAAAAAATAATAATGAAGAGTTGGTTCACCCTGCAGATGGATTTTCATGGAAGAGATTTGATGCTCGATATCCTAAATTTGTAGCCGACGTGCGTAATGTGAGACTGGGTCTTTCATGTGACGGTTTTAATCCATTTGGGCAGATTCTTACTTCGCACAGCACATGGCCGGTTTTCATACACATTTATAACCTTCCCCCTTGGTTGTGTATGAAAAATACTTACACTTTCTTGAGTATACTGATATCTGGACCTTCTGATCCCGGCAATGATATAGATGTATACATGCAACCTTTAATAAAAGAGTTGAAACTTCTTTGGGATGTGGGTGTGACCACATACGATGCATGTTCGAAAGACATATTTCAGATGTGTGCTGCACTTATGTGGACTATCAATGATTTTCCTGCTTATGCAATGATGTCTGGATGGAGCACAAAAGGAAAATTGTCATGTCCTGTTTGTATGAAGAATACTCGATCGAGAAGACTGAAATATCGTCGTAGTTTTAGTTTTATGGGACATCGATGATTCTTGCCAATGAACCATCCATATAGAAACAATCGTCGAAGATTTGACAATACCATGGAGAATGACGATCCACCTCAGCGTATGTTTGGAACTGATGTGCTTAATGAATTGAAAGATTTCAGTTATTCATTTGGGAAGAGTGTAATGAAATCTAGAAAGAGGAAAAATGTTTCCAATGATACCTATTACAATTGGAAGAAGAAGAGTATATTCTTTGAGTTGTCATATTGGTCAACCAACTTGTTACGTCATTGCTTAGACGTAATGCACATTGAAAAGAATATATGTGAAATGTTGCTTTCGATTCTTCTAAATGTCAAGGGGAAGACAAAAGATGATTTACGATCTCGGCGCGACTTGGTAGATTGGGGGATCAGACCAGAATTGCATCCTATCTGTATCAGTGAAAATAAATGGCAAGTTCCATGTGCTTCTTATGTGATGACTCCTGCTGAAAAAAATCAATTTCTGGAAGTGCTAGAGACTATTAAAGTTCCTGATGGATATTCAAGCAATATATCAAAACGGGTCAACAGAAAAGAGTTGAAGTTGATATCTTTGAAGACTCATGATTATCACGTCCTTTTGCATGAGTTGATTCCAATAGCAATCTGTCATCTCTTGTCCAATAATGTTAGAGTCTCAGTAATTCGGTTGTGCTATTTGTTTAGAGATCTTTGTGCTAAGAGGTTTTCCAAATCCCTCGTGCAAAAACTGTTGGCAGAGACACCATTAATTTTGTGTGAGTTAGAGAAAATATTCCCTCCATCATTTTTTACATGCATGTTGCATCTGACTATCCATGTTCCGACCGAAATACTTCTTGGAGGACTCTTTGCTTTCCGTTGGATGTATCCAACTGAAAGAAACATGTTCACATTGAAATCATATGTTCGGAACAGGAATTATCTCGAAGGTTCTATTGTGAACGGTTACTTGGCTCAAGAATGTATGGATTTCTGCTCAATGTATTTTTCTAATCATACTATGAGAATAAACAGACCAATGAGAAATGAAGAAGAACAGTATGGGCAAATAGAACCCAGTTTTCCATCACTTCCTCAGACAGGAGGAATTCTGGGATCATATACATTGACAACATTAAGCCTTGAAGAGCGAGAGATGGCACATCGCACAGTGTTGTTCAATTGTGATTTGTTCGATGAGTATATCAAGTAAGTTAATTGTACATGTATCTCTTATCTTATCTCTTGTAATTTTAAATATTTGTTAAACTATTATTATTTTTATCTACAGGGAACATAAATAATTGATATATAGAAATCATCGTTCTTTATCTTTGAGAAAGAAGGAGACTTTGCATAGCAAAGGGTTTTCTGCTTGGTTGAAATTGAAGGTAAAAATATTTCTATAATAACTAAATAAAAATAATATTTAATTAAGTTTACTATTTGTTTATATTTCAGGTATCGAGTTTTCCTACAGACTCTGTTTCTGAGAAAATAAGAGCTTTGGATTTTGGTCTTAATACCATGGTTCGTGCTTATAAATCACTTGTGATCAATGGATACAAATTTATTATCACTGAACGAGCAAGAAACATGAGAACACAGCATAATGGTGTTATGTTAACTACCACAACAGACTGTTATGCCAGTTCATCAGACACTAGACCTCGTTCTGAAAATGTTTCTTATTATGGTGTCGTGGAGAAAATAATAATTTTGGATTATTACTCGCATGGTCGAGTCACGATGATGAAATGTCAATGGTTTGATTCAATGAAGAGGCAAGGCAGCTTTATTGATGATTGTGGATTTCGAGTTATTGACATGACTCACACTCTTTCCACCGATGAACCATATGTATTGGCATCAATGGTGAAACAAGTTTTTTATGTCAAATGTCATCGTCATCCTAAATTCGGTGTAATTATTGAAGTAAATCCCAGACATGTTTTTGATGATGGTGATGATGAAGTTGACACTATCCCTACTTCAATTGGAAACAATCTGTTTATTACTTATGATGACCCCAACAGCTCAATTGTCAGAGTTGATTGTGAACCCGAAGTTGTGGTGGGAAATATATAGAATCATACAGTCATGTTCTCACCTACATGTTTCACCTACATCATTCAGAGTGTGTATCCTAGTACTTACCTTCATAACACCATAAATGTTCTGTTTCATTATGTTCTTTTTATCATAATGGTTTTTCTATATTTTGTTTTTTGGGTTACACATTAGTTATCTGTTTCTAATTACTTCCATATTTGTTTTCATTGCAGGAAATGACACCCATTTAAGAGAGGTGGCGGAAAAAGATAACAGATAATAATCGTCGCATGGTACAGATGGGTGTTCCTCCACTCATCTCTGTTGTGAGTATTTTATTTCAAATATAAATATTTCAATAACTTATAATATCATGTGTTTACTTTTCTGTCAAAAATTTTTTTCAGGATCCACCCCCTAGACGACAGATATCTGATGAGGATCCTGATATTGCTCCCAGTAGAGAGGTTGGTGGTAGGAGGGGGGGTGGTTTCAGAGATGGACGATCATCTAGTGGTCCCGGTACTGAGGCTGGTGGTACGAGGGCTCGTGGGGCGAGAGTTAGACGACCCACTACCACAGACGTATCTTCTACGCCCTATTTTGATCCTGGCGTGTCTTCAGGGACATATGAGATATTTAGACCTCCGATGTTTACACTACCAGCTGGCCAGACGTCTATGCCATCATCTTTTGCTTCTGGTTCATTATCTCTGGGCTATTATATTCCACCTTCTTCGACTCCTACTGTGACACAGTATGTGGCTGAGGAGCATACACTGAGGGACACTCCACCTGTATAGGATATTCCTTCAGCTTCTGCACCCATTGATCCGACTACCACAGGTATATTTATATAACTCTATCAAATTTTTATACCAAAATTTATTTTTATTATAACTTGTATTGATATTATTTTTCTTTAATAACAGATTCATCTACAGATAGGAGGCGGGGGAGGGGGCGTACTCACTTGCGTGCGGTACGGAACCGCCAGACATAGTTGATGGTTGAATACAATGTTGATGGACAAATGATTGAGAAATCTGGGCAGCAATGTTGGGGTTTTTTGGCGACGCTAGCCAAATACTCCGATATCATTCCAGTCAGCCCTCTCTCTTGGAGACATCTGCCACCTGAAGTCAAGGTTAACGCGTGGGCACAAATATGGGTAAAAAATCTATTGGATTTAATGTAGTATATTTTTGTATTTAAATGAACTAATCAATTTGGTTTCAGCTTTGGTTTAACTTCCCTGATGGCGAAGGTGCACGACCAGCGCGTTTAAAAGAGCTTTGGAGAGCTTATAAGCATGAGTTGTATATTGCCTGGTGTGATAGAGTGGGCACGGAGTTAGAGACATTACCTATCGTGGATGACTGCCCGATAGGGCAATATCGCCAAATGATTACCCATTGGGCGACTGCCAAATTTAAGGTATTAATCTCATTTGAGTTATTTAAATGAGAGTTTTCATATTTTGCATTAATATAATCTTATTAATTATTAATCATTATTTAGGAATCTTCTGAAAAAAACAAAAAAAACATTGATTCAAATCAATACCTCCACACTTTGGGGCGCACAACTATGGCAGATCATGAGAGGCAGCAGGTACGATATAGTTGTTTATAATTTTTCTTTAGGACTTTCCGTTTTTAGTGGATCCTACTTAAATTATGTGATTTATTGAATAATGAATATATGATTATACTTTCACTTTATATTGTTTCAATGTCATTACAGAAGCACAAAATGAATATTAAAGGACGTATCCCTCGAGAAAAATTGTTTTTCTCGAGTAGAAGAAAAAAAGATGGAACTGCGGTAAATGAACCGACCCAAGAGAAGATTGTAAGTTTTAATTTGTTTATTTCAAAGTTTAATATCTAATTTGAAATTTAACAATCTATTAATATTTTTTACAAGCTGCTTTAGAGGCTCTTGATGCCCAGAAGCCTGACAATTTTGGGCCACACGATCATTTATATCAGGTTTTGGGAGATGAGCACTCTGGTCGAGTACGCTGCAGACCTGGTAAGAATATAGTCCTGATGAGGTATTGGTCGTCTCCAGGTATCCATTCTAGTACCACCGAGTTGGAACAGGTCAAGGAGCATGCAAGACAGTCTGATAAAAGGGTCACAAAGTTGGAAGTACAAGTTCAAACAAGAGACAGATAATTTATGAAACTGATGAAAGCATTATCTTCATCACTTCCACCAGAGGCTAGTGCGGCTTGTCAGACATTTATGTCGTCGATGGGTGCATCATCCAATGCACCAGGCAACAGCTCTAGTGGCGATCGAGATGATGACGTTCCTGGTGATGACGAGGATGCTGAAGAGGAAGAGGGAGAGGATGAGGATGTGGACGAGGGTGAGGATGGGGCTGAGGGCAAGGATGGGTCCGAGGGCGAGGATGATGCCGAGGACGAGGATGAGGTCGACGATGAGCATGGTGACGATGGCGAGGATGACGACGAGGACAGATATGGCGGCGAGGATGAGGCTGATGATGATAGTGGTGATGGTGATGGTGATCAGAGGCAGATTGATCCATTACATTTTTGAATTTTGTATAACTATTTATTTTTTAACATGGTTTTCCACTTTGGGGTTTTCCTCTGCTTCATAGGGACGTTGCATTCGGATTCTGTTTTTTGCACTTGATTCTTATTGTATGATTAGTCTACTACCTAGACCTTTAGTATTCCTTGGTACTGTGATACTCATTTTTCTATTTTTTTTACTTAGATTTCTTAGTTATCCATGTATTTCATGTTTATGCATGTGGAAAATGATATGGAAAATGTGCTTTGAAGTAGTGGTCGGCACCACTCAAAGTGTCTAACTTTTATTTGAAATGGACATGATTTTAAGTGAAAACAACAACTGGCATACGGAAAACAAACCAAATGCATTCGGATTCTATTTAAACTATAGGAAAACGATCCATGGGTCATATGTGACGTGTACGGGTCAATCCCACCTCAATCCGAGGGCTGGTGTGGCCGGTACCACTCAAAGTGTCTTTCTTTTGTTTAAAATGGATGCACTTTTAAGTAAAAAAACCACATATGGAAAATGGACCAAAGGCATTCGGATACTGTTGATACTTTAGGACATGTATCCATGGGTCATATGTGACGTGTACGAGTCAACCTCGCCTCAATCCGAGGTGCGGTGTGGCCAACACCACTCAAAGTGTCTAACTTTTATTTGAAATGGACAGGATTTTAAGTGAAAACAACAACTGGCATACGGAAAACAGACCAAACGCATTCTAATTATGTTTAAACTATAGGATAACGATCCATGGGTCATATGTGACATGTACGAGTCAACCCCGCCTCAATCTGAGGGCCGGTGTGTCTGGGACCACTCAAAGTGTCTTTCTTTTGTTTAAAATGGATGCGCTTTTAAGTAAAAAAAAACCACATACGGAAAACTGACCAAACGCACTCGGATACTATTGATACTTTAAGACATGTATTCATGGGTCATTTTTGATGTGTACTAGTCAACCTCGCCTCAATCCGAGGCGCGGTGTGGCCGGCACCACTCAAAGTGTCTAACTTTTCTTTGAAATGGACAACAGTTTAAGTTAAAACAACAACTGACATACGGAAAACCGAACAAACGCATTCGGATTCTATTTAAACTGTAGGAAAACGATCCATGGGTCATATGTGACGTGTAAGAGTCAACCCTGCCTCAATCTGAGGGCCGGTGTAGCCGGTACCACTCAAAGTGTCTTTCTTTTGTTTAAAATGGATGCGCTTTTAAGTAAAAAAAACCACATATGGAAAACTGACCAAATGCACTCAGATACTGTTGATACTTTAAGACATGTATCCATGGGTCATTTTTGATGTGTACAAGTCAAACCCGCCTCAATCTGAGGCGCGGTGTGGCCGACACCACTCAAAGTGTCTAACTTTTCTTTGAAATGGACAATAATTTAAGTTAAAATAACAACTGACATACGGAAAACCAACCAAATGCATTCGGATTCTATTTAAACTGTAGGAAAACGATCCATGGGTCATATGAGACGTGTACGAGTCAAACCCGCCTCAATACAAGGCGCAGTGTGGCCGGTACCACTCAAAGTGTCTAACTTTTCTTTGAAATGGCCAACAGTTTAAGTTAAAACAACAACTGACATACGGAAAACCAACCAAACGCATTCGGATTCTATTGAAACTCTGGAAAATGATCCCTGGGTCATATGTGATGTGTACGAGTCAACCCCACCTCAATCCGAGGTCCGGTGTGGCCGGTACCACTCAATTCTTTTGTTTAAAATGGATGCGCTTTTAAGTAAAAAAAATGACATACGGAAAATCGACCAAACAATTTAGGATTCTGTTGAAACTTTAGGAAAATTATTTATGGGTCATTTGTGACGTGTACAAGTCAACTTCACCTCAATCTGAGGTGCGGTGTGGCCGACACCACTCAAAGTGTCTAACTTTTATTTGAAATGGACAGGATTTTAAGTGAAAACAACAACTGGCATACGGAAAATAGACCAAACGCATTCGTATTCTGTTGAAACTTTAGGACAACTATCCATGGGTCATATGTGACGTGTAAGAGTCAACCCCTCCTCAATCCGAGGGCCTGTGTGGCCGGGACCACTCAATTTTTGTCACTTTTCTTTGAAATGGACAACGGTTTAAGTTAAAACAACTGGCATACAGAAAATGGACCAAAGGTATTCGGATACTATTTATACTTTATAAAATGTATCCATGGGTCATATGTGACATGTACGAGTCAACCCATCCTCAATCCGAGGGCCGGTGTGGCCGGGACCACTCAAAGTGTCTTTCTTTTGTTTAAAATGGATGCGCTTTTAAGTAAAAAAAACCACATATGGAAAACTGACCAAACGCAGTCAGATACTATTGATACTTTAGGACATGTATCCATTGGTCATTTGTGATGTGTAAAAGTCAACCCCGCCTCAATACGAGGCGCGGTGTGGCCGACACCACTCAAAGTGTCTAACTTTTATTTGAAATGAACATGATTTTAAGTGAAAACAACAACTGGCATACGGAAAACCGACCCAACGCATTCTAATTCTATTGAAACTTTAGGACAACGATCCATGGGTCATATGTCACGTGTACGAGTCAGCCTTGCCTCAATCTGAGGGCTGGTGTGGCCAGGACCACTCAAAGTGTCTTTCTTTTGTTTAAAATGGATGCTCTTTTAAGTAAAAAAACGATATACGGAAAACCGACCAAACGCTTTAGGATTCTATTGAAACTTTAGGAAAATAATCCATGGGTCATTTGTGATGTGTAAGATTCAACATCGCCTCAATCCGAGGCGCGGTGTGGCCGGAACCACTCAAAATGTGTCACTTTTCTTTGAAATGGACAACAGTTTAAGTTAAAACTACAACTGACATACGGAAAATAGACCAAAGGCATTTGGATACTGTTGATACTTTAGGACATGTATCCATGGGTCATTTTTGACTTGTACGAGTCAACTCCGCCTCAATCCGAGGCGCGGTGTGGATGACACCACTCAAAGTCTCTCTTTTATTTCAAAAGGAAATCATTTTAAGTGAATACAACTGAAATTTACACTCATCAACGATAGTCGCAAACTCTTTTTCATGAGTTGGGTAGTTTCACTCATGGGGTCATAAGTGACGAGACTCCTAAGAAAATATATTTTCACCATATACTATAAACAATACAAGTTCAATGCAAAATTCATCACAAATAATTACATACCCAAACCTAGTATCACAAAAAAAAAATGGGATTTGAGTCAATTTGAATGTCTTATTCAACTCTAATAGATATTTATCAAACTATTTTGCCTATTAGAATTTTATGGGTGAGGTGAATTACCACCGGATGATTGTTGTCATATGTGTTTTTTTGGGCTATTTTAGGTGTTTTTTATACTGTTTGAAGTCTGTATGTGGCTTTTGTGATATTTTTTATGCAGGTGTATAGTGGAGGGTATACTAGAGGGCTGTTGTGCACTGTTTTTTTATGTAGGTGTATGGTAGGGATTCTGGAGGGCTTCTGGGATTCTGGGGGCTGCTGTGCAGCAGCTCTAGGAAAAGCTTTACCAACGGTTCTGAACCGTTGGTAAATCTTTTTCCAGAATTCTGGAAAAACTTATACCAACAGTTCAGAACCGTTGGTAAAGAGTTTCCCAGAATTCTCAAACACCTATACCAACGGTTTAAATGAAACCATTGGTATAGGGCTTTCCTCATGGCTAACTGGCCAATGGTTTGGTATAAGGGTTTTTTGGTGATCATTGTGTATTAAAATGTTTTTTGGAAAAGGGAATTCGAATTTCATATTGTTGAGATATATTTTGCTCGAGACTAGAAAAACTCAAGTTGGGGGTGTGATTATCCAATAAATGAGGCTAATATTCATTGGTAATATATATAATATTCATGTTCTTTATTATTCATAAACACCATTTTAGTGCATTTTATACTTTGAAAATCATTTCACATTATGATTGTAATACCTTCTTAAAATGCACTATTATGTGGTGCATTTTTGAACATCATTTAAAGTACCAAATGATTCATATGATTATACATATTTTAATTTGATATTTTTGGAAATTTATCTACACTCCAATATTAACATGTTTCATTTAGGGATCAATGGAGAATTCATGGAGGATGATGGAGATATTTGGCAATGAAAGGAAGCAATTCTGGAGAAGGCGGATTGGACACCAGCCCACTGATGAGACTGTGGGGCCCAAAATAAAGTCCCAATGAATCCCAAATTTCGTGGGATTCTAGAATACATGTAAAGTAACAAATAACTCTTCAGTATAAAATGATAATTAGGCCTCCATGGTGTCCATTTAGGCAGCCCAAGTTAAAGATAAAGTTTTGGGCCAGATTCTGCGGCCCAGAAAAACAGCCCACCAATTAAACCATATCTCGAAAACCATAACTCCTTTTGGGCTGAGATTTTACAGGAGGTTATAAGACATCCTAGGATCCGTTTTATTATTCTATGTCACACTCTGATTCGGTCATCTATAATGTATTCCAAGCGCGTTTGTTCAGTGGAAGAAAGTTGGATTCCACCTAGGGTCAAATGTGGAAAAGTCCAAATTCCACAAGCTTTCCACCACCTATGGCCTATCAAAATTAATTGAGATGCTTTGTACTTTTTTTAGGCTCGACCCAAGGTCTCAAAAATTCATATTTAAGGCAGTGGTGTTGGAGGATTTAAAAATCTTAGAGCTTGTTTTCATCTTAATGTTATGCTGCCAATTTCTCTTTGTAATGTTCTTCCTTCACATGTAAGTTGTTTTAATTCATCCTTGTTTCTTAATAAAAGTTCTTCTTATCTTATTATTCTGTTCTTCTCCTTATCACTTTGATACCGTTGGTTCAAGGTGTGAACTTGTTCATACCAAACCTTGTGATATTATCACACAACGGTGGAGTGATTGTTATTTTATTGCGTTTTTTTTACTTCTCCATTTCCTCCCTCATGAGTCTACTTTCCGCTATCATTAAAACCATAGAATCAATGGAGGGCTAACCCGCTTATGGGTTGATCCAAGGGAGTAGAAAGGGGCTGGATTGGATGTTATTTATCACTTCATTAATGTATAATCACTTCTTTAATTGAGATTTTTATTTGATGATTTTTAAACTCCATCGTCCTTGTTGAATTTAAGGCCACACACTTCAAGTGCTAATACAAACCTTTACCTTGAAGTGATCAAAACTTTGATCCTTCAAGTGTATAGGTGATTAGTATTAAAGGGTGTAGGAATTAAACCAGTAAGTGATGATGTTGTTTTATCTCCTTAAATGAACCCATCTCAAATTTAAGAAATTGAAATCATTAAAAAGAAAATACGTCCAATCCACCCCGAGCGATAACCTAGGATCAACTCATTATTTTAAATTGAATTCACTTAAATCTGTTAGTTATACTTTAAAACCATATAAAATCAACCCAAGTTGGCCACTTAATAGCCAAAAACAGTCCATAGAATGTACGTGTCTATAGGTTTCTTCTTAGGTCTCTGAGGATTCGATAACCCAAGCTAAACTACAAGGACCATTCTACCTTCATCTCCTGGGTAAATTTGAGCGAGAATCAGGTGCCACTTAACGGGACACACCGTACCTTTTAAGGCCATGCGACAAGGACCAGACCATAAAGTTCAACGTCATGCGGTGAGGACGTCTAGGCGAAAGGTTCCTAGAAAAAGACGGTAGGGGAATTACGCATGAGTGACCTCATTGTGGTTAATTCAGCAAGGAATATGGTGTGACATAATTGGGTTGATCGTAAAAGGAGTACGACCCTATGAATATAGCTCTCACCGAGAATATGGGTTGATGAGGATGAGATGAAAAAGACCTGAAGGGAATGTAGCCTTTCGAATATGGGAATGATCTTACTGGGAACATGACCTAATAAAGATAATGATGGTTTTGAGATGTTGGTTTTAAATCTCTGGAAGGCTTCCTATGTATCCCATCAGGATGAGAATCAAAATACACATAGTTTGGATGGGTTGAGGCTTACACCTACGAGGGGGGGTAAAGCCGCTTCATTGGGAATAAGGTCCTATGATGGTTTGTTTCGCAGGGAATATGACCCTTTGAGAGAATGGTAACATGGTTGGGGCTTATACCTAGTAGGAGGTCCATTTAGGATATTTTGACTGTGCTAGTGACATGGCCACTATTAATCTTTAATCCCACACGAGTCATTCTCAGTGTGGGAAACAAGAGACAATAGAAGACCGTCATGTCGCACGATCATGTCTAGGAAGTGAATTACCCATGAATTGGAAGCCTAATATGAAACTTTCTTCCTCATCCGCTGGTAGATTAGGGCTAATATATGGAATTCAGAAGTATGATATTCTGAAAGAAAGACCTAGGGTTTACTCCAAGAGGGATGTCCTTGATGGATTTTTGCTCATTGTTCGCTGGTGGGTGAAGACGAGGCTATGGAAGGGTAGTCAGGAAGAAAGACGGGGCTTTCCCATTCTCTTCTTCCTAAATGTTTCTAAACCCTGAATTGGGATTTACATATCCGTTTATAGGTAAACAAAATGCACAGATACAACCCGATTCACTTCATGTTTCTGGCGACAACCAATAAGTGAGTACTACTGCCCGAACCGAGAATCCTCACACCACTACCCCCAAGGCTGGGATCCTCGTTACCATAAGAATACATGATTGAGAACATTTTGAGGGCCCCAACTACTTGGGAGGTTAAGTGAGGGAGGTCTTTTACCACAGGAATGCACAATCGAAGGGGGGTATGTTGGTATGTCCTATGCCCTGGTTGTACATATCTGGAGGTTTGGGAGGAGGTCTTGATTTGGTTTCCCTCAGAGAGAAGACTCGGGTAAAGGAGCACCATATCATTTATGGTTTGAAAGGGGATTAGGATGGGAGGATGCTTCGCCCAAGTGGTCCTTGGATGAATTGGAATGTAAGAACCCAATTTTTTATATAAAAGACTTTGTAATATTCTTGATTTTATTCTAGAGCAGCGCCTTTAGACGGCGTGTGGTTTTGAGCCCCGGTGTGGCCGGAATTAAGTTTTCAGTGTGTTCACTCTGGGAAGGCCAAATAAATGGGATAACTTCTAAATGGTAATTTAGATGGGTCCAAAATGGGGTGTTTACCCTAGGAACGTCATAAAACATGTCGGTGTGGGGTGTTTAGACCCCTCGCTCATTATCGGAACGTGAAATGGATAAATTAAGTAATTATTTTATTCATTTAATGGCTTAACTCAAGTAACTCTTAAATGGTTAATCGGATTAGAAAAATGAGGTCACCGTTGAGTCCGGAATGTGTCGTTTACCTTAGGAGGGGTGTAACTTTTTCGGGCGCGGGCCCTCTGTGAAAAATGCCGCCAGGGGCGTTTTCGTAATTTAGCGGCCTCAGACGTTAAGTTTTATAACTTTCGAACGGAGGCTCGGATTAATATTCTGAGACCACCGTTGTGCTCACGAGGTGGTTTTTACCCTAGGGGAGGCTTAACCTTGACCCCGCCAAGAGTTTTGGATGTGGGTCTTTTTGTGGTTGATTAAAGGATTAATTAAAATTTTAATTAACTCTTTATTTAAACCTAACCCCCCCCCCCCCCCCGCTCTGTCATTTTCCCCTTGTTCTCCTCTGGCAGAATCTCCCTCAACCAAGGATCCCTCCCTTTAACCTCATCCTCCTCTTCTTCCGTTCAAGGCGGGGGCGATAACGTTGAGGTGCGGATCGACCATGAAGTGTCGGGCTACACCCATGAAGGTAGGGTTTCTTGTTGCGTATTTTCAATTTCAAACATCCCTCTTTAAATTGCTATATATGTGTCGAATTGATGTTGTTTTGTCGAGTGAATCCCATATTTTTGTAGAGCCCGATTTGAGCTTCCCAACGGTATTTTTGGATCGAAAATACGAGTCTCAACGAGGCCGGGGTAGTCCGTTGAAGTTTTTCGGTGGTTTTGGAGTTTTTTCGACCAGATTTGGGGGTTCTGGCGGCGGTCTGGCGAGCGTCAGACGACGACGGCTCCTTCAGGCGGTTCGGAGGAGTGGCGATCGGCGGCGAATTCAGCGGGGCGGTCCACTGTGGGCTCCCTTCAGCAGAGGTGGTCGGGCGAGCGGCCTCGGCACGATCGGGGAGGCCGGGCGAGCGGCGTCGGCGCTCGGGTGGACTAGGGTCACGGTGCGCGACCCCGCGGGGGAACAAAGACCCGTGTCCCGCAGGTCTTCACGTGGGTTGACCGGCCTCGGTCGGTCCAAGCGTGGACCGCGGGTCCATGGCCGACCCGCGAGGCTGGGTCGCGGGCCGGCGCTGCGAGTCGGGCCGGCCGGCGCGGGCCGGTCCAGCCCAAGGGGGATTCATCCCCTCGACTTCGGACGCTCGTAGACTTCACCATGGGTGTCCGTTTTGTATGACGTCTGCGGCAGTGTGATCCTTAAATTGAGACGAACATTTTGAGATGGTTTTGGGGGTTTTAATTCCTGAAATGAAATTCCTCAGAGGCGCGACATGTCTTTAAGTGAATTGACATTTTTTCAGGGGGTTTTGTTTGGGGCGGTGCGGACACATCTTATGTCCGTTTTGAGCGCCGTCAGTGGCGTTGCGACCCTAGAGTTGAGCCGGAGTTTTCTAGTGTGGTTTTGGCCGTTCAAACTAGAGTTGAGGCATGGTCCCCATGGCCCGTCTTTCGAGCTGCGTGCAGCGCTTTACAACTTTTTTATCGAACATCCGTTCGGGGCGTGTGAGTAGTCGATCCTGAGTGTTTTTCTGAGGGCATTGCAATGGTGCAATCCGCCCTCTTTAATTCAGAACACTAGTGCGGGCCCCGTGAGGGCTATTTTGGGAGTTGGAAGTGATTTATAGCTTTATCACCGGGTGTTCGTTTTGGACAAGTGAATTGTCTATCTTGTGTACTTTTCCGAGAGAATCGCAACGGTGCAATCCGTTGGCAGCACTTCGGGACCGGGATGTGGGTCCCACGCAGCACCGCTGATGTTCGGTATGTCGGAACGCATATTTTTCTTTGGATACCCGTTCCACTCAAGTGAGTAGTCTTTTTGACATGTTTTCCCGAGGGGATCGCAATGGTGCGATGCGCCTGACTGTTTTCGGGGCCGAGGCTCAAGACCATGGGACGTCATTCGGGCGTAAAGTAGTGTTGAATGACTTTTACATCAGATCTCTGTCGGAGGCGAGTAAATAGTCATTCTCACATGTTTTTCCATGAGGATTATAGTGGGATAATCAGTTTGCATGAGCGGCGCCTCTTATGTGATCTTATTAAATGTGGAAGTATGAAAGGTGCTCCAGTAGCAGTTCTTCTTGGTGTGTTCGGAAGCGAACCCTTGGCGTGAGATCGCGTTCACTCCTGTGTGAGTGAAGTTGATGTCTAAAGAGGTGTGGTTGACCGTGCTAGGGCCATGTAGGAATTAGTTTGGTGAAGTTACGTTTTCACCCTTCCCGTTGACGTTGGGTGTCGTGTGCATGATAGCCTTTGGGCTGGAAACGTGGTATACTCTAGGAGTATACGGGAACGCTTGGAGGTACATGTGGTTGTTTGTACATGAGAATGTATGTGCATTTGGTCGGAGTTGACTTGGGGTCACACATCGTGTGGGCCCCATGTGTGTGTCGTGTTCTGCTTTGTGTTCCCTTGACCTCTCGCGACATAGAGGGTCCCTCTGTTCTCGTTTGTTTGACCAGCCGGGTTAAGTTTTCCCTGGCTCTGTTCTCATTTGTTTGACCAGCTGGGTTGAGTTTCCCCCTGGTTCAGTTCTCGTTTGTTTGACCAGTCGGGTTGAGTTTCCCCTGGCTCTGTTCTCGTTTGTTTGACCAGCCGGGTTGAGTTTTCCCCCTGGTTCTGTTCTCGTTTGTTTGACCGGAAGGGTTGAGAGGTTTTCCCCTGGTTATGTTCTCAATGGTTTGGTCAACAGAGTTGATTCGTGTTCCCAGGTAGGGTTCTTGTGGATTTGATGTAACCAACACATTACGCAGGCACTGATCCTCTACCCAGGAGGTTGTTTCCAGCAAGGCTGGCCAGAAGGTTGTTTCCAGCAGGGCTGGCCAAGAGGTTGTTTCCAGCAGGGCTGGCTGGTGAGGTACCATCCAACAGGGATGGCCAGTGGGGTACCATCCAGCAGGGGTGGCCAGTTGTACCATCCAGCAGGGATGGCCAGTGCGGTACCATCCAGCAGGGCTGAACAGTGGGTTACCATCCAGCAGGGATGGCCAGTGGCTTACCATCCAACAGGGATGGCCAGCGTTGTACCATCCAGCAGGGATGGCCAGAGCAGTTCTGAGTTTACCTCCAGCGGGGCTGGGAAGTGGTCCCTGATGCTGATTTTACCTTCAGCTGGGCTGGGAAGTGGTCCTCGATGACGGTTCTGAGCCTCCCTCTAGTGTAGTACCCTTTTACGGGACTATGCATTGGGACTCATCGATGACTTTTGTTGGGTCTCCCTCCAGTGGATTACCCTTTTACGGGACTGGGCAGTGTGGCACCCATCGACTTTTGTCGGGTCTCCCTCTAGTGGGAACCTGTTGACTTCCTGGGATTACCCTCCATCGGGGCTGGTCAGGGGGTCGCCTGTCGACTTTGAGAAGACCTCTTGACTGCAGGGCAGTGACGAGGTGTGGTTTGGCGTTCCCCAGAACTATCAAGTATGAGGGGCACTTTCCCCACCGAGATGCATCCTTGATACGCGACCTAAAACCATGTGGGTGAGTCAGTTCCGCCCAAAGCAGATAGTGTCAGGGTGTGGTGATTTGATCCCCTTGACTTGCAGTTCGGGGCAGACGTGCGGGATTATGGGCATCAATGGTGTTTACTTCTAGGACTGTTGGCTGCTCACTTTCTTGGGCTGAGCTACGGGATGGAGATCCCCTTATGATCTTGTTCGGGTTTCTTGACAGAGCATATATATATGTATATACCTTGTTCCAGTACCCACTTCTTGGGCTTGGTTACTCTCCCTCCAGGAGAGGCGAAGATGCGTGGGGTATGCCACGTGCTTTCCGTGTCTAGCTTCTCGTGGTTGGATGATTCTACTCTCCTGCTATAGGTAGAGAAGCCTCGACGAGAATTTCATCTTCTCACCGTTTCCAACTCCTTGTGTCTGGACGAGTATACCTCTTTTCTCTTGTTGGGTTGAGCTGGACTCTCTATTGTTACTCTACTACACTCCTTATTATACTCTTTACTGCACTCTCTGTTGTACTCCTTTACTATTCCCTGTTCGATCTACTACTCACCGTTAGATACCACCTTTGTTGCTCCATCGAACCTTCGGGGTATCCTACTAAGTATTTTTATACTCACCCCTGCTTGGGTTTTTCCCACACTTGGTGTGCCCTTGCAGATGACGGACAGGTTGGTCGTGAATTCAGCGGAGCTTAGGATTTTGGGAGCTTGGACTGCGTGCGGTGGTCGTAGCCAGGTTCCAAGTGTAGGACTCTCCCAGTTGTTTACTTTTGTTTACCTGTTGTCAGGTTGTGGCACTTTACTGGTTGGGTGCATGTTTTTCCCTCTTTCTTTTCAGTTTACCTTCTGCTTTTACTTTGTATTATTTAGAGGTCGATGCACTTTTTGTGGTTGTTTATAGCAGTTGGTACTTTGCTTTACTTTTCTTTTCTTTTTACTCTGCACTTCTGCATTGAGTGGGCCGCATGTGTGTGTACAGGTACTTAGGCAAAGGCATCCCCGAGTTTTTTATTCTTCGGCCCTTGGCGCCATCCCCTAGCCTATGGAGTCAGGCTTGGGGTAGTTGCGACTCGAGACCGGGTAGGTTCGGGTCATGACAAAGTGGTATCAGTGGTGGTTCATTCCTTGGGACGTTGTTTGGACATCCCTAAAAATGAATTTGTTGGGATTTAGGGAAACAGTGTTAACGTGTCTTGAGAGCAGCTCTCAGTCCAGGGAGTCCAGTGATGGTGCGGCGGCTGACGTATCTATTCACCAGAACCCTGATAACCTGCTTGTCGACTCAACATGCTGAGACACTTTTTTCAGGGAAAATTGGTTTGTACATCACATAGGATTGAGTCTTTGACTGTGATTCTTAATTCAACACCCCATTTTTGTTACTGTTATATACATATATGCTCATCTGACCACGACACTCCTTGATAACATTTATGATGTCTCTGTGAAGACATCCAGCCAGGATACCGTCTTTGGTTCATGACGATGACCCTGTGAGCTACGAGGGCTCAGTCCAGGACCCATCATGTGTGTCCTTATCTCCGAGTGGGCCGGTAGCATCACCCCCACCTGGTGAGTAGTAGATAGCTTCAGTAGAGCAGACTGACCTTGAGCGCAGGTTGAGCGCGCTTTGTGAGTTCCAGCGATAGAGACCGCTAAGATTCAGTGGTGAGCCAGACCCTCAGATAGCAGAGGTTTGGCTTGGGACAGTGGTTCGCCTTTTTAGGCTTGTGCAGACGCCGATAGATCTTATGGTGGCTTTGGCCACCAGCCTTTTCCACAGAGCAGCTGGGCATTGGTGGAGTCTGGTGGCTCAGTTTCTCGATGATTCGTCACTTTCGTGGGGCAAATTTCAGTTGTTGTTTCGTGAGAAGTTTTTCCCCTCCTGTTTATGCTCCATTCAGATTCAGGAGCTCCTTCAGTTTCAGCAGGGAGGGATGAAGGTGGCTGAGTACGCGGCTAGTTTTGCAGACCGTGCATGCTTTTACCCGAACTTGGTCCATGATGGCAACTTCTGAGCATGGAAGTTTGAGAAGGGTCTCCGCATAGAGATTTGTGTTGTCATAGTACCCTTGGGTATTTCCACATATGTCAGGGTGCTAGAATAGGCGTTGGTGATAGAGAGATTCCTGTCACGCTCTACAGTTGGTGGTGGCAGCAGGCTCGACAGAGCTGAGACGTCTGCCGCAGCTAGCGGGCATCGGGTGATAGAACCTCGACGTAGGTGGCTTTCTGATAACCGGACTCAAGGGAATGGTCGTACACCACAGTGGCTCTGGAGGGCACCAGTGCAGCCCGGAGAGAGTCAGTGTTATGCTTGTAATGAGCAAGGTCACTTGGCATGAGACTGCCTAACCAGGAACGCTGAGAATATCGGGAAGGCAGCAGGTGAACCACCACGACAGAGGAAGTGTCATGATCAGAGTAGCACCCAAAGAGGTGGTGCTTTCGGAGGATCGGGAGGAGCTGGAAGTGGGGGACGACATTACGAGGTCTTCCCATCACCACCAGGTAGTTCACGTCAGGCTCTGGGAGCTGACAGTTGGGACCATGGACAACCGCGAGCTTTGGATGTCTACGATCCTATAGAGCATGATGTGGAAATAGGTACACTTTACGACTCTTCTACTTTTTGCAGTAGAATTGTTATACTCTTTGTGTGAAATTATTTTCTCCCTGATCCTTGTTTGAGGTGTTACCAGGGTGGCGCGGGGCGTCGATGTAACCCTGTGTCGGAAAGGTAGAAGGCGTGGGACCTTTTTCTTTAGTTGATGGTGTCGACTCCTTCACTTTCCAAGCGTGTAAGAGAGTCTTGGTTGTGAGACATTGACTATGAAACCTTGCGTGATCGGATATCCTTGGGTGTTTCACCATATGGATATTCTGAAGGAGGGAATCACCGGGCTTCATCCCAGGTCCAAACGGTGATTCCAGTCGCGGTGTGCGACATAGGGGTTCGGTCGGGAAGTTAAGCTACCCCCGAGGGCCTTCGGGCCATTTGCGATCGTGCGAAGGGATGGAGAGGTTCCCTACCGCATTGCCCTAACCCCAAAAGCTGGTTTGGGTGCATAACGTCTCCCACGTGACTCACCCGAGAAGAAGTGTGAGTACTCCTATAAACGTCATCAGCAAGGGCAGACCTCGCGTGAACAGATCAAACCCTTTGGTCTGTTTGCGATGACGTGGGATTGTTCAAGAGTTCTTCTAGGTACGGGAGAGCTAGGTGTGGGCTTAGTACCCTAAGTTGTTCCCAGGTTTTGCTTTTCGGGGACAAAAATCTTGAAGGAAAGAATTATTTAAGAACCCGGTTTTTGCTATAAAAGACTTTGGAATATTCTTGATATTATTCCAGAGTAGCGCCTTCAGACGACGTGCGATTCTGAGCCCTGGTGTGGCCGGAATTAAATTTTCAGTGCGTTCACACTGGGAACGCCAAATAAATGGGATAACTTCTAAACGGTAATTCGGATCCTAAATATGATAGTACGGATGGGTATGAAATGGGGTTTTTACCCTAGGAACGACATAAAACATGTCGGCGCGGGGCGCTTGGACCCCTAGCTCGTTATCAGAACGTGAAATGGATAAATTAAATAATTATTTTATTCATTTAATGGATTAACACAAGTAAATCTTAAAAAGTTGCTCGGATTAGAAGAACAAGGGCACCATTAAGTCCAGAACATGCCGTTTACCCTAGGAGGGGTGTAACTTTCGCGGGCGCGGGCCCTCTGTGAAAAATGCCGCCATGGGCGTTTTCGTAATTTAGCGGCCTCGGGCGTTAAGTTTTATAACTTTCGAACGGAGGCTCGGATTAAAATTCTGAGACCACCGTTGTGCTCTAGATGTGGTGTTTACCCCATGGGAGGCTTAACCTTGACCCCGCCGAGAGTTTTGGATGTGGGCCTTTTCGTGGTTGATTAAAGGATTAATTAAAATTTTAATTAACTCTTTATTTAAACCTAACCACCCCCCCCCCTCTCATTTTCCCCTTGTTCTCCTCTGGCGGAAGCTCCCTCAACCAAGGAGCCCTCCCTTCAACCTCCTCCTCCTCTTCCTCCAATCAAGGTGGGGGCGACAACGGCGAGGTGCGGATCGACCATGAAGTGTCGGGCTACGCCCCTGCAAGTAGGGTTTTTCGTTGCGTATTTTCAATTTCAAACATCCCTCTTTAAATTGCTACATATGCGTCGAATTGCTGTTGTTTTGTCGAGAGAATCCCATATTTGTGTAGAGCCCGATTTGAGCTTCCCAATGGTCTTTTCGGATCGAACATCCGAGTCCCAACGAGGCCAGGGTAGTCCGTTGAAGTTTTTCGGTGGTTTTGGAGTTTTTTCGGCCGGATTTGGGGGTTTCGGCGGCGGTCCGGCGAGCGTCAGGCGGCGCCGGCTCCTTCAGGCGGAGCGGCGGTCGGTGCCGGCTTCAGCGGGGCGGTCGGCTGCGGGCTCCAGGCACGGTGGTGCGGGCTCCCTTCAGCGTAGGTGGAAGATCGAGTGGTGTCGGCGCGATCGGGGAGGCCGGGCAAGCGGCGTCGGCGCTCGGGGGGACCGGGGTCGCGGCGTGCGACCCCGCGAGGGAACAAAGACTCGCGTCCCGCGGGTCTTCATGCGGGACGACCGGCCTCTTCTGTTCTGACCGCGGGTCCACGGCCGGTCCGCGCGGCTGGGTCGCGGGCCGGCGCTGCAGCCGGGCCGACCCCGGCTGGGCTGACCGGCCGGCCCAGGCCGGTCCAGCCCATGGGGGATTCATCCCTTCGACTTCGGACGCCCGTAAAATTCACTACGAGTGTCTGTTTTGTATGTAGTCTATGGTAGTGTGGTCCTTAAACTGAGATGAATTTTTTGAGATGTTTTTGGGGGTTTTAATTCCCGAAACGAGGGGCCTCGGAGGCGCGACACGCCTTTAAGTGAATTGGCATTTTTCCATGGGTTTTTGTTTGGGGCGGTGCGGACACATCTGATGTCCGTTTTGAGCGTCGTCAGTGGAGTTTCGACCCTGGCATTGAGATGGAATTTTCCAGTATGGTTTCGGGCGTTGAAACCAGAGTTGAGGTGTGGGCCCCACGGCCCATCTTTCAAGCTGCGTGCAGCGCTTTATAACTTTTTCATCAGATGTTCATTCGGGGCGTGCGAGTAGTCGATCCTGGGTGTTTTTCTGGGGGCATTGCAATGGTTCAATCCGCCTGCTTTAACTCAGCACACTAGTGCGGGCCCCGCGAAGGTCGTTTTGGGAGTTGGCGGTGATTTCCAGCTTTATCATCGGGTGTCCATTTTGGACAAGTGAATAGTCCATCTTGTGTACTTTTCTGAGAGGATCGCAATGGTGCGATCCGTTGGCAGCGCTTCGGGACCAGGATGTGGGTCCCACGTAGCACCGCTCATGTTCGGTATGTCAGAACACATCTTTTTCTCCGGATATCCGTTCCACTCAAGTGATCAGTCATTTTGATGTGTTTTCCCGAGGGGATCGCAATGGTGCGATGCACCCGACTGTTTTCAGGGCCGAGGCTCGAGGCCACAGGACGTCGTTCGGGCGTAAAGTAGTGTTGAATGACTTTTACATCAGATGTCTGTTGGAGGTGAGTAAATAGTTGTTCTCGCATGTTTTTCAGCAAGGATTACAGTGGGGTAATCAGTTTGCATGATCAGAGCCTCTTACGTGAGCTTATTAAATGTGGAAGTATGAAAGGTGCTCCGGTGGCGATTCTTCTTGCTATGTTCGGAAGTGAACCCTTGGCGTGAGATCGCGTTCACTCCTGTGTGAGTGAAGTTGATGTCTAAATAGGTGCGGTTGACCGTGCTAGGGCCGTGGAGGAAGCAGATTGGTGAAGTTATGTTTTCGCCCTTCGCGTTGACATTGGGTGTCGTGTTCATGATAGCCTTTGGGCTAGAAACGTGGTATACTCTGGGAGTATACGGGAACGCTTGGAGGTACATGTGGTTGTTTGTACCTGAGAACGTATGTGCGCTTGGTTGGAGTTGACTTGGGGTCACACATCGTGTGGGCCCCATGTGCGTGTCGTGTTCTGCTTTGCGTTCCCTTGACCTATCGCGACATAGAGGGTCCCTCTGTTCTCGTTTGTTTGACTGGCCGGGTTGAGTTTCCTCTATCTTTGTTCTCGTTTGTTTGACCAGCCGGGTTGAGTTTCCCCCTAGGTCTGTTCTCGTTTGTTTGACCAGCCGGGTTGAGTTTCCCCTGGCTCTATTCTTGTTTATTTGACCAGCCGGGTTGAGTTTTCCCCCTGGTTTTGTTCTTGTTTGTTTGACCAGCAGGGTTGAGAGGTTTTCCCCTGGTTCTGTTCTCGATGGTTTGGTCGGCAGAGTTGCTTCGTGTTCCCTGGTAGGGTTCTTGTGGATTTGATGTAACCAACACATTACGCAGGCACTAATCCTCTACCCAGGAGTTTGTTTCCAGCAAGGCTGGCCAGAAGGTTGTTTCCAGTAGGGCTGGCCAAGAGGTTGTTTCCAGCAGGGTTGGCCGGTGAGGTACCATCCAACAGGGATGGCCAGTGGGGTACCATCCAGCAGGGGTGGCCAGTTGTACCATCCAGCAGGGATGGCCAGTGCAGTACCATCCAGTAGGGATGACCAGTGGGTTACCATCCAGCAGGGATGGCCAGTGGGTTACCATCCAATAGGGATGGCTAGCGTTGTACCATCCAAGAGGGATGGCCAGAGTGGTTCTGGGTTTACCTCCAGCGGGGCTAGGAAGTGGTCCCCGATGCTGGGTTTACCTCCATCTGGGCTGGGAAGTGGTCCCTGATGACGGTTCCGAGCCTCCCTCCAATGTAGTACCCTTTTACGGGACTGGGCATTGGGACTCGTCGACAACTTTTTTCGGGTCTCCCTCCTATGGATTACCCTTTTACGGGACTGGGCAGTGTGGCACCCGTCGACTTTTGTCGAGTCTCCCTCCAGTGGGAACCCATCGACTTCCAAGGATTACCCTCCAGCGGGGCTAGGCAGGGGGTCGCCTATCGAGTTTGAGAAGACCTCTCGACTGCGGGTCAGTGACGAGGTGTGGTTTGACGTTCCCCAAAACTATCAAGTATGAGGGGAACTTTCCCCACTGAGACGCATCCTTGAGACGCAACCTAAAACCATATGGGAAAGTCAGTTACGCCTAAAGAGGATAGTGTCAAGGTGTGGTGATTTGAGCCCCTTGACTTGCAGTTCGGGGTAGACGTGCGGGATGCTAGGCATCGATGGTGTTTACTTCTAGGACTGTTGGTTACTCACTTTCTTGGGCTGAGCTACGGGACGGAGATTCCCTTACGATCTTGTTCAGGTTTCTTGACAGAGTATATATATATGTATATACCTTGTTCCAGTACCCACTTCTTGGGCTTGGTTACTCTCCCTCCAGGAGAGGCGAAGACGCGCGGGGTATGCCACGTGCTTTTTGTGTCTAGCTTCTCGTGGTTGGACGAGTCTACTCTCCTGCTATAGGTAGCGAAGAATCGACGAGAAGTTCATCTTCTCACTATTTCCAGCTCCTTGTGTCTGGACGAGTCTACCTCTTTTCTCTTGTTGGGTTAAGCTGGACTCTCTATTGTTACTCTACTACACTCCTTGATGTACTCTTTACTGCACTCTCTGTTGTACTCCTTTACTGTTTCCTATTTGATCTACTGCTCACCCTTCGGTACCTCCTTTGTTGCTCTCTCGAGTCTTCGGGGTATCCTACTGAGTATTTTTATACTCACCCCTGCTTGGGCTTTGCCCGCACTTGGTGTGCCCTTGCAGACGACTGACAGGTTGGTCGTGACTTCAGCGAAGCTTAGAAGTTTGGGAGCTTGGACCATGTGCGGTGGTCGTAGCTGGGTTCCTGGTGTGATTGACTGAAAATTAACTTTTTTATTAAGAAACACTTTTAAAGAAAAAGTGAGAAACCAAGAAACATTACTTCAACGACTTAAGACATCAAATCGTGCTCCAACAGTCCAAAATTCCAAAAACAAGATCAAACAACAAAGAAAGGCCCCTACCCAGCATAAATAACGTTAAAGTCCAGTTTCCAACATTCCAACATGCACGACAAGCTGTCTCGTACAAAGACGGGTTGGTAGCGATGGCCAAGGCCATACCCTCTCAAACATCCAAAACTGAGACACATAAGTCTAGTGGAAACTTGCAGCTCTAAACCTCATCTGGATCATTCTCTGAGGATAATCTGGAATCAAGAACCTTTGAACAGCAGGAATCTGGCAAACAACAGTCACAACGAGCAAAACCACCCAGATAGAAATCCACCATCATTTCAGCATAATCAATGCAACAATCATTGCAAGGAGAAGACACCCCCAAACAATGCACAAATTCCGCCACAATTTCACTGCTTTTAAAGGATAAAAATACCAAAGGAAGACCTTCAAGGAGATCTGCATCGAACCGGAAGCCCGAAACTGGAGACCCTCCCCCCTCCGTGCAATACTGGGGCCAGCACCGAGCCACGCCCGAAATGAATCCAGCCCCGCCGAAGCCAACGCCCACCGACGCCAAATCGGGTTGTGGCACTTTACTGGTTGGGTGCATATTTTTTCCTCTTTCTTTTCAGTTTACCTTCAGCTTTTACTTTGTACTATTTAGAGGTCGATGCACTTTTGTGGTTGTTTATAGCAGTTGGTACTTTGCTTTACTTTGCTTTACTTTTTACTCTTCACTTCTGCATTGAGTGGGTTGCATGTGTGTGTACAGGTACTTAGGCAAAGGTCTCCCCGAGTTGTTTAGCCTTCGGCGCTTGCCGTCAGCCCCTGACCTATGGAGACGGACTTGGGGTAGTTGCGACTCTAGCCCGGGTAGGGTTGGGTCGTGACATAGAATATATCTCGCCCAAGTGATACTCAGGCAGACTAGGATGTAACTCGCCCAAGTGATACTTGGGCGGACTGAAGAGTACCTCGCCCAAGTGATACTTGGGCGGACTGAAGAGTACCTCTCCCAAGTGATACTTGGGCGGACTGAAGAGTACCTCTCCCAAGTGATACTTCGGCAGACTGAAGAGTACCTTGCCCAAGTGATACTTGGGAGGACTGAAGTTGACTTCTTGAGCGAAGAACAATCGGGGTGACAACACTTGGGCGAGGCTTCGCTCAAATGACTAAGGGTCTCCTCGGGTGCCTTTGGAAAAGGGTCATGTAAGTTTGTAGGCGGGTAGTGTTCCTTCACCCTAATGTTGTTAGACTAGGGAGGAAATGGTTCCCCGTAAGGGTTCTCAGTATTTGGACCTTCGGGAACTCAAATACGCTTTCTTTCTCTTAATTCTCTCCCATTTTAAAGCTTTATAAGATACCTGAGGGTTTTGGAGACTTGGGTGAGGGATTTGGGAGAGAACTTCAACTGTTTCTCCATCTTCCAAAAGTTCTAAATGAGGAGCCCAATGGGTTTATTTATAGCTAAATCAGGACACTGGGCGAAGGGACTTGCGCGAGATGCCTGGTCATGCAAGTTGGACTTGCACGAGATGACTGGTTGCACAAGTGCCACGCTCAAGGCCTACTTGCGTGCCCTCCAATAATTTTAGGGAAAGTGTATGCCCTCCCTATGGTCTTGTTCTCCTTCATATTTTTGAGATATTTTACCTTTGAAATTAAGTAGGAAGGAAACCTTAGACTTGTTCTGTTCCGACGTTCGACAAGTATCTGTTTTATCTCCGGGAGGAGCACAATACTTTGTATTGTTAATTGATGACTAATCTAAGAGTTGGTTCTACCCAACCAAGAGGAAGGTGAATGATTTTGAGGACTTCAAAACATTCAAAGCATGGAAGGAGTGTGAATTTGGAAGGAAGATTAAGTGTTTGAGGATTGACAATGATAAAGAATATATAAGAAAGGAGTTTGATTCTTTTTGTCAACAAGTAAGCATCAAGCGACATTTTACAGTGACGTACTGATGTTTATATGAGGGTAATTTGGGCTAGGTATTGATATTGCATAAAGGTCTTGCTAGAGCCCTGCGTAAGGGTGCTGGACACCGCTTGCTGCGTGAGGGTACTTGGAACTGAAGGCTGTTGTGTAAGGGTCTTAGGGCTGCTGCGTGAGGGTACCTAGTCCTGGTGCGTAAGGGTAGCAACTCGAAGGTGATTCCAAGGGAGATACCTTGCAGGGTGAAGCGTGAGGGTAGAGGGAATAATTCTAAACGGATAGGGTCACCTTTGTAATTTCCCTTTATAGTTGTTAGGGGAGTTGTTAGTGGTTGGATTTGGGGTATTAAGTAGGGGATGTTGGAGTTATTGGGGGGTGTATTTTTGGAATTGGTCTTCTGCAGGAAGACATCGGGGGGGTTGCGCCTCGGCTTTTGGAGTGACGCCTTCCAGAGAAATCCTCTTCTTCATATTTTCTTCTTCATTGTTGAACCACTGTATTTCGGCCTGCTCTTAATATATTTCTCTCTCTCATCAATTGTTCTCTATCACTAGGTGCTTTCATTGAGAGAATCATGAGAGAGAGAGAGAGAGTTTGACGGGTGGACAAAGCTGAGGAGTAGAGCTAACGCAGGACGAAGTAGTCGCAACAAACGCACCAAAAGCAAGAGGTCCTGGTTCGTACGGACGCGACTGAGGAGGATGACGTCAAGGGCAGCAAAAAAAATTTTGAAACACTAGAATTGAAGGATCGCGGCAGTTGTATGCCCACTAGATTTCATCACCTGGTGCAATGACATGACACATCGTTTTAGTGGATTGAGATTCAAATGCAAGAGACGATGACAGTAATGTATCGACCTGTACCGAACAAGCAAAGCGTTCGGGCCATGGAGATAACAAAGTGACGCCCAAAATTTTTGAGGCAGGAAGAAGAAATTTGAGGATGGAAACTGAGGACCAAAGACTGATGACTTGTTGGGCGCCTTCCTGGTTGGCGCACTGGGCAACGCCTCCTCAAATGGTGCACATGCGGTATCTGTTTTAATGTGGTGTTTTAATGCGGGCCAAGACCGCGTGAATTAATTCACGCGGTGACACTCTTTTGACGTGGCGACATTATTTTGACGCTGATTCTTTTCCTATATAAGGAGGCAGATGCAAGGCATTTCATCATCACCGGCAGCAACAACACCGAGAGCAAATCCCATTTGGTGATCGCCTTTCTTTGACGATCATCTTTCTTTCTCTCCACCTTTTGATCCATACTTTTATTCTTGAGTATTACTTTTGAGATCCCTTCCATTTTTGGGGAGTCTCTACCGTGTACTTATTGATTTTAGTGGATCCCTCTTTCTGGACTAGGTCCCGTGGTTTTTCCCTTTCGGGTTTTCCACGTAAAAATTTCTGGTGTCAAATTTATTTTTTCTGCACATTTAATTTTGTTGCTGCACATCTGCTTCTATTTGGGGGGAAAGATTCAATTTCCGTTGCGCGTTCTCTTTTTCTTTTGTTTGCGCGTTCGTCGCTTTCCCGTCTTTCCCAACATCTGGTATCAGAGGGTTTGGTTCTTTTCTTTTCATATTTATTATGGAGGCCAACTACAGTCGGATGATTTTGTTAAATGGTACCAACTACCATATGTGGCGACTTAAAATGAAGGATCTGCTTTTTGTCAAGCGAATGCATCTTCCAGTGTTTAGTACCCAGAAGCCAGAGAGAATGTCAGACGAAGAATGGGCGTTTGAGCATGAGATGGTTTGCGGCTTCATTCGTCAATGGGTCGAAGACAACGTGATGAACCACATTGTCAATATCTCTCACGCCAGAACTTTGTGGGAGAAGCTTGAGACGACCTACGCTTCGAAGACGGGAAACAATAAACTGTTTCTTCTCAGGCAAATGATGAACTTGAGGTACAGAGAAGGTAAGTCTATTTCTGATTATTTAAGTGAATATGAAGGATGTTTTGATCAGTTTTCTGGCATGGGTATCAATTTTGAAGATGAGGTTTTAGCTCTTTTGCTTCTTAACACTTTACCCGATTCATGGGAAAATTTACGTGTTACTCTAACCGGTTCTGCTCCTAATGGTGCTGTGACATTTAGTTTTGTCAAGTATGCTATTTTAAATGAAGAGGTCAGGAGACGTACTCAGGAGAAATCTTCTTCTGAGCTTTTGGTCATAGAGAACAGGGGGAGAAGCCAGGACCGGGGGCAGAGCAGTCGAGATAAGAGCAGAGGCAGAAGCAAATCCAGACTGAAGCAGAGAGATTTTGAATTTCATCATTGTGGTAAGAAGGGGCATGTTAAGAAGTTTTGTTATCAGCTGAAAAGAGAGAACAAATTGATGGAAAATCAACAGAAGAAAAATGGCGATGGAGAGGATCATGTTGCCGCTGCTACAGGGGGTGATCTTGTTATTGTTTATGATTCCATTAACATTGCTTCTGATGATTCTTGCTGGGTTGTTGATAGTGGTGCCTGTTTTCACATGACATCGAAGAAGGAGTTCTTTACATCTTACAGCCCAGGTAATTTTGGGATTTTGAAGATGGGAAATGATGGACATGCTGACGTTGTAGGCATCGGGACTGTTTGTTTAAAGACCAGTACAGGAAGTAAGCTGATTTTGAAGAATGTCCGACATGCACCCGAGGTTCGTTTGAATCTTATCTCTACCAGCGTTCTTGATGATGAAGGGTTTATCAGCACTTTCGGTGATTGACAATGGAATCTTTCCAAGGGCTCTTTGATTGTGGCTAGAGGGAAGAAGCAATCAGGTTTGTACTGGACTAGAGCTTCTATTTCTTGTGATACTTCTTGTGTTGTTGAGTGCAGTGTTTTGTCCAAGTTGTGGCATAAGAGGCTCAGTCACATCAGTGAGAAAGGTCTTGGTTGTTTGGCCAAGAGAAATATTCTTCCAGATTTGAAGAGTGTCAAGTTGGACACATGTGATCATTGCATGGCTGGAAAACAGAGCAGAGTGAGTTTCAGCAGTCATCCTCCACACAGGAAGTCACAGGTACTTGAATTGGTACATTCTGACGTTTGTGGTCCTTTGAAATCGAAGACCTTTAGTGGCGGTCTTTATTTTGTTACATTTATTGATGACTACTCACGAAAGCTCTGGGTTTATGTCTTGAAAGCCAAAAGTCAGGTGCTCAGTGTTTTTAAGCAATTTCATGTTTCTGCTGAGAGAGAATCAGGAAAGAAATTAAAATGTATTCGCACTGACAATGGAGGAGAGTATTGTGGTCCGTTTGATCAGTATTGCAGGCAGGAAGGTATTTGACATCAGAATACGCCGCCCAAGACACCTCAGCTGAATGGTGTAGCTGAGCGGATGAACAGAACTTTGCTGGAAAGAGTTCGTTGTTTGCTTTCAGAAGCAAAGTTGCCTGGACATTTTTGGGGTGAGGCTTTACTTACTACTGCTTATATAATCAATTTATCACCTGCAGTGGCTTTGCAGACAGACACTCCCGACAAATTTTGGTATGAAAAAGAGATCAGGTACGATCACTTGCGTGTTTTTGGTTGCAAGGCTTTTGTTCATGTGCCTAGAGATGAGAGATCCAAGCTGGATGGTAAGACACGCCAGTGTATTTTTATTGGCTATGGACACGATGAGTTTGGGTACAGGTTCTATGATCCTGTTTTGAAGAAACTTGTCAGAAGCCGTGATGTAGTGTTTAAGGAGGATCAGACTATTGCAGACATTGATAAGGGAGAAAAAGATGCTTCTCCAACTTCTGATGGTTTTGTCAGTCTTGAGCCAGGTTCTAATTCACATTTACCTCATGTTGTTGATTCTGATGATCATGTTGATGTACAGAATGATGCTCAAGGTGAACAGGTTGGAGTTGAAGTTTCTGATGCACCTTTTGTTTCTGATGATCCGGTTCCAGGGGTTATTAATGAACCCGCAGTTCCACTCCGGAGGTCATCTCGGCATCGCACCGTTTCTACTCGATATTCACCTGATGAGTATGTGCTCCTCACTGAAGGGGGAGAACCAGAATTGTTTGATGAGGCAATGGAGAGTGAACAGAAGGACAGATGGGTTGCAGCAATGAATGACGAGATGAAATCATTGCACGACAACCACACTTTTGAGCTGGTGAAATTACCGACAGGGAAGAGAGCTTTGCAAAATCGGTGGATTTATCGGATTAATAATGAAGAATCCAGTTCTGTTCCACGATACAAGGCAAGGTTAGTTGTCAAAGGCTTCCGTCAGAAGAAAGGTATTGATTTTGATGAGATTTTCTCACCTGTTGTCAAAATGTCTTCCATTCGGGTTGTTCTTGGTTTGGCTGCCAGTTTAGATCTGCAGATTCAGCAGATGGATGTGAAGACAGCTTTCCTCCATGGAGATTTAGAGGAGGAGATTTATATGGAGCAACCAGAGGGTTTTCTTGAAATAGGTAAAGAAAATCATGTCTGCAAGTTGAAGAAGAGCTTGTATGGTTTGAAACAAGCTCCGAGACAGTGGTATAAGAAGTTTGAATCTGTCATTTCTCATCAGGGTTTCAGGAAGACATCTTCTGATCATTGTGTTTTTGTTCAGAGATTTACTGATGATGATTTTATTATACTATTGCTTTATGTTGATGATATGCTCATTGTTGGCCATGATACTTCTAGAATTGACAGATTGAAGAAGGATCTTTGTCAGTCTTTTGCGATGAAAGACTTGGGGCCAGCACAGCAGATTCTTGGAATGACGATCTTCCGTGACAGGAAGGCCAAGAAGTTGTGGTTATCTCAGGAGAGATACATTGAGAAGGTTCTTCAGAGATTTTCTATGGATAGAGCGAAAGTGGTTAGTACTCCTCTTGATTTACATTTTAAGCTCAGTTCCAGTCAGTCACCTTCTACTGATGAAGAGAGAGAGGAGATGCAACACATACCTTATTCATCTGTTGTTGGATGTTTGATGTATGCAATGGTATGTACTAGACCTGATATAGCTCATGCAGTTGGTGTGGTCAGTCGTTTTCTATCAAATCCAGGTAGAGAGCATTGGAGAGCATTGAAGTACATTTTTCGTTATCTTCGTGGTACTTCTGATCTGAGATTGTGTTTTGGCAAAGGGGAACCTATGCTTTGTGGCTTTACAGATTCAGATATGGCAGGAGATATCGATTCAAGGAAGTCTACTTTAGGCTACTTGATCACTTTTGCAGGGGGAGCTGTATCTTGGCAGTCTAGATTGCAGAGATGTGTTGCTTTATCTACCACAGAGTCATAGTTTATTGCAGCTACTGAGGCGTGCAAAGAATTGTTGTGGATGAAAACGTTTATTCGAGAGCTCAATTTAAATCAGGAAAGGTATGTTTTATTTTGTGATAGTCAGAGTGCTATTTGTTTGGGAAAGAATTCTACTTTTCATGGCAGGTCGAAACATATCGATGTTCGATATCATTGGATTCGCAACGTCCTTGATTCGAGACAGTTAGAGCTTGAGAAGATCCACACTTATGATAACGGGTCAGACATGTTGACCAAGAGTTTACCCAGAGGAAAATTTGAGACTTGCCAACAGATTGCAGGGTTGGCGGTGATCCCCACTTGAGTCGGAGGGGGAGATTGTTGGGCGCCTTCCTGGTTGGCGCACTGGGCAACGCCTCCTCAAATGGTGCACATGCGGTATCTGTTTTAATGTGGTGTTTTAATGCGGGCCAAGACCGCGTGAATTAATTCACGCGGTGACACTCTTTTGACGCGGCGACATTATTTTGACGCTGATTCTTTTCCTATATAAGAAGGCAGAGGCAAGTCATTTCATCATCACCGGCAGCAACAACACCGAGAGCAAATCCCATTTGGTGATCGCCTTTCTTTGACGATCATCTTTCTTGCTCTCCACCTTTTGATCCATACTTTTATTCTTGAGTATTACTTTTGAGATCACTTCCATTTTTGGGGAGTCTCTACCGTGTACTTCTTGATTTTAGTGGATCCCTCTTTCTGGACTAGGTCCCGTGGTTTTTCCCTTTCGGGTTTTCCACGTAAAAATTTCCGGTGTCAAATTTATTTTTTCTGCACATTTAATTTTGTCGCTGCACATCCGCTTCTATTTGGGGGGAAAGATTCAATTTCTGCTGCGCGTTCGCTTTTTCTTTTGTTTGCGCGTTCGTCGCTTTCCCGTCTTTCCCAACATGACTGTGGTGAACAACGGAGTGCACAACATGGACTGGGAGGCATTGCACTTGCCATCCAATGCGATGGAGATGCTAGTTTTTTCAGCGAGGATCTGAGTGGATCGCCAGAGTTGAAACATATTTTTCAATATATCGTATACGTGAAGAGATGAAGTTTTCATGAGCACAAATGAGCATGGATGGTATGGTTCAGTATTGGATCATCTCTTTGAAGTCTATTAAGCTGACACTTACCTGGACGCAACTCAAGGTGGAGCTCCTAGGCCGATATGGAAATGCAGAAGAGGAAGATCCGATGATCTTTTTGAAGGGATTGAAACAGATAGGAGTTGTGGATGATTAAATAAATGAATTTGAGCGTTCGGTACCGCGTTTACCAATTTGATTGAAAATTGATATCTGAGTTTGTTTATAGGTGGATTAAAAATTGAGATAGGAAGTACGGTGTGATGACACACAAACCACATAATAAAGCACTATTGTTGACACTTGGTGAGTGGAAAGGGAATTGGAGGCGCAGGGAATAGTCCAACGATTGGAACTGAGGAACATAAGTTAAAAAACCCAGTGGTTTAGAAAGGAGTTGGAAACCGGGTATGGGCAACATTTTCCTTCCTACGGATGAGAATGGTTGGGAGAGGAAAAATGAAGTTGAACCACTCTGGGGGGGGAGTGCGGAACCTGTCAAGAGAGGAGTTTGAGGCAAGGTTGGGCAAAGGTTTGTGCTACACGCCTGGGCAGAGATTTAATCCTGGGCTTAAATGTCTTGAAAAGGGTTTCAAATTGATGATTCAAGACTTAATGGAACCACACAGTGATGATGGAGTGGAACCGGAAGTGGATAATGCAAAAGGGGTGGCAGAGGAATCATCAAGTTTTCCACCTTGGGGACAAGGCGGTATCTCAAGTGGGCGGGAATGATGGGTACGCGAGGGTACTTGGGGTTGGGCATGGTTATTGTGTAAGGGTCTTGCTGGAGCCTTGCGTAAGGGTCTTGCTAGAGCCTTGCGTAAGGATGCTGGATGTTGCGTGCTGCGTGAGGGTACTTGGGACTGATGGCTGTTGTGCAAGGGTCCTAGGGCTGATGCGTGAGGGTACATGGTCCTGGTGTGTAAGGGTAGCAGCTCGAAGGCGTTTCCAAGGGAGATACCTTGCAGGGTGAAGCCTAAGGGTAGAGGGAATAATTACAAACTTTCAGAGGCATCTTTGTAATTTCTCTTTATAGTTGTTAGAGGACTTGTTAGTGGTTGGAGTAGAGGTATTAAATAGGGGTAGCTAGAGTTGTTGGGGGGGATTGTATTTTGGGGGGGAATTGGTCTTCCATAGGAAGATATCATGGGTCACGCCTCGACTTTGGAAGTGACGTCTTCCAGAGAAATCCGTTTCTTTATCTTTTCTTCTTTTTCATTGCTGAACCACTGTATTTTGGCCCGTTAATATATTTCTCTCATCAATTGTTCTCTATCACATACACTGCTTAGCATAATGGAGTGACAGAGTGGATGAATAAAACCTCGTTGGACAGAATAAGGGCAATGTTGAAGACCACATGAGTAACAAAGGCATTTTGGACAAAAGTAGTGAAGATTGTCTTTTATGTGATCAATCAATTTACTTTAGTGAAGATTTTTCTAAAAACACCAATAGAGATGTGGATTGGTAAACCCATTGTCTTTTCTCAGTTACATACATTCAGAAGTTTTGCTTATGTTTTTTTTACTAGAACAAACAAGCCTTAAACTCAATTAAATAGAGTCGTCTACATGAATCAAACGTCTTTAATTAACTCTATTGAAGATCATGTTTTCATTGAAATCATTTAGAACAAGATCTTGAATGATCTGTTTAAGATCCCCTTTAGGTCTGCCTCTACCTTTTTAATAAGTGAATTAGTCATTTTGCTTACCCTATTAACAAGTGCATTCTCAGGTCTTTTTCTAACATATCTAAACCATATTAATCTAGTCTCAGTCATCCTCTCGCCAATTTAATCCACTTCAATTTTCTTTCGAATACATTCATTTCTAATACTATCCATCTTAGTATGCCCACATGTCTATCTTAACATTTTTATTTCTGATGCCTTTATTTTTATTCAAGATATCCCATCAAAGGCCAACACTCACTGCCATATAGAATAGTAGATCTAATAATAGTCCTATAAAATTTACGCGTCAATTTTAAAGAAATTTTACGATCACAAAACACCTCAGAAGTGTTTTCCATTTTACCATGCAGTTTGAATCCTATGAGAAACATCTGCATTAATATCTCCATTATATTGTAGAAATGATCCTAAATATTAAAAATGATCAATTTTTGAAATAAAGAGGTCTCTCAATCTTACATCCATAACATTATCAAACAATCCTTTGATAAAATGATAGTCCATATATTTTTTCTTATTCTTATAAAGTCGGAAACCTTTTGATTCTAAATTCTCTCTTCAAAGATCTCATTTTAATGACCAAAAAAGATTAAAGTTGAATTCGAGATCCAAGAAATACGTCTTGGGGTATGCTGATGGTGTGAACAAGTATCATTTGTGGGATCCCATTGCCTATATGTCCAGGTCTGTATCACTCCCACCATCTTGAAAATCAGTATTGTCCTCAAGACCGAGTAAAAGAAACTGATTGTGAGGCACCGCTATAGCATGTAGTCTCCAAGAAATATGCTAAACGATCCTTCCAACTCTATGGGCCTGCAACTCCTGGTGTCGATGCACCCTGGTGTCACCAACTCTCCATGAAATCTCCCAAATGGTCTGTCTCGAGCAGTGAACCAATCGTGTGCATTGGTTCCCACCATGCTGCAAAGTCCATCTCTGACTACCCGTATCCCATCCAAAATAACTGGTTGGGCTTCCCCCATGACCTTCACCACAAACCTCTATGCATGACTCCAGCAAAAACCATCCTGCATCCGATTCTTCAAATCCAGATGACTTCTTGCCTTGCACAATATCAGTGAAATCTGCTAGTGCCCCTGGGATCACATGTAGAGTCGTCAATTCCCTATTCACCTCAGAATGTGCTAAAGTGTGTGGATACTTTCTCGACAGGGCCACCTCATCAGAAAGAGACATCGCCTGTAATAATGGCATGACTGTGCTACCCTTACCTCCAAATAACTCTGGAAAATCTTCTCCCTGGAAGGCAACAGTGTAGTCAGTAATAGATGGGTGCTCCATGTGTGGAATCGTGTCATCATCAACGTCCCCATGCATATCACCAATGTGATGTTGTGCCAGCAAATCCACATGTCGTCTAGGCATTGGGCCAAACAGGATAGTGGCAATACAGCCTGACAAACTTGTTTCAGCCTCAATGTTGCCAACTGCAGAAGCAGCGGAGTCCGCCTCAGATTCCCCCATGAGCAAAGAAGAATGATCATCGATTGGGTACGGCTATGTTTTAGGAGGAAACATAGTTTGAGCTAAGAACTGATTAAATTCCTTCTGCTCCTGCGTGTGGGCCGCCATCGTCGAGGCCATCATATCTATAGAAGCTTTTATTTTTTCCACTATCATGTCGAAGTGGTCCAAGCATTGTTCCGCATCATCGAGACGAGTGTCAACGCTCATGTCCGTCATATCTCCATAAGGTGTTTCCGGTGTGTTTCCGGTGAAATCAATCGGGCAGTGTGCACAGATGGTTGACAAACACTGACGACCTCAAGTGTGGTTGCGTCCAATGATGCGCCTCTGCCCGTTCCAAAACAAGGGAAACAACTTGCCTTCATCCACCCCACTTTTTATTTTTATTTTATTTTTGGTTTTCTTTTTTTTTCTTGCACCGCTCTGTTACATATGAGACAGAAAACCCGAGTCTGCCTCCTCCTGTATTAGTTGTGCCTCACTCCCTGGTGAAAACTGAAAACACAGGCAGTCAAGCGGACCTCCTGCACGAGTCATCTGCAGTAGGCGAGTCCTGTGAAGTCGTAGATGGAGGTTTCGCAGCCCGTCAAAATGGAAACGCACGGGTTGCGCGAGGCCGGTAGTCGTCCTCCCGTCAAAACGCACTGCTGCTATGCAAATTTTGCATGATTTCTGGTAGGCTGGAAATTGATGGGTCTGCACGCTCACTTATTCTTCGCCTTCTGCTGTGTTTTTTTTTAAAAGTGAGTTGGTATCGAACGCCTTGGTCGATCGAGGTGAAATGTGTTGCGCGCCAAGTGTCGGATGAAAATGGAACCAAGAGGAGATAAGCACATCTGATGCAGGGTACGCCTAAGCCGAATGGAATCAGGAAGCGATGGTGAATGGGGAAGCACCGGCAGCTCGCACGTCTGGAAGAGGATGAAGAACAGCAGTGCGCCTCCGCACGACGCCTTGGCTGAGTGTAGGCTTCTGTGTGAAAGACAATCCAGCAGTGCGTGATGGAGTAAAGCCGCAGGTCGGACCAAATGATAGAGCCACACCAAAATAGAACTGACTTCTTAGTATTAGCAGCAGAACTACAAGCGGAAATAAACAGCAAATGCCAGAAAAACAAGAAGAAGAATAGTGGAGGACTAAGAACAGAAACACGAGGGACCCCAGGTCCACCCGCCCAAGCCAACTGCCTAACTGACAGAATTATATTCCTTTATGTATCCCCCCCCCCATTCACCAGCCCCTCTTTATTTATAGCTTTTTCCCCTTCTAGAATATTTCACTACTATAACCTACTTATTCTCTATATTTCCAGGTCTATATCAGTGATCCATCTTCTTTTGCAGAAGTGATTTGGAGTTCAAATGTATTTTTATGGATGATGGTGATGCAAGAAGAACTTGAAGCTCTGCCAAAAAACAAAACTTGAGATCTTATTCCATTACCCCGTGAAAGAAATACCGTTGATAGCAAATGGGGCTTTAAAATCAGAAGGGATGAAAGTAAAATGATATCATGAAATATTGATGATCAGAGGTTATACTCAAATGGAAGGTATTGATTTCAATGAAATATTTTCTCCTGTGTGGGCGGGTGCTACATACAGTTTGCATCTGGAGCAGCTATATGTGAATTTTTTTTTCTATGATAGTCTTGATGAAGAGATTTATATGCTCCAACCAGGAGGTTTTGTTAACAAAGATAAGAAAAACTTGGTTTGTAGGTTGAACCAATCTTTATACGGTCTCACAGAGGCGTCAAAATGTTGGTACAAGAGATTTGATTCCTATGTCATGAGTCTTGGATACAGAGACTTCATTCAGATCTTTGTGCATATTTCAAGGGTTTGTCTGATAATGTTTTTTTTTTATTTCTGTTGTATGTGGATGATGTGTTCGATTGCATGCCCCAATAAAGATTTGATTCCAAAGTTGACAACATAATTGATTTTGAAGTTTGCTATGAAGGGCTTGAGATCAATGTAGATCTACCGAGATAGAAATAATGAGAATATTTGGTTATCTCAGGAAAACTACTTAACGAAAGTCTTGAAACGCTTCAATATGACTAGATATTGTATATGTAGTGGCGGCAGTTAGTCAGTACATGATGAATCTAGGATGAAAGTATTGGAATATAGTGAAGAAGATCCCGAGATACACCAACGAGATCTTGAATACTGCATTATGTTATGAAGGATTTGTGTTTAATATAAGAGATTGTTGATTCAAATTTTATAGGTGATTATGTCAAAAGGAAACCCACTTATATGTGTTTATTCTTGCGGGATGAGTTGTAAAATGGGTTTTAAAACTGTAGTCAGTTGTGTTCTTATCCATAACCAAAGCAAAATATATAACAACTACACATTGATAATTGGTTTGTTGTTGCGATTGATTTATTTCAAGGGGGAGGTAGAGAGCTCTATTCATTCTAGGATGGAGCACATTGAAGCACAATTTCACTTTATTCGAGAAATGGTGGAAGAATGAAGTGTGGATGTGTAAAATTTACATTAAAGAGATTTGATAGGCTTTTTGATAAATGTGATTGACTTTGATAGGTTTAGATGATGCAAATCCTCGAGTGACCTTACAAAAACATGAGTAGATGTTTTGGTAAATTAGAAATGGTTTGTGAAGATATAATATATTTTCAATCAAATCTCAAAGTATGAGATATGTTGACATTGATGAGGAAAAACACTAATTTGACCTCTTGGTGTAATCATTCGTAGTGTGACATAATCATCTACCAACCGAAATGTGGGGTGGACATGAAGAATTTGCATATAAATTGAGCTCCCTGCCTCCTCTTTGAAATATATCAATCACAACATCTGGAGCAGTTATTTTGAGAGGTTTTCTCTTTGTAACATTGACAGTCTGTAACCATAACTACCCACAATGATATCATTCTCTTGCTTTCCCATGGGTTTTTACCCCACAATCATTTTTGGGAATTTTTCCACGTTGCATTTTGCTATCATTTTATTTTTGTATTTTGTTTTTCATTTTATTATGTTGATATTCTTGATGCATTGTGAGTCCAATCATTATGGTCCAACATTATCCTGGTCGGCTTCTTTCATTTTGTCACCATAGTTGTAACTGCTGCCTGAAGTCTAACTCTTTTCTTGGGCTCTGATAGATCACCTACCACGTATGTCTACATAAAAGGCAGACTTTTTATTTTCGAACTACTTTGTCTGCTATTATTTTTAGTAATTGTCAAATAATCCACATAGATTTGGCATAATTTAAGTGAAAAACACAAGTAGATTTGGGCATGACATGATATATATTCAAATTGCCACAATCTATGTTACGGTTTTCATTTGAATTAGGTGTGCGGGGGGAAGTGGCGTACCCACATGAGGTTCCCTGGGAAAGAAATCTTAACAAATAAGTCTTTAAAATCAGGAGGGATGGAAATAACAAAGTGAAACAATATTGTGCTAGATTGGTGATCAAATATTATACTAAAAAATATTTCAATGAAAAATTTTCTCATGTTCAAGTGGTTTAGGCAATGTGTGCTACATATAGTTTACATATGGAACAACTAAATATGAAATCAACTTTTTTCCATGGTAACCTTGATGAAGAGATTTGTATTCCCCCAGGTGGTTTTGCTAAAAAAGATAAAAAGAACTTGATTTTCATGTTGAACAAATCTCCATGCGGTCTCAAATAGGTGTTGAGATGTTGGTACAAAAGATTTGATTCTCATATCACAAGTCTTTAATACAATAGGCTTCATTCAAACCCTTGTGCATATTTCAAGGGTTTGTCTGATAATGATTTTTTTTATTCTTCTGTTGTATGTGGATGATATGTTGATTGTAGGCCCCAACAATGATCAGATCCAAATTTTGAAGACCCAATTGATTAAGAAGTTTGGTTTGAGGGGCTTGAGATCAACAAGCAAGATTCTTATGATGCAAATTTATCAAGATTGAAATAATGAGAAGATTTAGTTATATATGATGTCTTGAAACACTTCAATATGTAACACCATTAGTCAATTTCAACCCCACTTTTCATTAATTTCAGGCCATATTCTATGATGAGTCCTAGAAATAAAGTTGAGAGGATGGATTTGTGTTGAGTTCCGTATGTATCAACAAGTGGGAAGTCTTATGTCCACTATGGTTTGTACTAGACTGGGTATTGTACATGCAGTATGAGAAATCAATCAGCACATGATGAATCTAATATGTGAGTATTAGAGTACAATAAAGATCATGAGATATACATTAGCGAGACCTCAGATATTACCTTATGTGATGAAGGATCAATGTTTACAATCATAGCTCACGTCAATTCATATTTTTTAGGTGATTCTGTGTAAAGGAAATCCACTACTGACTGTGTCTTCACTGTTGTTGGAGTTGTAAATTGGGTTTCAAAACTACAGCCAATTCCATCTTTATCCACGACTGAGGCGGGATGCATGGCAACTACACACCTGAAATTGGTTTGATGTTGTGATTGATATGTTCCGAGGAGGTAGAGAGCTTTGTTAATTCTAGGATAAAACACATTGGGGCACTATATCACTTTGTTTGAGAAATGGTCGGAAGGAAGTGTGGTTGTGTGAAATTCACATCAAAGAAAATTTGTCAGATTTCCTGATAAAGATGACACTTTTCATTGGTTTAGATGGTACAAATCCTTGTATGGCCTTGAAAAAATGTGAGTAGTTGTTTTGAAAAAATAGAAAGGATGTGTCATGATATGATTGATTTTAAATAAAATATCCCAATAGGAGATATGTTGACATTGATGAGGCAAAATGTGGATTTGACCACGGGGTGACAGACAAGGCATAACCCGGATTTGACCTCAGGGTGTAATTTTTCACAATGTGTCATAATTATGTACCTACTGAAAACGTGGGGTGGACACATAGTGCATATAAATAGAGCTCTCCACCTCCTTGGAACATCTCAATCACAACATCAAAACAATTCCCAGTGCTCCTATATTCAAGAGAAATATTTTGAGTGGTTTTTCCTCTGTAATATTGAGAGAATCCATACCCACAACTATCCATTGTGAATCTTTGCATTCCTTTCCTGTGGATTTTTACCCCACAATCATTTTTGAAGGTTTTTTCACGTTACATCCTGGTGTCATTTTATTTCTGCATTTCTGTTTTTCATTTTATTATGTTGATATTATTGTTGCCTTGTGAGTCCAATCATTCCCATCCAACATTACCTTGGTTGGCTTCTTTCATTTTGCGGTCGTAGCTGTAATTTGTTGTCTGGACTTTGACTCCTTTCTTGGGTCTCTAATAGATCACCTGCCACGAGAGTCTACATAAAAGGCATGGCTCTTTATTTTCAAGATTCCTTCTCTGCTGTTATTTTTAGTAATTCTCTAATAACTCACATAACTGCTACATGATTTTGGCTGAATGCACAACTGGATTTTTTCACGGCATGATTTATATTCTAATTGCCACAATCTATGTTACAGTGTTCATTTGAATTAGGTGTGTGTGGGTGGGGTGGGGTGGAGAGGCATGAGAACATGATTTTCCACGGGAAATCAATCTTAAAATTTAGATTTCTCTTCATTTTCAATTGCAAAAAATGTGAATTATCATGACCAGGACTGTGTTTTCCTTTTGTTGTCTAGTTGCGATGGCTCAAAATTCATTGATTCCAATATTGTAGTCGTATCCATGAAAACCCAACGATGCAGGGTCAAGAATTCTCAAGCCAATGTTGCTTGTCTTTTAATGATCAAAGGTTAACTACCTACTGACCGTGAAATACATTTCAAATTGACTACAAATGATATGGATTGAGTACACCATTACAGGAGGTTCAGATATGTTGGAAGAGCTCCTTCAGTCTTCTCTAAATCCAACGGTACCAGCATGTGATTGCACGGGAAGCCTACCCAGATGGCCATGCAATGGTGAAGAGCTATTATCATGATGCAGATGCTGGGGAGGGGCAGTTCCTTATAGATAGTCTGGTTGAATTCTCTAAGACCTTCGGGTCATGTAATCTCCTAATCCTATGGGCCTTGTAATATCTGAGCCTACGGGCCTTGAAAGGGTTCTCCCTCATCCCTTGAAAGAGGGGTTATCAAAAATCAATAAAAATGAAGGTCTTCGGGTCATTCGAGCTCTTTGCTCGCTACTTCTCTGTTTTTCTCAAACAATTATGTCTTTGATTTTTAGCAACTCACTGTCAATAATTCCATGGAGCTCTCCAATACTTGCAGAACTCCCATTATGAGATAACTTGGCCTCCTCATAGAAATTGGTAGCTTATGCAGAATATCAGTTGTGCAAACTGTCATAAAAACCTACTGGCACTCTCATTCATTCCTCTTGGACAGGTTCAATCTTCACTCTCCAAGCAGCCAACCTCAAAGCACCTGTGACTGCAAATACAAAGCAACCAAACTGTTCTTATGGTTTTCTATAGGAGGATATGTTATTCAATATACTTCAATATTGTATGCTCGACCCAACTCTGTTGTATACCCACTTGTAGTCTCTGTTTTCTTGTGCTTCATAATTACAGCTGCTCTTCTCTCCAATTGGATATACATTACTTAAACATAGTATGCCTGACACAAGTCTGGTGTATTTTTTATTTCTGGTTGCAAATGATTACATTTCAAAAACTTGAGAACCACAATTCTGGCACTTTTTTTATATCCACTAAACTTCTTTTCAGTGTTGTATACCTGACACAACTCTTTTCATATGTACTCCTCTTGTAATTCTTCACTGCATCTTTATCAAAATACACTGAACTGTCAAAAGGAACCATCTGAATTTTTGATAACATTGCACTGTGTTGTTGATGGCTTTCAACTGCATTATTGATGGGTTTATTCATGAAACTTGGCTTTGTCATCAATTCATATAACTTGGCCAACAAGTGAACCTTCAGCTTCGGACAAAATGAATACAAGGTTCATTGTGGTTGTCATTGTAAAAACTCTATTTATCATTCTTGAATGAATCACATTTATGTTCATTATCATTGGACACGTGAGGTGATGGATTGGTGATTGGTTGACTTTATTTATTTATTGTAAGCATTTAAAAAAAATTATTCACCTTACACATTCAGGTGGATGCAGGGCTGGCCCGATCAACCATGGAGGGAAGCCTGGTGAAGGTGTTTTCGAAGTTTGGGGAAATTAATAGAGTGAGAATAATTACTGACAAGAAGTCGAAGCAGTCCCTTGGGTTTGTGCATGTCTGGTTCACCACTGAGGAGTCCGCATAATTGGTTGTAAAATATATGAATGTAAAGGTGTGTATAGAAATTAGAATGTTTTTTTTTTACTAGTTGTGGTAAGAGTTACAATCTTTCTGGTGCGGTGTGTTTCAGTTCTTTGATGGTAGGTTTGTTATGGTGATGATAGCAAGGTTGGGACCATTGGAGTTGTGTATATATGTTTATTTTGTTTTTATATGTTTATTTTAAACTTAGTTCTCAGTCTTGAGTGGGTCTGAAGACCTTTAAAATCGATAGGGTGTTCTGAAAATGTTATATTTGAAAATGGTATGAAGGGCTTACATTTTTTTCGGGTGGTTTAGAGAGGTTTTTGTTAGAGGAATGTCATGAAGGTCTTACATTTCAGAGTTGACCCATAGATATCAATAATGTTTTTGTAGGATTTGATCCACTGGAGGTGATCCAATGTTTGAGGGTTGATTTAGAGGTTTGAACAATGTTTAAAATTGGGTTCATTACACCTTTAACTTCATTGAGGGTGATCTAAATGCTCGATTGAGAGTATGGGAATTGATTTGGAGGGTTGAACTATATTGGAGGTGACTTTAAGGTTTGAGTTGCACTCATTGGTGCATGTATTGAGTAAATGGAGTTCATCTTTGATCCATTGTATGGTTGTGTTTGACTACATTGTGAATGAATTGCAAGTATATTATGAGGGATGATTTTGATCGTTCATGTCTACATCCATCTTGTCTTTGTTATATAGCACCACTAGTGTCGCGCAATTGAAATTTTTTCTTAAATAACAGAAAAAAATAAATTCCCAAAATATGGAAGTGGGGAAAGGGTGGGTGATGTTCAGATCGATGCCTTATTCTCAAAACGTTTGAAGCAGTGATTTTCATGAAAACATCTGTTGTGTTAACTGTTTGAAGAAGACATTTTTCCACCCAATGCCCTCTTCAGTTATTTTTTTATTTTTATTTTTTGTTTCATTCTGTATTTATATTGTTGGAATGGCGTATCCTGATGAATTGAATAAAGTTGGGTTGAATTGTTGGGATATTTTGATTTAAAATTTAAATAATGAGGAGAGAGAAAATATTAATGGAGGGATTTTCTCAACATTAATGGAGGATTTTCTCCCAACATTAATGAAGAGTTATTCCCAATATTAATTGATAGAATAATGATGGAATTATGAATTTTGACCGCATTAATTAGAGATATGGGTTGGGTGTCTATATAAGAGGATGTGGTAGCATGTTTTGGAATGTGGGATGGCAAGATGTAGCTGGTGCAAGAGAGAATGAGGAAGGGGGTGCCGCCATTGCGGTTGCCCAAGTACTGATGATGGCGGACAACGAGATGATGAAGATGATGAAGACGATGATGGCATGTCAATGATGACGAATGAAATCATGTGCGCGAAGATGATGGCGTACGATGATGGAGAGAGAATCATCAATGACAGTGTGCAAAGAGATTCATGAAGATTTCATGTATCGAAAGTCCTCTTGGTTGCGGAGATCAAGAGGTGTGTCCCGATTGCGATGATCGGCGGTACATCAAAATGGTATGTTCATGGGTGTAGGTGTTGCGTTGTAAAAGTTCTTCGGGTGTGATGTTAAAAATCATTTGGGTGATGTGTATAAAAAGCCTTCGGGTGAAATCTTCTCTTCTCATCTTATGTGTTTTCTGCAACAATGACTTCCGCTGTGGCGCTGGGCTCCGTGCCCCAACAGTGGTATCAGAGGGATTGGTTGAAGTGATCGGTTGCAGAACACGGTGGCAAGCATCTGGTGGAGCATCTTATCAAGGACTCATATGTCATCGGACAATGACAGTGGTATCAGCAGTGTTGCTGGAATATCTAAAGTCTTCTTGGCCGCAGGTGTCATGCGGCGTGTTCCGTTCATTGGGTGTCATTCAAATCTTGGTGGAGTCAGCAATCAAATTGACCCAGATGGTGGATATGAATGTGGATTATTTGGATTTTAAATCAAGGTGGATATTGTTGGGATATTTTGATTTAAAATTTAAATAATGAGGAGAGAGAAAATATTAATGGAGGGTTTTTCTCAACATTAATGGAGGATTTTCTCCCAACATTAATAAAGAGTTATTCCCAATATTAATTAATGGAATAATGATGGAATTATGAATGTTTACCACATTAATTGGAGATATGGGTTGGGTGTCTATATAAGAGGATGTGGTAGCATGTTTTGGAATGTGGGTTGGCAAGATGTAGTCGATGCAAGAGAGAATGAGGCAGGGGGTGCCGCCATTGTGGTTGCCCAAGTGCCGATGATGGCGGACAACGAGATGATGAAGATGATGAAGACGATGATGGCATGTCAACGATGGCGAATGAAAGCGTGTACGCGAAGATGATGGCGTACGATGATGGAGAGAGAATCATCAACGACGGCGTGCAAATAGATTCATGAAGATGCCATATATTGAAAGTCCTCTTGGTTGCGGAGATCAAGCGGTGTGTCCCGGTTGCAATGATCGGCGGTACATCAAAATGGTACGTTCATGGGTGTCGGTGTTGTGTTATAAAAGGTCTTCAGGTGTGATGTTAAAAATCCTTCAGGTGATGTGTATAAAAAGCCTTCGGGTGAAATCTTCTCTTCTCCTCTTGTGTGTTTTCTGCAACGAAGACTCCCGCTGCGACGCCGGGCTCCGCGCCCCAACATGAATTTCTACTATACACTAATTTGAAACTTGGATCCTGTGTCTTTCTAATAAAAATAGTGAATTGTGTTGTATTTTTGTGAACGTATGGATTATTCTCAAACCATGTTAATCTTATGTCTTGTGATCCTTTTTTTTAATTTGTTTTTCTTCGTTTATCTTCTAGAATCGTCTGTGGTTTGGAGCTCGTAGAGTTTTCAAAACACACACACACACAAAAAAAATTAGAATAGCATTGAAATGTTTTTTATTCAATATTACTTTGAATAAAGTATTCTGGAAATATTGCACCCCTTAAATTCCCACTTGACCCTTCCTTTTATAAGGGAGTATTTGCCATCTCTTTGTGGTTTTTAATGTGAGATTCATGTTCTCCTTTTTCAGTATGTTAAATTTATAATATAATATCATTAATAACACAATGTCAATCGGGGGTGTGGCTGTGTGGCTAGCCATATCTGTCTATGCCATCCATGGGTTAGGGGTAGTGGGATCGATGTCGGTTGCCCTCAATTAAATTGGGGGTGTTTTGTGGCATCCCACATTGAGGGATGTGATGTTTGCTGGTGTTAGTAAATTTCCTGACACTAGGCAGGTGCCCTACTCATCGGTGGGGTTGGTGGAGGTGACCCATGCAATAGGTACAGGAAGGTGTGCCTGTGTAATGACCCACGACGTTACTGGTTGGAAATTCCTTGGGAAAATTGATTTTTTTTCTTCTGTTAGTGGATAGTTCTTTTTTGAGAACCGGAGATTGGGTTTGAAATTCAAGGGTTTGAACGACTCTTAAGGGTTGTTTTTAATCAAGGTTGGAGGTTTCAGGTGATCCAAGAGCAAGTTTGGGTAAACCCGAAAGGGTTCCTGCAGCAGCTAAGTGCTACAATTGTTGCGAAAACGCCGTGAGTCGCAGCGACAAAACATGTTTTGTAAAGCTCTAAACCTGCACTTCTAGATTCAGTACTAAAACATGCTGTGTATTTTTTTTTATAATAGATACCTGAAAAATACATAGTACATTATACAAATGAGAAATTTTTTCAGTCTAGTTTCTGGAGAATTAGATACCAACTTATATATGCTGAATCAGAGTTTACAAAAAATAATAGCTAATATAAATAACTGGATTCATCAGCATTATCACTTAAACTACCCTTTGAACATCTAAGGATTCTTGTGAAAAACATTTTAAAAATTTGTGATGAGAAAAATATATTAGTAAGGGATATAAAAAGAAGGAAAGATCACATTAGTCCATTAATACTTGTAACATATGAAAACATTTTCAAAAGACGTACTTGTCACCCATATATACTTTGTGAAACATGAGATTTACACAAGATTTTCAAAAAACATAAAAACATAAATAGAACCATAAAAGTGTCTTGGGTCATTACTTACATAATCTTATAACCATCTTGGCTACATTATAATTTGTAACCCTCATAGCTACCTTGCAATTTGTGTAACCATCGCAGTTACACTTGGAATAACCATATGGCTGACCTCCAACTTACACATACCCAATGCATTGGAGGGATACATATGTCTCATCCTTCATCACAAACAATGCTCAAGAACCAGAACATAATCATACAACATGAATAATTGCATAAAATCATTGCTTCTTAATTTTTGTAAAACAGAATTTTAAAAGAGGATTTTAAAAGAAAAGCCCCTTACAAATACCATATAATTCAAGTGAGACTTAATAGAGTGGATGGAATATGTATATAAATTGTAAATACACATAATTCAACATAATATAAACATAATTCATCACACAAACATTTTTATTACCACATAAATAAAGAAGTAAAATGTTAACCCAAAGAATGGAAATATGGTTAAGAATTCTCTTACATCGGGTTTGTCTTACTTAAAACTCGTTTAAACCTCCTTTATAATGGTTAAAAGAGTGTTATTAATATCTTAAAAAAACATATTCATGTTTATAATACCTTATATGATCATTTCATATCATCATTTCACCCTTTATTTATTAGTATTTTTTTCCTTCCATTATTTTGGAGGGTTTCTTTACATGTTTTTCATGATCGGTTCATGATGGATGTTCTTGTCGATTGGAAGTGAAACTCCAGAATTATAATGGAATGATATTTAAATATTTCCAGAACCATAAATTATACCATTTATCATTTTGAATTCTGAAATGAGGATGATTCATAAGTTAAAACATTATTGATATTTGTTTAGGTCATTTTGGCGATTCTTCGATCGTAATGAACTTGTTTTGTATTATAAATTAATCACATGTGTAAAAAATGATTCCAGAACCTTATATAAGTATAATACATAAATTATAATCTGGTTCAACCATAAAAATGGTTTCATGACCAACCTTGAAAGAATTAAAATAAATTGAAATCACATCATCCACGATGTCGGTAAATTGACACATCACAGATGGTGTTTTAATATCTTGAATAAGTGAAAGAGGAGAAGAAATGTAATGGTGATTATTCCATAAACATGATGAAATATAGAATATTTAAGATACTGGATCATTCATGCCTCTTGGATAAGTGGATGTGAGGAAATAAAAAGAAAAGTCGAGAAATCCCTTACGAAAATTCGGCAGCCTGACGACGTCGCTTAAAATTTCATAAAACATTTTGATGAGAGAAAGGGGTCTCTCATCATTCTTACATAATATGGGAAGTAAGAGGGATATGGAATGATATATCCCAACATAATCTAAAGGAAATTAAAAATAATAACATAAAATGAAAGAAAAGAAAGAAAACAAAAGAGGATGTTTACCTCTTGATCTTTTCTCCTTGAGATCTTTCTTAAGGCCTTCGGTTTTGACCTTTTGGTGAGACCAGAAACTCTAGGATGTGAGGAAGAGTCTTGGGAGGAGTATTGGGCAAAACTTAGGTAATACTCAAGGTTTTAGAGATGTGGTAGGAAGAGGGTAATGAGAGTGGTATTTATATTGGAGGAGAGGCGGTATTTTACATTATTTTATTCATTATTATAATATTTTTGTTCAAGACTATGAATAGTCTTAATTCATGTGACCTCAAATAGTAATAATGGCATGTGAGTTTGAACCAAGTGGGCTTACATCACTTATGATGTCATAAATAGTGTATTTAACTGATAATTTGAATATACTGTATTTTACCGTATTTCACTATTCATCGAAAATTCAATAATTTCAGAAAAATCCAAAAAAAATCACCCTAACCATTTTTTGACGTGTATAATTCAAAAAATGAACTCCATTTTTTAAAAATAATTTTCTAAATATTATTAATTTAATTTTTAAATAAAATCATACTTTATTCAAAAATTAATTATTTTAAATTTATAACTACTTTTATATCACATTGAAAAATTAACCTAGATGTCATTATCTTAAATCCTTAAGAAAATAAAATAATAATACAATTTACTATTCATTAGGGTCATATTACTATTCATAAGGGTATGTTACTATTCACTAAAAATCAAGTTGGTTTCATCAAACTTCAAAAAACTTACTGATCACAATCGTAGATGACCGTTTTTCAAAATCCAAAACACAGAAGCAGCAAAATTATGTTTAATGGTTAGTTTATAAATGTCACATAGTATTTATTAGTTCATTTAAACACATAGTGTTTCCTTTTAAAATCTCATGATGTTACATTATCCCCCCTTTAAATGAATTGTGCTCTCGCAATTCATTCATTGTACTTATAATTATGGATATACATATCAATAATTATGAAATTTGATTTTATCAAAAGTAAATTCTATCACTAATTTTTTTTTAAAAAAATTCAACATCTAATATACAAAGTTGTCTAGATCGTTCCTCTGATACCAAATGTAAAGCCCTGAACCCGCACTTCCAGATTCAGTACTAAAACATGCTGTGTATTTTTTTTGTATAATAGATAACTGAAAAATACACAATACATTATACAAATGATGACCTTTTTCGGTCTAGGTTCTAGAAAATTAGATAACAACTTACATATGTTGAATCAGAGTTTACAAAAATTAATAGTTGATATAAATAACTGGATTCATCTGCATTAGCACTTTAACTCCCCTTTGAACATCTAAGGATTCCTGTGAAAAACATTTTAAAAACTTGGGATGATAAAAATATCTTAGTAAGGGATATAAAAAGAAGGAAATAGCACATTAGTCCATGAATACTCGCAACATATGAAAACATTTTCAAAAGACGTACTTGTCACCCATATATACTTACTTTGTGAAACACGATATTTCCACAAGATTCCCACAAAACATAAGAACATAAATAGAACCATAAAGGTATCTTGGGGCATTACTTATATAATCTTTTAACCATCTTGACTACCTTATAATTTGTAACCCTCATGACTACCATACAATTTGTGTAACCATCGTAATTACACTTGGAGTAACCATACGACCGACCTCCGACTTACACATACTCAATGCATTGGAGGGAGATATAGGTCTCATCATTCATCATAAAAAATTCTCAAGAGTCATAACATAATCATACAACATGAATAATTTCATAAAAACATTGCTTCTGAATTTTGTAAAATAGAATTTTAAGAGGATTTTAAAAGAAAAGCCCCTTGAAAATACAATATAATTCAAGTGAGACTTAATAGAGTGGATGAAATATGTATATACACTATAAATACACATAATTAAACATAATATAAACATAATTCATCACACAAACATTTTTATTACCACATAAATAATGAAGTAAAAGGTTAACCCAAAGAATGGAAATCCGGTTAAAAATTCTCTTAACTTTGGTTTTTCTTACTTCAAACTAGTTTAAACCTTCTGTATAAGGGTTAAAATAGTGTTATTAATATCTTAAATAAACATATTCATGTTTATAACACCTTATATGATCATTTCATAACATCATTTTACCCTTTACTTATTAGTATTTTGTTCCTTCCATTGTTTTGGGCGGTTTCTTTACATGTTTTCCACGATCGGTTCATGATGGATATTCTTGTCGATTGGAAGTGAAACTCCAGAATTGAAATGGAATGGTATTTACATATTTCCAGAACCATAAATTATACCATTTATCATTTTGAATTCTGGAATGAGGATGATACATAAGTTAAAACATTATTGATATTTGTTTAGGTCATTTTGGCGATTCTTCGATCGTAATGAACTCGTTTTGTATTATAAATTAATCACATGTGTACAAAATGATTCCAGAACCTTATATAAGATATAATACATAAATTATAATCTTTTACAACAATAAAAATGGTTTCATGACCAGCCTTTAAAGAAGTAAAAGAAATTGAAATCATATCGTCCATGATGTCGGTAAATCGACACATCACGGACAGTGTTTTAATTTCTTGAATAAGTGGGAGAGAAGAAGAAATGTAATGGTGAGTATTCCATAAACATGATGAAATCTAGAATATGTAAGATACTATATCATTCATGCCTCTTGAATAAAAAGAGGTAAGTAAAGAAAAAGAAAAGAAGGGAATCTCAAAATAAAAGAAAAGTTGAGACATCCCTTGCGAAAATTTGGCATCCTAACGGTGTCGCTTAAAATTTCATAAAATATTTTGATGACAGAAAAGGGGTCTCTCATAATTCTTACATAATATGGGTAGTAATGGGGATATGGAATTTCATATCCCAACATAATTCAAAGGAAATTAAAAGGAATAACATAAAATGAAAGAAAAGAAAGAAAATAAAAGAGGACGTTTACCTCTTGATCTCTTCTCCTTGAGATCCTTCTTAAGGCCATTGATTTTGGAATTTTGGTGAGACCAGAATCTTTGGGACGTGGGGAAGATTCTTGGGAGGAGTATTGGATAGAACTTAGGTAAGGTTCAAGGCTTTAGAGGTGTGGGAGGAAGAGTGGAATAAGGGTGGTATTTATATTGGAGGAGAGGAGGTATTTTACATTATTTTATTCATTATTATAATATTTTTACTCAATACTATGAATAGTCTTGATTCATGTGACCCCAAATAGTAATAATGGCATGTGAGTTCGAACCAAGTGGGATTACATCACTTATGATGTCATAAATAGTATATTTAACTGATAATTTGAATATACGGTATTTTACTGTATTTCTCTATTCATCAAAAATTCAAGAATTTCAGAAAAATCCCAAAAATTCAACCTAAAAATTTTTCAACGTGTATAATTAAAAAATGAACTCCATTTTTTGAAAATAATTTTCTAAAAATTATTAATTTAATTTTTAAATAAATTTATACTTTATTCAAAAATTAACAATTTTAAATCTATAATTGCTTTTATATCACATTGAAAAATTAAACAGGGAGGCCATTATCTTAAATACTTAAGAAAATAAAATAATAATTCAATTTACTATTCATTAGGGTCATATTACTATTCATATTACTATTCATAAGGGTGTGTTACTATTCACCAAAAATCAAGTTGGTTCTATCAGACTCCAAAAAACTTACTGGTCACAACCATAGATGACCGTTTTTCAAAATTCAAAACACAGAAGCGGTGAAATTATGTTTAATGGTTAGTTTATAAAGGTCTCATAGTATTTAGTAGTTCATTTAATCACATAGTGTTTCCTTTAAAATCTCGAGATGTTACATGTTTGCGGATGAAGAAAATCGGAAACAAAAGAAGAAAAAGAAGAACATAGACACAACGATTTACGTGGTTCGAGGATAATCACTATGTCCACGGAGAGACAAAAATATCACTATAGTCGGGAACACAAAATTACAGGGAGTTTCAGGGTTTTCAAGCGCATAGAAACCCTAGCTCGAAATGAGCTAATAAGGAGGACGAAATATTATTTCACCAACCACACATAAAGTTTATTGCACTATAGTGAAAGACGGTTGAAAGTCTGCATCGCTACAGTGCCACAGCCACCCAAGTTCAAACTGTTATAGTGGCTGATGGCTGGAAGTTCATGGAGCTACAATACCGTTGTTTCCAAAGTACTCATTGTTATAGTAGTCATTCCAAAGTCCGCACTGCAGCAATATTTATTAATTTCATTAATAATAATTATTTTTCAAATTACAATTATTTTTTTAATTATTTTATTGTTAATAATTAATTATGATAAGAATTATTAATGTTTTTAATTATTATTATCTATTATTATTTTTTGAACATAAATCCTAGCTCTCAATACAAGCCATGTTCTTCTTGTAGCCCCTCCATCGAAGCGGGTACTAGACCCCAGGTGTCGAGAAAATGGGTAAAACTGCACTCACTATGCATGTAGTGAGTAACTAAGGAACCTGTAGCCCCTCCATCGGAGTGGGTACCAGCACCGCAACGGTGAAATTACTTCAGCTGAAACTTGCAGCCTATGAGAGTCGAACACCCGACCCCAAGGAATGAAGGAACCGAGCCCCCAACCCTTTTTTTTGGGAGGTGGTCAGTTTCAGGGCTATTGTCGATGATGGAGGCTGCAGCTTCAGGCTGCGGTGCTGGTGATAGAAGGCCTTCGGTTGGGCGACAGTCTGGTGGAAGGCCTTTGGCTGGGTTGGCTGGGTTTAGCGGTTGAAGTAGGGTGGAGACCCAGCTTGTTCCCTAAGGGGCAATTTAATATATATATATATATATATATATATATATATATATATATCCATGTGGTCAGGGTGGTTGGGTACTCATCATAATACCCATACTCGATCTTAGACTTTGTTTAAAGAATGACTTGACCTGCATTGTGTTTTGGGAACTACTAAATTTTGGTTGCGTTTTGCGTCATTTTTGTACACAGGTCGCGCATGATAACTTTTTCTTCTCATTTAATAAAGGAATCATGAGTTTGAGTTTCCAACTCATGGTTAGTAATTATCTATTACATTAATAATAATTATTGATTACATTACAATTATTTTTTAATTAATTAATAATTAATTATTTTTAATAATTATTAATGGCTTTTAATTACATTATTAAATATTAATTATATTAATAATTGATAATTAACCGATTTATTAATATTTTTAATTATGTTATTATTATCATATATTATTATATTTATTATTAATAAATATTTATTATGATATTTATTATTTATAATAATTAAATTTTTATTTATATTAGTAATTGTTAATTATTAATAATTTTTATTGTAATTATTAATTGTGTTATTAATTTTTAATTATATTATTAATAATTGTAATTTAATCACATTACTAATTATTAATCATATTACATCATTAATAACTATTTCTAATTATTAATTTGATCAGTACTCATTATCAATTACTTATTATATTAATAATAATAATAAATACTAATTACTTTAAAATTATATTGTTAATAAATATAAATTATATGTTTAATTAAATTAGTATGCCCCATGGGGTGCACTATGATGGTGTGGGGGGTCTCATGTTTGAGCATGTGTGTGGTTTTCTTTGTAGTTGTCACCTACCCCTAACCAATTGTAAATTGATAATTAGTTAGTTGTTATTTATTTATATTATAATTTAATTTCTAATTTAATTAATCATAATTAATTAATGTAATAATATTTAATTACTAATTACATCATTATAGTCAATTATACATAATTATATATTTGATATTAACAATTATTAATATTTTTAATTGAATTATTGTGTAGTGTTATTATTGTGTTATTAATAATATTATATTGTTATTTTAATGTGTTGGAAATGAAGATCCTGAATTCCACATTGAAAACCATGAAAAGATGACAATGAGAACTCCATGGAGGGATGAGTTAAGGTTTAAGAGGTATAATATCTCCAAAATACTTTATTTAAAGTAATTCCATATGTATGTATATAACAAAACAAAAATAAAAATAAAAAATTTATTCAAAAAAAAACAAAGCCACATGGTGGGAAAACTTCTCTTTAAATAGTTTATAAAGATGATAGTTTTCTCGGAATGCTTCTTCAAATATATTGAGAAGATTGTTAATCTGGACAACACATTCTTCTCAAAATATTTGAGGAAAATGATTCTCAGGAAAACGTCAACTTCAAACATTTTAAGAAAGTGATGTCAGTGACAACATTTACCTTTCACTTGCAAACCACCTCTAAATTGGAAAATAGTTTCCCCACTTTCCTATTTCGAATTTTTTTTCCAGTTATAGATGAAAATTTGTGCGCGCATTCTTTTCTCATGGATGCTCGTGTATGTGTTTGAATGTCAAACATTAGTGAGGGGTTATGATATTAATGACATTATAAAGGGCGTTGTGTATCTCGATTGGGATATTTTTGGCTTTAATGTGGGGATGTCGATGTGATGAGATTCAATCCCCTAAAATTTTGGATGTTAGCCTCATGCCCAAACTAATTTAGGAGGGATTGGTGCATGCCCACACACACACACACACACATGTTGTGTGTGTTATGTTATGTCTTTTACCAAACTTCTTGTTCACATAATATTTTTTGTGCTTTTCCCATACATTCCATATGTTATATTTCATAATCTGTATAGACATCATTCAAATTTTTTGATATCCTATGTTCACCCTAACACATATTTCGGTGACCATCAAAGTCACCCCCCAAAAAAAACTAGTCACATAATATATGTTTTCTCTCAAAACTTAAATCTTGTAACATCTGTGAATGATTTTCATCAAGAACCCAAAAAAAATTATTGTCGTGTCAGATCTCCTTGTAAAAATATAAATAAAAATTAACATTTGGATATGTTTGAAGAGTCCAAGTGGTTTGATGAAGTTGAAATTGTTGTCAATAACTTAAGAATATGAAAAGTCGATGAGTTTTAATTGACACAATTGCGAGTTGGTTTGTAGTTCTAAAATACATGTGTCATTGGTTGAATCGAGTTGACACATTGTTTACTTCAATAATTTAAAGAACAAGAAGAAGATCCATGCAAAATGATGTTTATTTTTCATGAGGATTTTATAATTGGCTTGGTATGATTTTATGTTAGTTTGGTATAAGGTTTATGTTGGGCCAAGTATATTGTTAGGGTTTTGATTAAAAAATTAGCCACAAGAGCTGACCCTAAATCCAACTCAACCCAAGCCTTATGTGGGACCCTAGAGGGTCGACCACGACAAGAGGGAGCTAGCATGGGCCAAGCAAGGAGGTGGCATAGTGCATGCAGGGGCGCCTATGGGAGGTGCATGAGAAACAGTAAGCCACAGTGGCAGTTTCGATGTGAGATTGCATTGAATTAACCAAAAATGTTCAATCGTTCGATTGATTTGTCCTGGGAAGTGGAGGTTGTGCCTTGTATTACAAAGGAGCTGTGATACCGTGGCGGTTTCTATGTGGGATTGCATTGAATAAACCAGAATCGTCTGATCGTTCGATCGATTTATCTTGGTCGTTGATTGTCTTCGCTGATCTCCTAATAAACTACTATCATTCGATCTACTGATCTGAAGATCCAGGTCGTCCAATTTCTTTATATGTGTTGTCTTCAACCTCAGCTCGTGCTCGATAGTTCAGCCAACCAGAAGCTCCATGGGACATCGACAGAAGCTCAATCTGATTCTTCTGATCATCTTTCAAGTGTTCTAAAAATTCCATGATGATCAGAATCTCCTAAGAATACTTTGTACATGAAAATGAATATCAAAACATTGATATATAGAGATTTTCAAAAAAAATTGTTTTTATCGGTGATGGTAATGGTTCGCGATCACAATACGCTCCCAAACAACAAACTGAATGGGTCGTCGGGATTCTAGAAGGTTTTGTGATGATGTGTGTTGCCTATAAATACCAAGGCCTAAACTCAAGAGTAGTTACTTGTGATTTTTGAGAAGCTCCTGTTTCCGGTAAAACAGAGTTCTGTGAATCTGTCTAGTTCGCGAAGGGAAGTACCACGCTCATTCTATTTGTGCGAAGGAGGAGTAATACTGTGATCAAACTATAAGTGGACGCCACACTAGTTTTTCTTCGAGATGAACAAAGTTCCACGAAGCATTTGAGATAGCTCAATTCATATTTGTGTCTCTCCATCTTTTGTGAATGATTTGAGGAACTACGTAGCAGTGTAAACTTACACTATATCTCGTGAAGAAATTCTTGCGCACACTAAGTCTTAACCCACTTGGGTTTGCGCATAAGAAGGAATAAGGTATTCATTTGAGTAAGAGTGCATGCACTTTTATGCCTTGGAAAAAATATTGTTTTTTGTGTTCAATTTTGTTGCGTGAAGGGGAAGTGTTCATGAGGTAGTACCAATACATTTTGTACATGCACATGCATGAGGTTAGGTCTTCAACAGAAGAAAGAATTTTTGCCCAAGCAGTTTTGTACCGAGACAGCTGATAATATTCAGTGATCAGAATTATTTAAGGAAAAACAGCATCAATGCAAAGGTTCTTGTGATTGTACTGAGACAATTTGATCTAGAAAGATCATGGAGGAAGATCAAGTGATCATACCATTTGTGGATTAGATATTTTGAAAGGAAGAGGAGCTGTAACTAGGGGTTTAACCAGTTGCTAAAGAGGATCTAGAGACTGGGGGGTCCAACCAGTCAAACGGTTGGGGTGTCTGGACAACTGAGGCAGAAGAGTTGGATTGTTGGGGGGTATAACCAGAATCAGTTGGAGGATTGATTACTAGGGTGAATAACCAGTTGCTTCCTGAACCATTGTAATTGATAAAAATATTATAGTGGATAATCCATGTTGGGGGGTCTAACCAACATGACAAGGATGTAGGTCTTAGTACCGAACCTAATAAAAATATTTTGTGTTGTGTTTTATTTACTTTCTGTATTGCATGCATGATCCACTCATCTTAACAGGTGACAGATATTTGAATTAAAAGGTGAAAAAAAATTAGTAAAATAGGTCACATCTGATTCACCCCCCTCTCAGTGTGACTACACGATCCTTTGGACACTTCAATTGGTATCAGAGTATAGGCCACCTCTGATTGGATCTACTTTACTTGTCCAGTGATTTATATCAGAAGTATATGAAGCGCAGATTTGAGTTTGAGGAAAATTCAGAAGATCTTCAGATAGAAAAGCCTATCTCTACTACTGGTGTTATAAATTTTGAAGTTTTAGTCAAATCATAGAAAAATGGGTAGAAAGGAGTGGCAAAGAAGCTGAAGAATAATTCAAAGATGAATGAAAATCAACTGGTATCTAAAGGCACTCAGAGTGTGAATTGATCAGTGAAATTAGTTAGTTATAATTATGATGAATCAAGTTCAAGATGTGATGATGTTATGATCAATTATGAAATCAGAAATCATTTGAAGAAACTTTTCAAAGAAGTGGTCATATGTTTGATTAAAGTTTTCAGGGAACTTCGGGATGAACAATTGCAGCTAGAAGAAGAGGCAAGTGATATGGAAGAATCATTGACTAAAAAGGTTGGCATAACCAACACTCTCACAGAACTTGTGAAAACAAAGGAAGAAAAAATACCACTTTGCAAAGAAAGATATGTTGGAGCTATTGAAGAATTTGAGAGAAATGTTTATAAGAAAGAAGTTTTTGAAATTCTTTTTATAGTAGTTATCCATGCATTTGAAAATATGCATAATACATCTATGAATGTCAAAAATGCTCAGCTGATTGATAAATGAAAAAGAATCACGGATCTTGACAATTTTTTATTAAAGGAAAATGAGATGTGTGATGATGATATTAAAAAAATAAAAATTCAGTGGGATGATAGCATGAAATCAATTAAAGATGAGAAGAATGATATCAACTTAAAATGTTTTGAACTAGAAATGAAACTGAGAAATATGGAAGAGACACAAGCTGAAACTTACCAATTTGTTGTGAAAAGATGTATTGCCAAAGATTCATCTGATAATAGACTTATTTCTGAAAATAATCTAACTAGTGGCAAGAAGAGATTGATATTATCTAAAGATAAATCTACTGTTGGATCATTGAATAAGGTAACCCTTTGTCCTGATAAATCTGTGTGTACTAATGTTGTCTTGTTGACTAGTGCATATTCAACATTTAAATCTGGAAAAACATGGGTGAATAAAAATACTCAGGAGTCCACAACATCTTCAAAGATGGATGTGAAGAACTGTGAAAATTATTGTTCCCCAAAGAAAGCACAGAATAAGAAATGTGATACCGATAAGTAGCAAAATTTCAAAGATAGTCTGAACTTATCACAAAAGAGGAAGTCAAGAGCCAACAAGCTTGTACCCAAGTGGTAAGGGCTCCTGCTTGGCATCCAAGAGACGCAGGTTCAAAACCGGGGGGAGGCGAATTTCTGGGGGTACTATAGCAGTACTGTAGCATCTACTATAGAATTTACTGTAGTGGTACAGTTCGGTACTGTAGCAGACGGAACTATTCTCCCAATTTGGGCCTTCGGGCCATCGGTTTGGGCCTACGGGTATCACAAGGTCTTCGGGTCATCAAAAAGGCCTTCGGGCCTCAGGGCCTTCGGGCCACAAAGACCATGGAGTAGCCCAGTTCACACAGAGTGGACCCCAAAAGAGGATCAGAGCAACAATAGCAGACACTAGACGCAGAGCTAACCGAATTGTCAGAATGAGAGGGTATGGAAACCACCATCGGGATCAGGCACCGTGTAGCTTTGTACAGGGAAATGCTAGCCGATCATCAATGCAAGGTGGGGAGCTAAGGCGATCAATGATGCAAGACGCTGGGGAGGGGCAGTTCTAGTGGGCTGGGCCTACGGGTCATGTAATGGGCATGGTATGCCTCTGGGCCTTCGAGTCATGTATTGCGGGTCATGACAGGTCTTGCGCCTTGGACCTATGGGCCATGTACGGGTTCCCCTTCAACCCTTAAAAGGGGGATTTTCTATAATAATAAAAAAAGGCATTCAGGCCATTCGGGGAGGAAGTCAAGATTTGTTGGCTACTATTAATTCTATTGGAAGTTTGGACATCAAGAAATTAATTGTTGGGATAGTATGTTATTGTAAGAAAATTATAAAATGCCTACACTTAAGGGGAGAAAAGCTGAAGAGAACTGGAATCCTGGAAAATAGAAGCAGAACTCATAGAAAGAGAATTAATTTATGAAGAACATATACGATTATTTTGAAAATTTCATTGATTATTGCAACAGAAGTGGTCATTGTTAGGATGAGTTCTGGTATGTACCAATCATGCACAAATCATCTGTTTATGAGAATAGAAGACCACAAAAAAATGAAGAAGGTAAGAAATGAAGATAACAGATTAACCTTGGGTTGTGAACAAAATAATAAGGTTGTTGAACAAATAACTTCCAAGAAGTTTGTGAAGAATAATGTGAAGAGTGTCTCACCAAAGAAAAGATGTTTTTATTATGGTAGGAAAAGTCACATAATGGATCATTTTGAATTGGCCATGAACAGTCATACCAAAGGAAGAAAGCTGGAATCAAAGAAGGAATCTTTCCAGAAGAAAAACAACATGATTGATTTAGTGAATGACATCACTAATAAAGAATCTGAAAGGTTTCCTAAAAGTGGTAACTTGTTGAATTCTAAAGTTGTGTGTGATAGGTGCAATATATTTGGACATTTAGGTAAAAAAAATTGACATGGTTTTCTGGTCAAGAAGGATTCTTGAAAAAGAAAGGGAAAACATCTATGAATTCTAGTGTTGGGAAAACGAAATCTACACACAAAGTGAAGACTGAGCATGTTCCAAAAGAATGTTTGATCATATGTCTAGAATAATTTTAAGAGGCAAAAAAATTGGAACAAGTAGAGAAAAATGAGACTGCTTTGATAGAAAGTGTGAAGAAGCCTTTTTCATCTAAGAATTTTATTGGGTTGAGAGGAAACTATCATCCCTATTGCTCTAACTAAAGAACATTGAAGAGTCACCTTATTCCCATATATATAGTGTGTGTTTTTCATGCAGGGAATTGAAGGTGAAACATGTATTCAGGGGGGACCTAAATTTATAAAATCTGTGAATATCTTACAGCTAGAAAGATGTCCATCATAGATGACTATTGGCGTCATGTTGTCTCCTTGAAACATTTCAAATAATCTCAAAAGATGCTTGGAGTTTATTCTTGAAGAAATTCAATCATGATGAACAAGTATTGTGTGCATCTCTTGAGGGGGAGCATAAAAAATCATCCATCATATATTTCTCTCACTTGGCATCATATGAATATTAGAAGTTCTGGAGGGGTATGAATCTGATAATTCTAAAAATTTCAAGAAATTGAAGCTTGTCATCATTGAGGTATGTTGATAACATTCTCATATTTTCATGTTAAAAATAAATTCTAAAAGGGATAGATTTGTTACTTGATGACAAAAAGGAAAAGTAATTTGAAAGGGAAAATACACTCTTTCTCTTGAATGTTTTAATCTGTTTGGTGAGATGTATGCAAGAAATTAGATTGAAATCTTTTGAGAAATTTCTAAAAAATTTAGTGGTGGGTATCACATGTTGGAAGTTTATTGACAACACTAACATTAAATTTGATTGCTCTTGTTTTCTACATAGAGAATTTCTCACGTAGACTTAGAGTTGATTAATTTTATCTCTTTGCTAAGCTAGTAGTGATTCCATCCTTCTCAGAAGTAAATAAGACAGTATGAGTCATAAGAGAAGTGGATGTTCTTATAATTTGAATTTTGGAAATTAGAATTCCTTCCCTTGCTTATATATTTGTATTTATTGCTAATAAGGGGGAGAAGATATCATTGACTCTTAAAAAGAAATGAGTATTGACAACAAATCCAAAGGGGGGGATTAAAGAGGCCAAGTGGTTTGCTGAAGTTGAAATTGTTTCCAATAACTTAAGAATATGAAAAGTCAATGAGTTTTAATTGGAATGATTGTAGAGCTGGTTTTTAGTTCTAAAATATATTTTTCATTGGTTGAATTAAGTTGACACATTGTTTACTAAAATGATTTGATGAACAAGAAAAAGATCCATGAAAAATTATGTTTATTTCTCGATGAGGATTTTATAATTGGCTTGGTATGATTTTATGTTGGTTTGGTATAAGGTTTATATTGGTCCAAGTATACTGTTAGGGGTTTGATTAAAAAATTATCCACAGGATCTGTGATAATCCACTGTGTGGGGAGGCATGATGGCAGAGGTGAGCGCTGACACAAGGCGGTGCCACCATGTTATGGGAGTGCTTCATAACCATTTCTGGTATGTGGAGGTTGTGCCTTGTATTATAAAGGAGTTGAGATACCATAGAGGTTTCGATGTGGGATTGTATTAAATTAATCAGAACCGTTAGATTGTTCACTCGAATTATCCTGGTTGTCGATTGTCTTTACTGATATCTAAACAAACTACTTCTATTCGATCTACTGATTTGATGATCCAGGCCGTCCGATTTCTTTAGCCACATTGTCTTCAACCTCAACTCGCGCTCGATAGTTCAACTCACTGGAAGCTCCATGAGAGGTCGATAAAAGATCAATTTAATCCTTCTGATCACTTCTGAGTGTTCTAAAAATTCCATGATGATTGTAATCTCCTAAGAATTTTTTCTATATGAAAATAAAGATCAAAATGTTGATATATAGTGAGTTGAAAAAATTGTTATTATCAGTAACAGTAATGGTTCGCGATCATAGTACACTAAGCAACAAATCGAATGGGTCTTCGTGATTCTAAAAGGTTTTGTGATGATATGTGTTACCTATAAATACCAAGTCCTACACTCAAGAGTAGTTGCTAGTAATTTTTTAGAAGCTCTCATTTCCAGTAAAACATAGTTCCGTGAATCTGTCTGGTTTGCGATGGGAAGTACGTTGTGTAGGTTTCGGGTGCAGCAGAAGTGCAGGAGGGACGATGCCCAACTTTAATTTATGTCATATTCAATGAACAATTCGGGATCAATAAGATGATGAATGCTAGTATCCACGAAATTGAATTAAGGATTTAGACAAAGGAATAGAAACCCAGAACCAAGAGAGAGGATCAACATATTTTATTTATAATTAATTTAATTAAATCAGAGAATTACCTCCAAGGTGATTCTTTCTTCGTTGATGAGTGCGACCACAGATTTACAGTGCGCATTCATTGCATTGTAGAGATCAAAGTTATATCTCCTATAGCGGTTATCTACATGTGTTCCACATATCTATGGACGTCACTGAAGGATTCTCTGGGTGCTAGCATGGAAGATCCTTGCGCTTGTGATGTCCACCTTCGATCACCTTGAGAACCGCTTCCAAAATGTTCTCATTGATCCGGTGGAGGATGATATCTCTCGTTCTTGAGAGAAATATTGGAGAGCGATGAACTCTCTAGGCTTGAGAGCTTTTCTCCAATTCATTGTGCACAACCACAATGCGTTGCTTGGCTAGTGCTTGGCTAATAAGAGAATAATATAACCAGATATTTAATTCACTAGCTTAATAATAAATAATTTGCATAAGTGTCTTAATTATTTTATTAATCCTAGAAAAAACCCCATGTCAAATAATAACATCAACATTATTATTTCCTAACATGCTCTTAACTTGTGAGTTATAATTAAATATTATTTAATCAAATAATATTCAATATTATTATTTCTCATCGGACCCTTAACTCGGTCTATAAATCCTCCACCATTTTTATTGAACCTTGAATAATGACTATTTATTTATTAAATAAATATCACTGCATTATTCACCAATAAATATATAAATATTATATTTACTAAATAGAAAATAAATATTTATTAATTATTCGTCCCATGATATATATTCTATAAAATAACTAGTGTCAAAATAAATGTGATCAGGCATCCATGAATAATTATTAAACCACAACCGGGAATAATCTTTATTGAACTTGTTAAATAATAAATAATATATTATTTAACTGATATATTGGATACAATCAGTGTGTGACCCTATATGCCTCTTTTTAGTGGTATTAGGCAGAAAATCCTAAATTCCAAGGTTAGCGTCTAGCAACACGCCAAGGCACCAATAGAGAAATAATTTAATGCCGCAATGACATGTCACCTCATACGAATGCTTATCATGTAATATAATCTCTTTGTCTCAATATCTCCAATCAAGCGGGTTGCATAAAAGTTCCATCAACCCATGTGCTCAATTTCTCATTCTTTGACTTACCAAAAATTGAAATTGCCTATAGAACACAATGGTCATGGATTTATTTAGGGTATATAATTTCCATCAAAGGTCCTAAGATATCAACTTCCATTATGGAATATAAGGGACAAATCCTTTCTTGCATTATTCATTAATGCAGTATTACTCATGACGCACCCAACATATCCTACCTCACCGTGAACATATGTTGTCACTATTTTCACCAATACATCTAAGTGTGTGAGTCATAATACCCATTAATAATAATATTAAAGTTTAAGTACCAATATACACACCCGTAGATAGGAACATCCAATGACACTTATAATTGTGGATTTCCTACTATCGGGTCTCGTTCTCATAATATCCTACTGGATATCACCAAGGGCGTACACCATGAGAAGGTGTCTCAAAGTTCTATGAGTTTCCACCCTTGATAGCCTGTATCATTTGTGTCCCTTTAATGACATCATCCTGCTATATAACATATATCTAAGAATAGTGTCATAGCACTTTCAGGTTATCATCATAGCAGGGAACTGCTATGACCTTTTAGTGCAACAACTACTTTTGGGACATTATCACATGTAATGTTACGTAGAAGAACAATCATGATATGATAAAGAGTTTATTAATATCCATCCAATGACTACATGTTTATCATAAAGTACAAAGAAGTTAGTTCTAGGGCACCAACTCCAACAGAATCTCACTTGCACTAGAGCCAACTACTAACAACCTTCAATCTGCTAGCATTTACATGATACTCATGCTTCTGCTAAGATAGGACTTTATTCAAGGGTTCTACCATCTTCTCGTTCGTGGATACTCTTCTCACTGCAACTTCACCCCTTTAATAAAAATCACTCAATAGGTGATACTTCTGGAGTATGTGCTTTGTCCATTGATGTGACCTTATCTCTTTTTCAAGAGCCACCACTATAGTATTATCACAATATAATGTGATAGAGTCTTTACTGCTAGCTACCATATCAAGATCTTGGACAAAGTTCCGAATCCAGATGGTTTCCTTGGATGCATCAAAAGCTATTATGTACTCAGACTCCGCTGTAGAATCAGCTACAACTAGCTGCTTTGAACTCTTCCAAATCACAACTCCTCCGTTGAGATAGAAAACATATCTTGATTACGACTTTAGATCATTTTGATCTGTCTGAAAACTAGCATTAGCATACCCTCTGATGACAAGATCCTCATCTCCTCCATACACCAGGAACATATCCTTAATTCTTCTTAGATACTTAAGGATAGTCTTAACAACAGTCAAATATTGTTCTTTTGGATCTGCTTGATATCTTATTACCATGCTCAGTGCATAGGCAACATCAAGTATAGTACATAACATGACATACATGATAGATCCTATCACTAAAGTGTATGAGATCTTACTCATTCTATCTTTCTCCTATTGTGTCTGGGGACACATTTTTGTAGAAAGATGCAAACCATGTGACACTAGAACCAATCCCCTCTTGGATTGTTCCATACTAAATTTCTTTAGTATCTGGTCAATATATGTACTTTGAATTAGTCCAAGAAGCCTCTTGGATATATCACAAATGATCTTGATCCCTCGAATATAGGATGCTTCACCTAAGTCCCTCGTGGAGAATCACTTGTTCAACCAGTCTTTAACTGACTATAAGACTGGTATGTCATTTCCAATAAGTAATATGTCATCAACATATACTACTAGGATAACGACTGCATTCCCATTAAACCTTTTTTAAACACACGACTTGCATTCATTTTTAATAAAACCAAATTCTTTTATGGATTCATCAAATTGAATGTTCCATGACATAGATGCTTACTTCAATCCATAAATAGATCTCTCTAACTTGAAAATCCTTTTGGCATCACCTGGTGTCACAAAACCTTTTGGTTGTGTCATATAGATATATTCCTGAAGGTTCTCATTAAGGAATGAAGTTTTGACATCCATATGCCAAATCTCATAGCCATGGTAAGCTGTTATGGAAAATATGATTCTGATGGATTTAAACATGGAAACTGGTGAAAAGGTTTCATCGTAGTTAGTTTCTTAATGTTGTTTAAACCCTTTAGCTACTAGCCTTGCTTTATAGGCACTTATTTTACCTTCTATGTTCAGTCTCCTCTTGAATACCCATTTACACCCAATAGGCTTTACATCAACTAGCACATTGACCAGAACCCAAAATTAGTTCTGATACATGAAATCCATCTTAGAATTCATAGCTTCTAGCCATATTTAAGCTTCTAATCTCTTAAATTCCTCCTTATTGGATAGAGGTTCATCATTGTCCAACAATAATGAGCCACCATCCTCGGTGACTAAAAACCCATATCTATCTAGTTTCCTTACCTCTCTTACACTCCTATACAGTACTTATGTTTCAGGAACCACTTCTTCCACGAAGACCTGTGGAACTTGTTCTTGTACCAACTCCTGTGTATCTTGAGCATAAATTTCATCAAAGTCAATATTTTTCCCACTATTATTTTTGAGGATGTGCTCCCTCTCAAGAAAGATGGCTTATTTGGAAATAATCACTTTTTTTTATGAGGGGTTGTATAGGTAGTATCTATTTATTTCCTTGGGATACCCTATAAAGATACACCTCATGCCCTGGAGTGCTAATTTTTTTCCTAAGAAATCCTTAACAAATACCTCGCATCCCCATACACATGTATGTGATAAAATGGGTTTCTTTCCACTCCATAGATCGAAGGGAATTCCATTTTCTGCTTTATTTGGTACTCGATTTAATGTGTATGTTGTAATTTGTAATGCATATCCATAAAAGGATAATGGAATATCTGCATGACTCATCATCAATATTACCATGTCCAACAAGGTACGATTCCTCCTTTCACTAACACCATTCCACTGTGGTGTATAAGGTTGAGTGAGTTGAGATAGAATCCCAAACTCCCACAAAAATTTGATGAACTCTTGGTTAAGATATTCTTCATCTCAATCTGATCAAATATTATTTAACTTATTACCAAGATGATTTCTTTAATTCATTCTTGAATTCCTTGAATTTCTCAAAGGAATCTAACTTATACCTCATCAAGTAAATATATCCATATCTACTCAAGTCATTAGTAAAAGTTATAAAGTAAGAATATCCACCTCAATCTTCTACTGAAAATGGTCCACACATATCAGTGTGTACCAATCCTAAAAGCTCTGAGGCCCTTTTACCCTGCCCAAAAAATGGTGATTTGGTCATTTTTCTTTGTAAACAAGCATGGAATCTATCAAGTGGTTTTAGCTCAGAAGAGTCTAAATAACCATCTTGACAGAGCTTTGTCAAATGTTTCCCATTTACATGGTCGATACAGTGATGCCACAACTGGGTGTTATATGAGTCATGCAAACTTTATTCGTTATCAATTACTAACACTTGGTTTTCATAATTTAATACATATAGACCATTATTTAATTGTGTCATACTATAACATGTGTTGTTCTTATAAAAGTAACTTTTTTTATTTCCGAACTTGAAAATAAACCCATCTGTATCCAAACTTGATACATAAATTATGTTTTTGGTAACACTAGGTACATAATAACAACCATGTAAAACCAAGATCATTCCCATTTGTAATGTGAGGTGGTAGTCACCAATGGAAAGAGCAGCTAGCCTCTCACCATTGGCAGCTCGCAGATCCACCTCTCCTTGAGCAATTTTTTAGAATCTACTTGGTTCCTATATTTGAATACAGATGTGATCACCACAAGTTGTATCTAATACCCAACATGTAGAAATGGAAAGATTGCACTCGATAATGAATGCACATTTGGATTCCCCTTTCCTCTAGTTGCAGTTCCTCTTCCAGTGGTCTGACCTGCCACATTCAAAGCATACTGCCTCCTTTTTCTTTCCCTGCTTTTTGATCTTTTTCTTCTTGGTTGGGTGGTGCTACGGAGTTTTGGGCTATTTATAAATCTTAGGCCCCTTTGCCTTGTTTTTCCTCTTCCTATTTACCATAAGGACTATGGGTTTTTCACACCCCATGTCCTTATTCACTTGGCGAATTAAAGTAAGAATTTATGATAGAATCTTCTCATTATTTCTCATATTATAATTCATAATAAAACTAGATAATTTCTTGGGTAGTGATGATAGTATGATATATGTATGCAATTAATCTTAGAATTTAATTCCTAATATATCCAGATGCTCAATGTAGCCAATAAGCTTGACTACATGTGACCCAACTAGCGCAGACTCTACAAGCTTAGTGGTGAACAAAGCATTGGAGATCTCATACCTCTCTTATCTCTCCTTCTCATTATAAAGATTCCAAAGGTGAGATATCATGTTATAAGCATCTATTTCCTCATATTGATTCAAGATCTCATTGGTCATGGATGATAGCATGAATCATTGAACATCTGTAACATCATTCATATGTTTCTCATACACAGAGAGATCCTCATCACGCGCCTCATTTCTAGGTGCAAATGGTAAAGGTTCTTCTAGCACATATAGTTTCCTTTCATGGAGAAGTATGGCCCGAAGGAGCCTTTTCCACTCCTAGAAATTAATGCTGGTAAGAAGGTTTTCCTTCCCAAGTATGGATCACAATGATATGTTTGATGTTATTTTTAATATCATTTCTACAAATAAGATGAAAAAAGTTTTAGTACTTTATATGATAAAATTAAGACAAATAAATAAATAAATATTCATTAGTCTCCCACTATTTTATCAGAACCTAATAGCCCTCACCATTGGCTTTGGAATATCCTGTTTCTTGGACATTCTAGCAGCAAGGATCCATATTTCCCTTCGCATTATCCCAACTTTGGTTGGTTAATCAATTTGAAATGTTTTAGGTAGGCATTCAAAATGCCAACTGCATTAACTCGCAGCTCCTTGATCTGTTGAGTAGACTCCCTAATCCTGAAATCCTTAATTTTGTATTTCCTCAACCTTTGCCTCTAAGTTACACCAAGTCCTACTTTGGCAGTCAAATATTGATGTAAACTAATTCAAGTCAACCCAAAACCTTAAATTAGAATTCCCTGATAATTGAAAGCACCCCAACTTTGGCTGGTTAAGCACTTTGAACTATGGTTTGATTCTAACCAAAGTAATGGAAGGTGATACCGACTTAATATTTTATTGAGGGATTTTATCTTTTATGCATAAACTACTAATTATTATCTTTATTACATTCTTATTAATATTAATTGGGATCTACTTAAGTGATTAACCATGTCTTAGATAATATTTATGTATAAACTGGTTTATTTTAGTTCCATCTTGCATTCTTGTTTAATTCATTAATTATGTGATCGCAACAATACATCCATAATGAATAAACCATGAAACAAACATAAATAATATAAAGGTTATGATCACGAGCTTGTTCTAATGGTTAGTTTATCTAGTGGTTGATAAACTAGCAATTGACCTAGGGGAGAAATACCTTGAACCAATTAGGTTCATGTTTACAGTTTTCCACCTATCCACCTTTGTATCTCTTTATATTGGTTTTTCCTCAACTCCTAACTTGAACCGACTCCACTAACTTGGGAGATCCATCCATTATATACGCTTTTACCACACACATGTGAGGGGTAAAAGGGGGTTTACATAAAAGAAACCATGGTCATGCATTACCTACATATTAATGAGAGAAGTCACACAAACCAAAAATTTAATTTAATAAATTAAAAGGAAACCAATCACATACAAAAGGTCTGGTCTAGCTCATGATCATCCATATGCATGCAAAAAATTTACACATTTAATAAAACTAGCATTAAATTCTTTAATCATTCTTATTTGAGATAAATCGCACTCGAATCGATTAATTATTATCTTTAATTAATCAATCCTTTTATCTTAAACCTTTTTCTGAATTTCCTTGAGATTCTCATCCATTATAATTTTAAACAAATTAATAAATTCATTTAAAATTAATTGTGTGCATAACTTGTACATTGGAGGTAACCTGGTGAATACTCGTCCAAAACTACCCTACATGTATTATACTTGTATACACTTTATTATTTGTGACATTTATCATGCACATAGAATAATAATTGTAATATAACTCATGCATGATGTGTAGATTTTGAATATTATATAGATGTTAATTAAATATTTATATATATATATATATATCAAACACCTATCACATGTTGTGTCTCAAATTTACGCCCACACGAAGGTACATGTCTCAATGGTTATGTAATATAATAAATTTTAAATCTACGTAACTGGTAACAGTATGAGGCGTGTAGATCTGATCTATATGGCATGTACATTCTTCATAGTGTATCTGAAGTACATGGATAGGGACTCGGTGTGTGAAGCATACTTCAAAAATCTTGGAGTACACGACATGTCCAGTGGTCCACATGTCGGGTTAACTCTGCATTACACGGTCACCGGTCGGCTAATCCATGTATGGGATACACAGCCTAACCCTAACCCAAAAGGGACTACATGCCATGTCCAGTGGGCCACACAGTGTGTAGTTTGGATGACCATGCGTCAGTCTGTCCTGGTCAACACGCGGTGTAAGAATTAACTACACCGTGTGTCATTAATACACATGAGTTGATTAATTTCCCAACTACTCCTGATTCATTGAACACAACTACATGATGTGAAAATCTAACTACACGGCGTGTACTACTATGTTACCTAGATAAAACCCTTGATACCTCTGGATGAGTTCCTCGATAAAATTTTAATCATAAAATTAATCGTTTTTGTTAGATCTGTGAGAAATGATAGAGGAAGAAACAAATCTCATTATTCAAATTAAAAGGGAACAATTAAACTTGAATTGAAAAACTAAATTATAAATTCAAAAATCACCAATGATTATTAAATAATTATAAACAATAATATGCCCCTTTGATACCACTTATAGGTTCTGCGCACAGTGGAAGCACGGGAGGGACGGTGCCCAACTTTAAATTTTTCCATATTCAATGAACAATCCAGGATCAATACGACGATGAATACCAATATCCACGGAATTGAATCAAGGATTTAGAAAAAGTAATAGAAACATAGAACCAAGAGAGAGGATCAACATATTTTGTTTATAATTAATTTAACTAAATCAAAGAATTACCTATAAGGTGATTCTTTCTTCGTTGATGTATTCGACCACAGATCTACAGTGCGCCTTCATTACATTGTAGTGATCAAGGGTAGATCTCCTTTAGTGGTGATCCACACATGTTCCACGTATCTCCGGATGTCACCAAAGGAGTCTTTGGGTGCTAGCACGGAATATCCTTGCGCTTGCGATGCCCATCTTCGATCTCCTTGAGAATTGATTCCAAAGCGTTCTTCTTGATCCGGTGGAGGAGGATATCTCTCGTTATTGAGAGTGTTCTTGGAGAGGGATGAACTCTATAGGATTGAGATATTTTCTCTAATTCATTGTGCACAACCACAATGTGTCACTTGGCTAGCGCTTGGCTAATAAGAGAATAATATAACTGGGTATTTAATTCACTAGCACTACCACAAAAATGGGTTTCCGCAGCGGCACCCTTTATCAGTGCTAAAAAAGCATTGATAAAGGGGGGGCTTTTTTAGCGCTGATAAAGCCCCCCTATCAATGCTTTTTTTAGAGTTGTTAAAGGGGACCCCTTTATGAGTGCTTTTTTTAGTAGCGCTGATAAAGGGGGGCTTTATCAACGCTTTTTCTTAGCACTGATAAAGTTTATATTTTAAAAAAAATTATGAAAAATAATATATTGTTATATATGTATATTTATATTTATATAAATACAATATATATTTTTTAAATATGTTTTCGATAAGTATAAATAGACTATTACATTTAATATATAAGAAATTTAGTGAAAATGGATTTAAAATATTTTAAAAAATATTATTAATTAATAACTTTCTAATTATCATAAATTAATAATCATTTAATAACAATTTTAAGACACAAAAAATCAAAAAAAATAAAAGATCTAAAATAAGTTGAAAATGTAACTCAAACTTCAAACAACCATAACTTTTGATCTGAGTGTTTGTTTAAGCTCTACAGTATATCAAATCGAAGCTTGCGATGATTTATATGTGCTAAGGACCCAAGGGAACCTTATGTCACATTTCTTAAGGCCTAAAAGACCCATAAGGCCTCCAAAACTGAGTTTTTACTCGGTATACCCCGATTTTTTAATATTCAAACAGGTATAACTTCTGATCTGGATGTCCACTAGGACTGTACCACATATCATATCGAATATTGTTTCATTTTCTTCGATTTGACTGATTGTGGAGTTGAAACGGACTTCTGTATTAGAAGTTATGGTCATTTTAACATTCTATGGCTTTTTAAATACACATATATATGTATTTATTCGTAAATATATGTGTGTGTGTCTGTGTGTCTGTGTGTGTGTGTTGTATATATGTATGTATGTATGTATGTGTGTATTTATTTATACACACATAAAAACGTATTTTATAAATGTGTTTAAAACTAATCTTATAAATATATATTAATATACAAATAAATATACGGATAAAAAATTATAACTAAAAATATATATATAAATAAATATAAATATAAATTAATATACGAATAAATATATATATATATACTAATATATGAATAAATATATATGTATTAATGTAACTAAATATATTTATATTAATATGAATATATATTAATATACGAATAAATATAACTATATATATATATATAAAGATATATATATATTAATATACGAATATATATATATATATATATATATATATTAATATATGAATAAATATATATGTATTAATATAACTAAATATATTTATATTAATATGAATCTATATTAATATACGAATAAATATAACTATATATATAAATAAATATTAATATCTATTAATATATGAATAAATATATATATGTATTAATATAACTAAATATTTTTATATTAATATGAATCTATATTAATATATTAATAAATATAACTATATATATATAAATAGATATATCATTAAATAGAGAAAAAACTAAATAGCTTAGTGGTAAAGGTGCAGGCACGCAAGGGGGGAGGTCTCGGGTTCGAGTTCAGGTGGAAACGGGGAGGGAGGTGCAGGCATGTGGGGGATGTGCGGGCAAGGGAAGCGTGTAGGAGAGTGGGAGGGGGTCTGTCTAGCGCTGATAGGGGGGTCAAGCGCTGTTAAAAGATCCCCCCCCCCCACACACACACACATTATATATTCTTTTTAACTTTTATTTATTTATTTTTTTGACTTTTACCAGCGCTTTTTTTAGCACTGATAAAAGGGGAATTTATCAGCGCTTTTCTGAGCACTGATAAAAGGGACCCCCCATTATATTCGCCTCGATTAACAACACTTTTTTTAGTGCTATTAATGCCCTTTTCTAGTGCTGATAAAGGCTATATTTGCAGTGGTGTAGGGTAATAATAAATAATTTTCACAAGTGCCTTAATTATTTTATTAATTCTAGAGAAACCCCCATGTCAAATAATAACAACAAAATTATTATTTCCTGACATGAACTTGAATTGTGAGTTATAATTAAATATCATCTAATCAAATAATATTCAATATTATTATTTCTCATCGGACCCTTAACTTTGTCCGCCAATCATCCACAATATTTATTGAACCTTGAATAATGAATATTTATTTATTAAATAAATATCACTACATTATTCACCAATAAATATATAAATATTATATTTACTAAATAGAAAATAAATATTTATTAATTATTATACCCATAATATATATTATCTTGAATAACTAGTGTCGAAATAACTCTGATCGTACATCCATAAATAATTATTTAACCACAATCAGGAATAATCCTTATTTAACTTGTTAAATAATAAATAATATATTATTTAACTGAGATACTGGATACACTTAGTGTGTGACCCTCTAGGCCTCTTTCTCAGTGACATTAGGCGGAGAAACCTAAATTTCAAGGTTACCATCTAGCAAAACACCAAGGCACCCATAGAGAAATAAGTTAATGTCGCAATGATATGTCACCTCATACTAACACTTACTGTGTAATATAATCCCTTTGTCTCAATGTATCTAATCAAGCGGGTTGCATGCAAGTACCATCAACCCATGTGATCGATTTCTCATTTTTTTGACTTCCCAAAAATTAAACTTGCCTATATAACCCCATGGCCATGGATTTATTTAGGTTATATCATTTCCAACAAAGAGCATGAGATATCAACTTCTGTTATGTAATAGAAGGGACAAATCATTTCTCGCATTATTCATTAATGTAGTATTACTCATGACTACCACGTAAGGAACATATGTCATCACAGTTTTTGCCAATACATATAAGTGCGCAATTCATAATACCCAATAATAATAATCTCAAAGTCTAAGGACCAATGCACATGTCCGCAGATAGGAACATCCAATGACACTTATAAATGTTGATTTCTTACTCTCGAGACTCGTTCTCATAATATCCTACTGAATATCACCAAGGGCATACACCATGAGAAGGTGTCACAAAATCCTATGAGTCTCCACCCCTAATAGCCTATATCACTTGTGTCCCTAAAATTATATCATCCAGCTATAGAACATATATCTAAGAATAGTATCATAGAAATTTCAGGTTCTCATCATAGCGGGGAACTGTTATGACCTTTTAGTGTGACGACTACTCTTGGAACATTATCACATGCAATGTTATGTAGAATAACAATCATGATGTGATAAGGAGTTTATTAATATCCATCCAATGAATACATGTTTATCATAAAGTACAAAGAAGTTGGTTCTAGGGCACCAACTCCAACACCGCGCTCATTCTGTTTGCATGAAGGAGGTGTAATATAGCAAGAAAAATACATGTGGATGCCACACTAGTTTTGCTTCATGGTGAAAAAAGTTTTGCGAAGCATTTGAGATAGCGCAATTCATATTTGCGTCTCTCTATATTTCATGAATAATTTGAGGAACCACGTAACAGTGTAAACTTATAATGTATCTCGCGAAGAAATTCTTGTGCACACTAAGTCTTTACCCACTTAGGTTTTTGCATAAGAAGGAATAAGGTATTCATTTGAGTAAGTGTGCATGCACTGTTATGCCTTGGAAAAAATCTTGTTTGTGTGTGCATTTTTGTCCCGTGAAGAGGAAGTGTGCATGGGGAATTACTAATACATTCTATACATGCACATTCATGATACCCATGCATAAAACACAAGAAATGTGTGTATGAGAAAAATAGAGTTAGAATTTGAGAAATAGTGCATGCATTTTATGCATAAGGTTTACATAAAGGCAGTGCAAGTGATTTTTGTGTGCATGGAAGTGTGTAAGCACATTTACACATCACTTGAAGAAGCATGTGGTAGTATGTGTGAATAATAAGTTAATTCATGCCTAAGAAGATAATATCTTGTGTATTTGTGATTAGTGGACTTGAAAGGTAGTGTGCAACATATGAAACATCAAAAAAATTATTTGAGACATTTTTCATGCACATGAATTAATGCATGCGTAAAATGAGAAATCCATGCAATTTTATAAATACATGCATGATGTTTGAAGAAATACACGTGAAATATACATTGCACAGTGAGTAGTGATTTTTGATATTGATGTTGAGACATTATTCCTATTATTTATTCTAGAGAATAATTTTTGTATCTGAGTTTTTAGTGGTAAGTGATGCCGAGTCTTCAACAGAAGAATGAATTTTTGGCTGAGCAGTTTTTTATCGAGACAACTAATTATATTTAGTGATCGGAATTATTTGAACAATACCAACATCAGTGTAATTGTTCTTGAGATTGTACATAAACTATTTTTATCCAGAAAGCTTGTGAAGTAAGATCAAGTGATCATCTTATTTATGGATTGGATATTCTGAAAGGAATAGTAGCTTGTAAATGGGGGATCTAACCAGTTGCTCAAGAGGATTTAGAGACTGGGGGTCTAACCAGTCGAATGGTTTGGGTGTCTAAACAACCTAGGAAAAATAGTTGGATTGTTGGGGGGTATAACCAGAATTAACTGGAGGATCAATTACTAGGGTGTATAATCAGTTACTGCCTGAACCATTGTAATTGATAAAAATTTTATAATGGATAATCCATGTTGGGGGGTCTAAGAAACATGGCAAGGATGTAGGTCTTAATACCAAACCTTGTAAAAAATATTGTGTGTTGTATTCTATTTACTTTATTCATTGCATTCATGATCCACTCATCTTAATAGGTAACAGAGGTTTGAATTAAAAGGTGAAAAAGAATTTAGTAAAATAGGTCACACTAGATTCACCCCCTCAGTGTGACTGCACTATCCTTTGGACACTTCACTATTGATGAATCTATATTTTATTTATTGGTGTTAGGAATATCTCATAAACAATTATTATAAATAATATTATGTTTTTTATAATTATACATGTATATTGTTTAACTTTTTTAATAACACTTTCTCTGGAATTTTATAAAATTGTATATTGATTTACATTATTTGATATTATTATTCAGATAAACCCTTTTTTTAACTAGGTTGTGAGAGAACCCTTACATGGTTCTAAAGCTCAGAATACATGACCTGAAGGCTTAGAGTCACAAATACTTAGACAGGTGACCCAAAATCCCAAACTGCTACAGCCCCATCTTGCTTTCTTGTTGTTCTCCCATTCTAGCGCCACCCCAACATTGTGCTCGCAACCTTGCCATCACCATTTCGGCCTATTGTGTGCTCTTGAAGGTGTTTTTTGTTGATAAAAACCAATTAAATCGTCCCAGTTTCCCTGATAATATCCCTACATCACCTTTTTATTGACCACCAACATATTTTCATACACTTCTATAGTACCTCGTTACAATATATGTTACATTACTCACATTGATATAGTAGTACAATATTGCTACAGTATCAAAAAAATCGCTCCCATCTTGATTTGAACCCATGTTAAATGTAAGTTTATAGATATTCTTGACCACTCAGATAATGCCCCAACTGCTATTATTTGATATAGATTGTGTGAAGTTGTTATTGTGATATATATATTACAATATGTATAATTTGACATATTCTATAATAAAAATGAGGATTTCATTATATAACTAATTATGATGAAGGATTGTAAATTAATAAAATATCACAAATTATTATTAAAATTAATTTTGACAAACATATTAAATTTTAGAAACAACATTAAATGAATCCATAAAAGTAATTGATAGAGGCAAATATCAAGTATATTTCTAGTATTCAATGGATGAAATAATTGTAATAAATGATATTTTAAAGTTATTTTTATACAATTTTATTGTACTGTAATTATGACTAAATCATCATTCATTTATATATTTATGATTTTTTATTCATTGATAAATTTGTATTCCTGATTGAAATTAATGTGTGGAGGTATTTTCTAGAATCAATGTTTTTTTATTTTTTCCAGATGATTTCTAAATAAAATTCAATAAAACAAAAGATAGTATTAATATAAAACATGAAAATTTTAATTTAAATACCTCAAATGTGATTAATACCTTAAACTTGATAGTAATCCAATGAGTAATCATTTGTCGATAATGTTCTATCGGACAATCATCCAAGACAGGTACCTCCTCTAACTCTGTTCTAATTCTAGCACACCATCCAATATACAACTCATGCTTATAGGCTCTCCAAATCTCACCTAACTTATTTAGACGTGTTGGGCATGAACCCTCACCATTAGGTAAATTAAACTGAAGTTAACACCAAAATATTAATTCATATAAATTCAAAAATAATATATTACATTAAATACAATAGATTTTTTTACCCATATTTGTGGCCAAGCATTATCCTTGACTTTGTTTGGAAACTGTCTCCATGAGAGTGGGATGATGGGAATGATGTTGGAGTATTTTTCAAGAGTGGCCAAAAACTCCGACATTGCTGACCTGTTTTCTCAATCATTTGATTGTCTTCGTTGTACTCCACCATCAACTGTGTGTGGCAGTTCCACACCGCATGCGTTTACGCCCCTTCCCCCGCCTCCTATTAGTAGATGTATCTGTTATAAAATAAAAACAAATATTATATCAATACATGTTATAATAAAAATAAATAATGGTATAAAATTTTATTAGGGTTCTGTAAATATACATGTGACAGTCTGATCAATGGGAATCATTGGATCTGCAGAAACTGAAGGTACACCCTGTATAGGTGGATTGGATCCCAGTGTATGCTCCACAAGCACAAACTGTGGCCGAGCATGAGTTGAAGAAGATGGAATATAGAAGCTCAGATAGAATGAAGTAGAAGTAAAACAAGAGGGCATGGATGGTTGGCCAAATGCATGATATGGATGAGGAGTGGGAATCATCATTGGATATGGTATAGAAGGATGAGGAGGCTTAGATGAAAAGGGTGGATAAAACATGGGAGGCCTAAATATCATGTGTGTCCCTAACAACACATCAAGATATAAATGTGGGATAGATGGTATGTCAGTAGGAGGGGCAGGGTCTAATCGAGTATGCTGACTAGATTTCCTATCTCTCATACCACCTTCCCTCGTACCACTGGCCTGAGTACTGGGACCACTACTAGGATGCTCATCAAATAATTGTCACCTCATTGGTGGATCCTGTAAAAACATTTAAAACAAAATTAATCACATGAAATTATATGTTATTTAAATATATATATATTTGAAATAAAATACTCACAATAGGCACTAGTGGAGGAACTTCCATCTCAACCATGCAACTATTATTGTCTGTCATCCTTTTTCATCGCATCTCTTAAATAGGTTTCATTTCCTTCATTTGAAAACAAATATGGAATTAATTATAAAAGGATAACTAATGTGTAACCAAAAAAATATGAGAGGGTATAGGGGGGTTCATGGGTTTTGGGATCAAGCAGCCATGGTCAATAAAGCATTGAAATGTTAAAGGGGGGTATTAGATTTATACTAATTTTATACATGGTCAATGAAGCATTGAAATGTTCACCAAGTTAGAAATGTTGGTTTTATAGGTTTGAAAATAGTTCAAGTCAGATACAACATATTTGTAATCAATATTAAATCAATTTGAATAGTACCAACCTTAACAACCCAAGTTGAGCTAAACCAAAAAAATTGAGAACATGGATGGATGATTCTATATATTTCCCACAACAACTTTGGGTTCATAATCAACTCTAGAAACTGACCTATTAGAGTCATCATAAGTAATAAATGGATTGGTTCCAATGGAAATAGGGATGGTGTCAATTCCATCATCACCATCATCAAAAAAAAATTCTTGGAATTACTTCAATAATGACACCAAATTTTGGTCAAAGATGATCTTTGACATAAAAAACCTGTTTCGTCATTGATGCCAATACATATGGTTCATTGGTAGCAAGATTGCGAGTCATTTCAATAACTCAAAATCCACAATCATCAGTAAAGGTGCCCTGCCTCGTCATCAAATCAAACTATTGACATTTCATCATCGTGACTTGACCATGAGAGTAATAATCCAATATTATTATTTTCTCAATGAATCCATAATAAGCTACATTTTCAAAATGAGGTCTAATATCTGATGCACTGGCATAACAGTCTGTTGTGACAGTTAGCATAACACCATCATGTTGTGTTCTCATGTTCTTTTCTTGTTCAATGATAATAAATCTATACCAATTGATCACAATTGATTTACATTCACGGAATACGGTATTAGGACCAAAATACAAGGCTCTTATTTCCTCAGAAATAGAGTTTACAGGCAAACTTGATACTTGAAATATAAACAAATATTAAATTTAATTAAATATTGATTTTATTTATTTATTACAGTAATATTTCTACCTTCAATTTCAACTAAGTAAAAAACTCTTTTATATGAAAAGTATCTCACCTTATTAAAGATAAATAATGATACTTTCTATTTATCATTTCTTTATGTTCCCTTTAGATAAAAAAAATAGTTTAACAAATATGTAAAATTGAAAGAGAGGAGATAAGATATACATGTTCAATTTACTTACTTGATGTAGTCATATAACAAATCACAATTGAACAACACTGTGAGATGTGTCATCTCCCACTCTTCAAGGCTTAATGTCATCAATGTATATGATTTGGGAATTCCTCTTGTTTGAGGAAGTGATGGAAAACTAGTTTCAATTTTCTCATAATATTCTTCTTCATTTCTCATTGGTCTGTTCATTCTCGTAGTGAGATCAGACAAATACATTGAGTAGAAATCCATATATTCTTGAGCCAAGTAACCATTCACGATTGAACCTTCGGGATGATTCTTGTTCTAAACATAATATTTCAATGTGTACATATTTCTTTCAGTTGAATACATCCAACGGAAAGCAACAGGTCCTCCAAGAAGTATTTTGGTTGGAAGATAGACAGTTAGATGCAACATGCATGTGAAAAATGATGGAGGGGATATTTTCTCTAACTCATACAAAATTAATGGTGTCTCTGCCAGCATTTTTTCAAGAAAGACTTGGACAACTTCTTAGCACAAAGATCTCTAAATAAATGGTACAATCGAATAACTAGCACCCTTACATTATTGGAAAAAAGATGACATGTTGTTATTGGAATCAACTCATTCAAAAGGATGTGACAATCATGATTCTTCAAAGATTTCAGCTTCAACTCTCTTCTATTGACCCATTTTGATATATTGATTTAATAGCCATCAGGAACTTTAATAGTCTCTAGTACTTCCAGAAATTGATTTTTTTCTACAAGTGTCATCACATAAGAAGCACATGGAACTTTCCATTTATTTTCACGGATACACACAGGATGCAATTATAGTCTAATGCCTCAATCCACCAAGTCACTCTGAGATCGTAAATCATATTTTATATTTCCCTTTACATTTAGAAGAATCAAAATCAACATTTCACATATATTATTTTCAATGTGCATTACGTCTAAGCAATGACGTAACAAATTGGTTGACCAACATGACAACTCAAAGAAGATACCCATCTTCTTCCAATTGTAACAAGTATCATTGAAAACATTATTTCTCTTTCTAGATTTTATTTGACCCTTCCCAAATGAAAAATTGAAATCTTTAAATTTATTAAGCACATCAGTTCAAGACATACGCTGAGGTGGATCAGCAGTCTCCATGTTATTGTTAAATCTTCGACGATTGTTTCTATATGGATGGTTTATTGGAAAGAATCATCGACGTCCCATAAAACTAAAACTATGGTTATATTTTAGTCTTCTAGATCAAGTATTATTCATAAAAATAGGACATGACAGTTTTACCTTCGTGCTCTATCCATACATCATTGCATAAGTAGAAAAATCATTGATTGTCCACATAAGTGCAGCATGCATATGAAATATATCTTTCGAACATACATCGTATGTGCGCACACCCACATCTCAAAGAAGTTCCAACTTTTTTATTAAAGGTTGTATGTATATGTCTATATCATTTTCGGGATCAGAAGGGTTAGATATAAGTATAATCATGAAAGTGAAATGTTTTTTCATACAAAACCATGGGGGAATGTTATAAATGTGTATGAAAACCGATCATGTGTTGTGCGAAGTAAGCATATACCCAAACAGATTAAAATTGTCACATGAAAGACCCAACCTCACATTACGCACATCATCTGAAAAATTAGGATATCAAGTATTAAATATCTACCATGCAAATCCATCTATAGGGTGAACCAACTATTCATTATTCTTCTTTCTCTTAGTATCATGCCATTTCATTTTTATTGATATTTAATCAGACATGAAAAGATTTTGGAGTATCGGGATCAATCGAAAGTGCCACATTACTTTTTGTGGAACATGGTATGGTATTCCATCAACTTTTAGCTTCTATCGAGATGTTCCACATTTGATACAATCATTTCTTTTAGTGATTTCCTCACAGAATAAGCTGCAATCTTTCAGGCAAGCATGAATTTTGTTTTTTTAACATCCAAGTTCTTCAACTAATTTCCATGCCATATTGTGGTTTGAGGGAATATCTGCATCATCTAGAAGTAAGTCCTTCAAGAAGGTAAGAATGTAATCGATGGAAGTATTAGAAATATCATACATGGTTTTCCCATGAAACAATCAAATTAAAAATTCTAGCTTTTTCATTTTAACACATTGTCAATATACTGGAGTCGTCGCAGCATCATTCAATTTTTTCACTCTGTCAACATCATCATTTTCATTAGACGCATCATGTGTGCCCATATCAAAGTCTTCTTGGGTCAACATACTTTCCTTCTCATGATGAAGAATAAATGGAAGCCGGTCATATATCAAATTCTCTAATCTAGTCCTCTCATTTGGATCATCATCATTTTGAGATTCCATTTTCTCCCCATTGTGATACCACATATAATAGTTTGTTTGAGACTATGTAAGAGAAAACAAAATGACACATAGTGGAATTAAAAAAACAAGTGATTTAGTTCCAATAGAACATAGTCCTCTCCACATGATAGTAACCCACTACTAAGCACATTTATTTAAAAAAAATAAAATTAACCATAACATGGATCAGGTTTTACATGCAATAACTACACACTAGGAAGTCTGAGATACAACTGGCCTCTATAGTAGTTATTCGTGTGAAAAATATGTAAAAATAAGGAATAAGGAGTATTGGAGTAAACCCTTTTAAATAATAAGATAAGTGATAAGTAAATATACATTAAACACAAGCACAACTCAAATGCAAAATGAAACATAGAGGGTGAATAATGTATTAAGTTTTTGATGTAACTCAGTATTAAATCAACTTTGGTTGATGAATAATCTTTAAATATATACCTCATATAAGATTAAATGATCCAATGAATCTTTCTTTTAGGTGTGGTAATAAATATCAGAAAATAAAGTGTTATGTGGAGAAGTAAGTAACATAGTACCCTCATATGTTTCATACACCCATTTCATTTGAGGCTTTATCGAATTTATACTCAACTACTAAAAAATTATCCACTGAGGAACAATCATAATTAATTGATCATATTGATAATCTTTTTTGAAAGTATTAAATGGTAATATATACATTAATCATATTAACAATATTTTGATGTAGCATGCAATGCAAGCCACCAATGAATTTGAATTTATTCAAAAATGATAATAATTCATTAAAACTCAAGGTGTTACAAACCCAATGAGTGTACACTCCCATATCATCCGATCACACCGCCAGGATCGTTCTCCAATGAGTCACATGCCCTAAAACCTATTCTCATTCAATTAAAAAGTGACCATGATTCTCATCCATGTCAAGTTTATCTAGAAAAAAACACCCTTGGTGCTTCCTTCCCAACAATACTAAGGAATCGTACTTATGTCATGGATTACTAAATGATCACTAGTCACTTAGGCATTACTACAAAACCACAAAGAACATATGCATGCTCTATCCATCCTAGATCTAACCATATAAGATCATAATCAATTGTCTCATCAAAAACCACACCCAAAACCAATAGGTCTAGGAATCTAATAAATCATTCCTTCTTCATATAATCATGATTGCTAAATTACTTCAAGTAATTTAAATTAAAATCATAGAAATAATTCTACATTCCTTCACTTTTACCATTACAAGGGTATCGAAATAATCAAGGTAAATCATTCCCATCATGAACCATATTTGTATGATTACCTTTAATACTTTAACCAATTGAAAATCCATAAAATTATTAAATGAACCCCCAATTGTTAAAATACATCCATTGCACCAATGGAATTTATTTAAATCATTAGAGAACATCCCAAAATAAGATCCACATGTTCTTTCCTCAAAAAAATTGTGGTTTGGTGGGTATAATTCCACTAACAAGTTATATATGAAACCCATATAAAACTCATTATAGACACTTTATACAACTAAACCATGTGTCATTATAAAATTCAGTCACACATAAGAATATAAATGTCATGTGAATCCTACATGCCACATATAATGAATGTACACAATCCTCTTTATTGTATGGTCCATGTGTCAAAACCACAAATTACAATATCAAATCAGCACATCGTACTTGAGTAAATATCTCAACTGTAACATTGATAGTCAAGAAGTGCAATTTCATAACCCTATTAACCTATAATTACCACTAGATATGGGTTCATGACTCACCTATTTTAGGACTATCACAAGTCCAACACATTCCTATCAATATTAAGAAAAATTAAACACTCTAATATTGATTCTTAATGCCCAGAATAAAAGAAAAACAATAGAATCCAAGAAGGTGCACAAAAACACCTTAGGTGCACCTCCACAGACCTCAAATACTATCAACTAGCAGTAAAATAAATGCATGCACCTGACCATGCTATTTTGTTTTGTGAGATATATATCAAAGAGTAAATAATGTGTAGGCATGAACATCCTTAGTGAGTTATAGGATGGTTCTACTCCTTTATTATGGGTGGCTTCCTATGACAGAAAAACATATAAATTCCTTAATAATGCTTTATAATTAACTAAGAAAATAATGGCATGAATTCCTAATACTCATTTTTAATTTCAAAAAATAAAACCTTACAAGTGTATGAACAGACCGCTTGATGGAGTAGGACTAAATGATCATGTAATAGAGTAAATTTTGGTTTTATCACCATTCACACATGAAAATGACCCCAAACCCACTATAGTGGTTCGGGTGGAAGCACCACTTCATTGAATGAGTTATAGTGAGGGTATAATCATCTTAAAGTTAGAGTGTGATATTTCAAAAACAACATTTAGGGGTATATTCATAATGCATGAGTATCTTATCATTCCTCTTAGGATAAATAATTCTATAACTATATTTATCTCTAATAAACAAAATCATGTCAATGAGCCTTAAATTTAAAATAAACCAAGGATAAAATAACTTAGGATTATATTGACCTCTTTCATATCAAAACCACAACAAAACCACAACCAAAACCACAACCTAAAAAACCACATCAAAACCACAACAAAACCACAACCAAACCACAACAAAACCACAACAAAATTATAATACAAAACAAAAACAAAACAAAACCACAACCAAAATTATTCCATAAAGATAAATCACAACAAAACCACAACCTAAAATGATATGTGACTTGTGTTCATAAGGAATCATAATACACAATACATTGCAGTGAAACCGAATGAAAAAATCTAAAATAAATGAAGTCATACGTACAGATTTAAAGTGTAAGAACAAAAATTACTTGAATTTAAAGAGAGATGGCTGGTTGGAAAGTAGAGTTAGCACCCTTTAGAGTTGTTGGGAAGTAGGGTTCGCATCAACCTCACGTTTAGGGAAAAATGTTCGAGATGGGATGGGTTCTAGAGGGTTGTTGTCCACGCACTATATTTGGGGATTTTTTATCCCAACGGTTTATAAAAACCATTGCTAAAACTGAATCTATGCCAATGGTTCCATTAAAGCATTGAAAAACCCCACCTCAGACTACTCTATCCCAATGGTTTGATGAAACCATTGGGAAAACCAATGGTGGTCAGGCTTATACCAACGGTTATTGAGAATCATTGATATAGTATCCTTTTCCCAACGGTTTTTTTAAACCATTGGGAGAAATGAGTTGGTATAGGTGGAATTCCCACTAGTGACCCCCTTTGAAACTACTCTCTTTGTAATGAAGGTTCCATGGGTTTCCAAACCCATGGTTCAACCAATTACATTACTATCAATTACATTATTTAAAATTATATTATTAATTAGTAATTATTTATTACATTAATAATAATTATTGGTTACATCACAATTATTTTTTTAATTATTTTTTAATTAATTAATAATTAATTATGTGAAGAATTATTAACCTGTTTTAACCCCTTTTGACAATTATTGCAGTATTAAATATTTTACGCTTTAGGGGCCAAGAAAGATTTTATAAAAGGATAATTAGACCATAAATGGAATATGGTTGATATTTTCAACCATATATAAATCAATTTGATTAACATAATATTTTTGGAGTTTTAAATCATTTAATAAAATATTATTTATTATAAAATAACATTAATTTCAATTTTGTAATTATTCATTTAATTTGACTTTTAAAACTACAAAATAATAATTGAATTCAAATATAATACATCCAAGCCTCTATAATATGTAATTTTTATCTAAAAAATCATAGAACATAATAATTAATTCAAGTTATATTACTTTGAACATTTTTATAATCATTTATTTTATTTTTCTATTAATTAAATAAATACTGTATTGACGTTGCGCAAGCATTAAAGATAATTATTTCTTCACTAAAAATTAAAAATAAATTATCATGATAAAGTAAAATTATTTATATTTCAAATGAATATTTAGAATCAAACATACCTTATTTTTATCCTGATTTCAAAAATCTAAAGATAATAAAACAAAGAGAATGACATTTTTTACTTTTCTTTATATAAAATAATGTAAAGGTCAAAATATTGAAAAAATAGAAAAAAAGTCATATATTCAAATTTTTTATGATTATAGACAAGATCTACTCATCCCATTAAATTTATACAATTGTTATAGTTACTTTTTAGTCCTTTTAATTTTATTTTTAACCTTAATTACCCAATTTATCCATTATCGTGGTAACAAAAACTACTAAGGTTACTATTCATAATGACTAAAAACAAAAGGAACTTATTTACCAAATTTTTACCAACAGATTACAAATATGGAATCCACTTTTCATGATTCAAAACATAGGCATGGTATAATTTAATTTAAAATTAAATCGTCAAAATTCGATGAAAAGTAGTTTTTCAGAAAAATGTCTTTTTAAGTATAAAAAAATGTTTTGTACCAAATTCAAATATAAAATTCATTTTAAAGACCATAATTGGATTGTTTTTAATAAAAAAACTAATTAAATTTTAAAACTAATCCAAAAAATAATTTTACATTGTAAATACTTTAAAAAATATAGTTTTCAATAAAAAATAGTATTTTTCACAATTCATTGAAAATCAAATATTTCGAAAAGATTTAAAAATTTATCCATAGATTAATTTTGATATTATGTTTTAAAAAATGATATTTATTTTATCAAATATAATTTATAAAAGTTCAAGAAATTAATTATATTATTCGCTCACAAAAAGCAATAAAAAACCCATTTTTGAAGGAAACGTATCTTTAAAGAATAAAATGGTTTTACTGGAAATTGAGGGCTTATTTACTAAGAATTAATAAATAAATTTTTATTAATTAGAACCTTTATATATATTTCATAAATTAATTTACCTTATTCATACCCACCAATTTAATAGTTAGGTTATAATGCTCATATTTAAATAATAATATTTCATAGTTTGTTTCAGCTCGGTGTTGCATATCTTGTATGCTATCAAACATAGTATTCTTTTAGAATATTGAGATATTACATTCCCCCATTAATAAATTTTGTTATTGCAATTTTAACTCAATCTTGGTAACCAAGGTTTTGACTTTTCAAAATACCTTTGTTGAAATCCCACATCATAAAAAGTTTTAATAAAACATCCTCTTAAAAAGAGGGAAAAAGAAATATGAAGGTCATCTGAATAACCCAAAACTAGGTTTCCAAATAGGATAATGATAGTGGGAAGTGAAAATATGGACATGGAAGAGAAAACCAAGACCCAAAGACTGATAGAGAGTGATAGAGAGCAGGGTCAAGAGAAATTTAATGACCAAAAAATCATAAATCTATGATGGGTGAAGATATCATATATTCATCAAAAATGAAGGTAATAAGATAACATTTTTATTTAAATATCTTTTTCCTAGATTTTAATAATTCCTTACTATCTAGACTAAAAACAAAAGAAAAATATACTTACTTGACAAGCATAATTTTATCCTTTAATTAATTACCACCATAATCTCATCTTTTTCTCCAAATGTTGAGTATGATTTTTTTATACATAAATCACTAAAATCAACTTCTAATGGATCACATAATTCCATAAAAGTATCATAAACTATTCCACTTATCTTCATATATTAACCAAAACTAAAATGGTTAATATAAGGTAAGATAATTCCCAAAATTAATAAACCTTCATATGAAGAAATAATACATTAATATCAATAGTAATACCCAAAGTTCAACTTAAATCATTTGATAAATAAATAACCTTAATTTTATTGGCCAAGTTTGAAACCCAAAAATCAAAATGATTTTGGTCACAAAATCTTCCAAGATAAATTTAACATTTATTTCCAAATAGAATCAATCACTCTTAAAGTCTCATACCAAAAATGTATATTCCCTAATCACATTATCACCATAAATAAATAACCTTATATCCCAAATAATAACATTAATGAAAGTTTTAATCTCAAAGGTTATCTCATTCCTTTCATCTTTCATCCAAAAAATTGTAATAACATTCTTCCAAATAATACTTCACATTAAACCTAAGGGTTACATATACCTCAACCCAAAAAAACACCTCCCAAAATATCATTAGTCACCTTAAAATTCCATCACTTAAAACTTCAAAAAGGTGTGTCTAAGACTTTGAAATTATGATCAATCTTAAACTTATAAACACATGATGGTATCCATAAATATTAATATGGTCTCATATGAAAACATCCTAATATCCAAAGTTGTCTAAACCCTCCTTTAATATCAACTGAAACAATCATAAACATTTACTCCCAGATTTGGTGCTAAAAACATAATCATTGCATTTTTGGCTTGATACCGAAAAACATGACCCAATTTTTAAGATATCCAAAACTTATAAAATAAAAAGGAAATTTTGGATCACTTGAATAACCAAGGACCTTTTAGATTTGGAGTTTTAGAAGATCAGGACAACCTCTTACATAAATAATACCCTCATCTTCAAGAGAGTATTTTCCCCACTATACCCATATTTTCATATTCCATAATAAATATTCAATGTCTCCCATAAAATTCTTCACATATAAAACCTTTCTAGACATAAATCATTTAACATCATTCTTCATAACCTTAGGAATAGGAAACATAAGAAGGTTAAGCTCAAATACTCAGTAAGGGTAAACATAAGAATTAACAATTGAATCTTATCAAAGTACATGATTATAACATAAGATAATTCATACCCATCAATTCCTGGATCATCAATCATGAAATATGGAATAATATTTAACAAAGGAAATAGTCATAGGGATCAATAATCATGAGACATGTGATGTCAATATTGATTAAAGTAGTCATTAAAACCCAATAGAAAACTTAAAGAAAATGTGTTGGTATCTTGGAATATTATCTTCATAAAACCCTTATATAAATCTTATAAATTGGAATGAACCTTAATAGAACTCTTATAAATTGTAATAATCATATGTTCTACTTCCAAAATAATTACTCAATGCATTAGAGGGATATTACGGACTCACCCGTCATTGGTTTATAACAAAACCACTCGTCCTTAGTTAATAATGAAACTATTTATGCTTGGTTTATAATAGATCCACCCATCATCATAAACAATGTCCAAGAACCATAACATGAATAAAGTATATAGAGATTTCATATCATCATAAAACTCATAGAAACGTCCATTATTCCTTTCATAACTTGAATAACTTGTGGAAAAGAAATAGGTTCCATGATAATTTCTTTGAAACAATCATAATCCAACTATATAAAGAATGAGGATGATATCACTAAAAAATATCCCTACTAGAGCATAATTAACATTAAGTTTTTTTTGGCATTGATGAATAGAAATCCCATTAAAAGTTCATGAAAATATTCTTGAGGAAAGTATCCTTTTCACTTTGAAAATCACTTTTAAAAACTAAAAACCCATAAATAATTTTCATTGAAAATAACCTTGGAAACTTATAAATGAAGTTTCAAAGAAAATAATGGTCATGAAAGTGGTAAAATCCATTCATTCTTTAAATTTTAAAAATAAAAAAAATTAAAAGGAGATCAAAAGTGACCCATTTAGAAAACGTTAAGAAATTTCCTTTTAATTTTTTTTTAAAAGGTCAAAGATCATCTAAAATAGATTTAGGAAATCATTTATTTTTATAAAATAACATTCTTGAAATAATTTTAGAATACATGGATTTGTAAGAGAAAGATTCCCAATTTAAAAGAAGATACAAGAACGGTATCACTTAAAATATATTTTTTTATGTTTCTTTAATCAATAAGGGGGTAATGGAAATGAAACATGTAAACCAAATTCATAACCAAAGGAAAAGAAAATATATTTGGTTCAATAAAATAATATCATATTATTTCCCCCAAAGGATCCTTGAACATAAACGATCTCTAGAAAAAGGAGATTATAACACAAAGCTTTCACCGTATTGGTAACTTTAGAATCAAAAGTAATTGAAAGCAATAGTATGATATGGATTTTTAAATCCCATGAATTAAATGAAGTAATATGTAAAAATTTATTTATAATATTAAGTACACTATATAAGTAAATCATGGTGCGCGACATGAAACATGTATCAATAAAGTGAGATTGAGATGAATAAAACCCTTACAAAGATCATATCATTGAATTGAGAATTAATAAATGGAGTTATTATGTGAAAAAAAAAATTAAATCCATAAAAAAAGTGGTAATATATAATAAATCATACAAATATCACTTCACACATAATCTTATCATAATATAATCAATTAAGAAGTGATATAACCCAATAAAAGAAAATTGAGTTATGAAACACTTACCACTTGGTAACTTGCAATTCAAAACTCCTTGGATAAAATAATTTGAATTGAAAATTAAAATACCATGAAGTGTGAAATATTTATGATATAACATGTAAAGGGGTAACATATACATCATATAAAATAAATTAGATGCATAACATTAAAATACATCTCGATGAAGAGAAATTGAGATGAAATCCCTTACCTAGAGTTCAGACTTGTTATGTATGCTCTTTATCACATGTATAATAAACTTATATAAATTATTTGATTTCTTAATAATATTTTAGAGTATTAATACCTTACCCTTAAATTATTTATTTCATTTATTTTAATGACATATTTAAATACTTGATTAGTTAAGTTTGCATCAAATGTTTTGATGATATTTGGATCATATATCCAAAATGACTTCGACAAGTTGACTATGGTAAAAAATGTCATTATTCCATCATCTCCATAATAATAATAATTACATAATTATTATTTTTATATATTAATTATACTTTTAAAACCAATCATGAAATATGGTTATGAAAAATGAACTACGTTACAATCATTGAAATGATAGGTCGTATGTACGCATGAATAACATTTCCATTATTCAATGATCGTGATGGAAAGAAGATAAGTATTATTTTATATTTATAGAGTGATAATTTTATTATAAATAAAATATTATATATTTATATAAACTTATTTATATCATACATGTGATGTGGTGATGAAAAACGAATCATGTTGCTTCGTAGAAGTGGTAGTCCACACGTACACACGAATGACTTTATCATTTTTCAATGAATGAAATGGTAAAAAAATATATGATATATTATATTTTCAGAATGATAAATATGTTATTAATACCATATATTTACATTAATTTCATCATTATAACCATCCTTGAGTGATAGTTATGGAAAATGAATTACATCAATTGGTGAGGCGGTAGTTCACCGTACACTTGAACAATGGTTTTGTTTCCCATTTGATGGAATAAGGAGATGGATATATGTAACGACCCAAAATTTTGAATAAATCTTGTTTCCTAATTTTGTGTGTTATTTTAATTTTTTTTATATACTCAACAAAACTGTTTCATTAGATAACATGAGTATAATTAAAATGAGACTGTTGGGTTTTGACTATTATATTACCATTGGTCATTATGACCGCTGGAAACTAAACATTTCGATATTTGTCTCTAAATACAAGTGATCTTGGTTAATTAACATAGAAAGAAGATTTAATGTCCTCACCCAGTATTCTTGGACTGATCGAATCCCATCTAACAGAACTTGGGAAGGAGGTAGCACCACTGGGCTTTCACCCTTCTCATTTTCAAGATCTATTTTCATGTCAAGTCTTTCAAGTTCCTTTTTATTATGTTGGGGTATGATCTCTATATCTATAATACTGAAATCTTATGTTCATACGATTAGATAACCTATTTGATCTTGTCAATTCATTTTTTGTTGAAGTTTAAAGTGATGCCGTTAGGCTACCGAATTTTCATAAGAGAAATCTAATTTTTGTCTTCCTTCTATGTTTTTCATTTCAAATGGTATGTTCTTCAAATTTCATTACCATGTTCATATATTCTTCATATTCGGTCCCTCTACTGTTTTATGGGTCATTTATGATTGTTTGACCCATGTCCCCTCTCTTTTCAATGTTTTCTAAAACCCCGAAACATAGTCGTTATGCTGTAGAATTTCCATCTCAAAATGTCTCTCTCTTTTTCTAAAGTTCTTTTATTTTATTAAGTAAATACTCAAAGATCTATATTCTATAGGGGTATTCACATATATACCAAGTTGTTATTTTTTTAAATTCTGGGATTTACATACATGAGACCCGCTCTCCCTTTCCGTGGGTTTAAAGTAACGTAAAGATCATGTCTTTAAAGCAGTTTTTAAAACGTTATGATTATGAAATGAAACCTATTCCTTTTTTACTATATGGGTTGTTTATGAAATGATTGATGAGGATATATGTGGCTCATATTATAATAAAGACATTTCAAGGGTGCTCCCTGATAGCACTCCAATGCATTGGGTAAAGACTTAATCTCTAGAGATGACCTTTTAGACTAATACCTTAGTGAATAACCTTGGTAATTTTTAATGACACCTTGGGGATGGACCTTGGTGAAACAGAAATGATTGTCAATATTAAATATTGTAGGAACATATTCAAGTTATGAAAAATGTTACTTTTATTATGATATGCCTCACGATTTCTTTCTCATGCCTTAAAGTTCTTTTTCATGACATTGTTGATGTATCCCAAGTTCACATGTTAAATGTTTCCCCTTGTTTCCCTTACTGGGCCTTCTGCTCACCCTTTCTTTTGATGTATGTCCCCAGGTTATGAGATGCAATAATGAACCTAGTATGAACATTATTAGAATCCTTTCAAGTGTTTAAGAAGAATGTTTTATGTTTTCATGTTTTAAGTTCCTGGTTTCCAAGACACTAAACCTTAAAGATCCTCGGTTTTATAAAATGTAATGAAAGTTTACATGATAAAAAGGCGGGATGCTATAATATAAGTTGTAAAGTTAACATAATAAAATACCATCATATTTAATATACTAATTTTAATATTTAAAAACGGTTAAATGAGATTTTAAGGAGGTGTAAGAATAAATAAAATGAAAATGATTGGTTAAAGACTATATATCTTCTTCAAACAATCTCTTTTACATTACACCTTAAGCTCTCTAATGTTGGTATTATGCCTAAAAAATACCTCTATAATGAGGTTATAGGTTATATAAATGTATTTGTGTAGGTATTGGATGAACCAAATGGTTCTTTAAGTGTGAAGAAATGAAAAGAATATGTGCCCTTTTATAAGAGAGGGGATGGGCAATCATGGGATTTCTTAAAATTTTAAATTGATATAAATTAATTTTCATATTCAAATGGGTCCATATTAATAAGATTCAAAGATAAGGTGAGTATGAGTATAAATTATATCATAAAATAAAAATTGTACAATTTTAGGTGATGTTTTCACCCTTATCGTTTTGTTTTAACCTGTTTTAATCCTTTTTGACAATTACTACAATATTAAAGATTTTACTCTTTAAGGGTCAACAAATTTACTATAAAGGGAAAATTAGACCATAAATGGATCATGGTTGATATTTTAAACTATAACCTAATCACCTAGAATAATTTAGGATTTTTTGGAGTTTTAAATTATTTAATAAAATATTATTTTTTATAAAATAACATTAATGTCAATTTTGGAACAATTCATTTAATTTGAATTTTAAAACTACTTGAAAACAATAGAGTTCAAATATAAGACATTCAGAACTCTATAATATGTTGTGTTTATATAAAAAAATCAAAACATGATAATTCATTCAGATTATATTAATTTTAACACTTTTAAAATCATTTATTTTATTTTTCTATTAATTTCAATAAATATTGTATCGGCGTTGCATAGGCATTTTAGGAAATTATTTCTTCACTAAAAATTAGATATAAATTACCATGATAAAAAAATCATTTATCATTCAAATTAATATTTATAATCAAACATACCTTCTTTTTATCCCTATATTAAAAAATTAAAGATAATAAAATAAAGAGAATGACATTTTTGACTTTATATAAAATAATATAAAGGTTAAAATCTGGGCCAAATGGAAAGATAAGGCTATATATTAGACTTTTGATGATTATAGATGATATATAATCATGAAATAAAATTAATTTAGGTGTTAGGGTTGCTTTTTAGTCCTTATCATTTTATTTTTAACCTTAATTATTTTATTTATCCTTTACCGTGGTAACAAAAATTATCAAGGTTACTATTCATAATGACAAAAAACAAAAGTTACTTATTTAAAAAAAATTACCCCTTGATTCCAAATATAAGATCCATTTTTCAATATTCAAAACATAAATTTTCATAATTAAATTTAAAATTAAACTGGAAAAATGCGATGAAAAATAGTTTTTCAGAAAAATGTCTTTTTAGGTATAAAAAAATGTTTTTATACCAAATTCAAGTATAAAATTCATTTAAAAGATCATAATTGGATTATGTTTAATCAAAATAAATTTATAATATTTTAAAACTAATACAAAATAGAATTTTATTTTGTAAATACTTTAAAATAAAATACTGGTTCCAATAAAAATTAGTATTTTTACTATTCATTGAAAAATAAAACTTTTCAAAAAAAATAAAAATTTTGACATAAGCTAATTATGATATGTTTTTTTCAAAAATGATATTTATTTTATCAAAGAAAATTTCTAAAATTTTCAAAAAATAATTATATTATTCTCTTAGAGAAAACAATAAAAACCATTTTTGAAGAAAACATATCTTTGAATAATGAAATGGTTTTACTAAAAACTAAATGCTTATTTCCTAAGAATTAATCAATAAATTTTTAATTGATTAAAACTTTTATATATATTTCATAGGTATCTAATATTATTCATACCCATAAATTTAATGGCTAGGTTACAATGATCATATTTAAATAATAATATTTCATGATTCGTTTAGGCTTGATGTTGCGTATCTTGTACGCTATCAAACAATCTTATTTTAAAATCGCAACATATTACAATTGTACCCTACAGTGTTAGATGAGTTACCGCACACTATGTTGTCTCACAATGTATTATCAACCAACTCTTCAAAATGTATGGTTTTTAGTTCAATACATAAAGTATAAGACTGTAAAAAAACAATACATAACATTTTAAAATTCATACGTAATATCTCATACTTATCAAAAAATCAAGTTTAAACCCAAAATTCTAGAATAATTTAAAATTAATTTAATATAAACTTACATAAATACAAACTTTCCCAAACCCCTAAAATCATCAAACAACATCTTTGAAACCCCTCAATACCCTAGAAACAAAACATGCAGGGTTTAGGAAAACCCAAGACCTTATATATTCAAAATTGAAATAGTTTTAAATTGATATAAAAATCTTTTTTAATTTATCCATTTATTTTTTCACATGTTTTTATCATCAAAAAACTTATACACATGTCTTTTTTCTAACTACTTTAAATAGTTTTGTTTTTTAATATTTTTCAACTAATGCACACTATAACACATTTAATGTTTCGAACTACATCATTTAAGAGTATCATGATCATACAATTAAAGGATTTGTGTGTGATTTAAATATAAATATTTGGGGGATTATTAATAACAAACAAATGATGAAAAAAAACTATAAAGGGATAGCACAAAAAAATGCATAAATGAAAAATTGTTGTGAAATCGATCGAACGCCTATTGAAACCAATAAGAATTTCAAAAACGGAAATGTAAGACTGATCATAAGAGAAGTGCGTTGTTGAAAAAACAAGCGTCGAATTTGCATATTATGATGGAGACAACAAATATAAATACAAATACAATAGAAATACAATAAGTAAATAAAATAACATAATGTAGATCCTCCCAAAACCATCCACCTTTCATTAACATTTCCATGTATTTATAGTGTATAATGAATACCAAAAGTTGGAATATAAAAATTTGGGCACATGAAGGGGTTTATTGGGAATGAGAGTTACTATAATTATGACATTCACGTTTAATATTTTATAACACTCTCCCTTGAATTCCTTAGTTTCATGGAATCTTATATAATCTTCACTTAAAAAAACCCTATGGGAAAAATAAGCGAAGCCAGAGTAATTGATTTCCATGTCATGCTACCTCATTAAAAACCTTACTAGGAAAACCCAATGAGAAAAACCTGATGAAGGGAAAAAGAGTGCAGCATTCCCAACTCCCCCTGATTATATAATTTAATTGTGTCTCTGGGACATCAATTAATATTATTATTTAATTGTGTCTTCGGGATATGGGAGGAATACCATAGGTAATAATGGATGGTCTCATTGAAAATTATAACTCATGAGGAAGGACAACAATTTCCATTAATTACAGATATCCATAATAATTTATAACATTACCTTGGATATTTGTTATGATGTATGATTGCCTTATTAAAACCCACTTCAAGGAAAAACCCTTCAGGGGAAAACCCCTTGATTAGGGAAAAGGAGTACAATAGCATCAAATCCCCAGATTGTTTCCTCGTTAAAAACCTTATCAAGAAAACCCAGTGGGAAAAACTTGACTAAGGGAAAAAGAGTACAACAATTAGATCTCCCACTCATAATGATCATTACTACATCATTTAACTCACAGAATATCCATGATCAATTCATAACAAAAAATATTCAGTTTTGAATTTTGGAATAATAATTATTTATACCCTTTATATTTCAATGAATAGGGAAGAACATTACCTTGCATCATAATATGATTTTTTGTTATTTTCAAGGTACATATGCATATGTACATGTATATACTTCAGGGATAAATAAAATGTTCATTTATATTTAATACTTTTGGGATAAGTATGTTCTTCATCAACCCCTCGTGTATAAAATATAGCATTCTTGGAAGCAATATATTTAATTATTCGTTAAGGGTAAAACCATTCCAAAAATTTAATATTTTATCTTTAGGGTGATTAATTCAAAATAAAAGGACATTCAATATAATTTCATAATCAAATAAGTCATTGATTTCAAAAAACTCTTCGAGAGTTTAGTTGTTTTTCAAAACATATTAATAATAAAATGATTTATACAAACCATGTGATGGTAAATTCAATTTATATTCTTCCTTAACTTAATATGGATACATGAAATACATATTATTCAGTTCACCCCATAATTTATCATATTGGGTGAAACTTTCATAATTTTGAATATGTTTCAGGCATTTTAAACCCTTCTAGGATTCATATATAAATATCCAAATATACAAGGAAGAATATTTCTTATAATAGGATCATCAATATTCAATAGTATTTAGATAATCAATCCAAAACTTTATATGTTTTTTACATCATAAATTCCTTTAATAATTTTGGACAATTATTGTGATGTCAACATCTATAAAAATACATTGTCATCAATGAGTTTTAAAAGCGTTTAAAGAAAATATATCATCAACAACATTTTATTGAGATATCATAATTTTTCTGGTACCAGTGTCACTTCAGGGAAAATATCTAAAAAGATATAATGTTGTCAATATATTCATTTTACTCTTCAAGGTAAAATATATTTATTACTTTCTACTTATGATAAACAATGATTTTATACAATCAGTTCAACCACAATTCAGGTGCGTATAATCAGACTATTGATTTCCAACACTTTACATTCTTGTAAGTGTTTTGTGCATCATGCCAATGGTTCTATAGGACCATTTAGTAATATATACTCACCAGCATAAAATAACACACGTGATCATTTCATGGATGCATTTTTCATATAGATGGATCACATGGTAGGTTTGTGCGTCCGTATATACTTCTTCATAAGTATATGGGAAATCTATTTCCAAAATAGCTGCTAATGATATAAATAATTTACCTCAAAAATGGGTACCTCATGGTAAATTATTATACAGGGGGCATTCATAATAACTTAATGAGAATTAATTCATTGATAATTTAGTAGACTTGCATCCATTAAATAAATTCATCATTCTCCCCCCGATGGATGTCTACTATGTTATCAACCAACTGATGCTCGTGTGTACTTGAATCAATATCTTTCATTATAATTGATCCCAAATGGCCTAAATCAACATGTCATATATTTAAAGTGTCAGGATCAATAAACTTCTGGTTTACCATTATTGATTTTATTATACATAAAAATTTATTTATAATCACATTTTATGAATTCTTGTTACATATCGAGGTACCTCTTTTATCAAATGTCTCCATATGATATTCATTTTCAAAAATATCATTCATATATCTCATCAAAACTTTAGATATAATAAATCATTTAGAATTTGTACTACTAGATAGAAATATTTTTGCTCTTATGGAGTCATTAATTAATTTTCTCTACCAGTAAATGTACTTATACGGGCATATACTAACTCATATATGAGTTATTTTGAAGCATTTAATCAAAAATAATATTTATAAATATTTTTATTCAAGATCGATGAATATAATATCTTCAGGATATTTTATTGTGCAAACTCATATTTGTCATTATAATTTCCACTTATGGTGGTCGATTAATTCATAATATAATCATAATGGGTTCGGCCTATCACCGATAGAATTATTGCATATTTTAGAACTTTTGGCCCAAATATTTTGGAACTCTAGGCCCAAATATTATTTTACAATACATCTACCTGGGATAGAAGCCTCCACATGTTTTGAAGCTAGTGAATGTGGTAGTGAGAACCAATATAGAAGAATCTTTTTGATTCACAACATACACCTTATCTCCATCCAAAATTATAATCTATAAATGACATTCACTTTCTCAAATGAAGGAGAAATCATTCGATCAAACTTCATCAACTCTAAAATATTCATGATATCACAAATCATATCAAAATTTTCATGAATAATTTTGTTCGCTTCAAGGAATGAGATATAGTAATTAATACTACATTCACATCGGGTAATGAATTCATTCATCGGATTTCATGATCCATGAATGATAATTTATTACTTATCAATAATGATCATCTTGCATAGAATATAAATTTTATTGATTATGATGATAATTGTTTTAACCACTTTAGGTGGTAAAATTATTTTCATAATATATATCGGATTATCAAAACTATGTAATTCAATCATTTCATTTATGAACTATATGAATATGAACATCCACTTTAAGGGATAAATGAATTAAATGAGATTATATTGATAATACATAAGAATATGATAAATGATAATTTTTTCCTTGATATTGCTATTGTAGGAACAATAATTGATAAATGAAGATATTCTTCAATATAATTTCAAAGGACAATATTTTCATATCATCCTTCAAGGATACATTATTTTATAAATATTAATAAAATTCATCGTGCTCTGTAAATATTTACTATCATAAAACCACTTCTAGTGGTTATATTATTATTCTTTGTTATAAACAAATATAGCACAATGATCAATCAAAAAACATCATATTCACTTCGAACTTAATTTAAAATAAAATCATGTATATTTTCATTCACTTCGGGGAATGAAATAAATAATTTTCAATAAGTATTATCATTCACTCCAAGGAATGGAATAAAATTATTTGTTCAAGTATTATAGTGTCTTCAAGATAATAGCATGAATATTCAATTCGTTAATTTCATCAATTTCATCCACTCAGGGGGATGGATATATATAAAATATATTTACGTATGTTTGTCATGAACATTTAATTTCTCTAAAATATTTTATAAGAAATAAAATGAAAGAGAAAAAAATAAAACAATACGATATGTACAAATATTCAAAGCAAATATCATCTCTATTATGAGCCTTTATGTGTAATAATCAAACTTGACACCTTCAGGGTGAATAAAGGAATAAGATAGATGTAATTTCATAGTTCATGACATAATCAGCAAACTTCGTCACAACGTATGACAGGTATGCGATGTTAATCATTGATCACCAAACTTCAGCTTGACGTATGACAGGTACGTGATTTTCATCATTCAACCAATTATGGTGGTGGTGTTTCATTCTTTTATTTAATGAATGATGTTTTTCACGACATCGACCACATTGGTTATTAATCAAACACATTCTCTTTAGTAAATGAAGTGAAATTTTTCATCCATGAGTCATTACAGCTCTTCAAGAGCTCATTATTTTTCCCATAACAAAAGATTAAGAAAATCATATATTATTTTCATATTTATCAAAAGGGGAAAAATAAATGTAACAATATCTTACATGTAAAATAAGACTCACTTTTTGATGCAGCACATCGAAAGAGTGGAGTCGATACACATGTGAAAGATTATGTCAAAAGAAGAATGTTTATAAAAAACTTGTGATGTACATTTTTCCTATGATATTTATCTTATTCCAATGATGAAACTATCATCATGACGTGTAATGTGAAGAACACCATCACACTGATAACGTGTTGTGAAATCAATCAAATGCCGATTGAAAACGCGAAGAATTTCAATAATGAAAATGTAAGACCGATCATAGGAGAAACACATCATTGAGAAAGTGAGCGTCGAATTTGCATATGATGATGGTGACGAAAAATAGAAATATAAATACGAGATGTAAATAAAAGAACATGGTGTAGATCCCCCCAAATCCATCCATCTTTCATCAAAATTTCCATGTATTTGTAGTGTACAAAGAATACTAAAAGTTGGTATATGAAAAGTTAGACACGTGAATGGGTTTATCAGGAATGAGAGTTATCATAATTACTACATTCACATTTAATATTTCATAACAATGGTATTGTTAAAAACTTAAGAAAATTATATAATTTTTGTAGTCCATTTGTGGGTGTGGTGGCAGAATTTGTTAAAAGGGTCTTTTTATTTTTTTTAATTTAAGGGGTTAAGGTTTTTTGTTGAAATAGTGGGTGCCCTAGACCCAACTATGCAGTACTTTTGATCACCATATCATGTGTACAGTTATATATACATGATGTTATCTTGCCATTATAGTGTATACTTTTCTACGTCCATTATAATAATGGTAATGTCCAAAGGTTAATTGTCATGTCGGGAGGTTATAGCAGATCTCAGGCTATAATGAGAACCTCAAGACACTATGACATTAATATTAAATAAATGTTCTATGGTCTAGATACATCTTACTGACTGGACACAGTAGATGTATGACTATCAGGTGTTGGGGGCTCATAATCATTGAGAATTCTTCTCATGAAGTTCACACTTGGTGATATATAGTAGTGAGATCATGAGGACAGACCCGCCAATAGGAACACCACATGTTTTATGTTTCATTGGTCGTTCCTATCTACGGACATGTTTATTGGTCTCCTGAATTGAGACCATTACTGATGTATATCATTTGATTACGTACTTTGATGCAAGGTGAAAAGCATGGAAGTGATGTCGTGGCGAGGTAGTTTGTGTTGGATGCATCGTTGGTGGTATGACGTTAGATGAATGGTCAAGAAAGGATTTGTCGCTTCAAAGTTCAGGAAGTCGTATATCTCAGGATTGGTTGATCAGGACGACGCCACCTTTATAAGTCTTTTTCCTAAGTAGTTAAAGGCAAATCCATCTGGATAGATCAACAAATAATAAATCAAGATAAGGACGATGACACAAGAGTGTGTCCTACTTTATGAGATATTTATTGATAAAGAGATTATAGTACACAGTCAGTGTTCGTAGGATGGTAGTCATTGCTATGACTATACTTATCTCTTTAGGGGCCTTGATAGGTTGCTGGAATCCACTCTTGGTCTTTGTATTTTATTCACAACTATCGAGATAAGGTCCTAGAGGGTCACACGCAATAGTGTATTCAAAAATCCTCCCTATTCAGATGAATAGGTATATGGATATAGTGGGCCCCGCCACGGGGTCCGAGCTTTGTCCAAGTTATCGATCACTGATGAATTAAATAAATTAATTATTATTTAAGTTATGAATAATTGGGATTGAATTTATTTAATGTATTTACAAGTTTAGTAAATACGGGAAAATATTAATCGAACGAATATTATTTTAGAATTCAAGGTTCGTTTAATATTAAGCGGGAGAGCGAGTTGAGTTAAATGACTCAGTTTTATCACATAATATTATATATATATATATATATATATATATTACAAGTATGTGATAAAATAATAAATAATATTGGCATATTTTAGTTCGTCAAAATTATTTATTTAGTGGACGTTGAAATAAACGGGGGTCGAAGAACCCAACCGGGTATTTCTCAAGTCCACTATAAATATAAGAGGAGGATTTCTCTTATGTTGTGAAATTAACTATTCATTCATTTGTATGGAATAAAAATTGAGAAGCTCCCTCTCCTCCTGCTTCCTAGAGAGAGAAGCTGATGATCCAACAGTTCGGATAAAGTTCTTCCTCAAGCATCGAAGAGATCTCGATGCAGTGATCATCGAGACATCGAAAGCATCGTCAGATCACCGTGCTAGCACCTGAAATTCGAAGATCGACGTTCCAGTGGATTTTTGGAGCATGTGTGGATGATTTAGAGGGATCCTTATTCTTTGGATCCTTCAAGCGACGATCACCATCAACTAGTTGCAGTTGACCGTGGCTTCGTATTTGAAACAGGTATGTTTTTAGTTTAGTTATGTGCTCTTTACAATTTATGTGAGATCCTCGGGCCTTACCGGGGCTCGAATCATTGGAGATGACAAGTCCCATCATCCCGTCAACGAAAATTTTAAAATCCACAGCCCCTTGGTTTCTGCTGTGGGCCCTGGTAACCTAACAGTGGTATCAGAGGGTTCACATAAATTTTCTGATCCAAATAAAATTAATTTGCATAAAAATTAAGTATAGGGTTCAAAAACGGTTCCAGCGAATCAAATTGTGTGTCGATCCAATCTCTAACAGCCAAGTTATGGCCATTTGAAAATTTTTGATTGGATCAATTTTGCGTTTAATTGCGGGTATTAATTTTTCAATTGGTTCATCCGAACTAAATTTAATTGTGAAAATTATAAATTTTATAATTTAGTAATTTGCATATTAATTTTATTATTATTATAATATTTATATTATTATTATAATAATGTAATAATAATAAATTATTATTTTATTATAATAATTTTATTATTATTAATTTTAAAGGCTATTTGAATAGCTTTTAGAATTTTTGTTGTGTGGAAAACTTTGGGAGAAAACTAGCATAAAAAAATAAAAGAAAGAATTCCAAAGAAGTCTTAAACACAAAAAATAGGGGAGAATATACTTAAAAAGAAGACTCTATTTTTTAAAAAAAAATAAGTGAAAAAAGGGGGCTCAGAGGTGGATTAACAAAAAGCAAAAAAAAAAGGAAAATAGGGGGTCTGAGCGGACCCCCTTGGTGCTCCTCCTGCACGGCGTACCCGAGCAGCCCGCCTGCTCTTGCTCCCCGCCGCCTCAACACGCAAGGACATCACCTCCAGGTTTGGGCCTCTCCTCCTCCTCCTGCGGTGCACAGAAGGCACTCAGCAGCAGCCCCTGCGACCCGTGGCTTCCACCGCACCTCTACGGGTCCCGTAGTCCCAGTTGTCGCGAGCGGCACCTGCTGCTCCTCTAGACATCAGTGCCCCTACACAGCTTACCTGAGTCCAGGCTTCTATCCTTCATGTAGTGCAGGACCCGGCCGCCTCTCGTCCTAGCTACAGCACCCAGTCGTCACCAGGTCAGCCTCAAGCCGCTACGCAGCCTTGCCGCAGCGCTGGTCTCCATGTCGTCTACCACCAGGCGACCCGCAAGGAGGCCCCCTCATCGCCCCGGTCTTGCTTCCTAGACGTCGTGCGGCCCGCTAATATCCCACCCTCCTAGGACCAACCGCTCAGCAGTGTGACCCCCTCGCGCCCGGCGACTCCACAACGGAGTGACTGCTCTGCCCCGTTCGTCGGACCGGGCCGTGCCAGACAGACTAGATTGGAACCGCGACCCCGCCAGATTCCTATGACACCCGGGAGGTACTTTTATTTTACCTACAATTCTTTCCACAGGGTATAGGTTGACCCCGAAGCGGTCCGGGTGGACCTTCCCAACCCGGAACTTGTTTGGGCGGATCGGTCAGACCCAGTTTGTCCTTACACGGCCAGCTAGGGTCCTGCACGGGTTTGGCCCAACCCACACAGGCCCTACAGTGACGTTTCGAAGACCGACAATTTAAAATTAATCAAAATAAATTAATTTAATTTTAGTATCTAAATTAAATTAATTAAAATCGATTTTGGTTAATTATTTTAATACCCAAGAATATAAATTAATTTAATTTTGTAATAAAAATAAATTAATTAATTAATTTAATTTTGGCATTAAAAATTAAATTAATTAGCAGACTAATAATTAATTAAATCATTTGAATTATTGAATTCATTTAATTTAATAAAATAACCCCCGTACTTAATTAATTAATTTTAATTTTATCACGCTTTATTTTACCCGTCGTCTGGTCTTGAGCATCAACCCTTGTATGTCTGCATTTAATTATTTAATTAATTAATTAATTAAATGTGTGTGATGATTGTAATTAATTAGATATACAGTCTGTGCATTATTTTTCTTTTTCGGTTAAAATGTATAAGGGTCTGCGCGCCCATTTTGTATCTGATGTACATTTATCCCACTAGTCCCCCTCGCCTGTGCGCGAGTAATTTTGTACTTCAGATGAAGACGGCGAGCGACATGGTCCCCGCCAAGACGAGACAATTCACGTTGATAAGGACGGTGCAAGACAACACGTGGATTCCACCAAGCTGAGGCGGTACTCCAAGACGTGACGTGGACCCCGCCAAGACAAGGCGATGTTGCAGAAGTGAAGCAAACATACAAGACAAGGGGCAAGATGCATTAAGAGTCAAGCTTTGACTCAGGTACGACGCTCTTAGATCATTTAGATGCTCAAGACTAGTTGGGTAGTAGTTTAACCTTTATGCATTTATTTATTATTTTATGCATTTTAGAATAGTGGGAAAATACATAAAATAATAGAAAATAAAATACATAAAGAAGCAGCGTGTGTATTTTTATTAAAGTTCAGTTGTGAGCGCGACAACATAGATAAAAAAGTTTAATAAAAATGTATTACATTCATTGAGATAGAAAACCAATAAACCCCTCAATGAAAATATTAAGTCACCAACAGCCTTCCATCATTCAAGTTTGAACAAAACCGGGTGTTTGAGGTGTCGGTCATGCCTTAGTTGAGGGTGTCTCTTACTACCGGGGAGTTCTTATTCATGTGGTGGGTCGACTTAACTAAAATTGCAGCAAATAAATAGTCATATCTAGATTGTTTTAATTTTAGAGGCAATCCTTGAGTAAATCAGTAAATGATTTTTGAAGCTGGGACTTCACTCAACAGATCAAGGAACCGCGAGTTAATGCGGTTGGCTAGCCAAAAGCCTACCTTGGACCCTCTGAGTAGTGGCGTAGCCATAGCTTGTAGACTATGAGGGAGGTTCTAGGATCCTTTCCACTAGAATACGCAAGATTATTCCGATTATAGTGCAGAGGGTTCCTAAAATTTGAAAAATTAGTGGGAGACATTTAATGATTAAATAATCAGTAATGTCACATTTTGTAATCAATATTAAAAGTACAATCTGCTAAATTTTATTTGTAGAGAATGGCAAGTAATACCACAATAAAACTGCGATAAATATTAGACCTAGTAAATGTCCAAACAAGCACAAAATTTCAAGTGTATTATAGGTGATTGCGCACATTACTACCATAATGGAAATTTAAGCTGCTTGTGTCCAAACCTATTAAGCCACCTCAGGAAGCGAGGGTGTAAAACTTATTACAGGAGACTCATGAATCAAGCATATAATGGTTCTGTCATAATGCCATCATCAACGTTAGATGTTAGTTGTGGTATCTACATCATGACATGGATGATGTTACATGTAGTCTCATCTCCAAGAAGTTTCCAAGGAGAAAATAAAGAAATATTTGAATGTGATGGTCGCACTCGGTTTGTGTAAAGTGAAAGACAGTTCACAATATTTCATGTCATCCCATTCTTATACCTTTTACACCCAATTACTCTAGTTTTTTTTAAGGGTACAAACGAATGGTATAGAGTAAGGGCTTCATTACCCTTAAGGTAACATTCACCAAGTAATAATAATATTGGAGAAAACACTATCTTTTATTCCTATGGTGAATAAATTGAAGGACAAGGTGAAAAGGCCTATGGAAAATAATGCCAAAGGCACCTTCATAATGTCCATCAATGAAAAGTGGTTGGTTATTTAATAGTAGGTTATTTGCATCACATAATGAAATAAATTCATGGAAGTTTAAAAACTGAAATACAAGAAGCAAGTATCAGCTTCTCGTTCAGTTTATATTCATCAAATATATTAATGTTTCTAACATACTTCTTGGGTATTGAATATAATATTCCAATAACATATGTGTATTTAAATAAAGTAACCAAGCAAGTATAGGAACATTACAAGAAGTAAAGTGTCTTCTCCAAATAGTTGAGAAAGGGTGATTCCTAAGTCAGTAGTGAGAAACACATAACTTCAAATTTCCAAGTAATTAACTCAAACTGAACATGTTGTTGAGTATAACCAAAAACATTTATCTCATGTGCCCATTTGGACATGATGAGACATTATTCCATGTTTTGGAATGAATTTTGTTTCTGGTAACATACTCAACAAATAGTTCACTGCTACTTGAATCAAAGGCAATATATGATGAATATAAAAAATTGTAAGACCTACTCAGTTGTGGCAATATGATTCTTTGTCAATTAAAACTAAAAGTGGATGTCAACTATATACCCAGTATGGTATTTAGTCTCAGCACAACTAAACACCTTTGGTATTTTTGACATCCTTATTTTGACAAAGAAACCTTTAGAAATAAAGGTATGCCACAAATCTTATGAGGTTAGTTCAAAAAGATAGTGTGAACTATTCCAAAGGAAAGCAAGAGGTAAAGATACTTCATAAGATTCCTTTAAGTTATTAAGGAATAGTGAAGTTTATGTTTGGTAAGAAGATATGAGTTTCTTCACACTACAACAGATAACGCCTTTACCGGCGGTTTTGTAGCGGTGGTTTACAAAACTTCCGCGAAACCTATTTAGGTTTTTACATCATCGACACTGCCCCCCCACCCACCCGAGCCAACCCCGACCCCACGAGATTTTCACCCCGACGATCGCGAACCCTACCGCCGGTCCCCTCCACTGCCCTCCCATGTCGTCGGTGACCTCACCGCCAGTCTCTGCTGACCCCACTTCTCCCCCCGACACTCGCGACGCCGACTTCTCCCTCGACCCCGTCGAGTTCGTACCATGGGTATGCTCCCCTCCCCTGCCGTCGGTGGGATCATCCTGTTACGGTGGATTTTTTGTGTGTAATGGTTAGAGGAATCTTGTGGAGGAAAAATTCATAAGGTTTTATGTAGTTTCATTATTGTTGAGTCATTGCCATAATTTATTTTGGTTTATCATCAAATTTGGATGAATTAATTTAATGTATTGACTTCATATATTTGGGTTTTGTTTAGAAATTAGCTCAGAGGTGTTCCAAGAGTGATCCATACCCCATTGCTTGAAGTTACAATGAGGATACATAATTGATGAGACGTCCCTAAAGTATGACTAATTGGATTAATATGGATTAATTCTCTTAATTAATTATTATTGCTTTATAATATATGTTGTAATTTTATGAGTTGGGGGATTTAGATGGTGTTGGTTCCTAGAGATGGCTTTGATGAGGATGGAATGATATTTTTTAAGGGGGTAACTCTATGGTCAAGGTAGTTTATGACTAATATTACCATAGGATATGGTTATGCATTTATTGTGTGGATTGAAATTTCATGTAGGTGTGGGTATGTGACATTAATGGGATCCATGAGTTATTTACCTTATGATACATGAGGATAGAGATTCATGTTGGGTTCATAGAATTCCCTTTAGTATGATGCATTGATTATACAACCATTGATGGCTATGTTATATATGTGAGAGGCTTAACTATAGGGAAATTAAAACCCCAATAGGGTGTCCATCATGTATTTATGGGTCAAGTTATCTATAAAGGTCTTGTTTTAGGTAATTGATTCTCTCCTAAAGAAATTTCTAGGGGCGAGGCTATGGGATGGTGTGGTAATGGTCATCTATGGTATGATAATCTATGAGAACATATGAATGACCCAGTATGGAACCAAGTTAGGTTCCTTTGCTCGATGAGCAATCAATATGGCCTATATAAATAATGATAGGTTCTCAAACCTTATGAGTTGGGAATGTGGCCCTTGACAGACATTTATCCCTTAGGTAGGAAAGGGATAATTACTTGTGTATTAGGTTCTTGAGAACTCCACCTTCTTAAATATAGTTATTTTCATTGAAGGCGACAAGGATTAAACTATTTTCTAGGTAGGTTTGTCTTTTTAAGATCATTTTCCATAGATAACCTTTGATTCCTTTATAACCTTTGGATTTTTTATTAAATATACATTCAATTGATTTATGGTTGGTGTTTAATCCTTGTTTTTGATGATTCGTGATTTTTTATTGAAAATTTGATGTGTAAAGTGGGGTTTACAAAGGGGGTTGGTTTTAATTTACCCTATGTATTTGATAAAATGGATAAAAGATGTTTTATTGTTTAAAATGGGGTTTTAAAGAGGGTTTAGAAATGTTTTTACAATGAGGAAGGTTTTTTATTTAAATGCACATGTTTTTTTTATAAAACTATCTTTTTAAATGTTTTTATATATGGAACTTATGGTTTTTATTTGTATTGAATTGAGTAAAAAATGGGATGCCAATGGTGAAAGGGTTTTCTTTTTCCAAGGGATATGGAGACTCTGGGGAGGAAGATTGAGAGAGACTCCAATTTTTCACTAAGATAATGAGAGAGATATTGGGAGTTGGTCTTGGGGAAGATCGTGTGAGATTCTAAACTTGTTTTATTTTTTTAACCAACCAGCATACTATGATTAGACTATCGCACATTTTATCCCTATAATTATATCCAATGATGCACATTACTTATGATTAGTTTATTTATATTCTTTCACGCATTCTGTTAGTGAACCATTTGATTGTAATACCTGGTGTAATTCCCATTTCTTCTTATTTTATTATATGATAATGTTTATGATTAAACCAATGTTATGAATTATTTTGGTAGGTTGTGTATGTTTATGTTGAGTGGATTTGATTTCATTACGTGATCCATATTGATAATGTTTTGGAAACATGTTTTATTTAAATAAAAACTAAAGGAATTTAAAAGGAATGATTTCAAGTTAAATGTTTTAAATGTGAATTAGTTTTGGAGAAATGAGTTTTTGAACTAGTTAATTGGTTTCCATGATTTAAAATCCTTAAATAGATTCATGGTGGTATCCTACTATAAATTTTTCCTCACACAAAATATATTCCTTTAGGAATATAGGGAAATCATTTTGTAGTACACGAGTATAAAAATGGGAAACATGTACTTAGGTGTCTCTTTCTGCTTACATTCATCTGAGGACTTTGATATATGATACATGGTATCATAGGGTTAGATCATGAGGTTCTATTTTTTAGTTTTTGAATCATTGAGATATATGTATTTTCATCCACATTAATGATAGTAAGGGAATAACTACTTCCTCTAAATTTTTCTTCTTATTAGTGGTATAATTCTACTAAATTCAGTGCTTGATATCTCTTGTTATAAACTAGATTCAATATGAAATCATTGATTCTCTTAGTTAAGACTTGGAAACCTATTTTTATTCTAGAATAATCCCTTTTTTTTATGTATTTCTAGATTCAACAAGTGACTTTACTTCAGCATGAAACTTCTAGATCAAGTTTTGAAGAAAAAAAGTGGTTTCTTAACACCACTTGCTGATTCATGATTAGCCATGACACGTTTTGATCATATTTTATATCAAATGAGACTTGAAATAATTATTACATCACTTATTTCATGCATTTTTTGGATTTAATTAGTTCTTCCTTTAGTTGAATAACATGTAATTTATTAGCACATCCACCCCATGGATCATATCTCCCCATAAATATTGGGACACTTCAAGGAATAACAAAAATGTTCAATGCCCACACCGAAGTCTGAATCTGACTCTTAGTTCAACTCCATGGTCAGATCCTTGATCGTCCTATTTAACCATAATTATACACTCATGAGCACTAACACATATATGATCAAAATCACCCTAAAGTCACACCACCACTCTTTTCTATGTGAATACACCAAAGAGAGGTCTAGTAATTCAATCCACACAAGGTTCGTAGAACCTCAAAACCTAATCTCCCAAGTTATTTCATCATGTATTTCCATGAACACCACCACTTATCATGCCTCAAGACTACCATCCCTCAAGTGGTTCTTTCCACTCCAAATTAACAATGTGTTGAGTTTTTTAAGCATTATAAGGTTTTCCCTAAACATTATTTATAATAGATTTATTCGATATTAGAGTTTTATATGAAGAATATATAGAGAACTTAGGTTAGGGTTATTCCAAATTAACAATGTGCTTTGGTTTTCATGGTAAAGTAGCTACCACGTTGTTAGCACACTGTTTCTCCTTACCAAAGAAACTTCCCCTATCCCAAACACTAGAGGGTTCATATCTAACTCAGGGGCTCATCTTTATTATATTATGTTTCTGTAATCTTATACTATCGTATATATGGATCTCTTTCTCTATTTAATAGTAACTATGTGTTTTAATTTTTTTTATTGTGTAGGCACATTGTGATATACAAGGATAAAAACTGGATCACATTACCGAGGAACACACCTCAGTATGTTAAGGGATTGAATGAGTTTTTAGATTTTGCAATTTCTAATAGATCCGTTGAAGGGAGAATAAAATTTCCATGTCCTAAATGTAATTTTAGAACATGGTTGAAGAGAGATGAAGTTTATGAACATTTAATACTGAAGCAATTCCCTAGTCAATATTTGTGTTGGATTTGGCATGGAGAATCGAATGTTACAGAAAGATTTAGCACTGATGTTAATCCACAGAATGAGGTCCCAAGTTTGTCGACAATGGAAAATGAAATTAAAAACCTCATAAATGATGCATTCGGCACTGCAAGAGACCACTATCAGTATCAAAACATATCATAACAACCAGAAGATGGTGCTACAAATTACAACGTGACAAGTGATGTTTTTGAGACTATAACACAGGAAGATCAAGATTGTAACATATCATTGGATCCTCCTCTTGATTCTGTGGAGCCAAATGTAAGAGAAAACTTCACTGAGGAAAATGTGTTTCATGATTTAGTTGATGATGGAAATCAAGAGTTGTATAGTGGGTGTTTGAAATATTCAAATCTTTCATTTCTGCTGAAGTTATACCATATCAAATGTCTAATTGGAATTACAAATAAGGCAATGTCCATGATAATGGAATTGATTCGTGATGCATTTCCTGAAGAAAAAATCCCAGAATCTTTTTATGATATGAAAAAATTTGTTAACAAGCTTGGTCTGAATTATACAAAAATACATGTGTGTCCTAATGATTGTATGCTTTATTGGGGAGAGGATTCAAGTAGACAGAATTGCAAGAAATGTTCTTCTTCTAGATGGCAGGCAAAGGGTGATGTTGGAAGTATAAATGAATATAATTTCATGGAGAAGAAGAAAAGGAACACACATGCAAAGGTTTTGTGTTACTTTCCTTTAAAGCCTCGATTGTAAAGATTATTCATGTCATCGAAAATCGTTGAACACATGAAGTGGAATTTTGTAGATAATAACAATGATGGGTTAATGAGACATCCAAGAGATTCCCAATCATGGAAGACATTTGATTCATTAAATCTAGATTTCTCAGCTGATCCTAGGAATTTTTTATTGGGATTGGCTGCCGATGGATTCAACCCATTTGGGACTTTGAGTACCAGTTATAGCATTTGGCCAGTTGTTTTGATCCCTTATAATCTGCCTCTGTGGATGTCTATGCAGCAAACATCTGTTATCCTTTCGATGATTATTCCTGGAAAACAAATGCCAGGAAATGATATTGATGTATACTTGCAGTCTTTGATTGAAGAATTTCAGGAGTTATGTAGCAACGGTGTTGATACATTTGATGATTCTTCTAAAACAATGTTCAAAATGCATGTTGCTTTAATGTGGACCATTAGTGACTTCCCTGGGCTTGGGAATTTATCTGGTTGGAACACTTACATGGGTTTGGCTTGTCCCGTTTGTAACTTTTATTTTGAGCCCAAATGCCTACCTCACAGTAGAAAATGGTGTTTCTTGTGTCATCGAAGATTTTTCGATGCATCTCATAGATTTCAGCTGAACAGATCAAAATTTAATGGTTCCATTGATCGTAGACCACCTCCAAAGTTGTTAACTGGTTCTGAAATATTGACATAGCTTGAAAATGTTGAAACATAATTTGGGAAGGTTCATCATTTGAATTATAGTGGAAAACGGGTCTGAAGTGCATCGTCAAGCGAAATTGGAACGCAACAATGGAAGAAAAAAAGTATTTTCTTCAAACTTCCGTATTGGGAATTTAATTTGTTGTGGCATAATCTTGATGTGATGCATATTGAGAAGAATGTCTGTGACAATTTTATTTTCACATTTCTTAATGAGCATGGAAAGTCGAAGGATCATCTCAATGCTCGTAAAGACTTACAAGTAATGAACATAAAACGCGATCTCTAGCCAGATGAGAATGAAAAGTATCCTCCGATAATTTTTGCAATGAAAAATAGGGATAAAGATACATTCCTTAGAATTTTAAAGAATGTTAAGGTATCTGATGGTTATTCAAGTAACATCTCGAGGTGTGTTTACTTGAAGAATCATAAGTTACATGGATTGAAAAGTCACGATTCACATATTTTGTTACAACAGTTACTACCATTGGCATTGCGTACATTATTACCTGAAAAAATTACTGCTGTTGTACTCCAATTCTGCACATTTTTCAGACAACTATGTGAGAAATCTCTACATCCATTTCAGCTTGTTAACCTCCATGAGAGGTTTTTATTGACCCTTTTTGCAATGGAGATGATCTTTCCTCCATCATTTTTTACTGTAATGATGCATTTAACTGTGCATTTGGTTGATGAAGCTAAATTAGGAGGCCCCGTTCATTATCGATGGATGTATCCAATTGAGAGGTACTTTATTTATATGTTTTTCATTTAAGTAAACAATTTTTGGTACTTAATTAAATGCATAATTATGTTTATTTTATTTCACAGATATCTTGGGCATTTGAAATCATACGTGAGAAATAAAGCTCAACCAGAAAGCTTTATTACTGAAGGCTATTTGGCTGAGGAGTGTCTTACCTTTTGTTCTCGATACTTGGATGATATTGAGACAAGATTTAATCGAGTTGGATGTGTTGAAGACACATCGACTCAATCTCAAATACATCATAAATCCAAAATATTTCATGTTATTGGCCGATCAGTTGGGAGGACCTCAAATGTGACACTGACTGAATTGGAATTATTACAGGCACATAGATATGTGATGCTGAATAGTGAAATTGCAGATTCATTTATTGAAGAGTTGAGGATACAAACAAAGAGATGAATGAGAGACCGAACAGGAAATGAGAAAGATATAACGAAAGCTGTTAATAAAGAGCTTGTAGAATGGTTTGCACAACGTGTAAGTTCATAAATATTGTAATAAGTACGAATATTAGTTTGACACATACATTTTGTAAATATAATAAAGTATATTTCTTTTTTTAGATCACGAATACTAATACTCGAGCAGAGGTGTTAGAAGATTTGAAGTTTCTTTCAAGAGGTCCTCTAAAACAAGTTAAAAAGTTCAACGCTTATAATTTGAATGGCTTTAGATTTCGTGCAGTCGATCGAGAAGTGGGTTTGAAAACACAGAATAGTGGTATATTTACATTTGCTGAAGTGGAATACTACGGAAAGCTGTATGATATTATTGAATTAAACTACCACATACATTTTTCTGTTGTTTTATTCAAATGCAAATGTGTCGATATTATCAGAGGTGTTAGAAGAGATTCCTTGAAATTTACTTCTGTGAACTTCTCTCGCTTGATGGATGTTGGTGATCGTGAACTTCATGATCCATATATCTTAGCATCACAAGAAAAAATGGTATATTATGTGAATGATGTTTTCGATGAAGGGTGGAGTATAGTTTCTCACGTAATACAAAGAGATTTGTATGATATGGGTGATGAAATGCATAATTTGACCTCTAAAATTGAATTTAATCAACAACATGAAGCAGAATTATTTGTCCATCATGATATTGAAAATATTAGTCTAGCAAGGATGAATGAAGTGTATGAAGCAATGGAGTAGGAAACTGACATGATTGAAGGGGAAAATGATTGTATGTACAATTATTTATTTATTCAGCAACCACTTGTTTCATTTCTGCAGTCATTCATTATCATTGTTATATATATTTTGTCTGTTAGTACTGGGCATATATTATCATTTTTAATTTTTTTTCTGCATAATATTTTTGAAATATATATTATAAACTTAATTTTATTTGATTAATTGACAGGAATACCAAGGAGGAAGAGGTATACTATTTCATCTAGTTCAGCTACAGATGACGATCCATCTGGCTCCCTCCCCACGACATATGAGGCACCAACTGCCTACACACCTGCACCATATCCCCCTGCACCATCTCTCACACCATCTTTGGATATCCCATTATATGGTGAGTCGTCGAATCCCCCTTCAAGAGCCTCATCTGTGGGGTAGCGACATGCCCCTTCCAGTTCTTCACGGGCATACTGGACTGTCACTGTCATAGGTACAAATTTTAATTAAATAAATTTATTGCATTTTGTTTATACTAATTGTTTTCTCATTGAAGATGAAAAAAATGCAACCGTGGAGAAAAACATAAAAAGTTCAGATGTTTGGAATATGACTGGCGAAAAGATAGTCATGCCATTTGATTCTTATGGGGTCCCGATGGATGACACCGTGGGGTTACTTGGCCAGATTATAGGCCAGCTGGCAGCGAAGCCCATTTCCCTTCCAATTTCATATGATGATTAGAGACATATGCATCCAAGCTGGAAAAATGAATTTTTTGATTCTCAAATAAAGGTAAATTTATTACATTATGGTTTAATTTAATGTCATGTTACTAATATGTTCAAAATGAATTTTTGTATACAGATGTTCTTCTACTTTACAGTTGCTGATGTGATAGCACAGAAGTAGACGTTGAAAAATCTAGGTAAGAAATGGAAAGATTTCAAATGGAGATTGTGGTGTGATATCAACGATACCTCGTTGACTGTGCAACAAATGTAGGAGAAGCTACCCAGTGGGGTACTGAAAGAACAGTGGAAAGTTTTTGTTGACAAACATAGTGATGAGAAGCGGATGGTATTGAAATATATATTATTATATTATCCTCATTTTACATTTATACATGTATATGAAGAGGACATGACATTGAATACATTACTATTAAATTGCATTTTATTTATTTCATGATCTCTCAAGAAATAAAGCATCAAACCGAGCTAAGAAAGTCATCCCTCACATTGCGGGCTCAAAAAGCTTTTCTAGAAGCCGAACGACATTGGTAATCTTTTAATTAGTTTAAATATTTATAAAACAGTATTATCTATTTAATATATTGAATTGTTGATTTATCTTTTCTTAATGCAGTCACGGATTTTAGGGCACGAAGCATCCCGAACTGAACTATGGTTGGATGTTCACAATAAATCAGATGGAAGTTTTGTTAATGAGCCTGCTAAAGAAGTTGGGGTATGAAGTCAATTTTTTATTATAATAACTTATTATCAGTTTTTACTGTGTTAATATATATCGATATTTGATTTATAGGTAAAAATTAAAGAACTATGGGATGTCAATCCTGCGCAGTCCTACTCAGTCTCCCAGGATGACCCAGTTGCTAAAGTCCTTGGGAAGGAGCATCCTGGTAGAGTGTGCAGGGTGGGTTTGGGACCCATACCATCTGAGGTCTTTGGCAGGCCACCAGAGATTCCAGCCGCATCTACTCCTGGTTATAGTCAGCTCGTACCTGATGATGCTCAGAGGGAGATTTCTTCTCTACGAGCCACAGTTCAAGACCAGGGGGCTTAGATATCCTCTATGCAGAAAGCGTTGACTGATTTATATCAGTAGATGAGCAGATATGCCCCCGGTGGTAGTTCACCAAGTGGTGGTGAGTAGGTAAATCACAAAAAATCAAAATCATTTAGTTTTATAAATTTCATTGGTTTTAAGTTTTAATATAAATATGAAACCGTATTTAATTTTCAATATAATGTTCTTACCGGTGACAGCAGAAAGTGGTGATGAAGGCGGCGAGGGTGACGATGCATCATCGGACCATGAGTAGTTGTATTGTTCATGTTTTGAACAAATATGGGAACAATTGGTTTGTATATGTAACATTTGTGGCACATAGTTGCCACCAAACATTTTCATGTCCTAAAATTTCCTTGATTTCTCATGTTTCCTTTTATGCGTTTTATTGATTTCTGATGTTTCTTTTTATGTCTTGATTTCTCAAGTGTGGTATACATCATTCCATTTAGGCCTGTGTTTGAATTGGTAGTCGAGATTTTGGATGACTAGGAGTTAAACCCATTGTTGATGTGTTGAACAAATTGGGTCATTTCACATGTTATACTATTTTTAATTTGAACTAAGTAATATTCTCTTATTTTGAGATGGTTTTACTATTTTTTAGTGGTGAGGGGGTAGTGGATTCATCCACACCTGTTTCATACTCAATAGAATCATGTTTTCCAACATCAATTGGGTTAACATTTAAGAAATATACTAATGTGTTACCACCAATAGGAAACACATATTTACATTGTAAGAGGGATATCATTAATTTGGGTGTGATCCCATAGGATGAATGATACTAGAGATGACCATGAGGAAAAAATGATAAAAAAATTCCCCCACGCATGTGGGTTATGTTTTACATTTTAATTTTATAGTCACAAACGCCACTTAGGATAGATTATGATGCTTTTAGATATTAGAGCATTGTAACCATCCCTAGTATATTACCTAGATATTCTAATGGGCCTCAAGGGTGTTTAAACTAGTAGGGGTATAAATATACTATTGAGTGTCAGTGGTTGGCTATCCCCAGTGGGATCAAATTTTAGATTCTTGAGTATATACAATAGGGAAAAACACCCTATATATATTCTTGAGTACTTAAGGTCACATGTTAATAAAAATGACTATAGTGAACATGATACTCATAATGAAGTTCTAAGGTGATTTCTAATTTATGGTGGACATATTTATCCAAATCAATATGATAAGAGAAGAACATGTTCTCATGATCTATTGAAAGGATACAAAAAGGTTGGATGTGAAATTATGGGCCAATGGTTTTGCCATAGAATATTTTTAGTTGGACAACCTATGGGGCATTATTCCCTATAGATTACCATGAGTGTCACATAATGTCAGGATAGATCCATTTAGATGGTATTCCTGAAATAAGTTTTGAACCATCATGCACTCATTTTACAAGGGTAGGAGAAAATGTATGTCAGGGTATGGGGAACATATATTCATAGAAATTGAGTCCTATGTATGACGTAACAATTGTTTTCATGCCTCACCATTGTGTTCCTTATGGGTACTATCAGCTTGTTTTTGGTCTTGAACATAATTGGTGCATTTGGTGATTCAATTTTAATTGAAGGATGTGATGAAGGTATTGAAAAGGAAACACAGTGAAGAAACCCATCAATACATCATCAAATGTAAGAGTTCATAGTTTATCAATCCACTTCCATGTTAATGGATTCACATTAGGTTATCTATTTTTTTATGAGAACCTCCAATGGGCTTCCATGTATATGAATATTTAGTATGGATGTCCTTTTAGAACTAAATTACAATGAAAGGTGTTCGCTAATGATTCATATACTATAGATTCTTCAAAATAGGTATTGGTAAAAGGTGTGAGATTTTGGGATCATCAAATATTCTTTGGGTGGAATCATTTGAATTATTGGATTCCCTTATAGATTTGTGATTTTTTAATGAATAATATCAAAATACTAGTGTTTAACGAGTTACCCCTATTCCTATGATCTCTCTGAATCTGTGTAGATATTAAAATATATGATTTTTAGGTTAATCATACAAATAATACATGTTTATGACTCATTTGTTTAATGCCACATAGTTAGGAAATTGTTCATTTTTCGCCATACAAAGAGGTCGTAGGTGTTTACATTGTTGGGATCAGGCCCATGCGATGAGCATCATATGAATCTCTATAAATAGAATCATAACACACATAGTTTATTAATGATTAGTGGGATACATCATACCATTTATGTTCAATTTAAATAGAAATATTTCAAGAATATTAACTTTTTGTGAAGGGGAACACTTTGTGAAAGGTACCTAGAAATAGATAGTGTTTTAATTTATCATGAGTTTCCATTTCAGTTTCATCTTGGTCTTCAATGACTAATTTGGAGAAGGTATGGTTGTGGATTACACCTATTAGAGGGCCCATATATTGTTTTTAATATCATATATGTTGGTATGATGATAATGGATGAATGCTTAAGAGGCTGGGGCATACAACTTGAAGGTGGATATGATATTGTGATACTATGAGGGGTATCTAAAATTAAGGACTATATAAAGAATATAATACTAGAGTCTTTAACTATGGTATTTTGTAAAAGTGATTCATATTATTCTTATCGCATAAGAATAATAGCATGTTTCTTGATGTTGGGATTGAACCTCATAGGGGAATATTTTGTATCCTAGTTAAGAGGAATAAAATACAATATAATTGAAGGCATGAATTTTATGGTAATGTGACATGATTCATCGTAGATTAAAATTGTGTTGAAATGACATGTGTAATGAATTTTAGAGTCACCCTACCAGGTTTAGAAGGTGGTTACTATAATGTATCTCAATAATTATTTTAAATTATGATCAAATGGAACATAATGTTTTTGTGTATCATGATTTTTTTAAGAAATAAGTTAATAGAAGATTAGTTGTGTTACATAAAAGTGCACAATAAAGTATTTAGTGAGACTAACACACAAGCTTCTCTAAGACACCTGGTATAGTAGATGTGTGTGGTGATTGTATATTTGGGGTATTAAACCAAGTAGGAGGCCCACACATGGTAAATCTAACTTTTTTTTACGCTCACTCCCTATATGGGAACACCGACACACATGTAGATCTAATGTTTCATTTTCAAGTGATATATATTATGGGGGATCAAGAAGGATCAGCTAGATGTATGTTTGGAGAGTAGTCAAATAATGGACCTATGTTTTATAGTTGATTCTATCATTTTTTTTCAATTTATTCTATACTGATTTCCTAGGTTGATGTTTCTTATTGTATGTTGGTATGTACAATATGGTTCATTCTTATATAGCATGTCAATGTTTACTTATTTTTTTCAATTTATTCTATACCGATTTCCTAGGTTGATGTTTCTTGTTTTCTGTTGGTATGTACAATATGGTATTTCTGGTTTGATTTGTGTTTCAGGGCAGTGGTGCAGCGGAATCAGAAAATTTATTTTTTTTTCTGGTCGAAATTTTGCGGCGGTTTAAACCGCCGCTAAACGGTAAAAACTGACGCGAAACGTAAAAAAATTACCTTTTGCAACGGTTTAAACCGCCTCTAAATGGTAAAAACCGCCGCAAAACGTAAAAAAAATTACGTTTCACGGCGATTAAAACTGCCGCTACATAGTCGCATCATAGGATCTCATTCCACGGTGGTTCTGGTGACTTCAGCGGCGGTATTACGGCCGCTGGATCTGAGTTTATTCGTGGTGGTTATAACCGCCGCGAATAAACTAATGTCAAGGGGTCGTAAAAAACTGCCACTAAAATCAGTAAAACTGCCGCGAAATGAGGTAGCTACGAAGCTTTCCTGAAACCGCCGTGAAACGGAAATAACTGCCGCTAATAGATTGGTGACGCCATATTAGGCGGAGGTTTACAGAAACTGCCGCCAGCCCATTTAGCGGCGGTTTAAACCACCGCCATCCCATTTAGTGGCGGTTTAAACCGCCGCTAAACGGCGATTCTCTTGTAGTGTCAGATCAGCATGCCGAATAATATCTTGACCAAACAATCATCGATCATGATAATGTAGCGTGGAGTAATTCCTAAACGCATGTTACCTTATCCACATCACCGTATTGATGTTCATGAGGAGGATCGATGATAATGTCTTACATGTTTACATTGATCGACAAAATGTAGCATGGAGAAATTCCTAAATGCACATTTTATACATCAAAGTTATGATGTAAGTTGTATCAATATAGAAACTTGCTGAAACTTCCATTATATTTAAAGATGTACTTTTCAAATAATGGCTTAAACCCATTACCAATATTCCAACTAAAATGACAAATGGATATCATATGAGTCACAGTATGATGAAAAATCTATTATGTCATAGGACATGTTTAGATGCAAAGCGTTTGTTAGGATTTTAACAAACATGCATCAATTTAAACACGTTGTGCATCTAAGGTAATTATCCTAACAGTTGCTTAAGATATTACCTAAATCCCAAAGATAGAAAATATGTGACTACATTTCTATATAAGGGTGCACATCTCTATTAGAGATAGTGGGAGCTGAATTGACTTGGGTTTAGTCAATGCTCGAGATGTACAAATGGTTGTCATAGGAACAAGTTCCACAAGTACATGTGGAATAGGCATGTTCTAGTGACACATACTGCGTAGGAAGAATGAAACCATGGTGATGGTTTCATAATAACTTCAGTCGGTGATATATTATTCATTAAGAATAATAAATCCTACAAGTAAGTAGTATATGGAAATTAGTTATGATTTACATGATTAATTAAAATTCAATAATGGATTCCATGTACCAAGTTGAAAAGGGGCTTATAAATTGAATATTGTGGTGGGTATTCAAATGATGTGATACATGGATGGTACAAGTATGGTATTAATAAGGCTCGATTGGTTACACCAAGTCAGTACCCCTAAATCTATTAGAATTTTACTTATCATAGCTAACTTCTAAGATCATTTCATTGGTCATTGGATGTCAAGATCATATTTCATGGAAGGTGTCTATACAATGCAACCAGAAAGAGATGATGACATCATATGATGCTAATAAGGGTTGCAAGTTTATGAAATCTAGTTTTTGATTAAAGTAAGTGACACGATCTTAGAGAATTCATTATAAATGAATCTTTACCTTGTGTATACCAAAGGATAGTGGGAGCACAAATGTTTTCCAAGTGAAATATGTTCGGCAACATATGGAAAATAGATCTTGGTCTTACAGTTAGATAAGATCAGATTAAAAGTAATTCTCCAATGATTGACTTAAATTAGCAACCTATGTTCTAGGGAACAGGACTTACTGAGGTAGATCTAATGGTTTATTGGACTTAGTCAATCATATATATTGTGACGTTGTATTTAAAAATACAAGTTGGAACAATTCAAGTTCAGAATTGTTTCCAATGTCACATGGCTTAATCTCTCTAGGTTAACATGTTCGGTGCATGGGTAGAGATTAATGTTGTGAATTGATACCATATGATTTAGCTATGGATCAATCACATATGGCACATTATGTACAATAATTGATATCGCTAGGATATACTTTATTGTAGGCAGATATCAATTATATCCAGGAGAACTACAAGTGATGTAGTTAGAACTATCATCTTGTACTTTGGCGAGTACAAATGATATGTACCTAGTGTGAGGAGAAGAAGGTATACTAGTTATGGTGGGGCACATACTAGTAATCCTTAGATCAATATGATCTAGTATCACAGTTAGGCAAAGGTGATGAGTGATTCAAGCTCATAAAAGCTAGTGGTAGTCGTATCTACAAATACCAAGTACGCTACAGCTTATAAGGCAGCTAATAAGCAGTTATAAATCACAACGATTTGTTCCAGTTCTTGGATTTTCACCTAGTGAGAAAATTATTATCATAATGAGAATTATGATATTCTTACTAGCCAAGTTGTCAAGTTATGACAATAGAAAAAAGTAATGTACTCAGGGATACCTTATCTTGAGAAGTTTTACTCAAGCCAACGAGGTCATTTATAGCAGATATGCCACGCGGTGAAAACATGATAGGCCCAGAAGTTAAAGCCATTACTCAGCAGAAACATGATTTTTATCATGTGAGTAGCCAACAAGTTTAGTTAGCAAGTTGGCTCTAGTTCAAGTGGGGGTGTTGAAATAGTGGGTTCCCTAGACCCAACTATGCAGTACTTTTGATTACCATTGTTTCCGACGCTTTCGTCGGGGTGCGTGCATCCGTCTGCCGAGGAGGACGCGCTGCTTGTGGCCCTGTATTCCCGCTTTCCAAAGGCGGGAGGCATCCACTCCTTATTCAGGGATGTCTTCTCCTTGTTCGAAACCGGGATGATGGGATGTTGGTTCTTCCTTCTGTGGATTCCTCCTCAGAACTTGTCACCTAGTCTAGGTCTCCCTCATAGATTTTAGACGTTGTTCATGAATCACATTCTCGGTGCCATATCTTCATGGACGCCGGTTAATTACACTACTTTCGTTAAGACTTTCCATAGGGTCTTGACATGGTAGCGACCTTCGGTCGGAGTAGATGACAACATCAGGCATGTCGGGGCATCTCTGGGTGTGTGGACATAGGGGAACCTGTATTCTTCCTCATGAGAGGGAATCTCAAGGGTGTAGAACCCGAGGCATCCCACATCGGATGCGGGGAATCATATGTCATCTGAGGATTTCCTCAGCTTCCCATGTTTATCATGGGGAATGTCGCGAGTTTAACGTCTTGTGGAGATGGTTACGCCAAGGGCGTGCCTTCTGAGGTTTTCCTCAGCTTCCCATTTTTAACACGGGGTATGCCATGGGTTTAACGTCTTACGGAGACGGAATGAGGGTGATCAGAACGTCCCATAGAGACGGATCAGATTGGTATATCCCAAAGGGAGAACACCTGGAAGATGGATGGATCAGAACGCCCAATGAGGACGGATCTGAGGTGGTGCACTCCCTAGAGGGGAGATGTCACACCGTAATGGCTGATCTGAACACCACTGAGGTCAGATCAGGGGAAGTGCGCCCCAAGATGGGGGACACCATGGATTACCATTGGCTGGGATTGAACCTCTTGGAGGTTTCCTACGTACCCTGTGTAGAGGACAGGGATCAAAATCTACGTAGTTCAAAGGGGTGATGAATCAGGGTGTACACAGAGGACAACGACCCAGAGACATGTTGGGGCTTATGCGTGGATAGCGGCCCAGGTACTGCTAGGAGCAACGAGGAGGGTGGATGACATGATCCCACTGGGATGTGGCGGCCCGGGTAAGAATCAGGGCGGATGATGGATGGATGAATGAAGTGGAGGGGGAATGAAATGGGACCATCACAAGGGCAACGGTGAAGTTGGGATTGAGCCTCGAAGAGACCTCCTACGCATCCTCGTGGTAGGGAATCAAATTCCACGTAGTTCGGGATGATGTCGGTGAACCGACGTGAAGGTGGACCTTGTTCCAATGGGTGTCATCAGCGAACCGATGTGAAGGTGAACCCGGGGGTCCACTGGGTGTCGTCAGCGAACCGACGTGAAGGTAAACCCGGGGGTCCACTGGGTGTCGTCATCGAACCGACGTGAAGGTGGACCTTGGTCCGATGGGCATCGTCAGCAAACCGACGTGAAGGTGGACCTTGGTCCGATGGGTGGTGGGATTGATCCTCATGAAGGATTCCTACGTACCATGCCTTGACATGGATCAAATACCTCGTAGTTCAAATGGAATGTGGAATACATTTTAACGTCATGAGGGACGGGGGTGAACTAACGTGAGTGGGGTCAGAACGACCGGGTGATGGGCTTGAACCTTATGGAGGCTTCCTACGTACCATACCTTGACATGGATCAAAGACCACATAGTTCAAGATGGTGTGTCGGTGAACTAACGCGAACAAGGACCTTGGTTCAGATGGTGTGGGGCTTACACACTAGGCTACCCAGGTGTTGGTGAACTGATGCGAGGAAGGTCAGAATGACCAACGGGTGGTGGGCTTGAACCTCTGGGAGGCTTTCTACGTACCATGCCTTGACATGGATCAAATTCCTCGTAGTTCAAAGGGTTTCATCGGTGAACCGACGTGAAAGTAGACCCAGGGGTCCACTAGTGGTGGGCTTGAACCTCGTGAAGGCTTCCTACATACCATGCCTTGACATGGATCAAAGACCTCATAGTTCAAATGGGGATTCGTCGGCGAACTGACGTGAAGGTGGACCTTGGTCCGATGGGTGGTGGGCTTGAACCTCAGGGAGGCTTCCTATGTACCATGCCTTGACATGGATCAAAGTCCTCATAGTTCAGGTTGGTCACAACGACTTGCCGTCGGACTGGAATGCAGTTTAATGTCATGTTGGATGAAGGTAGAACTCGATGTGAAGAAATTATGGGTGGGCTTGAACCTCGTGGAGGCTTCCTATGTACCATGCCGTGAAATGGATCAAAGACCTCGTAGTTCAAATGGGTGTGCGGTTTAATGTCATGCGGGACAAGGGCATACAGTTTAAGGTCATGCTGGATGAGGGCATATAGTTTAACGTCATGCTGGACGAGGGCATACATTTTAACATCATGCTGGACGAGGGCATACAGTTTAACGTCATTCTCGATGAGGTCATACAGTTTAACGTCATGCTGGACGAGGGAATACAGTTTAACGTCATGTTGGATGAGGTGTTTTCATGGCCAATGCTTACTCTAAGCTCACGTGAGTCGTGCTCGGTGTGAGAAACAAGAGGCAGCAAGGACCTGACGATCACGTCGTGAAGGGTGCGTCCGTGAGAAGCAAAGAGGGGCTTACGCATTAGGCGGCCCATGGTGCTGGGACTTTCTCCAGGATGGAGGCCCGAGGAAAAGGATGACGATAGTTTCAGGCTTGAGCCTCATGGAGGCTTCCTACATATCCCTATGGCAGGAAATCAAAGTCTGCGTAGTTCTCCTAATGACGGCTTACCGCCGATTGGGGGTTTGAACGGCCTACCGCTGGATTGGGTCACAACGGCATACCACTGGATAAGGATTTCAACGGCTTACTGCTGGATAAGGATCACAACGGCTTACCACAGAATAGGAACGGTAATGGTGAATGGGGATTATGCAAGGAAGTTGCCTGGGTGCCACTAAGGAGTGGCAATCGTGGATGGGGCTTACGCAAGGATGTCGCCTGGGTGCCACTAAGGAGTGGCAATCGTGAATGGGGCTTATGCAAGGAGCTTCCTGGGTGCCGCTATGGAGCGGAAATGGTGAATGGGGCTTACGCAAGGAAGCTTCCCGGGTTCCACTAAGGAGTGGCAATCGTGGATGGGGCTTACGCAAGGATAATTCTCGGGTGCCACTAAGGAGTGGCAATCGTGAACGGGGCTTATGCAAGGAGTTGCCCGGGTGCCGCTATGGAGTGGCAATGGTGAATGGGGCTTACGCAAGGAAGCTGCCCAAGTGCCACTAAGGAGTGGAAATCGTGGATGGGGCTTACGCAAGGATGTTGCTCGGGTACCGCTATGGAGCGGCAATGGTGAATGGGGATTACGTAAGGAAGCTGCCCGGGTGCCACTAAGGAGTGGAAATCGTGGATGGGGCTTACGCAAGGATGTTGCCCGGGTGCCATAAGGAGTGGCAATCGTGAACGGGGCTTATGTAAGGAGTTTCCCGGGTGCCGCTATAGAGTAATAATGGTGAATGGGGATTACACAAGGAAGTTTCCCAGGTGCCACTAAGGAGTGGCAATCGTGGATGGGGCTTACGCAAGGATGTTGCCCGGGTGCCACTAAGGAGTGGAAATCGTGAACGGGGCTTATGCAAGGAGTTTCCTGGGTGCCGCTATGGAGCGGCAATGGTGAATGGGTCTTACGCAAAGAAGCTGCCCGGGTGCCACTAAGGAGTGGCAATCGTGGATGGGGCTTACGCAAGGATGATGCCCGGGTTCCGCTATGGACCGGCAATGGTGAATAGGGCTTACGCAAGGAAGCTACCCGGGTGCCACTAAGGAGTGGCAATCGTGGATGGGGCTTACGTAATGATGCCGCCCGGGTGCCACTAAGGAGTGGCAATCATGAACGGGGCTTAAGCAAGGAGCTGCCCGGGTGCCACTATGGAGTGGCAATGGTGAATGGGGCTTACGCAAGGAAGTTTCCCGGGTGCCACTAAGTAGTGGAAATCGTGGATGGGGCTTACGCAAGGATGCTGCCCGAGTGCCACTAAGGAGTGGCAATCGTGAACGGGGCTTATGCAAGGAGCTGCCCGGGTGCCGCTATGGAGCGACAATGGTGAATGGGGCTTACGCAAGGATGCTGCCCGGGTGCCACTAAGGAGTGGCAATCGTGGATGGGGCTTACGCAAGGAAGCTGCCTGGGTGCCACTAAGGAGTGGCAATGGTGAATGGGGATTACGCAAGGATGCTTCCCGGGTGTCTTCCTCATGTCTGGCCATGAGGGGATCCCAACTCACTTGTGAATTGAGGCCCTCACCTGTGCACTGGTGCACAATAGGGATAATGCCAAGGGGCTTTGGAATCATGCCACTGTAGTCATGGCATTGAGCATCTTACGCTTGGAGTATAAGGCATCTCTTGTTTCGTGCAAGAGCCATCCTATGATTGTCAGATAGGGTGTGCTATAGTTTAGAGTCATGTAGAAAGGACTATTGGCATCTCATGCTAGGAGCATAAGGCATCTCTTATTTGGAACAAGAGGCATCCTATGTTTGGAACATAGGGCATACTACAGTTTATAGTCTTGTAGGTAGGACTATTAGCATCTCATGCTTGGAGCATAAGGCATCTCTCGTATAGGGAAAGAGGAATCCTATGTTTGGAACATAGGGAGATCACTACAGTTTAGAGTCTTGTAGGTTGGACTGTTGGCATCTCATACTTGGAGCATAAGGCATCTCTTGTATAGGGAAAGAGGTATCCTATGTTTGGAACATAGGGAGATCACTACAGTTTAGAGTCTTGTAGGTAAGACTGTTAGCATCTCATGCTGGGAGCATAAGGCATCTCTTGCTTGGAGCAGGGGGCATCTTCTCATTTGTTAGATAGGGAGTACTACAGTTTAAAGTCATATAGATAGGACTACCAAGCAGAAGGTGCCTAGAAATGTTTGGTGTTGGGTCTTACACAAGGGAGGCCCTCTCTAGTTCAACCTAGAATAGGATCCAAGTGATTGGTTTTAGAGGAGCTACCTGAGGAATGGTTCGTGTCAAGGTACTCGGGGAATTAGTGATGAGAATCTCAACTCACGACATGAGAATGAAACCAAGAGGAATATGTCGACTCTAGGTGTTTCATGGTGTGTGGAGGATCATCTCAAATCATGCTATTCCATAGGTTGAAGGTGGGTGCGCATGAGGGCGCAATGGAAAATCCCGACGTCCCGGCCTGAAAAGTTCGCGGTGTGACTCTCCATTTTTCATGGGGGTCTGTGACGGTTGCGAAGGGACCGGCCCGGAGGGCTGGGACCGAAGCCCAGCACTGACCCCGAGCGGGGGTGCGGGGGCGCAGACCCCGCGGTATGGACCGGTGGGCATGAAGGTAGGATCCTCGCGAAGGATAGGTCTTCACGAAGTAGCTTCGCAGAGTATGGCCTCGTGGAGCAATGGTCTCTTGTGGAGAAAAGGGGTCTCGCAGAGCAAAGGGGTCTCACGGAGCAAAGGGGTCTCATAGAGCAAAGGGGTATCACGGAGCTTGGTCTCACGGAGCAGCATCACGAAGCATGGGCTCACAGAGCATGGACTCACGGAGCCTCGGCTCGCGGAGCAGCAATGCCAAGGAAGCTACTCGCGGAGCATGGCTTCGCGGAGCCGCAATGTGGAGCTCCGCTCGACCGCCCAAGGGGTGAAGTGGTTGTGGCTGTCCGTCCGGAGAAGGGGGTGAGCTGGGTATTTATAGGCAAGGGGCGTCGCAAAGAAAAGCCCGCTCAGCACAAAGATGGAGCTTGCTCCGCGGCGGATCTTCGCGGCGCGTCGCGAACGTTAAGGCACTTCGCAGAGCCGTCCCGCCTCTTTTGCTTCGCGGTGGGCTCGCGAGAATCAGGGTGTTCGCGGAGCATTACCGCCTCCTCTGCTTCGCGGCGGGTTCGCGAACGTCAAATTCGTTCACGGAGCATCCCACCTCCTGTGCTTCACGGCGCGTCGCGAACGTCAGACGGGTTCGCGGAGCTTCCCGCCTCATTGCTTCGCGGCGGCGCTCCGCGATCACGGAGGGGGCTTCGCGAATGGGCTTCGCGAACCAGATTTCTAGACCAACTTCAAATGTCCATAACTCCTAATCTGTAGCTCTGTTTGGGCCCTACGACCTACCAAATCGAATCTTAATAAAAGTTCTACGATCTTGGTTCGTGTATGGAAGCATTTGGAAAATTTCGGGGATGCGTTTTCCAGGGTCTACAACCATATCATGTGTACAATTAGATATGCATGATGTTATCTTAACATTATAGTGTAGACTTTTCTATATCCACTATAATAATGGTAATGTCCAAAGGTTAATTGTCATGTCTAGAGGTTATAACTGATCCCAGGCTATAATGAGAACCTCAATACACTATGACATTAATCTTAAATAAATGTTTGATGGTCTAGATACATCTTACTAACTGGACACAATAGATGTAGGACTATCAGGTGTTGGGGGCTCATAAGCATTGAGACTTCTTCTCATGAAGTTCGCATTTGGTGATCTCTAGTAGTGAGATCATGAGGATAGACTTTCCAATAGGAACACCACATGTTTTATGTGTCATTGGTCATTCCTATCTACAGACATGTGCATTGGTCTCCTGACTTGAGACCCTTACTGATGTATATCATTTGATTACGTACTTTGATGTAAGGTGAAAACCATGGCAGTGATGTCGTGGAGAGGTAGTTTGTGTTGGGTGCGTCGTTGGTGGTATGAAATTAGCTGAATGGTCAAGAAAGGATTTGTCGCTTCCAAGTTCAGGAAGTTGTATATCTCAGGCCTGGTTGATTAGGATGGTGCCACCTTTATAAGTATTTGGCAACAGCAGTAGAAAGGCAAATCCATCCGGATAGATCAACAAATAATAAATCAAGATAAGGACGATGACACAAGGGTGCCTCCTACTTTATGAGATATTTAATGACAAAGATATTATAGTACACAGTCAGTGTTCGTAGGATGGTAGTCGTTGTTATGACTATCCTTATCTTTTTAGGGGGCATGATGGGTTGTTAGACTCCTCTCTTAGTCTGTGGATTTTATTCACTGCTATCGAGATAAGGGACTAGAGGGTCACACACAATAGCATATTCACGAATCTGCCCTATTCAGATGAATAGGTATATGGATATAGTGGGCCCCGCCACGGGGTCCGACCATTGTCCAAGTTATTGATCACCGATGAATTAAATAAATTCATTATTATTCAAGTTATGAATAATTAGGATTGAATTTATTTATTATATTTACAAGTTTAGTAAATACAGGAAAATATTAATCGCACAAATATTATTTTAGTATTCAAGGTTCGTTTAATATTAAGCAGGATAGCGAGTCGAGTTAAATGACTCGGTTTTATCACGTAATATTATATATATATATATATATATTACAAGTATGTTATAAAATAATAAATAATATTGGTGCAGTTTATTTCGTCAAAATTATTTATTTAGTGGATATTGAAATAAACGGGGGCCGGGGAACCCAACCGGGTATTTCTCAAGTCTACTATAAATATAAGAGGAGGCTCTCTCTTATGTTGTGCAATTAACTATTCATTCATTTGTATGGAATGAAAATTGAGAGCCTCTCTCTCCTCCAAATTCCTAAAGAGAGAAGTCGATGATCCAAGAGTTCTGATCAAGTTCTTCCTCAAGCATCGAAGAGATCTCGATGCGATGATCGTTGGGACGTCGAAAGCATCATCGGATCATCACGCTAGCACCCAGAATTTGACGATCGACATTCTAGCAGATTTTTGGAGCGTGTGTGGACAATGTAACACCCTAAGCTTCCACGGTACGCTTGTCTTTGAATAATACAGTAGCGTGTGTTGTACGCAACTTCGAGTTCTAACACACACCACAACCAATCAAACTAGCCATTATGAATAGTAATACCCACTTTTTGAAATTTTATACATTTTATCTTTAAAAATGGACTTAATTTTTGGATTTTAAATATTGAAATTAGCTTAGGGTGAATTTTTGGTACTTTTCTGATAACTTTAATATTTTGATGAATAGTGAAAATTACTAAATTTTAATTAAAAACAACTTTTTAATAAAAATAATTAATAGTGATAAATTATGAATTTCAGTGGTTTTAAATTATATTTAGAATATGTTTTTACCATTTAACCCAATGTTGGTCATTGGACATAATTTCACATTTAAACCGAACATAAACAAGTATCAATCTTTTGATAGTTATTGTTTCTTAAAAATACGCTTTTTGTTTTGACAGTGGGAATTAATTTTAAATTAATAAATGCAACTTCTATGTTTTGAATTTGGTAAAACAGACTTCATTATTAAATTTGGAATATCAAAATTAGTTTAGGGTAAATTTTTGGTATTTTTCTGAAAACTTTTAATTTTTGATGAATAGTGAAAAACACTGAGTTATAGTTTAAAACCGAATTTTTATTTAAATAATTATTTATTTTATTTAAATTATTTTATGTCAAAATAGATACATAATACCTATATAAGTTCAATTTAATTCATTGGAGTCAGTTTATAATAATTTTAGATATATAAAAATTTTATTGAACTTTTCACCGTCTTTTACCCACCTCCTAGGAGAATTTGCAAATTCACATAAAACTTAATTTTACCGCTTCTGTGAGTGGAATTTTGAAAATCCGAGAGACACGGTTAATATCAAGGAGTAAAATGCGTTTCAATAAGATAAAAATAATTTTTGGTGAATAGTAACTTTTTACTTTTATTTACCACGGTAAAAAGTAAATATGGTAATTAAGGGTAAAAATGATATTATTATTACCCTAACACATGTACTAATTATATTGGATAAGTATAATTCGACCAAAAACAATCTTAGGAATAAAATATGAACCAATTTGGTCCACATGGATTAGATTAGGACATTTATTATTATTTAATTCAAAGAAGAGTTAAAAGAGTTAAAATCAAAGTTCAATAACTAAAACATTTTTAATATAGGGTTATACATAAGATAAATTCAATTATAAATATTCATTATAAATATAAAAAGATTTCCTACATAATGGTATTTTATTTATAATTTTTAGACATTAAATAAGTTAATTTATTTATGACACAATGGTGATGCAGTAATTACCTTATTAGTGAAATATTAAAATAATTGATATTATAAATACCCAAATAAATATAATTTGAGACTTTTAATGAATTTAAAAAAAATTATTGGTTAATATGAAATTTTAGTATTGATTAAATTAATTTGGTTCGAATTAATAAGTTATTAAGACTTTAATAAAAATCAATTATTAAATAGTGTCAAAATTGACATAAAGGAGTTTTTAAAACAAATATTATATTATTAATTGATATAATATTCCTAAAAATCTAAGGTTCAAAAAAAGAACTTATATGATGATAGGTATGTCATTAATGAACCACTTGAGGTTCTCTTAGCAGTTTATAGTAAGTTTATTAACCATATAATATAAAAATACAAAGAGACATGGTAAATGTCAAACTATTTAACTAAGAGTTAAATCTAAAAGATAAGGGTAAAATAGGGACCCAAACTTGTCTAAAACCTATTTTTTTAGTGGTTTTCGATCCATACCCACCTTAAACTTTAAATAATATAGTTTGGAGCCATTATAAACCGAATATGAATTTATTATAAATTAATACTTTAAGTTTTTCCTAAAGAGCTCCTCCTCCCCCTTATAAAAGAACACCACTTATAACCAATTCCTCACACCTCTCAAGCCTTTTGGCTCATCCAACCTCTGCCCAATTAAGCTCCCTACATTCCTCTCCTCCTCCTAGAAGACTTACCTTAGTCAGAAGGCACTTCAAGAGTCCTTTTTTGGTTCAAACCAAAGGGAGTTACCCAAATTAAAGGTAACGATTTCTCTTAGCTTCTTTTCTTTTATTTTACTTCTCCAACCCCTAAACTCTTCTTATTATTTTCTTTTGTAACAAAACCAGTATCCTAAATATACTAGGATATTTTTATGAGAATTATTCGAACTACACTTATACACACCTCCATCTAATGGGTGAAGAAAATAATGTTTCTATGGATGGCAACCAAACGCCTCACGAAACGATGATTGTTCAATTATCTCTTACCACCTCTAATGGTGTCCATTATGATGGAACTATAATTAAATATGATATTAATTATATTTATTTTATATATAAACTTTTTTAATTCCATTTTATATCATACCATTATTCGTTTCATGTTGTATATATATACAATGATTTCATTTGAGGAAGTGTGGACTACCGCCCCCTCAAAGTGATATGACTCGTTCATACCATAAATGGAACGTATAAAGGATGGTATTAATGTACTTAAGTAACAAATATAAGATATTATATTATATTGGAATAATAATATACCTATGTATCATTTGGTTTTGATTCCTTTTAAAATGAAAAATGAAATGGAAGTAGCTTTCGTGCGTACGTACGAACTACCGTCTCCACGAACGTGATGAGATTCATTCCCCATCGTATCCATTCAAGTATAATTCTTATTTTATGATTAAAAATAATTTTTAAGGACTTGATATCATTCTGGATATAAATAAGTTACAACCTATCCATAACAAACACGGCTTATGTAACAAAACATATAAAATAAAACGAGTAAGTTAACACCCGAAATGACGATAATACTAAGATATTATTAACAAAGAAATGTTAAAAGATCATATATGATATCATATTAATGTATATTATTATTTTATAATTTAATAATAATCATTTAACCATTATACAGGAGGTTAACCTACCCTCGAAAAAGGAAAAGTACAAGGTAAGGGGTTTTCATCTCACTCCTTATTCTCGTGAGATTCATGCCATATTGTCACTATTACCTTTTGTGTGGTGTATGTATTGCCCATAATTGTATTATTTGTGTAATACACTTAAATTTATGTGTATTTACATATCCATTGTATGATACCTCTTTCATGGGGTGTATGTTTCGTAAGTTACCAAATTTGTAAGGGTTAATTTCACAATCTCTTTATTATTTGAGGTTGTTTTTACGTAAGTATCTACTGGGACATATTTATTATCCATGTCCATGTTTTATGAAGGAGTTTTCAAAGGGATTATTTTAAGTGACTTTTTACTAAAATATCATTTCAAATGTTTTAAATATTTATTCTTCTAAATCTTTCTCATTAATGTCCATGTCTTCAAAATGGTTTTTTAAGGATTTATTTATATGGACATGAATGTTTTTAAAATGTTAATTCCTTTAGAAAGTTTCAAAGTGTTATGAGACAATTTGATTCAAAAATGTCTTTAAATGACTTATTTTCCAAATTGTGTGACTTTTAAATGTTTTCATGAAAAAGGGGTATTTCTCTCAAAGAGTTTTACAAATCATTTTCATCAACGGATTTTAAACTTGTTTTGAAGTTGATTTATCATGATACAAATATTTCATATTGTGTTGAAGGTTTTGTGATATGTTTGACTCTGGATGTGTTATTTTTATACCATTCATGGTTTATGGGTAAAGTATTGACATTTCGTATGCTAGTTTTAATACGAATGTTTATGTTATGTTTAGACCTTTTCATATGAGTAATGCATTGGACTTAGTAAGTGACGGGTGGAGCCCGCTATAGCTCCTCGATGCATCAGTAGGTCTCATGAGATAAACTAGTGTCTTGGCATGAGGCCTTGACAAAATCTTATTTGTAGTCTTGGCACGAGGCCTTGGCTACGTGGTTATGATAGTCTGGTATTATGCATTCCATCATTATGAAAGTAGTTATTGATATTGCATGTGATTATTCGACTAGTATAATATCCATGTGAATAAGTAAATGGAATTATTTAATTTTATATTTTACATATTATGTTGAAGTTCAAGTTTAAAAGTCTTTTGTTTTAGTTATACATTTCCTTAAATGTTTATGCTTATTTATGAAAGTTTTCGTCGTATTGCTTACCCTTAATGAGCGTTTGAGCTCACCCCTTTCTATGTTTTATTTTTCCCAGAATTCCAAGAAGTGTATTGTGATTGATATGCAGGATTAAGCCAAGGGAATAATGGTGTTCATAAAGGATTATTTATGTTTTTTTGTATGTCTTAAAGTGTAATGTAACATTCATGTATGTAATCTATTTTCCAAGACTGCTAAATTGATCGGTCCTTCGGGACTTGATTCCTTGTAATCATGCCAATGTATTAAAATAATGCACTGGCTCTAGATAACTAGGGTTGGGGCGTTACAGACAATCTAGAGGGATCCTGCTTTGGATCCTTCAAGCGACGATCGCCATCGACTAGTTGCAGTCAACCGCGGCTTCGGATTTGAAACGGATACGTTTTCATTTTATTTTTGTGCTCTTTACAATTTACGTGAGATCCTCGAGCCTTACCAGGGCTCGAATTGTTGGCTATGACAAGTCCCGTCATCCCGCCAATGAAATTTTAAAATCCCCGGCCCACAAGCTCCCGCTGCGGGCCCCGGTAACCTAACTGTGGTATCAAAGGGATTGAGTAAATTTTCTGAGCCAAATAAAATTAATTTGCCTAAAAATTAAGTATATGGTTCAAAAACGCTTCCATCGAATCAAACCGCGCGTCGATCCGATCTTGAACGACCAAGTTATGGTCATTTGAAATTTTCGGATTGGATCGATTTTGCGTTTAATTGCGCATATTAATTTTTCAATCAGTTCATCCGAACTAAATTTAATTGTGAAAATTATAAATTTTATAATTTAGTAATTTTCATATTAATTTTATTATTATAATAATATTTATATTATTATTATAATAATATAATAATAATAAATTATTATTTTATTATAATAATTTTATTATTATTAATTTTAAAGGCTATTTGAATAGCTTTTAGAATTTTTGATGTGTGGAAAACTTTGGGAGAAAACTAGCATATAAAAATAAAAGAAAGACTTCCAAAGAAGCCTTAAACACAAAAAAGGGGGGGAAGAATAGACTTCAAAATAAGTCTCTATTTTTTAAAAAAAATAAGTGAAAAAAGGGGGTTGGGCGGTGGATTAACAAAAGGCAAAAAAAAAGGAAACAGGGGGTCCGAGAGGACCCCCTCGGTGCTCCTCCCGCACGGCGCACCCGAGCAGCCTGCCTTCTCCTGCTCCCCACCGCCTCAGCGTGTTACATCGCCGCCTCTAGGTCTGGGCCTCCCCTCCTCCTCTCGTAGTGCACAGAAGGCGCGCAACAGCAACCCATGCGACTTGTGGCTTCCTCCGCACCTCAACGGGTCACACAGTCCCGGCTGCCGCGAGCAGCACCTACTGCTCCTCCAGACGTCGGCGCCCCTACAAAGCCTCCCCAAGTCCAGTCCGCTGACCTCCATGCAGCACAAGACCCAGCCGCATCCCATCCTAGCTATAGCACCCAGCCGCCGCTGGGTCCGCCTCAAGCCGTTGCGCGACCTTGCCGCAGTGCTGGTCTCCCTGTCATCTCCCACCAGGCGACCCATAAGGAGGCCCCCTCACCGTCTCGATCTTGCCTCACAGACGTCGTGTGGCCTGCTACAGTCCCGCCCTCCCAGGACCGACCGCTCTGCCGCGTGACAACCTCGCGTCCGGCGACTCTGCAGCGGATTGACCGCTCTGCCCCGTTCCTCAGACCGGGCCGCGCTGGACAGACCGGACTGGAACCACGACCCCGTCGGATTCCTATGACACTTGGGAGGTACTTTTATTTTACCTGAAATTCTTTCTACAGGGTATAAGTTGGCCCCGAAGCGGTCCAAGCGGACCTACCCAACCCGGAACGGGTTTGGGCGGATCGGTCCGACCCAATTTGGCCTTGCACGGCCAGCTAGGGTTCTGCGCGGGTTTGGTCCGACCCACACATGCCCTACAACGACGTTTCAAAGACTGGAAATTTAAAATTAATCAAAATAAATTAATTTAATTAATTTAATTTTAGTATCTAAATTAAATTAATTAAAATCAATTTTGGATAATTATTTTAATACTCAAGCATATAAATTAATTTAATTTTGTAATGAAATTAAATTAATTAATTAATATAATTTTGGCATTAAAAATTAAATTAATTAGAGGAATGATAATTAATTAAATTATTTTAATTATTTAATTCATTTAATTTAATTAAATAACCCTCGTATTTAATTAATGCATTTTAATTTTATCGCGCTTTATTTTACCCGTTGTCTGGTCTTGAGCATCGACCTGTGTATGTTTGCATTTAATTATTTATTTAATTAATTAATTAAATGTGTGTGATGATTGTAATTAATTAAATAGATGGTCTGTGCATCGTCTTTCTTTTTCGGTTAAAATGTATAAGGGCCTACGCGCCCAATTTTTATCCGATGTACATTTATCCCACTAGTCCCCCTCGCCTGCGCGCGAGTAATTTTGTACTTCAAACAAAGACGGCGAGCGACTTGGACCCCACCAAGATGAGGCGATGCACGTTGATGAAGACGGTGCAAGACGACATGTGGATTCCGCCAAGACAAGGCGGTACTCCAAGACGTGACGTGGACCCCGCCAAGACAAGGCGATCTTCTAGAAGTGAAGCGAACATACAAGACAAGGGGCAAGATGCATTAAGAGTAAAGCTTCGACTCAGGTACGATGCTCTTAGGTCGTTTAGATGCTCAAGACTAGTTGGGTAGTAGTTTAACCTTTATGCATTTATTTATTATTTTATGCATTTTAGAACAGTGGGAAAATACATAAAATAATAGATAATAAAATACATAAAGAAGCGGCGTGTGTATTTTTATTAAAGTTCAGTTGTGAGCGTGATAACATAGATAAAAAAGTTTAATATAAATGGATTACATTCATTGAGATAGAAAACCAATAAACCCCTCAATGAAAATATTAAGTCACCAACAGCCTTCCATCATTCAAGTTTAAACAAAACTGGGTGTTCGAGGTGCCTATCATGCCTTAGCTGAGGGTGCCTCTTACTACCGAGGAGTTCTTATTCGTGTGGTGGGTCGACTTAACTAAAATTGCAGCAAATAAATAGCCATAGCTAGCTTGTTTTAATTTTAGAGGCAAGCCTTGAGTAAATCAGAAAATGATTTTTGAAGCTGGGACTTCACTCAACAGATCAAGGAACCGCGAGTTAATGCAGTTGGGCAACCGAAATCCTACCTTGGACCCTCCGAGTAGTGGCATAGCCATAGCTTGTAGACTATGAGGGAGGTTCTCGGATCCCTACCACTAGAATACTCAAGAGTATTCTGATTTTAGTATAGAGGGTTCCTAGAATTCAAAACCTTAGTAGGAGACATTTAATGATTAAATAATCAGTAATGTCACATTTGGTAATCAATATTAAAAGTAAAATCTACTAAATTTTATTTGTAGAGAATGTCAAGTAATACCACAATAAAACTGTGATAAATATTGGACATAGTTAATGTCCAAACAAGCACAAAATTCTAAGTGTAGTATAGGCGCTTGCGCACATTACTACCATAATGGAAATTCAAGTTGCTTGTGTCCTAACCTGTTAAGCCACCTCAGGAATCGAGGGTGTAAAACTGCTTAGAGGAGACTCATGAATCAAGCATATGATGGTTTTGTCATAATTATATCATCAAAGTTAGATATTAGTTATGGTCGCTACATCATGACATGGATGATGTTACATGTAGTCTCATCTCCAAGAAGTTTCCAAGGAGAAAGTGAAGCAAGATTTGAATGTGATGGTCGCACTCGGTTTGTGTAAAGTGAAAGAAAGTTCACAATCTTTCATGTCATCCCATTCTTATAACTTTTATGCCCAATTACTCTAGTTTTGTTTAAGGGTACAAACGAATGGTATAGAGTAAGTGCTTTATTACCCTTAAGGTAACATTCGCGAAGTAATAAGAATAATAGAGATAACACCATATTTTATTCTTATGGTGAATAAATTGAATGAAAAGGAGAAAAGGCCTATGGAAAGTAACGCCAAAGGAACCTTCATCATGTCCTTTAATAAAAATTGGTTGGTTATTTAACAGGAGGTTATTTTCATCACATAATGAAATAAATTCATGGAAGTTTAAAAACTAAAATACAAGAAGCAAGTACCCGCTTCTCGTTCGGTTTATATTAATCAAATATATTAATGTTTCCAACATACTTCTTGGGTATTGAATATAATATTACAATAACATATGTGTATTTAAATACAGTAACCAAGAAAGTATAGAAACATTACAATAAGTAAAGTTTCTTCTCCAAACATTTGAGAAAGGGTGATTCCTAAGTCAGCGGTGAGAAACACATAACTTCAAATTGCAAAGTAATTGACTCAAACTGAACAAGTTATTGAGTATAACAAAAAAAAATTATCTCATGTTCCCATTTGGATATAATGAGACATTATTCCATGTTTTGGAATGAATGTTGTTTTTGGTAACATACTCAACAAATAGTTCACTGCTACTTGAATCAAAGGCAATATATGATGAATATAAAAAATTGTAAGACCTACCCAATTGTGGAAATATGATTCTTTGTCAAGTAAAACTAAAATTGGATGTCAACTATATACTGAGTATGATATTTAGGCTCTTCACAGCTAAACACCTTTGGTATTTTTGACATCCTTAGTTTAGATAAAGAAACCTTTAGAAATAAAGGTATGCCACAAAGCTTCTGAGGTCAGTACAACAAGACAGTGTGAACTATTCAAAAGGAAAGAAAGAGGTAAAGATACTTCATAAGATTACTTTAAGTTATTAAGGAATAGTGAAGTATATTTTTGGTAAGAAGATATGAGTTACTTCGGATCGACATGCCGAAGAATATCTTGACCAAACAATCATCGATCAAGATAATGTAGCGTGGAGTAATTCATAAACGCATGTTACTTTATCTACATCATCGTATTGATGTTCATAAGGAGGATCGATGATAATGTCTTACATGTTTACAATGATTAACAAAATTTAGTGTGGATAAATTTCTAAATGCAAATTTTATACATCAAAGTTATGATGTAAGTTGTATCAATATAGCAACATGCAGAAACTTTCATTATATTTCAAGATATTCTTTGCAAATAACAACTTAAACCCATAACCAATATGCCAACTAAAATGACAAATGGATATCATATGAGTCACATTATGATGAAAAATCCATTATGTCATAGGACGTGTTTAGATGTAAAGCATTTGTTAGGATTTAAACAAACATGCATCAAGTTTAACATGTTGTGCATCTAAGGTAATTATCCTAACAGTTTTTTAAGATATTACCTAAATCGCAAAGATAGAAAAGATGTGACTACATTTATATATAAGGGTGAAAATATCTATTAGAGATAGTGGGAGATGAATTGACTTGGGTTTAGTCAATGCTCAAGATGTACAAATGGTTGGCATAGGAACAAGTTCCACAAGTACATGTGGAATAGGCATGTTCCAGTGACACATACTGCGTAGGAAGAATGAAACCATGGTGATGGTTTCATATTCACTACAGTCGGTGATATATTATTCATTAAGAATAATAAATCCTACAAGTAAGCAGTATATGGAAATTAGTTATAATTGAAAATATTAATTAAAATTCAATAATGGATTCCATGTATCAAGTTGCAAAGGGGCTTATAAATTGAATACTACGGTGGGTATTCAAATGATGTGATACATGGATGGTACAAGTATGGTACCAATAAGGCTCGATTGGTTATACCAAGTCGGTATGCCTAAATCTATTAGAATTTTACTTGTCATAGCTAACTTCTAAGATCATTCTATTGGTCATTGGATGTCAAGATCATCTTTCATGGAAGGTGTCTATACGACGCAACCAGAAAGAGATGATGACATCATATGATGATAATATGGTTTGCAAGTTTCTGAAATCTAGTTTTGGATTAAAGTAAGTGACAAGATCTTAGAGAATTAATTATAAATGAATACTTGCCTTGTGTCTACCAAATTATAGTGGGAGCGCCAATGTTTTCCAATTGAAATATGTTCGGCAACATATGGAAAAAAGATCTTGGTCTTACAGTTAGATAAGATCAAATTAAAAGTAATTCTCTAATGATTGACTTAAATTAGCAACCTATGTTCTAGGGAACATGACTTAATGAGGTAGATCTAATGGTTTCTTGGACTTAGTCAATTGTACATAAAGTGACATTGTATTTAAAAATACAAGTTGGAACAATTCAAGTTCATAATTATTGCCAATGTCACATGGATTAATCTCTCCAGGTTAACATGTTCGGTGCATGGGTAGAGATTAATTTTGTGAATTGATACCATATGGTTTAGTGATGGATGAATCACATATTCCATGTTATTTACAATAATTTATATTGCTAGGATATACTTTATTATAGGTAGATATCAATTATATCTAGGAGAACTGCAAGTAATGTAGTCAGAACTATCATCTTGTACTTCGGCGAGTACAAATGATATGTACCTAGTGTGAGGAGAAGAAGGTATACTAGTTATGGTGGGACACATAATAGTAATCCTTAGATCAATATGATCTAGTATCACAGTTAGGCAAATGTGATGAGTGAGTCAAGCTCATAAAAGCTAGTGGTAGCCATATCTACAAATACCAAGTACGTTGTAGCTTATAAGGAAGATAAGAATCAGTTATAAATCACAACGATTTGTTCTATTTCTTGGATTAACACCTAGTGAGAAAAGTATTATCATAATATGAATTATGATATTCTTACTAGCCATGTTTTCAAGTTATGACAATGGACAAAAGTAATATACTTGGGGATACCTTATCTTGAGAAGTTTTACTCAAGCCGATGAGGTTGCGTATAGCAGATATTCCACGTTATGAAAACATGGTAGGCCCAGCAGTTAAAGCCATTACTCAGCAGAAACATGATTTTTATCATGTGAGTAGCTAACAAGTTTAGTTAGCAATTTGGCTCTAGTGCAAGTGGGAGTGTTGAAATAGTGGGTGCCTTAGACCCAACTATGCAGTACTTTTGATCACCATATCATGTCTAAAGTTAGATATGCATGATATTATCTTAACATTATAGTATAGACTTTTATGCATCCACTATAATAATGGTAATGTCCAAAGGTTAATTTTCGTGTCGAGAGGTTATAACAGATCCCAGGCTATAATGAGAACCTCAAGACACTATGACATTAATCTTAAATAAATGTTCTATGGTCTAGATACATCTTACTAACTGGAGACAGTAGATGTCTGACTATCAGGTGTTGGGGGCTCATAAGCATTGAGACTTCTTCTCATGAAGTTCGCACTATGTGATCTCTAGTAGTGAGATCATGAGGACATACCCGCCAATAGGAACACCACATGTTTTATGTGTCATTGGTTGTTCCTATCTACGAACATGTGTATTGGTCTCCTGACTTGAGACCATTACCGATGTATATCATTTGATTACGTACTTTTATGCAAGCCGAAAACCATGGCAGTGATGTCATGGTGAGGTAGTTTGTGTCAGGTGCCTCGTTGGTGGTATGACATTAGTTGAATGGTCAAGAAAGGATTTGTCGCTTCCAAGTTCAGGAAGTTGTATATCTCAGGCCTGGTTGATCGGGATGGTTCCACCTTTATAAGTCTTTGTCCAAAGAAGTAGAAAGGAAAATCCATTCGGATAGATCAACAAATAATAAAGAAAGATAAGGACAATGACACAAGAGTGTGTCCTACTTTATGAGATATTTAATGACAAAGAGATTATAGTACACAGTCAGTGTTCGTAGGATGGTAGTCGTTGTTATGACTATCCTTATCTCTTTAGGGGCTATGATGGGTTGCTAGACTCTGATTTTGGTCTGTGGATTTTATTCACTATTATCAAGATAAGGGCCTAGAGGGTCACACACAATAGCGTATTCAAGAATCTGCCCTATTCAGATGAATAGGTATATGGATATAGTGGGCCTCGCCACGGGGTCCGAGCATTGTCCAAGTTATTGATCACCGATGAATTAAATAAATTCATTATTATTCAAGTTATGTATAATTGGGATTGAATTTATTTAATGTATTTACAATTTTAGTAAATACGGGAAAATATTAATCGAACGAATATTATTTTAGTATTCAAGGTTCATTTAATATTAAGCGGGATAGCGAGTCGAGTTAAATGACTCGTTTTTATCACGTAATATATTATATATATATATATATATATTAAAAGTATGTGATAAAATAATAAATAATATTGGTGCAATTTAGTTCGTCAAAATTATTTATTTAGTGGACGTTAAAATAAACAGGGGTCGGGGAACCCAACTGGGTATTTCTCAAGTCCACTATAAATATAAGAGGAGGCTCTCTCTTATGTTGTACAATTCACTATTCATTCATTTTCATGGAATGAAAATTGAGAGCCTCTCTCTCCTCCCGCTTCCTAGAGAGAGAAGCTGATGATCCAAGAGTTCAGATCAAGTTCTTCCTCAAGCATCAAAGAGATCTTGATGCGGTGATCACTGGGATGTCAAAAACATCATCGGATCACCGCGCTAGCACCCAAAATTCAATGATCGGCGTTCCATCAGATTTTTGGAGTGTGTGTTGATGATTTAGAGGGATCCTACTTTTGATCCTTCAAGCGACGATCATCATCGACTAGTTGCAGTCGACCGCGGCTTTGGATTTGAAACAGGTACGTTTTCATTTTAATTTTGTGCTCTTTACAATTTATGTGAGATCCTCGGGCCTTACCGGGGCTCGTATCGTTGGCGATGACAAGTCCCATCGTCCCGCCAATGAAATTTTTAAAATCTCTGGCCTACCGGCTCCCGCTGCGGACCCCGGTAACCTAATAGTGGTATCAGAGGTATCACATAAATTTTCTGAGCCAAATAAAATTAATTTTCATAAAAATTAAGTATAGGGTTCAAAAACAGTTCCATCGAATCAAATTGTGCATCGATCTGATCTCGAACGACCAAATTATGGCCATTTAAAATTTTCGAATTGGATCGATTTTGCGTTTAATTGCGGGTATTAATTTTTCAACCAGTTCATCTGAACTAAATTTAATTTGTGAAAATTATAAATTTTATAATTTGGTAATTTTCATATTAATTTTATTATTATAATAATATTTATATTATCATTATTATAATAATATAATAATAAATTATTATTTTATTATAATAAATTTATTATTATTAATTTTAAAGGCTATTTGAATAGCTTTTAGAATTTTTGATGTGTGGAAAACTTTGGGAGAAAACTAGCATAAAAAAATAAAAGAAAGACTTCCAAAGAAGTCTTAAACACAAAAAAAAAGTGAGGAAGAATAGACTTCAAAAGAATTATCTATTTTTTAAAAAAAATAAGTGAAAAAAGGGGGTTGGGCAGTGGATTAACAAAAAGCAAAAAAAAGGAAAACAGGGGGTCCGAGTGGACCCCTTTGGTGTTCCTCCCGCACGGTGCACCCGAGCAGCCCGCCTGCTCCTGCTCTCCGCCGCCTCAGTGTGCAAGGCCACCGCCTCTAGGTTCGGGCCTCCCCTCCACCTCCTACGGTGCACAGAAGGCACGCAGCAGCAGCCCCTGTGACTCGTGGCTTCCTCCGCACCTCAACGTGTCACGCGGTCCCGGCTATCGCGAGCGGCACCTGCTACTCCTCCAGACGTCGGCGCCCCTACATAGCCTCCCCGAGTCCAGGCCGCTGGCCTCCATGCAGCACAAGACTCGACCGCCTCCTGTCCTAGCTACAGCACCCAGCCGCCGCCGGGTCTACCTCAAGCCGCTGCGCGGCCTTGCCGCAGCACTGGTCTCCCTGTCGTCTCCCACCAGGTGACCCGCAAGGAGGCCCCCTCGCCGTCCCGGTCTTGCCTCCCAAACGCCATGCGGCCCACTGCTATCCCGCCCTCCCAAGACCGACCGCTCAGCCGCGTGACCACCTCGCGCCCGACGACTCCGCAGCGGAGTGATCGCTCTGCCCCGTTCGCCGGACCGGGCTGCGCCAGACAGACCAGACTGGAACCGTGACCCCACCGGATTCCTATGACACCCGGGAGGTACTTTTATTTTACCTTCAATTCTTTCTGTAGGGTATAAGTTGGCCCCGAAGTGGTCCGAGCGGACCTGCCCAACCCGAAACGGGTTTGGGCGGATCGGTCCGGCCCAGTTTGGCCTTGCACGACCACCTAGGGATATAAATTAATTAATTAATTAATTTTGGAATTAAAAATTACATTAATTAGCATACCAATAATTAATTAAATTATTTTAATTATTTAATTCATTTAATTTAATTAAATAACCCTCGTACTTAATTAATGCATTTTAATTTTATTGCGCTTTATTTTACCCACCGTCTCGTCTTGAGAATCGACCCTTGTATGTTTGCATTTAATTATTTATTTAATTAATTATTTAAATGCGTGTGATGATTGTAATTAATTAAATAGACGGTATGTGCATTGTCTTTCTTTTTAGGTTAAAATGTATAAGGGCCTGTGTGCCCAATTTTTATCTGATGTACATTTATCCCACTAGTCCACCTCGCCTACGCGTGAATAATTTTGTACTTCGGACGAAGACGGTGAGTGACGTGGACCCCGCCAAGATGAGGCGATGTACGTTGAAGAAGACGGTGCAAGACGACATGTGGATTCCACCAAGATGAGGCAGTACTCCAAGACGTGACGTGGACCCCGCCATGACAAGGCAATGTTCCAGAAGTGAAGCGAACATACAAGACAAGGGGCAAGATGTATTAAGAGTCAAGCTTCGACTCAGGTATGACGCCCTTAGGTCGTTTAGATGCTCAAGACTAGTCGGGTAGTAGTTTTACCTTTATGCATTTATTTATCATTTTATGTATTTTAGAACAACGGGAAAATACATAAAATAATAGATAATAAAATGCATAAAGAAGCGGCGTATGTTTTTCTATTAAAGTTCAGTTGTGAGCGCGACAACATAGATGAAAAGGTTTAATATAAATAGATTACATTAGTCAATAGATAAAACCAATAAAACCGTCAATGAAAATATTAAGTCACCAACAGCCTTCCATCATTCAAGTTTGAACAAAATCGGGTGTTTGAGGTGCCGGTCATGCCTTAGCTGAGGGTGCCTCTTACTATCGAGCAGTTCTTTTTCATGTGGTGGGTTGACTTAACTAAAATTGTAGCAAAGAAATATCCATAGCTAGATTGTTTAAATTTTAGAGGAAAGCCTTGAGTAAATCAGTAAATGATTTTTGAAGCTGGGACTTCACTCAACAGATCAAGGAACCGTGAGTTAATGTGGTTGGCCAACCAAAATCCTACCTTGGACCCTCTGAGTAGTGGCATAGCCATAACTTGTAGACTATGAGGGAGGTTCTGGGATCCTTGCCACTAGAATACCCAAGATTATTCTGATTCTATTACAGAGGGTTCCTAGAATTCGAAAAATTAGTGGGATACATTTAATGATTAAATAATCAGTAATGTCACATTTGGTAATCAATATTAAAAGTACAATCTGCTAAATTTTATTTGTATATAATGGAAAGTAATACCACAATAAAACTATGATAAATATTGGACATATTTAATGTCCAAACAAGCACAAAATTCCAAGTGTAGTATAGGCGCTTGCGCACATTACTACCATAATGGAAATTCAAGCTGCTTGTGTCCCAACCCGTTAAGCCACCTCAGGAAGCGAGGGTGTAAAATTGCTTACAGGAGACTCATGAATCAAGAATATGATGGTTCTTTCATAATTATATCATCAATGTTAGATGTTATTTGCGGTCGCTACATCATGACATGGATGATGTTACATGTAGTCTCATCTCCAAGAAGTTCCCAAGGAGAAAGTGAAGCAAGATTTGAATGTGATGGTCGCACTCAGTTTGTGTAAAGTGAAAGACAGTTCAAAATATATCATGTCATCCCATTCTTATACCATTTACGCCCAATTACTCTAGTTTTGTTAAGGGTACAAACAAACGGTATAGAGTAAGCGCTTTATTACCCTTAAGGTAACATTCGCCAAGTAATAAGAATATTAGAGATAACACCATCTTTTAATCTTATGGCGAATAAATTGAATGACAAGGTGAAAAGGCCTATGGAAAGTAACGCCAAAGGCCCCTTAATAATGTCCTTCAATGAAAAGTTGTTGGTTATTTAACATGAGGTTATTTGCATCACATAATGAAATAAATTCATTGAAGTTTAAAAACAGAAATACAAGAAGCAAGTACCCACTTCTCGTTCTGTTTATATTCATCAAATATATTAATGTTTATAACATACTGCTTGGGTGTTGAATATAATATTCCAATAACATATGTGTATTTAAATACAGTAACCAAGAAAGTATATAAACATTACAAGAAGTAAAGTGTCTTCTCCAAATAGCTGAGAAAGGGTGATTCCTAAGTCAGTGGTGAGAAACACATAACTTCAAATTGCCAAGTAATTGACTCAAACTGAACAAGTTGTTGAGTATAACCAAAAATATTTATCTCATGTGCCCATTTAGACATGATGAGACATTATTCCATGTTTTGGAATGAATGTTGTTTTTGGTAACATACTCAACAAATAGTTCACTGCTACTTGAATCAAAGGCAATATATGATGAATATAAAAAATTGAAAGACCTACCCAATTGTGGCAATATGATTCTTTGTCAAGTAAAACTAAAAGTGGACGTCAATTATATACCCAATATGGTATTTAGGCTCGGCACAGCTAAACACCTTTGGTATTGTTGACATCCTTAGTCTAGAAAAAGAAACCTTTAGAAATAAAGGTATTCCACGAAGCTTTTAAGGTTAGTTCAACAAGACAGTGTGAACTATTCCAAAGGAAAGAAAGAGGTAAAGATACTTCATAAGATTCCTTTAAGTTATTAAGGAATAGTAAAGTATATGTTTGGTAAGAAGATATGAGTTGCTTCGGATCGGCATGTCGAAGAATATATTGACCAAACAATCATCGATCATGATAATGTAGCGTGGAGTAATTCCTAAACGCATTTTACCTTATCTACGTCACCGTATTTATGTTCATAAGGGGGATCGATGATAATGTCTTACATGTTTACATTGATCAACAAAATGTAGTGTGGAGAAATTCCTAAACGCACATTTTATACATCAAAGTTATGATGTAAGTTGTATCAATATAGCAAATTGCAGAAACTTCCATTATATTTCAAGATGTGCTTTGCAAATAATGGATTAAACCCATAACCAATATGCCAACTAAAATGACAAATGGATATCATACGAGTCACAGTATGATGAAAAATCAATTATGTCATAGGATGTGTTTAGATGCAAAGCGTTTGTTAGAATTTAAACAAACATGCATCAATTTGAACACGTTGTGCATCTAAGGTAATTATCCTAACAGCTGCTTAAGATATTACCTAAATCCCAAAGATAGAAAATATGTGACTACATTTCTATATAAGGGTGCACATCTTTATTAGAGATAGTGGAATCTGAATTGACTTGGGTTTAGTCAGTGCTCGATATGTACAAATGGTTTTCATAGGAACAGGTTCCACAAGTACATGTGGAATAGGCATGTTCCAGTGACACATATTGCGTATGAAGAATGAAACCATGGTGATGGTTTTATATTCACTGTGGTCGGTGATATATTATTCATTAAGAATAATAAATCCTACAAGTAAGAAGTATATGGAAATTATTATGATTGACAAGATTAATTAAAATTCAATAATGGATTCCAAGTATCAAGTTGCAAAGGGGTTTATAAATTGAATACTGTGGTGGGTATTCAAATGATGCGATACATGGATGGTACAAGTATGGTAACAATAAGGCTCAATTGGTTATACCAAGTCGGTATGCCTAAATCTATTAGAATTTTACTTGTCATGGCTAACTTTTAAGATCATTCTATTGGTCATTGGGTGTCAAGATCATCTTTCATGGAAGGTGTTTATACGACGCAACCAGAAAGAGATGATGACATCATATGATGCCAATATGGGTTGCAAGTTTCTGAAATCCAGTTTTGGATTAAAGTAAGTAAAAAGATCTTAGAGCATTCATTATAAATGAATATTTTCCTTGTGTCTACCAAGGTTAGTGGGAGCGCCAATGTTTTCTAAGTGAAATATGTTCGGCAACATATGGAAAAAAGATCTTGGTCTTACAGTTAGATAAGATCAGATTAAAAGTAATTCTCCAATGATTGACTTAAAGTAGCAACCTATGTTCTAGGGAACAAGAATTACTGAGGTAGATCTAATGGTTTCTTGGACTTAATCAATCATACATAAAGTGACATTGCATTTAAAAATACAAGTTGGAACAATTCAAGTTCAGAATTGTTGCCAATGTCACATGACTTAATCTCTCAATATTAACATGTTTGGTGCATGGGTAGAGATTAATGTTGTGAATTGATACCATATGATTTAGCGATGGATCAATCACATATGCCATGTTATGTAAAATAATTGATATTGCAAGGATATACTTTATTGTAGGCAGATATCAATTATATCCAGGAGAAGTGCAAGTGATGTAGTCAAAACTATCATCTTGTACTTCGACGAGTATAAATGATATGTACCTGGTGTGAGGAGAAGAAGGTATACTAGTTATGGTGGGACACATACTAGTAATCCTTAGATCAATATGATCTATTGTCACAGTTAGTCAAAGGTGATGAGTGAGTCAAGCTCATAAATGCTAGTGATAGTCATATCTACAAATACCGAATACGTTGCAGCTTCTAAGGCAGCTAAGAAGCAGTTATAAATCACAACGATTTGTTCCAATTCTTGGATTCGCACTTAGTGAGAAAAGTATTATCATAATGAGAATTATGATATTCTTACTAGCCAAGTTATCAAGTTATGACAATGGACAAAAGTAATATACTTGGGGATACCTTATCTTGAGAAGTTTTACTCAAGCCGATGAGGTCACGTATAGCAGATATGCCACGCGGTGAAAACGTGGTTGGTCCAGCAGTTAAAGCCATTACTCAGTAGAAACATGATTTTCATCATGTGAGTAGATAACAAGTTTAGTTAGCAAGTTGGCTCTAGTGCAAGTAGGAGTGTTGAAATAGTGGGTGCCCTAGACCCAACTATGCGGTACTTTTGATTACCATGTCATGTGTACAGTTAGATATGCATGATGTCATCTCACCATTATAGTGTAGACTTTTCTGTGTCCACTATAATAATGGTAATTTCCAAAGGTTAATTGTCGTGTCGAGAGGTTATAGTAGATCCCAGACTATAATGAGAACCTCAAGACACCATGACATTAATCTCAAATAAATGTTCTATGGTCTAGATACATCTTACTGATTTGACACAGTAGATGTCTGACTATGAGGTGTTGAGGGCTCATAAGCATTGAGACTTCTTCTCATGAAGTTCTCACTTGGTGATCTCTAGTAGTGAGATCATGAGGACAGACTCTCCAATAGGAACACAACATGTTTTATGTGTCATTAGTCGTTTCTATCTACAAACATGTGTATTGGTCTCCTGACTTGAAACCATTAGTGATTTATATCATTTGATTACATACTTTGATGCAAGGTGAAAACCATGGCAGTGATGTCGTGGCGAGGTAGTTTGTGTTGGGTGTGTCGTTGGTGGTATGACATTGGCTGAATGATCAAGAAAGGATTTGTCACTTCCATGTTCAGAAAGTTGTATATCTCAGGCCTGGTTTATCAGGATGGTGTCGTCTTTATAAGTATTTGGCCAAAGCAGTAGAAAGGCAAATCCATCCAGATAGATCAAAAAATAATAAAGCAAGATAAGGACGATGACACAAGAGTGTGTCTTGCTTTATGAGATATTTAATGACAAAGAGATTATAGTACACAGTCAGTGTTCGTAGGATGGTAGTTGTTGCTATGACTATCCTTATCTCTCTAGGGGTTATGATGGGTTGTTAGACTCCACTCTTGGTCTGTGGATTTTATTCACTGCTGTCGAGATAAGGGCCTAGAGGGTCACACACAATAGCGTATTCAAGAATCTGCCATATTCAGATGAATAGGTATATGGATATAGTGGGCCCCGCCACGGGGTCCGAGCGTTGTCCAAGTTATCAATCACCGATAAATTAAATAAATTCATTATTATTCAAGTTATGAATAATTGGGATTGAATTTATTTAATGTATTTACAAGTTTAGTAAATACGGGAAAATATTAATTGAACGAATATTATTTTAGTATTTAAGGTTCGTTTAATATTAAGCGGGATAACGAGTCGAGTTAAATGACTCGGTTTTATCACGTAATATATTATATATTTGTATATATATTACAAGTATGTGATAAAGTAATAAATAATATTGGCACAGTTTAGTTCATCAAAATTATTTATTTAGTGGACGTTGAAATAAACGGGGGTCGGGGAACCCAACCTGGTATTTCTCAAGTCCACTATAAATATAAGAGGAGGCTCTCTCTTATATTGTGCAATTCACTATTCATTCATTTGTATGGAATGAAAATTGAGAGCCTCTCTCTCCTCCCGCTTCCTAGAGAGAGAAGCTGATGATCCAAGAGTTCAGATCAAGTTTTTCCTCATGTATCGAAGAGATCTCGATGCGGTGATCGTCGGGACGTCGAAAGCATCGTCATATCGCCGCGATAGCACCCAGAATTCGACGATCAACGTTCCAGCAGATTTTTGGAGCACGTGTGGACGATCTAGAGGGATCCTGTTTTGGATCCTTCAAGCGACGATCACCATCGACTAGTTGTAGTCGACCGCGGCTTCGGATTTGAAACGGGTACGTTTTCCTTTTAGTTCTGTGCTCTTTATAATTTATGTGATATCCTTGGGCCTTACCAGGGCTCGGATCGTTGGCGACGACAAGTCCCGTCATCCCACCGACGAAAATTTTAAAATCCCCAGCCCACCGGCTTCCACTGCGGGCCCCGGTAACCTAACATTTTTTTATATAGGGAAATGAGTTTGTTGAACGCTAAATGCATTGACACTTTGAAAAACACCCTACAACGCCAATTTATTTGGCACTCGAGCTTTTTTTCTAAATCTCCACGCCACCCCTCCCCAACCCCCCCCCCCCTTATATATATATATATATCTTATATATATTTATATAATTATAATTATAATTATAATTATAATTATAATAAATATATTTATAATAAATAGAATTACTAAAATAAATTTATAATTATATTTATCATATTTATAACAACTATATAATTATAATAAATATAATTATTCTAATTATAATAATTATATAATTATAATAATTATATAAATATAATTATTATATAATTATTATAATTATATAAATATAATAATTATATAATTACAATAATTATATAATTATCAATATAATAAATATATAATTATTATAATTGTATATTTATAATAAATATATAATAATTTTAAATATAATAATTATATAATTATAATAAATATACAATTACAATAAATATATAACTATAGTAATTATATAATTATAATTATAATAAATATATAATTATACTAAATATACAATTATAATAAATATATAATTATAATTATAATAAATATATAATTATAAATATAATACTTGTATAATTATGATAAATATACAATTATAAATATAATAATTATATAATTATAATAATTATATAATTATAAATATAATAAATATATAATTATAATAAATATACACTTATAATAAATATACAATTACAATAATTATATAATTATAAATATAATAAATATATAATTAAAATAAATATATATTTATAAATATGATGATATATAATTACCAAAAGGTTCAGGAGACAGGCAAGCTTGCTCCTAAAAAATTTATTAAAAATAAAAGTGACATACAACAAAAGGAAGATGGATGGGGCAACAAAGGCAAGTCTTCATCCAAAATGTAAAACAACAGTAGCATCAGGCGCCTAATCATGGTTAAGGTCTTGATCAACATCCTTGGTTTCCCACTCTGACTGTGATTCCCTTTGCTTGAAAATCACCGAGTATTTTTCTTTGATCTTTTCCTGCTCCGGAGTGAGTCGACGACCACGACCGTGACCACGACCACGTCTGCAACCCCTGGTGTAATATTTAGAAGTATCCATCCCCATTGAGATTGCATCCTCTTTCTTATCATCCCAATCCGCACGACCACGCCCTCCTCCACGATTTTTTGGATGACGTCCCCTTCTCCAAGTCTTGGTTTGTTGCCATGTCCCGTCTGGTTCCTCTTCTCTGACCTCTAAATTGTCATTTTCAATTGAAGTCTGGTTGACCACCACATCCATTACATCTAGAGCATCAGGCTCCACTAGCAGCTGCATACTTTGTGATGCCTGAGCATCCCTAAGTAGTGTTGTTGGAGTCATCACCTCCTGATGTTGTTGTTTTTCTAACACAACTGCATTTCAATCATCAGCATGCATGGGTGTTCCAAGCACCTCAAAAATGTTTGAAGTTGCAATATCATCCTGCCCCTTTATAGGAAGAGGTTTTGTCTTTCTATACACAACCCTTTCAAAACCATCATCATCCATCATAGAAGGGGTTGAGGCAGGCAGTCTACCCAAGGCTGGTGTCAAGGGCTTGCTAGATGGTTGTGAGGATACTACAATCGCCTTGCCTTTATTATTATTGGGCTCGAGTGCCAATTCAAGTTCCACCTTCTTCTGAAAAACAGCTTCCAACTCATACTCTGCATTGGAGTCACAAGTAACATTTTCACACGTCGATACACCTACTGCCTGCTCACACTCCCTACAGATCAAATGGACCTCTTGGCCAGCATCATCCTGCAGCTGAGACAAGGCAGTATCAAACACGTCCTGCGCAACCATCACCTGCTGTACAAAATCACATTGATTCCTATTTGCGTTGATCTTCCCATCAACCACATCACCCCGTGATTTAGAGGGCAACACATTATCATTGTTAGATAGGCAATTGTTGAACATCATCACCCTCTCCTATTCTCCGATCAGAACCATGTCCAAGAGACTTCCCCAATGAAGGCACCTAAATGTCTACAACGACATCTTCCTGTCCAACACCAATGGTATTCCTTATCTTCTTAAGACGCATATTCTCATGATGGCCTCGAAGATGACAGAAACTGCAGACAATTGATTGCCTACAGGTTGATGAATCGTGGCCTAAAACCTTGCAAGCCGAGCAAAATTTGGGAATTCTCTCAAAGTCGACCCTCAATTCCATCTCTTCATCACCAGTAGACAAAAAAAATTTCTCAACCAAAGTACTACATAAATCTACTTCAACTAGAATTATAAATATAATAAATATATAATTATAATTATAAATATAATAAATATATAATTATAATAAATACACAATTATAATAAATATACAATTATAATAAATATACAATTATAATAAATATATAATTATAATAAATATATTTATAATTATAAATATAATAAAAATATAAAAATATAATTATATAAATATTATAATTATATAATTAGTATTGTTATGATAATTATATTTATAACTATAAATATAATAAATATATAATTATAGAATTATTATAATTATAATAATTATATATTTACTATAATTATAATAAATATAATTATAATTATAAACACAATAAATATATAATTATATTACAATTAGAATTATAATAAATATATAAATATATAATTATTATAATTATATATTTATTATATTTATAATTATATATTTATTATAATTATAATTATTTAATTATTATAATTATATATACATTATAATTGTATATTTATTATAATTACAATTATATAATTATTTTAATTCTATATTTATTATAATTATATATTCAAACAGGTTAGGGACCATCTCCTATATTAAAAAAGAAAAATAAAACTAGAGCTCCCTTTTCGAAGGGGTTAGGGAGAACCCAATACATGCCCGAAGGCCCGATCCCTTTTGAAGAGGGGTTTGAGAGAACCCATTACATGCCGGAAGGCCATAGTCAATCTAAAATTGTGGCAAAAACCCTAATAGCACTACCACCATTCACAGACGCACGAGAAAAAACCCATCACATGACCAAACTTGCCTAATCGATGAATCTGCGGACCACCGATGCTCCCGATCGTACAGGTCCTACCGCCACCATGCGGTTCAAATCACATGGCATCTCCTTGCCCTGTGAAGTCCATTCGCCCCCCACCATCACTCCCGCCACACCCTGCCGACTAACCAAATTTGAGCCAAAATGCACAAATTTGAGCCCATCACCCAGAAATAGGCAGATGCAACCGAGATCCGCCCACACACCCTCCCACCAGACCATTGGCGCTGTGAGGTTTTTGTTAAAGCGCCAATTGATTTATAGACCCATATACCCAAATAAAAAAAACAACACCCTTAAATTAAAAATAAAAATAAAAATAAAAAAACCCCTATAACCAATTTTGCCCGCAAATACAAAGGATAAAAAAAAGTATGAATAATAGTTTCCAATATACTGACGGAGTCACACAATACAATATTCAAGCCATAGCCTTTTCAAAGGTGGGCCCAGCCTCTAAAATCACTAGGCATATTATTTTGGATCCCTTTGTCATTTGTTGGGCCTTGGAGGTTATTTTCAATAGGCTGAATTGCAATGCCCATCCCGGTGACCTAGCCGCCGTCGCTTCGTTTCTCCGGCCGGTTGATGCGCTGCTGTGCTGTCGAGGCGTCGAAGTTAGGGTTTCGGATGACCCTTCCTTGGTTTTCTGCAGTTCCATTTCTCGCTATCCAATCCCAAACCTCTGTTCCAGTTCTGAGGTCCTCGGTCTCTGAACCCTTGATCTGGAAAACAAATGCTTCACAACTTTATCCTGGCCAGCTTCTTTTATTTCGCCGCCGTAGCTGTAACTGCTGTCTGAACTCCGACTCTTTTCGCGGGTCCGATAGATCTCCTGCCACGAGGGTCTACGTAAAAGGTATGGCTCTTTATTTACGAACCACCTCATCGACCGTTGTTATTAGTAATTCTCACGTAACTCACAAAACTGTTACACCATATAGGCGAAAAACACAACAAATTTTGGGCACAAGACATGCTTTATATTCAATTCTTCCCAATCTATGTTGCATTGTTCAATATGACTGCATTGTCTTCCTTTAGCTGTCTAGTTGCGATGGATCAAAATTCACTGATTCCAAGCTCATTATCGTATCCAAAAACCCACATGTTAAAAAATACAAGATCATACATTGTCCGGGTATTGGCAATTGCTATTTGTCAACCGCCGGTCTTGGGAATGAAAGTTAAAGTAATGGCAGACTCACCATCTGGGCAGGGAGATGTGAACATCAGTCCTTCCTAAAGACACCAATGAAGGGTGAAACCCACCAAACCAAGCCAACGATGCAGGGCAAGAATGCTCAAGCCAATGTTTCTTGTCTTTTAATGATCAAAGTTTCACTGCCAATTGCGAAATACATTTCAAATTGATCACAAATGATATTGATTGAGTACAGCATTACAGGAGGTTCAGATATGTTGGAAGAGCTCTTTCAATCTTCTCTAAATCAACCAGCTCACTGGAATTGAGCTCGCCGAACTTCGGATTATTCTCTCTTCTCATTGCTTCTCTATATTTTCTCTAAAACCTTAGTCTCTGTTTTTTGCAATTCACTGTCCACTAATTCCATGGAGCTCTTCAATATTCACAGACTCCCATGATGAGATAACTTTTCCTCCATGTGGTAACTGGAAGCTTATGGAGAATACCGGTTGTGAAAATTGCATAATAACCAACTTAAGCTCTCATTCACCCAACTTGGACTGGCTCGAGCTTCATTCTGCAAGCAACCAACCACAAAACACCCGAGACTGCGAATACTAAGCAACCAAACCATAAATACAGTTTGCTCTAGGCAGATTTACACTTCAGTCCACTTCAATGTCATATGCTCAACCCAACTATGTTGTATACCTGCTTATAGTTTGTTTTATGGAGCTTCATGTTAGGTTAGAATCGTTGATGACAATAGACAGTGGGGGCGTGAATTGTCTTTTCTTAAAAAATATCAAAGTTATTAAAAATAACTGTGGAATTTCGTGGTTTAAAAAGATTAAACAATTATTTCTTAAAAGATTAAGAATAGTGAAATGTGAAGAGTGTAAGCAGAAAATTACAGAGATGAACACAAGAAATTTTTATAGTGGTTCGGTCCAAATTGAACCTCGTCCACTCTTCACACCATAACTATTGAGCATGAAACCCACTAAGAAGAGAGTGAGACTTTTACAACGGGAGCAATTTAAACCCAAACTTTTACAACGGGATGAATCCCAACTCAGGACTTTGTGAGGAGCAATTCCAAATCTAACAATACACAACCTTTTGCTGGAGCAGAGTGAACCCAGACTTTTCTACAAGGAGCAGCCCCAACCTAAGTGTTCTGCCTTTTGGTCAGGTGAACATAACCGATGACTACTTTTTATAGGTGGTATATCCTTTTGTGTGAAAAGATGATGTGTTGACAACTCTACCCAACCTAGAAAAAATAAATAAAACAATTAAAGAACCGCTGGAGAGTTGTATGCTTGTGTATAACAATTCTCCTTGGCCCTTCAAAATGGATTTGAATGATGAAGTCCGGGCGTTCCAACAATGTACTTCAGCAAGCGATGAATAACGATGATGCTTTTCTCTTTTGTAAGTTGCTTGCAACACTTCAATAGTGTGTACAGTACATGCAGTGGAATTTCTCCTCTTTTATCGTATCACAAAGTGATTTCACAATCGTATATCTCTACCATCATTTGTTCAACTATGCTCGATCCCTTTAAATAGAATTAACTCAACACGACCAAAGAAATTGTTAGACAATTCAAATTCAAAACAGTAATAATAATATTCCAGAATTATCTTGGAGAGAAAAAGAGAGAAATTATCAAAAGTACTATCGTTTGAATTTAAAACCATTTGAGCAATTCAAACTAATTTAAAATCACTCGTTAGAAGGTTCAAAATAACTCCAAAATAATTGGTCAAAGATAACACACAAATCTCGCATAGATTCAAACTGTATTATTCAAAATTTGAATTTGAATTTTCCTTCACCCACGCTACATGAAATTGCAAAAAAACCTGCTGGTCGGGGACTCGACCCTGCGACCACGCCCCAAACCCAAACCCACCCGCACCACCCCAGCCGACTGCGGGGAGCAATTTTATACTGTATATATATGCGTGAATGAAGAACGGAATTAATCTTCATAAAAATGTGGTTAAAACAATGTAGAAACACTTCGCATAGGTTCTATATCTGTAATAAGAATTTATAGAATGATTAAAACAATTTAAACACTTGTTTAAAACATGCAACAAATCAATATATCAACAAAATCGTGAAAACAAAGTAAACTGGAAAACCAGATTTACTTAAGGGTAAGCTTCATGCATGTGTAAAGGTAACATGTAAGTATAATGAGATATGTAAATGTAGAAAGATTTTTTCATACCTCGCGTAAGGGTAAACATGCGCTGCGAAAGAGTAGAACTTAATTTAAACATGCTGTGTAAGGTTAAGTTGCATTTTCCATATACCGCGTAAAGGTAGCCAGGAGACGTGTAAAGCTAAACATAAACATGCATAAAGGTTAAGACAATGATGCGTAAGGGTAAGTGCATATTTTATATATGCTGGGTAACACCCAATTTCCATGAGCTGTGTAGGGGTAATACAAAAACTCACGTAAAGGTAACAATAAATTTCCAAGACATGCGCAAGGGCACAAGAGAACTCACGTAATACTAATACAAAGATTACAAACACGTGTCAGGATAAAAATAAACTTCTTCATTCTACGCAAAGGTAAATAAAATACTTGGAAAATTAATTTTTCACAAGATTTAAACAAAAATAATTTTCAAGAATAATAAGAATAATAAGAATAAATGATGGACAATTAAACAATTATACAAAAAATCTTTTCAATAAAATTCAATTAACAATACAATTATAATTATCCAGAAAATGAAATTATGAAATATAATATATTGCAATTATTAAAACATAAATAATTAAAGTGGCAAGGAGCCATAACACTTAATAATTATTACTCTGCTTCTCTTCAAATGGATATACACTTTGTTTCAATGTGGTATGCTCGACACAAGTGTTGTGTATTTTTGTTTTATGGCTGCAAATGATTTCATTTCATGAACTTTTGAACAACGATACTGACATTTTTTTTATATCCGCTACACTTATTTTCAGTATTATATACCCGACATATCACTTTTCATACGTACTGTTCCTGTAATTCTTCACCGCATTTTTATCTGATGCACTGAACTTTCAAAATAAGCCAACTGCACCAACAATAACATTGCATTGTGTTGTCGATGACTTCAACTATGTTTTTGATGGGTTTATTCATGAAACTTGGCTTTGTCATCAATGCATATAATCTGACCAACAAGTGAAACTTCAACTCCAGCTTGGCTCTTTCCAAAACATGCATATGATTTGTTTAGTCACATGCACCACATAAAACCACATGTTGCTATAACGATTCAACCAAAGTTGTATGCACGGCTCCCTAGTGAAACATGTTCCACCTCCGGTGCAAATTCAATCTTCTCGACGACATGGATAACTACATGCATTTCTTCTTCAACGTATTTGCCTTTGGCATACATTGGTCAATTAGTTTTTCATTGCTTCTTTGGGAATCACTCATTCTTGTACATGTGTCCACATCTTTTTGTAGGCTACTGTACCTGCCATATTGTTGCCATGACACCTTTTGTATTTTGAAGAGTTGTTACAGATATTGTATTCTGGAGGATTGATGTTGAGAATCAGATGTTGTATTACTTTTTTGATCAATTAGTTTTTCATTGCTTCTTTGGAAATCACTCATTCTTGTACATGTGTCCACATCTTTTTGTAGGCTACTGTACCTGCCATATTGTTGCCATGACACCTTTTGTATTTTGAAGAGTTGTTACAGATATTGTATTCTGGAGGATTGATGTTGAGAATCAGATGTTGTATTACTTTTTTGACTGTGCCAAGGATATGTAGAAACTTATTTATGTGGTTATTTCTCCTTGTGGGGGTAATATGGTTACATGATTGGGATATGTGGTGGATCATGATGGAGACTGTGACGGTGGATTATAGCATCATGAGACTGATGAGTTATTTGAGGGACGACCATCCATGGGTTTTTGGAAATTGAGCGTCATATTATATTATATTTTATTATTTGAAGGATGTATATGCTATATTCTACCAATTACTACACAACCCCCTCCTGTGTTGGTATTAGATGCGACCTAACATCCATGTTGTATTTAATGACTAATCACTTTCCCCCTCGCTCTCGGGAGATGTTGTATTCCCTGACAATGAGGTGGTAGTGGACGCTGACATGGCTTGTGGTAAAGGGATGAGAGCTTCAAGACGTTTTTCGTTGGGACTTATGGTGACAAATTCGATGGGAGTTGGTTTGGGAGGGGCCCTTTTTGATATACATTTGTGTTGGCATGTGTTATGTTGTGTTTTGAGGAGTGTACTTGATGTGAGATATGGGTGAGATTTAGATATGGTGGATTGAATATTTGAAGGCAAGACATCATGTTTTATTTATTCACCCACAAATACATTAGCAAGCTCCATTCAAGTAAACACAAGGGTTTCAGGGGAGGAACTTACCGCATATTTTATACATATACATGCTTTATATATATCTTTTGCAGATCTATAGGGTCGTGTAGGCAAAGGTATCAAACTACATTAGCTTGGATAGGGTGTTCTCATGAGTTTGGAGTTTCTATTATTTTCTTTTATTTAAAGGTATTGGGGATATTGTTATTGTGGTTGTTCTACCGCTTGTGGCTTTATTCCATTTAAGGATGTTGTATGACATTCTGATAGGTCCCCTCACACTCTCAATTTTTCAAGAACAAATTGATTGTATGTATTGCAGTAAAATTGGAATTACAGAAGAGAAGAGTAGGAAAAGGAGATGAAGCATACTCGAGAGAAGCCCCGACTTCACTCGCCCAAGCCACATTGGCCGTTCCCAAGCCTCACGACCGAACCCACAAAATGATTCCCCCTAACTACCTTCCTCAACTGTGATCCTTATACCCTTTCTAGAATGTACTTTGCTGTGTTGTCCCTATCCGACAAGGTCCTTATCACTCACCCTGCCTTGAAAATTAGTCTTGCCGTCAAGACTGAGGAGGAGAAATTGATTGCAGTGCCCCGTAAATCTCCAAGCAATATGCCAAATGGCCCTCCCTACTCCATGGACCTGCAACGCCTGTTGGCAATGCACCGTGACTTCACGTACTCTCTAGGGAATCTCCCATACAGTCCTTTCTGGTTGATGATCAGCTCACAGAAGGTCTGTCAATGATTTGTGATGCTACTTCGTTCAGTGTGGTGATTCGTGAGTTGCCATGTTGTTCCTGTGGTTCCCAGTGTTCCTCAACAAAATTACTTTTGCTCCCTCCAATGGAAGCTGAGGGAGTGGCATGTGTTGCTTCGTGGATGGCGAATCTAGTGTGTGGCGAAATGAACGTGCGACCACCCCCACGACGCATTCCGACACCATGACAGCACTAGGCGCGACTGGTGGCATCACTGCTTCTGGCTTCCCCTTGCCCGCATTCTCTAATGGTGGTGTGCCTACGTCCAACTCATCCTTCTGCAGTGCCCTCGCCTCCCGATGACGTAGTCCCCTAGTTGCCGGATGTCCCGCTCCGCAAACAGGCAAAAATTCGAGTCGATGGGAATTCAGATGATGCCGCCGCATCACGCCCTTGCACAACCATCGCGTCTGCCGACATTGTGTTCGACAGAGAAAACCGAAGCACCTTTGTGTTGTGTTTGGGTTGCACTAGCCTCTCGGGAGGAGCCTGTTGTCCCAAGAACCTCGCCCCTGCCACATTTGCTTCGATTGTGGACGTGACTGCTCCCCTTAGGTTAACTGTAGACTGTGCATTGCCCTGCAGTGGGCAGAGAGTAGGTGGCTAACTCCACTCATTGCCAATTTTATTTACTGGTAAAACTGAATTGCGCTCCAATATTGTTGTTCCGCCAAGCGCTTCTGTATGTGCCTCAGTCTTTCCCATCACCCACGGAAGTCGCGCCGCCTCTTGTTGCGGCATCTGCTCCTCGCATCGCACCACACCTAACATGAATTTTCAGAATTCTGCTTCCTCTTGATAGCGCCGCTCCCATTTTTGCTACCAAGTTTGCTGGGTTTGTAGCTGGTTAGCGTTGAGCCACTGGAGTTGCTGCAAACGATTTGTCCATTGTGGTGCACTTGCAACAACTGTGCTTCTCCACTTCACGTTTTTATTTCTAAAAAAAACGTGATCTGGCATGATGCTCAAATACCCTTCATAAAAAAAACCATGTTGACGGAAATTGGTGGTGCGTGCCCTGCGGATTGTGAGCCGGCTGGCCGGTCCTCCGTCGAACAACGAAATTGCGCGCCTCTCACATGTGAGCGCAACCGTGTAGAGCGCGGCGCGACCGAAGTCAAACTGGAAGGACATACCTCCTTTGAGATGAAACCGGCCACGTGTGCCTTCTAGGTGTGCGCGACTCCTTTGGTCGTGAACTGGTAGTGCATGTCGCTGCTGGTTGATAACAGCAGGCAGCTCGTCGGGCTCCTTCAAACGCAAGAATTAGGCAATGCGCAGTGTCTAACAAAGCAGACGAACGGCAGTGCTGCGCAAAGTCGTGTTTGTGACCTCCAAACGAAACTGGCGGAGCGCGACTCTTCCTGACGTCGCGTCCGAGAACGTTGAGGTCAGAAATCTTTCATGCAGTGGTCGTCGACGTCGAGCAAAGTTGTGACAGTGCTTGATGTGTCCGATCGTGAAGAGAAAATTAAGTGTTTCTTCCAGCAGCGTTACATCATGTTAGAATCGGGCAGCGTGCGGGTGGTCTGCTTTCTCCGTCGATGAAGGATGCAACGGATGCCGCGAATGAGGATCAAAACGTCTTCCTTGAGTGCGCACCAACGGAAACCGACTGTGCGTGCCGACAGTGAATGGAAGCTTCGTCGACCGTATGTGACTTCCAGGGGTGCGCGACCTACAAATGAAGGCCGAGCAATGAGCGCACGTCCTTGCTGGTCGGGAGCGTGCAACGCGTGCCTCCTCTGTGCGCAACTCTGCCTGATGAAGTGTTGTGCAACTTGATATTGACCTAGCCTCGCTTGATATCAACCTCAGATTCGAAATAGGATGGAAGAGATCTGAGTTCCAGTCCAACTCCCTTAAAATAGGGTGAATGAGCCTGCATCTAAATAGCGCAACCGATGAAGAGATTAACTGAGGAAGGAGGAGTGCAAGAGGTAAGCCTTACCTTGGGCTATCCGTTGCTTCCTTCAGATCGAAGATCTGTTGCTGGACGGAGGAGATATCAAGGATCCAAGCTTGGAGGGGTTTTGAGCACAAAGAATAGGAAACCCTCTGTTCTGTCCTCAAGAGGGAGGAGAAATAGGTTAGATAGGTTTTAAAACATTAAAGGGGCAAAATGACAATTTTTATTACCCCAAAACCCACTGCGCACATTTTATGCTCACGGTTTACAAACCGTGCGCTAACCGTGCGTTAAGGCTCTGTCTCCTATCTGCAACAGGCCAGCCGACTGTGCGCATGGTCTGCACGGTTGCAGAGGTGCCTCCATCTTCAGCTGCACGGTTTACACAAACTGTGTAGTCTGGGTCGCACGGTTTACACTAACCGTGTGGCCCACTTTGCAGCCCATTTTTTCGGATCTCCGGGCTCCGAACCAGCCCCGGACGCTCCTTGGGCCTTTCATAGGCCACTGTATACCTTTACCACGACTAAAGGAAAGTTTCAAAATGAAAAACCAACGATCCGTACCTTGGTCAAAGGACGGGTCGTTATAGCATCAATCACAACATCTGGAATATTTATTTTTAGAGGTTTTCTCTTTGTAACATTGACAGTCTGTAACCATAACTACCCACAATGATATCATTCTATTGCTTTCCCATGGGTTTTTACCCCACAATCATTTTTGAGGGTTTTTCCACATTGCATTCTGCTGTTATTTTATTTTTGTATTCTGTTTTTAATTTTATTATGTCGATATTCTTGCTGCATTGCGAGTCCAATCTTTTTGGTCCAACATTATCCCAGTCGGCTTCTTTCATTTTGTCGCCATAGCTGTAACTGCAGCCTGAACTAACTCTTTTCTTGGGCCCTGATAGATCACCTGCCACGCGAGTCTACATAAATGGCAGACTTTATTTTCGAACTACTTTGTCTGCTGTCATTTTTAGTAATTGTCAAATAATTCACATAACTTCTGCATAATTTAGGTGAAAAACACAAGTAGATTTGGGCACGACATGATATATGTTCAAATTGCCACAATCTATGCTATGGTTTTCATTTGAATTAGGTGTGTGTGTGGGTGGGGGTGGTGGGGAGTGGCACACACACATGAGGTTCCATGCTAAGGCAATCTTAACAAACGAGTCTTTAAAATCAGAAGTGATGAAAATAACAAAGTGAAACAATATTGTGCTAGATTGGTGATCTAATATTATACTCAAAGAGAAGGTATTGATTTGAATGAGATTTTTTCTCCTGTTCGAGTGGTTTACGCAATGTGTGGTACATACAGTTTACATCTCGAGCAGCTAAATATGAGAACAACTTTTTTCCATGGTAACCTTGAAGAAGAGATTTGTATGCTCCAATCGGGTGGTTTTGCTAAAAAAGACAAAAAGAACTTGGTTTGCAGGTTGAACAAATCTCTATGCGGTCTCAAATTGGCGTCAAGATGTTGGTACAAAAGATTTGATTCCCATATCACGAGTCTTGAATACAACATACTTCAAATCTTTGTGCATATTTCAAGGGTTTGTTTGATAATGATTTTTTTATTCTTTTGTTGCATGTGGATGATATGTTGATTGTAGGCCCCAACAAAGATCATTTCCAAAATTCGAAGACTCAATTGATTAAGAAGTTTGGTTTGAGGGGCTTGAGATCAACAAACAAGATTCTTATGATGCAAATTTACCGAGATTGAAATAATGAGAAGATTTAGTTACACCTGATATCTTGAAACGCTTCAATATGTAAGACTGTTAGTCAATCTCTACCCCACTTTTCATTAATTTCAGGCTATCTTCTATGATGAGTCCTAGCAATAAAGTTGAGAGGGTGGAGTTGCGCTGAGTTCTGTATGTATCAACAGTGGGAAGTCTTATGTCCACTATGGTTTGTATTGGACCGGGTATTGTACATGCAGTGTGAGCAATCAATCAGCACATGATGAATCTAAGATGCGAGTATTGGGGTACAATAAAGATCATGAGATATACATTAGCGAGACCTCAGATATTGCGTTATGTGACGAAGGATCAATGTTTACAATCAGAGGTCACGTCGATTCAGATTTTTTAGGTGATTCCGTCGAAAGGAAATCCACTACTGAATGTGTCTTCACTGTTGTAGAAGTTGTAAATTGGGTTTCAAAACTGCAGCCAGCTCCCGCCTTATCCACAACCGAGGTGGGATGCATGGCAACTACACATCGGGAATTGGTTTGATGTTGTGATTGATATGTTCCGAGGAGGTAGAGAGCTTTGTTCATTCTAGGATGAAACACATTGGAGCACTATATCACTTTGTTCTAGAAATGGTGGGAAGCGTGGTTGTGTAAAATTCACATCAAAGAAAATTTGGCAGATTTCCTGATACTTTTCATTGGCTTAGATGGTATAGATCCTTGTGTGGCCTTGCAAAAGCGTGAGTAGTAGTTTTGACAAAATAGAAAGGATGTGTCATGATATGATTGATTTTCAATCAAATCTCACGATAGGAGATATGTTGACATTGATGAGGCAAAATGTGGATTTGACCACGGGGGTGACACAGACAAGGCAAAACCCGGATTTGATCTCAGGGTGTAATTATTCACAATGTGTCATAGTTATTGTAGATGGGGAATTCCCTTTACCTCAATGTGAGGCGGAGATATTCTTTTATAGATGAGTAAAAATAATTACAAGGAGGGATATTCCGATGTGGGACTCGGAAATACCCATTATACTAAAATGGGGTCCAACACTCCCTTTCAAGCTGGACATGCCCAGCTTGGACTGAGAGTCCCACAAAGAAAAAAAGACGACATCGAGTAAGGCCATCTATACTCCCCCTCAAGCTGGGCCGCGGAGGCTGTGAATAGCTTGGTAGTGAGAGAGTCCAGACGAGCTCCTGAGAGACCTTTTGTGAAGATGTTGGCAAGCTGATCTGTCTTCGGAATATGGGCAAAACAGATATGGTTCTGCTCCAGATGGTGGCGAAGAAAGTGACAGTCCACCTCGATATGCTTCGTCTGTTCATGGAAGACGGGATTCAAGGCAATATTCGTGGCTGCCTGATTGTCACACCAGATATGAGCAGATGTCTGTGATGGGAAACCAAGCTCATGGAGGAGATGACGAAACCATAGGATCTTAGTGGTGACCCTGGCCATGGCGCGGTACTCTGCCTCTGCACTAGATCTGGAGACGACAGTCTGCTTCTTGCTGCGCCATGAGATGAGGTTACCGGCCAAGAACACGGTAAATCCAGAAGTAGACTTGCGGGTAGCAAGGCAACCTGCATAGTCCGCATCACAGAAGACCTCAACATCCAAATGAGGAGCGTCGAGGAAGAACAGAGGGGCGCAGGGAGCGCCAGAACCAGTAGGGTTAGGGCAGAGGCGGGGCCGGACAGAACCGGGAATCTGCAGGGGAGTTCTCGCAACCCTAGACGGGAGAGAAAAAAAAGAGAGGGAGGGATCGGGTTAGAAAGTACCTTTTGATACCATGTAGATGGTGAATTCTCCTTACCTCAATGTGAGGCGGAGATATTTTTTTATAGATGAATAAAAATAATTACGAGGGATATTCCGATGTGGGACTCGGAAATACCCATTATACTAAAATGGGGTCCAACAGTTATGTACTTGCTAAAAACGTGGGGTGGACAGAGTGCATATAAATAGTGCTCTCCGCCTCGTTGGAACATATCAATCACAACATCAAACCAATTCCCAGTGCTCCAATATTCAAGAGAAATATTTTTAGTGGTTTTCTCTCTGTAATATTGAGAGAATCCATACCCACAACTATCCATTGTGACATCTTTGTATTCCTTGTGGCTTTTTACCCCAGAATAATTTTTGAAGGTTTCTTCACGTTACATCCTGGTGTCATTTTATTTCTGCATTTTTGTTTTTCATTTTATTATGTTGATATTATTGCTGCCTTGTGAGGCCAATCATTCCCATCCAACATTACCCTGGTTGGCTTCTTTCATTTTGGGGCCGTCGCTGCAATTGCTGCCTGAACTCTGACTCCTTTCTTGGGTCTGGATAGATCACCTGCCACGAGAGTCTACATAAAAGGCGTGGCTCTTTATTTTCGAACTACCTTGTCTGCTGTTATTTTTAATAATTCTCGAATAACTCACATAACTGCTACATGATTTTGGCTAAAAGCACAACTGGATTTTTGCACGGCATGCTTTATATTCTAATTGCCACAATCTATGTTACTGTATTTGAATTAGGTGTGTGTGGGTGGGGTGGGGTGGAAAGTTATGCGAACATGAGGTTCCATAGGAAGGCAATCTTAAAATTTTAAAATTTGGATTTCTCTTCACTTTCAATTGCAAAAAAATGTGAATTATCATGACCAGGACTGCGTCGTCCTTTTGTTGTCTAGTTGCAATGGCTCAAAATTCACTGATTCCAAGCTTGTAGTCGTATCCATGAAAACCCAAAGATGCAGGGGCAAGAATGCTCAAGCCAATGCTGCCTGTCTTTTAATGATCAAAGGTTAACTACCTACTGACCGTGAAATACATTTCAAACTGACTACAAATGATATGGATTGAGTACGTCATTACAGGAGGGGTTCGGATATGTTGGAAGAGCTCCTTCAGTCTTCTCTAAATCAATCTGCTCACTAGAATTGAGCTCACAGAATTTCAGATTTTTCTCTTTGCTCGCTGTTTCTCTGTATTTCTCAAACACTTCTGTCTCTGATTTTTAGCAACTCACTGTCAATAATTCCATGGAGCTCTCCAATACTTGCAGAACTCCCATTATGAGATAACTTGGCCTCCTCATGGCAATTGGTAGCTTATGCAGAATATCAGTTGTGCAAACTGTCATAAAAACCTACTGGCACTCTCATTCATTCCTCTTGGACAGGTTCAATCTTCACTCTCCAAGCAGCCAACCTCAAAACACCTGTGACTGCAAATACAAAGCAACCAAACTGTTATTATGGTTTGCTACAGGCGGATATGCGATTCAATCTACTTCAATGTTGTATGATCCACCCAACTCTGTTGTATACCCGCTTGTAGTCTCTGTTTTCTTGTGCTTCATAATTACAGCTGCTCTTCTCTCCAATTGGATGTACACTGCTTAAACATAGTATGCCTGACACAAGTCTGGTGTATTTTTGCTTTCTGGCTGCAAATGATTACATTTCACAAACTTGAGAACCACAATTCTGACACTTGTTTTATATCCACTAAACTTCTTTTCAGTATCGTATACCCGACACAACTCTTTTCATATGTACGCCCCCTGTAATTCTTCACTGCTTCTTTATCAAATACACTGAACTGTCAAAATGAACCATCTGAATTTTTGATAACATTGCACTGTGTTGTCGATGCCTTTCAACTGCATTGTTGATGGGTTTATTCATGAAACTTGGCTTTGTCATCAATGCATATAACTTGGCCAACAAGTGAACCTTCAGCTTCGGACAAAATGAATACAAGGTTCATTGTGGTTGTCATTGTAAAAACTCTATTTATCATCACATTGATGTTCATTATCATTGGACACGTGAGGTGAAGGATTGGTGATTGGTTGACGTTATTTATTTATTGTAAGCATTTAAAAAAATTGATCCGCCTTACGCATTCAGGTGGATGCAGGGCTGGCCCGATCAACCACGGAGGGAAGTCTGATGAAGGCGTTTTCGAAGTTTGGGGAAATTACTAGAGTGAGAATAATTACTGACAAGAAGTCGAAGCAGTCCCTCGGGTTTGGGCATGTCTGGTTCACCACTGAGGAGTCTGCAGAATTGGCTGTGAAAGAGATGAATGGAAAGGTGTGTGTAGGAATTAGAATGTTTTTTTTACTAGCTGTGGTAAGAGTTACAATCTTTCTGGTGTGGTGTGTTTCAGTTCTTTGATGGCAGGTTTGTTGTGGTGATGATAGCAAGGTTGGGACCATCGGAGCTCCGCAGGAAGGCAGTTCCTTACAAATTTTGAGCGCAGTGGTCGGTAAGTTGGAAACACTGTGGTGTGTGTATATATATATATATGTTTATTTTGTTTTTATATGTTTATTTTAAACTTAGTTCTAAGTCCAGAGCGGGTCTGAAGACCTTTAAACTCGATAGGGTGTTCTGAAAGTGTTATATTTGAAAATGGTATGAAGGGCTTGCATTTTTTTTCGGGTGGTTCAGAGAGGTTTTTGTTGGAGGAATGTCATGAAGGTCCTACATTTCAGAGTTGACCCATAAATCTCAATAATGTTTTTGTAGGATTTGATCCACTGGAGGTGATCCAATGTTTGAGGGTTGATTTAGAGGTCTGAACAATGTTTAAAATTGGGTTCATTACACCTTTAACTTCACCGAGGGTGATCTAAATGCTCGCTTGAGAGTATGGGAATTGATTTGGAGGGTTGAACTATATTGGAGGTGACTTGAAGGTTTGAGTTGCACTCATTGGTGCATGTATTGAGTAAATGGAGTTCATCTTTGATCCATTGTATGGTTGTGTTTGACTACATTGTGAATGACATGCAAGTATATTATGAGGGATTCTTTTGATCGTTCATGTCTACATCCATCATGTCTGTTATATAGCACCACTAGTGTTGCGCAATCAATTTTTTTTCTTAAATAACGGAAAAAAAGAAATTCCCAAAATATGGAAGTGGGGAAAGGGTGGGTGATGTTCGGATCGATGCCTTCTCAAAACATTTGAAGCGGCGTTTTGTGGGAAAACACCTGCATTAACTGTTTGAAGAAGACGCTTTCCCACCCAATGCCCTCTTCAGTTTTTTTTTTTAAATTTTTATTATTTTTTTGTTTCGTTTTGTATTTATATTGTTGGAATGACGTAGCTTGATCAATTTAATAAAGTTGGGTTGAATTGATACTGTACACTAATTTGCAACTTGGATTGACCTTCGCGGTGAGGTCGTTGGGGGTTGTGGAGGGTTGTGTGCCCCTGTTCAGGGATCTAGGGTCGAAGGCTTCCAACTCATATTTTGGAGGAACAATAGCAGCAATGACCAATTATAGCAGAGTTGACTAGCAACAGTCAACAATACTGTATAGTGTGGACTTCGAAATGGTACTGCAGCAGCACGTGACATGGGTGCTGTAGCTTCGCGAAATTCTGGTACCTCTATTGCACCACAATGGAATTACTATGCGAATTTGGCACTGTAGCAATGTGGGTTGCTATAGCATCACGTAGCTTTTTGAGCTCAACTATGTGATTGTATCCTGTATCTTGCTACCGAAAATAGTGAATTGTTTTGTCTTTTTGTGGACGTATGGATTATTTTTAAACCACGTTAATCTTTTGTCTTGTGATCTTTTTTGTTAATTTGTTTTTCTTCGTTTTTCTTCTTGAATCGTATGTGGTTTGGAGCTCCTGACTTCAAAACACACACACAACAAAAATTAAAATAGCATTGAACTGTTTTTTATTCGATATTACTTTGAATAAAGTATTTTGAAAATATTACATCCCTTAAATTCCCACTTGACCCTTTTACAGAGGAGTCTTTGCCATCTCTTCATGGTTTTTAATGCGAGATTCATGTTCTCCTTTTCCAGTACGTTAAATTTACAATATAATATCATTAATAACACAATGCCAACTAGGGTGTGGCTGTGTGGCTAGCCGCATCTGCCTAAGACATCCATGGGTTAGGGATCGTGGGATCGATGCCAGTTGCCCTCAATTAAATTGGGGGTGTTGTTGTGGCATCCCGCATTGCGGGATGTGGTGCTTGGTGGTGTTAGTAAATTTGATGACACTAGGCAGGTGCCCCGCTCGTCAGTGGGGTTGGTGGAGGCGACCCACGCAATAGGCACATGCAGGTGTGCCTGTGTAACGACCCACATCGTTACCGGTTGGAAATTCCTTGGGAAAATTGTTTTTTTCTTCTATTAGTGGATAGTTCTTTTTGAGAACTAGAGATTGGGTTTGAAATTCGAGAGTTTGAACGACCCAAGGGTTGTTTTTAATCAAGGTTGGGGAGGGTGTCGGGTGATCCAGGAGCAAGTTTGGGTGAATTCGAAAGGGTTTCTGTATCAGCCGAGTGTTACAGGTGTTGCGGAAACGCCGTGAGTTGCAGTGACAAAACATGTTTGCGGATGAAGAAATATAAAGAGTATCAGATTCAAATAAAATAAGTAAATTTTCCAATTATCACCCTTCATTTCTTTTTCTCAGTGAGAAATACTATGATGATTCCATTGCTTTCATCTTTTATTTTATCTCTGTGGATGAGATCAAGGAAAAGTCATGATGTCTAAAATATGGAACTAGACATGACTTTTTTAAAGAGTTTTTTTATGAAAAAAATGGATACTATGTAGAAGTGTCTACATGTAATATTCAAACGGAAATAAAAGAAGAAAAAGAACACAGACAATGATTTACGTGGTTCGAGGATAATCGCTATGTCCAGGAAAAGACAAAAATATCACTATAGTTAGGAGCACAAAATTACAGGGAGTTTCAGGTTTCTCAAGCGCACAAAAATTCTAGCTTGAAATGAGCTAATAAGGCCGAAACACTGTTTCACCAACCACACAGAAAGTCCGCTGCGCTATAGTGAAAGACGGTTGAAAGTCCGCATCGCTATAGTGTTGCTCCCACCCAAGTTCAAACTATTATAGTGGCCGATGGCTGGAAGTTCGTGGAGCTACAATACCGCTGTTTCCAAAGTGCTCGTTGTTATAGTAGTCGTGTCAAAGTTCGCACTGCTGCAGTATTTATTTATTTCATTAATAATAATTATTGTTCACATTACAATTATTTTTTTAATTATTTTATCGTTAATAATTAATTATGCTAAGAATTATTAATGTTTTTTAATTATTATTATTTTTTGAACATAAATCCTAGCTCTCAATACAAGCCATGTTCTTCGTGTAGCCTCTCCATCGGAGCGGGTACTAGTCCCCGGGTGTCGAGAAAATGGGTAAAACTGCACTCACTATGCATGTAGTGAGTAACTAAGGAACCTGTAGCCCCTCCATCGGGAGCGGGTACCTACACCGTAGTGGTGAAATTACTTCAGCCGAAACTCGTAGCTTATGAGAGTTGAACACCCGACCCTGAGGAACGAAGGAATCGAGCCCCCAGCCCTTTCTGTTGGGAGGTGGTCAGTTTCAAGGCTATTGTCGACGATGGAGGCCGCAGCTTCAGGCTGCGGTGCTGGTGATAGAAGGCCTTCGGCTGGGCGACAGTCTGGTGGAAGGCCTTCGGCTGGGTTGGTTGGGTTCAGTGGTTGAAGCAGGGTGGTGACCCACCTTGTGCCCTAAGGGGCAATTTAATATATATATATATATATATCCACGTGGTCGGGGTGTTTGGGTACTCATCACAATACCATACTCGATCTCAGACTTTGTTTAAAGAATGACTTTACCTGCATTGTGTTTTGGGAACTACTGAATTTTGGTGGCGTTTTGCGTCATTTTTTTTACGCAGGTCGCCCATGGTAACCTTTTCTTCTCATTTACTAAAGGAATCATGAGTTTGAGTTTCCAACTCATGGTTAGTAATTATTTATTACATTAATAATAATTATTGATTACATTATAATTATTTTTTAATTAATTAATAATTAATTATTTTTAATAATTATCAATGGGTTTTAATTACATTATTAAATATTAATTATATTAATAATTGATAATTAATCGCTTTATTAATTTTTTTTAATTATGTTATTATTATATATTATTATATCGATTATTAATAAATATTTATTATTTATAATAATTACATTTTTATTTATATTAGTAGTTGTTAATTATTAATAATTTTTATTGTAATTATTAATTGCATTATTAATTTTTAATTATATTATTAAGAATTGCAATTTAATCACATTACTAATTATTAATCATATTACATCATTAATAACTATTACTAATTATTAATTTGATTAGTGCTCATTATCAATTACTAATTATATTAATAATAATAATAATTACTAATTACTTTTAAATTATATTGTTAATAACTATAAATTATATGTTCAATTAAATTAGTATGCCCCATGGGGTGCACTCTGATGGTGTGTGTGTGGGGGGGTCTCATGTATGGTTTTCTTTGTATTTGTCACCTGCCCCTAACTTATTGTAAATTGATAATTAATTAGTTGCTATTTATTTATATTATAATTTAATTTCTAATTTAATTAATCACAATTAATTAATGTAATATTATTTAATTACTAATTACATCATTATAGTTAATTATACATAATTATATATTTGATATCAACAATTATTAATATTTTTAATTGAATTATTGTGCATTGTTATTATTGTGTTATTAATAATATTATATTGTTATTTTAATGTGCTGGAAATGAAGATCCTGAATTCCACATTGAAAACCATGAAAAGATGACAATGAGAACTCTAATGAGGGATGAGTCAAGGTTTAAGAGGTATAATATCTCCGGAATACTTTATTCAAAGTAATGCCATATGTATATATATAACAAAAAAAATATATTTAAAAAAAAACAAAGCCGCAAGGTGAGAAAACTTCTCTTTAAATAGCTTATGAAGATGACCGTTTTCTCGGAATGCATCTTCTTCAAACATATTAAGAAGATTGTTAATTCAAACAACACATTCTTCTCAAAATCATTGAGGAAAACGTTTATCAGGAAAACGTCTTCTTCAAACATTTTAAGAAAGTGATGTTAGAGACAACGTCTACCTTTCACCCACACCACCTCTAAATTGGAAAATAGTTTCCCCACTTTCCTATTTCGATTTCTTTTTCCAGTTATGGATGAAAATTTGCGCGCACATTCTTTTCTCATGGATGCTCGTGTATGTGTTTGAATGCCAAACATTAGTGAGAGGGTTATGATATTAATGACATTATAAAGGGGGTTGTGTGTCTCGATTGAGATATTTTTGGCTTTAATGTGGGGATGTCGAGGTGATGAGATTTGATCCCCTAAAATTTTGGATGTTAGCCTCATGCCCAAACTAACACACACACATAAATGTTATGTGTATTATTTAAATGTTATGTGCGTTATGTTATGTCTTTTGCCACACTTTTTGTTCACATAATATTTTTTGTGCTTTGCCCATACATTCCATATAAACTATGCCATAATCCGCATATACACCATTCAAATGTTTTGATATCCTGTGTTCACCCTACCACATATTTTGGTGATAATCAAAGTCACCCCCCCCAAAAAAAACTAGTCACATAATATACATTTTCTCTCAAAACACAAAACTTAAGAATATGAAAAGTCAACGAGTTTTAATTGAGACGATTGCAAAGCTGGTTTGTAGTTCTAAAATACATGTCATTGGTTGAATTGAGTTGACACATTGTTTACTACAATAATTTGAAGAACAAGAAGATCCATGCAAAATGATGTTTATTTTACATGAGGATTTTATAATTGGCTTGGTATGATTTTATGTTGGTTTGGTATAAGGTTTCTGTTGGGCCAAGTATACTATTAGGGGTTTGATTAAAAAATTAGCCACAAGCACTCACCCTAAAGCCAACTCAACCCAAGCCTTATGTGGGACCCTAGAGGGTTGTCCACGACAAGAGGGAGTAGCATGGGCCCAGTAGGGAGGCGACATAGTGCATGCAGGGGTGCTTACGGGAGGCGCATGAGCGGCGGTAAGCCATCGTGCGGGGAGGTTGCGCCTTGTATTATAAAGGAGCTGAGATACCGTGTCGGTTTCGACGTGGGATTGCATTGAATTAACCAGAACTGTCCGATCATTCGATCGATTTATCCTGGGATGTGGAGGTTGCGCCTTGTATTATAAAGGAGCTGAGATACCTTGGTGGTTTCGATGTGGGATTGCATTGTATTAACTAGAATCGTTCGTTCGATTTATCTTGGCCGTCGATTGTCTTTGTCAATCTCCGAACAAACTACTGTTGTTCGATCTACCGATCTGAAGATCCAGGCCATCTGATTTCTTTAGCCGCGTTGTCTTCAACCTCAGCTCGCACCCAATAGTTCATCTCATCAGAAGCTCCATGAGACGTCAACATAAGCTCGATATGATTCTTCTGATCATCTTTTGAGTGTTCTAAAAATTCCATGATGATCAGAATCTCCTAAGAATATTTTGTATATGCAAATGAATATCAAAACATTGATATATAGTGAGTTGCAAAAAATTATTGTTATCGGTGACTATAATGGTTCGCGATCACAGTACGCTCCCAAACAACAAACCGAATGGGTCGTTGAGATTCTAGAAGGTTTTGTGATGATGTGTGTTGTGTATAAATACCAAGACCTACACTCGAGAGTAATTGCTGGTGATTTTTGAGAAGCTCTCGTTTCCGGTAAACCAGTGTTCTGTGAATCTGTCTAGTTCGCGAAGGGAAGTACCACACTCATTATGTTTGCGCGAAGGAGTAATACCGCGATCAAACTATATGTTGATGCCACACTAGTTTTGCTTCACGATGAACAAAGTTCCGCGAAGCATTTGAGATAATGCAATTCATATTTGCGTCTCTCTATCTTTCGCGAATGATTTGAGGAACCACGTGACAGTGTAAACTTACACTATATCTCGTGAAGAAATTCTTGAGCACACTAAGTCTTTACCCACTCGGGTTTGTGCATAAGAAGGAATAAGGTATTCATTTGAGTAAGTGCGCATGCACTGTTATGCCTTGGACAAAAGCTTGTTTGTGTATGCAATTTTGTCGTGCGAAGGGGAAGTGTGCATGAGGCAGTACCAATACATTGTGTACATGCACATGCATGATACCCATGCATAAAACACATGCAGTGTGTGTATGAGCAAAAGAGAGTTGAGAATACGAGACATAGTGCTTGCATTTTATGCACGAGGTTTACACAAAGGCAGTGCAAGTGATTTTTGTGTGCATGGAAGTGTGTAAACCCATTTACACATCACTTGAAGAAGCATGTGCCAATATGTGTGCATAAGAAGTTAATACATGCATAAGAAGTTAAGATCTTGTGTATTTGTGATTAGTGGACTTGAAAGGCAGTGTGCAACATATGCAACATTGAAAAAATTAATTGAGACATTTTGCATGTACATGAATTAATGAATGCATAAAATGAGAAGGCCATGCAATGTTATAAATACACGCATGGTGTTTGAAGAAATGCACGTGCAATATACATTGCAAAGTGAGCAGTGATTTTTGAGACTGAAGCCGGGACATTATTCCTATTAGCGATTCAGGGGAATAATTTTTGTATCCGAGTTTTCAGTGGTAAGTGAGGTCAGGTCTTCAGCAGAAGAAAGATTTTTTGCCCGAGCAATTTTTTACCGAGACAACTGATTATATTCAGTGATCAGAATTATTTGAGCAAGACCAACATCAGTGCAAAGGTTTTTGAGATTGTACACGAGCCAGTTTGATCCAGCAAGATCGTGGAGGAAGATCAAGTGATCATCCTATTTGTGGATCATATATTTTGAAAGGAAGAGGAGCTGTAACTAGGGGTCTAACCAGTTGCTGAAGAGGCTCTAGAGACTGGGGGTCTAACCAGTCGAACAATTGGGGTGTCTAACCAACTGAGGCAGAAGAGTTGGATTGTCGGGGGGCATAACCAGAATCAATTGGAGGATCAATTACTGGGGTGTATAACCAGTTGCTGCCTGAACCATTGTAATTGATAAAAAGATTACAGTGGATAATCCATGTTGGGGGGGGGGGGTCTAACCAACATGACAAGGATGTAGGTCTTAGTACTGGACCTTATAAAAAATATTGTGTGCTGTGTTCCATTTACTTTCTGCATTGCATGCATGATCCACTCATCTTAACATGTGATAGAGGTTTGAATTAAAAGGTGAAAAATAATTTAGTAAAATAGGTCACACTCGATTCACCCCTTCTCAGTGTGACTGCATGATCCTTTGGACACTTCAATTAATATTAGAGTATAGGCCACCTCTGATTAGATTTACTTTACTTGTCCAATGATTTATATCAGAAGTATATGAAGTGTAGATTTGAGTTTGAGGAAAATTCAGAAGAGCTTTAGATGGAAAGCCTATCTCTACTACTGGTGTTAGAAATGTTGAAGTTTCAGTCAAATCATAGAAAAATAGGTAGAAAAGAGTGGAAAAGAAGGTGAAGAAGAATTCAAAGATGAATGAAAATCAACTGGTATCTAAAGGCACTCAGAGTGTAAATTGGTCAGTGAAATCTGTTGGTTATAATTATGATGAATCAAGTTCAAGATGTAATGATGTTATGATCAATTTTGAAATCAGAAATCATTTGAAGAAACTTCCCAAAGAAGTGGTCATATGTTTGATTAATGTTTTCAGGGAACCTTGGGATGAACAATTACAGCCAGAAGAAGAGGCAAATGATATGGAAGAAGCATTAACTAAAAAGGTTGGCATATCCAACACTCTCATAGAACTTGTGAAAGCAAAGGAAGAAAAAATATCTCTTTGCAAAGAAAGACATGCTGTAGCTATTAAAGAAGTTGAAATAAATGTTTGTGAGAAAGAAGTTTTTGAAATTCTTTTTATAGTAGTTATCCATGCACTTGAAAAGCTGCATAATACATCTATGAATGTCAAAAATGCTTAGCTGATTGATAAATCAGAAAGAATCAACGATCTTGATAATTTGTTATTAAAGGCAAATGAGATGCACGATGATGAGATTCAGAAAATGAAAATTTAGTGGGACAATAACATGAAATCAGTTAAATATGAGGCAACTGATCTCAACTTAAAATGTATTGAATTAGAAATGAAGCTGAGAAATATGGATGAGACACAAGCTGAGATTTCCCAATTTGTTGTGAAAAGATGTATTGCCAAAGATTCATCTGATAAGAGTCCTATTTCTGAAAAGAATCCAACTAGTGGCAAGAAGAGATTGAGATTATCTAAAGATAAATCTACTGTTGGCTCATTGAAGAAGGTAACTCTTTGTCCTGATAAATATGTGTGTACTAATGTTGTCTTGTTGACTAGTGAAGATTCAACATCTAAATCCGGAAAAACATGGGTGAAGAAAAATACTCAGGAATCCACAACATCTTCCAAGATGGATGTGAAGAACTGTGGAAATTCTTGTTCCCCAAAGAAATCACAGAATAAGAAATGCGATACCCATAAGCAGAAAAATGTCAAAGATAGTAAGAACTTATCACAAAAGAGGAAGTCAAGATTTTTTGGCTATTGTTGGTGTTGTTGAAAGTTTGGACATCAGACAATTAATTTTTGGGATAATATGTCATTGTATGAAAATTATAGAATGCCTACATTTATGGGGAGAAAAGCTGAAGAGAATTGGAATCCTGCAAAACAAAAGCAGAACTCACAGAAAGAGAATCAGTTTATGAAGGAAAGATATGATTACTTTGAAAATTTATTTGATTATTGCAACATAAGTGGTTATTATCATGATGAGTGATGTTATGTACCAATCATACACAAATCATTTGTTGATGAGAATAGAAGACCACAACAAAAAATGAAGCAGGTAAGAAATGAAGATAACAGGTTAACCTTGGGTTGTGAACAAAAGAAGAAGGTTGTTAAACAAATAACTTCCAAGAAGTTTGTGAAGAATAATGTGAAGAGTGTGTCACCAAAGAAAAGATGTTTTTATTTTGGTAGGAAAGGTCACATCATCAATCATTGTGAATTGGCCATGAATAGTCATACCAAAGGAAGCAAGCTGGAATCAAAGAAGGAATATTTCCAGAAGAAAAACAACATGATTGATTTGGTGAATGACATCACTAATGAAGAATATGAAAAGTTTCCTAAAAGTGGTAACTTGTTGAATTCTAAAGTTGTGTGTGACAGGTGCAATATATATGGATATTTAGGTAGACATGGTTTTCTGGTCAAGAAGAATTCTTAAAGAAGAAAGGGAAAACATCTATGACTTTTAATGTTGGGAAAAAGAAATCTACACACAAAGTGAAGACTGATCATGTTCCAAAAGAATGTTTGATCATATGGCCAGAATAGTTGGAAGAGGCAAGAAAATTGGAACAAGTAGAGAAAAATGAGACTGCTTTGATAGCTAGTGTGAAGAAGCCTTTTTCATCTAAGAAGTTTGTTGGGTTGAGAAGCAACTCTCATCCCTGTTGCTCTAACTAAGGAACATTGAAGAGCCACCCTATTCCCATATATATTGTGTTTTTTTTCATGCATGGAATTGAAGGTGAAACATATATTCAAGGAGAGACCTAAATTTATAAAACATGTGAATATCTTACAGCCAGAAAGATGTCTATCATGGATGACTATTGACATCATGTTGTCTCCTTGAAACATTTCAAATAATCTCAGAAGATGCTTGGAGTTTATTCTTGAAGAAAGTCAATCATGATGAAGAAGTATTGTGTGCATCTCTTGAGGGGGAGCACAAAAAATCAGCCATCATATATTTCTATCTCAGTTGGCATCATATGAATATCAGAAGTTCTGGAGGGGTATGAATTTGATAATTCTAAAAATGTTAGGAAATTGAAGCTTGTCATCATTGAGGCATGTTGATAACATTCTCATATTTTCATGTTAAAGATCAATTATAAAAGGGAGAGATTTGTTACTTGATGACAAAAGGAAAAAGTAACCTAAAAGGGGAAATACACTCTTTCTCTTGAATGTTTTAATCTGTTAGGTGAGATGTATGTAAGAAATTAGATTGAAATCTTTTGAGCAATTTATAAAAAGTTTTAGTGGTGGGTATCACATGCTGGAAGTTTATTGACAACAATGATGTTAAATTTGATCACTCTTGTTTTCTACACAGAGCATTGCTCACGTAGACTTAAAGTTGATTAATTTTAGTTCTTTTCTAAGCTAGTAGTGATTCCATCCTTCTTAGAAGTAAATCAGACAATATGAGTCATAAGAGAAGTAGATGTTCTTATAATTTGAATTTTGGAAATGAGAATTCCTTCCCTTGCTTATATATTTGGTTTTATTGCCAAGAAGGGGGAGAAGATATCATTGACTTTTAAAAAGAAATGGGTATTGAAAACAAATCCAAAGGGGGAGATTAAAGAGGCCAAGTGGTTTGGTGAAGTTGAAATTGTTACCAATAACTTAAGAATATGAAAAGCCAATGAGTTTTAATTGGGATGATTGTAGAGATGGTTTTTAGTTCTAAAATACATGTTTCATTGGTTGAATTGAGTTGACACATTGTTTACTACAATGATTTGAAGAATAAGAAGATCCATGCAAAATGATGTTTATTTCACAATGAGGATTTTATAATTGGCTTGGTATGATTTTATGTTGGTTTGGTATAAGGTTTCTATTGGGCCAAGTATACTGTTAGGGGTTTGATTAAAAAATTAGCCACAGGAGCGGCGATAAGCCACCATGCGGGGAGGCACGATAGTAGAGGTGAGCGCCGACACATGGCGGTGCCACCATGTTATGGGAGCACTTCGTAACCATTTCTGGGATGTGGAGGTTGCGCCTTGTATTATAAAGGATCCGAGATACCATGGAAGTTTTGATGTGGGATTGCATTGAATTAATCGGAACCATCTGATCTTTCATTCGATTTATCCTGGCCGTTGATCATCTTTTCCGATCTCCGAACAAACTACTGTTGTTTGATCTACTGATCTAAAGATCAAGGCCGTTCGATTTCTTTAGCCGCGTTGTCTCCAACCTCAACTCGCGCTCGATAGTTCAACTCACCGGAAGCTCCATGAGATGTCGACAAAAGCTCGATCTGATCCTTCTATTCATCTTTCGAGTGTTCTAAAAATTCCATGATGATCAGAATCTCCTAAGAATTTTTTCTACATGAAAATGAAGGTCAAAACGTTGATATATAGTGAGTTTCAATTTTTTTATTATCGGTGAAAATAATGGTTCGCGATCACAACACACTCCCAAGCAACAAATCAAATGGGTCTTCATGATTCTAGAAGGCTTTGTGATGATGTGTGTTGCCTATAAATACCAAGGCCTACACTCAAGAGTAGTTGCTGGTGTTTTTTGAGAAGCTCTCATTTTCGGTAAAATAGAGTTCCGTGAATCTGTCTGGTTCGTGAAGGGAAGTACCGTATGTAGGTTCCGGGCACAGTGGAAGCACGAGATGGACGATACCCAACTTTAATTTTTGACATATTCAATGAACAATCCAGGATCAATACGACGATGAATGCCAGTATCCATGAAATTGAATCAAGGATTTAGACAAAGGAATAGAAACCCAGAACCAAGAGAGGGGATCAACATATTTTGTTTATAATTAATTTTATTAAATCAAAGAATTACCTCAAAAGTGATTCTTTCTTCATTGATACGTTTGACTAAAGATTTACAATGGGCCTTCATTGTGTTGTAGAGATCAAGGGTAGTCCATCTCTAGTGGTGATCCACACGTGTTCCACGTATCTCTGGACATCGCCAAAGGAGTCTCCAGGTGTTAGCACAGAAGATCTTTGCGCTTGCGATGTTCACCTTCGATCGCCTTGAGAATCACTTCCAAATCATTCTCCTTGATCCGGTGGAGGAGGATCTCTCTCGTTCTTGAGAGCATTCTTGGAGAGGGATGAACTCTCTAGGCTTGATAGCTTTTCTCCGATCCATTGTGCACAACCACAATGCGTCGCTTGGCTAGCGCTTGGCTAATAAGAGAATAATATAACCAGATATTTAATTCATTAGGGTAATAATAAATAATTTTCACAAGTGCCTTAATTATTTTATTAATCTTAGCAAAATCCTAATGTCAAATAATAACATTAACATTATTATTTCCTAACATGCACTTAACTTGTGAGTTATAATTAAATATTATTTAATCAAATAATATTCAATATTATTATTTCTCATCAGACCCTTAACTCGGTCCACCAATCCTCCACCATATTTATTGAACCTTGAATAATAACTATTTATTTATTAAATAAATATCACTGCTTTATTCACCAATAAATATATAAATATTATATTTACTAAATGGAAAATAAATATTTATTAATTATTCTACCCATAATATATATTCTCCCGAATAACTAATGTCAAAATAAATACGATCAGACATCCATGAATAATTATTAAACCACAATCGGGAATAATCTTTATTCAACTTGTTAAATAATAAATAATATATTATTTAACTGAGATACTGGATACATTTAGCGTGTGACCCTCTAGGCCTCTTTCTCAGTGACATTAGACAGAGTAGCCTAAAGTCCAAGGTTAGTATCTAGCAACACGCCAAGACACCCATAGAGAAATAAGTTAATGCCACAATAACATGTCACCTCATACGAATTCTTCTCGTGTAATATAATCCATTTGTCTCAATATCTTCAATCAAGCGGGTTGCATGCAGTTCCATCAACCCATGTGCTCAATTTCTCATTCTTTCGACTTTCTGAAAATTAAACTTGCCTATAGAATACCTTGACCACGAATTTATTTAGGCTATATCATTTCTATCAAAGGGCCTGAGATATCAACTTCTATTATGGAATAGAAGGGGTAAATCCTTTCTCGCATTATTCATTAATGCAATATTACTCGTGATGCACCCAACATATCCTACCTCACCGCGAACATATGTTGTCATGATTTTCGCCAATACATCTAAGTGCATGAGTTATAATACACATTAATAATAATCTTAAAGTATAAGTACCAATACACACGTCCGAAGATAGGAACATCCAATGACACTTATAAATGTGGATTTTCTATTGTCAGGTCTCGTTCTCATAATATCCTACTGGATATCACTAAGGGAATACACCATGAGAAGGTGTCTCAAAGTCTTATGAGTCTCCACCCCCGATAGCCTGTATCATTTGTGTCCCTCAAATGATATCATCTGGTTATAGAACATATATATAAGAATAGTGTCATAGCACTTATGGGTTCTCATCATACCGAGGAACTGCTATGACCTTTTAGTGCGACAACTACTCTTGGGACATTATCACATGTAATGTTACGCAAAAGAAAAATCATGATATGATAAAGAGTTTATTAATATCCATCCAATGAATACATGTTTATCATAAAGTACAAAGAAGTTGGTTTTAGGGCACCAACTCCAAGAGACTCCCACCGCACTAGAGCCAATTACTAACGACCTTCAGTCCGCTAGCCCTCACATGATACTCATGCTTCTGTTGAGATAGGCCTTTAGTCAAGGGGTCCGCCGCGTTCTCTTCCGTGGATACTCTGGTCACTGCAACTTCACCCCTTTGATAAAAATCCCTCAATAGGTGATACTTCCGGAGTATGTACTTTGTCCGTTGATGTGACCTTAGCTCTTTTGCAAGATCCACTATTGTAGTATTATCACAATATAATGTGATAGAGTCTTTACTGCTAGGTACCATATCAAGCTCTTGGACAAAGTTCTGAATACAAACGGTTTCCTTGGCTACATTAGAAGCCACTATGTACTCGGACTCCACTATAGAATCAACTACAACTGGCTGCTTTGAACTCTTCCAGATCACAGCTCCTCTGTTGAAATAGAAAACATATCCCGATTGCGACTTCAGATCATTCTGATCTGTCTGAAACCAGTATCATCATACCCTCTGATGACATGGTCCTTATCTCCTCCATACAGTAGGAACATATCCTTAGTTCTTCTCATATACTTAAGGAAAGTCTTAATAGTAGTCCAATGCTGTTATCTTGGATCTGCTTGATATCTTCCTACCATGCTCAGTGCATAGGCAACATCAAGTCTAGTACATAACAGGACATACATGATAAATCCTATCACCGAAGCGTATGAGATCTTACTCATTCTATCTTTCTCCTGTTGTGCATGGGGACACATTTTCGTAGAAAGATGTAAACCATGTGACACTGGAACCAACCCCCCCTTGGATTATTCCATACTAAATCTCTTTAGTATCTGGTCAATATATTTACTTTGACTTAGTCCAAGCAGCCTCTTGGATCTATCATGAATGATCTTGATCCCTAGAATTTAGGATGCTTCACCTAAGTCCTTCACTGAGAAGCACTTGTTCAACCAGTCTTTAACTGACTGTAAGACTGGTATGTCATTTCCAATAAGTAATACGTCGTCAATATATACTACTAGGATAACAACCACATTCCCATCAAATCTTTTGTAAACACACAACTCATATTCGTTTTTAATGAAACCAAATTCTTTTTTGGATGCATCAAATCAAATGTTCCATGACCTAGATGCTTGCTTCAATCCATAAATGGATCTCTATAACTTGAAAATCCTTCCGACATCACCTGGTGTCACAAAACCTTCTGGTTGTGTCATATAGACATCTTCCTGAAGGTTCCTATTAAGGAATGCAGTTTTGACATCCATATGCCAAATATCATAGTCATGGTAAGCTGCTATGGAAAATATGATTCTAATGTATTTAAACATAGAAATCGATGAAAAGGTTTCATCATAGTCAATTCCTTGATGCTGTTTAAACCCTTTAGCCACTAGCCTTGCTTTATAGGTACTTACTTTACCTTTCATATTCAGTTTCCTCTTGAATACCCATTTACACCCAATAGGATTTACATCAATTGGAGCATCAACTAGAACCCAAACTTGGTTTTGATACATGGAATCTATCTTAGAATTCATAGCTTCTAGCCATCTTGCATCTTCTGAGCTATCTACTGCCTCCTTGTTGGAGAGAGGTTCATCATTGTCCAATAATAACAAGTCATCATCCTTGGTGACTAGAAAACCATATTCCTCTAGTTCCCTTACCTATCTTACACTCATACGTAGTACTTATGTTTCAGGAACCACTTCTTCCACAGGGACCCATGGAATTTGTTCCTGTACAAACTCCCGTGTATCTTGAGCATCAAATTCATTAAAATCAATCTTTCTCTCACCATCCTTTTTGAGGATGTGCTCCCTCTCAAGAAAGATGACTTGTCTGGAAATAATCACTTTCTTGTCTGAGGGGTTGTATAGGTAGTATCCCTTTATTTCCTTGGGATACCCTATAAAGATACACCTCATGCCCTGAGGTGCTAGTTTGTTGCCTGAGAAATCCTTAACAAACGCCTCACATCCCCATACACATGTATGCAATAAAATGGATTTCTTTCCACTCCATAGCTCGAAGGGCATTCCATTTGCTGCTTTAGTTGGTACTCAGTTTAATGTGTATGCCACAATTTGTAATGCATATCCCCAAAAGGATAATGGAAGATCTGCATGACTCATCATCGACCTTACCATGTCCAACAAGGTACGATTCCTCCTTTCACTAATACCATTCCATTATGATGTATAAGGTGAGGTGAGTTTAGATAGAATCCCAAACTCCCATAGAAAGTTGATAAACTCTTGGTTAAGGTATTCTCCACCTCGATCTGATCAAAGATTCTTTATCTTCTTACCAAGTTGATTCTTTACTTCATTCTTGAATTCCTTGAATTTCTCAAAAGACTCGGACTTATACCTCATCAAGTAAATATAGCCATATCTACTCAAGTCATCCGTAAAAGTTCTAAAGTAAGAATATCCACCTCTAGATTCTACTAGAAATGGTCCACACACATCAGTGTGTACCATTCCCAGAAGCTCTGAGGCCCTTTCACTCTGTCCATGAAATGACAGTTTGGTCATTTTTCCTTATAAACAAGCGTGACATCTATCAAGTGGTTTTAGCTCAGAAGAATCTAAATAAGGATCTTGATAGAGCTTTGTCAAACATTTATCATTTACATGACCGAGACGGTGATGCCACAACTGGGTGTTACATGATTCATGTGAACTTGATTCGTTACCAATTGCTAACACTTGATTTTTGTAATTTAATACATACAGATTGTTATTTAAATGCGCTGTACCATAACATATATTGTCCTTATAAAAGAAACAAATTTTATTTCCAAACTTGAAAATAAAACCATATGTATCCAAACATGATACATAAATTATGTTTTTGGTAACACTAGGTACAAAATAACATCCATGTAAAACCAAGATCATTCTCATTGGTAATGTGAGGTGGTAGTCACTAATGACAAGAGCAGCCAGCCTCACACCATTGGCAGCTCGCAGATCCACCTCTCCTCTAGCAATTTTCCGAAATCCACTTGGTTCCTGCATTTGAATATAGATGTGAGCACCACAAGCTGTATCTAATACCCAATTTGTAGAAATAGAAAGATTACACTCGATAACGAACACACATTTGGCTTCCCCTTGCCTCTAGGTGCAGTTCATCTTCCAGTGGTCTGACTTGCCATATGCAAAGCATACTACCTCCTTTTCCTTGCCCTGCTTTTGGATCTTCTTCTTCTTGGTCGGATGATTCTCAGGATCTTTAGACTATTTATAAGTCTTAGGCCCCTTTTCCTTGTCCTTCCTCTTCATATTCACCATAAGTACTGTGGGGTTTTCATGCCCTATGTCCTTATCCACTTGGAGAATTAAAGTAAGAAGTTATGATAGACTCTTCTCATTATTGCTCATATTATAATTCACAATAAAACTAGAGAATATCTTGGGTAGTGATGATAGTATGAGATCTGTACACAACTCATCTGGGAATTTAATCCCTATGATGTCTAGACGCTCAATGTATCCAATAAGCTTGACTACATATGGCCCAGATGGCGCAGACTCTCCAAGCTTAGTGGTGAACAAAGTGTTGGAGATCTCATACCTCTCTTGTATCACCTTCTCTTGATAGAGATCCCAAAGGTGAGACATCATGCTATAAGCATCCATTTCCTCATGTTTCTTCAAGAGCTCATTGGTCATGGATGATAGCATGAGGCACTGAACATTCGTAGCATCATTCAGATGTTTCTCATACACAGAGAGCTCCTCATCACTCGCCTCATTTCTAGGTACAACCGGTAAAGGTTCTTCCAACACATATAGTTTCCTTTCATGGAGAAGGATGACCTGAAGGCGCCTTTTCCACTCTTAGAAATTAGTACCGGTGAGAAGGTTTTTCTTCTCGAGTATGGATCACAATGATACATTTGATGTCATTTTTAATGTCGTTTCTACAAATAAGATGAACAGAGTTTTAGTACTTTATCTGATAAAATTAAGACAAATAAATAAATAAATATTACTTAGTCTCCCACTATTTTATCGAAACCTAATAGCCCTCACCATTGGATTTGGAATATCCTATTGCTTGAACATTCTAGCGGCAATGATCCATATTGCCCTTCGCATTACCCCAACTTTGGCTGGTCAAGCAATTTGAAAGGTTTTAGGTAGTCATTCTAAATGCCAATTACATTATCTCGCAACTCCTTGATCCGTTGAGTGGACTCCTCAATCCTAAAATCCTTAATTTTGGATTTCCTCAACCTTTGCCTCTCACTTACACCAAGTCTTGCTTTGGTAGTCAACTCTTGATGTAAATTAAATCAAGTCATCCCAAAACCTCAAATTATAATTCCCCAATAATTGAAAGCACCCCAACTTTGGCTGGTCTAGCACTTTGAACTATGGTTTGATTCTAACCGAAGTAATGAAAGGCTATACCGACTTAATATTTTATTGAGGGATTTTATCCTTTATGCGTAAATTGCTAATTATTATCTTTATTACATGCTTGTTAATATTAATTGGGATCTACTTAAGTGAGTAACCATGTTATTTACGTATAAACTGGTTTATTTTAGTTCTATTTTGCATTCTTGTTTAATTCATTAATTATGTGATTGTGACAATACATCCATAATAAATAAACCATGCAACTGATAAAAATAAAATAAAGGGTATGATCATGAGCTTGTTCTAATGGTTAGTTTATCTAGTGGTTGATAAACTAACTGGTGACCTAGGGGAGAAACACCATGAACCAATTAGGTTCGTGTTTACAGCTTTCCACCTATCCACCTGTGTATCTCCTTAGATTGGTTTTTCCTCGACTCTTAACTTGAATCACCTCCACTAACTTGAGAGCTCCATCCATTACATATGCTTTTACTCACATACATGTGAGGGGTAAAAGGGGGTTTACATAAAGGAAACCATGGGCACGCAAACCCTACATATTAATGAGGAGAGAAGGCACACATACCAACAATTTAATTTAATAAATTAAAAGGAAACCAATCACATACAAAAGGTCTGGTCTAGCTCATGATCATCCACATGCATGCAACGAATTTACGCATTTAATAAAACTATCATTAAATTCTTTAATCATTTTTATTTAAGATAAATCATGCTCGAATTGATTAATTATTATTTTTAATTAATCAATCCTTTTATCTTAAACCCTTTTCTAAATTTCCTTGATATTCTCATCCATTATAATTTTAAACAAATTAATAAATTCATTTAAAATTAATTGTGTACATAACTTGTACCTTGGAGGTAACCTGGTGAATACCCATCCAAAACTACCCAATATGTATTATACTTGTATACACTTTATTCTTTGTGACATTTAGCATGTACATAGAATAATAAATATAATACAACTCATACATGATGTGCAGATTTTGAATATTACGTAGATGTTAATTAAACACACACACACACACATATATCAAACACCTATCACATGTTATGTCACATCTTTACGCCCACACGAAGGTACATGTCTTAAGGGTTACTTAATATAATAAATTTTAAATCTGCATAACTGGTAACAATACACGACATGTAGATCCGGTCTACACAGGCATGTACATTCTTCACCATGTATCCGAAGTACACACCTAGGGACTCGGTGTATGAAGCATACTTCAGAAATCTTGGAGTACATGACATGTCTAGTGGGCCACACACCGTGTTGACTTTGCGTTACATGGTCACCAGTCAGCTAAGCTGTGTATGGGATACATGACCCAACCCTAACTCAAAACACCGTGTCCGGTGGGCCACATGACGTGTAGTCCGGTTGACCATGCGCCAGTCTGTTCTGGTCAACACGCGATGTAAGAATTAACTACACCACATGTCATTAATGCACACAGGTTGAGTAATTGTCGAACTACTCCTGATGCATTGAACACAACTACACGACATGTAGATCCGACTACATGGTGTGTACTAATGTGTTACCTAGACAGAACCCTTGGTACCTCCGGATGAGTTCCTTGATATAATTTTAATCATAAAATTAATCATTTCTGTTAGATCTGCGAGAAATGATAGAGGAAGAAACATATCTCGTTATTCAGATTAAAAAGGAACAATTAAACTTGAATTGAAAAACTATATTATAAATGCACAAATCACCGATGATTATTAAATAACTATAAACAATAAAATTCCCCTATGATACCATTTTTAGGTTTCGGGTGCAGCGTAAGCACGAGAGGGACGGTGCCCAACTTTAATTTTTTCCATATTCAATGAAAAATTCGGGATCAATACGATGATAAACACCAGTATGCATGCAATTGAATCAAGTATTTAGACAAAGAAATAGAAACCCATAACCAAGAGAGAGGATCAAGATATTTTGTTTATAATTAATTTTATTAAATCAAAGAATTACCTCTAAGGTGATTCTTTCTTCGTTGATGTGTTCGACCACAGATTTGCAGCGTGCCTTCGTTGTGTTGTAGAGATTAAGGGTAGATCTCCTTTAGCGGTGATCCATATGTGTTCCATGTATCTCCAGACGCCATCGAAGGAGTATCTGAGTGCTAGCATGGAAGATCCTTACACTTGCGATGTCCGCCTTCGATCGCTTTAAGAATTGCTTCCAAAACATTCTCCTTGATCCGGTGGAGGCGGATCTCTCTCATTCTTGAGAGCATTCTTGGAGAGGGATGAACTCTCTAGGCTTGAGAGATTTTATCCAATTCATTGTGCATAACCAAAATGTGTCGCTTGGCTAGTGCTTGGCTAATAAGAGAATAATATAACTGGGTATTTAATTCACTAGGGTAATAATAAATAATTTGCACAAGTACCTTAATTATTTAATTGATCCTAGCAAAACCCCCATGTCAAATAATAACAACATTATTATTTCCTGACATGCACTTAACTTACGAGTTATAATTAAATTATTTAATCAAATAATATTTAATATTATTATTTCTCATCGGACCCTTAACTCGGTCCACCAATCCTCCACCATATTTATTGAACCTTGAATAATGAAAATTTATTTATTAAAAAAATATCAATGCACTATTCGCCAATAAATATATAAATATTATATTTAATAAATAGATAATAAATATTTATAAATTATTCTTCCCACAATATATATTTTCTCGAATAACTAGTTTCAAAATAAACGCGATCCTGCTTTCATGAATAATTATTAAACCACAATTGGGAATAATATTTATTTAACTTGTTAAATAATAAACAATATATTATTTAACTGAGATATTGGATACTCTTAGCGTGTGACCCTTTAGGCCTATTTCTTAGTGGCATTAGGCGGAGCAGCCTAAAGTCTATGGTTAGCGTCTAGAAACACGCCAAGAAAACCATAGAGAAATAAGTTAATGCCACAACAACATGTTACCTCATACGAACACTTACCATGTAATATAATCCCTTTGCCTCGATATCTCCAATCAAGCGGGTTGCATGCAAGTGCCATCAACCCATGTGCCTGATTTATCATTCTTTGACTTCCCAGAAATTGAACTTGCCTATAGAACACAATGACCATGGATTTATTTAGGATATATCATTTCCATAAAAGGGCCTAAGATATCAACTTCTGTTATGGAACAGAAGGGACAAATCTTTTCTTGCATTATTTATTAATACAATATTACTCATGACTACCCCGCAGTGAACATATGTCATCACAGTTTTTGCCAATACATCTAAGTGCGCGAGTCATAATACCCATTAATAATAATCCTAAAGTCTAAGGACCAATACACACGTCTGCAGATAGGAACATCCAATGACACTTATAAATGTGGATTTCTTACTGTCGGGTCTCGTTCTCATAAAATCCTACTGGATATCACCAAGGGCGTACACCATGAGAAGGTGTCTCAAAATCCTATGAGTCTCCACCCTTGATATCCTATATCATTTGTGTCCCTCAAATGATATCATCTAGCTATAGAACATATATCTAAGAATAGTGTCATAGCATTTCCGGGTTCTCATCATAGTGGGGAACTGCTATGACCTTTTAGTGCGACAACTACTCTTGGGACATTATCACATGCAATGTTACACAGAAGAACAATCATAATGTGATAAGGATTTTATTAATATCCATCCAATGAATATATGTTTATCATAAAGTACAAAGAATTTGGTTCTAGGGCACCAACTCTAACACCACACTCATTTTGTTTGCACGAAGGAGGAGTAATACAATGAGAAAAATATTTGTGGATGCCACACTAGTTTTTCTTCGCGATGAACAATGTTCTGTGAAGCATTTGAGATAGCGAAATTCATATTTTCATCTCTCTATCTTTCATGAATGATTTGAGGAACCACATAATAGTGCAAACTTACACTGTATCTTGTGAATAAATTCTTGCACACACCAAGTCTTTACCCACTTAGGTTTGTGCATAAGAAGGAATAAGGTATTCATTTGAGTAAGTGCGCATGCACTGTTATGCCTTGGATAAAATCTTGTTTGTGTGTGCATTTTTTTCGTGCGAAGGGGAAGTGTGCATGAGGCATTACCAATATATTCTGTACATGCACGTTCATGGTACCCATGCATAAAACACAAGCAATGTGTGTATGAGAAAAAGAGATTTAGAATTTGAGAAATAGTGCATGCATTTTATACACGAAGTTTACACAAAGGCAATGCAAGTGATTTGTGTGTGCATGGAAGTGTGTAAACCCATTTACACATCACTTGAAGAATCATGTGGCAGTATGTGTGCATAATAGGTTAATACATGCATAAGAAGAGAAGATCTTGTGTATTTGTGATTAGTGGACTTGAAAGGCAGTGTGCAACATATGCAACATTGAAAAAATTAATTGAGACATTTTTCATGCACATGAATTAATGAATGCATAAAATGAGAAGGCCATGCAATGTTATAAATACACGCATGATGTTTGAAGAAATGCACGTTCAATATACATTGCAAAGTGAGCAGTTATTTTTGAGATTGAAGTTGAGACATTATTCCTATTAGTGATTCTAGAGAATAATTTTTGTATTCAATTTTTCAGTGGTAAGTGAGGCCGAGTCTTCAGTAGAAGAAGGAATTTTTGTCCAAGTAGTTTTGTACCGAGACAACTGATTATATTTAGTGATCAAAATTATTTGAGCAAGACCAGCATCAGTGCAAAGGTTATTGAGATTATACATGAACAAGTTTGATCCAACAAGCTCGTGAAGTAAGATCAAGTGATCATCCTATTTGTAAATTAGATATTATGAAAGGAAGAGGAGCTTGTAACTGGGGGGGTCTAACCATTTGCTGAAGAATCTTTAGAGACTGGGGGGTCTAACCAATCGAACGGTTGGGGTGTCTAACCAACCGAGGCAGAAGAGTTGGATTGCTGGGGGGGGGTATAACCAAAATCAACTAGAGGATCAATTACTAGGGTGTATAACTAGTTTCCACCTGAACCATTGTAATTGATAAAAAGATTATAGTGGACAATACTTGTTGGGGGGTCTAACCAACATGGCAAGGATTTAGGTCTTAGTACCAAACATTGTAAAAAATATTGCGTGCTATGTTCCATTTACTTTCTGCATTGCATTCATGATCCACTCATCTTAACAGGTGACAGAGGTTTGAATTAAAAGGTGAAAAAGAATTTAGTAAAATAGGTCACACCTTGTAACACCCCAAGGTTTTGAAAATAAATTCATTTTATAATCTATCCATTAAACACAACTTTGCCTCTATTATGTTTTGAATTTCGAAAAATGGTTATCTAGAGTTATGATCAGTAAGTCATTTGGAGTTTGATAGAACAAACTTGATTTTTAGTGAATAGTAACATACCCTTATGAATAGTAATATGACCCTTATGAATAGTAAATAATGATATTATTTTATTTTCTTAAGGTATTAAGATAATGAAATCTTAATTAATTTTTTAATGTGATATAAAACTAATTATACCTTTAAAATTGTTATTTTTCAAATTAACTATGATTTTATTTAAAAATTAAATTAATATTATTTAGAAAATTATTTTTGAAAAATGGAGTTCTTTTTTGAATTCTACACGTCGAAAAATGGTAGGGGTGAATTTTTGGGATTTTTCTAAAATACTTGAATTTTCTGTGAATAGTAAAAATTCAGTTGTGAGTTTTCGGTATGTTTAATGACATCATAATGATGTAATAATTAAAATAAAATTCTAGTTGACTTGTGTACAATAAGATAAGATATTAGGTGTCCCAAGTGGCTAATACCATGGGAAAATACCATGGGCAAGCCCATGGTTTTACAAAAACCACTAATGAGGTTTCTTTTTAAATTAATAAAAATTTCTCTCTCTTTTACTATAAATACCCACTCATCCATTCGTTTTATTTCATTCCAAATCCCTCATCCTCGAAGCTATGGTGGTTTTACCTCCCTAGGAGTCCTCCCAAGGTGTCCTTAAGCCCCCAAGGTCCCAACCTTCAAGTTCTAGGAGTTACTCTTCAAGGTAAGGGAACCTTCCACCATCCTCTTTTAGTCAACACTTCTTTTGTGTTATCTCTTTGAATTTCTATTCTCATATGTTGGGATTTGATATTATGTATCCCTCTTATTTTACTTTTGATTTCCATATGATGATATACCCTTTTTCTCTCATCAATTAATTTTATAAAATTTTAAGCGACGCCGTTAGACTGTCGAATTTTCATAAGGGATATCTCAACTTTTATTTTATTTTAAAGTTCATCTATTTTATTTTTCTTTCCTCAACCCCTTTCATCTAAATGTTATGATAGCTCCAATAACTTAAATGTACTGGATTGTTGTGGTGATAATGGAATAATTCATCATCATCTCTCATTTTCCATTATTTTATACTATAAATGAAAACACCATCTGAGATGTGTTGATTTATCACATTCAAGGACAACGGGTTTTCAATTTATATCACCATCTTAAATTCTGGTCATGAAACCATTTTTATGGTGGAACCAGACTAAAATATATGTATTATAACCTACTTAATATTCAGGAACCAGTATATGTTCATAATATTGAATCATATGACCAAACTAGTTCCTAATAATCAAAATACCGCTAAAATAATCTAAGTGATTATAATTAATGTTTGATCTAATGATTCATCCTCTTTCCATGTAACCAAATTATATAAATGACCATTAACACTTCTATATGTTTATAAATAATATGTAATTTCAATTCTGGAGATTTACATCCTTTCTACATGAACTTCATTACTTAAAAACAAGTGAACTGATTATGAAAAATAAAGAAAACAAACACCCCGAAACAACGGAATTCAATATAATAACTCATCAATAAGGGCCTAAATGAACTAAATAGAACTATGATAAACTAAATACATGTCTAATAGGTTATGAAATAATTTATTAATAAGTATAATTTCATATTCTAGGACCTTAAGTTCAAGAGCGGAACATAATCAGACTTAAGGTAAGGGTTTTTCCACCCGAACTTCCATTTTCATTTGGGTTACTTTTATTATATAATTACCTCAATAAAATTCTTGTTTATTATTAAGTAATCCTCATAAATTCGGTGTCAGTGTTCTTTATATGTTCACCAACCAGGATCCTTTCTTATTTTATGGGAAGATACACATTTCAAAAGGAACTTTCTAAATTATTTCCGAAATACAAGTCCGATTCAAGGGAATTTCTCAAATTCTTACCTATTTTCAAGGGCACCCTATAATCTGTTTTTGGAAACCATTATCTTTATAAAATCACTCATTTTATTATGAAAATATTATCTTACTTTACTTCTAGTTTCATACAAATATTTTTCCAAAAGAACTCTTCTTTTCAAAGTAAAAGGGTATTTATCTCAATAATTACTCGAAGATTTTATAAGAGTATCTTCATCTATTTCAACACTCTTATTGATTATTATGTATTATTGGGTTTAATATTTCATGGTATCATCTACCACATTCAATTTAATGGTTTATGATTATTTTGGCTGTGGATGTGATATCTTAAAACCATTCACCAATTTACTCCGAATGGTTAGTGTTTATGCTTAATGGTTGGGGAAAGTTATTTACATTTCATATATTAGTTTCAATATGAATGTATATATTGTTTATATTTATCCTTGTTCATATGAGGAATGCATTGGATATAGAAAGTGTCAGGTGGGGCTCTCTATAGCCCCTCGGTGCATCGGTAGGTCTCATGAGACAAACTACGGTCTTGGCACAAGGCATTGACAAAATGATTATTTATGGTCTTGACACGAGGCCTTGATGGTATAGTGAAGATGTCCCACATTATGAATTTCCACATTATGAAAATAGTATTGATAGTTCATGTGGTTATTCGACTAGTAGAATACCCATAATTATGTTTTATTATGGAATTACTTACTCAGCTCTTATTCCTGCCACAATTGTTCAAATTTTTATTAAAGGCATATGTTTTTAGTTATTCAACATACCTAATGTTTATATATATTTCGTTGTATTTCTTACTCTTACTGAGCATTTGAGCTCACCCCTTTCTTATGTTTCATTTTCTCAGGACATGAAGAATTTTATTGTGAATGACATACTGAAATAACCTAGGAATTATAGAAGTTGTCTAAGGAGTTTCTATGTTGTTTTTCATTTCAAGTTGTAATGTTGAACTTATGTATGTATCTTGTTTCTAATAATACTAAACTACTTGGTCCTTCAGGATTCTTATTCCTTGTTTATATGCCAATGTAATTAAATAAGGCACCGACTCCGGGCCACTGGGGTCGGGTCCTTAAAGCTGGTATCAGAGGAAGTTTAGTAGCAAATTTGGAAACTATATTAGAAAATTTAGATTAGGGAACAAATCCCTAAGGTAGTATTTGAGGATAAAAATACAAGAACATCATGGTATTTTGGTAAGGAATGTATTATGTGGATCTTTCTAGAAAATACATCCCTGTCTGAATACAAACATGTAGAGGTAGCTCTGACACAAATGTACCTTGGAGTGAAAGCTCCAACAAGGAGTTTCGGGCTTGACTTGGGGTATCCTGGTACATGACAACAGACCTTTCTGTACTCTTGGTATTGACCCTCCTGAGGGATATGCCAAGGATAATTCAAATTTTCTTTACAATCCATTATTAAGGATTTAAATGTAAATTTTTCCTCAAAGAAACCATTTGTGTGATTATGGGATTAGCCATGCGTAGGATCTCAATTTATGCTAAGTATTTTGTTAAGTTAAGATTATACATTATGATTCATACACTAATCTAGTGTATGCCATTATTTAGAAATGACTCCTAGTGGAAGGAATGGAAACCACATGAACGAACGTGTCCCATGTAGGGATTTCTCTCTGATGTAAGATAATGATGTTGGCTTTGGTGCTGTGACTGGTGCTGAACAACTCATAACTATACTGGGAAAACTTACTTAGGTTATGAATAATAACCTTACCCGCATGGAGAATCCGGATCCACCACATGGAGGAGCTATGTTAGACCGCTTTATGCAACAACATCCTCTATCATTCAATGAAACTACAAACCCGTTTGCAGCAGAGTAGTGGATGTGTTCCCTAGAGAAGATATTTCTTTCTTTGGGATGTAATGAACAAGAGAAGGTTGTCATGGTAGTTTATCGTCTATCGAGAGATGCAGATCAGTGGTGGTTGTTAATCCAAAACACAAAGGAGGAAGAAACAGAAGAAATGGAATGGAGGGATTTTAAAGAAATCTTCCTAGAAAAATACTTCTCTCATGAATAGTGAGCAGATATGGAGAGGAAATTCTTGAATCTAAGGCAGAAGGAGGATGAAAATGTTGCCAAGTACGAATCCAACTTTACAAGGTTGGCAAGGCATGCTGTAGAATACATACGTAATCCAAGGAGAAAAATTGATCTATTCTTTGATGGTTTAAAACCATTCCTCTGAAGGGATCTAGGCTCCCAAAGTTTCTCTTCATATGAAGATATAGTCTCAAGTGCTATCAAGATAGAAATGAATTTTCTAAGTCTTATGACTTTAAAGGAAAACAAGAGAAGAAGAGGGTTGCCAAAAACTATGGAAAAGGAAATAAGAAAATGGGGGAAAAAGGGAAGAGTTAAATTTCCATCCTGTAGTAATTGTGGGAAAAAACACCCTGAAACTTGCCTGAAGGGAATGAGAGTCTATTAAAAGTGTGGAGAAAAATTCCACTTATCTCAGAATTTTAAGGGGAAGAAAGAAGCTACCAATGTTCAGTGCTACAATTGTAGGGAGATGTGACATTATGCACATGAATGTCCTAAGCGTCAAGGAAACATTCCCCAAAGAAGGCCAAGGGAGTAAGGCCAAGCTTATGCAGTCACAACTGTGGAGGTTAAAGTTCCTAACGAAGTGGTGGAAGGTACATTGATCATTTCCTTAAAATTAGCCAATGCTTTATTTGATTTTGGATCATCACATTCTTTCATATCTTCCCAGTTTTCCAAGAAAATTAGATATTTCCAATTTGACTTATTAAGGGAGTTGTCAGTCAAAATTCCTAAGGGAAGTATCATTTAAACAAAGTTTTGTGAATTAGTTACCATTATGGCATATAAACATGCTTTATCTGCTGATCTTATTGTCATACCCATGATTGAATTTGATATAATCCTCGGTATATATTGGCTTTCAGATCATGATGCGAAAATTTATTGTAAGAAGAAGGAGATTACAATTTTTGATGATGATAAGGAATTTCTTATCTTTAGAGCTGGAACATCACCATCTGGTTCTCATCTAGATCCACCCCTAGTAGCTCTACTGAATTTAATCATTGGGGAGGAAAGGAATGTAATAACTATGGGTGAGGAAAGGAATGTTCAAATAGAAGATGTACCTATTGTGCAAGAATATATTGACGTCTTTCAAGAGGATTTACCTGGACATCCTCTAGAGTGGGAAATTGAGTTTTCCATTGACTTAATTCCTGGTTCAAGACCCATATCAAAGACCCCTTATAGAATGTCCACTGTGGATTTAATGGAACTAAAGAAACAACTAGAGGAATTGAGCAATAAAGGATTTATTCTCCCCAACGTTTCTCTATGGGGAGCCCCTGTTCTTTTCGTTAAGAAGAAATATGGGTCTATGAGGTTGTGTATTGACTATAGGGAGATCATCAATGCTATAAAAATAAAGAACAAGTATCCCCTACCTTGCATTGATGATTTATTTGATCAACTTCATGGAGCCCATTATTTTTCAAAGATTGATCTTTGATCTGGATATCATCAGTTGCTTGTGAGGAAGGAAGACATTCCAAAAACAATATTCTGAACCAGGTACGGGCATTACGAGTTTACAGTAATGCTTTTTGGACTAACTAATGCACCATCTTTTTTCATGGATCTAATGAATAGAGTTTTCAAGGAATATCTTGATGACTTTGTGGTGGTGTTTATTGATGATATCCTGGTATACTCTAAAATCTATGAAGACCATGTAAATCACTTACGTACTATTCTGAAGACTCTTAGAAGAAATGAATTATATGGAAAGTTTATAAAGTGTGATTTTTGGCTCCAATCAGTTTCCTTTCTGGGCCACATTATCTTTAAGGATGGAATATCTGTAAATCCTACGAAGACAAAGGCTGTGCAAAAATGGCCTACTCCAATGAACACAACTGAGGTATGCAGTTTTATTGGTTTAGTAGGTTATTATTGACATTTTGTTCAGAACTTCGCCCGTTTAGCCAACCCAATGATCAATCTTACAAGAAAAGGGGTTAAGTTCATATGGAAAAAGGAATGTGAAGAATGTTTTAAAGAATTGAAGAGAAGATTGGTGATGCTCCAATATTGACTCTACCATCAGGGAATGATGGATTTGTGATCTTTAGAGATGCATCAAAGAAAGGACTTGGCGGTGTCCTTATGTAGAATGATAGAGTGATTTCATATGCATCTAGGAATCTAGAAATTCATGAACAAAACTATCCAACTCATGATCTTGAGTTAGTAGTGGCAATCTTTGCTCTGAAGATTTGGAGACATTACCTCTATAGAAAAAATGTGAGATATATACAAATCATAAAAGTTTGAAATATATATTCTCACAGAAAGAACTCAACATGAGACAAGGTAGATGAATTGATCTACTCAAGGATTATGATTTCACAATACACTACCACCTGGGGAAGGAAAATATGGTGGCAAACGCTTTGAGTAGAAAGGACCATGGAATTCTGAACAAGATGAGAATTGAAAGGGATCCTTTGTTCATGGATCTAGTAAAGATGGATATGGGAATCATCAAGGAAGGTAACACATCACTACTTTTTCAAATGGTTTCCAAAACTTCTTTACTGGAAAGGATAAAACGTTCTCAGGATGATAATGAGGAGTTTCAAAAGAAAATTAAAGCTGTAAATGATGAGAAGTTGATTGACTTCGTATATGAAGGTGACATTTTGAAATTCGGAAAGAGGATTTGTATTCCCGCTATTCTTGATCTAAAGAGGGAACTATTGGATGATGCTCATAGATCTAATTTCTCTATACACCATGGTAGCATAAAGATGTATAGAGATCTAAAAGAACATTTTTGGTGGGAAAACATGAAGAGGGAGATTGCTGATTATGTGTCAAGATGTTTGGTTTATCAAAAGGTGAAGGCTAGAAGACAACGTCCTGGAGGAGTCATGCAACCCCTTACTATTCCTATGTGGAAATGGAATGATATTACAATGGAATTTTTCATGGGGCTACCAAAGACTCCAAGAAAGAATGATGCGATATGGGTCATTGTTGACCATTTTACAAAATCATCACATTTTTTTGCTATAAGAGAAGATTTACCACTTGAACGTTTAACAAGACTATATATTAATGAAGTTGTAAGACTTCATGGTGTACCCTTATCAATTTTTTCTGATTGTGATCCCCATTTTACATCACAATTCTAGAAAAGTCTTCAGAAGGCCCTAGATACAGATCTTCATTTGAGCACTGCCTACCACCCACAAACTGATGGACAATCAGAACGGACTATCAAACTTTGGAAGACATGTTGAGCTCTTGTTCACTTGACTTTCAAGGTATGTGGGATCAGTATTTACCTCTCATAGAATTTTCCTATTACAATAGCTTCCATTCAAGTATTCAGATGACACCATATGAAGCGTTACATGGAAAGAGATTTCGTACACCAACTTGCTGAGATGATGTTAGTGAGAGAAAACTCGTAGGCCCAGAACTTGTTGAGGAAATATCAGAAAAGGTGAATATTATCCAAACCCATATAAAAAAAACTCAAAGTTGGCAAAAGATCTATGCTAATAATCGAAGGAAGTATTTGGAATTTCAATAAGGAGATCATGTTTTCTTAAAGGTATATCCATGGAAGGATATTATAAGATTCAGTAAAAAGGGAAAATTAAGTCCCAGGTACATTGGATCTTTTGAAATTATGGATTGAATTAGAGTCGTAGCTTACCATTTGGAAATGCCGCCAAGTCTCTCCAAAGTTCACAATGTGTTCCACGTGTCAATGTTAAGGAAATAAATGCCAGACCCAACACATGTACTCACCTATAAAGAAATAGAACTTGATCTCGATTTGTCTTATTGTGAAGAGCCTATCAAGATTCTTGATACCAAAGAACAAGTATTGAGAAATCAGACGACTCGTCTGGTAAATGTTCTTTGGAGGAACCATAAGATGGAGGAAGCAGCATGAGAGCCTGAGAAGCTTATGTTGAAGACATACCCAGATATTTTTAGGTAACATTTTGTGAATTTCGAGGATGAAATTTTTGTGAGGGGAGAATGTAACACCCCAAGGTTTTTAAAATAAATGCATTTTATAATCTAGCCATTAAATACAACTTTTCCTCTACTATGTTTTGAATTTCAAAAAATGGCCATATAGAGTTGTGATTAGTAAGTCTTTTGGAGTATGATAGAACAAACTTGATTTTTGGTGAATAGTAACACACCCTTATAAATAGTAATACGACCCTTATGAATAGTAAATAATGATATTATTTTATTTTCTTAAGGGAATAATATAATGAGATCTTAATTAATTTTTCAATGTGATATAAAACTAATTATACCTTTAAAATTGTTATTTTTCGAATTAACTATGATTTTATTTAAAAATTAAATTAATAATATTTATAAAATTATTTTTGAAAAATGGAGTTCATTATTGAATTCTACACGTCGAAAAATGGTAGGGGTTAATTTTTGAGTTTTTTCTAAAATACTTGAATTTTCCATGAATAGTAAAAATACAGTTGTGAGTTTTCGATATGTTTAATGACATTATAATGATGTAATAATTAAAATAAAATGATGCTAGAATTGTGTACAGTAAGATAAGATATTAGGTGTCCCAAGTGGCTAATACCATGGGCAATCCCATGGTTTTACAAAAACCACTAATGAGGTGTGTTTAAATTAATAAAAAATTCTCTCTCTTTTACTATAAATACCCACTCATCCATTAGTTTTATTTCATTCCAAATCCCTCATCCTAGAATCTATGATGGTTTTACCTCCCTAGGAGTCCTCCCAAGGTGTTCTTAAGCCCCCAAGGTCCCAACCTTCAAGTTCTAGGAGTTACTCTTCAAGGTAAGGGAACATTTCACCCTCCTCTTTTAGTCAACACTTCTTTTAAGTCATCTCTTTGAATTTCCATTCTCATATGTTAGGGTTTGATATTATGTATCCCTCTTAACATCCTTTTGATTTCCATATGAAGAGATACCCCTTTTCTCTCATCAATTTATTTTATAAAATTTTAAGCAACACCATTAGGCTGCCAAATTTTCATAAGGGATCTCTCAACTTTTCTTTTATTTTCAAGTTCATCTCTTTTCTTTTTCTTTCCTCACCTCCTTTAATCCAAATGTTATGATAGTTACAGTAAATTAAATGTACTGGATTTTTGTGGTTATAATGGAATACTTCATCATCATCTCTCCTTTCCCATTATTGTATACTATAAATGAAAACACCATCCGAGATGTGTTAATTTATCACATTCAAGAATGATGAGTTTTCAATTTCTATCACCATCTTAAATTCTGATCATGAAACCATTTTGATGGTGGAACTAGACTAAAATATATGTATTATAACCTACTTAATATTCAGGAACCAGTATATGTACATAATATTGAATCATATGACCAAACTAATTCATAATAATCAAAATACCGCTAAAATAATCTAAGTGATTGTCATTAATGTTTGATATAATGATTCATCCTCTTTCCATGTAACCAAATGATATAAATGAACATTAACACTTATGGATGTTTATAAATAATATGTAATTTCAATTCTAGAGATTTACATCCTTTCCACATGAACTCCATTACTTAAAAACAAGTGAACTGATTATGAAAAATAAAGAAAACGAACACCCCGAAACAACGAAATTCAATATAATAACTCATTAATAAGGGAATAAATAAACTAAAAAAATTATGATAAACTAAATACATGTCTAATAGGTTTTGAAATAAGTTATTAATAAGTCTAATTTCATATTCTAGGACCTTAAGTTCAAGAGTGGAACACAATCAGACTTAAGGTAAGGGTTTTTCCACCAGAACTTCCATTTTCATTCAAGTTACTTTTATTATCTAATTACCTCAATAAAATTCTTTTGTATTATTATGTACTCCTCATAAATTATGTGTTAGTTTTCTTTATATGTTCACCAACCAGGATCCTTCCTTATTTTATGGGAAGATACACGTTTCAAAAGGAACTTTCAAAATTATTTCCGAAATACAAGCTCGATTCAAGGGAATTTCTCAAATTCTTACCTATTTTCAAGGGCACCCTATAATCTATTTTTGGAAACCATTATATTTATAAAATCACTCATTTTATTATGAAAATCTTATCTTACTTCACTTCTAGTTTCATACAAATATTTTTCCAAAAGAACTATTATTTTCAAAGTAAAATGGTATTTATCTCAAGAATTACTCGAAGATTTTATAAGAGTATCTTCATCTATTTCAGTACTCTTGTCTATTCTTATGTATTATTGGGATTAAATTTTCATGGTATTACCTACCATATTTAATTTAATGGGTTATGATTATTTTTGCTGTGGATGTGCTATCTTAAAACCATTCACCAATTTACTCCTAATGGTTAGTGTTTATGCTTAATGTTTGGGGAAAGTTATTTATATTTCATATATTAGTATCAATATGAATGTATATGTTGTTTATATTTATCCCTATTCATATTGAGGAATGCATTGGACATAAAATGTGTCGCGTGGGGACTGCTATTGCCCCTCAGTGCATCGGTAGGTCTCATGATACAAACTACGGTCTTGGCACAAGGCTTTGATGAAATGATTATTTATGGTCTTGGCACGAGGCCTTGACGGTATGGTGAAGATGTCCCGCATTATGAATTTCCTCATTATAAAAGTAGTATTGATGGTTCATGTGTTATTCGACTAGTAGAATACCCATGATTATGTTTTATTTTGGTATTATGTAAGAACCCGAATCTTCTTTTCAGGTACGCTTTTCCTTTTTTTGGATTTTTTAAGAAAAATGAACTTTCTGGAAATTTTTGAAGTACACGCCGTGTACTTTCTGAGTACACGCCGTGTACTCTTCCCCGACTCGAAGCTGTGTGCTGGCCGTGCCCGGGCCACACACACGGTGTGTAGGGGTGACATGGAGGCCCATTTTGGCAGAGTACGGAAAAGACCCAGCACACGCCGTGTACTCTAAAAGTACACGCCGTGTACTTTTTTTTTCACTAAACGCACCGGGCTCGCGCCTAACCCCCGATTTCATCTTCTTCTCTAGTTTCTGTCCGCCCGAGAGTGACCATATGACCGAATCTTCGACGAGATTCTGCCTCTTCACCCGTTCTCTGATTCAAGCGCGGTCAATTGCGTTGGAATCGCAGCGGTGAGCTCTCCCTTCTTCTTGAGTCTTGCTTCTTGATTCCTCTTGGTTTTCAAGTTATCATAGGTTGAGCATTTTGTGCGTTTTCTCAGATCTACGTCGTTCTAAGGGGAATCCGTCATCGTCGTTCACGTATATCGATCTCCTAGGATCGAGGTAGGTGGTTTGTGCCTTTCTGTAGAAAGTTGATGGATATTTTGTGAAAATTCCACCAATTCCTTTGAACGGGGAATTGGGGGCTTCTTGTTTTTGCCCTGCTTTTTGGCTGCTTTGCTTGATTGCTTTAGTATAGGTTGATGCTTGTGAGTAGAGTAATTTATTTTGTGCTCAGGTTTCTTTGCCATGCTTGTTTTTCTTATTAGGCATTTCGCCAGTTTCCATGCCTAGTTGTAGGATTGTGGACTGTTGCCTTGTATTGCTGCTGAGCCTTAGTTGATAACCAAGTAGTTCTTCAGGTTTACTTGGATGATGCACGCACACTGAGCATGTTTAGTTTCACTCAGGACTGTGAGAACCTAGAGTAGTAGACCAAAGGGAGAATTGACGGAAGGGCTTCTCCAAAGTGTCTTTTAAATATGATGCGAGACCACAGGGGGAATTGATGTTGATTACTTCCTCAAAGAGTCTGTAGTTCCTCGACATAGGCCACATGGGGAATATACATTGAGTGCTTCCCCAGAGAGCCTTTAGCACGATACGAGACTATAGGGGGAATTGACGGTGAGTGTTTCCTCAGAGAGTCTATTAATTTCATGGCGGAACCAGAGGGGTGAGATTGTGTGTGCCTCCTAGAGGGTTAATGGTACTTATAAGTTGAACCATAGGGGTTAGGCTGTGAGAGCTACCCAGAGGGTTACCTTTTTCCTTCTTGTTGCTGGCTGTTTACTTGTGTACTATATCTGTTAGAACTGTGGATTGTAGCTGCTTGTGCTTTCCTGTTTCCTGTTTCTTGTTTTATTACTGCCATGTATTCATTGACTGTTAGGCATAAATCTTTGGGTGATTGCCTACTGAGATTGTATCTCACACCCTATTTGGGCCATGCTTTTGGGCCCAAACATACTATGTTGCTGCATGTATAGATAAGGGCAAGTGCCCTTCTACTTCAGGTTCTTGATTGCACTGGAGTTGGAGAGCATGGGACCGATCCAGGGCTCGCGATGCTGAGGAGTTCATCTTGTTTTCCTTTGCACTTTGTTTTTCAGTTGTACTTCAGCACATTGTTGTGTTTGGTTTTTTCCTTAGGTACTTGTACTTGCTGCATCATTATTATCATTTGCTATATATTTATTATTTCTGCTGTTGGGTTCCTGTTGTTATGCATGTTGTTACTGCTTCCGCTGTTGACTGTTGTTTTTCTGCTGTATACTTACCGAATGAGGGAATAGTTTCCCCACCGACTCACCAAGGCCCTCGCTACTAGTTGGCAGCCTCTGGAATTTGGGGAAACGTGCTTGAGGTCATGTGGTGAACCGGGTACGGGGCACCAGTGGAGGGGCTCCGGATTCGGGTCGTTACAAAGTGGTATCAGAGGGGTTCTTTTCTCTTACTTTACTATTTGGAGACTTTAGCCAGGGATAGGACGGATTCAGTACTTGGTGTTAAGCTGTGCTTGGGAGTAGCTAACCCGTGTACAGGGAAAAGCCATACTACCTCGTTAATTGTAGTTTGCTGGTTTTGAGTTTTTATGGTTGATATGTTTTCACTTAGAGTGATTCACATGACTTGTGCGGTTATTGTTTTGATATTTTGGTTCTATTTATGTCGTAACCCGATGAGATGAGGGTATGCCACGTCATGCATCATATAGGCACTTTTAGAAATCACATTCCATGCATTCTTGCCATGCCATCTAGGGTGCATTACCGATTGCATGCTGTTGTGATAGGCTTTGTGTAGATTATGCATGTTGTTGTGATAGGTGGTTGATAGAATCCCTGCTGTTATGTTAGAGAGCTATTGTTTTCCCTTGTATGTGACTATAGAAGATGCCAATCTTTGATTCGCGGGGAGTATGGGCCCTCACGAATCAGAATTTGTCACCTCTTTGCCTTGTTTTTAGTGTTTCTGGGGTTCTATGCAGTTTCTGAGCTACTGCCCAGAAAAACCCAAAATACACGGCATGTACTTTTTGGATACACGCCGTGTAGTTTTTAGGCCTTGTTACTGACCGTGTGAGCAGAACACAATGTTGTGAAAGTAACTTAGGAACACACTGTGTATGGTAGGTACACGCCGTGTAGTAATGAGCCGTGTACCCGACCATGTCACTAACAACACGGGTCGGGGAAGCTCGAGTATCACATGCTGTGTTGTAACGGAACACGCCGTGTAGTCCCTTCCAGGCACCCGGCCGTGTCACGAACAACACGGGTCGGCATGACCTTCTCTTAGACACGCCGTGTGTTTTTGGGCATACGCCGTGTAGTCTTGCCCAGGTACCCGGCTGTGTCGCGGACAACACAGGACGGTGTCACCTTCACCTATACACGCCGTGTTTGTTCGGAACACGCCGTGTAAGGTTCAGCCGTGTAGACGGCTATGTGTTTCACAAACATGGGCCGCTGAAGCCTTGTCTAGTACATGCCATGTGTGTTAAGAACACGCCGTGTAGGCTCGGGTTAAGTCAGACCATGTGGTTTAGCCGTGTAAGGAGATTCGGGCAGGGGAACAATTTTCAAGTACACTCCGTGTGTGGGTGCAACACACTGTGTAGTTTGAAGTGTACACGACTTGTAGGATAGGAGTACATGCCCATGTTAGTAGGTTAAGAAGACACGCCGTGTAGTTTTTATACATGCCGTGTAGCCGAGTTTTGTAAACTTGTGTGTTTTCTTCCCCTGTTTCCGTTTTGTACTCTTGTGTTCTCTATCCTTGTTTTCCTAATCTAAGGTGTGCTTTTGATCTTTCAGATCTATGCCTCTGAGACATCCTTCAGTCATATGTCTGTCGTTAGGCAGTGATCAGACGCCCGATAGGGCTGATCAGGGACTTCCTGCCGATCCTCCAGTCAGGCCAGCCTTGGCACCGACTGTTATACCAGTTGCAGGTGCTGATGCACAGTTCGGGGAAGGTTTCATGAGGATGATGCAGGCCTTCCAGGGACCACCGCCTCCTTCCACGACTATGGAAGACCTGACATGAGTTTTTCAGCAGCAACATCCTCCCACGTTCTCGGGGGAAGGAGGACCTCAGGCTGCAGAGTCATGGCTGGAAGCCATGCTGACTATCTTCGAGCATCTGGAGATGTCTCCAGAGAGGCGGGTCAAGCTCGCTACCTACATGCTCCGAGACTCCGCCAAGAGGTGGTGGGACGTGATCTCACAGGCGGGTCAACAACAGGCTATGACTTGGGAGGAGTTCCAGTGCGTGTTCAATGACTACTTCTACCTAGAGACCCTGAGGGCCAATCGAGCCCGGGAGTTCATGAGCTTAGAGCAGGGTACTCTTTCTGTCATGGAGTATTCCGCTCGTTTCACCGAGTTGCAGCGCTTCACACCCCTTCAGGATGAGAGTGGGGTGTTCTTAGCAAGGAAGTTTGAGGATGGTCTCAGGCGAGAGATCTGCTCACAGGTGAACATCTTCCAGTTGACTTCCATTACATCCATCGTCAACCAGGCACTGATTGCGGAGCACAATCTGAGAGACTCCGGAGCTGCGAGCCAGGGCGGTTCTGCTTCCAGAGCTAGTTTGCCTCCAGATGACAGCAAGAAGCATCGTAGAGAGCCTACACATGGTGATTCGAGGAAGCGAGATGCATCGTCAAGCAGCCAGGTGACATGCTACCAGTGTGGCCGGTCAGGGCACACGAGGCCGCAGTGCCAGAGGGACCCCGTGGAGTGCCGATATTACGACAAGATGGGTCACCTTCAACATTTCTGTCAGGTTTTCTCACCAACAGCTGGTGAATGGGGTTCTTCCATGACTCCTCGTTCAGGAGCAGCCCCACCAGTTTCTCACCAGTCTGGGAACTGGAGTTCTTCTAGCTGTTCGGGCCGAGGTGGAGGTCGAGGTCGTGGCGGTCAGCCACCAATTCCTCAGCACTAGTAGGGAGGTTCAGCTCAGAGTGGTCAGCCAGGGACGCAGGGCCACGGTGCAGGCCAGTCTTTTGCCGTGGAGCAGACTTATCAGGAGCAGGATCCCAACCCTTCTACAGTTCGAGGTACGATTTTAGTAGCCTTAGTTTTATCTTAAGCCCTTTTTGATACTGGTTCTATGCATAGATTTATCTCTGTTGCTGTCGTGGAGAGCCTTGGACTCTGTATATTTTCTTCTTCCGACTCGTTGACACTAGACACACCCTTGGGGACAAGGACATCTAGTGTACGCCAGTGTAGAGAGTGGCCTCTCGAGGTTGCAGGGTATCGCTTCTTATGAGATCTCTATGTCCTAGAGATGAAAGGCTATGATGTCATCCTCAGCCTGGACTGGTTGATTCCCTTCCAGGAAGTCATCGACTGCTATCGCCGCAGAGTGAGTTTCATCTCACTAGAGGGTGAATCTTTTCTTCATAGAGGCGAATGTGATGTTCAGGCGAGTCGAGCAGGACTCGAGCATCATGGGCTAGGAAGGGTGACAACCCAGATTGCTAGTCTTTATCTGGATGATCAGGGGACTTCGTAGTTGAACTTTCCTCCAGTGGTGTATCATTTCAGGGATGTCTTTCTAGAGGACTTTTCGGGTCTGCCTCCAGAGCATGAGGTAGACTTTTCTATTGAGCTAGTGCCAGGAGCAGCACCAGTGTCCATTCCTCCTTATAGGATGGCTACACCTGAGTTGCAGGAGCTCAAGAAGCAGTTGGAGGAGTTGCAGGTAAAGGGTTTCATCCAACCCAGTACTTCTTCTTAGGGTTCACATGTCCTGTTTGCGAAGAAGGCAGACGGTACCCTTCGACTTTGTGTGGATTATCGGAAGTTGAACTAGTTGATGGTTAAGAACTGATATCCTTTGCCGAGGATCGATGACCTTTTCGATCAGCTTCGAGGAGCCTGAGTGTTATCGAAGATCGATTTGAGGTCCGGTTATCATTAGTTGTGCGTTAGACCATCAGATATACCTCTGATAGCCTTCAGGAGCAGGTATGGTCTATACGAGTATACATTCATGCCATTCGGTCTCACGAACGCTCCTGAAATTTTCATGAAACTGATGAACTGAGTGTTCCATCCTTACTTGGATTCCTTCTTCGTGGTCTTTGTGAACGATATCTTGGTGTACTCTCACACTCGACACGACCATTCCACACATCTTGAGATCGTTTTGAGTATACTGAGAGAGCATCGACTTTATGCTAAACTCTCGAAGTGCCACTTCTGGATGGATCAGATTCACTTTTTGGGTCACGTCATCTCAGAGGCAGGAGTATCTGTGGACCCAGAGAAAGTGAGAGCTGTAGTTTCCTGGGAGCAGCCAAAGAACGTCTTAGGTACGGAGCTTCCTAGGGATGGCTGGATACTACAGATGCTTCATTCAAGACTTTTCTCATCTAGCAGCACCCTTGACAGGTCTGACCAAGATGGGGGTGAAGTTCTTATGGTCAGATTCTTGTGAGTCAGCCTTTCAGGAGCTGAAGGGAAGATTGACGTCAGCGCCGATACTAGTCTTGCTAGAGCTAGGCAAGAGCTACACTGTTTATTGTGATTCTTCAGGTATCGGGCTAGGAGCTATGCTTATGCAGAGAGATGGAGTCGTTGCGTACGGGTCTCGGCAGTTGAGGCCACATGAGAGGAACTACCCAACGCATGATCTGGAGTTGGCAGCTGTTGTTCATACCTTACGCTGTTGGAGACACTATCTGCTGGGGGAGCACTTTGTGGTCTTCACTGACCACAAGAGTCTCAAGTATATCTTCACTCAGCGTGATATGAATCTGAGGCAGCGCAGGTGGGTTGAGTATCTACAGTCTTTTGACTTCGATCTTTCCTATACGCCAGGTAAGGGCAATGCTGTGGCTAATGCGTTGAGCAGGAGAACTTAGATTCAGGCAGTTCAAGAGGCCAGTAGTGAGTGGCAGCTGATGGCTCTGTTCTCTGAGATGCATCTAGAGGTGCACGACAGATAGAGACAGACCTTCCTATCTTCTGTAGCTGTTACCTCTACACTTCTTGATCGGGTACGGATGAGGTAGCTATCAGACTCTGAAGGCTTAGTCCTACAGGAGAGTGTGTCAGGAGAGGACCCTCTTCCCGGATGGACAGTGGGCGAGGATGAGATCGTGCCTTTCCAGGGACGCGTATGGGTGCCAACAGACATACACGAGGAGCTGATGCGGGATTTTCATTCCTCAGTTTGGGCAGTTCATCCTGGCATCACCCAGATGTATCGAGATCTTCATCGCCAGTACTGGTGGCCAGGTATGAAGAAGGATGTTGCTGGTTTCGTCATGAGATGTTCTACTTGTCAGCAGGTGAAGGCAGAGCACCAGCGACCAACATGCCTTTTACAGCAGCTACCCATTCTGGAGTGGAAGTGGAATGACGTCGCGATGGATTTCGTGACTGGGTTACCGAGGTTGCCTCGAGGGAACGATGCTGTTTGGGTTGTCGTCGACAAGCTCACGAAGGTTGCTCATTTCTTTCTGATCAAGGAGACCTTCAGTGTTGATGATCTGGGATGACTTTACATCTGGGAGATCGTTCGTCTACATGGAGTTCCACACTCCATTGTTTCAGATAGGGATGCACGCTTTACCTCTCGGTTCTAGCAAGGACTTCAAAAGGCTTTGGGTACACAGGTACTTTTGAGTACAACATACCATCCCCAGACTGATGGCCAGTCTGAGCGCACGATCTAGGTACTAGAGGATATGCTTCGAGCTTGCATCCTAGACTTTTACGGTTCTTGGGAGAATCATATTCCTCTGGTGGAGTTCTCCTACAACAACAGTTACCAGACGACCATTCAGATGGCACCATACGAGGCTTTGTACGGTAGGTCATGCTGATCACCCTTATCCTGGTTGGAGGCAGGAGAGACAGCTTTGCTGGGACCTTGTCTTGTTCAGGAGACTTCAGAGCCGATAGAGCTGATTAGGAAGAAGATGGCTACAGCGCAGTCTCGACAGAAGTCTTATGCTGATCAGCGGAGACGACCTCTAGAGTTCGAGGTTGGTGATCAGGTTTTCTTGCGTGTCGCACCAAGGTTGGGACACAAGAGGATTCAGAGACAGGGTAAGCTTTTACCGCGGTACGTCAGGCCATTTGAGGTCTTGGAGAGAGTGGGGCCGGTCGCCTATCGGTTGTAGCTACCTCAGAGGTATCGGGCCATGCACGATGTCTTCCACGTCTCTCAACTCCGACGTTACTTTTCAAACCCGTCTTACGTCTTTCAGCCCGAGGAAGTCGAGCTTGAAGCAGATGCATCATTTGAGGAGCATCCTATCCGGATTGTCGATCGCAGTATGAAGGTTCTCCGCAGGCGGTCTGTTCCTCTGGTACGAGTGCTATGGCAGCACGGGAAAGTATAGGACGAGACCTGGGAGAGGGAGGCCGATGTACGATCGCAATGGCCGGAGCTGTTCGGGGTTTCTTCTTCTCTGCCTCGTTAGGGAAATTCAGGGACGAATTTCATTAAGGGGGGAAGTTTGTAAGAACCAAGATCTTCTTTTCAGGTACGCTTTTCCTTTTTCTGGAGTTTTTAAGAAAAATGATCTTTCTGGAAATTTTTGAAGTACACACCATGTACTTTCTGAGTACATGCCATGTACTCTTCCTCGGCTCGAAGCTGTGTGCTGGCTGTGCCCGGGCCACACACACAATGTATAGGGGTGACGTGGAGGCCAATTTTGGCAGAGTACGGAAAAGTCCCAGTACACACCATTTACTCTAAAAGTACACACCGTGTACTTTTATTTTTTTTCACTAAACGCACCAGGGTCGTGCCTAACCCCCGATTTCATCTTCTTCTCCAGTTTTCGTCCGCCCAAGAGAGACCGTACGACCAGATCTTCGACGAGCTTCCGCCACTTCGCCCGTTCTCTGATTCGAGCGCGGTCAATTGCATTGGAATCGCAGCGGTGAGCTCTCCCTTTTGCTTGAGTCTTGTTTCTTGATTCCTCCTGGTTTTCAAGTTATCGCAGGTTGAGCATTTTGTGTGTTTTCTCAGATCTATGTCGTTCTAAGGGGAATCCTTCATCGTCGTTCACGTATATTGATCTCCTAGGATCGAGGTAGATGGTTTGTGCCTTTCTGTAGAAAGTTGATGGATATTTTGTGCAAATTCCACCAATTCCTTTGAACGGGGAATTGGGGGTTTCCTGTTTTTGCCCTGCTTTTTGCCTGCTTTGCTTGATTGCTTTAGTATAGGTTGATGCTTGTAAGTAGAGTAATTTATTTTGTGCTCATGTTTCTTTGCCATGCTTGTTTTTCTTATTAGGCGTTTCGCCAGTTTCCATGCCTAGTTGTAGGATTGTGGACTATTGCCTTGTATTGCTGCTGAGCCTTAGTTGATATCCAAGTAGTTCTTGAGGTTTACTTGGATGATGCACATGTGCTAAGCATGTTTAGTTTCACTCAGGACTGTGAGAATCTAGATTAGTAGACCAAAGGGAGAATTGACGGAAGGGCTTCTCCAGAGTGTCTTTTAATTACGATGCGAGACCACAGAGGGAATTGACGTTGAGTGATTCCTCAGAGAGTCTGTAGTTCCTCGATGCGGGCCACAGGGGGAATAGACATTGCGTGATTTTCTAGAGAGCCTTTAGCACGCTACGAGACTATAGAGTGAATTGACGGTGAGTGCTTCCCCAGAGAGTCTATTAATTTCATGGTGGAACTAGAGGGGTGAGACTGTGTGTGCCTCCTAGAGGGTTGCTGGTACTTATAGGTTGAACCATAGGGGTTAGGCTATGAGATCTACCCAGAGGGTTACCTTTTTCCTTCTTGTTGCTGGCTGTTTACTTGTGTACTCTGTCTTTTAGAACTGTGGATTGTAGCTGCTTGTACTTTCCTGTTTACTATTTCTTGTTTTATTACTGCCATGTATTCATTGACTGTTAGGCAAAAATCTTTGAGTGATTTCCTACTAGGATTGTATCTCACACCCTATTTGGGCCATGATTTTGGGCCCAAGCAAACTATGTTGCTGTAGGTATAGATAAGGTCAAGCGCCCTTCTACTTCAGGTTCTTGATTTCACTGGAGCTGGAGAGCATGGGACCAAGCCGAGGCTCGTGATGCTGAGGAGTTCATATTTTTTTCCTTTGCACTTTGTTTTTCAGTTGTACTTCAGCACGTTGTTGTGTTTGCTATTTTCCTTAGGTACTTGTACTTGCTGCATCATTATTATCATTTGCTATATAGTTATTGTTTTTACTATTGGGTTCCTGTTGTTATGCATGTTGTTACTACTTCCGCTGTTGACTGTTGTTTTTCTGCTGTATACTTACCGAATGAGGTAATAGTTTCCCCACTGACTCACCAAGTCCCTCGTTGCTAGTCGGCAGCCCCTGGCGTTTGGGGAAACGCGCTTGAAGTCATGTGGTGAACCGGGTACGGGGCACCAGTGGAGGGGCTCCGGATTCGGGTCATTACACATTACTTACTCTGCTCTTATTCCTGCCATAATGTGTTCAAGTTTTTGTTAAAGGCATATGTTTTTAATTATTCAACATGCCCACTATTTATATATCTTCCGCTGTAGTTCTTACTATTACTGAGCATTTGATCTCACCCCTTTCTTATGTTTCATTTTCTCAGGACATGAAGAATTTTATTATGAATGACATTCTGAAATAACCTAGGATTTATGTAAGTTGTCTAAGGAGTTTCTATGTTGTTTTTCATTTCAAGTTGTAATGTTGAACTTATGTATGTATCTTGTTTCCAATAATATTAAACTAATCGGTCCTTCAGGATGCTTATTTGTTGTTTATATGCCATTGTAATCAAATAAGGCACCGACTCCGGGCAACTGGGGTCGGGTCCTTACACACCTGATTCACCCCCTCAGCGTGACTGCACGATCCTTTGGACACTTCACTATTGATGAATCTATATTTTATTTATTGGTGTTAGGAATATCTCATAAACAATGATTATAAATAATATTTTGTTTTTTTATAATTATACATGCATATTGTTTAACTTGTTTAATAACAATTTCTCTAGAATTTTATAAAATTTTATATTGATTTACATTATTTGATATTATTATTCGGATAAACCCTTTTTTAACTGGGTTGAGAGAGAAACCTTACATGGTTCAAAAGCTCAGAATACATGACCTGAAGTCTTAGAGGCACAAATACCTAGACAAGTGACCTAAAATCCCAAAACGCTACAACCCCATCTTGTTTTCTTGTTATTCGCCCATTCCAGCACCACCCCAACGTTGCGCCCGCAACCTTACCGTCACCATTTCAGCCTATTGTGTGCTCTTGAAGGTGTTCGTTGCTGATAGCAACCGATCACATCGCCGTAGCTTCCCTGATAATCTTCCCACATTACCTTTTTATTGACCACCAATGCATTGTCCCACACTTCTATAGTATCCTCGTTACAATATATGTCACAGTACTCACATTGCTACAGTGGTACAATATTGCTATAGTAGCACAAAAATCGCTCCCATCTGGATTTGACCAATGTTACATGTAAGATTACAGATAGTCTTGACCACCCAGATAATCCCCCAACTGCTATTACTTGATATAGATTGTGTGAAGTTTTTATTGTGATATATATATTACAATATGTATAATTTGACATATTCTATAATAAAAATGAGAATTTCATGATATAACTAATTATGATGAAGGATTGTAAATTAATAAAATATCACAAATTGTTATTAAAATTAATTTTGATAAAAATATTAAATTTTAGAAACAAAATTAAATGAATCCATAAAATTAATTGATAGAGGCAAATATCAAGTATATTTCCAGTATTCAATGGCTGAAATAATTGTAATAAATGATATTTTAAAGTTATTTGTATACAATTATATTTTATTATAATTATGACTAAATCATCATTCATTTATATATTTATGATTTTTTATTCATTGATAAATTTTTATTTCTGATTGAAATTAATTTTAGGAATAATTTTTATTGATGTTTTTTAAATTTTGAATTTTAAATTATTTTTTAGTAAAATATTTTTTTAACATTTTTTATTCTTTTGACTTATTAAATAAAATTAATTTAATTTCAAATTTGTTTTCTCTTCTCTCTATTATATATTATATGTTTGAATTGACAATAAGCCTTAATTTAATGGTATTTGAATTTATTTAAATGTGAGGTGAAGTGTCCAAGATGTGGTGTATTTAATGAGTTTACTATTTTTCTTACTTTTTATGAGATTCTGTTTCCTTAAACTCTATCACTTTTAAAATGTCATTTTATCTTATTTTTTAATTGTTAACCTCATCCATATACAGGAATATGGAACAATCATAAACACACAATATTTTTTTACAAGGTTCACTCTTAATGTGGATAACTACATACTTGGTGTAATTTATATTATCCAAGTCATAAAACTTGACTAATTTTATATAATATATTATAAGATGAAATATATTATCTTTTATACTTTGTATTAACTATTTTCAATCACCTTACTCATTTTCTTAAACCTTTTGGATTTCTATAAAAGCTAATAAAGTGCACAATGAAACACTAGTGGTTAAAAAACTATTGAAACTATTTTTGATGAAATAAGGGCTATGTAAGGGTAAGAAAATTTTGATATTTTGATCTTCGTGTTCTTTTTTGACCATGGATATGGATTATTTTTCCTCATTGCATGCGAAAGTTCTCATAAATGATAGGTAGGCTATCAAGAAGTGGGTTTCTTTTACAAAGGTCTTATCTAAGAAGGTCTTGAGGAAGGGTGATGTTGCATAAATGCTGAGAGTCATAGCGATAAAATAGGTTTGCAGATGAAGAAAATTCGGAAATAAAAGAAGAAGAAGAACACAGACATAATGATTTATGTGGTTTGAGAATAATCCCTATGTCTATGGAGAGACAAGAATATCATTATGATTTAGGAGCACAAAAATATAGAGAGATCTCAAAGTTTCACACACAGAAACCCTAGCATGAAATGGGATAATAAATGAAGTACTATGCCACCAACTGCATATAAAGTATGCATTACTATAGTGAACAGTGGGCGAAAGTCTGCATCACTATAGTGTTGTGACCACCCAAGTCCAAGGTGCTATAGTGGCTAGCGGTTAGAAATCCATAGAGGTACAATACCACTGTCTCCAAAGTCCACAATACTATAGTGCCCTGTCAGTGTCATTTGGTCAGATTTGCTACACTCGGTTAGAGTTGCTATAATGCCAAAAAAATTGGGTTGGGAACCCTTGGCCCCCAGACCCCCAGACCCCCAGAGCAGGGACACGTTGCCCCCTGCAACCCTCAATAGGCTCATCATGGAGCTCGACCCTCAGAACTACAACCTGGTGCACAATATGGATCGCTAGCATTCGACCCAAAATCATCCAAGAGGATTGGGCTACACAGTCCAACAGGTGACCCCCTCAGATTTGGAACCATGTGAATCTTGTATCAAAATATCTGAGGATGGGAATCCATCTATCTTTATTAGTCAAAAGGCTCTAAAGGAGTAGTTGGACCTATTTAGATTCTCTCTTTTTGGAAGACTCTTCTTTGCCAAGGGGGAAAAACCTCCAAATATTGAGGATCTAAAGTTAAAACTTAATAGGATCTAGGGCTTTGAAAGTTAGAGGATTATTCTAATTGGAAAAGGCTACTTTCACCTAATATTCCAGTCGGAGCTTCAAAGATCCACAACCTAGAATTCCAGTTTTTACAAATTGAATCTGTGAGTTTTTAGAATCTCAAAATGGGGCATCTCATTTAACCCACACCTTTAGAAGCACACTAATTCTCAATTATGGGTCAGAATTCATGGCCTTAGTTGGGTTCTTTGATATCCTCAAATTTTGTAGGATATTGCCTCATGCATTGGGGCCCCTCTCATGCTTGATGAAAAAACTTTTGAGGGAAAGTATTTCTATTATTCAAGGGTTCTGGTAAATATGTCACTTCTAAATCACAGGTCTGATAATTCCACTTTGATTGTGAATGGGAAAATCTCAAGATTAGTTTTGAATATGAATTCATCCATGAATTTTGTGATTTTTGCAAATTTTCAGGGCATGAGACATCAAATTGTAGGCAAGTGAAGATGATTCAAACTAAGAAACCAACCTCTACTAGGGATACTGGGATGAATAATGCAACCGGGAAGGGTGATGCTAGCAATAAACCAAATGTTCCCCAGGTCAGGAGCCTAGAGATCTAGGAAAGGAACCTGAAAAAATGATCTGGAATCAATGTGACCAAGAACCTTGAAATTCAAAGAAACTTAATGTTTGATATAATTGATTCTATCAACATTCAAGGGTTTTATAAATATATATGCAAGATAAAGTTCAGTACCAATGAATTTTGGAGTTATATATTCCCTTTTAAAATGATCTCTCAAAAAGTAATGTCTTATATCAATATGATTTGTTCTAGAATGTGATATAGGATTCTTAGAAATATTTATCGCACTTGTATCATCACAATTTATAGGGACATGTTGAAATTGATATCCATAGTCTAGTAATGTATGTTTCATCCATAGAATTCATACACAACAACTGACTGCAGCTATGTACTCATTTTCAGCAGTAGATAATACCACAATGTTCTGTTTCTTACTTCACCATGAAACTAAAGACTTTCCTAAAAAGTGAAATGTTCTAGAGGTGTGTTTTCTATCTAACTTACAATCACCAAAATATTTATTTGAATAACTCACTAAATCAAATGCTTTTCTTATGGAGTAAAATAATCCTAATTTGGTTGTAGTTTTGAGGTATTTGATGATTATTTTCACAGATAATAAACGTGGCTCTTTTGGATTTTCTTGAAAATGAGAACACAGACACACACACTAAACATTATATCAGGCTGACTAGAATTTAAGTATAGTAAACTTTCAATCATACCTCTATAAGTGGTTTGATCAACCAGTTCCCAATTTCATAAAGATACAACTTGCAGTTAGTACTCATGGTAGTATCACTACCTTTAGTACTATTCATACCAAAATATTTTAAAATATATTTGGTGTACTTTCTTTGATTTAAAATAATTACTTCTTTATTTTGAAAAATCTGAAAACCAAGAAAGAATTTAAGTTCATCCATTAAACTCATTTCAAAATCACTTTGCATCATTTTTGAAAAATTAGTACACAAATAATTTCTTGAAGATCCAAAAATAATATCATCAATATATATTTGTACTATTAAAACATCTTGTGAAATTATTTTAATAAATAAAGTAGGGTCGACTATTCCTTTAGTAAAAACTTTGTAAATAAAAAATGAACTGAGCCTATCATACCAAGCTCTAAGAGTTTGTTTTAAACCATATAAAACTTTTGTTAATTTAAAAATATGATTTGGAAAGTGAGGGGTTTGAAATACGGAGGGTGGTTCCAAAAAAACATCCTCAATTATATAACCATTTAAGAATGCACTCTTGACATCCATTTAATATATATTTAAATTCAGATGTGCTGTATAGGAAAACAACATTCTAATGGCTTCAAGTCTAGCTACTGGTGAAACGGTTTTCACATAGTCAATACCTTCTTCTCGACTATATCCTTATGCAATCGATCTATCTTTATTTCTATTATGTTTGAATCATCAAAATTCTTTCTAAACACCTATTTTGTTCCAATAGTTAGGTAGTCTTTGGGTCTGTTCAAATAATTCCTAGAATTTATTTCTTTCAAACTTATTTAACACCTCTTGCATAGCCATTACCCAGAATTCATCATTAATCATATCATTGATGTTCTTAGGTTCAATTTGTGATACAAAATATTGACGTTCAACCTGATTTCTTAGAGAATCTCTAGTCTAAGTTCATTTATCTAGGCCACCTACAACAATATCTAAGGGGTGATATCTATGAGTTCTAACAGCTTTAGGAATAGAAGTGTTTGACACCTCATTCTCATTTATAGGTTCATGATCAATCTTTTCATCAGAATTGGGTGAGTTTTTTACCAGTGGTTTGGTAGAATTATCATTTGGTTTAGAATTTAAGTCTAGACTAGAATGGCCATCCTCAAGATTTTATAAAGAGGTCTTAGGCTCTTATGGATCCATTTCATCAAACTTGACATGTACATATTCTTCCACAATCTAAATCCTTTAATTAAATACCCAATATGATTTACTAGATGTAGAATATCCAAGTAAAATTCCTTCATCACTCTTGGAAGAAAATTTGTCTAAATTCTCTTTTGTATTGAGTATAAAGAATTTACAACCAAAAACTCTAAAGTAATTAACATTTGGTTTTCACCATTCCATAATTCATAGGGGTATTGTTTAAAATAGGTCTAATTAAAAATCTATTAATTATATAGAAATCTATGTTTTCAGCTTCTACCAAAAAATATATAGGTAAATCATACTCATTGAGCATGGTTTGGACAATTTCTTGAAGAGTTCTATTTCTTCTTTCTAATACACCATTCTGCTGTGGGCTCTTAGGAGTAGAAAAGTTACGACTATAGCCATGTTGTGAGCACAAAGATTAAAACTATTGATTTTAAAACTCATGGCCATGATCACTTCTTAATGTATTAATTCTAATTACACTAAGATTCTATAAAGATCTAGCATATTTAGAAAAATAGGAAGGAGATTCAATTTTATGAGCAAGAAAAAATACCCATGTATATCTTGAGCAATCATCCACTATAACATAAACATAATGTTTTTCTGTTAAACTTGAAACACTATAGGGTCCAAACAAATCCATGTGAACCAACTCCAATGGTTGAGAAGTTGAAACTTCTTTAATTAATTTCAAAGATATTTAATACTTCTTTCCCTTTTGACAGGGATTACATACTTTATCTGCCGGGAATTCTAGTTTGGTTAGATCTATAACTAAACCTTTCCTAGTTATCTTTCTAAATGAGTGTATATTGTAGTGTCCTAAAACCCTATTCCAAATATAATATTATTTATGAAAGATACTTAAATAAGAATTTTTTTGATAAAATAAGGAATTTAAATCAACAACATAAGCATTTTCATTTTGAATAGAATTAAAAACTAAAGCATGTTTGGAATCAAAAACTTTACAAGAATTGTTTTCAAATTTAACATGAAAAATATCATCAAACAATTTTGAAATGCTAAGAATATTATATTTCAATCCATCTATAAAAAATACTTTAAAAATAAAATTTTTACTAGAGTTACCGATTTGGATAAGTCCAATTATCTTCCCTTTGGCATTGTCACCAAAAGTGACATGTACACCATCCACTTTAATTAGGCTCTTGAAACTTGAGTATTCCCCAATCATGTGTCTAGAGTATCCACTATTTAGGTAACATAATTTCTTATGAGAAATTTTTAAGCAGGTTACCTACAAAATATATTTAATCCAAAAATGATTTGGTACCTATATTTTATTAGGTCCAGAGATATTAGTAATAAGTTCTTTAGGAATCCATAACTGTTTAACTATTTTCCTATAAGAAGACCTTAGACTTTTAGAAATAAATACCTTATTGGGACCAAAAAAATAAATTTTTTTAGCAGAATTGGAAGAATATGAACATGGAACAAATTTATTTTTATTGATTTTCCTTTGTCTAGGTTGATATCCTATTCTAGTTTTCATGACCTCCTCCCTCCAAAGACATTGTAATAAGGGAGAGAGATAATGACCTTAAGTCTCGCCTCCAATAGGCCCCGAGTTAACGACTCGCATCGAAGGTATAAAAATATTATATATGGGAGGTATTTCTCTCTATAATAATAAATAGGATTGAGAGATAAGATGAATCATCCACAATAACTCCAAGAAATAATATAAAAATAAACCCAAACCATCTCAAAATGAATTTATAAATTGAACTGATACAGATAAAAGTATCCAAAGTAAATAACCAAAATAAAATCTAAAGCAGTGAAATGAAAACTATCCAAGGTATGAGTTAGTAATGTACAGCTCGATCCATGTAATCCTTTTAGAAACTTAAAAACAATTTTATATACGTAGGGTAAGTATATGAGTATACTTAGTAGGAAAACCAATGTTTCTCGTATACATGTGAAAGAAGAATACTAATTCACCTATGAGAAAACAACAGAACCAAACAACACTTATATAGGCATACTAACCAAACCCAACCTCACCAAGGCATGCTCACCAAATAATGAAAGACAAGTAATATAATATAACAAGAATTATAATGAAACTCACTTAAACAATACACAAATTAGTAAATTCTTTTAGAATTCACTTCCTTACATTACCATAGATATATTTGGTTTAGAGTTTTAGAAAATTAGGGTATAATTCATATATATCAACCCAAAATCGTACAAAGTGGGTACTACTAAAACAATATCCATTTATTCCATAATACAAATTTTTTTAATAAAAACATGAAATATTTTCATGAAACATCTTCACAACATTCATCTTGGATTCTCATTTTCTATTACCCATCCTTAAACCCTGTGGAAAATTATTTCAAAATTGGGATGAGCAAAAAAATCTCAATAAGGGACATAAAAAGAAGGAGAGAAACCATTAGTACATGAATACTTATAAACATATGAAATTATTTTCATAAAGACATACTTCTCACCCAATAAGTATCATATAGTTACTTTGTGAAAACATGAAATTTCTATAAAACATAGAAAACATACATAATACCATAAAGGTAACTTGGAGAATTACTTACTTAAGATTTTAACCCTCATGGCTACTGTATGATTGTAACCCTCACCGCTACCTTACAATGTAACCCTCACAACTACCTTATAATGTAACCCTCACAGCTACCTTATGGTGTAACCATCACAGTTACACTTTGAGTAACCATACGGTCGACCTCCAACATAAAAACACCCAATGTGTTGAGGGAAGATATAGGTCCCACTATTCATAATAAACAATTACCAAGAACCATAATCATAAAATAAGAATACTTGTATAAAAACATTCCTTTTGAATTTTGTAAAAATAGAAATTTAAAAGAGGATTTTAAAGAAAATCCCCTTACAAATATCATATAATTGAAGTGAGAATTAATAAAATGAATGGAATATGTGTATACACTGTAAATCCGTATAATAAAAAATAATATAAACAAAATTAATTTAACAAATAATCTTAGCACCACATAATCAATGAAGTAGAAGGTTAACCCAAAGAATGAAATTGGGTTAAGAATTCCCTTACCTTGGGTTCATCTTACTTCAAACATGTTCAAAACTCATGTATAATGGTTTAAAGAGTGTTATTAATATATTAAATAACCATATTAATATTTATAATTACTTATATGATATTCTTATAACATCTATCCATCCATTTATTAATAATATTTTTTTTTATTTTCATTGTTTTGGGTGCATTTATTTCATGGTTTCCATGGTTGGTTCATTATGGATTTTCTTGTTGAATGGAAGAAAAACTCCAGAAGTGGAATGAAATGGTGTTAATATGTTTTCCAGAATTTTAAATGATACCATATATCATTTTTTTCTGATATGAGGATGAATCATTAGATAAAACATTAATGAAAATGAATTAGTTTATTTTGGTGGTTTTTACGACCATCACGAACTTAAATCATTTTATTTAATATCATGTTTATATAATGGTTACAAAACATTACATAAATTATAGTATGAATAATAAAATATTATTTAACCATATTAATGGTTTTATGACCATCCTTTAAGGCGGTAATGAAAAATGAAAGTGTATCATCCATGATGGTGGTAAATTGACACATCACGAATGATGTTCTCATTTTAAGAATAAAAGGGAGAGAAGAAGAAGTTTGATGATGAATTTTTTCATAAACATGATAAAATTACAGTATATATAATATACTAGAGTCTTCATGCCACTTGTATAAGGGGATGTGAAGAGATTATAAGAAAAGAAAAAGAATTGAAAAGAAGATAAAAGAAAACGAAATAGGATTTTACCTCTTTAATTATCCTCCTTGAGAACCTCCTTAAGGCCCTTGGTTTTGGCATTTTGGTGATACCAATAGGTCTTAGACATGGGGAAGAGGCTTGGGAAGTGAATTTTGTAGAAATTAAACAAGATATAAGGCTTTAATATGTGAGGAGAATAGGTGGTGAGGGGTGTTATTTATATTGGAGGAGAGGGGTGTTTTCTCATTATTATATTCATTAGTTTATTATTTTGGATCAAGAATATAAATAATTTTATCATTATCACTAAATATATTAAAATAATGAAGGAGATTTTTAGATTTTGGGCTTACATTAGTCTTACATCATCTATGACTCAACAATTCATGTATTTAGCTTTTACTATAAATTAACGTATTTCACTATTCACCCACAATTCATGTATTTAAAAAAAATAGAAAAAATTCACCCTAACCATTTTTCAATGTGTTTAATTCCTAAATGAACTCCATTTTATAAAAATAATTTTCTAAATATGATAAATTTAATTTTTAATTAAAATCATAATTTATTCGAAGAATACAAATTTTAAAACTATAACTAATTTTTTAACACTTTGAAAAAATAATTAAAGTCCCATAAAATTATCTTATAATGGAAATAAAATAAAATTGTTGGGAAAAAATCCCTCAAGGTGTCCTCTCAGTATATCTTGGGTGTGATTTTATTTATTGACAAAGCCGGATGACCGTAAATGAGTATGATTGGTGTTTGATGAAGCAGTTGTTCAAGGTGGCGTAGTTTCTCAATGTTTGATAAATTTTTGGACCTCAAAATCAGGATTTTGGTTTTTTGGAAATGAATATTTCTAGGTAGGAGTGAACAGTACAGATACCATGAAGTATAGTTTACAGATTACGAAGGAGGTATGCGGAACGGTTCGCGGAAGGCAAAAATGGTTTATGGGGAGGCTCACGGTTTGTGGGAAGGCTAGCAGTATGCGGAAGGCTTGTGGCACAAATGATGTCTTGTCATTAACAGAAATGAGGTGGTGATTTGAGAAGCCATGAAGGGAATTGTTGGAAAAAACGAGATGATGATTTGGGCCGCCGCGAAGGAAGAAAGGTGGTACACAGACCGCGTAGGGAAACAGTCAGCGGAAGAAACGATACACGGTAAAGATTTGGGTAAATCTTGGATTAGAAGATTTTTCATATCCATTTTACTATATAAGTAGTTCTAATCCCATCATTATGAAGATTGATTTTCATAAAAAAACATCTTTGCTCCAAGAATTCGGCCAATTCCAAAAGAGGTTTGCGAGGAGGATTCTGCGAAGGGTGAAGCAGTTCATGGAAGTGATTCTATGAAAGGTGTTTGCAGAGAATTGTAGTCCTAAAAGGAAGAAGGTTTTCCATGGAAGAAGCAGTCTACAGAATAGGGAACTTCTCAGAAGCGAAAGTGGTAAGCGAAGATGGTACACAGAAGAAGTACGCAGAGGTGGTACATAGAGGCAGTTCATGGAGATAGTACGCAAAGGTAGTACACGAAAGTGAAAGCGAAGACAATTCATGGAAGAGGTTCTCTACGAAGCATATGCACTATGCGGTTTGCAGAAGAAGTAGTGGTTTGCAAATGGACTTAAACAGTTTGCGAAATTAATTTCTGCTAACTAATAGTACACAAAAAAGTGGAATTCATCTACGGGTGAAAAATGGACTTCAATAGAGCATCTACCAACAGTTGAGGATGCATGCTTTCATGAAAATGAAGGGACCTACAAGTCCATAAACAATGAGCGGACCCCTTCTAAGAGCAGTGAGTGAAGGAAGAGGAAGATAGTGATCCTTCCCACCGGTAGTGAGCTAGAGGAAGAGACATAGAGAGTGACCCTTGGGAATGTAGTGAGCAGACCCTAAACCTTGTAAGGGAAGTGATCCTGGGCATTGAAGATCTATCCTAAACCTTGTAATTGGTAGTGAGATTTAGTAGATTTGGTACATTAGCACAATGCTGTTGTATACTCCTTGGATGTAGCCCAATAAGGGTGAACCAAGTAAAATCGTTGTGTCCTGTGCATGATTTCATCTTTGTTCATATATTGCTACGGGAGAAAGAGAGAAGTGTGTTTTGTTTAAAGATGAAACAAGATCTGAAGGGCCAGGAGTTTTAATCTATCATACCCTGATTCACCCCCCTCTCAGGGTATTTGACCTAGTGGACATAACAATTGGTATCAAAGGGAAAGGTTGAAAGTTAGTGGTTCTCTCTCAGTAGAATAAATGGAGGTTGTTAATCCCAAATGGATTATGATATTTGATGGAAAAAATTTTCAATTATGGAAGAATCATATGCAACACTACTTCTAATAATTATAAATGGATGTCTTTATAACATTTATGCATGGAATATTAGCCAATATCGACAGTGGTGCTTTATCAGAAGCTGATAGAAGGGAATTTGATACTGATACTAAAGGGATTAATGATTTTGGGGGATCCCTATCCAATGAAATCTATATGAAGTTGATGTCATGTAAAACATAAAATGTTATGTGGGAAAAGCTGTTGAACATTTATGAGGGTGATTAAAAAGTTAGAGAAGCAAAGCTGTAGGTTTTATGGAATAAATATGAGGATCTTAGAATTCACCCTAATGAGTTTGTTAACACATTATTTGGCTAGGTTAATTTTTTCTTGGAAGACATGCGTGGTCTCAGAGAAATTATTGAACATATAAATATTGTCAAGTGTATCTTGAGAAAACTTCCACCTCAGTTTAATATGAAGGTTTTGGTATTGGAAGATAAAGATCTAAAGGAGATGACATTGGATAACTTGCACAATAATCTTATTGCATATGAAATGAGAAATAATGATAACGATGCTGTGGAAAAGGTGAAGTACAAATAAGCGGCATTAAAATCCATGAAGAATCTCTCTATTGAAGATAGTTAGGAGGAAGAAAATTTGGATGATATCATGTCATTTCTTTAAATTTTCAAAGAGGAAGAGGAAAGTTCAAAGATAATCTTAAACTTACATGCTTTCGATGTGGAAATATTAGACATTTTGAAGTAAAGTGTCCTAAGAAGATTGAAGATGATGATAAAGACAATAATGAAATTCACTGGAAGAAGTATTCATCCAATGTGAAAGGAAGGTGAAGTGCAAAGATAAATTTATTCAAAAATAAGAATCTGCTTTCAAAAGAAGATAAAAGTTTAGAATAATCTGAGGCATAAGAGTTGGAGGACTACAAGGATCATAAAACATATTATATTATGGAAGTTGTGGGAAATTATCAAACAAAGGAAGAAAGAAATAGTGATGAGGGAGAAGTAAAAGGTAGAGTTGACCTTCAGGCTGAATTAGAAGCTGCTCTTAAATAGATAGATGCTTGGAGAGCCAAAAAAAAATAAATCCAACAAAGTGGTTCATGATTACAAACACTATATGCAGCAGCAAGAAGAAGAGAAGTCTAAGATGAATGAATAAATCGAAAAACTGAAGTCTTCAATGCCAAAAAACTTAGAAAAGGTGATTGGGTACAAACTCAAAATTGAAGAACATAAAAGAGAAATCAATTGTCTGACTGAAACCGGAAAATATAAAATAAAACGCATCAAAGAACTTGAAGAGGAAGTTGTTAGTTTGTGATAAAGTGTTAAGGATTAAGAAAAACTATTGAATCATAGAACACATTAGAAAAACAAATAATAAAGGTAATGAAAAAGATGAAAGTGGATCATAGTTTTCCACCAAAATAGAAGAAACATTCAAATCCAAGCGATAAGGCTAGTGTGAGGCTTAATAAAAAATATATAGTAACAGTTGAAGTTAGACCACAAGAATCCATTCTGAGATTGAATATTGATTTGGGTATGAAGCAGAATTAGAAGATTCAGAGAACCCAAGGGATAACCAGTGGTGCAGTATTTCCACATAGGAATGTACCCTATATAAGATGCTATTGTTTTGGAAAGACGATACACTCATAAAATGTTTATTTCATAGTAAATAGGTACTGAAGGGAACATGACCAATAGAGGTAGTCATACAGAGCTCAATTTTCTTGGTCATCATTTGGTGGTCACTGTTTCAGGTGTGGAGGATTTAGACACATGATAAGATATTTCTCATCAACAATATAGAGGAATATGCTTAAGAAAACTGAGGTTGGTTATAAGAAGCAAACAAATGTATCATAAAATGAGTTGAAAATGAAAAATCGATTTATAGCTCTACAAGTTAAAGATAGTTCATCATATTTCGAGGAATATTAAGAGTATCAATCCATACCTGGTATGAAATACAAAACATGGATCAAAAAGAAAATATATGAGGAGGTAGTGGTTGTAGAAATTGTGTTTAAGGAATCAGATCACACTAGGATATGGATCATTGATAGTGGATGCACTGCCCATATGAGAGGAAACAAGGACCTGGTGATGAGAATTAGGTATGATAAAGAAGGTATCGTAAGATTTGGTAATGATGAAGGGTTGAAAATTATTGGCTTTGGGAAAGCAAAGTTTGGGGGAAAAGACATGAGACGTGCATATGTGTCGGTTGGTGAAGGCCTTAGTCACAAATTATTAAGTGAAAGTCAATTATGTGACTTAGGAAATTCCATAAGCTTTTCCAGGGAATTATATATCATTAAGGAAAAATATGGTGCTATTGTATTGTAGGGAAAGTGTACAAAATGGAATCTCTACCACATGAGCAGAGAAGGAGATATGTGCTTTCTATCCAAGGAAGAAGAAAATAATTTGTGGCATAAACGTCATGTCCATGTGAGTCAAACTTACTTGGAAGATATGGTGAAATATGATGCTGCTCGAGATCTCTCTAGATTATCACATGATCGTACACATATGTGCGATGCCTGCCAACAAGGGAAGATCATTTGAAAGACATATAAGGCAAAAGAGAAATGTTCAAGAAGATTGCTTGAGTTGGTTTATATTGATGTGTGCAGACAAATTTCACCAAGTGATCTTGATGGGAGGAGATATTATGTTATATTATTTGATGATTATAGTAGAATGGCATGGGTATCAATCATTACCCATAAGTCTGATGTGTTCAGTTTCATTACAAGATATCAATGAGAAGATGAAAAGATGCTAGGTTAGAAAATATATAAGATCTAAATAGATAATGGAACAGAGTTTACAAATAGACAATCATAGGACTATCTTAATAAACATAAGATAAGGAATCAAGTTTCAGTGGTGATAACTTCACAACAGAATGAAGTAGTTGAGATAAAAAATCAGATTGTCAACAACATGGCCCAAAAAATTCTCATTGAGAAAGATCTTCCAGATAAATTTTGGAAAGAAGAAATTATGAAAACAATATACACTTCAAATAGAGAATTACTATGTTCGAAAGAAGAGAAGACTCCATATGAGCTATGGTATGGAAAGAGGCCATCATTGAAGTACTTTCGAGTCTTCATAAGTAAGTGTTTCATTCTCAATAAGGAGAAACATAAGAAGTTTGAATATCATAGAGATGAATGTATATTTCTTGGATATTCAAAGAAAAAAAAAGTATACAAATGCTTCAATAAGTTACTAGGAAAGGTAGTTTAAAGTCATGATGTAACTATAGTGTAGAATGAGAAGAATCTTAAGAAAATAAATGATTAGTCTCATGAGGACAGTGACAAAGAGACAAGAAGATCAGGGGATGATCCAGTTCTTGAGGTTGATTTAGAAGAAGATTTAAATGATGAAAAGGATGAGAAAAATTTAGTATATGCACAAAGACAGAAGAGAAGAGCTGGAATTGATATACAGAACATAATTAGTGATCAGACAATTCCATTGTAGATAAAGAGGATGAAGAATCTACAGAAATAATCATACTTATAATAGGAAGATCCTAAATGTTTTGATGAAGCAACTGGTGATGAGAATTGGATTCAGGATATGAACGAGGAGCTTGACCAAATTGAGAAGAATCAGACATGGGAGATTGTTTTGAGGCCAATAGATAAGAATGTCATCGGGAAAAAATGGGTCTTTCACAACAAAATGAATGAAGATGGTGTTGTGATTCAAAAAAAAAATCATGACTAGTGTGAAAAGGGTACTCCCAGATAGAGGGTATTGATGTTGATGAGACATTTTCACCTGTTTGAAGGCTAGGGACAATTAGATTATTCTTGTCCATAGTAGTGCAAATAAGGTTTAAAGTTTTCTAGATGGACATCAAGTCAGCATTTCTTAATGGGGTTCTGGAGGAAGAAGTGTACATTGAGAAACCAGATGGTTTTATCATTCATGAATATGAGAACAGGGTTTGTTAGCTGAAGAAGGCTTTAAAAAATCCAGATGACTGTAAATGAGTATGGTTGGTGTCCTCTCGGTATGTCTTGGGTGTGATTGTTTCCTCTCAGTAGGATCATCTGGATTTGTTAGCTGAAGAAGGTTTTAACAAACCCAGATGACCGTAAATGAGTATGGTTGGTGTTTATTGAAGAAGGTGTTCAAGGTGGCGTAGTTTCTCAGTGTTTGCCAATTTTTTTGTGCCTCAAAATTGGGAGTTTGGTTTTTGGAAAAGGAATATTTTTTCATAGGAGTGAACAATATGTGGACCATGAAGTATAGTTCGTGGATTGTGAAGGAGGTACGTATAATGGTTTGTGGAAGGAAAAAATGGTTCATGGGGAGGCTCACGATTCAGGGGAAGGCTAGCAGTATGTGAAAGGCTTGTGGTATGCGGGATGAATTGTCATTCATGAAAATGAGGTGGTGATTTGAGAATCCGTGAAGGGTATCATTAGTGAAAATGAGATGGCGATTTGGGCCACTATGAAGGAATAAAGGCAGTACACGAACCACGTAGGGAAACAATTTTCGGAAGAAATGATACGCGGTAAAGATTTGGGTAAATCTTGGATTACCAGATTTTTAGATCTATTTTCCTATATAAGGAGCACCAATCTCATCATTATAAAGATTAATTTTCATAAGAAAAAATCTTTGCTCTGTGAATTTGGCCAAGTCTGAAAGAGGTTCACGAGGAGGATTTCATGAAGGGTGAAGTAGTTTGCAGAAGTGATTCTGTGAAAGGGTGTTTACGGAGAATTGTAGTCCATAAAGGAAGAAGGCGATCCATGGAAGAAGTAGTCCATGGAAGAAGGAACTCTACAGAAGTGGAAGTGGTAAGCAAAGATGGTATGCGAAAGTGGTACGCATAGGCGGTACACAGAGGCAGTTCACAGAGATAGTATGTGGAGGCGGTACGTGGTAGTGAAAGTGAAGGAAGTTCATGGAAGAGGTGGTCAGAAAATAATATGTTCTGCATGGGTTTCGGAAGAAGAAAGTGGTCTGTGAAGGGACTTAAACAGTTTGTGAAAGTAATTTTTGCTAACTAACAGTACGTGAAAAAGTGGAATTCATTTCCGGGTGAAAAAGAGGCTTCAACAGAGAATATACCTATAGTTGAGGAAGCATGATTTCATATAAATGAAGGGACTTACAAGTCTATAAACTGTGATTGGATCCCTTCCAATATTAGTGAGCGAAGGAAGAGGAAGATGACGATCCTTCCCACCAGAAGTGAGCTAGAGGAAGATACATATGGAGTGACCCTTGGGAATGCAGTGAGATGACCCTAAACCTTATAAAGGCAGTGAGCCTGGGCATAGAAGATCTATATAGAACCTTGTAATTGGTAGTGAGCTTTAGTGGATTTAGTATATCAGTATAAAACTGTTGTACAATCCTTGGATGTAGCCTAGTAAGGCTGAACCAAGTAAAATCGCATTGTCCTATGCATGATTTCATTTTTGTTCATATATTGCTAAGAGAGAAAGAGAGAAGTGTGTTTTTTTATTGATGAAACAAGATCTGAAGGGACTTGAGTTTTAATATGTCATACCCTAATTCACCCCCCTCTCAGGGTATTTTACCTAGTGGACCTAACAAAAATATCAATTTATGAATCTCTTTTTCGAAAATATATTTTATTTTAAATAATTATAATAATTATAAAATTATAATTAAAAATTTATGTTCCACAAAAATACCAAAACTTAATTTATCTATTTAAAAATATTTATTTACTTATTTTATGATATAAATATATCATATTTTCACTTTTAAGATACATGAATTTTATTTATAGATTCATAGGTGAGGTTACCATTCTATTGGCCAGATTACTATTCCTAAGGTCAAGTTACTATTCCATCAGTAGAAATTCATTAATTTCTATAAATACCAATTATTTCATTATACATTTATAATGAATTTGACTATTTAATTTCAGAATGAAAAGAAATTATTTTATAAGTACCTGAGTTTTTACAAGAAGAATGTTGATAAGGTTAACCCGCACCACTTTCCCACTAGTATTCCACTTTCAAACCCCAACGTTGTACGTACCAGAACTACCATACCTTTCATATACCACACCGCCCCATAAGCACGGCCACATCACATCTCTCCTAAAGACACCTCAAATCGCCGCCCCACAAGCACGGTCATATCACATCCCGCCCGAAAACACCCGGGCCACCTCCCCACAACCATGATCACATATTTTCTAAAAACACCTAGGCTATCACAACCACCATATAATGCACTAACAAAACTCCAACCATCACAACTTGTGAAATACATACCTCACCTGAAATAGAGAACTGGAAATAACAGTTAGCCAACCATATGTACTCCTCACTAGATGTTGGGAAAACACCCCCCACGTGACTATGCGGGTGTCAGCACATAGTGCTCAACATGGGTGGGGTGAATATAGAAATCACAAGAACATACAAGTATATATATATATATATATATATATAATATCAAGCACTCAGGCCCAACCTATGGGTTCACAAACAAGCCAACCAACTCACAACACCATCAATTTTTCTGCCACCTCTAAATGCGTAACACCACGAAATAATCCACGAGCCACATTCACATTTACAACCAATTTAATTTAATCATATCATTATTTTCATTATTTAGAATCAACCACATTCAACCACACAACCCACCATTTAATTATTCATTAACCATTTTGACCCCATTAACCAAACCAACCCATGCCATTCTAATCATTATTAATCATTTATTCCATCACTACTTGGGCATCTAGAACAAAGAAACCACCACCTCGCTACCCCAAAATCATGACAAACAAACCAACTCACTACCCCAAAATCACAGCCCAAAAACTACCTCTTCAACCCAAAAGAACGACCAACAAACCACCTCACCATCCCAAAAGCACAACCCACAACCCATCATCCCCACATGCCCCAACCACACATCACCATCCCAAAAGCATGACCAACAAACCGTCATCCCCACATGCCCCAACCACACATCTCCATCCCAAAATCATACCAACCACAACACATCAAGATCATTTTATAGATTTACAAATTTTCTTTTAGCATATTTCACTTTATTTTAGGGGTTTTATCACACAAACCACGATCCCGGGGCAATCATTTCATTAGCCAAATATAAGTGGTTAATGAATTTACATTTTAGGGTGACATAATAACAATCAAAATAGACACAAAAGTCACACCACATATCATCCAATACAAACAAATCCCCCAATGACCACAGTTTTCAACGAGGCCACAAGCCCGTATAATTCACAATATCAAAAATAATATCAAAGATGTAAAAACATGAGAATAAAACCATATTTACCCCTTTAAATTTCAATTTAATCGATTATTTTTATTTTATTAATCTAGAAAAACCATAACCCATAGATAAAAAAAACCAAACCCCTCCTGTATGATACACAATAAATATAAATGATGGATTCCCTACCTCAAAGAAGTTTTGATGACTCGCTACGCACCGTAGGGTGAAGAAGAAGCTCCATCAACCACAACTGAACCACAAGAAACCACATATCAACCTACATCACACCCAAAGACCATTATAACACATCCCAAACACATAACCCAAACCAAACTGCACCTCTATAGATAAAACCTGAATAAGAACGAGAGAAAACCATTCAAGATGAAGGAAGAGAATACCACTAATTGCCAATTACAACCACCAGGACCAACAAATCAAATAGGGAGGAAGAGGGATTAAAGAACTCCTCAAGGTGCCTAGGGTTCCCCTAAAACAATAGGAAGAAGAATCCACAACTGAATGAATGAAAATTTACCCAAAAATGAACTTTTAAAACTGCACTTTATTAGGGACTTAAATGATGTGTATTACCCTTTCATGTCATGTAATCCTCAGGGTTCTGTTTCATAAAAAAACGTCACCTTTTTATTATTTAACCTTGAAAATCTACACATCATATACTGGCCCTGGAAAAGCCATGAAACCAACTTTAACATCATGTAAACTATACATGATGTGTATTTTTTACAACAGCTATGCTGTATCTCCAGCTTCCACCAAAAACTCCTGGAACCGCTTCCGAAGACTTACAATAATCAAAACCAATAAAGTAATGTACATGAAGGACACAAACCATTACATTAGATACCTCTCAAACGATTATTTCCCTTGATAATCAAAAACCAAGCCTAGAAGGAAAGTGGTCCAAACAACCACCCCATAAGATACCTCTCAAGGATCTCGCATTACCTCAAATTCTATCACTATCCAAACATGCCAACCTAAATGACCACAAAACACACTACACAACCACATCACCACAACCACAACTACCTCCTCTCGCACAACTACATTGCTAAAAAACCACTACAAAACCATATAAACCCCCATTATATAAGTCCCTAACCTTAAAACATTACATAATGTTGAGATAAGTTAATAATTTTAATTTAATTCACATCGAGGATCTTTTCAGGTTTAGAGTTTTAGAAAATTATGCCATTATTAATACATATCATCACATAATCATACAAGAGGATACTATAAAAATAATATCTATTTTTTTCCACTAAAGGAAAACCTTTTAAAAATAAAAATAAGATTTATTTTCTTGATAAAAATATTCTTGATTTATTCCTTTCTCTTACTCATCCTTATACCCTGTTATTTTTTTTAAAAACTTGGGATGATTATAAAAACTCAATAAGGATAAAATAAGGAGAGAAAACATTATTCCATGAATATTTATAAACCCATGAATTCATATAAATCATGAAAACTTTATAGCAATCATAAATCAATAAGGTAACTTGTGGCATCCATATCATATTTACATTTTAGCCTTCACAACTACATAGAGAGTAACCTTCATAGTTACATTTGGAATACCCATCACAGTATATTCCCTAAATCTCTTAGGATAAACCTTATTATTTAACTCCATCTCATTACCCAATGCATTGGAGAACTATCACGGGCTCACCCACCCTCGATTTATCATGGAACCACCCGTATACATAAATAATTCCCAAGAGCCATAACATAATCATAACACATAAATCATTCATAAAGGAAAAATAACATTTACATATTACAATCATAAGATATAATTTCAAGATATTAATATAATCAATCTATTATGAAAACCATTTTCAATACCTAAAAAGGGATTATGGTATTTAATTTTCTTTTTAAAAATATTACGTATTGTAGAGGAATCCAAATACTAAATAATGGTCACGACGGTGGAAAGATCGTTGTTGCCGTGTACATTAATAAAACATTCCTTTTGTTATTTAGTAAAATGCTTCATATAAAAAAGATTCCTTTTGTAAACCATTTTTTGAAATTAAAATTCAAAGGGGTTGAATATACACCATATAAAAGAATGTGGTGTATATTATCAAAATATTTCTCAATGAAAGGGGATTGAGACGAAGTCCCTTACCTTGAGTCCCACTCATCACGTACAATTGTTATATTCCTGAATAATAAACTTAGGTTAATTTATACTTTATTTATAAAACTTTTCAACTTTATTATTCCTTTTATATCACTTATTACCATGTTATAAAAATTATATAATTATTTAAGTTCATATCAGATGTTTCGTTGATATTTGGTACTTGAGTAAAAAATGAACATGGTTTTGATGTTAATAGTACATGTGATCATAAGTCCATAATATCTAGAATAGTATTCATGAAATAATCATAATTTTTATACATTAATCATAATTTTTAAATCAAACCATTAATTATGGTTATGAAAAATAAACAACGTCATATTCCTGGAGATGGTAGGCCGTACGTACACATGAGTAATGTTTTCATTTTCCATTGATCATTATGGAAATAAGGTAATTATTATTTTATATTTACAAAATGATAATAATATTATTATAATCATAATAATAATTTAAATATACTTACATATATCATACAAATGAAGTGGTGAATAAAAATGATTCACATCACTTTGTCGAGGTGATAGTTCACACGTACGTACAAACAACGTTATTGTTTTTATGTGCATGGAAGGTAAGAACATAATTAAAATATTATTATTTTAAAATGATAAATATGTCATTAATATTACATATGAATATTAATTCCATCATTATAACTTATCTTGATAGATTGTAATGGAAAACAAACTAAATCGGTTTGTGGAGGTGATAATTCACACGTACTCACGAACGATTAATTCCTTTCCCATTTGATGGAAGTATAGATAGATTTAGGTGAGGATATTAACATAATATCATATCATTATATTTAGTATAATGGAGTTATTATTTCATCATGATTGGAGGAGACTTGAAGGAAGTGGAAGAAGAAACAAAATAGAAAAACTTACAGAAAACGATACCTCTTCTTTGGTTGATCGCCTTTGAATAACACCTTAACACATCTAAGAAAGGTTTTATGCCTAAACTAAGGCTTCAAGAAAGTGGGGAGGGATTATCAAAAGATTTTAGGGAATATATTGGCCAAACCAAAAGGTTTTGGAAGTGTGAGTATTAGATAATAGAGGGTACCTTTTTATAGGAGAGGGGAGGGGCACTTTAGGAAATTCTTGAAATATTACTTTATTATAAATTTATTTTCAGTTTCTAATGGTCCCAAACTCATTTATTTCAAGGATAAGACTATTTTTGGTCGTATCCCCATTATACAATTAAAATTATACAAGTTTTGAATATTTTTTAATCCTTATCTTTTTTGTTTAACCCTTATTTTACCCTTTTTAATCTTACCATGATATCATGTTATTTACACTTTTTGTATTAATGTAATTACCATAACATGTCAAACGAAAAAAAAGTGTCATTTATGAAATATTAATACTTATACTAACCATTTTATTTTTAGGAATTTTATAACATCTAATAAACTATTTTATATTTTAAGTTATGAATTATGTCAATTTTGACACTATTCATACTTGACTTTTTCAAAAATTCATAACAACTTGATTTCTTTGAAAAAATACATTAAATAAATATTAAAATATCATATTAATCCATAAAATTCATGTATGGAATAAAATATTTCAAATAATATTTATTTTAATATTTATAATATCATTTATTTGATTCCTTCATTAATAAAGCAATCACTGCATTATCATTGTGTCATAAAGAAATTTATTTATTTAATGCATAAAAATTATAAATAAAATACCATGATGTAGGAAATATTTTTAGATTTATAACTACAATTTATAGTCTAAGATATCACTTATATAAACCCATATTAAAATTGTTTTGGTAAGAAGATAGATGTTTATAACATATTTTCCTTTCCTTTAATTTAAAAGTTTTAAGTGTCATAATCACACCAAAGTGGCTTAAAAATGACAAATTTTCACCCCATGGGTTGTATTGGTCATTCATATCTCATCCAATAGGATTATCACAGGTGTTAGGATAGTTTAAATTATTATAATATTATTTTTATCCTTATTTACCTGATTTACCCTTTAACCATAGTAAATAAAAATAATCACCAAAGTTACTATTCATCATGTCCAAAAATAAAAGGGACCTATTTACATAATTTGGACCATATAATTACAAATATGGAAACCATTTTTCCAAATTTAAAACACATAATTTTCAGTAATTAATTTAAAATTAATTCCTATTGTCAAAATAAGAAAACGAGTTTTTTAAAAGTATAAACCATTAAAAGGTCAACATGTGTTTATATCAAATTTCAATGTGAAATTACTTCTAATGAACAGTAATGGATTAAATGATAAAAAATTAATCCAATTACACTTTAAAAAAATTTAAAAGGATGACCTAACTATATAAATAAATTAGGCAGAAAGACAGTTTTATATTAAAATGCAGTATTTGTAACTATTCATTAAAATATGAATTTTATCAGAAAAATATCAAAATTTCAACCAAGGTAAATTTTGATTTACCTATTTAAAATTTGAACTTTATTTTTTCAAATAAAACATATAAAAGTGACAAAAACTATATTTATAAAGGGTTCGCCATCAAAAGGCGGTAAAACTATCTTTTAAAAATATTAGAGCATTTCATGCTTAAAATTGGATTTATTCTCATTTAAAGCCTCTAAAATTTATTGGATAAATGTAAAAATATTTAAAAAACATGTGTAATCATATTGTAGTTAGTTCTATTCATTCCCGCCAATACAATGGCTAGGCGTTAACTACCATTAAAAATAATAATATTAATAATGTATTATTTTTCGGTATAACCCAGTTTTGTGTGCAACATAAGATTTCAGAGAAACCCATTGTTGCATGTCGGGTACACTATCAGACAAAGCATATCCTTTTAAGTAAAATTAATATCTAATTCATAAATATTAATAGATATGAAAAAGTATTATTCTATAAATACATGGTATGTTACACATGCAACCTAAACTAACAACCACTACAACTAATGAACCACACTATTCCAAACACACAAATCAGAGAATTCTATCCTTGTTAAGATACTATCTTCTCTGGGCGGCACTGACTCACCCACAAAATTTTAATCACATCGTAATTAATGTGTCTTGATTAGGAGTCTAATCCTCCCTTTCTATATGTTAGAAATTTATCACACCTCACACCATACACATCACAAACTAAGGAAAATAACTCATCAGATAAAACAATAAGATCTCAAACATCACATCACAAGGAAATAAAGAGCAAAGAAAAACTCAAACAACTCTAGGTATTGGGCATGCATCTAGTCCTCTCACTCCAAAGTACTCTCCTTCATGCCATTATTCATCCATAACACATGAACCAAATAAATGGTCCATCCATGCAATGCCTTCTCCTGATGATCTTGGATCTCTACTGGTCATTTCATGAATGTCACGTCATCCTCAATATCCAAATCTCCCTATTCAATGACATGAGAGTCATTGTGAAGATACCATCAAAGATGAGAGATGTGGAATATTTTGTGGGTCCTCTCCAACTATGGTGGCAACATTAACTGATACACCACCTTGACAACTCACCCTAACACTTCAAAAGGCCCAATAAACTTGAGAGAAAGCTTACTCCCTCTACCAAACCTTAGTTTCCCACATCGAGGGGAATCCTTTAAGAACATGTGGTCCCAAACTTCGAATACTAAGGGTCTCCTCCTATGATGTCCACAAGACTTATTCCGGTCCTATGTTTCTTTCATCCTCCCATGAACAAGATGGACTTTCTATGTCATACTCTGCACCACATCGAGACCAAGAATAGCTGTCTCCCCAACCTTCATCCAACATAATAGTGAACGACACAGTTTCCTATAAAAAGACACAAATGCAACCATACCAATGGAAGAGTGATAACTATTATTATAAGAAAACTCTACCAAAGGTATATTTCCTACCCAAGATCCACCAAAGTCTAAGATGCATGACCAAAAAATATCCTCCAATGTCTGGATAGTCCGTTCCATCTGCCCATCTATCTGAGGGCAGAAAGCAGTGATGAGGTATAACTAAGTGCCAAAAGTATGCTTCAATCCCCTCCAGAATCACGAGGTAAAATGTGAATCCCAATTTGAGACAATAAACCACGAAACTTAAAGTTCCAAAGGATCAAATAACAACTAAGAAGGGGGGGGGGGTCGAATTAGTTGTTCACTTTTTATAAGTTTCAAAAATTTTAGAAACTCAACCCCTAAAACCTATTAAGATTTATTTTCTTATCAAATTTTAGTAAATAATCATGCATGAAATAATAGTAAAGAAAGTAAAGCACATAATATTTACATGGTTCGGCCTCAGTGTGAGAACCTAAATCATTTCCATAGCCACTCCTATGGTTCTATGAAAATACACTATTATAAAGAAGTGAATAAAACTTATGCAAACTTCTGTTAGAGACCTTATATATCCCAATAGGAATGATTATATTCAATCCTAATAGTTTATAATGTTTTCTTATAAAACAATTGGTCCAAAAAAAAATGATAAAGGCTTTGTTGAAACTGCTCCACAATTTCTCAGTCCGAATCCTCAGTCTGATTTGGATGGATTTTATTTTCTCAATATGATAATGCTGGATAAAATTTTCTCAATATGATGATTCTAGATCCTATTTTCTCAATATGATGAGTCTGGATCTGATTCTCTAAATACGATGAGTCTAGATCCGATTCTCTGAAACAATGATCCTGGATCCAATTCTCTGAAATGATGGACTTAATACGATGAAATCATTCTCAATATGAAAATCTCAAAATCCACTAGAATTTTCAATACAATTTTTCTTCAATCAGATGGGAACATTCACTTTGAATTCTCCAACACTACTTCTTTTGTGTGTATAAGAAAAATTTGCAAATGAACGAATGATTCGAGCAAGTATTTATAAGCAAATCAGAAAACAAAATCGGGAAAATTTAAAACATTCCCTGCTTCCTCAAATTTCAAAACTCTGAAAACATCTCATTTTTAAACTTCAACTTTGAATTCTTCAATCCTACTTAGATTTATTTGAGATTTATGAAAAATTGAATTTCAAGTTTGACCTCTTCAACTCTATATCTTTATCAACTCATTATGATCTATTTCTTTCTTAACTCATTACGATAAGTTTTTTTCTCATCTCATTACAATCTGTTTACTTCTCAGATCATTACAATTTGTATCTTTCTCAGCTCATTACGATTTGTTTCCTTCTCATATCATCATGATTTGTTTCCTTCTCAGGTCATTATGATCTATTTATTTCTCAACTCATTATGATCTATTTCTTTTTCAGCTCATTATGATTTGTTTCCTTCTTAGCTCCTTATGATATATTTCATTCTCATCACATTACAATCTGTTTCTTTCTTATCTCAATACGATCTATTTCTTTCTCATATCATTATGATCTGTTTCCTTCTTAGCTCATTATGATCTGTTTCTTTCTTATCTCATTAAGATTTTTTTTCTTTCTCATCTCATTACGATGGATTTTACCATTACGATGGAAATCTCATTACGATGGAAATACCATTACGATGAAATTACCATTCTACAACTCTGAAACTCTTCAAACCTCTCCACCATTTCCTTAAAGTATTTTATCATGAGAGTTTTAATGATTTGTGAGAACTTTATGATAAAAAAAATCTTCTGAATTCGTTTTAGAAAGTATGAAAACTTTCTAACTCCTAACTTAATATTGTTCTTTCAAAACTCTTTAGCAAAAAAAACAACTTCTTTAACCCACAACTTCTATATCAACAACTTCATTATTTCTCTGATTATAAAAAAGAAAAAATTCTAGAAAATAATAAATTCCGCCTCCAATTCTTTTGAATTCAATGTTTTTCAATGTCATGCCTATGGACCTGAATACGATAAAGTGTATGATCAACAAATTAATCTTCCTAACTTATTATGTGTCCAGTGAAACTCAATATGAAAACCTAGGTTTGGAATATTATGTTTGAAAAATAACCTCATTATGATGGATTGAGTCTGATTCCTAAATAAAAAAAACATTCTTCGAAAAAAGGTTAGTTTTCAACAAATACAAAAACTTTTTTTAAAATAATTTAACCACAAAGGTTCTTTAATCCCCCCTTTGGATTTTTGGGAAACACTTGTTAATAACTTTTCTAACTCATATTTTTTTCACAACTCAACTTTTGTAAACAACTCAAGTTTTTTTAATTTTATCAAAAAATAAACTTTTTCTCAAAAGAGAGTGTCTTGACACCACACTACTGGATAAAGAAATGTTTTTAAGGAATTCCATCCCTCGGTGACAGGAAAATATTGCAACCATGTAAAGATAAACTCACCCTCAACTTTATCTTTTCCTCTCAATTTTATTTTTCTCTCCCCCATTATATAATAACATAGCTTCAAATTCATTTAAGAAAGGTAAGTAAAAACATCTTACAAAATAAAAGTTATTACTTTCTCTCCCACTTTGTCAACATAATTCAAAGCACAGTGGGGGGGGAGTACTTCCTTATGAGTTTTAGGAAGACATGAGAAGAGGATGAACATGAAGTTGAAACCTCACTTTCACAAACCTTCCATTCAACATTTATTTTGTAAAGATATCAGCAATATGATACTTTGTTGAAATGTATTCCAGCAAAACATTTATAGTAGTAACTTTATATTTTATAAAGTGAAAATTTATATCAATGTGCTTTGATCTTGAATGTTGGAAAATATTATTATAAAGACCAATTGCACTCTGATTATCACAAAGAATATTCAATGGTTTAGAAACTTTTAATTTCAAATATTCCAGCTGAACTTTCATCCATATCATTTGAGTACAAGCTTGAGTAGCTACAACATATTAAGATTTAGCTATGCTCAAAGTTACTGAACTTTTTTTCTTACTATGACAACTCACACAACATTCTCCCAAGAAAAATGTTCCTCCCGAGGTTGATTTTCTATCATTACAATCTCCTACCCAATTGGTATCATTATAACCATGAAACTTCATCTCACTATTAATTTTGTATAACAACCCATGTGAAGTTTTTATTTTGACATATCTAAAAATCCTATTTTCTACCAACATATGTGATTATTTAGGATTACTTTGATACCCTACATACAAAGTCACAACATAAACAATATCAAGCCTTGAGGATATAAGTCAAAGAAGAATTATTATTAGCTTCTAAAAGTCTTTATGATTCAAACTTATTCTAAATCCATCTTTACTCAATTTTGTTCTCAATGAAATATGAGTTGAAACTTCTTTGGATTATTCCATCCCAAACTTCTTTAACAATTCCCTAACATAGTTTTCTTGAGATAAGAAAATGTATTTTTTTTTGAAATTATAAGCCAAGGAAAAAAGTTAATTATCATAATATATAAAATTCAAAATTCTTCTTCATTTCCTCAGCAAATGTTTTACAAACATCTTCTCAATCCCAAAAAAAAAAAATTATATCATCCATATAAACTATTACAATTATATATCTGAAGTGAAAATATTTCACATATAAGTTTCTATCAACTTTTCTTTAAGGAAATTTCAATATTCTCAAACATTTTCAAGTTTAGAATACCAAGCATGTGGAGCTTGTTTCAGTCCATACAAATATTTTTCAATTTAAAAAATTTATTTTCATCCTCATCAAGTAGAAACCCATAAGGTTGTTCAATGAAAACTTCTTCCTCAATCTCACCATTTAAGAAAGATGACTTAACATCCATCTGATAAACTTTGTAATTTTGATGTGTGTCCACTGAAAGAAACATTCTAATAGTTTATAATCTTAAAACTGGGGAAATTTTTTCTTCAAAATCCACACCTTTCACCTATGCATATCCTTTACAAACAAAGTTAGATTTATTTCTTGAAACTTCTCTATGTTCATTTAACTTGTTTATATAAACCCACTTAGTTCCGATAATATTTTTATTTTCTAACCATGAAACAAGTTCCCATGTTTCATTCTTCTCAATCTGATACAACTCTTCATTCATATCACCCACCCATTATTTGTGTTGAATAACTTCTGAAACTGATTCCGATTCTACTTTTTAGATAAATAAATTTTGATTATCTAATTTTGATTTTATTCTTGTATAAACTGGAGCCTTTTGATTCCCAATAATGTTTTCAGATACAAAATATTTTTTTAAGGTAGGAAATTTAAAAGTTTATTTCCCATATGAAATTTCCTCATCACATGATTCTTCTGAATCTTGATAAGGTTATTTTGAATTACTTTCACTATTATTGGAATTCTCCAGTTTTCCTCAGAATTTTCAACAACATTTTTTAAGGATTTTTTATTTTCAATTAGTTTCACATAATATGAGTCCAAAAAATTTTGTAAATGTTTTTTCCAATATTTGTAACTTCTTCCATTTGGTGAAAAACCCATAAAAATTCTTTCCTCATCTTTTTCATCAAAATTTCTCAAATCCAAATTTTTGATTTTGAACAAACATGGAATTCCAAAAACTTTGAAGTTTTTAAATAAAGGTTTTTTTATACCAAATTTCATAAGGAGCCATGTTGGTTTCTGATCATAACAAACATCTATTTTGAATATGTACAATAGTACTAACAACTTCTCTCAAATAGAACTTTGAAAGTTTTTTTTGCTAACATACTTCTTCCCATTTCCACCAAACTTCTATTCTTTATTTATGCTAATCTATTTTTTATGGCGTATAGGGAGAACTATACTGATGTTTGATACCATGCTTTGTTAGATAAGTTTCAAAAGTATTTTTTGTGAATTAGGTATCATTATCTATTCTCAACCTTTTTATAGAAACCCCCATTTCTTTCTCAACATCTTTTTAAAGAATTTGAACATTTCAATAGCCTTTGACTTGTGCTTCATAAACATGATATTTGTCATCCGAGTGAAATCATAAGTAAAAGTGATAAAGTATAAATCTACTTTTTTTGATTTATGTCTCATCGACCCACATAAATCAGAATGAATAAGATCAAGTGGTCTTGTAGATTTAATATCAACCATTTTTTACTTTTGTTAGTCATCTTTCCTTTTTGACAATTTACACAAACATCTTCTTCTCTTATTTTCAATTTTGGATATTTTCAAACAAAATAAACTTTATAAAGTTTGTTCATACTTTTCTATCCAAGGTTCTCAAGCCTTCAGTGCCACAATTTGTTTTCATCTTCCGCACTCAAGTAACATGAGTTATTAAATTCTCTTATTTGAAAGAGATTCCCACTGGTTATTTCTCCTTTTGTAATAAATTTTCTATCTTTCACACTTTTGATGATACAAAAATATTTTCTAAAAAAAACTTCTTTTCCATCATCAAAAATTTTACTTACACTAATTAAGTTATGTTTTATCCCATCAACAAATAAAACTTCCTTATATTTAACTTTTCGGATTCGATCACAACCATTCCAATTCCTATGATTTTTAAGGAACTATCATTACCAAAGGTAACTGCTCCCACGTCATGGATTTCAACATGTTTTAAGATTTTCATATCACCTATCATATTTAAATAACAACCACTATCAAGTGTCCATGGTTTGTTCCTTTTACTTTATTTCAAAGCTATCTCAACAATAAAATCTCTTTTCTCAACTTTCTTATTTTCAACTTTCTTTTTTTATATCATAAGAAACTTGTTCTAAAAGTAGTGTCATACATCTTTCAACATGATGAATAGCCTGATCACATATTCCGCAAACTTCTTCTAGATATTCAAATTGATTTCTTGTTGTCAAGTTTCTAACATCTTGAGAATTCACTTGTTTAACTTTCTTTAAGTTAGGAAAGTTTCTCATTCTACTTTCACTATTTATTATAACTTTCTCAGACCTTCTTATAAGTATGAATAAGTTGTGCCAAAAATTATAAGATCTATTCCCATAGATTCCACAACACCAACATTAACCATCAAATCTTGATTTTTTATTAAAATAAGATCTTTCTCTATTGAAACTTTATTGAGGTTGGTAACTTCTTTAATCTTTAACATACTCAGGATGTGGACTATATTTTCTTTTGAGTGAGTTATCTAATTTTATATATTTGACAGGTTTCTCACATTATTTCTCCGCCCAATCTTTCCTAATACTTTTTATGGTACCTGAAATGTTAAAAGAATAAGATGAAACATTATATTTGGTAAGAGAAGATTTCACCTGATTCTCATATTAATCCTTCTCAGCATCTTTAAAAGTCTCAAATTTTACTTTCAAATCTTTGTTAAAGTTTTCATTCATCTTACTCAAGGTAATTTTAGACTAACAAAGTTTTGATTAAAACTTGTTAACCTCCTCTTCCTTAGATTCCATCTTCTTACTAAGATCTTCAATCATCTTTCCCTATTCATCAATTCTAAGTTTATAACTTAAAATCCCCTGAATGTATTCATCCTCCTACTTGATGACATCTTTTCTTCCATCAAAAAATACTTTATAATCTTTCTTCATTACTCTAATTTCTTTCTTGAGAGTTTTGTTTTTCTCAAAACATGCAACATGTTCTGTTCTGAGCTGATAATCTCTATAAGATTATTCACCACCTTCTTCACTCTCTGAGGAATCTTTTATTTTATAAACTTTTTCAATGAAGGTTATTAATTTTTCAGAACTTTTATCTTCATAATAATTTTTTTCAGTTGAGTTCAATTCAACTTTCTTACTCAACATACTTATTTTGTTTCCAATAAACTTCTTCTTGTATCTGTTGGAAGAATTTTCTTCTTTATCTTTTTTATTCCACTTTTTCTATAGAGGTTTTTCATTGGAATTATCTCGATATTCTCCAACTTTATCCTTGGGGAAATTCATAGAAAAATGTCTGATTCCACCACACTCAAAACATTTGAGAGGAAGTTTGCCTCCATACTTTCTTATTTCTCTTCGATAGTTCTTGGATATAAGAGAAATTATTTTTTTATTCAACTCATCATCCTCTTTATCTTAGAACTCATAAGGACCATCTTTTTCAACATTTTGGATTTTCATCATTCTCATAGATTCAAAATCCATTCCATCTTTTATCTTCTTTTTAAACATTGGGTATTTTCTCATTTCATAATCAATAAGAAAGTTATGTAATTCATCAAAAGATAACTCATCCTTATCTTCTAAAGAAGAAATTTTAGAATCAAACCTATCTGGAAAGTTTCTCATAAGTTTATTCAAAATTTTAGAATCTTATAGGACATCTCTGAATCCTATGATATTGCAAAAAATTTCATTTACTGTGGTGAAGTATTCATCATTTATTTATTCATCTTCCATTTTTATGTCTTCATACTTATTACGCCATATTTGTAGCTTTTCTTCCTTAACTTTTGTATTTCCTTCGAAAATACTTTTCGGCTTGTCCCACATACTTTTTAAAGTTTTGAGACCCATAAACTTATAATAAAAATTTTCTAATAAGTACATGAGAATAGAATTTATATCATTTACATCAATTTCTATATTCCTCTTATCAGCAAAATTCATTGGGGCATATTTCTCAATAGGTGGAAACCCAATACTAGTAGCATCAATAACTTCCAGGACACAAGATAGGAGATAAGGAATCATCTTATTTTTCCATCCATAATAATTTTTTCCATCAAATATAGGAATTACTCTACTGTTAAAAAAATTGATATTATCTATGATAAGGATTCAACAATGTAATAACCACTTGTTTGACATCTGTACATGTCAATCTTACAAATCAAATATCCATATAGCCGAATTCCAACCCCATGAATTAGAGGGATATCATGGAACCACCCATCATTAGATTATTAAGGAACTAAATTTCATTGGTTTATTATGGAAACACCCATCAAATGTCCAAGTATAGCTATATAATCATAACACATAAATGATTTCAATTTTTAACATTTCACTCAAATAATTTCATTTTAATTCATAATAAAATAATTAAATATTTGTGAATAATAAATCTATTTAAAAGAACATTTTTAATAACAAAATACCCCCTAAAGACGGATTTTCAATTATTAACACATGAATTCATGAAAAGTAATTCAAAATTAAAATATTTCCCATGGCAGTAGAAAAGTCACAGTCATCGTGTATATTAAGAATAGAACATTCCTTCTTTTCATTTGTCACAAAATTCCATATAGAATAGGAAAAAATATTCCATTTCAAAAATATTTGAATGAAATTAAAAATTGAAATAAAATTTCTTTTTTAATCTTTTTATATACATATTAATAAAATTGTGAAATAATACCAAGAATATTGACATGAGGAAAGGATTTCATCTTTAAACATTCAAAGCATCCCATACCACTTTGGACATTTAAATAATAATCTACATGAAATAATAAAATTTAATAAAACATTATAATTGTTAAAATATGGATATATAATGTCAAAGGGACTGTATATACACCTTGAATAATAATAATTAAGCATATAATCATGAAAAACCTCAATGAAAGGAGATTGAGACAAAATCTTTTACCATGGTTCTAACATGTCCCATGCGTCTATAACTTCCTAAATAAAAAAAATATATTAATTATCTACATTACTTATATTTTTTTTCAAATTTTTTACATTTATTTCACTTATTATAGTGTTCTATAAAACTTCTTAAATACTTAATTATAAATCGGGTGTTGTGACCATATTCTGTTTATGTGTCAAAATGAATTTGGTAGGTCAATTATGGTCAATGATATTATTATATGAACATATAAAGAATAATAATAAATATATAATTATAATATCTATACTTTAATTACACTTTTAAAACCAATAATGAAATGTGGTTATGAAAAATTAACCAATTTTACAATTATAGAGACAGTTATCCATACGTACGATGGGTAACATTCGCATCTTTCAATAATCATTATGGAATGAAGTTAAATAACAATTTAACATTAAATAATTATAATTATATCATATATATAATGTTAATTAATAATATATACATATATATCTCATTCTGGTTATCTAATAAGAATCACATCCCTTTGAGGAGGATGTAGTCCACACATCCAGGAACAACTTCATCCCTTTTTTAGTGTGTGAAAAAGTGTTAAAGAAAATGATATTTTATATTTATATAAAGGAAATTATGTATTTAATATCATATATAAGTTATTTAGGGAACATATATTTAATTAAATTCATCATTAATGTGTTCCAAAAAGTGTGTGAGCGTATCACTTCACTTTGAGGAGGAAATAATCCACACTTCCACAAACGATGTTATAGTACTGACACAAAATGTAATGTATAAAGGTGTGTGTTATAAAAGAATAAAAAAATCATAAATACTTAATAAATATCATATTTAATCCATGTTTCCATCATAATTACCAACCATGAAAGGTGGTAAAAGAAAAACGAACAACATCGTTTTGTGAGGCAGTAGTTTTCCTTACACAAGAACGGTAAGTTAGTTACAAATTAGATAGACGTGTGTGTAATTTTATGTCAAAATATTATCATAAAAACCTTCTAGTATATTTAGAAAACTTATTTTATTATTAATAAATTTAATAAGTATAATTTAGGAAGTGTGTAATGAAAATAAAATAATTGATCTTAAGGAATGATGTTACCTCTTATTTAGGTAACTCTTGTTGGTTTGACACAAATCTCTTCCTTGGTTGTATTTATTCCCAAGGGGAGGATTATAGGATAATGATAGGGATTTTTAGAATTTATTTAGACATATATTAGTTGATAAAAAGTGTCTTGAGTGTTTTGAATAAGTGGGAGGTGTGAGTGATTTTTTATAGTGGAGGAGTAGTGGCACTCTGGTATTTTTTTTTTGAAATGGGAATTCCACCCTCATTTTTTAGATTTAAAGTGGATAAAATAATAGTAAACATTAAATAAAATAGAGTATAGGGTCTAAATATGTCTTTTAAATGGATTTTGGACAAGCTTCTAGGTCATTTGTGTCATAAGTTTAAGTCTTAGTCCCTTATTAAGTTGATTTTTCTTTTAATCATTAGAATTTAATGTTATTCATTTTCACTAATCTTTTTTGGTAAAAAAATTATGTTATTATAAATTATAAATTATTATTATTCAAAATATTTATTACATTTTTCTAAATTCAAATAAAATATGTGGCATAAATTTATATAAATTTAGTCTCATAGACGAAATGTGGTAGTGGGGTTTTAATATAAAAATGTTCAAAAGTTTCCTAAGTTTTTATATTAAATTTCATTTTGAAATTGATTCCAATGACCTAAATTGTGTTAATTGATAAAAAATAATCTAATAAAAATTTAAAAACATTTACAAATATAATTTCTCACTATAATGAAATTAGATGAAAATAAAGTTTTGAATTGAAATTCATTATTTTTCAAAAATTCATTAAAAGTGAAACATCATTGGAAAAAATTCCAAAAATTCATAATAACCTATTTTTTTATGTTTAAGTTTCAAAAATTAAGTTTATCTAGACATAAAAATCAATAAAATTGAATAAAATGTATTTAAAATGGGTTCTCCAATAAAAGGTGATATAACTACCTTTTAAAAATATATAGTTGTTTATGTAATGACCCTATGTTTTTAAATGGAAATTACCTTCTTATAAATATGTCATAAAATCACATTAAAACATAACATAATGAACTACTAAGTGCTAAGTGACCTTTAAACATAATTTTTTCACTTCTGTGTTTGAAATTTTGAAAATCTGACATACACGGTTGCAATGAGTAAGTTATTTGGAGTCCAATAAGAAAAATTGAATTTTTGGTGAATAGTAACCTACCCTTATGAATAGTAACATACCCTTATGAATAGTGATATACCCTAATGAATAGTAACCTTACCTATGATAATATATAAATAATATTCAAGTTGAAAGTACGATATACCTATATTTTAGAATAACTAAATGAATGTTTTAAAACCGGTTTTTGATAATAAATTATGATTTTAATTAAAGATTAAAATAATCATATTTAGAAAATTATTTTTGAAAAATGGATTTCATTTTTGGATTCTGCACGTTGAAAAATGTTTAGGGTGAATTTTTGAGATTTTTCTGAAATACTTATAGTAAAATACGATAATTTACGATAAATGCTAAATAATAGATTTATTGAGTCATTGATGATGATCTACTGATTTAAGACCAATTTGTTCGAAGTAACATGCATTTATTACTTTTTTTTGGTCATGGAATCATCACTATTTCCGGTCTTGAGGGAAAATAATAAACTAATGGTTGTAATATTATGAAAACCCTCCTCTCCTCCACTATAAACCCCCCTCACTTCCTCTCCTCTTCACTACTCTCAAGCCTTGTGCCTTGCCAATATTCTACCCAAATATCTCCCCAAGATCCTCCCACACATCCAAAATTCCCTAGCATCTTCAAAATACCAAAACCTCTCCCCTTAAGATGTTCTCAAAGGAGGAAGTCTCAAGAGGTAAATTCCTCTTTCCAATTCCTTTATTTCTTTTAAGTTCTTTTCTTTTTGTTTCTTTCCTCACCTCCCTTCACCCAAATAGTATTATAACTCTAGTAACATAAATTTACTAGAATGTTTTTATGATAATGGGATATTTTATTATCTTCTCTCCTTTCTCCACCTTTTATTTGAAATAAATGAAAGCACCGTTGGAGATGTGCTAATTTAGCACATTTAGGGACAACAGTTTATCAATTTCTATTATCATCTTTAATTCTGGTCATGAAAAAATTTGTGTTATGGTTGAACCAGATTATTATATATTTAATATATCCTATTTTAGGTTCTGTAATGCCTTTGTAAAAATGGTATTAAGTTATAAATCAAAACATGTTCTTTGTAATCAAACCCACCAATTAACAAAAACGGTTGTCACTATGGTTTTATATAATAATTTGACTTCACTCTAAGTAACCAAATTAAATTTAAAACCATGTAATATCCTGGATGTTCACTAATAGCATATAAATTCAATTATAGATAACCAATTTCATCTTACATATCCAAACATGAATATAAGCGAACCGATCATTAAAACCAAGTAAAAAAACGAGACTAAACAATGAAATTAAACCTCATAACCAATCAAAACGGTTATAAATAAAATTAAAATGATTATACTAAACCAATTACATATATAAGAGGGATTAAAATCTTCTCAGGTTGGGTACTTGAACCTGACCCTCAAGTTGGAGTTTTGGACGAAAATGCCCCTATTATGCACTTTTGGGGTTTTTTTTACGCTGCCACTACTAGAAATTCCCGTCAAAATTTCCACTGGAAATTCTCGTCAAAATTTCCACTGATAATTCCTATGTAAATTTCCACTAGAAATTTCTGTGTAAATTCTCACTAGAAATCTCTAGTGGAAATTTCCATTGAAAATTTTCTATGCAAATTTCCACATAAAATTTCCACATAAAATTTCCACTTCAAATTTCCACTTAAAATTATAATGAAAATATATTAATACATAGGTAAAAAATCCAAATTTTTATTGAATATTTGCATTAAAAATTTATGGTGTAAAATTTATGGATTCTTAAGAGTTTATAAACACTCCATAAATCATGTATAAGTAAAAGATTTTATTCCCAAGATACTCATTTAGAAAATTTTTAGTGCAAACATCAAATAGAAAATTCTAGTTCAAATTCACACTGTAAATTACAAAGAAGATATGTTAATACACAAATTAAAAATGTAATTTTTGACCAGAAATTTACATTGAGAATTTAGACTAGAAACCTTTATTGAAAATTTTCATCGGAAACTTTTAGTGAAAGTTTTGATTTAAATTTCCAATAGAAAATTTTAATGTGCATTTTTTCTCTAGATATTTTCATTTAAAATTCAGTGAAAATTTTCACTAAAAAATTCCATAAAAAAATCAACGTATGATGAAATTTTCAATGAAAACTAAAAATACCCAAAGAAACACATAAAAATACAAATATAGATGATAATATTAAATTATATATTTCAAGTGCAAATTGTATTGTGCAAATTTTCAAGACCTATATACAAACATCCAAGTAAATTTGTATCGACATTTAGTGTTTTACATTTACATTGTAAATATCCACTGATATAAATATATACTAAAAATATTCAGTTCAAATTCACAGTACAATAAAAATTTTCAATTTGTATTTCCACTTAAATTATAAGTAACAATAGATTAATACGTAAATAAACAATGAAAATTTGCATTGGAAAATTATAGTGAAAATTTGAAAAAACAATTTCATCTTAAATTTCCAATTTGGATTTCCACTTAAATTATAATTGAGAATATATCAATACACAAATAAACAATGCAAAATTCTCGTGGAAATTTCCCCTGTAAATTTACGATTCAAATTTCTACATAAAATTACAATGAAAATGAATTAATATAGAAAAAAATTGTAAATTTTCACCAGAAATTTACATCGAAATTTTGCATTGGAAACTTTTAGTGAAAATTTACAATAGAAAATTGCAGTTCATATTCTCATTTAAGATTCGAGTTAAAATTTCCACTTAATATTTACAATAATTATTCAAGAATTTTAATTAAATAAATTTTAAAATACATACATGTTTACATTTTTAGTGTATCTATATTAATACATGAATAATATAATTTATGGTGAAAATTTTCAATAAAAATTTCTATTAGAAATTTCCAATGAAAACTTCAATTGGAAATTTATAGTTCAAAATTTTAAATAAAATTAAATTGAAAATATATTAATATATAAATCAAAAATTATTTTTTCACTAAAAAGTAATTTAATGATCATTATTATATTTTTTATACTTATAATAAACAAATATTATCAAGACATAATCTTTTAAAAAAATGGCCTTATTAGTTTTCCTGTAAAATAATGAAAAAAATAGCTATAAATTTTAATATCTCAACAACTTATTTGTTTTATTTTTAAACAATGGAAAAATTTCTATATAAAATAATGTATATAAAACATATATGACTTTTACATTTTCAATGAAATTTTATACTATAAATTTTCACTGTAAAATTGATTATGAAAAATCTAAAATAAATGTTTTTTATATATTTATTATTATTATTAAACAATTTTTATTTATCTATATTATTAATGTTTTATAATAATATTTTTTTTACATTTTACAATTATTTATTAAAATGGTTTACACAACATGGGTATTATTGACCAACCGTTTCAAATGAAATGGTTTGAATTTTAAAAAACGTTTTAAATCAAAAACCAAATCTGCTGCCACATCACATTTTTGCCAGGTGGAATTCATCCCGTGGTGTACCTGACCCTCAGGTCCAATCGCTGGACCTAAGATGATAATTTTAAATATAATAAGTTCTGTAATTATTAATTAATAAAGCAAATTTGTTCATTCTTGTCATTAATAACAAGTGGGGAACACCAACAGATTTAAGATAAGGGATCCTCTCCATTTCTCTCTTAATCAAGATCGTCCTATATGCTATTCCTTTTTTTTATAATAAAAAATGATGGGGTATGATTTTTCACCTCCCCCATACTGCCCTCATGACGTATAAGTTATGAGACACCCCTTTTCTCTCTCATCTGTAAAGACCCGTAAATTTCAAGGAAATTTTTTTTCCTTAATTTTCTTTGTATTTTTACAAGAACGCAGCTTCTGACGGCACCTGATTCCGAGACCCGGTGTGCCCGAAATCTTTTTCTGAAGTCTGGCTCGGGTACGTTCAGTGAACGAACGAGCGGGGTTTTCTAACTTTTGAACCGGTGCTCGGAATCGAATTCTGAGGGCATCGATGGAATCACAACACCGGTATTTGCTTAGAAACGCCTCTTCCGGAGTTGCGTTTTCTCGGGTGTTTTTTTTTTAATTTTTGGGCTTAAAGTTAAGAAATAAAATAATTTGTACGACAAACTTTATTTTATTTCACTTAAGCCACTTGGAAGCCACTTGAAGCCACTTAAAGCTTCTTAAGCGGAGTTGTTACGGATATGGTGCTATCCAAAAATATCCTACCCTCTTGGTAGGATATTTGTGAGGTAGGGCCCACACGAGCCCCACCGTTTCTTTTCCACTAAGTAATGCACCCGCGAAAACCCGTCATTATGAAAGTCAACTGACACATTTTCTTAATTTCTTAATGCACCAATTAATTGAGCGGTTTATTTCGTTGAATTAATTCTACAAATTAATGGGTCGTTACTTATCTCTTTTTCATTTGTTGGCATAATAATAAAATAAGACCAACGCACGACCTCTGGAAAAATGTTCGTTGGGAGAATTTGACAGAAACCAAGAATTCTTCATCCTCCTTCGTGAAGAACGCGAAGAACGCGAAGAACGCAAAGAACGTGAAGAACGCGAAGAACGCGAAGAACGCCGAGCCCTCAGAAATCAATGACACGACGCCGTGTGCCGCGACGCCAACGTTTTCTCTCCTGTGACATTCTTCTGCGACGTTCCTTCCTCCGTGACAAAAATCTTCGATCATCCGTTGAGTTCGTCGATGCAACGCCGAATACCGCGACGACGCGACGATCCCCACCTTCCGCGACGATCAATTTCCGCAAAGAACGCGCGTGCGACACTTGACGAGGTAGGGGTTTTTCTTGAATGTTTTATACTCCGTGGATGTTTTCCGTTCAAAATGAAGAATCCAGTTCATAAGAACAATCTTAATTTAATAAAATTATTCTTGGTTATGTTTTCTATGTGTCGATTAAATCCTCCCAACTGTTATCATCTAATGCGGAGGGTGCGAGCCAAACAAACACGGCCCGACAAACCTCCACCGTTCTTCGTTGTTGTGCGGATTTGATGGGTGACTACAGAACATGCCACAAAGGAAATTTGATGATTCCGCAGTGAAGAACGGGTCCTGGGAGGAGCAGCGGTGCAGACGGGAACAGAATCGGACCACTGGAGCGGCTCCGGTGGCCCGCGGAATCCACCGGCGGCGTGGGTCGCCGGTGCGGCGGCGCCGACAGCGCCAGCGGACCCACGGCCGCGCGGGTCCGGCGCACACGGATGCGGCTTTGCCACGTCCGTTGACCAGGGCGGCCCCCCGCGGGGGCCGCGTGGTTGTCACGCGGGGGCAGCGTGCCCCCCGCGTTGCTCGGCCGCTCGGCCGAGCCGAGCCGGGCCGGCCGGCCGAGCCGGGCCGCGCCCTGGCCGGGCTGGACTGGGTCCAGCCGGGTTAGACCGGGTCGGGTCGACCCGGTTCGGCCCACCCAGGGGGGGGGGGGGGGGGTTTGGCCGGGTCGGCCCGGGCCCAGACCCCCCGTCTTCGGACCGATTCGGTCTTTTGCCCGTAACTTGAGCTACGGGCCTCCGAACGACGCGTCGTCAGAGGCTACGCGATCCTTGGATTGAGACGGTCGTTTAGGTATACTGCACTCAAGGTTTCGGAATACTTTGTGTTCGGCCGGGTTGGTTCGTACACGAAACCAACCGGGCCCTCGGAGGGGAAACACTCATATCTTGAGATTCAGACGTCCGATTGACGTGCCGTCGACTTCGTTGAGTTCCTCTAAGTGAGAAGGATCTTTTGGAATACTTCGACCAAGGTTTGGACGCAGGTGGAGTACGGTCGGGTTGGTTTTGCCTTAAAAACCAACCGGGCCCCTAGGACGAAAAAGCCAATAACTCTCAGACCGGGCGTCCGATTGACGCGCTGTCTGCGACGTTGAGTTCCTGTTGACGATACAGAACTTTTAGATATATCAACTCTGGTCTTTGTCAGTTGATGTATCAGCCTCTCGGCTCGTGGAGCGGACCCTCCCGAATGAGCTTGCTGTGTGCGGGGACCCTAGTGTTGGCTGCGACTTCGACGACGACGATTATATAGAGATCCTCAGTGGATTCGACTGCGAAGATGATGAAAACAGTACGAGAATCCTCCGTGTTTTCGGTAGTGACTACTACAGTACATCTTGGGATTCATCAACTTCGGACTACATGTCAGTTGATGCATCGACCTCTTAGCTCGTGGAGTGGACCCTCCCGGAACGAGCATGCTGTGTATGGAAACCCTAGAGCCGGTTGATACTTGACGAATTCTGATCGAACGACAGTGGTACACTTGGTTGTAGCGGCACAGGGGAGTGCTTGGTTGTAGCGGCAGACCCACGACAGAGGTGCGCTTGGTTATAGCGGCACAGGGTAGCGCTTGGTTGTAGCGGCAGAACCACGACAGAGGTGCGCTTGATTGTAGCGGCATAGGGGAGCGCTTGGTTGTAGCGGCAGACCCACGACGAAGGAGCGCTTGGTTGTAGCGGCACGGGGGAGCGCTTGGTTGTAGCAGCAGGCCCACAGTACCCGATAGGTGGAGTACTACAGCAGTCCAAGGTAAGAGGGAAGCACTTGGTTATAGCGGCATAACCAATGTACTTGATGGAGAAGGAGTTTCCCAATAGCTCTGGGTTCAACTTCATGATCGATCCTGTGTGGGTCATTGCGAGGGTTAGTAACTACAGATCCTTTGTGGGTCCGACGGCTTAGATGAATCAATGGCTACATATGATCATCTCTAACGTCATATGAAGAAGTACCTGTGTGATCTGAATCCTATTTTACTTTCCTGTGTGGATTGTGTTGTGCTATCCTGTGTGGATTTACGTTTTTCTTTCCTGTGTGGATTGGGTTGAGCTTGGGCTCAGATGTTGGAGCCAGACGGAAATTGATAACTTAGGTATATGTATGGGCATATACCTAATCAGTGTCGGTTGTTACTTCGTGATTGCATCTTTCCTTTGTGGTTTATCCTTTGTGGATTTCGGGAGACCTTCGGGGGTCTCGGGGGTCCCTAACGAGTAGATTATACTCACCCCTGCATGGGCTTTGCATGCACTTCGTTGTGTTGGTTGCAGACGACGGACAACGCTGATCGTGGTGGAGGCTTGCAGAGCAGGACGATACCTGGAGGTGGACCACTGGGCGGGACGTACTCGGAGCGGACGACTGGACCGAGGAGCTGTAGAGGCTATCTGTTCTCACGCTTCAGGTGGGACTTCCAGACGACGGATCGACGCTGCGACTTTTCTTTTCAGTTGCTGTTTTCCCCTTTCAGTTGTACATTACAGTTGATCTTGTATTTCCGGCCCCTTTTACTTTCAGCACAACTTGTTACAGTTTTTACTTAGTGTTTACTTTTCCGCTTGCTTACTCTATGGTGCTTGTTTACTTTTCAAAGGCAATGCCTTCCCTGTTTATCAGGATTTACGCCTCGGTGCTAGTCGCCAGCCCCTGGCCTATGGAAGGCGGGCTTGGGGTAGTCACGACACGGGCCCCGAGGACGGGTCGTGACAAATTGGTATCAAAGGAGTTCAGTTCTACTGCAGAATCTGATCTTTCTTCTATGTGAAGCAATAGTGTTAAGTGTATTGAGTGTGGTTATCAGTCCAGGGAGCCCAGTGTTGGTGCGGTGGCCGAGGTATCCGTACACCAGGACCCTGACTTCTGATTTCCGACTTAATGAACGAAAACATTGATTGCATGTGTGTTTCAAGTTTTCTTTGTGATTACTTGTGTCAGCTCACCAGGTATACAGTTCTGACCGTGGCGCACCTGTTTCTTTTCAGGATGGCCCCACGATGGCAGCCAGCTAGGGTTCCGAGAGTAGATCATGATGATAGCCCACTGAGCGACGAGGCCTCGGTACAGGGCCTGTTGACAGTAGGGGCACCGGTGGTACCTTTACCCGTCGAGCCCCCGATGCTTCCAGCACCAGCCGCTGACGATGTACATCGCCTCAGCGCACTGCACGAGTTTCAGCGCCAGCGACCACCCAGGTTTTGTTGGGAGACGGACCCCCAGGCAGCCGAGGACTGGCTGGAGGCAGTGGTGCGAGTTTTCCGGCTAGTGAGGACACCAACAGACCTCATGGTGATCCTCGCAGCGAGCCTACTGCACGCAGCAGTAGGACGATGGTGGGGCTTGATGCTCCAGGTTCACGATGAGGCATCACTCCTTTGGAAGGACTTTGAGAGCCTTTTTCGCTCAGAGTTCATCCCATCCACCCTCCGAGCGGTGCGCATTCAGGAGCTTCTACAACTGCAGCAGGGCAGCATGACAGTAGCCCAGTACGCGGCGAGGTTTACTGATCTCTCGCGCTACTCCACAGATATGGTATGAGACCCGTTCCTCCGGGCCCGGACCTTCAAGCAGGGATTGAGGCAGGAGATCAGGGCTTCGATGATCTCCCTCAACATTCCGACACAGGTAGGGGTGTTGGAGCGAGCCCTCTTAGTGGAGAGTTTCCTTGCTGAGCAGTCTCCAGCAGCAGGACCCACCAATGGCCGACATGTGGAAGAGTCTTCTGCAGCGGGCAGTAGACAGATGACGCAGGGGTCCAAGAGGACTAGACCTACCGGTGGTCGACCGCGTGACACATGATCGTTTGTGCGAGGCACTCGGGGTGGACAACGACTTACTATGAGCGAACAGTGTTACTCTTGCGGCGGGGTTGGTCACATGGCTCGTGACTGTCCGACCCGCCATACGGATGACCAGCAGATGAATGAAGAACCCCACAGGCAGAGGCAGAGGTTCGATCAGGGCGGGCTGCAAGGAGCAGGCGGCCATGGCAGGGGAGCTGGCCGTGCAGCTGGAGGTGGACGACGCTTCGGGGTGTTTCCACCACCACCACCAGGAGGTCCACCCCGACCGCAGGGGACAGGAGGACTTGGGAGAGCTCAGCTTCAGGTAGCTAAGGCCTACGACCATGGAGCTCTGGGAGCAGATGGACAGGAGTGGGACTAGCTCCAGACCTAGAGACTTTTGTTCATGTTGCTTCTAGTTTTGTTGATGAATGTTTGTAGATGCTTTGTGTCTTTGTACTTGAGATGCAGTAATAAAAGACACCTTTTATTATGGCATTTACTTTCTTGTCCTCTCTTGTGTTGTTACTAAGAGGTTCTAGTTTAGACTGTTGACTTGACCCTCACTTGACAGATACCTACTAGAGGAGACCCAGTTACCACACACTGATGCCGACAGTGTGACTCAACCCTTGGAGGCGAGAGTAACGGTTGGATCTCTTGGTAGTAGCGTCGAGGCCTTACGACGTCATCCTTGGTATGGGTTAGTATCATCCATGTCGGGATTGACTGTATTAGGAAAAGAAAGTGGTTCATCCATGGGATGTGACCAGATTTCTCTTATCGGCAAAGAAGAAATCTTAGCAGCTCTTATGGGACCGGAGATGGTCCAGGCCACGACAGAGAAGTTCCAGGTCATCTTGGAGCGGATGAGGACAGCTCAGAGCCGACAGAAGTCTTTTACTGACAGGAGGCGAAGGCCACTAGAGTTCGAGGATGGCGACCACGTCTTCTTGCGGGTCTCACCTCGACGGGGTTTATGGAAATTTGGTGAGGTGGCTTATCGCCTGGCTCTACCACCTCAGTTGCACCATGTGCACGATGTCTTCCATGTATCTCAGCTGAGGAGATACGTGAACGACCTGACACACATCATTGACCATGGGGAGCTAGACGTTGATGATGGGGCGACTTTTGCGGAGGTCCCAGTGATGATCAAGGATCGATAGGAGCGGGTCCTACGTGGATGATCGATTCCTCTAGTGTGCATCAGATGGCAGCACGGGAACCTCCAGGAGAGCACTTGGGAGCGGGAGGCTCAGATGCGTGCTCAGTACCGCCCTTGTATCCCTAAGTTTGTGGTGAAGCTTTACGGGGACGTAAAGCCCTGTGGTGGGAGTAATGTAAAGACCCGTAAATTTCAAGGAATTTTTATTTTCCTTAATTTTCTTTGGATTTTTACAAGAACGCAGCTTCTGAAGACACCTGATTCCGAGGCCCGGTGTGCCCGGAATCTTTTTCCGAAGTTTGGCTCGGGTAAGTTCAGTGAACGAATGAGCGGGGTTTTCTAACTTTTGAACCGGTGCTCGGAATCGAATTCTGAGGGCACCGATGGAATCACAGCGCCGGTATTTGCTTAGAAACGCCTCTTTCGGAGTTGCGTTTGCTCGGGTGTGGTTTTTTTAATTTTTGGGATTAAAGTTAAGAAATAAAATAATTTGTACGACAAACTTTATTTTATTTTACTTAAGCCACTTAGAAGCCACTTAAAGCCACTTAAAGCTGCTTAAGCAGAGTTGTTACAGATAGGGTGCTATCCAAAAATATCCTACCCTCTTGGTAGGATATTTGTGAGGTGGGGCCCGCACGAGCCCCACCGTTTCTTTTCCACTAAGTAACGCACCCGCGAAAACCCGTCATTATGAAAGTCAACTGACGCGTTTTCTGAATTTCTTAACGCACCAATTAATTGGGAGGTTTATTTCGTTGAATTAATTCTACGAATTAATGGGTCGTTACTTATCTCTTTTTCGTTTGTTGGCGTAATAATAAAATAAGACCAACGCACGACTTCTGGAAAAATGTTCTTTGGGAGGATTTGACAGAAACCAAGAATTCTTCATCCTCCTTCGCGAAGAACGCGAAGAACGCGAAGAACGCGAAGAACGCTGAGCCCTCGGAAATCAACGACGCGACGCCGTGTGCCGCGACGCCAACGTTTCCTCTCCCGCGACGTTCTTCTGCGACATTCCTTCCTCCGCGACAAAAATCTTCGATCATCCGTTGAGTTCGTCGACGCAATGCCGGATACCACGACGACGCGACGATCCCCACCTTCCGCGACAATCAATTTCCGTGAATAAAGCACGTGCGACACTTGAAGAGGTAGGGGTTTTTCTTGAATGTTTTATACTCCATGGATGTTTTCCGTTCAAAATGAAGAATCCGTTTCATAAGAACAATCTTAATTTAATAAAATTGTTCTTGGTTATGTTTTCTATGTGTCGATTAAATCCTCCCAACTGTTATCATCTAACACGGAGGGTGTGGTCCAAACAAACACGGCCCGAAAACCCTCCGCCGTTCTTTGTTGTTGTGCGGATTTGACGGGCGATGATGGAACGTGCCGCAAAGGAAATTTGATGATTTCGCAGTGAAGAACGGGTCCCGAGAGGAGCAGCGGCGCAGACGGGAACGGAATCGGACCATCGGAGCTACTCCGGTGGCCCGCGGAAGCCACCGGCGGCGCGACGGCACCGGCGCACACGGACGCGGCTTTGCCGCGTCTGTTGACCAGGGCGGCCCCCGCGGGGGCCGCGGGGTTGTCACGCGGGGGCAGCGTGCCCCCCGCGTTGGTCGGCCGCTCAGCCGAGCCGAGCCGAGCCGCCCGGCCGAGCCGGGTCAGACCGGGTCGGGTTGACCCGGTTCGGCCGACCCAGGGGGGGTCGGGCCGGGTCGGCCCGGGCCCAGACCCCCCGTCTTCGGACCGATTTGGTCTTTTGCCCGTAACTTGAGCTACGAGCCTTCGAACGACGCGCCGTCAGTGGCTACGCGATCCTTGGATCGAGTCGGTCGTTTTGGTATACTGAACTCAAGGTTTCAAAATACTTTGGGTTCGGCCGGGTTGGTTCGTACACGAAACCAACCGGGCCCTCGGAGCGGAAACACTCATATCTTGAGCTTCGGACATCCGATTGACGTGCCGTCGACTTCATTGAGTTCCTCTAAGTGAGACGAATCTTTTGGAATACTCCTACCAAGGTTTGGACGTAGGTGGAGTACGGTCGGGTTGGTTTTGACTTAAAAACCAACCGGGCCCCTGGGACGAAAAAGCCAATAACTCTCAGACCGGGCGTCCGATTGACGCGCCATCTGCGACGTTGAGTTCCTGTTGACGATACAGAACTTTTGGATATATCAACTCTGGTATTTGTGTCAGTTGATGTATCAGCCTCTCGGCTCGTGGAGCGGACCCTCCCGAACGAGCTTGCTGTGTGCGGGGACCCTAGTGCTGGCTGCGACTTCGACGACAACGACTATACAGATATCCTCAGTGGATTCGACTGTGATGATGATGAAAATAGTACGAGAATCCTCTGTGTTTTCGGCAGTGACTACTGCAGTACATCTTGGGATTCATCAACTCCGGACTACATGTCAGTTGATGCATTGACCTCTTAGCTCGTGGAGTGGACCCTCCCGCAACGAGCATGATGTGTGCGGAAACCCTAGAGCCGGTTGAGACTTGACGACTGTTGATCGAACGACAGAGGTACGCTTGGTTGTAGCGGCACAGGGGAGCGCTTGGTTGTAGCGTCAGATCCACGACACAGGTGCGCTTGGTTGTAGCGACACAGGGGAGCACTTGGTTGTAGCGGCAGACCCACGACAGAGGTGCGCTTGGTTGTAGCGGCACAAGGGAGCGCTTGGTTGTAGCGGCAGACCCACGACGGAGGAGCGCTTAGTTGTAGCGGCACGGGGGAGCGCTTGGTTGTAGCAGCAGGCCCACAGTACCCGATAGGTGGAGTGCTACAATAGTCCAAGGTAAGAGGGAAGCTCTTGGTTACAACGGCATAACCACTGTACTTGATGGAGAAGGAGTTTCCCAATAGATTTGGGTTCAACTTCATGATCGATCATGTGTGGGTCATTGTGAGGGTTAGTACCTACAGATCCTTTGTGGGTCCGACGGCTTAGATGAATCAGTGGCTATATCTGATCATCTCTAACGTCATACAAAGAAGTACCTGTGTGAGATGAATCCTGTTTTACTTTCCTGTGTGGATTGTGTTGTGCTATCCTGTGTGGATTTACGTTTTGCTTTCCTGTGTGGATTGGGTTGAGCTTGGGCTCGGATGTTGGAGCCAGACGGAAATTGATAACTTAGGTATATGTATGGGCATATACCTAAGCAGTGTTGGTTGTTACTTTGTGATTGCATCTTTCCTTTGTGGTTTATCCTTTGTGGATTTCGGGAGACCTTCGGGGGTCTCGGGGGTCCCTACTGAGTATCTTATACTCACCCCTGCACGGTCTTTGCCCGCACTTCGTTGTGTTGGTTGCAGACGACGGACAACGCTGATCGTGGTGGAGGCTTGTAGAGTAGGACGGTACCTGGAGGTGGACCACTGAGCGGGACGTACTCGGAGCGGATGGCTGGACCGAGGAGTTGTGGAGGCTATCTGTGCTCACTCTTCAGGTGGGACTTCCAGATGATGGCTCGACATTGCAGCTTTTCTTTTCAGTTGCTGTTTTCCCCTTTCAGTTGTACTTTACAGTTGGGCTTGTATTTTCGGCCCCTTTTACTTTCATCACAGCTTGTTACAGTTTTTACTTAGTGTTTACTTTTCCGCTTGCTTACTCTATGGTGCTTGTTTACTTTTCAAAGGCAATGCCTTCCCTGTTTATCAGGATTTACGCCTTGGTGCTAGTCGCCAGCCCCTGGCCTATGGAAGGCGGGCTTGGGGTAGTCACGACATGGGCCCTGAGGACGGGTCGTGACAAATTGGTATCAAAGGAGTTCGGTTCTATTGCAGACTCTGATCTTTCTTCTATGTGAAGCAATAGTGTTAAGTGTATTGAGTTTGGTTATCAGTACATGGAGCCCAGTGTTGGTGCGGCGGCCTACGTATCCGTACACCAGGACCCTGACTTCTGATTTCCGACTTAATGCACGAAAACATTGATTGCATGTGTGTTTCAAGTTTTCTTTGGGATTACTTGTGTCAGATCACCAGGTATACAGTTCTGACTGTGGAGCACCTGTTTCTTTTTAGGATGGCCCCAAGACGGCAGCCAACTAGGGTTCTGAGAGTAGAGCATGATGATAGCCCACCGAGCGATGAGGCCTCGGTACAGGGCCCGTTGACAGCAGGGGCACCGGCGGTACCTTTACCCGCCGAGCCCCCGATGCTTCCAGCACCAGCCGCTGATGACGCACGTCGCCTCAGCGCACTGCACGAGTTTCAGCGCCAGCAACCACCCAAGTTTCATGGGGAGACGGACCCCCAGGCAGCCGAGGACTGGCTGGAGGCAGTGGTGCGAGTTTTCCGGCTAGTGAGGACACCAACAGACCTCATGGTGATCCTTGCGGCGAGCTTACTACACACAGCAGCAGGACGATGATGGGGCTTGATGCTCCAGGTGTACGACGAGGCATCACTCCTTTGGACGGACTTTGAGATCCTTTTTTGCTCAGAGTTCGTCCCAGCCACCCTCCGAGCGGTGCGCATTCAGGAGCTACTACAGCTGCAGCAGGGCAATATGATAGTAGCCCAGTACGCGGCGAGGTTTACTGATCTCTCACGCTACTCCACAGATATGGTACGAAACCCATTCTTCCGGGCCCGGACCTTCGAGCAGGGACTGAGGCACGAGATCAGGGCTTCGATGATCTCCCTCAACATTCCGACACAGGCAGGGGTGTTGGAGCGAGCCCTCTTAGTGGAGAGTTTCCTTGCTGAGCGGTCTCCAGCAGTAGGACCCACCACTGGCCGGCATGCGGCAGAGTCTTCTGCAGCGGGCAGTAGACAGGTGATGCACGGGTCCAAGAGGACTAGACCTAACGGGGTCGACCGCGTGACACATGATCGTTTGTGCGAGGCACTCGGGGTGAACAACGACTTACTATGAGTGGACAATGTTACTCCTATGGTGGGGTTGGTCACATGGCTCGTGACTGTCCGACCCACCATACGGATGACCAGCAGATGAACGAAGAACCCCCCAGGCAGAGGCAGAGGTTCGATCAGGGCGGGCCACAAGGAGAAGGCGACCATGGCAGGGGAGCTGGCCGTGCAGCTGGAGGTGGACGACGCTTCGGGGTGTTGCCACCACCACCACCAGGAGGTCCACCCCGACCGCAGGGGACATGAGGACATGGGAGAGCTCAGCTTCAGGCAGCTGAGGCCTACGACCATGGAGCTCCGGGAGCAGATGGACAGGAGCGGGACTAGCTCTAGACCTAGAGACTTTTGTTCATGTTGCTTCTAGTTTTGTTGATGAATGTTTGTAGATGCTTTGTGTCTTTGTACTTGAGCTGCAGTAATAAAAGACAGATTTTCTTGTGGAATTTACTTTCCTGTCCTCTCTTGTGTTGTTACTAAGAGGTTCTGGTTTAGACTGTTGACTTGACCCTCACTTGAGATATACCTACTGGAGGAGACCCAGTTACCACACACTGATGCCGACAGTGTGACTCAACCCTTGGAGGCGAGAGTAACGGTTGGATCTCTTGGTAGTAGCGTCGAGGCCTTATGACGTCATCCTTGGTATGGGTTAGTATCATCCATGTCGGGATTGACTGTATTAGGCAAAGAAAGTGGTTCATCCATGGGATGTGACCAAATTTCTCTTATCGGTAAAGAAGAAATCTTAGCAGCTCTTGTGGGACCGGAGATGGTCCAGGCCACGACAGAGAAGGTCTAGGTCATCCAGGAGCGGATGATGACAGCTCAGAGCCGACAGAAGTCTTTTACTGATTGGAGGCGGAGGCCACTAGAGTTCGAGGATGGCGACCACGTCTTCTTGTGGGTCTCACCTCGACGGGGTTTACGGAAATTTGGCGAGGTGGCTTATCGCCTGGCTCTACCACCTCAGTTGCACCGGGTGCACGATGTCTTCCACGTATCTCAGCTGAGGAGATACGTGCACGACTCGATACACATCATTGACCATGGGGAGATGGACGTTGATGATGGGGCGACTTTTGCGGAGGTCCCAGTGGTGATCAAGGATCGACAGGAGCGGGTCCTACGTGGATGATCGATTCCTCTAGTGCGCATCAGATGGTAGCACGAGAACCTCCAGGAGAGCACTTGGGAGTGGGAGTCTCAGATGCGTGCTCAGTACCGCCATTGTATCTCTAAGTTTGTGGTGAAGCTTTACGGGGACGTAAAGCCCTGTGGTGGGAGTAATGTAAAGACCCATAAATTTCAAGTAATTTTTTTCCTTAATTTTCTTTGTATTTTTACAAGAACACAGCTTCTAACGGAACCTGATTCCGAGGCCCGGTGTGCCCGTAATCTTTTTATGAAGTTTGGCTCGGGTACGTTCAGCGAACGAATGAGTGGGGTTTTCTAACTTTTGAACCGGTGCTCGGAATCGAATTCTGAGGGCACTGATGGAATCGCAGCGCCGATATTTTCTTAGAAACGCCTCTTCCGGAGTTGCGTTTGCTCGGGTGTGTTTTTTTTAATTTTTGGGCTTAAAGTTAAGAAATAAAATAATTTGTACAACAAACTTTATTTTACTTAAGACACTTGGAAGCCACTTGAAGCCACTTAAATCTTTTTAAGCGGAGTTGTTACGGATAGGGTGCTATCCAAAAATATCCTACCCTCTTGGTAGGATATTTGTGAGGTGGGGCCCGCATGAGCCCCACCGTTTCTTTTCCACTAAGTAACGCACCCGCGAAAACCCGTCATTATGAAGGTCAACTGACGCGTTTTCTTAATTTCTTAACGCACCAATTAATTGGGCGGTTTATTTCGTTGAATTAATTCTATGAATTAATGGGTCGTTACTTATCTCTTTTTCGTTTGTTGGCGTAACAATAAAATAAGACCAACGCACGACTTCTAGAAAAATGTTCGTTGGGAGGATTTGACAGAAACCAAGAATTCTTCATCCTCCTTCGCGAAGAACGCGAAGAACGCGAAGAACGTGAAGAATGTGAAGAACGCCGAGCCCTTGGAAATCGACGACGCAACACCGTGTGTCGCGACGCCAACGTTTCCTCTCCCGCGACGTTCTTCTGCGACGTTCCTTCCTCCACGACAAAAATCTTCGATCATCCGTTGAGTTCGTCGACGCAATGCCGGATACCGCGACGACGCGACGATCCCCACCTTCCGCGACGATCAATTTCCGCGAAGAACGCGCGTGCGACACTTGACGAGGTAGGGGTTTTTCTTGAATGTTTTATACTCCGTGGATGTTTTCCATTCAAAATGAAGAATCCAGTTCATAAGAACAATCTTAATTTAATAAAATTGTTCTTGGTTATGTTTTCTATGTGTCAATTAAATCCTCCCAACTGTTATCATCTAACGCGGAGGGTGCGGGCCAAACAAACACGGCCCGACAACCCTCTGTCGTTCTTTGTTATTGTGCGGACTTGACGGGTGACGACGGGATGTGCCGCAAAGGAAATTTGATGATTCTGCAGTGAAGAACGGGTCCCGGGAGGAGTAGCGGCGCAGACGGGAACGGAATCGGACCACCGGAGCGACTCCGGTGGCCCGCGGAAGCCACCGGCGGCGCGGGTCGCCGGCGCGGTGGCGCCAGCGGACCCGTGGACGCGCGGGTCCGGCGCACACGGACGCGGCTTTGCCGCGTCCGTTGACCAGGGTGGCCTCCCGCAGGGGCCGCGGGGTTGTCACGTGGGGGAAGCGTGCCCCCCGCGTTGCTCGGCCGCTCGGCCGAGCCGAGCCGGGCCGGCCGACTGAGCTGCGCCGGGTCCAGTCGGGTCAGACCGGGTCGGGTCGACCCAGGGGGGGGGGGGGGGGTCGGGCCGGGTCGACCCGGGCCCAGACCCCCCGTCTTCGGACCAATTCGGTCTTTTGCCCGTAACTTGAGATACGGGCATCCGAACGATGCACCGTCAGCGGCTACACGATCCTTGGATCGAGACGGTCGTTTTGGTATACTGCACTCAAGGTTTCAGAATACTTTGGGTTCGGACGGGTTGGTTCGTACACGAAACCAACCGGGCCCTCGGAGCGGAAACGCTCATATCTTGAGCTTCGGACGTCCGATTGACGTGCCGTCAACTTCGTTGAGTTCCTCTAAGTGAGACGGATCTTTTGTCATAATCCGCCCGAGGTTTGGACGTAGGTGGAGTACGGTCGGGTTGGTTTTTCCTTAAAAACCAACCGGGCCCCTGGGACGAAAAAACCAATAACTCTCAGACCGGGCGTCCGATTGACGCGCCGTCTGCGACATTGAGTTCCTGTTGATGATACAGAACTTTTGGATATATCAACTCTGGTATTTGTGTCAGTTGATGTATCAGCCTCTCGGCTCGTGGAGCGGACCCTCCCGAACGAGCTTGCTGTGTGCGGGGACCCTAGTGCTGGCTGCAACTTCGACGACGACGACGACTATACAGAGATCTTCAGTGGATTCGACTGCGACGATGATGAAAACAGTACGGGAATACTCCGTGTTTTCGGCAGTGACTACTGTAGTACATCTTGGGATTCATCAACTCCGGACTACATGTCAATTTATGCATCGACCTCTTAGCTCGTGGAGTGGACCCTCCCGGAACGAGCATGCTGTGTGCGGAAACCCTAGAGCCGGTTGAGACTTGACGACTGCTGATCGAACGACAGAGGTAAGCTTGGTTGTAGCGGCACAGGGGAGCGCTTGGTTGTAGCGGCAGACCCACGACGGAGGAGCGCTTGGTTGTAGTGGCACGGGGGAGCGCTTGGTTGTAGCAGCAGGCCCACAGTACCTAATAGGTGGAGTACTACAGCAGTCCAAGGTAAGAGGGAAGTGCTTGGTTATAACGGCATAACCACTGTACTTGATGGAGAAGGAGTTTCCCAATAGCTTTGGGTTCAACTTCATGATCGATCCTGTGTGGGTCATTGCGAGGGTTAGTACCTACAGATCCTTTGTGGGTCCGACGACTTAGATGAATCAGTGGCTACATCTGATCATCTCTAACGTCATACGAAGAAGTACCTGTGTGAGCTGAATCCTGTTTTACTTTCCTGTGTGGATTGTGTTGTGCTATCCTGTGTGGATTTACGTTTTGCTTTCCTGTGTGGATTGGGTTGAGCTTGGGCTCGGATGTTGGAGCCAGACAAAAATTGATAACTTAGGTATATGTATGGGCATATACCTAAGTAGTGTCAGTTGTTACTTCGTGATTGCATCTTTCCTTTGTGGTTTATCCTTTGTGGATTTCGGGAGACCTTCGGGGGTCTCGGGGGTCCCTACTGAGTAGCTTATACTCACCCCTACACGGGCTTTGCCCGCACTTCGTTGTGCTGGTTGCAAACGACGGACAACGCTGATCATGGTAGAGGCTTGCGGAGCAGGACGGTACCTGGAGGTGGACCACTGGGTGGGACGTACTCGGAGCGGACGGCTGGACCGAGGAGCTGTGGAGGCTATCTGTGCTCACCCTTCAGGTGGGACTTCCAGATGACAGCTCGACGCTGCGGCTTTTCTTTTCAGTTGCTATTTTCCCCTTTCAGTTGTACTTTACAGTTGGGCTTGTATTTCCGGCCCCTTTTACTTTCAGCACAGCTTGTTATAGTTTTTACTTAGTGTTTACTTTTCCGCTTGCTTACTCTGTGGTGCTTGTTTACTTTTCAAAGGCAATGCCTTCCCTATTTATCGGGATTTACGCCTTGGTGCTAGTCGCCAGCCGCTGGCCTATGGAAGGTGGGCTTGGGGTAGTCACGGCACGGGTCCCGAGGACAGGTCGTGACATCATAAATCCCTCTTGGGTACACCCGACACCATGCCGATAAACCGTAACGAATTCTACCCAAACCTTATTTGTTGTTTCGGGTTGCCTTATCTTTCTTTATATCAAAATGGAGTTATATTATATATATATGTACACATTCTAAATGCTGTATAGTTTTAAAAAATTTATTTATAAAGACCCTTTCACCACTCTCTTTTGGGGATATTCATGTTTTCCAAAGGATTCACTCCTTAGAACTTTCCGATAAGAAAACCTATTTTAAGGGAACTTCCCAAATTTTTACCCAATTTCAAGTGCACTCTATCCTCTGTTTTAATCCACCATTGTCTTTATAAAATAACTCTTTTTATTATGCAAACTTTATTGTTTCAATTCTGGTTTTATATAAAAGATTTTCATCTTTTCTATTTTAAAATCTCTATAGTATTTTCCTTAAAACTGCAAAAAAATGTTTTAATGCTAATGTTTCTCAAATACATTTATTATATGTTGTTTCTTATTTTTGACCCCACATACCATGTTATATGACTATTTAACCTTATAAACGTGCATGTATGGTCTAATCTCTTTCTTTCATGTACACTTTCATGATACACTCATTGGTTATGCTTTATGTCATGATTGTGGTACCCAATTCTTTCCATGCATATTCTTATGTTTATGTATGGTTGGTTATGTATGATTACTCATGTGGAAAGAATATTCATGAAAATGTTGAGATGGGTGCACCCAGATAGCACTCCAATGCATTGGGTAAAGTTAAGTCTTATGAGATGCGATGTGAAACGGGATTGGCGGTTAGCCTTGACCCATACTAAAATGGGAAATAGGATTGGAAGTTAGCCTTGAACTGTACTAAATGGGAAACAGGATTGGCAGTTAGCCTTGAACCATACTAAAGAAATGTTTTATGGTCCTGCCACATTTATATGATTCCATGTTTATATGATTCCATGATTATATGATACGATTTTATATGTTCTATGCTTTGGATGTCATTATGTCATGCCTCCTAACTCATGTACTTATAACGCATCCTTATGTGCATTCCCTTAATGGGATTTTCAGCTCATCCCTTTTTTCATGTGTTCCCTAGGTTACCCTGTGTATAAGTAAGGGCTCAAAGGAAGTTAGGAGCTCTTTATGGAGATTAAATAAAGAAGTGTTTTTTAGCCCCATGTTTTATGTTTTATGTACCTAGTCTTCCAAGAGACTAGACTTAATTATCCTTGGCTTGTACTCTGATGTATAATTATGCCTAAAATCATGTAATGTTATATGTAAAAGGTTTGGGTCACTATAGTTGGTATCAGAGGATGGTCTAGTTATTTTTGGAGATTAGGAATAGAGAACCTTAGTGAGAACCTTAAGGATACGACTAAGTATAAGAAAACATTCCTAAATTTTGGTGAGTATTGAGTAAGTGGTTTATCAAGAAAATACATCCCTGTCTAGATATGAGCAAGTAGAGGTGGCTCTGGCATATATGTATCTAGGGGTAAAACCCAAAAACACCGCTTTGAGCTAGACTTGAACGGGAACTGGTGCATGACAATGGGAATTACTACACTCTTGGTTATGACACTCCTATGGGATATGATTTGGTAGATTCAAGATCTTAGTACAAATCATTATTAAGGGATAAAAAAGCCTATAAGAATATAAGTTAAGAAATATATTGAGCACAACCTAGATATAAACCTAAGGAATCACAAGTTAGGATATACTTATTCTTTATAAGTTTATACTTTTATGTTCAAAGTTTCCTTTTTATGCTCAATAGGTAAGTATTCAAGACCTCTAATTATACATTATTTTTCTTAGTTAATGGAGGGAAATATAAGAACACTTTCCAACAACCAATGTGATAGGAAATGTGAAGATTTCCCTAATGATATGCCTGATATGATGGGAGCGGGTGCTCAAAAATTCATGAAAGTACTTGCTCAGCTGGCTCAAGTTATGAATAATAACATGAATCATGAGGAACTCCCTCCTCCTCCAAGGAAAGATAAAGTTTCTGTATAATCCTTCATGTGGCAAAGACCTCCCATGTTTAGTAGATCTTATGATCCCCTCCTTGCAGAACAATGGATTAACTCCATTGAAAAGATATTCTCCGTCCTCCAGTGCTCGGAAGAAGAGATGGTTTTACTGGCGGTCTATCATTTTGATGGGGAATATGATCTATGTTGGACACTGACCAAGAATACAAAGTCTCAAGAGGAAATTGATTCCATGGATTGGGAGGAATTCTAGAGGATATTTTTCAATAAATATTTTCCTCATACCCTCCGTCTCAAGATGGAAAGAGAGTTCCTCAGACTCAAGCAGAAGGAAGATGAGTCCATTGGGGAGTATGAAGAAAAATTTACAAGGCTTGAAAGGTACACCTCTAGATTTGTCTTGAACACTGAAAGCAAGGTGGATCTCTTATTTAGAAGACTAAATAAAAGTCTATGAAAAGTGTTGGCGATTCGAGATTTTGATAGTTATGAGGATATTGTCCGTTGTTCCCTTAAGGTTTAAATGAAGATTAGAAGCTCTAAGTGGTCTCATGGGTCGAGTGACAAGAAGTGGAAAATGGAGAAATAAATGGGTGGTTCATAAAAAAATCCCATGATGGAAAGAAGCCTGACTTTTCCCCTTATAAAAGTTGTGGGAAGAAGCATCCTGGTAACTATTTGAAGGGAACCAAGAATTGCTTCAAATGTGGAAAGTTTGGTCATCTAGACAAGAACTACGGAAGGGATATGAAAAATCCCACTATTGTTGAATAAGAAAGGAAGGTTCAGATCAATAATCAGCCTGCAGTGTAGTGTTACAACTGCAAGGAGCATGGGCATTATGAAAGAAATTTCCCTAAGCTGAGGGTTGTTTGAGGCAATCAGAAACAACCTCCAAGGTAACAAGGGATAATGCTATCACTACTGCTGAGGTGGAGCCAAAAAACTATGTGGTAATAGGTACACTAGTTATTAATTCAAGAATAGAGAACGTACTATTTGATTCTGGTTCTATGCATTCTTTTATATCTTGAAAGTTTAGTAGAACTACTCAAACACCACCTCAAAATTTGGAGAAAAATTTATATGTGAGAATAAAAAATGAGGAAATTATTGAATCCATGGTTTATAACTCCTACCCAGTTAATGTTTGTGCGTTGAACCTCCCAGCAAATCTGGTCATGCTTCCTTTAGTGTAGTTCGACGCTATCTTGGGCAGGTATTGGATATCTTTATACAAAGCCAACATCAACTTTCGGGAAAGGGAGATCACTCTTCACATCCCAAAGAATCCTCTGATTCTTTATAAGTGTAAGGAGTAAGATGAATCTCCTTTATAATCTTCATCTCAAGTGTGGATATTTCTGCCTTGTGAGTAGGTATATCTAGCTCAAATTATTGAGACAAAGGAGAGAATCATGCTTGAAGACATGCCCATCGTGAGAGATTACACTGATATATTCCCTAAAGAATTTCCTGGTCTTCCTCCTGACCGAGAGGTTGATTTCTCAATTGAACTTATCCCTGGATCTCTGCCTATCTCAAAGACACCTTAAAGAATGACCACCATAGAGCTGGAAGAGCTGAAGAAGAAGTTACAGAAGAATATGGAGAAGGGTTTTATATGTTTGAGTGCTTCACTATGGGGTGCACCGGTACTATTTATCAAGAAGAAGGACAGATCAATGCGCCTCTGCACTGATTATCATGAGCTCAATAAAATCATGATAAAGAACAAGTATCCCCTACCACAAATAGATGAATTGTTCAATCAGCTTCTTGGGACTAGTTATTTCTCTAAGGTGGACCTTCGGTTGGGATATCACCAATTAAAGGTGAGGAATAAAGATATCCCAAGACTACCTTTCAAACGAGGTATGGACATTATGAGTTCATAGTGATGCCCTTACAACTCACTAATGCTCTAGAAAATTTCATGGATTTAATGAATAGATTATTTAGAGATTACCTCGACAAATTTATGGTAGTATTTATTGATGATATTCTAATATACTCCAAGAGCAATGAGGAATATGTGGAGCATTTGAATACTATGTTAATGACTTTGAGAAAGGAGAATTTGTTTGCAAAGTATAGTAAATGTGAGTTCTAGATGGAGGAAGTATCATTCTTGGGGCATGTTATCACTAGCAAAGGGATATCTATGGACCCTTCCAAGATGAAAGAAATTGAAGAGTGGCCTAGAACAACTTCTGTAATGGAGATCTGTAGCTTTTTGGGTCTAGCTGGGTATTATAGACAATTTGTGAAGAAATTTTCATAGTTGTCAAACCCAATTACCAAGCTGACATGGAAGGGAGTAAAGTTTTTCTGGACATAGGAATGCAAAGACTATTTCATGGAGTTAAAAAATAGGCTTATCAGTGAACCAGTACTCACATTCCCTACAAGTAGAGAACTCTTTGTGGTGTATAGTAATGATTCTAAGAAGGGATTAGGCTGTGTGCTGATGAAAAATGATAAAGTGATAGCCTATGCCTCAAGGCAGTTAAAAATCCATGAGAAAAACTATCCCATGCATGATCTGGAGTTGGCGGCTGTGATCTTTGTGTTGAAAATCTGTGCCATTATCTCTATGGGGAGAAGTGTGAGATATATACTTACCAAAAGAGTCTCAAATATATATTCACACAAAAAGAGCTTAATATGAACCAGTAAAGATAGATAGAGCTCATCAAGTATTATGACTTCTCAATCCACAACCATCCCAGTAAGGCAAATAATGTGGTAGATGCTCTAAGTAGAAAGGATCCTGCATCTTTATCAATGATGAAAATTGAAAAGGATCCAATATTCTTATATTTGAAAAGGATAGACATGGGAATCATTAATGAAGGAACATCATAAATACTTTCTCAAATGATTTCTCAACCATCCCTCTTGGAGGAAATAAAGGATGCTCAAATAAAATATTTGGAAATTTAGAAAAGGGTGGAAGCTATCATAAATGGGAAATCCTTCGATTTCAAAATTTATGAGGAAGGAGTTGTAAGATTAGGGAAACAATTATGTGTACCATCTGATCAAGAGATAAAGAAGGATATATTGAATGATGTACATATCTCAACCTTCTCTATCCACCCAGGGAGCACAAAGATGTATTGAGATCTTCAGGAAAACTTTTATTGGGAAAATATAAAAAGGGAGATTGCTGAATATACATCAAAGTGCCTGGTATGTATGCAAGTGAAGGCTGAGAGGAAAAAGTATAAGGGGATGATGCAAACACTACCCATACCAGCATGGTAGTGGGAGAACATTACCATGGACTTTGTCACTGGAATTCCAAGGACATCCAGAGGAAACAACTATATATATGTCTTTATAGATCGTCTTACAAAGACAACTCACTTTATCGCGATTAGAGAGGACTTCTCATTGGATCAACTTGCACAGATTTACATCAAAGAAGTGGTAAGGATGCAAGGAGTACCACTATCTATTGTATCCGATTTTGATCCGATATTCATCTCAAAGTTCTAAAAAATCCCCAACATGCTCTAAGCACTGAACTGAACTTCAGTATGGCCTATCATCCTCAAAATCATGGCCAATCTGAGAGAACTATTCAGACATTGGAATACATGTTGAGAGCGTGTTCTATGGAATTCAAAGGAGGATGGGACCAACATCTTTCACTGGTTGAATTCTTCTACAACAACAGTTTCCACTCGAGCATCTGAATGACACTATATGAAGCCCTTTATGGGAAAAGGTGAAGAACACTAACGTGTTGGGATGAAGTCGGTGCGCATAAGCTACTATGACCTGAAATGGCCAAAGAAATAATGGAGAAGGTGAAAAATATTCAAGAGACAAAGTTCTATGCAATAGGACTACTCACCTGGTTAAAGTACTGTGGTGAAACCATAAGTATGAAGAGGCAACATGGGAACTAGAGGAAGCAATGAAGGAAAAGTACCCGCACCTGTTTTTGGCTTAGAATGTAAAACAAAATTTTGAGGGTGAAATTTTATAAGGGAGGAAGAATATAATGACCCAATGTTTTTCAATGGAAATTAAATTCTTATAAATATGTCATAAAATCACATGAAAACACAATATAATGAACTAATAAGTGCTAAGCGACCTTTAAACATAAGTTTGTCACTTTTGTGTTTGGAATTTCGAAAACCTGACATACACGGTTGCAATCAATAAGTTATTTGGAGTCCGATAAGAAAAACTTAATTTTTGGTGAATAGTAACCTGCCCTTATGAATAGTAACACACCCTTATGAATAGTGGTATACCCTAATGAATATTAACCTTACCTATGATAATATATAAATAATTTTCAAGTTGAAAGTACGATATACCTATATTTTAGAATAAGTAAATGGATGTTTTAAAACTGGGTTTTGATAATTATTTATGATTTTAATTAAATATTAAAATAATCATATTTAGAAAATTATTTTTGAAAAATGGATTTCATTTTTGGTATCTACACGTCGAAAAATGTTTAGGGTGAATTTTTGATATTTTTCTGAAATACTTGAATTTTTGATGAATAGTAAAATACTATAATTTACGATAAATGCTAAATAATGGATTTATTGAGTCATTAATGATGATATTCTGATGTAAGACCAATTAATTCGAATTCACATGAATTTATTACTGTTTTTGGTCATGGAATAATCACTATTACCAGTATTGAGGGAAAATAATAAACTAATGATTATAATATTATGAAAACCCTCCTCTCCTCCACTATAAAACCCCCCCCACTCCCTCTTCTCTTCACTACTCTCAAGCCTTGTTCCTTGCCAAAATGCTACCCAAATATCTCCCCAAGATCCTCCCCCATGTCCAAAATCCCCTATCCTCTTCAAAATTCCAAAACCTCTCACCTTAAGAGGTTCTCAAAGGAGAAAGTCTCAAGAGATAAATTTCTCTTTCCAATTCCTTCATTTCTTTTAAGTTCTTTTCTTTTTGTTTCTTTCCTCACCTACCTTCACACAAATAGTATTATAACTCTAGTAACATACATGTAATGTAATTTTTTTATGCTAATGGTATATTTCATTATCTTCTATCCTTTCCCCACCTTTTATTTGAAAGAAATGAAAGCACCGTTTGAGATGTGCTAATTTAGCACATTCAAGGACAACAATTTATCTATTTCTATTATAATCTTTAATTATTGTCATGAAACCATTTGTGTTATGGTTGAAATAGATTATTATATATGTAATATATCCTATTTTTGGTGTTGTAATCCTTTTGTACAAATGGTATTAAGTTATAAAGCAAAATATGTTCTTTGTAATCAAACCCACCGATTAACAAAAATGGTTGTCACTATGGTTTTATATAATAATTAAACTTCACTCTAAGTAACCAAATTAAATTTAAAACCATGTAATCTCATGGATGTTCACTAATAGAATATAACTTCAATTCTGGACAACCACTTTCATCTTACATATCCAAACATGAATATAAGCAAACCGGTCATTAAAACCAAGTAAACAAACGAGCTCGAACAATGAAATTGAACCTCATAACCAATCAAAAAAGTTATAAATGAACTTAAAATGATTATACTAAACCAATTACATATAGAATATTTTATTTAATTATTAATTAATAAACTTAATTTTTTTATTTAGGTCTTTAATAACAAGTGGAGAACACCAATGGATTTAAGGTAAGGGATCCTCTCCATTTCTCTCTTAATCAAGATTATCCCCTATGCTATGACTTTTTTGTGTAATAAAAAATGATAGGGTATGTTTTCACAACTCCCCCATACTTCCATCATGATGTATAAGTTATGATATACCCATTTTCTCTCTCATCAATCCCTCTTGGGTACACCCGACACCATGCCGATAAACCGTAGCGAATTCTACCCGAACCTTCTTTCTTGTTTCGAGTTGCCTTATCTTTATTTATATCAAAATGGAGTTATATTATATGTTTATGTAAAAATTCTAAATTCTGTGTAGTTTTAAAAAAATTATTTATGAAGAACCTTTCACCACTCTCTTTTGGGGATATACATGTTTTCCAAAGGATTCACTCCTTAGAACTTTCCGATAAGCAAACCTGTTTTAATGGAAATTCCCAAATTTTTACCCAATTTCAAGTGAACTCTATGCTATGTTTTAATACACCATTGTATTTATAAAATAAGACTTTTTATTATGAAAACATTCTTGGTTCAATTCTGGTTTTATATAAAATATTGTCCTCTTTTCTATTTTAAAATCTCTATAGTATTTTCCTTAAAACTGCACAAAAATGTTTTAAGGATAATATTTGTCAAATACATTTATTATATGTTGTCACTTATTTTTGACACCAAATACCAGTTATATGACTATTTAACCTTATTAATGTCCATTTATGTTATAGTCCCGTTCTTTCATGGACACTTTCATGATACACTCATTGATAATGCTTTATGTCATGATTGTGGTACCCAATTCTTTCCATGGGTATTATTATGTTTATGAAGGTTTATTATGTATGATTATTAATGTGGAAAGAATATTCATGAAAATGTTGAGATGGGTCCACCCAGATATCACTCCAATGCATTGGGTAAAGTTAATTCTCATGAGATGTGATGTGAAACGGGATTGGAGGTTAGCCTTGACCCGTACTAAAATGGGAAATGGGATTGGCAGTTAGCCTTGACCCGTACTAAAGAAATGTTTTATGGTCCTACCACATTTATAAGATTCCATGTTTGCAACATCCCTGAACTGGAATCCACTAAACTGGTGCTTCGAGCCGGGTGGTTACATGACCTTAAGCGCGCCTCCCCGTATGCCAAAGGCTGCCAACTAGCAGCGGGGGTCTATGTGGTCAAGTGGGGAGACTATACCCCCTTTTTATCAGAGTAAGACACAACAGAAATAACACAATAGTGGAAATAGTAATCAACAACAAGGAACATGTATAACAACCATTTCCATCAATAAAATATGTCATGTCATACTACAAGTACAAAAGTGAACAAAGACCCCAAAAGAGGACAACAACCAAAATCCCCAAAATGGTCCCGACTCCAAGTCCGGATCCTCCACCAAGTGATACCCATGTCCACTCAACTATCTAGCAAGGACCCTTGCCCTTCTCCTGACCTGCAAACATGAAGTCTTCCCGGGTACCCAACGACGGCTTGAGTAGGGTGTGAGTACAACCCAGTAGGCCACCACCAAAGGTGTCTACAAAATATCCAGTCTAAACAGATAGTGCATGCAACGGAATATGAATGATAATTTCCAAGAGTTATTTAAGGTACCATTATCCAGTTTAGAGCCAGGCCATTTCCACTTCCATTACCATTCATTACACACCCATTATCACCATTTACCATTTCATCAAATTTCCATGGGTTCATCACATACACTATGTTACATGGGTTTAAGGCCAAAAATCACATTTAAGAGGGTAAACACATCGTTATCCTATCTCACTAGGACTAACCCCTCATAGAAACCATAACCTCACCTCGAATCCTCAGTTCGGGTGGATGCAACCGTTAGGAGAATAGATCCTCAGTCCCCTTTCCTAACCCATGCATTTAGGGTGGAGATTAGAACCTCAGTCTTCACTCGACCCGTGGGCATAGATCCTCAAGTCATACCCCACTCTACGAAGCCATGTGCACATGCTTATATATAAGTAACCATCAACCATCCAAACCATTGCCCTTCGGCAAACACTATTCACAATAACCCACATGGGAATCCACATCATGCCTTAACCCATTAACACATTACCATTTCACATCATTTAACCATTCACCCAATTCCCATGTGTTATTACTATCTCACTAAGAATTTAACATTAAACCCATAATCTATCCCATTATGGTCTTTAATAAGTTTACACATTAACCCATTTAACCCATTCATCATTCCCATGAATCAACCATTTATCCCATTCCACTTTAATCCTTAGGTTATTACCAAGTCTAGGTGTATCACCTAACTTCTATTCCACATTCAACCAATCATTCCAACACATTTATCAAGGGCTCAAAAATTTATTACAACAAAGTCACTTGTTTAATATCAATCCCTAAATCCAGGAAAAGCCGGAACATCCCATGGATGGCCCCAATTAGGTGAAGTCTATCCCAACACATCCCACGAGGATCGTGAGGGTTCCCATTTTCCATTTTAAACACCATTATTACCAAACATGAAAAGGTTATCTAAAACATAACCAAAGGAAATCAAGAACACAACTAAACATGCATAAATACTAAAATAACTATGGGATATCACTTGTAGACCACCTACCTTGAAACCGCGATTGAACGTACTCTCAATGGAGTCCTTAGACCTCGATCCAACCAACCTTTGGAGCTTCAACCTAAAAATCACCCAAAAGTTAGGGCTTTAAATCTTCAAAATGAGAGGGAGAGAAGATACAAACCCTAAACCAAAAAGAGAAGAAAGGATGGGATTAGCCTTACCCAGAGCTTCGATCCGCAACCAACGACACCAAAAACACCTTATAATCGGAGGAGATCGGTCTCTTGGAGCCTTTGGGAGTTTTGGTTCGTGCCTAGGGTGGAGAGGGAGGAAATGAGAGGAAATCCCAAGTGGGGTTTTAAAGCCTGAAGTGGCAAACTTGTAATTTTTCCCAACTTTAAATGGCTGCACAGTTTGTCCGCACGGTTTGGAAAACCGTGCGCAAACCGTGCGCATGCCACTGCCCGGAGAAAGAGGGGTCACATGATTTAGCCGCACGATTTGGAAAACTGTGTGCAAACTGTGCGCATGCTTCTGTCTGGAAGAGGAAGGGTCACACGGTTTAGCCTGGGCAGGCCGCACAGTTTACCTGGCCATGCGCAAGTCGTGCGCCCTGGCCTGTCTGGCCCAAATTTCCTTTCTTCCATGCCCTGAGCTCCCGGAACACCCCCAAGGCCTCTCACACTTTCAAGAAACATTTCAAAGACCCAAAAACAAAGGGTTCAACCCAAAACACAATAAAAAAATACCTTTCCAAAAACCGGGATCTTACAATTTCCCCACCTTATAACGGCTCGTCCTCAAGCCGAGTTCCCAAGCCTCATTGCTCCACTGGAGAGAAGAGTTCGGGCCACTGAGCCCGCATATCCTATTCCCGCTCCCAAGTTTCTTCCTGAACTTTCCCATGCTACCATAGTACTCACACTAATGGCACAACCTTTCCTCGCAAGACCTTTTCCCTACAGTCCACCACACGAACTGGATGCTCCTCAAAGGACACATCAGCCTCAAGCTCCACATCCTCAACATCAACCACGTGAGATGGGTCAGGGTGATACCGTTGAAGCTGCGACACATGAAACACATCATGCATCCCACCATACCGCTGTGGAAGAGACAATCAGTATGCCACTGGTCCGATCTTTTCCACAATCTCAAAAGGTCCCACATACCTGGGTGCCAACTTACCCTGCTTTCGTATCCGACGGTGACCCAACCTTGCCGACACATGAAGGAACACTTTATCACCCACCCCAAACTCAAGAGGTCTACGCCTCCAATCTGCATATGACTTCTGCCTACTCTGAGCCGTATCCATCTACTTCCTGATCAACTTAACTCTCTCTGAAGTCTCCTGCACAAGACTTGGTCCCAAAAACTCGGATTCACTGGTCTCTAGCCAACACAACGAAGATCTACATAGACTCCCGTAGAGTGCCTCAAATAGTGCCATCTGAATCATAGCCTGAAAACTGTTGTTTTAGGAAAACTCAACTAACGATAGGTGTCTCTCCCAAGAACCACCAAAGTCCAAGATACAAGCTCTTAACATGTCTTACAACACTTGGATCGTACGCTTCGACTGCCCGTCCGTCTGTGAGTGGAAATCCGTACTCAAAAACACCTGCGTACCAAGCGCCTTCTACAACCATTGCCAGAAATGCGATGTGAAACATGGATCTCAGTCCAAAACTATTGTTCTATGAACACCATGCAACCACAATATTTCTCGAACATACAGCTCACCCAACTGGTTGACTGTATGGGTCTCCTGAATCGGTAATAAATGACCCACTTTTGTTAACCGATCCACAACCACCCATATTGCATCATTCTTCCGTGGAATCCTCGGAAGACCCATGACAAAATCCATTGTTACATCATCCCACTTCCATTCCAGAATGGGAAATGGATGCAACAAACCATCTAGGCGTTGATGCTCGGCCTTCACCTGCTGACAGGTAAGGCACCGTGCCACAAAGCCCGCAACTTCCTTCTTCATCCCAGGCCACCAAAACTGCCTTCGGAGATCACGATACATCTTGGTCAAACCAGGATGCACTGACCACTTTGATGCATGGAAGTCACGCATCAACTCTTCCCGCACACCCTTTGGCACAACCACATGATCATGAACACAAAAAACACCGTCCACACCGACAGCCCAGCAAGAAGGTAGCTCCACACCTTTAAGATTTTACTTCATGATAAAACACTTAGGATCATCAAGTTGACCTTCCTTAACTCGACTTAAAAGCATCGACTACATCGTTAAGGAAGCAAGAGTGACCTGACCATTCTCCTCCTGCACCTCTAGGTGCATCTCTGCAAACAAAGCCCTCACCTTCCACTCGGTACTGGATTCCTGAACCACATGATTCTGAACCTTCCTACTCAGAGCATCAGCAACACTGCTTCCCTTTCCCGATGTGTACACCAACTCAAAGTGAAATGACTGGAGATATTCAACCCATCTTTGCTGTCGAAGATTCAGATCCCATTGTGAGAAGATTTACTTTAAACTCTTGTGTTTGGTAAACATGGTAAACCGTTCTCCCAACAGATAGTGCCTCCAACACTTCAAGGCGTACACTACTGCAGCCAACTCAAGGTCATGAGTTGGATAATTCCGCTCATGGGGTCTCAACTGCCTTGACCCATAAGCCACCGCCCTCTCATCTTGCATCAACATAGCCCCAAGTCCGATTCCAGATGCATCACAAAACACGATGTACTTATTACCCGGATTAGGTAAGATCAAGATAGGTTCGGTTTTTAGCCACTTCTTTAACTCTTGGAAGGAATTCTCACAAGACTTAGACCATTCAAACCTGATTCCTTTCTTGGCCAAGCCCAAGAGTGGTGCTGCCAAGCGAGAGAAATCCTGAATGAACCTTTGGTAATACCCGAACAAACCCAGAAAACTCCGAACATCAGAAACACACTTGGGATGCTCCCAAGATACAACTGCATGCACTTTATCTGGATCCACTGTCACACCTGCCTCCGAGATGATGTGACCCAGAAAATATACCTCACCTATCCAAAATTGACACTTGGATAGCTTGGCATATAGCCGGTGCTCTCTTAGCATACCCAAGACGATGTCAAGATGTTGGGCATGATCGTCGTGAGTTTTTGAGTACACTAAGATATCATCAATAAAGAAAACCACAAACCGATCTATATAGGGATGAAAGATCCAGTTCATCAAAGCCATGAACACTGCCAGTGCATTGGTCAAGCCGAAAGGCATTACCACAAACTCAAACAACCCGTACCGACTCCGGAAAGCTGTCCGTGGTATGTCGAAAGACCACAGCCTCAACTGGTGATAAACCGACCACAGATAAATCTTAGAAAACACCGATGCACCCCTAAACTGATCAAATAGGTCATCAATTATAGGAAGAGGGTACCGATTTTTCACCATCATCTGGTTCAACCTTCAATAGTCAACACACAGCCTTAACAAACCATCAAACTTCTTTGAAAAAAGCATGAGAGATCCCCAATGAGACGTAATAGGATGGATAAACCCCTTACGCTCCAACTCTTCAAGCTGAACCTTCAGTTCCTAGAGTTCTTCTGGTGCCATTCGATATGGAGGAATAGAAACTAGCTCTGCTCCCGAAAGCAACTCGATCGTGAACTCAACATCCCTCTCAGGGGGTAACCCCAAAAAATCCTCAGGAAACACGTCCTGAAACCGATCCACCACAGGAGGGAAATTAGTTTGTTCCCCTCCCTCATCATCATCAAGCATGATACATTCCAATTGAGCTGCGAGTCCACTCATCTGTTGACAAAACAGCCCCGCACGCCCTGCTCGAATATCCCATTCACCACGGTGGGCATAAGCGTCACCCTCAAGCAACCTAGACGATACTCTGCAACAATAATAGTCTATATGTTCCTGATACAACACCAACCAATACATTCCCAAGATTAGGTCAAACCCTGAAATCTCAAGAATTAACAAGTCCCATAGAAAACGATACCCACTAACTTCCAAGGCACACCCCTTGCACTGCTTGATATCCTCAACCTGCACCCCCAATGGAGTGTCAATTGACATCACCCCACACACACCCTCCACAGGTAAACCCAACGCTACCAAAAGTTGACCAGAGATAAAAGAGTGTGTGGCATCTGTGTCAAACAATGCACTAGAAAAAGTAGAAGCTACAAGGATCATACCTCGAACAGTCGATGGTCCAGCCTCACCATCACCAGGCACAAACTGAACTGCCTGAAGCTGACTTGCCCCTCTACCCTGGGCTCCAGCTTGAACACCCTGTGCTGCACTGCCCTTCTGGCGTGAGCGATCTTGCCCTGGAGTTCCACGCCCACCTCCCCTACCAGTAAGGCCTAAGGAGATCCAACTACCTGCCTGATACAGGGAAACTGATCCCCTTCCCGTATCCGGTACCTGCCTTCCACCATCATACTATCCCACCTACTGAGGTCTCCTGCAGAACTTCTGCACATGTCCCATCTGACCGCACGGACGACACTCAACTGGAGGTCGAGGACACTGACCAAGTATATGCCCCGACCTACCGCACTGATAGAAGAACACCTAGTTTCCACTCTGATAGGCTGACCCTCTCTTCCATCCACTTTACACACTTCCACCATGCTGTGAGCTCTCATGGCATCGCTTCCAACCTTCAGTAGCTGCACCGCTCTTCTACCCCGCTGGCACCACAAGCCCACTACCTGAAGCTCCCTTCAGGTTTCCTTTCGAGATCAGTGCCTGATCTAGTACCTCTACGAACCTCTTCAAGAGGAAGATGTTTACTTGAGACCTGATCTCATGTCTCAGCCCATCTTGGAAACACCTTGCTACTGCTGCCTCATCCCCTGCTAACACTGGGACAAATCATCTCAAATCAGTGAAGCGACTAGCATAGTCCATCAACGATAGCGATCCCTGAGTCAGGCTCATAAAATCTGCAGCCCACTCCTGTCTCAAGGTCTCTAGGTAGAAATGATCCAATTTTTTTTCCTAAAACACCTTCCATGACATTCCCTCAGCCTGCTCGAGTTGAGCCTGAATGTCCCACCAATGACTTGCCTGGCCTCGCAACATATAAGCGGCCAACTTCACCCACTTTTCGATAGGGGTCTCTAGATGATCCAGTATCATCTGGACAGACTCTAACCAGAACTCTGCTGCTTCTGGCCCACCCTCTCCGATGAAGGTCGGAGGGTGCTGCATCTGGAACTCCTTGGTCAGCTCAAACATACTCGGTGCAACCTGCCCTGGGTCTCGATCCATCATCTGCATAAGGCGAGTCAAGTTCTCTCGGAACTGGTCTTCTCTACCTTCATTGATCGCCACATTTTCTTGGTCCTCTACTAGAGGAGTGTTCTCAACAACACCCTCCCATTTCCCAACTGGTAACCGACGTCGTGGTGGAATTTCTCTACAATGCCAAACACAAGATTTATCACGCATACCATAAACTTTTATGACTCCATCAAAAGATCTTTACTAGCTACAACAACCCACTTCATATACTAACCCAACAACATTTTACAACTTTTTTAAAACCCTATTACTCCATTAACACCATTTACCCACTTGTTTTATTTCATTATTCTCATTATTTTTTGGTTTCATGAAATGCATGAATCACCCTACTTTCTTGCCTCACACACCCACCCCATGTGTGTGCATAACACAATGCATGTCACCTATCTCCCTAGGTGCCTACAATGATGCATGAATGCAAATCCTCATGCCGTTAAGGCCACGAGCCAAATGACATAAAACAATCACATCAAACCACATGTGAAACACCCAACAGTGAAATATCATCAACTGTAACATCACACAACCAAGAACATCATTTCCCACCCAGGGTGACTTGGGTTTCCCCCATACCTGGGTTAGATACTCCCAAGAACAAGCTCATTACCAAGGCCTGGCACATCTTAACCCTTGGCTACCACTCCCAAATAACAAGACCTCAACGAAGGAGAAGAAAGACCTCCTCTGATACTACTTTGTAACATCCCCGACCCGGAAGCCACTAAACCGGTGCTCCGATCCAGGTGGTTACATGACCTTAAGTGTGCCTCCCCGTACGCCAAAGGCTGCTGACTAGTAGCGGGTGTCTATTTGGTCAAGTGGGGAGACTATACCCCCTTTTTATTAGAGTAGGCCACAAAAAAAATAACCCAATAGTGGAAAAAATAATCAACAACAAGGAACATGTATAACAACCATTTCCATCAATAAAATATATCATGTCATACTACAAGTGAAAAATTGAACAAAGACCCCAAAAGAGGACAACAACCAAAATCCCCAAAATGGTCTCGACAGTCTGGATCCTCCACCAAGTGATACCCATGTCCACTCAACTATCTAGCAAGGACCCTTTCCCTTATCTTGACCTGTAAACATGAAGTCTGCTCGGGTACCCAACGACGGCCCGAGCAGGGTGTGAGTACAACTCAGTAGGCCACCACCAACAGTGTATACAAAATATCCAGTCTAAACAGATAGTGCATGCAAAGGAATATGAATGATAATTGCCAATAATTATTTAAGGTACCATTATCCAGTTTAGAGCCAGACCATTTCCACTTCCATTACCATTCATTTCACACCCATTATCACCATTTACCATTTCATCACATTTCCATGGGTTAATCACATACACTATGTTACATGGGTCTAAGGACAACAATCACATGCAAGAGGGTAAACACATCATTATCCTATCTCACTAGGACTAAACCCTCATAGCAACCATAACCCCACCTCAAAGCCTCAGTCCGGGTGGATGCAACCATTAGGAGAATAGACCCTCAACCCCCTTTCCTAACCCGTGCATTTAGGGTGGAGATTAGAACCTCAGTCTTCACTCAAACCGTGGGCATAGATCCTCAAGTCATACCCCACTCTATGAAGCCATGTGCACATGCTTATATATAAGTAACCATCAACCATCCAAACCATTGCCCTTCGACAAACACTATTCACAACAACCCACATGAGAATCCACATCATGCCTTAACCCATTAACACATTATCATTTCACATCATTTAACCATTCACCCAATTCCCATGTGTTATGCCTATCTCACTAAGAATTTAACATTAAACCCATAATCTATCCCATCATGGTCTTTAATCAGTTTACACATTAACCCATTTAACCCATTTAACCCATTAATCATTCCCATGAATCAACCATTTAACCCATTCCAATTTAACCCTTAGGTTATTACCAAGTCTAAGTGCATCACCTAACTTCTATTCCAAGTTCAACCAAACATGACAACACATTTATCAAGGGCTCTAAAATTCATTACAACAAAGTCACTTGTTTATTATCAATCCCTAAATCTGAGAAAAGCCTGCACATCCCATGGATGGCCCCAATTAGGTCAAGTCTATCCCAACACATCCCATAGGGATCGTGAGGGTTCCCATTTTCCATTTTAAACACCATTATTACCAAACATGCCAAGGTTACCCAAAACATAACCAAAGGAAAGCAAGAACACAACTAAACATGAAAAAAATACCCAAATAACTATGGGATATCACTTGTAGACCACCTACCTCGAAACTGTGGTTAAACGCACTCTCAATCGAGTCCTTAGACCTCGATCCAACCAACCTTTGGAGCTTCAACCTAAAACTCACCCAAAAGTTAGGGTTTTAGAGCTTTGGAACTAGAGGGAGAGAAGATACAAACCCTAAACCAAAAAGAGAATCAAGGATGGGATTAGCCTTACCCGGAGCTTCGATCCGCAACCAACGACACCAAAAATGCCTTAGAATCGAAGGATATCGATCTCTTGGAGCCTTTGGGAATTTTGGTTCATGCCTAGGGTACAGAGGGATGAAATGAGAGGAAATCCTGAGTGGGGTTTTAAAGCCCGGAGTGGAAAACTTGTAATTTTTCCCAACTTTAGGTGGCCGCATGGTTTAGCAAACCGTGCGCAAACCGTGTGCATGCCACTTACCAGAGGAGGAGGGGTCCCACAATTTAGCCGCACAGTTTGGAAAACCATGCGCAAACCGTGTGCATGATTCTATCCGGAGGAGGAAGGGTCGCACGGTTTAGCCTGGGCAGGCTGCACGATTTACCTGGCTGTGCGCAGGCCATGCGCCCTGGCCTGTCTTGCCCAAATTTCCTTTCTTCTATGCCCCAAGCCCCCAGAACACCCCCAAGGCCTCTCACACTTTCAGGAAACATTTTAAATCCCCAAAAACAAATGGTTGAACCCAAAACACAATAAAAACATACCTTTCCAAAAACTGGGATCTTATAATGTTTATATGATTCCATGCTTATATGATATGATTTTATATGTTTCATGCTTTGGATATCATTATGTCATGCCTCATAACTCACGTGCTTAAGACGTATCCTTATGTTCATTCCCTTACTGGGCTTTTCAGCTCATCCCTTTGTTCATGTGTTCCCTAGGGTACCCTGTACAAATGTAAGGGCTCAAAGGAAGTTAGGAGCTCTTTATGGAGATTAAATAAAGATGTTTTTTAGCCCCATGTTTTATGTTGTATGTACCTAGTATTCCAAGACACTAGACTTAATGATCCTTGGATTGTACTCTGATGTATAATTATGCCTAAAATCATGTAATGTTATATGTAAAAGGTTTGTGTCGCTATATGAAACCTATTAAGATTTATTTCCTTATTAACTTTTTGTAAATACTCATGCATGAAAGATAGTAAAAAAAGTAAAGTATACAATATTTACAAGTTTCTTTCTCAGTGTGAGAACCTATATCCTCTCTATATCCACTCCCGTGGGTCTATGGAAAACCACTATTATAAATAATTGAATACAACTTGTTCTAAATCCTGTTAGACATATTCTATCTCCCTATATGAATGATTATATCTAATCCCATTAGTTTACAATTTTTTCTTGTAAAACAATTTAGCCAAACAAAAGAATTAAGATTTTGTTGAAACTGCTCCACAATTTCTTAGTTCGAATCCTAAATCCAATTTGGCTGGATCTGATTTTCTCAATACGATAATAATGGATATGATTTTCTAAATACGATGATGCTAGATCCAATTTTCTCAATATGATGAGTCTGGATCTGATTCTATGAATACAATGAGCCTGGATCTAATTCTATGAAATGATGAGACTAGATTCAATTATTTGAAATGATGAACTCAATATGATGAACTCATTCTCAATCTAGAAAACTCAAACTCTATTTGAATGCTCAATAAAATTCTTCTTCAATCATATTGAAACTTTAACTTCAAATTCTCCAATGCTCCACCTTTTGTGTGTATAAGAAAAAGTTGCAAATGAACGAATAATCTGATCAAGTATTTATAGGAAACTCAAAAAACAAAAGTGGGAAACTTGAAAAATTTCCCTGCTTCCTCAAATTTCAAAACTCATAAAATATTTCACATTTAAACTTCAAATTTGTATTCTTCAATAATCCTTAGATTTCTCTTATATTTACACAAAATTAAATTTAAAGTTTGACCTCTTGAACTCTTTATATCTTTCTCAACTCATTATGATCTATTTATTCCTCAGATCATTACGATCTATTTCTTTCTCTTCTCATTACAATCTGTTTCTTTCTCAACACATTACGATATGTTTCTTTATCAGCTCATTATGATTTGTTTTCTTATCAGCTCATTATGATTGGTTTCCTTATCATATCATTATGATTTATTTCTTTCTCAGATCATAACGATATATTTCTTTCTTAGCTTATTAAGAGCTATTTCTTTCTCATCTTATTACAATCTATTTCCTTCTCATCTCATTATGATTTGTTTCTTTCTCAACTCATTATGACCTATTTATTTATCAGCTCATTACATTATGTTTCTTTCTTAGATCATTATGATCTTCTTCTTTCTCAGATCATTATAATGGATTTTACCATTATGATAGAAATCATATTATGATGGAATTCCCATTCTTAAATTTTGTAACTCTTCAAACCTATCCACCATTTCTTCAAAAGCTCTTATCCTGAGAGTTTTCATGATTTGTGAGAACTTTATGATTAGAAAACATCATCTAACTTGGTTTTAGAAAGTATAAAAACTTTCTAACTCCTAACTTCACATTCTTATTTCAAAACTATTTAGAAAAAAAACTAATTCTTTAACCCAAAGCTTCTGTATCAGAAACTTCATTATTTCTATGATTACAACAAAGAGAAACTTCCAACATACAACAAATCTTGCCTCTAATTGTTTTTAATATGATGTTTTTAAATTTCATGCTAATGGAACTGAATAAGATAAAGTGTCTGATCAACAACTTCATTTTCATGACTTATTTTGTGTCCAGTGAAACTCAATACAAAAACTTGGGTCTGGAATCTAGTGTCTAGAAAACAACCTCATTACGATGGACTAGGTCCAATTCCTGAATAACAAAAATATTCTTCAACAAAAAGGTTAGTTGTCAAAAAATAAAAAAAACTTTGTTAAAAAAAATTTAACCTCAAAGGTTCTTCAGAACTCCATGCAACCACACCAGCTCATCCACGCACCTCTTAGTCAAGGCATCCAATGTGTACGACTCCTTGGTCACTAAGAAGTGGGCTGATTTTTTCAACCAATCCATGACCACCCAGATAACATCACAACCTCCCTGAGCTCTGGGTAACCCTATGATGAAATCCATCGATATGTCATCCAATTTCCACTCGAGAACATCCAAGGGAAGTAACAAACCACCAGGAACACAATTCTAAACCTCTATCATATTGAAAACCAAAAACTTTTCCACAAACTCCATCACTACCATTTTCATCCCTGTCCAAAAAAACTGCATCTTCAAGCCACAATACATCTTGGAAACTCCTGGGTGCATCGCCAAAGGTGAGTTATGAAACTCATAGAGGACTCCCCCAAACATCACTATCAGAACAAATAACCTCCCATGAAACAACATCCAGTTCTGACCATCCTCTGACCATCCCTCTAGAGCTTCACCATGGCCAAAACAACTGCGCATCACCTATGCATCTGAGTATCCCCACTGTGACTCCTCCACTTGTGACAACAGGGAAGAATGTAACATCATTTGAAACAAATATCCTCTACCATCATCCCCATTTTCATCCAAGTTCAAGCCTTTTAAATCTTCCATTACTCTCCAAGAATTCCCAGATTCTCGAACAACACCCTTTCACGACTTCATGCTCAAAGCGTCGGCCAAAAAATTCCATTTTCCTAAGGTCTTGGAGATCTCAAAATCATAATCCTGAAGAAACTCCATCCACCTCCACTATCAAAATTTACAATCACACTGTGAAAAGATATATCTCAAACTCTTGTGATCTATAAAGACAAAAAACCACTCCCTAATGAGGTAATGCCTCCACAACTTTAGCAAAAACACAACTTCTCCTAGATCCAGATCATGGGTGGAATAGTTACGCTCATAAGGTAATAACTTCCTAGAACCATAAGAGATCACCACCTTTTTCTGCATCAACACACATCCCAATCCTAGATGGTAAGTGTCACAAAAAAACCTCAAACATCACCCCCTCCTTAGGAAAGCGAAGCATTGGAGCACTAACCAACTTTCCCTTTATATAACCGAACACTTCCCAACATTGATCAATCCACACAAAAGCCTGGTCCTTCCTAGTCAAAGCTATCAATTGGGATATGAATTGAGATAAATTGGGTAAAAACCTTTGATAATAGCCTATGAGACCAAAGAAATTTCAAACCTATGCCACATTCTTGGGTGCTACCCAAGAAACAACTAATTCGAACTTCGATGGGTCTATTGCAACACCCTGTTGAGACACAAAGTGTTCTAGGAAATTTACCTCTCATGTCCAAAACTCACACTTGGACAACTTTCCATAGAGTTGGTGGTGTTGAAGAACCTGAAAGATAGTTCTGAGATGCTCGATATGATCCTCCTATGACTTCAATTAGATCAATATATCATCGATGAATACGACGATGATTTGATCCAGGAACTCATAGAACAAAGAGTTTATAAGTCTCATGGGAACAACTAGCATGTTCGTAACACTGAGCAGCATGACTACAAACTCGAAGTGCCCATGCTTACATCTGAAGGAAATTTTTAGGATATCGCCCTCTTTCACCCTCAAATAGTGATATCCAGACCATAGATCGATCTCAGAAAACCAAATTTCCCCTCACAGCTAGTCAAAAAAAATCATCTATATTTAGAAGAGGGTAACCATTTTTTACCATCACCTGATTCAACCTCCAATAGTCTATGCACAACCTCATACTACCATCTGTCTTCTTTGAGAACAACACTGGATCACCCCACAAAACAAACTAGGCTGTATAAAAACATTATGAATCAGATCATCTATCTTAATCCTCAACTCCCACAACACAAAATGTGCTATTCGATAAGGCTCCATCGAAATCAGAGAAGCAATGGGATAAAATTTTATCCCCAACTGAACATCACATCAAGGGGGTAGCATCACAACCTCCTTAGGAAAAACATCCAGGAACTCCCCAAAAAACCTGGAAACCTCTACCATCCTAGCATCCACTGATTCCATTGAAAACTCAACCAACAAGGAAAGAAGGGGATTCACATGATGACTTCCCACCTGACAACCCTGCTCACCAATAAAAACCACACATTGCCAATACACCCTTGAAAATACAACTCTCCTCTAAAATTAGTCAATAACAGTACGTATAAAATAAAACCAATCGATGCTGAGGATAAAATTGTATGGATGAATCTATAATAAGAAAAGATCCCCATGGGACTAATGCATCCCCATCAATAGTCTATATCAATGGAACATATCAAACAAGATGTTCTGGCCTCTGACTAGAATAGTTAACACTAGAGGCATGGGAAGCCACTCTACGTAAATTCATAGAGCATGGGATAGAGTGGGTGTAACAAAGTAATGTGAATCTCATGAATCAAACAAGGCATAAACAATGATACTAAATAAATTGATCATCCCTCTGACGATCTCTGACCCCTCTGGAATTGCTGCCTCCTCTGCATGCAACTGATTACGCCCAACTCCTCTAACTCTCTGCTGATGACCACCTCCACGACCATGCTCAGGTCATGGTCCCTAAACATGAGGAATATCCTGAGGCCGAGCTCTACCTTCTCCATCTATCTTTGGCGAAGAAAACACCTATTTCCCCTAATACTGAAACAACCTCACTAGAAACTGCTTCTAAGGTTGGTGCTAAACCTATCTACCTCCACCAAAATGATCTTGGAGAACCACTAGCACTATTTTTGGAAATGGTCACCAACCCCACAACCAAAACACACTAGCACAAAGATATTTGGAAAATCATGAAAAAAATTGGTCCCAGAAGGCCAAAAAGGAAGCCGTAGAGGCCGTCTCCCTACCGGTCAAAACCTCAAAGGTCCGCCTGAGACCTGCCACTGAAAAATCTTCTCCTCTAAGAATCCTATCGGTTCCCCTTCCATGAAAAACCTCCCCATGAGTGCAGCCGCTCAATCACTTCCACCTTCTTCTGAACCTCCAGATACATTGGCAATAAAAAAGGAGTAACTGCATATTGGATAGAAGGGCAGAGTGTCTCCTCAAGACATCTCACATGAAACTTCAAATCTAGAAAAAGATCCAGGGCAAAAAGAAAAAGGTGATTAAACCTATTCCCAGTTCTCGCACTAATATGCTCCCCTACTGAAGAGAAAGAAGCTTCTACCTCTTTTCTGCCATCATGGTTGATGAAGGGAACTCCACCCAAAACTCCTTTTGGAATCTAACCCACAAAAAATATTCCTCCTTCTGATATTCTAGATATAGTTTCCACTACTGACGCATAGCTCCCCACATCTGGCGGAATTTCAATGGGACCTAGTACCTCATCAGGGTCCGGATAAAACTAAAAGTGATCTCAATCTCCTCTAGCCAGATCTTTGTCTCCACATCTGAAACACTTCCCTTGTACTTCCCTAAAGTCTGCCAATAGAAATCACACAACTCCCTCTTCCAAGAATTATACTCTTCTGGATCAACCCTATAACGATCAATCAGATCAGCCTACTAAACCTCAACTTCCTAAGCCTCCCATGGGAGATGAACATGATCCATATCTGTAAGGAAAAAAAATAACTTACTAAGATCGATAGTATGGGATTTTTATTTAGATTCATTTTAATTCACTTTATTCTTTTTAACCTTCAAAAACAATTTAATTCAAATAATAAAACAAGTAATCATGATATATGTACTATTCCTAGGTCTCTATCCTACAACTAGGTCCATATCACTTGGATGTTTAATAAGCTCAAAGTCCATGAATTGAATCATGGGGGGCCCTAAAATCCTGTGTCCTATCCGGTCTCCTTGACTTATGTCACGGACTAAGTCCAAATGACACTTTTTCCATACTAACCCATGAAATAATCATTTTTCTTAACTCCAAAATTTATCCTATCTCTCAACCACTCCTATGATACCACTCTATCATGACCCCCTCCCACCAAAGATAACAAAATAAGGGGAGAGAGATAATGACCCCCGAATCCCACCTCCAGTAGGCCCTAGGTTGGAGACTAGCATCAAGGGTATAAAAATCTCATGTACAAGAGGCATTACCCTATATAATAATAAATAGGATCAAGAGATAAGATGAATCATCCAAAAATAAACTCCAAGAAATAATATAAAAAGAAACACAAACCATCCCACAATGCATGTATAAATAGAACTAATACAAATAAAAGTATCCAAAGTAAATACCCAAAATCAAAGCTAAAGAAACGAAACAAAATCTATCCATGGTCCAAGATAGTAATGTCCAAAATGGTCCACACAATCCTCTTGGAAACCTAAAAACAATTTTATATACATAGGGTGATAATACAAGTATACTAAGTAGGAAAACCAAAGTTTATCATGCACATGTGGAAGAAGCATACTAATGCACCTGTGAGAAAATAGTAGAATCGAACAACTCCCATATAGGAATACTAAAGAAATCCAACCTCATCAAGGCACGCTCACCAAATAATGCAAGCCAAGTAATATAATATAGCAAGAAGCATGTCAATAAGGGTAACCCGCACCACTTTCCCACTAGTATTCCACTCTCACACCCCAACGCCATACGTTCTGGCACTCTAATCCCTTTCGTATACCACACCACCCAAAATCACCATCACAACATATCTCACCCAAATACACTTTGGATTTCCACCCCACAAGCATGGTCATATCATAGCCCGCTCAAAAACACTTGGGCCACCACCCCACAAGCACAGTCACATATCACCAAAAAAACACCTAGGATATCAAAACCACCATATAATACACTAATAGACCTCCGACCATCACATCCTATGAAATACCTACCTCACCTGGAAGAGAGAGTGGGAAAGAGCGGGTACCCATCCATCTGTACTCCTCACCGGATGTTGGGAAAACACCCATATGTGACTATGTGGGTGTTGACACATAGTTCTTAATGTGGGTGGGGTTTATATAGAAATCAAAAGAATATAAAAGTATATATATATATATATATATAATATTAAACACTCAAGCCCAACCTATGAGTTCAAAAACAAACAAACCAACTCAAAACACCGTCACTTTCTCTTCCACCTCTAAATTCATAACACTACACAACAATCCATGAGACAAATTTATGTTTCCAACCAATTTCATTTAATCATCTCATTATTTTCATTATTTAGAATCAACTATATTTAACCACATAACACACCATTATTCATTAACCATTTTTATCCCATTAACCAAACCAACCCATGTCATTCCAATAATCATTAATCATTTATTCCATCACTACTCTGTCATCTAACACAAAGAAACCACCACCTCACCACCCCAAAAGCATGAATAAAAAACCACCTCACTACCCCAAAAGCACAGACCACAAACCACCTCACCACCCCAAAAGAATGACTAACAAAACACCTCACCTCCCCAAATGCACGACCCAAAAACCATCAATCCCATATGCCACAACCACACATCACCATACCTAAAGAACGACCAACAAACCATCAACCCCACATGCCCCAACCAAAAATCACCTTCCTGAAAGCATGACCAATCACAACACATTAAGATCATTTTACAAATTTACAAAGGGTATTTTATCACATTACACTTAATTTTAGGGTTGTTATCACATAAGAAATAATAATGGGGAAACCAATTCATTAAAAAAATATAAGTGATTAATTAATTTCCATTTTAGAGTGATATCACAACAATGACAACACGTGAAATAGTCACAAAACATATCATCCAGCACAAACAAAGCCCCCCAATGACCATAATTTTCAACAGGGCCATAAGACCGTACAATCCACAATATAAAAAATAATATCAAAGCTGTAAAAGCTTGTGAATCAAACCCTATTTACCCATTTAAATTACAATTTAAGTAATTATTTATCTTTGATTACAATATCACAACCATAACCCATAGATAAACAAAAGAAAACCCCTACCGCATGATACACAATAAAGAGAACTGAGGGATTACCCACCTCAATGAAGATTTTCTGACTCACTGCGCACTGTAGGGTGAAGAAGAATCACCCACAAACATAATGAAACCATAATAAACTATGGATCAACCTACAACACACCCAAATAACATCAAAATGAATCTCAAACACACAAACCAAACCAAACCACATCACTGTAGCGAAACCATAAAGAAGAATGGGAGAAAAACAACCAATATGAAGGAAAGAATTACTATAGATTATCAATGAAAAATAATTAGGAAAAATAGATCAAAGAGGGAGGAAGAGGGATTGAAGAACTTCTCAGGGTACCTAGGGTTCACCCAAAATGAGAGGAAGAAGAATCCATAGTTGAATGAATGAAAATATGACTAGAAAATAACTTTTAAAACTGCATTTCATTGAGGATTTACATGACGTGTAATCCCTTTTCACATCATGTAATCCTCAGGGTTTAGTTTCATCGAAAAAATGTTGCCATTTTATTATTTAACCCTGAAAATCTACACATCATGAACCAGACTGAGACAATCCATGAAACCACATTTCACATTGTTTAAACTATACACAACATGTATTTCCTATAGCAGCTCTGCTACACCTCCAACTTCCACCAAAAACTCCCAAAAACTCCCCCAAACACCTCCAATGCTCAAAACCAGCAAAGTAAGGGATAGGGAGGGAACAAACCATTACATAAGATACCTATCAAAAAATTATCTTCCACAAGAATCCAAAACCAATCCCAAAAGGAAGGGGTATAGACAACCACCTCATGAGATACCACTCAAGGATCTCGCCATACCTAAAATGCTACCACTAGCCAAACATGCCAACCTAAAAAACCACAAAACACACTACACAACCACATCACCACAACCAAAATCCACCTCATCTCATGTAACTACATTTCCACACAACCACTACACAACCATCTCAACCTCCACGCAGCCCAAACCAACAACCACTACAACCAGTGAACCACACCACTCTAAATACACGAATTAAGGAATTCTGTCCTCCATATAAAGATGATATCTGCTCTGGGTGACACTGAACCACCCACATGGGTTTAATAGCATCACAGTTAAAGCATCTCAAATAGGAATCTAGTCCTCCCCTTTTTATATGTCATATTTTTTTATACACCACACCACACACATCAAAAACCAAGGAAAATATCTCATTAGATAAAATAACATGATCTCAAACATCACATCACAAGGCAAGAAATAGAAAATAAAAAATCAAAATAACTCTGGGTACTCGGCATGCATCTTCACCTATCACTCCCAAGTACTCTCATACAAGCCATCATGCCTCCCTAACACATGAACCAAAGAAATAGTCCTTCCATGCAACACCTTCTCCTGATGATCATGGATCTCTACTGGTCACTCCACGAATGTTGTGTCATCCTTGATAACCAACTCTCCCTAGTCAATGACATGGGAGTCATCATGAAGATACCAGAGAAGATAGGAGATGTAGAAGACATCATGGATCCTCTCAAATCACAGTGGAAACACCAACTGATGCGCCACCTCATATACTCTCCACAACACCTCAAAGGGACCAACAAACATGGGAGAAATATTACCCCCTATACCAAACCTACACTTCCCACATTGAGGGGAAACCTTCAATAACTTGTGTTCCCAAACCTTGAATGCAAAAGTCCTCCTTCTATGATCAACATAAGACTTCTAAAGGTCCTGCATTGCTTTTATCCTCTCATGAACAAGCTAAAATTTCTCTATCGTTCTCTACACCACATATGGACAAAGAAAAGTTGTCTCCCAAACCTCTATCCAACACAATGGTGAATGAAATGGTATCCTATACAAAGCCTCAAATGGAGATATTCCAATGGAAGAGTGATAAATATTATTATAAACAAACTCTACCAAATGAAGGTGTTATACCCAATATCCACAAAATTCCAAGATGCAATACCACAATATATCCTCCAATGTCTGGATAGTCTATTCCATATGACCATTTTTCTAAGGGTTGAAAGTAGCGATGAGGCATAAATGAGTGCCAAAATCATGTTACAATCCCCTCTAGAATCATGAGGTAAAATTTTCATCCCAATATAAGATAATTGACCTTGGAAATCCATGAAACCGCACCACCCAATCCACATACCTCTTAGGCAAATCATACACTATGTCCAACTCCTTGATCACTAAGAAGTTGTGCAATTTCATTAACCGATCCACGACCACCAAGATAGCATCACAAACTCCCTGATCTTTGGGTAACCCTATGACGAAATCCATCGAGATTTCACCCCATTTCCACTGAGGAATATCTAAGGGCTATAACAAACCACCAAGAACATGATGGTTGGACTTTACCTATTAGAAAGACAATCACTTTTCCACAAACTCCGTTACTGCCTGTTTCATCTCGAGCTATAAAAATGAATCTTTAAGCCACGATACAACTTGGAAGATCCTCATTGTACTGCTAAAGGTGGGTTATGAAACTCACTAAGGACTCCCCCATGAATCACTACCAGAACAAACAACATCCCATGAAGCAAAATTCCGATTCTGACTATCCTACAAGTATCCCTTAGAGATTCACCATGGCAAAAAAGATTATGAGTCACCTATGCCTATGAGTATCCCCACTGAGACTCCTCCACTTGTTGTATTAGGGAATACTATACCTTAATTTGAAACAAAAAGTCTCTACCCTCAACCACCTTTTAATCTAATCACAATTCTTCCAAATCCTCCATTGCTCTCCAAGAATCCCTAGATTCCCGAACAACACCCTTCCACAAATTCCTGCTCAAATCATCAGTCAAAACATTCCCTTTTCATGAAGTATAAGAGATCTCAAAATCATATTCCTAAAGAAACTCCATCCATGTCTATTTCCTCAAGTTCAAATCACATTGGGAAAAGATATACCTCAAACTCTTGTGATTTGTGAAGACCAAAAAGCACTCCCCAATGAGGTAATGACACAAAAAATTTAGCATAAAAACAACCGTTTCTATCTCTAGATCATGGGTGGAGTAGTTATGATCATGGGGAAATAACTTCCTAGACCCATAAGAGATCACTACTTGCTGCTGCATCAATACGCATCCCAAGCCTAGATGGGAAGCATCACAAAGAACCTCAAACATCATCCTCTCCTTAGGAAATTGAAGCACTATAGAACTAACAAAATTCCACTTTAGGTAATCGAATGCTTCCTGAAACTGATCACTCCACATAATAGCCTATCCCTTCCTAGTCAAAGTTGTCAACAAGTCTATGAATCAAGATAAATCAGGTACAAACCTCTGATAATATCCCATAAGACTAAGAAAAGTGCAAGGCTCTGCCACATTCTTGGATGCTTCCAAAGAAAAAACTACTTCAAAATTCGATGGGTCTACTGCCACACCCTACTGAGATACCAAATGCCTAAGTAAATTCACCTCTTGTGTCCAGAACTTACATTTGGAAAACTTTTCATAGAGTTGGTGGTGTTGAAGAACCTGTAATATAGTTCTGAGATGCTCTACATGCTCCTCCCCTGAATTCAAGTAGATCATGATATAATCAATGAATACAATGATGAACTAATATAGGAACTCATGGAACAGGGAGTTAATAATCCCCATGAACACAACTATCATGTTCGTAACACCAAAAAACATGACTACAAACTCAAAGATACCATACCTGCATCTGAAGAAATTATTCAGGATATATCCCTCTTTCATCCTCAACTGGTAATATACTGACCACAGATCAATCTTAAAAAAACTAACTCTCCCCTCTCAACTGGTTGAAAAGATCATCTATCCTCGGAAGAGGATAACAGTTTTTGACCGTCACCTGATTCAACCTATGGTAGTCTATACACAACCTTATACTACCACCTCCTTCTTTGCGAACAACACTAAAGCAACCCACAATGACACAATGGGACAGATAAAACCCATCTTCATCAGATCATCTATATGAATCCTCAAATATAATAACTTAGATGGTGTCATTTGATAAGAATCCATTAAAATCATAGAATAAATGAGCTGCAAGTCTATCCTGAACTCAACATCACGTCGAGGGGGTAGCATCACAACCTACTTAGGAAAAACATATAGGAACTCCCCAATGACCGTGGGAACCTCTACTATCCTTATATCCACTAATTCCACTGACAACTCAACCAACAAAGAAAGAAGGGGATCCACACACTAACTACCCACCTGACAACCCTGCTCGCCAATGAAAACCACATGTTGTCAATCCACATATAAAAACATAAATCTACTCTAGAAGTAGTGGATAATAGAATATAAAAAATACAACCATTCAATGCTAAGGATAACATCATATAAATACATCTGTAACAAGAAAAGATCCCCATAGGACTGATGCGGCCCCATCATCAGTCTACATCAATGACACACATCAAATAAGATGGTCTAGACTATAAATAGTGTTGTTAACACCCGAGGCACAATAAGACTCTCTACATCATGTCCCATAGCATGGGATATAGTGGGCATAACAAAGGAGTAATAAGCTCATGAATCAAACAAGGCAAAAATAAGGGTACTATACAAACTGATTGTACATCTGAGAATCTCTGGCCACTATGGAACTGCTGCCTCCACTAAGTGCAACTAAACATGCCTAAATCCTCTACCTCTCTAATGATGACCACCTCCAAGACCATGCTTGAGTCATGATCCCGAATTTGAGGAACATCCTAAGGTTGGCCTCTACCTGCTCCATCTCCCCTTGGCGCAGCAAAAACCTACTGCCCCTGCTGCTGAAACGACTTCACTAGAAACTATAGTTGAGGCTAGCACTAAACCTATCCACCACCACCAAAATGAGCTTGAATAACCACTAGAAATTGGTTCTGGTGATGACCATGAAACCCACAACCAAAACACACTGGTACAAAGATCCTAGGAAAATCACAAAAAACACTGGACCCAAAAGGCTAGAAAGGAAGCTGTTGAGGCCAGTTCCCTACTAATTGAAACCTTAAAGGTCCCGATGCTTGAGAACTACCACTAAAAACTCTACACCTCAAGGAACCCTACTTCTTACCCTCCCATAGAAAACCTCCTCATGAGTGTATCCACTTAATAACCTCTTCCTTTTTCTAAACCTACAGATATGTTGGCAATAAAAAAGGAGTAACCACATACTGGATAGAAGGAACATGTGCCTCCTCAAGACATCCCACATGAGAATCCTCATCTGGAAAAAGATCTGGTAAAAAACAAAGAAGGTCCTTGAACCTGATTCCTAGTTCCCACACAGACATGGCCCCCTACTGAAGAGAAAGAATCTCCTACCTCTTTAATTCCTTCATGGCTGATGAAAGGAACTTTTCCCAGAACTCCTTCTAGAAGCCAACCCACACAATTTCTTCCTCCTTTAGATATCCTAGATATATTATCCACCAATGAAATGTAGATCCTCTCATTAGAATGGATGCTAAAGGGTCCCAGTACCCCGTTGGGGCCCAGATCAAACTAAAAGCAATCTTGAGCTTCTCTAGCTAGTTCTCTGTCTCCACATATGAAATGATTCCCCTGCACTTCCCCAAATACTACCACTAGAAAGCATGAAATTACCTCTTCCAAGATTCATCCTTCTATGCTGGATTAACCCTACAGAGATCAACCAGATCAGCCTGTTGAACCTAAACTACCTGATCCACATGCAGATGATGAACATGAGCCATAACTGTAAGGAAAATTAATAACTTCCTAAGCCTGGTAGTATGAATTTTTTATTTAGATTCATTTTATTTCACTTTATTTATTTTAACCTTCCCAAAACAACCCAATTAAAATAAGAACACAATTCATCATAATGCATGTACCTTTCCTAGGTCTCTACTCTGTAAGCAGGTCCATCTCACTTGGTTGTTCAATAATCTCAGAGTCCGTGCACTAGATCATGAGGGGCCCTAAAATCCCATGTCTTAGTCGGTCTCCCTGACCTATTTCATGCACCAAGGTCAATTGACACTATTTTCATATCAAATCATGAAATCCTCATTATACCTAACTCTGAAATTCATCCTATCTCTCAACCAATCTATTGACACCACTATGTCATGCCCCCCTCCTTCCAAATATACCGTAGTAAGGGGAGATAGATAATGACCCTTGAGTTCTGCCTGCAGTAGGACCCGGGTTGGTGACTAGAACCGAGCGTATAAAAATATCATGTATGGGAGGCATTACCCTCTATAATAATAAATTGGATCAAGAGATAAGATGAATCATCCACAATAAAATCCAATAAATAATATAAAAATAAATTTAAATCATCCCATAATGTATGTATAAATAGAACTGATACAGATAAAAGTATCCAAAGTAAATATCCAAAAGAAAAGCTAAATCAGTGATAATAGTTATCCAAGGTCCGAGCTAGTAATTTCCCACATGGTCCATGTAATCCTCCTGGAAACTTGAAATCAATTTTTTATATATGTAGGGTGAGCATACAAGTATACTGAATAGGAAAATCAAAGTTTCTCGTGCACATGTGAAAGAAGTATACTAATGCACCTGTGAGAAAATAGAAAAACCGAACAACACCTATACAAGCATACTAACCAAACCCAACCTCACCAAGGCATGCTCACCAAATAACACAAGCCAAATAATATAATATAACTAAAATCATGTCGATAAGGATACCCCACATCAATTTCCCACTGGTATGCCAATCTCACACCCCAACATCGTACACCCTGTCACTCCCATCCCTTCCATATACCACACAACCCCAAAAGCATGGTCACACCACATATTTCCTGAAGACACCTAGGATCTCCATCCCACAATCATGTTCATATCATATCCCAACCAAAAAAACTTGGGCCACCTCCCCATAAGCATGGTCACATGTCGCTTGAAAACATCTAGGCTATCACAACCACCATTTAATACACTAAAAGAACTCCATCCATCACAAACTATGAAATACCAAACTTTCCTAGAAGAGAGAGTGGGAAATAGTAGGTACCCAACCATCCATACTCCTCACCGAATGTCGAGAAAAATACCCCACATGAATATGGTGGTTTCAGAACATAGTGATCGATGTGGGTGGGGTGCATATAGAAATCAAAAGAATATACAAGTATATATATATAATATCAAACACTCAAGCCCAACCTATGGGTTCAAAAACAAACCAACCATCTCAAAACACTGTCACTTTTTTTTCCACCTCTAAATTCATAACACCACACAAAAATCCATGAGCCACATTTTCATTTTCAACCAATTTCATTTAATCATCTCATTATTTTCATTATTTAGAATCAACCACATTTAACCACACAACTCTCTATTTAATTATTTATTAACCATTTTCATCCCATTAACCAAACTAACCCATGTCATTCCAATCATTATTAATAATTTATTCCATCACTACTTGGGAATCTAGAACAAAGCAACCACCACCTCACCTCCCCAAAAGAACATCCCAAAAACCATCAGCTACACATGCCCCTACCACACATCATCATACCAAAATCAAGACCAACAAACTATCATCCGCACATTCCCTAACCACACATCACCATACCAAAGGCCCAACTAATAAAAACACATCAAGATCATTTTACAAATTTAAAAAGGGTATTTTAACACACTTCACTTTATTTTAGGGGCATTATCCCATAAGCTATAATATTAGGGAAACCATTTAATTATAAAAATATAAGTGGTTAATCAATTTCCATTTTAGGCTGATATCACAACAATAAAATAGGCACAATATTCACAACACATATCATACAACACAAAAAAATCCCCCAATGACCACAATTTTTAGTGGGCCCACAAGCTCGTACAATCCACAATATCACAAAAAATATCAAAGCTATAAGAGCATGTGAATCAAATACCATTTATCCCTTTAAATTTCAATTTAAAAAATTATTTTTATTTGATTAAGCTAGAGCAACCATAACCCATAGATAAACAAAATAAAACCCCTCCTACATGATACATAATAAATAGAAATGAGAGATTCCCTACCTCAAAGAATATTTTTCAAACCACCATGCACCGTAGGGAAAAGAAGAAGCACCCACAATGACAACTTCATCACAAGAAACCACAGATCAACCAACAACGCACCCAAAAACCATCAAAATTCATCTCAAACACACAACCCAAACCAAAACGTACCACTGTAGAAAAACCTTGAAGAATAATGAGAGAAAACCATCCAAGATGAAGGAAGGGATTACCACAGATTACCAATAAACAACAACTGGGAACAAAAAATAAAAGAGGGAGGAAGAGGGATTGAAGAACTCCTTGGGGAGCCTGAGTTCACCCAAAATGAGAGGAAGAAGAAGCCACATCTGGATGAATAAAAATTCATCCAGAAAAGAGCTTTTAAAAATGAACTGCATTGGGGATTTACACGACGTGTAATCCCCTTTCACATCATTTAATACTCAAGGTTTGGTTTTTCCAAAAAACACATCGCCTTTTTATTATTTGACCCAAAAAATCTATATGTCATGAACTATCACTAAACAATCCATGAAACCAACTTTCACGTAATGTAAACTATACATGACATGTATTTCCTACAGTAACTCTAATGCACCTATAACTTTCACTGAAAACTCTTGGAATCTCCTCTGAACACCTCAAATGCTAAAAACCAGCAAAGTAAAGAACCAGTAGGGCACAAACTATTACACTAGTAGTATATTTAGGAGTTTTCTGTTTACTGAGAATCTGGGTCATGGTTTTTATTCCATTGGTAAATATTTCCAAAAATTTATTTAATTTTTAATTAGATAATTTTAGCTCATTTTTTTATTTAAGCAGTTGAGCATTATTTTCCTTCTCTATTATAATATTAGTTTTAAATTGAGAAGACATAACATGATGCTTCTTTAAAATTTTATATTTATATTTTAATTCATTAAATCTATCTTCCAAAATATTAAAATATTCAAATAATTCATCACTAGACTTATTTTTAGAATTATTTTTAGTCATAGAATGATTTGAATTATGAGGAGGTTATTCAAGAAATTTTTTTAATACTTATGATGTGTTTATATTAAAATACATATTATATTTTTTATTTATTCATTCTTTTTTAGAATTTGATTCACTTGAACTATCCTCTAAGGCACTCCAAGTGGCCTTCATATATATATTTTTTTACTTTTTTCTCTTTTCATCACAAATCTTTTCATATTTCAACTTGGGATAGTCTTATTTGATGCATAATTTCCTTTTATATTCATAGAAAATTACTTCATTTGTAGAATCATTATTCCTTTAATATTTTCTCCACTTTCCTTTATTTTCATACTTTCCCCTGTAATTGGTTTTTTTGAAGAACTTCTTATTTTTGTAAAACTTATTGAAACCTTTGGCCATATGTGCCATTTACTCATCACTATTAGTAGGCGATTCTTCATCACTTGAGCTTTCAGTTTGATTTTCACTTTTTCTAAATTCAAAAATATTAAAATCTAGAGGATTTCTTTTAGGTTCACACACTTTATATTTGTTTACTTGTATTTATTCTTCATAAATCATGAGATTTCCAATTAGCTCCTTTACTAGTAGTCTACTAATGTTTGATGAATCTCTTATAGAAATAAATGTTCCTCTCCATCTTTCTGGTAAAATTTTGAGAAGTATCATCACTTGATATTTATTACCAATAAATTTTCCAAGTGAATGCATTGTGTTCATGATTTCATTGAACCCAATATACGTATCAAAAATAGGATCATCAGGTTTCATCTTAAAAGTATCATCTTTAATAGTGTAAGTGTTTAAACTCATTTCTTTAACATTAGATGTTCCTTCATGAGAAACAATAAGGGTGTCCAAAATATAAAAATCAGTAGCACATAAAAATATTATATTAAATGAACATTCTACTAAAGAATAATATAACTAATTCATAGCTTTGTAGTTATAATCATATGATGCTTTAGTAATATCAATCTAGGTAGCTCTAGTAGTTTGAGGTTTTTTATATTTATATTCAATGACAGTCCATATATCAAAGACCATACTTTCTGAGTGAATTCTCATTTTATTTTCCATTGAGCATAAGTATTTCCATTAAAATAAGGAGGTTGATTAGTGGCAGTTCATTATTTTCTATTGTTATCCAAAAAGAATTAAATTCAGATAAAATAGAAATTTAAGATCTTTAAATACAACTAGATCACAGTTAAAAAGATTTTTGAAAATGCCTTTGATACCAAATGTTGGCCAGAGTGGATAAATAAAGAGGGGGAGAAGTGAGTTTCCAATAAAATTTTTGTTAAATAAAATTTAAAATTTAAATCCATAATTTAATAAAAACATCCAGTTAATCAAAATAGTATAACTATATAAGTTTGATCTTTGAAATAATTTATCAGAATCAAGATCAAGGAATAGGTAAAATAACTTTTAAATACTTTAAATTTTAAAACTATGTTACTTAATCAAACATTTTATATAAACAAGAATTAAGAATAACTATCAATGTAATTTTTTTAAAAGTAAAGAATATTGAAGAAGGTTTGATTTTAAATAAAGAAAAAAATAGATAAATAACATTAAAAAAGTTACAACAAATATAACACAACAGAAATTAATAAGGGGTTCAGTATCATGCCAAGTCTTAATCCCATCAACTTAGAAATCACCTATTGATAAGCAGTTTATTATAAAATAAACTAATCCAAAACCTAGATTGGGTTTTACAAACAACAACGTATAAGGATGTCCAGGCATAGAGCCTCTTCCATAGTTATGTGTGGGATAAATGAAATATCAGGTCACACATGATATCTTCCATAGTTATTCATGGTAATACAAATAAAGAATTTTAGAGAGTATCAAGTACTCTACAGATTAGAAAAAGATACTGTGTTTTACAAATAAATAGAGAAATACAAAAACACAACTCGAAGGTAAAGAATAAATAGAAAGATCGAGAGATATAAAATATGAAATTTGATGCAACTTAGTCCATATAACTTTGGTTATCTTGAGTCCTTGAACTTGTATTCGGAGGAAGATCAGACAAGTTTCACAACAAGTTTAGGAAAACAGAATGTCATAGAGTCTCTTCTTTATAGTATAAGAGAACATGAATGATCTTATGTTATTATATGTATAAGATCATATGTTCATTGATTCATGCACTTATTTTCACAATTGATTTTTCTTATTAAAAAAATATTCATCCAAAAATATCCATTAGATAACAGTCAATGAAATATTAAATACACTGACACTTAATTTAATTCTTTAAAAACTAGTAATTGAAGATTTAAAATGCTCCATGAAAATGACATAGTCGATTGGTCATGTAGCCAAATGTATATCCACATAGCAGATTGGTATGTAGGAATTTTTCAAAGGAAGGCCACATAGCTAGTTCATTCACATAGCCGATTTCTATGAACGTGATCTCATTGATGTAGGTGATTTCCATATAGGTGATTCTGTGATGTATCTAAATGCTCACACATGCCTTTTTCACATAGATGATTGCTGAAGGCATGAAATGTTTAGTTGGCCTGAAAAGTTTATTGATTTATGTGGTCAACTATTTCTTCATGTTGTCACTACAATAATTGACACAATTAGTATATTACTTCTTAACATATATTAAGCTCAATCTTTAATGTGTGGTCAGTTCATGAATTAGAAAAATATTTCTCATATGAATCATGGTAAGAAGTTTGTTCATGTGGTAAGGTGAAACATAACATTTAGTAAGTTAAAATTGTCAATTGAACTTCACATAATAAGGTGGAATGGTAATATTTATACTTATCCATTTTTTTAAGTTTTGGCCATAAAAACATTTACTAATAGAAAACATGGGATTTATTAATAACAATATAAATATGATTTGGGATCATTAAAATATGGAGGTGATGGTCTAAGCCAACAAGAGGGTAGTACACCAATTGAAGGAATTATAACAAGAAGCGATGGAGGGTACATTCATGTCATAGGTATATCAATTGAACATAAATCACAATCCATATATTTAGATCTTTTATTATGGTTTATAAAGTACATGTGGATTATCCCAAGAAAATCCCCCAGGAGTGTCAAACTAGGTGTGCAATAAGGCCCATTGTCTTGCACCAGGTGATGATAAAGTCAAATATCAATGTTCCATTTTTGGGGTTATTATCTCTAGATAAAATTATGCTAAAGACATATCCACTTGTAGTATCCAGATAGGGATTTTGTTTATATGAAAACCACACACACTTTGTTTACCAAATTTATGATGGTTTTATAGCTATGAGAAACCTTGAGCATTACAATGAATTATGAAGGTAGTATAACGAAATGGAATGGTGATATATCATTGATAAAATATTAAGGAAATTATAATAATGATGCATAATAACATTTTCCATTGAAATGAGAAAGAATTAATAAGGATCACAAAAGTAATGAGAAATGAGGTGTGATGAACCCTTGTTTTGGCATAGTAATTACTTAGAAAAAAAATATAATGAGAGGTAATAAATAAACTATCATTTTAAACATATCATATGAAATATAATACCATGAAATAACAAGAATCTTTTTATAATAAAATAAATTTAAAAAGGAAATATAGAAAAAGTAATGAACTTGAAAAGGAAAGAAGAGGATTGAGGAAACCCTTACCTTGGGGGGATGATTCTTAAAGATAGAGAGGGACTTATTAGAACCTTATCACCACCTTGGAGTGACTATTGAGATATATATTGATAGAAAATTCATGTTTAAAGGCTTTGGTTTGGAAAGTTAAGGAATGAGGGGTATTTATACTTGAGGAGGGGTGGTTTTAAAGGATTAAATATTGGTTATTTTACTATATAAGAGAACCACTTGTGGATGTAATAAATTAAAAACTATTTTATGGATTATTAATGAGATAAAGAGGGTTTTTGGACATTAAAATCCTTCCCAAATAGAAACTTTCCTTCCAACCAACTCATTAAATGCACATAAACCAAAAATAATTTTTATCTCAAAAATCTAATTTTTGGTTCCAAAATATAAAGCATAAATTTAAAAATAAAATTTAATATTTTTAAATTCATTTTTATACTAATAAAATGCAATTTTGATTGAATAAATTTTTTCATAAATGTTTCAATCATGTTCACTTAATAAAAATGTTATAAAATCATAATGCTCACAAACGAGTAATTTTAACATTTTCATTAAAAAATCAACTTTGTCAGAAAATTTCTGAAAATTCACTCTAGGATAATTTTTGATGTGTTGAGTACAAAAATAAAATTTATTTTATTAAAATAATTATATAAATATGATAATTTTAACTTTTAAATAAAAATACTTATTTATTTAAAATTAACAATCTTTATAGCATAACAAACATTCTAACCATCATAAAAATTACTTAGGGATTTGTTAAAATATTAAATCATTTAATTTTTTTTATAATATTACTTCATAAAATAAATTTTATTTAAAAATTATACATTCATCATAAAAATTATTTTTAATAGAAAATATTTATAGTCTCTATAAATAATACAATTTTGATTATATCATAAAATAATCCCGATGGTCACTTAATTGAATCTACATAACCAACAATAATAATGACCAACTATTTTATTGACTAATGGTTATAATTCCCATTAAACATATTGTTCAATAATCATAATGGAAAAAACCATATTTCCCTACACTATCTTTCTCACTTTATCACTTACTAGTTTTCTTACGAAGGTTCTTACACATTTATTGAAAATTTCAATTGTTTTAATAATTATCCTTTTTATTTTTAGAGTTATTATGATAAGAGTGATCTTATTGGGGGAATTTAAGACAATGGAGTTTGTTTTAGTGAATTTACTATTATTCAATGTGTATATCCCTTTATTGTTCTTAGACATGCTAGTCAATATTTATGCATGATGTGAAAAGTTCTTATGAAATGTAAAAGTCTTTTAATAATCTTCTATTATAAAATATAATAAAAATATTCTTGAGAGGAAATCATTCCTTTATTAAAAGAAGAATATTTTTTTAGTCAATACATTCTTCCCCTCATAATTTTATCTTATTGATTGATTAAGTTATAATTCATACCTTTAATTCAGAAAAAAATCATGGTCTTCCTTAACATTACTAATATTTCCTTAATCCTTCAATATGAAGTCCGTAACTCCATTATAGAAATGGTTAAGTCATTGGAAATGATTCCTTTCTCAAAAGAGATGATAGAATTGGGATTTTGAAATCCCATCACAAAGACCCCATATTCCACAAAATTTTTGAAGAAATGAGAATGTGTTAGATAGATCAAATATTTACTTACAAGTGAGTTGAATACTTAAAAAACTTTCAAAATCATTTAATCTAGACTTTGTAATAATATTGATGAATAAATCATCTGGAAGTGATAAGAAATTTATATGAGATTTTCTTCCTTCTATATGATAAATAATATTTAATATTTTGAAATGAAAAAGTTTAAAAAATGAAATTAATTATCTAAAAATAAATTATAACATGTTTAATTACCTCATATTTCCATCCATTGATTAAAAATAAAAACTTAAATAAGAATAAGTATTCTTTTAAGAATAATGAAGATAATAAATTCCAAACACAACTAGAAAATAAATTATTTGAAATGGGTAATTTGTGAGGGGACCCCTTAAAAAATGACTCATCACTTAAAACAATGTCGTAAAAGTTACTTTTTACAATGCCTGTCACAAAAATTATCTTTTGCGATGGGGAGATTTCCCATCGCAAATATTTTTTTATATGGGTTATTAATTGTGATGGTTCAAGTGAACCGTTGCACTAAATTATTTGTGATGAGTAACAGAACCATCAAAAATAAGTTTAAAAAATAAAAAAATGAAAAATGAAAAAAAATATGAAATTAATTTTAAAAATTATAATAAATAAAATTATAAGTATCTGAAAGAATAAAAATATTGCACAAAATATTTTCATTTAAAATTTAATAAAAAAATATGTACATAATGTATTTATCACTGTAGAGGGGGAGGGGGAGGGTCATCCAGAAGGGGAGGGGGAGGGAAATCCATCCCTAAACCCTAAACCATCCATCACATGTGCTCATTTTTCTACTCCTAACTTTTTTCATCTCCTCCTCCTGCTGCTGGTGCAGTCGACAGAGCTCATACTGCTCAATACTCATGGCCTCATAACCTCACTTTGAGCTCACAGTTTCTTCTCATAATTTGAGACCTATGATGACAATTCTCCATGAGATCCCCTTGAGATGGACATCCACCATACAATAGTACTATAAAATACCATGTGTTAGTCTAGAACCAATACCAACCACTCATCCCTTCTCGAAAGTATATTGCATCTCCTACATCCATGCTGAATCATCGAATCCTACCACACCAATGGCTTGACTCTCAATATCATCCTGAATCTCATTCTATTTTTGAGAATTTACATCCTTATATGACTCATTCAATTACAAATTGAAATTAAAATAGTTAAAATATTATTTTCAGTTAATTTTAAAACTCAAAAAATATACTAACCACAATCTAACACTGGTGACCACCCATATCATATCCAGTGATAGGATCACTATACATCCTCTTATAAACATCAAACTCCATAATATTAGGATGTTAAACTACCTATATGAGTATAAAATAAATAGGTTACATTTAAAGTTACATAAATTATTAAAAAAAGTACTTAACATATGTTGTCGATGTGTAATGAATGTATGACTACTAGCTTAATGTGTTACCTCCTACATCCCCCAGTTCTATCGACCTAATGATGCTCTCCTATGAAAACTAGCTCCTATTTAGTATGAACATAATCAATCCCAAACCTGAGATAAGATGTAATTAAGTCAATGGGTGAAGTAAGATTAATCAAAATCCATGACTACCACCTTCTTCATGGATATCCTCCTAAAATTGTGAAAAAACAAATGACAGCGCTCACGCATACACACCTTCCAAGACTCCTTGATGGAACTCAACATGCTATCATTGACGGGATACCATAAAACATGCATTTTTAATAATATAAAGTTAATAATTAAATAAATTTAAAAATAAATATTATTTATTTATATACCATCCAATAATAAAAAATGTGGTGCCAAATGTCAATGGGAACCTGATCCCACATCACCCATGCAATAGAAAAATAGTTCCAGAAAATAGAACTTCCCTACCCAACAGTTATATGTGAAAATATATGGAAAAAATAGAATAAATAATCAAAAAATTAGTATATAAATAAATTAATGAAGAGTAATGAAATCTAACTAAAATACACAACTGAACATACCTCTGCATGCATGAATCATAGTCAATATGTAGACGTTACTCAGGAATAGGGTTGGGAATCATCAATCTCTCAAGACCCTAACCCCTCTGAGTTGATGATGAACGACTAGGAACCTAAGGGTCAAATGATAAGGCATTAGTCTCATCACCAGGTAGTACAACCTCCTTGAGGCTGTGAAAGATATCATCACAAGTCTCATTATCCCTCTGAAACACCAAAATAATGTTGTGAGAAAATAATTGAAAATGAGTATTATATATGTATATATATATTTTGACTATAACTAATAAGAAATTATTTCATTCTTTATCTTCATCCTCATCTTCATATATGACAGTGTCAATATCTTCATCTTCCTCCTCAGTATCATCAATTTCCATAGCACTTTCAGCTTCATCATAACCTGTTAATTCAAATTAATTTATTATATCATCAACATCATCACCACCATCGACCCACAACTTTGGGGTGTAATCATCGATATTCATGTCTCTTTGTTGAAAATATGTATTTGAAGTTGTCTCTTGAAATTTTTTAATTACTTTCACTTAAATAGAACTACATTCACTTTTCATAAAATAATTTTCATGGGATTTCATTTTTATAATGATCCACAAATCAATTAACTCTCTTAAAGAAGAAAAATAATTGTTATAATATATTTGGTGTTCCTGATGATCTAATAAAAATAGTTCATTTACTACAAGAAGGATTTTATATTTAATATCAATGATTCCATGACCCAGATGAACATGAAATCCTCTATCAGTATCAAACCAATGACATTTAAACATCATTACATAATTCTATCCTAGATTACACATCTCAATTATGTCATCCATTATTCCATAAAAGTCAACTTCACTTTATCTATGATGAAATCCTCTCAAGAAAACACCACTATTCATTGTTTTTTTGATTCACCAAATGAACGTGTATGAAATCGAAAACCATTCACCACATATGCATTATAATATTTAACCATTTTTGATGGTGGGTTACTCAATACATACAATATATTATCAATTTTATTATCATGCTATGATAACTTCAAAATTGAAAAACAATTAAAAATATAAAAAATAATAAATTGATTTCTTATGTTAAACCATAAACAATACTATACCAATATTTGAAACTAGTAGGAAAAATTATGTTCCTGATGTTCTTCAAGATAAGTTGCTATAATTTTTGAAAATTGTTTCTTGATATCATCATTATATAATCTATAAATAAAATAACATTAATTTATTTTTTTAAAAAAATTAAAGAATATGTTGTAGTAGCGCTCACTGTAAAAATTGCATCATTTCTTCATAGTTGATCAGAACATATATAAGAGCCTTGTGATGTTCATCATCTAAAATACACCATTTATGAACTCTGACAAGCCAAGTTCAGGTTTATTAAAAACTGATAATTAAATGTTTTGTGCATCATCAACAGTTCCCTCATTACGAGCCATTCGATTATGTTTTGAAGGATATTCTGGTTGGAAATAATGGGTGTAGAAAAATAAATTTCCTCCTATAAATTAACTTCTACAATTGTCCCTTCAACTGATTCTTTGTTACATACCTTTTTATTTAGTTTCTACATTTATCTCTCATATGGATACATCCACCGAAACTGTATGATCCCTCCATATTTTTCTTCATGCGATAAATGTAATATCAAATGTTTCATTAAATCAAAGAAATCCAACAGATTTTTTTCTAGTATAAATAAAATTAAAACAACATCTTCTAACAGTTTACTAAGTGCATCATAGTCTATTTTTTCTGCACATATGTCTCAAAAAAATATGATATTTCTATTATCGCATCCCAAATCAAATAATTCAATAAACCTTTAAATCCAATCAGTATAATTATTTCCAATATAATATAACAATAATGAATTTTTAATCTGGTAATATGACTATTTATGAAACATATAGACAAATTGGAAACATATCAATCTGGTAGTCTCAAATCTTCAATCCACAAACAAAATATTAAACGATTTTCTTTGAAGTGTATAACATGCTTTTAGCTTCATTAACTTATATGATTTGTCATTTTAAAACAGCTCAAGTTCTGGTCTCCTACAAATTTGGGAAAGATCTAATTGCACATTTAAATTATCTTTGGTCTTACCACATGTGTCCAAAATTTTATAAAATATATTATCAAAATAGTTCTTATCAATATTCATGACATCCATCATGTTATGAACTAAAAAATCAGACTAATATGGAAGATCCCCAAAATAATCATTTTAATCCGATTGTGATCTTTCCCAAAGTCATCTATTTTTTATTAGTTTATAGTTAGTCCAAAGGTAATGGGAGGTAATGAAGAGATAATATATTTTAAATCAATACTTGAGATCATTTCTGGAGGTCCACCTTTTTCAATTATACCTTTTTTGAAACAATTTCTGTTCCTTCAGAAAGGATGATCAGTAGGAAGAAATCTGTGATGGTAGTCGAAAAAATATTTTTTTCCCATTGATTCACATAAATTATTTTTTATCACTTATACATTATAGAAATGATTTTGGACCATGTGTACTCCTGCCAGATAACATGCCATATACTGGGAAGTCATTAATTTTCCACATTACTACAACCTTCAAGAAATTTTGTTTCACAACAACATCATATGTACTGACACCATTACTCTACAATAAATTTAACTCATTAATCAATAAATTTAAATAAACATTGATATTATTTTTTAGATATCCTGGAATTAATAAGGTCAAAAATATATATGGCTCATTCATCAACATCCAAAGAGGTAATTTTTATAGATTTATAAAGACGATCCAATAAGAATATTGACTACTGTAAGAACCAAATGGACAAAAACCATCAGTAGAAAGACCCAATCACACATTTCGGGCATCTAAAGAAAAAGACAGATCCACCTGGTCAAAATGTTTCCACAAATCACCATCACAAGGATAATTTAAACTTTTACCGATTGAAATATTGGTTTTATGCCATGAAATCAATGACACTGTGTTATGAGATATAAATAAATGCTATAATATGGGTGTAAGTAAGAAATACCACAACTATTTAACATGAATCAATCTAGACTTCCCTAGTTGAGCCTCTTTGTACCTCAATTTTCCACATATAGGATTACTAACTAATGACTCATTTTCACCATAATATAAGATGCACTCATTTATATATTCATGAAGATTCTGATAACCAAGATCCAAATTACAAACCAGAAAATTTCACTTATAGAAATTTGTAGGTAACTCATTTCCTTCAGGTAAGAGTTCTTTAACCAAAGTGAATATCTGATAAAAAAACTATTTTATATTCCATTATCTAATTTAATAACCATAAATTTTACAACCACTTTAAATTTTCTTATCTTATAAGCAGGATATAAATCATCCTCAACATACTTTAGTAACTCATAAAATCGAGATGGTTCTAACTCAAGAGTTAAATCAATATCATCTCAAGTTTCAGTTTGTTGAAAATATAGACCAACAACATCATGTAATGAAGTCTGAAACCATGATGGATATAGAACAAAATTATTAATATTTTATCTGGAGCTATGTTCACCATGTTGATACCAAAAAATATAATCTTTTTATAAAACCAAAACGCAATATATGACCCCTAACATTTTTAAATGTGTCAAACCTTGTTAGATCACATTTTTTATATGGACACTTAATTATCCCTTTTAAAAAAAATCTATTTTTGAAGATGAAAATGATAAAAAAGCTTCAATACCCTTAATATATATAAGATTTATACCAAAAACTTTTGGATTCTTGTGATGATTTATTCAATCATGATCATGTAATAAAGACTATTGTCAGCTTCTTTATTCCATATTTCTCTAAAAAGTATAAAATAAAAAAATTGATTATGATTAATTTGATATAAGAAAAAGAAGATCCAAAAAAGAGTATAAAATTAAAAAATTATAATTTACTTGTAAAAATTATCAACTTTATCTATTTACCACTAATTTTTACTAATTAGTACTAAATTGTACAAATTATCGATAATTACTGCTAATTATAGGTAATTTTTACGAATTATTACTAATTTATACTAATTATTATTAATTTTTACTTATTTTTACTAATTTTTACTAATTTTGACTAATTATATGAAAAATTTACTATTTATTACAAATTATGACAAAATATTAGTAATTAATACTAATTACCACTAATTATTACTAATTATTACGAATTATTGATAATTACCACTAATTATTACTAATTATTACTAATTATTGATTATTACCTCTAATTATTACTAATTATTACCAATTATTACTAATTATTACTAATTACCACTAATTATTACTAATTACCACTAATTATTAATAATTATCACTAATTAGAACTAATTATTACTAATCATCACTAATTATTACTAATATTTATTCATTATCACTAATTTTTACTAATTATTACTAGTTTTTACTAATTATTACTATTTTTTACAAATTATTACTAATTATTACTAATTACTACTAATAATTATTAATTATTATATTAGGTGATTGGGGAATAATTACATTCAAACACACACACACACACAAACACATATTGTAAACACATAGGCCTGAAAGGCAGATCATAGCCCCCCTAAGGGATAACCCACACAACCAACCGCTTTATTACATTATATATTTTTGGATCAAAGTCCCAATGAGCATGAAGCCCATTACATGGCCTATAGGCCCACCATTGGATGGTCCGAAGGACCTTCTTGCACCATTCATGTGTCACTACCAACACGTCATGCCTTAAGTCACCGCCCCTTGATGGCCTGAAAGCCTAGTGGCCCGAAAACCCATTCGGTATGAATAGTACTGCTACTAAAATACCCCGCTACAGTACCTGCACTACTACTATGTTACTATGCTGCTATAGTACCTGTAGAAATTCATTACTGCTTGGATTTTAACTCGGGTTTGATGCAGGATTACGGGGAGCCTTTACCACTTAGGAAATCTCGTAACTACTTATTACTAATTACCAATAATTATATCTAATTATTACTAATTACCACTAATTATTACTAATTACCAGTAATTATTATTAATTACCACTAATCATTATAAATTACCAATAATTATTTCTAATTACCAGTAATTATTACTAATTATTACTAATTAGGACTAATTATTCCTAATTATTACTAATTAATACTAATTGTTACTAATTAACACTAATTATTAATAATTACACTAATTATTACTAATTACAACTAATTATGACTAATTACCACTAATTATTACTAGTTTTTACTAATTATTACCAGTTTTTACTAATTATTACTATTTTTACTAATTATTACATGTTTTTACTAATTATTACTAATTATTACCAATTAACCCAAATTATATCTAATTATTAGTAATTACCACTAATTATTAATAATTACCACTAATTATTACTAATTATTAATTATTACCACTAATTATTATTAATTACCACTAATTATTACTAATTGCTACCAATTATTACTAATTACCACTAATTAATACTAATTAATACTAATTAATACTAATTATTACTAATTAATACTAATTATTACTAATTAATACTAATTAATGCTAATTAATACTAATTAATGCTAATTAATACTAATTAATGCTAATTAATACTAATTATTGTTAATTACCAATAATTATTACAAATTGTTAATAATTACCACTAATTATTACTAATTACCACTAATTATATCTAATTATTACTAATTACCATAAATTATTACTAATTACCACTAATTATATCTAATTATTACTAATTACCACTAATTATTACTAATTACCACTAATTATTACTAATTACCACTAATTATTACTAATTAATACTAATTATTATAAATTAGTACTAATTATTACTAATTATTATTAATTACCACTAATTATTACTAATTATTACTAACTTTCACTAATTATTACTAATTTCTACTAATTATTACTAATTTCCACTAATCATTACTAATTAGCACTAATTATTATTAATTACCACAAATCATTACTAATTATTACTAATGATTATTAATTATTATTAATTATTGATTATCACTACTAATTATTACTAATTAATACTAATTATTACTAATTAATACTAATTATTATTAATTATTATTAATTAATACTAATTACCACTAATTATTACTAATTATTACTAATTGCCACTAATTATTTCTAATTATTACTAATTATTACTAATTATTCCTAATTAATACTAATTAATACAAATTAATACTAATCAATACTAATTAATACTAATTAATACTAATTAATACTAATTATTACTAATTATTACAAATTATTACAAATTATTAGTAATCGTTACTAATTACCATTAATTATTACTAATTACCGCTAATTATTACTAATTACCACTACTTATTACTAATTACCACTAATTATTACTAATTATTACTAATTACCATTAATTATTACTAATTATTATTAATTACCACCAATTATATCTAATTATTACTAATTACCACTAATTATTACTAATTACCAGTAATTATTACTAATTACTAACAATCATTACTAATTACTGACTGAAAATTAAATTTTTATTTCCAAGCACTTTTAGGAAAAGTGAGAAACCACACAACCCTAAACACAAACCAGACCACGACTTGAAACATTCACAAAATAGACATATGTAGAACAACCACAAACCAACCAGCTCACCACGAGACTACATATCATAATACCCGTAATCATCTCCGCATCCCACACAAGAATCCCCTCCTACTGTAGCCGATTCCCACTCAGAGGCTGATTTATGCTGCCTCAAGAAGTAATTACTTTGCTCAAAGTTCCCCGTCTAGTCCAGTAAAATTGCACTGGGCAAGGTTGCTTGATCAAGCTGTCTTTTTTGAAGGCAAGAATCACACCTTTGTCCCGCTTAAGGGAAGATCTGGTACACATCGGTCGCGGAAGGTAAGAGTAGTATTTCCTTGTTCGTCTTCTTGGTGTAGTAGATAGAGTTACTGCACACTCAGTCATCCTTCCAGTCCCATTCTATACAATGTCACTGTATGACAGGTAGGCTGGACCACTCATATTTTCCTTATTTCCCCCAGAAACATTTTCCCCTTTGATCCTCGGGGCATTATCCTTGCAACCCGAAACATTCCCCCTCCTTGTAACCGGTGTGTTATTATCAATCGAGGAAAGACTCCCAACCGATGTAGCATCCTCTTCTCCATACATAGGGACTTCCTCGTGAGCCAACCTTATTGTAATGTGCCCTCCCACATAGGCCCCCTCAACATCACCACCGAGCACAGGACTAGAATCCAAACCTTCTTCAAAAATGCCTTCCGAAAGGCCTTCAAACCTGTTGGTTAGCATGAGGAAGGGTCTAGCTGAGGGGTCTAATCCTCTTGAACCCCCAACACTCTTCAGACTGGCCACACCCGAGGAAGCTCCCTTTCTCCCCGCCCTCTATTCCTTCCCCAAATTCTCCCTATCCACGTGCTACTCCAAACAATCCTCTTTATAACCCGAACCAGACTCCTTCTGAGCTAAGGGAATAGTGGAGCCCTCCAAATCCTACTGTAACCTGTTGAAAACCTCCGCTACCGTTGGGTTAACCTGAGTTTCCAAAACACTTGGAGTTTTAGAAGTATGAACATTCATTATCATCACCTTATGGGAATCCTTCTGAAGGTCCTTTACCATAGGACTCATAATTCCCCCATCTTTGGACCCTGAAGCCTCTTTGACCAGGCCAAACATCACAACAACCTCCGGATCCTCACCCGGTGCAGCATCCCCTTTTCTTGCCACAACCTGCTTCCCCCTGCGGCTTACCTCCAACGACGGAGCAGTGTCTCTCCTGCGACAAACCTCCAAAGGGTGGCCCAAATGCTTGCAATATGGACAGAACTCAGTCCAATTCTCATAAACCACCCGCTGCTTCCACATGTAATCTTCTCTAATAGTAATCCATACATAATCGAAGGGAAAACGAGAAGCATCCACTTCAATACAGACCCGAGGATTCATCGGGTGGCATATGGCCTCAGTGCAGCTATCAGAACAAAGAAATCTTCCTATGAGGTTGCCTATCATTCGAATCACCGATGGGTTCTGAAAAGGTAAAGGGAGATTTGGAAAACTTACCCAAACCGCCGTATCAGGAGAATCATGATTCATGTGAAAATCGAAGGACCACCGTAGGAGGAAGAAATAAAATCTGTTGAAGCTACAAGGTGCCCTCAAACACACCTTGATGAGATCCACCTCCGATTCAAAATGAATCATGATATGGAATCTATTGAGCAATACAACAACCGCTCATTCTTGAAGGTCCCAAAAACCGAAGACGAACTGGTCAAAGGAATCGACTAAAGGTCTTCTATGCTTAAAGCGAGCAACCAAAGTACGATTCAAGAGTGATGAGGTTTCTGCAAACTCAGAGGATGAGAGATGAAGATTAGGAATGCCATCGAGAATATCCGGAACCTTCAGGCATAACAAAACTTCTGGGAATGGAGAAAGAAATTTAGGATTGGTAAAAGGCTGGAAGAACCCTCGTCGCTCATTTAACGACTATTCCTCCTCCCCCACCAAGGGGGGAGGAGCCGTTGATGGCACCGTCATCACCGAAAGGAGGAGATCAGCCCCGAAGGGCTAGGGTTTCTCATTTAGGTAGATATATCCATCATTACTAATTACCACTAATTATTACTAATTACCACTAATTATTACTAATTACCAATAATTATTACTAATTTTTAATCATTATTACTAATTTTTACTCATTATTACTAATTTTTATTAATTATTACTAATATTTACTAATTATTACTAATTACCACTAAATATTACTAGTTTTTACTAATTAACACTAATTATTAATAATTACCACTGATTATTACTAATTACCACTAATTATTACCAATTAGTACTAATTGTTACTAATTACCACTAATTACCACTAATTACCACCAATTACCACTAATTATTACTACTTATTACTAATTATGTAACAGCCCAATATTTTTAAAAGGAAATTACTTTCTTATAAATATGTCATAATCACATGAAATCACAACATAATTAACTACTAAGTTCTATGTGACCCTTAAAACATAAGTTTGTCACTTCTGTGATGTGAATTTCAAAAATCCGACAGACACAATTGCGATCAGTAAGTTATTTAGAGTCCGATAAGAAAAACTTATTTTTTGGTGAATAGTAACCAAACCTTATGAATAGTAACATACCCTTATGAATAGTGATATACCCTAATGAATAGTAACCTTACTTATGATAGTATATAAATAACATTCAAGTGTAAGTACAATATATCTATGCTTCAAAATAAGTAAAAAAATGTTTTAAAACTCTTATTTTTTAGTATAAATTATGACTTAATTAAATATTAAATTAATAATATTTATAAAATTATTTTTGAAAAATTGACTTCATTTTTGTATTCTACACATCGAAAAATGGTTGGGGTAAATTTTTGGGATTTTTCTGAAATACTTGAATTTTTGATGAATAGTGACACACCATAAATTGCAAAATTAAGATAAATACACTAATTATAGAGTCATGTGTGATGTTATGATGATGTAAGCCCACTTGGTTCAGGATAACATGATAAAATTACTATTCTTGGTCATGGAATACTCACTATTCCTTTTCTTGAGGAGAAATAATAAATTAATGAGTTTTATATTAAGAAATCCCCTCTCTCCTCCACTATAAAACCCCCCTATCACCCCCTACCATTCACTCCTCTCAAGCCTTATTCCTTCTCCAAATTCGTTCCAAATACCCTCCCAACCTCCTCTCCCACTTCCAACAAGTTTTGGTCTCATAAAAAGACCAAAACCTCTCCCTTAAGGAGGCTCTCAAGGAAGTTTGGTTCAAGAGGTAAATTCCTCTTTTCAATTCTTTATCTTTCCTTTCAAGTTCATTTGTTTTCTTTTTATATTACCTCTCCTTATACAAATTTTTTGATGTCTCTAGTACATTATATGTAATGTAATGTTTTCATGATAGTGGAATAAGTTATCACCATATTCCCCTTTTTACCTTCTTTCATACTAGTAGTAAGAACACCATCTGAGATGTGTCAATTTTACACATTCAAGGACGATGGACTTTCGATTTCTATTATCATTCTAAATTATGGTCATGAAACCATTATTTTTATGGTTGAACCATATTTTTATATATAATATAACCTATTTAAGATTCTTTAATCCCTTCGTAAAAATGGTATTAAGTTATAAAGAAAAATGAGTTCATTGTAATCAAAACCCACAAATTAACTGAAACAATTATCATTAAAGTTCTATAAAATAATTAATCCTCTTTCCATGTAACCAAGTTATATAAATGTCCAATAACACCTATTTATGTTAATAAATAATATATATAATTCTGTATATTTACATCCATTCTACATACTTAAAAACAAGTGAACCGAAGATGAGAATAAAGAAAATGAACACTCCGAAGTGACAGAATTCAATACAATAACTTATCAATAAGAACATAAATGAACTAACCAGAACTATGATAAACTAAATACATCTCTAATAGGTTTTTAAATAAGTTATTAATAAATATAATTTCATATTCCATGAGCTTAAGTTCGAGAGAAGAACACGTTTGGAGTTAAGGTAAGGGTTTTCCACCCGAACTTCCATTTTCATTCGGGTTACTTTTATTGTCTAATTTCCTCAATGAAATTATTATGTGTTGGTATGTAATCCTCATAAATTATGTGTGATTATTCTATATATTTACACCAACCAGAATCCTTCCTTATTTTCTGGATAGTTACATTTTTTAAAATAATCTCTCAAAACTGTTTCCAAAAATACGAGCCCGATATAAGGGAATTTCTCAAATTCATATCTATTTTCAACAGCAAGATATAATATATTTTTGGAAACCATTATCCTTATAAAAAAACTCATTTTATAATGAAATAATATCTTAATTTACTTCTGGTTTTATACAAATATTTTTCCAAAAGAACTCTTCTTTTCAAAATAAAAGAGTATTTATCACAAGAATTGCTTAATGATTTTAGAAGATTATTCTTGTTTGATTCAACACCCTTATTGATTATTAAGTATTGTTGGGTTTAATAATTTATGATGTCATATACCATATTTTATTGAATGGTTTATGACTAACTTTATTTTGGATGATCTATCCTAAAACCATTCACCATATTATTCCGAATGGTTAGTTTTTATGCTCAATAATTGGGGAAAGTTAGTTACATTTCATATGATAGTTTCAATATGAATGTATATGTTGTTTATGTTTATCCCCACTCATATGAGGAATTCATTGAACTTATTATGTGATAGGTGGGGCCCGCTATAGCCCTCGATGCATCAGTAGGTCTCATGAGACAAATAGATGCAGAATTGGCCGAGGCCTTTCCCAATATGATATGGATTTTGGCCGAGGCCTTAATCATCAGACGTCATGGCTGAGGCCATGAAAAAATATTTCAGAATATCCGGCATATGCACTTACCTCATTATGAATCTAGTAATTGTAAGTTCATGTTCTTATTCAACTAGTAGAATACCCATTATTATGTTTTATTATGGAATTATGTATTCAGCACATATTTCTGCCATAATGTGTCAAAGTTCATTATTAAAGGCATGTGTTTTTAATTATTCACCATATCTGATGTTTATGCTATCTTCTGCTGTATTTCTTACTATTACTGAGTGTTTAAGCTCACCCTTTCTTATGTTTCATTTTTCTCAGGACATGAAGAAGTAAATTATGAGTGACATGTAAGCATAATCTAAGAGACATGATGTTGCTAGTGGAATAATTTAGTGTCATTTTTTCTTTCCATATGTAAAGTTGAACTTATGTATGTATCTTGTTTCCAATAATACTAAACTACTTGTTCCTTCGGGATTCGTAATCCTTGTATGTATGCCAACATAATCAAATAAGGCACTGACTCTGGGCAACTGGGGTCGGGTCCTTACATTTGGTATCAGAGGAAGTTTAGTAGAATACTTGGAAACTAGATTTAGAAAACACAGAATTAGGGAAGAGTCCCTAAGTTAGTCTTTGAGGATACACATAAAATAAAGTCTTGGTATTTTGGTAAGGAATAGATTATGTGGATCTTTCAAGAAATACATCTCTGTCTGGATACGAGCAGGTAGAGGTGGCTCTGGCACAGATGTATCTAGGGGTAAAACTCGAAAACACTACTTTGAGCTAGACTCGAATGGGAACTGGTGCACGAAAATGGGCCTTACTGCACTCTTGGTTACGACACTCCTGGGGGATATGCTTAGGATAATTCACATTTTCTTTACAAGCCATTATAAAGGATTGAAATGTAAGATATTCCTCAAAGAAACCATATTTGTGAATATGGGATTATCCATTCATAGGATCTCAATATTTTCTAAGTATTTTATTAAGTTAATATTATACATTATGATTCGTAACCTAATCTAGTGTATGACATTATCTAGAGATGGCGCCAATTGGAAGGAATGGAAAACACACTAACACACATGTCCCCTATAGAGATTTTCCTCCGATGCAAGATAATGATGTTGGCTCTGGTGCTGTGACTGGTGCTGAGCAACTCATAACTATACTGGGACAACTTAATCAGGTTATGAATAATAACCTTACCTGTATGGAGCATCCAAATCCACCACGTGGAGGAGCTATGCTAGATTTCTTTATGCGACAATAGCCTCCATCATTCAATGGGACTAAAAACCCATTTGTATCTGAGCAGTGGATAAGTTCCCTCGAGAAGATATTTATTGCTTTGGGATGTAATGAAAGAGAGAAGGTTTTCATGAAAGTATATCATCTATAGGGAGATGCGGATCTGTGTTGGTCATTAATCCAAAACACAAAGGAGGAGGAAGAAATGGAATTGATGGAATGGAGGCATTTTAAGGATATCTTCTTAGAAAAATATTTCACTCGTGAGCAGCGAGCAGATATGGAGAGAAAATTATTGAATCTGAGGAAGAAGGAGGATGAAAATGTTTCCAAGTATGAAGCCAATTTCATAAGGTTAGAAAGACATGCTATGGACTATATACGAAATCCAAGGAGCAAAATTTATCGATTATTTGATGGCCTAAAGCCATTCCTTTGGTGGGCACTAGTCTCTCAAAGTTTTTCATCATATGCAGATATAGTTTCATGTGCTATCAAGACAGAAAAATAATTCTCTAAGTCTTATGACTATAAGGGAAAGTAAGAAAAGAAGAGGGCTGCTGAAAAATTTGGGAAAGGAAATAAGTAAACTCAGAAGAAGGGAAGAGTTGAATTTCCACCATGTGACAATTGTGGAAGGAAACACCCTGGTTCATGATTAAAAGGAAAAGGAGTATGCTACAAATGTGGTTAGAAAGGTCATCTTGCTATTTATTATAAAGGGAAGAAGGAAGCCAATGATGTTCAATGCCATAATTTTTAGGAGGTGGGACACTATGCTAATGATTTTCCAAATTTTCATGGAAATATGCAACAAAAAAGGCCAAGGGATCAGGGAAAATATTATGCAATCACAACTGTAGAGTTTCAAGTTCCTAATGACATGGTGAAAGGTACTTTAATAATTTCCTTAAATTTATCCAATACTTTATTTGATTCTGGATCATCGCATTCATTTATATATTCTCAGTTTTCCAAGAAAATTCGATATGTCCAATTTAATTTAATAAATGAGTTATTAGTCAAAACTCCTTGTGGATGTATCATTGCAACAATGGAATGTCGATTAGTCCCCCTCCAGACACTAAAATGTTCTATAGTTGCTAACCTTATCATCATACCAATGACTAAATTTTATATAATTATCGGTATGGATTGGCTATCATATTATGATGCGAAGATTTATTTTAAGAAGAAGGAAGTTACAATTTTTGAAAATGGTGTATAATCCCTTGTCTTTAGGGCAGAAATTTCTCCACTTGATTCTTATCTAGAACCACCCCCAGTAGCTCTACTGAATACAATACTTAGAGAGTAAGATAAAACAATATCTATGGGTGATGAAAGAAATCTTCAAATTGAGGATGTGCACATAGTGAAAGAGTACATTGATGTATTTCCAAAGGATTTACCTGGACATCCTACAGAGTGGGAAGTTGAGTTCTCTATTGATTTAATTCCTGATGCAAGACCTATATCAAAGAATCCCTATAGAATTTCCACTGTGGAATTAGTAGATCTAAAGAAACAACTAGAGTATTTGAGTGAAAAAGGATTTATTTGACCTAGTGTTTCTCCATGGGGAACACCTATCCTCTTTGTCAAGAAGAAAGATGGATCCATGAGGCTTTGCATTGATTATAGGGAAATCAATGCTATTACAATAAAGAATAAGTATCCTATGCCCCATATTTATGATTTATTTTACCAACTTCATGGAGATCAATACTTTTCAAAGATTTACCTTCGATCCGGATATCATCTGTTGCGTGTGAGGAAGGAAGATATCCATAAAACAGCATTTCGAATCAGGTATGGGCATTATGAGTTTACAGTGATGCCTTTTGGACTGACAAATAGACCCTTTATTTTCATGGATTTAATGAATAGAGTTTCCAAGGAATATCTTGATAACTTTGTTGTGGTATTCATCGATGATATCCTCTTATACTCAAAAATCTATGAAGACCATGAGAATCAATTGTGGGTTATTCTGAGAACTCTTATAAGAAATAAATTATATGGGAAGTTTGGCAAGTGTGAATTATGGCTTCAATCAGTTTCTTTTCTGGGCCATATTGTCTCTAAGGATGGAATCCTAGTTGATCCTGTGAAGACAAAGGCAATCCAATATTGGCCCACGCCAGCAAACATAACTGAGGTACACAATTTTATTGGCTTAGCAGGTTATTATCAGCGTTTCGTTCAGAATTTTTCCTGACTGGCTAACCCGCTAACCAAGCTCACATGTAAAGGAGTTAGGTTTTTGTGGACAAAATAATGTACAGAATGATTCGATGGATTGAAAATAATATTGGTCAATGCTCCAATTTTGACACTTCCATCTGGAAGTGATGGATTTGTAATATATAGCGATGCATCAATGAATAGAATGGGTTGCACCCTTATGAAAAATGATAAAGTTATTTCTTATGAATCAAGACAATTGAATACTCATGAGAAAAATTATCCGACTCATGAACTTGAGTTAGCAGCTGTAATCTTTGATCTGAAAATATGGAGGCATTATCTCTATGGAGAGAGATGTAAGATTTATAAGGACCACAAGAGTTTGAAATATATTTTCACACAAAAAGAACTCAACATGAGGAAAAGAAGATGGCTCGAGTTACTCAAAGATTACGATTGTTCAATACACTACCACCCAGGAAAGGAAAATAAGGTGGTAGATGCATTAAGCAGGAAAGATCATGGACTTCTGAATCAAATAAAGATTGAAAGAGATCCTATGTTCATGGATCTACTAAATATGGATATGAGAATTGTTAAATAAGGGGAAACATCACTCCTATTTAAAATGATTGCTAAACCATCTTTACTAGAGAAGACAAAAATTTCTCAATCTGATGATGAGAATCTTCACAAGAAAATTAATGCAGTTAAGGATGGGAGACTGGCTGGCTTCGTGTATGAAGAAGGAGTTATGAATTTTGGGAAGAGGTTATGTGTTCCAGAAGTACCTGAGCTAAAAAGGGAACTATTATATGATGCTCATAGCTCAAATTTCTCTATACATCCGGGTAGCACCAAGATGTATAGATATCTGAAGGAACATTTTTGGTGGGAAAACATGAAGAGGGAGATTGCTGATTACATGTCGAGATGTTTAGTTTGTCAATAGGTGAAGGCAGGAAGACAACATCCTGGGGGAGTCATGCAACCCCTTCCTATTCCTATGTGGGAATGGGATGATATTATAATGGAATTTTTCATGGGGATACCAAATACTCCAAGAAAGAATGATATGATATGGGTCATTTTTGACCATTTTACAAAATCTGCACATTTTCTTACTATAAGGGAAGATTTACCACTTGAACATTTAGAAAGAATATATATTAATGAATTTTTAAGACTTCATGGTGTACCCTCATCAATTTTTTCTAATCGTGATCCCTGTTTTACATCACGATTTTGGAAGAGTCTTTAGAAGGCCCTAGATACTAATCTTTGTTTGAGCACTGCCTACCACCCACAAACTGATGGACAATCATAACGGACTATTCAAACATTAGAAGACATGTTGAGGTCTTGTTCACTTGATTTTCAAGGCATGTGGGATCAGTATATACCTCTCATAGAATTTTCCTACAACAATAGCTTCCATTCAAGTATTTATATGGCACCCTATGAAAAATTATATGGGAGGAGATTCCGTACACCAACTTGCTGGGATGATGTTGGTGAAAGAAATCTCATGGGCCCAGAACTTGTTGAAGAAATAATGGAAAAGGTGAATATTATCCAGAACCATATCAAAATAGCTCAAATTAGTTAAAAGAGCTATGCTGATAACCGAATAAAGGATTTGGAATTTCAAGAAGGTGATCACGTTTTCTTAAAGTTATCTCCAAGGGAGGGTATTATACGATTCGGTAAGAAGGGAAAATTAAGTCCCATGTACATCGGACTTTTTGAAATTCTGGACCGAATTGGAGCCGTAGCTTACAGTTTGGCAATGCCACCAAGTCTCTCCAAGGCTCAAAATGTGTTCCACATGTCAATGTTAAGAAATTACATGCCAGAACCAACACATGTACTCACTTATGAAGAAGTAGAACTTGAGCATTATCTATCTTATTGTGAAGAGCCTATAAAGGTTCTTGATACTAGAGAACAAGTATTGAGAAATCGGATGACTCATCTGTTAAAGGTTCTATGGAGGAACCATAAGATGGAAGAAGCAACATGAGAGCCTGAGTATATTATGTTAAAGACATACCCAAATATTTTTAGGTAATATTTTGTGAATTTTGTGGATGAAATTTTTGTAAGGAAGGGAGAATGTAACGACCCAATATTTTTAAAAGGAAATTACTTTCTTATAAATATGTCATAATTACATGAAATCACAACATAATTAACTACTAAGTGCTATGTGACCCTTAAAACATAAGTTTTTCACTTCTGTGATGTGAATTTCAAAAATCTGACATACAAAGTTGCGATAAGTAAGTTATTTAGAGTCCGATAAGAAAAACTTATTTTTTGGTGAATAGTAACATACCATTATGAATTGTAACATACCCTTATGAATAGTGATATACCCTAATTAATAGTAACCTTACTTATGATAGTATATAAATAATATTAATGTGTAAGTATGATATATATATGCTTCAAAATAAGTAAACAAATGTTTTAAAACTCTTGTCTTTTAGAATAAATTATGATTTAATTAAATATGAAATTAATAATATTTAGAAAATTATTTTTGAAAAATTGACTTCATTTTTGGATTCTACACATCTAAAAATGGTTGGGGTAAATTTTTGGGATTTTTCTGAAATACTTGAATTTTTGATGAATAGTGACATACCATAAATTGCAAAATTAAGATAAATACACTAATTATAGAGTCATGTGTGATGTTCTACTGATGTAAGCCCACTTGTTTTGGGATCACATGATAAAATTACTATTATTGGTCATGTAATACTCACTATTCCTTGTCTTGAGGAGAAATAATAAATTAATGAGTTTTATATTAAGAAATCCCCTCTCTCCTCCACTATAAAATCCCCCCTCTCACCCCTTCCATTCACTCCTCTCAAGCCTTGTTCCTTATCCAAATTCTATCAAAATACCCTCCCAACCTCCTCTACCACTTCCATAAAATTTTGGTCTCATAAAAAGACCAAAACCTCTCCCTTAAGGAGGCTCTCAAGGAAGTTTGGTTCAAGAGGTAAATTCCTCTTTTCAATTATTTGTCTTTCCTTTCAAGTTCATTTGTTTTATTTTTCTATTACCTATCCTTATAAATTTTTTTTGATGGATCCATTAACTTATATGTACTGTAATGTTTTCATGATATTGGAATAAGTTATAATCATCTTACCCTTTTTTCCATCTTTTATACTAGTAGCAAGAACACCATCCGAGACGTGTCAATTTTACACATTCAAGGACGATGGACTTTCGATTTCTATTATCATTCTCAATTATGGTCATGAAACCATTATTGTTATGGTTGAAACAGATTGTTATATATAATATAAACTATTTAATATTCTTTAATCCCTTCATACAAATGGTATTAAGTTATAAAGAAAAATGAGTTCGTTGTAATCAAAACCCACAAATTAACCGAAACAATTATCATTAAAGTTCTATATGATAATTCATCTTATTTCCATGTAACCAAGTTATATAAATAAAAAATAACACCTATATATGTTCATAAATAATATATATAATTCTGGATATTTACATCCATTCCACATACTTAAAAACAAGTGAACTGAAGGTGAGAATAAAGAAAATGAACACTCCGAAGAGACGAAATTCAATACAATAACTTATCAATAAGAACATAAATGAACTAACCAAAACTATGATAAAATAAATACATATCTAATAGGTTTTTAAATAAGTTATTAATAAGTATAATTTCATATTCCAGGAGCTTAAGTTCGAGATAAGAACATGTTTGGAGTTAAGGTAAGGGTTTTCCACGTGAACTTCCATTTTCATTCGGGTTACTTTTATTGTCTAATTTCCTCAATGAATTTATTATGTGTTGGTATGTAATCCTCATAAATTATGTGTGAGTATTATATATATGTACACCAACCAGAATCCTTTCCTATTTTATGGATAGTTACATGTTTTAAAAGAAGCTCTCAAAACTGTTTCAAAAAATACGAGCCTGATACAAGGGAATTTCTCAAATTCATATCTATTTCAAAAGGCAAGATATAATATATTTTTGGAAACCATTATCCTTATAAAAACACTGATTTTATCATGAAATAATATCTTAATTTAATTCTGGTTTTATACAAATATTTTTCCAAAAGAACTCTTCTTTTCAAAATAAAAGAGTATTTATCACAGGAATTGCATAATGATTTTTGAAGATTATTCTCATTTGATTCAACACCCTTGTTGATTATTATGTATTGTTGGGGTTAATCATTTATGATGTCATAAACCATATTTTATTGAATGGTTTATGACTAACTTTATTGGGGATGATCTATCCTAAAACCATTCACCATATTATTCTGAATGGTAAGTTTTTATGTTCAATAATTGGGGAAAGTTAGTTACATTTCATATGATAGTTTCAATATGAATGTATATGTTGTTTATGTTTATCCCCAATAATTTGAGGAATGAATTGGACTTATTATGTGATGGGTAGGGCCCTCTATAGCCCCTCGATGCATTGGTAGGTCTGATGAGACAAATAGACGTGGAATTGGCCGAGGCCTTTCCCAATGTGATATGGATTTTGGCTGAGGCCTTAATCATTAGATGTCTTGGACTAGGCCATGACAAAATGTTTCATAATGTCCGACATATGCACTTCCCACATTATGAAGCTAATAATTGTATGTTCATGTGGTTATTTGACTAGTATAATACCCATGATTATGTTTTATTATGGCATTATTTATTCATCTCATATTTCTATCATAATGTGTTCAAGTTCATTATTAAAGGCACGTGTTTTTAATTATTCACCATATCTGATGTTTATGCTATATTTCGCTATATTTCTTACTCTTACTGAGCATTTGAGCTCACCATTTCTTATGTTTAATTTTTCTCAGGACATGAAGAAGTAAATTATGAGTGACATGGAAGCATAATCTAGGAGACATGATGTTGCTAGTGGAATAATTTAGTGTCATTTTCCCTTTCCATATGTAAAGTTGAACTTATGTATGTATCTTGTTTCCAATAATACTAAACTACTTGGTCCTTTGGGATTCGTAATCCTTGTATATATTCCAACGTAATCAAATAAGGCACCGACTCCGGGCAACTGGGGTTGGGTCCTTAAATATTACCACTAATTATTACTAATGACCACTAATTATTACTAATTAGTACTAATTATAACTAATTGTTACTATTTTTTACAAATTATTACCAATTTTTACAAATTATTACTAATTATTACTATTTTTTACTAAATATTACTAAATATTACTAACTATTACTATTTAAAACTAAATACTTCTGTTTTAAATAAATTATTAACAATTAAAACTAAATAATTTAAATTAAAAATAATTACTATTTCTTAAAATTAATTAATTCAAAATAAAACTAAGTAGTTCTAATTAAATCTAATTACTAATAATTAATAATAATAATTACTAATATAAAATAAAATAAATTAATTAATAATTAAAAACATTAAATAAATACCTTAAAACTAGATCTTTTAGGAGATGGAAATCCTGAAATTTGCCTGTGGAATTTTAAACTTCTAAAAGCTTAAGCAGAAAAGTATGAGAGAAGAGGAGGAAAGAGGAGTTCATAAGAGAAGCAAATGGAAAAAAATTAGGTGGGGGTATATATAGGTTAGATAATTTGCGATGAGTTTCCCATCACAAATAGTAGTATTAGCAACGAGACCCGTTATAATTAGTATTGACCATCATTAATTACGACAATGGTAAAAAAGAGTATTTGTGATGGGTCTTGTCACAAAAAATCTTATGCCGATAGTTTATTTGAATGAGAGTTAATTCCCATCACAAATGAAAAAAATGACAGAAAATATATGCGACAAGGCTATATTCCCATTGAAAATACCTTTCCTAATATTTAGCATGCATTGTATGTAACATCCCAAGATTTCATAGTACGTTATTTCTTCAAAGTAATTCAATAACTTGCACTACACGCAACATTGAGTTCAAGCGCACCACGACTTACCAAACTAGTCGTTCAAAAGTGGTTATGAATAGTATTAACAGAATTTTAAACTTTATATAATCTTTATAATTTTAGAATCCCAATTATGAGTTTCTTAGACATAATGTAAGAACAAATTCAATTTTTTTAGATAAATAAAGTATTTTTCAGAAAATGCAATTTTACCAAATTTTGAGGAAGAACCATTTTTAAATCCAATATTTAACACTTTTATATATTCAATTTGACAAAATAAACTTCTTTAGAATCGGGAGTTAAAATTTTAGTTCTGATAAATTTTTGTATTTTTCTGATAACTTTCATATTTTGGTGAACAGTGAAAAATACTAAATTTTAATTAAAAACAATTTTTTTAATCGAAAATAATTTATAGTGTTAAATTTTACATTTTAATGGTTTGGAAGTATAAATAGATTATATTTTTAACATTTAATCCAATTCTGGTTATTGTAAGTAATTTCACTTTGAAATTGAACATAAACAAGTGTCAATCTTTTGATAGTTATTATTTCTTAAAAATACGCCTTTTGGTTTTGACAAGAGGAATTAATTTTAAATTAATAAATTCAAATTATATGTTTTAAATTCGGTAAAATAGACTTCATTTTTTAATTTTAAATATCAAAATTAGCTTAGGGTGAATTTTTGGTATTTTTCTGAAAACATTCAATTTTTAATGAATAGTGAAAACACTGAGTTATAGGTTAAAACCGAATTTTTATTTAAATAATTATTTATTTTATTTAAATTAATTTATGTCAAAATAAATACATAATACTTATATAAGTTCAATATAATTCATTTGAGTGAGTTTATAATAATTTTAGATATATAAAAATTTTATTGAACTTTTCACCGTCTTTTACCCACCTCCTAGGAGAATTTGCAAATTCACATAAAACATAATTTTACCACTTTTGTGAGTTGAATTTAGAAAATCAAAGAGACATGATTAATATCAAGGAGTAAAATTTGGTTCAATAAGATAGAAATAATTTTTGATGAATAATAAATTTTTACTTTTATTTACCGCGGTTAAAGGTAAATAGGGTAATTCAAGGTAAAAAGAATATTGTAATAATTAAAAATTACCTTAACACATGTCCTAACCTTATTTTATGAGTAATGGACTACCATGGGAATATTTTGGTTGATTTTGGAACCACATGGAGCCACTTATGAATGATAATGACACTTTAGATTAATTAATTTAATCTAAAGGAAAAATTAATATAAACAAAAACCTTTTAGTAATTAATTTTTATACGATGTTATATAAGTAATATTTTTTACTATAAAACTTAATTGCAAAGATAAAATTATTTACTACATTATGGTATTTTTTTTATAATTTTTAGACATCAAATAAATTAAATTATTTATGACACAATAATGATGCAGTATTTACCTCATTAATAAATGATTTAAATAAATTAGATTATAAATATTAAAAAAATATCCAAAAAATGTCCAATTCTTATTGGATAATTTTATTTCGACCACGAGTCATCTTATATTTAACCCTAATGATTTTTGGACCTTTATAAACTGAATATCATTATATAATAAAATAATATTTTTACACTTTCCTAAAGAGCCCCTCCTCCCCCTTATAAAAGGAGACCACTTCTAACCAATTACTCACACCACTCAAGCCTTTAGGATCGTCCAAAATCTGCCAAATTAAGATCCCTATATCCCTATCCTCCTTTTAGAAGCCTTACTTTAGGAATAAATCACTTCAAGAAGTTGTTTTGGTTCAAACCAATGGAAGTTACCCAAATTAAAGGTAACAATTTCTCTTAACTTCTTTTATTTTATTTTACTTCTCCATCCCCTAAACTCTTTTTATTCCTTTATTTTATATCTAAACCAGTATACTAAATATACTAGGATGTTGTTATGAGAAGGATCCGAACTAAACTTACATACACCTCCATCTAATGGGTTAAGAACATAATGTTTCTGTGGATAACAAACTAACGCCTCATGAAACGATGATTGTTCAATTACCTCCTACCGCCTCCCATGGTGGCCATTATGATGGAACTATATTTATATATGATATATATTATGTTTATTTTTTCTTCATTCTTATGTATTTTTCTTTTATAGCATACCTTAATGTTTTCCATTATGGGTAAACGCAATAATTTCATTTGAGGATGTGCGGACTACCGCCCCTCAAAGTGATATGACTCGTTAATACCATATTTGGGATGTATGAAGGATGGATTTAATGATATTATATATTATATTATACTGGAATTATAATATTCCTATGTATAATTATGTTTTAATTCCATTAAAATAATAAATAGAAATGAAAGTAGCTTTCATGCGTACGTACGACTTACCATCTCCATGAACGGTGCATTTCATTTCTTACCCCAAAATGATATGTACTATTATAAATACATGTATATACTGGATATATATGATATATATGATATCTAAATCATGAATATCATTCTGGATATAATGAAATTTTGACCATGTGAACAACTTGTAACTATAAGGTGTTCATTTTTGACTCAAGTGCCAAATATCGACAAAATGAACGTTATTAACTTAAATGATTACATAATGTTTATAACATGGTAATAAGTGATATAAAAGGAATAATAAACTTGAAAAAGGTTCTTAATCAAGCAGAAATCAACTTTAGTTTATTATTCATGATATTAAAGAACGAACGGGTCAAGTTGGACACACGATAAGGGGTTTCTTATCTCACTTTTAATTCTGTGAGATTTCTATCGTTCACCACTTATTTATTGCATGTGGTGTATTTTATACTTCCATTTGATATATATTATCATGATTATATTTATATTCATGATATTCTATGATTCATTTTGTGGTTATTTACTATTTTTCATATGACTTGATTGATTACAATGAGGTAAGGGTTAATTTCACAATCTCTTCATTATCTGAGGTTGTTTATATTATCTACTGGGACCTCTTTATCATCCACATCCATGTTTCTTAAAAATGTATTTCAAAACATTTTTACCATTTACTAGACTATGGGTTAAAGTCATTTATACCCTTGTTTTACTTTTTATAAAATGGTTTGAAAGAAATCTCTCCGTCATTTTCCAAACAAGGTACTTTTAACCTTTTCGACAAAATTAAGGTAAGAATGTATTTTTTAATGCATACGACGGGTGTGGCTATTTTCCGCTGTTATAACATCTTCAAAGCTTCTCTTACAATCTTATAATAATATTTTAAAAATAAATTTTTTATTTATAATTATGTAACTCTTAAATGATTTCAAAATAAAAAGAGATATTTCTCTAAAAAGGGTTTTGATTTCATCTATGTCAACATCCTTTGATGGATTTTAAGTTTATTTGAAGTTGATTTATTATGATACAAAACTTCCATATTTTATTGATGGTTTTGTGATATGTTTGACTATGGATGTGATATTTTTATACCATTCATGGGTTATGGTTAAAGTATTGACATTTCATATACTAGTTTTAATAAAAATGTTTATGATATGTTTAAACCTTTTCATATGAGGAATGTATTGGACTTAGTAAGTGACGGGAGGAGCCCGCTATAGCTCCTCGATGCATCGATAGGTATCATGAGACAACTAGATGTGGAATGGAATTGGCCGAGGCCTTTCCCAATTTGATATATGGTTTTGGCTGAGGCCTTAATCATTTTTAGACATTTTGGTTGAGGCCATGAAAAAATGTTTTAGAATGTCTGGCATTATACATTCCCTCATTATGAAAATAATATTGATGGTTCATATGGTCATTCTACTAGTAGAATACCCATGATTATGTTTTATTATGGAATTATTTACTCAGCTCATATTCTTGCCATAAAAGTATTCATGTTTATTATTGGTAAAGGCATGTGGTTTCAATTATTCACCTTGATTAATATTTATGTTATATTCTGCTATATTGCTTACCTTTACTGAGCGTTTTAGCTCACCCCTTTCTATGTTTTATTCTTCCTAGGATTCCAAGAAGTGTATTGTGATTGATATGCAGGGTTAAGCTAAGGGAATAATGGTGTTGATAAAGGATTATTTATGTTGTGTTGTATGTTATAAAGTGTAATGTAAAATTCATGTATGTAATCTATTTTCCAAGACTACTACACCGATTGGTCCTTCAGGACTTGATTCCTTGTAATCATGCCAATGTATTAAAATAATACACCGACTCTGGTTAACTGGGGTTGGGGCATTACAGTTGGTATCTGAGGAAGTTTAGAAATAATCTTGGAAACTATATTTAGATAAAATCTGATTAGAACACATAGCCCTAAGATAGAAATTGAGGATTAGTATAGAAGAACGTCCTAGAATTTTGGTAATATAGAGATTTTATGAGTTTTCCAAGAAAATAAATCCCTGTCTGGATACGAGTAGGTAGAGGTGGCTCTGGCATAGATGTAACTAGGGGTAAAACTCGAAAAGGCTGCTTTGAGCAAGACTTGAATGAGAACTGGTGCATGACAATGGGCCTTGCTGAACTCTTGGTTACGACACTCCCAGGGGATATTCTTAAGATAAATATCATTTTCTTTAAAAATCATTATGAAGGGTTTATGATTATATACTTTCTCAAAGAAAACATTTTTATGATTATGGATTATATCCATAAACTATTTAATTTATGTTAAGTGTTTTACAATTTTGGAATTATGTATTTCAATTCATAAACTAATCTAGTTTATGAAATTTTATAGAAATGGTGCCCAGTAGAAGGAATGTGAACTCCAGCAATACGTATGATCCAAAGAGTAAGAAGGATCATATATTTCATGGTATTAATACAACATTTAGAAGGGAAATATTCTCCCATGTATTCTCAACATATGAAGAAATAATATCATGTGTTAATAAGATAAGTAAATAATTCTCTAAGTCCTATGGCCTTAAAGGGAAGCAAGAGAATAAAACGATGGAAGAGATAAAGATGGATAAAGGGAAGAAGGAAAAGAAGAATTTTCCCATTTGTGATAACTGTGGAAAGAATCACCTTGGTAAATGATTGAAGGGAATGGTAGTTTGTTATAAGTGTGGAGAAAGTGGACAACAAGTACGTGATTGCAAGGGTAAGAAAAAAGTTTCCAATGTACAATGCTTCATCTGCAAGGAGTTGGGACACTACACGAATCAATGTCCAAATCATCCGAGTATACCCAAAATGTTGCTATTGGATAATAATAAAGTTATGATACTACTGAAGATGAAGAGGAATGATTATATTTCTTACGTTGTTATTAATGTATTATGTCATTTGAGTATTGTATTAATGATGTACATGTTATAACAATTATATATTATATAAGGATTGTACTGCAGTACTATTTCATTAAGGACTTGAGATTGTGTGGAACCAAGAAAAGTGACTCAATTGTAGGTTAAATTTTTGGAAAATATATGGTTGAGATAAAGATAAACCATAATATAGTTCTGATACCGAGGTAGTGATTTTGGAATAAGAGATGGTTGATTTGGATAAATTATATTGGATATTCTTGACTTCCTTGGAACAGATTAATAGTTTGTTTTTTTCATAATTGTTGGAATATTCAATATTTTTGGATATAATGAATATATCCAGTATTATATAAAGGATAAGGGAGCACGAATGTAATCAATAATGTTTTATGGTAATTCAGGGTTTTACCAAGTTTTAAAATAAAACACGATGAAGGTTTTCACATGTTATTACGTGGGAAAAAGGATTTTCATTGTGTTTAACTTCCTTATAAATTTTGGACTGTGAGTTTAGATAGATTTATTTTGGATAAGTGTAAAGGTTGGAATGGATCAAGATACTATTGTTAAGGTTATTTTTGGATTTTTATAAAAAGGACAATACACAGACCGTGTGACAACCCATCACGTTGGACAAAGCTATGGGAATCGAACCCATAACCATAGTGCGATTGGGATTTATTGCCTACCAATGGACCACATGATGTCCCTGTATTGTACAATATAGTTTTTTTAAAATGGTCTGATAGGTGAATTATAAATTCATTATTTTGGGACACTATACGAATAGGATAAATAGAATTTATTTTAATTTCTATTATATTTTACAGTGAAAGATGAGATTTTGGTAGAAATTAGTTAAAGGATGGAACTCTACTTGTAAAGTATATATATATATATATATATTTCTCTTATTATATGAGGAAATTAATTCTTAAACTTTAGGTAAGGGATATTAAAACTAAAAATGTGTTATCCTAATACCTTATGTTTTGTTGAACTGATGATATTTTAAATCATCAGATATTGATGGATTTGAGGCCCTCAATTCTATAATTGTTTGTGATTTATGACCTCAATCACTCCCTATAAATATTTAAATTTTTCCTCCAATTATTTGTCTCTAATTTCCACCAATGTTCTCCTAATCAAGATCATAATTTGGTGGTGGCTTTTTTATTCCCCCTTTCCTCTTATTAAGACCAAATTTTATAAACCCAATTTCCGATGTGGGTTTTCCCACAAAGGTATTTTATATTTTCAACCTATTATTTTCAAAGAAAAATTTCAAATTGAGAGGAAGCAATTTATTGAAGGAGGTAAGAATGTAACACCCCAAGATTTTATAGTACGTTATTTCTTCAAAGTAATTCAATAACTTCCACTACACGCAACACCAAATTCAAGCACACCACGACTTACCAAACTAGCCATTCAAAAGTGGTTATGAATAATATTAACTGAATTTTGAACTTTATATAATCCTTATAATTTCAGAATCCCTATTATGATTTTCTTATACATAATGTAAGAAAAAATTAAATTTTTTTAGATAAAGGAAGTATTTTTCAGAAAATGCAATTTTACCACCTTTTGTGGATGAACCCTTTTTAAATCCAATATTTGACACTTTTATATATTAAATTTGACAAAATAAAATTCTTATTTAGAATCAAGAGATAAAAATTTAGTTTTGATAATTTTTTGGTATTTTTCTGATAACTTTCATATTTTGGTGAATAGTGGAAAATAATAAATTTTAATTAATTTTTTTTAATCAAAATAATTTATAGTGTTAAATTATACATTTTAATGGTTTTGAATTATAAATAGATTATATTTTTACAATTTAATCCAATGCTGGTCATTGTAAGTAATTTCACTTTGAAATTGGACATAAACAAATGTCAATCTTTTGATAGTTATTATTTCTTAAAAATAGGCCTTTTGGTTTTGACAACAGGAATTAATTTTAAATTAATAAATGAAAATTCTATGTTTTGAATTTGTTAAAATATACTTTATTTTTGAATTCATAATATCGAAATTAGCTTAGGGTGAATTTTCGGTATTTTTGTGAAAACTTTCAATTTTTGATGAATAGTGAAAAACACTGAGTTATAGTTTAAAACTGAATTTTTATTTAAATAATTATTTATTTTATTTAAATTAATTTATGTCAAAATAGATACATAATACTTATATAAGTTAAATATAATTAATTGGAGTTACTTTATAATAATTTTAGACATATAAAAATTTTATTGAACTTTTCACCGTCTTTTACGCACCTCCTAGGAGAATTTGCAAATTCACATAAAACATAATTTTACCACTTATGTGAGTTGAATTTATAAAATCCAAGATACAAATTTAATATCAAGGATTAAAATGTGGTTAAATAAGATAAAAATAATTTTTTATGAATAGTAACTTTTTACTTTTATTTACCGCGGTTAAAGGTAAATAGGGTAATTCAAGGTAAAAAAATATTTTAATAATTAAAAATTACCTTAAAACATGTAATAAACTTATTGTATGAGTAATGGACAACCATGAGCATATTTGGGTAGATTTTGAGACCCCATGGAGCCACTTATGAATGATAATGACACTTTAGATTAATTAATTTAATGTAAAGGCAAAATTGACATAAACAAAAAACTTTTAGTAATTAATTTTTATATGGTGTTATGTAAGTAATATTTTTGAATATAAATATTCATTGTAAATATAAAACGATTTCCCACATAATGGTATTTGTTTTATATTTTTTTGACATCGAGTAAATTAAATTATTTATGACACAATAATGATGCAGTATTTACCTCATTAATAAATGATTTAAATAAATTAGATTATAAATATTAAAATAATATCAAAAACATGTCCAATTCTTATTGGATGATTTTTTTTCTACCATGAGTAATATTATATTCAACCCTAAAGATTTTCTGACCTTTAGAAACCGAATATCATTATATAATAAAATAATATTTTCACCCTTACCTAAAGAGCCCCTCCCCCCTATAAAAGGAGACCAATTCTAACCAATTACTCACACCTCTAAAGCATTTATGATCATCCAAAATATGCCAAATTAAGCTCCCTATATCTCTATCCTCCTTCTAGAAGCCTTACCTTAGGCAGAAGGCACTTCAAGGAGTCCTTTTGGTTCAAACCAAAGGAAGTTACCCAAATTAAAGGTAACAGTTTCTCTTAACTTCTTTTATTTTATTTTACTTCTCCAACCCATAAAATATTTTTATTTCTTTATTTTATAACAACACCAGTATCCTCAATATACTATGATGTTTTTATTAGAAGGATTCGAACTAAACTTACACACACCTCCATCTAATGGGTGAAGAACACAATGTTTCTGTGGATGGAAAACTAACTCCTCACGAAATGATGATTGTTCAATTACCTCCTACCGCCTCTCATGGTGGCCATTATGATGGAACTATATTTATATATGATATATATTATGTTTATTTTTTCTTGATGCTTCTGTATTTTTCTTTTATATCCTACCTTAATGTTTTCCATTATGGGTAAACGCGATAATTTAATTTGAGGAAGTGCGGACTACCGCCCCCTCAAAGTGATATGACTTATTAATACCATATTTGGGACGTATAAAGGATGTAGTTAATGATATTATACTAGAATTATAATATAACTATGTATCATTATATTTTAATTCTATTAAAATAAGAAATATAAATGAAAGTAGCATTCATTCATACGTACGACTTACCGTCTCCATGAACGGTGCATTTCATTTCTTACCACAAAATGATATATACTATTTTAAATACATGTATATACTGGATATATATGATATATATGATATCTAAATCATTAATATAATTCTGGATATAAGGAACTTTTGACCATGTGAACAACTTGTAACTATAAGGTGTTCATTTTTGACTCAAGTGCCAAATATCGACAAAACGAACGTTATTAACTTAAATGATTACATAATGTTTATAACATGGTAATAAGTGATATAAAAGGAATAATAAACTTGAAAAAGGTTCTTAATCAAGTACAAATTAACATTATTTTATTATTCAGGATATTAAATAACGAATGGGTGAAGTCGGACACGCGGTAAGGGGTTTCTTATCGCACTTTTAATTCCATGAGATTTCCATTATTGACCAATTATTTATTGCATGTGGTGTATTTTGTGCTGCCATTTGATATATATTATCATGATTATCTTTATATTCATGATATTCTATGATTCATTTAGTGGTTATTGACTATTGTTCATATGAATTTATTGATTACAATGAGGTAAGGGTTAATTTCACAATCTCTTCATTATCCGAGGTTGTTTATATTATCTATTGGGACCTCTTTATCATCCAAATCCATGTTTCTTAAAAATGTATTTCAAAACATTTTTACCATTTACTAGACTATGGGTTAAATTAATTTATACCCTTGTTTGAATTTTTATAAAATGGTTTGAAAGGAATCTTTCCGTCATTTTCCAAACAAGGTACTTTTAACCTTTTCGACAAAATTAAGGTAAGAATGTCTTTTTTAACTTATACGGTGGGTGCTGCTATTTTACACCATTTTAACATCATCAAATCTTCCCTTACAAGCTTATAATAATATTTTGAAAATAAATGTTTTCTTTATAATTATGTAACTCTTAAATGGTTTCAAAATATAAAGAGATATTTCTCTAAAAAGGGTTTTGATTTCATCTATGTCAACATCCTTTGATGGATTTTAAGTTTATTTGAAGTTGATTTATTATGATACAAAACTTCCAAATTGTATTGAAGGTTTTGTGATATGTTTTACTGTGGATGTGCTATTTTTATACCATTCATGGTTTATGGTTAAAGTATTGACATTTCGTATGCTAGTTTTAATATGAATGTTTATGATATGATTAAACCTTTTTATATGAGGAATGTATTGGACTTAGTAAGTGAAAGGTGGAGCCCACTATAGCTCCTCGATGCATCGGTAGGTCTCATGAGACAACTAGATGTGGAATTGGCTGAGGCCTTTCCCTTTTTGATATAAGGTTTTGGCCTAGGCCTTAATCATTTTTAGACGTCTTGGATGAGTTCATGAAAAAATGTTTCAGAATGTCTGGCATTATACATTCCCTCATTATGAAAATAATATTGATGATTCATGTGGTCATTCGACTAGTAGAATACCCATGATTATGTTTTATTATGGAATTATTTACTCATATCATATTCCTACCATAAAAGTATTCATGTTTATTATTGGTAAAGGCATGTGGTTTCAATTATTCACCATGCTTAATATTTATGTTAACTTCCGCTGTATTGATTACCCTTACTGAGAGTATGAGCTCACCCCTTTCTATGTTTTATTCTTCCCAGGATTCCAAGAAGTGGATTTTTATTGATATGCAGGGTTAAGATATGGGATTAATGGTGTTGATAAAGGATTATTTAAGTTGTGTTTTATGTTATAAAGTGTAATGTAACATTCATATATGTAATCTATTTTCAGAGACTGCTAAACCGATTAGTCCTTCGGGACTTGATTCCTTGTAATCATGACAATGTATTAAAATAATTCACCAACTTTGGGTAACTAGGGTCGGGGCGTTACAGTGCATGACAAAGGTATTTGCGACGAGAAGAGATTCCCATCGCAAAAACTATTTGCGATGAAAATATATTCCCGTCACAAATAGTCTTTGTTGATGGGTTATTTTCTACGGGCAACGGGCCCATTGAAAATAACCCATTGCAAAAGCCAAATTTTCTCATAGTGAAAGGATATTTTAATCCTAATATTTATCTAACAAAGGGATTTTAGGATCATATAATTTAATTATTTCTTTTAAAATAAAAAGTTACACTTTCTATATATCCTTTCATGTTTGTTCATAAAAAGCTTATGATAGATAAAACATACCCCCTTAAATAAATTTCATACCCACAATTTTACTCATTGAATAACACTTACTAAACCCAAATATCCACTTAAATGTATCTATAGAAACAAAAAATTATAAATACATAGGAGATGTTAATCCTATGTGGTCATACCGGTTATACGTAACCATGTTTTCTAGAGAAAATTGTTATCTATCTAAGAATCTATACCCAAATATTTCAAATCCCAATTCCCAAAATAACCAAACTCTCCTCTACTACTAAATAAAACACCCCAGACCCTAACTTCTGGATCTGGTGCTAAACAGACATATTTTTAATACATCACATGAATTACAACAAACTCCCAAGATAAAAAGTTCAGTGTCTTTGGGAACTAGGTACATTTTCAACTAAACACATGGTACAATGTACATTTCTGTCATAAATATTCTCCACACATGTAATTTACTTATACATATCCATTTCATTGCAATAAAAAAGGGTAATCTATAAATCATAGTATGGGATAAATAATGAGAATTAAGCATAAATAAAAATCATGTGTAAAACATGAGGCATGATATAAGAACATGAACATGAGGACACGAGGCATAACATGATCATAAGCACAAGAGGTATAACTTGGTCTTAAGTACATGAGACATAACATGATCATAAGTACATGAGGAATACCACGATCATAAGTACACAAGGCATAACATGATCATAAGTACATGAGGCATAACTTGAAAAAATGGCTACAATATAAAAATGAGACATTAATAATCATATCACCAAGGGTAATCACAAAGGTTTCATAAAACATTACCAAGGCATACTAACAAGGTATCACAAACATGTCATCTATAGATATTAATTCTTTACCCAATTCATTGAAGTGCTATCAGGGAATACCCCTCATATGACTTAATTCATGTGTGCTATATAAAGAAAAAATACATAAATCCATCAATAATCATAACATTAACCCGTGGAAAATAAATGGGTATCCAATAAAAGTAAGAAATTTCTCTATGTAAATACCCTTATACCAAGATAATGAATTATGGGGTATTTACACATATAGAATAAATTTTATACAGTTTAGTCAATAATTTCCCCATTAAATCGATGGATGAGTTTCTAGGTGAATTCCATTTAATCAGAAGAATCACACAAGAGTATCCATAAGGGAATTTTTTTGAAGAAAAGTCATGCATAGATGATGACAAGGAATGAAAAATACAATGATGGTTCATTTTCAATAGATATCTCATTTCCACAATAAAATGTGTTCATAGAGACATTGACATGGAGGAGAAAGGTAATGTATATGAGAATGATGGAGAATGATATAGAACATGATCATTGATTAAAAATTATACAGGAAAGAATCCCCTTCAAAGGATTAATGTGGTTGTCTAGGTGAATACCCAATAATCAACTTTAGAAACTATAGGTCATTCACAATGTAGAGGGTATTACCCCAATTGAAGGAATTAGAACAAGATGTGATGGGGGTACATTAGTATCATAAGGATATCAGTTGAATGAAAATATCAATTCATATATTCTGATCCTTTATTATGGTTCATAAAGTTTATGTGAATTATCCAAAGCAAATCCCCCGGTAGTGTCAAACTTGGTGTGTGCAAGGCCCATTTTTGTGCACCTGGTGATGATCGATTCAGAACCCAATGCACTCTTTTTGTGGTTATTACCCCTTGGTACAACTATTCTAGAGCCGCATCCACTTGTAGTATCCAGATAGAGATGCCCTTGCCAGGAAAACCAAACATAATTCTCTTTACCAAATTTAGGATGTTTTTATGGACAAGGAAACCTTGAGCATTAAAACAGCTTATGAAGGTAGTATAATGATAGGTAATGATGATCTCTCATTGATAATATAGTAAATAAATTATAACAATGTTACATAATAACATTTTATATTTAAATTAGAATGAATTAATAAGGATTATAAAATTAATGGGAAAGGAGGGGTGAGGAATCCCTGTTTTGGAATAATAATAAATTAGAAAAGGAATATAATGAGAGGGAATAAATAAAATCTAATTTTCAACATATCATATAGAATATAATACCATGGTATGAAAATCATGTCAGTATAAGATTTTTTTTAAAAGATAATATAGAAAAAGTAATGAACTTGAAAAGGAAAGAGGAAGATTGCTGAAACCCTTACCTTGGGAGGAAGCTTATTAAAGCTAGAGAGGGACTCCTTAGAGACTCAGAACCACCTTTTAGAGACTCTTTAGAGGGATATTGATATATAATTAATTCTCAAAGGATTTGGTATGGAAATTGATGATTTAATGGGGGTATTTATACTTGAGGAGTGGTTTTAAAGGATTAAATATTGGTTATTTTACTATATAAGCCAACCTCTTATGGGTGAAATGAATTAAAACCAATTTTAGGGATTATTAATGAGTGAAATATAGTGGGTGTACGTTTAAATCTTTCCCAAATATAATTTTTCCTTCCAAACAACCCATCTAAAACACACAAAGAAAAAATAAATTTTATCTCAAAAATCCAATTTTTTGTTCCAAAATGTAAAGTATAAATTTCTAAATTAAAATTAATTTTTTTTAATTTTTTTTATAATTATTAAATGATATTTTTATTGAATAAATTTTTTCATAAATGTTTTAATCATGTCTATATAATAAAAATGTCATAAAATCACAGTGCTTGCAAAAGGGTAATTTTTACTTTTTTATTAAAAAGAAAATTTGTCAGAAAATTCAAAAAAACATTACTATAGGGTAATTTTTTATGTTTTGAGTCCAAAATTGAAATTTATTTCATCAAAGTAATTTTATAAATATGAAAATTTTAACTTTAAATAAAAATACTTATTTATTTAAAATTAGCAATTTTTATAACATAATAAACATTCTAACAGTTTTAAAAATTAATTAGGGATTTGTTAAAATATTAAATCAATTAAAAAGTTTTTATATGATTATTTCATGAAATAAATTTTATTTAGAACTTATATATTTATCATAAATCATATTTTTAACAAAATATATTTATAGTCTCCATAAATAATTCAATTTTTATTATATCATAAAAATAATCCCGACGATCACTTAATTACATCTACATAACTAATAATTATAATGAAAAATTGTTTTCTTGACTAATGGTCATAATGCCCATAAACCATATTAGATAATAATCATAACAAAAAATGACCACATCACTCTATAAATAGACCATTATTATCATTTTATCAGTTATTACTTCTCTTACAAAGGTTCTTACACATTATTTGATAATTTTGATCATTTTACTAATGCTCCTCTTTATTTTCATAGTTATTATGGCAGTAGTGATCTTCTTGGGGGAATTAAAGCCTATGGAGTTTATTTTAGTAAATGTACTATTATTTAATGTGTATATCCCTCTATTATTCCTAGTTTTACTAGTCCATATTTATGCATGATGTATAAAGTTCTTATGAAACATAAAATTCTTTTTATGTGCTTATATTGTAAAACATAATAAAAATATTGTTGAGAGACAAGTGTTCCTTTATTAAAATATGAATATTTTTCAAGTCATTACATTGAGAACTATAACAGCTTATGAAGGTAGTATAATGGGAGGGAATGGTAATATCTCACTGATGATATGATAAGGAATTTATAACAATGAAGCATAATAATGTTTCTCATTGAAAAGAAAAGGAGATGTAAATATTTCAAAAATAAAGGCAGTGAAGATGTTATGAACTTTTCCCTTGAAATGTAGCTTATTAAAGCTTGAGGGGGACAACTTAAAACCTTATAAACTTTTATAAGAGACTATAGGGAGGGTATATGAGATTTAATTCATCCTAACTAGATTTGGAGTGGATAAGAATGAGTGAATGAGTGGAAGTGATCTCTTTTTATAGATGAAAAAGAGAGACATTTTTTTTGGAAACTTAAGTTAGGTGAAGGGTAAAGATGGAATAAACCGGGAGTTAAGAGAATTAGGTACAGATATATTCGTGCGATATGTTGTATTGACTTTAATACCTAACAAAGGTATTATATAAGTCATTTTTATCATTTTTATCCTTAAAATTTTGAGCCACATTAATTTATCTCTTTTACCACATTAACCTTGATTAAATATTTACCATAACGATTATTCATTTACTAAAAATATAATATGAACCCTATTACCAAAATTTAATGTGATGATTCAAAATCTGGTCTCAATTCAATCCAATTCAATTTCTAAATATAATAAAATTAACTTTTAAATTAAAACATATGATATAGAAAAAACTGTTTTTGTAGAAAAATGTACTCTTATACATTAAGTTTTTTTTATTATTTCTTATAAATTTTGAATTTAATTAGTATTAAAATATTTATTTATTATATTAGTGTCATCATTTAAAATATATAAATTTAGTTTATTTAGATAAAATGTACAATAATTAAAATAAAAAGTATTTGAAAATTAACATTTTTTAGAAAAATATCAATAATTCACATTAAGCTAATTTCGATATTCAAAATCCAAAAATGATTTTTATTTTATCAATTTTAAATTATAAAATTTAAAAAATATATTTTAAATATATATATATAAAATAAAACTATTTCTATTGTACTATAATGATGAGGTAATAGAATGTGCACGGTGCAATAGTTTTTGGAATATAGTGTTTACTTTTTATAGATGAATATCAAGTCTTACATTGGAGTTACTATAATGATTCTTGATAACACTATATTTACTCCAATAACATGAAGTTAAGTAGATATGGATTTTTTTTGTAAAATTTATAATAACCCATACTTTACATACATTGTTATTACTTTAGAATTAAAGCACACTTATTACAACATATAACAAAACCAGGAAAGGACCATATAGGTATAGAGTCTTTAGAAACTGGGAAACATAAACAACTGGTTCATAAAGCATCTACTTTTCCTCCCATTTATTTCATCATATCTAGAGTCCCTTTTTGGGATATCCTACTTAATAACCTTCTTCCTGACCTAGGGAAATAAAACATATAAAAGGGTGAGCTCAAATGCTCAGTAAGGGTAAACAAAAGAAATATCAATCACATCATATACATAAGAACATAACTTTTGGAAATCTTAACCTGCAAAAGAGATCATAATTTTATAACATGGTATAAATCATAGTCGTGAAATGTAATCCCAATATTCATAACTTAAAACATGAAACTTTGTGGCATACACACATAATCATAGATAATCATTTCTTATTAGTCAAGACTCATTGCCAAGACTATCTTAGTGGACAAAGTCCATTTCTGAACCGAGTTCACTCCTTGTTTCAGTCCTGTTTCACTGAACCGGTTTAACCTTCCGTTCCAGCCATGTCTATCTCATGAGATATAAAATCTTTAACCAATGCATTTGATGGAGATATAGGTCCCACCCATCTCATAATGATACCATTCTTATGTGTGACACAAAATCATAAACCATACATCATTGCATAACCCATGTAATAAAAATGGGAATCTCAAACATCATGACATCATAAAACAATTAATATAAGATAAAGGAATTCATAAAAATATTTCCATCACAACATAATAAAATCCATGTAATAATAGGGATAGAAACAGAACCCTATATTATCTTAGATGGAAAATAATTTTGATAAAACTCTTGAACTCCATTCTTGAGGAAAATATCCTTTCTACTTTAAAAACATTTTCCCTTTCTTAACATGTCATACAATTTTAAACTAAAAGAATTTAATTAAAAATAAACTTGAAAACTTGTAAAGGAAGCTTCTTGGAAATAATTTTTTAAAAATCCATTCATGCCGTATAAGTTAAAAAAACATTCTTCTCGTACTTTTGTCGGAAAAGTCAAAAAGTACCTCGTACAAAAATCGACAAAATATTCCTTTCATATCTTTTACTAAAACTCACCGAAGGGTAAAATTGGATTTAAACAATTTTAGGTGGATGGAAATAATATTACATATTGAGGAAACATAGATGTGGATGATAAAATACACCCCAGTAAATTCCAAAGTATAAACAATCTCGGATAGAAATGAGATTGTGATATTTCCCTTACCTTAGGTCCAATTTGCTTCGTAAGTGTCCGAACCTCCTGTTTAATGATTTAAATAATGTTATTGACTTATTCTAGAATCATTCTTATTTTTATAATATCATATATGGTCATATTCTTAGCTTCTTATTAGTAATATTTCATTACAACTTGTTTATTCGGGTGTTTATTACTTTTTGTTCTTATGCGTGTTTTGTCAAATAAATTCTTAGGTTATAGATACCTCATTTCCAGAATGGTATTAGTGTAATATATATCATATTTATTCACTCAATTCATTTATATAATCATTATTTAATGAAGATCATGTAGAACGAGTCACATCACATCGTGGAGACGGTATTCCGTACGTACGCACGAGTGATGATATCGTTCCCATGATCGTGGAATTGTATTGGAGTGTATGTATAATATTTCAGAATCAATATCACTTTACAATAGTCATATATAGTCATTATTTACACCATTATACCCATCCAAGTAAGGTGGTGGTGGAAAATAGATTACACCACGGCGTGGAGACGGTATTCCGTACGTACGCACACACGGTGATTTTGTTTTCCGTAGGATGGATAGATGGTGAAATAGGGTTGTTTCATACTTATAATAACATATCAGTATATGAGTGATACTGATGTTATTACTTCATAATGAAACAACTAAATAATAAGAAGTGGAAGAAGAAATAAAGTTGAAAGAATTGGTAACGGACATTACCTCTTCTTTGAAGCGCCTCTTTGAGACCTCCTTTTAGGGCACTAAAATTGGTCTTTGAAGAAGAACAGGACCTCTAGAATGTTTCTAGGGAATTGGAGAGGATAAAGTGTCAGGGTTTGGCCAATATGGAAGGCTCAAAGTGGTGTGAGGAAGAGGGGGAGGAGGTGCCCTTTTATAAGGGAGGAGAGGGGCTTCTTTAGAAAAACTAAAAATATTATTTTATTATAAAGCCAAATTCAGTTTTAAATAGCTCCAAATTGATTTAGTTCAAAGCTAAGGTGGGGATGGGTCGAAATACTCTCATCCAATATAATTTAGACAAGTTTAGGTTCCTATTTTAACCTTATCATTTAGATTTAACATTAAGTTAAATAATTTTACTTTTACCGTGTCTTCTTGTGTTCTTATACTATAAGGTTAATAAACTTACTATAAGCAGTCAAATGAACCCCAAGTTGTTTATTATTAATATATATAATCTTATATAAGTCATTTGTCCGAAAAATAGATTTTTAGGAATAAAATAACAATTAATAATATAATATTTGTTTTAAAAACTATTTTATGTCAATTTTGAAACTATTTAGTAATTGATTTTTGTGAAAATCATAACAGAATTATTAGTTCGAAAAACGTTAATTAAATCAATACTAACATGTCATATTAACCTATAAAATTAGTGTAATTCATAAAAAGTCTCAAATTATATTTATTTGGGTATTTATAACATCAATTATGTCAATATTTCATTAATAAGATAATTACTGTATCATCTTTGTGTCATAAATAAATTAACTTATTTAAAGTCTAAAAATTACAAATAAAATATCATTATGTACGAAATCTTTTTAGATTTATAATGAATATTTATAGTCGAATTTATCTTATGTATTACCCTATATTAAAAATTATTTTCTTATTAAACTTTGATTTTAACTATTTTAACCCTTCTTTAAATAAATTAATAATAAATGTCCTAATCTAATCCAAGTGGGCCTAAATGGTCATATTTTATTCCTAAGGTTGTTTTTGGTCAAATTACACTTATCCAATAGAATTAGTACATGTGTTAGGGTAATAATAATATCATTTTTACCCTTAATTACCCAATTTACTTTTAATTGTGGTAAATAAAAGTAAAAAGTTACTATTCACCAAAAATTATTTTCATCTCATTGAACCACATTTTACTTACTGACATCAACCGTGTCTCTTGGATTTTTTAAATTCCACTCACAGAAGCGGTAAAATTAAGTTTTATGAAAAATTCAGTTTTTTTAACTACCACTTAGTGGTTTCACTATTCATCAAAAATTGAAAGTTTTCAGAAAAATACCAAAATTTCACCCTAGGCTAATTTCGATATTCCGAATCCAAAAATGAAGTCAATTTTGAAAAATAAAATTTACAAAATTTCAAAAAGTGGTTATTACTATTCATAACGGCTAGTTTTAATAATATTTTAATAGCATATCGTTTTTTAGTGAAACTCGGTATTGCGTACGATGCAAGCTATTGAGGAAGGTCGCGATTGCTTGTAAAGCAAGCCAAGAAAGTGTTGTGTGTAGTGAAATATCCATTTGATGATTTATATAACATAAAGTCTCAGGTGTTACAAAATTAGGTTCCCTAGACCCAAATTTAGTAGTACTTTTTGATTACCATATCATGTATACATAGAGTTATATATGAGGTATTCTTATCATAATAGTGTTATTACTTCTACATACACTATTTAAATGGTAATTTACTTAGATTATTTTTCATATAAAAATGTTATAAATTTCAAAAATATAATGATAACCTCAATATACTATGATAATAATCTTAATCATATGTCATATGGTCTAAATACATCATACTAACAAGACATAGATGATGTATTACTATTAGGTGTTGGGGATTATAAGCATTGATACTTATTCTTATGAAGTTCACACTTGGTGATATTGAGTAGAGGAGATAATGTTGACTGAATTTACAATAATAAAACCACATGTTTCAGATGTTATTGGTTGTTCCTATCTATGAGAATGTGTATTTTCCTCTCGAATTGAGATCATTATCAATTTGTATCATTTTATTGTGTAAATTTGATGCAAGATGAAAACCATGAAATTTATGTTTATGGTTAGGTATCTTACATTGAGAGCATAATTGGTGGTATGAAATTCATTGAATGATTAAGAATGGATTTTTCACTTTTGAGTAGTGGAAGATATGTTCTGGAATTAGTTGACTAGGATAGTAGTACCTTCATTAAATATATGTCTATGGTAGAAGAAGGAAATTCCATATGATATGGTCATTAAGAGAATAAATAAATCATTAAAGGATAATGAAACAAAGTATGAATCCTCTTGTATGAGATATTGTGAGTCATAAAGAATATATTACACAATGCGTGTTCATAGAAGGTTTTTGCAGCTATGACTTATCCTTATCTAATTTGGGGCCATAATGTGTTTCTATACCACTCTTGGTCTATGAATATGACTCAATACTATCAATATAAGGGCCTATAGGTTCACACAAAAAGAATATCCATAAGTTACATCAATTATGAAGAATTAGAGTTTCATATGAAGTAGGTCCCACTTGTGAGGGCTGATGAACATCCGAGTGTGATTGATCACAAGTAATTTAATTCAATTATATTATTCTAGTTTATAATAATAATAATTAAATTTATTTCTCAAGGTATTTTCAAGTTATTTAATTATAAAAATGAATATGAGAAAATATTATTTTTCAAATGAACATAACACATTTGAGTTTCATTAAATAGTTATGGGAGATGAAAATCCAATTTAATGGTTCATATTTTATCACATGACATGTTAATAATTCCATAAGTTATCAATAAAGTATTTTTGAAATTTATGACAAGTTTAATAAGCCATTAGTGATGTTTTTATGTGGTTTTGATGTTTAAGTTCTTAAGGGACCTAAGAGAAATTAAAGGAAATTAAAACTTAAGTATAAAAAAGGACATTTAATACTCCAAAATCACCCATGGAAGTAATTTTATGAAATCATAGATATCTCATCATTTCTATTAAGTTTTAAAGAGAGAAACTGATAGAAGAATAAGAATAGATCGGTCCTCCCTTCTCAGATCATATCCATTTCCTTCATGCAATCAAAGGGATGTCATGAAACACTATAATTTCACTTAGTAGAACTCAGAAATCAATAATTAAGTTTCATGGGCTGTAGTTCACATTTGGATGATCTATAGGATGAATAGTTTGTCACCTATGATCTAAAAAGATCTATAGATGATTAGAATACATTGGGATCACACTATCCACAAAAAGTATCATTTTTAATTTCATTATTGTTAATTAAATTATTTTCATGTGATCTATTAAATGATACGAGCACCATTATACCAAATCTGATGTTACAACACATATACAATTTATTTTTTTAAAAAATACTAGCGATTCAATTTTAATTCATGCTTGGGTTCCTTTATTTTGATGAAGGCTATTCATGGATGATAAAAAGAATAGATCTTTTATTAGAGTTATCTAAAAATGGCTCTTAAAGATTTGACTAGAAAACCAGAATTGACTGATTCACCATATATAAAGTTTTTTATAGAAGATATTTGATTTTATATATTGATATAGAGGAGGCCCTCATGTCTATAAAATTATTTAAAACCCCCTAAAAGCATTGAGTATAGAAAGAGGAGGGTGTGTCCCTTAGTTGAGTGGTGATAAATCCCTAAAAATACTATATATGTAGTGATCTCAAGCTTATAGTTACTTTTCTTAAACTTTGTATTCATACAATGGTTAGTGAATATTGCTTCACCGACACACTACTAGTTATATTATCCTTATATATAATCCATTTCAATAAAAAGAGTAGAATTTTTATGTCTGTGTGCTTTCTTTATTTATCTAATTTTTTATTAAGATATGAATTATAAGCACTGATAGATTAAATAGGTGTTCAACTAATTTGGGAACAATATTTGGTTAAAGTTAACTATTGACATGAAATGTTAAATTTGAATAACATCCCAATTCACCATCTTCTTTGGCTGTTTGTGGTACTATGGCCCCAATAAGTGGTATCAGAGTCTAAAGGTTTTGTATTGGAATTTAATTTTTCATATTTTTTTAGATATTATGCCACCTATGGATTTGAAGTCACTCATTTTTTATGGTACTCATTATGACTCTCAGAATCTAGAGATATATGTTTTTATATAGGAATGTGGAGGTGATTTACTATTTTTTTTGTTGACAGTATTGATTTGAGAAATTATAAGAAAAGATTTTGTGATGGGGAAACAAAAAATACCTTGAATTTTTCATTAAAAATGAGTCATTTAAGATAGTTTTTCATTTTTCTATAAATTTTGATATTTGGGAGACATTAAAGAATATTCATGGAAAACCCATGTCACTGGAAGAATCTATGATTCCCATAACAAGTATAGAAAGTAAACTTGAATAACAGAAAAATTATGAAAAGAATAAAAAAAATAAGAAGAAGGTTTCCAATGAAAATAAAAATCCTATATAAGTAAAGGAGATCAATTTACTTGAATAAATTTTAATTTAATTTATCTATGAAAATATATTTCTAATTTGGTTGTGTGGTTTCTCCCACCATGATGAAAAAATGTGATGAAATCATAGAGGAAGATGTGACAACAATATCAAATTTTAAATCTAGTGGAAGTTTATATAGTAATCAACTAGTGATTCAATCCTTAAGAAAAAAGTTCAAGAAATGAAAATAAAATTAAAGGAATATTCTACCATGATAGTTGATATATCTAAGAAAAATAAATGTTTTAGGATAAAAGAGAGGAGGTTAAGAGGATCAATCATAAGGATTAAATCTAAGATGAAAGAGAAAATATATTTATTGGGTGAAATTACACACAAACTAGAAGATAAAATGGATAAGGTGAAGAAGGATACAACTTAAGTTACTTCTCTTAATAAATAGTTAAATAAAAGAATAAAATTTTATCGAAGCACATGATCTTAGTTACCTAATTAAAAGGAATATATTTAAAGATTTTGGATTTTAATAAAATGTTGAAATATGTAATAAAATACATGTTCTCAAGTTAAGATTATCACATATAAAATTCAATCTATGGTAATTAAAAATGTATAAATATGGAATCGGTACAAAAAAAGAAAATGTTCTATAAATCCAGAGAAAATAATTCTTTAAGGAGAGTGGAAAAGAAGTGCCACTTTTACGGAGGATCAGGATATACAATGGATGTGTGCATGGAATCCAAGGAGTTATGGAACATGAGAAATACTTCTAGAAGATCTCATCTTAAAAAATAATACAAAAGGTATGATTTATTTTAGAGAAGTTTTATTTTTACTAACTTTGGACGTATTAAAATATATTGTAGCAGTAGTAAGGAAGATAAAAAGGAATCCATAAATACTCTATAATGGTGGAATTAAGTACACATTTAAAATAAATTTTTTTCTCTACAAAAATAAATTTATGGTTTTGGAAGAGTGTGATGTTGGAATAAATAGAGGTGTATATAAAGAACCAATGAGAAATTACTTATAACATCTATCATGAAGAATGAAGAAAAAAAATATGGAGCATTAAAAGGTAGGAAACTATCATCATATCCAAAAAGTGATATGTAGAAATATTCCCATCTAATTTAAAAATTAATAAGTAAAAATATGGAGAAATTTGTATTACTGGAGGTAGATACATTATTTGGAAGAAAATAAACCAATATACAAGTTGAATCATTATCACTTTATATAAGAATAAGGATCCAAAGGAAATAAATGGAATAAACACATAAAATAGAAATGAATATTTCACAAGTGGTATTATCCATAAAAATAACACTATGAATAAGGATTGTAAGAAAAAACTAGGGTTGAAAGAAAATGACTATTCCATCATGATCAAACATATTATTCATCTTGAGGATAATAAGAAGGTACCCCTCTACCCATGTATGTTATTATTGTTTTTCAAAAGTGTTTAAATCTATGTTTAGATTAAGGGGGGATAAAATCCATGTGGTGATTTATAAATTTAGAATTAAAATTTGGAATAATTTTGGAGGCTATTTGGAGGAGATTATAGAACGGAGGATGATTTTAAGACTGATATTTGAGATAAAATAAATAAGTTATGAGAAAAATACTAAGTAAGAAATCTAAAACTATTCATAGTTATTTTTCTCTTGTTTATCATACCATTATTTATCTCAAATGAGATAATATAAGGTGACCAAGACTCCTCATGTAATGTACCAACCCAGAATGCTCAATTAACACTTGAGTAAGGGGAATTACAAAACCAAAAGTGCACCTCCCCACAATCTGGAGGCCACCGACTAGTGGTGAGGTCAGAAAATTGTTGTGGAGATACTATTTACTCATTAATAAGTATAAAATTTAGGCCAAATATACCAAAAATTTGATAATACCCATCCATATAATGGAAAACCCATAAACATGTAGACAATAAACATGTAGGCAAGAGGGCCCCCATAATTCAAAATAGAAAGTATTAAATATTATACATGATGTATCAACATAAATATAAGACCAATAACCCAATATACATACTAGAAATTATCTTAATAAATTGTTGGCACAATGGATGATATAAATTAAAAATAATAACTGAAAAGTAAATATATAACATCCTTCAAACCAACTCACATGATCAACCACCTTTGAATCCTCAATCTCTAGTGCCATGCTCTTTCTGATCCATAAGTCTTAGACCAAACCGATACATGTGATTGAAATAAAACATGAATTTATACCCATCTATATTGAAACCCATTCCATGTACACTGGTAAGAAGTCAGTCTAACAACCTAGTAAGATCCCCCCATTTTCATCAACACACTGATTGTTGTTGAGATGAAATGGATGTTCATGAAAATATTGGGAGACAGTGTAAGTTAGTGCATAGTTTAACTCAACCACTAAAAAACATAAAACCATATGAACATATAGAAAAAATCTAAGACCACATGTCTATAAGACACACACACCCCGATAACTCACACTAGTAATACCCAAACCAGGACTTGAAACACCTGATTGTGATTAATAACTCACATAACCTCATAAAAAAATGAGGAATATATATATTCATAAAGGGGTCTCATCATATCTATAAAAATTTCTCATCAATGTCCTATATGATGAATTATTCATCTCACTACTCATCAATAAAAATAACATTGAAATATCATGGGAAATAATGATCAAATAATAATCCTAAAATAATGTAATCAAAGAGGTCCCAATTTTTAATAACATGTAAACCAATAAAAAATCAGAAATATATTGTAAAATAGGGACCAAATCATTTAAAAAAAAATAATAAACGACAATCCCATGATAAAATAAATTGGGGAAAAAAATAACGAGGCCTGCTCGTATGAAGTAATAGTCCCAATGCTCATGACCTGACCCATCTCACCTCACCGGTCATCATTAGAGTTATATTATATATTACCCATAGATCACCTTTGGTTATATCCCACACATCACAAGTTATCATAAGTTCCATATCCCACTACATGATCATAAAAACTCAACTGAATAATGATCACTCATATCATACATCAAACTATCATCAACCATAACAAGTATTCCATGATTGTGGTCTTATATTAGGAAAGTCCTTGTAAATATTCAGGACTATCCCATCTCATGAATCCCACCATCACCTCTTAAGGTTCATCCGCTATCCCACCTAAAGCCTTTTCAGTTGTTTCTCTGTATTTAGATACCAACAGAAAAGATAAACATCTAGATTGAGTCATACCCCAACTAGGAAATCAACAACTTATGTGACCTCATAATAAAGGAAAACCAACTCCTAAATCAAAAAATTGATCCCATAGGTCATCCTTAACATCACCTTCCATGGGTATTAACACTCCTTAAAGAGCTCAGTCACACAAAATATACTGCCTCCTAGGCTATTTACTCAGTCACACTATCTCACAAAAGGCATATGTTATGTCAACTAGGAGGAAAATAACTTTACTCCTTTCAAAAACATTAAGAGGAATTAATCATATCCTATTCCATATCTAGATATATAACAAGTATTATCATACCACATGATCCATAACTCAAGAACTTGGATTAATCCTTCAATCAAGAATATAGGGACTAACTCCCACTTTAACCTCTAAGGAAAATATTGAGTCTCTCCTCTAAGAAAGTAAGGAGTCCATGAAACTCAAAAATAATGCCACAAATTTCTAGAATTCCAATAAAGAGTATATAACCTATCACTGTAACGCCCCGACCCCAGCTACCCAGAGTCGGTGCATTACTTCGTAACATTGGCATGATCAAAAAAGATCAAGTCTCGAAAGACCGATTAGTTTAGTAGCCTTGGAAACACTAGATACATTCATAAACGTTACATTACATCATAAAGTGAAAAACTACAATAACATGGTCTTCATAGACCACACTCATATCCTCTTCTGACAATCCCTGCAGGTCATTCATAAAATACTTCTTCACATCCTGGAAAATATTAAAACATTGAAAGGGGTGAGCTCAGATGCTCAGTAAGGATAACAATATTGCGGAAGCTTTCATAAATAAACATAAACATTTAAGGCAATGTATGACTAAAACAAAAGCCTTTTAAACTTGAACATCAACGTAATATGGCAAAAGTAAAATGAGATAATGCCATTTACATCTTCACATGGATATTCTACTGGTCGAATAATCACATGCAATATCAATAACTACTTTCATAATGATGGAATGCATAATGCTAGACTATCATAACCACGTAGTCAAGGCCTCGTGCCAAGACCACAAATAAGCTTTTGTCAAGGCCTCGTGTCAAGACACTAGTTTGTCTCATGAGACCTGCCGATGCATCGAGGAGCTATAGCGGGCTCCACCCGTCACTTATTAAGTCCAATGCATTCCTCATATGAATAGGTTTAAACATATCATAAACCATAACATAATCATATCACATAAAACATGCATAAAGGAAACATAACATTTCCACATTTCAATCACAAGATATAAATACAACACATTGATATAATAAAAATGCTTTCAAAACCATTTTCAATACCAAAATAAAAGAAAGTTAAAGCTTTGTATTTATTTTTCATTAAAAAAAATGATGGCTTGTAGAGGAAGCCGAATCTCAAATATTGGTCACGGCGGTGGAGAAGTCGTTGTCGCCGCATAAGTACGGAAATAAAACATTCCCTTTTGTCGTTTAGCAAAATGCTTCGTATAAAAAAGATTCCTTTTGAATAAATGTAAAAGTCAAAGGGGTTTATACACCGTATAAAATAAAGTTGTGTATAAAACCAAATATGCCTCAATGAAAGGGGATTGAGACGAAGTCCTTAAAAGATCATTTTTAAAATAAAATAGATCTATTATGTGTATTCACTATAGGTACACATAAAGAATGTAAAAATACAAAATAGGACATAATATTATCATGACATAATTTGAAAGTAAAAGATTAACCCAAAGAATGGAAGTTGGGTTAAGAAATTCCCTTACCTTGTGTCCGACTTGACTCAACCGTTCTTTAACCTCCTGAATAATAAACTAGAGTTAATATCTACCTTATTAAGAACCATTTTCAATTTCATTATCCTTTTTATATCACTTATTACAATGTTATGAATATTATGTAATTATTCAAGTTAATAACGATCGTTTTGTCGATCTTTGGTAACTTGAGTCAACAATAAACTTCTTATAATTACAAGTTGTTCATGTGGTAGAATATCCATTATATCCAGAATTATATTCATGATTTAGATGTCATATATATCTTATATCTCCAGTATATACATTCATTTATAATATTACGTAACATTTAGAGGTAAGAAATGAAATGCACCGTTCATGGAGACGGTAAGCCGTACGTACGCATGAACGCTACTTTCATTTCAATTTCATATTTAATGGAACTAAATCATAATGATATAAATGTATAATATAATTCCAGTATAATATAGTGTATAATACCATTTACTCCATCCTTTATACATCCCACATATGGCATTAACGATTCAAATCACTTTGAGGGGGCGGTAGTCCGCACTTCCTAAAATGAAATTATCGCGTTTTACCCATAATGGAAATCATAAAGTATGACATAAATGAGAAATACAGAAGCATAAGTAAAACATAAACATATTATATATCATATATAAAAATAGTGACATCTTAATGGCCACCTTTGAAGGTGTTATATGAGTGTTGAACAATCATCGTTTCGTGAGGCAGAAATTCGCCATCCACAGAAACCGTATGTTCTTTAACCATTAGATGTAGGTGTGTGTAAGTGTAGCTCGAATACTTCTTATAACAACATCCTAGTATATTGAGGATACTGGTGTTGTTACAAAAGAAATGAATAAAAAAAGTTTAGGGGGTTGGAGAAGAAAAATAAAACAAAACAACATTAGAGAAGACATTACCTCAAAATCGGGTAACTCTTTTTGATTTGAGCCAAAGGCTTCCTTGAGAAGAGTTCTGCCCAAAGTGAGGCTTCTAGGAGTAAGAGAGGGATGTTGGGAGAGTATTTGGGCAGAGTTTGGCCGATCCAAATGGCTTGAAAGTGTAAATGAGGTGGGAGAGGTGGGGGCCTTTTATAAGAGTAGAGGAGGGGCTCTTTTGGAAAGATTGAAATGTTAAATTATTACACAATGCTTTTCGGATTATAAAGGTCCCAAACTTATATAATTATAGGCTAAGGGGATAAGGGTTCGAAATAGCCTCATCCAATTGGATTTGGACAAGTGTAAGCCTTGTATTTTTCATTATCTTCCCATTTTATTTAAATCGTTAAATAATGAGGTCATCGCTGCATCATCATGATGTCATAAATAATTTAATTTTTTTAATGTCTAAAAATTATAAAAAAAATACTATGATGTAGGAAATCTTTTTAGATTTCTAATGAATATTTATAATCAAAATTTGGACTTGTGTAACCCCACTTAAAAACTATTTTATTAAAACAACTCATGTTTGTGTCAATTTAATTTTAACATTAAATAAATATATATTAATGTCATTTTCCAACTAAAGTGGCTCCATGGGGTCCCCAAGTTGACCCATGGGTTGTCTTGGTCGGCCATGACTCATCCAATAGGAGTAGGACAAGTGTCATGCTCATCTCATATTATTAAAACATTATTTTTACCTTAAACTACACTAATTACCTCTAATCGCGATTAAGAACTTAAAAGTTACTATTCACCAAAAAATTATTTTGATCTCATTGAACCACATTGTACTTCTTAATAACAACCATGTATGTCGGATTTTTGAAAATCAAATCACAGAAGTGGTAATATTTCATTTAAACGAAAAATCAGTTATTTAACTACCACTTAGTGGTTTCACTATTCATCAAAAATTGAAGTTTTTCAGAACAATGCCAAAATTTCACCCTAAGCTATAATTGATATTCCGAATTCAAAAATGAAGTCCATTTTGAAATATAAAATTTCTATAATTTTAAAAGGTGGTTATTACTATTCATAACGGCTACTTTGATTAGTCGTGGTGTTTTAGAACTCGAACTTGCGTACAATGCAAGCTATTGCATTATTGAAAGAGAGGCGTATCGTGGAAGCTCGGGGTGTTACATTCTCCCCTCCTTCAATAAATTGCGTCCTCGCAATTTGATATTTTTCTTTGAAAATAAAAGGTTGAAAATAGAAAATACCTTTGTGGAAAACCCACATCGGAAATAAGGTTAATAAAATTTAGCCTTAATAAGAGGGAAAGGGAAATGAAAAAGTCACCACCCAATTATGATCTTGATTAGGAGAACATTAGTGGAAATTAGAGACATATAATTGGAGGAAAAACGTAAATATTCATAGGGAGTGATTGAGGTTATCAATCACAATCAACTGTCAAATTGAGGGCCTCAAAGCCTTCAATCTATGTTGATTTAAAATATCATCAGTTCAACAAGACATAAGGTATTAGGATAACACATTTTTTTGTTTTAATATCCCTTTACTAAAGTTTAAGAATTAATTTATTCATTGAATAACAGATAGGTATATATATATTTATTCCTGACAATTAGAGTTTCAACCTTCAACTCATCTTTCACTCAAAAAGATAATAAAACCCAAAAATATTATACTTTTCCTAATTGTATAAGGTTCCAAATGTTAACACATACAATTTAGATTAGTAAAATTATTTTCTAATAACCAGGGACTTCCTGTAGGCTAGTGGTAGGAAATAAAGGCCTGTCGCACTATGATTGTGGGTTCGATTCCTGCAGCTTTGTCCGACGCGACGGGTTATGCCCCACCCTGCAGGTTGTCCTTTTCCTAAAAATATAGTACTATACTATTCCAAAAATAATCTTCATAAATGTTTTAACCTTAAACAATACTATCCAAAGATCAACTTAATCCACTCCAACCTTTATAGTTATCCAAAATACCTCTGTCTAGACTTTCTCTAAAAGGTCTCTTAATTCCAAAATAAATTTATCAGATTCCCCAAACAAAGTAAAGTGTCTATTATTGTCACATACTAAAAATATAAAAACCTTACTGAAATCAACAAGTACTGCAGTACAATCCTTATATATATATATATATCTCATTATTCTAATAACCAGAATATAATCCATGAGTCCAAAAGCACCATTACATTAGTTATTCTGATTCAATTGTAGTAACAGCATAAGATAGTCCTTGATCCCTTGGCCTTTTCTGAGGTAAGTTTCCTTGACGCTTAGGACATTCATTTGCATAATGCCCCATTTCCCTACAATTGTAGCATTCAACTTTGATAGCCTCTTTCTTTCCCTTGCAATCACGATCCTGGTGACCCTTTTCTCCACATTTATAAAAAACTCCCATTCCTTTTAGGAAAGTACCAGGGTGATTCTTCCCACAATTATCACATAATGGAAAATCCTTCTTTCCCTTTTTCCCTTTATCTGTCTCTTGTTCCACCATTCTCTTCTTCTCTTGCTTTACTTTGTTGTCATAAGACTTAGAGAATTCCTTTTCCGTCTTGATAGCACATGAGACAATATATTCGTATGATGAGAAGGATTGTGATACTAAAGCTCTACGGAGAAATGGTTTTAACCCATCAAAGAAACGATCAATCTTACTCCTTGGGTTACTTATATAATCGGCAGCATGTCTCGCTAACCTTGTAAAGTTAGCCTCATACTTTGCGACATTCTCATCCTCCTTCTGCCTCAGACTCAGAAATTGTCTTTCCATATCTGCTCGATGGTCATGAGGAATGTATTTTTCTTAGAAAAGCTCTTTGAACTCCCTCCATTCCATATTCGATACGTCATCATCTTCCTTTGTGTTTTGAATCAGCGACCACCACTGATCAGCATCTCCCGTGAGGCGGTAAACTGCCATGACAACCTTCTCCCTTTCACTACTCCCCAAGGCATGGAATATTTTCTCTAAGGAATTTATCCATTGCTCAGCTACTATAGGATTTTTACTTCCATTGAAGGTTGGTGGTTTTTGCCTCATGAAGCGGTCTAACATTGATCCTCCACGTTGCGGATCAGGGTACTCCATACGAGTAAGGTTATTATTCATAACCTGAGTGAGTTGTCCCAGTATGGTAATAAGTTGATCAGAACCAGTTGTATCTCCAGCTCCACAATAATTATCTTGAGAAGGAGGGCAATCCCTACACGGAGTGCGTGCATCGATACGGTTTCCATTCCTTCCACTAGGCGCCATTTCTAAACAATGGCATAAACTATATTAGTTTATAAATCAAAATACATAATTCCATACTTGTAAGATACTTAACATAAATTGAACTATTTATGGATATAATCCATAAAAATGTTTTCTTTGAGGAAGTATATACTCATAACCCTTCATAGTGGTTTATAAAGAAAATGAGAATTATCCAAAGCATATCCCCCGGGAGTGTCGTAACCAAGAGTGCAGCAAGGCCCGTTTTCATGCACCAGTTCCCGTTCGAGTCTAGCTCAAAGCGGTGTTTTCGGGTTTTACCCCTAGGTACATCTATGCCAGAGCCGCCTCTACTTGCTCGTATCCAGACAAGGATTTATTGCTCGTAAAACTCACAAAATCTCTACAATAACAAAATTCTAGGAAGTTCTTCTATACTAACCCTCAAAGTCTATCTTTGGGCTATGTGCTCTAATCAGAGTTTATCTAAATCTAGCTTCCAAGGTTAGTACTAAACTGCCTCTGATACCAACTGTAACGCCCCGACCCCAGCTACCCAGAGTCGGTGCATTACTTCGTAACATTGGCATGATCACAAAAGATCAAGTCTCGAAAGACCGATTAGTTTAGTAGCCTTGGAAACACTAGATACATTCATAAACGTTACATTACATCATAAAGTGAAAAACTACAATAACATGGTCTTCATAGACCACACTCATATCCTCTTCTGACAATCCCTGCAGGTCATTCATAAAATACTTCTTCACATCCTGGAAAATATTAAAACATTGAAAGGGGTGAGCTCAGATGCTCAGTAAGGATAACAATATTGCGGAAGCTTTTATAAATAAACATAAACATTTAAGGCAATGTATGACTAAAACAAAAGCCTTTTAAACTTGAACATCAACGTAATATGGCAAAAGTAAAATGAGATAATTCCATTTACATCTTCACATGGATATTCTACTGGTCGAATAATCACATGCAATATTAATAACCACTTTCATAATGATGGAATGCATAATGCCAGACTATCATAACCACATAGTCAAGGCCTCATGCCAAGACCACAAATAAGCTTTTGTCAAGGCCTCGTTCCAAGACACTAGTTTGTCTCATGAGACCTGCCGATGCATCGAGGAGCTATAGCGGGCTCCACCCGTCACTTATTAAGTCCAATGCATTCCTCATATGAATAGGTTTAAACATATCATAAACCATAACATAATCATATCACATAAAACATGCATAAAGGAAACATAACATTTCCACATTTCAATCACAAGATATAAATACAACACATTGATATAATAAAAATGCTTTCAAAACCATTTTCAATACCAAAATAAAAGAAAGTTAAAGCTTTGTATTTATTTTTCATTAAAAAAAATGATGGCTTGTAGAGGAAGCCGAATCTCAAATATTGGTCACGGCGGTGGAGAAGTCGTTGTCGCCGCATAAGTACGGAAAGAAAACATTCCCTTTTGTCGTTTAGCAAAACGCTTCGTATAAAAAATATTCCTTTTGAATAAATGTAAAAGTCAAAGGGGTTTATACACCGTATAAAATAAAGTTGTGTATAAAACCAAATATGCCTCAATGAAAGGGGATTGAGACGAAGTCCTTAAAAGATCATTTTTAAAATAAAATAGATCTATTATGTGTATTCACTATAGGTACACATAAAGAATGTAAAAATACAAAATAGGACATAATATTATCATGACATAATTTGAAAGTAAAAGATTAACCTAAAGAATGGAAGTTGGGTTAAGAAATTCCCTTACCTTGTGTCCGACTTGACTCAACCATTCTTTAACCTCCTGAATAATAAACTAGAGTTAATATCTACCTTATTAAGAACCATTTTCAATTTCATTATCCTTTTTATATCACTTATTACAATGTTATGAATATTATGTAATTATTCAAGTTAATAACGATCGTTTTGTCGATCTTTGGTAACTTGAGTCAACAATAAACTTCTTATAATTACAAGTTGTTCATGTGGTAGAATATCCATTATATCCAGAATTATATTCATGATTTAGATGTCATATATATCTTATATATCCAGTATATACATTCATTTATAATATTACGTAACATTTAGAGGTAAGAAATGAAATGCACCGTTCATGGAGACGGTAAGCCGTACGTACGCATGAACGCTAATTTCATTTCAATTTCATATTTAATGGAACTAAATAATAATGATATAAATGTATAATATAATTCTAGTATAATATAGTGTATAATACCATTTACTCCATCCTTTATACATCCCACATATGGCATTAACGATTCAAATCACTTTGAGGGGGCGGTAGTCCGCACTTCCTAAAATGAAATTATTGCGTTTTACCCATAATGGAAATCATAAAGTATGCCATAAATGAGAAATACAGAAGCCTAAGTAAAACATAAACATATTATATATCATATATAAAAATAGTGACATCTTAATGGCCACCTTTGAAGGTGTTATATGAGTGTTGAACAATCATCGTTTCGTGAGGCAGAAATTCGCCATCCACAGAAACCGTATGTTCTTTAACCATTAGATGTAGGTGTGTGTAAGTGTAGCTCGAATACTTCTTATAACAACATCCTAGTATATTTAGGATACTGGTGTTGTTACAAAAGAAATGAATAAAAAAAGTTTAGGGGGTTGGAGAAGAAAAATAAAACAAAACAACATTAGAGAAGACATTACCTCAAAATCGGGTAACTCTTTTTGATTTGAGCCAAAGGCTTACTTGAGAAGAGTTCTGCCCAAAGTGAGGCTTATAGGAGTAATAGAGATATGTTGGGAGAGTATTTGGGCAGAGGTTGGCCGAGCCAAATGGCTTGAAAGTGTAAATGAGGTGGGAGAGGTGGGGGCCTTTTATAAGAGGAGAGGAGGGGCTCTTTTGGAAAGATTGAAATGTTAAATTATTACACAATGCTTTTCGGATTATAAAGGTCCCAAACTTATATAATTCTAGGATAAGGTGATAAGGGTTCGAAATATCCTCATACAATTGGCTTTGGACAAGTGTAAGCCTTGGATTTTACATTATCTTCCCATTTTATTTAAATCGTTAAATAATGAGGTCATCGCTGGATCATCATGTTGTCATAAATAATTTAATTTATTTAATGTCTAAAAATTATAAAAAAAATACTATGATGTAGGAAATCTTTTTATCTTTCTAATGAATATTTATAATCAAAATTTGGACTTGTGTAACCCCACTTAAAAACTGTTTTAGTAAAACAACTCATGTTTGTGTCAATTTAATTTTAACATTAAATAAATATATATTAATGTCATTTTCCAACTAAAGTGGCTCCATGGGGTCCCCAAGTTGACCCATGGGTTGTCTTGGTCGGCCATGACTCATCCAATAGGAGTAGGACAAGTGTCATGCTCATCTCATATTATTAAAACATTATTTTTACCTTAAACTACACTAATTACCTCTAATCGCGATTAAGAACTTAAAAGTTACTATTCACCAAAAAATTATTTTGATCTCATTGAACCACATTTTACTTCTTAATAACAACCATGTATGTCGGATTTTTGAAAATCAAATCACAGAAGTGGTAATATTTCATTTAAACGAAAAATCAGTTATTTAACTACCACTTAGTGGTTTCACTATTCATCAAAAATTGAAGTTTTTCAGAACAATGCCAAAATTTCACCCTAAGCTATAATTGATATTCCGAATTCAAAAATGATTTCTATTTTACAAAATTCCAAACATATAAATTGCATTAATTAATTTTATAATTAATTCCTGCTGTCACAACAAATAGCGTGTTTTTAAGAAACAATTTATATCAAAAGATTGGCAATTGTTTATGTCCAATTTCAATGTTAAATTAATTCTAATGACCACCATTGGATAAAATGGTAAAAATATATTCTAATTATACTTTAAAACCACTAAATAGTATAATTTATCACTATAAATTATTTTGATTAAAAAAGTTGTTTTTAAGTAATTTTCACTATAAAAAAGTAGAAGTTCTCAGAAAAATACCAAAAATTCAACATAGGCTAATTTCGATATTACGAATACAAAAATGAAGTCCATTTTGAAATATAAAATTTCTATAATTTTAAAAGGTGGTTATTACTATTCATAACGGCTACTTTGATTAGTCGCGGTGTTTTAGAACTCGAACTTGCGTACAATGCAAGCTATTGCATTATTGAAAGAGAGGCGTATCGTGGAAGCTCGAGGTGTTACAATCACTCAGTCAACATAAAGGGAACACACCCACAAAAAATGTATCCCAAGGTTTCTACACCAAAAGGTAACCTTGAAACAATCAAAATCTAGTCCGACGAACCCATAACTCGAGTGATGTAAAATAAATAGCATAAAAGATTTATAAAACTACGAATTTCCCATACAAGGTCAAAAAAACTAAAAAATGTCTCAAAACAAGCCCTCCTGAATTTATTTTAAAACCTAAGTCAAAATAATTTTACAAAAAATTTAATAAGATGCATCACATTCTATCTGTACTCATGCTATGCTCTTGGTCAAAATACCAATGAAAAAATTATTTAGGAAACCACTCATTTGTTTTGAAATAATGATTCAAAATAATTTCCTTAAACCATCAATTTTCCTTTGAAATTCCACTTTAAACCAAACCCCATTTTTAAATAACATTTAAAAATGAAAAGATATTTACTTTTCAAAATCCAACTCATGCTACCAAGAAAACCATAAAATTGGCCACCAAAAATGGTTCAAACATGGTGACACTAATGAAATGTTTAAAAAGATATATTTTCCTTATTGACAGTTAGGATAATGTGATCCCATCCCAATTTATAGGGTGATATTATACAATGTCATTAACATATTCTCATAATAATGATAATGATCACATAAAAACATAATATCACCAAAATAGAAAGATAATTAGTAATATAAATGCCACTTAACTCAAACAATGACTCAATATCATCATCCAAGCCCATACCAACCTCCACCCAGCCCATGATTACTTAAATCATCCATAAAAACTAGCAAATTAATAACCAAAAAATTTAAAATTTAATTCCCAATTTGGAATAATAGATACCAAACTCACAGGGTGGTGTAATGACCCTCAGACACTAAACAATGAGGTTTGATCCACTCCCAACATGCACCTAATACTAATACATACAAAATATCCAAATCACCAACATAAATCAGTTTCCAAGTTCCCTTGAAATCATTGAAATCCATTGGAAAACTCACTGGGCGACATACCTCAATTCAAATGGCAGTCAATAGATAAAATCCAAGCTTCTCAAGCCACCTATCCCACTAAGAGACACAATCCTAACATAATATGGTGTAACCGTCATCCATCCAAGTTAATTTATTATTTTTAAACACTTTTAAGGAAAAGTGAGAACCTAAACTGTACAAGATACAAGCATCAAGTTCCATATGAGATGACTGATAAATTAAGGTCTAATTTCATCATATTCAACACGTTCTCCAAAAATAATTCCAATAGATACTACATACCTCTATAACCAAATAATATTTGATAATATATTTGAAAAAGAAATCCATATTGTCTTATATTTGGATATACTCATCCAATTTAAATTTTCCTACATTAAAACCTCTAATCAGAATACAATCCTACTTGTTGATCTACTCTGTATGCTCTTTATTGGTTTCCAAATGTAGAAGTCTCTTAGACATCCTATCAGCATCCTCTTGCAAATAATTGATTGGGATAACATCTTCCAATATAAATTCCTCTAAGTGTAGGATAAGATCATAGTATTGGGAATTAGATGGAACCCCCTTGGGTGCCTCCTACATTGAATCCTCCATCTCATTGCTACACTTTTTTGTTTCCTTGGATTCACCACACTCTATAATTTGGTTATTGATCTGAAGAATTTATCATTCCATGTCACCCTGAGCATGATCCATAGGTTCCCCATCCACCACCTTACTCTTTTTGGTGGATCTAGTTTCCATTGGCTTCAGTAAGTTCAATTAGTCCTTGCGATATTTTGTTTTCTTTTCCTTTAGAACAATGCAGATCCCTGCATCCCTATTGGAATTATTCCCTTTCTTCCTCCTAGGGCTATGAAGACCTCTATCGATCCCTTCAACACCACTATTATCTGAGTCTTGGTCAGAAAGATCATCCTCCAGACCTATCCCATAGCTTATGTGATCACCCGAGAGGGTCTTCATTGACATAGAATATTGGATGTTAGCTTCCATCACCTCCCCTTGAACATGGGATGAATTATTGATCTATAGGTTTGCAAAATAGTTACTGACCTTAATGCTTGGGATGAACCTTCTCAACCTATACCTTCTTAGAACTTTCACCCACTCCCTACTACATTCAGGGGAAGTAATGCCATAGGCTTCTCCCTTACCTTCATCCCGTGACACCACCATGACCTTGTCACCACTATTAGAAACCCTGGCCTCCTTACTACTTGTTGGAGTTGCATTCATGGTGTCCACAGGCCTAGTAGAACTCACTATCTTTAAGTCACATTTCAAAAGTTCAAATTCACTGTCCAACTTTGGAGCCAGATGTATCTGCTATGTTTCTTTCTGAAGGGAGACATCCTTTATTGCCCTTGGAACCACCTATTCAGCTAAAATCCCTAAGGGAAGGACAATTTGTCCACTATGAACAACCCATGAGTTCCTGATTCATTCATATGTGTCACTGAATTGAACTATCTCTTTCAAACCCACATCGCAGGCTGACATCCCACTTACCAGGGCTACATACAGATTATTCAAGCCTCCATGCCTACACACAGAAGATACATGACCCAATTTCTTTAATGAAGAAAACAAACCACCCAAGATTCTAAGATAACCGGATTCCTGTATCAAAACTCTTCACCCACAACAATACACACAAAATCAAGTGGTATTATAGACAAATCAATTTCAACATAGAATCTAGGAGAAACTGGATGATAAACAGGCTGAGTTTGACTATTCAAGAATAGGTAGTGACCCACAAGGTTCCCTAACATACATATGATCAAGGGGTTTTGAAATTAAAGTAGTAGTTCAGAAAATCTAACCCAAATAACCGTAGTTGGGGATTCACACTTCAAATGAAAATCATAATTCCACTTGAATAAGAAAAATTTTGATCCATTGAATATGTGAGGTGCACTGGACCACACCTAAATCAGGTCTTCCTCAATTTTGAATCAGATCATGATGTACTGACTATCGAAAAGACCCACTGTAGCTTGGTCTTTCAAGCCACAATATCTGAAGATTAATTTTTCAAATGAGTCCACCGATGGATGATGGTGCTTGAAATGAGCAATAAACATAAATTGGAGTAGAGAAAAATCCTTTTTAAACTTAAATATCAAGATAAAGATCTATAATAGCCCCTTAAATAGTTTGGGAACCTTAGGGAAAATCAAAATCCATGTAAAGGTTGGAAAAAGATATGGGTTAGAGAAGGAGGAGAAAGGGAATTGTTGGGCCCCCTCAAAGGATGGAAAAGGACCCCCCAGTCCAAGGGGGAGTGGTTGTCATAATGCCATCACCATCTAGGGAAGTGAAGGGGAGCCCCGTACAGAGTGCCCTACCTAACTATAAACTATCATCTAAATCCCTAAGTGATCATGATAAAATAGAAGAGGAGGAAGGAGGGGGGATCAATTTAAATGTTTTTATTTTAAAACCAACATGCAAACCATCATACTTTAACATATAATAACATGAATGAGAATATTCCTATTTCAATCATGACTAAAGAGTGAAGGAAACATTTTCCAACCAAGATCTAGTCTTCTTATACCCTTAATCAAAGTTCGAACACAAAATCCCAAAATTTAACCCATAATCAAAAATATGAAAATTTCAATTTTGATGAAGAATGTAGAAAAAATTACCGTTCACTAAACCAGCATGAATAACACTACCAACAGCAAGGTATTTGTAAAAATATTAACACTTGGAATATAAAATAAGTAATAATAAAATCCATTTAATATCATAAAGATTAAATGAAAAATATAATAAAAAAATAAAAAAATAAAAAAACCATATTAAAAAAGGTTTAGAATATTATATTAAGATTTAATTATAAAATCTAAGGCTCATTCAGTATCCACCAATAATTTTAATCACTAATGATTTAGTGGGATAGTCTTCCTATCAAATATATAGTAGTCATTGAAAATGAAAAATGATGGAAGAAGATAAAAAAACACTATAAAATATATCTGATGAGGAAAACTAGGGAACTCACTTAGATAAAATCTATAGTACTCTATATACCACTTTTTTTTTCTCACAATGGAATAAAGACTAAAACCCCTACTTGCTATTTATATAAATAAGGTCATTAAATAGCCTCTAAGGATTCTAAATTTATAAAAAACTAAAGGAGATTCAATAAATAACCTCTAAAGGTCATTTGAATCATTAAATAGCCTTCAAAAGTTTTATAAGTCCTAAAAAACCATGGGAGGTGCATCAATGAGAATCTAAATTTGATTAAACTAGAAAAGGAGGTGCTTAAATGATATATTTATGTAGGTTTATAAATTTATCTCATTTTATGGTTCTGAGAATCCCATTATAGCAATTCCAATCCCAAATTTCAATTGGAATTTTTCATTTCCTCATGTTTATGTATTAATAATATAAATTATTTTTGTATGTTATAATACCATATTTATTATTTAATTATATAAATATTATTTAATTAAATATTTTAAATACATGAGACACAAATACTATGTTTTTTTAAAATAAACATAAAATTTTTCACATATGATCTAATCAAATTAGTCCAAAAATCCCAAGTAACATTTTATTTTACACTACCCAAGGGCCCTTTGTAAAGTTGAAAATGATAAAAAATCTCCTTTATTATCATAAACTAAAATAGTTATATAAAATAACATTATAGCTACCCAAATTGCAAAGAGGTTTGGTGTGATCTAATCTCCCACATATTATTTAGCAAAGTTCTTTCATCCTTGACATCAATATAAAGTATGAGACATGCATAATGTCAACACCCCATAACTTATCTATTTTTATTAATTATTGATTTGAATAAATCATATATAATTACATCAAATGTAATTACCTTGGTATTAATCAAAATTAAATTGAGGTATATGATGTCATAACTTGTCATATGGGAGACACATCCTATCTTGGTTAATCAAACCCCTTCACTTGATTAGTTTCATACATAATTAACCTTTATTAAAACAAATTATCAAATTATTTTAGATAGGTATCAAATTATTAATCATCATAAGTACGTAACCTATTTGACAACCTCAAGTTTAAGGATATATAACCAACTTTCACTTGAGAAACACCAATGAAATATATATGAAAATTCATTTTGTTTGATCTAATCATGTTAATCGAGATACACGTTCACCATCTTATATCCATGAGTGATATGTTGTATCTCTATACAAGTGATATTACTCATATTGATCTAATCATATCATTATATCCCAAAATGATGATCATCAATCAAGAATAACTTAGAAACACATATATTCCAGAGGGTTGTTATTATATTATCTCTCATATTCTATGAAACAAATATAAATAAGTGATAATATATTACCATTAATATACATTACATGATAAAAAATATCCCAAATCCAATTAACCATGACTAACTTTAGGGTACAAACACCAAAAATATTAACTTTCACTAAATCCAATCATCCATATGTATAATACCTAGAGAATTAGTGTGTCCTTTATTCTTTTTTATGTAAGGGTATTTGTTAGGGAATCCATAATATTATCCTCTATAGGAATTTGAAATATATTAATATCACTGATGTCAATAATCTCTCAAATGAGATGAAATTAAAGAAGAATATGGTTGGATTTTTGGTGAGAATTTGTCTTATTAACCTATGAAATAGATCCATAATTATCATAGTAGAGTTCAATTAGATGTACAATTATTAAGAACACCCCTAAATCAATAATGAACTTATTTATCAAAGAAGTCTCTTTAGAAACATCATATGTTGTAATATATTCATCTTATATTGTAGAATCAACAAATGTCAATTTCTTGGAACTTATTTAGCTTACCACTCCACTGTTTAGGTAAAAGGTAAATCATAACATAGATCTAAAGTAATCTTTTTTAATTTTTAAAATAATATTAGTGTAACTACTTATAATGAGATGTTCATCACCACTAAATACCAAGAATACATCCTAAGTTCTTATCAAATACTTAAGGATATTCTTTATGGTTACCCAATGAATTTTACTATAATATGATTAGTATCTACTTATAATACTTAATACACAAGATACATCAGTAAGAGTACACACATAACATACATGATTGATTCAAATCTTGAAGCATATATAATCTTACTAATGCATTCCTATTCTTAAACTATTAAAGGTCACCATGTCTTTATAATACTTTTCCCATGAAACATTGGTAAAAGACACTTTTTATAGTTTTCCATGTTAAACCTTTTTAACATACCATTGTATGTGTTTTGACCAAGGAAAATCATTAGTTTAGATCTATATTTTTAGATATTCATACCCAATATGTATTTTTCTTCACCAAGATATTTTATTGAGAAGAAATATCTCAACCATTTTTTTACAGATTGTAATAATGACATGTCATTTGCAATGAAACATATGTCATCAACATACAATAATGGAAATGAAAAATTTATCCCAATAACCCATTTTTATACACAAGGTTCATTTTAATTTTTGATAAAGTAAAACTATTTGATAGATTCATTAAAATGAATATTGCAACACTAAGAATCTTGTTTTAACCCATAAATGGATCATTGTAGGTTAAAAAAATTAACAAAATTTCTTGGATCCTAAAAACCTTTGTGTTTTATCATATATATATCCTAAAATAAATTCCCATAAAGGAATGTAGTTTTTTACATCTACTTGATAAATCTCAAAATCTTAATTTTCTATTTTAGCTAAAATAATATAAACATATTTGATTATATCTTGTGAGGAAATTGTTTCTTCATAGTTAATGCCATAAATATTTTTTAAACCTTTAGCTAAGAAGTGATATTTATAAAAATGGTGCAAACATAGGTTGTTTGTTAGATTTTTTGTTAATTAATGGTGTATTTATTGAAGATGATGAATTAATTTTAGATATCAATAGGTTGAAAATCATATTCAACCAAGAGGTTGTGTGTTGGAATGAGAAGATGATCATGTTGATAGTTGGAGTAAAATCCAAAATGGATGAAAACATTCACTCAAAGCTAATTTAATAGAAATTTAAAAAATTGTAATCATTTTTAATCTTGGAATACTTAGTGATGAATGTTGGTGAAGGATTTTGGACATTTGAAAATATGGAATTGGTATATGAGGTTAAGCATGAAAAAGTTAGATAGAAGCATTGAAGACACCAAAACGACTAATTAAAGCCATGATAAAGTAAATGTGGAATATCTTATCAAGGATAAGAATGATTTTAATAATGATGGATTGATATGAATTTTATGAAGTTTATGACATCTGAGTTGTGCATATGATTAATTTCATAGTTTTAATAGTATATGAAAATAAGTCAAAGTTTTTAAAGCTTGTTTAAGAGTAATCAGATTATGTGTATGGGTAAAATATAACACTATATGGATATATACACAAAAAATGGAGAGACTTTTCTATAATAATATTGTGTAAGAATAAATTTAGGCTTCATAAGAATAATTATGAAGGAACCATGATGCATTGTTTTTCACATATGAATAAGATTATGGATAAGTGTGAATTAGTAAGAATTTTCACTCCATAATAAAGTGAAATACACTATAAAGTTGATGGTTATTCTATAATGGATATCCTATAAGAAATGGGAACAACTTTTTATTGTGATGGAATATTAGATCATTCCGAAATAGACATGGTACATCATAACTATTAAAAAATTAGATATTAGGTAGTATAAATCACACTGAAACTATAAGTGCATGAAATATTTGTGTTGCTTTTTTTGGTTAAGGTTTAAGGGACTTATCCATGAATATTTTAGTCATTACATAATGAAGCCAATATTTTTAGAGATTTGGAATATCACACCACAATTTATAAGGAGTTTAAAATGAGAAAACATTATGATTTTGTGATTCTATGGTCGTCTTGAGGATCACATTATAATGGAGGCTATCATGTTGAAAAAATTTATAAGTTAAATGGTATTACACCTCAAGATAAGTCATTATTACACAATCTAGTTGTTTCCATAAAATATTAAATTTTTTTATAGACTTGAAAGAGGAGGATATTTAGACCAAAATATGGGAAGGATGACTCATCTTATTTGGATAGTTTGAAAATATTAAAAGACATGAAAAACTAGAAATATATTTGAACAATAGATGGATGAGATTCAATCATATCCATTTATCAAGGTATTGAATGTTGGAATAATATATAAAAACTAATATGATAGTTCTAGATAAAAGTAGAATGATTTTGAAAATATGGTCTTAAAAAGAAAAGGAAAATAAAATCCTCCTAGGTATTCATTTCTATATCTAGTTTTTAAGAAGGCTCACAATTATATAGTTTCATTGATATATTCAATTATTAAAGAAGAATTCATATAATAATGAGATTAATTCTAGTATGTTCTTTATTTAAATATATTGTTCCTTTTTTTATTTTGTAGAATAAATATATGGAACTCTCTTAGTTAAGAGTAGATCTCATATGGATTTGGAGAAGTGGAAGTATATCAAAGTGGATTTCATCATAACATGTATTTTGGAATTAAATATAAACAATGTTTCAATTTCCTATGATAAACATAAAGGTGCCTTCATGTTTATAAACTAAGAAGGATTTCCCTAAAGCTGTGCATGGTGAAGGAAGAATATGAAGTGAACCTTAAAAATTAGTTCACCATATCTAAAAGACTTGTAAAGGCAGTGTGCCTTGTCATGGAGTGACCATTAATTGATCTTATATCCACTTAATAGTGCATTATAGTAGATTTTGGTATACCAACACATCACCATGTTTATGCCCCTTAGACACAACCCTGTGTGGGTAAACTAAGTAAAATCATCTATATCATTTTACTTTAAATTTTCACATATGTGTTTAATGTTTCAATGTGAGGGAAATAATTTTTGAAATTTATTTAACATTATTATTTATAATGAGAGAAAAATATTTGACATCAGGTGAGGGTTAAAGTTTAAGTTGTGAATAAAAATATTTAAATTTAGCAGCACTCTAATCTAGCCCCTCTCTTAGGGTTCCTTGTGATGCTTACTGTAACTCATTGGTCTCAAAAATTGGGATTAGATCCAATATGTCATCATTTGGAGTTAACTCAACTGTATCTATTTTTAGATTTTTTGCACACATGAACTCATACATAAAGCATTATATTTTTACTTAAACAAACTTTTATGGTTGGAAAAATGATATGGTTTTTTTATAATATTGTGGTAATAATTGTCACGACCCGTCCTCAGGGCCCGTGCCGTGACTACCCCAAGCCCGCCTTCCATAGGCCAGGGGCTGGCGACTAGCACCAAGGCGTAAATCCCGGAAAAAGGGAAGGCATTTCCTTTGTAAAGTAAACAACAAAAACCATAGAGAAAGCAGGCAGAAGTAAACACTAATTAAAAACTGGTACAACAGTAAGTGCGGAAAGGAAAGTGGGCCAGTATACAAACCCAAACTGAAAGAAAAGTACAACTCGAAATGGAAAACAACAACTGAAAAGTAAATCCACAATGTCGAGCTGTCCACTAAAAATCCCACCTGAAGGGTGGGTACAGAAAGCCTCCACTGCTCCTCGGGTCCAGCCGACCGCTCCGAGTACGTCCCGCCCAGTGGTTCACCTCCAGGTGCCGACCTGCTCCGCAAGCCTCCACCATGATCAGCGTTGTCCATCGTCTGCAACCAACACAACGTGTTGCGGGCATAGCCTGTGCAGGGGTGAGTATAAGCTACTCAGTAGGGACCCCGAGACCCCCGAAGGTCTCCCAGAATCCACAAAGGATAACCACAAAGGAAAGATACAATAATGAAGTAACATCTGACACTGATTAGGTATATGCCCATACATATACCTAAGTCATCAATTCTTGCTCGGATCCAACATCCGAGCTCAAGTGCAACCCAGTGCACACAGGAAAGCAAAACGTAAATCCACACAGGATAGCACAACACAATCCACAAAGGAAAGTAAACAGGATTCATCTCACACAGGTACTTCTTCGTATGACGTTAGAGATGATCAGATGTAGCCACTGATTCATCTAAGATGTCGGACCCACAAAGGATCTGTAGGGTACTAACCCCCGCAATGACCCACACATGATTGATCATGAAGTTGAACCCATAGCTATTGGGAAACTCCTTCTCCATCATGTAAAATGGTTATGCCGCTACAACCAAGCGCTTCCCTCTTACCTTGGACTGTTGTAGTACTCCACCTATCGAGTACTGTGGGCTTGCTGCTACAACCAAGCGCTTCCCACCATAGGTCTGCCGCTACAACCAAGCGCTCCCCCTCATAGCCCCTAGTGGTACTTCTTCTGTTGAGTACCATGGTTTGTCGCTACAACCAAGCGCTCCTCCGCCGTGGGTCTGCCGCTACAACCAAGCGCTCCCCCATGCCGCTACAACCAAGCACTCCTCCGTCGTGGGTCTGCCGCTACAACCAAGTGCTCCCTCTCATAGCCTCCAGAGGTACTCCTTCTGTTGAGTACCGCGGGTCTGCCGCTACAACCAAGCGCTCCTCCACCGTGGGTCTGCCGCTACAACCAAGCGCTCCCCACTGGGCTATCCGTAACACACCGAGTCGTTCAATCAGCAGTCGTCAAGTCTCAACTGGCTCTAGGGTTTCCGCACACAGCATGCTCCTTCCGGGAGGGTCCACTCCACGAGCTAAGAGTTCGATGCATCAACTGACATGTACTCCGGAGTTGATGTATCCCAAGATGTACTGTAGTGGTCACTGCCAGAAACACAGAGGATTCCCGTACTGTTTTCATCATCATCACAGTCGCAGCCAGCTCTAGGGTTCCCGCACACAGCAAGCTTGTTCGGGAGGGTCCGCTCCACGAGCCGAGAGGCTGATACATCAACTGACACATAGTCCAGAGTTGATGTATCCAAAAGTTTTGTATCATCAATAGGAACTCAACGTCGCAGACGACGCATCAATCAGACGCCCGGTCTGAGAGTTATTGGCTTTTTTGTCCCAGGGGCCCGATTGGTTTTTAAGGAAAAACCAACCTGAACGTACTCCACCTATGTCCAATCCTTGGGCGGAGTAATCCAAAAGATCCGTATCACTTAGAGGAATTCAACAAAGTCGACGGCACATCAATCGGACGTCCGAAGCTCAAGATATGAGTGTTTCCGCTCCGAGGGCCCAGTTGGTTTCGTGTACGAACCAGCCTGGCTGAACCCAAAGTATTCCGAAACCTTAAGTGTGATATACCAAAACGACCGTCTCGATCCAAGGATCGCATCTCCGCTAAAGACGCGTCGTTCGGAGGCCTGTAGATCATGTTATGATCATAAGACTGAAAATGACCGAAAACGGGGGGTCTGGGCCCGGACCGACCCGGGTCCGGGTCCGAGTCCGACCCGGTAGGCGCGACCCGGCCCGACCTGGGCGCGACCCGGCCCCGCCGGCGCGGGTGTGGCCCGGCCGCCGGGGTTGGCTCGGCCGGTTACAGCCGAGCGGCGCGGGGGGCGTGCCGCCCCCGCGTGAGAACATCGCGGCCCCGTGTGGGGTCGCCCTTGGTCAGTGGACGCGACAGGGCCGCGTCCCGTGTCTCGCTGGACCCGCGCGGTCGCGGGTCTGTCGACCGCCGCCTCCGGCCGCCGCGCCAGTGACCCGCGCCGCCAGTGGAGTCCTCGGGCCACCAAAGTTGCTCCGGTGGACCGATTTCATTTCTGTCTACGCCACAGCTCATCCCGGGTCCCGTTCTTTACTGCGGAATCAAAAAATCATCTCTTCGGCCCGTTTTGTCGTCGTCCGCCGTTCCGCACACCAAGAACAAAAGGGCGGTGGGTTCGGACTTGTTCGTTGGTCCGTACCCACCGCGTTAGCGGTTTGAAACAACACCATAATTCCCAGCAATTGATAAACCTCGACCCGCAATAATAATCCGTGGACCAAATTGTTAATTGGTTGGTCCGCATTCTTGCCTTGGAGGAAAACAAACATGGGTATTATTATTTTCAAAATGACCCCTACCTTCGTCGTCGTCGGACGCGAGTTCGTCGCGGAATTGACCGTCGCGGAAGAAAAAGGATCATCGCGTCGCGGAAGGGCGTCGCTGTCGTGCGGTACTCGGCGTCGCGTAGACAAACTCTGAGGATCAAGAACATATAGATTTAATTATAACAATTAAATCTATGTTGATGTTATAATCCACAAATAATTAAAAGGACCGCAATCCCCTACCTCAAGATGCCGATCGAAGATTGTTGCGGGGATGGAACGTCGCGGAAGAAGCGTCGGCGTCGCGTCGCGTCGATCTCCGGGGGTCTGGCGTTCTTCGTCGCCCTTCGTCGGAGGTCGGCGTTCTTCGCGTTCTTCGCGTTCTTCGCATTCTTCGCGTTCTTCGCGAAGGAGGATGAAGATCTTTAGAGATTCTCCAAAGGTTTAACACAACAACCAGATAATAAAATAAGTCCTCATCTTATTTTATTATCAACTAAAGAATTTGAAAAACAAAGATAAGTAGAGAACAATTAATTCATAGAATTAATTGCAATGAACTAACCGCCTAATTAATAGGGGCGTTAAGAATTTAGAAAATGCGTCAGTTGAATTTCATTTAATAGGGGTTTTCGCGGGTGCGTTACTTAGTGGAAAAGAAACGGTGGGGCTCATGCGGGCCCCACCTCACAAATATCCTACCAAGAGGGTAGGATATTTTGGGTTCCACCCTATCCACTTCAACTCAGCTTAAGCAGCTTTAAGTGGCTTTAAGCGGCTTTAAGTGAAATAAAATAAAGTTTTTCATACCACATTATTTTATTTCTTAACTTAAAGCCCAAAAATTAAAAACCACACCCGAGCAAAAGCAACTCTGGAAGAGGCGTTTCTAAGAAAGTACCAGCGCTACGATTTCATCGGTGCCCTCAGAATTTGATTCCGAGCACCGGTTCAAAAGTTAGAAAAACCCGCTCGTTCGTTCACTGAACGTACCTGAGCCAAACTTCAGAAAATGATTCCGGGCACACCAGGACTCAGAATCACGTGCCATCAGAAACTGCGTTCTTGTAAAATTCCAAAGAAAATTAAGAAAAAAAATTTCCTTGAAATTTACGGGTCTTTACATCACTCCCACCTCAGGGCTTTACATCCCCGTAAAGATACATCATAAGCTAGGAAAATAAATGTGGGTACTGAGCACGCATCTGAGCCTCCCGCTCACAAGTGCTCTCCTGGAGGTTCCCGTGCTGCCATCTGATGCGCACAAGAGGAATCGACCGTCCACGTAGGACCCACTCCCGTCGATCCTCGACCTCCACTGGGACCTCCGTAAAAGTCACCCCATCATTAATGCCCAGCTCCCCATGGTCAAGAACTGTGAAGGGTCGAGCTCGTATCTCCCCAGTTAAGATACATGGAAGTTGTCATGCACCTGGTGCAACTGAGGTGGGTGGGTCAAGCGGTAAACCACCTCTCCTATCCTTATGAGGACCTAGATAGGTCCGTTGAACCTCGGTGATAACTTTTCGTCTCGTCCACAACTCCGTAATCCACGTTGAGGTGAGCCACGCAAGAAGAAGTGGTCGCCATCCTCGAACTCTAGTGGCCTCCGCCCCCTGTTAGCATAAGAATATTGCCGGCTCTGAGCTGTCCTCATCCGCTCTTGGATGACTTGGAATTTTCTGGTCCTACAAGAGATGCTGAGATTTCTTCTTTGTCGACAAGAGAAATCCGGTCTCATCCCCTGGATGAACCATGTTCTTCACCTAATACAGTCAATCCCGTCATGGATGGTACTAACCCATGCCAAGGATGACGTCGTAAGGCCTCAACGCTACTACCAAGAGATCCAACCGTTACTCTCGCCTCCAAGGGTTGAGTCACACTATCGGCATCAGTGTGTGGTCACTGGGTTTCCTCCAGTAGGTATCTCAAAGTGAGGGTCAAGTCAATGGTTTTTAAACCGGAACCTCTTAGTAACAACATAAAGAGAGGACAGGAAGGTAAACTCCAAAAGAAAAGTGTCTTTTATAACTGCAACTGAAATTACAAAGACACAAAACATCTACAAACAAACATCAACAACGCTTGAAGCAGCATAAACAAAAGTCTCCAGGTCTGGAGCTAGTCCCGCTCCTGTCCATTTGCTCTCGGAGCTCCATGATCGTAGGCCTCAGCTACCTGAAGCTGAGCTCTCCCATGTCCACTAGCTCCCTGCGGTCGGGGTGGACCTCCTGGTGGTGGTGGTGGCAACACCTCGAAGCGTCGTCCACCTCCAGCTGCATGGCCAGCTCCCCTGCCACGGTCTCCTGCTCCATGCGATCCGCCTCAATCGAACCTCTGCCTCTGCCTGGGAGGTCCTTCATTCATCTGCTGGTCATCCGTATGGTGGGTCGGATAGTCACGAGCCATGTGACCAACCCTACCACAGGAGTAACACTGTCCGCTCATGGTAAGTCGTTGTCCTCCCCGGGTGCCTCGCACAAACGATCCTGTGTCATGCGGTCGACCACCTGTAGGTCTAGTCCTCTTGGACCCCTGCGTCATCTGTCTACTGCCTGCTGCAGAAGACTCTACTGCATGCCGGTTAGAGGTGGGTCCTGCTGCTGGAGACTGCTCAGTAAGGAAACTCTCTACTAAGAGGGCTCGCTTCAGCACCCCTGTCTGTGTCGAAATGCTGTGAGATACAACTGAGGCTCTGATCTCTCGCCTGATCCCCTGCTCGAAGGTTCGGGCAATGAGGAATGGGTCCTGTACCATGTCTGTGGAATAGTGTGAGAGATCGGTAAATCTCGCCGCATACTGGGCTACTGTCATGCTGCCCTACCGCAGCTATAGTAGCTCCTGGATGCGCACCGCTCGGAGGGTGTCTGGGACGAACTCTGAGCGAAAAAGGCTCTCAAAGTCCATCCAAATGAGTGATGCCTCGTCGTGCACCTGGAGCATCAAGATCCACCATCTGCCGCATGCAGGAGGCTCGCTGCAAGGACCACCATAAGGTCTGCTGGTGTCCTCACTAACCGGAAAACTCATACAACTTCCTCCATCCAGTCCTCGGCTGCCTGGGGGTCCGTCTCCCCACGGAACCTAGGCGGGCGCTGGTGCTGAAACTCGTGCAGTGCTCCAAGGCGACGTGCATCGTCAGCGGCTGGGGCTGGAAGCATCGGTGGCTCGGCGGGTAGAGGTACCGCCGGTGCCTCTGCTGTCAAAGGGCCCTACACCGAGGCCTCGTCGCTCGGTGGGCTGTCATCACGCTCAACTCTCGGAACCCTAGCTGGCTGCCATCATGGGGCCATCCTGAAAGGGAAACAGGCATTCCACGGTCAGAACAGTATACCTGGTGAGCTGACACAAAGTAATCACAAAGAAAACTTGAATCACACATGCAATCAATGTTTTCATGCATTAAGTCGGAAATCAGAAGTCAGGGTCCTGGTGTACGGATACGTCGGCCGCTGCACCAACACTGGGCTACCTGGACTGATAACCACACTCAATACGCTTAACACTATTGCTTCACATAGAAGAAAGATCAGAGTCTGCGGTAGAACCGAACTCCTCTGATACCAATTGTGACAACCGGGTCCCGGTGACAGCACAGACACCCCGCCTTAACATGGCCGTCGAGTCCTTGCCGACCAGGTACCACCTGTTGCCCCGCAGACACGTGGGGCCCTCCCCAGGGTCCACCCACGTGCCTAAACGGGTCATCTGACTAATGATAGTCCCCACAGGACAACACATGTCCTTTCCAGTGTGCTTTGTCCTCATTCACACACACCGTGGGGAACTTCCCAGGAGGTCACCCATCTTGATCACTACTCCAGGCCAAGCACGCTTAACTGTGGAGTTCTAATTAGGTAGGCTCCTGAAAAAGAAGGTGCAACTTGTTGACATGAGTCATATCATTTATTCATTTAACCCTTTATTAGTTGGGGATGTTACAATCACCGCCCCTTAGAGCACAACACCCTCGTTGTGGGTCCTACATCTCAACCCAGGCAGTGCACCACACACTTATGGCTGGGTTCCTCCTCTGATACCAAATGTGACAACTGGGTCCCGGTGACAGCACAACCACCCCGCCTTAACATGGCCGTCGGGTCCTGGCCCGCTAGGTACCACCAGTTTCCCCGCAGACACGTGGGGCCCACCCTAGGGTCCACCCACATGCCTGAACGAGTCATCTGACTAATGATTGTCCCCACAGGCCAACACTTGTCCTTTCCAGTGTGCTTTGTCCTCACTCACACACATCCTGAGAAACTTACCAGGAGGTCACCCATCCTGATCACTACTCCAGGCCAAGCACGCTTAACTGTGGAGTTCTAATCAGGTAGGCTCCCGAAAAGAAAGGTGCACCTTGGTTGTAGCGGCAGACCCACGGAGGAGGAGCGCTTGGTTGTAGCGACAAACCATGGTACTCAACAAAAGAAGTACCACTAGGGGCTATGAGGGGGAGCGCTTGGTTGTAGCGGCAGACCCATGGTGGGAAGCGCTTGGTTGTAGCAGCAAGCCCACAGTAATCGATAGGTGGAGTACTACAACAGTCCAAGGTAAGAGGGAAGCACTTGGTTGTAGCGGCATAACCACTGTACGTGATGGAGAAGGAGTTTACCAATGGCTATGGGTTCAACTTCATGATCGATCATGTGTGGGTCATTGCGGGGGTTAGTACCCTACAGATCCTTTGTGGGTCCAACGGCTTAGATGAATCAGTGGCTACATCTGATCATCTCTAACGTCATACGAAGAAGTACCTATGTGAGCTGAATCCTATTTACTTTCCTTTGTGGATTGTGTTGTGCTATCCTGTGTGGATTTACGTTTTGCTTTCCTGTGTGGATTGGGTTACACTTGAGCTCGGATGTTGGAGCCGAGCGAGAATTGATGACTTAGGTATATGTATGGGCATATACCTAAGAAGTGTCAGATGTTACTTTGTGATTGTATCTTTTCTTTTGTGGTTATCCTTTGTGGATTCTGGGAGACCTTCGGGGGTCTCGGGGTCCCTACTGAGTAGCTTATACTCACCCTGCATGGGCTATGCCCGCACTACGTTGTGTTGGTTGCAGACGACGGACAACGCTGATCGTAGTGGAGGCTTGCGGAGCAGGTCGGTACCTGGAGGTGGAACACTGGGCGGGACGTACTCGGAGCGGTCGGCTGGACCCGAGGAGCAGTGGAGGCTTTCTGTACCCACCCTTCAGGTGGGATTTCCAGTGGACAGCTCGACATTGTGGCTTTACTTTTCAGTTGCTGTTTTCCCTTTCAAGTTGTACTTTGCTTTCAGTTTGGGTTTGTATACTAGCCCACTTTGCTTTCCGCACTTACTGTTGTACTAGTTTTTACTTAGTGTTTACTTCTGGCTGCTTGCTCTATGGTGTTTTTTGTTTACTTTACAAAGGAAATTCCTTCCCCTTTTTTTGTGATTTACGCCTTGGTGCTAGTCACCAGCCCCTGGACTATGGAAGGCGGGCTTGGGGTAGTCACAGCACGGGCCCCGAGGACGGGTCGTGACAATAATGTTTTGAAATACACACTTCAGGATATTTATTTGAGAAAGTTTAGTGAAATAGTTCATGATTTAGAGGCACTAAAGATATTTATAAGAGGTATATCCTATGAGGTATTCATGAAAACTATTCACTATTCTAATGAATTTGATATATGGAAGATTTTGGAAGAAGTTTAAAGGAAATCAGTGGAATCCAGTGATGTTGTGGAGTCTACCTCAATAGAAGATTTTAATTATGGTGTTGATGAGTTACTAAGTAATAAATTTGATGAAAATTTAATAATGTTAAAAGGGAAGAAGAGGAGGGAAAATAAGAAGAAAACTTCTGAGAAGGACACAAACATTGATGTATGTGATTTTTTTTGTGTGTGATAATTTTTTTTCTAACATTAATCTAGAATATACTTGAAAACATATAAATTTATATTCCCTTATGGAGATTTAAGTGTATGGTGATTCTATAGAATAATTGAAAACAAAATATATTTATCAATTCAGATATTCTTCTTGTAGTGATCAAGATGATATCTAATACTTTCATGAGAAGTTAGATCAATTGGATATTATTTATAAAGTAAAATATGATTTCCTAGAATAATTGGTGTTAGATAATAGGATATTGATGAAATAGGAGTTGTCCTTGAAATAATATATTACTAGAATAGGTGAAAAAATGAAGGGGAAAAGCGACTTACTCAGAGAAGTTTCACATGAATTAGAAAATAAAATGGCCAAATATAAGGACCTTAATGTAAGCCTGATTCCTCTAAAATTAGAACTTGTAGAGAGGATCAAATTGGGAAAATAATAATGTTTTATGATGAATAAAATTTATATACAATTGAAGTATAAGGAGGTGTATATCAAAGATATTTAAATGAGGTTAACATACTTAAATAAAAATATGGATTCTCTCCCATGACAACATTTATAAGTAGAGCCCACAGACATGGAAATATATAAATAATGAGGAAGAATAAGGTTCCTACAAAATAATAAAGTGATATTACAAAAAGTATGCTAGAAACTAATTTCTACTATTGTGAAGCTATTATACACACCATGGATGTGTGTGTGGAAGCTAAAGTTCCCAATAAGGGATGGAAATATTCTATTATTGAAGGTTCTGGACATAGAAGAAGCCAGTTGGGTCTATGACCAATAATGTTTTTTTCGTTGAATATGATGATTAAACTATAATAACATGATGAATAATTAAATATATCATTAATATATCTAAAGAATCATAGTAAAGTAATTCTGAAATCGAAGAGAAGATCTTTAATGTTAAATTTACAATTAATTTAATAATAAGAAAAATACCTTAGTCTTTAATTATTTCTTCGATGTAGGTTTCAATCGTTTGAACCCAAGTTTGGTTTTATTATCATTAAATCAGGAGGAACCAAATTATAATCCTTCCAGTGATAATACACATGTTCTTATTTGATCTTTAAGCATCTTTGATGGTACTCTAGGTGCTAGCGCAGTGGTACCAATCATATTGTCTTTCTTGCCTTTGATTAAAAACAAAATCCTTTAGGTTTTAAGGATTTTTTTGTTTTCTCATTTTTGAGGAGGAGAAAGGTGGAATATATTCTTTTAATCATGATAGGAACCCTAGAGATGTTTTATATTGAGAGATAATTCTCTAGGGAGGATAAATGTTGTGCTCAACAAAATGATTCTCACACTCACACAAAGAAATGATATAACTGAGTATATATAGAGATAGGATTAGAGGATTGATAATTATACAAATACCTTTAGAAAATCTCTTAAACCTTAGAAAACTCCACGTTTAATAATAATAATAATAATAGTATTTATACGCGCATGTATGTTGAATTATATAAATATAAATAAATAAATAAATTAATATTTATTTAAATGATATTTAGTATATCATTTATATTACCTAGTTCCTTTATCATCCTATCCACTTTTCTTTTTCATTTACTAAACCTAGAATAATAAATATTATTCATCTGATAAATGAATAAATATTATATTTACAGTCTTGAAAAAATATTTATTTTAATATTCAACTCATACATAAATATGACGACTGAATATTTATGATAAATAGATCCTAAATAAATATTGTTCATTGGTCTAGAGAATAACATTTATTACTATTATTAAATTCTAAAATAATTTAACTGAGATCAAAAGATACACTAAGTGTGTGACCCTCTAGGTTTCTTCCTCAGTTAGGTGGGTTTTCCTAAAGTTAAATATCAGTTTCTAACAACACGTAAAGGCACTCATAGAGGAAGAAATTAATGTCACATTGTTGATAACCACACATGAATTATCACTATGTAATATAATATCTTTGTCTTTATATCTCATCAAGTAGGTTTCATACTCATATCCTTAACCCATAAAATTGAGATGTTTTTCTTTAACTCTTGAAATGAACCTGTCTATACACCATGGCCCTTAAATTTAGTTTTATAGTTTAATTTCAATGAAAGTACTAAGATATCCACTTCTATATATATGTAAGGGATAAATCATTAATTGAATTATTTATTAATAATAAATCATTCATTAATTACACAATATACCCAACTTCACCGTGAACATATATCGTCATGATTTAAGAAAATAAATCTAAGCATGTGATTCATGATATGCATTAATAATAATCTTAATGTATAAGGATCATTATACACATTCATTGATAGAAATATCCAATAGAACATAAACATGTAAATTTTTTTACTTATGAGTCTACCCTCATAATCTCCCATCTTGGAGATTACCAAGTGTGAAGTTTTTGAGACAAAATCTTATCATATTATTAGTATCCAACACCTTATAGTTTTCATAATCTATGTCCCATAATATGACGACATATGACCATAAGACATACAATTTGAGAATATTGTTATAACACTTCAAGGTTCTCATCAGAATGTGGAGCTACAATGATCTTTTCAGTGTGATAAATACTCTAGGACATTATCACATTAAAGTTATATAGAAGAACAATAAATATTTCATAAGGTATTTATTAACATTCAATTCTATGAAGATATATAAAATCTAAAGTAAAAACTAGTTAGTTATAGGGAACCAACTCCAAAAGACCTCCAATTAGACTAAAGATAACCACTAATGAATTATAGTTTACAATCTCTCACATGATGTTCAAGTTTCTACTAAAATAAGGCTTTATTCAATGGGTCCTCCATGTTACCTTCCATGTAAGATCTTTTTATTGCAACCTCACTTCTATGAGAAAAATCCCTCTAGAGATGATAATTTAGGAGTATGTACTTCATCTGCTAATGTGACCTTGGATCCTTTTCAAGATCCACCACTGTAGTATTATCATAATATAGTGTGATAGGGTCTTTAATGATACTCACCACATCATATATTATATAAAGTCTCATATCCAAACCACTTATTTAGATTCATCATAAGCTTCAATATACCCAGAATCTGCTATAGAATTAAAAAACATGAATTTATTTGATCCTATATAGCTAAAATCACCTCTATTGAGAGTAAATATATATAACGATTTTGAATTCAGACTATCTTGATATATTAAGAAACTTAAATCTATATATCACTTGTTTACTTATTCCCTATATCCTCTATAAATGAAGAACACATCCTTATTACATATAAGATATTTTAGGATAGTCTTGACTATCATCCAATGGAAATCTTATGGATAGACTTGATATTTACCCACCATGCTTAAGGATTAGGCGATATCTATCCTAATAGATAACATAATATACATGGATGAACCTATAAAAAATTCATTTAGGATCCTTATCATCCTCGATATCTTCTCATTATTCTAAGGAAGATTTTTTTTGAATAGATGTATGACATGTGACATTGAAAACAATCCCCTCTTGCATTTTACCATACCAAATCTCTTCAGTATTTTTTTAGTGTATGTATCTTGAATTAGTCTTAGTAGCATATTAGATATATCATTATGGATCTTGATCCCAATAATATATGCTACTTCACCTAAGTCTTTCATAGAGAAGCACACGTTTAACCACATATTAAAAGACTGTAAGAATTGTTTTTTTTCCAATTAGTAATATTTCATCAACATATACTATTAAGAACATGATTACACTACAAATTGAGAATTTATAGAAAAAAGGATCACATTAATTCTTTATAAAACCAAATTTTATTATGAATACATCAAAGTTAATATTCTATGACCTGGATTCTTTTTTTAATCTATAAATGGATCAGTATGATTTTAATAACTTATTAACATCTTTTGGAGTCACAAAACCTTATATTTGTGTCATATATAAATATTATTGAAGGTTCCCATTAAGTGAATCTATTTTTAAATCCATCTACCAAATAAAATAGTCATGATAATATACTATATCGAGTTTAATTCTGATGGATTTTATCATAGAAACTGTTGAAAAGGTTTTATTATAGTTTATTCCTTGAAAATGTTTAAACAATTTCACAACCATTCATGCCTTATAGGTAATTGAAGTCCCTATAGAATTGTTTAAGAAGTTGTGTTTTTTGTAAACCATTAGTGATAAGTTTTGTGGAATGTTTGATAAGAATTTTTTAGTTGATTGGAGGTGGTTAGAGTTGAGTTTCTAAAGTTTCTGGGTTTTTTTTGAGAAATTATAAATTCTATATGGAATTTTTAAAATGGAAAAGTTCTTCTAGATATAAGATATTTGATCTATTCATAATATATTTGAGCTATTCATAAGATATTTGAGTTACCTAAAAGTCTTATAATATCTTACGAGATGAAGAAAATGGGAAATATATAACCATATAAGATATTTAATCTATATTTATGATATTTTTATGCAGCTTAAGAAATTTACTCTATGCATATGATGTTTTGGTGCCATATAAGACATTTACTTAGCACATATAATATTTTTTTGATGTAAAATACATTCACTCTGCCCATATGATATTTGATAATCCTGTAATATATTTTAATATGTTCATATAATATCTACCTTTGTATGATATTATACTTTAGGGTACAAATGAAAATTTCATATTTTTTTTCTAATGATGCTTTGCTAATAATTTAATTAAAAAATATTACTAACTTGGTATAGAGTAGTGATTCTAGATAAGATTCAAGGAAGTTTTAATAGGGATTAAATGAGATTTATCATGACCAAAATTAATATATAATTTGAATTCAAATATTCAAAATTAATCCTCCTGATAATTGCTATTATTTTTCAGGAAGGCTTTAACCAAGTGCTCTGGTGTAGTTGAGAAAGAATAAGTTTCCCAAATATAGTAATAAAACTTTATTTTTATTCATTATGTGAATATACAAATAAAAATAAAAGTAGATAAGTGTTTTTTAAAACAAAGAAGGCATTGATACTTTTTGGTATTAAAGTGTGTGAAAAGAAGAACAAAATGACCTGCACTCTATTTTGAATTTCTGAAGAGATCATGACAAGCTCTTTTAAATCCCTTTCATCTCGATGCTTACTGTTGATAAGGAATGAGATATTTTCATGCATGCATGCACTCATGTATGATCTAATCATTCTAATCATCCTGAAAAAAATGAGACGAGACCGACATGAATTTTCTATTTTTATGCTAGTTAATACACATTTAGAAGAAGATATTACATTTAATTAAAATACACTTTAAGTCATTTTAAAAATATGATTCATCCAAGGGCGAGGAGTAAATATTCATAGGATAGTAGTACCAAGGTAAAAAATTCTATCCATTTGATGTTGTAGTGAAAATTCAAGGATGTCACCTACCCTTTATTTGTATAAGACGTTATAAATCTCAACAAGGGTCAATGATGTACACCTCCCCTCTCTTATAATCACTAATATATTTGATAATTAAAGTCTAAAAACTCAAATAAATCTTGGTAAGGATTAGGATCTAACATTTTGGATAGACCTTTTAAAAATTCCCATGTTCTGTTTTTCTTCATTTTATTTTTTCAAATTGGTGAGGAAATGACTTTAAGATTAAATTATGACTCTAATAGGCCACATATGCTTAATTCATTAATGTAATTTTTTAAAAAAAAAATAATTACCATTGATTAAACCCCTTATCAATGGTACACTATCTGATCTGGGTGCTTTAAGTGGTATCATAGAGAGGTTCCCCTTGAGATTACTCTTTTTCTAAAGTCATTTATGGAATGTTAGTGTTATGTGAATAGAAGAGATATTCCCTTTTTATTGAGAAAAATATTCATGGTAAGAAGAAACAAATACTATCTTATCTTCTATCACAAGGTTTGTAAGTGATTAATGCTATTAATATATAATTTTCACCCATTGTAGGATATGGAGATATGATATTTTCTAATAAAAAAACCTGGAGATAGATGGGAAGACCATGAGTTCTATATTATCATATCTTTTAGACAAAGTTTACACCAAGGTGATGGGTTTGCAGACAACAAAAGAAATATGGTACAAACTTGAGAACATGTGTGAATGAAACATCAAAATCATGTAAGACAAATTTAAGATTTGGAGGGATAAGTTTTAATATGTTAGAATTATTAAGGATAAAACCATTGATAACTATTTTATAAGGGTAAATGATATTTTTTTCTTATCATAGGGTTTGAAGAAATACTGAAAGATTATATTGTGGTAAAAAATTAATGATAAATTTTCCTGATATATTTGACCTAAATATTTCATCCATTTAATATAGGGAATATCTTTCCCTTGATGAGTTAAAAAATACTCTTTGGAATTATGAAATGATAAAATCACCCATCATTAAGAATAATTCTAAATAGAAGATGAATTTAAAATCCATGAGTAAAATGAAAAGTAAGTAAGGAAAAGTTGAAACCTCTAGTGAATCCAAGTATAATTATGTATAAAGTGATTATGATCATAATTTATGAATTTTATATAGAAAAATATAAAACTTTGTAAAGTAAAGTATAGAGGAAATATTATAATTAAATGTTTTTAGTGTGGCGCATATAAAATTTCCCAAAAGATTTTCCTAGAAGAAAGAAGTGTGTAGAGACTGATAAAGAATAAAATAAAGAAAATCCATGTATAAATTCAAAGGGTAAATATTTCAAAGAATATAATAAGTTAGATAAAGATATAAAGAGAATGTAGAAAATAAAGAAAATGAGTATTCTAAGAAAGTAGAAGGAATAATGATCTTATTGAAGTTGGGATTTATAAAAGGATAATACTTGAATAGATTCCAATTTCATGGAATGTGTGTAGAAAAAGTAAGGGAGATCAAGTGGTGAAGAAGATGAAGAAGATATGAATTATATGGTGCATATACTGAAAAATGAACCTGAAGTATGTATTGATAGAAAAACCCAACTCAAGAAAAAAAATTAAATCTCTTAAAAAGGATGTGATCAAGACGAATAAAGATAAATATGAGATTCATATTATATAAAATGGTCATATTTAGGATATCAAGCTTCTCAAAGTGATAGTGGTTGAGTAGGAAAAAATCATAAAAGATGTTGAGAAGTAGCTGACTGATCAAGAAAAAATTCTTGACTAGGCTTAATCAAGGTGTCCTAAATCTAAAAATACCCTTGAAAAAATTAATAATGATTATGATAAGTCTAAATAAGTGATGGATGAATCAAATCATGATATTGAAAACTCTTATGCACAAGATCAAGTAAAAATTTCACTTGCTATATCTATAAGTGTTAAACCTATTTTAAGTAAAAATATAGGCCCTAAATTATAATATAGGAAAACCTAATTTGAGAGGAGCCCCTATATGAAGCTATTAAAGATAAGTTAGTAGAAAGAGACTATAATAAGCAAGGTTTTCTAAAACTTATGCAAAATAATGTTGATATTTCACTAATATAGAAAGTAAATCTCTAAAGACAAGCTCATAAGTTTTATAGAAGATATAGTTTTAGGGGATACTATTGGATTTATAGTGTAAAGACTATGACCATAATATCCCTTATTTGGTGGTTACTTTATTAAATTAGTACTACATATAAGTGATAAAATTACAAGGGACATAATAGATTAGTATTTTTGGAAAACTAGGCACATACTTGAATCTCACATTACATTTGAAAACTTAAAATACAACATCGTATTTTATTTGAGAACAACATTATTCAATTTAGAATATCCATGTATATAAATAATAATAAAATTCCTAGAATCCAAGGTAAATGAAAAATAATAAATGTGTGAGTTCAGATGCCCATTAAGGGTATTCATGTAAAAGAATCTAATTAGGAATGAATAATATGCAAAGAATAAATGATAATCAAATTATTCCATATAAATAATAACATGGAATATAAAATTATCCATGAATACCATATTTATTAAAATAATAACATGGTAATCAATAAATGATTTCATAATGATGGAATGTGTAATGTTGGATATCTGAAACTTAACTTTGAAGCCTTGTTCCAAGACATCTAAAAATATCATCAAGGCCTCATGCCAAGACATCTTACATAAATGGGAAAGGCCTTGGATAAATACCCAATATAGTTTGTATCATGAGATATCCTGATGCATTAAGGGGATATGTAATTTCAGTCCCCAACCATCACTTAATAAGTCGAATTCATTCATCATATGAATAAACAACACAAATTAATCAATACGACTTAAAAAATTAATAATTGTCCGTATTTAAAGAACTAGCATATAAAATATCAATACTTTAACCAGTAAAAATAATCATAAACCATCCATATAAATATGGTGTATTATATCATTAGACTATAACCTAATTAAAGCATAATATTCAATAATGGATTTTTACATATATGAAAATAATTTCAAAAGATCATTGGAAAATTTCTTGAGGAAAATACCTCTTTTCACTTTGAAATAACTTATTTAAAATCTCATAATTTCAAAAACATCAAGGAAAAAATTTTGATTGAAAAGAAACTTATAAAATTGTAAAGGAATATTCAAATTAATGATTAGTAATTATGGTATAAAATCTTGTTTATACTACATAAGTTAAAAAACCTTCCTTTCACACTTTCGTAAAAAGGTCAAAAAGTAACTCATTTGAAAAATGACAAGAAGATTCCTTTTAAGTTTTTTAAAAAAATTCATAAATGGATAAAAATTTATTTAATAAATCATTGAAGAATATTAAAAAACATTTTTATACATTTTAAGAAAAATATGGACATGGAAGAAAAGGATTCCTAACTGATTAGAAAAATAAGGTTTATTTTCCTTAAAAAACTTATTTCAGAATCTTGAGTAATTAAAAAGTGTAAAAAGAAAGGAAAACTTATAATTTATAGAATTAAAAAGAGAATAAAAAATTAAATTTTCTTTAATATAGAAATATAAACTAATACCCCAAGTGGATACTTAAACATAAATAATCCTGAATAGTGATGAGATTATGAAATAAACCCTCACTTTCAGTTTGAAATCCTTCATATGTTTCAAAACCACCTATATAATAAAAATATATTTATTATAAATATATTACAGAACAATAATCATATATATCATACCATATATGATTTAATTATAATATTTTATCACCTTTTTATTAACAATTCTTTTCTAAAGTCACTGTTCTGGGTAATAACTACTTTTTTTATGTATGTTTTGGTTTGATAGTTTTGGTCCTTATACTTTGATCATGGTTAAATCATCTCTATAATTTTAATCATGATATAAATATCATATATATTTATTTATATTAAAGAATAAAATATAAATATAAAAAAATTAATTTCATCATTCATGGAGATGGAATGCCATACGTATGCATGAACGTTGTTTTCAATTTTTGAAGGATGAAATGAAATAAATGTAAATCATAATTAACCATTAAACACTAAGTATTATATTACATATATAATATATATTTATTAAATCTACCCTTATTACCATACATGTAAAGAATAAATGAAAAACAGATCACATCGCTATGGAGGTGGTAGTCCACACATACATACGAGGGACATTATCATTTTTTATTTGATGAATAAAGGGTGCATAATGGTGGTTTAATAATAATAATAAAATTTAAGTATATTTATGATACACAATTTATTATTTTAGGATAAATAACATATATTTAGAGGGGGTGAAACAATAAGTAAAATTAACGTGATTAGTTAAGGTGATTGCATCTTCTTTGAAAGAACTCCTTTAGATATCCTCTTAAGGACCCTAGGGTTAGTCTGTTGGGAGGAAAAGAAGCTAATAAAATTATCTAATTATTTTTATAATAGAAATTTTTAGGGACTGGTTGATTTATATTTCTCAAAGTGGTGTAAATAAGAGAGGAAAGGGTTATCCTTTTACAAGAGAGGGAAAGGACACACTTAAAATTTCTTAAAATATTAAAATATAATAAATAAATTATCAAGAAAAACGATTCAAATGGACATATATTAAAAAATAAGGTATTTTATGGTTTAAATATCCTCAAAAAATAAAATTTTAATAGGTTTAAGTGTTATTTTAAACCTTATCTTTTAGTTTAACCCCTTAGTTAACCTATTTTAACATTAATCACGGTAACACTTTTTTTACTATTAAAGTGTTATAATTTTACTTATAAGATATTAATTGGAATATAAATAGAAAAGGGATAAATTATTTTCCCATATATTATCCCTCTTTTCCTATTTCAATATTTTTATGATTTTAAAAAAAATTAATAAAATATTATTTTTATAGAATATTATCAATGTTTTTTTGACACTATTCATTTAATTTGACTCTAAATACATCAAGAAAAGATGGAATTATAATATAAGCTTTTAATATATCCCTAATATGTTATATATATCTAAAAAATTAATTTAACACTATAAATCACTCAAATTATATTACCTTTAATATTTTCAAAATCATTTATTTTATTTTTCCAATTGAAGAAATTCGGTGTTGGCGTTGCACAAACATTTAAGTTGATTATATAATTAAAAAAAATTAGAAATAATTTAACATAACTAAAATAATTTCATTATGATAAAAATAAATATTAATATTTGTCCACAAATTTATTTTCCCCCCATGAAAACACATAAGATATATTTAAAATTAAGAGAGTGACATTTGGTATTTTTTTTATTTGAATATTATATAGGTCATTTTCATGGAAATATTTTCCTTAAATAATTAAATTTCAAGAATAGTTTGATAATTTTAAATTAAATTCATCAAATAATAATTAATATGAAATTTTTTGACTTTAACACTTATTTTTAACCGAGGTTAATCTGCTTTATCCTTTACCGAGGTAATAAATTTTACTATGGTTACTATTTATAATGACAAAAAATAAAAGGAACCTTTTTAAAAAATTTGAACCTCATGACTCCAAATATGGTATAAATTCATTAATATTCAAAATCTATAATTTATATAAATTAATTTTCAAATAACTATGAACAACATGATGAAAAATATTTTTAGAAAAATATAGTTTTAAGCATAAAAATGGATTTATTCATATACCATGACTAGAAAAGATGTTAGATGAATGGTAATTTTTTTATTGAGTATATAATATATAAATTTCATTAAAATAATTCCCCAATGGTAATTAATTTAATTTATTAGGATAAAAATACATTTCATGCATAAAAAATAGTTTTTTCTGAAAAACACATCCTTTATCTTCAAATGTTTTTTATTTTCATTTCGAATTAACTGATTACCAATGAATTCATTTTATAATGATATAAACCATATATTTTTAATAATTTAGTTAATATTATTCATAACCACTAATTAAATGGCTAGACCATAACTATCATATAAAATAATAATATTTTAATAGTAGACCACAGTTCATTTAAACTCTATGTTTCATGTAGCACAAGCTATCGAAGAAATTAAATTTTATTTATACAAATATATCTTAAAATATTGGGGTGTTACATTATACCCCAGTTAAAATGAATTTATATCTTGAAATTATATTACTTTGATATAAACAAATAAGGATTTCTCTATTTCATTATATCATATGGTTCCTAAGTAGCTTCTTCAAATTTTCAATTCATCCCAAGAACTTTAACCAAGAGAGTAGTATTGTTCCGTAGAACTTTACCACTATGATCCAAGATTTATATTGGTTTTTATTTATAAAAAAGATCATGATCCAATGACATGGACTCTAAGTTCAGTAAATTTGATTGATTAGGTATTTACTTTTACATGAGAGATACATGGAACACATCATGAACTTGAGAGAGGTTCAATGAGAGCCCCAAGTGATAAGTGACCATACCTAATAAATAAAGAATATTAAAGGGAAAAATATATCTAGATCCCATATTTACCTTTTTTCTAAATATCATAAGCTTCTTCAATGAATAAATTCATGGAAACACCTTCTTAACAACTTCAAACTCTAGATCTCACCGATGATTATTAGAATAACTTTTCTATTAATTCCGAGCTACCACAATGTGTTGTTAAATGAATCTAACTTTATCTACTATTTCATCATCTAGATCAGATCCCAATAACATTATTTCTCCAACTGCATCCCAATTCTTAGAGTTCTATACTTCTTTCCATGGAGAGATTCATAAAGATCCATCTGAATTCTTGAGTGATTGATTTTGTTGAAAGAAAACTCGACTAGAGGAAGGTGTTGATCCAAACTACCTTTAAAACCCATAGAGAAAGATCTCAGAATATACTTAAGTTTTAATAGTTATATCAGACTAACCATATTTCTAAGGATGATAATATGCACTAAAACTCAACTCTATATCTATAGCTTACTGAATACTTTTCCATAACTTTGAGGTAAACCTAAAATCCTAATCAGATATAATAGAATGTGGTTATACATTCAACCTTACCAATTTATTAATTTATATTCTAGAAATATGACCAAGAGATAAATCTTCTCTGATAGAAATGAAGTGTGCTGACTTCATAAGGCAATCAACTATGACCGAAATAGAATTATGAATTTTAACATTTTTGGGAGTCTGATGATAAAACCATGGTGATATTTTCCCATTTCCATTCTGGTATGGATAATTTTTGTAAAATCCCATTAGATTTTAGCCTCTTATCCTTAACTTGCCAACATACTAGGAATCGAGATATATACTCTACAATATCTCTATTCATGTTGTCCAACTAGAAGTACTCTTTCAGATATCTATACATATTTGAACATCCATGATGAATATATAATGATGAACTATTATTCTCATATAATAGATCCTTATTCAAATTTGGTATAGAAAAAACACATGCATAGTTCTTAAACCTTATCATTCCACACAATCAAGGTTGAACTCTGGCGTATTTCTGACCTTCTTTTATAGTTCCACATCTCTCTTCTATACTAATTTAATACTCACATATATAGATAGTTGAAAACTCATTTGAGAAATATAATATTTATCCCCTTCCTTAAATATTTCCACATCTCTCTTCTAAGACCTTGTTCTATTTCCCATGATGGTAATGTATTGAGAAGTCATAATCTTTTATCAAATCCAACCATATTATTTGGTGAATATTAAACTCCTTCTATGTAAATATATACTTCAATATTTTATGATATATATAACACATATCCCTATACATATAATTCCTCTATATCTTCAATTAAAAAATTACTGTTGCCAATTCTAAATCATGAGTCGGGTAATTTTCTTAGAAATTTTTAATTGGCGAGAAGAATATGATTTTACTATATCATTATACATGAGGAAACATCATATTACATTATTTTATGCATAAATAAAGATCAAGAACCCTTATACACTATAGGGTAGTGTAATAATAGGCACGTAGACCAACCTTCTCTTTAGTTCTTTGAAAATATCTTCACATTCATCTATCCATAAAAAATAAACCCCCTTCCAAGTCAACTTGGTGAGTGGATTAGATAGTCATGAGAAATATCTCATTAATTTTTAGTAGTATCCAAATGACCTAATAAAACTACATATTTTATTTACCATGGTTGGTCTCAACCATTGCTTAATAACTTCCATCTTTGAAGGATTTTCCAATATTTTAACACCCTAAGATTTTAAAAGAAGAAAATTATATTTGATAGCATAAAGGGAATGAAACACTGAATTTATATTATGATACATGAAATAATGTGTTTATTAAATAACTTGAGTTACAAGTAATTCATATTTTAGATTTAATTATATGAAACCCCAAGTTTATCTTTCATTTCACACAACATAGAGTTTCTCTAATAACTTATGTTACATGCAAGGTTGAGTCTTACCAGACAAAAATATAATATTAATATTATTATGATAGTTATCACCCAGTTGTTGGAATTATGGGAATTAATAATATTAACTAAATTATGAAAATATGGTTTACACATGTTTATAAAATGAATTATTTAGTTATCAATTAATTATAAATGTAAATAAAAACCAATTGAATATAATGGAAATGTTTTTATAAAAAACTATTTTTATGTGGACAAAGGAATTTTTTCTTAATAAATTAAATTAAGTAATATTATTTTATGATCATAAGGAAATTTATATATTTAATAAAATGTTTTTATATTTCATACAATATATTTTATTGGTATAATATAAGAACAAATTCTATTTTAAACATAAAAAAGATGTATTTTTCTAAAGGCCGTTTTGCTGCCTTTTAATGACGCCTTTATTTTAAAACTAAAATCTAAAACTTTTATAAATTTTATTTTAAAAAATAAACTTAATTTTTTAAATAATAATGTAAAAACTATATTAGGATAATTTTTTGGTATTTCTCTAAGAAGTTTTATTTTGTAGATGAATAGTGAAAAATACTGAATTTTAATTGAAATCTACATTTTCATTTAAATTATTTATAAAGTTAAATTATATTTTAAATTGGTTTTAAAGTATAATTAGTTACATTATACATATATTAATCAAATTTAGGTTATTTGGATCAATTTCATGTTGAAATTGGATATGAAAACTTTGTAAAATTTTAAACACTTTCACTTGAAAAAACATAGCCTTCTCATCCCATATATGGGATTAATTTTAAATTAATTCCAGCCACTTATGTGTTTAAAATTTGTAAAAATGGATTAAATATTTTGAATCATAATAATATATAATTTTTAATAAGTTCAACTTAATTTTTGACCAAATTGATTAGTGAAAATAGTTAAAATTAATTACAGTGATTAAGGTAAAAATGAGTTTACTTAGTGGTTAAACTTCGAATTAAGGTGTAAAAATGACTCAAAACTTTTCCAAAACCCATTTTATGTACAAATTTGGACCTTAAACCTTAATTTTTTTGATTTTTTACATTATTTGAGCCATTTTATATGTAAAAACGTGGGTTCACCTCACTTTATTTTGAAAATTACCAAGTGTGTTGTCTCCCCTACTTATAAAAGGCAACCACCTATCCTACTCTCTTCACACCTCTCAGGCCCTTCAGATTGGAAAATACCTGACCAAATAACTTCTAAAATTTCATCATCTCATCCTATAATCCTTAATATAGGTATAAATTTAACCAATGAAGGCCTTTGGTTCAAACCAAAAGGAGTTACCCGAAGAAGAGGCAACATTCATCAATATGTGTTTTTGTTTTATTTATTTATCCACCACATTAAATTATTATTATAATATGATTATATAATAAAATAATTATCCTAAATATAATTATTTTTTATATGTTATGGTTACTACCTAAAAATATACTCACTTCCATCAAATGGGTTACTGAATCATCATTCGTGTGTATGGCGGACTACCACCTCGCAAAAGGATGTCGTTCATTTTTCCATTACCACCTATCATGGTAGGGAATAATGATGTAAATACTATTTATATATGATATATATTATTTTTATAACATAATTATACCTCTGGAGTCATTATATCATATACACTCTTTTTACATTTCATACCTTAGGGGATACGATAACGTTACTAGTGTGTACGATGGACTACCACATCATGCATCGATGTGAAACGTTTTTTCACTAACATGTTAAATTGAAGGTAATAAGGGTAACTATAATGAATATATGTTATATAAATTAAATATTTATGATATTAATGTCATATTTATCATTATTTAATCATTATTTATAATTTTATTTCTTACCATTTCACTCATTCAAAAAACGATAACGTCATTCATGGATGTGTGGACTACCGCCTCCTCGAAGCGATGTGATTCTTTTTTTATCACCACATCACAAGAATGATATATATAAGTATATATAATTAAATAATATGGTATTTATTATATAATAATTATTATTAAAGGATAAAATATTACCTAGCTTCTTTCCATAATGATCATTGAAAAATGGAAACGTTACTCATGCGTATGTACGACCTACCGTCTCCACGATCATAACATTAGTTCATTTTCTATAACCATATTCTATGATTGGTTTTAAAAGTTTAATTAATATATAAATATGATAATTATTTCATGATTATTATTATTTAGATGTTTAAATAATGACCCCTTTGACCATGGTCGACCTACCAAAGTCATTTTTGACACATAAACTGAATATGGTCAAAACATCTCACTTAAAATTATTTGATTAAATAACTGCATATAACTTTTTTATAAGTAAAATAAAAGCAATAATAAACTTGGAAAAGGTTATCAAGAAATTATTTAATTTAAAAAAGTTTATTATTCAGGAAAATAAATAATAAGTAAGATTAATCGAACTCAAGGTAAGGGTTTTTTCTCGTCTCACTTTAATTTCTGCAAGATACATGCCATATTCACCACTTTTTTTTGTTTTTTTGGTTTATATAATTTACATGAATGAATTGTATGATTATTATAATTAAATTTATATGTATTTAAATATCCATTTTTGGATATCTATTTCATAGGGTTTATAGTTTCAAAGTTATCTAAGCGGTAGGGGATTTATTAATTCAATTTTCAGTCATTGGGTTAAACTCATACTTCGTTGATTATTACATGATAGGATTATGTGTGTAATGAATTTTAATTATATTATTTTTTATATCTACTATTTGTTATGCATATTTATAATAAACACACATAATTGATCCATTTATTAATTCCCACTTCAATGTTATGACCATTTTAAGGTTTTATTTCACAATATCATTATAATCAAGATTGTTTATTATTAATTATAAATTGAAGGAAATTAATTGAACATTTACTAATAAACCATTACATTTTATTCTCTTATGTTTATTAATGAACCCTTTCAATAAATATTATTATTTTCCCACTCTTTGGTACTAAAAATGTTTTAGAATTTTGTTTATGAAGATCCTACTTTATTTCTCTCTTCGATTGAAAATACATTTTATTCCAAAATCCATATTTTTTAATTTTTTTACCTTTTCAAAATGATTTATTAAATCATTTTTTACCTATTTTTTTTTTCAAATGAATATTATTTCATTATAAAAACAATTCCCATTTAGATTTTATCAAAAAAGTGGAAGAAAACATTGTTTTAAGATAAACCAAATTTCTAGATATCATGACCAATCAAATGTTTTAAAGATTAATTTATAATTTTTCAAGTTTGTTTTCAAATAAAAAGGTTTTCAAAATGTTTTATGTTTTAAAAATCTATTTTTAAAATGTAAAGGGTATTTCCTCAAAAGTTTTTTAATGATATTTTAATGGAACTTCTATTCATCAATGTCAATAAATATTATTATTACTCATCCTCTAATAGGGTTGTTTGGTATCAATAATATCATAATTATTTTTCTAGATAGAATAATATTATTTCAAATAGATTTTTATGAAACCTATTTCTTTTCCATGGGTTAATCCTTTTTAAAAGAGATTATTAAGGAACCCATTTATTTTCTGTTGTTTAACTATGTTTCAAAGAGATTATTATGGAACCGGTTTCTTTCCCACATATTAACTGTGTTTCAAGGATATTTTTATAGAACCCATTTTTTTCCATGGTTTTATCATGTTCTGAAAAGAATAAAGGTTGTTTGAATGAGTTATGATGAAATGAATTCTTGATGTGATTTATTTATGTTGTGGTTATTGGACATTACAAATGATGGGTGCACCTAGATAGTGCTGGGTGAGCCCGTTATAGCTTAAATAGTGGGTAAAATTAGATATCACTCCAATTTATTAGGTAATGATTATGTTCTATGAATAATTATATTGGAAGTTAACTATTTGTTTATTCCAATTTGTAAGGGTTTAGTAAGGGTTCTATGAGATAATGATCCAAGAAACTAATATGTTTTATGTATGCTTTCTATGGGTTTATGATGTTTCATTTGATCAAGATTGATATGAAATGTGACATGATTATTGTGACTTTTTTACTTTGTCAATGCCTTATTCTATGTTTTTATACTTAATGATTGAGTTATTGATGGGTATGAATATTCATTCGTTATACTCATTCACTTTTATTACGTCATCATACCCTTATGCTATACTTATACTCACTGATGAAATTGATTTTTTAATGATTAAATTTTCCATTACTGATAATTTTATCCCACCCATAATATGTTTCCTTTTCTTCAGGTTATAAAAAAATAGGTTGAACAAATTATTTATTGAAGGGATTTCATATGGATGATTATGATGTCTTAATGTGAAAAAGAAAAGATGGGTTAAGTGGGAGGAATTATCATTTAAAGTCATGCGAATTGTTTTTGTAGGATTTTTTTTCTAATTCTATAAAAATATAAAACTAAAATGTACTCTAGTATATAATTGATCCAATTATTTCTTTTGATGTTGTAAGGTTTGGATGAAAAAAATGGGTCACTATTAACTGTGTCAAAGTTAGAAATGTAAAGTTTATGATTTTAGTACTGAATTCGAGAGTATGGGTTCTGGGACATTATAGTTGGTATAAAAGGAAATGTTTAGATAACTTTTGAGATTAATATTTTTTCATGTGAGGTTATCTTAAGAGTTATAAATACCGTCACAGGTCTATGATCTTAAGTATTATCATAAGTTCAAATTTTTAAAAACCCCTTTGATGGTTTTAAGTAGTAAAATTTATGAGGTTATTAATGAAATTTATGGAGATGTTTTTTGGGTTGAGTTATTTGTAACCCCTAGGATCAACATAAAATTTTCTTTAAGGAGGAATTATTTTTTCATGTTTAATGAAAATAAGGACAACCCATAGGCTGAGTGATAACCCATCACATCCGGTAAGGTCGTAAGGCTTGAAACTACAACCAAAGGGAGATAGGAGTGTAATGCCTACTACTGGAATACATGATATCCTTATTAGTATGATTATTTTATAGGAAAAGATTATTTTTATTTCAGAAACATATGGGATTTTATTTGAGGAATAATGATTGATTTATCTTAGAGGAATATATAATCAAATAATTATAATCTTTGGGTTTCGAACATAATAAGGAGTTATTTGACGAATTTTAAGGATAGTTATTTATGGAATAATATATTTTGAACTTTGGGTATTACTATTGAATTTTTATGATTCGTGTATCGTACATTGTGTTACTCATTTTGGTAATTATCTTACTATATGCTAACCATTTTCTTTTTATTTAATTTTTAAAGATCGGTGGAATATATTGACTATTAATTTTATAGTTATGTGGTCTTTAAAAGTTTATTTTAGTGATTCAAGCATAAGAAAATTATTCTTGAATACTCATCCTCTAGAGAAAAAGATGATATTGTGGTGGAGATTGGTAAAAGGACTAAATTTTACTTGTCAAGTAACTATATTTACTTATTCTCTTAGTCTATATGGTGAATTAGTCCTTCACCTTTAAGAAAATGATCTTGAAATAAAATTTTATCCTCTTACCATATTTTATAATGATATCAATGACCTTTTACACACCTATTTGAATTGTGGTTTTTTTTCATTGAATTCCTATTGACCATGTTCTCTATCACTCTATATTAGTCCATGGGAATTAGTTTTCCCTTCTAAATCAATCTTTTAATTCCCCACCAATATTCTCTCTATGTGGAAACCTATTTATGAGTAACTTCAGGTAATATTTATGTTTTCTACTTTCCTTTTTAAGTAATATTTTCTTTATTTCATTTATAATATTTGTGTAATGTCTCGGATTTTCCGTGTATTATTTTTAAATATTATATAGAATTATTTTGAGACCAGACCTTTTGACGGTGTGCAATTCTGAGGCCCGAAGTGCCTGAGATAAATGTTTGAATTAATCTACACTTTAAACATCAAACATGAGTAGTTTTCCTGAAAAAGTGGAATAAATTTTAAACGGGTGCTCGAATCAGAAATATGAGGTCACAGTTGCGTTTAGAGTAGCGAATTTACCTTAGGTAGGGCCTAACATCAACCAGCGCGGGTCAACTGTGAGAGTTAGTTTTTGGATATTTTAATGGAAATAAAATAAATTGATAATTTATTTTATTTAAAAGTTTCTTTTTTGCACACTGACCTAATTCCTCCCTTTTAAATAACTGATTCTGGAAAGTTCACAGGGTTATCCTCATAACCCTGCAAATTGAGAGGGAGCCTCTTGAAGCCTTGGAAGATTTTTGACGGACACCAACAAATGACGATGTGTGGATCATTTCATAGTGTGATCAAATCCTGACCGATGGCCGATCTCCCTCTTTTTCAATGATAGAGGTAGGGGTTTGTTAGTTTGATTAGTTCTTCCGTGTTATTCGATTAAATGATGAACACGGATCAACCCATGAACAAGTTGATCTGTGGATCGTGCGTTCTTGTTGGAGGGATTTTATTGGGATGATTTTGGGGATTAATTCACGATGTTAAAAATCCATGTTTCAATTCCTTCTGTTTAAAACCTTTTAATGAGATCAGATGAACGCCGTGATGAACGACGACGAGGTTTGTTCCTCTTTTGTTTTTAGATTTTATTCCCCTCTCTCCCCCACGTTCTTTGTGTTATTCATGGGGCGACAAACAGTGGATTGTTGCGTGCCCATTTCACATCGCAAGGATCCCAAATTAAGGATTCGACATCACAATGACCTAATAGAGGTGCGGCAGAAATAGCGGATGATGAATCGTCTCAGATCGGGAGAGACTGTTCATCGAGAGTTCTTCATGTTGGTGGATCAATATGCATTTTTGGGGATGATCGGAGGCCTGAAAACAACAGAGATGACTTCGGGACATTGGGGTGACCTTAATCTTCAAGTTTTGTGGAAAAAAAATTGTCAAATCAAAGACCAGAGCTCCACCCAAGGCGCGACGATGGAGTTCCACGATTCTAAGAATTTCTAGAACACACGACATGTTTCCCGAAGAACACAACATGTAGGTCCAACTAAGTGGTGGCTAGGGTTCAGCGGTGTGTGAAGCGATGACATGATGTGTTCTCCAAAGAGCACATTGTGTTAGTACTTACACAGTACTCAGTATGTATCTATGGGATACATAGACACGGGGTGGGGTACACAGTCCTGTACTCCACCATAAGGCCAGACTAGGCCGGTTGTATGGGTTACCCCATTTAACGGTCACATGGGTTGTGACACATGGTTTGAATCCGTGTACGGGCACATAGCCAACGTACATGGAGTCGTACTCAGATAGATGAAAATGACATGTCATTCTCTTACACGTTGTGTACACCTTCTGCTACATGACTAGACTTACGACGCAAGCCGTTGTACACTGTAAGTACTTGGGGTCAGAAGAAACGACGTGTGACACTTCTACACACCACATAATTCTCAGTACATGGCTTGATCTTCTTGTCCACCATAGCTTGGACATGTTTAATTTGGGTTACTACCCATTTTTCTCATTAACCTAAAGGTCAGGTATCGTTTCCTTTTTCAGGAGTATGATCCCTTCAGCAGGACTTTCCGGGATAGAGTTAGGTATCCCTCTGAGAGGCCCGAAGTGAGATCCTCTATACATTCTTTACCCTAGGTAGAGTTAGGTATCAATGTGACTATTTACATAGGGCGCCGATCCTCTACCTAGAAGGTGAATCTGGATGAGTCGCAGTATCTGCCAAGGCCCTGGCAGTGATCCTCATCTATGTATAGTGATCTTTCCACACTCAGGATTTTGTTCTCCCAAAATGAGTGTATATATATCTCGTGACTTTTCCTAACAGACCATAATTCTCGGACGAACTCCATCAGAGATATCAGACTCGTGGAGTGTGTTCTCCCAGATGAGTGCTTCATGGAATATTTGAACTGAATCCCTAGTGGCGGTTTGCGGTTGTGTGACTTGTCTCTAGACTGCAGGTCTGGGTTTTGAGTATATCTTGAATTGTGTTCTCATATTATATGTTAAATATGCGTATATTGTGTAGAGATAACTATACCTTTCATTTATGTATTTATTTGTGGTTTTTGGGGTCCTCTACTGAGTATTGTTATACTCACCCCTACACGAGCTTTTCCCACACCTATCGTGTCTTGTGTAGACGAGCATCCTTTTGACAGAGTCTAGGGTGGACTAGGATAGGACTGAGCTTTATGAGTTCCTTATAGGCCGAGGTGTTCTTATAGGTATGAGTAGTATTCCCAGTACCTCTTTGTGTTTACAGGTTGGACTTTGTAGTTTGCAGACTCTTGTTTTTTGGTGGACTTCTATTCTGGCCCAGTTTACTTTTAGTACCTTACTTCTTTCATACTCTGTTGGTTGGGTTCAGTTGTATGCATGAATTTTGTTACTTATTGGTTTTTATATTTTAGAATTTGTGGGCTTAGAGATGTGTGCATGTGTATAGGTACTTAGGCAATGCCTCCCAAGTTAGTAATATGCTTACTCGGTGCTAGTCACCAGCCCCTAGCCTATTGGGGGTGGGCTTGGGGAGTCGGGGCACAAGCCCCACTAGGACGGGTCATGAAATTTGGCTTTAGGAATTCTATTTTTTTTTTAAAACTTATATAACTAGATGAATTTCTAGGGTGAAATTTATTTTAAATGGGGTAGGATGTAACACCCCAAGATTTTAAAAAAGAACATTATATTCAATAGCATAAAGGGTACACAACACTGATTTTATCTTAAGATACATGAAACAACATGTTTATTCCATAGATTATATTACAATAAATGCCTAGTTTATCTTGTGTTATACGAAATAATAAGTTTATTTTTCATTGCACATAACATTGAGTTTCTTTGATAACTTGTGTTACATGAAAGGCCGAGTCTTACCGGACAATAATTTACTATTAATATCATTATGATAGTTATCACTTAGACTATGAAATAGATTTAATGAATAATATTAACAAAATTATGATAAATGGTTTACACAAGTTTAAAAAATGAATTATTTTGTTTCCAATAAATAATAAATGAAAACAAAAACCAATTGAATATAAAGAAAATGTTAAAAAAACTATTTTATGTTCCCAAAAGAATTTTATATTAATAAATTAAACTGAGTAATATATTTAATGATCTTAATTAAATTTACATATTAAACAAATTTTTTAAAATTTCATACAAAATAATTTATAGGCATAAGAAAAGAAAAAATCCAATTTTACTTATAAAAAACTGTATTTTTCTAAAGGCCGTTTTGCCTCCTTTTAATGAAACACTTGTTTTAAAAATAAATTTTGAAAATTTTATAAATTTTATTTGAAAAAATAAACTTAAAATTTTTAAATATTAATTTAAAAATTATCTTAGGGTGTATTTTTGGTATTTTTCTAAGAAGTTTCATTTTTTAGATGAATAGTAAAAAATACTGAATTTTAATTAAAAATTTCATTTTCATTTAAATTATTCATAAATTTAAATAATATTATAATTTTTATTAAAGTATAATTAATTAAATTATACATATATAAATCCAATTAAGGTCATTGAGGTCTATTTTATATTGAAATTGTTCATAAAAACTTTGTAAACTTTTGAACATTTTCACTAAAAAAAACCCACTTTCTTGTCCCGTATACAAGATTAATTTTAAATTAATTCTATCCAATTATGTGTTTTTAATTTAGAAAAATGGATTCCATATTTTTAATCATCATAATTTATAATTTATAACAATTCGAACTTAATTTTTTACTAAATTTATTAGTGAAAATAGTTAAAATTAATTGTAGTGATTAAGGTGAAAATGATTTTACTTAGTTGTTAAACTTAAAATATAAGGTGTAAAAGTGATACAAAACATTTATAAAACCGATTATATGGAAATATTTAGACCTTAAACATTTAGGTATATAATTTGGTGCATTATTTTATCCCTTTAATAGTTAAAAATGCAGGTTCACCTAACTTTATTTTGAAAAATACCAAGTGTGTCCTCTCCCCCACTTATAAAAGGACACCACCTCTCCTCCTCTATTAAAACCTATAAAGAAATTTGGATTGGCCAATACCTAACCAGACTACTTCTAAACTTCAATTATATCATCTTATAAGACTTAATTTTTTCCTAAATTCAACCAAGGAAGGCCTTTAGTACAAACCAAAAGGAGTTACCTGAAGAAGAGGTAACATTCATCAACATGCGTTTTTATTTTATTTATTTATCTACCACTTATATTATTATTATTACATAATTATATAATAAAATTAGTATCATAAATATACTAATATTTTTTATGTTAATTTTATGAACTAAAAACACACAAACTTCCATCAAATGAGTTAAAAATTCATCATTTATGTCTATGGTAGACTACCACCTTGCGAAACGATGTCCTTTGTTTTTTATATTACCACCTCTCATAGGAGGAAATAATGATGGAAAAACTATTTATATATAATAATTATGATTATTATAAAATAATTATTTCTCTATATTAATTATATCATATACACCCTTTATATATTTCATACCACAGGGGATACAATAATGTTGCTCGTGTGTACGATGGACTATATCCTCGTGAAGCGATGTGAAGCATTTTTCACTAACATGTTAAATGGAAGGTAATAAGGGTAGATATAATGATTATATGTAATAAAAATGAAATATTTATGATATTAATGATATATTTATAATTCTTTAAGTATTATATATAATTTTCTTTCTTACCTTTTCCCTCATTGAAAAAGTGATAAATTCATTCGTGGATGTGTGGACCACCACCTCCTCGAAGCGATTTGATTACTTTTTTTTATAAAAAAAGCACAAGAATTATATATATAAAAGTATATATAATTAAATAATATGTTATTTATGATATAATTATCATTATATAAATATAAAATATTACATAATTTTTTTCCATAATGATCTTTGAAAAATGGAAATGTCACACATGCATACGTACGACCTACCGTCTCCATGATCATAATGTAAGTTCATTTTTCATAAAAATATTCCCTGATTGGTTTTAAAAATATAATTAATATATAAATATGATAATTATTTCATGATTATTATTATGTATATTTCTAAATAATTTCCACTTTAACCATGGTCGGCCTTCCAAATTCATTTTTTGATACATAAACCAAATATGGTTAAGACATCCAACTTAAAACTAATTGATTAATTAAATGTATATAAATTGTTTATAAGTGAAATTAAAGTAATAATAAACTTGGAAAATGTTCACAATAAAGTATTTAATTTATATCCATTTATTATTCATGAAGATAAAGAACAAGCTTGATGAATCACTCAAGGTAAGGGTTTTTTATCATCTCAGTTTTATTTCTGTGAGATACATGACATATTCACCACTTATTTTTATTGTGTGGTTTATATAATACCCATGAATGTGTTGTATGATTATTTTAATTAAATTTATGTGTATTTACATATCCATTTTTGGATATCTCTTTCACAGGTTTTATAGTTTCAAAGTTACAAAATGGTAAGGAATTTATTAACTTAATTTCCACTCATAAGGTTGAACTCATAATTCATTGATTATTTCATGCTAAGATTATGTGTGTAATTAATTTTGATTATATTATGTTGTATATCAAATTTTTTATGCAGATTTATACTGTAAACACATAATCTATTCATTTATTAATTCTCACTTCAACGTTCTGATAATTTTAAGGGTTTATTTAACAATCTCATTCTAATCGAGATTGTTTATTATTGAATATTATATGAACAAAATTAATTGAAAATTTCTTAATAAACCATTAAATTTAATTATTATATGGTTATTAATGAACCCTTTTATTTAATAGTACCATTTTTACACTCTTTGGTACTTAAAAATATTTTATAAATTTTTAATGAAAATATGACTTCATTTCTCTCTTCGTTTAGGAATATGTTTTATTCAAAAATCCAAGTTTTCTTAAAAAGTTTTCAAAATTGTTTTTATTATTTTTAAAATGATTTATAAAATTCATTTTCACCCATTTTTATTCTTTAAAAAATATTTCCAAAGGATTTTTTTTTCAAAATAATGCCCTTTTGAATTTTACTGAAAAAGTGAAAGAAAACTTTGTTTTAACATATATGGCATGAATTTATTTTCCATCCATCATGACCACTCAAATGTTTTCACAATAAATTTTTAAATTTTCAATTTAATTTTCAATGAAAAAGGTTTTAAAACTATTATATGTTTTAAAAAGTTAAAAAAAAATGAAAATAGTATTTTCTTCAAAATGTTTTTAATGATCTTATAATGGAATTTACATTGATCAATGTCAACAACCATTATTGTTACTTATCCTCCATTGAGGATATTTGGTATCGATACCATCCTCATTATTTCTCTAGATTTAATAATATTTTTTCAAATAGATTATTATGAAACCCATTTCTTTTCCATGGGTTAATCCTATTTCGAAGAGATTCTTAAGGGACCCATTTCTATTCCATGAGTAAACTATTTTTCAAAGAGATTGTTATGGAACCCATTTATTTTTCATGAGTTAACCATGTTTCAAAGAGATTATTATAGAACCTGTTTCCTTTATATGGGTTAATCATGTTATGAAAAGAATAAAGGTTATTTAAATGAGTTACAATGAAATGAATTCTCTATGTGATTTATTCATGTTGTGGTTCTTGGAAATTATAAATGATCAGTTCAACCATATAGTTCTAGGTGATCCCGTTATAGATTAAATGATGGGTGCACCCAGATAGTGCACTAATTAATTATATAATGATTATGTTATCTCAAGAATTATATTGGAAGTTGTCCATTTGATTATTAAAATTTTTAAGGGTTATTTAAAAGTTCATTAAGGGTTCTATAAAAGTTATATGAGATGATGATCCAAGATACCAATATGTTTTAATATGATTTCTATGGGTTTATGCTATTTAATTTGATCAAGATTGATATCATATGGTACATTATTATTGTGAATTTTTCCGTTGTTAATTTCTTATGCCATGTTTTCATGTTTAATGGATTAGGTATTGATGGATATGAATATTCATATGTTATACTCATTCAATTTGATTATGTCATTATACCCTTATTCACTTATCATACTCACTGATGACATTCATTTGTTAATTCTTATGTTTTACCTTATTGAGCATTTAATATCACTTTTCTTATATTTAATTTCCCCATGTTACAAAGAAATAAGTTTAATGGATTATGATTAGAAGGGATTTCATATGGATGATTATGATGGATTAATGTGAAAAATAATAGCCTTTTTAAGTGATATAAAAGACCATTTAAAGTTATGTGAATTGTTTATATAAGAGTTTTTCCTTATTATATAAATCTATAAACCTAAAATATATTCTAGGATGCAAGTGATCCAATTTTTCCTTGTGATGTTGTAAGGTTTTTATGGAAAAAAGGGTCACCCTTATCGACATCAAATACAGAAATGTAAATTTTATGATTTTAGCATAAAATTTAGGAGTTTGAGTTCAAGGTTTTTATAAATATACCCTCAATTGAGATTACATTACCCAAGAATGAAACTTTATGAATCCAAAATTCACACTTAGTAAATTTATCTCAAAACCTATCCTTCCTCATGGTCTTTATGATGATTTTCAAATGTTATTCATGATCTTATTTTCTCTTTGAATATATAAGAATATCATCTATAAAAATTACCAAAAAATGATTAAGGTAATCTATAAAGACTCTATTCATTAAATCCATGAAGATATTAGGATAATTAGTAAGTCAAAATGGAATTACTATAAATTCACAATGACTATACCACATATGAAAGGTTGTCTAGGGTATATCATACTTTTTGATCCTTAGCTGATAATATCCAGATCGAAGATCAAAATTAGAAATGTAATTTCTCGAAATTCCATGTATTTTTTTTAAAAATTATATGGGATTATTTTGAGGCCACGTGATCATACAACACTTGATTCTGTGGCCTAGTGAGCCCGAAACAAGTGTTTGAACTTTTCATTAAGTTTTTTTAAAATAGCGTTTGTGCGTGTTTTTTTGAAAATTCTAAATGGTTTCCCGGATTAAAAACCCAAGGGCATCGTTGCGTCTGAAATGATGACTTTACCTAAGAAAGGGTTTATCCTCGACTAACATGGGTCTAGGGAAAAAGTTAATTTTCATAATTTTTAATAAAATTTAATAAAATATTTTTCTTAAGGAAAAAAATAAAATAAAATTTTAGTTTATTTTATTTGAATTTTGAATTTCATTGGAGCCTCATAGAAACACTTTTTCATAAATGAAACAGCATAATGACACTTCAATACAACATAGGGAAAATGCTGAAATGTGTTTTCTCTATTTCATGGGTTAATCAAATATGAGATCATTGGAATAATCTAGTGTTGCTCTGAATTTGGAGATTTGGAATTTGAGAGAAATGATTGACGAATCATCCACAACGACAAGAACCATTCTCTCTTCGTTCTTCCATCCTTTAAAGGATCACCACCAGCAACAGTGGGATACGAATCAAGGAATGAAGAATGACAGTGGTGTGATCTTAATCAATGAACAATCCAACCTTGAGGTAGGGCTTTTATCCTTTGTGATCCAGATTCCCTATTCTTTCTTTACAAATGAAAAATATAGATCAACCCACTAACAGGTTGATCCGTGGTCTGTTATTTTATACGGGATGGGTTAAATATTACAGGAATTGAAGGGTAAGAACTTGGTTATTACTCCTTTCCCAGTATCCTTATAATGGGATGGAAAAAGTCCAAACAAACAAGGCCATACTCTATCCCATGGGTGTTCTTGGTACTCTTCCTACCCCCATCCTATTGTTCTTCGCCGACGGACCCACGTGGTCGCATCATACTTTGCCGGGAGGTTCCGAGTGCAACTGGACCCCCTGATCGATGGTGATATGAATTGGAGTATATAGTATTGACAATGGAGACCCGAGGATTCTAGAGGTGCTTGTGTATCAAAAAATGGAACATCGAATCAAGTCTGGTGGCCTGCGAAAAGAACTGTCGGTGCACTGCTGCTGTGGGGTCCCTACGACATCGGCCAAAGGGCGGTGGAAAAGGGCCCTTGGAAATAGCCAGCAGTAGGGTCTATGGAGGATGCGACATCGAGTCGCATCACCCAACCGGTGGGCCACGTTCCAGTGGGACCATGGCAGGTGGGCCCTGTAGCGACCCGCATGGCAGTCACGCGGTGAACCCATCGTGTTGACCGGAAGTAGATACGGAGAATTATATTGCGTCTGGGTGTGGAAAACTAGCCCATTCACAGTGGGATCAGCTAGAGAAGACATACCTTCTTGGCTTTCCCAATGGGCTGGACCCGGGAAGTCCAGTGGGCCAGACCTGGGTGGGACCTGGGCGGTCCAACGGGCCGGTTTGGGCTGGGCCCAGTGGGTCGGGTCAGACCTGGGTTGGGTGAGGATCGGGTCGGGTCAGACCTGGTTCGGGTCAGGTCGACAGATCTAGGATTGTGTCAGATCGGGTCGGTCCGACCGGGTCGAACCAGACCCAGACCCAACCAGCCCCTTTTTCGTAAAACGAACATAACTTCCAAACCGAACGTCCTATTGATGAGACATTTGTGGCATTGATACCCTCTTGATGATACAGTCCTTTTAAAAAAATATATGCGAGTTTCAATAGAGGTTGAGGTATGACCAATGGGTTCAGTATTTGATTCTCCCTGAATCAATCATGCTACGAGATGAAATCCTACGTCTGACTGTGATGATAAAGAAGTGAAGAATGAACCTCAATGGACCAGTATCCAATAGAACATCAGTGGCTCGACAGATGAGCATAACTTAGTGGACTAATAGCTGAGTGGACCTCAATGGCCCAGAAGAGGAGTAGATCTTAGTGGCTTGGTAGCAGAGTGGATCTCAGTGGCCTGGCAGACGAGCGGACCTCAGTGATCCAGTAGCTGAGTAGACCTCAGTGGACCGACAGACAGGTGGACCTTAGTGGTCCAACAGACCCCAATGACTCATCGAGGATTAGTCCCTCAATGGGATAATATATTTAGTTTTATGACTGATAATATTTCTTTCTATACTTTAGGTTATACCTATATGAGATTACAATTCTTAGTGTGTACTTTTCCTTTGTGGTTTTTCTTTTTGGTTTTGGGTCTATACTGAGTATTGTGTTACTCAACCCTACAAAGGCTTCACCCAAACATGTCATTTCTTGTACAAATGACCAAATCGTTGACAGAGACCTTGGTTGTCCAGGACCAGACAGTTCCCAGTGAGATCAGACATGCGAGGCATACTCATATGACTTCTGGAAGCTACTATACACATACCCTTATTGTAGAATTTTCTACGGTCAAATTATTAGAGACATTGTACTCCCTTGTTTATAACTTTTCTTTTGTTGGGTTTTTATTCTATCCCATTTTACTTACAACTTATAATACTACATTTAGTGGTTGTCTTAGTGGCATTCATGTTTTCCTTTTCAGTGTTTTGGGCTGGGGCTGTGAGTGTGCGTGGGTACAGGTACTCAGAAAATGCCTCCCACTTATAGGATAAAGCCTTTGGTGCTAGTCACTAGCCCTTAGCCTTTGGGAGGTGGGATTGGGGTAGTCGCAGCACAGGCACCGGGGTACGGGTCATGGAAAATTGGTATCATAGGAGGTCAGTTCTTCCTTAAAGACCAAGAGTCTGTGGTTTTGTTTTGAGGCAACAATGTTGAAGTTTTTGAGTTCAAATTTTAGGTTCGGGGAGTCCAGTGTTGGTGCGGTGGCCGACGTATCCATACACCAGACCCTGAATTCTGATTTTTGACTTGGTATATGAAACCACTGGTTTCATGCATCATATAAGATTTTGAGAGTTTCCTCATTTCCTTATTGAGTCATCTCACCAGGTAGAACCTATTGACCATGGTTCATCTTGATCTGTTTCAAGATGCCACCACACAGGCAGCTAGTGAGGATTCTAATGCATGACCATGAGGATGGTATGCCTAGAGATAAGGCATAATTACTTGGACCAGTACTAAAGATGGCCCCACTGAGAGGTTCACCGGTGTTGCCACCACCTGTTGGTCAGCAGTTGCTACCAGCGCTACCAGTAGAGGACGCACATAGGCTCAATCCTGGATTGGATGATAAGTTTACCTTTCACCATATCACTAGAAACATCCACTTCAGTTATAATAGTTGCATAATCTTGGAATTCTCCCCTAGTGGTAAGTTCCCTTAACATTTAAGGAATTGGTTAAAATAATACCCCATCTACTTAAAATTAAATCACTATAATTTGATGGCTTCTCTCTCACCCTTTAATTTATGATCACGATGGCCCTTTTCTCTACAATTAGAGGAAACTCATTTTCCTTTTAATCAAGTACCAAGGTGTTTCTTTCCACAAGTATCACATGTTGAAAAATCTCCTTTTGTCATCTTCCCATTATCAATATTTTTCTCTACCATCCTCTTATTCTCTTACTTTCCTTTAAATCCATAAGATTTGAAGAATTATTTATCTAACTTGGTAGAACATGATAATATATCGTCATATTATGAGTATGATTAGGAGACTATACCCCTTAGATGTTTTGTATTAATCCCATTGAAGTGATGGTTAATATTTCTCTTTATATTATGTATATAGTTTTTAGCATGACTTGATAAACTTTTAAATTTAGTATAAAGAACCTGACTCCAGTAGCCTAGAATTGATGTTTACTTTATTATATTATCATAAGATACAAGTAATCAAATCCCAAAGGATTGAATAGTTTAGTAGTCTTTATAGACTAGATATATACTTGAATCTCAAATTACATTTGAAAAATTAAAATACAACATAATAATTTCTTTGAAAACACTATTATTACCTTTAGTATATCCCTTTATATTAATCATAATACACTTCCTAGAAACATAGGGAAAGGAAACATGAGAAAGGGGTGAGCTAAGATGATCAGTAAGGATTATGTAAAACAAAAACTATCATGATTTAATAAGGTATAATATATATGTAAATATAGATAATTTAAAACACATACTATTTAATCAATAACATGATCATGAGTAATAATATGATAGGAATAAATGATGATAAAATAATTCCATATAAATAATCTAATGAAATTGAAACTTATCCCTGGATATCATAACTATTAAAACAATCATATGAAATTGAATATTTTCTATGGATATTATAAATAATAAAATATACATGTGTAAATCAATATATAGTATCATAATTATAGAACACATAATGACATAGATCATAAACTTACTATCAAGGCCTCATGCCAAGATATCACACATAAATAGGTAAGGCCTCATATAAAATACCCAAGCTAGTTTTTCTCTTGAGACCTATTGATGAATTGAGGATCTATAGTAGGCCTTCACATCAATTAAAAAATTCCAATGCATCCATCATATGAAAGAGCAAAATAACAATTCAATACATAATCAACATAAAAATTTGTATTGAAAAAATAGTATACAAAATTTTAATATTTCTCTTAATCATACTAATCATAAACCATCCAGAGAAAGAGTAAGGATGATATCATTACAACATATCCCTAGTGGAGTATAATTAAAATATAGGGTTTCTGTCATTGATGAATGAAACACCATAGAAATATCATTAAAAAAATTCTTGAGTAAAATATCCTTTTCATTTTCAAATCCACTTTTTAAAACTAATAATTTATAAAATATTAAGAAAAATATTTTATTTGAAAATAATCATGATTTTTTTAAAGTAAATATCAAATAATTGGTTAGTAATGATATTGGGAATTTTCATTCATATTGAATATATTAAAACAAATATTCCTTTCACATTTTTTGTAACAAAATTCAAAAAGTTCCTCATTCAGAAAATGATAGGAAGATTCCTTTGAAACAGTTTTTTAAAATAAAATATTGGTAAAAATGTCTTTAATAAATCATTGGATATTATTAAAAAAATTCTTGAAAACATTTTGAGAAAACATGTACATGGAAGTAAAAAATCTCAACTAAAGAGGAAATATAGTATATTTTTCTTAAAAACATTATTTTGATATATTGAGTACATTAAAGAGGGAAATGAAAGAAAAAATTATAATTTTAAAACATAAACATAGGAGAAGAAAATATATTGGTTTTAATATATAAATATCATATAATTAATTCATTTTATACTTAAACATAAACAATCAAAAATAATGACGAGGTTATGAAATAAACACTTACCGCTTTGGTAATTTTTGAATCATAACCACCCTGAAATAAATAAATTAAAATGAAATATTAAATACCATGAATTTAAAAAGATTCATGATATAATGTATCAAAGGGTAATTAGATACACCTTATAAAAGAATATAGGTGTATAACATAAAATATGTCCTAAATAAGACAATTTGAGATAAAGAATCCTTAGAATGATCATAAAGTTGAAGTGGAAATTAATCAATGAAGTTATTATGTGCAAGAAATTTAAATTGGAAAAAAATAGGTGTAATTAAAACATAAATCAAACAAATTCCATTTCATACATAACCTTGACATAATATAATCAAGTAAGTAATGATATGACCTAATGAATGAAAATTGCGTTACGAAACACTTACCACTTAGTAACATTCAAGTAAAATACCATTGGATGAAATTAATTGAATTGAAATCTAAAATAACATAAATTATAAATTATTCATGATATAATAAGTAAAATTGTGAGTATATACACCATATAAAAAAATTAGGTGCACAACATTAAAATATGCTTCAATGAAGGGAAAATTGAGACGAAATCCCTTTCCTTAGGTCTGAATCATCACATATATTCTTTAGCTTCCTGAATAATAAAATTTTATTAATTATTTAATTTATTAAGAAATTTTTTCAGGTTTATTATTCTTTTTTATTTTATTTATTACCATGTTTTAATTAATTTATTAAATAATTAATTTAACATAAGACGTTTTGATGACATTCAGTTTATATATACAAAATAGCTTCGGTAGTTTGACTATGGTAAAATAAGTCATTGGTACATTATATATAAAATAATAATCATGAAACAATTATTATTTTTAAATATAAATTATAATTTTAAAACCAACCATGAAATATAGTCATGAAAAATGAACTATGTACAGTCATGGATATGGTAATCCATACATACACATGAGTAACATTTCAATTTCTTGAAGATAACGATGGAAAGAAAATCATTAAAGAATAATAATTATAAAATAGATATCATATTATTTCTTTAAATACAATTATATATAGTATTAATGTGATGTGGTTATGAAAAATGAGTCGCATCTCTTCGCTGTGGCAGTAATCCATCCATACACATGAGCGATGTTATTATTTTTAAATAAATAGAAAGGTAATAAATTATTTGATATAATATATTTCCATAATGATAAATATGTCATGAATATCATATATATAGAGTAAATATATCATTAAAACTATACATGAGTAGTGGTGATGGAAAACGAATTACATCAGTTCATGAGGTGGTAGTCCACTGTACAAACGAACAATGTTTTTTTCCCCATTTGATGGAAGAGAAGATGGATATAGGATATGCCATTAAAATAACAATATATAAATATATGGGATATAATAAGGTTATTATATTAGTATGGTTGTATAATACTTTAATGAGGTGGAATTAGAAATAAAAAAAAAATGCTCCTTTAAGAACGATATCTCCTCTTTGGACAATCTCTTTAGGTTTACATCAAATAAATTCATAAGAGGGTTTTATAATAAAACCGAGGCCTATATTAAATTATATTGTAAGTAAGGAATAGATTTGGGAAGATTTTTTACAAACTAAAATGGTTCCTAAAGTATAGATAGGAGATGATAGGGGGTGATCTTTTATAAGTGCGATAGAGTGACTTTTTTGTAAACACAAAAAAATATTCAATAATGGGAAGAAAATATCAATGAAAGTGCCTCTAAAATTGATAAAAAATAAATTTTAGGGAATATAAGGTCATTAAAAAACCTCCAAAATAAAAAAAAACATTTTTAAAAATCTTCTTCCCTTAACCTTTAAGGTTACTCACTTTTACAATTTTATTTTTCACTATGGTTACTAGTCTTTTTTACCTTGATAATTTATCCTTGAAGCCTAAATAAAACAAGACTTAATAAATTATTTGGAATCTATGATTATAAATATGAAATAAAATTTATTAAATAAAAACATTATTTTTGTGCAAATTTAATTTTAACACAAACACATGTAACACATAAAAACCCCATTTTAACCATAATCATGGTAATAAAATTTTCAAACTAAAAGAGTAATATTTTTACTTATAAGATAAAAATTGGATTATAAATGTAAAAGGAATAAAATTTTATACAATTTATAATCCTAATTTTCCTCTTGATTTATTTTTAGCATTTTTAAATAATTTAATAAATTATTATTTAACATAAAATAAATTCATCCAATAATAATTTAGATGAAAAATGGTGGTCTTATTACTTAGTTATAACATAGGTTAACTTGATATACCATTTTATCACGATGATAAATATTTACAGTATTTATTATTCATTATGACCAGAAATTAAGTTGAACTTAGTACCTAATATTAATTATTATGATTAAAAATATTTAATATATTTCATCAAAAAACATTCACACAAATGGCAGAATTTAACTTATAAATTAACCCAAAAAACATGTCCAAAAATAGTTTTCAAAAAATGTATTTTTCTAGAATAAAATGATATTACATAAAATTTATGAATAATAATCATCATAATATGAATTTAAATTCATGTGTATAGATATTTAATCTTAATTTAATTTAAATCATTCCTCATTTGTTTTTATTTTAATTAAATAAAATCGAGAAACATTAGGCACTTAAAAACAGTTTTGGAAAAAATACGTTTTTTACCAAAGAAGATAAATTATACCAAAATACGGTATAAAGATAATTAAAATGTAATTAATTAGATTAAATATAATGAAATAATACTTATATAACATTTAAATAAAATTCAAATAATAATGGGACTTTTAAATTACTTAATTTATTAAAAAGAAAAGATAGGTTAAAAAAATGGTATTTTTCACTATTCACTTGAAATAAATCCTTTCAGAAAAATCCAAAAATTTCATAATAAGTTTAGTTTGAAATGATGATATCTAAAATGAAGTTAATTTTTTAAAATACAATTTTTAAAATTTCTCTAATTTAATTATATTATTTTCTCACAAAAAAAATATTTTTTTGATGAAAAATATATTTTCGAAGCATGTAAAGTATTTACTAAAAAATAATTCCTTATTTAACAATATTTTTTATTCAAATAAAATATTTAAATATAATTTTAAAAAATTGGTAATTTTTATTCTTACCGCTAATTTTAATGTCTTGGTTATAATGGTCACATTTAAAGAGTATATCATGGTTCGTTTAGGCTTGAGGTTGTCTGCTGTATACACTATCGAACATAATGTTCTTATTTTAAAATATTGGAGTGTTACATTATAAAATACATAGAACCACACTATAGGATCTAGTGCTAAAATTATAAATTTTACATTTTTGGATTTGATACTAATGAAGGTCACCCAATTTTTTCCATCTAAAACTTACAACATCAAAAGGATATATTAGATCACTTACATACCTAAGGACCTTTTAAGTTTAGAGTTTTAGATAATAAAGAAAAAAAATATTACATAAATATACCCATGAATTAAAGGTAGTATTTTTTTTCTACCTTACCCATATTTTCGTATTCCATATTAAGTCTTTAACATCCCCCACAAACTTCATCACGTTAGAAATATTTCTAGGCAAAAATCGTTTAATCATCAATATTTATAAACTAGGGAATAAGAATCATAAGAAGGGTTAGATAAAATTCTTAGTAAGGTTAAAAATAAGAATTAACATTTGAATGTAACCAATGAGCATAATAAGAGCATAAAGGTATGATGACATAATCAAATTACATGAGCATAACATAATATTCATACCCATCAATACCCGGATCATTAATCATAAAACAAGGCATAAAGTTTTATCAAGGGAAATATTCATAATAATAAATAATCATAAGCCATGTGATTTCAATATTGATCAAATGAATCATTAAAAACCCATAGAAATCATAAACAAAACATGTTGGTATCTTTGTAACATTTTCTTCATAACCTATTTTAAACCCATTTAAAAAATAACTGGATCCGTGTTAAATCCATACAAGAAACCCTTTAGTAACTCCCTCTTATATTCCTCTAATGAAAATGAACACCATCTAATGAATTGTAGTGATATTTTTTCACACCCATAATATAAGATATATTGGGCTCATTCGATGCTATCTGGGTACACCCATTGTATAAGTTACATTGGGTTCACCAGACACTATCTAGGAAGACCCATTGTAAAATCTATATCTGTAAGGACCCAAACCCAGTTTCCCAAATCTAGTGCCTTATTTTTTTTAAATTGGTATATAAACAAAAAATATTCATCCCAAAGGACCAAGTAGTTTAGAATATTTGGAAACAAGATACATATATAAGTTCAACATTACAAATTGAAACATAAAACAATTTAGAAACTCCTTTGACAACATCCATAACTCCTAGGTTATTTCTGTATGTTATTCATAATATACCTATTCATACCCAAGAAAAAAGAAACATAAGAAATGGGTGAGCTTAAATTATCAATAAGGTTAATCAATACAATGGAAGATATCATAAGCATAAACATTAGACATGGTGAATAACTAAAAACACATTCCTTAAAAAACAAACTTGAACAAATTATGGTAGGAATAATAGATGAATAAATAATTCTATAATAAATCATAATCATTTTTATTATAATAGTCTAATAACCTCATGATCTTTAAGTTACTATTTTCATTATTAGTGAATGCATAATTTCAGACATCATAACCAAACCATCAAGGCCTCTTGCCAAGACCATAAATAATCATTTTGTCAAGGCTTTGTACCAAGACCGTAGTTTGTCTCATGAGGCCTACCAATGCATCACGGGGATATAGTGGGACCCACCTGTCACTTAATAATTCCAATTCATTTATAATATGAATGGGGATAAACATAAAAAATAAATACATTTATATTGAAACTAACATATGAAATGTCAATAATGTTCCCCAAACATTAAGCATAAACATTAACCATTCAGAGTAAATTGGTGAATGGTTTTAAGATAGAACTTCCACAATCAAACTAATTATAAAAAATTAAATTAAATATGGTATATGATATCATAAAATATTAATCTAAATAATACAGAATAAAAATCAAGAGTTTTGAAATAGGTGAAAATACTCTTATAAAATCATAGAGTAATTCTTGAGATAAAAACTCTTTTGCTTTGAAAAGAAGAGTTCTTTTGGAAAAGTATTTATATAAAACCATAAGTGAAGTAAGATAGTATTATCATAATAAAATTAGTTTTTTATAAAGATAATGGTCTCTAAAAATAGATTACAGAGTGCCCATGAAAATAGGCAAGAATCTAAGAAATTCCCTTGAATCTGTCTTATATTTGATGAAGATTTTTTGAAAGATCCTTTTAAGACATATAACTCCCAATAAATGAAAGTTTGATTCTGGTTGGTTCATATATGTATAAAATTATAATATAATATATGATGAGTAAATATGAATAAATAATAATTTAATTGAGGTAAGTATACAATAAGAGTAACCCGAATGAAAATGGAGGTTTGGGTAGAAAACCCTTAACTTATGTCTAAAGGTGTTCCTAAATTGATATTAATGACCTGAAAAAATAAAAATTAGGTTCATAAATTAATTATTACATAAAATACTCTACATTAAATGGATTTATTATAAACTTATTTAGGTTCATTCATGTCCTTTGTATAGGTTAATACATTCAATTTCATTATTTGGGAGTGTTTTCTTCCTTAGATTTCATGATCGGTTTAATTATATTCATGTACTGAAAAACATGTAGAATGAGAATGGTTGTCAAGAATAGGATTTTTATGTTATTAGTGAACAAAAATAATATTAAATGTTTATAAAATTTGTTTGGTTATTGGGAGTGAAGATGAATCATTATATAATACTTTAATGACAATTGTTTGGGTTAATTGGCGGTTCTTGATCACAATGAACTCATTTTGATTTTTAAATTAATATCATGTGTAAAAAAGTATTATAGAACATTAAATAATATATAATACATATATTATAGTCTATTTCAACCATCAAAATGGTTTCTTGACCATAATTGAAGATGGTAATAGAAATTGAAAACCAGTCGTCCTTGAATGTGATAAATTAACACATCTCATATAGTGTTTTCACTTCTTGTAAAAAAGAATTGGAAAGGAGAGATGATGAAGAATTATTAATTTATCATAACAAAATTATAATAAATTTAAGGTACTGGAGTCATCACAACATTTTAATTAAATGAGGCAAGGAAATAAAAAGAAAATAAAGTAACTCGAAATAAAAGAAATGAATAGAGGAATTTACCTCTTGAAGTAATCTTCCTTGAGAGACTCTTTAGGGGAGAGTTTTTGGTATTTTATGAAAACAAGGGCAGTTGGATGTGTGGAATGATCTTGGAAGGATATTTGAGTAGAATTTATACAAGGCACAAGGATTGAGATAAGTGAAGAGAAGAGGGAGTGAGAGGGGGTTTTATAGTGGATGAGGGGTGAGTTTTGAATATCTTATTCATTATTTTATTATTTACCTAAAGACAACCAATAGTGTTGATTCATGTGACCCATAATAGTAATAAGTTAATTTGAGTTTGAACCAAGTGTTCTTACATCATCCATGATTCTAGGAATAGTGAATTTAACAGATAATGTATATATACAGTAAATTACCGTAGTTTACTATTCATAAAAAAAATTCAACTATTTCATAAAAATCCAAAAAATTCACCCTAACCATTTTTAATGTGTAGAATTGAAAAATAAAATCAATTTTTTGAAAATAATTTTCTAAATATTATTAATTTAATTTTTAAATAAAATCATAATTTATTCGAAAAATAACAATTTTAAAACCATAATTCGTTTTATATCACCTAGAAATATTAATCATGATCTCATTATTTTATAACCTTAAGACAATAAAATAATAATATGGTTTACTATTAATAAGGTTCATATTAATATTTATAAGGGTATGTTACTATTAACCAAAAAATTAAGTTTGTCCTATCAGACTCTAAATATCTTACCGAACACAACTGTGTATGTCAGTTTTTCGAAATTTAAATCATAGAGGTGGAAAAATTATGTTTAATGGCTAGGGTATAACAAAGTGATATTTTTTGTAGACTTAGTGTTTCATGAATTTATTTATAAATCCTTGGGGTGTTACATTCTCTCCCCTTACAAAAAATTTGTCCTCGAAATTCATAGAATATTACCTCATGAAAGGATTTGGGTAGTTCTTCATCATAAGCTCCTCAGGATCCCATATTGCCTTTTGATTTGATGATTTTTCCAAAGTATATTTACCAGTCGAGTTGTCCGATTCCTCAACACCTGTTCTTTAGTGTCCAGAATCCGAATAGTCTCTTTACAGTATGATAAGTCAAGTTCCAATTCTATTCCTTCAGAAGTGAAGACATGCATTGTATCTGACATGTACTTCCTCAACAATGAGACATGGAACACATTGTGTACTTTAGACAATATAAGAGGCATAAACAATCAATATGAAATATATCAAATTATCTATAGTATTTTAAAAGGTCCAATGTACCTGAGGATCAATTTACCTTTCTTCCCAAATCTTATAATTCCCATCCATGGAGATACTTTCAAAAAAACATGATCTCCCACTTGAAATTCTAAATCCTTCCTTCGGTTATCGACATAGATCTTTTTCATACTTTGAGTTTCATTGATATGGTCTTGAATATTCTTTACCTTCACTATTGTTTCCTCCACAAGCTCTGGACCCACAATATTACTTTCACAGAATTTATCCCGCCATGTTGGTGTACGACATCTCTTTCCATACAATGCTTACTATTATTCCATTTTAATGATAGAATGGAAAATATTATTGTAGGAAAACTCCAACAAAGGTAAATAATGATACTACATAACTTTAAAATCAAGTGAGCATAATCTCGACATGTATTCTAAAGTTTAAATTTTCTTCTCTGATTTCCCTTCAGTTTGAGGGTGATAAGCAGTACTCAATCGAAGCTCTGTATCCAAATATTTTTGAGACTTTTCTATAATTTTGATGTAAATCATAGATCATTATCTAAAAAAATTGAGAGAGGTCCTTTATTAATTCTCAAAACTTCATTGATATAGAGTTTTTCTAGGTGCTCCAGTGGAAAATACTCCCTTTTAGAGAGGAAATTTGCAGATTTTGTAAGTCGATCAACAATTAGCCATATCAAATTATTATTCCTGGGAGTTTTGGGTAATCTAGTGAAAAAATACATGTTTATTTCATCCAATTTCCATGTGGGAATAGGTAGAGGTTGCATGAATCCTCTAGGATGTTGCCTTTCATCCTTCAGTTGTTTACAGACTAAACATCTTGATATATAATCAGAAACTTCCTACTTCATGTTGTCCTACCAGAAATGTTCCTTCACATAAATATTCATCTTAGTGCTAACAGGATGTATAAATAAATTTGAACTATAGGAACCATCCAATAACTCCATTTTTAGATCGGGTATAGCTGGAACACAAATCCTCTTCCCAAATTTCAGAATTCCTTTTTCATATACGAAGTATTTCACCTTCCCATCATCCATATCACTAATTTTATTTTGAATATTCTTTTCATCAGGCTAAGAAATTTTAATTCTTCCCAATAAATATGGTTGGGAAACCAAATGAAAAAGTAATGATGTTTCACCTTCTTTGATAATTCCCATGTCCATCCTTACTAGATCCATGAATACATGATCCCTTTAAATCCTTATCTTGTTTAAAACTCCATGACCCTTCCTTCTTAATGCATCATCTACCTTACTTTCCTTTCCTGGGTGGTAGTGTATGGAACAATTATAATATTTGATTAGTTTGAGCCATCGATTTTTCCTTATGTTGAGTTATTTCTGTGATAAGATATACTTCAAATTCTTATGATCTATGTATATCTCACATCTTTCACCATAGAGATAGTGTCTCTATATCTTTAGAGAAAAGATCATAGCTACTAACTCAAGATCATGAGTAGGATAGTTTTGTTCATAAATTTTTAACTGCCTTGACGCATAGCCAATAACTATATCATTCTGTATAAGGACACAACCAAGTTCATTCTTTGATGCATCACTATAGATCACAAACCCATCATTCCCAGATGGTAGAGTCAGGATCAGAGCATTTACTAATATCCTCTTGAATTCCTGAAAACATTCATCAAATTCTTTTGTACATACTAACTTAACCCCTTTACATTTAAGTTTGGTCATTGGTTTGGCTAAATAGGAGAAGTTCTGAATTAAACGCTGATAATAAACTGCTAAACCAATAAAACTATGTACCTCAGTTATGTTCGTTGGAGTAGGCCATTCTTGCACAACCTTTGTATTTTCAGGATCAACAAATATTCCATCCTTAGAGAAAATGTGTCCAAGAAAGGAAACTTATTGAAGCCAAAATTCACACTTTCTAAACTTCCCATATAATTCATTTCTTCAAAGAGTCTTCAGAATAGTGTGCAAGTGATTTTTATGATCTTCATAGATTTTGGAGTATACCAAGATATCATCAATAAATACCAAAAAAATGTAATAAAGATATTACTTAAAAACTCTATTCATTAGATCCATGAAAATAGAGGGTGCATTAGTCAGTACAAAAGGCATTACTGTAAACCAATAATACCCATACCTGGTTTGAAATGCTATCTTTAGAATGTCTTCCTTCCTTACTCACAACTAATGATATCCTGATTGAAGGTCAATCTTAGAAAAAAATTGGGCTCCATGAATTTGATCAAATAAATCATCAATGCGAGGTAGGGGATACTTGTTCTTTATTGTTATAGCATTGATCTCCCAGTAGTTAATGCACAACCTCATAGATCCATATTTATTCTTAATGAAAAAGACAAGGGATCCCTATGGAGAAACACTAAGGTGAATAAATACTTTATCACTAAATTCCTCTAGTTGCTTAATCAATTATATTAATTCTATAGTGTCTATTCTATAAGGGGTATTTGATATGGGATTTGAATCAGAAATTAAGTCAATGGAAAACTCAATTTCTTGCTCTGGAGGATGTCCATGTAAATCCTCTAGAAACACATCAACATATTCTTTCATAACAGGTACATAATATATTTTAAAATTCTTATCCTCACCCATAGTTATTACATTCCCTTCCTCCATAGTAATTGAATTCAATAGATATACTTGTGGTGGATCTTGATGAGAATCAAATGGTGATGTTTTTTCCTTAATGATAAGGGATTCCACATATTCTTCAAAAATTGTAACCTCCTTCTTCTTGTAATAAATTTTCATATCATAGTTCTAAATCCAATACATACCAATGATTATATAAAATTCAATCATGGGTATGATAATAAAATTAGTAGATAAATCATGTTTATATGCCTTAATGAGGACCGAATAACATAACTTTTTTGCAATGATACTTCCCTTAAGAGTTTTGACTAAAAACTCCCTTATTAAATCAAACTGGAAATATCTATTTTTCTTGGAAAACCAGGAAGATATGAATGAATGTGATGATCCAAAATCAAATAAAGAATTGGATAAGTTTGAAGAAATGATTAATGTACATGCCACTACATCGTTAGAAACTTAAACCTTTATAGTTGTGATCGTATAAGCTTGGCCTTGATCCCTTGGCCTTCTTTGGGGAACATTTCATTGAAATACAAGAAAATCATTTTCATAATGTACCCTCTACTTGCAATTGTAGTAATTACAATTGGTAGCTTCTTTCTTCCCCTTAAAATCTTGGGATAGGTGGCCTTTTTCTCTACACTTGTAACAAACAGCCATACCATTCAAGAAAGTACCAGGGTGTCTCTTCCCAAAATTATCACAGGGTGGATGGTCAAATCTTCCCTTATTCCCCATTTCCTTATTTCCTTTTCCAGAGTTTTTAGCTGCCCTTTTCTTCTCTTTGTTTCCCTTAAAATCATAAGATTTAGACAATTACTTTTTCATCTTTATAGTACTTGAGACTATATCTTCATATGATGAGAAACTTTTGGAGACTATATCCCTTCACAGGAATGGTTTTAAACCATAAAATAATCAATTAATATTTCTCCTTGTATTACATATGTAGTCTATGGCATGTCTTTCTAACCTTGTGAAGTTAGCTTCATACTTTGCAAAATTCTCACCCTCTTTTTTCCTCAGATTCAGAAACTTCCTTTCTATATCTCCTCACTGTTCACGAGGGAAGTACTTTTCTAAGAATATTTACTTAAAATAACTCCACTTCATTTATTCTATTTCTTCCTCCTCCTTTGTGTTTTGGATTAAATACCACCACTGATTCGCATCTCTCGATAGTTGATAAAATACCATAACAACCTTCTCTCTTTCATTACATCAAAAATAGAGAAATATCTTCTCTAATAAACTTATCCACTACTCTGCTATGAATGGGTTTTTAGTACCATTAAATAATGGAGGCCATTATCACATAAATAGATATAACATAGATCCCCCATGTTGTGGATCCAGATGCTCCATACGGGTAAGGTTATTATTCATAACCTAAGTTAGCTATCCTAGTATAGTTATAAGTTGCTCCACACTAATCACAACAACAGATCCAACATCGTTATCTTATATCAGAGGGAAATCCATACATGGGACATGCACGTTCATATGGTTTACATTCCTTCCAATAGGTTCCATTTATAAATATTTTCATACACTATATTAGGTTATGAATCATAATGTATAATCTCAATGTAGAAAAATACTTAGCATAAATTGAAATTATATACATATCTAATCTCATAATCATAAACATGGTTTCTTTGAGGAAAATTTTACATTTAAATCCTTTATAATGTCTTGTAATGAAAATGTAAATTATCCTAAGCATATCACCCAGGAGTGTTAAACCAGGTTCGCAGTAAGGCCCACTGTTGTGTACTAGGATACCCTGGGTCAAGCCCGAAACTCCTTATTAGAGTTTTCACTCCTTGGTACATCTGTGCCAGAACCACATCCACTTAGTATCCAGAAGTGGATATATTTTCTAGAAAGATCAACATAATCTATTCCTTACCAAAAATTATAGGATGTTCTTATATGTTTATCCTCAAAGACTATATTAGGATTTTGTTCCCTAATCTATGTTTTCTAAATCTATTTTCCAAGTTTTCTACTAAAATTCATTTGATACCAACTGTAAGGACCTAACCCTAGTTTCTCCTAGCTGGTGCCTTATTTTATTACATTGGAATATAAACAAGGAATATGCATCCCAAAGGACCGATTAGTTTAGTATATTTGGGAATAAGATACACACAAGTTTAACATTACAACTTGAAATGGAAAACAATTTAGAAAATCCTTTGACAACATCCACAACTACTAGGTTATTTCTGTATGTCATTCATAATTTACCTCTTCATGTCCTGAAAAAAAAACATAAGAAAGGGGTGAGCTTAAATGCTCAATAAGGGTAATCAATATAGTGTAAGATATCATAAACATAAAAAATAGGCATAGTGAATAACTAAAAACACATGCCTTAAAAAAATGACCTCAAACACATTATGGAAGGAATACGAGCTGAATAAATAATTCCATAATAAATAATAATAATGGGTATTATAATATTCTAATAACATCATGAAATTTCAATTACTAGTTTCATATTGAGGTAATTCATAATTCCAGACATCATAACCAAATCATCAAGGACCCGTGTTAAGACCATAAATAATCATTTTGTCAAGGCCTTGTGCCAAGACCATAGTTTGTCTCATGAGACATACCGAGGGGCTATAGTGGGCCCCAACTATCACTTACTAAGTCCAATGAATTCCTCATATGAACAGGGATACATATAAACAACATATACATTCATATTGAAACTAATATATGAAATGTTAATAATGTTCCCCAAACATTAAGCATAAAAACTAACCAATCAGAGTAAATTGGGGAATAGTTTTAAGAGAGAACATCCACAGTCAAACTAATAATAAAACATTAAATTAAATATGGTAGATTATATCATAAAATAGTAATCCCAATAATACATAATAATTAACAAGAGTTTCAAAATAGTTGAAAATACTCTTATAAAATCATTGAGTAATTCTTGAGATAAATACTCTTTTACTTTGAAAAGAATAGTTATTTTAGAAAAGTATTTGTAATAAACCATTATTGAAGTAAGATAGTATTTTAATAATAAAATTAGTGATTTTATAAATACAATGGTCTATAAAAATAGATTATATAGTACCCTTGAAAATAGGTAAGAATTTGAGAAATTCCCTAAAATCGGGCTTGTATTTCAGGAATACTTTTTGAAAGATCCTTTTAAAAAATATTAATCCCCATAAATGAAAGTAGGATTATGGTTGGTTCACATATATATAACATTATCAAAGAATATATGAGGATTAAATATGAATAAATAAGAATTTAATTGAGGTAAGTAGACAATAAGAGTAACCCAAATGAAAATGGAGTTTCAGGTAAAAAACCCTTACCATATGTCCGAAGGTGTTCCTAAATTGATCTTAATGATCTGAATAATAAAATTTAGGTTCATAAATTAATGATTCCAGAACCTAATCTAAATTTAATTTATTTATTATAACTTTATTTAGGTTTATTCATGCCCTTTTTATGGGTTAAGAGATTCAATTTCATTGTATGGGAGTGTTTTCTTCCTTGGTTTTCATGATCAGTTTACTTATATTCATGTACTGATTAACATCTAGAATGGGAATGGTTGTACAGAATATAAGTTTTATGTTATTAGTGAACAACAATAAGATTACATGGTTATAAAATTCATTTTGTTATTGGGAGTGAAGATGAATCATTATACAAAACTTAAATGACAATTGTTTGGGTTAAAAGGCCGTTCTAGATCCCAATGAACTCATTTTGATTTATAAATTAATATTATTTTTAAAAAAGGATTAAAAAATATTAAATAAGTTATAATACATATATTATAGTCTATTTCAACCATAAAAATGGTATCATGACCAAAATTGAAGATGTTAATAGAAATTGAATACCCATCATCCTTGAATGTGATAAATTAACACATCTCAGATGATATTTTCATTTTTAGTATAAAATAAGGGGAAATGAGAGATGATGAAGAATTATTCCTTTATCATAAAAACATTACAGTACATTTAAGGTACTAGAGTAATCACAACATTTAGATGAAATGAGGTGACGAAAGAAAAAGAAAAGAAAGGAACTTGAAATAAAAGAAATGAAAAGAGGAATTTCTCTCAAGACAACCAATAATGTTGATTCATGTGACCCATAATAGTAATAAGTGCATGTGTGCTCAAACCAAGTGTGATTACATCATCCATGATGCTGGAAATAGTGAATTTAATTGATAATGTATATATATATGGTAAATTGCCGTATTTTACTATTCATAAAAAATTTGAGTATTTCAGAAAAATACCAAAAATTCACCCGAACCATTTTTTGATGTGTACAAAATTCAAAAATGAAATCCATTTTTTGAAAATAATTTTCCAAATATTATTAATTTAATTTTTAAATAAAATAATAATTTATTCTAAAAATAATAATTTTAAAACTATAATTCATTTTATATCACCATGAAAAATTAATCAAGATATCATTGTCTTATAACCTTGAGAAAATAAAATAATAATATGATTTACTATTCATAAGGGTCATATTACTATTCATAAGGGTATGTTACTATTCACCAAAAAATTATGTTTATCTTATCAGACTCTAAATATCTTACTGAACGCAATCGTGTATGTCATTTTTTTAAAATTCAAATCACAGAGGTGAAAAAATTATGTTTAAAAGATAGGTTATAATAAATTGGTGTTTTTTGGAGACTTAGTGCTTCATGCATTTATTTATAAATCCTTAGGGTGTTACAATATCGGGCTCACCCGTGATATATAATGGGGATGAACCCATCATATATACAATGAAAAATAACCAGAACTTGAATAAAGTACATAGAGCTTCCATTTTATCATAAAACTCATAAAAAATCATTATTAATTAACCTATGTAAAATAAATGGGTTCCATGGAAATATCTTTGAAAAAATCATAATCCATCCAAAGAAAGAATAAGGATCATACTAATACAACATATCCACAATGGAGTGTTAGTAACATTAAGGGTTGCTGATGTTGGTGAATGAAAATACCATTAAAATACCATTAAAGATATTCTTGATGAAAATGATCTTTTCACTTTGAGTAACATCAAAGGATTCCATCTTAGATGGAAAATGATTTTGAATGATCACTTGGAACATTTCTTGAAGAAAATATACTTTACATTTTGAAAACACTTAATTAAAACCTAAAACATTATAAAAAGTAAATAAATCATTTCATTTTAAAATTACCATTGAAACTTAAAAAAGAATATTTAAAACACTAAGTGGTCATGATAATAGAAAATCTATTCATGTTGTAAATGTTAAAAATAAACATTTTGTAAAGGGAGTCAAAGTGACCCATTTAGAAAACATTAAGAAATTTACTTTTCAAAACCTTTTAAAATAAGGTAAAAGATCATGAAAAATATATTTATAAAATAATCTATGTTTAAAAAGATCACTTTTTAAAACATTTTATAAAAACTTTACATGGAAGTGAAAGATTACTGATCTAAAAGAAAATATAGGATCAATATCACTTACAAACAACTTTCTTGATATTTATTCGATAAATAAGGGAGGAAATGGAAATTAAACACGTGAACCACATTAATAACCACAGTATAAGAAAATATAGTTGGTTCCAGAAAATAAGGGGATATGATTTCCTCCAAAGGAACCTTGAACATAAACAATCCCAAAAGAATAGAGATTACAACATAAAGACTTTTCAACTTTGGTAACTCTTCAATCATAAGACCCATGAGAGAATAAATTCAAATGACAATTTGAATATTATGAACATAAGTATTTTTATCATATGAAATGTCAAAGGGGAAATAGATACAAATCATAAAATAATATAGGTGTATATCATAAAATATATCCCAAAGACGACAATTTGAGATGAGCCACCCTTACAATGATCATAACGTTGAAGCGAGAATTAATCAATGAATAGATTATTTTAACCGAATGAAAATACACATAATACAATTGAAAATAAAACATAATATAATTAAATTCATTACACACAAAATCTTATAATATCAAATACAATGAAGAAGTAATATAACCCAATGAAAAGAAATTGAGTTATAAAATTCTTAACCTCTTGATAACTTTCAATTAAAATCCTCTGGGATGAAATAATTCTAATTGAAACTTAAAATTAAATTATCTATGAATTATTCATGATATTACATATAAAATTTTCATTATATAAACCATATAAAATAAATTATGTTCATAACATTAAAATATTCCCCAATGAAGGAAAATTGAGAGGAAGTCTCCTACCTCGAGTATAGAATTTCCATGTATGTCCTCTAAATCATATATAATAAGATTATATCAATTAATTTATTTTTTAATAAAATTTTATATGTTTAATACCTTATAATAAAATAATTTATTTTAATGAAATATTTAAATACTTAATCAGTTAAGTCCACATCGTGTGTTTTGAAGATATCATTATTTTAAAACAACTTTAATGTGTTGACCGAGGTCAAATAGGTCATTGTTTCATCACCTCAAGAATAATAATCATGAAATAATTATAATTTTGATAATAAATTATACTTTTAAAATAATCTATTATTAATGGTTATATAAAATGAACTACGATACAATCATGGAGATGATAGGCTGTACGTACGCATGAGTAATATTAACATTTTTCAATAATAATAATGGAAATAAGTTAAGAACAATTTTATATTTTAATAATAATTAAAGTATAATAAATATAATATTATTTATTTAAATACACTTATATATATATAATCCATGTGATGTCGTGATTAAAAAATAATCACATCGCTTCATAGAGGCGGTAGTCCACACATACGCATGAACGATGCTATCATTTTTTAGTGAGTGGAAGGTAAGAAATGAAATGAAATATTATATTTTAATAATGATAAATATATCATTAATATCATAATTATTTCATATATATCATATATATTCATTAAAATTATCCTTATTAACTTCTATAAAAAGCATTAGTGAAAAATGAATCACATCACTTTGTGAGTAGGTAGTCCATCGTACACACAAGCAACATTATCGTATCCCCAACAGAATAGAAGGTAAGAAGGTACACGTGATATCATAATTAAATAAGTTTAATTATATAAAAATTATAATATATATATTTTAAATCCATCAGTATAATAAGTCATGAGAGGCGATGATGAAAAACAAATTACATCGATTCGTGAGGCGGTAGTCCGCCGTACACATGAATAATGGTTTTGTTTCCCATTTGATAGAAGATGAGATGGATTTAAGTTATGATAACAACTTAATAAAATATCAGTATATGGGAGATACTGGCGTTATTATATCATCACAATTTAATAATATTTTAAGGAGGTGGAAGAATAAATAAAATAAAAATGATTGCTTAAGCATGATACTTCTTCTTCCGACAACCACCTTAGGTTAGCACCAAAATCCTTATTAGGATTAAATTTTTGATCAAACTAAGGATTCTATTATGTGGTAAGGGAATTAAGGAAAATATTTGGGTAGATATTTTCTAAATAAAAAGTGTTTCAAGGTGTGAAGAGGATATGAGAGGGGGTGTCCTTTTATAAGTGAGGTGAGTGGAACACTTTTAATTTTTGAAATGAAAAATGATACCCATGTTTTTAACCTGAAAAAGTGATTCAAAATATAACATTATTGATAATTAGAGAATATAAGGTCAAAATATGTCCAAAAAATAGATTTTAGACAAGTTTTTATGCCATTTTAACCCTTATCTTTTTAGTTTAACCCCCAATAAATTCTTTTGTACCTTAACTGAGGTAAAATATTTTTACCGTCTTCACTATTCATTATGAAAAAATATAACATAATAACCCAATTAGCATAAAGCTAGTTCCTTACTTTATTACATTGGAATAGATATAAGATTCAAATCCTAAAGGACCAATCAGTTTAAAAGTTTTGGAAAAATAGATTATATACATGATCCATTTTTTACATTGGAAACAGAAAATAAAATATAATACATAATAAAAACTAATAAAATTCATCCTTGAAACTCATTCCAAGAATTCATATTCATAACCTAGGGAAATAAAACAAAATAATGGCGAGATTAAATGATTAGTAAGGGTTAATTACAATGAAATAAATAATGAATCAATGGGCATAACCAATATTGAATGGTGAATAACTAAGTACACATGCCATTAAATAACTTGATAGAGAAAAATAAATATGAAAATAATAAAATATAATAAAATAATTCCATATAAATAATCACATATGCCTGAAACTTTACCATTTATATTCTAACTAATCAAATAATCACATAGAATAACAATAATGATGGAATACATAATGTTTGATGTTTAAACTATCAAGATTTATCCCCAAGATAGTTATTATCAATATCTATCCTCAAGACAGTTTAAGTTTGTGGGTAGAAACCTATATGAGTTTTGTCAATACCTTTCACAAGACACTATTGTCAAGATCTATCCTCAAGATAGTCTAAACTTCTTGGAAACAAACATGAAGGGGTTTTCACCAACTGAATTCATCCCATGAGACAACCGATGCATCAAGAGGATTGTATTAACATGTACCCAAACTATATAATATATGTACAAAAAGTTCTTCAAATATTTAATAATCAATTTAAATCAGAAATAATGTGCCTTATTAAATATCTTTATTGAGTAAAGGATACATATTTATCAATATTTCCCCAATAAATAACATAAATTTCAAAGCAAATAACATATGTAAAAATGGTATACGGTTTAGAAAATAATCATATCCATCATACAATAATGTGGATATTAAAATAAATATAATTTTCAATGAAAAATTATTACTATAAAGTGATTATTTCAAGATAATGTTAACAGTCACAAAAGGAATTAAGATTGTATGATAACTTTTACCACTTGTTAATTTTCAATTCAAATAACCTTAGATGAGATAAATAAAATTGAAAATTAAAATAACCTGAAGTAAAAATGAATATGACATTAAATGTAAAAGGGAATGTATATAAACCACATAAAAATTAATTGGTACATAATAAGAAATAATTATCAATGGAATGTAAATTCAGATGAAATCTCTTACCACTTGGTAACATTTAACTTATAATCCCCATGAAAGAAATAAATTAAAATGAAACTCTAAATACCATAAAGATAAATGTATTCATGATATAAAATACAATAGGGGTAGTATATACACTACACAAAATAAATATGTAGTGAAAGTGGTTTATGTCTCAGAGAAGAAAAAGTGAGACAAGAATCTCTTACTACTTGAGTAACTTTTGAGTCATGAGATCCATGAAAGAATAAAATCAATGGAAACTTTTAATACCATTAAATAAATTAAATTCATTATATATAATGTGATATATAAATATATACACCACACAAAATAAATGAGTGGTGAATATAGAATAAGTATCTTATAAATAAAAGTGAGACTAGAAATCCCCTTACCTTACACTCCCTTTTGGTTGAACACCATTTAACCTCCTGTATAGTTGTTTTAATAATTTTCATACTTATAAAATGACAATATTAATATTTATTATATCATATATACTCCTTTTATTACATATTATAACCCGTTCATTAATAATCTTTCACTATCATTTTTGGTGTTAATTGCCTTGTTTTTCAAGTATGTTTTGACTTGTAAATTTTTATCCCTATTAGTTAGATCATGATTTAATCATATAAATAATTTAAAAAATAATTTAAATATTATATATATTCATTATATATGCATTTATATTTATACATAAAGCTTGGAGATAAAAAATTAAATACACTGTTTATGGAGATGGTAGGTCGTACATACGCATGAACGCTGTTTCCATTTTCTTGTTGTATTAAAAGAATGAAAGGTAAATGAAATATTTTTATATTATAATTATATTATTATATTTATGTCATATATTTCACATATTTTTATTAAAATCATCCTTAATACATTCCATATAAATCATGAACGTATCACATCTCTTTGAGGAGATGGTAGTCCACACGTCCACAAATGATGTTATCGTATTCCCAAAAAATGGAAATCATGAAGGTATATGTTATAAAATAATTAAATAAGTATAAATTAATTATAAATATCATTTATAACATATATGAAAATATAAATCCATAATTATTTACAACATTTAAAGGTGATAATGTAAGAGTGAACAACATCAGTTCGCGAGGCGGTAGTCCGCTGTACACACAAACGATGATTGTGTATCCCATTTGATAGAAGTGTGTGAAGTTTTTGCATAAAAGATTAACATAAAAAATATTATTATATTTATTATACTTATGGTATCATATAATAAATATATAATAATAATTTATTAGGTGGATAAAGAAATAAAACAAAATTTATCGTTGAAGAATATTACCTCATTTTCGTGTAGCTCATTTTAGTTTATACCAAATGAATTTCTTGTTTGGATTTATGCCCAAATTTAGGCTTCTAGGATGAGTTTATGGATTTTTTGAGCTTATTTGAGAATATTTTGTACAAGGAAAAGAGCTTTATAGGTGTGAATAATTGATGGGGGTGAGTTCCTTTTTATAGTGGAGAAAGAGTGACATTCTTATAAATATAAAAAGGAAAACACTATTGGGAGGTCTTCCTTACATCATGTACCTCCAATAATGAAAAAATTAAAAAAATAGGGGATATGTCAGAAATATAGGCATAAAATATATTTTTTACAATTTTATATTTCATTTTATCCTTAATATTTAAGTTTAACCACTAAGTAAACTCATTTTCACCTTAATCGTTGCAATTAATTTTATTTGCTTTCACTAATATTTTTTTTAAAAAAAAGAAAAATTAATATAAATTAAAAATTATTATGATTAAAATTATTTAACCAATTTTTTTTAAATACAAATCATATAAGAGGAATAAATTAATTTAAAATAAACCCCGCAGACAAGATGAGAAATCAGGTTTTTAAAGTGAAAATGTTCAAAAGTTCACTAAGTTTCTATATCTAAATTCAATATAATTTTTTTTAAAATTATATAAATTGTATTATATATTTAAATTTTATCTAATAATACTTTAAAACCAATTAAAAATATAATTTAACACTAAATTATTTAGATGAAAAGCCAAATTTCAGTTAAAATTAAGCGATTTTTACTATTCATCAAAAAAATGAAACTTCACAGAAAAATACCAAATATAATTTAAGTAAATTATGAAATTATTCTTTTAAAAAATGAATTTTATTTTTCATATAAAATTTATTTTTAAAATAGGTGCACCATCAAAAGGTGATAAAACTACCTTTAGAAAAATATAGATTTTTATGCTTAAAAATGGATCTATTTGATCTTATGCTTATCAGACCTATTAGATGAAAGTAAAAAATAATAGATTGAATATATAATATATGTATTTAATAAATTTCCTTCACTAAGGGAAATTAATTTAATTTATTAACACAAAATTCCTTTGGGTATATAAAAATAGTTTTTTATAAAAACATTTCCTTTATATTCTATTGGTTTTTATATTAATTTCTAATTAATTAGTTACCAATGAATTCAACCATATATTTTTATACATTATTTAATCCTATTTATAAATATAAATTTAACAGCTAGGTTATATCTTATTATATTAAATAATAATATTTTAATAATATATTGTTTTTCGGTAAAACTCAGTCTTGCATGTAACGCAAGCCATCAAAGAAAGTCATTGTTATATGTAATGCAAGATAACATCAGTGTTCCATGTAGAGAAATATAAACATTATGCTAAATGTAACTCAATCTAGGCTCAATGATTCATGTAACATAATCTTAAATTGGGTTTTCTTATAAAACAAGTGGGGAACAAAATTAAATTTATTCTAAAAGGAAAATATTGTAAAGTATTGGGGTGTTACATTCTCCTAACCATAAAGAAATTGCATCCTTGCAATTAAAAATTGATCTCGATAATAAAGGGATCGATATTTGAAAATAATATTATTGAAAAACCTATATCATAAATAAGGTTAATAACACATCTTTATAATAAGAGGGAATGTTAAATGAGAAGGTCATCAAAAAACTATACTTTAGAATAGAAGAACATTAGTAAAAACATAAAAATCGAAGAGAAATTTAACTATCAGGTTTTGATGGAGAGTGATAGAGAACTTTGATCACAAGAAAGTGGATGATCTAGATAAATTTAACTACCACAAGGCTATAAACCAAATATGTGTAAAAAAGGGTCATTGATATCATAAAAAATAATGACAATGGAATTTTTTTTGTTTCAAGTACCTTTTTCCTAGAGTTAAGGGTTTAATTAACTCTTTAAGAATATTAAGAAATATAATTAATTCATTTATATTTCATAATCAAAATATTATCCTTTAGTTGTACCTTTTAACTATTTCCACTTCATCTCTTAGAATAAGTTGTATCATATGGTTAAGTAATACATTAATCTTTAAAAACTCATACAAAGTTCCACTTAAACCATTTCATAAATGGTTAAACTTATAACCCTTCCAAGTATTATGATCCAAAAATTTAGAATTAGTTATAAGGTAGTTAGTAGTATCTATTTTACTTTATCTATATCAATCATATCTTTATCCAAATATAATTTATCAATATTTGGAACATATTAAGGGTTATCTTTCCCTCAACCATATGTTTTCCAAATTTTTTTAACTTACTACTAAATCAATTTTATTGGTACCATTAAATATATTCTCTTAAATACTTAATGAAATAGTACTATGGTATAATCCTTATATATTTCATAATTCATATTATGATAACATCATTAATAAAATACTTTTAAAACATATTTATTAGATCCACATATAGAAGTAAATTAATCATTACACTTCGGTTGTGTCAATATAATAATATTGAATTTATCCCTTAGCTTATTCTAAGGTATATTCCATTGAATATTGGGGAATTTATTAGAATAATGTCCCATTTTACTATAGTTGAAACACTGAATAAAAGTATTTTATTCCTTCCCTCTTAGTTCTTTTTCTTGGTGACCCTTTTATCCACACTTATAACAAACTATCAACACTTTCCAACATTTCTATAGGTGATTCTTTCCACAATTATCACATGTGGGAAAATACTTATTTACCTTATTCCATTTATCTATGATTTGATCTACCATACTCTTATTCTTTTGATTCCCTTTTAAGTCGTAAGACCCAGAGAATTATTTCTTTATCTTTATAGCATATTAAATAACTTCATAATATTATTTTTTTGAGACACCAATTCCCTTAAAAGGCTTGGCTTAATACCCTCAAAGAAATAGTCAATATTGAATTCTGTGTTATGTATAAAATATTTATCATACCTTGATAACCAAGTAAAAGTAGCTTCATACTCTGAAAAACTTTCTTTCTCCCATTACTTTAAACTAAGGAACCCTATCTTTATCTTAGTTTCTTTCTCATGAGGGAAATATTTTTCAAAGAATGTATCCTAATTTTTTTTCATTCCATGAGTTCTATTTCCTCTTCCTCTATAGTATTCTAGATTAATGACCACTATTTATCATCATCTCCATTGAGACGATACAATGAAAGTGTAACCTTTTCATTTTCACCACATTCCAATTCCAAAAATATCTTCTCCAAAAACATAATCCATTTCTCAACTGCCATTAGATCTATACCCACAAAATAATGACATATATCACATAAACTGATCCTACATTAGATAATATCACAATCTAATAGGTTTATCTATTTGGGAAAGGTTATTTATCATAACCTAATTCATCATCCCTAATATATCCATAACTTTATCAGTTCTAATACCAGTTATATCAACTTTCTCACCACAGAAACATCTATATTGTCTATGAGTATTGATTCCATTCCTCCTTCGAAGTTCCATTTATAAATAATGGAATACACTATATTAGATCATAACATTATATAACATAATTTTTAATCCAAAAAATAGTGAAATAATTTTCATATATTGAAAAATTTATCCATAACTAATCTCATAATCATAAACATGGTTTCTTTGGGATGTTCTTATATATTTATCCTTAAATTATATCATAGGGTTATGTTATCTAATATATGTTTTCAAAAATATTTTTCCCAAGGTCACTACTAACATTTTTCTGATACCAACTATAATTCCCTAACCCTAGTAGACCAGAGTCAGTGCATTACTTTATTACATTATCATAGATACAAGATTCAAATCCCAAAAGAATGATAAATTTAGTAGTTTTGGAAGACCAGATTACATACATGATTACATTTTTTACATTGGTAATAGAAAATAAAACATAATACATAACAAAAACTAATAAAATTCATCCTTAAAACTCATTCTATGAATTCATCTTCATAACATGGGGAAAGGAATCAAAATAATGGTGAACTAAAGTGCTCAATAAGGGTAAAGTAAAGCAAAAGAAATAATAAATCAATGATAATAATCAATATGAAAAGGTATATAACTAATCACATATGAAATTAAATAAATAGATATAGAATAATTAATATAGAAAAAATAAAATATGATCGAATAATTACATATAAATAATCACATGATTTTGGAACATGAATGTGGATATTCTAAATAATCAAATAATCACATGGAATAACAATATTGATGAAATATATAATGTTTGATATCTGAACTATCAAGATATATCGTAAAGATAATTAATTTCAAGATCTATCCTCAAGATATTTTAATTATATGGGTAGAAACCTATATTATTTGTTTTGAGACCTTTTATAAGAAACTTGTATAATGGGAGGGAATGGTAATATCTCACTGATGATATGATAAGGAATTTATAACAATGAAGCATAATAATGTTTCTCATTTAAAAGAAAAGGATATGTAAATATTTCAAAAATAAAGGCAGTGAAGAGGTTATGAACTTTTCCCTTGAAATGTAGCTTATTAAAGCTTGAGGGGGACAACTTAAAACCTTATAAACTTTTATAAGAGACTATAGGGAAGGTATATGAGATTTAATTCATCCTAACTGGATTTGGAGTGGATAAGAATGAGTGAATGAGTGGAAGTGATCTCTTTTTATAGATGAAAAAGAGAGATTTTTTTTTGGAAACTTAAGTTAGGTGAAGGGTAAAGATGGAATAAACCGGGAGTAAAGAGAATTAGGTACAGAGATATTTGTGCAATATGTTGTATTGACTTTAATACCTAACAAAGGTATTATATAAGTCATTTGTATCATTTTTATCCTTAAAATTTTGAGCCACATTAATTTATCTCTTTTACGACATTAACCTTGATTAAATATTTACCATAATGATTATTCATTTACTAAAAATATAATATGAATCCTATTACCAAAATTCAATGTGATGATTCAAAATCTGGTCTCAATTCAATCCAATTCAATTTCTAAATATGATAAAATTAACTTTTAAATTAAAAAATATGATATAGAAAAAACTGTTTTTGTAGAAAAATGTACTCTTATACATTAAATTTTTTTATTATTTCTTAAAATTTTTGAATTTAATTAGTATTAAAATATTTATTTATTATATTAGTGTCATCATTTAAAATATATAAATTTAGTTTATTTAGATAAAATGTACAACACTTAAAATAACAAGTATTTGAAAATTAACATTTTTTAGAAAAATATCAATAATTCACATTAAGCTAATTTTGATATTCAAAATCCAAAAATGATTTTTATTTTATCAATTTTAAATTATAAAATTTAAAAAATATATTTTAAATATATATATATATAAAATAAAACTATTTCTATTGTACTATAATGATGAGGTAATATAATGTTCACGGTGCAATAGTTTTTGGAATATAGTGTTTACTTTTTATAGAAGAATATCAAGTCTTACATTGGAGTTACTATAATGATTCTTTATAACACTATATTTACTCCAATAACATGAAGTTAAGTAGATATGGATTTTTTTGTAAAGTTTATAATAACCCATACTTTACACACATTGTTATTACTTTAGAATTGAAGCACACTTATTACAACATATAACAAAACCAGGAAAGGACCATATAGGTATAGAGTCTTTTGAAACTGGGAAATATAAACAACTGGTTCATAAAGCATCTACTTTTCCTCCCATTTATTTCTTCATATCTAGAGTCGCTTTTGGAATATCCTACTTAATAACCTTCTTCCTGACCTGGGGAAATAAAACATACAAAAGGGTGAGCTCAAATGCTCAGTAAGGGTAAACAAAAGAAATATCAATCACATCATATACATAAGAACATAACTTTTGGAAATCTTAACCTGCAAAAGAGATCATAATTTCATAACATGGGATAAATCATAGTAGTGAAATTTAATCCCAATAATCATAACTTAAAACATGAAACTTTGTGGAACACACACATAATCATAGATAATCATTTCTTATTAATAAAGACTTATTGCCAAGACTATCTTAGTGGACAAAGTCCATTTCTGAACCGAGTTCACTCCTCGTTTCAGTCCTATTTCACTGAACCAGTTTAACCTTCCGTTCTAGCCATGTCTATCTCATGAGATATAAAATCTTTACCCAATGAATTTGAGGGAGATATAGGTCCCACCCATCTCATAATGATACCATTCTTATGTGTGACACAAAATCATAAACCATACATCATTGCATAACCCATGTAATAAAAATGGAAATCTTAAACCTCATGACATCATAAAACAATTCATATAAGATAAAGGAATTCATAAAAATATTTCCATCACAACATAATCAAATCCATGTAATAATAGGGATAGAAACAGAACCCTATATTATCTTAGATGGAAAATAATTTTGATAAAACTCTTGAACTCCATTGTTGAGGAAAATATTCTTTCTACTTCAAAAACATTTTCCCTTTCTTAACATGTCATACAATTTTAAACTAAAAGAAGTTGATTAAAAATAAACTTGAAAACATGTAAAGTAAGCTTCTTGGAAATAATTTTTTAAAAATCCATTCATGCCGTATAAGTTAAAAAAACATTCTTCTCGTACTTTTGTCAGAAAAGTCAAAAAGTACCTCGTACAAAAATCGACAAAAGATTCCTTTCATATCTTTTACTAAAACTCCCGAAGGGTAAAATTGGATTTAAACAATTTTAGGTGTATGGAAATAATATTACATATTGAGGAAACATGGATGTGGATGATAAAATACACCCCAGTAAATTCCAAAGTATAAACAATCTCGGATGGAAATGAGATTGTGATATTTCCCTTACCTTAGGTCCGATTTTCTTCGTAAGTGTCCGAACCTCCTGTATAATGATTTAAATAATGTTATTGACTTATTCCAGAATCATTCTTATTTTTATGATATCATATATGGTCATATTCTTAGCTTCTTATTAGTAATATTTCATTACAACTTGTTTATTCAGGTGTTTATTACTTTTTGTTCTTATGCGTGTTTTGTCGAATAAATTCTTAGGTTATAGATACCTCATTTCTAGAATGGTATTAGTGTAATATATATCATATTTATTCACTTAATTCATTTATATAATCATTATGTAATGAAGATCATGTAGAACGAGTCGCATCACATCGTGGAGACGGTATTCCGTACGTATGCACGAGCGATGATATCGTTCCCATGATCGTGGAATTGTATTGGAGTGTATGTATACTATTTAAAAATAAATATCACTTTACAATAGTCATATATAGTCATTATTTACACCATTATACCCATCCAAGTAAGGTGGTGGTGGAAAATAGATTACACCACGGCGTGGAGACGGTATTCCGTACGTACGCACGCGTGGTGATTTTGTTTTCCGTAGGATGGATAGATGGTGAAATAGGGTTGTTTCATACTTATAATAACATATCAGTATATGAGTGATACTGATGTTATTACTTCATAATGAAACAACTAAAGAATAATAAGTGGAAGAAGAAATAAAGTTGAAAGAATTGGTAATGGACATTACCTCTTCTTTGAAGCGCCACTTTGAGACCTCCTTTTAGGGCACTAAAATTGGTCTTTGAAGAAGAACATGACCTCTAGGATTTTTCTAGGGAAGTGGAGAGGATAAAGTGGCAGGGTTTGGCCGAGATTGAAGGCTCAAAGTGGTGTGAGGAAGAGGGGGAGGAGGTGCCCTTTTATAAGGGAGGAGAGGGGCTTCTTTAGAAAAACTAAAAATATTATTTTATTATAAAGCCAAATTCGGTTTTAAATAGCTCCAAATTGATTTCGTTCAAAGCTAAGGTGGGGCTGGGTCGAAATCCTCTCATCCAATATAATTTAGACAAGTTTAGGTTCCTATTTTAACCTTATCATTTAGATTTAACATTAAGTTAAATAATTTTACTTTTACCGTGTCTTCTTGTGTTCTTATACTATAAGGTTAATAAACTTACTATAAGCAGTCAAACGAACCCCAAGCTGTTTATTATTAATATATATAACCTTATATAAGTCATTTGGCCGAACCTTAGATTTTTTAGGAATAAAATAACAATTAATAATATAATATTTGTTTTAAAAACTATTTTATGTCAATTTTGAAACTATTTAGTAATTGATTTTTGTGAAAATCATAAGATAATTACTGCATCATCATTGTGTCATAAATAAATTAACTTATTTAAAGTCTAAAAATTACAAATAAAATATCATTATGTAGGAAATATTTTTATATTTCTAATTAATATTTATAGTCGAATTTATATTATGTATAAACCTATATTAAAAATTATTTTCTTATTAAACTTTGATTTTAACTATTTTAACCCTTCTTTAAATAAATTAATAATAAATGTCCTAATCTAATCCAAGTGGGCCTAAATGGTCATATTTTATTCCTAAGGTTGTTTTTGGTCAAATTAAACTTATCCAATAGAATTAGTACATGTTTTAGGGTAATAATAATATCATTTTTACCCTTAATTACCCTATTTACTTTTAACTGTGGTAAATAAAAGTAAAAAGTTACTATTCACCAAAAATTATTTTCATCTCATTGAACCACATTTTACTTACTGACATCAACCATGTCTCTTGGATTTTTGAAATTCCACTCACAGAAGTGGTAAAATTATGTTTTATGAAAAATTCAGTTTTTTTAACTACCACTTAGTGGTTTCACTATTCATCAAAAATTGAAAGTTTTCAGAAAAATACCAAAATTTCACCCTAGGCTAATTTTGATATTCCGAATCCAAAAATGAAGTCAATTTTGAAAAATAAAATTTACAAAATTTTAAAAAGTGGTTATTACTATTCATAACGGCTAGTTTTAATAATATTTTAATAGCATATCGTTTTTTAGTGAAACTCAGTATTGCGTACAATGAAAGCTATCGAGGAAGGTCGCGATTGCTTGTAAAGCAAGACAAGAAAGTGTTGTGTGTAGTGAAATATCCCTTTGATGATTTATATAACATAAAGTCTCAGGTGTTACAAAATTAGGTTCCCTAGACCCAAATTTAGTAGTACTTTTTGATTACCATATCATGTATACATAGAGTTATATATGAGGTATTCTTATCATAATAGTGTTATTACTTCTACCTACACTATTTACATGGTAATTTACTTAGATTATTTTTCATATAAAAATGTAATAAATTTCAAAAATAAAATGATAACCTCAATATACTATGATAATAATCTTAATCAAATGTCATATGGTCTAAATACATCATACTAACAAGACATAGATGATGTATTACTATTAGGTGTTGGGGATTATAAGCATTGATACTTATTCTTATGAAGTTCACACTTGGTGATATTGAGTAGAGGAGATAATGTTGACTGAATTCACAATAATAAAACCACATGTTTCAGATGTTATTGGTTGTTCCTATCTATGAGAATGTGTATTTTCCTCTCAAATTGAGATCATTATCAATTTGTATCATTTTATTTTGTAAATTTGATTCAAGATGAAAACCATGAAATTTATGTTTATGGTTAGGTATCTTACATTGAGAGCATAATTAGTGGTATGAAATTCAATGAATGATTAAGAATAGATTTTTCAATTTTGAGTAGTGGAAGATATGTTCTAGACTTAGTTGACTAGGATAGTAGTACCTTCATTAAATATATGTCTATGGTAGAAGAAAGAAATTCCATATGATATGGTCATTAAGAGAATAAATAAATCATTAAAGGATAATGAAACAAAGTATGAATCCTCTTGTATGAGATATTGTGAGTCATAAAGAATATATTACATAATGCGTGTTCATAGAAGGTTTTTGCAGCTATGACTTATACTTATCTAATTTGGGGCCATAATGTGTTTCTATACCACCCTTGGTCTATGAATATGACTCACTACTATCAATATAAGGGCCTAGATGTTCACAAAAAAAGGGTATCCATAAGTTACATCAATTATCAAGAATTAGTGTTTCATATGAAGTAGGTACCACTTGTGAGGGCTGATGAACATCCGAGTGTGATTGATCACAAGTAATTTAATTCAATTATATTATTCTAGTTTATAATAATAATAATTAAATTTATTTCTCAAGGTATTTTCAAGTTATTTAATTATAAAAATTAATATGAGAAAATATTATTTTTCAAATGAACATAACACATTTGAGTTTCATTAAATAGTTATGGGAGATGAAAATCCAATTTAATTGTTCATATTTTATCACATGACATGTTAATAATTCCATAAGTTATCAATAAAGTATTTTTGAAATTTATGACAAGTTTAATAAGCCATTAGTGATGTTTTTATGTGGTTTTGATGTTTAAGTTCTTAAGGGACCTAAGATAAATTAAAGGAAATTAAAACTTAAGTATAAAAAAGGACATTTAATACTCCAAAATCACCCATGGAAGTAATTTTATGAAATCATAGATATCTCATCATTTCTATTAAGTTTTAAAGAGAGAAACTGATAGAAGAATAAGAATAGATCGGTCCTCCCTTCTCAGATCATATCCATGTTCTTCATGCAATCAAAGGGATGTCATGAAACACTATAATTTCACTTAGTAGAACTCAAAAATCAATAATTAAGTTTCATGGGATGTAGTTCACATTTGGATGATCTATAGGATGAATAGTTTGTCACCTATGATCTACAAAGATCTATAGATGATTAGAATACATTGGGATCACACTATCCACAAAAAGTATCATTTTTAATTTCATTATTGTTAATTAAATTATTTTCATGCGATCTATTAAATGATACGAGCACCATTATACAAATCTGATGTTACAACACATATACAATTTATTTTTTAAAAAAATACTAGCGATTCACTTTTAATTCATGCTTTGGTTACTTTATTTTGATGAAGGCTATTCATGGATGATAAAAAGAATAGATCTTTTATTAGAGTTATCTAAAAATGGCTCTTAAAGATTTGACTAGAAAACCAGAATTGACTGATTCACCATATATAAAGTTTTTTATAGAAGATATTTGATTTTATATGTTGATCTAGAGGAGGCCCTCATGTCTATAAAATTATTTAAAACCCCCTAAAAGCATTGAGTATATAAAGAGGAGGGTGTGTCCCTTAGTTGAGTGGTGATAAATCCCTAAAAATACTATATATGTAGTGATCTCAAGCTTATAGTTACTTTTCTTAAACTTTGTATTCATACAATGGTTAGTGAATATTGCTTCACCGACACACTACTAGTTATATTATCCTTGTATATAATCCATTTCAATAAAAAGAGTAGAGTTTTTATGTCTGTGTGCTTTCTTTATTTATCTAATTTTTTATTAAGATATGAATTATAAGCACTGATAGATTAAATAGGTGTTCAACTAATTTGGGAACAATATTTGGTTAAAGTTAACTGTTGACATGAAATGTTAAATTTGAATAACATCCCAATTCACCATCTTCTTTGGCTGTTTGTGGTACTATGGCCCCAATAAGTGGTATCAGAGTCTAAAGGTTTTGTATTGGAATTTAATTTTTCATATTTTTTAGATATTATGCCACCTATAGATTTGAAGTCACTCATTTTTTATGGTACTCATTATGACTCTCATAATCTAGAGATATATGTTTTTATATAGGAATGTGGAGGTGATTTACTAATTTTTGTTGTTGATAGTATTGATTTGAGAAATTATAAGAAAAGATTTTGTGATGGGGAAACAAAAAATACCTTGAATTTTTCATTAAAAATGAGGCATTTAAGATAGTTTTTCATTTTTCTATAAATTTTGATATTTGGGAGACATTAAAGAATATTCATGGAAAACCCATGTCACTGGAAGAAGCTATGATTCCCATAACAAGTATAGAAAGTAAACTTTAATAACAGAAAAATTATGAAAAGAATAAAAAAAATAAGAAGAAGGTTTCCAATGAAAATAAAAATCCTATATAAGTAAAGGAGACCAATTTACTTGAATAAATTTGAATTTAATTTATCTATGAAAATATATTTCTAATTTGGTTGTGTGGTTTCTCCCACCATGATGAAAAAATGTGATGAAATCATAAAGGAAGATGTGACAACAATATCAAATTTTAAATCTAGTGGAAGTTTATATAGTAATCAACTAGTGATTCAATCCTTAAGAAAAAAGTTCAAGAAATGAAAATAAAATTAAAGGAATATTCTACCATGATAGTTGATATATCTAAGAAAAATAAATGTTTTAGGATAAAAGAGATGAGGTTAAGAGGATCAATCATAAGGATTAAATCTAAGATGAAAGAGAAAAGAGATTTATTGGGTGAAATTACACACAAACTAGAAGATAAAATGGATAAGGTGAAGAAGGATACAACTTAAGTTACTTCTCTTAATAAATAGTTAAATAAAAGAATAAAATTTTATCGAAGCACATGATCTTAGTTACCTAATTGAAAGGAATATATTTAAAGATTTTGGATTTGAATAAAATGTTGAAATCTGTAATAAAATACATGTTCTCAAGTTAAGATTATCACATAAAAAATTCAATCTACGGTAATTAAAAATGTATAAATATGGAATCGGTACAAAAAAAGAAAATGTTTTCTAAATCCAGAGAAAATAATTCTTTAAGGAGAGTGGAAAATAAGTGCCACTTTTATGGAGGATCAGGATATACAATGGATTTGTGCATGGAATCCAAGGAGTTATGGAACACGAGAAATACTTCTAGAAGATCTCATCTTAAAAAATAATACAAAAGGTATGATTTATTTTAGAGAAGTTTTATTTTTACTAACTTTGGACGTATTAAAATATATTGTAGCAGTAGTAAGAAAGATAAAAAGGAATCCATAAATCCTCTATAATGGTGGAATTAAGTACACATTGAAAATAAATTTGTTTCTCTACAAAAATAAATTTATGGTTTTGGAAGAGTGTGATGTTGGAATAAATAGAGGTGTATATAAAGAACCAATGAGAAATTACTTATAACATCTATCATGAAGAATGAAGAAAAAAAATATGGAGGATTAAAAGGTTGGAAACTATCATCATATCCAAAAATTGATATGCAGAAATATTCCCATCTAATTTAAAAATTAATAAGTAAAAATATGGAGAAATTTGTATTACTGGAGGTAGCTGCATTATTTGGAAGAAAATAGACCAATATACAAGTTGAATCATTATCAATTTATATAAGAATAAGGATCCAAAGGAAATAAATGGAATAAACACATAAAATAGAAATGAATATTTCACAAGTGGTATTATCCATAAAAATAACCCTATGAATAAGGATTGTAAGAAAAAACTAGGGTTGAAAGAAAATGACTATTCCATCATGATCAAACATATTATTCATCTTGAGGATAATAAGAAGGTACCCCTCTACCCATGTATGTTATTATTGTTTTTCAAAATTGTTTAAATCTATGTTTAGATTAAGGGGGGATAAAATCCATGTGGTGATTTATAAATTTAGAATTAAAATTTGGAATAATTTTAGAGGCTATTTGGAGGAGATTATAGAATGGAGGATGATTTGAAGACTGATATTTGAGATAAAATAAATAAGTTATGAGAAAAATACTAAGTAAGAAATCTAAAAGTATTCATAGTTATTTTTCTCTTGTTTATCATACCATTATTTATCTCAAATGAGATAATATAAGGTGACCAAGACTCCCCATGTAATGTACCAACCCAGAATGCTCAAATAACACTTGAGTAAGGGGCATTACAAAACCAAAAGTGCACCTCCCCGCAATCTGGAGGCCACCGACTAGCGGTGAGGTCAGAAAATAGTTGTGGAGATACTATTTACTCATTAATAAGTATAAAATTTAGGCCAAATATACCAAAAATTTGATAATACCCATCCATATAATGGAAAAACCATAAAAATGTAGACAATAAACATGTAGGCAAGAGGGACCCCATAATTCAAAATAGAAAGCATTAAATATTCTACATGATGTATCAACATAAATAGAAGACCAATAACCCAATATACATACTAGAAATTATATTAATAAATAGTTGGCACACTGGATGATATAAATTAAAAATAATAACTGAAAAGTAAATATATAACGTCCTTCAAACCAACTCACATGATCAACCACCTTTGAATCCTCGATCTCTAGTGCCATGCTCTTTCTGAGCCATAAGTCTTAGACCAAACCGATACATGTGATTGAAATAAAACATGAATTTATACCCATATATATTGAAACCCATTCCATGTACACTGGTAAGAAGTCAGTCTAACAACCTAGTAAGACCCCCCCATTTTCATCAACACACTGATTGTTGTTGAGATGAAATGGATGTTCATGAAAATATTGGGAGACAATATAAGTTAGTGCATAGTTTAACTCAACCACTAAAAAACATAAAACCATATGCACATATAGAAAAAATCTAAGACCACATGTCTATAAGACACACACACCCTGATAACTCACACTAGTAATACCCAAACCAGGACATGAAACACCTGATTGTGATTAATAACTCCCATAACCTCATAAAAAAATGAGGAATATATATATTCATAAAGGGGTCTCATCATATCCATAAAAATTTCTCATCAATGTCCTATATGATGAATTATTCATCTCACTACTCATCAATAAAAATAACATTGAAATATCATGGGAAATAAGGATCAAATAATAATCCTAAAATAATGTAATCAAAGAGGTCCCAATTTTTAATAACATGTAAACCAATAAAAAAAATCAGAAATATATTGTAAAATAGGGACCAAATCATTTAAAAAAAAATACTAAACGACAATCCCATGATAAAATAAATTGGGGAAAAAAATAACGAGGCCTGCTCCTATGAAGTAATAGTCCCAATGCTCATGACCTGACCCATCTCACCTCACTGGTCATCATTAGAGTTATATTATATATTACCCATAGATCACCTTGGGTTATATCCCACACATCACAAGTTATCATAAGTTCTATATCCCACTACATGATCATAAAAACTCAACTGAATAATTATCACTCATATCATACATCAAACTTTTATCAACCATAACAAGTATTCTATGATTATGGTCTTATATTAGGAAAGTCCTTGTAAATATTCAGGACTATCCCATCTCATGAATCCCACCATCACCTCTTAAGGTTCATCCGCTATCCCACTTAAAGCCTTTTCAGTTGTTTCTCTGTATTTAGATACCAACAGAAAAGATAAACATCTAGATTGAGTCATACCCCAACTAGGAAATAAACAACTTATGTGACCTCATAATAAAGGAAAACCAACTCCTAAATCAAAAAATTGATCCCATAGGTCATCCTTAACATCACCTTCCATGGGTATTAACACTCCTTAAAGAGCTCAGTCACACAAAATATACTGCCTCCTAGGCTATTTACTCAGTCACACTATCTCACAAAAGGCATATGTTATGTCAACTAGGAGGAAAATAACTTTACTCCTTTCAAAAACATTAAGAGGAATTAATCATATCCTATTCCATATCTAGATATATAACAAGTATTATCATACCACATGATCCATAACTCAAGAACTTGGATTAATCCTTCAATCAAGAATATAGGGAATAACTCCCACTTTAACCTCTAAGGAAAATCTTGAGTCTCTCCTCTAAGAAAGTAAGGAGTCCATGAAACTCAAAAATAATGCCAAAAATTTCTAGAATTCCAATAAAGAGTATATAACCTATCACTCAGTCAACATAAAGGGCACACACCCACAACAAATGTATCCCAAGGTTTCTACACCAAAAGGTAACCTTGAAACAATCAAAATCTAGTCCGACGAACCCATAACTCGAGTGATGTAAAATAAATAGCATAAAAGATTTATAAAACTAGGAATTTCCCATACAAGGTCAAAAAAACTAAAAAATGTCTCAAAAAAAGACCTCTTGAATTTATTTTAAAACCTAAGTCAAAATAATTTTACAAAAAATTTAATAAGATGCATCACATTCTATCTGTACTCATGCTATGCTCTTGGTCAAAATCCCAATGAAAAAATTCTTTAGGAAACCACTCATTTTTTTTGAAATAATGATTCAAAATAATTTCCTTAAACCATCAATTTTCCTTTGAAATTCCACTTTAAACCAAACCCCTTTTTTAAATAACATTTAAAAATGAAAAGATATTTACTTTTCAAAATCCAACTCATGCTACCAAGAAAACCATAAAATTGGCCACCAAAAATGGTTCAAACATGGTGACACTAATGAAATGTTTAAAAAGATATATTTTACTTATTGACAGTTAGGATAATGTGATCCCATCCCAATTTATAGGGTGATATTATACAATGTCATTAAAATATTCTCATAATAATGATAATGATCACATAAAAACATAATATCACCAAAATAGAAAGATAATCAGTAATATAAATGCCACTTAACTCAAAGAATGACTCAATATCATCATCCAAGCCCATACCAACCTCCACCCAGCCCATGATTACTTAAATCATCCATAAAAACTAGCAAATTAATAACCAAAACATTTAAAATTTAATTCCCAATTTGGAATAATAGATACCAAACTCACAGGGTGGTGTAATGACCCTCAGACACTAAACAATGAGGTTTGATCCACTCCCAACATGCACCTAATACTAATACATACAAAATATCCAAATCACCAACTTAAATCAGTTTCCAAGTTTCCTTGAAATCATTGAAATCCATTGGAAAACTCACTGGGCGACATACCTCAATTCAAATGGCAGTAAATAGCTACAATCCAAGCTTCTCAAGCCACCTATCCCACTAAGAGACACAATCCTAACATAATATGGTGTAACTATCATCCATCCAAGTTAATTTATTATTTTTAAACACTTTTAAGGAAAAGTGAGAACCTAAACTGTACAAGATACAAGCATCAAGTTCCATATGAGATGACTGATACATTAAGGTCTAATTTCATCCTATTCAACACGTTCTCCAAAAATAATTCCAATAGATACTACATACCTCTATAACCAAATAATATTTGATAATATCTTTGAAAAAGAAATCCATATTGTCTTATATTTGGATATACTCATGTAGTTTAAATTTTCCTACATTAAAACCTCTAATCGGAATACAGTCCTACTTGTTGATCTACTCTGTATGCTCTTTATTGGTTTCCAAATGTAGAAGTCTCTTAGATATCCTATCAGCATCCTCTTGAAGATAATTTATTGGGATAACATCTTCCAATATAAATTCCTATAAGTGTAGGATAAGATCCTAGTATTGGGAATTAGATGGAACCCCCTTGGGTGCCTCCTGCATTGAATCCTCCATCTCATTGCTACACTTTTTTGTTTCCTTGGATTCACCACACTCTATAATTTGGTTATTGATCTAAAGAATTTATCATTCCATGTCACCCTGAGCATGATCCATAGGTTCCCCATCCACCACCTTACTCTTTTTGGTGGATCTAGTTTCCATTGGCTTTAGTAAGTTCAATTAGTCCTTGCGATATTTTTTTTTATTTTCCTTTAGAACAATACAAATCCCTGCATCCCTATTGGAATTATTCCCTTTCTTCCTCCTAGGGCTATGAAGACCTCTGTCGATCCCTTCAACACCACTATTATCTGAGTCTTGGTCAGAAAGATCATCCTCCAGACCTATCCCATAGATTATGTGATCACCCGAGAGGGTCTTAATTGAAATAACATATTGGATGTTAGTTTGCATCACCTCCCCTTGAACATGGGATGAATTATTGATCTATTGGTTTGAAAAATAGTTACTGACCTTAATGCTTGGGATGAATCTTCTCAACCTATCCCTTCTTAGAACTTTCACCCACTCCCTACTACATTCAGGGGAAGTAATTCCATCGGCTTCTCCCTTACCTTCATCCCATGACACCACCATGACCTTGTCACCATTATTAGAAACCCTGTCCTCCTTACTGCTTGTTGGAGTTGCATTCATGGTGTCCACAGGCCTAGTAGAACTCACTATCTTTAAGTCACATTTCAAAAGTTCAAATTCATTGTCCAACTTTGGAGCCAGATGTATCTGCTATGTTTCTTTTGGAAGGGAGACATCCTTTATTGCCCTTGGAACCACCTATTCAGCTAAAATGCCTAAGGGAAGGACAATTTGTCCACTATAAACAACCCATGAGTTCCTGATTCATTCATATGTGTCACTGAATTGAACTATCTCTTTCAAACCCACACCACAGGCTGACATCCCACTTACCAGGGCTACATACAGATTATTCAAGCCTCCATGCCTACACACAGAAGATACATGACCCAATTTATTTAATGAAGAAAACAAACCACCCAAGATTCTAAGATAACCGGATTCCTGTATCAAAACTCTTCACCCACAACAATACACACAAAATCAAGTGGTATTATAGACAAATCAATTTCAACATAGAATCTAGGAGAAAGTGTATGATAAACAGACCGAGTTTGACTATTAGAGAATAGGTAGTGACCCACAAGGTTCCCTAACATACATATGATCAAGGGGTTTTGAAATGAAAGTATTAGTTCAGAAAATCTAACCCAAATAACCGTAGTTGGGGATTCACACTTCAAATGAAAATCATAATTCCACTTGAAAAAGAAAAATTTGGATCCATTGAATATGTGAGGTGCACTGGACCACACCTAAACCAGGTCTTCCTCAATTTTGAATCAGATCATGATGTACTGACTATCGAGAAGACCCACTGTAGCTTGGTCTTTCAGGCCACAATATCTGAAGATGAATTTTTCAAATGAGTCCACCGATGGATGATGGTGCTTGAAATGAGCAATCAACATCAATTGGAGTAGAGAAAAATCCTTGTTAAACTTAAATAGCAAGATAAAGATCTATAATAGCCCCTTAAATAGTTTGGGAACCTAAGGGAAAATCAAAATCCATGTAAAGGTAGGAAAAAGATACGGGTTAGAGAAGGAGGAGAAAGGGAATTGTTGGGCCCTCTCAAAGGATGGAAAAGGACCCCCCAGTCCAAGGGGGAGTGGTTTTCATAATTCCATCACCATCTAGGGAAGTGAAGGGGAGCCCCGTGCAGAGTGCCCTACCTAACTATAAACTATCATCTAAATCCCTAAGTGATCATGATAAAATAGAAGAGGAGGAAGGAGGGGGGATCAATTTAAAAGTTTTTATTTTAAAACCAACATGAAAACCATCATACTTTAACATATAATAACATGAATGAGAATATTCCTATTTCAATCATGACTAAGAGTGAAGGAAACCTTTTCCAACCAAGATCTAGTCTTCTTATACCCTTAATCAAAGTTTGAACACAAAATCCCAAAATTTAACCCATAATCAAAAATATGAAAATTTCAATTTGATGAAGAATGGAGAAAAAATTACCGTTCACTAATCCAGCATGAATACCACTACCAACAACAAGGTATTTGTAAAAATATTAACACTTAGAATATAAAATAAGTAATAATAAAATCCTTTTAATATCATAAATATTAAATGAAAAATATAATAAAAAAATAAAAAAATAAAAAAACCATATTAAAAAAGGTTTAGAATATTATATTAAGATTTAATTATAAAATCTAAGGCTCATTCAGTATCCACCAAAAATTTTAATCACTAATGATTTACTGGGATAGTCTTCCTATCAAATATATAGTAGTCATTTAAAATGAAAAATGATGGAAGAAGATAAAAAAACACTATAAAATATATCTGATGAGGAAAACTAGGGAACTCACTTAGATAAAATCTATAGTACTCTATATACCACTTTTTTTTTCTCACAATGGAATAAAGACTAAAACCCCTCCTTTCTATTTATAGAAATAAGGTCATTAAATAGCCTCTAAGGATTCTAAATTTATAAAAAACTAAAGGAGATGCAATAAATAACCTCTAAAGGTCATTTGAATCATTAAATAGCCTTCAAAAGTTTTATAAGTCCTAAAAAACCTTGGGAGGTGCATCAATGAGAATCTAAATTGGATTAAAATAGAAAAGGAGGTGCTTAAATGATATATTTATGTAGGTTTATGAATTTATCTCATTTTATGGTTCTGAGAATCCCATTATAGCAATTCCAATCCCAAATTTCAATTGGAATTTGTCATTTCCTCATGTTTATGTATTAATAATATAAATTATTTTTTTATGTTATAATACCATATTTATTATTTAATTATATAAATATTATTTCATTAAATATTTTAAATACATGAGACACAAATACTATGTGTTTTTAAAATAAACATAAAAATTTTCACATATGATCTAATCAAATTATTCCAAAAATCCCAAGTAACATTTTATTTTACACTACCCAAGGGCCCTTTGTAAAGTTGAAAATGATAAAAAATCTCCTTTATTATCATAAAATAAAATAGGTATATAAAATAGCATTATAGCTACCCAAATTGCAAAGAGGTTTGGTGTGATCTAATCTCCCACATATTATTTAGCAAAGTTCTTTCATCCTTGACATCAATATAAAGTATGAGACATGCATAATGTCAACACCCCATAACTTATCTATTTTTATTAATTATTGATTTGAATAAATCATATATAATTACATCAAATGTAATTACCTTGGTATTAATCAAAATTAAATTGAGGTCTATGATGTCATAACTTGTCATATGGGCGACACATCCTATCTTGGTTAATCAAACCCCTTCACCTGATTAGTTTCATACCCAATTAACCTTTATTAAGAAAAATTATCAAATTATTTTAGATAGGTATCAAATTATTAATCATCATAAGTACGTAACCTATTTGACAACCTCAAGTTTAAGGATATATAACCAACTTTCACTTGAGAAACACCAATGAAATATATATGAAAATCTATTTTGTTTGATCTAATCAGGTTAATCGAGATACATGTTCACCATCTTATATCCATGAGTGATATGTTGTATCTCTATACAAGTGATATTACTCATATTGATCTAATCATATCATTATATCCCAAAATGATGATCATCAATCAAGAATAACTTAGAAACACATATATTCCAGAGGGTTGTTATTATATTATCTCTCATATTCTATGAAACAAATATAAATAAGTGATAATATATTACCATTAATATACATTACATGATAAAAAATATCCCTAATCCAATTAACCATGACTAACTTTAGGGTACAAACACCAAAAATATTAACTTTCACTAAATCCGATCATCCATATGTATAATACCTAGAGAATTAGTGTGTCCTTTATTCTTTTTTATGTAAGGGTATTTGTTAGGGAATCCATAATATTATCCTCTATAGGAATTTGAAATATATTAATATCACTAATGTCAATAATCTCTCAAATGAGATGAAATTAAAGAATAATATGGTTGGATTTTTGGTGAGAATTTGTCTTATTAACCTATGAAATAGATCCATAATTATCATAGTAGAGTTCAATTAGATGTACAATTATTAATAACACCCCTAAATCAATAATGAACTTATTTATCAAAGAAGTCTCTTTAGAAACATCATATGTTGTAATATATTAATCTTATATTGTAGAATCAACAAATGTCAATTTCTTGGAACTTATTTAGCTTACCGCTCCACTGTTTAGGTAAAAGGTAAATCATAACATAGATCTAAAGCAATCTTTTTTAATTTTTAAAATAATATTAGTGTAACTACTTATAATGATATTTTCATCACCACTAAATACCAAGAATACATCCTGAGTTCTTATCAAATACTTAAGGATATTCTTTATGGTTACCCAATGAATTTTACTATAATATGTTTAGTATCTACTTATAATACTTAATACACAAGATACATCAGTAAGAGTACACACATAACATACATGATTGATTCAAATCTTGAAGCATATATAATCTTACTAATGCATTCCTATTCTTAAACTATTAAAGGGAACCATGTCTTTATAATAATTTTTCCATAAAACATTGGTAAAAGACACTTTTTATAGTTTTCCATGTTAAACCTTTTTAACATACCATTGTATGTGTTTTGACCAAGGAAAATCATTAGTTTAGATCTATATTTTTAGATATTCATACCCAATATGTATTTTTCTTCACCAAGATATTTTATTGAGAAGAAATATCTCAACCATTTTTTTACAGATTGTAATAATGACATGTCATTTGCAATGAAACATATGTAATCAACATACAATAATGGAAATGAAAACTTTATCCCAATAACCCATTTTTATACACAAGGTTCATTTTCATTTTTGATAAAGTAAAACTCTTTGATAGATTAATTAAAATGAATATTGCAACACTAAGAATCTTGTTTTAACCCATAAATGGATCATTGTAGGTTAAAAAAATTAACAACATTTCTTGGATCCTAAAAACCTTTGTGTTTTATCATATATATATCCTAAAATAAATTCCAATAAAGGAATGTAGTTTTTTACATCTACTTGATATATCTCAAAATCTTAATTTTCTATTTTAGCTAAAATAATATAAACATATTTGATTATATCTTGTGAGGAAATTGTTTCTTCATAGTTAATGCCATAAATATTTTTTAAACCTTTAGCTAAGAAGTGATATTTATAAAAATGGTGAAAACATAGGTTTTTTGTTAGATTTTTTGTTAATTAATGGTGTATTTATTGAAGATGATGAATTAATTTTAGATATCAATAGGTTGAAAATCATATTCAACCAAGAGGTTGTGTGTTGGAATGAGAAGATGATCATGTTGATAGTTGGAGTAAAATCCAAAAGGGATGAAAACATTCACTCAAAGCTAATTTAATAGAAATTTAAAAAATTGTAATCATTTTTAATCTTGGAATACTTAGTGATGAATGTTGGTGAAGGATTTTGGACATTTGAAAAGATGGAATTGGTATATGAGGTTAAGCATGAAAGAGTTAGATGGAAGCATTGAAGACACCAAAATGACTAATTAAAGCCATGATAAAGTAAAGGTGGAATATCTTATCAAGGATAAGAATGATTTGAATAATGATGGATTGATATGAATTTTATGAAGTTCATGACATCTGAGTTGTGCATATGATTAATTTCATAGTTTTAATAGTATATGAAAATAAGTCAAAGTTTTTAAAGCTTGTTTAAGAGTAATCAAATTATGTGTATGGGTAAAATATAACACTATATGGATATATACACAAAAAATGGAGAGACTTTTCTATAATAATATTGTTTAAGAATAAATTTAGGCTTCATAAGAATAATTATGAAGGAACCATGATGCATTGTTTTTCACATATGAATAAGATTATGGATAAGTGTGAATTAGTAAGAATTTTCACTCCATAATAATGTTAAATACACTATAAAGTTGATGGTTATTCTATAATGGATATCCTATAAGAAATGGGAACAATTGTTTTTTGTGATGGAATATTAGATCATTCCGAAATAGACATGGTACATCATAACTATTAAAAAATTAGATATTAGGTAGTATAAATCACACTGAAACTAGAAGTGCATGAAATATTTGTGTGGCTTTTTTTGGTTAAGGTTTAAGGGACTTATCCATGAATATGTTAGTCATTACATAATGAGGCCAATATTTGGAGAGATTTGGAATATCACACCACAATTTATAAGGAGTTTAAAATGAGAAAACATTATGATTTTGTGATTCTATGGTCGTCTTGAGGATCACATTGTAATGGAGGCTATCATGTTTAAAAAATTTATAAGTTAAAGGGTATTACACCTCAAGATAATTCATTATTACACAATCTATTTGTTTCCATAAAATATTAAATTTTTTTATAGACTTGAAAGAGGAGGATATTTAGACCAAAATATGGGAAGAATGACTCATCTTATTTGGATAGTTTGAAAATATTAAAAGACATGAAAAACTAGAAATATATTTGAACAATAGATGGATGAGATTCAATCATATCCATTTATCAAGGTATTGAATGTTGGAATAATATATAAAAACTAATATGATAGTTCTAGATAAAAGTAGAATGATTTTGAAAATATGGTCTTAAAAAGAAAAGGAAAATAAAATCCTCATAGGTATTCATTTCTATATCTAGTTTTTAATAAGGCTCACAATTATATAGTTTCATTGATATATTCAATTATTAAAGAAGAATTCATATAATAATGAGATTAATTCTAGTATGTTCTTTATTTAAATATATTGTTCCTTTTTTTATTTTTTAGAATAAATATATGGAACTCTCTTATTTAAGAGTAGATCTCATAAGGATTTGGAGAAGTGGAAGTATATCAAAGTGGATTTCATCATAACATCTATTTTGTAATTAAATATAAACAATGTTTCAATTTCCTATGATAAACTTGAAGGTGCCTTCATGTTTATAAACTAAGAAGGATTTCCCTAAAGCTGTGCATGGTGAAGGAAGAATATGAAGTGAACCTTAAAAATTAGTTCACCATATCTAAAAGACTTGTAAAGGCAGTGTGCCTTGTCATGGAGTGACCATTAATTGATCTTATATCCACTTAATAGTGCATTATAGTAGATTTTGGTATACCAACACATCACCATGTTTATGCCCCTTAGAAACAACCCTGTGTGGGTAAACTAAGTAAAATCCTCTATATCATTTTACTTTAAATTTTCACATATGTGTTTAATGTTTCAATGTGAGGGAAATAATGTTTGAAATTTATTTAACATTATTATTTATAATGAGAGAAAAATATTTGACATCAGGTGAGGGTTAAAGTTTAAGTTGTGAAGAAAAATATTTAAATTTAGCAGCACTCTAATCTAGCCCCTCTCTTAGGGTTCCTTGTGATGCTTACAGTAACTCATTGGTCTCAAAAATTGGTATTAGATCCAATATGTTATCATTTGGAGTTAACTCAACTGTATCTATTTTTAGATTTTTTGCACACATGAACTCATACATAAAGCATTATATTTTTACTTAAACTAACTTTTATGGTTGGAAAAAGGATATGGTTTTTTTCTATAATATTGTGGTAATAATTGTCACGACCCGTCCTCGGGGCCCGTGCCGTGACTACCCCAATCCCGCCTTCCATAGGCCAGGGGCTAGCGACTAGCACCAAGGTGTAAATCCCAGAAAAAGGGAAGGCATTGCCTTTGTAAAGTAAACAACAAACACCACAGAGCAAGCAGGCAGAAGTAAAAACTAAGTAAAAACTGGTACAACAGTAAGTGTGGAAAGGAAAGTGGGCCAGTATACAAACCCAAACTGAAAGAAAAGTACAACTCGAAATGGAAAACAACAACTGAAAAGTAAATCCGCAACGTCGATCTGTCCACTGGAAATCCCACCTGAAGGGTGGGTACAGAAAGCCTCCACTGCTCCTCGGGTCCAGCCGACCGCTCCGAGTACGTCCCGCCCAGTGGTCCACCTCCAGGTACCGACCTGCTCCGCAAGCCTCCACCATGATCAGCACTGTCCGTCGTCTGCAACCAACACAATGTAGTGCGGGCATAACCTGTGCAGGGGTGAGTATAAGCTACTATGTAGGGACCCCGAGACCCTCGAAGGTCTCCCAGAATCTAAAAAGGATAACCACAAAAGAAAGATACAATAACGAAGTAACATCCGACACTGATTAGGTATATGCCCATACATATACCTAAGTCATCAATTCTTGCTCAGATCCAACATCCGAGCTCAAGTGCAACCCAGTCCACACAAGAAAGCAAAACGTAAATCCACACAGGATAGCACAACACAATCCACAAAGGAAAGTAAACAGGATTCATCTCACATAGGTACTTCTTCGTATGACATTAGAGATGATCAGATGTAGCCACTGATTCATCTAATCCATCAGACCCACAAAGGATCTGTAGGGTACTAACCCCAGCAATGACCCACACATGATTGATCATGAAGTTGAACCCATATCTATTAGGAAACTCCTTCTCCATCATGTACAGTGGTTATGCCGCTACAACAAAGTGCTTCCCTCTTACCTTGGACTGCTATCGTACTCCACCTATCGAGTACTGTGGGCTTGCTACTACAACCAAGCGCTTCCCACCATGGGTCTGCCGCTACAACCAAGCACTCCCCCTCATAGCCCCTAGTGGTACTTCTTCTGTTGAGTACCATGCTTTGTCGCTACAACCAAGAGCTCCTCCGCTGTGGGTCTTCCTCTACAACCAAGTGCTCCCCCGTGCCGCTACAACCAAGCGCATATCCATCATGGGTCTGCCTCTACAACCAAGCGCTCCCCCTCATAGCCTCCAGAGGTACTCCTTCTGTTGAGTACCGCGGGTCTTCCGCTACAACCAGGCACTCCTCCACCGTGGGTCTGCCGCTACAACCAAGCGCTCCCCACTGGGCTATCCGTAACACACTGAGTCATTCGATCAGAAGTCGTCAAGTCTCAACCGGCTCTAGGGTTTCTGCACACAGCATGCTTGTTCCGGGAGGGTCCACTCCACGAGCTAAGAGGTCGATGCATCAACTGACATGTAGTCTAGAGTTGATGTATCCCAAGATGTACCGTAGTGGTCACTACTGAAAACACGGAGGATTCCCGTACTGTTTTCATCATCATCACAGTCGCAGCCAGCTCTAGGGTTCCCGCACACAGCAAGCTCGTTCGGGAGGGTCCGCTCCACGAGCCGAGAGGATGATACATCAACTGACACATAGTCTAGAGTATATGTATCCAAAAGTTCCGTATCGTCAACAGAAACTGAACGTCGCAGACGGCGTGTCAATCAGACGCCCGGTCTGAGAGTTATTGGCTTTTTTGTCCTAGGGGCCAGATTGGTTTTTATGGAAAAACCAACCTGACCGTACTCCACCTGCATCCAAACCTTAGGCGGAGTAATCCAAAAGATCTGTATCACTTAGAGGAATTCAACAAAGTCGACGGAACGTCAATCAGACGTCCGAAGCTCAAGATATGAGTGTTTCCACTTTGAGGGTCCGGTTGGTTTCGTGTACAAACCAGCCCGGCCGAACCCAAAGTATTCCTAAACCTTAAGTGTGATATACCAAAACGACCGTCTCGATCCAAGGATCGCATCTCCGCTGACGACGCGGCGTTCGGAGGCCCGTAGCTCATGTTATGAGTAAAAGACCAAAAAGGCCCGAAAACGGGGGGTCTGGGCCCGGACCGACCCGGGTCCGGGTCCGACCCGGCAGGCGCGACCCGGCCCGGCCTGTGCACGACCCGGCCCCGCCTGCGCGGGTGCGGCCCGACCGCCGAGGTCGGCTCGGCCGGTTACGGCCGAGCGGCGCGGGGGGCGTGCCGCCTTCGCGTGAGAACATCGCGGCCCCGCGTGGGGCCGCCCTTTTTCAACGGACGCGGTAGGGCGGCGTCCCGTGTCTCGCCGGACCCACGCGGTCGCGGGTCTATCGACCGCCGCCGCCATGGCTGAAGCTGCGCCGGCTCCGTCCGGCGGCGCGCCGGGGCGCCGCCGCCTCCGGCCGCCACGCTAGTTACCCGCGCCACTAGTGGAGTCCGCGGGCCACCAGAGTTGCTCCGGTGGTCCAATTTTATTTCTGTCTGCGCCGCAGCTCATCCTGGGTCCCGTTCTTCACTGCAGAATCAAAAAATCATCTCTTCGGACCGTTTTGTCGTCATCCGCCATTCCACACACCAAGAACAAAAGGGCGGTGGGTTCGGACTTGTTCGTTGGTCCGTACCCACCGCGTTAGCGGTTTGAAACAACACCATAATTCCCAGCAATTGATAAACCTCGACCCGCAATAATAATCCGTGGACCAACTTGTTAATTGGTTGGTCCGCATTCTTGCCTTGGAGGAAAACAAAAATGGGTATTATTATTTTCAAAACGACCCCTACCTTCATCGTCGTCGGACACGAGTTCGTCGCGGAATTGACCGTCGCGGAAGAAAAAGGATCGTCGCATCGCGGAAGGGCGTCGCTGTCGTGCGGTACTCGGCGTCGCGTAGACAAACTCCGAGGATCAAGAAGATAATGATTTAATTATAACAATTAAATCTATGTTGATGTTATAATCCACAAAGAATTAAAAGGACCGCAATCCACTACCTCAAGATGCTGATCGAAGATTGTCGCGGGGATGGAACATTGCGGAAGAAGTGTCGGTGTCGCGTCGCGTCGATCTCTGGGGGTCTGGCATTCTTCGTCGCCCTTCGTCGGAGGCCGGCGTTCTTCGCGTTCTTCACTTTCTTCGCATTCTTCGCATTCTTCTCGTTCTTCGCGAAGGAGGATGAAGATCTTTAGAGGTTCTCCAAAGGTTTAACACAACAACCAGATAATAAAATAAGTCCTCATCTTATTTTATTATCAACTAAAGAATTTGAAAAACAAAGATAAGTAGCGAACAATTAATTCATAGAATTAATTGCAATGAACTAACCGCCCAATTAATAGGGGCGTTAAGAATTTAGAAAACGCGTCAGTTGACTTTCATTTAATAGGGGTTTTCGCGGGTGCATTACTTAGCGGAAAAGAAACGGTGGGGCTCGTGCGGGCCCCACCTCACAAATATCCTACCAAGAGGGTAGGATATTTTGGGTTCCACCCTATCCACTTCAACTCAGCTTAAGCAGCTTTAAGTGGCTTTAAGCGGCTTTAAGTGAAATAAAATAATGTTTTTCGTACCACATTATTTTATTTCTTAACTTAAAGGCCAAAAATTAAAAATCACACCCGAGAAAACGCAAATCCGGAAGAGGTGTTTTTAAGCAAGTACCAGCGCTACAATTTCATCGGTGCCCTCAGAATTCGATTCCGAGCACCGGTTCAAAAGTTAGAAAAACCCGCTCGTTCGTTCACTAAACGTACCTGAGCCAAACTTCAGAAAATGATTCCGGGCACACCGGGCCTCGGAATAACGTGCCATCAGAAACTGCGTTCTTGTAAAATTCCAAAGAAAATTAAGAAAAAAAATTTCCTTGAAATTTACGGGTCTTTACATCACTCCCACCTCAGGGCTTTACATCCCCGTAAAGATACATCATAAGCTAGGGAAATAAATGTGGGTACTGAGCACGCATCTGAGCCTCCAGCTCACAAGTGCTCTCCTGGAGGTTCCCGTGATTCCATCTGATGCGCACAAGAGGAATCGACCGTCCACGTAGGACCCACTCCCGTCGATCCTCGACCTCCATTGGGACCTCCGTAAAAGTCTCCCCATCATTAATGCCTAGCTCCCTATGGTCAAGAACTGTGAAGGGTCGAGCTCGTATCTCCCCAGTTGAGATACATGGAAGTTGTAATTCACCTGGTGAAACTGAGGTGGGTGGGTCAAACGGTAAACCACCTATCCTACCCTTCTGAGGACCTAGATAGGTCCATTGAACCTCGATGATAACTTGTCGTCTTGGCCACAACTCCGTAATCCACGTCGAGGTGAGCCACGCAAGAAGATGTGGTCGCCATCCTCGAACTCTAGTGGCCTCCGCCCCCTATCAGCATAAGACTATTACTGGCTCTGAGCTGTCCTCATCCGCTCTTGGATGACTTGGACCTTTCTGGTCCTACAAGAGCTGCTGAGATTTCTTCTTTGTCGATAAGAGAAATCCGCTCTCATCCCCTGGATGAACCATGTTCTTCACCTAATACAGTCAATCCCGTCATGGATGGTACTAACCCATGCCAAGGATGACGTCGTAAGGCCTCAACGCTACTACCAAGAGATCCAACCGTTACTCTCGCCTCCAAGGGTTGAGTCACACTATCGGCATCAGTGTGTGGTCACTGGGTCTCCTCCAGTAGGTATCTCAAAGTGAGGGTCAAGTCAACGGTTTTTAAACCGGAACCTCTTAGTAACAACATAAAGAGACGACAGGAAGGTAAAATCCAAAAGAAAAGTGTCTTTTATAACTGCAGCTGAAAGTACAAAGACACAAAACATATACAAACAAACATCAACAACGCTAGAAGTAGCATAAACAAAAGTCTCCAGGTCTGGAGCTAGTCCCGCTCCTGTCCATCTACTCTCAGAGCTCCATGATCGTAGGCCTCAGCTGCCTGAAGCTAAGCTCTCCCATGTCCACTAGCTCCCTGCGGTCGGGGTGGACCTCCTGGTGGTGGTGGTGGCAACACCTCTAAGCGTCGTCCACCTCCAGCTGCATGGCCAACTCCCCTGCCACGGTCTCCTACTCTATGCGATCCGCCTCGATCGAACCTCTGCCTCTGCCTGGGAGTTCCTTCATTCATCTGCTGGTCATCTGTATAGCGGGTCGGACAGTCACGAGCCATGTGACCAACCCCACCGCAGGAGTAACACTGTCCGCTCATGGTAAGTAGTTGTCCACCCCGGGTGCCTCGCACAAACGATCCTGTGTCATGCGGTCGACCACCTGTAGGTCTAGTCCTCTTGGACCCCTACGTCATCTGTCTACTGCCTGCTGCAGAAGACTCTACTGCATGCCGGCCAGAGGTGGGTCCTGCTGCTGGAGACTGCTCAGCAAGGAAACTCTCTACTAAGAGGGCTCGCTCCAGCACCCCTGTCTGTGTCCGAATGCTGTGAGATACAACTGAAGCTCTGATCTCTCGCCTGAGCCCCTGCTCGAAGGTTCGGGCCATGAAGAATGGGTCCTGTACCATGTCTGTGGAATAGCGTGAGAGATCGGTAAATCTCGCCGCGTACTGGGCTACTGTCATGCTACCCTGCCACAGCTATAGTAGCTCCTGGATGCGCACCGCTCGGAGGGTGTCAGGGACGAACTCTGAGCGAAAAAGGCTCTCAAAGTCCGTCCAAAGGAGTGATGCCTCGTCGTGCACCTGGAGCATCAAGCTCCACCATCTTCCACATGCAGGAGGCTCGCTGCAAGGACCACCATAAGGTCTGATGGTGTCCTCACTAACCAGAAAACTCATACAACTGCCTCCAGCAAGTCCTCGGCTGCCTGGGGGTCCGTCTCCCCACGGAACCTAGGCGGGCGCTGGCGCTGAAACTCGTGCAGTGCTCCAAGGAGACGTGCATCGTCAGCGGCTGGGGCTAGAAGCATCAGTGGCTCGGCAGGTAGAGGTACCGCTGGTGCCTCTGCTGTCAAAGGGCCCTGCACCGAGGCCTCGTCGCTCGGTGGGCTGTCGTCACGCTCAACTCTCGGAACCCTAGCTGACTGCCGTCATGGGGCCATCTTGAAAGGGAAACAGGCATGCCACGGTCAGAACAGTATACCTGGTGAGCTGACACAAAGTAATCACAAAGAAAACTTGAAACACACATGCAATCAATGTTTTCATGCATTAAGTCGGAAATCAGAAGTCAGGGTCCTGGTGTACGGATACGTCGGCCGCCGCACCAACACTGGGCTACTTGGACTGATAACCACACTCAATACTCTTAACACTATTTCTTCACATAGAAGAAAGATCAGAGTCTGCGGTAGAACCGAACTCCTCTGATACCAATTGTGACAACTGGGTCCCGGTGACAGCACAGACACCCCGCCTTAACATGGCCGTCGGGTCCTTGCCGACCAGGTACCACCTGTTGCCCTGCAGACACGTGGGGCCCTCCCCAGGGACCACCCACGTGCCTAAACGGGTCATCTGACTAATGATAGTCCCCACAGGACAACACATGTCCTTTCCAGTGTGCTTTGTCCTCATTCACACACACCGTGGGGAACTTCCCAGGAGGTCACCCATCTTGATCACTACTCCAGGCCAAGCACGCTTAACTGTGGAGTTCTAATTAGGTAGGCTCCTGAAAAAGAAGGTGCAACTTGTTGACATGAATCATATCATTTAGTAATTTAACCCTTTATCAGTTGGGGATGTTACAATCACCCCCCTTAGAGCACAACACCCTCGTTGTGGGTCCTACATCTCAACCCAGATAGTGCACCACACACTTATGGCTGGGTTCCTCCTCTGATACCAAACGTGACAACTAGGTCCCGGTGACAGCACAACCACCTCGCCTTAACATGGTCGTCGGGTCCTGGCCCACTAGGTACGACCAGTTGCCCCGGAGACAAGTGGGGCCCACCCTAGTGTCCTCCCACATGCCTGAACGGGTCATTTGACTAATGATTGTCCCCACAGGCCAACACTTGTCCTTTCCAGTGTGTTTTGTCCTCACTCACACACATCCTGAGAAACTTACCAGGAGGTCACCCATCTTGATCACTACTCCAGGCCAAGCACGCTTAACTGTGGAGTTCTAATCAGGTAGGCTCCCGAAAAGGAAGGTTCACCTTGGTTGTAGCGGCAGACCCACAGCGGAGGAGCGCTTGGTTGTAGCGACAAACCATGGTACTCAACAGAAGAAGTACCACTAGGGGCTATGAGGGGGAGCGCTTGGTTGTAGTGGCAGACCCATGGTGGGAAGTGCTTGGTTGTAGCAGCAGGCCCACAGTACTCGATAGGTGGAGTACTACAATAGTCCAAGGTAAGAGGGAAGCACTTGGTTGTAGCGACATAACCATTGTACGTGATAGAGAAGGAGCTTCCCAATATCTATGGGTTTAACTTCATGATCGATCATGTGTGGGTCATTGCGGGGGTTAGTACCCTACAGATCCTTTGTGGGTCCGACGGCTTAGATGAATCAGTAGCTACATCTGATCATCTCTAACGTCATACGAAGAAGTACCTGTGTGAGCTGAATCCTGTTTACTTTCCTTTGTGGATTGTTTTGTGCTATCCTGTGTGGATTTACGTTTTGCTTTCCTATGTGGACTGGGTTGCACTTGAGCTCGGATGTTGGAGCCGAGCGAGAATTGATGACTTAGGTATATGTATGGGCATATACCTAAGCAGTGTCGGATGTTACTTTGTGATTGTATCTTTTCTTTTGTGGTTATCCTTTGTGGATTCTGGGAGATCTTCGGGGGTCTCGGGGTCCCTACTGAGTAGCTTATACTCACCCCTGCACGGGCTATACCTGCACTATGTTGTGTTGGTTGCAGACGACAGACAACGCTGATCATGGTGGAGGCTTGCGGAGCAGGTCGATACCTGGAGGTGGACCCCTGGGCGGGACGTACTCGGAGCGGTCGGCTGGACCCGAGGAGCAGTGGAGGCTTTCTGTACCCACCCTTTAGATGGGATTTCCAGTGTACAACTCGACGTTGTGGCTTTACTTTTCAGTTATTGTTTTCCCTTTCAAGTTGTACTTTGCTTTTAGTTTGGGTTTGTATACTGGCCCACTTTCCTTTCCGCACTTCCTGTTGTACTAGTTTTTACTTAGTGTTTACTTCTTGATTCTTGCTCTGTGGTGTTTGTTGTTTACTTTACAAAGGCAATGCCTTCCCCTTTTTCTGGGATTTATGCCTTGGTGCTAGTCACCAGCCCCTGGCCTATGGAAGGCGGGCTTGGGGTAGTCACAGCACAGGCCCCGAGGACGGGTCGTGACAATAATGTTTTGAAATACACACTTCAGGATATTTATTTGAGAAAGTTTAGTGAAATAGTTCATGATTTAGAGGCACTAAAGATATTTATAAGAGGTATATCCTATGAGGTATTCATGAAAACTATTCACTGTTCTAATGAATTTGATATATGGAAGATTTTGGAAGAAGTTTAAAGGAAATCAGTGGAATCCAGTGATGTTGTGGAGTCTACCTCAATAGAAGATTTTAATTATGGTGTTGATGAGTTACTAAGTAATAAATTTGATGAAAATTTACTAATGTTAAAAGGGATGAAGAGGAGGGAAAATAAGAAGAAAACTTCTGAGAAGGAAACAAACATTGATGTATGTGATTTTTTTTGTGTGTGATAATTTTTTTCTAACATTAATCTAGAAGATACTTGAAAACATATAAATTTATATTCCCTTATGGAGATTTAAGTGTATGGTGATTCTATAGAATAAGTGGAAAAAAAATATAGTTATCAATTCAGATATTCTTCTTGTAGTGATCAAGATGATATCTAATACTTTCATGAGAAGTTAGATCAATTGGATATTATTTATAAAGTAAAATATGATTTAGTAGAATAATTGGTGTTAGATAATAGGATATTGATGAAATAAGAGTTGTCCTTGAAATAATATATTACTAGAATAGGTGAAAAAATGAAGGGGAAAAGCGACTTACTCATAGAAGTTTCACATGAATTGGAAAATAAAATGGCCAAATATAAGGACCTTAATGTAACCCTGATTCCTCTAAAATTAGAACTTGTAGAGAGGATGAAATTGGGAAAATAATAATGTTTTATGATGAATAACATTGATATAAAATTGAAGTATAAGGAGGTGTATATCAGAGATATTTAAATGAGGTTAACATACTTCAATAGAAATATGGATTCTCTCCCATGACAACATTTATAAGTAGAGCCCACAGACATGGAAATATAGAAATAATGAGGAAGAATAAGGTTCCTACAAAATAATAAAGTGATATTACAAAACGTATTCTAGAAATTAATTTCTACTATTGCGAAGCTATTATACACACCATGGATGTGTGTGTGGAAGCTAAAGTTCCCAATAAGGGATGGAAATATTCTATTATTGAAGGTTCTGGACATAGCAGAAGCCAGTTGGGTCTATGACCAATAATGTTTTTTTCATTGAATATGATGATTAAACTATAATAACATGATGAATAATGAAATATATCATTAATATATCTAAATAATCATAGTAAAGTAATTCTGAAATCGAAGAGAAGATCTTTAATGTTAAATTTATAATTAATTTAATAATAAGAAAAATACCTTAGTCTTTAATTCTTTCTTCGATGTAGGTTTCAATCGTTTGAACCTTAGTTTGGTTTTACTATCATTAAATCAGGAGGAACCAAAGTATAATCCTTCCAGTGATAATACACATGTTCTCATTTGATCTTTAAGCATCTTTGATGGTACTCTAGGTGCTAGCGTAGTGGTATCGATCATATTGTCTTTCTTGCCTTTGATTAAAAACAAAATCCTTTAGGTTTTAAGGATTTTTTTTCTCATTTTTGAGGAGGAGAAAGGTGGAATATATTCTTTTAATCTTGATAGAAACCCTAGAGATGTTTTATATTGAGAGATAATTCTCTAGGGAGGAGAAATGTTGTACTCAACAAAATGATTCTCACACTCACACAAAGAAATGATATAACTGAGTATATATAGAGATAGGATTAGAGGATTGATAATTACACAAATTCCTTTAGAAAATCTCTTAAACCTTAGAAAACTCCACGTTTAATAATAATAATAATAATAATAATAGTATTTATACGCGCATGTATCATGAATTATATAAATATAAATAAATAAATTAATATTTATTTAAATGATATTTTGTATATCATTTCTATTACCTAGTTCCTTTCTCATCCTTTCCACTTTTCTTTTTCATTTACTAAACCTAGAATAATAAATATTATTCATTTGATAAATGAATAAATATTATATTTACAGTCTTGAAAAAAATATTTATTTTAATATTCAACTCATATATAAATATGACGAATGAATATTTATGATAAATAGATCCTAAATAAATATTGTTCATTGGTCTAGAGAATATCATTTATTACTATTATTAAATTCTAAAATAATTTAACTGAGATCAAAAGATACACTAAGTGTGTGACCCTCTAGGTTTCTTCCCCAGTTAGGTGGGTTTTCCTAAAGTTAAATATCAGTGTCCAACAACACGTAAAGGAACTCATAGAGGAAAAAATTAATGTCACATTGTTTATAACCACACATGAATTATCACTATGTAATATAATATCTTTGTCTTTATATCTCATCAAGTAGGTTTCATACTCATATCCTTAACCCATAAAATTGAGATGTTTTTCTTTAACTCTTGAAATGAGCCTGTCTATACACCATGGCCCTGAAATTTAGTTTTATAGTTTAATTTCAATGAAAGTACTAAGATATCCACTTCTATATATATGTAAGGGATAAATCACTACTTGAATTATTTATTAATAATAAATCATTCATGAATTACCCAATATACCCAACTTCACCGTGAACATATATCGTCATGATTTAAGAAAATAAATCTAAGCATGTGATTCATGATATGCATTAATAATAAACTTAATGTATAAGGATCATTATACACATTCATTGATAGAAATATCCAATAGAACATAAACATGTAAATTTTTTACTTATGAGTCTACCCTCATAATCTCCCATCTTGGAGATTACCAAGTGTGAAATTTTTGAGACAAAATCTTATCATATTATTAGTATCCAACACCTTATATTTTTCATAATCTATGTCCCATAATATGATGACATATGACCATAAGACATAAAATTTGAGAATATTTTTATAACACTTCAAGGTTCTCATCAGAATGTGGAGCTACTACGATCTTTTCAGTGTGATAGATACTCTAAGACATTATCACATTAAAGTTATGTAGAAGAACAATAAATATGTCATAAGGTATTTATTAACATTCAATTCTATGAAGATATATAAAATCTAAAGTAAAAACTAGTTAGTTATAGGGAACCAACTCCAAAAGACCTCCAATTAGACTAAAGATAACCACTAATGAATTATAGTCTACAATCTATCACATGATGTTCAAGTTTCTACTAAAATAAGGATTTATTCAATGGGTCCTCCATGTTACCTTCCATGTAAGATCTGTTTATTTCAACCTCACTTCTATGAGAAAAATCCCTCTAGAGATGATAATTTAGAAGTATGTACTTCATATGCTAATGTGACCTTGGATCCTTTTCAAGATCCACCACTGTAGTATTATCATAATATAGTGTGATAGGGTCTTTAATGCTACTCACCACATAATATATTATATAAAGTCTCATATCCAAACCACTTCTTTAGATTCATCATAAGCTGCAATATACCCAGAATCTGCTATAGAATTAAAAAACATGAATTTATTTGATCCTATATAGCTAAAATCACCTCTATTGAGAGTGAATATATATAACGATTTTGAATTCAGACTATCTTGATATATTAATAAACTTAAATCTATATATCACTTGTTTACTTATTCCCTATATCCTCTATAAATGAAGAACACATCCTTATTACATATAAGATATTTTAGGATAGTCTTGACTGTCATCCAATGGAAATCTTATGGATAGACTTGATATTTACCCACCATGCTTAAGGATTAGGCGATATCAATCCTAATAGATAACATAATATACATGGATGACCCTATAAAAAATTCATTTAGGATTCTTATCATCCTCGATATCTTCTCATTATTCTAAGGAATATTTTTTTTGAATAGATGTATGACATGTGACATTGAAAAAAATCCCCTCTTGGATTTTACCATACCAAATCTCTTCAGTATTTTTTTCAGTGTATGTATCTTGAATTAGTCTTAGTAGCATATTAAATATATCATTATAGATCTTGATCCCAATAATATATGCTACTTAACCTAAGTCTTTCATAGAGAAGCACATGTTTAACCACATATTAACAGACTGTAAGAATTGTTTTTTTCCAATTAGTAATATGTCATCAACATATACTATTAAGAACATGATTACACTACAAATTGAGAATTTATAGAAAAAAGGATCACATTAATTCTTTATAAAACCAAATTTTATTATGAATTCATCAAAGTTAATATTCTATGACCTGGATTCTTGTTTTAATCTATAAATGGATCAGTATGATTTTAATAACTTATTAACATCTTTTGGAGTCACAAAACCTTCTATTTGTGTCATATATAAATATTATTGAAGGTTCCCATTAAGTAAATCTATTTTTAAATCCATCTACCAAATAAAATAGTCATGATAATATACTATATCGAGTTTAATTATGATGGATTTTATCATAGAAACTGGTTAAAAGGTTTTATTATAGTTTATTCCTTGAAAATGTTTAAACAATTTCACAACCATTCATGCCTTATAGGTAATTGAAGTCCCTATATAATTGTTTAAGAAGTTGTGTTTTTTGTAAACCATTAGTGATAAGTTTTGTGGAATGTTTGATAAGAATTTTTTAGTTGATTTGAGGTGGTTAGAGTTGAGTTTCTAAATTTTTTGGGTTTTTTTTGAGAAATTATAAATTCTATATGGAATTTTTAAAATGGAAAAGTTCTTCTAGATATAAGATATTTGATCTATTCATAAGATATTTGAGCTATTCATAAGATATTTGAGTTACCTGAAAGTCTTATAATATCTTACGAGATGAAGAAAATGGGAAATATATAACCATATAAGATATTTAATCTATATTTATGATATTTTTATGCAGCTTAAGAAATTTACTCTATGCATATGATGTTTTGGTGCCACATAAGACATTTACTTAGCACATATAATATTTTTTTGATGTAAAATACATTCACTCTGCCCATATGATATTTGAGAATCCTGTAATATATTTTAATATGTTCATATAATATCTACCTTTGTATGATATTATACTTTAGGGTACATATGAAAATTTCATATTTTTTTTCTAATGATGCTTTGCTGATAATTTAATTAAAAAATATTACTAACTTGGTATAGAGTAGTGATTCTAGATCAGATTCAAGGATGTTTTAATAGGGATTAAATGAGATTTATCATGACCAAAATTAATATATATTTTGAATTCAAATATTCAAAATTAATCCTCCTGATAATTGCTATTATTGTTCAGGAAGGCTTTAACCAAGTGCTCTGGTGTAGTTGAGAAAGAAGAAGTTTCCCAAATCTAGTAATAAAACTTTATATTTATTCATTATGTGAATATACAAATAAAAATAAAATAAGATAAGGGTTTTTTAAAACAAAGAAGGTATTGATACTTTTTGGTATTAAAGTGTGAGAAAAGAAGAACAAAATGACCTGCACTCCATTTTTAATTTCGGAAGAGATCATGACAAGCTCTTTTACATCCCTTTAATCTCGATGCTTACTGTTGATAAGGAATGAGATATTTTCATGCATGCATGCACTCATGTATGATCTAATCATTCTAATCATCCTGAAAAACATTAGACAAGACCGAAATGAATTTTCTATTTTTATGCTAGTTAATACTCATTTAGAAGAAGATATTACATTTAATTCAAATACACTTTAAAGCATTTTAAAAATATGATTCATCCAAGGGAGAGGAGTAAATATTCATAGGATAGTAGTACCAATGTAAAAACTTCTATCCATTTGATGTTGTAGTGAAAATTCAAGTATTTCACCTACCATTTCTTTGTATAAGACATTATAAATCTCAACAAGGGTCAATGATGTACACCTCCCCTCTCTTATAATCACTAATATATTTGATAATTAAAGTCTCAAAACTCAAATAAATCTTGGTAAGGATTAGGATCTAACATTTTGGATAGACCTTTTAAAAATTCCCATGTTCTGTTTTTCTTCATTTTATTTTTTCAAATTGGTGAGGAAATGACCTTAAGATTAAATTATGACTCTAATAGGCCACATATGCTTAATTCATTAAAGTAATTTTTTTAAAAAAAAATAATTACCATTGATTAAACCCCTTATCAATGGTACACTATCTGATCTGGGTGCTTTAAGTGGTATCATAGAGAGGTTCCCCTTGAGATTACTCTTTTTCTAAAGTCATTTATGGAATGTTATTTTTATGTGAATAGAAGAGATATTCCCTTTTTAATGAGAAAAATATTCATGGTAAGAAGAAACAAATACTATCTTATCTTCTATCACAAGGTTTTTAAGTGATTAATTCTATTAATATATAATTTTCACCCATTGTAGGATATGGAGATATGATATTTTCTAATAAAAAAACCTGGAGATAGATGGGAAGACCATGAGTTCTATATTATCATATCTTTTAGACAAAGTTTACACCAAGGTGATGGGTTTGCAGACAACAAAAGAAATATAGTACAAACTTGAGAACATGTGTGAATGAAACATCAAAATCATGTAAGACAAATTTAAGATTTAGAGGGATAAGTTTTAATATGTTAGAATTATTAAGGATAAAACCATTGATAACTATTTTATAAGGGTAAATGATATTTTTTTCTTATTAGAGGGTTTGAAGAAATGCTGAAAGATTATATTGTGGTAAAAAATTGATGAGAAATTTTCCTGATATATTTGACCTAAATATTTCATCCATTTAATATAGGGAATATATTTCCCTTAATGAGTTAAAAAATACTCTTTGGAATTATGAAATGATAAAATCACCCATCATTAAGAATAATTCTAAATAGAAGATGAATTTAAAATCCATGAGTAAAATGAAAAGTAAGTAAGGAAAAGTTGAAACCTCTAGTGAATCCAAGGATAATTATGTATAAAGTGATTATGATCGTAATTTATGAATTTAATATAGAAAAATATAAAACTTTGTAAAGTAAAGTATAGAGGAAATATTATAATTAAATGTTTTAAGTGTGGCGCATATAAAATTTCCCAAAAGATTTTCCTAGAAGAAAGAAGTGTGTAGAGACTGATAATGAATAAAATAAAGAAAATCCATGTATAAATTCAAAGGGTAAATATTTCAAAGAATATAATAAGTTAGATAAAGATATAAAGAGAATATAGAAAATAAAGAAAATGAGTATTCTAAGAAAGTAGAAGGAATAATGATCTTCTTGAAGTTGGGATTTATAAAAGGATAATACTTGAATAGACTCCAATTTCATGGAATATGTGTAGAAAAAGTAAGAGAGATCAAGTGGTGAAGAAGATGAAAACGATATGAATTATATGGTGCATATAGTGAAAAATGAACCTGAAGTATGTATTGATAGAAAAACCCAACTCAAGAAAAAAAATTAAATCTCTTAAAAAGGATGTGATCAATATGAATAAAGATAAATATGAGATTCATATTATATAAAATGGTCATATTTAGGATATCAAGCTTCTCAAAGTGAAAGTGGTTGAGTAGGAAAAAAATCATAAAAGATGTTGAGAAGTAGCTGGCTGATCAAGAAAAAATTCTTGACTAGGCTGAATCAAGGTGTCCTAAATCTAAAAATATCCTTGAAAAAATTAATAATGATTATGATAAGTCTAAATAAGTGATGGATGAATCAACTCATGATATTGAAAACTCTTATGCACAAGATCAAGTAAAAATTTCACTTGCTATATCTGTAAGTGTTAAACCTATTTTAAGTAAAAATATAGGCCCTAAATTATAATATAGGAAAACCTAATTTGAGAGGAGCCCCTATATGAAGCTATTAAAGATAAGTTAGTAGAAAGAGACTATAATAAGCAAGGTTTTCTAAAACTTATGCAAAATAATGTTGATATTTCACTAATATAGAAAGTAAATCTCTAAAGACAAGCTCATAAGTTTTATAGAAGATATAGTTTTAGGGGATACTATTGGATTTATAGTGTAAAGACTATGACCATAATATCCCTTATTTGGTGGTTAATTTTTTACATTAGTACTAAATATAAGTGATAAAATTACAAGGGACCTAATAGATTAGTATTTTTGGAAAACTAGGCACATACCTGAATCTCACATTACATTTGAAAACTTAAAATACAACATCGTATTTTATTTGAGAACACCATTATTCAATTTAGAATATCCATGTATATAAATAATAATAAAATTCCTAGAATCCAAGGGAAATGAAAAATAATAAAGGTGTGAGTTCAGATACCCATTAAGGGTATTCATGTAAAAGAATCTAATTAGGAATGAATAATATGCAAAGAATAAATGATAATAAAATAATTCCATATAAATAATAACATGGAATATAAAATTATCCATGAATATCATATTTATTAAAATAATAACATGGTAATCAATAAATGATTTCATAATGATGGAATGTGTAATGTTGGATATCTGAAACTTAACTTTGAAGCCTTATTCCAAGAAATCTAAAAATATCATCAAGGCCTCATGCCAAGACATCTTACATAAATGGGAAAGGCCTTGGATAAATACCCAATATAGTTTGTATCATGAGATATCCTGATGCATTAAGGGGATATGTAATTTCAGTCCCCACCCATCACTTAATAAGTCTAATTCATTCATCATATGAATAAACAACACAAATTAATCAATATGACTTAAAAAATTAATAATTGTCTGTATTTAAAGAACTAGCATATAAAATATCAATACTTTAACCAGTAAAAATAATCATAAACCATCCATATAAATATGGTGTATTATATCATTAGACTATAACCTCATTAAAGCATAATATTCAATAATGGATTTTTACATATATGAAAATACTTTCAAAAGATCATTGGAAAATTTCTTGAGAAAAATACCCCTTTTCACTTTGAAATAACTTATTTAAAATCTCATAATTTCAAAAACATCAAGGAAAAAATTTTGATTGAAAAGAAACTTATAAACTTTTAAAGGAATATTCAAATTAATGATTAGTAATTATGGTATAAAATCTTGTTCATACTACAAAAGTTAAAAAACATTCCTTTCACACTTTCGTAAAAAGGTCAAAAAGTAACTCATTTGAAAAATGACAAGAAGATTCCTTTTAATTTTTTTAAAAACATTCATAAATGGATAAAAATTTATTTAATAAATCATTGGAGAATATTAAAAAACATTTTTATACATTTTAAGAAAAATATGGACATGGAAGAAAAGGATTCCTAACCGATTAGAAAAATAAGGTTTATTTTCCTTAAAAAACTTATTTCAGAATCTTGAGTAATTAAAAAGTGTAAAAAGGAAGGAAAACTTATAATTTATAGAATTAAAAAGAGAATAAAAAATTAAATTTGGTTTAATATAGAAATATAAACTAATACCCCAAGTGGATACTTAAACATAAATAATCCTGAATAATGATGAGATTATGAAATAAACCCTCACTTTAGGTTTGACATCCTTCATATGTTTCAAAACAATCTATATAATAAAAATAGATTTATTATAAATATATTACATAACAATAATCATATATATCATACCATATATGATTTAATTATAATCTTTTATCACCTTTTTATTAACAATTCTTTTCTAAAGTCACTGTTCTGGGTAATAACTACTTTTTTTATGTATGTTTTGGTTTGATAGTTTTGGTCCTTATACTTTGATCATGGTTACATCATCTCTATAATTTTAATCATGATATAAATATCATATATATTTATTTATAGTAAAGAATAAAATATAAATATAAAAAAATTAATTTCATCATTCATGGAGATGGAATGCCATACGTATGCATGAACGTTGTTTTCAATATTTGATGGATGAAATGAAATAAATGTAAATCATAATTAACCATTAAACACTAAGTATTATATTACATATATAATATATATTTATTAAATCTACCCTTTTTACCATACATGTAAATAATAAATGAAAAACAGATCACATCGCTATGGAGGTGGTAGTCCACACATACATACGAGGGACATTATCATTTTTTATTTGATGAATAAAGGGTGCATAATGGTGGTTTAATAATAATAATAAAATTTAAGTATATTTAGGATACATAATTTATTATTTTAGGATAAATAACATATATTTAGAGGGGGTGAAACAATAAGTAAAAGAAAAGTGATTAGTTAAGGTGATTACATCTTCTTTGAAAGAACTCCTTTAGATATCCTCTTAAGGACCCTAGGGTTAGTCTGTTGGGAGGAAAAGAACCTAATAAAATTATCTAATTATTTTTATAATAGAAATTTTTAGGGACTGGTTGATTTATATTTCTCAAAGTGGTGTAAATAAGAGAGGAAATGGTTATCCTTTTACAAGGGAGGGAAAGGACATACTTAAAATTTCTTAAAATATTAAAATATAATAAATAAATTATCAAGAAAAACGATTCAAATGGACATATATTAAAAAATAAGGTATTTTATGGTTTAAATATCCTCAAAAAATAAAATTTTAATAGGTTTAAGTGTTATTTTAAACCTTATCTTTTAGTTTAACCCCTTAGTTAACCTATTTTAACATTAATCACGGTAACACTTTTTTAACTATTAAAGTGTTATAATTTTACTTATAAGATATTAATTGGAATATAAATAGAAAAGGGAGAAAATATTTTCCCATATATTATCCCTCTTTTCCTATTTCAATATTTTTATGATTTTTAAAAAAATTAATAAAATATTATTTTTATAGAATATCATCAATGATTTTTTGACACTATTCATTTAATTTGACTCTAAATACATCAAGAAAAGATGGAATTATAATATAAGATTTTAATATATCCCTAATATGTTATATATATAAAAAAAATTAATTTAACACCATAAATCACTCAAATTATATTACCTTTAATATTTTCAAAATCATTTATTTTATTTTTCCAATTGAAGAAATTCGGTGTTGGCGTTGCACAAACATTTAAGTTGATTATATAATTAAAAAAACATAGAAATAATTTAACATAAATAAAATAATTTCATTATGATAAAAATAAATATTAATATTTTTCCACAAATTTATTTTACCCCTATTAAAACACATAAGATATATTTAAAATTAAGAGAGTGACATTTGTTATTTTTTTTATTTGAATATTACATAGGTCATTTTCATGGAAATATTTTCCTTAAATAATAAAATTTCAAGAATAATTTGATAATTTTAAATTAAATTCATCAAATAATAATTAATATGAAATTTTTTGACTTTAACACTTATTTTTAACCGAGGTTAATCTGCTTTATCCTTTACCAAGGTAATAAATTTTACTATGGTTACTATTTATAATGACAAAAAATAAAAGGAACCTTTTTAAAAAATTTGAACCTCACGACTCCAAATATGGTATAAATTCATTAATATTCAAAATCTATAATTTATATAAATTAATTTTCAAATTACTATGAACAACATGATGAAAAATATTTTTAGAAAAATACAGTTTTAAGCATAAAAATGGATTTATTCATATACCATGCCTAGAAAAGATGTTAGATGAATGGTAATTTTTTTATTGAGTATATAATATATAAATTTCATTAAAATAATTCCCCAATGGTAATTAATTTAATTTATTAGGATAAAAATACATTTCATGCATAAAAAATAGTTTTTCTGAAAAACACATCCTTTATCTTCAAATGTTTTTTATTTTCATTTCGAATTAACTGATAACCAATGAATTAATTTTATAATTATATAAACCATATATTTTTAATAATCTAGTTAATATTATTCATAACCACTAATTAAATGGCTAGACCATAACTATCATATAAAATAATAATATTTTAATAGTAGACCACAGTTTATTTAAACTCTATGTTTCATGTAGCACAAGCTATCGAAGAAATTAAATTTTATTTATATAAATATATCTTAAAATATTGGGGTGTTACATTGTACCCCAGTTAAAATGAATTTATCTCTTGAAATTATATTACTTTGATATAAACAAATAAGGATTTCTCTATTTCATTATATCATATGGTTCCTAAGTAGCTTCTTCAAATTTTCGATTCATCCCAAGAACTTTAACCAGGAGAGTAGTATAGTTCCGTAGAACTTTACCACTATGATCCAAGATTTATATTGGTTTTTTATTTATAAAAAAGATCATGATCCAATGACATGGACTCTAAGTTCAGTAAATTTGATTGATTAGGTATGTACTTTTACATGAGAGATACATGGAACACATCATGAACTTGAGAGAGGTTCAATGAGAGCCCCAAGTGATAAGTGACCATACCTAATAAATAAAGAATATTAAAGGGAAAAATATATCTAGATCCCATATTTACCTTTTTTCGAAATATCATAAGATTCTTTAATGAATAAATTCATGGAAACACCTTCTCAACAACTTCAAACTCTGGATCTCACCGATGATTATTAGAATAACTTTTCTATTAATTCCGAGCTACCACAATGTGTTGTTGAATGAATCTAACTTTATCTACTATTTCATCATCTAGATCAGATCCCAATAACATTATTTCTCCAACTGCATCCCAATTCTTAGAGTTCTATACTTCTTTCCATGGAGAGATTCATAAGGATCCATCTGAATTCTTGAGTGATAGATTTTGTTGAAAGAAAACTTGACTAGAGGAAGGTGTTGATCCAAACTACCTTTAAAACCCATAGAGAAAGATCTCAGAATATAATTAGGTTTTAATAGTTATATTAGACTAACCATATTTCAAAGGATGATAATATTCACTAAAACTCAACTCTATATCTATATCTTACTGAATACTTTTCCATAACTTTGAGGTAAACCTAAAATCCTGATCAGATATAATAGAATGTGGTTATACATTCAACCTTAACAATTTATTAATTTATATTCTAGAAATATGATCAAGAGATAAATCTTCTTTGATAGAAATGAAGTGTGATAACTTCATAAGGCAATCAACTATGACCCAAATAGAATTATGAATTTTAACATTTTTGGGAGTCTGATGATAAAACCATGGTGATATTTTCCCATTTCCATTCTGGTATGGATAATTTTTGTAAAATCCCATTAGATTTTAGCCTCTTATCCTTAACTTGCCAACATACTAGGAATCGAGATATATACTCTACAATATCTCTATTCATGTTGTCCAACTAGAAGTACTCTTTCAGATATCTATACATATTTGAACATACAAGATGAATATATAATGATGAACTATTATTCTCATATAATAGATCCTTCTTCAAATTTGGTATAGAAAAAACACATGCATAGTTCTTAAACCTTATCATTCCACACAATCAAGGTTGAACTCTGGAGTATTTCTGACCTTCTTTTATAGTTCCACATCTCTCTTCTATACTACTTTAAAACTCACATAGATAGATGGTTGAACACTCATTTGAGAAATATAAGATTTTTCCCCTTCCTTAAATATTTCCACATCTCTCTTCTAATACCTTGTTCTATCTCCCACGATGGTAATTTATTGAGAAGTTATAATCTTTTATCAAATCCAACCATATTATTTGGTGAATATTAAACTCCTTCTATGTAAATATATACTTCAATATTTTATGATATATATAACACATATCCCTATACATATAATTCCTCTATATCTTCAATTAAAAAATTACTGTTGCCAATTCCAAATCATGAGTCGGGTAATTTTCTCAGAAATTTTTAATTGGCGAGAAGAATATGATTTTACTATATCATTATACATGAGGAAACATCATATTACATTATTTTATGCATAAATAAAGATCAAGAACCCTTATCCACTATAGGGTAGTGTAATAATAGGCATGTAGACCAACCTTCTCTTTAGTTCTTTGAAAATATCTTCACATTCATCTATCCATAAAAAATAAACCCCCTTCCAAGTCAACTTGGTGAGTGGATTAGATAGTCATGAGAAATATCTCATTAATTTTTAGTAGTATCCAAACGACCTAATAAAACTGCATATTTTATTTACCATGGTTGGTCTCAACCATTGCTTAATAACTTCCATCTTTGAAGGATTTTCCAATATTGTAACACCCTAAGATTTTAAAAGAAGAAAATTATATTCGATAGCATAAAGGGAATGAAACATTGAATTTATATTATGATACATGCAATAATGTGTTTATTAAATAACTTGAGTTACAAGTAATTCATATTTTAGATTTAATTATATGAAACCCCAAGTTTATCTTTCATTTCACGCAACATAGAGTTTCTCTAATAACTTATGTTACATGCAAGGTTGAGTCTTACCGGACAAAAATATAATATTAATATTATTATGATAGTTATCACCCAGTTGTTGGAATTATGGGAATTAATAATATTAACTAAATTATGAAAATATGGTTTACACATGTTTATAAAATGAATTATTTAGTTATCAATTAATTATAAATGAAAATAAAAAACAATTGAATATAATGGAAATGTTTTTATAAAGAAACTATTTTTATGTGGACAAAGGAATTTTTTCTTAATAAATTAAATTAAGTAATATTATTTAATGATCATAAGGAAATTTATATATTTAATAAAATATTTTTATATTTCATACAATATATTTTCTTGGTATAAGATAAGAACAAATTCTATTTTAAACATAAAAAAGATGTATTTTTCTAAATGTCATTTTGGTGCCTTTTAATGACGCCTTTATTTTAAAACTAAAATCTAAAACTTTTATAATTTTTATTTTAAAAAATAAACTTAATTTTTTAAATAATAATGTAAAAACTATATTAGGACAATTTTTTGGTATTTCTCTAAGAAGTTTTATTTTGTAGATGAATAGTGAAAAATACTGAATTTTAATTGAAATCTACATTTTCATTTAAATTATTTATAAAGTTAAATTATATTTTAAATTGGTTTTAAAGTATAATTAGTTACATTATACATATATTAATCCAATTTAGGTTATTTGGATCAATTTCATGTTGAAATTGGATATGAAAACTTTGTAAAATGTTAAACACTTTCACTTGAAAAAACATAGCCTTCTCATCCCATATATGGGATTAATTTTAAATTAATTCCAGCCACTTATGTGTTTAAAATTTGTAAAAATTGATTAAATATTTTGAATCATAATAATATATAATTTATAATAAGTTCAACTTAATTTTTGACCAAATTGATTAGTGAAAATAGTTAAAATTAATTACAGTGATTAAGGTAAAAATGAGTTTACTTAGTGGTTAAACTTCGAATTAAGGTTTAAAAATGAATCAAAACTTTTCCAAAACCCATTTTATGTTCAAATTGGGACCTTAAACCTTAATTTATTGATTTTTTACATTATTTGAGCCATTTTATATGTAAAAACGTGGGTTCACCTCACTTTATTTTGAAAATTACCATGTGTGTTGTCTCCCCCACTTATAAAAGGCAACCACCTATCCTACTCTCTTCACACCTCTCAGGCCCTTCGGATTGGAAAATACCTGACCAAATAACTTCTAAAATTTCATCATCTCATCCTATAATCCTTAATATAGGTATAAATTTAACCAATGAAGGCTTTTGGTTCAAACAAAAGGAGTTACCCGAAGAAGAGGCAACATTCATCAATATGTGTTTTTGTTTTACTTATTTATCCACTACATTAAATTATTATTATAATATGATTATATAATAAAATAATTATCCTAAATATAATTATTTTTTATATGTTATGGTTACTACCTAAAAATATACTCACTTCCATCAAATGGGTTACTGAATCATTATTCGTGTGTATGGCGGACTACCACCTCGCAAAAGGATGTCGTTCATTTTTCCATTACCACCTATCATGGTTGGGAATAATGATGTAAATACTATTTATATATGATATATATTATTTTTATAACGTAATTATACCTTTGTAGTCATTATATCATATACACTCTTTTTACATTTCACACCGTAGGGGATACGATAACGTTACTATTGTGTACGACGGACTACCACATCATGCAGTGATGTGAAACGTTTTTTCACTAACATGTTACATTTAAGGTAATAAGGGTAAATATAATGAATATATGTTATATAAATTAAATATTTATGATATTAATGTCATATTTATCATTATTTAATCATTATTTATAATTTTATTTCTTACCATTTCACTCATTGAAAAAGCGATAACGTCATTCATGGATGTGTGGACTACCGCCTCCTCGAAGCGATGTGATTCTTTTTTTATCACCACATCACAAGAATGATATATATAAGTATATTTAATTAAATAATATGTTATTTATTATATAATTATTATTATTAAATGATAAAATATTACATAGCTTCTTTCCATAATGATCATTGAAAAATGGAAACGTTACTCATGCGTATGTACGACCTACCGTCTCCACGATCATAACATTAGTTCATTTTCTATAACCATATTCTATGATTGGTTTTAAAAGTTTAATTAATATATAAATATGATAATTATTTCATGATTATTATTATTTAGATGTTTAAATAATGACCCCTTTGACCATGGTCGACCTACCAAAGTCATTTTTGACACATAAACTGAATATGGTCAAAACATCTGACTTAAAATTATTTGATTAAGTAACTGTATATAAATTTTTTATAAGTAAAATAAAGGTAATAATAAACTTGGAAAAGGTTATCAAGAAATTATTTAATTTAAACAAGTTTATTATTCAGGAAAATAAATAATAAGTAAGATTAATCGAACTCAAGGTAAGGGTTTTTTCTTTCTCACTTTAATTTCTACAAGATACATGCCATATTCACCAATTATTTTTGTTTTTTGGTTTATATAATTAACATGAATGAATTGTATGATTATTATAATTAAATTTATATGTATTTAAATATCCATTTTTGGATATATCTTTCATGGGGTTTATAGTTTCAAAGTTATCTAAGAGGTAGGGGATTTCTTAATTCAATTTTCAGTCATTGGGTTAAACTCATACTTCGTTGATTATTACATGATATGATTATGTGTGTAATGAATTTTAATTATATTATTTTTTATATCTACTATTTTTTATGCATATTTATAATAAACAAACATAATTGATCCATTTATTAATTCCCACTTCAATGTTATGACCATTTTAAGGTTTTATTTCACAATATCATTATAATCAAGATTGTTTATTATTAATTATAAATTGAAGGAAATTAATTGACCATTTACTAATAAACCATTACATTTTATTCTCTTATGTTTATTAATGAACCCTTTCAATCAATAGTATTATTTTCCCACTCTTTGGTACTAAAAATGTTTTAGAATTTTGTTTATGAAAATCCTACTTTATTTCTCTCTTCGATTGAAAATATATTTTATTCCAAAATCCATATTTTATAATTTTTTTACCTTTTCAAAATGATTTATTAAATCATTTTTTACCTATTTTTATTATTTTTTTTCAAATGAATCTTATTTCATTATAAAAACAATTCCCATTTGGATTTTATCAAAAAAGTGGATGAAAACATTGTTTTAAGATAAACCAAATTTCTAGATATCATGACCAATCAAATGTTTTAAAGATTAATTTATAATTTTTCAAGTTTGTTTTCAAATAAAAAGGTTTTCAAAATGTTTTATATTTTAAAAATCTATTTTTAAAATGTAAAGGGTATTTCCTCAAAAGTTTTTTAATGATATTTTAATGGAACTTATATTCATCAATGTCAATAAATATTATTATTACTCATCCTCTAATAGGGATGTTTGGTATCAATAATATCATAATTATTTTTCTAGATAGAATAATATTATTTCAAATAGATTTTTATGAAACCTATTTCTTTTCCATGGGTTAATCCTTTTTAAAAGAGATTATTAAGGAACCCATTTATTTTCTATTGGTTAACTATGTTTCAAAGAGATTATTATGGAACCGGTTTCTTTCCCACATATTAACCGTGTTTCAAGGATATTTTTATAGAACCCATTTTTTTCCATGGTTTTATCATGTTCTGAAAAGAATAAAGGTTGTTTGAATGAGTTATAATGAAATTAATTCTTGATGTGATTTATTTATGTTCTGGTTATTGGACATTAAAAATAATGGGTGCACCTAGATAGTGCTGGGTGAGCCCGTTATATCTTAAACAGTGGGTAAAATCAGATATCACTCCAATTTATTAGGTAATGATTATGTTCTATGAATAATTATATTGGAAGTTAACTATTTATTTATTCCAATTTGTAAGGGTTTAGTAAGGGTTCTATGAGATAATGATCCAAGAAACCAATATGTTTTATGTATGCTTTCTATGGGTTTATGATGTTTCATTTGATCAAGATTGATATGAAATGTGACATGATTATTGTGACTTTTTTACTTTGTCAATGCCTTATTCCGTGTTTTTATACTTAATGATTCAGTTATTGATGGGTATGAATATTCATTTGTTATACTCATTCACTTTGATTACATCATCATACCCTTATGCTATACTTATACTCACTGATGAAATTGATTTTTTAATGATTAAATTTTCCATTACTGATAATTTTATCCCACCCTTAATATGTTTCCTTTTCTTCAACTTATAAAAAAATAGGTTGAAAAAATTATTTATTGAAGGGATTTCATATGGATGATGATGATGTCTTAATGTGAAAAATAAAAGATGGGTTAAGTGGGAGGAATTATCATTTAAAGTCATGCGAATTGTTTTTGTAGGATTTTTTTTCTAATTCTATAAAAATATAAAACTAAAATGTACTCTAGTATATAATTGATCCAATTATTTCTTTTGATGTTGTAAGGTTTGGATGGAAAAAATGGGTCACTCTTAACTGTGTCAAAGTCAGAAATGTAAAGTTTATGATTTTAGTACTGAATTCGAGAGTATGGGTTCTGGGACATTATAGTTGGTATAAAAGGAAATGTTTAGATAACTTTTGAGATTAATATTTTTTCATGTGAGGTTATCTTAAGAGTTATAAATACCGTCACAGGTCTATGATCTTAAGTATTATCATAAGTTTAAATTTTTAAATACCCCTTTGATGGTTTTAAGTAGTAAAATTTATGAGGTTATTAATGAAATTTATGGAGATGTTTTCTAGGTTGAGTTATTTGTAACCCCTAGGATCAACATAAAATTTTCTTTAAGGAGGAATTATTTTTTCATGTTTAATGAAAATAAGGACAACCCATAGGCTGAGTGATAACCCATCACATCCGGTAAGGCCGTAAGGCTTGAAACTGCAACCAAAGGGAGATAGGAGTGTAATGCCTACTACTGGAATACATGATATCCTTATTAGTATGATTATTTTATAGGAAAAGATTATTTTTATTTCAGAAATAGATGGGATTTTATTTGAGGAATAATGATTGATTTATCTTAGAGGAATATATAATCAAATAATTCTAATCTTTGGGTTTCGAACATAATAAGGAGTTATTTGAAGAATTTTAAGGATAGTTATTTATGGAATAATATAGTTTGAACTTTGGGTATTACTATTGAATTTTTATGATTCGTGTATCGTACACTGTGTTACTCATTTTGGTAATTATCTTACTATATGATAACTATTTTCTTTTTATTTAATTTTTAAATATTAGTGGAATATATTGACTATTAATTTTATAGTTATGTGGTCTTTAAAAGTTTATTTTAGTGATTCAAGCATAAAAAAATTATTCTTGAATACTTATCCTCTAGAGAAAAAGATGATATTGTGGTGGAGATTGGTAAAAGGACGAAATTTTACTTGTCAAGTAACTATATTTCCTTACTCTCTTAGTCTATATGGTGAAGTAGTCCTTCACCTTTAAGAAAATGATATTGAAATAAAATTTTATCCTCTTACCATATTTTATAATGATATCAATGACCTTTTACACACCTATTTTAATTGTGGTTTTGTTTTCATTGAATTCCTATTGACCATGTTCTCTATCACTCTATATTAGTCCATGGGAATTAGTTTTCCCTTCTAAATCAATCTTTTAATTCCCCACCAATATTCTCTCTATGTGGAAACCTATTTATGAGTAACTTCAGGTAATATTTATGTTTTCTACTTTCCTTTTTAAGTAATATTTTTTTTATTTCATTTATAATATTTGTGTAATCTCTCGGATTTTCCGTGTATTATTTTTAAATATTATATGGAATTATTTTGAGACCAGAACTTTTGACGGTGTGCAATTCCGAGGACCGAAGTGCCCGAGATAAATGTTTGAACTAATCTACACTTTAAACATCACACATGAGTAGTTTTCCTGAAAAAGTGGAATAAATTTTAAACGGGTGCTCGAATCAGAAATATGAGGGCACAATTGCGTTTAGAGCAGCGAATTTACCTTAGGTAGGGCCTAAAATCAACCAGCGTGAGTCAAATGTGAGAGTTAGTTTTTGGATATTTTAATGGAAATAAAATAAATTAATAATTTATTTTATTTAAAAGTTTCTTTTTTGCACACTGACATAATTCCTCCCTTTTAAATAACTGATTCTGGAAAGTTCACAGGGTTATCCTCATAACCCTGCAAATTGAGAGGGAGCCTCTTGAAGCCTTGGAAGATTTTTGACAGACACCAACAAATGACAACATGTGGATCATTTCGTAGTGTGATCAAATCCCGACCGATGGCCGATCTCCCTCTTTTTCAATGACAGAGGTAGGGGTTTGTTATTTTGATTAGTTCTTCCCTGTTATTTGATTAAATGATGAACGCGGATCAACCCATGAACAAGTTGATCTGTGGATCGTGCGTTCTTGTGGGAGGGATTTTATTGGGATGATTTTGTGGATTAATTCACGATGTTAAAAATCCATGTTTTGATTCCTTCTGTTTAAAACCTTTTAATGAGATCGGATGAACACCGTGATGAACGAAGGCGAGGTTTGTTCCTCTTTTGTTTTTAGATTTTATTCCCCTCTCTCCCCCACGTTCTTTGTGTTATTCATGGGGCGACAAACAATGGATTGTTGCGTGCCCATTTCACATCGCAAGGATCCCAAATTAAGGATTCAACATCGCAATGACCTAATAGAGGTGCGGCGGAAATAGCGGATGATGAATCGTCTCAGATCAGGAGAGATCGTTCATCGAGAGTTCTTCACGTTGGTGGATCAATATGCATTTTCGGGGATGATCGGAGGCCTGAAAACAACAGAGACGACTTCAGGACATTGGGGTGACCTTAATCTTCAAGTTTTGTGGAAAAAAATCATCAAATCGAAGACCAGAGCTCCACCCAAGGCGCGACGATGGAGTTCCACGATTCTAAGAATTTCTAGAACACACAACATGTTTCCCGAAGAACACAACAATTAGGTCCAACTAAGTGGTGGCTAGGGTTCAACGGTGTGTGAAGCGATGACATGACGTGTTCTCCAAAGAACACGTTGTGTTGGTACTTACACAGTACTCAGTATGTATTTAGGGGATACATAGACACGGGGTGGGGTACACTGTCCTGTACTCCACCATAAGGCCAGACTAGGCCGATTGTATGGGTTACCCCATTTAACAGTCACATGGGTTGTGACACATGGTTTGAAGCTGTGTACTGGCACATAGCCAATGTACATGGAGTCGTCCTCAGATAGATGAAAATGACATGTCATTCTCTTACACGTTGTGTACACCTTCTTCTACATGACTAGACTTATGACGCAAGACATTGTACACGGTAAGTACTTGGGGTCAGAAGAAACGACGTGTGATACTTCTATACGCCACATAATTCTCAGTACATGGCTTGATCTTCTTGTCCACCATAGCTTGGACGTGTTTAATTTGGGTTACTACCCATTTTTCTCGTTACCCTAAAGGTCAGGTATCGTTTCCTTTTTCAGGAGTATGATCCCTTCAGCAGGACTTTCCAGGATAGAGTTAGGTATCCCTCCGAGAGGCCCGAAGTGAGATCCTCTATCCATTCTTTACCCTAGGTAGAGTTAGGTATCAATGTGACTATTTACATAGGGCGCCGATCCTCTACCTAGAAGGTGAATCTGGATGAGTCGCTGTATCCGCCAAGGCCCTGGAAGTGATCCTCATCTGTGTATAGTGATCTTTCCACACTTAGGATTTTGTTCTCCCAAAATTAGTGTATATATCTCTCGTGACTTTTCCTGACAGACCATAATTCTCGGACAAACTCCATCAGAGATATCAGACTTGTGGAGTGTGTTCTCCCAAATTAGTGTTTCATTGAATATTTGAACTGAATCCCTAGTGGCGGTTTGCGGTTGTGTGACTTGTCTCTAGACTGTAGGTCTGGGTTTTGAGTATATCTTGAATTTTGTTCTCCTATTATATGTTCAATATGCATATATTGTGTAGAGATAACTATACCTTTCCTTTATGTATTTATTTTTGGTTTTTGGGGTCCTCTACTGAGTATTGTTATACTCACCCCTGCACGAGATTTTCCCACACCTATCGTGTCTTGTGTAGACCAGCATCCTTTTGACAGAGTCTAGGGTGGACTAGGATAGGACTGAGCTTTATGAGTTCCTTATAGGCCAAGGTGTTCTTATAGCTATGAGCAGTATTCCCAGTACCTCTTTGTGTTTACAGGTCGGACTTTGTAGTTTGCAGACTCTTGTTTTTGGTGGACTTCTATTCTGGCCCTGTTTACTTTTAGTACCTTACTTCTGTCATACTCTATTGGTTGGGTTCAGTTGTATGCATGAATTTTGTTACTTATTGGTTTTTATATTTTAGAATTTGTGGGCTTGGAGATGTGTGCATGTGTATAGGTACTTAGGCAATGCCTCCCAAGTTAGTAATATGCTTACTCAGTGCTAGTCACCAGCCCCTAGCCTATTGGGGGTGGGCTTGGGGAGTTGGGGCACGAGCCCCACTAGGACGGGTCCTGAAATTTGGCTTTAGGAATTCTAAATTTTTTAAAACTTATATAACTAGATGAATTTCTAGGGTGAAATTTATTTTAAATGGGGTAGGATGTAACACCCCAAGATTTTAAAAAAGAACATTATATTCAATAGCATAAAGGGTACACAACACTGATTTTATCTTACGATACATGAAACAACATGTTTATTCCATATATTATATTACAATAAATGCATAGTTTATCTTGTGTTATACAAAATAATAAGTTTATTTTTCATTGCACATAACATTGAGTTTCTTTGATAACTTGTGTTACATGAAAGGCCGAGTCTTACCGGACAATAATTTATTATTAATATCATTATGATAGTTATCACTTAGACTATGAAATAGATTTAATGAATAATATTAACAAAATTATGATAAATGGTTTACACAAGTTTAAAAAATGAATTATTTTGTTTCTAATAAATTATAAATGAAAGCAAAAACCAATTGAATATAAAGAAAATGTTAAAAAAACTATTTTATGTTCCCAAAAGAATTTTATATTAATAAATTAAACTGAGTAATATATTTAATGATCTTAATTAAATTTACATATTAAATAATTATTTTAAAATTTCATACAAAATAATTTATAGGCATAAGAAAATAACAAATCCAATTTTACTTATAAAAAACTGTATTTTTCTAAAGGTCGTTTTGCCTCCTTTTAATGAAACACTTGTTTTAAAAATAAATTTTGAAAATTTTATAAATTTTATTTGAAAAAATAAACTTAATTTTTTTAAATATTAATTTAAAAATTATCTTAGGGTGTATTTTTGGTATTTTTCGAAGAAGTTTCATTTTTTAGATGAATAGTAAAAAATACTGAATTTTAATTAAAAATTTCATTTTCATTTAAATTATTCATAAATTTAAATAATATTATAATTTTTTTAAAGTATAATTAATTAAATTATACATATATAAATCCAATTAAGGTCATTTAGGTCTATTTTATATTGAAATTGTTCATAAAAACTTTGTAAACTTTTGAACATTTTCACTTAAAAAACCCACTTTCTTATCCCGTCTACAAGATTAATTTTAAATTAATTCTATCCAATTATGTGTTTTTAATTTTGAAAAATGGATTCCATATTTTGAATAATCATAATTTATAATTTATAACAATTCGAACTTAATTTTTTACTAAATTTATTAGTGAAAACAATTAAAATTAATTGTAGTGATTAAGGTGAAAATGATTTTACTTAGTGGTTAAACTTAAAATATAAGGTGTAAAAGTGATACAAAACTTTTATAAAACCAATTATATGGAAATATTTAGACCTTAAACATTTAGGGATATAATTTTGTGCATTATTTTAGCCCTTTAATAGTTAAAAATGCAGGTTCACCTAACTTTATTTTGAAAAATACCAAGTGTGTCCTCTCCCCCACTTATAAAAGGCCACCACCTCTCCTCCTCTATTAAAACCTATAAAGAAATTTGGATTGTCCAATACCTAACCAGAATACTTCTAAAATTCAATTATCTCATCTTATAAGACTTAATTTTTTCCTAAATTCAACCATGGAAGGCCTTTAGTACAAACCAAAAGGAGTTACCCGAAGAAGAGGTAACATTCATCAACATACGTTTTTATTTTATTTATTTCTCTACCACTTAAATTATTATTATTACATGATTATATAATAAAATTAGTATCATAAATATACTAAGATTTTTTATGTTAATTTTATGAACTAAAAACACACAAACTTCCATCAAATGAGTTAAAAATTCATCATTTATGTCTATGGTGGACTACCACCTTGCGAAACGGTGTCCTTTGTTTTTTATATTACCACCTCTCAAAGAAGGAAATAATGATGGAAAAACTATTTATATATAATAATTATGATTATTATTAAATAATTATTTCTCTATATTAATTATATCATATACACCCTTTATATATTTCATACCACAGGGGATACAATAATGTTGCTCGTGTGTACGACGGACTACTACCTCGTGAAGCGATGTGAAGAATTTTTCACTAACATGTTAAATGGAAGGTAATAAGGGTAGATATAATGATTATATGTAATAAAAATGAAATATTTATGATATTAATGATATATTTATAATTCTTTAAGTATTATATATAATTCTCTTTCTTACCTTTTCCCTCATTGAAAAAGTGATAAATTCATTCGTGGATGTGTGGACCACCACCTCCTTGAAGCGACGTGATTACTTTTTTTTATAAAAAAATCACAAGAATTATATATATAAAAGTATATATAATTAAATAATATTTTATTTATGATATAATTATCATTATATAAATATAAAATATTACATAATTTTTTTCCATAATGATCTTTGAAAAATGGAAATGTCACACATGCATACGTACGACCTACCGTCTCCATGATCATAATGTAAGTTCATTTTTCATAAAAATATTCCCTGATTGGTTTTAAAAATATAATTAATATATAAATATGATAATTATTTCATGATTATTATTATGTATATTTCTAAATAATTTCCACTTTGACCATGGTCGGCCTTCCAAATTCATTTTTTGATACACACACCAAATATGGTTAAGACATCCAACTTAAAATTAATTGATTAATTAAATGTATATAAATTGTTTATAAGTTAAATTAAAGTAATAATAAACTTGGAAAATGTTCACAATAAAGTATTTAATTTATATCAGTTTATTATTCATGAAGATAAAGAACAAGCTTGATGAATCACTCAAGGTAAGGGTTTTTTTTCATCTCAGTTTTATTTCTGTGAGATACATGACATATTCACCACTTATTTTTATTGTGTGGTTTATATAATACCCATGAATGTGTTGTATGATTATTTTATTTAAATTTATGTGTATTTACATATCTATTTTTGGATATCTCTTTCACAGGTTTTATAGTTTCAAAGTTACAAAATGGTAAGGAATTTATTAACTTAATTTCCACTCATTAGGTTGAACTCATAATTCATTGATTATTTCATGCTAAGATTATGTGTGTAATTAATTTTTATTATATTATGTTGTATATCTAATTTTTTATGCAGATTTATACTAGAAACACATAATCTATTCATTTATTAATTCTCACTTCAACGTTCTGATAATTTTAAGGGTTTATTTAACAATATCATTCTAATCGAGATTGTTTATTATTGAATATTATATGAACAAAATTAATTGAAAATTTCTTAATAAACCATTAAATTTAATTATTATATGGTTATTTATGAACCCTTTTATTTAATAGTACCATTTTTACACTCTTTGGTACTTAAAAATATTTTATAAATTTTTAATGAAAATATGACTTCATTTCTCTCTTTGTTTAGGAATATGTTTTATTCAAAAATCCAAGTTTTCTTAAAAAGTATTCAAAATCGTTTTTATTATTTTTAAAATGATTTATAAAATTCCTTTTCACCCATTTTTATTCTTTAAAAAATATTTCCAAAGGATTTTTTTTTTCAAAATAATGCCCATTTGAATTTTACTGAAAAAGTGAAAGAAAAATTTGTTTTATCATATATGGAATGAATTTAATTTCCATCCATCATGACCACTCAAATGTTTTCACAATAAATTTTTAAATTTTCAATTTAATTTTCAGTGAAAAAGGTTTTAAAACTATTATATTTTTTAAAAAGTTTAAAAATAAATGAAAATAGTATTTTCCTCAAAATGTTTTTAATGATCTTATAATGGAATTTACATTGATCAATGTCAACAACCATTATTGTTACTTATCCTCCATTGAGGATATTTGGTATCGATACCATCCTCATTATTTCTCTAGATTTAATAATATTTTTTCAAATAGATTATTATGAAACCCATTTCTTTTCCATGGGTTAATCCTATTTCAAATAGATTCTTAAGGGACCCATTTCTATTCCATGAGTAAACTATTTTTCAAAGAGATTGTTAGGGAACCCATTTATTTTTCATGAGTTAACCATGTTTCAAAGAGATTATTATAGAACCCGTTTCCTTTATATGGGTTAATCATGTTATGAAAAGAATAAAGGTTATTTAAATGAGTTACAATGAAATGAATTCTCTATGTGATTTATTCATGTTGTGGTTCTTGGAAATTATAAATGATCAGTGCACCCATATAGTTCCAGGTGATCCCGTTATAGATTAAATGATGAGTGCACCCAGATAGTGCACTAATTAATTATATAATGATTATGTTATCTCAATAATTATATTGGAAGTTTTCCATTTGATTATTACAATTTTTAAGGGTTATTTAAAGGTTCATTAAGGGTTCTATAAAAGTTATATGAGATGATGATCCAAGATACCAATATGTTTTACTATGATTTCTATGTGTTTATGCTGTTTCATTTGATCAAGATTGATATCATATGGTACATTATTGTTGTGAATTTTTCCATTGTTAATTTCTTATGCCATGTTTTCATGTTTAATGGACCAGGTATTGATGGATATGAATATTCATATGTTATACTCATTCAATTTGATTATGTCACTATACCCTTATTCACTTATCATACTCACTGATGACATTCATTTGTTAATTATTATGTTTTACCTTATTGAGAATTTAATATCACTCTTCTTATATTTAATTTCCCCATGTTATAAAGAAATAAGTTTAATGGATTATGATTAGAAGGGATTTCATATGGATGATGATGATGGATTAATGTGAAAAATAATAGCCATGTTAAGTGATATAAAGGACCATTTAAAGTTATGTGAATTGTTTATATAAGAGTTTTTCCTTATTATCTAAATCTATAAAACTAAAATATCTTCTAGGATGCAAGTGATCCAATTTTTCCTTGTGATGTTGTAAGGTTTTTATGGAAAAAAGGGTCACCCTTATCGACATCAAAGACAAAAATGTAAATTTTATGATTTTAGCATAAAATTTAGGAGTTCGAGTTCAAGGTTTTTATAAATATACCCTCAATTGAGATTACATTACCCAAGAATGAAACTTTATGAATCCAAAATTCACACTTAGTAAATTTATCTCAAAACCTATCCTTCCTCATGGTCTTTATGATTATTTTCAAATGTTCTTCATGCTCTTATTTTCTCTTTGAATATATAAGAATATCATCTATAAAAATTACCAACAAATGATTAAGGTAATCTATAAAGACTCTATTCATTAAATCCATGAAGATATTAGGATAATTAGTAAGTCGAAATGGAATTACTATAAATTCACAATGACTATACCACATATGAAAGGTTGTCTAGGGTATATCATACTTTATGATCCTTAGCTGATAATATCCAGATCAAAGATCAAAATTAGAAATGTAATGTCTTAGAATTCCATGTATTTTTTTTAAAAATTATATGGGATTATTTCGAGGCCACGTGATCATACAACACTTTATTATGTGGCCTAGTGAGCCTGAAACGAGTGTTTGAACTTTTCATTAAGTTTATTTAAAATAGTGTATGTGCGTGTTTTTTGGAAATTCTAAATGGTTGCCTGCATTAAAAACCCAAGGGAATCATTGCGTCTGGAATGATGACTTTACCTAAGAAAGGGTTTATCCTCGACCAACATGGGTCTAGGGAAAAAGTTAATTTTCATAATTTTTAATAAAATTTAATAAAATATTTTTCTTAAGGAAAAAAATAAAATAAAATTTTAGTTTATTTTATTTGAATTTTGAATTTCATTGGAGCCTCATAGAAACACTTTTTCATAAATGAAACAGCGTAGTAACACTTCAATACAACATAGAGAAAATGCTGAAATGTGTTTTCTCCATTTCATGGGTTAATCAAATATGAGATCATTGGAATAATATAGTGTTGCTCTGAATTTGGAGATTTGGAATTTGAGAGAAATGATTGACGAATCATCCACAACGACAAGCACCATTCTCTCTTCGTTCTTCCATCCTTTAAAGGATCACCACCAGCAACGGTGGGATACGAATCAAGGAATGAAGAATGAAAGTGGTGTGATCTTAATCAATGAACAATCCAACCTTGAGGTAGGGGTTTTATCCTTTATGATCCAGATTCCCCATTCTTTCTTTCCAAATGAAAAATATAGATCAACCCACTAACAGGTTGATCCGTGGTCTGTTCTTTTATACAGGATGAGTTAAATATTACAGGAATTGAAGGGTAAGAACTTGGTTATTACTCCTTTCCCAGTTTCCTTATAATAGGATGGAAAAAGTCCAAACAAACAAGGACATACTCTATTCCATGGGTGTTCTTGGTGCTCTTCCTACCCCCATCCTATTGTTCTTCGCCGACGGACCCACGTGGTCGCATCATACTTTGCCGGGAGGTTCCGAGTGCAACTGGACCCCCGGATAGATGGTGATATGACTTGGAGTATGTAGTATTGACGATAGAGACCCGAGGATTCTAGAGGTGCTTGTGTATCAAAAAATGGAACATCGAATCAAGTCTGGTGGCCTGCGAAAAGAACTGTCGGTGCACTGCTGCAGTGGGGTCCCTACGGCATCGGAAAAAGGGTGGTGGAAAAGGCCCCCTGGAAATAACCAGTAGCAGGGTCAATGGAGGATGCGACATCGAGTCGCATCACCCGACCGGTGGGCCACGTTCTAGTGGGACCATGGCAGGTGGGCCCCGCAGCGACCCGTTGGGCAGTCACGCGGTGAACCCATCGTGTTGAACGGAAGTAGATATGGAGAATTCTATTGCGTCTGGGTGTGGAAAACTAGCCCATTCACTGCGGGATGAGCTTGAGAAGACATGCCTCCTTGGCTTGCCCAATGGGCTGGACCCGGGAAGTCCAGTGGGCCGGACCTGGGTGGGACCTGGCCGGTCCAACGGGCCGGTTTGGGCTGGGCCCAGTGGGTTGGGTCGGACCTGGGTTGGGTGAGGATCGGGTCGAGTCAGACCTGGTTCGGGTCAGGTTGACAGATCTAGGATTGTGTCGGATCGGGTCGGTCCAACCGGGTTGAACCGGACCCAGACCCAACCAGCCCCTATTCCATAAAACGAACATAACTTCCAAACCGCACGTCCTATTGATGAGACATTTGTGGCATTGAGACCCTCTTGATGATACAGTCCTTTTAAAAAAATATATGAGAGTTTCTGTAGAGGTTGAGGTATGACCAATGGGTTTAGTATTTGATTCTCCCGGAATCAATCATGCTACGAGATGAAATACTACATCTGACTGTGATGATAAAGAAGTGAAGAATGAACCTCAATGGACCAGTATCCAAGAGAACATCAGTGGATCGACAGATGAGCATAACTTAGTGGACTAATAGATGAGTGGACCTCAATGGCCCAGAAGAGGAGTAGATCTTAGTGGCTTGGTAGCAGAGTGGATCTCAGTGGCCTGGCAGACGAGCGGACCTCAGTGATCCAGTAGCTGAGTAGACCTCAGTGGACCGACAGACAGGTGGACCTTAGTGGTCCAACAGACCACAATGACTCATCGAGGATTAGTCCCTCAATGGGATAATATATTTAGTTTTATGACTGATAATATTTCTTTCTATACTTTAGGTTATACCTATGTGAGAATACAATTCTTAGTGTGTACTTTTCCTTTGTGGTCTTTCTTTTTGGTTTGGGGTCTATAATGAGTATTGTGTTACTCACCCCTACAAAGGCTTCACCCAAACATGTCATTTCTTGTACAGATGACCAAATCTTTGACAAATACCTTGGTTGTCCAGGACCAGGCAGTTCCCAGTGAGATCAGACATGCGAGGCATACTCATATGACTTCTGGAAGCTACTATACACCTACCCTTCTTGTAGTATTTTCTACGGTCAAATTATTAGAGACATTGTACTCCCTTGTTTATAACTTTTCTTTTGTTGGGTTTTTATTCTGTCCCATTTTACTTACAAATTATACTTCTACATTTAGTGGTTGTCTTAGTGGCATGCATGTTTTCCTTTTCAGTGTTTTGGGCTGGGGCTGTGAGTGTGCGTGGGTAAAGGTACTCAGAAAATGCCTCCCACTTATAGGATAAAGCCTTTGGTGCTAGTCACTAGCCCTTAGCCTTTGGGAGGTGGGATTGGGGTAGTTGCAGCACAGGCACCGGGGTACAGGTCATGGAAAATTGGTATCATAGGAGGTCAGTTCTTCCTTAAAGACCAAGAGTCTGTGGTTTTGTTTTGAGGCAACAATGTTGAAGTTTTTGAGTTCAAATTTTAGGTTTGGGGAGTCCAGTGTTGGTGCGGTGGCCGAAGTATCCATACACCAGACCCTAAATTCTGATTTTTGACTTGGTATATGAAACAACTGGTTGCATTCATCATATAAGATTTTGAGTGTTTCCTCATTTCCTTATTGAGTCATCTCACCAGGTAGAACCTATTGACCATGGTTCATCTTGATCTGTTTCAAGATGCCACCACACAAGCAGCTAGTGAGGATTCTAATGCATGACCATGAGGATGGTATGCCTAGAGATAAGGAATCATTACTTGGACCAGTACTAAAGATGGCCCCACTGAGAGGTTCACCAGCGTTGCCACCACCCGTTGGTCAGCAGTTGCTACCAGCGCTACCAGTAGAGGACGCACATAGGCTCAATGCCTTACACAAGTTCCAGAGGTAGAGACCTCCCAGTTTTAGGTGTGAGACTGAACCCTAGGTGGTAGAGGATTGGTTTGAGGAAGTTACGTGAGTCCTTAGTCTAGTGAGGATTCCTCTCGACCAGATGGAGATCTTAGCCGCAAGCCTTATTTAGGGCTCTACGGGGAGATGGTGGAGCTTGATTATCCAGAAACACGGTGAGGCGACCCTCACCTAGACAAACTTTGAGTGCTTCATCAAAGAGGAGTTCTTTCTAGCGATGTTGCGCTCAATTCACATACAAGAGCTACTGCACCTACAGTAGGGTGGCATGACAATAGTGGAGCACTCAACAAGATTAACTAAGATTTATCACTACTCTATAGACATAGTGTGATACCCGGTCTTTAGGGCTCATGATTTTGAGTAGGGACTACTCTAATAGGCCAAGTTATCCATAGTATCTCTTAGCATCCCTACTCAGGCTGGGGTGCTGGAGGGAGCCCTACTCGTGGAGAGCTTCTTGGAAAAGCAGGTTCCAGCAGTAGGGGATATAAGTAGAACCTGGGTGGTGGAGTCTTCAGCTATGGGTAGAAGGTAGTAAACAGTGTTTCCCAAGCGGGCCAAGCATTTGAAGGGATTACCTAAGGATGCAAGATCAATGTTACAAGACCCCCAGGTTAGAGGGAGTCATCAGAGGGGAAGGTTGTGCTACTCATGTGGCAGGTAGGGGTACGTGGCTCTTGATTGCCCGACTCACCGCGTAGATGACTGAAAGATGGTTGAGGGACCACCGATGAAGAGGTAGAGGTTCGAGCTGGGTGGTCCCTAGGGAGGCAGATGTGGTAGGGGAGCTGGTAGAGTAGTAGGCAGTGGGCGGAGGTTCGAGGTGCTACCACCACCATACCCAGGTAGTCTACTATGGGCTTCGAGAGCCAGTGGATAGGGCCAAGGCTAGCTTCAGGAGATGGAGGCCTACGACCAAAATGATCCAGATATGATTAGAGGTACGATATGTATTTTCTCGACCTTAGATTAATTTATTATAAACACAAGTTCCATTAAATCTTTCCTTTCCATGAACATTGTTTGGAGCTCAGAGATTCCAGTGGAGCTATCGGCTCGATCCTTACGATTAGGACTCCTGCAGGAGGGGATTTGGCGATCACACACTGGTGAAGGTAGTGTGAACTTAATCTTGGGGGAAAAATCTTATGCTGAGATCTATTAGTAGTGGAATTGAGGCCTTACAATTTTATTCCAGGTATGGACTGGTTATCCATAGTCCATGCATAGATTGACGGTTCTAGGCACAAAGTGTGGTGTGTCTGTGAAGATGGGACCAACTTTTCCATCATTGTGAAAAGGGAGTTCTTGCAGCGTAGGATGAACTTTATCAAAGGAGGGTACAATCGATGAATCATCAGTTTTCTAGACTCACCCTTGGTGCGGTGGATGAGAAGAGTCCTCACTTTGCCATAGTGGTGGATGAGTATGAATAAATCTTTCCTGAGGATGTTCAGGGATTACCCCTTGTAGGTAGGTTGACTTCTGCATTAATCTGTATCCTGAGATGGCACCAATATGCACACCTGTATATTAGATGGATCCTAAAGAGTTTTGTGAGTTGAGGGTACAATTGAAGGATTTTCCTAGTAAGGTCTTCGTGAGGCCCAGTGTTTCACTGTGGGCATCCCCAATATTGTTTACCAAGAAGGAAGACAAGAGTTTGAGGTTGTGCATGGACTTCCAGTGCCTAAACCAAGTGACTGTTAAGAATAAATATCCACTACTGAGGATTGATGACCTATTAAATTAGCTGAAGTAAGCAAGATGGTTCTCGAATATTGACATCAGATCAGGCTATCATTATCTTTGTGTATGAGATGAGGATGTACTGAAGACAACCTTTAGATGCTGGTATCGCCACTAAGATTTCTTGGTGATGCCTTTTCGGCGTAACCAATTCCCCATTAGTGTTCATGTAACTCATGAACAAGATCTTACACCCTTATCTTGACCGATTCATCATGGTCTTTATTGATGACATCCTAGTGTACTCGATGTCTTAGGAGGAGCATGCTACACACATGAGGATATTACTAGATACACTTCGAGAGAACCAGATTTATGGGAATCTCTCGAAGTGTGAGTTCTAGATTTGGGAAGTCCACTTTCTAGGAAATGTCATTTTAGAGGCTGGAGTTGTAGTGGATATGGAAAAGATAGTGGCAGTGCTTTCTTGGGATCCACCCAGGAGTGTGAATGAGGTATAAAGTTTCTTGGTTTCGATTAGGTACTACCAGAGGTTCATGCCTGACTTTTCCAGGGTAGAGACACCCTTATCATCTTTTCCATAGAAGGGATATCCCTTCGTGTGGATGGAGAAGTGCCAATAGAGTTTCTAAGAGTTGAGGAAGAGAATGATGAGTACCCCCATCTTGAGACTACCAGAGGATGGAGTTGGGTATGTAGTATTGTATGATGCATCAGAGACCAGAATGGGTTGTGTCCTGATATAGGGGAAAGAAGTGATCACCTACGATTCATGATAGTTGGGGAAGCACGAGTAGAACTACATGACCCATGACCTGGGGCTAGCAGTAGTGGTCTTTGATTTGAATATGTGGTAGAACTACTTTATGGGTGAGTGGTTTACCATCTACTCTGACCACAAAAGTATCAGGTATATATTATCCCAGAAGGACCAGAACTTGAGGCAGTGGTGGTGGCTAGAGTTCCTCTTGGAATATGACTTGGAAATAGTCTATACTCCTGGGAAGGGGAATGTGGTAATAGATTCACTCAGTAGGGTATCCAGTTTTCAATTTATGAGTGAGGCATCATAGCAGTTAGCCATGATGTAGATATCCTTCATGGATGGGGATAGAGCAGCTCATCTTCAGTTGATAAGTATCACTATCCCACTCATACATCAAGTTAGGGAGGCACAACTTGTGGATGTTGACTATGAGTCCCTATGTGCTCAGTTATCATCAGGACAAGATCTTAATGGATATTCAATAGGTGGGGAGCACATCATCCTTTTCATAGGGTGCACCATTGTGCCAGTGGCATCGTGTGAGGAGGCTATGAGGGAGTTACACACCTCCCCTTTGTCTATACATCGTAGAGTTGCAAAGATTTACTAGGACCTCCGAAGTCAATATTGGTGGTCGGGGATTAAGAAGGTAGTGAAAAAGTACATTTCATGGTGCCTCACTTGTTAGCAAGTGAAATTAGAGCATCAGGTTCCAGCAGGTTTGACTCAGCCACTTGAGGTGATAGAGGGGAAGTGGGATTGTATCTTGATGGAAATTATGATGGGTTTACCCCGCACATCTAGGGGGCGCGATGCCATCTGGGTGATTGTTGACTGACTCACTAAGTCTTCCCACTTCCTACCCATATGGGATCATGGTTCAGTAGAGAGCTTGGGATGCCTCTACGTATAGGAGATAGTTAGAACCCATGGGCTCCCATCGACGTTAGTCTCATATCAAGAAACATTCTTTACATCCTGTTTGTGGAAGAGATTATGTGAATCATTCGGGACTCAACTTCACTTTAGTATAGATTTCCACCCTTAGATAGATGGTCAGATAGAGAGGACTATCCAGGTTTTAGAGGATATTCTTTGTGCTTGAATCTTGGACTTTGGTCGTAATTGAGAGGGTCACCTACCACTGGTGGAGTTCACGTACAACAACAACTACCACTCCACCATTAGTATGACACTGTTCGAGGTTTTGTATGGGTGACTATGTAGATCACCATTATGCTAGACAGACCTAGGTGAGTCAGCACTCATGGGTCTAGAGTTGGCACGAGCTACCACTGAGAAAGTGTAGGTCATCCAGGAGTGGATGTGGACTGCATAGAGTAGAAAAAATACTTATGATGACAGGAGATAGATGTCCTTGAGTTTGAAGAGGGAGACCATGTGTTCCTCAAGGTCTCACCCCAATGGGGATTGGGGAGATTTGGTTGGGGTGACAAGTTGTCTCTGAGATTGATCATCCCTTTCTAGATTCTGAGTAGAGTTAGTGAGGTGGCGTACCTATTATCTCCCCCCTACAGATTCATGGGGTGCATAATGTCTTCCATGTATCACAGATGAGAAAGTATGTGCATGATCCATCACACGTCATTGACTGAGGTGAGTTGGACATTGACGATGTGGTGACATTTACAGAGTCTCTGATAGAGATTGAGGATCGACAGGAGTAGATCCTTCATGGATGGTCGATTCCTATGGGGCGCGATCGGTGGCAGCACAAGAATCTAAAGGAGAGAACTTGGGAGCGAGAGGTTCAGATCCGTGCTCAGTACCCCCATTTGTTTGTTTAGCCCTTGTTTTGGGTTACAAGGATGTAAATACTTAAAGGTTGGGGTAATTTACTGTCCCAAAATTATATGAATTTTTTTTTAAAATTATATGGGATTATTTTGAGGCCACGCAATTAGAAGACACTTGATTCAGAGGCCCGATGATCCCTGAATAAGTGTCTAAAATTTTCTTTAATTTTATATAAAATAGCGCATGTGCGTGATTTTTGAAACTTTTAAATGGGTTCCCAGATTAAAAATATGGGGGCACCATTGAGTCTAGAATGCCAACTTTACCTAAGGAAGGACTTAACCTCGATCGGCGCGGGTCAAGGGAAAAAGTTAATTTTCTAACTTTTTAAGAAAATTTATTTAAAGAATTTTCTTAAGGAAAAAAATAAAGTAAAATTTTAGTATATTTTATTTTAATTTTGAATTTCATCATATCATAATAGAAACAATGTTTTATAAATGAAACAACATAACGACGCTACAATGCAGCATCACAGAAACACTGAAACACGTTTTCTCCATTTAATGGGTTCATCGAATACGAGATCATTGGAACAATCCGGTGTTTCTTTGAACTTGGAGATTTGGTATTTGTGAGTGACGATTGATGAATTTCCCATGAAAATGGGAACCATTCTCCCTCCATTATTCTATCCTTAAAAGTATCACCAACAATAATGGCGGGTTACGGATCAAGGAACTCCGAACGACAACGGTGCAATTTTCATCAATGAATGATCCAAACTCGAGGTAGGGGTTTTATTCTTTGTGATCTGGATTCTCTGTTCCTACTTTATAAATGATGAATGTAGATCAATCCACTAACAGGTTGATCCGTGGGTCGTTCATTCATGATGGATGGGTTTAATATTACGGTACTTGAAGGGTAAGAACTTGGTAATAAATCCCTTACCAGTTTCCTTTTAATGGGATGAACGAAGGCCAAACGAACAAGTAAATCATCCATCCCATGAGTCTTATTGGTGATCTTACTACCCCCATCCTATCATTCTTTACTGATGGACCCACATGGATGCATCGGACTTTTCCAAGAGGTTCTGAGTGAAACTGGACCTCCGAATCGAAAATAAGATAACTTGGAGCACTTAGTAGTGATGGTGACAACCTAAGGATTCCTGAGGTGCTCACAGATCAGAAAAAAGACCACAAGATCAAGTCTGGTGGCCGGTGGAAAGAACCATTAGAGCGTCGCTATGGTGGAGGTCCCCGTGGCATCGGCCCTGGGGTGACGAACAAGGGTCGTCGACAACAGTCGATGACAGGGTCTATGGGGGACGCGACATCAAGCCATGTCACGCAGCTAGAAGGCTGTGGTCCAGTGGAAAAATTGCAAGTCGGCCCCATGGGGCGGTCACGTGGAAAATCCGTCACATTGACTGGGAGTAGATGCGACGACCGCTACCATGTCTGGCCGTGGAAATTGGCCTTCTCATAGTGGGCCAGGTTGGAGAAGATAGGCCACCCCAGGTTGTCCAGTTGGCCAGACCTGAGCGGTCTAGTGGGAAAGACCCACAACCCAGTGGTATGGACTAGGCGAGGTCAGACTCGGGTTGGGTCGGCAGACCCGGGTTAGGTAGATGGACCCCAGGTTGGGTCGGGTCAGACCGAACCCAGACCCAACTGACCCTTTTTAGTAAAACAGACATAACTTCTAAATCATACGTCTGATTGATGAGCCGTTTATAGCGTTGGGACCCTCTCGACGAGGATGTACTTTTTACATACTACAAGTGAGTTTCCATAGAGTTTGATTTATGAATGATGGCTTGAGGATTAGATTATATTATAATAAAGCACACTATGAGAAAAAATCCTACGGCTGACTGTGATGAGAAGGAAGTGACAAGCGGACCTCAACGGCCCAGTATCCAAGAGAAACTCAGTGGACCAATAGACAAGAGGACCTCAGTGGATCGTTAGATTAGCATACCTTAGTGACCTAGAATACAGGAAGATATCAGTGGCCTGGTAGCTGAGCGAACCTCAGTGGCCTAACAGACAAGCATACCTCAGTGACCCGGTAGCCAAGCAGACCTCAGTGGCCCAACAGACGAGCAGACCTCGGTGTCCCAACAGAACTTAATGAATCATCAAGGATAAGTCCATTAGTAATACAATATATTTAGTTTTACAACTGATCATATTGTTTTATATACTTTAGGTTATACCTGTGTGAGCTAACAATTCTTAGTGTCTAGTTTTCCTTTGTGGTATTTATTTGTGATTTGGGGTCCCTAATGAGTATTTTATTACTAAAACCTGCACGGGATTTACCCTTAACTGTCTTGTATTTTTCATAAGACCGAAGTTTTGATAGAGACCTTGGTGGTCAAGGACCAGGCAGTACCCAGTGACATCGGGCATGCGAGGCATACTCCTACATCTTCTGGAAACTAATCTACACCTACCCTTTAGGTAGGGTTTTTTGCAGATGTATTATTAGAGACCTTATACTAACTTATTTATAGCTTTTATTTTTTAGGTTTTTATTCTGGCCCATTTTACTTACATATTGTACTTCTATATTCAATGGGTTTCTTAGTGGCATGCATGTTTTTATTTTCAGCGTTTCGGGTCGGGGTTGTGAGTGTGCATGGGTAAAGGTTCTCAGAAAATTCCTCCTACTTACATGATAACGACTTCTATTGTAGTCGCTAGCCCCTAGTCTTTGGGATGTGGGATTGGGGTAGCCATGGCACGAGCCCTGAGGGATGGGTTGTGACAGAAAAAATATATATCTCCTCATAATTGATCAAATAGATTTTCAATATAGAGTAGAGGATACTTGTTATTAAAAATGATCTTTCCAAGTTCCTTACAATCATTTAAAAGTCCCATTGATCCATATTTCTTCTTAATAAAAAGAAAAGGTACACCCCATAGTGAAGCACTAGGCTGAATGAATCCATTATTTATATTCTCCTGAAGTTTCTTCTTCAATTCCTATAACTCAATCAGGGCCATTCTATATGGTGTCTTTTAAATAGGCATAATAGTAGAAATGAGATCTTTTTAAAAATCCAATTTATGATCCAAGGGACGAATAAGAAATTATTAAAGAAATAAATAATCATATTCCCAAACAATATGCATGTTTTCAATGTTTATTTTATCACCAACCATTTGAGATAGATATCTATCCTGAATAGGTAGGAAAACCATATGATAGAAGTAATTTCCATTGGGAATTTAGGTTCATACTCACACTAATGGACGATAAAATTTTGATTTGGAGTATTGAAAGTTACATCCCTTCCTCGATAATTAATATGGGATATATACTAAGAGAGCCAATCCATTCCCAAAATCAAATCAAATTCAACTAGATGAAGAATATTAAGATTTATAGGATCAAAATTCCCAAAAAATTCTATCGGAGAGGAGTTATATATTTGATATGTGGTCATATTATCATTAAGAGTTTTCACCACAAAATAAAAATATAATCATCGGGGTGGTGATACAATACCCTTAGAAAATTAATCAGATATAAAAGAGTTAGTATAACTACAATTAAATAAAACATTTACAATCCTGGATTGGATGATAAGTTTACCTTTCACCATATCACTAGAAACATCCACTTTAGCTATAATAGTTGCATAATCTTGGAATTCTCCCCTAGTGGTAAGTTCCCTTAACATTTAAGGAATTGGTTAAAATAATACCCTATCTACTTAAAATTAAATCACTATAATTTGATGGCTTCTCTCTCACCCTTTAATTTATGAGCATGATGGCCCTTTTCTCTACAATTAGAGGAAACTCATTTTCCTTTTAATCAAGTACCAAGGTGTTTCTTTCCATAAGTATCACATGTTGAAAAATATCCTTTTGTCATCTTCCCATTATCAATATTTTGCTCTACCATCCTCTTATTCTCTTAATTTCCTTTAAATCCATAAGATTTGGAGAATTATTTATCTAACTTGGTAGAACATGATACTATATAATCATATTATGAGTATGATTAGGAGACTAGACCCCTTAGATGTTTTGTCTTAATCCCATTAAAGTGATGGTTAATATTTCTCTTTATATTATGTATATAGTTTGTAGCATGAATTGATAAACTTTTAAATTTAGTATAAAGACCCTGACTCCAGTAGCCTAGAATCAATGTTTACTTTATTATATTAGCATAAGATACAAATAATCAAATCCCAAAGGACTAAATAGTTTAGTAGTCTTTATAGACTAGATATATACTTGAATCTAAAATTACATTTGAAAAATTAAAATACAACATAATAATTTCTTTGAAAACACTATTATTACCTTTAGCATATCACTTTATATTAATCATAATACACTTCCTAGAAATATATGGAAAGGAAACATGAGAAAGGGGTGAGCTAAGATGATCAGAAAGGATTATGTAAAACAGAAACTATCACGATTTAATATGGTATAATATATATGTAAATATAGATAATTTAAAACACATACTATTTAATCAATAACTTGATCATGAGTGATAATATGATAGGAATAAATGATGATAAAATAATGCCATATAAATAATCTAATGAAATTGAAACTTATCCATGGATATCAAAACTATTAAAACAATCATATGAAATTGAATATTTTCTATGGATATTATAAATAATAAAATATACATGTGTACATCAATATATAGTATCATAATTATAGAACACATAATGACATAGATCATAAACTTACTATCAAGGCCTCATGCCAAGATATCACACATAAATAGGTAAGGCCTCATATAAAATACCCAAGCTAGTTTTTCTCTTGAGACCTATTGATGAATTGAGGATATATAGTTGGCCTTCCCATCAATTAAAAAATTCCAATTCATCCATCATATGAAAGAGGAAAATAACAATTCAATACATAATCAACATAAAAATTTGTATTGAAAAAATAGTATACAAAATGTTAATATTTCTCTTAATCATACTAATCATAAACCATCTAGAGAAAGAGTAAGGATGATATCATTACAACATATCCCTAGTGGAGTATAATTAAAATATAGGGTTTCTGTCATTGATGAATGAAAACACCATAGAAATATCATTAAAAAAATTCTTGAGGAAAATATCCATTTCATTTTCAAATCCACTTTTTAAAAATAATAATTTATAAAATATTAAGAAAAATATTTTATTTGAAAATAATCATGATTTTTTTTAAAGTAAATATCAAATAATTGGTTAGTAATGATATTGGGAATTTTCATTCATATTGAATATATTAAAACAAATATTCCTTTCACATTTTTTGTAACAAAATTCAAAAAGTTCCTCATTCAGAAAATGATAGGAAGATTCCTTTGAAACAGTTTTTAAAATAAAATATTGGTAAAAATGCCTTTAATAAATCATAGGATATTATTAAAAAAATTCTTGAAAACATTTTGTGAAAACATGTACATGGGAGGAAAAAATCTCGACTAAAGAGGAAATATAGTATATTTTTCTTAAAAACGTTATTTTGATATATTGAGTACATTAAAGAGGGAAATGAAAGAAAAAATTATAATTTTAAAACATAAACATAGGAGAAGAAAATATATTGGTTTTAATATATAAATATCATATAATTAATTCATTTTATACTTAAACATAAACAATCAAAAATAATGATGAGGTTATGAAATAAACACTTACCGCTTTGGTAATTTTTGAATCATAACCACCCTGAAATAAATAAATTAAAATGAAATATTAAATACCATGAATTTAAAAAGATTCATGATATAATGTATCAAAGGGGAATTAGGTACACCTTATAAAAGAATATAGGTGTATAACATAACATATGTCCTAAAGAAGACAATTTGAGATAAAGAATCCTTAGAATGATCATAAAGTTGAAGTGGGAATTAATCAATGAAGTTATTATGTGCAAGAAATTTAAATTGGAAAAAAATAGGTGTAATTAAAACATAAATCAAACAAATTCAATTTCATACATAACCTTGACATAATATAATCAAGTAAGTAATGATATGACCTAATGAATGAAAATTGCGTTACGAAACACTTACCACTTAGTAACATTCAAGTAAAATACCATTGGATGAAATAAATTGAATTGAAATCTAAAATAACATAAATTATAAATTATTCATGATATAATAAGTAAAATTGTGAGTATATACACTATATAAAAAAATTAGGTGCACAACATTAAAATATGCCTCAATGAAGGGAAAATTGAGACGAAATCCCTTTCCTTAGATCTGAATCATCACATATATTCTTTAGCTTCCTTAATAATAAAATTGTATTAATTATTTAATTTATTAAGAAATTTTTTCAGGTTTATTATTCTGTTTTATTTTATTTATTACCATGTTTTAATTAATTTATTAAATAATTAATTTAATATCAGACGTTTTGATGATATTCAGTTTATATATACAAAATAGATTTGGTAGTTTGACTATGGTAAAATAAGTCATTGGTACATTATATATAAAATAATAATCATGAAATTATTATTATTTTTAAATATAAATTATAATTTTAAAACCAACCATGAAAGATAGTCATGAAAAATGAACTATGTACAGTCATGGATATGGTAATCCATACATACACATGAGTAACATTTCAATTTCTTGAAGATAATGATGGAAAGAAAATCGTTAAAGAATAATAATTATAAAATAGATATCATATTACTTCTTTAAATACAATTATATATAGTATTAATGTGATGTGGTTATGAAAAATGAGTCGCATCGCTTCGCTGTGGCAGTAATCCATCCATACACATGAGCGATGTTATTATTTTTAAATAAATAGAAAGGTAATAAATTATTTGATATAATATCTTTCCATAATGATAAATATGTCATGAATATCATATATATAGAGTAAATATATCATTCAAACTATCCATGAGTGGTGGTGATGGAAAACGAATTACATCGGTTCATGAGGTGGTAGTCCACTATACAAACGAACAATGTTTTTTCCCATTTGATGGAAGAGAAGATGGATATAGGATATGCCATTAAAATAACAATATATAAATATATGGGATATACTAAGGTTATTATATTAGTATGGTTGAATAATACTTTAATGAGGTGGAATTTGAAATAAAACAAAAATGCTCCTTTAAGAACGATATCTTCTCTTTGGACAATCTCTTTAGGTTTACATCAACTAAATTCATAAGAGGGTTTTATAATAAAATCGAGGCCTATATTAAATTATATTGTAAGTAAGGAATGGATTTGGGAATATTTTTTCAAAACTAAAATGGTTCCTAAAGTATAGATAAGAGATGATAGGGGGTGATCTTTTATAAGTGCGATAGAGTGACTTTTTTGTAAACACAAAAAAATATTCAATAATGGGAAGAAAATATCAATGAAAGTGCCTCTAAAATTGATAAAAAATAAATTTTAGGGAATATAAGGTCATTAAAAAACCTCCAAAATAAAAAAAACATTTTTATAAATCTTTTTCCCTTAACCTTTAAGGTTACTCACTTTTACAATTTTATTTTTCACTATGGTTACTAGTCTTTTTTACCTTGATAATTTATCCTTGAAGCCTAAATAAAACAAGACTTAATAAATTATTTGGAATCTATGATTATAAATATGAAATAAAATTTATTAAATAAAAACATTATTTGTGTGAAAATTTAATTTTAACACAAACACATGTAACACATAAAAACCCCATTTTAACCTTAATCATGGTAATAAAATTTTAAAACTAAAAGAGTAATATTTTTACTTATAAGATAAAAATTGGATTATAAATGTTAAAGGAATAAAATTTTATACAATTTATAATCCTAATTTTCATCTTGATTTATTTTTAGCATTTTTAAATAATTTAATAAATTATTATTTAACATAAAATAAATTCATCCAATAATAATTTAGATGAAAAATGGTGGTCTTATTACTTAGTTATAACCTAGGTTAACTTGATATACCATTTTATCACAATGATAAATATTTACAGTATTTATTATTCATTATGACCAGAAATTAAGTTGAACATAGTACCTGATATTAATTATTATGATTAAAAATATTTAATATATTTCATCAAATAAAATTCACTCAAATGGCAGAATTTAACATATAAATTAACCCAAAAAACATGTCCAAAAATAGTCTTCAAAAAATGTATTTTTCTAGAATAAAATGATATTACATAAACTTTATGAATAATAATCATCATAATATGAATTTAAATTCATGTATATAGATATTTAATCTTAATTTAATTTAAATCATTCCTCATTTGTGGTTATTTTAATTAAATAAAATCGAGAAACATTAGGCACTTAAAAACAGTTTTGGAAAAAATACGTTTTTAACCAAAGAAGATAAATTATACCAAAATACGGTATAAAGATAATTAAAATGTAATTAATTAGATTAAATATAACGAAATAATACTTATATAACATTTAAATCAAATTCAAATAATAATGGGGCTTTTAAATTACTTAATTTATTAAAAAGAAAAGATAGGTTAAAAAAACGGTATTTTTCACTATTCACTTGAAATAAATCCTTTCAGAAAAATCCAAAAATTTCATAATAAGTTTAGTTTGAAATGATGATATCTAAAATGAAGTTAATTTTTTAAAATACAATTTATAAAATTTCTCTAATTTAATTATATTATTTTCTCACAAAAAAAATATTTTTTTTGATGAAAAATATATTTTCGAAGCATGTAAAGTATTTACTAAAAACTAATTCCTTATTTAAAAATATATTTTATTCAAATAAAATATTTATATATAATTTTAAAAAAGTGGTAATTTTTATTCTTACCGCTAATTTTAATGGCTTGGTTATAATGGTCACATTTAAAGAGTATATCATGGTTCGTTTAGGCTTGAGGTTGTCTGCTGTATACACTATCGAACATAATGTTCTTATTTTAAAATATTGGAGTGTTACATTATAAAATACATAGAACCACACTATAGGATCTAGTACTAAAATTATAAATTTTACATTTTTGGATTTGATACTGATGAAGGTCACCCAATTTTTTTCCATCTAAAACTTACAACATCAAAAGGATATATTAGATCACTTACATACCTAAGGAACTTTTAAGTTTATAGTTTTAGATAATAAGGAAAAAAATAATACATAAAAATACCCATGAATTAAAGGTAGTATTTTTTTCGACCTTACCCATATTTTAATATTCCATGTTAAGTCTTTAACATCCCCCACAAACTTCATCACGTTAGAAATATTTCTAGGCAAAAATCGTTTAATCATCAATCTTTATAAACTAGGGAATAAGAATTATAAGAAGGGTGAGATAAAATTCTTAGTAAGGTTAAAAATAAGAATTAACATTTGAATGTAACCAGTGATCATAATAAGAGCATAAAGGTATGATGACATAATCAAATTACATGAGCATAACATAATATTCATACCCATCAATACCCGGATCATTAATCATAAAACAAGGCATAAAGTTTTATCAAGGGAAATATTCATAATAATAAATAATCATAAGCCATGTGATTTCAATATTGATCAAATGAATCATTAAAAACCCATATAAATCATAAACAAAACATGTTGGCATCTTTGTAACATTTTCTTCATAACCTATTTTTAAACCATTTAAAAAATAACTAGATCGGTGTTAAATCCATACAAGAAACCCTTTAGTAACTCCCTCTTATATTCTTCTAATGAAAATGAACATCATCCAATGAATTGTAGTGATATTTGTGCACACCCATAATATAAGATATATTGGGCTCATTCTATGCAATCTGGGTACACCCATTGTATAAGTTACATTGGGTTCACCAGACACTATCTAGGAAGACCCATTGTAAAATCTATATCTGTAAGGACCCGAAACCAGTTTCCCAAATCTAGTGCCTTATTTTTTTTAAATTGGTATATAAACAAAAAATATTCATCCCAAAGGACCAAGTAGTTTAGAATATTTGGAAACAAGATACATACATAAGTTCAACATTACAAATTGAAACATAAAACAATTTAGAAACTCCTTTGACAACATCCATAACTCCTAGGTTATTTCTGTATGTCATTCATAATATACCTATTCATACCCAAGAAAAAAGAAACATAAGAAATGGGTGAGCTTAAATGATCAATATGGTTAATCGATACAATGGAAGATATCATAAGCATAAACATTAGGCATGGTGAATAACTAAAAACACATTCCTTAAAAAACAAACTTGAACACATTATGGAAGGAATAATAGATGAATAAATAATTCCATAATAAATCATAATCATTTTTATTATAATAGTCTAATAACCTCATGATCTTTAAGTTACTATTTTCATTATTAGTGAATGCATAATTTCAGACATCATAACCAAACCATCAAGGCCTCTTTCCAAGACCATAAATAATCATTTTGTCAAGGCTTTGTACAAAGACTGTAGTTTGTCTCATGAGACCTACCGATGCATCAAGGGGATATAGTGGGACCTACCTGTCACTTAATAATTCCAATTCATTTATAATATAAATGGGGATAAACATAAACAATAAATACATTTATATTGAAACTAACATATGAAATGTCAATAATGTTCCCCAAACATTAAACATAAACATTAACCATTCAGAGTAAATTGGTGAATGGTTTTAAGATAGAACTTCCACAATCAAACTAATTATAAACAATTAAATTAAATATGGTATATGATATCATAAAATATTAATCTAAATAATACATAATAATAATCATGAGTTTTGAAATAGGTGAAAATACTCTTATAAAATCATAGAGTAATTCTTGAGATAAAACTCTTTTTCTTTGAAAAGAAGAGTTCTTTTGGAAAAGTATTTATATAAAACCATATGTGAAGTAAGATAGTATTATCATAAAAAAATTAGTTTTTTAGAATGATAATGGTCTCTAAAAATAGATTACAGTGTGCCCTTGAAAATAGGTAAGAATCTAAGAAATTCCCTTGAATCTGGCTTGTATTTGATGAAGATTTTTTGAAAGATCCTTTTAAGACATATAACTCCCAATAAATGAAAGTTTAATTCTGTTTGGTTCACATATATATAAAATTATAATATAATATATGATGAGTAAATATGAATAAATAATAATTTAATTGAGGTAAGTATACAATAAGAGTAACCCGAATGAAAATGGAGGTTTGGGTAGAAAACCCTTAACTTATGTCTAAAGGTGTTCCTAAATTGATATTAATGACCTGAAAAATAAAAATTAGGTTCATAAATTAATTATTACATAAAATCCTCTACATTAAATGGATTTATTATAAACTTATTTAGGTTCATTCATGTCCTTTTTATAGGTTAATACATTCAATTTCATTGTTTGGGAGTGTTTTCTTCCTTGGATTTCATGATCGGTTTAATTATATTCATGTACTGATAAAGATGTATAATGAGAATGGCTGTCAAGAATAGGATTTGTATGTTATTAGTGAACAAAAATAATATTAAATGTTTATAAAATTTTTCTGGTTATTGGGAGTGAAGATGAATCATTATATAAAACTTTAATGACAATTGTTTGGGTTAATTGGCGGTTCTTGATCACAATGAAATCATTTTGATTTATAAATTAATATCATGTGTAAAAAAGTATTACAGAACATTAAATAATATATAATACATATATTATAGTCTATTTCAACCATCAAAATGGTTTCTTGACCATAATTGAAGATGGTAATAGAAATTGAAAACCAGTCGTCCTTGAATGTGATAAATTAACACATCTCATATAGTGTTTTCACTTCTTGTATAAAAGAAGGGGAAAGGAGAGATGATGAAGAATTATTAATTTATCATAACAAAATTATAATAAATTTAAGGTACTGGAGTCATCACAACATTTTAATTAAATGAGGCAAGGAAATAAAAAGAAAATAAAGTAACTCGAAATAAAAGAAATGAATAGCGGAATTTACCTCTTGAAGTAATATTCCTTGAGAGTCTCTTTAGGGGAGAGTTTTTGGTATTTTATGAGAACAAGGATAGTTGGATGTGTAGAATGATCTTGGAAGGATATTTGAGTAGAATTTATACAAGGCACAAGGATTGAGATGAGTGAAGAGAAGAGGGAGTGAGACGGGGTTTTATAGTGGAGGAGAGGGGTGATTTTTGAATATCTTATTCATTATTTTATTATTTACCTAAAGACAACCAATAGTGTTGATTCATGTGACCCATAATAGTAATAAGTTAATTTGAGTTTGAACCAAGTGTTTTTACATCATCCATGATTCTAGTAATAGTGAATTTAATAGATAATGTATATATACGGTAAATTACCGTAGTTTACTATTCATTAAAAATTCAACTATTTCATAAAAATCCAAAAAATTCACCCTAACCATTTTTAATGTGTATAATTGAAAAATAAAATCCATTTTTTGAAATAATTTTCTAAATATTATTAATTTAATTTTTAAATAAAATCATAATTTATTCGAAAAATAACAATTTTAAAACCATAATTCGTTTTATATCACCTAGAAATATTAATCATGATCTCATTATTTTCTAACCTTAAGACAATAAAATAATAATATGGTTTACTATTAATAAGGTTCATATTACTATTTATAAGGGTATGTTACTATTAACCAAAAAATTAAGTTTGTCTTATCAGACTCTAAATATCTTACCGAACACAACTGTGTATGTCAGTTTTTCGAAATTTAAATCATAGAGGTGGAAAAATTATGTTTAATGGCTAGGGTATAACAAAGTGATGTTTTATGTAGACTTAGTGTTTCATGTATTTATTTATAAATCCTTGGGGTGTTACATTATCTCCCCTTACAAAAAATTTGTCCACGAAATTCATAGAATATTACCTCATGAAAGGATTTGGGTAGTTCTTCATCATAAGCTCCTCAGGCTCCCATATTGCCTTTTGATTTTATGATTTTTCCAAAGTATATTTACCATTCGAGTTGTCCGATTCCTCAACACCTGTTCTTTAGTGTCCAGAATCCGAATAGTCTCTTTACAGTATGATAAGTCATGTTCCAATTCTATTCCTTCAGAAGTGAAGACATGCATTGGATCTGACATGTACTTCCTCAACAATGAGATATAGAACACATTGTGTACTTTAGACAATATAGGAGGCATAAAAAATCAATATGAAATATATCCAATTATCTATAGTATTTTAAAAGGTCCAATGTACCTAAGGATCAATTTACCTTTCTTCCCGAATCTTATAATGCCCATCCATGGAGATACTTTCAAAAAAACATGATCTCCCACTCGAAATTCTAAATCCTTCCTTCGGTTATCGACATAGATCTTTTTCATACTTTGAGTTTCTTTGATATGGTCTTGAATATTCTTTACCTTCACTATTGTTTCCTCCACAAGCTCTAGACCCACAATATTACTTTCACTGAATTTATCCCACCATGTTGGTGTACGACATCTCTTTCTATACAATGCTTAATATTATTCCATTTTAATGATAGAATGGAAAATATTATTGTAGGAAAACTCCAACAAAGGTAAATAATGATACCACATAACTTTAAAATCAAGTGAGCATAATCTCAACATGTATTCTAAAGTTTAGATTTTCCTCTCTAATTTCCCTTCAGTTTGAGGGTGATAAGAAGTACTCAATCGAAGCTCTGTATCCAAATATTTTTGATACTTTTCTAGAATTTTTATGTAAATCATAGATCATTATCTGAAAAAATTGAGAGAGGTCCTCTATTAATTCTCAAAACTTCATTGATATAGAGTTTTTCTAGGTGCTCCAGTGGAAAATACTCCCTTTTTGAGAGGAAATGTGCAGATTTTGTAAGTCGATCAACAATTAGCCATATCGAATTATTCTTCCTTGGAGTTTTGGGTAATCTAGTGACAAAATCCATGTTTATTTCATCCCATTTCCATGTGGGAATAGGTAGAGGTTGCATGAATCCTCTAGGATGTTGCCTTTCATCCTTCAGTTGTTTACAGACTAAACATCTTGATACATAATCAGCAATTTCCTACTTCATGTTGTCCCACCAGAAATGTTCCTTCATATAAATATTCATCTTAGTGCTAATAGGATGTATAAAGAAATTTGAACTATAGGAACCATCTAATAACTCCATTTTTAGATCGGGTATAGCTGGAACACAAATCCTCTTCCCAAATTTCAGAATTCCTTTTTCATATACAAAGTATTTCACCTTCCTATCATCCATATCACTAATTTTATTTTGAATATTCTTTTCATCAGGCTAAGAAATTTTAATTCTTCCCAATAAATATGGTTGGGAAACCAAATGAAAAAGTAATTATGTTTCACCTTGTTTGATAATTCCCATGTCCATCCTTACTAGATCCATGAATACATGATCCCTTTAAATCCTTATCTTGTTTAAAACTCCATGAACCTTCCTGCTTAATGCATCATCTACCTTACTTTCCTTTCCTGGGTGGTAGTGTATGGAACAGTTATAATATTTGATTAGTTTGAGCCATCGATTTTTCCTTATGTTGAGTTATTTTTGTGATAAGATATACTTCAAATTCTTGTGATCTATGTATATCTCACATCTTTCACCATAGAGATAGTGTCTCTATATATTTAGAGAAAAGATCATAGCTGCTAACTCAAGATCATGAGTAGGATAGTTTTATTCATAAATTTTTAACTGCCTTGACGCATAGCCAATAACTATATCATTCTGTATAAGGACACAACCAAGTTCATTCTTTGATGCATCAATATAGATCACAAACCCATCATTCCCAGATGGTAGAGTCAGGATCAAAGCATTTACTAATATCCTCTTGAATTCCTGAAAACATTCATCAAATTCTTTTGTACATACTAACTTAACCCCTTTACATTTAAGCTTGGTCATTGGTTTGGCTAAATAGGAGAAGTTCTGAATGAAACGCTGATAATAAACTGCTAAACCAATAAAACTACATACCTCAGTTATGTTCGTTGGAGTAGGCCATTCTTGCACAACCTTTTTCTTTTCAGGATCTACAAATATTCCATCCTTAGAGAAAATGTGTCCAAGAAAGGAAACTTATTGAAGCCAAAATTCACACTTTCTAAACTTCCCATATAATTCATTTCTTCAAAGAGTCTTCAGAATAGTGTGAAAGTGATTTTTATGATCTTCATAGATTTTGGAGTATACCAAGATATCATCAATAAATACCAAAAAAAATGTAATAAAGATATTACTTAAAAACTCTATTCATTAGATCTATGAAAATAGAGGGTGCATTAGTCAGTACAAAAGGCATTACTGTAAACTAATAGTACCCGTACCTGGTTTGAAATTCTGTCTTTAGAATGTCTTCCTTCCTTACTCACAACTAATGATATCCTGATTGAAGGTCAATCTTAGAAAAACATTGGTATGTATGAATTTGATCAAATAAATCATCAATGCGAGGTAGGGGATACTTGTTATTTATTGTTATAGCATTGATCTCCCAGTAGTTAATGCACAACCTCATAGATCCATATTTATTCTCAATGAAAAAGACAAGGGATCCCTATGGAGAAACACTAAGGTGAATAAATACTTTATCACTAAATTACTCTAGTTTCTTAATCAATTATATTAATTCTATATTGTCTATTCTATAATGGGTATTTCATATGGGATTTGAATCAGAAATTAAGTTAATGGAAAACTCAATTTCTTGCTCTGGAGGATGTCCATGTAAATCCTCTAGAAACACATCAACATATTCTTGCACAATAGGTACGTACTATATTTGAAAATTCTTATCCTCACCCATAGTTATTATATTACCTTCCTCCATAGTAATTGAATTCAATAGATATACTTGTGGTGGATCTTGATGAGAATCAAATGGTGATGTTTTCTCCTTAAAGATAAGGGATTCCACATATTCTTCAAAAATTGTAACCTCATTCTTCTTGCAATAAATTTTTGTATCATAGTTCTAAATCCAATACATACCAAGGATTATATAAAATTCAATCATGGGTATGATAATAAAATTAGTAGATAAATCATGTTTATATGCCTTAATGAGGACCTAATAACACAACTTTGTTGCAATGATACTTCCCTTAAGAGTTTTGACTAAAAACTCCCTTATTAAATCAAACTGGAAATATCTATTTTTCTTGGAAAACCAGGAAGATATGAATGAATGTGATGATCCAAAATCAAATAAAGAATTGGATAAGTTTAAAGAAATGATTAATGTACATGCCACTATATCGTTAGAAACTTAAACCTTTATAGTTGTGATCGTATAAGCTTGGCCTTGATCCCTTGGCCTTCTTTGGGGAACATTTCATTGACATACAAGACAATCATTTTAATAATGTACCCTCTCCTTGCAATTGTATTAATTACAATTGGTAGCTTCTTTCTTCCCCTTAAAATCTTGGGATAGGTGGCCTTTTTCTCTACACTTGTAACAAACAACCATACCATTCAAGAAAGTACCAGGGTGTCTCTTCCCAAAATTATCATAGGGTGGATGGTCAAATCTTCCCTTCTTCCCCATTTCCTTATTTCCTTTTCCAGAGTTTTTATCTGCCCTTTTCTTCTCTTTGTTTCCCTTAAAATCATAATATTTAGACAATTACTTTTTCATCTTTATAGTACTTGAGACTATATCTTCATATGATGAGAAACTTTTGGAGACTATATCCCTTCACAGGAATGGTTTTAAACCACAAAATAATCAATAAATATTTATCCTTGTATTACATATGTAGTCTATGACATGTCTTTCTAACCTTGTGAAGTTAGCTTCATACTTTTCAAAATTCTCATCCTCTTTTTTCCTCATATTCAGAAACTTCCTTTCTATATCTTCTCACTGTTCATGAGGGAAGTACTTTTCTAAGAATATTTACTTAAAATACCTCCAATCCATTTATTCTATTTAATCCTCCTCTTTTTTGTTTTGGATTAAAGACCACCACTGATTCGCATCTCCCGATAGTTGATAAACTACCATAACAACCTTCTCTCCTTCGTTACATAAAAAATAGAGAAATATCTTCTCTAATAAACTTATCCACTACTCTGATATGAATGGGTTTTTAGTACCATTAAATAATGGAGGCCATTATCGCATAAATAGATATAACATAGATCCCCCATGTTGTGGATCCAGATGCTCCATACGGGTAAGGTTATTATTTATAACCTAAGTTAGCTATCCTAGTATAGTTATAAGTTGCTCTGCACTAATCACAAAAACAGATCCAACATCATTATCTTATATCAGAGGGAAATCCATACATGGGACATGCACGTTCATATGGTTTACATTCCTTCCAATAGGTTCCATTTATAAATATTTTCATACACTATATTAGGTTATGAATCATAATGTATAATCTAGAAAAATACTTAGCATAAATTGAAATTATATACATATCTAATCTCATAATCATAAACATGGTTTCCTTGAGGAAAATTTTACATTTAAATCCTTTATAATGTCTTGTAATGAAAATGTAAATTATCCTAAGCATATCACCCAGGAGTGTTAAACCAGGTTCGCAGTAAGGCCTGCTGTTGTGTACTAGGATACCCTGGGTCAAGCCCAAAACTCCTTATTAGAGTTTTCACTCTTTGGTACATCTGTGCCAGAACCACATCCACTTAGTATCCAGAAGTGAATATATTTTCTAGAAATATCATCATAATATATTCCTTACCAAAAATTATAGGATGTTCTTATATTTTTATCCTCAAAGACTATATTAGGGTTTTGTTCCCTAATCTATGTTTTCTAAATCTATTTTCCATGTTTTCTACTAAAATTCATTTGATACCAACTGTAAGGACCTGACCCTAGTTTCTCGGAGCTGGTGCCTTATTTTATTACATTGGAATATAAACAAGGAATATGCATCCCGAAGGACCGATTATTTTAGTATATTTGGGAATAAGATACACACATAAGTTTAACATTACAACTTGAAATGGAAAACAATTTAGAAAATCCTTTGACAACATCCACAACTACTAGGTTATTTCTGTATGTCATTCATAATTTACCTCTTCATGTCATAGGAAAAAGAAACATAAGAAAGGGGTGATCTTAAATGCTCAATAAGGGTAATCAATATAGTGTAAGATATCATAAACATAAACAATAGGCATAGTGAATAACTAAAAACACATGCCTTAAAAAAATGACCTCGAAAACATTATGGAAGGAATACGAGCTGAATAAATAATTCCATAATAAATAATAACAATGGGTATTGTAATATTCTAATAACATCATGAAATTTCAATTACTAGTTTCATATTGAGGGAATTCATAATTCCAGACATCATAACCAAATCATCAAGGACCCGTGTTAAGACCATAAATAATCATTTTGTCAAGGCCTTGTGCCAAGACCATAGTTTGTCTCATGAGACATACCAAGGGGCTATAGTGGGCCCCAACTATCACTTACTAAGTCCAATGAATTACTCATATGAACAGGGATACATATAAACAACATATACATTCATATTGAAACTAATATATGAAATGTTAATAATGTTCCCCAAACATTAAGCATAAAAACTAACCAATCAGAGTAAATTGGTGAATAGTTTTAAGATAGAACATCCACAGTCAAACTAATCATAAACCATTAAATTAAATTTGGTAGATTATATCATAAAATAGTAATCCCAATAATACATAATAATTAACAAGAGTTTCAAAATAGTTGAAAATACTCTTATAAAATCATTGAGTAATTCTTGAGATAAATACTCTTTTACTTTGAAAAGAATAGTTATTTTAAAAACGTATTTGTAAAAAACCATTATTGAAGTAAGATAGTATTTTAATAATAAAATTAGTGATTTTATAAAGATCATGGTCTATAAAAATATATTATATAGTACCCTTGAAAATAGGTAAGAATTTGAGAAATTCCCTAAAATCGGGCTTGTATTTCAGGAATAATTTTTGAAAGATCCTTTTAAAACATATTAATCCCCATAAATGAAAGTTGGATTATGGTTGGTTCACATATATATAACATTATCAAAGAATATATGAGGATTAAATATGAATAAATAAGAATTTAATTGAGGTAAGCAGACAATAAGAGTAACCCAAATGAAAATAGAGGTTCGGGTAGAAAACCCTTACCATATGTCCGAAGGTGTTCCTAAATTGATCTTAATGATTTGAATAATAAAATTTAGGTTCATAAATTAATGATTCCATAACATAATCTAAATTTAATTGATTTATTATAACTTTATTTAGGTTTATTCATGTCCTTTTTATGGGTTAAGAGATTCAATTTCATTGTATGGGAGTGTTTTCTTCCTTGGTTTTCATGATCGGTTTACTTATATTCATGTACTCATTAACATCTAGAATGGGAATGGTTGTACAGAATAGAAGTTTTATGTTATTAGTGAACAACCATAATATTACATGGTTATAAAATTCATTTTGTTATTGGGAGTGAAGATGAATCATTATACAAAACTTAAATGACAATTGTTTGGGTTAAAAGGCCGTTCTAGATCCCAATGAACTCATTTTGATTTATAAATTAATATCATTTTTAAAAAAGGATTAAAAAATATTAAATAAGTTATAATACATATATTATAGTCTATTTCAACCATAAAAATGGTATCATGACCAAAATTGAAGATGTTAATAGAAATTGAATACCCATTGTCCTTGAATGTGATAAATTAACACATCTCAGATGATATTTTCATTTTTAGTATAAAATAAGGGGAAATGAGAGATGATGAAGAATTATTCCCTTATCATAAAAACATTAAAGTAAATTTAAGGTACTAGAGTAATCACAACATTTAAATGAAATGAGGTGACGAAAGAAAAAGAAAAGAAAGGAACTTGAAATAAAAGAAATGAAAAGAGGAATTTCTCTCAAGACAACCAATAATGTTGATTCATGTGACCCATAATAGTAATAAGTGCATGTGAGCTCGAACCAAGTGTGATTACATCATCCATGATGCTGTAAATAGTGAATTTAATTGATAATGTATATATATATGGTAAATTTCCGTATTTCACTATTCATAAAAAATTTGAGTATTTCAAAAAAATACCAAAAATTCACCCGAACCATTTTTTGATGTGTACAAAATTCAAAAATGAAATCCTTTTTTTGAAAATAATTTTCCAAATATTATTAATTTAATTTTTAAATAAAATAATAATTTATTCTAAAAATAAAAATTTTAAAACTATAATTCATTTTATATCACCATGAAAAATTAATCAAGATATCATTGTATTATAATCTTGAGAAAATAAAATAATAATATGATTTACTATTCATAAGGGTCATATTACTATTCATAAGGGTATGTTACTATTCACCAAAAAATTATGTTTATCTTATCAGACTCTAAATATCTTACTGAACGCAATCGTGCATGTCATTTTTTTACAATTCAAATCACAGAGGTGAAAAAATTATGTTTAAAAGCTAGGTTATAATAAAGTGGTGTTTTTTGGAGACTTAGTGCTTCATGCATTTATTTATAAATCCTTGGGGTGTTACAATATCGGGCTCATCCGTGATATATAATGGGGCTGAACCCATCATATATACAATGAAAAATAACTAGAACTTGATTAAAGTACATAGAGCTTCCATTTTATCATAAAACTCATAAAAAATCATTATTAATTAACCTATGTAAAATAAATGGGTTCCATGGAAATATCTTTGAAAAAATCATAATCCATCCAAAGAAAGAATAAGGATCATACTAATACAACATATCCATAATGGAGTGTTAGTAACATTAAGTGTTGCTGATATTGGTGAATGAAAATACCATTAAAATACCATTAAAGATATTCTTGATGAAAATGACCTTTTCACTTTGAGTAACATCAAAGTATTCCATCTTGAATGGAAAATGATTTTGAATGATCACTTGGAACATTTCTTGAAGAAAATATACTTTACATTTTGAAAACACTTAATTAAAACCTAAAAAATTATAAAAAGTAAATAAATCATTTCATTTTAAAATGACCATTGAAACTTAAAAAAGAATATTTAAAACACTAAGTGGTCATGATAACAGAAAATCTATTCATGTTGTAAATGTTAAAAATAAACATTTTGTAAAGGGAGTCAAAGTGACCCATTTAGAAAACATTAAGAAAATTACTTTTCAAAACCTTTTAAAATAAGGTAAAAGATCATGAAAAATATATTTATAAAATAATCTATGTTTAAAAAAGATCACTTTTTAAAACATTTTATAAAAACTTTACATGGAAGTGAAAGATTACTGATCTAAAAGAAAATATAGGATCAATATCACTTACAAACAACTTTCTTGATATTTATTTGATAAATAAGGGAGGAAATGGAAATTAAACACGTGAACCACATTAATAACCATAGTATACGAAAATATAGTTAGTTCTAGAAAATAAGGGGATATGATTTCCTCCAAAGGAACCTTGAACATAAACAATCCCAAAAGAATAGAGATTATAACATAAAGACTTTTCAACTTTGGTAACTCTTCAATCATAAGACCCATGAGAGAATAAATTCAAATGAAAATTTGAATATTATGAACATAATTATTCTTATCATATGAAATGTCAAAGGGGAAATAGATACAAATCATAAAATAATATAGGTGTATATCATAGAATATATCCCGAAGATGACAATTTGAGATGAGCCACCCTTACAATGATCATAACGTTGAAGTGAGAATTAATCAATGAATAGATTATTTTTACTGAATGAAAATACACATAATACAAGTGAAAATAAAACATAATATAATTAAATTCATTACACACAAAATCTTATAATATAAAATACAATGAAGAAGTAATATAACCCAATGAAAAGAAATTGAGTTATAAAATTCTTAACCTCTTGATAACTTTCAATTCAAATCCTCTGGGATGAAATAATTCTAATTAAAACTTAAAATTAAATTATCTATGAATTATTAATGATATTACATATAAAATTTTCATTATATAAACCATATAAAATAAATTATGTTCATAACATTAAAATATTCCCCAATGAAGGAAAATTGAGAGGAAGTCTCCTACCTCGAGTATATAATTTCTATGTATGTCCTCTAAATCATATATAATAAGATTATATCAATTACTTTATTTTTTAATAAAATTTTATATGTTTAATACCTTATAATAAAATAATTTATTTTAATGAAATATTTAAATACTTAATCAGTTAAGTCCACATCGTGTGTTTTGAGGATATCATTATTTCAAAACAACTTTAATGTGTTGACCGAGGTCAAATAGGTCATTGTTTCATCACCTCAAGAATAATAATCATGAAATAATTATAATTTTTATAATAAATTATACTTTTAAAATAATCTATTATTAATGGTTATATAAAATGAACTACGATACAATCATGGAGATGATAGGCTGTACGTACTCATGAGTAATATTAACATTTTTCAATAATCATAATAGAAATAAGTTAAGAATAATTTTATATTTTAATAGTAATTAAAGTATAATAAATATAATATTATTTATTTAAATACACTTATATATATATAATCCATGTGATGCAGTGATTAAAAAATAATCACATCGCTTCATAGAGGCGGTAGTCCACACATACGCATGAACGATGCTATCATTTTTTAGTGAGTGGAAGGTAAGAAATGAAATGATATATTATATTTTAATAATGATAAATATATCATTAATATCATAATTATTTCATATATATCATATATATTCATTAAAATTATCCTTATTAACTTCTACAAAAAGCATTGGTGAAAAATGAATCACATCACTTTGTGAGTAGGTAGTCCATCGTACACACATGCAACATTATCGTATCCCCAACAGAATAGAAGGTAAGAAGGTATACGTGATATCATAATTAAATAAGTTTAATTATATAAAAATTGTAATATATATACTTTAAATCCATCAGTATAATAAGTCATGAGAGGCGATGATGAAAAACGAATTACATCGATTCGTGAGGCGGTAGTCCGCCGTACACATGAATAATGGTTTTGTTTCCCATTTGATAGAAGATGAGATAGATTTAAGTTATTATAACAACTTAATAAAATATCAGTATATGGGAGATACTGGTGTTATTATATCATCATAATTTAATAATATTTTAAGGAGGTAGAAGAATAAATAAAATAAAAATGATTGGTTAAGAATGATACTTCTTCTTCCGACAACCACCTTAGGTTAGCACCAAAATCCTTATTAGGATTAAATTTTTGATCAAACTAAGGATTCTATTATGTGGTTAGGGAATTAAGGAAAATATTTTTGTAGATATTTTCTAAATAGAAAGTGTTTTAAGGTGTGAAGAAGATATGAGAGGGGGTGTCCTTTTATAAGTGAGGTGAGTGGAACACTTTTAATTTTTGAAATGAAAAATGATACCCATGTTTTTAACCTGAAAAAGTGATTAAAAATATAACATTATTGATAATTAGACAATATAAGGTCAAAATATTTCCAAAAAATAGATTTTAGACAAGTTTTATGCCATTTTAACCCTTATCTTTTTAGTTTAACCCCCAATAAATTCGTTTGTACCTTAACTGAGGTAAAATATTTTTACCGTCTTCACTATTCATTATGAAAAAATATAACATAATAACCCAATTATCATAGAGATAGTTCCTTACTTTATTACATTGGAATAGATATAAGATTCAAATCCTAAAGGACCAACCAGTTTAAAAGTTTTGGAAAACTAGATTATATACATTATCCATTTTTTACATTGGAAACCGAAAATAAAATATAATACATAATAAAAACTAATAAAATTCATCCTTGAAATTCATTCCAAGAATTCATATTCATAACCTGGGGAAAGGAAAAAAAATAATGGCGAGATTAAATGATTAGTAAGGGTTAATTGTAATGAAATAAATAATGAATCAATGGGCATAACCAATATGGAATGGTGAATAACTAAGTACACATGCCATTAAATAACTTGATAGAGAAAAATAAATATGAAAATAATAAAATATAATAAAATAATTCCATATAAATAATCACATGTGCCCGAAACTTTAACATTTATATTCTAACTATTCAAATAATCACATAGAATAACAATAATGATGGAATACATACTGTTTGATGTTTGAACTATCAAGATCTATCCCCAAGATAGTTATTATCAAAATCGATCCTCAAGACAGTTTATGTTTGTGGGTAGAAACCCATATGAGTTTTTTCAATACCTTTCACAAGACACTATTGTCAAGATCTATCCTCATGATAGTCTAAACTTCTTGGAAACAAACATGAAGGGGTTTTCACCAACTAAATTCATCCCATGAGACAACCGATGCATCAAGAGGATTGCATTAACATGTCCCCAAACTATATAATATATGTACAAAATGTTCTTCAAATATTTAATAATCAATTTAAATCAGAAATAATGTTCCTTATTAAATATATTTATTGAGTAAAGGATACATATTTATCAACATTTCCCCAATAAATAACATAAATTTCAAAGCAAATAACATATGTAAAAATGGTATACGGTTTAGAAAATAATCATATCCATCATACAATAATGTGGATAATAAAATAAATATAATTTTCAATGAAAAATTATTACTATAAAGTGATTATTTCAAGATAATGTTAACAATCATAAAAGGAATTGAGATTGTATGATAACTTTTACCACTTGTTAATTTTCAATTCAAATACCATTAGACGAGATAAATAAAATTGAAACTTAAAATAACTTTAAGTAAAAATGAATATGAAATTAAATGTAAAAGGGAATGTATATAAACCACATAAAAATTAATTGGTACATAATAACAAATAATTATCAATGGAATGTAAATTCAAATGAAATATCTTACCACTTGGTAACATTTAACTTATAATCCCCATGAAAGAAATAAATTAAAATGAAACTCTAAATAATATAAAGATAAATGTATTCATGATATAAAATACAATAGGGGTAGTATATACACAACACAAAATAAATATGTAGTGAAAGTGGTTTATGTCTCAGAGAAGAAAAAGTGAGACACGAATCTCTTACTACTTGAGTAACTTTTGAGTCATGAGATCCATGAAAGAATAAAATCAATTGAAACTTTTAATACCATTAAATAAATTAAATTCATTATATATAATGTGATATATAAATATATACACCACACAAAATAAATGAGCGGTGAATATGGAATAAGTATCTTATAAATAAAAGTGAGACTAGAAATCCCCTTACCTTACACTCCCTTTTGGTTGAACATCATTTAACCTCCTGTATAGTTGTTTTAATAATTTTCTTACTTATAAAATGACAATATTAATATTTATTATATCATATATACTCCTTTTATTTCATATTATAACCCATTCATTAATAATCTGTCACTATCATTTTGGGTGTTAATTGCCTTGTTTTTCAAGTATGTTTTGACTTGTAAATTTTTATCCCTATTAGTTAGATCATGATTTAATCATATAAATAATTTAAAAAATAATTTAAATATTATATATTTTCATTATATATGCATTTATATTTATACATAAAGTTTGGAGATATGAAATTAAATACACTATTCATGGAGATGGTAGGTCGTACGTACGCATGAACGCTGTTTCCATTTTCTTGTCGTATTAAAAGAATGAAAGGTAAATGAAATATTTGTATATTATAATTATATTATTATATTTATGTCATATATTTCACATATTTTTATTAAAATCATCCTTAATACATTCCATATAAATCATGAACGTATCACATCTCTTTGAGGAGATGGTAGTCCACACGTCCACAAACGATGTTATCGTATTCCCCAAAAATGGAAATCATGAAGGTATATGTTATAAAATAATTAAATAAGTATAAATTAATTATAAATATCATTTATAACATATATAAAAATATAAATCCATAATTATTTACAACATTTAAAGGTGATAATGTAAGAGTGAACAACATCGGTTCGCGAGGCGGTAGTCCGCTGTACACACAAACGATGATTGTGTATCCCATTTGATGGAAGTGTGTGAAGTTTTTGCGTAAAAAATTAACATAAAAAATATTATTATATTTATTATACTTATGATATAATATAATAAATATATAATAATCATTTATTAGGTGGATAAAGAAATAAAACAAAATTACTCGTTGAAGAATATTACCTCTTTTTCGTGTAGCTCATTTTAGTTTATACCAAATGAATTTCTTGTTTGGATTTATGCCCAAATTTAGGCTTCTAGGATGAGTTTAGGGATTTTTTGAGCTTATTTGAGAATATTTTGTACAAGGAAAAGAGCTTTATAGGTGTGAATAATTGATGGGGGTGAGTTCCTTTTTATAATGGAGAAAGAGTGACATTCTTATAAATATAAAAAGGAAAACACTATTGGGAGGTCTTCCTTACATAATATACCTCCAATAATGAAAAAATTAAAAAAATAGGGGATATGTCAGAAATATAGGCATAAAATATATTTTTTACAACTTTATAGCTCATTTTATCCTTAATATTAAAGTTTAACCACTAAGTAAACTCATTTTCACCTTAATCGCTGTAATTAATTTTATTTGCTTTCACTAATAATTTTTTTTAAAAAAGAAAAATTAATATAAATTATAAATTATTATGACTAAAATTATTTAACCAATTTTTTTTAAATACAAATCATATAAGTGGAATAAATTAATTTAAAATAAACCCCACAGATAGGATGAGAAATCAGGGTTTTAAAGTGAAAATTTTCAAAAGTTCACTAAGTTTCTATATCTAAATTCAATATAATTTTTTTAAAATTATATAAATTGTTTTATATATTTAAATTTTATCTAATAATACTTTAAAACCAATTAAAAATATAATTTAACACTTAATTATTTAGATGAAAAGCCAAATTTCAGTTAAAATTAAGCGATTTTTACTATTCATCAAAAAAATGAAACTTCACAGAAAAATACCAAATATAATTTAAGTAAATTATGAAATTATTCTTTTAAAAAATGAATTTTATTTTTCATATAAAATTTATTTTTAAAATAGGTGCACCATCAAAAGGTGATAAAACTACCTTTAGAAAAATATAGATTTTTATGCTTAAAATTGGATCTATTTGATCTTATGCTTATCAGACCTATTAGATGAAAGTAAAAAATAGTAGATTGAATATATAATATATATATTTAATAAATTTCCTTCACTAAGGGAAATTAATTTAATTTATTAAGACAAAATTCCTTTGGGTATATAAAAATAGTTTTTTATAAAAACATTTCCTTTATATTCTATTGGTTATTATATTAATTTCTAATTAATTAGTTACCAACGACTTCAACCATATATTTTTATACAATATTTAATCCTATTTATAAATATAAATTTAACAGCTAGGTTATATCTTATTATATTAAATAATAATATTTTAATGATATATTGTTTTTCGGTAAAACTCAGTCTTGCATGTAACGCAAGCCATCAAAGAAAGTCATTGTTATATGTAATTCAAGATAACATCAGTGTTCCATGTAGAGAAATATAAACATTATGCTAAATGTAACTCAATCTAGGCTCAATGATTCATGTAACATAATCTTAAATTGGGTTTTCTTATAAAACAAGCGGGGAACAAAATTAAATTTATTCTAAAAGGAAAATATTGTAAAGTATTGGGGTGTTACATTCTCCTAACCATAAATAAATTGCATCCTCGAAATTAAAAATTGATCTCGATAATAAAGGGATTGATATTTGAAAATAATATTATTGAAAAACCTACATCATAAATAAGGTTAATAACACATCTTCTTAATAAGAGGGAATGTTAAATTAGAAGGTCATCAAAAAACTATACTTTAGAATAGAAGAACATTAGTAAAAACATAAAAATCGAAGAGAAATTTAACTATCAGGTTTTGATGGAGAGTTATAGAGAACTTTGATCACAAGAAAGTGGATGATCTAGATAAAGTTAACTACCACAAGGCTATAAACCAAATATGTGTAAAAAAGGGTCATTGATATCATAAAAAATGATGACGATGGACAAATTGTTTGTTTCAAGTACCTTTTTCCTAGAGTTGAGGATTTAATTAACTCTTTAAGAATATTAAGAAATATAATTAATTCATTTATATTTCATAATCATAATATTATCCTTTGGTTGTGACTTTTAACTATTTCCACTTCATCTCTTAGAATAAGTTGTGTCATATGGTTAAGTAATACATTAATCTTTAAAAACTCATACAAAGTTCAACTTAAACCATTTCATAAATGGTTAAACTTATAACCCTTCCAAGTATTATGATCCAAAAATTTAGAATTAGTTATAAGGTAGTTAGTAGTATCTATTTTACTTTATCCATATCAATCATATCTTTATCCAAATATAATTTATCAACATTTGGAACATTTTAAGGGTTATCTTTCCCTCAACCATATGTTTTCCAAATTGTTTTAACTTACTACTAAATCAATTTTCATGGTACCATTAAATATATTCTCTTAAATACTTAATGAAATAGTACTATGGTATAATCCTTATATATTTCATAATTCATATTATGATAACATCATCAATAAAATACTTTTAAAACATATTTCTTAGATCCACATACAGAAGTAAATTAATCATTAAAATTCGGTTGTGTCAATATAATAATATTGAATTTATCCCTTAGCTTATTCTAAGGTATATTCCATTGAATATTGGGGAATTTATTAGAATAGTGTCCCATTTTACTATAGTTGAAACACTGAATAAAAGTATTTTATTCCTTCCCTCTTAGTTCTTTTTCTTGGTGACCCTTTTATCCACACTTATAACAAACTATCAACACTTTCCAACATTTCTCTAGGTGATTCTTTCCACAATTATCACATGTGGGAAAATACTTATTTACCTTATTCCATTTATCTATGATTTTTTCTACCATACTCTTATTCTTTTGATTCCCTTTTAAGTCGTAAGACCCAAAGAATTATTTCTTTATCTTTATAGCATATGAAATAGCTTCATAATATTATTTTTTTGAGACACCAATTCCCTTAAAAGGCTTGGCTTAATACCCTCAAAGAAATAGTCAATATTGAATTCTGTTTTATGTATAAAATATTTATCATACCTTGATAACCATGTAAAAGTTGCTTCATTCTCTGAAAAACTTTCTTTCTCCCATTACTTTAAACTAAGGAACCTTCTCTTTATCTTAGTTTGTTTCTCATGAGGGAAATATTTTTCAAAGAATGTCTCCCAATTTTTTTTCATTCCATGAGTTCTATTTCCTCTTCCTCTATAGTATTTTGGATTAGTGACCACTATTTATCATCATCTCCATTGAGACGATACAATGCAAGTGTAACATTTTCATATTCACCACATTCCAATTCCATAAATATTTTCTCCAAAAACTTAATCCATTTCTCAACTACCATTAGATCTATACCCACTAAATAATGAGGACATATATCACATAAAGTGATACTACATTAGATAATATCACAATCTAATAGGTTTATCTATTTGGGAAAGGTTATTTATCATAACCTAATTCATCATCCCTAATATATCCATAACTTTATCAGTTCTAATACCAGTTATATCAACTTTCTCACCACAGAAACCTCTATATTGTCTACGAGTATTGATTCCATTCCTCATTCTAAGTTCCATTTATAAATAATGGAATACACTATATTAGATCATAACATTATATACCATAATTTTTAATCCAAACAATAGTGAAATAATTTTCATATATTGAAAAATTTATCCATAACTAATCTCATAATCATAAACATGGTTTCTTTGGGATGTTCTTCTATACTTATCCTTAAAGTATATCATAGGGTTATGTTATCTAATATATGTTTTCAAAAATATTTTTCCCAAGGTCACTACTAAAATTTTTCTGATACCAACTATAATTACCTAACCCTAGTAGACCAGAGTCAGTGCATTACATTATTACATTATCATAGATACAAGATTCAAATCCCAAAACACTGATAAATTTATTAGTTTTAGAAGACCAGATTACATACATGATTACATTTTTTACATTGGTAATAGAAAATAAAACATAATACATAACAAAAACTAATAAAATTCATCCTTAAAACTCATTCTAAGAATTCATCTTCATAACATGGGGAAAGGAATCAAAATAATGGTGAGCTAAAGTGCTCAATAAGGGTAAAGTAAAGCAAAAGAAATAACAAATCAATGAGAATAATCAATATGAAAAGGTATATAACTAAGCACATATGAAATTAAATAAATAGATATAGAATAATCAATATAGAAAAAATAAAATATGATCGAATAATTACATATAAATAATCACATGATTTTAGAACTTGAATGTGGATATTCTAAATAATCAAATAATCACATGGAATAACAATATTGATGAAATATATAATGTTTGATATCTGAACTATCAAGATATATCATAAATATAATTAATTTCAAGATCTATCCTCAAGATATTTTAATTATATGGGTAGAAACCTGTATTATCTGTTTTGAGACATTTTATAAGACACTACTGTCAAGATCTATCCTCTAGGAAGTTTAAAATATTTTGGAAACAAACACGAAGGGTTTGTCACCAAATGAATTCATACCATGAGACTACCAATGAATCAAGAGGCTTATATTAAATATACCCCAACCCATATATTTTATGCCTAAAACATTTTTCATATATTTAATAATCAATTTAAATCATAAACAATTTCCCTTATCAAATATCTATATTTAGTAAAGGATATAAATTTATCAATATTTCCCCAATAAATCATTTAAATTTTAAAGTAAACATTATATGTAAAAAATTAAACATGGTTTAGGAAATAATAATATACATTGTACAATAATATGGATATTAAAATAATTATAATTTCAAATAAAAAATTATTATAAGAAAGTGATTATTTTAATAGAAAGTTAACAATCACAAAAGGAATTGAGATTGTATGATAACTTTTAACACTTGGTAACTTTCAATTCAAGTCCACTTAGATGATATAATTCAAAGTGAAACTTAAAATACAATGACTTAGGAATTAATCATTACATTACATGTAAAAGGGTCTTTATATACACCATATAAAAGTGAATTGGTGCATAATAATAGATAATTCTCAATGGAATGTAAATTGAGATGAAACCCATTACCACTTGGTAACTTTTAAATTATAATCCCCATAAAATAAATAAAATCAAATTAAACTCTAAATAAAATGAATATAAATATATTCATGATATAAAATACAATAGGATAAGTATATTTACCACACAAAATAAATAAGTGGTGAAAATGGTGCATGCCTCATGGAAGAAAAAATGAGACAAGAATCCCTTACTACATGAGTAACTTTTTAATCGTAAGATCCAGAAAATAATAACATAAATTTAAATTTTAAATATCATTAAATAAATTAAATTCATGATATAAAATTTCATAGGTCAGTATATACACCAGAAAAAAAAAGAAACAAGTGGTGAATACAGAATAAGTCTTAGAGAAATAAAAGTGAGACTAGAAATCCCCTTACCTTACACTCTATTTGGGTTGAACGTACTTTAACCTCATTTATAAGGGTTTTAATAATGAAATTAATTTATGATAGAAAAATATTAATAGTTTTATATCATATATATTTCTTTTATACCATATTATAACCCATTCATTAATAATATTTCGTCATTTTCATCATTTCGAGTGTTAATTGCCTTGTTTTCCGAGCATGTTTTGACTTATAAATTTTTGTCACTATTACTTAGATCATGATTTAATAATATATATAATTTAAAACATGATTTTAATGGTATATATTTTCATTATAAATGTATTTATAGTAATGCATAATGTTTTATGATAGGAAATTAAATAAACCCTTCATGGAGATGGTAGGCCATACGTACGGATGAACACTGTTTCCATTTTCTTTTCATATTAAAAGAATGAAAGATAAATGATATATATGTATATTATAATTAAAATATAATGTTTAAATAATATATTTTAGATATTTTTATTAAACCCATCCTTAATACATTCCATGTAAAGCGTGAACGTATCACATCGGTTTGAGGAGGTAGTTGTCCACACATCCCCAAACGATGTTATCGTATTCCCAAAAAATATAAAGCATGAATTTATATGTTAAAAATAATTAAATAAGAATAAGTAATTTATAAATATAATATATAATATATATAAACTACAAATCCTTCATTATTTCCAACCTTTATAGGTGGTAATGGAAGAACAAACGATATCGGCTTGTGAGACGGTAGTCTGCCGTACACACAAATGATGATTGCGTTTCCCATTTGATGGATGTTTTTGAATGTGTAGGAAGTAAAATTAAGAAAAAAAATCTCAGTATATTTATGATATTGATATTATTATACAATAAATATATAATAATAATTTATTCGATGGATAAATATATAAAATAAAATTTCTCGTTGAAGAATGTTACATCTTTTTCAGATAACACCTTTTGGTTTATACACAAAGACTTCCTTGGTTGGATTTATTCCCCAAGTGAGAATTATAGGATGTGGGGACGTATGTTGGGAGATTATTTGGGAAGTTTTTGTATGATAAGAAAGTCTTTATAGGTGTAAATAATTGAGGGGGGGGAGTGCCTTTTTATAACGGAGGAGGAGTGACATTCTTGTAAATATGAAAAAGAAAACGCTATTAGAAGGTTATACATACATCATGTTCCTCCAGTAATTAAAAAAATTATAAAAAATAGGGTTTATTATATAATTATGGGAATATAATAGTTTTTTACAAGTTTCTAGGTCATTTTCCTCTTAATATTAAAGTTCAACCACTAAATAAACACATTTTCTCCTCAATCACTATAATTAATTTTAATAATTTTCACTAATATTTTTGGTAATAAACTAAGTTAAACTTAATATAAATTATAAATTATTATAATTAAAAATATGGAATTATTTTTTTCAAATTCCAATAAAATAAGTGTTAGGAATTTATTTAAGATTAATCCCATAGACGGGACAAAAAAACTAGTTTTTAAAGTGAAAATGATCAAAACTTTATTAAGTTTATATATCTAAATTCAATATAAAAATCATTAAAATTACCTAAAATTTATTAATATATTTAAAATTTATCTAATAATACTTTAAAAATAATTAAAAATACAATTTAACAATATAAATTATTTAGATGAAAATTCAGTTTTCAATTAAAAGTCAGTATTTTTCATTATTTATAAAAAAATGAAACTTCACAGAAAAATACCAAAAGTTCACCTTAAGTTAATTTTGAAATAAATATTTCAAAAATTATTATTTTTTCAATATAAAATTTATAAAATTTCCACAATTTAGTTTTAAAATAGGCGCACAATTAAAAGGCCGAAAAACCGCCTTTTGAAAAATAAAGTTTTTTAATGCATAAAATTGGAATTGTACTTATCTTATTTCTATGTAATATATTGTATGAATGTAAAAAATAATTGATTTAATATAATATAAATATATTTAATTAATATAATTAACTAATAAAAATTAATTTAATTTATTAAGACTAAATTCTTTTGGGTGCATAAAGATAGTGTTTTATAAAAATAATTACTTTATATTTGATTGATTTTTTTATTCATTTCTAATTAATTGGTAAACAATGAATTAAAAAATATATTTTTATAAATTATTTAATCCTATTAATAACCTCCAATTTAATTTCTAGGATATATATTATTATATTAAATAATAATATTTTTATAATATATTGTTGTTCGGTAAAACTTGGTCTTGTATATAACGCAAGCCATCAAAGAAAGTCATTATTGTGTGCAACGTAAGCTAACCTCAGTGTTATGTGTAGAGAAATATAAACATTATTCTTAATTTAATTCAACATAAACTCAATGTTTTTTGTAACATAATCTTAACTTGGTGTTTCTTATAAAGCAATTTATGAACAAAATTAAATTTATTCTTAAAGTAAAATATTATAAAGTATTGGGGTGTTAAAAAAAATAAATATGATCATATTATATAATATAAATTATGATAATTATAAATATTTAATCTATTTTACCCAATTAAATTCATACTATTTTTATAATTTAATTTAAAATTAAACCCATAGACATGATGAAAAAGTGGGTTTTCAAGAAGTGTATTTTTCAAGAAAAAGATGATTTTATATTAACTCTATGACCAATAATAATCATTATATGAATTTAAATTCATTTTTATAGATACATAAAATAAAAATTTTATTTAAATTATTCCTTATTAGGGTTTTTAATTAATTAAAATGGATAAACATTTTTCACTTTAAAATACTTTTCAGTAAAATTCCGTTTTTAAACCCAAAAATAAACCTATACTGAGATCCATTATAAATATGGATCAAATGTAATTATTTAGATTAAATATAAATATATAATACTTATTTTACTTTAAATCAAATTAAATAACAATTATACTTTTAAATTACATAATTTTTTGAAAATAAATGACAATTTTACAAAAAATTAGTATTTTTCACTATTCACTGGAAAATCAATATTTTATGAAAAATCCTGAAATTTAACCCCAAGTTAATTTTGATATTCCAATTTCAAAAATTAATTTCATTTTATACAATATTTTTTTAAAATATATATAAATTAATTATAATATTTTCTCACAAAAATTAATAAAAATCATTTTTTAAGAAAATATATTTTTGTTCAATAAAATTACTTTACTAAAAATTGATTTATTATTTATAATAATTTGTTAATAAATTTATTTTGAGTAGGAAATTTATATATAAATTTCATATGGTATTTAATAATATTCCTACCTAACAATTTAACTTCCAGTTTATAATGGTTATATTTTAAATAATATTATTTCATGGTACATTTAAGCTCTATGCTGCACATCTTTGAGCATATGTTATTTCTTAAAATTTTGGGGTGTTAAATTCCTCCCCTTAAAATTTAATCCTCAAAATTTAAACTTTATCTTATTAATTAAAGGATCTACATTTGAAAATACCTTTATTGAAGTCCCACATCATAAAATGGGTTATTAAAACTTCCTCTTGGCAAATGAGAAAAGGAAGTAGGGACGTCTTCTAGAATAAAATATATTAGGTTTCTAAATAGAAGAAAATTGGTGGTAAGTGAAGATTTGGACATGGAAGAAAAGTTTAGTTCCCAAATAATGATGGAGAGTGACAAAGATCATTGGTCACAAGAAAGTGAATGATCATGAGAAAGTCGACATACACAAAACCATAAACCAAAGAGGTGTGAAAAGACCATCGTTTCATCATAAATGAATGTAATAGGATAAAATTTTCATTTTCAAGATCCTTTTCCTAGGATTTAGTAATTTCTTAACATATATACTAAGAACATAAGGAAACATACTTACTTGATTAGTTGAATTTCATACTTTAATAAATTTCCCCCATAATTTCATATTTTTCTCCAAATGATGAGAATTAAAGATGAATTTTTCATGTTTGAGGAAGTAAAATAAATTTTTAAATAATCACATAAAAATATAAAGATAATAATATATTACTCTTATCTTTATACATTAACAAAAACCAAAATAGTTATCACAAGGTAAGATAATTATGAAAATGAATAAACCTTCATATGATGAAATACAACATTAATATCCAAGGCCTCAACAATAACACCCACAGTTTATCTTAGATCGTTTGATAAAAAAATTTATTTGAAATTATCCAAAACATTCCTGACTAATATTGAAACCCAAAAATCAGTAGGGCTTGATCACATATTCTTATGATATTCATTTAACATTTATATCCAAATAACACCGATCACTTTTAAAGTATCAGACCAAAATATATATGTTTTAATCATATAATATCCAAGATATACTAATTATTTTCATAAATAACATAAATTACCATATGTTTATAGTAAAAATATAATTAAAAATTTATTCCTCAAATAAAATCCCATAATGTTATGTTTACCTTAATCATACAAGGTTCCCAAAATCATGAACTTCTTCCAAAAAAAATTAATCAACTAATCATCAAATCACTTTTCAATCCCATATTTATTTATTAGATAAAACATATTATCCTAAAATAAAATTAATCATTATATATCAAACTATTTGAGTGAAAAAAACAATTACATACTAATGAGGACATCACATAGGCCGGTGGTTTATGCTGCACCCTTGTCACCATTTAGTTGTGGTTTCAAGCCTCACAACCTTGCCAGATGCGATGAGTTATTCCTGGCCTTTAGGTTTTTCGTCCAAATGGCCCGAAGGCCTTATTTTTTATTTTATTATAGATAATCCCCCTTTTAAGGGTTTAAGGGGAACCCATAAATGACCCGTTGGCCAAAGTCACAAGGCCCGACATGACCCGTAATACATGACCTGAAGGCCCATAGGCATACCATGCCCATACATGACCCGTAGGCCCAACCCATTAGAACTGCCCCTCCTTAGCTTATGTATCATTGATTGACTTTATCTCCTTACTTTCATTGCTGATCAGCTAACCGTACAAATCTGCATGGTGCTTGGTCCCGATTGTTGTTTCTATACCCTCTCATTCTTCCAATCTGGTTAGCTCTACTTCTAGTGACTGCTACTATTTCTCTGATCCTCTTCTGGGGCCTGCTCTATGTGAACTGGGCTACTTCATTGTCTTCAATGGCCCAAAGGCCCTGTGTCCCGATGGCCTTTGATGTCCCGAAGTCCCTTGAGACCCATAGGCCCAAACTAGTGGCCTGAAGGCACAAATCAGGTGAATAGTTCTAGCTGATACAATACCGAACAATACCTGATACATTACCTACACAGTACCTTCTACAGTACCTACTATAGTACCTACTACATTACCTGCTACATTACCTACTACAGTACCCCCATAAATTTTCTTCCACCCGGTTTTGGACCTGGGTCTCTTGGATGCCAAGCAGGAGACCTTACCACTCGCGTATGGTCTCGTTAGACTTTAGGTTTTTCTTTTTCTTAAAATTATATCCTTAAAATGTTCCCAAAAAATATTATGAACATCCTTAAAAATAATATTAATCATCAAAGATCATAGAAACCCTAAAAGTTATCAATACCTTTAAACTTATGATAAAATGTAAAATCATAAATCTATGATGGTATCCAAAACCTTAAAGATAAACTCACATGAAAACATATTTATCTATAAATTTATCTAAACGTTTGATCTAATTACAACTATAATAGCTCCAAACCCACACTCCAATATACAGTGTTGAAATCACAAACTTTTCAATTCTAGATTTGATACCAATGAAGCTGACCCAATTTTCACCATCTAAAACTTATAGCTTCAAAAGGAAATATTGGACCACTTATATATCCAAGGACCTTTTAGGTTTAGAGTTGTAGATAATTAGTAAGAAATATTACCTAAACAATACCGATTATTTTAAGGGATTATTTTCCCCACTTGAATTAATTTTTCATATTCCATATTAATTCTTCAACATCTCTCATAAACTTTATCACGCTACAAACCTTTCTAGACATAAATAATTTAATAATAATTTTTTATAACCTAAGGAATAAGAATCATAATAAGGGTGAGATCATATAATCGGTAAGTGTAAATGTAATAATTAACAATTGAATGTTATTAGTGATCATAAGAAGAGAATAAAGGTATAATGACATAATAAAAGTGCATGATCATAACACAAGAATGTTCATAACCATAAATACCTAGATCATCAATCATGAAACATAACCTAAATTTTTATCAAGGTCAAGATTCATAAGAATCAATCATCATGAGCCATGTGATTTCAATCTTGATCAAACAAGTCATTAAAAACCTATAGAAAACATAAATAAACCCTGTTGGTATCTTTGAAACATTATCTTCATAACCCATTTTAAACCCATATCATAAATAACCAGAGCCCAGTTAAATTCACAGGAGAAACCCACTGGTGAATCTATTTTTCTTACCTCTAAAGATAAGGAACATTACCCAATGAATTGGAGAACTATCTAAAAACAATAATCATATAAGCTATATTGGGATCACTTGATGCTATATGGGTGCACCCATCGTATAAGCTATATTGGGATCACCTGATGCTATCTGAGAGAAACCATCATATAAGCTATATTAGGCTCACCTATTAGCTATACTAGGGTTCAAACCATCATATATACAATTTACAAGAACTAAAACATGAATAAATTACATATAGATTACATTTTATCTTAAAACTCACAAAAAATCACCATTCATTTCTTAACATCATTAACTTGTGGAAAATAAATGGGTTCCACAATAATCTCTTTGAAACAATCATAATCCATCCAAATAAATAATAAAGACGTAACCAATAAAACATATCCACTATGGAGTGTAAGAAACCTCAAGGGTTTTTGATGTTGATGAATGTAAATATCATTAAAATATCATTAAAAACATTTTTTAGGAAAATATCCTTTTAATTTTAGTAACATCAAAGGATGTCATCTTAGATAAAAAATGATTTCAAAAGATCACTTAGAACATTTTTTAGGAATATATCTTTTACATTTTGAAAACACATATTTTTTTATAAAGGTTGGGGCCGAAGCCTCAATTTATTATTAATGCAATGACCTCTTTAGACTAGGTAGAGGGTGACCCATTACATAGCCCGAAGTCCCAAGGCTAAGTGGCCTGCATACAGGGCTAGAAAGCCCATTTTTTTGCCCAAAGGACCCCTCGGTGAACAGTACTACTATAGTACCAGTGTAGCTACAACACCTGCTACAGTACCGCCGTCGCTACAGTACCCTACTACAGTCCCTCTGCCACTACAGTGACGCCGCTGCTACAGTCCGCCGCTGCTACAGTGCTGCTACAGTACCCTGCTACAGTAAAACATTTTCAATATTAAATAAATCATTTCCTTTTAAAATAATCTTTTAAACTTAAAAATTAAGCATTAAAACAATGAGTGGTCATGATTGTAGAAAATCCGTTCATGTTGTAAATGTTAAAAATAAACTTTATTTTCAAACATTTTGTAAAGGGTGTCAAAGTGACCCGTTTGGAAAACATTAAGAAATTTACTGTTTATTTTTTTTTATTTTTTTTTAAAGATCATAAAAAATAGATTTATGAAATAATTTATTTTAAGAAAAGAATACTTTTGAAAACATTTTATAAAACATTGATATGGAAGAGAAAGATTCCCAATCTAAAATAATTATACAATATCGATATCACTCACAAAACAATTTATTGATATTTATTCAATAAATAAGGGTGTAAATAGAAATTAAACATGTGAAACACATTCATAAACAACGGTGAAGAAAATATATCTAGTTTAATAAAATAATAGTATATGATTTTACCCAAATGACCATTGAATATAAAAAATCCCAAAAGAATAGAGATTATAACATAAAACCTTTCCACTTTGGTAACTGTTCAATCACAAGAAACATAAAATAATAACTTAAAATGATACTTTATATATCATAAAATAAGGAGTTTCCTGATATAACATGTCAAATGGAAAATAGATACACCTCATAAAATAATATAGGTGTATAATATAACATGTCCCAAAGAACACAATTTGAGATGAGCCACCCTTATAATAATCATAATATTAAAGTAAGAATTAATATATAAATCAATTATGCATATCAAATGTAAATCCATATAATAAAATTGGAAATACAATATAATATAAAAAAATCATTACAAACATAATCTTATAATATCAAAGAAAAAGAAGAAGTAATATAACCCAATGAAAAGAAATTAAGTTATGAAATTCTTTACCACTTAGTAACATTCAATTCAAATCCCCTTAGATGAAATAATTTGAACTGAAACTTAAAATATAATGATTTATGAAGTATTAATGATATTAAGTTTAAATATTTGAAGTATATACACCATATAAATTAAATTTGGTGCATAACATTAAAATATGCCTCAATGAAAGAAAATTGAGATGAAGTCCATTACCAAGAGTCCATACTTTCCATGTATGTCCATTAACTGCTATATAATTATATGATAAACAATATTTTATTTGTTAAGAAAATTTTGAAGGTTTAATACCTTATACTTAAATAATTTAATTTATTTATTTTAATGATATATTTAAATACTTAATCAGGTAATTCTATGTTGTGTTTTTTGAGGGTGTTTAATTCATTATTTCAAAACTACTTCGGTGTGTTGAATGAGGTCAAATAGGTCACAATTCCATCATTTAAAAAATAATAATCATAAAAAATTTTCATTTTAATAAATAAATTATAATTTTTAAATCATCCATTAATAATGGATATGAAAAATGAATTAAGTTACGATTATGGATACAACAGGATATACATACATATGAGTGACGTTTCCATTTTTCAATGGTCATTATAGAAAGAAGTTAAGTATAATTTTATCTTTAAAAAATAATAATAATATAATAAATATCATATTATTTCTTTAAATAACTTATATATATAATACATGTGATGTGGTGTTGAAAAAATAACCACATCTCTTAGTAGAGGCGGTAGTCCACACATACACACGAACGGCATTATAATTTTTTAGTAAGTAGAAAGGTGAAATGAAACATGATATATTATATTTTTATAATAATAAATATTTCATCAATATCATATTTATTTCATATATATCAAATATATTCAATATCTTTATCTATATCACCTTCCATTAAAATTTTTAGTGAAAAATTAATTACATAGCTTTGTGAAGCGGTAGTCTGCTGTACACATGAGCGACATTATCATATCCCCCATGTAAAGGAAAGTAAGTAGGTATAGGTGATATTATAATTAAAAAATTATGATTATATTAAAAACATAATATAAATACTTTAAATATATCTTTATAACAATCTGTGAGAGGCAATAATGAAAAATGAATTATATCAGTTCACAAGGCGGTAGTCCCCTGTACACATGAATGATGGTTTTGTTTCCCATTTGATGAAAGAGAAGATATATTTAAATTATTAAATTAAAATAATAACATATAAGTTTATGGGATATAGTTTTTTTATTATATCATTATAATTTAATAATATTTAAAGGTGGTGGAAGAATAAATAAAATAAAAATGCTCAGTTAAGCATGACACCTCTTTTTTAGACAACCTCCTTAGGTTTGAACCAAAGTCCTTCTTAGGATGAATTTATGACAATAAAAGTCATATAGGATGTGGTTATGTAAGCGATTAAAGTATTTGGGAAGGGTTTTTCTAAACCAAAAGGGTTTTAATGTGTGAAGAGGAGAGGTGTGAGGGTGGCCTTTTATAAGTGAGGTGAGTAGCACCCTTGTAAATTTGGGAAAGAAAAAGTGATACCCATGGTTTTCACATGAAATAGGATCCAAAATGGATAATTCAAGGTAATTATACAAGATAAAGTCTAAATATAGATATAAAATTTATTTTAGATAAGGTTTTAGGTAATTTTCACTCATATATTTTTAGTTTAACCCCCTAGTAAATCTATTTTTTACTTTAACCATGGTAATAGATTTTTAATCTCTTCGCTATCCTTTATGACCAAAAATAAAGTTGAAATTATTAGATAATATAAATTATACAAATTAAATTTTTTTAATTCATTTCAACAAATTCAATTCATAGGTGTGACATAATTTAATATAAAATTATACCTCGTAACGAGACTAAAAAGTGGGTTTTCAAGAAGTGTATTTTCAAGAAAAAAGGATTTTATATGAAATTTATGACCTCTAATAATAATTATATGAATTTAAATTCATATTTATAGATATATAATATCTATATTTAATTTAAATAATTCATCATTAGGGGATTTAAATTAATTAAAATGGAGAAACATTATTCACTTCAAAAAGGTTTTCAGAAAAATCCTGTTTTTAAACCAAAAAATAAACTTATACTAAAATCCAATATAAATATGATTCAAATGTAATAAGTTAGATAAAATATAAATAAATAATTATTATTTTACTTGAAAGAAAATTTAAATCACAATGTAACTTTTAAATTACATAATTTATTTAAAATAAATGACGGTTTTACAAAAAATTAGTATTTTTCACTATTCATTAGAATATTAATATTTTTCAAAAAATACCAAAATTTCAGCCTAAGTTAATTTTGATAAGATAATTCAAAATTAGAATTTAATTTTATAAAATAAATTTTCTAAAATATTTAGAAAACAATTATAATATTTTCTCAAAAAAGGAATTAAATTTATTTTTTAATAAAACATATTTTTGATGAATAAAATTAATTTACAAAAAATGATTGATTATTTAATAATAATTTATCAATAAATTTATATTTATTAGGAAATTTATATATAAATTTCAAAAGGGTTTTAAAACTATTCATACTCACCAATTTAATAGCAAGGTTATAGAGGTCATATTTAAAATAATATTATTTCATGGTTCATTTATGTTTGGTGTTGCGTGTCTTCGAGCATAGATTATTTTTTAAAATCTTAGTATTTTACATTAATTATATGAAAATTACATAAATTTAATCCTCACAATTTTAAAATGTGATCAGAAAGAAAGGGTTTTACATTTGAATATTCCTTTTTGGAAAACTCACATCGTAAAGGGGTTAATAATGTTTTCACTTAAAAAGAAGGAAAGGGAAATACAAAGGTCATCTAGAATAACGGAAATCTATATTTCCAAATAAGGGTATGTTAATGGGAAGAGAAAATATGGGAATAGAGGAGAATAATATTCCCAATTACTAATAAATATCTATAGAGAACATGTTCATGGGAAATTTAACAACCACAAAATCATGAATTTGTGATGGGTGAAAAGATCATCAACTCATAAAAAATTATTGTAATATGATATAATTTTTGTTTCAAGATCCATTTTTTAGAGTTTAGGGATTCCTTTACCATATAGACTAATTTTACCACCCTAATATTTTAAAGTATGTCTCTTCTTAAATAAATTCAATTTCTTTGATATCTTATGTTTTACGCAACACCATGATAACTTATGCTATACACAATATTTTTATAAAAGAACATTTACCACCTTTTAATAAAGAATGTATTTAAAATTAAAATTTTGAAAATTTCATATAATTTATTTAAAAAAACAAACCTATTATTTTAAATAAGGGAAAAAAAATTTAAGTTGGTTAAATTTTTTGTATTTTTCTAATAAGATTCATGTTTTGATGAATATTGAAAAATACTAAATTTTAATTTAAAACCAATTTCTTCATTGAAATAATTTAATGTTAAATTATATTATTTAATGGTTTTAAAGTATAACTAGGTTATTTTTTATCATTTAGTACAATTTAGTTCATTTTAATCAATCTTAAATTGAATTTAGATATAAAAACATTTCAATATTTTTCATGTTTAAAGTTTAATAACCAGTTTTCTCACCCCCTCAATGGGATTGATTTTAAATTAATAACTAAAACTTATTTGTTTTGAATTTTAAAAAATGTATTAATTATTTTTAATCATTGGGTATAAATTATGTAAATAATTGTATTTTATTTTTGTGTATATGAATAATCAATTTAGTAATATTTTAATTACCACGATTAAGGGTAAATCAAGTAATTATGGGTAAAAATAATATTATAAAGACTTTAAAATTAACCTAACACATGTAATGATTTCATTATATGAGTTTATTTAGACCAAAAGGATATCCGAGCATAAATTATTACCCTTTTTAGGCCACTTTTATGATAATATTACATTTATTATATTTTATTTAAAGAAGAGTTTAAGATGTCATACTCATATTTTCATAACTATACCATTTTTAATACAGGGTTGTATAGAAGATAAATTAGACTATAAATAGTCATTTAAAATCTAAAATGTATTTTTATCATGTTAATTTATCTCTAATTTTTATTAAATAAATATTTACCTTAAAGACTTATACAATAATGATGCAATAATTGTTTAATTAATGGAAATATCAAATAAATGATATTAAAAATATTAAAATAAATATAATTTGATATAATTAATTCCATAATAGAATTTTATGTATGATATTTACATGTTATATATTATTAAATAGAGTTATTTTGAATATATCATGTTGTTATGATATTTTTAAAAAGAGAAATAATGAATAGTGTCCGAATTGACACTAATGATATTTTACAAAATAATTTTTTTTAAATTATTTAAAAATAATAAAACATATTTAAAAATACAAAATAATTATTATATTATCTAAAATGTTATAAATTTTTCATTTGTTTTGTAATTTACATCAAATAAGAAAAAATTAAAACCGTTTAAAATTGAAAAATTGTTAACTTAGTTAACATTATAATAGGTTAACTAAGTGTTAATCAAAATGATAAAGTTTAAAACAATACCAAAACTTGTCTAAAATATATTAATTTATTATATTAAAACCTTATATAATATTATATTTTATATATGATTTTTTTTATTTTCATGGAGATTTAATTTTTTATAGATTATTATTTGTAAAAATTTGAAAAGATCCCCTCACATCAATTATAAAAGGAACCTCCTACCTCATCTCATTTCATTAATTTGAGCCTTATAGATAGACCAAAAACTACCCATTTATCCTCATAACATCCTTATACAAGTTTTTGAGGTCATGAGATTCTAAAAATACTAACTCTAGATTCCTTAATAAGAAATCTAATGGAAGTCCGCCGATGAAGAGGTATTCATTTTTACTAACTCATCAAAGTTAATCTCTTCTTATACTTACTATTTATGTGTTTTTTATATTATAAATTAATAAATAAATTATCATATATATTATTATATGTTATTTTATTATGGTACAACCATTTTAAACCTTTTATCTATCCTACAAAAAATAAAATCACTACGTGTACATACATAAAACTTACTATGTCCACATCGTGGTGTATTTTGTTTTTCATCACCAATTTATTTGCATGGTTATAATGAAGAATATAATGGACATAAATAATAAATATGACATGATATTAATTTTTTATAATTAATATCATATTTCTTACCCTTTCACCATTAAGGGAATGATATCATTGCTTGTGCGTACATACGGCTTACCATCTCCACAATGCGATGTGATTAATTTTTCATGTTAACTATTCAAGAATGATTATAAAAATGTTTATTATGAGTAAATATAAAATATATGAACTTAATATAATTATGGATATAAAATAAATATATCCTATGCATAATAAACAAGAGTTACATGAAAAAACATGCATAGGAAGATGAAGCAGTTAACACCTGAAACAAGGGTAACAATGAAATATTATCAACAAACAGGTGATCAAATAATATAAAAAGATCATATATGAGATCATAAATATGGATATAGTTCAAGTATAAATTAATAAAATTATTTAAACCATTATAAATGAGGTTAAAGTACATTGAACCAAGGTAAAGTATGAGGTAAGGTATTTTTGTCTCACTTTTATTTCTATGGGACACATGCCTTATACACTACTCATTTCTTCTACATGGTGTATATATTTTCCATGAATGTTTTTATGAGTATTATAATTAATATTATGGTATTTTCATATGAATATATTTTTATTTATTTCATGGGTTAGACTATTTTACAGATTATAATGTTGTAAATTTTATTTCAAAATCTCATTATTCTTCAGGATTGTTTCAATTTAAGTCTCCACTGGGGAAATTTTTTATTCAATATCCATGTTTTCTAAAAATGTTTTCAAAAATATTTTCACTATTATACCAAGCATTTTTAAATTATTTTTACCAATTTATTAAATTTTATTAAATGGTTTGAAAGGAATCTCTTTTTCATTTTCCAAACGCGGTGCTTTGTGACTTTTTTTGACAATAATGAATGTTTTTAACTTATGTGGCATGAGTGTATTTTTATGCCATCATGATTCCTTAAAATTTTGATGTTTAATTTAAAATTTTACATGGTTATTTTAAAATAAAATATTTTCATTTATAATTGTGTAACTCTTAAAATAAACGATTTCAGTGTAAAAAGGGTATTTCTCTGAAAAAAGTTTCAACAATTTTATTAGAGTTCCTTTATCTATATCAACATCCTTTGTTAGAATCTTATGATTTATTGAGTTTGATATCTTATGATATCATTTACCATATTTTATCTAATGGTTTATTATTATTTTTGACTGTGGATGTTCTATTTTGATACCATTCATGGTTTATGGTTAAAGTATTCACTTTTCATATACTAGTTTTTCAATACAAATGTTTATATTGTTTATGTTTCAAACCTTTCATATAATGAATACATTTTACTTAGTAAGAGATGGGTGAATACTGCTATATCCATTCAATGAATCTGTAGGTCTCATGAGACAAACTAGTTTGGGTACTGGCTGATTTCTTACCAGTTTATGTATGGTTTCTTAGACAAAGCCTTGACAGTATGTTTATGATTCCCAACATTATGAATTCCCTCATTATGAGATTAGTTATTCGTATTCCATTTGATTGTTCAATTATTATAATATCCATGGTTAATTTTCATTCTCATGCAATTATTTATATGGAATTATTTGATCATCTTCCATTCACACCATATTATGCTCAGGTTATTGATTAAATGTCATGTATTTTGGTTAATCACCTTTGAAATAATCATTTATTCTTGTTTATGAGAGATTCCACTGTATGTATACCCTTACTAATAATTTGATCTCACCCATTTTATATGTTTTATTTTTTCACAAGATTCAAGAAGTCTATTATGACTGATATATAGGGTTAACCCAGGAGAATGATGGTGTTCTCAAAGGATTGTCTATATTGTATTTTATAGTCTCAATTATAATAAATGTTTTAAGTATGAAATATAGTTACCAAAACTACTAAACTTATTAGTCTTTTGGGATTTGAGACTTATAAATATTAAAATATAATAAAATAATGCATCAGATATGGGATTCTAGGGTTGGGACATTATAGTTGGTATAAGAGGAAGTTTAGAATCAACCTTTGAAACTAGATTTAGAAAACACAGATTAAGAAAAATAACCCTAAGATAGACTTTGAGGATAAGTATATAAGAACATCCAAGAATTTTGGTATGGAAGAGATTATGTGGGTCTGCCTACACTACTGGAAAAACTACCTATACCCACGGTTCAAAACCGTGGGTATAGCCCCCAAAACCGTGGGTATAGCCTATACCCACGGTTTTGGGAACCGTGGGGCTGAGTGGCGTCGGTATAGAGTCTTAACCTATCCCCACGGTTTGAAAAACCGTGGGAATAATTTTTTTTACACCGTGTCCAACCATCCTCCATGCTGTCAATGTCTTCTTCCCACGGTTTAAAACCCGTGGGTAAAAAAAAGAGAAAAAGAGAAATCTGCAGCTGCTGGGACTTGAACCCACGACACACCGCTACCTGAGGAATTATACCAACGGACTCCACCACTTCAGCCAACGTACTTATACCAATATATATCTTTATTTCTAAATATATATTAATCTTCGAGCGTATTAAGAAAAATAGAAGTCGGTGGGTTTCGAACCCGCGTCAAGCGGGTTTCGAACCCGCGTCAAACGACGAATAGTTAAACAGATTTAACGCGTAACCAACTAAGCTATCTCGAATACACTATTATAAAGCAGCATTTTTAATTATATACTAATCTCCGTCTCTGTATTAAAAAAAATAATTCAGCGGGATTCGATACCACAACCACTGCGACATTTTCACAACACATAACCAACCAAGCCGCAAATTTAATTGGTTTATAAATTTCAATCAAATTATATATATTTGTTCAAATCGTGGGTATTAATTTTTCCCGCCAAATTGTTTTTTGTTTTCCCACACATTTTTTTTTCAACTGGGTAAGCTATCCCCACGGTTCTAAAAAACCGTGGGGATAGGCCTTCGGAAAAAAATCTATCCCCACGGTTTTTGAAAAACCGTGGGGATAGGCCTTTAAATAAATACCTATACCCACGGTTTTACAAAACCGTGGGTATAGGCCTTCAAAAAAAACTCTATCCCCACGGTTTTAGAAAAACCGTGAGTATAGGCGACCAATACCCACGGTTTTCCAGAACCGTGGGTATAGGTTCCCACACTATACATATACCCACGGTTTTCTTAAACCGTGGGTATAGAGCAACCCTATACCCACGGTTTTGGGAAAAACCGTGGGTATAGGTCTATTTTCCAGCAGTGCTAGAAATACATCCCTGTATAGATACTACAAGTGAACATGGTTCAAACATAGATGTACCTAGGGGTAACAACTCTAACAAGGTGCATCGTTCCTGACTTAGCATAACCTGGTACATGGAAATAGGCCTTACTACACACCTAGTTTAACACTCCCGAGGAATATTATTAGGATAATTCACATTTTCTTTAAAAACCATTATGAATGATATAAATATATGATAACAATAAATAACCTAGGTAAAAAATTAGATATTTTAGATTGAAACTAGAGTGTTATTATATTCTATAAATGATTATAAATTTTTCCCACTATGACTATTGTTACTCACACTATGATTTTTGGTTTTAGTCAATGGATGGAACCCAGAGGAGTCATGCTAACATTGAGCATGATGGATAATGTGGTGGCGATGAGAAACCAAATGTAATTTTGACAGGAGTAAAAGATATTGTGTTCATGCCTAGTCAGTTTTCTCAAAATATGATTAAAAACATATACCTTAACCAAATCACGAACTCATCAAAGAAGATAAGGACAACGTTTTATAAGGGTTCTAGTGGTGGAGACCATAGAGAAAAGAAGGCTTGATTTCCATCATGCAAGAAATGTGTAAGGACACACCTAGGAAAGTATCTTGATGGAATGAATAAATGATTTATGCGTGGGAAAGGACATAAATCAAAAATTATCCAAGGAAAAATGACGGGTATTATAGAGGGAAATAAAAATAATCCTAAGAATCATTTTTTAGTTAATTACCTTACATATAGGGAACCTGGGTATTAACTGAGTCAATGTCCTATTCTATAGGATAAAAGCTAGACTAAGGAAGGAAATATGTGGAAATAAATGGATATAGTATTTATGTTTTGAGGTTATATGGAAAACCTTAGTTAAAATTATATTTAGTGATTAACCTTATTTCATGGATGTCTATCATATTTATTTTGGGAGTTATATTAATATGATTTCAGAAAAAAGATAAACTTTAAACTAGGTCACAACCCGTCACGTTCGATAAGGCCACATGGTTTGAACCCACAACTAAAGGGAGAAAAGGTATAAAACCTTCCACTATCCTACATGAAGTATGGGTTAGCATGATTTTTTTAATTAAAATATCTAATGGATAAAGGTGTTTTATCACAACCATGGGATTGGAAAATGATTTTGTGATTAAGTAATTGATATTATTTCAGAAGATGTTTACTATTTTGGGAATCCTATTAGATTAAGGTAAACTGAATATTTTAAGGAATAAAGGTCAAATTGTATTTTGGAGTAAAATATTATTTTATTGTGGACTTATGATGATTCAGGTTATTCATGGAAATGGTTATCAAGCCTTGGAGATAATGAGATTTAGACAATTAAATTTTTATTGTAAGACATTAAGAGTGATTGATGTTATTTGGAATATTATATGATCAAATACTTCTCATTTTTAGGTTTCAATCATAGTCTAGAATATTTTTTCAGAAGTATAGTTATTTGATGAGTGGTCCATGTTGAACTTTGGGTTTTACTATTGAATTTGGAGATTATTTTTGGGGAATTATCATATCTAATCCTAAGAATTTTAGTTTTGGTTAATGGATAATGATAGTAGAAATATATAGTTATACTTTTGTGTATTTTGTGACCCATAGAAGTTGATTTAAAATCTATAGGCATGAAAAATTCATCTCAAATACTCATCTTTTGGAGAAAAATATAAGTTTTTGGTGGAAATTAATTAAAAGATGAAACTCTACTTATCAAGTATGTTTCCTTATGTTATTATTCTATAAAGTAATTGAATTATTCAACTATAAAAAAGTATCTTGAATTCAAAAATGTTATCCTAGTAACTTATTTTCTAATAAATCAAATGTTCCTTTAGATCATCATAGATTTATAGCTTTTTGATTGTTAAATTTATCCCAACCATGTTCTCTATCACTCTCCATCAGAACTTGATGGTTAGATTTCTATTTCATGTCCATGTTTTCTTAATATAACCCTATTATGTGTTATATCTAGTGAACTTCATAATTATATTTCTTTATTTTAAAGTAGTGGTCTCGTTAATCCTTCTTCTGATGTGTGATTTCAATAAAGATATTTTAAAAAGTCAAAAACCTAGTTTTCAATATCGAGTTCAAATTATGAGGATGAAAATTATTGAAGGGGGAGAATGTAACACCCCAAAATTTTATAGTATCTAACTTCTTAAATAAATTCATTTTCTTTGATATGTTAAATTGGATGCAACACCATGACAAGCTTATGCTACACACAATAATGAGTTGGCTTGTATTGCACTTAAGACCGAGTTTTACCAAACAAATATATATTATTAAATTATTATTATTTAATATAAAAAGATATAAAGTAGTGTTAATATGGAGATTATTAATAGTATTAACTAACTTGTGAAAATATATGGTTCAATTAATTATTTAAAAATTAATTAGAAATGAATATAGGAACCAATTGAATATATAAGAAATGTTTTTATAAAGAACTATTTTTATAATCACAAATTCATTTTATCCTAATAAATTAAATTAATTAATATTATAGAATTATATTAATGAAATTTATATGTTATATATTTAATCAAATATTTTTTATATTCATATAATATAGTTTATATACATAAGATATGAACAAACCCAATATTATACATAAAAACATATATTTTTATAAAAGCAGTTTTACCACCTTTTAATAAAGAATGTGTTTTAAGTCTGATTTTTGACACTTTTATATACTTTATTTGAGAAAATAAACTTCTTATTTTTAAATTGGTACATTAAAATTTATTTGTTTTAATTTTTTTATCTTTCTGATAAGTTTAATGTTTTGATGAATAATGAAAAATACTAAATTTTAATTGAAAACTACTTTCTTCATTGAAATAATTTATAGTGTTAAATTATATAATTTAATTTTTTTAAATTATAAATAGATTATATTTTTTATAATTTAATAAAACTTAGATCGTTGGAATTGATTTTACGTTGAATTTAGATATAAAAATGTTTCAAAATTTTGCATGTTTAATCTTTAATACCCCATTTTCTCACCCCGTCAACACAATTAATTTTAAATTAATTAATAAAATATTTGTGTTTTTAATCTTGAAAAATGTATTCCATATTTTTAATCACCAGGTTCAAATTACGTAAATAGGTTTATTTTATTTGAGTGCATATGAATAATAAATTTTTTAATATTTTAATTACTACTTTGAAGGGTAAATCAGGTAATTACAGGTAAAAAAATATTATAAAGACTATAAAATTATCCTGACACATATCCTAATTTCATTAGATGAGTTTTTTAGACCAAAAGGATATTTGGGCCAAAATTATAACCCTTTTTAATCCAATTGTGTGGGAATATGATGTTTATTATATTTTTTTTAAAGAAGAGTTAATGATGTCATACTTATGTTTTCATAACTATACCATTTTTAATATTGGGTTATACATAAACCAAATTAGGCTATAAATAGTCATTTGTGGAATAAAAATGTTCTTATTTATCATGGTAATTTATATTTAATTTTTAGGAAATTAAAAATTACCTTTAAGTGTTATACAATGATGATATAATAACTGTTTAATTAATGGAAATATCAAATAAATGATATTAATTTTTTTTAAAATAAATATAATTTGATATAATTAATGTCATCCATGAATTTTATGGTTGGATTTTAAAATTTAAGGATGATTTAGTAGAGTTTTTTTGAATATATAATGCTTTTATGACATTTTTAAAAAGAAAAATAATGAATAGTGTCAAAATTGACACTAATGATATTTTATCAAAGTAATATTTTATTATATTATTTAATAATCATAAAAAAAATTAAAAATTAAAAATAATTATTATATATTCTGAAATGTTATAAATTTTTCATTTATTTTCTAATTGACATCAAATTAGAAACAATTACAACCTTTTAATTTTTAAAAAGTGGTTACCCTAGTTTAAATTAAAAAAGGTTAACTAAGGGTTAATCAAAATGATAAGGTTTAAAAAAATACAAAAAATTGTATAAAATATACTGGTTTTTGAGATTAAAACATTATCTAATATTATATTATTTTATATGAAATTTTTTTATTTGGATTGAGATTGAATTTATTATAAATTAATATTTGTAGAAATTTCAAAAGGGCCCCTCACCTAAATTATAAAAGGAACATTTTACCTCATCTAATTTCATCACTTTGAGCCTTCTATCTCGTTAAAAACATGACCATTTATCATTCTAACACCCTTATAATTTTTTATGACCCTTTCTTCAAAAAATACCAACCATAGAACTCTTAAGATGAGATCTAAAGGAAGCCCACTGAAGAAGAGGTAATCATTTTTACTAAATCATCAAAGTTTATTTCTTATTATAATTAATCTTTATATGATTTTTCCATTATAGATTATTAAATAAAATACAATATATATTCTTAGATATTATTATCATTATTTTAAAACAATTTTCCACCTATTTTTTCATCTTATGAAAAACAAAATCACCGTGCGTGTGTACATACAGGTTACCATCTCCATGTCGTGGTCTAATTTGTTTTTCATCACCACTTTATTTGGATGGGTATAATGATGGATATAATGGAAATAAATAATAAATATGACATTATATTAATTATATATAATTAATATATCATATAATTACTTTTCCTTTCACTATTAATGGAACGATATCGTTGCTCGTGTGTACGTACAACCTACCGTCTCCACGACACGATGTGATTTATTTTTCTTGTTACCCATTCAAGAATGATTATAAAAATATATATAATGATTAAATATAATATATATGAAATTAAAATATTTTTTGAGTTGAAAATAATATATACTATTCATAAAAAACATGACTTACATGAAAAAACATGCATAGAAAAATGAAGTAGTTAACACCCAAAATAAGGGTAATAACGAAATATTATAAAAATACAGGTGATAAAATAATATAAGAAGATCATATATGATATCATAAATATAGATATATATCTGTTATAAATTAATAACATTATTTAAACCATTATATTGGAGGTCAATATACATTCAACCAAAGGAAAGTACGAAGTAAGGAATTTTTGTCTCACTTTTATTTCTATGGGACACAAGCCTTGTACACTTCTATTTTTTTGTGTGGTGTATATAATTCCCATTAATGTTTTTTATGATTACGATCTTGAATATTATTTTATTTTAATATCCATATTATTTTCTTTTTTTATGGGGAAGACGATTCTACTGGTTATAATGTTGTAAGGGTTATTTCATAATCTCATTATTCATTGGGATTTCCTAAGTTTAGGTCTCCACTAAGGAACATTTTTATTCCATATCCATGTTTTATAACTTTTTTTTTCAAAAAGAAATTCAATATTATCCTAAGAATTTTTAAAGTCCTTTTAACCATGTTTTAAATTTTAAAAAATGTTTTGAGATGAATCTCTTTGTCATTTTCCAAATGAGGTGCTTTGTGACTTTTTCAATAAAATGAATGTTTTTTAACTTATACAGAGTGAGTGGATTTTTTCGTCATCAAGATGCCTTAAAGTTTTGACGATTACTTTACAAGTTTACAAGTATCTTTTCAAATATTTTTTTCAAATTTATAATTTTGTATCTTTTTAAATAAATAATTTCAATGTAAAAATGGTATTTATCACAAATAAAATTCAATGATTTTATTAGAGAACCTTAATCCATGTCAACATCACTTGTTAGAATATTATTCTTGATTAAGGTTTATCTATTATGATATCATTTACTATAATTCATAGAATTTTTTATGATTTAGTTTGACAATGGATGTTCTATTTTGATACTATTCATAGTTTATGGTTACAATATTCACATTTCTTATAATAGTTTTTCAAAATGAATGTGGATGTTTTTTCTGTTTCTTGTCATGAACCAACCTATTTCAACCCTTAACCGGTCACCTGAGCTAATCCATGGCATGTTCCTAAGGGGGTTCTTGATCCCCATGCGCTGGAAACTAATGTTGGGAATTAACGGAGTACAAAGAGGGAAAGATTTTACCTAATGAATAAACAAGACAACAAAGCAGCAGAAAGTGCACAAGAAAACCACTATACAAATAAAATAAGATGAACATCTTATATAATAAATAAAACAATACAACAACTATACAGATAAACCAACCACACCATACACCCCACTATCTCCATGTAACCTCATGGGTCACTCTCTAACATAATGAGAAACTATTTCCCAAGGTGATCGAACTCAAGATAAACCTGCACAGGGGATAAAAACAAAATAAAACTATAGGTGTAAGTATTAAAACTCTGTAGGCTATCCCAATATTCTATTTTCCAATGAACTTCCTTTAAAATAAAAGAAACAATAATTTTCAAGTTTGAAGTAAAATATATCAAAGTATGATTTTCTATATGTTTTACTTAAAAAAGTAAAAATAATTTCCCTTACTCATTTCCTAAACAAGATTCATTTCATTAGTGTTCCATTAACATTTTCAAAGGGGAAAGTGATGTCTATATTTTTCATCTTTCACAAAGAGGGTAAAAAAATTTACATGAAAACAATTTTCATAAACCTTACTAAAGAAACACATCACTTTCCAAGGAAAGCATTAGACAAGAAGGCACTACAATAAAAATATAACAAGGGAAATGAAACTAAATATAATAATATCACGATCATCAGTACAAGTAACCAAGAGTTAATAGAAATATGAGAACCTAGGAGATCTAGAATAATACAGAAGACACCAATACCCAAGACCCCATATATGGTATTATGTCACACATGCTGAAATAAAAATGCTCAATACACTTATCCACCCTTTCTGAAGATAGACCAATAGAAAATCCCATAGCAATACACCTAATATATCCACCTACTATGGGTCACTAGTCGATACCGTAACCTACTAGTGTAGAAATCATTCTTAGAAAATTATATTTATATGTTAGGTTCCCATGTCTCAATTATTTAATGGGGTGATCCAACTGATACTAGTCGAGCATCCAATCACAATATATATATATATATATAATAAAAATCCACAACAGGCCTCACCCCAAGTCTCCCCAAGGATTAATCTCATGCCTTAAAATAAATAGATCACCAAATGTTTCCACCAAGGAGCCCTGATAATGGTTCCCAAGGATTCCTCAAAAGGACCTCCTTTCCATTAGACATAGGTGATTCATGAGAAACATCCAACGGGTTTTTTTATAATAAACACTTTTCATCATTTTCATAAAGTTCCCAAACAATCCATTAAACATTTTCTCACAAACCAATATTTATCAAAGATACAAATCCACCATTAAAAAGGGTGTAAACACACCATTTAACATTTCAAAAAATTTACAAAATTCCCTTAAAATATTTACACTACACTTTCAAGGAAAACCATTTCTTATAAAAATTCCAAATGGTCCATTAATAAGAAATATGTTCCAAAGCACAATAAAATCCAAATACATATTCTTTTATAAAAACTAAAACCACTTGGGAAACCCATACAAGGAACCCCAAACATATTTTTTCATGTTTCCAATATATTTAAAACCCCAAACTATTCATTTTATATCAAAAATTGCCCATAAAAATCAACAGGGCATTTAATCAAACACTTGGTGTGCATTATTTATCAAAACAATTATATTTAACACATAACAAGGCATAAAACACCATTTTTCACACCAAAAAATTTAACCAAAGGTAAAACAATAACATTTAGTATATATAGAAGGTGAGAAAAGCATAAAACTAACAATTCTTAAGTTAAAAAGTAAAGTGAATGAGAAAACCTACCTCAAATCCGTGGTGCATCGACGATGCATACCAAAAAATGCACCACTAGGGTTCCAAGAGCCAAGATATATCAAGAGGAACCCTATATGAACAAAAAACCCAATTTTTCACCACCATAGATACCCAAATCAGCTAAACATAGCCTCTGGGGTTAGAGGAGTAAGGTAAAATGGAATAAAATCAAAGGAGAAAGGGAGAGGGGCTCAAATATTTCGATATAGGTGAATAATCACCAAGAAACCACCATGAATCACACTTGAAGGGGCTTGGAGGAGCCAAAAACCACCATTGGATGAATTTTGGTCATATGGTTCAAATGGGGGATGCTATGGCAAGAAAAACCAATTAAAAAAAAAGAGAAAATACCAAAATATACATTCCCGAGTGGGTTACATAGTTAGCTCGCACAGTTTAACAAACCATGTGGAAACCTTGATATTAGCCAATATCTAGTGCTAGATGAGCTACACACTTTGGATTCATGGGTTGTTAAACCATTTAAAAATTGTGCAACCCCCTTCACACTTACTGCAAGTTCAAACTAACCATGCGCCTTAACCGTGTAACCTGGGAAATGTTTCAAAAAATCACCCCTTTCACCCCAAAACTAATCTAACTCAAGATGATAAACCATCCAACAAACATACCCCATAAAAAAGATCCACTAGGAGTGTTAAAAAATCATTTTCCAAGCCCCAATCCTCCTCATACCTTCCCTCTAACAAAGGACAAGGCCAAAGGTAGAAGGAATGAATACCTAAAAAATTCAAACCCGTCACACCCGGTTCCATATAAAACAATCGAGAACCCACCCCGAACCAGGAAAAAAGATGAATCCAAAAAACCGAGCATGACATTTCAACCCTTTCATATAAGGAATGCATTGGACTTATTAAGTAACAGGAATGAACTTCTATAACCCCTTGATACATCATTAGGCCTCATGAGACAAACTAGTTTGGGTATTGGATGATGTCTTACCCATTTATGTATGGTGTCTTATCCAAATCCATGATTATATGTTTATAATGTATGAAATTTTATATTATCACATTATGAAATTAGTTATTGATATTCCATTTGATTATTCGTTTAGTATAATATCCATGGTTAATTTTCATTCTCATGTAATTATTTATATAGAATTATTTGATCATATTCCATTCCCTCCATATTATGCTCAGGTTATTGATTAAATGACAGTTTTTTGGTTAATCACCTTTCTATAATTGTTTATTCTTGTTTATAATATCATCTAATATATATATTACCTTACTGATCATCTGATCTCACCCCTTTCATATGTTTCGGTTTTACCTAGGATTCCAAGAATTATATTGTGATTGATATGTAGAGTTAATCTAGGATAATGATGGTGTTATCAAAGTATCTAATATGTTTTATTGTATAGTGTCAATTGTAATGTTTGTTTCAAGTATGTAATATAGTTTTCAGAGCTGATAAACTGATTAGTCTTTTAGGATTTGAGTCTTGTATTTATGCCAATGTAATAAAATAATGCACTGGTTCCAGTCTTCTGGGGTCATGGAATTACCATAATAACATAAGGAAATATAAATACTTGATAACTTTCTATTTCAAAATCATGATTTCATCATTTTTTATGATTCAATAAATTTCCACTTTATCTATTACTATCATGAATGAATATATACTATAATTTTTTAATGCCTTAATCACTAAAGTTAACTTTTAATAGATCATAAGATCAATAAAATAATAATAATATATTCCTTATATCATTAAATTTAAACCAAAAATGAAATTTATACCATAAATTAAGACAATAAAAAATATAGAAACCTTAACATGAATAAATAATACATTTTACTTCAAAATTTCCACCAAAGGTTTATCTTAGGATATTCCAAAAATAAACAACACTATATCCCAATTAACCTTAATATTCTCAAAATTAATGAATGTTTTCATCTAAAAGATGATTTCATACATTTTAACTTAAATTCCCAAAAATTTAAATTAATTATTCCCCAATAAACCTTTATATTAAACCTAATGGTTATATATATTCCTCAAACTAATTAAATGTCTCCCAAAATATTATTAATCACCTTAAAATTAAAAAAAATTAATCTTATAACCAGTTTCCCAAAATAAACTTAATTTTTATCCATTAAACCATTTAAGTAAAAATAATTAAATCTAACCAGGACATCACGTAGGTAAGTGGTGGGAACTACACCCTTCTTTCCCTTCAGTTGTGATTTAAAGCCCCACTACCTTGCTGAAAGCAACAGGTTGTCACTCAGATCACAAGTTATCCTTTTTCTAAAACTATATTAATATAATTTGTACAAAATTTCCAAAAATATACAAAAAATCCACAAAAACAACATTAAAAATCAAATCAATTTTCAATCCCATGGTTATCTTTATGATAAAACATATGTTCCCAAATTTTAATAACCCATAATTACCTCATCATCAAAGATCATATAAAATGTAAAGGTTATAAATAACTTTAATCTTATGTACATAAAATAAAAATAATTATTCATAAAATAACATTCACACTAAAACAAAAGTTATATATAAGGGTTTCATGTACCACAAACATATATTAAAACTCAATAAATGTATCTAAGGTACTTATATCACATGAAATATTAGAAACGGTATCCATGCCTTTAGAATTATAATAATCCTTAGACTTATCAACTAATTATGGTACCTAAAAATCATAAACTATCATCATATTAATCATTAAATTATTGACTTTGGGGAATTACCTCAAAATCTATCACATCGTTATGTTCCGTAATATATGTTTTTCTAAATCTAGTTCCCAAAGTTTCTACTAATCTATCTCTGATACCAACTGTAAATAACATGACTCTAATATCCCAAAATTTATGGTTACTTTATTAAACTAACATAATATATAAGAAATTACATCCCAAAGAACTGAATAGTTTAGTAGTCTTGGTAAAATAGATAGATACTTGAATATCACTTTACATTTGAAAACATTAATTATAACATAATATTTTATTTTATAACACCATTATCTTCTTTATAATATCCCTAAATATAAATCATAATACCCTTCATGAGATCCTAGGTAAAATAAACATAAGAGAGGGGTTATCTTAGATTCTTAGTAAGGGTTATACACAACAAAATCTATGTTGAGTAAATAAGGAAAAATCAATATGAAAAGGTAGATAACTGAAAAAAACCATTTAATCATTAAATTGAGTATAAATAATAATATTATAGGAATAAATTATGATCAAATAATTCAATATAAATAATCACATGAGCTTGAAACTTATCCATGGATATCATAACTATTTAAATAATCAAATAAGTTGAAGCTTATCCATGGATATTAGAGCTAGTAAAATAAACACATGAACATTAATAAATAATCCCATAATTATTGAACATATAATGAAAAACATAATAAACTTACCATCAAGGACTCATTTTAATGAACTAACTTGGGTTACCCTAAAAAATAGGCACCCAAACTGATTTGCCACTTACCCGAAGGATATCCTCGATCCCCACTAATTGGGGACTGGAACTTAGGAATCAAAAAATAAATAGAGGGAATGATTTCACCCAACATGAAAAATATAAATGGAATAAATATACATAATATAAATAGCATAAGAAGTATAACTATAATAATACATGTAATAACTAAAAGAAAATAGTTTTATCGATACAACTTGAAAACCTGATAAGAAAATATCCAAGGTACAATTCCAACTGAAAAAAGGACAAAAAAATAAGAAATAACTACTCCATGTGACATGTGGAAAATATACCACCATATCACCACCCACTACCTAAACCCAGATGACATAAACCTTACTACCTCACTACGACACTTTGCCTTTCCCTATACCAAAAGACATAACATGGTCTAGACACCACCGAAGGGGTATGCAGGGTGTAGGATAAACATTCTCAATAGGATCCCAACTAGGTTATCCATATAAAGTTTCTATAAAATAATCCCAGTATGAAAATTTTAAATAAAACATGGAATGATAAGCAATAAAGTAGTTTTATATCAAAATAATGATAAATATTTTTCTTTTTTATAGTTTTAGAATAAGAAATAAATAATCAGTTCATCAATCGAAAAATGAATATCAAATCTATAAATATCATAAAGACAAAGAATAGGTAAATCATTCCTAGGATCACAATAGGTTAGGATAACATACTACTTGTACCATAATCAATGACTCGTGTGCACCCAAGTCCTAAGAACATTGGCTTAAGGAGAAGAGGAACACCCCATGAATTAACCCCCCAATAATGTCAATAATAAGTCCCTAGAAAAACATGCCTAGAGAGAAAAGGAACACCCCATGTGTGAACCTATTGATAATAAAATGGATGATGAACCTAATCTATACCTTCCACCTAAGTACCCAAGGCTTCCCATGTGATGCATTTCTAAAATCATTTAAAAGGGTTTCACATATATCGAATAATCACACAACCATTTATTCCATAAAAACATGCTTTGAAAACCCATTTCACAAAGCATTCATAATACTTTGAAAACACATTTTCTTTTAATAAATCAAGGGAAAACAATATTTTACCATTAATCTATTCATGCAAAAAAAAAAACAATCATGACAATTAATTTTAAAAATAATTCATAAAAACATGAGAAATATGGTTCATCCAATATAGGTTAGAGACAGAACCACCTACTAAAAACCCAGGTTGAACATTACCCACAATGGGATCCACAAATCTTGAAAGAAAAGTAGATAGAATGAATGAGGCCCTAACAATGATTCCCATATCTCATAATCGCATTCTATAACGTCAAAATATAGTGGAGATGTTATATCATGCATACCTTGGTAAACACACCCTCTACACCACAACCAATATAAGGGTTTTATTCTAGGAGAATTTTACACAAAGTATCTAGAAAAGATTAATAAAAAATCACCACAAGGTCGATGAATCCACAAATGCAGTGAAACTCTATTAGTGTGACCAATAACAATGAATAAGTTGAAACACCACTTATCGAGAGAGATGATGTGCAACAACCACAATGATCGAGCATCAAACGAAGTGATTCAAAATTATAGGAGACACCCAAAATTTCTTGTAAGAGCCTAGGGTACAAGGTAGGGAGTATGAAAACCAAATCAATTAGTATTCAGGATTGCATTGCATAAAATCCTATAAGTTGTGAATGATTCACATTGTGAATCCCATATTCATGGCATGAATTCCATGAGTTCCATATACATTGAAAAAGGGGTCACCTTGGGTTAAAAAAATTCTGGATCTACTAATTCACAGTGTGAATGTGATTCATGATCATAACCATTTTCATGATCTGAACATAATTTGTGTAATTTTCCTAGTGATATATTTATTTTATGCATCAACTTCAAGGTGTGAATGTGCCTTATAGGCAGTACCCATACAAGGTTTTGTAGAAATATCCCATAACCCCTCAAAGTCATCCAAACTCAAAAAATATCCTGTTAAACATTAAAAGAGACATACCTTTAACCAAGATGTGACACTCATGCTGATACATCCTACATAAATAGGAAAGGTCTCATAAAAATACCCAAGATATTTTGTCTCATGAGATCGACCGATGCATCAAGGGGATATATCAAGCCCCACCCACTACTTACTAAGTCCAATGCATTCATCATATGAAAGGGGAGAATAGAAATTCAATAAAAAATCAAAATAAACATTCATATTGAAAAAATAGCATATGAAATGTTCAAATTTATCTCAATCATACTTATCATAAAATATTTGGTGAAATAATAAGGATAGTATCATTATAACACATCCCTAGTAGATCATAATTAAAAAAATGTTTATTGTCGTTAATGAATGAAAATACCATGAAAATATCATTAAAACACTCTTGAAGAAAATATACTTTTTTATTTTGAAATACAATTTTAAAAATTAATAATTTATAGAATATTATGAAAACAATTTTATATTAAAATAATTATGGGAAATTTTAAATTAATAATCAAATTATTGGTTTTTCCTAATGGTGGGAAGTTTCATTTATATTGAGTATGTTAAAATAAATATTACTTTCACATTTTTTTATGAAAAGTCAAAAAGTACCTCATTTGGAAAATTATAAGAATATTCCTTTTAAACCATTTGGTAAAGTAAGACATGGGTAAATTTTTCTTTAATAAATCATTGGACAATATTAAAAACATTTTTGAAAACATTTTTAAAAATAGTTTTAGAAAATATGGACATAGAAGGAAAAATTCATAACTAAAGAGTAAATAATGTTTGTTTTTATTAATTTTTTTTTTGATATTTTGAGTATATAAAAGTGGAAAATGAAATTAAAACTTATAAATATTAAAAATAAATAGAGTATTATGAAATATATTGGGTTTAATATAGAATGATCATATAATCCCCCTAGTGGATACTTAAACATAAAAAATACCAAATAATGATGATATTATAAAATAAACCCATACAAATTTCATAAATTTCAAATCATAACCCCCATGAAATAATCAAATTCAAATGAAACATTAAAAACCATGAATGTAAATAGAATCATAATATAAAATATATAAGGGATATTAGAAACACTTTATAAAACAATATTGGTGTATAAAATATATTGTACTTACACTTTTTTTTGTGGATTTAATTTTTTACACATAATTAATTAATTAATTAAATCATTCACTTTAGTCAACCCTCAAAAAGGCCCAATTGGCATTACCAATTATGAGTATTTGATGCCAAACACTAGTTTCAAGCCCTAGAGGATGAGGAATGCCTATCAGGCCTTATTGCGGGTTGACACAGGTGACCAGTTTGGGATTGACCTAGATTGGTTTGTGAAAAAATGGTATCAAATCTAGGTTTATCCCTTGTTATTTGGGGATTTATAGCAGTTTGGAGGTATGATTTTTGGAAATTAAGTGGTTAGTTGTGGGTAGGTTCTTGATCCCCACCTATTTGGAAGAATTTTTGAATTACTAGGGTAGTCTAGGATACTTGTGCCCCAAAATCTGAAATTGGTTCTCGGATGTTTCCAAGGTTTTGATTTTTTATGGAGTGTTATGTTTGGATTTGATAATTTATGGATTATTTTAAGAAAATAAAAGTATTGGATTGGTTGTTTTTTGAGAACTCAAAGAGGTGCATGGTTGTTGTGAGCAGTCTGGAAAACCATGTGAAGACTATAAAACTACCTCTGATGACCTCTGATGTACTCATAGGGTTGGTGCATGGCCTTCCAAACCATGCGACCAAGCCATGTGTAGCATTGTTTCCTATGATATTTTGTGATATTTTATTGATTAATGGGTTGATTCTATTTTTTCATGGTAGTGGTTTGAGTGGTTTTGGGATGTTCCCTTGGGTTTTAAAAAGGAAATTATATTATTTAAATTTCATTTTCAAAATGTTAATATTGAGTTTTTTGAAAATGAAATGGGTTGTATTGGAAAGAAATAATTTTGGAAAATGTTTTGGGAGTTTTTGGAAGTTTTTTTAAAATGTGAAATTGGAAAATGAATGTGGAATTTGAAAATGTTTTTCTTTTATTATAAGATTTGGTTTTAAAATTGTTGGGGTATTTTTAATGTTTTCTGGAATGTGATGATGTTTATTTTATTTGGACCTTGGTATTCCTATGAATGCTCACATATATGTATATGGATGTTTGTATTTGGTAAGTGGATGGTTATTTGTTTGTGTAGATGGGTTCTTAAGCTAGAAGAAGGATGTATATATGTGAGACTTCATGGAATACCAATGGTGGGTGTTTAGTTCTAAAGGCTTGTTATGTTTTCTAAAAATGATCTTCAAAAAGGGGGATTTAAATTTTTTAAAAAGTGAGAGTACGTGATACTCTGTTTTTTTTATTTGGATTTTCCTTTTTAGGATGTTTCTTTGATTTGTTTGGGGTGTTATTGAAATGTTGTTTTGAGTTTGGTTTGTTGAATTTAAAATGAGGTGTGGATTTTTGGTTTGAGATGTGATTTGATTTGGTTTTGTGCTTCTTGTTTTTAAATTATACACCAAAAAAATCTTATTGAGGAGTAGGTTTTCAGTCTATGAGGTTCCTTACTTGGTAGTCTAAGTGAACTTTAGTTTTTGAAATCAGTGTTGATCGCCATTCAGTGGTATGAGCCTATCAAATTTGAGTTTGTTAAAGTCTTTGAGGAAATTATGAATAAGTGTTTCTCTAGGTATTCCCATTGATTACTCCACCTAGAATATGAATTGAGTAGAGCCAAATACTTTCTTGAATTTGGACCACAACATAGTCTTTTTGGTCTGTCTCCTAACTTTGTTATATGAAAAAATAAGAATAACTCATTTGTAATTTTATTATGAGAATATGTTTCATTCAGAGTGGCCACTTGGATTAATAGGAGGGGTTTTGTAAGTTACACTATCGAAAAAGGATGTTTTGGTTGGAAATTTATAGTTCCCGACTACAGGGTAGTAGATTATTCAAGAAATTAGGTCTATACATAGTATTTAGAGTGGATATTTTCACATAGTAAAGGATCCACTGAGTGTGGTGGATGTTGACCTAGCTAGTTGTCTCTGAATTCAGAGTGGAAACTGTTTAGGATTCTCATTATGGTGGATTTTTATTATGGAAACTTTTTATTTGGAGATATTGGTGTTACTGTTTTCTTGGTATTTATGTGGTAGTTCATATGGGATGTAAAATATTTAATAGTAGCTTTATTTTGAAATGGTTTTGGTTTTAGGTGACACCTATTTGGAAATGCTTTATCTTGGGAAATTAAGAATCACGATCTAGTTTGGTGCTCGATTTGGGTTTCCTAGGTTGTGTCATTTCTATCTTGGGAAGTAGTCCATTAAGCATTCCTCTTAGTGAAACCACCAAGTTAGCCAGTTCCTTAATGGCGTGGAGACCCACTACGAGTCTTGCTATTGTCTTCTCTTGATCTAGTTTGGCATGTATTAGAAATTTAAGAGGTCACACTGATGTTTGAGGGTTTTTCATGATTTGTGAACTGTTTCACCTTGGGAAATTATGGTTTGACCAGAAACCTAAAATTATTAATATACCACTGTGGTAAAATCTAATAATGAATCTAGTATTCTTGTTTAGTGTTATCTCTTTTTTGGAATTTTTAATCTTTTCCTCAATGTGTTTCTTTGTTTCCACCTTTCCCGACTCTGATCATATTAGTTTGTTGGTCTGGATGGTGGGTAATGTGATTGATATTCTTGGAGATCCTGAACAGAACATGAAGAGTTTCTTTATTGATTTCTATGTCAGGGGTTGGGGTGTTCTAATGGGACCAAGTTAGCTGGAAGTTATTTTTAGAAGTTGAAAGAAGTATATGATGGTGGTATTGTATTTTTTTTCAAATAAAAGGAAATCACCTCACTTTATAAAATTTGGTTATCAGAATCACAATCATAATCAGGTTATCAAATGTAAAAATCTTAAGAAAGTACAATGGTTTTTGAATAATATTTATGGAAGAAATGGATCACTAGACTCACCTTGAGTCTAATAAAGAATGTTCTAATCGTAATAAGGAAGTACATCAGAGTTTTCATGAATATAACAGAAATATAATGATGATTTTATGATCTTGGAGTTCTCATAAATCATAAGTTGTTCGGGAAACTTTTTATTTTACCCTTATAAAAGAAAGGGGGTGAACAAGTACTGCTAATCGTTTTGAGGTTTGGTTGAAAATAAATAAGTAATGGAAGGATGAGAAGTTACAATACTTTCCAATGTAATACAGATTAATATTTTCCAATATTAATCATTCTTAAAACCATAAAATTCATGATACAAGTATAATTTTGTGGAATAAGGAATCTTGTGAAGTCAAATATTTCTTGTCTTAGTCCATTCGTGTGAGATCAATGGATGCAGAATTGTTTGAAGGCTGTGAAGTTTTTGTTCAAAATTTAAGAAGATGAAGATACTAGTTTTCATTTATACTATTAATCCATAAGATAAAAATCCTCTAAGAAATAATTTAGTGTGTGTTGTAATAAGAAAAGGAAATAATTTTATAAAGTTTAAGGTACTAACACCAGCCCATATGACGTGGTGTGTCACCAATCAAATATTTCTTGTCTTAGTCCATTAGTGTGAGATCAATGGATGCAGAATTGTTTGAAGGCTGTGAAGTTTTTGTTCAAAATTTAAGAAGATGAAGATACTAGTTTTCATTTATACTATTAATCCATATGATAAAAATCCTCTAAGAAATAATTTAGTGTGTGTTGTAATCAGAAAAGGAAATAATTTTATAAAGTTTAAGGTACTAACACCAGCCCATATGACGTGGTGTGTCACCAATCATTATGATACTGATCATCAGATGTAGTGATGGTTGCAAAAGGGAATCATAGGGAATTTTTTTTGTTGAAGAAGTTTAGTAAGAAAAATGTTTTTTTGGGACCAATGAAAAATGGGATCAGATTTAAATTCAACAATATTTCTAACCATTTTCATCAGAAATATTTGTTTGTTTTCAATTAGGTCAATAGATGAAAAAAATTTCTCATGTTTTTATCAATTGAGTCAAGAGTCATCAGATTTATGATGACACTGATTATATGAGTGAGGTAGATACCAATTAATGAAAGTCACATTGAACTCAATAACTTCATTAGATGCAATATCATCAGTTTAAAGAAAATAAGAAAATAAAAACTACTTAAAGTAGTTACAAAAGTGTTGTCTAGGGGATCTGGAAGTCTGATGATTTTAGAGAAAATATTTTTTCAAATAATTTTGAAGACTATGATCAAGTATTTCTAATTAAGGGAAAGAATATTTAGAAATTTCCACTATATTTATGAAAAAATAAAGGAAAATAAAATATAGAGAAGTAGTAAAAATGTTTATGGAAGAATGGATTCAATATGTTATATCTAACAGTTGGTACAAAGCATTGGAATTAGCAGTTTGTGCTTAGTTGGTTATGAGAATCATAATAAGAAGGCATTTTATTTTCATATATTTCAATTGATGTGGATAAAAGTAATGAATAATATAATTTCTTCATCATTATATGTAAATAATAATGAAAATTGGAACCAAACTAAATATTCTTTAGAAATTCTGAAGCGAGTTGAAGTTGTGATAGGATTCGAGAAGGTTTGGGAAGAATCAAGAAGATTTTAAAATCACCTAAGAAGTAAAATATTTAAATTAAATTCAAGGGTAAATTTAAGTTTTGGGAATTTGGTTTAGAATAAATGTTTTTAGATTCATACCTAAACCACACTTGGAACACTTATAAATAGTGGGAAGTACTTTTTACTTTCTGACACTTGTACTATTCATGGGTGAAGTGAGAAGGTGGAGAGTTAGAAGTTATAGTGAGAAAGAGTTTCTAGATTGAGAATTCCTGAGGAAGTTTTCAAGACATAAAGAGAAGAAGAAAGATAATATTCAATTTAGACAGGTTCATTAGACTGGGAAATCAGACTGAGATTTCTGGACTGTGGTGGAAGTAGTTCATATTTGTTTCAGCGGTATTTTTCCAGAGTTATATTATCAAATATAGTAATCAGACTGGGTATCAGAATGAGTATTATTACAAATTCTAGGGAAGTTCTTACTATTTACTGGGTAGGAAAGTGAAGAGTTTTTTTAGAGATCATATTTGTGAAATTTTACAAGGAAACATAGAAACATGTTTTGAAGCAACTGGTGAAAGTTTCTTAACTTGTTACACAAAAATTGTATTATATCATTTCATGCTACTTGAATCACATGCACTTTTTTATTGATCATAGTGCTACACAAGTGTAATGGAATACCTACTTGTTGTATCCATCCAAGAGGATTGTTTTTTAGTGGATTGTGTGGTATTGGATCATTTCCAAACCATACCAAGGATGTATCTAATCTTATTGAGTAGTGAATATTGTAAATTATTGTATTCCTATGGATGAGATATAGTTTTATTTTTAGAAAATTCATAACTCTTTAACAGGAGGTAAATGCTATTTCAAAATTATTGAAACATAAAAGAAAAATATATAACTGATTCACCCCTCCCCCTCTTAGTAATACATAGATCCTAGTTGGGTAATCTAATATTCATTTTTTATGGTTGTGTTTGACGGTTTGAGTCTCTTTCATTGGATCCTTTGTTGGATGGATTAATTTATTTAGTATTGATTGTTTTTCTTTTACAATGTAGGATATTTTCTTTGAAAATGACCCTTATTTTCTCTTTTGGACCATATAGTTTCATAATAAGGGTTACTATTAGCTCTTGGTCTTTGAGTTTTAGAAACCTCATCTCGCGTAGTGGTTTTCTCTCATCAAATGTCATGACTAAATGAATATTTGGGACTTTATATGGAAATAAAGTGTCATGTTGGGGATAATTATCAGACTGGAAATATGGAATATTAATTATTTTTTTATTTTTTTAATTATTTTTAGTGTCACTTTTGAGTTTTAGGTTGGATTGGGTTTAAAATTTAAAATTTTGAGTTTTTAGTATAGGCGCACAGTTTGTGCATGATTAGTAGAAACCATGCACAACCTATGTGAGTCATATAAATTTTTTGACATAGGTAATCTCATGGCTGGCACATTATTTTCTTAACCGTGTGCCTTGCTTGTGCGGGTTGTCCAAAGGCCTTGAGAGGGGCGCACGGCTGGCATAGAGTTTCTCCAACCATGCAGCCAATCCATGCATAGTGTCTAACCGTTAAAAAAAATTATTTAAATAATAATAATAATAATAATAATAATAATGTTATTATTGGCATCAAAATTTCTTCCCCTTGAAGCACAAAAAAAGTTGCGACTGGTTTAAAGTAAATCAAGACTCAAAATGGCCTTAAAATTCATCAAATCTATCCCAAATGGGCATGTTCGTGAAGACCTTTACAAAGCCATCCCACCTCTACAATCGAGAGAATTGGTGATGGAGCCACTGAAAGTATGAATAATCCTAATACCTTTGCAGCATCACATGCTATTTGCATCCCGCTTCACGATGGCCGCCTCAGTGATCCCCCTTTTATCCTCGACGGAGCCCTGTCTCTCTGCGGCGTCACCTGGTCTCCATGGCCGACTCAACGATCATCCCTGGGACAGACCCTCTATGAGTATGATTCCATCACCTCCTCTTTTATAAGCCCATATTTTCTCTATGGAAAGATCTGCGACCCTGAATGACCTTCATTTCCTATATATAGTAGGCTTCCCCCCCTTCAAACCACTGTTACTCTGACCATTTTCCTTCCACACTCCAGTTTCACAAAGTCCTTAAGAAAATTGAAAAATGGATCACCAAAGGTAGTTGTACTCTGCGAGTTGTTCCTCCTTGTGCTCTTGATATCCCCTGCCTATGGTGGGGATTCCCTTTGTGAAGGCCTATTCCCTTCATAAAGGTGAGAGCCCCTATAGGGTACTTAAGGCTTCATGAAGTAGGAAGCCTTTGTAAAGCACTCCCCAAATAAAGAGTCCATTTCTAAGGTGAAGCTCTGATCCATTGAAAACCTCATTTTGTGAGGCATCAAACCTTCCCAAAGAGCCTTTCCTTACTGAATACCATACTTGTCATGAAGCACCGAAGCTTTATGAAGGCCATCCTCTTCACAAAGCACCAAAGCTTCAAGATACCCCTCTTTTCAAGGTCTCCTGCTTTGAAAGCCCCTCTCCTATGTGGCCCTCTAGGATTTTATGAAGTGATTTCAAGGTTCTCTAAGTGGTGATTCATGTTTTATTTCCCTTCCTTGTGCTTATTCGCATAGACATGCTAATAGCTACTTCTTCTTCGCATAGCCATGCTAACGCAAACACCTCAATGGATCACTCCACAACCACGTTCACCATGGAATTTCTTGTGCCTTACCTTACCCATGTGTAGGTTGGTACAAGTTATTTAAGTCCTAGGGGTAAGGAGAAAGTCCCCATCATCCGAGCTATAGGACATTAAACACCAAGAAACCCCACATCCTAAACACACGACGTTAAACTCTGATCACCACATGAGTGACAAGACTGAGAGGACCATGAAGGGTATGGGCGCCAGTGCCCTCTCGCTCCTCTCCCACTGTGTTTTGTCACCATGTGTGCCCCGAGAATCCCTTGCATAATATCTGACACACCTTCATAGGGTGATCCATGTACGGTGGTCATATCCTCCTCGTACATCTGGACTCCTACTCAGTCTTCCCTCTCAGAGTAATACCCTATTTGCTCTTTGGGATGATAACCACACGTAAGCCCCACACTATCCCTCGCAAATGAACCTTTCACCACATGATAGTCAATTTTATTTCTGCCTCTTGTTTCTCACATTGAAAATGAATCACATGGGCTTAGAGTTAGCATCAACCATGAAATTCTCTTAGGATGCCTTAGTGTGTAATACCCATGCCCCTATTCCCCAAACTACATGGACTTTGATCCATACCCATTTTCAAGAAAGGTACGTAAGAAGCCTCTTTGAGGTTCAATCGCATTACCCATCAGTCCCAACCACTTCACGTCAGTGCACCCTCATCCCACATGATATTAAACTATATACACCTTTCATCCCACATGATGTTAAACTGTATTCTTTCAAACTACATGAGGTTTCATCCTTTCCATTTTTGATTAGGGTATATAGGAAGCCTCCCTAAGGATCAACCCCAAACATTGGTAAACTTCAGTGTCCCATTTGTTGGGACCCACATCCTTGGTCTTCCCCTTAGTGGTGTTAGACAAGCTCTCAGGCCATCTCAATGCACAAGACCAACACTCAATCCATACTCCTCCAACCAAGAGTGTCCCTCTTGCGATGGGATGATAAACCACACATAATCCCCAACATATCTTAGGGTTGTTGTCCTTTGTGTACACCCCGATTCTATGCCCCATACCTAAACTACATAGACTTTTATCTTTTCCATTTTTGAGTAGGGTACATAGGAAGCCTCCCTGAGGTTCAACCCCAAACACTGGTAAACTTTGATGTCCCCTTTGTTGGGACCCACATCCTTGGTCCACACCTTAGTGGGGTCAGACCAGATCCTAGGCCGTCTCAGTATGAAATACCTACAATCAATCCATAATCCTCTAACTAAGAGTTTCCCTCTTGTGATGGACTTCTAACCATGTGTATGCCCCGACATGTCTTTGGGAGATGTATTTTGTGTACAACCTAATTCTATTCCCTATCCCTGAACTATGTAGACTTTGATCTCTACCATTTTTGATAAACGTACATAGGAATACTCCATGAGGTGCAAGACCAAACCACTCCTCATAATGGTCTCTCCCTTGAGCCTTTGTGTCTCAAGAAGATCATTCCTTAACCTGTTGGTTCTGTTTCCTTTGGGCCCCTATACACGTATCCATTATCGCGAGTCACCTCTTTATGTGACTCATCACCCATTTGAACAACACAGACATTGATCTTTTTCCTTTTTGAGAAGGGTACATTGGAAACCTTACTAAGGTTCAAGCCAAATACCGACACCTTCACACTAGTTCTCGGTTCCATCCCCATTCATTCCATCCTTCGACACTTCATTCGTATCCATCCCAATTGTACCCGGGCCACCACATCCTCGTGAAATCATGACATCCATACAGGCTTCTAACCATGTCTAAGACCCCTTAATTTCATCTCTCTTTGTTGAACCCAATCCAATAACCATGCATAGGCCTCAACATATCTTTGGGTCATTGTCCTTTATGTTCCCCCTGATTTGATGCCTTACCAATTAAAAATACATGGGTTTTGATCCCTGCCTTCTAAATAGGGTATGTAGTAAGCCTCTTCAAGGTTCAATCCCAACCAATTATAACCCTTGGTGTCCCATTTGTATGGATCCATCATTCCTCTATGATGTCCAAATTAGTATTCATAGTGTGAAACCTTCCCATTTGTGAGACATGCCATCCTGGATCCATCCTACTTGGGTGTTCTTACCCATCCCTCCTGTAAACTTTCTAGGTTCCCCCTTTTAGGGATGTAACCATATTATTCACTTCCATCAGTGTTATAATAATTTTGATCCATCTCTGCTAGATGTTAAACTCATATAATACCCTATGCTAAACATGGAAAGACGAGGAAAACCTTGGAGACATGCCTATGACATATAATTCCCCGCATTTTACATGGTATGCCTTGGGCTTTTGTGCCCTCAAGAATCCCTCTCATAAGGGAAAATCAAGGTGTACCAGTGTTTCAGCATACAGACACACATCAATTCCTTAATGTGACTACTCTCTTGACTGAAGGTTCCTGCCCTGACTTAACCTCCCTAGTAATTTCTTGAAATAAGAAGTATAATTAACCGGCTTCCACAAAGATATGGCACCGGGAATGAGATTCACAAACCACGACTCAAATATATAAGGGAGACCTGAACTAGGAGATGAGTTACGAGGAGGAAACCATGTAAGGAGAGATCGACATCCCATCATCACATCTCAATTAAGGAGAAAACAATACTAAATAAGTGATGAATTCTACCCACCTTTGGAAACTAGGAATACAGGGCTACAATCAGCGCATCCTCACAGATGATGCACACCCCAACAAAAGCATCAGAATTAATTATTATTATTATTATGATTATTATTAATAATGGTATTATTATTATTATTAAAACCCTTAGATGTATTTTTCCCCTTTCCCCCCCTTACCCATGCAACACCTCCCCATCCCTTTCCTCTATGTCGCGCAACCCCCACAACCGATGCCCCTCCTAATATGCCTCATTCCTCTCCTCTACTATTTTTTCTGGATTCTTTAGCCTCTATTTTCTTGTGTGTTCATTTTTTCAAGGTTTCCACCTCTTCCTATCATTTTTTTTCTATTATTTTTGTGGATCACGATCGATTGAAACCTAACGGGGCTTTCATTTTCTCATTTCATGTTAGCCTCAATGTGCAGGGTTATTAGGTTCTGTTAGGGCCCGTTCTTGCCATGTGAATTGAATTCATTGGGTTTTCTATCATTTTTGGGTAATTTTTCTTCTTTTTTTATTATTTTTCTCAATTTTAATTAGGTAATGTTTTTTGTTTCATATATTTTTATAGAGTACTTTGGACATTATTGAGGTGGATTCGAGTCACTGTTGTCAAAGGAAACTTATATGTGTATGAATAGGTAGGAATATACATATATAAGTTTCCCCTTTATATATATACACTCATTAAAGTATGAATATATATATTGGGGTTGGGTGTGATTATATATATATATGAAAAATACATACCTGTGTAAGTGCAAATGGGGTATATAAAAGTATAAGAATATATATAAAGACCCCATTATACACATTAATGGTCATGTGAATATGTATATTAGGTATATGTGTCCTTATATATATGTGAAGCTTCATATGCATGTAAGCGTAAAAAAGTATTTTTTGAGTGGTTGCCGATATAAGTGTTAAGTTCTAAGGTGTTTCAGCTAGGTCCTTCCATGAAGTGGGTTCCCTATGTATGAGCCTTTAATATGAATTCCTTGATTTATTGAGTGTTTTAAAAATATGTTTTATTATTTAGTGGAACTTATAAAGGGTTATTTCATTTATTTGTCATAATTTTCCTAAACTTGAAACATGAGTTTTTCATTTTAATATATGCTTTCAACCTTATGTTGGAAAATCTAAAGAATTTTCAATGTTATATTAGTTTTCTAAATGATGTTTCATTAAGAGTGGTAAGGCTAGTTTGTATACTTTAGGTATTTCTTGGAAAATGGTTTTGAACTCTCTTGATGTGTAGGCCCATTTGGATCCTTTTAATGTTTTCTTGAAAGGAGGGTGCCTCTATAGATACTGTCTATTATAGGGGGAATTCACATGGATGGTGTTATAAGGTGGGCCTTAGCATACATGATGGATTTCCTTATGTTACTGCATGATTCGTCACCTACCAAATTTTCTATATCCATGGTATCGTAGGTGTCGTAGTGATATTTGAGAGACAGTTTCTATTTAGTCCCTATTAGATGGACTAGATCCCCATGGTAAGGAAAGGCCATGTAGGATATGCCACAGGTGAGGCTAAAGGAGAGCATCCAGGTTAGTTATTAACTATAAATCACATTCACAGGATAGAAGATGGATTTTGAACTAATCACATATATGGTATCTTCACTTAGTGTCAAGGTACATCCCATGATAACAGTTTCACAAGTATTTTACTTTCCTTTGTCTTCTAGTATTTTTATAAAGTGACACTCTTGATTTGTATTCCATATTAAAATACCTGTTCTAGAACTAAATATTTTTAAAGGAATTTATTGAAAAGTATTTTCATGCTTTGGAGTCTATTTTTGGAAATGTAATGGAAAATGTTTTTTTCTTAAAAATGGCATCTTGTTACTTGTTTTTGAAAAGAATGGAAAACCTTATTTTTATACGTCTTATTTTCAAACTAGTATAACATGATTTTCTTTTTAAAGGAATGGTATAGGGTGTGGTTTTTCTTTTTAATCCATACTGATCATATTGATTCTCACACCTACATCATATTTTTCAATTTTATGTTCCACCAGTTTTTAAATCACTCTCATAGTGAGCTTGGTTATTTGATTGGTGGTGACCCACGAGGTCACTTAGAGGTATGTTTATCCATATAGTTTATTTATTTTCTTATTAGATATGGTTATTTAATTTCATTATTATTTATTTATCTATATTTTATGGGAAAACTATTCCCAATTGAGAATATTTGATGCTCGACACTAGTTTCTATCCCAGGAGGATCATGAATGCCTCTTGGGCCTTTTTATAAGTCGATAAGGGTGATCGGTCTAGGGTAGACCTCAGTTGGTTCATAAAAAAATAAATTGAGTTGAAACTTAAAATACTATGAAGTATATAGGATTCATTATATAACAAAAAATTGGCATTATATACACTATAGAAATTAAATTATGTGTATAACATTAAAAAATTCGTCAATAAAGGGAAATTGAGAAGAAATCCCTTCCATTAGGTCCGAATCATCACATATGTTCTTTATCTTCCAAAATAATAAATTAATGTAAATTATTAAAATTATTAATAAAATTTTTAAAGTTTTTTATTCCTTTTATTTTATTTATTACCATGTTATATTAATTTTTTTAATCAATTAAGTTCACATCATATGTTTTGACGACATTCATTTTATATGTCCAAAATAGATTCAATAGTTTGAATATGGTAAAAGTGTTAATTGTTCCATAATATCCTGAATAATAATCATGAAATAATTATCATTTTTATACAACAATTATATATTTTAAACAAACCATTACATATGGTTATGAAAAATTAACTATGTTACAATCATGGAGACGGTAAGCTATACGTACACATGAGTAACTTTTCCATTTTTTAATGATCATGAAAGAAAGAAAATAAATATTATTTTATAATAAAATAATGATAATTATAACATATATATCCTAATATTTTTTTAAATAAACTTACATATAGTATACATGTTATGTGGTTATGAAAAAAGAGTTACATCACTTCGTGGATGTGGTAATCCACACGTATGCACGGGTGACATTATAAAATTTTAAATAAATGGAAAGGTAAGAAATTACATGATATATTATACTTAAATAATGATTTTTTTCATGAATATCATATATATATATAGTAAAATCATCATTAAAACCAGTCATGAGTGGTGGTTATGGAAAAAGAATTACATTGGTTCACAAGGCGGTAGTTTCCAATACACTTGAACGATGATTTCATTTCCCATTTGATAGAAGGGGAATTAGCTATAGGATATGAAATTAGAATAACAACATATAAATATATTATATATAAATATATTATTACATCATTATATTTGAATAATATTTGAAGGAGGTAAAATAATAAATAAAATAAGAATGCTCAGTTAAGAACGATATCTCTTTTTCTAACAACCTCTTTAGGGTTACACCAAAAGCCTTCCTAGGAGGGTTTTATAATAAAAACAAGGACTATAGGAAATGTGAAGGGATTTAAGGTATGTATTTTGGTATATTTTGGCCAAACCAAATGGTTTATGAAGTGTTTAGAGGAGAAAAGAAGATGGTTCCATTTATTAGTGAGATGGAGTGGCATGTTTTTAGATATAAAAAACTATTCAATAATTGGAAGTCACCCTCAATCAAAGTGCCTCAAAAATTGAAAAATAATGGAGTGAATAGAATATAATATCAAGACACACCTTCACCATAAAAAATAAATATTTTTTAAACATGTTACTCCATTAACATTTAAGGTTACTCACTTTTAACATTTAAGTTTTCACCACGATAACTAGTATTTTTACCTAGATAATTTATCCTTAATGAATAAATAAAATGAGAATTATTAGATAATTTGGAAAAAAATATTTTAAATATTAAATCAAATTTATAAAATAAAAATCATATCTGTGTGTAAAATTAATTTTAACACAATCACTTGTAACGCACAAAACCCCATTTTAATCTTAACCGTGGTAATAACATTTTCAAATTAAAAGAGTATTAATTTTAATTATATGATAAAAATTGGATGATAAATGGAAAACGGTTGAAATTTTAGACCATTTATCATCCTAATTTTCCAATTTAATTATTTTTATATATTTTAAATAATTTAATAAAATATCAACATAAAATATCATTAATGTCATTTTTGACACTATTCATTCAATTTGACTTTAAAGACATAAATTTAATAATGAATTTCTAATATAGTATATTTAAAAATTAATATAACATCCTTATTAACTATAATACTTTTTTGGTACCAAAACTCATTATAAATACGTTTCTTTTAATGTTTTTAAAATTATATTCCTAGAGTTTTCCACTATTTGAAAAAGCGTTGTGTCAACATTGAGAATACGGTGATATTAGAAATAAATTAATCCAATAAGAATTAAGTTGAAAATGGAGGACTTATCAATTAGTTTTAACTAAGTTTAACTCGATTTACCCTTTTACCGTAGTGACAAATTTTACTATTTGTATTATTCATTATGAAAAAACATTATGTTGAAATTATTACCTAATATTAATTATGATGATTAAAAACATGGAATCCATTTTATATAATTAAATTCACATAAAGAGAATAGTTTAATATAAAAATTTCTTGTAAAACATTAAAAAACAGTTTTTCAATAAGTGTATTTTTCATGCATAAGACGATCTTACATTAACTCTATGATTAATAATCATCATTATATTAATTTCACTTTTTATATATATATATAAAATATATTAAATTAATTTAAATCATTTATCATTATGGGTTATTTTAATTAATTAAAATGGAGAAATATTATCTACTTAAAAATAGTTTTCATAAAAATGCGTTTTTAAACCTAAAAAAACTTATACCAGAATTCAGTGTAAAGATGATTAAATTGTAATTAATTAGATTAAATATAACCAAATAATACTTATTTTACTTTGAAATCAAATATAAATAATAATGGCATGTTTAAATTACATACTTAATTGAAAAGAAAAGTCATTTTATAGAATGTAGTAATATTCACTATTCACTAAAAAATAACCCTTTTCAGAAAAATCCTACAATTTCACCCTAATGTAATTTTGACATGAATATTTAAAAAATGTAGTTAATTTTCTTATAATATAATTTATAAAATTATTATAAATTAGTTATACTTTTTTATCATAAAATGAAATAAAAATGTTTTGGATGAAAAACATATTTCTAAAGCATGTAAAGACTTTAATAAAAATTGAGACCTTATTTACTAATATATTTACTTCATCTAAAATATTTATAAATAATTTTAAAAAAGTAGTTATTATTATTTATAATTCCAATTTTAAAATCTAGTTTATAATTGTCACATTTAAATAGCATACCATAGTTTCTTTAGGCTCAGTATTATATGTCGTATATACTATCAGAAATAATATTCTTATTTTAAAATATAAGGGTGTTATAGTTAAATTCATAATTTTCACTATTTTCCTCTTTCTTTTTTCTTATACTCAAGAATTATCTCTTTATATGTGCTCATTTTTCATAAGGGAAATATTTTTCCATGAAAATTTCCTTAAAATCTTTCTATTCCATGCTTGGTATTTCCTCTCCACCCCTAGTGTTTGGAATCAATGACCACCATTGATCTACATCACTTGAGAGATTATAAAATACAATTACTACCACCTCCCTTTTATTACTTACCAAAGAGAAAAATATCTTCTCTATGGAACTTATCCATTGCTCAGCTATAAATGGATTTATAGTCCCATTGAATGATGGAGGTTTCTGATGCATGAAGCAATTTAACATTGTTACACCACGTTTTTGATCAAAGGGTTACTCCATACGAGAAAAGTTATTGGTCATACCCTAAGTCAACCACCCCAATATAGTTATAATTTTTATAGTTCAAACTCTATATTCATTATCTTTCCCAGGAGGCCAATCCCTACATAGATTACATACATTGATACCGTTTCCATTCCTTATTATAGGTGCCATTTATAAATAATGTCATACACTATATTAGATAATAACATTATGAATCCTAATGTATAATTTCCAAATTAGTGAAAAAATTAATATAAATTTAAAATTTAGGTATAAATAATATCAAAATTATAAACTTGGTTTCTATGTGAATATTATCAAATCATAAAAATATTTTCAAATATTCTATAATGTTTTATAAACAAAATATAAATTAACCCAATCATATCCTCTAATAGTGTGAAACTAGGTGAGAAGTAAGGTCACACTGTCTATGTACCATAATTATGACCAAGATATACTCGACCAAAACTTAAAAAAGTTATCCTATACTTATAATTATCCTCAATTTCATTCATAGGGTTATATTACCTAATCAATGTTTTCCTAAATCTAGTTCGCAGGGTTTCTATTAAACTTATTTTTATACCAAATATAATTAACCTAACCCTAGTAGCCCATATTTAGTGGTTACTTTATTACATTGGTACTAGATAAAAGTGATTAGTCCCAATGGTTTTAATAGTTTAGTAGTATTGAAAAACTTGATACATACTTGAATATCACATTATATTTTAAAATTTAAAATACAATATATTATTTAATTTGAGAACTCCATTATTTAATTTATCATATCCCAACATATCAATCATAATACACAACCTGGAGTCATAAGGAAGGAAACATTAGAAAGGGGTGAGCATAGATGTTCAGTAAGGGTATTCATATAGAGGAAGCTAATATGTCATGATAATATGGAATGAATAAGTGATAATCAAATAATTCCAAATAAATAATCACATGAGCTAGAAAACTATCAATGGATATCATAATTATTAAAAAAATAAAATGGTTATCAATAAATTATTTCATAATTATGGAATACATAATTATAGATATATGAAACTTACCATCAAGGCCCTGTTCCAATATATATAAAAATATCTTCAAGGCTTGGTGTCAGGATATCTTACATAAATGGGAACAACCCCAACCAAATACTTAAACATGTTTGTCTTATGAAACCTCATGATTCATCAAGGGGATATGTAATTCCAGTACCCACCCATCACTTAATAAGTCTAATTCATTAATCATTTTAATAAACAAAATAACTTAATCAATATGACTTAAAAAATCAATAACTTTCTATATTCATAGAACTGACATATGAAATATCAATACTTTCCCCAGTCAAACTAATCATAAACCATCTATAAAAATATAGTATATGGTATCATTATATTATAACCTCATTAAGTCATAAGATTAAAAAAATGATGTCTACATATATGAATATACTTTTAAAAGATCATTGGAAAATTTCTTGAGAAAAATACCCTTTTTCAATTTGAAATCACTTATCTAAAATCTAATAATTTCATATATATTAAAAAAACATTTTCTTTGAAAATAACCTTATAAAATTGTAAAGTAGGATTCAAAACAATGTATGGTCATGATTATAGTGACCCATGATTAAAATACATGTATATTATATCTTTTAAATGAATATTTGTTATATTACAGAAAAACATGCCCGGGGACCATAATAGTTTAGTGCCTTTGGGAACATGGAACACAATATTTTAGTTTTTTGAAAGATCTTCCATGTTTCCCATAAGTATATTCCCCTACAACACCTCTACTTAAAACCATTATTCATCACCCAAGGAAAGTAAACATAATAAATGGTGATCTTAGATGCTCAATAAATGTAAATAAAAGAGATATGTAAGAATAACATGAATATCATAATATGAGAACATGGGAATAACATTTGAAAACCATAAAATATATATAAAAAATCAAAATCACGAGTCATGAAAAATAGATAGGCAGTTCATAATATTGAATCATAAGGGAATTAAGAGAATAATCAATGAGATCATAACATAGGTATAAGACATAGATCTTTGGTATACACAAAAGAAAAGAAAATATTATCTCAAGGCTATCCACCAAGACATTAATAAAATATTTTTATTAGGATGAACACCCATGCACCTGCTTTGGGATTGGGATGACCACCGGTGTAACCTCTTTTAAAGTCTTGGGATGACCACCCATGTACACTCCTTTACAGGCTTAGCCTAACCACTTGTGTACTCTCCTTTATAGGCTTGGTATAACCACATGTATAACCTCATTTATATGCTTGGCATGACCACTGCTGTATCCTTTGAGATCATAGAGAATTTATTTGTACACAATCCATTATAGGGAGATATAGGTCCCACCAATCACATAATGAAATCATATATATGTGTTCGAAAAGATAATAAAAATTTCATGAAATCATAAAAATTAAAATGAAATGGGTTTCATAAAAATTCCATCATATCAACACCATTATAAAACACACATGTTTCATAATAATTTCATCATTTCATTATATCATAACCTGTGGGAAAAGAAGTGGGTTTCCTAAAACTTTTATCATTTTATAACCCATAAAAGAGAAATTGGTTTCACAGAAACCATTACATCATAAAAATTAACCATTTAGAGAAATAATAAGAATTTTATTCTTAGATCATAAGCCTAATAAATAATAAGTAACATCAAAGGATTACATCTAAGATAGGAAATTATTTTTAATTATCACTTGGAACATTTCATATGGAAAATAACCTTTCTTGGAAAATTAATTTTTAAAACATAAAACATTTTCAAAATCATTTTCTTTGAAAATAACATTGAAAACATATAAATTAATCCTTCAAAAATCATTTAATTTTTTATGGAAAATATCCTTTTCACTTTGAAATTTTTTTTTTAAAAAATAAATCATTTTGAAAAAATTTTCTTTGAAAATAAACTTTGAAACTTGTAAATGAATCTTTTAAAATTATTTAAAACACTTTTTAATACATAAATAAATTTCAAAATCCTTTCCCTTGAAAATGATATTAGAATTTCATTAGAAAACATTTTTGAATTTTTTTTAGAAAACATGGTTTTGGAAAAAGATTTGTGACTGAAGAGAGAAATAAAGTACTATTTTCCTAAAAACATTTTATTAATTATATTAAGTAAAAAATAGTGGATAAATTGTACCATTAAGTTAATATATCCCGAATTAATATAGGATTGTAAAATTTATGAGATTTTTTGAGATATGAATCATAAGATTTCATCAATGGAATCATAATTATAAATAATCCTGATAAACAATGAGATTATAGCAATACGCTCTTACCATTTTGGAAACTTTGAATCATAATAAATATGAGAGAATAAAATTACATGAATATTGAAATATCATTAAAATAAGTTTATTCATGATATAAAATGTTAAAGGGTAAGTATATACACCTTGTAAAATAATATAGGTGCATAACATAACATGTGTCTCAAAGAATAAAAATTGAGAAAAAAATACCTTATAGATTTATTAAAATTTGAACCATAAACCACATGAAAGAGATATAATAAAATGGACATGTAAAAAAAAAGTTTAATTATTAGAATAATAATATACATTCATGGTTAGTAAACACACCACATAAAATAAATAGGTGGTGAACATGGTATGTGTCTCACTGAAGTAAAAAGTGAGACGAAATCTGTTACCATAAGTCTTGAATCTCATTATACTGATTAAAAAACTCATTTATAATAAATATAAGTTTATTATAAATATATAATATAACCATAATCATATATATAATACCGTATATTATTTACTTAGGTGTAACAACTTTTTTACGTAAAAACACTTCAATAATTCAAAAAATCATGGAATTAATTTTTATGGTATAAATATGGACATAAAATATATGTTGGAAAGGTTTAGAGGTTATTTTCCCCCTAATGTTTAAATTTTTTTCCCTTGTTAAACTTGTTTTTCTCTTAATCATCGTGATAAATTTAAACTGTTTTCACTAATAATTTTGGTCAAAAATTAATTTTTAATTATTAAAAATTAAAAATAATTATGATTAATAATAATTATGATTAAAAATATGGAATAAATTTCCAAAAATTCAATTCATATAATTTATAGAGATTAATTTAATATTAATCTCTCAAACATGATGAGAAAGAGAGGGTTTTTTCAAGAGAAAAGTTCGAAAGTTCGAAATGTTTTTATATTCAATTTCAATGTAAAATTTATTAAAATGAGAAAAATTGGATTAATTTATATATAATTGATCTAATTATACTTTAAAATAAATTTAAAATATAATTTATCATTATAAATAAATTAAAAGAAAATGATGTTTTCAATTATATTCAGTATTTTTCACTATTCATCAAAAAATGAAACATTTCAGAAAAATCCTAAAAATTCACCCTAAGATAGTTTTGATGTCAAAATATAAAAAATAAAGTTTAAATTTTAAAATATAATTTATAAAAGTGTCAAAAAATAGATTTAAAATAAGCACGCTATCAAAAGGTGGTAAAAGTACCTTTTAGAAAAATACATCTTTTTATGTGTACAATTGGATTTATGCTTATCTATTTTCTTGAAAACTCATAATATGAATGTTAAATAGTTGATTGAATATATAATATATATATTTTATTAAAATCATTAATCAAAAGTGGTTTGTTTAATCTATTGAGATAAAACAAGTTTGTGTGTAGAAAAATAGTTTTTTAGAAAAGGAATTTATTTATGTTCAAATAGTTCTTATTTTATTTTATAATTAATTTATTAGCAATGAATTAATTTTTTTAAACATTAATAAACCATATTTTCATAATTTATTTAATCCTTTTCATACCCTCCATTATAAATTTTAGGTGATAACTAGACTAATAATTTTATAATATGTCACATGTTGTTTAAACTCAATGTTGCTTGTAATGCATCCTAAGCTCAGTGTTGCATGTAACAAAATATAATCTTGGTGTATCATGTAACATAATAAAAGAATGGTATTTTATAAAACATAATAAAACTCAGTGTTTAATGTAGAAAAATCTAAACTCAATGTTGCATGTAATGCAAGATTAACCTGGTATAGCATGCAATGAAATCCATCATAGAATTTTAATTTATTAAAAAAAATAATTCATAAAAAAACTCTGGGTGTTACATTCTACACCCATTAAAATGAATTTCTCTCTCAAAATTAATCTAGTTCATAGATGTTTTAATACTTAAAAGTTCCTTTAATATGAACCCACATCACAAAAATGAATAACTAAAATCCCTTTAGAAAAGGAATGTTGGAAACATAATGATTATCCAAAGTAACTCATAACTAGGTTTCCACATAGGATATCATAGGAGGAAAGTTAAGATGTAGAGATAGAAGAAAAATTCAAATAATTATAGAGAGTGATAAATATCACTAATGATAAGAAATTGGGTAATCTAGATAAAGTTAATGATCACAAAAACATGAATCTGTGATAGTCTAAGGGACCATTTGATTCATTGAAAATGAAGGTACTAGTATAATTTTTTAACTTCAAGTTACTTTTCCTAAATTTTAATAATTTTCACAAGGAGATATACTTAATTTATTTCATTCCATTTAATTTAAAAAATCTCACCCTTTGGTTGTCCCTTGATCAATTTCCACTTCGTATCTTACTCTATGAAATAAAGGTGAATTTGTTATCCTTGAAGTACTAACAGATCATAAGATCCATAGATATAAGGACAATTAATTCCATCTATCTTTAGTTATCATAAAAAAAGTGGTGAGCACAGGTTATATAGTATACATAAATATTTATATGGATAAATAATACATTAATTCCTAAAACCTCATCCAATGTTCAACACAAACCATTTCAAAAATGGTTAACCTTTTGAACCTTCTGAAAGATGAAAATCCAAAACTTTAGAAATAAGTTCATTAAATTTCTCAAAATTAGCTTAACATTGATACCCCATATATCATAATGTGGTTTTTTATTGAAACATACCCAACATGTGAATACCTTAATCATGTATTCTATTAAAACATGGTAATAACACAAATTACTATAAAACCATAAATTTTTATTCAATCCTTACATAGGACACATATTATTGGATTTATTCCTTAAATCCAAAAATGTTGTAAACTCCATCCATGATAGCATAAATCACTTTCTCAACAAATAATTAATCTATTCCAATGTAATCATTACTATCCAATTTATTTTATTCTTACCCAACATATCTTTATCCAAAATATACACCATTTTATCAACATTAGAAATATTTTAATGGTTACCCTTTCTTAGTCACATATTTTCCATTAAATATAACTTTTATATTAAATCAATTTTCTTGGTCATCGGTACCATTCAAAATTATCTTTCATATCCTTTTTGAAAAACTTATACTAAACAGACCTTATATATTTCAAAATTCATACTTATTGAATCTAATTACATACACTTTGATTATTCCACCTCATAATTAAGCTATTTACTAGGCTTCCTCATATTCTTCCTTAATACCACTTTCCTTTCATATGTTATTCCTAGTATCTTCATCTTCAAAAGTATAACCTTTACTTATACCACCTTGCTGACTTTCTTCATGAGATTTCCACTTAGGATATGGATTTTCATAATGCCCATAATTTCCACAACTAAATAACTCGATAGTTAATGATATCTTAGGGAAACTATTATTCTCATCTATTAAATTAACCAAAAGTTTAATTTTACCACCGTAGTTACTTGATTTGTGTCCTTATTTTCCATAATCAAAACATCTTCTCATCACTTTGAGACACTCCCTAGAGTGCTTCTTCCAACATTCTTGACATATAATAAACTACATCTTCTTTCCTCCATGTTCTATACTACTCGAACTCTTAGTGAACTCTTTCCTTCTCTTCTTTGGTAAGTCTGAGAGTTGGTTAAGGTACACATTGTTAATAATGTTCCATGAAAAAATATTAGGAATAATCACAATATCCTTTTATCTAGTCATTATCCTAATTAGATAACCATTAGTAAATATTACTTCGCTTTTAATGTTAAATCAGTTCCTTCTGGTTCCTACCATTGACTAAAACAAAAAAAACAGAGTGTGAGAAAAAATAATCATATTGGAAGACTAAATAATCATGTGAATACACTTATAGGATGTATAAATCATGAAACTACCCTTTTAATATATGACACATTAGGTTCATCCTAAGTTATTAATAGTCATTATCTATTTAAATCCTTCATGATAGTTTGTAAAGAGAATGTAAATTTACAAAGTATATCCCTTGGAGTGTCAAACCAGGTGTGCAACAGGGCCCATTTTCATGCACCAGTTCCCAATAATGTCCATTAAAATATGATTGTTTTATAGTTATTATCTCTAGGAACATGTATTCTAGAGCCACATCCACTTTTAGTATCCATACATGTATGTATTTCTAGGAAAACACATGATCTATACTTTACCAAAATTTGAAGACATTTTCTTATAAATTGACTCATAATTAGAATTATAGTTAGGGATATACCTAGGTATATCCATAGAAATATCCATAGGGATCTCACTAAAGTTTTCTTATACTAGTTTATAAAGGTTGACTAAACCTTTCCTTTAATACCAATTATAGAGACCCATGATTAACATACATGGATATTACATTGGTTTAAATGAATATTCATTACATTACACATACACATTCTCGAGGACCATAACATTATAGTTTCTTTGGAAACATGGAACATAATATTCAACATATTTTGAAATATCTTCAATGTTTTCCATAAATATATTCCCCTTTAGTACTCCTAATTAACACTTTTCTTAATAACCTAGAGAAAGGAAAAATAAGAAAGGGTGAGCTTTAATACTCAGTAAGGGTATATAAAGGATATATGTAAGAATAACAAGAACATAGAGATATGATAAAATGAGTATAGAAGTTAAAAACCATACCTTTAATATCAAAGATCATAATCTTGAGTCATGTAATCAAGATTAGTAGTTCATAAGACATAAATCATAGGGGAATGGAGTGCATAATTCATGAGATCATAACATAGGAATAAGACATATAATTTTGGTATACACATAATAATAGAAAATATTATGTCAATCCTAGACCCTAATACATTCATAACATGTAATTCTTGGGATGACCACCCATGTACTTGCTTTGCAATTGGGTTGACCACTCATGTACCCTCCTTTATAGGATTGGGCTGACCACTAGTGTTACCTCTTTTATATGATTGTGATGACCGCCCATGCACCCTCATTTATAGTCTTGGGATTACCACCCATGTACCCTTATTTATAGGCTGATTATGACCAACCATGTACCCTCTAATATCATAAATAATTTATCATTACCTAATGTATTAGAGGGAGATATAGGTACCTCCCATCACATAATGAAATAATACATATGCGTGCCACAAGATCATAAAATATTCATCATATCATAAACCATGAAATGAAATGGGTTTCATGAAAATTTCATCATATCATAACATGTAGAAAATAGATATGTTTCATAATAATTTCATCATTTCATCATAGTATAACCTGTGAAAAAATAAGCAGGTTTCATAACAGTTTTATCATTGTATAACCCATGGAAGAGAAATGAGTTTCATAAACATAATACCATCATAAACATAAACCATTTAGAGAAATAATAAGAATGTTGTCCTTGGATCATAAACCTAATATAGCATAATTAATATCAAAGGATGTCATATTAGATGAAAAATGATTTTTAAAGATCACTTGGAACATTTCTCAAGGAAAATAACAATTCTTTAAAAATCACTTTTTAAAACATAAAAAATTTTGAAAATATTTTTATTTTAAAATAACATTGAAAACAGATAAATTAATATTTTAAAAAATAACATAATTTTTTTTTGAGGAAATACCCTTTTCACTTTGAAAAATACTCTTTAAGGGCTAAAATATTTTGCAATCATTTTTCATTGAAACTAAACATTGAAACTTATAAAGGAATATTTTAAAATAATTTAAAAAACTTTCTAAAAAATAAATAATTTTCAAAATCCTTTCCCTTTAAAATTATATTAAAATATAATTTAAAAAAAGTGAAAAACGTTTTATAAGACATGGTTTTGGAAGAAAACATATTTCTGACCGAAGATAAAAATAATTTCATATTTTATTAAAAAAAATTCTTAATTACATTAAGTACCAAAAAGTGGAAAAATGGTACCATTATATGAATATATAATGAATAAACATAGTATAATAAAATTCATGATGTTTATTGAGATATGTATGATAATATTTCATCAATGGAAGCATAACAATAAACAATCCTGATTAATGATGAAATTATAGTAATAAAATATTACCACTTTGGAAACATTGAATCACAATCTGCATGAGAGAATAAAATTACATGAAGCATAAAATATCATTAAAATAATGATATTAATTATATATCATGTCTAATGGGAAGTATATACACCTCATAAAATAATATAGGTGCATAACATAACATGTGTCTCAAAGAAGGAAAATTGAGGAAAAATTATCTTACCAATTTGTTATCTTTTGAACCGTAGACCCCATGAAAGAGAGATAATAAAATGGATATGTAAACCATAATATTTTTCAATATAATAATAATAATATACATTCATGGGTAGTATAAAAACTATATAAAATAAATATGTGGTGAACATGGAATGTGTCTAATAGAAGTAAAAAGTGAGATGAAATCCCTTACCTTAAGTCTTGAATCTTGTTGTACTTGTTAAAACATCATATATAATAAATATAAGTTTATTATATATCTATCATAGAACTATATTCATATATATAGTATCATATATGATTTACTTATGAATTTATATTACATGTTTATTAACAATTCCATGTTAAAGTTATGTTTTGAGTAATAACCACATTGTTTTTCATACATGTTTTGACTTGTTATTATTGGTTCTCTAACTTAGATCATGATTTAATCATATAAATAATGGAAAAAATTATATAAATATAATATACATTCATTATATATGTATTTAGATTAATCTATAAAATCTAGTGACAAGAAATGAAATATAGTGTTCAGGGAGATGGTAGGCCGTACATATGCATGAATAATGTTTCCATTTTCTTATAGAATTGAAAGAATGATATATATATATATATATAATATCATAAACCAACCTAGGTACCATAATAACCCTATAAATGATCCATCTTTCACATAGCCCAAAGGGCATTCCCGATCCCCATGGGTTGGCGACAAGCACCTGACATCATACAATATGAAAGTGGGAACAAATTTTCCACAAACACAATGAAAGAAAGATAAACAAGTTGTTATAAATAAATGAAAAAAATCCATAGGGAGAAGTGTACCAGAATTCAAATCATCATAAACAACCCAAAGTACTAGAAAATAGGGAAAAAATTCATGTCTCAATATACTCAGTAAAACCAAACCTAATGATCAGTAGTAAGAACCACCTATAAGTGGCACTTTTCCCTTGCTCGAACCTGGAAGGATATAATACACAAACACCAAAAGGCACATGTAGGGTTTGAGCTAAAATCCTGGTAGGGTCTCACAAAGGATTCTATAAGAATATTCCAACATTTAATTAACCAATTAAATCTTTAAATTTTAAATAAACAGGCATGGTAGTTTAAGAGAATATTTGGAACAAATCATGAATTACATTTCAAATTATAAAAATAATTTAAAAAAATGGATTGATTAACATTTTATATAATAAAAGTTATATAAATTTAGAAGTCATGTAAAAAAAATAAAAATAATATCATATATTTCAAAATATAAACAACGAGAAACATGGTTATCCACCAAGTGGTATAATAGTTACAGGTTAAGAGATCATCACACACTTATATAATGATAATGACAATGTGCACACATGTATCTCTAATAGTGGCCAAGGAAGACTAACCAACATCCCACAAAGTATAAGATCCACTAATAAGTTTATGCTAGAGCCATAAAGCATCAATCTATTTATATTTCATTCCCATCCTAGAGTGTTTGTCCCTAATAACTCACTAACTATCTTGGATTTCATGTGATCAAACAAAAATAAATGATGAGAAATTTATTTTAAGACTTCTTAAAATACAATTCATCCTATTCCACCATTTCTAATATGATAATTTTCCATTTAAAAACCAAAATATGGTTTTAATCAAGTCATGCCTTTTTACAAGATAAAAACCCAAGGCTTCTGTCAAAACCATTTTAATAAATTTCCTAAAATTACAATTTGGAATCAATTTAATCAAATCAATTTCACAATTTAAATTCAACAATTTATATTTCATAATTTTCCATAAATTTCACAAACACACCCCAATTCACTGAAATTAGGTTTTTAAATAAACCAATTGAAATAAATTTAATTGAAATAAAGAAATTTAATTTAAATGAAAAAATTGAATTTAAATCTGGAAATTTAGGGTTAATAAAAATTGGCCATAATAACAAAACCACCTACCTTTTTCATAGAAACACAACACTTGCAACAGAACTAGCCAATAAGAATAAAGGCACCGAATATACAAGAAGTCAAAAAAGATACAATATTCAATGACATAGAGTTTATATCCATCAACCCCAATATGATCTAACAAACTCCAAGGAGGGAAAGAGAAAGATACAGAGGGACAGGGAGACCGCTTACTCAGAGAGTCACATTGCAACTACAACAACGATCAAACACTGAACGAAATGATTTGAAAGGATCAGAGGGATACCAAATCACCTTGGGATGTCTCTTAGTTTGGGGTAAAATAAGTATAGATAAGTATAAATAGAAATTTCAGCTAACCTTCCTATTTAAAAAAACTCTTGCAAATTTACAAAATGTGTAGCCCAATTACACGTCATGTAATTTACAAGTCCCATAAACACTAAAAAACCCATCAACTATTGTTAAAAAAACATTTATTATTATTTAAGATTTTAAAAATTGTGTAATCATATTACATAGTGTGTAAATCACTAGTATTCTTAAGAACCATTAGGTTTTCTGTTGAGAAATAAAAAAAATCACCGACTTCACCATTATAGGTATCCTCCTAACTCATTCTTGGCGCCACCCAAAAAAAGAAAAAGGTATACCCTGAAAATCCTTAATGAATATCTGAAAGAAAGGTAAATGGATGTTACAACCTCACCAATATAAAAATTTTCTTCCCCCATAAATCTTTTCAAGATGCTTCTATATCGAAAAGGTGAGGCCACTTCTCCCTCATCAGTGCCTCAAGATCCCATGTATCATGAGAATATGAAATATGCTTCTATAGAATTCAAACCAAAGGTATTTCCCATGAAGAAACTTGGTTTTAAAATAAACTATGATGACTAAATGATCATTCAAAAATAAATCAGGTTCAACTGCAAGATCACTCTAGCTTAGAATATGAGATTTATCAGATAGATACTTTCGGAGGTACGATACTTGGAATATGTTATGTATCGATTTCAGATATAATTTAAGTGATATAAAATAAGACACTTTCCCCACCTTATCAAAAAAATCAAAAGGCCCCAAAAAATGAGGTGAAAGATTCCCTTTCCTCCCAAGCCATCGGTGACCCAAATGGGGTGAAACCTTCAAGAACACCTGGTCACCAACTGGAAATTCTAACTGTCTATGACGATGATCAACATAGGATTAATACCAGCTCTGTTCCATAAATTTTTTTTATGAATCAACTAAATCTTTGCTATCATATCTTTAACCAATCTTGGCCCATCCAAGTAACTTTCACCAATATTTGACCAACACAACTATGATTTATAAGGCAGACCATATAAGGCCTCAAAAGGATCCACTCTGATCATAGACTGGTAACTATTGTTATAAGAAAACTAGACTATCAGCAATTTGTCATCCCAAGCCCCACTAAAGTCAAGAACACAAGAACATAGAATATCCTAATGAATATATATAGCAGATTTTATGTGGACATCTGGAAGTGGATGGTATTCCATTCTCAAATGGACCTAATATGCCAGTGACTACTAAAGATCTCTACAAAATAAATAAGTGAACTGAGGATCTATGTTATAAATTATAACAGATGTAACTATATGTAGACAAATAATCTATTTTATATAGTTATTTCTCAACCTGTCAACTTTGGTTGTATCTCAAATGGGAATAAAGTGAGCCATTTTAGTCATCCGATCGATCACAACCCATGTCGTATTCTTATTTCTATTGGTATGTGAAATCCTGACCACAAATTCCCTTGATATCTCATTCCACTTACAAGTCGGGACTGGAAGTGGATGATATAAGGCCCAAGCCTTAAACCTTACTTAATCATGAGTTATTACAAGATTACACATTGAGGATCTTATCAGGTTAAGAGTTTAAGAGAATTAGATCATAAAACTTACATTAAATTCCACATTTAAACAAAGTGGTTACATAAAAGATAGTGTTCATTTTTCCCATCAACGGAAACATATTTAAAATAAAACATGGATTATTTCTTGACACTTCCTTGACACTATCATCATATCATGTACCATTCCCTTGACCTATGAAAAACATTTCAAAAACCTGGGATGAGTATAAAAAGCTGAGTAAGGGATATAAAAGTATGAAATGAAAACATTAGTCCATGTATTAAAACATACTTTACTCATAAAACATAATCACTTTAACATACCTCATCAAATCATGAATAAATCATAGAAATCATAAGACATAAAGGTAACCCAAGGCATTAATAACATTCTTACGTAGGGAGTAACCATCTTAGTTATGTTTGGAATACCCATCACAGTATATTTCCTAAATCTCTTTAGAAAAACCTTAACGTTTAACCCCTTCATGTTACCCAATGCATTGGAGAGCTATATCGGGCTCACCCGCCCTTAGTTTATCACGAAACCACCCGTGTTCATAAACAGTGCCCAAGAACCATAACATAAACATAGCACATAACATAAGCATAAAGGAAAGATAACATTACCACATTACAATAACAATATAGCATTTTAAGATAATGAATCCATTCTAGAAACCATTTTCAAAACCATTTAAAACATTTAATAGAGTGATTTTTGAATCAAAGTGTCCCATACCACTTTTAAGTTTTTAACATTTTAAACCATTAATATCCATATAAATAAATCCTTAAAACCATTTTGAAAACATGGATATTAATGAGAAATATTTATAATAATAAATCATTAAAACATTTAAAATGATATTTTAGTTAAAGGGGTTTTAACAAAATGAGAGACACTTGAATACCATAATTGAGGAATAAAAATTAATCAAAATTTTATAATATCATTAGAAAAAATGGATTCATGATATAATATTCCAAGGGACAATATATACACCATATAAGAGTGAATTGGTGCATAACAACAATGAAGTCTCAATAGAAATGTAAAATGTGATGAAATACCTTATAAAGAATGTATCTTTAAATTAAAGATAAATCAATATCATAATTATGTGTGACAAATATAAATACACCCAATATAAGTGGATATTAAGTGTAAAACAATCAAAGGTCATTCAAACATATTCAAAGGATGACATATTCAATAACTACATATTGAACCCAAAGAAATCGAAATTGGGTTAAGAAGTTCCCTTGGTAAAATTCGACAGTCGAACGACGTCACTTTAAAATTCATAAAATTTGTTGATGAGAGAGAAAATGGTATCTCATCACTTGGACATAAAATTTACATCTATAAGGATATAGAAGAACATATCCCAACATAAAAAGATGTAAATTAAAAGACATAACAAAAGAATTCTTTTAAAAAGAGGATGGTGAAAGGTTCCCTTACCGATTTGGGAAACATTCGAAACGAACACCCCATGAATGATGGGTCATACAATGAAGATGTAACTACCCATACAGGAGAGTATATTATACAAATATCAAAATAATGGGCATTACATAAACCAAACAAAAGGAAATAGTGGCCAATGTAGCATGAATCTCACATGAATAAAAAGTGAGATAAAAATCCCCTTATGAAAATTCGACAGCATAACAACGCCACATAAAACTTCCAAAAATGGATTGATGAGATAAAATAGGGTATATCATCATATTAAAATAAAATTTAAAGCAAGAGTAATATAAAATAACTTCCCCCAACATAAGAAAGATGAGCTTAAAGTAAGTTTCATAAAAAGAGTACTTAAAAAAAAGAGAGAGGTAGGATCCCTTACCTCGGGTCCGACTTGACTCAATCGTTCTTTAACCTCCTGAATAATAAACTTGAGTTAATTTCTACTTGCTTAAGAAATTTTTTTAAGTTCATTATTCCTTTTATATCACTTATTACAATGTTATGAACACTATGTAATTATTTAAGTTAATAATGGTCATTTTGTCGATCATTGCTACTTGAGTCAAAATAAACTTTTTATAATTACAAGTTTGTTCATGGGGTAAAATATCCATTATATCCAGAATTATATTCATTATATAGATATAATATATATAATATATATCCATTATATACATGCATTTATAATATTACATAACATTTAGAGGTAAGAAATGAAATGCACCGTTCATGGAGACGGTAAGCCGCACGTATGCATGAACGCTACTTCCATTTATATTTCATGTTTAATGGAATTAAAACATAATGATACATAATATTATTATAATTCCAGTATGTTATCATATATAATATCATTAAATCTATCCTTTATAAGTACCACATATGGTATTAACGAATCAAATCACTTTGAGGGGGCGATAGTCCACACTTCCTAAAATGAAGATATCGCGTTTACCCATAATGGAAGCCATAAAGGTATGCCATAAATGAAAAAAACAGAAGCTTAAAGAAAAAATAAACATATTATATATCATATATAAATATAGTGACATCTTAATGGCCACCTTTGAAGGTGTTAAAATAATATTGAACAATCATCGTTTCGTGAGGCAGAAATTCACCATCCACAGAAACAATATATTCTTTAACCATTAGATGTACATGTGTGTAAGTTTAGCTCAAATCCTTCTTATAACAACATACTATAATATTAAAGATACTGAATTTGTTACAAAATAAAATAATAAAAAGAGTTTAGGGTATTGGAGAAGCAAAATAAATCAAAAGAACACAAGTGAAGACATTACCTTAAAATCGGGTAACTCCCTTTGGTTTGAACCAAAAGGGTTTCTTGAAGAGCTTCCTGCCTAAGGTAAGGATTATAGGATGAGGAGAGGGATGTGGAGAGATGATATGGGCAGGGGGTGGCCGAGAAAAATGCTTTATAGGTGTGGGTAAGGTGGTAGAGGTGGGGGCCTTTTATAAGAGAAGAGGAGGGGCACTCTTGGAAAGTTATAAAATGTTACTTTATTTTCAAATGAGTTTCGGATTTTAAAGGTCCCACATTGATGTATGTTGAGGATAAGGTGATAAGGGTTATAAATATACTCATCCAATAGGTTTTTGACATGTTTAGGTCTTAGATATTACATTATCTTTTAATTTTATTTAAATTGTTAAATAATGAGGTAATCGCTGCATCATCATGATATCATAAATAATTTAATTTATTTAATGTAGAAAAATTATAAAAAAATATTATGATGTATGGAATCCTTTTATATTTCCAATTACTATTTATAGTAAAAAATCTGACTTGTATAACCCCATGTAAAAATTGTTTTAGTAAAACAATACATGTTTGTGTCATTTTTACTTTTACTTTAAAAAAAGGCATTAATGTCATTATCTTACCCAAGTGGCTCCATGGTGTCCCAAAAATAGACCCATGGCTTGTATTGGTCGTCCATGACACATCCAATAATGGTACGACATGTGTCAAGGTCATTTCATATTATTAAAACATTATTTTTACCTTAAATTACACTAATTACCTTTAATCACGATTAAAAACTTAAAAGGTACTATTCACAAAAAATTAATTTAATACCATTGAACCAAATTTTGCTTCCTAATGAAAACCATGTATGTCGGATTTTTGAAATTCAAAACACAGAGGTGGTAAATTTTCATTTAAACGAAAAATCAGTTTTTAAGTACCACTTAGTGGTTTCACTATTCGTCAAAAATTGAAGTTTTTCAGAAAAATACCAAAACTTCACCCTAATCTATATTTTATATTCCGAATTCAAAAATTATGTCTATTTTAAAAAATTCAAAACATATAAGTTACTATAATTAATTTAATAATTAATTCCTGTTGTCAGAACAAATAGCGTGTTTTTAAGAAACAATATCTATCAAAAGATTGACACTCCTTTATGTCCAATCTCAAAGTGATATTAATTCCAATGACCACCATTGGATTAAATGGTAAAAATATATTCTAATTTAACTTTAAAACCAATTAAAAAGATAATATAACTATATAAATAAATTAGACTGAAAAGCGGTTTTGAATTAAAATACAACACTTTTAACTATTCATTAAAAAAATGAACATTATCAAAAAAATATTAGCAATTTATCCAAAGTAATTTTCAATGTCCCAATAATAGATAATAAGTTTTTTTTTACAAATATAGCTTATAAAATTGTCAAAAGATATATTTAAAAATGGTTCACCATCAAAAAGGCGGTAAAACAATCTTTTAAAAATATTAGAGTATTTATTCTTAAAATTGGATTCATTTGAATTTTAAGCCTCTAACATTTATTGGATAAATGTAAAAATATTTAACAAACATATGTAATAATTTTGTAGTTATTTCTGTTCATTCCCTCCATTACAATGGCTAGGCCTTAACTATTATGATATTATTATATTATTAGTGTGCAACGCAAGATTTCAAAGAAACTCGTTGTTGCGTATTGGGTAGGCCATCGAGCATAGCATTCCCTTTAAAGTAGTATTAACATTTTATTCAGAAATATTGATAAACATTATAATGTAATATTATTTATTTACCTGGGATGTTACATCCTTCCCCCCTTTTGGGAATTGCGTCCTCGCAATTTCAAAATTGGGCTTGGAAACTCCATTGAAAGTCCCATATCGGAACAAGAGTCAGTAAAACTATCACTTAAAAATAATGGGAGAGAAGTACAAAGGTCACCCGAGTTAACCCATACTAGGATTCCATGTATGAAAATATAGATATGGAGGAAAAAACAAAGGGTTATGTTCTAATGGAGAATGATAGAAAAATGTCTAGGAGAAATTTAACCACAAGAAAATCACAAGATTGTGATGGGTTAAACGGTATTCGATTCCCCAGTAGGAAAAGTTAACAGACAACATTTTTGTTTTAAGTTACTCTTAATTGAAGAATTTATTTTTGAGCTTAACTAAATCATAATGAAACAAAGTTACTTGTCACGTATACTTTCAACTTTTATTAGATTCCTTAATCAAACACATATTTTCACCAAAATATGAGTATTTAGGAAGACTTGTTCACATTAAGAGTACTATAATCAACAAAAACCAAACCAAAAAGTTTAGTATGAGATCAGATAATACCCAAAAAGTATATTTTTCTTACAAAAATAAAAACTACTCCTAATCTCCAAAATTTTTCAAACAGAACCCACAGTTCAACAAAGACCATTCGATAAATAATTTGTCCATAAAATTCTTCAAAGTAAACCCAACTAAGATTGAAACCCAAATATTTTAAGGATTTAATCACATAGTCTCCCAAGGTAAAAATTAACATTTGTCTCCAAATAACATTAGTTTCTCTTAATGTCTCATACTGAAAAGTAATTAACCTAATCACATATCCTCTATGATAGGTTAATAATTTCCATAGATAACCCAAAATCAACTTACTCTTGATTTATAAAATCATCGAAATAATTTTTTTTGTCAAACTAACTAGGGACTTTACTTAGTCTAGTGGTAGGTGATAAATAACAGTCGCACTTTGGTTGTGGGTTTGATTCCCACAGCTTCGTCCGACGCGACGGGTTGTCACACGGTCTGCATGTTGTCCCTTTTCCAAAACTATATAATTCTTAAAACATCCCCCCAAAAAGAGATAAAATCTTCAAAAATAACCATAACATATTTTAACCTAAATTTTACCTCATTCCTTTCATCTTCCATCATAACATATAGTAACCCATAATTACCTCAAATGTAAGGATCATATAAACCCTAATGGTTACCTTTATAATAATCACATGAACTTTTACATCAAGTTAGTTCTCTCATACAAGAGGCATTAGAGAACTCACCAGGGTTCAAGTGGTTGATCATGACTCCTGATAGTTGGTTTAGAATAACCACGAGATTTCTCATTGAATCCCCCATTTCATCCAGTCTCTTAATCAGAGAACCACCATAGTTTCCTTCAAACCCATTGTCACTTTGGTGCCTGCTAGATCCATCCATTTACTAAAACCAAAAATGTCAGTGTGAGTATATCAATAAAATCATCATGTACTAAAGAGGATGATAAACACTGAGATATACTTATCCAAGTTATCTCAAACTCATTCCAACCTTACAAAATAACAATGAATCTATCCAATATAATAACCATTGTGGTCATACACAACTTTTCACTTATGCTGAAACAACACTCTAACCTCTAAAGTTATCTAAAACGACCTCTGATACCAACTATAAGGCCCCAACCTTAAACCTTACTTAATCATGAGTTATTACAAGATTACACATTGAGGATCTTATTAGGTTTAGAGTTTTAGAGAATTATATCATAAAACTTGCATTACATTCCACATTTAAACAAAGTGGTTACATAAAAGATAGTGTTCATTTTTCCCATCGACAGAAACATATTTAAAATAAAACATGGATTCTTTCTTGACACTTCCTTGACACTATCATCATATCATGTACCATTCCCTTTATATGTGAAAAACATTTCAAAAACTTGGGATGAGCATAAAAATCTCAGTAAGGGATATAAAAGTACGAAATGAAAACATTAGTCCATATATGAAATCATACTTTACTCATAAAACATAATCACTTTAACATACCTCATCAAATCATGAATAAATCATAGAAATCATAATACATAAAGGTAACTTGAGGCATTCATAACTTTATTACATAGGGATTAACCCTCTTGGTTACGTTTGGAATACCCATCACAGTATATTCCCTAAATCTCTTCGAAGAAACCTTAACGTTTAACCCCTTCGCGTTACCCAATGCATTGGAGAGCTATATCGGGCTCACCCGCACTTAGTTTATCACGGAACCACCCGTCTTCATAAAAAATGCCCAAGAACCATAAAATAAACATAACACATAACATAAGCATAAAATAAAGATAACATTCCCACATTGAAATAACAATATAACATTTTAAGATAATGAATCCATTCTAGAAACCATTTTCAAAACCATTTGATACATTTAATAAAGTGATTTTTGAATCAAAGTGTCCCATACCACTTTGAAGTTATTAACATTTTAAACCATTAATATCCATATAATTAAATCCTTAAAATCATTTTGAAAACATTTATATTAATGAGAAATATTTATAAGAATAAATCATTAAAACATTTAAAATGATATTTTAGTTAAAGGGTTTTTAACAAAATGAGAGACACTTGAATACCATAATTGAGGAATAGCATTTAATCAAAACTTTATAATATCATGAGAATAAATGGATTCATGATATAATATTCCAAGGGACAGTATATACACCATATAAGAGTGAATTGGTGCATAACAACAATGAAGTCTCAATAGAAATGTAAAATGAGATGAAATCCCTTATAAAGAATATATCCTTAAATTAAGGATAAATCAATCTCATAATTATGTGTGAAAAATATTAATACATCCAATATAAGTGGATATTAAGTGTAAAAAAATAAAAGGTCATTCACAAATATTAAAAGGATGACATATTCAATAACTACATGTTGAACCCAAAGAAATCGAAATTGGGTCAAGAAGTTCCCTTGGTAAAATTTGACAGCCTAACAGCGTCACTTTAAAATTCATAAAATTAGTTGATGAGAGAGAAAATGGTATCTCATAACATGGAAATAAAATTTAAATCTATAAGGATATAGAAGAACATATCCCAACATAAAAAGACGTAAATTAAAAGACATAACAAAATAAGTCTTTTAAAAAGAGGAGGGTGAAAGGTTCCCTTACCGATTTGGGAAACTTTCGAAACGTACACCCCATGAAAGATGGGTCATACAATGAAGATTTAACTACCCATAAATGAGAGTATATTATACAAATAGTAAAATAATGGGCATTACATAAACCACACAAAAGGAAATAGTGGCCAATGTAGCATGAATCTCACAGGAATAAAAAGTGAGATAAAAATCCCCTTATGAAAATTCGGCAGCCTAACGGCACCACATAAAACTTCGAAAAATGGATTGATGAGATAAAATAGGGTCTCTCATCATATTAAAATAAAATTTACAGCAATATGAATATAAAATAACTTCCCCCAACATAATAAATAGGAGCTTAAAGTAAGTTACATAAAAAGAGTAATTAAAAATAAAGAGAGAGGTAAGATCTCTTACCTCGGGTCCGACTTGACTCGATCATTTTTTAACTTCCTGAATAATAAACTTGAGTTAATTTCTACTTGATTAAGAACTTTTTTTTCTAGTTTATTATTCCTTTTATATCACTTATTACCATGTTATGAACACTATGTAATTATTTAAGTTAATAATGGTCGTTTTGTCGATCATTGCTACTTGAGTCAAAATAAATTCTTTATAATTACAAGTTTGTTCATGGGGTAAAATATCCATTATATCCAGAATTATATTCATTATGTAGATATAATATATATAATATATATCCATTATATACGTTCATTTATAATATTAAATAGCATTTAGAGGTAAGAAATGAAATGCACCGTTCATGGAGACGGTAAGCCGTACGTACGCATGAACACTACTTGCATTTCTATTTCATGTTTAATGGAATTAAAACATAATGATACATAATAGTATTATAATTCCAGTATTTTATAATATATAATATCATTAAATCTATCATTTATAAGTACCACATATGGTATTAACGAATCAAATCAGGTAACTCCCTTTGGTTTGAACCAAAAGGTTTTCTTGAAGAGCTTCCTGCCTAAGGTAAGGCTTATAGGATGAGTAGAGGGATGTGGAGAGATGATATGGGCAGGGTTTTTCTGAGACAAAGGCTTGAGAGGTGTGGGTAAGGTCGTAGAGGTGGGGGCCTTTTATAAGAGAAGAGGAGGGGCACTCTTGGAAAGTTATAAAATGTTACTTTATTTTCAAATGAGTTTCAGATTTTAAAGGTCCCACATTAATGTATTTTGAGGATAAGGTGATAAGGTTTCGAAATATACTCATTTAATAGGTTTTTTACATTTGTAGGTCTTAGATTTTACATTATCTTTTCATTTTATTTAAATTGTTAAATAATGAGGTAATCCCTGCATCATCATGATGTCATTAATAATTTAATTTATTTAATGTCGAAAAATTATAAAAAAAATACTATGATGTAAGAAATCCTTTTATATTTCCAATGAATATTTATATTCAAAAATATGACTTGTATAACCCCATGTAAAAATTGTTTTAGTAAAACAATATATGTTTGTGTCATTTTTACTTATACATTAAAAAAAAGGCATTAATGTCATTATCTTACCCAAGTGGCTCCATGGGGTCCCAAAAATTGACCCATGGATTGTCCCGGTCAGCCATGGCCCATAAAATAAGGGTAGTACATGTGTCAAGGTCATTTCATATTATTAAAACATTATTTTTACCTTAAACTACACTAATTACCTTTAATCACGATTAAAAACTGAAAAGTTACTATTCACCAAAAAAATTATTTTGATCCCATTAAACCACATTTTATTTCCTAATGACAACCATGTATGTCGGATTTTTGAAATTCAAAACATAGAGGTGGTAAATTTTTATTTAAACGAAAAATCAGTTTTTTAAGTACCACTTAGTGGTTTCACTATTTATAAAAAATTTATGTTTTTCAGAAAAATACCAAAACTTCACCCTAAGCTATATTTGATATTCCGAATTCAAAAATGATGTATATTTTACAAAATTCAAAACATATAAGTTAATATAATTAATTTAATAATTAATTCCCATTGTCAGAACAGATAACATGTTTTTATGAAACAATATCTATCAAAAGATTGACACTCGTTTATGTCCAATCTCAAAGTGATATTAATTCCAATGACCACCATTGGATTAAATGGTAAAAATATATTCTAATTTCACTTTAAAACCAATTAAAAAGATAATCTAACTATATAAATAAATTATATTAAAAAGAGGTTTTGAATTAAAATACAACACTTTTCACTATTCATTAAAAAATGAACATTATCAGAAAAATACCAGAAATTTATCCAAAGTAAATTTCAATGTCCCAATCATAAAGAATAAGTTTATTTCGACAAATATATCTTATAAAATTTTCAAAAGATAGATTTAAAAATGGTTCTCCATCAAAAAGGTGGTAAAACAATCTTTTAAAAATATTAGAGTATTTATTCTTAAAATTGGATTCATTTGAATTTTAAGATTCTAACATTTATTAGATAAATGTAAAAATATTTAACAAACATGTGTAATAATTTTGTAGTTATTTATGTTCATTCCCTCCATTACAATGGCTAGGCGCTAACTATTATAATATTATTATATTATTAGTCTGCAACGTAAGATTTCAAAGAAACTCGTTGTTGCGTATTGGGTACGCTATCGAGCATAGCATTACCTTTAAAGTAGTATTAACATTTTATTCACAAATATTGATAAACATTAGAATGTAATATTATTTATTTACCTGGTATGTTACAGATGAAGCACACTAGAAAGTTTCTAGTGCTCTGCCTTGACTTGTTGGCATGTATAATAAAGAGATTCAAAATCAAAGATTCCCTATCTCATAACTAGAAACTAGACTTTTTGACACATGTAATAGAACATACTCATGGTTACTAGGTGCAATTTCCACTAGGAACTATGGAAATCCCTCATAACAACTTTTCTTACTTCTAATGGAACAATAAATTGATTCTAATAGCATAGAATACCCTTAGTGGATAATGATTAGTCAAGAATTGTCTCCCTACCATAAAGAGAGTTTCTAATAGTATAAAACTCACCATCAAGATATTACTCTTGAAGGGTCATCTTTAGAAGTTTAGATGTGAAATAAACACTATAAAAAGAAACCTCAACCCCCATTTCACGAACTACAATATAAAACTATAAAAAAAGAGCCATTAAGTTCCACTCTTTTGATGATTCTTTCACTGCCTAGGTTAGAAGTTTCATAATCATAGAATATAAATGAAATTCCCTTTCCCTGGGATATAGGTGATGCTAAAATCAAAATATTGTTGATATTACACCTAATTACTCTTGCTGAGATTCAAATGTTTTTGAGAGAGGATATAACTCAAGATCTTATAGTCTGAAAACATAATAAACATTTCTCTATAAAGGTAATGCTGCCAACTCTTAAGAGCGTGCATCATAACTGTAAGTTCAAGGTCATGGTTTGAGTAGTTATTCTCATGTGGCCTAATCTAATGAGATCCATAAGCAATGACATGATTACCATACATAAGAACACATACCAAACACGAACCCAATGCATCACAGAAGACAACATAGACCTGAACGAACTAGGGATGAGTCAACACCGATTTAGTAGTCAACAAAAATTTTATCTCAACAAAATAACACATAAATTTTTCATCCCAAGAAAAATTTAGTCCCTTATAAGTTAGAGTAATTATCAAAGAATCCATCTTTGGGAATACCTTAATGAACCAGCGATAATACCCAGGTAAACACAATAAGCTCCAAATCTCAAAAGAATTTTGTGGTTGATCCCATGTTATAATAGTCATCACTTTTTAGGGTAAACTAAAATACCATGTTCTAACAACACATTCCCCAATAACTTTACTTCCTGAATCCATAAATCAAATTTTGAAAACATGGAATAAAGTTGGTGATTCATCAACAATTCCTAAACTACTCTCATATGACACACATGAGCCTCTTTAGACTTAGATTAAAAAAGGATGTCATCCACAAAGACCACTACAAAAGTATCAAGATACTCATTGATATTTTTTTCATCAAATCCATAAAAACTTTAGGATCATTGGTTAGAAAAAATGGGATGAAAAATTACTCATAATGTCCATACCTACTTCAAAAGGTGGTTTTCTGAATTTTATATTCTATCATTCTCAACTGGTGGTAACCATATCGAAGGTAATTCTTTAAAAACCACTTTTCCGCTTTACACTAGGAAAAAAAATCATCAATCAATGGAAAAGAATATTTTTTTTCTTACCGTAACTCAATTTTGTTTTTGGTAATCCATACAAAGATGAAGTGAACCATCATATTTCTTAGAAAAGAGAAATGACACCCCATGGTGACACACTCGGGCATATAAAGTCTTTCTCTAAAAGATCATCAAAATTAGTCTTCATCTCTTTCATTTCAGCTGGTGACATGTGGAAATAGGTAATAGATAATGGTTGGGTACTAGGAACTAAATAAATAGAAAAATCTACCTCCTTTACCGGTGTTGAACTAAATAGGTCAGAAGGGAAGACATTGGGAAACTGAATGAAAACTCATGGAAGATCACCAATCAAATATTATTTCTCTATATAAAAATTAAACACCGATATTAATTTCACCAACTCTAGATAAGTAGGTCTATATCTACTAAAACATGGGTTCCATTCTATACGAAAGATACGATACATGCCACCAGGAATAGTGAAAGATACCTATTGAAGATTGAAATCAATATGAGATTTACTAGCAATGAGCCAATCTGTCTCGAAAATGATGTCCAGTGGTTTCATGAAAATAACCAAAAAATTCCAGGAAATCTCAACTCCTGATAAAGATAAAACTCAATAGGGACTACAGAGACACTACTGTCTATTCATTCCAAGGGGTATAGTAATATCCATTACATAAGACAAAAACACTATAGGAAGATTTATCATATTAAGAATATGAGTTGAAATAAATGAATGAGATGCACTAGTATAAAATAAACCAGTCAATAATGCTGAATACATAGTGATGATACCTCTCATGGTCACTAGACCTGTATCCACTTTCCATGGAGACTCTTACACTATCTGAATAAGATCATTTCTAGATGCTTGTGGATGGAACCCATTTGTTGTTGATGTATCTGATTTTCCTACAGTTTTATAAGTTTTAGATGATCCCATGCCACTATACAGAGTGTAATAAATATACCATAACTTCTTAAAGTGACATAAGTATCCATAAGAAACACATACCTTGGGTGCCTTAGTGTAAACCCTCTTTGAATTCCCAAGATTTCAACATTGGTAGAAAACTAAAGGGCCTCTGTTAGGCACTTTGGGTATTTTAGAAAAAAAATACCTAAAACCACCATAATAATCATCACAATTCATATTTTCCTTAGAGGAATTCACACTACCACTAGGATAAAAGGAAACTCCTATTAACCCTGACTTGATAGCCAGGTCGATTTATACCATTAATGTACTATCTATCAAATCAATATTAGAAGGTAGTTTCAGTAAGAAAACTTGAGAAATAATATCAGACCGTAGTCCCAACTTGAACCATCGAGTATTAATATTCTCATTCGATACAATATTAAGTGAAAAATTCACTATCTTATCAAAATGGTTTGCATACTCTATCATGGTCTTATCATCTTTCTCGAGTTTGAAAAAATAAATAGCCTTATCCAACAAAATTGACTATGGATATAAATGGTCAGTGAAAAGGGCATTTAAGTCTTTCCTCTCTAAGTATTCATGATTCTTCACCATCACCATAGTATACCACCATCTCCTGCTCAGTCACTCTAGCATGAAAGTGGTACACTTAACCCTTATTTTGTTAGGTGTATCCAAAAACCCAAACAAGTGATCAATAATAACCAACCATTCCTTATCCTCTTGAGGATCATCATATCATTTAAAAGATAGTGTCTTATGGTAAAATAAATCAAAATATCAATTCCAAAAAGAATCCCTTTGAGGTTCCGTAGTTGGAGCTTAAACGAGGATTGGTGCTGGTGCCTGTACCAGAGCTTGGACAACACACACAATCATCTCAACCAAAATTGGGTCGATAAGAGGATTTTCTCATCGAGGTTCATCAGAAGTTTTCCTCTTGGAATTTGTTTACATGTCTTATCAGAGGCATGATGCTATGCAACATCAACAGAAAAAATTAAAGTCATCCTATTAACACTCAAACATAGTGACATGGAACATTAATCCTAATATATATACAAACATTATTTTGATTTAAATCTATTAAAATAAAAAGTATGGAAAATAATAGAAATAATTTTCAATATTCCTTTCCCAAACCACCCCTTGTGACTTAAGGCTCATTGCAATAAAAGTTTTCTAGGAAATCAATCAAAAATACCTCCTAAGTCCTAACAAGAATACAAAACTATATACTAGCATTATGATAAGTTAAAAAAACCTGCCTTTGATACCACTTTGTCACGAACTAGTCTAGGTACATTGGAAACCTAATAATCAAGTCATCTATGACAGAACCCAAAGGGTGTTCTTGATCCCCATGGGTTGGCGACAAGTGCCTGACATCATACAATATGAAATTAGGAACAAATTTTCCACAAACACAATGGAAGAAAGATAGACAAGTCAGTGTGAAGATAAGAAAAACTCTATTGGGAGAAGTGTACTAGAAGTAAAATAGGAGTAAACATCCCAACGTACTAGAAATTAGGGAAAACAACCCACATAACAATAGAATTAGCAACACCAAACCCAAGGATTAATAATAAGAACCACCTCCAACTGGATCTTTTACCTTTCTTGAACCTAGAAGGAGATAATTTATAAACAACCAAAATAACATGTAGGGTTTGAGCTAAAATACCAGTAGGATCTCACCACAGATTCTATAAGAAGATTCCAACATTTAATTAACCAAATAAATATTTCAATTATAAATAAACATACCTGACAGTTAAAGATAATATTTAAAAATAATCATGCTATACATTTCAAATGATAGAAATACATTAAACAAATGGATTAATAAACATTTTATATAAAACAATTTATATAAATTCATAAGTCTTGTGTAAAACAATTTACAAACAATGGAATATGTTTCAAATACACAAAATGAGCTACATGGTCATCTTCCAAGAGGTACTATAGTTCTAGGTCAAGGGATACTCACACAATTATATAAATATAATGGTAATGTTTACACAGGTCACTCTGATACTGGATAGAGAACACTAACCAATGTACCATTGCGTATAGGATCTCCCAATAATTTTATTTTAGAGTTGTAAATCATTAATTCATTTCTAGGGAATTCACATCCTAGCATGTTTGTCCCTAAAAAATCACTAAATACAAAGGATTTAATGTGGTAAAAAACAATAAATCCTGGAAAACTTATTTTAAGACTTCTTAAAATACAATTCATCCCATCCCCCCATTTCAAATATTCCAATTATCTATTTAAAATCCAAAATGGTTTTTTAATAAAATCATGTCTTTTTCCAAGATAAAACCACTGGGTTTCTATAATAAAAAATTTTAAACCATTTTATCAAATACCAATATGAAATCAATTTCATCAAATAAATTTCACTATTTAAATTCAATAATTTAAATTAAATAATTTTCCATCAATTTCACAAACACACCCCAATTAAATGGAATGGAGAGGGGGGGGGGGGTTACCAATTTTATGCCAAATCAAGGCGAAATTCCCATTTCCCTGGAATTGGGGTTTTCAATAAAAAATTGAAATAAATTTAATTGAAATAAAAAAATTTAATATAAAAAAACAATTAAATTTAAATCAAGTAATTTTGGGTTAATAAAAATAGGTCATCATTACAGAACCAACTACCTTTTCTATGGAAACAAAACACCCACAATAGAACCCTCCAACAAGAATGAAGGTGCAAAAGATCTAGGAACTCAACCTAGAAATAAGATTAAAGAATATGGTGTTTAAATCCATTAAACCCAAGATGATCTAACAAAAAACAAGGAGGGAAAGAGAAATATATGGAGACACAAGGATAATATTTACATGGAAGAGTCACACCACAACTGCAAAAATGATCAAACATTGAACAAAACGACCTGGAAGGGCTGGAGGGTTCCAAAATCGTCTGCGGATAGATCCTAAGTTGAGAGAAAGGAAGTATATGGAATAGAAAATAGAAATTTAATTTGATCTTCCAGTTTAAAAACAAATCTCGGGACATTACACAACATGTAACCCAACTATATATAGTGTAATTGACAAGTCCCATAAATACTGAAAAACTCGTCGCCTTTTGTTAAAAATAGATTTATTGTTACTTTAGAATTTAAACACAATGTAACCATATTACACAACATGTAAATAACCATATGTATACAGAAGAAATTGGTTTTATGTTAAAAAATCCAACAAATATCTGACTTCACCATTACAAGTATCCTCCCAACACCTTCTCAGCCCTACCCAGACAACGGAAATGGAAAACCACGACAAAGATTAAAACGTACCCGACAGAAAGGTAATGTAATGTTACATATAATGATTATAATATTATTTTTATGCTATATATATATATCACATATTTATATTAAACCCATTATTAATAAATTCCATGCAAAATGTGAATGAATTAAATCACTTCATGATACAGTAGGCTGCTGTATACATGAATGACGTTATCGTATTCCCAAAAACTGGAAAGAATGAAGGTATGTGTTATATAAAAATTAAAGAATCATAAAAAAATAATAAATATCATATATATAATATATAAATATAATTTATATCATTATTACTAACCTTAATATGTGGTAATAGAAAAAACAAATGACATCGGTTCATGAGGTGATAGTTTGTCATACACACGAATGACGATATTGTATCCCATTTTATGGAAGTGTGTGTGATTGTTAATATTAAACTTAAAATAACAATATATAAGTATAATTAAGATATTAAGGTTATTATATAATCATTATATAAAAATAATTTAAGGGTTTTGATGAAGAAATAAAACAAAAACCTTTGTTGATGAATGTTATATCTTCTTCTGGTTTCTCCTTTCTGTTTACACCAAATGACTTACATGGTTGAATTCATTCCAAAATTAAGGATTATAATATTAATGGAGGGAATTGGAGAATTTATTTGTGGATTTATTTTTGAACCAATTTTTTTAAGGTGTTAATATATGATAATAGAGGATGACTTTTTAGATGTAGGGGAGAGAACACTTGGTATTTTTCAAAATAAAGTTAGGTGTACCCACATTTTTACCTAAAAAAGGATTCAATAATTCACCAAATTATATAAATAAGAGTTTATGTTTTAAATATTTCTATCCAATGGATTTTGGAAAAGTTTATAGGTTATTTTCTCATTAATTTTTGATGTTTAGTCGCTTGGTAAATTCGTTTTTCTCTTAATCATTGTGATTAATTTTAACTATTTTCACTAATCATTTTGGTCAAATATTAAGTTGTAATTATTAGAAAATATAAATTATGATGAATTAAAATATGAAATAAAATTTTCCAAATTCAATTCAGAGAATTTGTAGAAACTAATTTAAAATTAATCTCACATACGCGACAAGAAAGCAGGTTTTTTAAAGAGAAAAGTTCAAATGTTTGAAATGTTTTTATATCCAATTTCATTGTGAAATTAATTAAAATCAAATAAATTGGATTAATTTAGGAATACTTTATCTAATTAAAATTTAAAAGAAATTTAAATTTTCACTTAAATTTATAAATAAATTAACTAAAAAGGTAGTTTTCAATTAAAATTCAGTATTTTTTACTATTTAGAAAAGAATGTAACTTTTAAGAAAAATTCTCAGAAATTCACCCTAACATAAATTTAAAATTCAAAATTCAAAAATGAAGTTTTTTTTTTCAAATAGATTTTATAAAAGTGTCATAAATTATATTTAAAATAAGTGCACCATTAAAAGGTGGTAAAACTACCTTCTAAAAAATACATATTTTATGCATAAAATTGAATTTATTCTTATATATTGTCTATAAAACACATAAGATGAATGTTTAATAGTTTATTGAATATATTATATATACATTTCATTAAAATAATTCATAAAAAGTGGTTTGTTTAATTTATTGAGATAAGTCATGTTTTTATATAGCAAAATAGTTTTTTAGAAAAGATATTTCTTTATTTTTAAATAATATTTACCTTAATATATAATTAATTTTTTAAAAAGGAATCTATTTTTTAAATATTTTTAAATCATATTTTCATAATTTAGTTAATCCATTTCATAAACTCTATTCTAATGGATCGATGATAACTATAATAATATTTTAATAATACACCATGTTTCATTTAAACTTAGTGTTGTATATAACACAACATATGATTTGTGTTACATGATATAAAATCTATGATAAGTGTTTCATGAAATGAAATATAAACTTTGTATTGTGTGTAAAATAATATAAAGTCAATATTTCTTGCATCGAAATATAAACTCGATGTTGCAGGTAGCGTATTATTAACTTGGTGTAGCGGGTAATTCCATCTATCAAAGTATTTTAATTTATTCAAAAAATAAAAATTCATAAAAAAACCTTCATTTTTCCCATGTGAGCACATAAGATATATTTAAATGTAAGAGAGTAAAATTTTGTTGTTTTCTTTGTTATAAATATTATATAGTACATTTTCAAATAAACATATATATTAAATAATTAAATTTTGATTCTATGATGATTAAGATCAAATTTAATTCATCTAATAAGAATTTAAATGAAAAATTTTGACCTTAAAATTTATTTTTAACCAAGGTTAACCTGATTTATTATTTACTATGGTGATAAATTTTACCATGGTTATTATTCATAATGAAAAAAACCAAATGGGACGATTTAACAAATTTTAACTTTCTAATTTCATATATGGTATCAAATTTTTAGGATCCAATATCCATAAGTTGTATAAATTTATTTTAAATTAATTGCGCAAAATGGGATGAAAATTAATTTTTAGAAACTTAAATTTTTAAGAATAAAAATGTATTTATTCCAATCCTATTCATAGAAAAAACATTAGATTAATTTTAAAACATTTTATTAACTATATACTATATAAATTTCTTTAAAATAATTCACCAATAGTTATTAATTTAATTTATGAGGATACAAATACATTTAATGTAGTATTTTTTAGAAAAAAATCTCCTTTATTTTAAAAAGATTTTTTACTAAAATATTTGGGATCCAAGTCATTAAAATCCTACAATTTGTTAAATAAATTAAAAAAAGTTAGGCATTACAAGGGGTTTTGCAAAGATAGGACTATATCACAACCTGAAAAATTGTCATGAATAACATGAGACACCCACACGAAAGTACATCATGACCATTCCATATATTAGATGATCAACCATATCAAATAAGTAGGTCCAAATTTATCTAAATAAGGTAAATATATATATAAAACAACTCAGGAATTGTAATAACAAACACAACAAAAATAAAGTGGAGAAAATGAAAGAAGCATCTAACATTAAATGATACATTTTAAAAATAAAATAACGAACTAAAATAAGTACCTCAATGCCCGTCACCTTATTTCAAGAAAAGATCCTTTTCTTGGCATCACCACCAAACCTAAACCAAATCCTAGTATCAACTTGTACACCCAATAGATTTTGTAGTGAACCTATAATATATATGGAAAGGATATTAAAATCCAAGTAGGTATCCTTCTACACCACTCTATGCATAACCTTTTAAAAATAAATTCTTTTTAAGCTAGTTTGAAAATAAAATATGAAAGTATTTTTTCAACTTTTAAATAAAAAAATTCACATGCATCCATCCATTTAAGATATTTTATCCAAACAAGCATTGTTTTATCACTATGAATATACAAAAATTTTAAAATTATTTCAATAAAGGATAAATATAAAGGTAGGTAAAAATAGTTTCAAAACTATGATCTTGTAAAAAATTAGGGTTATAAAGTAAAATAAAATAGCTAACATTTAAATTGAATTTTCAAATAACATGGGAAAAATACTAGTGAAGTAATTTATTATTTTAAAATGACAAAAATTTCTAAAAAAAATTATGATATAATACCCATGATAAAACTTACACTGGAGAAATAAGCATAAAAATTAGATTGATATTAGGAAATAAGAAGTAACTAGCAATAAAAAGTTACAAATAAAAAAATAAGCAACTAAATATAAAAAAAATGAAAACACATTGATAGAGAGAAAGAAACAAAATATATAGAGAAACAACATCAACTCAGTTAAAATGAATAAAGAAAACCAAATGTAAATAGTAATGGAATTTCTCAATAAAAAGGAAATAAATAACTTATAATATAGGATAACCCCTATGGTCATAATGTCTAGGGGAAACTAGTAATTTTTGTCACTAACTATAGAGACCCTAAATTAGTATAAGGTAACTATAAATATTTAACTAGGACAATGGGATACCAATGATATTACTTCAGTTGTTAGGGAAACACTGTAACTAATAGAAATGACCTCATACTAATCTAGGCTCACCTGCTCAAGAACCAGAGGTTTCCCAAAAAGTTAGTCATAGGGGTTGACGTAACATTTATCAGATAAAAGTCATATATTAGTAATTTCCATAACAAGGTATGTCAATGAAACTCCTCATCCCACCCCCATATATGTTTTTTAAAAAAATCAATAATTACTATACAAGGTGAAAATAAATTCTTTAGATATTCATTTTTAAAAGAAATAATAATATAAATTGTAACAACTTGAAATTCTAATATATTCATACATTTAAATAATTCAATGTTTTTGATAGCTTTCTCTACACACGACACATAGAATAAATGAAACCATGATATATTTAGATAAAATATAAATATAACCATTAAAACCTAACCCTCAAATTATCATGAATGAATATTAATAACTAATTAATGAAATATTTTTAGAAATAGAATAAAAATTACTTTAAATATGAATGAAATTCAATTAGTTTACCTAAAAAACTAATAATACCATCAAATTTCTTGTATTTTTTTTGAATTTACTTTATGTGATATGGATTTTTATTTCAAGAAACATATGATTAATAATTATAACTTATGTTTGATATTAATAATTATGTAACACTAATTTAGTTTTTAATAAGAATAATAACAATTAATATTTATAAATTTCATTTTCTAATAAAAATGGGTTTCTATTATATTTTATGATTTTATTCAAAGATTCAATTTATAAATTTTGGAATTTTAAATTTATAAAATGAACTTCATTTTTGAATTCATCATATCAAAATCGACATAGTATTAATTTTTTATCATTTTCTAAAAAGGTTGATTTTTAAGTGAAAAATATGGGATTTACAAAAATTATAATTTCCATGATTTTATCACTATGTATGAATCAAATATAAGATTTAAAAAAATTAAATTAATCATATATGAAGTTATGGGATAAAATTATACATTTTTAAATATTTTTTTTACATAGAAAACCTATGCCAAACATTTTTATAACTAATGAAATTTTTACTTTAATATAAAATCTATTTTCAGACTCTTATTAGAATCAAGTATTTTTAAAGGTTTATTTGGTTTTGGATTGAATTAGAAGAATCATATCCTTCATTTTGTTATAAAAAATAAATTTTTCTAATAAAAAATTAGTATCAAAGATAATTTTATTTGATATGTATATTTAAATCATAAAAATAATATTTCTATAAAAACTATATTTACACAATTTAGTATGTTTAGATTAAAATTATTTTTTCACACATTTATAAATTTTATTTGATAAAATAATATTTTGAATTTTAAATTAGAGGTATCAAATTATGTAAAATGTTTAATATTAATTTTTTTCATTAAAATTAACAAATAAGGTTATAAATTAATCACCAAGGTAAAAGTAAGTTTGGGTAAAAGGAAAAAGTTAAAACAAAAATCCTTAGATCACTCAATTTTTTCTAAAAAAGGAGTGGTTGAGGTTATTTTTAACCCACTAATTATACTATCATATTTTCTTAATTTTTTGGATTTTGAAACTAGAAAATTAACCTTAAAATATTGAAAATTTAAGGGTTACACCTAGATATACATTTTCCTTCACTTATAAAGGGTAACATATTCACCAATTCAAGAATCACCTACCATTTTAATTTCTACTAATTTTTTTTCATTTTAATCTACCTATAAACCTATCCTAAAACATTAATCCTCTAGTCACTAATAATTTTCCTAATCCCTTCAAAATCATGGAGACTTCCAAGAAAAATCCAAGTCCCCAACGTGAGTATTATCAACTACTTAGTTTTTTCTTAATTATTGTTTTATAAATTTATCCAAAACACACTAATATTACAATATTAGTATAATTTATATAATTTAATGTTACTATATTAATTTTATTATAAATATTTATTCTTATACACCATAATTAATAAAAACAAAACTATTGTTCGTGCGTTGTGCGAACTACCACCTCCACAAAATACCATGTTTCATTTTCCTTCACTGCATTACAAGGTTAGATATAAGGATTATATTAAATTATAACTATCAATTTTATGATATCATTAAGTTTATTTTATGAAAAATTTTATAACCTATTAATGATATGATTAATAAACAATCATCGTTAGTTTAATCATTTAAAATAAGTGTGCCAAGAAGATAGTCTTCTATTCAAATCATGTAAGACTTTCATATACATTAATTATTCCAAAAATTACATATAATTTTTATTATCACACTAAAATACTAAATAATATCTTTATTATCTTGATATAATGATATTATAATAAAACCACCTCATAATCATTCATTACATTAGTGTATGTTCATGTTTGGGACACTTTAACTACCTACTTAAAAAATACTATGAATTTGTATCATGAATATATACATGTGAACATGATTAATAGTATAATTTGATACAAATATTCAAATAGATTATTGTTTTTGTTTTCGGAGATTTTAAATCAATATTTAATTCATTGATTAAGAAAACACACTCCAATCATCAAGAATCACCAAAACTTGTTTATTATTGATTTCATCTTCAAGGATAAAAACTATAACACTCATTAAAGGGATTTGAAATGTCATAAATTATTATAATTAGTAAATAAATGTAACTTTATAACCTATTAATGGTGAATTTTGTATGAATAAATAATATGAACACCACTATTATAAAACGAGTATAAACGATCCAAACTATAAACACCTGATGTAGAAAATTAGAAGAATTATTACAGAGAATGACTATTTATGAATATTGTGAATGAAATTAGATACAAGTAATGTTTTAAATTAACTGATTAATATATCTATGTTTATGATACAATTTTTATAATTATTTTCGTGGAATTTAGGAGAAAGAGGTAAAAGTTTTCATCTCAAATTCCACTCTTTGAGACACGTTTGGTATTATCCACCTAGTTTCATTTTTGTGGTACATATATAGCCTATATGAGATACCATATCAGGAATTATATTTTAATAATATTATTTTAAGTTCAATTACAATCTATATATTTTAACATGTTTCTATTAAATTGTTACTCAATCCACACGAGTTTTCTTGGTCTAAATTATAATTCGTTGAGACATAACACATATTGTGCACCATGTTTTCTTTGAATAGTTTATTCAAAACATGTAATTTTTTTTATCATACTATTTTAATTTCATGTGATTTAATATCCAAACATTCTAAATTATTTTAGTGTCTATTGATATAGTTTTTCCCCATGAGTAGGGATTTTTGGTAACACAAATCCCCTTTTTTGAGATATATTTTTTAATATTGAACATTGTTCTTCTATGATTGGGTTATCCAAACCTATTATTTTATTTTATGTTATTTTATAATCCACTTTTGGAAAATGAATTATTTATTAATATTTTTTATAAAAAGTGTGTTTTTAATAAATTTAATTTTAAGTATTAAAAATGTCCCTTTCATAATCAAATGTCTTGGATTCACATTTTATATAGAAAAAAATATTTCACTTTCAAGGATCCGTTATTAGAGATTATTTTTAAATTAAATGTTTTTAATGAGTTCTCAATTCACCTTTGGAAAAGGAATGTTTGAAGTGACCCATAACTTCTTCTTTTACATCAATGTTAAAAATGTTTTCAAAAATCTCTTTTAAGTTTTCACTTCTATTTATCTTTTAGTTTTCAAACATTTTTTCCTAATAAGTTTATAATTCATTATTTATACTCTAATATATATATATATATATATATATATATATATATTAGGCCATTTCATGATCCCTTCTTTAGTAGCATCATTCCAACATTCTTTTACAAGGATATTTTCTTCTATGTCAACATCATTTACATTTAATTTGTTACACTAGGGACATGTTATTTGTAAACTATACAAATAATTCCCATGGATTTATTATTATCATATTGTTCAATTATTAACTTATCTATAAACTCATTTCTCTATAAAGTGTAAACATGAAGTTTTAAGGAGTAATGAATACTTAGAAATATCCAAAGAAACCATTTAATAAGTAGGTAAAGAGTTATTACATAAAATATATCTAAAATATGGTCAATGAAGAGGATGGAGAAATGATAATTCCAAGTGAACTAGTTTTTTTTCCTAAAATCAATAAAAACACTCCATCTATTCTGAATCCTCATAGAAATTAACTCAATTTTCACATTCTTTACTATGGTCAAACCTGTTTTCTTAGGACCTATATAGATGGGGATGACCCATTTTGAGTTAGAGTTTGGGTAATTGATGTTTACTTCTAAAAATATCTCTATCAATTTTTTCACTACCACCTTTATGTTGAAATTTTACCTTCTTTGGGTATACCCAACAGGTTTTGTATCTCCCTTAGGAAGAATTATATGTGATAAGTTTTTAGGGTGAATGCCTTGAATATCCCTTAAACTCTTACCTATTTCTTGAAAATTTTCTTTAAAAATATCAATAAATTTTTTATTCTTGGTTATGGGTTAGTTTATTGTCAATGATTACATAATGATTTCCCCTTCTATTTGAAACAAAAATTTATAATCAATCGAAAGTAGTTTCAATTGTATATTTAGAGGTTCTTCTAAATATAAAATTAAATATGGGTTTACAACTTCCATTTATTTTACTTTATATGAATAATATGACATATAGATTTCCTCATCATTAAATGAATTAACAAATCCATCAAGGTATTCAAGGGTTACCTCTTCCTCCAAACTGAAGATAGATTCTAAATAATTTTGGATAAGTTTACTCTATTTGATGTTTTGAATCTTTAATTGTTTTTACTAAAGTAAAAATTTATCAAAACATACCTAAATATTCAATAGGATTAGCCTATTAAAAATTAGAAAGTGTTATAATGGAATGGTTAACTGAGGGGTTCCACATGGAGTCAAAGATATTGAGATGAACTATATTGTCTCCAAACTCTATGACCAGGGTTCCGTCATGCACATTGATGATTGTGTTTGCTATCTTCATGAAAGGTATCCTAAAAATTATGGGTGAGTGTTACGGGATCCTATCCTCTTATATTTCCAACATTTAGAACTATAAAATAAATATTAGGCATTGAATTATAGTTAACACATTTTCCAAAACTCATGCTGGGAAAATAGTGGATCTATTTAAAAGTTTTATAACCACTCTCATGGGATTAAAATATCTCATATGAAAATATGAAAAAACTGAGTAGGGAATAATATTTATAGAATCAACTAAATAATAAAACGTATGTAAAAAATTTATAGACCCAATATTACAAGGGATAGAAAATGTCCCTGGATTTTGGTATTTTGTGGGTAGTTTCGATGTGATCAAATATGGGACACTTATTTCAAGACTAATCTTATAATTACCTTAAATAATTCTACTCTTGGTACAATTTTCATCAAGGAAATTATCATACGTGGGTATTTTTTTATGATATTATAATATGGGAATACTAATCTAAAATTTCTAGAAAGTTTCTAGAATTTATTTTTTAATCATTTCAATCCTAATACTCTTTCACTAGATCATACTTGATGGGAATTTTATAAAAAACATAACTCTAGTAACCTAGGGATGGTGTTAAACTTATTATGTCTATATAAGATACAAGGTATCACATTAATAAGGATTGATTAGTTTAGAAATCATTGAAAATTTGAAAGATACATGACTTCAATATTATATTGGAAATTAAAAAAATTACATGAAAAAAAAATTTGTGCATCCTTAAAAATCAATAAAAGATCCATTCTTCATATATAGGGTAAAAGAAAAAAAATAAATGGGTGATCTCTAATGCTCATTAAGGGAATCATATAGTAGAATCTATCATGAGTAAATAAAAAATCTTGTATAATTTAGGGAGGATAATAAAATCACATTCCATTTAATTAAAAAATTGAGCTCAAAATACATCCTTGGATAATATCAACATAACAATCAAATGGATAATAATAACTAAATTCTTAGTGAAATAAATTCATAATTATAGAAATTAATGTTCTTACTATCAAGGCCTCATTTCATGAAACAATAAATCTTATCATTATGTCTTTGTGCCAAGATATCTTTCAAACTATCAAGGTCATGTGCTAAGACATTATCATTATATGATCTAGCATACAATGAGAAATACCCATCATTTTTTTGTCTCATGAGATCTATAGAAGCATAAAGGTACTATCTATAACTAGGACCCACTCATCACATATATATTTAAAATTAATTCTTCATATGTTCTATAAAAAATATAATACATAATCAATATTCCTTATGAAATGAATCAAAATTCTATAAATTAAATTTATTTTGTATCATATATAAGTGTTTCATACACATAAAACACAAAAAAAATGATGATAATAAAAATGAATTATTTTATTAGCTGAGAAATTTTCACCTATAGAATAAAAATATCCATGATAATTAAAAATAATAAAAAGGATAAATAATCAAGAAAAAAAATAAGATTATAAAAATACAAAAAATTAGGGTCACCTTGATTCCCTAGAGTCATCAGAACCATGAACAAAAATGTAAAAAGAAGACAAAACATTATTAATCAAATAAACATTTTCAAAATGTAGAATCTTATGTGGAATTGAGGTGAATGATGAATAAAAAAATTAAGAGTTATTTCCTAGAGGCAATATGATTGTTGGAATAGTGATACAACCGCTGGAATAGTAACCTTAATGTTAGGAATAATACCGTCTCCATTAGGAATAGTAACCTCTCCATTAGAATAGTAATTTAACCTCAAAATAATACAATTTAATATAAATAATATTTACCCTGAATAATTTAATAACTTATAAATATTTTAATTCTATAAAAATAAATATCAAAATTAAAAACTCGATGAAATTATAATTAGTTTTTAATAAACTATAGTTTAATGTATTTCATTAAAATAAAAAGTTATTATTTTAATAATCGAAGTTACCTATTTTAGAAATTTATTCTGATAAAATAAATGTCATTTTTGAAATCAACACATCACACATAGGTTAGGGTGAAATTTTGATAATTTTCTAAAATGCATTACTTTTATGTGGATAGTAAAAAATACAGTTTTCGATTTTTAATATATTTTATGACTTCATAAATATATTATAATGATTTGATAACTAATAAAACTAAATCAATGAAAAAAAACAAGCTATTTCATTAATATTAATCATTTTAATGAATTAAAATGATTTTCCAAACCTATAATGAACTTTGGACATCTAAAGTTGAAATTAAGATTTTTAAAACATTATTATAACATCTCAACATGAACCACCAGGTTTGATATGGATGATACTTGATCTCATGAATGTCCCCCGATAAGAAAGAGGCTACTGACTAGCAGTAAGGATCTTAATCCATCAAAGGGGAGACTAAATCCTCTGTATCATGTCCTAGGACTGATAAATAATAAAATCAATATATATATATATATATAAACTAGAGTACATCATATAGAAACTAAAATATGACATACATGATACAATAAATTAACAAACATAGATCTAGGGTACAGGGTAAGTAGAAAAATAAAGACACTAGCTAATGTCCCACTTGAACACCATCCAACATCATCAACATCCTATTGATCCACATGCTCGATCATCCATCATAGGGACCTTTCCCTTCACCGAATCCCTAGACATACTATCACTACTACAAAATAGGGATTTAATAGAATTATAATATGCATTTATTAGTGCTAAAGAAGTGTTGAATACCAAAAAGTAGTTAAAAGAACAAGGATTTTATCAGTTCTAGAAAAGCACTAATAAAGGTGTAATTTATCAGTACACAAAAAGTGCTGATAAATCACACTTTTTTCAAAACTTTTTTTTGAACTGATAAAAGGAAAAATTCATCAATGCTTTTAAATGAAATTATAAAGGGACCCTTTATCATTTCATTTAAAAGCATTTATAAAGTCATGATTTATCATTACTTTGGGAAGAACTAATAAAGGGTAATACTTTAGTGTTATGGTACAACACATTACAACACCATAAGTAGGGAATGAAGTGTGTTGTAACAACACACTGCATCACCAAAAATAGTAGTAAAAATTTACAAAATCAAATAAAAATACATAATTTAAATAAAATAAAATTTCCAGCACAAATAGAAGAAAAAAACTATTATAGAGTATGTCAGTTTTTTGACAAAAATTAATGCCAATTTTGAATAAAAAGGTGCACTTTGAGTATTACCGATCACACTGTGATTCAAATTGAGGTGATATTAATTACTACACATCAGAAATGACTTAAGAATCATTTTACTAAATTATAAAATCAATCCAAATGTGTTTTCTCATTTTTGAGTATGTCATTTGTTTTTTTATTAAAATTAATGTTGATTTTGAATAAAACGATGCACTTGGAGTCATACCGATTACAATATGTGTTGATTTGAGGTTAATATTATTCTTAAACATCAAAATTTCTTTATAGATTGTTTTATTAAAGTATAAAAATAATCCAAAGGTGTTTCCATAGTTTTGAGCATGTTGCTTGTGATTTTTTTTACTGAAATGACATTTTAAACTAGAAACACAAACTTTGAGTCATATCGGGAAAATAGTGTATCCTATTAAGGTTTATATGACTCATAAATGTCAAAAATGACTTATTTATCATTTTACTAAAGTACCAAAAAAATTCTAATGGATATTCTCAATTTTGAGTATGTCAGTTATTTTTTTCACTAAAATTAATATCAATTTTGAATACAAAAGATGCACTTGAAGTCATATCAGTCACACCGCGCCTCGGATTGAGCTGTGTCACATTCCTACATGTCTCAAATGACTTCTGAATTGTTTCACTAAAGTATTAAAACAATATGAATGTGTTTCCTTTGTTTTGAGTATGCTAGTTGTGTTTTTTTTACTAAAATGTCCTTTTAAACCAAAAACATGCACTTTTATTCATACATGTTTCATCATGTGTGGGTTTGATATTATAATGATTCTTACAAGTCAAAAATGAATTATGAATCATTTTCTTAAATTATCAAGAAAATTTGAGTTTATTTTATTGATTTTTAGTGATTGACACTTTTTTCTATTAAAATATCAATTTTAAACTAATAATGGACACTTTGAGTCATATCGGGAACATCGTGTACCGAATTGAGGTTTGGATATTTCCTATACATCAAAAATGAATTATGTATCATTTTTATAAAGAACTAAAATAATTAGAATGTTTTTTCTTAGTTTTTAGTATGTCATTTTTCACTAAAATTAATGTCAAATTTGAATACAAAGTCTCACATGGAGTCATACCAGTCACATTGTGCATCAGATTGAGGATATGATGATTCTTATACATCTAAAATAACTTATGGATCATTTTAATAAAGTATAAAAACAATATGAACGTGTTTCATCAGTTTTATGTATACCACTTGTGTTTTTAAAGAAATTTTATTTTAAACTGGGAACATACACTTTTATTCATAAAGGTTACATCATGTGTGGGGTTGACATGGTACTGATTCCTACATATCAAAAATGTATTATTAATCATTTTTGAAAATTATAAATACAATATGAGTGAATTTTTTATGTTTTCTATGAGTGGAATGTTTTTATATTAAAATGTTAATTTTAAACTAATAACGGACACTTTGGGTCATACCGGTAACATCATGTATCAGATTGAGGTGAGGCTGATTCCTACATATCAAAAATGACTTATGGATTGTTTTCCTAAAGTAGAAAAATAATTTGAATGCATTTTCTTAGTTTTGAGTATGTTTGTTATTCTTTTGACTAAAATTATTGTCAATTTTGAATAGAAAGACGCAGTTGGAGTCACACCGGTCACACCATGCATCATATTGAGGTGAAGATAATTTCTAAACATCTCAAATGACTTATAGATCATTTTATTAATTTATAAAAACATTCCTAATGTTTTTACTTAGTTGTGAGTATTCCACTTGTGTTTTTACTAAAATGTCATTTTAAACCAGAAACAAGAACTTTGAGTCATACAGGTTGCATCATGTGTGGGTTTGAAATGAGTTATATTCATACACATCAAAAATTAACTATGAATAATTTTACTAAATTATCAAGATAACCTGAGTGCATTTTCTTGGATTTTAGTGAGTGACAATTTTTTGTATTAAAATGTTAATTTTAAACTCACAACAGACATTTTAAGTCATACTAAGACCATTAGGTATTAGATTGAGGTTTTAATAATTTATACATGTCACAAATGTCTTATGGATCATTTTCCTAAAGTACTAAAATAATTTGAATGTGTTTTCTTGGTTTTTAGTATGTTAATTGTTTTTTTCATTAAAATTAATGTCAATTTCAATAAAAATATGCATTTTAAGTTATACTGGTCACACTGTGCATTTGATTGTGGTGATTATGATTCCCTCATATCTCAAATTACTTATAGATCATTGTACTAAATTATTAAAATAACAAAAATGAATTTCCTTGGTTTTGAGAATGCGACTTGTGTTTTTACTAAAATGACATTTAAACAGGAAACATGCACTTTTAGTCATACAGGTTGCATCATATATTGGTTTGACATGATACTAATTCTTACACATTAAAAATGAATTATGAATCATTTTCCTAAATTATCAGTATAATATAATCTTGTTTTATTAGTTTTCAATGAGTGACACTTTTTTTGTATTAAAATGTCAATTTTAAACTGATAACACACTTTGATTCATACCAAGTACATCATGTGTCATATTTAGGTGCGTCTGATTCCTATACATCAAAAATTACTTATATATTGTTTTAACAAAGTAACAAAAAAAATTTAATTTGTTTTCTCGGTTTTGATTATATCGATTATTTTTTCATTAAAATTAATGTGAAATTTGAAGACAAAGATGAACTTAGAGTAATATTGGTCAAAAAATGCATTAAATTGAGATGAGGATAATTAATTGATGTAAAAAATGACTTATGGATAATTTTACAAAATTATCAAAACAATATTAATGTGTTTCCTTAGTTTTGAGTACACCACTTATGTTTTCTACTAAAATATCATTTTAAACTTGAAACATGCACTTTTAGTCATATATGTTGCATCATATATGGGTTTGAAATGAGACTGATTCATACACATAAAAAATGAATTACGAATAATTTTCATAAATTATAAAGATAAACGAAGAGCCTTTTCTCAGTTTTTAGGGAGTGACACTTTCTTGTACTAAAATATCAATTTTAAACTGATAGCGAACAATTTGAGTCATACTGGGAACATCGTGTATCAGATTGAGGTGAGGAGGATTCCTACATGTCAAAAATAACTTATGGATCATTTTACTAAATTAAAAAAACAATTCAAATATTTTTTCATAGTTTTTAGTATTTTAGTTATTTTTTTCACTGAAATTAATGTCAATTTTAAATAAAAATACTCACTTTGAGTCATACTAGTCACACCATGCGTCAGATTGTGGTGAAACTGATTCCTACATGTTTAAAATTATTTATGGATCATTTTACTAAAGTATCAAAAAATATTAATGTTTTTCCTTGGTTTTGAGTATAACAATTTATTTTACTAAAATGTTATTTTAAACTAGAAATATGAACTTTTAGTCATAAAGGTTGTATCATGTGTAGGTATAATATGAGACTGATTCCTACACATATCAAATTAATTATGAATCATTTTACTAAATTATCAAGACAATCTGAGCCCATTTTATTGTATTTCATTGTATTTCATTGAGTGGCAATTTTTTTTTATAAAAATGTCAATTTTAAATTGAAAATGGATACTTTGAAACTGGACCTTCTCGATGACCATGATATATCAATACTGGTTTTCCTATAATAATTCTATCATACACATTATGAATTTAGTGGTTGATTATACACATATTTATTAAAACATTTAAGTTGTATTATATACTTATTTGATGATTGGGAGTTGTATTGATGCTACTTCAATAACATTAATGATAAATTGATTCTTCCAATATAGAATGATCTTATAGGTATATTAATACCCTATATATAATCACTTAAACAACTGGTGGAAAACATTATTTTAATAATCCACCACAAAAACCTTCATAATGGCTCTTATCTTAAGTAAAGTGTTGTGTACACTTTTCAACAGTTGTTCCCAAACATAATCTTGGTATTATCCTCATTATACTTCATTTCCCAACATTTTTATTGGTTTCAATCCAACACTTCATCTCCTTCTCTACCTCAGTATCCAACTTGGCATCCTCCTTTTCCTCCTCCTCCATACTAGTCTCCGACTCTGAATATACCTCCAACTCTAACTCTACCTCTTCCTATGACATTTCCCAACATTTTTTTTATTTGTAAGTCTGGAATTCAAAGAAAATTGATTTCCTCCATTATAATTCTCCATGAGAAAGAGATAAAAATAATATATAAGAATTATAACACTAATTTTTCACACCCCAAATATATTTTGAAGTTCATAAATCATACTAGATCACAAATATAGTAGCTCATCACATAATTTGTTTATCAACAAAAATTCTAAGAAAATGTATGATTCCCACTTGTCTTTAACAAATTTATTTCTTTTTTTGAGTATCTAGGTTTTCAGTAATCTTGATAGTATAGAAAAAATATATAAAAAATGATTATAAAATATATTTAATGAAATTGAAATTAAATTCAGAAATTAACTATTGAGGGATTATGGTCTTTTCATTCTTTATGACCTCCCTCATAAATTTATAAACATAATATCCACAATCAATGATATTTTCCTCTTTTGGACAATATAGAGAAATTGAAAAAAAATATTTAAATTGTTTTGAAATGTTTTGATAGTTAAATATTTCTATATATACTTTAATTTGTTTTCATTTGTAGTAATTCATAGACTTTATGCCTTCAAAGACTGACTTCATTCCATGATTTAGCCTATATTTAGCAATCACCTTATCATAACACAATCCTTGTTAAAAAAGGGACTAAAACATTTAATTTTTTGTTTATCTATAAAGTGTTGATTTTAATGTATTATATATTCACAATACACATCATGTGTGGTTTTTTGTTTGGATACCAATGCATTGGATTCAAAAAATAAATATTCGGGGTATCTCAATTGACTGCGATCAACATATAGTGCTCCAAAAGAAACAATTAAGTAATTTTTTTTTTTGTGATTAGATTTAAAAGTTTTAATTTTTCATTTTAGGCATCAAATAATGTTTCTTGTATGATATTTTTTTTAAATTCTTTGATTAACTCATATTGTTTCTTATTAATTCCATCACCATACAAAGAAAGTTCTTCTTTAGAAATGATATTGGGATTAAGGAATCCTAATCATTCTTCGCAAGATCTTACCTTTTATATAGTTGTAATATAAAATCCTATAGAAAATATTAATGTTAATAAACTTTAATAAACATATTGTCTCACTATTTGGATAGATATATTATGAAAATTTACCATATATATGTATTAACAACTGAGACTCCTAACCATTCATGCTTGATAATCTCATTTAGAGTCTCAAGACCAATTCCGTATTTCAAGTAATTTCCATATATTTCTTTTTAATATTCAATGTAAGTCATAGATTTATCTTTAAATATGGTCTATTTATAAAGTTGTAATGATAATAAATGTTTCTCTGAAACTAGAGGGGAGAAGCTACTCCAAGAAGGTCGTTTTGTTTTCTTGGTCAATTCACTAGATTTTCTTGATTCAACATTCAGATCATAAGATACCTCAATCACAACTGTAATGTGATATTTTGGGAGGCCTTAATGGTATAACTTATCTCCTAAGATATTATACATTGTACCCATCGCAACACGGTGGTGCGTGGGTATTAAAAGATACAATTCACATACAATCATACCCTACATAATTTTAGTATTATAAAGTCATCTTAAATTGTTTGATTCATGTTTAGGTGAAGGAGTAATGAAAAAAACTGTTACCATGGGTAAGGTATTCAGTTATGGGGAATAACTATCCACAAAGCTAGTGGGGTCATTTGGTTCATGTGAAGATATTTGATCCACCGTTGGTTCTCTTTGATCATTTCTCATACATTGGTCTGCCAAACCAGACCGAACAATAATTTCTTACAATGGGTCTATTTGTGTCAAAAATAATCTCAACATATTATATGTATCTTCATATGGTTTTATATTCTCAAAATATGTTCGAGGAGAGACTTCAAAACCTAATCCTCTAACGCGACTATATTATTTATGCTGCTTCAAAGCTACTAAAGTTATGCTTTATTATCATATGATCATTTCTAATTATTATTTCTAAACCATTTATAAAATAGGAACATAAATACATATTTTTATTTAATATTGTTATAAATAATAATGAATTATAATTATGTCATACTTACACATGTTTCCCATTCTATTTTTTTTGTTTTCATCAACTAAATTACCCTTATTATTTACATGATCCTCCTTCTATAACACATGACATGTGATGGAAGCAACATTAGATAATGATTCATCAATATGCATATAAAAAAGGAACATATGTTTGTTCATATCTCATAATTAAAATTTTATTTTTTATTTAAAATAAAAACCAATTTATTCTCAAATGAAACCTACCCCATCCTTGCTTTACGATAGTGGTACATTGGTTTTGATGCATGTTATTTATTTGCAACACTCTTTTACTATTTCATAAATAAAAATTTTATATCAAGTTTGATAAAATAAATAATTTCAAATAATATATTATTGACCAAAATGAACCTTAAATGATTTATCCCTGTGAAAATTGATGAAACTAGACCATGTTTCATGCTTTATAATGTGTGCATAACTAACTTATGGGTGGGGATTTACTTTATCCTCAACATCTCTAATATGTAACTTCATAAGAAGAGTCCGGAAGCCTCAATGAGATTTTTCAGTAGCCATTATGAAAAATTTATTATGGAAATATTCTAAAATAAACAAACTATACAATGAATAATGAAAACTAAATCAAGGTTTAATTATATAATTTTTCCATAAAATATAGAAAGTAAATCTTAACATTACAATTATATCTTTATAAAGTATTTCCTTCCTTACAGGTTCGACACAGTGCCATGAATCAATATGAATCAACACATTCACCCTCATTGTGACCCCAATATAACTAATGAATGTTGACTTGTTGGGGGTCAATAGGTTGGGCATGTTGATTCTAACTAACCTTAAATTTTATAACCTGAATTATTTCTATGAAAATTTTATTCAAAAATATGATATTATTTCATTGTTTTCTTTTTTCATCAACATGTTGTTGATCCCCTAATAATTCTATAGTTTTGTCATCAACATTCTGTTCTTTTTCAAGATTTGTAACATCATCATGTATAGAAGACATTATATGAATGAGTAGTCAAACATTTAATTTTCCTTGAATAACAACAATACAATACACTTAATGCATAAAAGTACAAATTTTCATGCATCTTGAATAAAAAAATTTACTGTATTGAATAGATATATAATACATTAATAAACAAATAAAACTAACCTTCACTACCTTTATTTAATCCAACCTCATATGCTTTATTTACTTCCATATATTTATGATGGATTGGAATCCCTCTTTCAAACTTTCCTTCCTCCCATCATTGTGGTTACAAAGTTCATTGAAAAAATACCTCCAAAACATTTATTATTTCATTTTGTTTCTTGATACCAATACCCCATCTTTTGTGGACACCCACCAATGTTTCTTTAACTACTATAACCAAAATTCACCCCATTACTGGTATAGATGATCATTTTGTAAGTCTACTACTCAGAGTAGTTCAAACAACATAGAATATATGGGGGATGAGTCTCTGGAAACAAAAAGAAATAATAAATGTTTGGGAGATGTCACAAACCAGCCCTAGTTTCCTAGTAACCCAATAACTGTACCATCCCTGACATAGTCTGAAGGGAGTTCCCAATCCCCATGGGTTGACGAATAGCACCTAACATTATACAAACTAAAAGTGGGAACAATTTTCCACTAATAATGTGGAAGCAAAGATACTAGATAGTATGAATACCAAAATAAACTCCATTAGGAGTAATATACCAGAAGTCAAATAGGAATTAAATCCCAAATTTCTACAAGCTAAGTACCAAAATAGGAAGAAATATGCCAATTCCCTAGGGACGCAACTCACTAAGTCCATGGTTCAACAACTAGAACCACCTCCAAGAGATCCTTTCCCCTTACTCAAACATGGAAGGAGATAATCTACAAACACCGAAATGAACAAGTAGGATGTGAAAGAAAAGTACCAGTATGGTCTCACTAAGGATTCCATAAAATATGATAATAATATATTAAACAAAGTAATGATTTCAATTTTAAAATAAAAATGTTTTAAATTTTAAAGAATATTTATACAAACCATCCTATAAAATTAAAATGATGAAAAAATACTTCAATAAATGAATTTACAATGATAAAATATTTTAAAAAAAATGGCTTAAATATTTTTTTAATATAAAATAGTTTATATAAATTAAGAATACACATAAAGTATTTTAACAAAATTGGAGTACATTTATATCTCAAATGTAAAGAAAGTGAGAAACATGGTCATCTGCTAAATAGGTACGAATGTTCTTTGCTATAGGACTACACACTCTCTAAGTGATCACAAAAATATGTGTATACACACGTCCTTATGAAACTAGCCAAAGAAGACTCAAAACTATCCCATCAGGGATGTGCCCTGTTGAGTTTATGTTTTAGAATGTTGTATAATCATAAAGTGTGTCCAAATAACTCACAAACTATATAAGTATTGCATGTGATCTTACAAAAATAAATGATGATAAATATATTTAAAGATTTATGAAAATAAAATTAAATCCCATTCACCCATTTGAAATTCCAATTTTTCATTTAAAACCAAAACATATTTTATTAAAAAACAAGCATTTTTAACAAGATAAAGCCCCTAGGTTTTTATCAAAACGTTTTAAGCCATTTTCACAAGTTTGAAACAATTAAAAACCAATTACATCAATTTAACAATTCATTTACCCAATTAAATTAAACAATTTAATTGAAATAGTTTCCATAAAATCTAAAATTTAAATTAAATAATTTAAGTAAAACAATTTCCATAAACACACCCCAATTCAATGGACTTGAGAGTTTTCCCAAAATTTTATGTCAAACCATTTAAAACCTCCCAATTAATTGTATTAGGGTTTTATTATATCAATTGAAATCATGTTTGAGAAATTGAATTTCAATAAAAAATTTAAATAAAACAAGAAATTCAAGGTTAATCAAATTGGCCAAATAGGAAGGAACCACATACCTTTTTTCCAAAACTCACACTTGCAACAAATCCTTCCAATGAGAACGAAGGTGTAGAGTACCTCGAAACTCAAACTAGATATGGCATCGAACATCCTAGAGCATAGATCCAGTAATTTAATGATGATATATTGAAATCCCAAAGGAGAAGAAAGATATAAAGATGAATAATGAGGGAGAATACTTACCCAGGAATCACACCACCAACACAAAAATGATTGAACACAAAACGATGGGAACTAATAGGGTTTTATGACTCCAAGAATACTCGGGGAAGGATTTAGGTCTAGGGAAAGGAAATTAGAGTGGAGGATAAAAGAGGATCTCAGTAGTTCTGCCTGTTTAGAAACCCCAGTTGGGGTATTTCATGATGTGTAACCCCGTTACACATCATGAAATAGTTATGTTTTGTAACCACCAAAAAATCATTTCATTTAATGAATAACCATTAATTAAATAACTCACGACCTATAAAGGATTATCACATCTTGTAACCTTTCACGGTGTGAATCTTTTCATAGTATAAACCTTCTCTCGATATGACCCCATTAACCTTTATATGGCATGTAACCAAGTTGCATGATGTGTAACCCTCCTGTAGCCTACAGAAGAACCCAGTTAAAGTAGAGAGTCCAAAAAATCTCTAACTTCACCATTATAGGTATCCTACCAATTTGTTCTCAATCCAACCCAGTTAACAAAAAGTAAAAACCAATACAATTTTAAAGATGTACCTGTCATATTGGAAATAAGATGTTACAACAGCCAAACCATACAAACTTTTTATCCCCAAAAATCCCATGAAGAAGCTTCCATGACAAATAGATGAGGCTACTAATCTCTCATCAGTGCCTCACATTTCCACATATCAATATTATCATAAAAATGATGCTAAAGCACATGCACTATTGGTATCATCCTCCCACAAAGTACATTGGTTTCAGAATCAATTATTCTGACTAGCTACTCTGTCAAAGATAAATCAGGTTCAATCACTAGATCACTCCATCCCAAAACATTAGGTAGATCATAGAGATAATTTCTCAAAAGTGATACATGGAAAACTTTATGTATCGACATTAACTATGGTGGAAGTGTTAAATGGTATGAAACCATCACCACCTTCTCAAAAACCACAAAAGGTTTGAAAAAATGAGGAGTAAGATTCCCTTTCCTCACAAGCTATTGATGAACCAACTAGGGTGAAAATTTCAAGAACACTTGGTCACCAAATGAGAAAACCAAAGGTCTATGGTGGCGATAAACATAAAACTTATATCGGCTCTATAATTTCAACATTATCTAGTGAATCATTTGGATCCTTTCTATTGTCTCTTACACCAAACATGGTCCCACCAATGAACTTTCACCAATATCCAACCATAACCATAGATATTTACAAGGAAGAATATACCAAGACTTAGAAGAATCTATTTTGACCGAGTAATTGAAACTATTGTTATAGGAAAACTCAAACACCCAAAATGATCATCCCAATCCCCACCGAAATTGAGAACACACATGCGAAGTATATCCTCTAGAATCTATATTGTTCTTTTTTGTATAGCCATCAGACTTTGGATGGTAGGCCACTCTCAAATGAACCTAAGATCCCAGTGCCTCCTAAGGGCCTATCCAAAACTGAGAAGTTAACCAAGGATCCCTATTAGAAACTATAACAGATGGAATTTCATGAAAATAAATAATCTCATTCATGTATAGATTTCACACCTCCTCAAATTTGGTTATATAATTAATGGGTATAAAGTGATCCAACTTTGTTAGCCTATCAATTACAAACCGTATCACATTATTCTTTATATGGGCACACAAAAACACAACCAAAATGTACATCGATATTTTATCCCACTTCAAAGTAGGGACTGGAAGTGGTTGAAGTAAACCTGAAGGTAACTGATGCTCGGCCTTAAACTGCTGGCATGTATAATAGCAGGAAAAAACTCATCAATTCCCTGTCTCATACATGGACACCAGAACTATCGTCGCATGTCATTGAACATCTTAGTGGTTCTTATGTACATAACTCATTGGGAATTATGCCATTCCCCAATCACAGCCTTCCATACCACCAATGACACAACAAAGTAATTCCGATAACAAAGAACACCCTCTTTAGAGAACGCCCACTCGGAAACTATCTCCCCACCATAAAGAGAGTCTCTAATTCTAAAAATTCATCATAAAGCTATTGATCTTCAATAATCATCTCAAGAAGAGGGTATTTAAACTAAATATTGGCTATAAAAACCTCATATTTTGATTCATGGACTTCAACATGTAACTGTGTAAAGAGATCCATCAAATTATACCCTTCCAATGATTCTTTCACTTTATGGGTCAGAAGTTTTATGCTCAAATCATCTTCAATGACATTACCTTTTCCCGGGGTATAAGTGATGTAAAATTAAAATTATTTTAGATACACCACCCAAAACCTTTGGAGGAGGTTTAAATATTTTTGAGAGAACATATAACTCAAGATCTTATGGTCTAAATACATAGTAAACTCTTCTTTGTAAAGGTAATGCCGCCAAATATTAATCATGTTCATTACAACTACAAGTTCAAGTTCGTGGGTAGGATAATTATTATACTATGGCCTAAGTTGAAAAGAGACATAAGAAACTACATGATCGCCCAACATAAGAATGTAGCCCAAGCCTGAACCTGATGCATCACAAAAGACCACATAGCCCTTCCTGGCCTATAAAAGAGTAAACACTAGGAAAATAGTCAAAAGGAATTTTATCTCAACAAAATAATTATGAAATATATCTTCCAAAGAAAAATTCACTCCATTCTGACTTAGGGTAGTCATTAGAGAAATCAAATTCATGAAGTCCTTTAAAAACCAACTATAATATTCGACTAAGCCTAAGAAGCTATGAATCTCAAAGACATTACGTAGTTTCTCCCAATTCATAACAACCTTCCCCTTCTCATGATCAATTGTCATTCCTTGTTTCAACACCACATGTCCCAAGAATTTGACTTCTTGAATCCATAAATCACACTTCAGAATATTTTCATAAAGTCAGTGATTTCTCAACAGAGTCATAACTATTATTAGATGATGGACATGATCCTCCTCAGACTTGGAAAAATTAAGGATTTCATCCAAAAATACTACTAAAAAGGTATCCAAATACTTGTGGAAAATACTATTCATCAAATCCATGAAGACTGAAGGATAATTTTTTAGACCAAAGGGAATAATAAAGTACTCATAATGGTCATACCTACTTTGCAAGGTGGTTTTATGAATGTCATATTATTTTATCCTCAATTGATACTAACCATATTGATGTTCAATCTTTGAGAACCACTTCACCCCTTTCAACTGGCCAAACAAATCATCAATCTGTGGGAAAAAATATTTTTTATTTACCGTAACTTGATTGATATTTCGGTAATAAACACATAGGTGAATTGAACCATCATATTTCTTGGCAAAGAGAACCAACATCACCCATGGTGACACACTTGAGAATATGAAGTCATTATCAAGAAGATCATCCAACTAGGACATCAGATCTTTCATTTCATCTAGAACCAAATGGTAAGAGGGAATAAAAATTGGTTAAGTACCCTGAATTAATTCAAAAGAAAATTTAACCTCTATAAAAGGTGGAAAGCCAGAGAAATCCAAAGTAAACTTGTTGGTAAACTCGATGAAAACTACAAGAAGATCACTGCTCAAATATTATTGTTCTAGATCAAAATAAAACACTAATATTACCTTCCCTAACTCTAGATAATAAGGTACAACCATACTTGACCTTGTGTCCCAATCTCCTTTAAAGACAAGAGACACACCATTAGGTATAGTAAGGTATACCCATTGAAGATAACAATCAATCTAGGATTTATTGGCAATGAGAAAATCCATTTTGAAAATTATGTTAAGACGTTTCATGTTGAGGACCAGAAAACTCCATGACAGCTCATAATCTGATAGAGAAAAGACACAAGTGAAAATACAGAGGCCCTGATCACTCTTTTTACCAAGGGGTGAAGTAATATCCATGGAACAAGTTAAATATCTATAAGAAAATTTAGAATATTAACAACACAGGTTGAAATAAATATATGAGATGCACCAGTATCAAATAGAAAAGTCACTAATGATGAAGCTATAGTAATGGTACCTCTCACAGTCACTGGACCTGTATCTGATTCCTTTAGAGTCTCTTATAATATGTAAAGTAGCTTTGTTTTGGATTCCTATTGCTGGAACCCTTTTATACGTGAAGAATCTAAATTCCCTATTGTTTTAGGAGGAGCTAATGATGTTGTTCCAATATTAGGAGTATAAAAGACATGGAAGAATATCTATAAGTGACCTAAATTCTTGCAGGAGCTACATTTCTTGGGTACCTTAGTGAAAACCCTATTAGAATGTCTTAGCTAGCCACACTAATAGAAAATCAAAGGACTTCCTCATGGTGTTTCAGAAGGTTTGGAATGACCCAACCATAAAGAACTTATCATGCTTCTATTTTACCTTAAAGGAATTGATGATTCCACTAGGATAAAAAAGAACACTCATCAACCCTAGCCTTCCAGCCAGGTCCATCTTAACCATCATCACCATATCTAGAAAATCAATATAAGTGGGTAGCTTTAACAATAAAACCTAAGAACATATATCTGATCGAAGTCCTAACTCAAACCATCAAGCCTTTATACTCTCATTAGATAAAATCTCAGGTGAAAACTGCATGAGTTCAACAAAGCGATTTGAATACTCATTCCCGATTCTGTCAGCCTGCTCAAACTTGAAAAACTCCAGAGCCTTATCTAACACCATTGAATCTAGATATAAATAGTTGGTGAAAATAACCTTGATGTATTTCCACTCTAATACCTCATGTTTCTTCACCACCACCATCACGTCCCACCATCCCATGCTCGGTATTTCCAGCATGAAGGTTGAACACTTCCCCTTGATCTTTTTTGGTATCTCCAAGAACTCAATTAGACATTAAATCTATCCCAACCATTCATCATCATATTTAGGATCAATGGATCCTTTTAAAACTATTGGCTTCTAGATAATGATATCTTGAGAATGAATCTGAAGAACATCTCCCTAAGGTTCCATAGTTGGAACCTGAACATGGACTAGTGGTGGTTCCTATCCTAAAGATTGGATAGTGCACATAATAACCTTAACTAGATTTGGGTCCACTAGAGGATTTGATCACTGTGGTTTAGCAGAAGCTTCCTCCTGGATCCGATTTGCACATCTTCTCAAAAGCATGATGCTACACAACATCATCAGACAATAAGGAAGACATCAAGTAATGCTCAAACATAGAAATAAGGGAAAATAGATCCCTACTAATAAAACAAACAAGATTTGGATTTAACTCTATCCAAATAAAAATAGGGAAAATACTAGAACTAATTCAGAATACGTCTTCCCTTAACCACCCCTAGTGACTTAAGGTTTATTATGATGAGAGATAGATAGACACTCAATTACAACTACATTTTAAGTCCTGAAAATATTTCACAATGTATACTGAATTCAATACAAGAATCTCAACAACCTCCCTTTGATACCACTTTGTCACGAACCAGACTGAGTACCCTGGTAACCTGATAACGGAGCTGCCCCTGATATAGATTGAAGGTCATTCCCAAACCCCATGGGTTGGAGAATAGAACATGAAATCATATAAAATGAAACTCAGAACTATTTTTCCACTGAAAATATGAAAGAAAATAAACAATAAAGTGTGCACACCAAAAGAAACTACACGGGGAGTATTGTACCAGAAGGCAAAAATGCATTAATTCCAGAAGTGATACAACCCAAGTACCAAAATAGGGAAAACAACCCAAGTCCCTAGGGAAACAACTCACCACATCAAAGGTTCAATAACTGGATCCACCTCTAATAGATCTTTCTCCCATGCTCGAACCTGGAAGAAGATAATCTACAAACACTTGAAGGCACAATTAGGGTGTGAGATGCAAATCCTAGTAGGGTCTCACCAAGGATTCCATAATATATTCCAATAATAGATTTACCAAATGAATGATTTGAATTTTAAAATAAATAGTTTTGTGATTTTAAAGCATATTTAAAAAAATAATTCTATAAAATTAAAATGATATAAAATATCTTCAATAAAAGGCTTTACAATGATAGAATATTTTTAAAACAATGGTTTAAAGAATAAATTTTATATAAAACAGATTATATAAATTTGGAAGGCATGTAAAGTAGTTTAACAATATTGGCATACATTTATATCTCAAATATAAAGCAAGAGGGAAACATGGTCATAATTCAAATATGTATTAATGTTACAGGGTATAGGACTACAAAATCTCTAAGCGATCAATGAAATATGTGTATACACACATCCCTCTAACACTATCCAAAGGCGACTCATCTCCATCTCCTCAGGGATGTGACCTGGTGAATTTATGTTTTAGAATATTGTATTATCATAGAGTTTTTCCAAATAACTTACAAACTACACATGGCTTGCAAGTTCTCTTACACAATCAATGATGGAAAATTTATTTTAATTCTTTTTAAAATACAATTAAATATCATTCCCCCATTTCAAATTACAATTTCCTTTTAAAACCAAAATAGTTTTTAATAAAAAATTTTTTTTAACAAGATAAAACCCATGGGTTTATATCAAAACATTTTAAGACATTTTCAAAAGTTTGAAATCAATTCAAAAGTAATTATATAAATTTCAGAATTTATTTTAACAATTAATTTCAAAATTTTAATTGAAATAGTTTCCATAAAATATTCATTTTAAATTAAATAATTTAAATCAACCAATTTACATAATCATACCCCAATTCAATAGAATTTAGGTTTTCCCCAAATTTTCATGCGAAAAATATTACAAACCTCCCAATTCATTGGAATTGGGTTTTAGTTTATCAATTTAAATAAGTTTTTAGCATTTGAATTTAAATAAAAAACTAAAATAAATCAGTCAATTCAAGGTGAATCAATTTGGCCAAATAGGACAGAACCACCTACCTTTTCCCCAAACTCATACTCACAATGAAACCTAAAAATGAGAATGATGGAATAGAAGACCTATAAAATCAAATTAGAAACAATATCCAACATCCCAGAGCATAGATCCATCAATTTTTGGAATGATCTATTGAAATCCAAAAGGAGGAGAAAGATAAAAATATGAATAACAAGAAAGAAAGCTTACCTGAGAATCACACTTCCAATGCAACAATGATCAAATGCCGAACGAAGGGACCCAGAAGGGTTGGAGGGCTCCAAGATTTATTGGGGAAGGCTTTAGGATGAGAGAAAAGAAATTGGAGAAAAGAATAAAAGAGGATCTCATCCATGCTACATGTTTAAAAACTAATGTCGAGGTATTACATGATGTGTAACCTCATTACACATCATGAAATAGTTATATTTCATATCCACCTAAAAATGTGTCTCTTTTAATGGAAAACCGCTAAATCATGATCTTTAAATGCTCATCATGTCATGTAACATTTCATGGCATGAATATTCTCACAGTATGAACCTTATCAGGATATAACCCTATCAACCTTTGAACTAAGTGTAACCCTCTTATAGCCTACAGAAGCCCTGGGTTAAAGTTGAGCATCCAAAAAATATAACTTCACCATTATATATGTCCTCCTAATTCATTATCAATCCTACATATTTAGAAAAAGGAAAAACTAAGATAAGTTTAAATAAGTACCTGTCAGATTGGTAATAGGATGTTATAAGAGATGAAAGCTCCCTCACACTACCATGAGAAATAAACTCATTCCCACTGATCTACACTCACTATAACCTATTTTATTAGCCATTTTACCCCTCATGTATCTCAAATATAAGATATTTCTATCCATTGATGTTCAAAAATAACCTAAATGAAATTTTAATTATGGATTTTAACATATTATATTTTAAAAATGAAGGAATAAACATTCAAAACCACATGAATTCCAACCATATTCATTTAATTATACTCACAAACATTTAATTTTTTCTACTTCTTCTGAAATGTTTCTTTTATTAGAAGTCATATTGGTGTGAGGTGAATGTGAGTGCTTTAAAATCATCAATTTCTTTAATCTTCCAAGATAAATTATCCTGAATATGAAGCTAAAAGTAGGTCTAGAGAGCGCTACTCATTGTAGGAGGAATAAATTCACGATTCATATTGGAACCCTTTATAATTTATCAAGTTTGAAGGGGAAGAGAATCAAAAGGTTCATTTGGAATATTTTTTTTTCAAAAAAAATGTGCAACATGAGTATTTTTTTGAGGTCTCCCATCATAGTAGTATTCTTGTCCAAGTATTCTTAACTACATAGTTCTGAAATGATCCTATGTTACTACACCCAAATTAAAAATATTTTTTGATGTAGTATTTTCAAAAGTTTACAATTGAGTCATATAAAAAAATGCATATCAAAAAAATCAAACAAATTCATTCATTATGTTTTGATCAATTTTAGGTATCATTTTTTTGTTCTCTGAAAGTAGTAAATGAGGAGGATGAAAGGCTGAAAGAGTTGAAGAATGAGTTCCAAGATACAATATTCAAAGTCAAGGCAGTGGATTTGATGGAGATTAATGAATAAAACCGAAGATGGAAGTATGTCATTAGGGAACTTTGGAACCAAAATGATGGTAGGAAGGCTAGTTTGAAATAGGGATTCCAATCTATCATCAAGAGATGGAAGGAAATCATGAATTTGAGGACATATTAAATAAAGGTAATGAAGGTTAGTTATACTGGAGTATTCAAGTATTATATCTCTATTCATGATAGTAATGATTTTCATTCAAGATTCAAGAAAATGTGGAATTTTCTGCATAAATCATATTTTATTATATATCTATCTTACCAAAATGAATCCTTATTTAAACAACCTTATTTACTAAACCCATGGTCCTTATTTGTGAAAAGTTATTTACGTTGGTTATGACTATTATTTGTTGTATTCTTCTTTCAATTATCATACATTAGGAATATTTTCATAAAATAAAAATGAGCCACATGGTTTTCATGTGGATCAGGGGTATGGAAAATTATTAGAGAAAACCTACCTAGTTACATTACCTAACCACTTTATATTCATCTTGGTGAATATGTAGCTGATGTTTCCTTAGGTTCAATATTAAAAGGATTGATTATTTCTTGGATGGGATAGAGTATAAGAAGATAGATAGTGAATAATTGTGTATTTTTTTTCATCAATGGTAGGATGGATATTCATATAGTGTTTTATTTTAATCTAGGATTTATCAAATTGTTATTGTTTTTATTCTTATGGGAATTTATATTCATCAGATTCTATTGTGTACTATTTTACATAGATGTACCTATCATGTGGGTTTTTTAAACCATTTCTCATGGATCATGTTGAATTCTACATATTTATTATCAATCCTTAGAAAGATGGTTGATATTTCCAAGGGTTGAGTAACATTTTTATTTAGATTTGGTTAGGTTATGAATAGTTGGACTATATTGTGATGTTATGGTTTTATAAAAGAGAAATTTATTGATAATATAACACACACACACAAATAAATTAATTTTTTTTCTTGAATCACAAAATTCATCAAAGATCATTTAATTCTAGGAGAGGAATTTATTTATAAAATTATTTGATAGAAAAGTAAACTAATATTTAACATCTTCTATAGATGACGCCACCTAAGGAATGTTTTTCTACTAGAATCTGATATGGTATGTTGTGTTATGACATATTATCATTTATAAATTTAAAATAAACTAAATTCATAAAATATATTTACTATTAGTTTATAAAAATTCAAACATTATTTTAACCAGTTATAAATTTAAAGTAAATATGAAATTATTGGAAACCATTCAATGATAATGTAAATAAATGGAATCTCCATTAATGATCTCCCAAACCCATTGAATATAATTTTCCATCATAAATGTAATGTTTTAGGTGAATATATTTTTAAATAGATTCAGTAGTATTAGGAACCTATCAATCAATTATAAACACACCTCTTATTGACAATACATCACAACTTTTGAGTTTGGAAAAATTAAAAAACTGAAAAATATGCTTATTTTTATTTTAATGAAAATTTAAATAATTTTTTCCTTATGAAATTATAACAATATAACATATTGATAATGTTAACCAATTTTAAATGGAAAATTTAAACTTTATTTCCCTGAATTATATTAACCCATTTGCAATAAAATAATATGTATATTAACACACTTTATATTATTCATATCAAATAACATTCCCCCTAAAATTAGTCCAATATAATGTTAAACTTTTTTTTCATCTTCATGTGAATTTCATACTATGGAAACAAGATTCAAACAACGAAATACCACACTATCTAAAAGGTAACAAGAAATAATATAAGATAAACATAAAAAAATCATTATCAGCTGTAATAGTGGATGGAGATATAGTTCACAGTGGTCTCATATGAAGCTGGAATGAGTTTACAGAGTACAGGTGGCATTGTATAAATATAGGTAAGTGAGAGGGAGAGATGAGATGTAGGGTTATTCATGGTTAAGATAAGTGAAAAAAAGAAAACCTTGTAACACAAAAAATCAAACAATGAGAGAGGAAAAGGAGAAAATAACATACATTGGATTCTAACATTGATTCATCTAAGAGAACATGGAGGAGTAGCACCAACATCAGAGGAGTTCTTTAAGTGCTTGAGAATCACAATAGAGTGAGCTATGGTTATGGTTCTTTTAAATAGACTGGGAACACATTTATCAGCACTTTCAAAAAAGTGCTAATGAATATCCCTTTTATCAACACAAAATTGATAAGTGCAGATAAAAGGCATATTTATCAGCACTTTTTTAGCATTGATAAAAACATTATCATCACTAAAACATTAGCACTGATAAACGATTTATAATTATAATTATAAAAAACTGTAAAAATATTTATATAATTATTTATTTCTTTATTATAAATTTCTAATTTTTTAAATATATAATTATTTCTATATAATTACACTTATACTTTTTAAAAGAATTATATTATTTTATTTACAATGATAAATATATAATTTTATAAATATAGTAAATATAGATTTATAAATATATTTATAATTATTTATTATTTACTATTAATATATTTGTATCATTATATATATTTATATAATTATATATATTTAATAAATATATATATAAATATAAATATAGAAAATGTATTCATTATTTAAATATATTTATTATAATTTTATAACTATAAATAAATTTATATCATTATATATATTATATAATTATATATATATATATATAATAAATATATATAAATACAAAAATATTCATTATTTAAATATATTAATTATAATTTTATCATTATTTAAATATATAATTATTTATCTATAAATATATGAATAATACTTTTAAAAAAATATGTTTATATTTATATATTTATATAATTATATATATAGTCCCCAGGGTGTAGCTCCATGGTCACTACCCCTATTTGTATCAGCGAGGTCTCGAGTGGAAGTTTCATCGAGTATATTATTTAAATAAATTTATTATAATTTTATAATTATTTTAATATATATAATTATTTATTTATAATTATATAAGTACTTTAAAAAGATACTATTTGTTTATTTATAATAATTATAAATTTATGAATTTATAAATATAGTAAATATATATTTAAAAATATATTATTAACTTTATTAGTTGATATATGATATTAAATACATGCATTTTAAAAATGAGTGAAATTGAATAATTCAAAATGAGTACAATTTAAAAATATTAAAAAAATGAATATGTTTTATGACTTAAATATAAATTATTAACAAAATATGGATATATATTGAAGTAAAGATGAATATAAATTAAAAATACTAAAACATAGTATATATATATATATAATAGAAAATGATCAAATTAAAAAATAAAGTAAATAATAAAAAAATAAAAAATGAATAAATGAATAAATAATACCTAACAATAATAATATTAAAAATAAATAAATAAAATTATCTGATTAAAAACATAATATATTCAATGTATCATGTTATAATGAAATTATAAAATATACTAAAATTTGAATAAATTGCAGAAATATTTGGTGTGTGTGCTTCTATATATAAGATTAATTACATAATTATTTGTGTGTGTGCATTGTATATAAAAATTCATGAATTAAATATATATGTATGTGAAATCAGTGTACATGACATTTGAAATATATGAAATTTATATATCAAACGACATTAAAAATGAATAAGACATTAATATGTTTTTAATTAATATATTTTATTCATTTTATTTATATTTATATTTATTATAAATTATTTAATAATATTTATAATTCATATTCACACACACACACACATATATATTATAACTTTTCATTTTTATTTATAATTGGTTCATTAATAAATTTTTAAATAATTTTGTAATTTATTCAATTTTATTGTTTGTTTAATTATTAAAATTTATTCATTTTATATATCTATATTTAATAAATACTATTTATTAATATTTATAATCTATATATGTATGTATATTAAATTTATTCATTTCTATCAATAATTATTTAATTAATAAAATGTTTAATAGTTATCTTAATTTACTCATTTTTTATTTTTTATTTTTAATAATTTAATTTTATTCATTTCAAATATATATATTTAATATATACTATTTATTAATTTTTATAATTTATATATATGTATATTCAATTTATTCATTTTTAAGAATTATTATTTAATTAATAAAATTGTTAATATTTCTTATTTGTCTAATTATTCCATTTTATTCTAGACGTTTATGAGTACTAAAAGAGTGTTATTAAAGGGTAACCTTTATTAGTGCTAAAAATAAAGTGCTGATAAAGGGTACCCCTTATCTATGCTAAAAATAAATCCCCGATAAAAGGTACCTTTTATCAGTGCTAAAAAAGCACCAATAAAGGGTACCCTTTATGAGTGATTTTTTGCACGGATGAAAGGATACCCCTATTAGCATTTCTTTTAGTGTTCACAAAGGTGTCCTTTATCTGCGTGTTTTGTTAGTGATGATAAATGTCAGCACTGTTAAATACCTCTTTTATAGTAGTGTATCTACAAGCGCACCGAAATTCAATAGTAGGGCGTGAGAACTAGATTCAATAAGACACCACCAACGACCCTTAACATTAGTGCATAAAATATAAAATTGTATGCAATGTACATAAATTGAGTAAAAATATAACAATAATATATCACAAAATCTCCAAGCACATGTCGTGTCCTCGGGGGCCGACACTACCTGCTTCGACACCATTCTAGGAGAAACATACATGCTTTAGCACAATTCCTAAGGGAACATCGATAATAGGCCAGATACATCCTCCTTGAGTGGATATCCCCAAGAATGCAACACATTTTGATGGTAGGGATAGTCTTTGTACATGCTGACCCAAGTATGGAACATCTTTCTTGAGTGGATGGCCAAAACATGCATCAAATCTTACATGCCAACCAAAGTCTAGAACATCCCTCTCGTATGGATATTCCCAAGCATGTTACATATCCTAGAAACTGGAATAGTCCAAATACATGTTTACCCAAGTCCGTAACATCCATTTCTGAGGATAGTCTCAGGTATGTGTCACATATCACATGTTGTCCTAATAGGCCAAACCTTCATGCATAATTGCAGTAGACAAATATACAACATATATAATACATAATGAAAATAATAGATCAATCATCATGTCAAATCAAATAGTATCACAATAATAATCATCACAATCCATATGCAAACAAAACAAGAATAATTCAAAGGCTATGCATACACACACCTATTGTGATCAAGCATCAAACATATGTTTCTCAGGCTACACATGCACACCAGACAATCTTTTTAATAACCCATATAAGACATGCATAAAAGTTAAGGAATTTCTACCTTATGTGAAATGATAATTGAAGAAACGAGTTGATTTATGAGTTTAATTGCACCATTGAATCCTCACTACCTCTGAAAAAATTAGGTTTTCAATTCTGCTCATTGAGACGAAACCAACGCCACCAAAAATGTGTCAATCCGATCAATATCAGAGAAGATATTGAGAAGAGAAGTTTTAGGAAAACAAAAAAATAAAAAGAAATTATAAAAGAGAATGGGGAGGAGAGAGAGAGAGATGTGGGAGGGAGAGATTCTCAGCCAATGTGCCACACAACCCCACCTCACCCCCGTTTAATTTTTATAAAATTTTATCATTATTTCATTAAATTCATAACTCATTTGTTACACTTTTTTTTATTTTCTCCTTAATTTAGGCGCTGCACCGTATAAAAAATAAACATCATGCCTTTTCTTTCTATTTAATCAATCTGTTTAAATATATAAACTCATCCATTAATATATATCGAAAAGTTATTCATATATATATATGCATTATATAAATACACCCAGCCACATATACATATATACACTCAAATATATATATATATAGATATATGTATATACATATATATGTGTATATATATATATATATATTGAACCTAAATAAATATATACGTTATTTATATACACATCGGTGTATACATATATACTCCGACACTTGAATATATATATATATATTTAACCCACATATATATAAATGTTATATATATACAAATATGTATATACATATATACACCCAAAATTTTATATATATATATATCTATATTCATTCCATATATATATATATACACATTATATATATAAAGATATATTATTTTCTCAAATTAATAATAATATTAATAGTAATAATATTTTTTTTATTATTAAATATCTCACATTATTTTCCCTATTAACATTTTAAAAACAATAACCGTTAAAAACTGATAATTGTTTATAATTAATATTAACCACACATTTTTATTTAATTGGGAAAATTAATAATATCACATTAATTACTTTGGTTACTCATTATTTACACTGCAACATAATTTTTTAACTGCAGAAGTTTAATTTCATTTTTTATTGGACACTTATAATAATAAAATTATTATTATTATTATTTCTAGCAGACTAACAAAATATTTATATGCCAATTATTATTACCCTTATGTGTGATGTAACTAAAATCTCGGCTCACACAAATGTTATGTCACAACTAGGGAAAAACTAAAATTTTGAATGTAATGGAGGTATCATATTTTCTATCTGAGAAACCATTCAAAACATATTTTATTATTTTTAAAAATATTAAATAAAAATATTAAATAAATCATCCTCATTTGCGATTTGACCAAACACGTGATGTACACAAATGTTATGTCACACATCGGGTAAACCATGCATCTCAGATATAACAGTGGTCTCCGATTTCTCATGCGGGACACCATTTATGAGATATTTCATTTTTTTTGAAAAACTGTATGCATAAATAAAATATATTTAATATTTTTATTTTATCACATTGAGGATCTACAACCCTCATAATCTAGAATTAACTTAGTGCATAAATATAAAAATATTCCATAGAATATTCAATGTTTTAACAGGGATTTTACCCTTTAATAAATCCATAATAAACACAAGTACTGAAAACCAAAATTTTCATACTAAAAATAGTTGTAATTTATTAAAAAAAGTGGGGTTTTTTAAAATTTAAAATTGGAGATGTTACAATTATCCCCACCATAATTCTTTTCATCCCCGATAAGCACTTCAGGTCATGGAACCACTAATCCCCAATATAGGTGTTTCCATATAAAAATTATAACATTTTTAATTAAAACATTTTTAATTCCACCATAGGTTTTTATGATCAACACATTCTAATTACATTCGATCACCATCAACGATTCAATTTTTATTGAATGAAAAGAAAGATACAAGCAAGAACGAGGCAAGCAAGAAGGAAGATAGGGTCTAAGGAGGCCTAAAATAATGCAGGCCGAGGGCATCCCCTCGTATAAATGACTGGACCTCATGTTTGAAGAAAGAAATGTTGAGTGAGCTTGTGACTTCAAGGATATGGTCATCTTGGGAGGCTAAATGATCTACAAATTTATTCCCTTCACGCAAGGTATGAGAAACCTTATTATTATTTCTGTGGAGAGCTATGCATTTTCTTATGATGTAAGATATTGACCACAAGGTTTGATCTTTATCCTGAAGGGATCTATGAATTATTATAGAATCAGTAACCACGTAAGATAACTTTATTTTCTTCTAGATTCTCAGCATGATTCCAGACAACAACTCTTTTTCCTCGGCTTGAATGCTAGTACCAATCCCATAGTGGACCTTAAATTTCAAAACCACACTCCCCCTATGGTGGGGCGCGACCCCTCGTCCCCGAGCAATACCCTCTTTGTAGGAGATATCTGTATTTAGCTTGAAGCCAACCTACGAGGGAAACCATCAAACCCACTGGCCTTGAAATCTGAAATAGGGGGGATGAACCACTGTGGTTGAAACCCAAAGGGACCTAAGAGAAGGCGCTTCCTCCCATTTTTTAAAAAAAGGCACCATGCCCGCCATTAAGTTCCAGATTATTGCGATGATGGAACGCCCTAAAGAAGGGAGCCCCTCATACCATGCCCTATTTCTTACTTTCTAGAGACACCAACATCCGGCATTGAGAAGAATGGAATGATCCCTCTTTTCTGTGCCCATTCTGTCTGTTCCCTGAAACCATATCTCCAAGAAGGGTTCATCACGGTGAACCAAGGAAGAGTACGCTGTGAAATCGCCGAAGAAACTACACACCTCTTGAGCCCTATCTCCCTCAAAGAATATGTGGTTGGCATCCTACTCATGCTTTCGACTGCAACAGTGGCAACAGGATGTGAAACATATTCCTAGTTTTTTGATACTGTTGTCTGAGGGAATCGAATGATTTCTGATCTTCTAGATGAGAAAGAAATATTTAGAAGGAATCTTATTACACCACACCTACTCACTCCATCTAACACCTTGATATTGGGTGAAAGAAATCATGTGGTAATCCTTTTTATTGAAGTGACCCATTGTAGAAGTAGTAAAGACACATTTATCTAGTTCCGAATTAATGATAATATTATTGTACACCTCTATTTTATTCCTGTCCAAGGCCATCAAAATAAATTTAGGATATTTAATCACTTCCTTGAAGGAAATTGTGGGCACAAGACAACCTGGATACCCTATTGTTTTTCTAGTCCATTGGTTGAACCAGAAGTTAATGTTCCCCTTCCCTATGATCCATTGTGAGTGCTGGAGAAGATTCAGGATGATGAATCAAATTGAAGACCATAGAGGAGAACCGGCCACTGACAATATGCCCTCATTACCTCCCCTGTTATAGACCATGGTCTTTCCCCATAAAGAGCGCCCCTGAATCGTTTCCCATGCCAGTTTGGAATGCATGCATTGAATGGTGGATGCTAGGATCCTCACGTTAATGCCTCCCTCATATATTGGCCTTACAATTCTCCCCCAAGATACCAATTGTATTTTTCCCATCAAAGTATCATCCCATATGAAACTAGACATAATTTTATCGATAGTTCTATTAAACCCTTTTGGAACATTGGTAGATGCCGTAGAATGCACTGGGATTGCTGATAAAGCACTGTTGACCAGAGTAATACGACCCCCAAAGGATAAAAAATAATTCTTCAAGTTGAGCACTTAGCTTGTGATCCTGATTACCATGTGATCTAAGTCCTTGATCCATATTCTTCCTGGAGATATAGAAGTTCCAAGGTATTCCTTAGGGAACTGGCCTCACTACATGCCCAATCTGTTGCTCAAATGCACCGCTCTCCTAGATGTGAACTTGTTAGAGATATAAAACTTAATTTTGTCTTTGTTAACTACTTGGAAACTCCAGTAGCAGTATGCCTCGATGATCCATCTAATCCCCCCCAATGGATCTACTTCCCGCATTAACGAAGATAATGGAATCATCAGCAAACATGAGATGAGAAACCGACATCAGGCTTTGTTTTCTTCAATAGGGAAGGATTTCTCCATTCTGAATCCCTCTATTTATCATTCTACTTAAAGTATCCGGCACTAGGATGAATATATTGGAGATAAAGGGTCTCCTTGGAAAAGATCTCTCATGGCTTTAAAAACCCACAATATCTACCCATAAAATAAACAGAAATCCATGAAGTTCTGAAGCATCTGAAGGAGATATTAGATAACCATGTAGATAAGCCCATGTGTGCCATCACCCTATTAATAAAACCCCATTACAGCCAATCATAAGCCTTGATAATATCCAACTTTATAATGATATTAGACCCGTGACTTCCGGTATTGATGTCCCTAGTCATCTCCTACGATAAATCCATTGCACCTTGGATTGATCAGCCTTTCACAACCCCATAATATTCATGGGAGATAAACTAGGGAAGAAAGTCATATAATATAGTGTTGATAATGCTTGCCAAAATCTTCTATGGAAAGTTTCACAGGCTAACAGGCTGATAATGAGTATGGGAAGAGGGGTCTTTTTTCTTCGAAAGTAGAACCAGGGAAGTTGCACATGCAACCTGATGAAGGCCTCCTCCCCTAAATAACTATTTAATTGACACTATGATGTCCCCTTTAATGATATCCCATGATCCCCTATAGAAAGAGCATGGGATCTTGTCTATACCTGGAGCAATTTCTGGATTAATCTTCATCATGGAACTATATATTTCCTCCTCCAATGGCTAGTGAAATTGGTATTCATTTATGTGAGAAGTCACAACATTCAAAGGTTCTCCCAAAATATCCTCACTTCCTGTCGGATATCCTTTTGTCATTGTTGAGTTAGGACCTGCCAAAAAGTCATTGAAATAATTGTACGCCATCCCTCCCACCACATCTTTCTCATCAGTGAAGGACCCATCTTCCTGCTCTATGTTTGGATTAATGTTATTGCTCTTCTCCCTAATGCATGCATGAAATAAAGCCGTGTTTTTTTCACCTTCTTTAAGACACTTGATCCAAGAGGACTCCCTAGACCTTCACTCCAGGTCCATAAGCATAATAGCCAATTCGTTTTTCTTAAACAGGAGCTCAGCGAAAACTGACTCTTCCCACTTCTCTTCCAGGATGGTGTCCAACCGCTCAACTTACTACTTCAAGTACTCTATATATTCATCTATTGGAGTCATATTTCTTGCCCACTAGTGGAGTCTCTATTTCAACATCCTTAACATGTTATACAAGGCCACCCAAGAATGACCACAAATTGGTTCTTCCCATGACTCCCAAACCATCTCCTTATACCCTGGTTCCTCTCTCCACTGGCTACAGTATTTGAAACTGTCAGAGTTGGGTTGCACTGGGGATAAGGAGAGTAGCATCAGAGAGTGATCTGACACCCCTTCCACCAAATTATTCACCTGCGCGATGGGAAACATGAGGATATTGTGAAAATTGGAAAGGAGACGATCCAAACAACTCCAACATTGACTTCTCGCCTACTGATTGTTGCACCATGTGAACTTGTCACCTGATTAACCCATTTCCATCAAAACTTTGGCTGCCATAAATTGAACAAAGTCCAAACTAGCCTTCCAAGGGAAGGTCCCATGCCCTTTCTTCTCCTCTGGATCCACAAAAACAATGAAGTCTCCCCCTATAATCCAAGGTAAAACCCCTAGATTGAAGCCCAAAAGCTCCTTCCAAAGCATCTCCCTCATTTGGGCATCAAAGCTACCATATACGAAAGACATAAGAAGATTTCTCACAACACATGTGATTTTCATAGTGATGAATTGCTCCCCCGCTGATACCAGGTCCACTGAAATACTGTTGCTCCAGTATAACCAAATATGAGTGTTAACCGAATCTGCATGCATGAAATTCTTCATTTTAATACTACGATAGAATTCCATGATTTTAGCTGGTTTCTGTTTGTGTTCAAGTTTGGATATCAACATAACCTTTTTCTTTTTATCTTCCAAATAAATTTAGTCTATTTTAACCCACACTCCTAAGCCACGAGCATTCCATATCAGCAATGGTATCATTAGAAAGATAAAGGCCTAGATTTGGCCCTAGGTGAGAAGGTATCTGTGCGAAGGGAAGGAAAACACTCCCGATTCTATTGAAGCTTTTTACGTGATCTAGTACACATCACCGAATTGGAATCTAAAGTCCTTGGGATAGTTTTAAGGGAATGAATAAAGAGCTTAGCGGAACGCCCCCTACCTACTCTCGGAAGCGTCTTAAACGAACACCCCTACTTCTCAACAAGTTCATGTATTATGTCCATATTATAAACATCTACATGTTAGTCAAAACCACATATATACAATCAAGAAAAGAATACAATATGATCAAATAAATGAATGCTATAAATAATGAAATAAGGCACATATCATAATTTCGATAGGAATTTAATTATTTGGGCTTCATATAATGCAAGAAACAAGTATACATGACATGTGAACCTATGTTCCCAACATGATGCAATAATTCACACAAAATCCCATAAATCAGCATATCGATATCATGTTCTTCACCCAAGGTGTATTTAATAAATGATAGCATCAAACTACAAAAACAATATTCCCCATTTTATGGAAACTTGAAGGTACACTATATAGTGTTGAAAAGGAACATACATAGTTACCCTACCTGAGTCCCAAATATCCTAACTCCTATATATCTTGTCCCAAATAAATATAAAGAGAAAAGAAAAGTTAGGGAATCCTAATCCTCAGATACAATTTCGTAACATCCTGACCCGAACCACCGGGTGTGAGCTGGATGTTGTGTGGTCTCATGCATGTATCCCTATATGCATGATACTGCCGACTAGAAGTAAGGGTCTAAATCCATCAATGGGGAGACTATATCCTCTATATTAAGTCATGGGACTGATAAATAGTAACATTAATTATAAATAAAAATCAGAGTACATCATGAAAAAACTGAAATGTTATATACAAGATACAAAAAATAAATAAATATGGATCCAGGGTATGGGGTATGCCAATTAAATAGAAACAAAATCCAATGTCTCGCTTGAACTCTGTCAATGTAATTAACCCCTACCCACAAAGTTCACCCCTGCTTGGATGAAAATGGGAGAAGAGAGAGTGTGACCTCCGAGTCCCACCTCTAGTAGTCCCCGGGATGGAAACTAGCAGAAAGGGTATAATAAACATGCAGATGGGAGGCATTAGCTCTAAGAGAAACACATGCAAAATTGAGAGAAAAGATAAAAAACAACTAAATCCTACTCAAAATACAATATAACCGAAAACTCAATTACACATATGAAATGTAATTCAAGAACTACAACAAATGAAATGGAAAACTTTAAGTATAAAAAAGGTAAATACGACAGTGACCACGAAGCTCAAATAGATATTGCTAAACCCCAAGATAGTAATAACGAGCTTGATCTCCAACCGTCTTCAAATTACTTGAAAACCAGTTTATATATATGTAGGGTGAGTATAAAAGTACACTCAGTAGGATCCTATCTGGATCCTCTTGTGCAAAAGGTAAAGAAATCATGCTAAAGTAAAGTGAACAACAAGTGAAACTAACTCATCACATAAAAATGTATACTATGTTCCGAGCCACACCATGGATACTCTCACCAAGTATTGTATATAAGAGAATATATTATAGTAAATAATATTGAGGGTTCCCTAATACCACTTCCCCATAGGTCTTCCTCTTTTCCCAAATGTCGCACGCCCTGAGAATCTCTCTCCAAATAAGGCTAACCCCTAGACACTTGGGAAAAGGACCACAACATGCATCTTGTGCACCAACATGCACCTTGTACATCACACCACCACATAAACATAACCAAAGTGACCAGGTAGTTTCTAGGAGCAACTACATCCCACAAAAAGTGTTTCATACACTGGGTATTATAACTCAAGCCATCATTACCGATACACTGACCCAAGATCCTCAAGAAATCACAGCCTATACAAGTTATACCTATAATATCCCAAAGGAAACAATATCTAGAATATATGTGTGTGAAATAAACAAAATCCATTACATCTCTATACACACATATATAGGAAAAAATAACCACCATTACTTCCATCACAAGTAACTTCCAAGAAAAGAGAGGAGGGCCAAAGGGGGTAGTCAACCATACATCCTTCCACTGGGATATTGGGGAAAACAATCCCTAGGGATCAAAATCCCAAGCATGTCATCTTACCTAACCGAAAGGGAGGAATTGTGTATAGAAACACAAAAATATAGGATATAATATAACTCAAAACCACACTTTAGGCATAACCTTGTTTCAGACTCAACTGTATCTAACATCTCTAAGACTCTCGACTACCACTTATAAGACTATATATCCTATAATCACACAACCCTTTAAAGAGATACATTAAATTACTATATCCCTCTCTATCAGTTTCAATTTATTTTGATTAATTATGTAACCATTAAGATTTTCCACATTACATTATATTATCATCACAACAAAAGTTCCATACCCTCTAGGAATAAGCAATCTGTGTCCATAACTTCTCAGGTTTAAAACCATAACATTGTGTCCCAGCAATATCCAACCCCAAGGGTAAAACATTTATTCATTTATTAACGTCATCACTTTCCATATTTTCAGGTATTATTGAAAAAATTATAATATAATAAACACAAGGGGATTAACATGGTGATTAAATGAAATGTCCATCGGGTCTTTCCACCTATAAAAGGAGCTTATAATCATCCTGCCATGAGAAGGTAGACACAAAAAGAATGTGGTATACCCATCACATCTTCACCTCTCTTGAAATGAGAGTAACCAAAACCATCGGCCTCAAGAAGTGGAGAAAGGAAAGAAGATAAAAAACAACGTGGATGACATCTAAACAACTGATTAAAACAAGAATCCATCTTTCATAATAATGGTAAATCCCAGCTTCAACCCGTTCTTTCATCTCCTGTTCCCTCCCTTCCACCCACATGCATTTACTGATACATCTCACCACTCCAAGAATCAACTTCTACCACAAAAATCGGGCTTCCCCATCCCTCATACCACAATATCCCTCTAGGATAATCCATCCCAGGCTCATGTCACATCCAAGACTCCCTACCCCACATACCAAAATATCACTTCAGGCTCACGTCACATCACAACCAGCAGGGGAAAAACCTAGAAATGGAATCTCATCCCAAAGAAATCCATTCATCCTTCACACACAATGAGCTATCAGAACTAAAAAATAAAAGGGCCTTGGTATTTACAAGAAAATTAGAAACTAAGTCCATATAAAGGCATTATCTTTTATAAAACAACTAGTTCTTATTCCATCATGAATTAACTGATTCATTATTCACATGTTCCAACTAAGATAAACCTAAGAAAAAATATATCTCAAGATACCAAAAATTAATTAAACAATTAATTTTACATGACTTTAATTATTTTATTAGCAAGCATTAACAATATTCGGGTTCATTGACCAATTAAATTAGACATGCATACTTGCATCAATTTGATTAACATTATGTTACAACAACAACCAAATTCATTAAACATGCCACTTTAATTCCCTTAGCCAATTAATTATAAATTAATTATAGCTTTATGTTATTTACCAATTTCCATCAAGAACAACATGCTAAACTAAGAAAGGAATAGACATCACACTCTCTAGAAAATCAAGAGGAAAACCGTTATCACCGTATAAAGAAGCAACATCATTATATGATCAATACCAATTTTTTAATCAGATTCAAATAATTATTAGGTTAATATCATTGTGATCCAAGGGTATAAAACATTCTAACACTACGATTTCATGTAAATAAAAGATAAGCATCGAATCCCCTACCACAAAAGGTCTTCGACATTCTTTGCATGAAAATTGACTACACAATGGATCTCCAATCACCCATACTGAAACAACTGCATCCATATGAGGATTCCATGAAACCACCACAACAACAAAAACCAAGAGAAACCCCATTAGAAACATTGTAAAGAAACTACCAAAGCATAGAAAGAAGTTATGAGAGGAAACAAGATCAAACCGAGAGAAAATGCTAGAAAATGAAGGGAAAAATCACTTTGGATCAACCCTGGTCACCATAGATTGAAGATGGAAGCCTGAGATCATTTCCCATCGAAGGGATCTCTAAAAAAATGAGTATGGGAATACTAGGTCACCTAGGATGATAGATTGGGAAGATGCATCCATATGATTTGACAACCAAAATGGATGGTAAATGCTTAAAACAGTACTTCAGAATCTGATTACATGATGTGTAATACCCTTTCTGTTGGGACGGAGAGTGATGGAAAGAGGGGGGGGGGGTGAATTGCCTTTTAAAAAGTTTAACAATTTAAGAAAAAGTTAAAGCATAGCGGAAATAAAAGAGGCAAGACAAAAAATTGATAACGGAGTTTGGCCTAAATCCCAAGCCTAAGTCTCCGCTCCCAACTCAACCGTTGAGAGATTTATACGACAACTTGCTTTTTAATGGTTGTAGCAAGAAACCCACTAGACTTTAAGGCAGCCTAGAAACCTATTACAGCTTGCTTTTTATTGGTTGTAGCAAGAAACCCACTAGCCTTCTTACAGGTGAAGGCTAGCTCACCTATGACTCAAGTCTTTTACAGGGAAGGCTTGACTAACCTCTTCACACCTTGAAGGTGGTGTGAAAACCCAAACAAAGGGAGGATGAGAGAAAGAAGGGTTTGTATGCACAAACTCAAAATAATGCTCAAAATGATAAAACAATAAAAACCGTAAAGAGGAGAAGTCTTGGGCGACAATGGATTGATTGGTGATGATGAAGAGCACTCCCAAGCTTCTATGGTGGTGCTCCTTGGTTGTGGAAGTGAGTTGGACCAGGTGGGGATCCTTGAAGGAATGCGCCGGAGGTTCGCCAAATGATCGAAAAATGTTCCCGTAGGCTACTATCTTTTTCCGGGGCTTCCTAGTCCTCTATTTATAGGAGAGGAACACCCAAATGGCAGTTGGGGGTCTTTGGAGCCGTTGGAGAGGCCTTCGGAGCCGTTGGGAGTCAAAAGTACAAGTCTGGGCAAAGCCCAACGGCTAGTTTGACTGGGCACACCGGCTGGCCGGTGGTCCACCGGCTGGCCGGTCCTGAGCCACCGGCTGGCCGGTGCTCCAGACAGAGAGCAAGCTCTCTGCCCAGGTTCTACCGACCGGCCGGTGGTCAGCCACCGGCTGGCTGGTGACAATACCGGCTGGCCGGGGAGCTCACAACGGCTGACTGGTGGCTCTGGACAGAAACCATTGCAACTGCCAGAGACCACCGGCTGGCCGGTGGGAATCCACCGGTTGGCCGGTAGACTCAGAGAGTCTACTTTCAGTCCTTCTTGGCCCAACTCCTTGGCAACCTTTTTCCTATGAACAAAAACACTTGAAAACAAGTTAGAACAAAAGGAGTGATTGTGATCATTAAAATCCAAGAGAGAGGGGTACAACAATCTCCCCCTATTTTGATGATCACAATCACCAAAACAAGCAATGTAAAAGACTGCAATGAAAGGCATGCTTTAAAGGATAAATTGAAAAGTAAAGCAAAGCATGAGAGAAATATTTCTCCCCCAATCAACCAAGTAAATCTCCCCCTTTGTGATTATCAAAATAGCACGGGGCATAAAATATGATTGAAGGAAAGGATTGAAAAACAAGATAGAGATTTTAAACCAATTGAAATTTTTGAAATTTGAATTGAAATTTTTGAATTGAAAGTTTTGAATTGAAAGTTTTGAAAGAAAAACGCAAAAAGGCTTAAACGATCCTAACTCCCCCTAAATAAAAACAACAAATCACCGGGGAGAGGATTTTAGAACCGAGACAAATTTTGGTCCGGAGAGACTCGCTAAAAGGGATTTTTCAATCCAAACTTGTCTTGTGGCGGGTCTTCTCCTATGAAATTCATCGTTAAAGGAAATGGTTTTGGGCCTTCCATACCAGACATTTTTGCAGTCGCACTCGTAAATTAAGTGCCTGATCTTTTTGCAATAGTTGCAAAATTTATATTGGGAGCTCCCCCTTACAAAAATAGTAGGAGCATTGGAAGAGGAAGCTTGCTTGGAATAGCCAAGCCCTTGGGTGGTTCTAGATATGCATTGGGAACCAAGGAGCTTTGAAAGGTTATGTTCACCTTCGGTGAACTTAGCTAGGGATTTCCTTAAATCCTTGATTGTTGATTCCATAGAATCAAATCGGGAAGGTTTTGGATCTTGAGGGACAAATCTTCCTTCTCTTTGAGAAGTTGATCCTTTTCAGAAGAAAGAATTTTGAATTTCTTTTTTAAAGCAATAAATTTGGAAGAAAGTTCGTGAAAACCTTCCTCCAATTGATCTCTCGCATGTTGGAGATCCTCGTAAGATAAATGATTGAATGAATTGGAAGAACAAGAGGAAGAGGAGTCGGAAGAGGTTACCTCATGAAATGCCATTAGACATTTTTTACCGTTGTCTTTTGAGGAGGAGGAGGATGAGGAGCTATCACTCCAAGTGGCCTTGAATGCCTTTTTCTTTTCCTTTTGCTTGGCCCTTGTCTTGTGGAGTGGGCAATCGGGCTTATAATGGCCTTTCTTGCCGCACCCATAGCATATTACCTCGGGCTCGGATTTTTCGTCGAGTTCTTCCTTTCGAGCCTTGCGAGATTTCTTCTTTTTGTTCTTCTTCATGAATTTGTGCATCTTGCGGGCAAGGTTCTCGATTTCTGAATCGCTGCTTGAAGAGGAAGAAGATGAGGAGGAGGAGTTTTCTTCTTTTTGAACTTTGAAGGCGATGTTCTTTGGAGTTTTGATGAGTTTTCCTTCCTTTTCAGCTTGCCTCCTCATGGTGATCTCGTAGGTCATGAGGGATCCGATGAGCTCTTCGACCAGCATTTCTTTTAAATTCTTCGCTTCTTGAATTGCCGTGACTATCAGTGCCCATGAACTTGGTAAGATCTAAAGGATCTTCTTGACCATCATCTCTGCAGAAACATCATCTCCAAGAGACTTTCTCCCATTACAAACATCAGTAAAGCGAGTAAACATATCAGTAATATTTTCAGATGGATGCATGGTAAAAGACTCAAAATATTGACGGTACATATCCAATCGAGTATCCTTAACTTTGTTGGTCCCCTCATGGGTAACCTCCAAAAGTTTCCAGATTTCATGAGATGAAGTGCATGTGAAAACTTGATTGAATTCATTACGATCAAGGCCGCAATGAAGAGCGTTCATGGCTTTTCCATCAAGCTCAAAATTTTTAATATCGTCTTGAGTCCATTTGGATTCATCGGGAGAAGAGAGAGAGTAACCATGCAGGACAATTCTATAAATAGGATAACCTATACTTCTAAGAAAATTAGACATGCGGGTTTTCCAATAGGTATAGTCGGTTCCATCAAAAAAAGGAGCACGACCCAATGAATAACCGTCGGGGGCGAAAGAAGATGAAGTCATCACAATGGATCTTGAATTTGAAACCGGTTAAGGTATTACACAAACACTCCCTCTGATACCAAATGTTGGGACGGAGAGTGATGGCAAGAGGGGGGGGGGGGTGAATTGCCTTTTAAAAAGTTTAACAATTTAAGAAAAAGTTAAAGCGCAGCGGAAATAAAAGAGGCAAGACACAAAATTGATAACGGAGTTCGGCCTAAATCCCAAGCCTACGTCTCCGCTCCCAACTAAACCGTTGAGAGATTTATACGACAGCTTGCTTTTTAATGGTTGTAGCAAGAAACCCACTAGACTTTAAGGCATCCTAGAAACCTATTACAGCTTGCTTTTTATTGGTTGTAGCAAGAAACCCACTAGCCTTCTTACAGGTGAAGGCTAGCTCACCTATGACTCAAGTCTTTTACAGGGAAGGCTTGACTAACCTCTTCACACCTTGAAGGTGGTGTGAAAACCCAAACAAAGGGAGGATGAGAGAAAGAAGGGTTTGTATGCACAAACTCAAAATAATGCTCAAAATGATAAAATAATAAAAACTGTAAAGAGGAGAAGTCTTGGGCGCCAATGGATTGATTGGTGATGATGAAGAGCGCTCCCAAGCTTCTATGGTGGTGCTCCTTGGTTGTGGAAGTGAGTTGGAGCAGGTGGGGATCCTTGAAGGAATGCGCCGGAGGTTCACCAAATGATCAAAAAATGTTCCCGTAGGCTACTATCTTTTTACGGGGCTTCCTAGTCCTCTATTTATAGGAGAGGAACACCCAAATGGCCGTTTGGGGTCTTTGGAGCCGTTGGAGAGGCCTTCCGAGCTGTTGGGAGTCAAAAGTACAAGTCTGGTCAAAGCCCAACGGCTAGTTTGACTGGGCACACCGGCTGGCCGATGGTGTCTCACCAGCTGGCCGGTGGTCCACCGGCTGGCCGGTCCTGAGCCACCGGCTGGCCGGTGCTCCAGACAGAGAGCAAGCTCTCTACCCAGGTTCTACCGGCTGGGCGGTGGTCAGCCACCGGCTGGCTGGTGACAATACCGGCTGGCCGGGGAGCTCACACCGGCTGACCGGTGGCTCTGGACAGAAACCATTGCAACTTCCAGAGACCACCGGCTGGCCGGTGGGAATCCACCTGTTGGCCGGTAGACTCATAGAGTCTCCTTTCAGTCCTTCTTGGCCCTACTCCTTGGCAACCTTTTGCCTATCAACAAAAACACTTGAAAACAAGTTAGAACAAAAGGAGTGATTGTGATCATTAAAATCCAAGAGAGAGGGGTACAACACTTTCATGTCGTGTAATGCCTCGAGTTTAGTTTCCATGGAAAAAACCTACACCTTTAAATTTTATTTTATTATTCAAACCTCAAAATATTACACAATTTGAATCCCACTTTCACATCACAAAAATTTTCTACATGGAGTGAAACCCACTTTCAAGTCGTGAAAGTTCCCTACTCCTAGTTCTTAGCACCCAAACTCCTCCAAATGTACTTTGAGAATCCTCCAAGCTCCAAAAGCCTCGATAAAATTCAAAGGTTCGATCTATGTGGATCTAGGCCCTTAGATAAAATAACTCTCAAAACATTCTCGTCCTTGAGAATCTGAAACCAACCCAGAGAAGAAATAGAAAGGGTTCATCCGAACATCCACCCCACGAGATACCTCTCAAGGCTCTCGCCACCACAGGAGCTCAACCACATCACTAGAGGAACAAGTGAAAAACAAAAAAATAACCACAACTTTCTTCAAAACACTCTCTTGATAGAGATACCTATAAAAATAGAGAAATACTCAACAAGAAACAAGATAAATCCATCTCATAAACAGAAAAGGTCTACAACCACACAAAAAACAACATTACAAGAGAAGAGATAAACATCAAGTAGATTGGTCTACTGAGCACTTATATACAACTCACATTCCTGCGTAATATCCTATATGCCACCATGATTCCATAAATCATGAACCAAGGGTATAGTACACCCACACAATAGCTTCTCCTAGTGGTCCTAGATCTCTATAGGCCGCTCTCAAAGGTCACATTCTCATAAATATCTATCTCACCCCAATCGATGATATGAGAGTCATAATGAAGATAAAAATAGAGCTATGACACATGGAAAACATCATGTATCCATATCATCTATGTGAGAAGAACTATCCAATACACCAAGACATTAACATGAGGCAACACCTCAAAAGGCCCAAAAAACTAGGGAGAATATAGCGACACAAACTTTTCTTACATTAATATTACATAATTTTAAAGATAAAAAACATAATAGTATTACAGATAGAGGATACAAAGGTTTTGTGTTTTGGGAAAACTAGGACCATACATAACAAATACAACATCAAGAAAAAACATTTATTTAATTTCTTCCTCTCTAGCTTCTTATTGGACCTTTTCCTCTCCTTAGTACATGTAGCGACCTGAGGATATAAATCAAAAGGTGTGAGTTAGAAGCCCAGTAAGAGGATAGATAATAACAATATATAATGTGGTGATCATAATCATAACATAGGCAAAAGATCATGAACATGCGAGGAGCATAAATAAAAGACTTGAAATGTGGCAATGCATAAAAATGAAACATCATGTCTTAGTTGTTAACTACCAAAAATACTTTTAAACCAAGATATAATATTGTTAACACATAATTTCAAATTTACTAATGAGATTCATCACTTTACCCAATTCATTGGAGTGCTATATAATTCTGGGTGCACCCGTCACATTTAAACATTCATATTGCGCTATATAATTCCAGGCGCACCCGTCACATCATAACATTATCATTTATCATGCATGAAAAAATGATCATATAACATAAATTAACATAATGAAACCATGAAAAGGAAAGCCAATGATGGAAAATTGATCTTTAAGGAGTGACCATATCAAAAATGGAGTGAAAGAGGTAGAACCCGAAGGACGAAAGTTGGGTTTGAGAATTTCCCCTTACCTTGTATCTGAATGATTCCTTCTCTTTAATGTCCTTTATAATGAAATTATATTCATTAATTAGAAATTCCAGAACCATTTATACATTAATAGGGTTCATTATGGTTTAATTATGTCATTTTATGTTACTTTGGATGACTTATAGTGTTTAAAAACATTGTTCGAGGATGTTCGTTTTTATGGTTTTTCTTGTGTGGTTCACTTGTATTCATAAATTGAAGTTTGGGTAGAACATGGGTAAACATCAAGAAATGATATTACATGACATTAATGATATTACAAGAGTTTGAATTATCTTATAATGAATTATATTAGATCCATGTGTATGAATCATTAGATAAGAATTAAATGAAGATTGTTTGGGTTAATTTGGGCGGTTTTTTGATCATAATGATGTTGTTTTAATTTATCACTTAGTAATATGTTCATACGTCATTTCTAGAACTTTAAATAGGATATAATACATATAAAATATTCTGGTTCAACCATAAAAATGGTTTCATGACCAGATCTAAAGGTATAAATGGAAGAAGAAAGCATGTCATTCTTGAAGGTGATAAATTAACACCTCACGAACAACATTCTCTTTAATAAAATAAAAGGAAGAGGGAAAGGGGGTTGGATGATATAATATCCCATTAGAAACATAAAATTACAGTATATGTATAATAATAGAGTTAAAATACCAATTGGATGAATATCGGTGGGGAGAGATCAAGAAATGAACTTGAACATGAAAGGAAATTAAAGGAGAAGAGGGAGAGAAATTACCTCTTGAATTCTTCTCTTGAGAACCTCATTAAGGGCCTAAGATTGGTGTTTTGATGAGACAAGCAGCTCTTGGACGTGGGGGAGGGTCTAGGAAAGGTCTTTGGGCAGAGTTTTGAGAAGTATTGGAGTTTGAGAGGTGTGAGGAAATGAGGGTGTGAGGAAATGAGGGTTTGAAGGGTGGCTTTTATAGTGGAGGGGAGAGGAGTTTCCTTAATATAAAATTCATTAGTTTTTTAATTTACCCTTAGACAAGGAATAGTGAGTCTTGAATGACCAAGAATAGTAATTTTATCATGTGATCCCAAACTTAGCGGGCTTACATCAGCAGAGCATCATCGATGACTCAATTAATCCATTATTTAGCATTTATTGTAAATTATCAGATTCTACTATTCATCAAAAAATCAAGTATCTCAGAAAAATCCCAAAAAATTACCCCAAACATTTTTCGATGTGTAGAATCCAAAAATGAATTCCATTTTTAAAAAATAATTTTATGAATATTATTAATTTAATATTTAATTAAAATCATAATTTACTTAAAAAACAGTTTTTAAGATTAAAACTGATTTTATAGTGCTTTCAAAAATTACGCAGGGTCTTATAAAATTATCTAAAAACTATATGACAATTATTTGATAAATAATGAATATATTTTAAGAAAATAAATTTTCCTTTAAATTAATTAATTAGTTATAATTAATTATTTCTGACTTACAAAATTCCAAAACGTTTACTAAGGTCAATTTGTCACTTTCTAAGATGTCTAAATTTTATTTAATTATTCAAGGGTAAGGTTACTATTGTTTTGGACGATTTACTATTCATAAGTGTCATATTAATATTCATAAGGGTATGTTACTATTCCTAAGGGTATGTTACTATTCACCAAAAATTAATTTTGTTTCATTAGACCCCAAAAATCATCTTGAGCACAACCATGTAGGTTAGATTTTTAAAATTCCAAACACAGAAGTGACAAAATTATGTTTAAAGGTCACTTATCACTTAGTAGTTCATTATGTTGTGTTTTCATGTTATTTTATGACATAAATATAAGAGTGGAATTTCCATTGAAAAACATTGGGTCGTTACATTCTTCCCCCCTTAAAAAATTTCGCCCCTAAAATTTCACTTTACACAAACAAGTGAGGGTGTTTCTCCTTCATTGCCTCTTCTGGTTCCCAAGTTGCTTCCTCAAACTTATGGTTCCTCCACAAAACTTTGACAATATGGGTTGTCTTGTTGCATAGAACCTTATTTCTCTGATCCAGAATCTTTACTGGCTACTTCTCATAGGAGAGATCATCTTACAGCTGCACCACCTCTGAGTTTAGTAAATAAGAGGGGTAGGGTATGTACTTCCTCAGTAGTGATACCTAAAACACATCATAAACTTGAGCCATATTTGGTGGAAGTGCAAGATGATAGACGATAGCTCCTATGCGGTTAAGGATATCAAAGGGGCCAATATACCTTGGTCTTAGCTTCCCTTTCTTCCCAAATTGCATGACTCTCTTCCATGGAGATATTCTAAGGAAGACTTTATCTCCAATGTCGAACTCCAAGTCCCTTCGACGGTTGTCATCATAACTCTTTGTCCGACTTTGAGCAACTTTGATGTGTTTCTGGATGTCTTGAACCTTCTTTGTCATATCTTGAAAAAGATTGGTTCCAAGTAGCTTTCTTTCTACAACTTCATCCAAACAGGTTGGAGTTCTACATTGCTTTCCATATAGAGCCATCTGGATACTCGAGTGGAAGCTATTGTTGTATGAGAACTCAACCAATGGGAGATGCGGATCCCAATCACCTTTGAATTCAAGAGAGCAGGATCTTAGCATATCTTCAAGTGTCTGAATAGTCCTTTCATACTAGCCATTAGTTTTGAGGTGATAGGCCATGGTGAGATTTAATTCAGTACTCAAAGCATGTTGAAGACTCCTCCACAACCTAGATTTGAACCTTGGATCATGGTCAAAGATAATTGAGAGTTAAACACCATGTAGTCTCACCACATCCTTTACATATATCCTTGCAAGTTGTTCAAGCAAGATATCTTCCCGAATAGCAATAAAATGTGAAGTCTTGGTGAGTCGATCAACCAAAACCCATATCGCATTATTTCCCTTTGATGTCTTCGGGAGACCAATGACAAAGTCCATAGTAACATTTTTCCATTTCCACATGGGTATAGGAAATGGATGCATCATACCCTTGGACTTTTTTCACTCAGCTTTAACTTTATGACATATCAAGCACCTTGATATATATTCTGCAATCTCCTTCTTCATGTTATCCCACCAGAAGTGTTCTCAGATATCACAGTACATCTTGGTACTCCCCGGATGGATAGAGAATGTTGATCTATGTACATTATCAAATATCTCCTTCTTTATCCTGGGTGATGAAGGCACACAAAGCCATGTTCCAAACCAAATGACACCATCATCATCGATATGGAACCCTTGCAGCTTCCCTTCCTTTACTGCATTCACCCTCTTTTGTATCTCCACATCATCCCTTTGTGCTTTCTTAATCTTCTCTTGGATGGATGGTTGTGCAATCATTTGGGCAAGGTAGGATGTATCCCCTACCCTTATGATTTAAAAATATATTCTTTGCATATCCAAGAAGATAGGGTCTTTCTCAATCTGCAGCATGGATAGAGTAGCCGGTTCTTTTTTTCTTAGAGTATCAGCTACCTTGTTCACCATTCCAGGATGATAGTGAATAGAGAAATCGTAATCCTTGATTAGCTCTAACCATATCCTTTGATGTATGTTTAGCTCCTTTTGTGTGAATATATACTTTAGGCTCTTGTGGTTGGTGTATATGTCACACTTCTCACCATAAAGGTAGTGCCACCAGATTTTCAAGGCAACAATCACAACAGCCAGCTCTAGATCATGCATCAGGTAGTTCTGCTCATGGATCTTCAACTTCCATGAGGCATAGGCTATCACATTGTCATTTTGCATGAGTACACAACCCAAGACTTTCTTTTAATCATTACTATATATCACAAAACGTTCTCCACATTTTGGTTGTGTGAGTACAGGTGCAGTGATCAGCCTTCTCTTTATCTCCTTGAAGCTTCCCTCACATTCTTCCGTCCAGACATACTTTACCCCTTTATTTGTTAACTTAGTTAGCGGGCTTGACAATCGTGAGAAGTTTCTCACAAAACGTTGGTAGTACCCATCTAATCCAAGAAAACTATAGATTTCTATGACACTAAAGAGCCTGATCCATTCCTCAATCGCCTTTGTCTTTGAAGGATCCACAGAAATTCCCTCACTTGTGATCACATGTCCCAAGAATGCGACTTGATTCATCCAAAAGTCACACTTGCTAAACATGGAATACAACTTCTCCTTTCTCAGTGTCGCCAACACAAGTCTTAGATGTTCTTTATGTTCCTCATTGATCTTAGAGTAGATGAGAATATCATCAATAAACACTACCAAAAATATGTTGATGTAATGTCTAAAGACTATATTCATCAAATCCATGAAGATTTTAAGGGCATTAGTAAGTCCTAAGGGCATCACCAAAAAATCATAGTGCCCATACCTTGTATGGAAAGAAGTCTTCTGAATATCTTCCTTCTTCACCTTTACCTGATGATATCCAGAACTAAGATCCATCTTTGAGAAGTATTGAGCTCCTCTTAACTGATCGAACGAGTTATCAATCCTTGGGAGAGGATACCTGTTAGGTGATCTTGTTGAGTTCCCGATAATCGATTCACAACCGCATTGTTCCATCCTTCTTCTTCACAAAGAGCACCAGTGCACCCCAAGGTGATGCACTAGGGAGTATGAACCCTTTATCCAGATTCTCTTGTAGCTGCTTCTTTAACTCCACCAATTCGATAGGATCCATCCTATTGGGACACTTTGCGATAGGAGTAGCTCCAGGCATGAGTTCAATTGAGAACTACACCTCACGATCTGGGGAAATTCTGGGTAACTCTTCAGAAAATACATCTCCGTATTCCCTCATGAGGGGAATTTCCTCAAGGTTGGCACTTTCCTTCGACTCAACCATTTGGGCAAGGTATGCTTCTTCATAGGGAATCAACACCCACACCATTGAAGGATTTTTCAAAGGAGATTCATGATCTTCCTTACATGTGTAGAGGAGCATGGGATGGTTCGGAATATGAAAAGATATTTCCTTTTCATGATAGTTGATATGTGCTCTATATAACGAGAGCCAATCCATTCCCATTATAGTGTCGAATTCCACCAAGGGAAGTATTATGAAATTTTCTGGAAGAATCTTGCCACATACACCAACAGGAGAAGAGTCAAATACTTGGGTTGAAATGATTTCACAACTTCGCGTTTTTACAGATATCTCTACTTCAAGGTTTTGAGGATTCAATTATATAGTTCTAGTAAACTTGAAAGATATAAAGGAATGCGTAGAACCAGAATCAAATAAGACTTCTTCCATTCTTGAGTGAATAGGACGTGTATCTTGTACGACTTCATTATCATGATCCACCTCCATAGTAGTGATGGAATAAGCCTTCCCTTGTTCCTTTGATTTTGGTGGCTACTGACGTTGATTACCCTCGAGAGCTCGAGGTTTAGTGCACTAGTTTTCATAGTGCCCTAGCTCCCTAAAGTTGTAGCATTGAACCATGAGTGGTTCTCTCCTTTCATCGACTACATTGTCCTTGATTTTCGTGTCTTTTCGACACTCTTGAGCATGGTTTCCTTCTTTCCCACACTTGAAGCACTTAACCATACCTTTGAGGCAGTTCCCATGGTGCAACTTCCCACATTTTTGGCATGTGGGTCATTGAGTTTTCTTCCAACTTTTGTCATTAGATCCTCCAGCTTGAAACTCTATCTTTCGTTTCTTATCACCAAAGACATGGGACCATTATCCAAACTCCATCTCCACTTTGAGGGCACATCAAACAAATTCTTCATAACTGCCAAAGTCTCTAATTGTATGTGCCTTTCATAGGTGTGGTTTTAATCTACTAAAGAATCTATCAATTTTGCTATCATTGTTGATAACAAAACCTGAAGTGTACCTTGAAAGCCTTGTGAAATTCGCTTCACAGGTTGTGATAGATTCTCCTTATTTTTTATTGAGATCTATGAATTCTCTCTTCATCTTCGTGTGAAGAGTTCTTGGGAAATACTTGTTAAGAAACATTATCTTAAAGTCTTCCCATTCCATCTATTCAATTTCCTCCCTTGTCTTGGTGTTCTTAATCAAATCCCACCATTGATCGGCTTCTCCATCTAGATGATAAACAGATAAGGTCACCTTCTCAATCTTAGAATAGTGAAGAATAGAAAAGATCTTCTCCATGGAGTTGACCTACTTTTCTGCAACTAGTGTATCGGAAGATCCACTTAACGTCGGTGGTCATTGCCGCATAAAACATTCAATAGCCAGTTGCTCCCTCATTGGTGAAGGAGGAAATTCCCCATTATTATGGTTATTGTTCATAACCTGAGATAATTGGGTAATAAATGGCATGAAGTTTTGAACTCCACCTCCCAAATCATTGTGTATGTCATTCGGACAATCATTGCATTGGCCCTCGCATGAGTTGTTGGCCTGATTTCTCCTAGTTCCCACCATTTTCTAAAGTATAAAAGGTTAAAAAAAACATAAGTAAACATGTAAAGAGTACATAACTTATTAATTTGAACAATTTATACTAAAATCATAACATATGGGATCCCTAGGTAAATATTCTTGTGTGCATATTTGTACATATGCTCATGCTATAGGTTTCCTCTAGGGTTCACTAATCATAATTCCCAAATTAACTAAACCTTGGATCTGATACCAACTATAGCAACCCAACTTTTCCTTACATTACTATTACATAATTTTAAAGATAAACAATATAATAGTATTACACATAGAGGATCCAAAGGTTTAGTTTCTTGGAAAAACTTGGACCATACATAACAAATACAACATCAAGCATAAACCTTTATTTAATTTATTCTTCTCTAGCTTCTTATTGGAACTAGTCCTCTCCTTAGTACATTTAGCCACCTGAGGATATACATCAAAATGGGTGAGATACAAGCCTATTAAGAGTATAGATAAGAACAATATAGAATGTGGTGAGCATAATCATAACATAGGAAAAAGATCATGAACATGAGAGGAGCATAAATAAAAGACTTGAAATGTGGCAATGCATAAAAATGAAACATCATGTATTAGTGGTTAACTACCACACATACTTGTGAACCAAGCTAGAATATTGTTCACACATAATTTAACATTTACTCATGAGATTCATCACTTTACCCAATGCATTGGAGCGCTGTATAATTCTAGGTGCACCCATCACATTTAAATATTCATATTGCACTATATAATTCCTCACGCACCCGTCACATCATAACATTATCATTTATCATGCATGATACAATGAACATATAACATAAATTAACATAATGAACCCATTAAAAGGAAATAAAATGATGAACAAATGATATTTAAGGAGTGACCATATCAAAAATGGAGTGAAAGAGGTAGAACTCGATGGACGAAAGTTGGGTTTGAGAATTTCCCCTTACCTTGTATCTGAATTCTTCCTTCCCTTTAATGTACTGTATAATGACATTATATTCATTAATTATAAATTCCATAACCTTTTTTAAATTAATATGGTTAATTCTGGTTTCAGTATGTAATTTTATGTTCCTTTAGATGACTTATAGAGTTTAAAAACATTGTTCGTGGATATTCGTTTTTATGGTTTTTCTTGGGAGGTTCACTTGTATTCAAAAATTGAAGTTTGGGTAGAACATGGGTAAACATCCAGAAATGATATTACATGTAATTAATGATATTAAAATATTTTTAATGATATTATAATGAATTATATTAGATCCATGTTGATGAATCATTAGATAAGAATTAAATGAAGATTATTTTGGTTAATTTGGGTGGTTTTTCGATCACAATGAAGTTGTTTTAATTTATCACTTAGTAATATGTTCATAAGTCAGTTACAGAACTTTAAATAGGACATAATACATATAAAATATTCTGGTTCAACCATAAAAATGGTTTCATGACCAGATCTGAAGGTAGAAATGGAAGAAGAAAGCATGTCGTTCTTGAAGGTGATAAATTAACACCTCACGAACAACGTTCTCTTTAATAAAATAAAAGAAAGAGGTAAAGGTGTTTGTATGATATAATATCCCATCAGAATCATAAAAGTGAATTATATTTATAATACTAGAGTTACAATACCATTTGGATAAATATCGGTTGGGAGAGATCAAGAAATGAACTTGAACTTGAAAGGAAATTAAAGGAGAAGAGGGAGAGAAATTACCTCTTGAATCCTTCTCTTGAGAACCTCCTTAAGGGCCTAACATGGCCTTTTGATGAGACTAACAGCTCTTGGACGTGGGGGAGGGGCTAGGAAAGGTTTTTGGGCAGAGTTTAGATAAGGATTGGAGCTTGAGAGGTGTGAGGAAATGAGGGTGTGAAGGGTGGATTTTATAGTGAAGGGGAGAGGGGTTTCCTTAATATAAAATTCATTAGTTTATTAATTTCCCCTAATACAAGGAATAGTGAGTCTTGAATGAATAATAATAGTAATTTTATCATGTGATCCGAAACCAAGTGGGCTTACATCATCAGAGCATCATCTATGACTCAATTAATCCATTATTTAGCATTTATTGTAAATTATCAGATTCTACTATTCATAAAAAATTCAAGTATCTCAGAAAAATCCCAAAATATTACCCCAAACATTTTTTGACATTTAGAATGTAAAAATGATTTCCATTTTTCAAAAATAATTTTCTAGATATTATTAATTTAATATTTAATTAAAATTATAATTTACTTAAAAACAGTTTTTAAGATTAAAACTGATTTTATAATGCTTTCAAAAATTACGTAGGGTCTTATAAAATTATATAAAAACTATAATACATTGATTTGATAAATAATGAATAAATTTTAATAAAATAAATTTTCATTTAAATTAATTAATTAGTTATAATTAAGTATTTATGACTTACAAAATTCCAAAATGTTTACTAAGGTCAAATTGTCACTTTCTAAGATGTCTAAATTTTATTTAATTATTCAAGGGTAAGGTTACTCTTATGTTGTATGATTTAATATTAATAAGGTTCATATTAATATTCATAAGGTAAATTACTAAGGGTACATTACTATTCACTGAAAATTATTTTTGTTTCATTAGGCTCCAAAAATCATCTTGAGCACAACCGTGTATGTCAGATTTTGAAAATTCCAAACACAGAAATGACAAACATATTTTTAAAGGCCACTTATCACTTATTAGTTCATTATGTTGTGTTTTCATGTTATTTTATGACATAAATATAAGAAGGGAATTTTCATTGAAAAACATTGGGTCGTTACAGAGAAAGCTTACTCCCACGGCCAAACCATCACTTCCCATGATGGGGAGTCACATTCAAGAACACAAGATTCCAAAAATCGATCTCCAAAGGTATTTAGTATGATTGGAATAGGATTTATGATGATCTTTCACTACCTTCATACTCTCATAAATAACCTAAACCATCTTTGTTGAATCTGTTACGAGTTCTGGCCTGAGAATTGCGGACTCTCTCACCCAAGTCCATCATAATAGAGAACATAAACATTTTCCATAAAAGTCTTCAAATAGAGCCATACATATGGTAGAGTGAATACTATTATTGTAAGTAAAATCTACAAATGTATGGTGCCTCGTCCATGAAACTCCAAAATCTATGACACAAGAGCGCAACATATCTTCAAGAGTCTAGATGGTATGCTATGTCTGAACGTCCTTCTATGGATGAAAAGCAGTGATAAGGAATAACTAAGAACCAAAAGTATGTTGGAGATCACTTCACACTATGGAGGTAAAATTTCAATCTCAATATGAAATTATCATCCTCAGGACCTCGTGGAGTCTCACCACCTCCTCCAGATTTTGACTTGACAAAACCTCCACAGATATTTACTCCTCGATCGCTATGAAGTGGGTTTATTTCATCAATGGATCCACTACCACCCATATGGAATCATAGCCTCCCTATGTTAGAGGTAAACCTGTGAAAAATTACATCCATATTTCCTCCCACTTTAATTGAGGAACATCTAATGTATAGATCAAACCATCAAGAACACGGTGTTCAACCTTCACCTACTGACATATCAATCATCAAGACATGAACTCTAAAAATACACACTTCAACCCTGACCACCAAAAATGACCTCTCAAAGCTCGGTATATTTTTTTCATGCCATTATATAAAACCAAAGGAGAGATATAAAGCTCTATGATAACAATCTCACATATTTCCAAAGGAATAAAAATACTCCCTAAAAAACACTCAACGTTTTTCATCCTCATACCAACCGTTAGGGGCCTTGCTATAAAAAACCTAGTCTCTCCAGACCTCTACCTCACGATACCCCAAATAGGACTCCTCTAGATACTACACCAGATATGACTACACCATAATCTAAAAATACAACCTTTACCCCCCAAATTCTCCCATATCTAGGTGCAATGCTGAAATTTCTTCCATCACTCTCCATGATTCACTTGATTCTCGCACTACATCACTGCACAACTTCCTACTTAATGAATTAGCTACAACATTACCCATTATAGGTGTATAATAAATCTTCACATCGTAATCCTAAATGAATTCCATCCCGCAATGCTGGGATAAGTTCAAGTCATGTTGGGAGAAAATATACCTCAAGATATTTTGATCGGTGAAGGCCCCAAAATGCTCACCACTGAGGTAATGTCTCCATAACTTCATGTAAAAAACCACCACCTACAACTCAAAATTGTGGGTGGCATAGTTATTCTCATGTGAATGTAACTATGAGGACCCATAATAAATTACTAATCTCTACTCTATTAGAACACATCCCAACCCTAGATATAAATAATCATAGAAAACTTCAAACTAAACTCCTTCTCATGCCAGACAAAGAACTAAAGCACTGACGAAATTCTCATTTAGATACTCAAAACCTATCTGACACTGATCATTCCACAAGAACACCTAATTATTTTGGGTTAAAACTATCATAGGAGTCACAACCTAAGATAAATCAGCTAATAACCTCCTGTAATAGCCTGCAAGACTAAGGAAACTTCGCATCTCTACCACTGTCTTGGGGGCTTCCCAAGACACAACTTATTCTATCTTTGATAGATCCACATCTACTACCTATATGGATACAACATGCCCTATGAAACGGTCTTCTCAAGCCCAAGACACACACTTTGGAAACTCCCCAAACAACTTCTTATGGTGAAGAACTCAAAAAGTGACATGAAGATTCTCGGCATGCTCATCCTTGGATGAAGAGTACAAAAGTATTTAGTCGGTGAAAACCACCACGACCATATCTGGGAACTCACAGAACACCGAATTCATTAACCCCATGAACAAAACTATAGAATTATTCACACCAAACTACATCAAAACAAACTTATAATACACATGATGACAATATAAGGCAGTCTTCTGGATATCCTCATCCTTTAAACACATCTGAAGATATCCTGACCACAAATAAATCTTTGAGAACTAACTTTCACCCTTTAGTTAATTGAATAAATCACCAATCCATGTAAGAGGATAGTGGTTCCTCACTATCACTTGGTTCAAGCAATTATAATCGATACACAAACACAAACTGCCATCAACCTTCTTTATGAACAAAACTAGTGCACCACATAGTGACACACTCAACCATAAAAAAACCATACAACAACATACCATTAAGCTGTATATGCACCTATCCCAACTCATAAGGGTTTATAATCTATGTATACATCGAGATAGGAGACACGCCTAACTGTAGTTCGATACCGAACTCGATCTCTCATCGAGGGGGTAACACTATAACCTCCTTTGGAAAGACATCATGGTATTCTTCTATGACCCTGAGAAATACCAAATACAGAATTTTTGATGAAATCAACATCAAATCATCCATCAATGATGAAAATTATGGAACATTCTTATGACCCATCTGAGGGACTCTCTCACAAACAAAAACTATTGGCTCTCCATCAGCATCGAATAACACAACCTACCTCCAGCAGAAATCCATGGAATCCTGAACCGAATACAACTAATCCATGACAAGGATAATGTCATATAGTTGTATCTGTAAAAAAAGGAAATATCCCCAAGAGCGGTGCTACTCTAACACTATCTGACAGTTTCTACATAATCCAAACAAGTTAGCTCAACATCCCACTAGAGTAGTCAAAACCAAGGGAACTAGAAGCCTCTCTACCTCATTCCCCAAAGCATGGATAAGGGTAGGTGATATGAAGGATTTCATCTCTCCTGGATCACAAAAAGCATTCACCCAAGAAGAAAACAAGCCAAGGGAACCTCAAATGATGTTTTTCTCACCTGGTGCTAGCAACGATAAAGAATAAAGTTGACCATGAACTACTCCATGACCTCCATAACCATGATGAAAATCACCTCCATGAATTTGATATACTCTCTATGGATGGGGAGCATCCCATGGATATCCTCTACTTACCCCACCTACTCTATACTAATCCAAAACTAGAGAAACTTTCCACTGCAGCCTCATCTGGAACTACCTCAATGGGGGAACCCAAAGCGGAACAACTAGAACATGTTGACTGCTCATAAATTTTAGGCACTATTTTCGCTGATATCATCAGCCACCAAAAGAAAATCATACATCTTATCCATTGGTATAGGTATGAGATTCGATTCCCCCATAGAAAAGAGACATTGAGGGATGTGACCTACCACTATTTGATTAGATGATCTTATATCCTGACAACTGGGAAAACCATCACATAGATCTGCTTCATGAGGAATCCCGATGAATTCCTTTTCATGATGATCTAGTTTTGGATAATATCCTCTTGATGACCTCTTCTCTATCGAATACCTCAAGATACATTTTCAGCATAAACGAGGTGACCTAACTTTGGTGCTCTGGATACAAATCCTCCTCAAAATCCCTCACCCTAGCCTCTTCATCGACAAAAAGTCCGAAGAATATCACATAAGGTTTATGAAATAGATCCCAAAATCTTTCATAAATGAGCTCCCCTATCTAAGGGTAAGCATCTCCTGGAGAATGGATTCCTTCATGGTCGAAGAAATAAAATTGACTCTAAACTGGTCTCAGAACTCCTCCCGAAAGACTGCAAACACCTCATGATCCCTGGGGAACAAGAACCACCACCGCCTCGCTTCCCCCACACAACATCATCACATCCAACAATACCTAGTACTCATTTCAATCACAGATCAAACTGAAGTCTATCTCAACCCCCTCGAACTAGTCTTTTGTGACTGCATTCATAACAGAGCCCTTATACCTCTATATAATCTGGCACTAAAACCCTCAAAGTTTCCTCCTCCAAGTGTCATCATCATCAACCTCCACTCTAAGAGGATATTATGGTGCAACCTACTGAACATATTGTACACTAACCTGATGAGGATTCTAACCTAGAACCATGCCTTCCATATAAAAAATTAGAACTCCTCAACTAGAATATTGAATACTTTAACATTATTTTTTTCACTTTATGTGAAACTATTCCAAGGTCTACCTATTCAAACTCAGCTATAAAGAAGAATGATGCATGAACCTTTCATAGGTATCTACCCTACAACTAGTATCAATTCTTTTAGTAGCCACTATAAACTTAAAGGTCTATGCATCAGATCATAGGGGGCCCTAAATACTAGTGTCTCAGTTGGTATCCTGTTTTTATAGCACTTACTAAACTTAACTAACACTATTTCCCTACTAGCCCATGTAACCTCACCATTTCTTAACTCTAAACTCCATCCTATCCCTCAACCTCCATCTGATACCACTTTTTCATGACCCCCTCTGCACAAAGTGTACCCCTTCTAGGCCGACAATGGGAGAAAAGAGATAGTGACCCCTAAGTCCCACCTCTAGTAGGCCCCGGGTTGAAGAATAGTATGGAGGGTATAATGATCATGTAGATTGGAGGGATTAACCTCTAATAGAAACACATGTAGAAGAGAGGGATACAATATAAACCAACCAACTCCTTCTCAGACTACAATATGAAATAACACCCAATCACACATATGTAATGTCATGTAAGAACTACTACAACTAAAAGGGAAAATTTTAAGTACTAAAAGAAAGGTATAGACTGTAGAGACCACGAAGCCCAAACGACTCCTACTAAACCCCAACCTTGTAATAACCATAATGATCTACAAATTTTTCCAACTAACCTGAAAGATAGTTTATATAAACGTAGGGTGAGTATAAGAGTATACTCAGTAGGATCCACCCTGGAGTATCTCATGAAAATTGTAAAGAAAGCATGCTAAAGCATAGTGAACAACAGGTGAAACTAACTCATCACCTAAATTGGTATACTATTTTCCCAACCAAACCATGGATACTCTCACCAAATATCTCATACAAGAGTATATAATATAATAAAGAATATCAAGGGTACCCCACTACCGCTGCCCCCTGGTTTTCCACTTTTCTCCAATGTCGTGCATCCTGTGCATCTATTTCCAAAAAAGGCCAGCCCATATACACCTGGAAGAAGCACCACAACATGTAACTCATACATCAACATGAACCTCATGTATCACACCACCTCATACACATAAAAAATGTAACTAGGTAGTTTTTGGGATCCACCAAAAACCACAAAACATGTATCATACATATGGTATTATACCTTAACCCATCACAACCCATACACAGAGTAAGGATCTTCAATCCATCATTTACAATTCACTTTATACCTATAATAACCCTTAAGAAACTATATCCAGAATATATATTTGTAAAATAACCAAAAACCATTACAACCCTTTATATTCATATATGGGTAAAATTAAATGTTGTGCCTACCAACACAAGTAACTACCAATATAAGAGAGTAGAAAAAAGGGGGTAGTCATCCATCTATCCTCCCACTGGGATGTTAGGGAAAACACCCCCAAGGGATCAGAATCCCGAGGGTGTCAGTTTACCTAACCGATAGGGTGGATTAACATATAGAATGATAAAAATATAGGATACAATACAGTTCAAAACCACACTTTTGGATTAACCAAGTCTCAAACTCAACTATAACTAACATATCTCAGACTCCCGACTTCCACTACTAAGACTAGATATCCTATAATCACACGACCATTTAAAGAGATACATTAAATTACTTTATCTCTATTTATTAGTTTCAATTTAAGTTAATTAATTCTTTAACCATTAATTAATGACTAACATTTTCCACATTACATTATATTAGCATCAAAACCAATGTTTCATTCCCTTTAGGAATAAGAAAACCGAGTCCACAAATTCTTCAGATTACAACCTCATCAAATGCATCCCAGCAAGCTTCAACCCAATGGGTCAAAAATTTATTCATTTATTAACATCATCACATTCCATCTAGCCTGGTATTCTAGGAAAAAATTCTAGTCTACAAAACTCAAGGGGCTCAACATGGTGAGTAGTGTATCTACCCATCGAGTCTTCTCCATATATAACAGAAGCATAGACTCATCCAACCATGAGAAGTTAGTCACAAAAAGCACACATCATACCCTGCATGTCTTTGCCTCTCTTGGAAGGAGAGTAACCAAAAATATCTTCCTCAAGTACTGTGTAAATGTTAGACAATAAAAAAACATGGTTGTTGGACAAACAAATGATTCAAACAAGTATCCATATTTGATAACAATGGGTATGCCTAGACTAAACACATTCCTTCATCTCTAGTTCCCTCCCCGACACCCATATGCATATCCGGATACATATTGCCACTATAAGAATCAATAGCTACCAAAACCCCCAGGCCTCCCCACTCCTCATACCACAACATACCTTCAGGATTAGCCATCCCAAGTTTATGTCACATCCGAGCTTCCCTACCTCACATAACACAATATCCCTCCTGGATCACATCACATCACTAGTAGTATAAAACAATATAAAAATGGGCTATCGACCCCAAACCAAAGCGTTCAATCTTAACACACAACAATCTTCATGGCTCCAAAATATAAGGCACTTGGAATTTATAAGAAAATAGGAAACTCAGGCCCTATAAAGGAATTATCTTTTATCACACCACAATTTCTTATTCCATATTGAATTAACAGATTCTTTATTCACAAACTTTGATGTCCATTGTGACATTAGACGGATGGAAACATAATCAACAAGATATCTAAAGCTTTCAAAAATTAATTAAACAAATAATTTAACATGACTTTATTTATTTTATCAATAATAATTAACATGCTTGAGGTTTGTTATCCAATTCTATTAGATATTAATACTTGCATCAATTTTACTAACATCAAATCACAACAACAATCAGATTCATTAAATATGACTCTTTAATAACCTTATCCAATTAATTATCAAATTAATTATGACTTTACATTCATTACGGATTTATATCATGAACAAAATGATAAAAAATTAAAGGTAGAGAAATCACACTATCTAGAAAATCAAGAGGCAAACTATTATCATAGTACAAAGTAGAAACATCACTATATGATTGATACCAATTCTTCAATACCGTTAAAATAATCATTAGGTTAATATAATTGTGATCCAAGGGGATAAAACATGATTAATCTATGATTTAATGTAAATAAAAGAGAAGCATAAAATCCCCTACTTCATAAGGTCACCGACGTTCTTCGCACATGAATGGACCAGGAAACAGATCTACGATCACCCTCCCACAAGAACTTTATCCATCCGAGGACGCCATGACACCACAATACCAACACCAACCAAGAGAAACCCCATTAGAACCATGGGTAAGAAACTTCCATAGTCTGATGAGAAGATATGAGAGGAAACAAGATCAAACCGATAGAAACCAGTAGAAAATGAACAAAAGCACACCTTAGATCAACCCGAGTCACCACTGATCGAATATGGAAGGTCGAGATCGATTCCCATCGAAGGGATATCCAAAATGTTGAGGAGGGGTCTACTAGGTCTCTTGGTATGAGAGAGAGAGATAGGGAAGTTATAGGTGAAGGGTTTGAGAAATAGAGTGTCTAGAATATGATTAAAACATTTCTGTAGCGGGTGATTACACGATGTGTAATCCCCTTTCACGTTATGTAATGCCTTGAGGTCATTTTCCACTGAAAAAACCATCACATTTCAATTTTATTTTAGTTTTAAAACCCTGAAATATTACATGAAGGGAATCCCACTTTCAAAACATTAAATTCTACTACACGGTGTGAAATCCACTTTCATATCATGAAAGTTTCCTGCTCCCAGTTCTCGTCACCCAAACTCCTCCAAGCTTCCTATGAGCCTCCTCTAAGATCTGAAAGCCTCAGGAACATGAAAAGGGTCGATACATGTGAATATAGGCTCTTATAGTCCAAAATCATTAGAATCCTCCTATTCTACGTGCTCAACTATCCATCATATATCCCTTACACTTCACCAGATCCCTAGATAGTTTATCTACAAGAACACCGAAATTCCCGAGTAGAGTGTGAGTAAAAGGATTAGTATGGAACCACCAAAAGTCATTAACATTAGTTCATAATATATAAAAGTGTATTCCATGAACATAAAAAGGGTATATATATAAAACAATATATCACACAAGCTCCAAGAACATGTCGGGTCCTTGGGGATTGACTCTACCTTCTTAGAAAGCATTCTAGAAAAAACATACTTTATTTGGAACATTGTGAGATGAAAAAATGGAAACCATATAGAAAAATACTTCTGTAATGCATAAACCCAAGAATGTGACACATTGTTTCAACAGGGATAGTCCAAGTACATTTTGACCCATGTCTGGCACATCCGTCTTAGGCGAATAGCCCAAACATTTGTCAAATTTTATATGCTGAACCAAGTTAGTCACATTCATCTCGAAGGATAGTCTTATGCATGTGTCACATCTCAAAAAATGTCCTAATAGGATAAGACTATATGTTCAACTGTAGTAGAAATAATATACAGAAAATACAATACATAACAAAAATGATAGATGAAACATCACATTAAGTCCAATAGTATCACAACCATAGTCATCAAAATCCAAATGAAAACAATACAAGCACAGATCAAAAGGTCATACATACACAAGCGTCATATGATCAAGCATCCAACATAGGTCTCATAGGCTATATATGCATGCCAAACAGTCATTCCAAAAACCCGTAATAAATTATGTGCCAAAGTTAAGGACTTCTAACCTAATGTGAAACGATGACTGAAAATTAGGATTGATGTCCAAGTTTAATTCCACCGTTGAATCCACACCACTTCTAAAAAAATTATGTTTAAAATTGTACTCATTGATATGAACCCAATGACACTGATGATGCATCAATCTGATCAATACTGGAGAAGACATTGAGGAGATCAGTTTTGGAAAAATAATAAAATTAAAAAATTATAAAAGAATGTGGAGAAGAGATAGAGATGTGGTAGGGGTGATTCTCAACCCATGCACTGTGCAACACCAACCCATCCTCATTTTACATTTTTTTAATTTTTTTATCTTTATTTAATTTAATTCATAACTCATTTGTTACACCTTTATTTTTATTTTACCCTTATTAATTTAGGTGTTGTACCCCACAAAAAAACATCATGCTGTTTTCTCTATTTAACTTATCTTTTTAAATATATTAACTCATCCATTAATATATATTAAAAAGTCACATATATATATATATGCATTATATATACACACCCACATACACATATATACACCCCACTACTACAAAACATGTATTTAACATCACTAAAAAAAGCGCTGATAAATCATACCTTTTATCAATGCTTTTGTTTTAGTGTTGATAAAATGTAAAATTTATCATCGTTTTTAGCACTCAAAAAAGGTGTCATTTAGCAGCGCTTTATTTTTATCACTGATATAGAGATCATTTATCAGCAATTTTTAGCACTGATAAAGGTATACATAAAATTAAATATAAAAAAATAAAAAATAAAAAATGAGTTTATTAAAAAAATTATATTTTATTAATTAAATAATTATTGATAAAAATTAATAAATTGATTATACTATATATAAATAATAAATACTAACATATAGAATACATTAAATATATAGATATATGAAAAATGAAAATTAGATAAATAAAAATTAAAAATTAGTAAATTGAGAGAAATATTAAAAATATTTTATTAAATAAATAATTATTTATAATGTTAATAAATAGTATATATTAAATATATTAATATATATGAATGTATATAAATATGTTTATATAATACAAAAAATCTTTGATTTACATTAAATATTCATATATTTATTGAATAATAGTTTATAATTAAAAATTAATATGAATTAAAAATACTGACTAATTACATAGAGTAATGGATATAATTGAATATCGTTTGATTTTTTAATTTAACATAGACAAAAAATGCGTAATATTTATTTCACATATACATAATTAATTCATTTTTATATACAATTCATACACACAAAACATATCCATTTTTTCAATATTGTTAAAGTGTACTTATTTTTAATTTATTCAATCTCAATCTTTTTTAACATGTATTCACATAAGATTAAATATTCATTAATAATGTTAAAAATATATTTGTAAAAAAATATTTATAAATAAAAATATTTATAAATATATACATTTACTATATTTTTAAATTTATATATTTATAAATTTAAATAAATAAATATTAAAATTTTTAAAAATATTTATATAATTATAAATAAAAAATTATATATATTTAAATAATTATAACTAAATAATTATGTATATTTAAATAATTAATAAATTTTTAAAAAAATTATTTAGGAAAAGAATATATTTAATATATTTATATTTAAATATATCGATTACATACATATATATATATATATATATAATTATATACATATATATAACGATATACAAATTATTTTTTCAAAATATTTATATAATTATGAATAAATAATTTTATATTTAAATAATTATAAAATTACAATAAAAATATATAAATAAATAATATATTTAATATATTTATATTTATTTATATTTATTATATATATATATATGTGTAAAAAAATTATTTATAATTATAATTATAAATCAATTATCAACACTTAAGTAATAAGATTCGATAAAAGGAATCTTTATCAGTGTTTTTTAGTGTTTATAGAGATATAGATTTATCAATGATAAAAAAGCACTCATAAAGATGCCTTTTATCATCTCTTATTGCTTAAGCATTGATAGAAGGTATATTTATCAGTGCTTTTTTGGAAGCGTTGATAAAAATGCCCCGATCTATTTAAAAAAACCCTATCCAGTTGTAAACTCATCATGCAGGATATCTAAAGCTTATCATAGAATCCAACCTTTTTTGGAACTCCTCCTCAGTGAATCAAAGCTCAAATAAAGGCTCAAATAAAGGTTTGAACAATTCCAAGGCCCAAATCCAAGGATCGAATGAATCCATGGCTCGAACATAAGTCTTTCTCTACTTTCACTGGAATGTAAGTATTTCTCTACTTTCTCTTTGGGAACTTGGGGTGCAAAACATCAATGGTTCTGGCCATGGTGGAGACTATTTTGAAACTATGAGTGTGGTGAGTTATCTATTTTGGATATTTGTCCGTGAAGATCATCTATTTTGTTTCTTAGAATTTTTATAGTGTGAAACACCTATGAAATGATCCTTTCGAGATTATCTCCTAGGTTATATGAACATCTCTTAAATTCTCAGTTGCATCTAGGAATTAATGTAAGGGATTTGTGAGCTACTCTTTTTTTATGTGAAATTCTCGATGAATCGTGCTTTATTTTCATTAGATAAATAGTGTAATTAACCATATAGTAGAAGTCCCATCCTATTTTACATCATCTATATAATTTTTTATGTATCAATTTCCCGGATGGTGTTTGGGTATCCTATGAGACTGTTTCAGGGCATATTAAATAGACTATTTATTTTCGTATTTGTGTAGTATAGACTTTATATAGGGAATGATGTTTTATAGATCTATTAATTATATGATTCCACTTATATTTCTAAGTGAAGTATGGGTAGTCCACTTAGAAAATGTGACCTCACGGGATTCGTTCTTTCTAGGCAGAGGCTAGTGTGGTTGGGATAGATATTATAAGGGTTGGTGTGTTTCTCTCCCATGATTGTGATTATCTTATTTATGTGTATTATCTCTTTATGCCAAATTATTTATGGAACTCCCTAGAATCTCAAGGATAGGTCAATTTGTATTAGATAGCCTCCCTAGAATCCTTCATATGGGTAGATCAGATGTGATGTCCTCAATAGAATTCTTGGGATGGGTCAGTGTGGTGATATGACATCCCAAGAGTCTTTATATGTTTTCAAATATTTGATATACAATTAATATTAAATGTAATAATTCATTAGGTTGTTACATCACTTTTTCCAAAAAATAGAATGGATGTTATTGAATTATATATATTAATTTGTTTAGGTATTAATAATTTTTTGCCTACATATACTGGTTCCAACCCTAGGAATCTCTGACTACCATCCATGTATATGAAATAACTCCTTTTTTATTAAAATTTTTTATCAATACATTTTTATATTTTATAGTTGATTGAATGAGAGTTTTTTATTCTTGTTTATCATATTTGGGTTTTTTATTCCTAATTTATTTTCTATATTATATTTTCATTTGTTTAGGAGATTCAAGAAATAATTGATGTGGTTTAAAAAAAATATTATTGCAATTTGTTTCTTGAGACTCATACCCCTTATATTTTATAGACAATTTTCACCCTTATCAGTTTCACCTCCCAAATAGTTATTAAATTTTGTTTCTTTATACTCATCCCCCATATCTCTTATGTTTCTTATACTACTATGAGAAATGGCCATCCCATAAATGACTATAGCTTAGAGTATTTCAAGAAACATAGGTTCATGACCATAAGAGATGGAGGGTGTGCGTCAAATAGAAAAATGAAATGATAAATGTTTGAGTGATGAGTTGAGGAGAAAGAACGTTTTCTATAACATTCACCTTTTAATGAATTCAGAGTATAACACCTACCATAGTGGAGTAATTATTTATTTAAATTCAATTATCCATTTGTTTTCAAATCACATTAAAATTATTTGAAATAATAGGATGTTTTGTTTCTTATATTATAATTGTCTATAACTTTAACCTTTGATAATGAATATATTATGTGTATTTATTTATTTATTATAAAAATTAATATTTTATGAACCCAATAGGATGGATATGAATAAAAAATGGATGCACACTAATCATTTTGCAAAAGAGTATCAAGATGGAGTTAAAGAGTTATAAAGTTTGTAAGAGAGCATGAATATGACACTTATCAAATCCTTTTTCCATGTTTACGTTGTTATTACTCAAGAAAAATTAGTTTGAAAGAGTTTTAAGAACATTTTATTCATCATGGAATAGATCAGAGCTATAAATTTTTGACTAAACATGATGAAAAAATTAACATTCGTACCGATTGAGATGATACTGCAATGTATGGATCTTCTGATTTGAATAAAAATTTAAATGATGATGGAGATCGCATAAAATAAATGATGATAAAAGTTAAAGATGACCTTCATGATTATAAAAAGTTGTTCTAAAAGATAAATAGTTTTTCCAAGAGACTATTTTATACTGGTTGTACTAAATACACAATATTTTCAGTTGTATTTAAGCTATATAATTTGAAAGATGGAAGTAGATGGAATGAGAACAACTTTACAGAACTACATGGTCTCAAAAATTTTTATGATACCAGAAAAAAATGAACTACCATGTTGAACATATAAAACTAAATGAATTATAAATTCAATTGGAATGTTCTCTAAAAAAATACATGCTTTCCCAAATGATTGCATATTATTTTGTAAGGACAATGAATCAATCATAAAATAGATCAAGAAAAGAAAAATGAATCAAGTCCTTCGAAATATATATGGTACTTCCTATCATTCCATGGATTATAAGACTATATGTATGTTAGGAATCCATGAGAAAATTTACATTCCATAGATACAAGAATTAAATATGGGCACCTATGTTATCCAACAGATTCCCCTCAGTGGAAGAAAATTGATTATGAGTATCCTAAATTTGGAAATGAGCCAAGAAACTTTCATCTTTCATTATATATAGTTGGAATAAATTCATTTGGTGTACAAAGAAGTACTCATAGTATATGTCTAGTCATGTGGGTAAATTATAACTTGCCTCTATGGTTATGCATGAAGAACAAATACATTATATTTTCTATGATTATATATGGAGCAAAGAAACTCGGTAATGATATTGATGTCTATTTGGATCCATTGATCAAAGATATGAAATTTAGGTGGGATACATGTGTTACAATGTATGATACTAATAGAAGTAAATAATTCACATTGAGGGACATGTTGTGGAATTATAAATGACTTTCCAACTTATGGAAATTTATTATGATATAGTATTACATGAATCTATGGGAGTCCCATTTATGAAAAATCCACATACTCAGTTTGGTAGAAACATTACATAAAGACTACATTTTTTGGATATCAGAAATTTTTAACATGATAACATAATTACAGACCCTGGATCACAACATTTTATGGGAACCCTCTCCAGTAATGGGTGATCAAGTGTATAATAAAGTAAAATATATTGACCTTTTTTGGTAAAATATTTCCAAAAAACCTTACAAAAGTAGGTTATAAGAAGAGATCAATTTTCATTGAATTACGTTATTAGATTTTTATATATGTAAATTTTTTTCTTGATGTCAGGCATGTAGAAAAAAAAAATATTTGATAGTGTTATTGGAACGTTAATAAATATTCACATAAAAACAAAATATAGTATCAAGAATAGGTTGAAATTTATTGAAATGGGGATAAGGGTAAAATTTTCTGATGAAGTGTAAAAGATATAATTTTCTTCCTCTAGCAGCTTAAACTCTATCCAGTCAAGAAAAATTGCAACTTTTCTTTTTTCCTTAATAGTGTTAAATTTTCAAAGGGGTATTCATAAAATATTAGAAATGTAATGTCAATGACTAATTTGAATTTATAAGGACTAAAATCACATGAATATCATGTTTTGATGCAATATTTGATGTATGTTGCTTTCCATCGCATTATTCCTCAAAATGTATGGCATACATTAAGTAGACCGTAGTTCTTTTTAAAAATCCATATGTAGTAAATTTATAGACCCCAAAAAGTTTCAAATCATGAATAATGAGTTTTCATTCATATTATATGAATTAGAGATCTTATTTACAGCTTAATTATTTTATATCATAGTCCAACTGATGGTTTAATTTGTTAGAGAGGTTCAACTATGTGGTCCTTTCCATTATAGATGGGTGTACCCCATTGAATGGTATATGAAGATTTTTAAAGGGTTTTACAATAATCTAAGTCATCTATAAGGTTGTATTATAGAATGATATATTTTTAAAGAAGATATTAAATTATATTATGATTACCTATTAGATGTTGACAATATAGGTCTCCCAAAGTCTCATCACAAAAGACACCTTATGGGAGAAGGGATTTCTGGAAGAGTTGTTGTTTCAATTACCTTAACAGAGTGGGATAAATAACACCTTTACATTTTAAATAATAGTGAAGATTTTATCCATAAATTGAATCCTAGAATGAAATTATTAGATATTTGAATCCATCAAGGGATGAAGGATAGATATCAAACACACATGCTCAATAGTTTATAGGATGGTTCTGAGATCAAATTTATAAGGAGTAATCTAAAAATATGAATTCAATTTCCAAATAAACTCAATGGATAACTAGGTGACTGAATGAAAATGTTATATCTTACATTAATTTTGTAATCAATGGTTATACATTCTATACAAAATAACACAATGAAAATAGTATGATGAAAAATAGAGGTGTTACAATTGTGGCTGAAGTGATGTACATATCTAGTTCCAAGGATAGAAATTTAATTTGTGAAAATATATCATATTCTATAATTATTGAATAAAAATTTGAGTTGGATTATAAAAAAATTCAAGTGATGATTTTCCTATATGAATTGGTTGACAATATTAGTGTAATGAAAGTTGATGGAATGGGCTTAATGAAGGATAATTTTAATGTGGAAGGGGAAAAATATGATCCATTAATAATGGAAACATAAGAAATGCAACTATTTTATTTATCATATCCCTAAAACAACAATTGGTAAATTGTACTGCTAGCGACTAAATCAAATGTCAGGTCAAATGAAAATTCAATTGAGGACGACCCTTTCATTAGGAGATTACAATAAGTTCATGATGTTTCGAATGTAAGAAATGTCTTTAACTCTAGAGGGGACCGCAAATAGGGGATTTAGATTCTTTATTGGGGAACTAAATCCCTAAAAACATAAAAAATAGAGTTCAATGATAAGGAAAAAGTGTTTTTTAATATACCATGTTTTTCCTCATTATATTATATGTTCTCTACTACATTAACATAATCTAATTTAAATGTTTTATTACTTTTGTAGACAATGTATTTTGCACATAATGATGTTACCAATTCCTCAGAAGAACAAACTATAAAAATGAAACCCTTTGGGAAAATATAAAGGTAATGTTATGATATAATTTCTCTATTTTACCAAAAAATTATATAATAGAACATTTATTTAATTTTTATTATTCCTTGTAGAGGTTGTTTATTTTATAATATTTCTGTCCATTTTTCACGCCTTTATAGGAAGAGAAACGACACCGTCTCTACTCAATCATATAGGTAATCTTGATGTTTTCATAGTAAAATAATTGTCCATATAATTAGTGATTTTTCTTTATATTTGTGATTAATTTAATTATCTTTAGTATTACTCATATAATAATTTTTTATATATAGGTGGATTCTTTTGTTCGAGTTGGGGTAGTCTTTCCATCTTTCATGCATTTATACACAAAAAATTCCACAGATTTCTTCTCTCTCAAAACCTTTTCACCCCTACAATATTGAATTTATAACATTACTTTAAGTTCCATCCATTGCCTTTATAGGAATAGGAATGATGCTCAATATAATCAACTATAGAGGTAATTTTGATGTTTTCACAATAAAATAATTTTCCGTAGAATTAATTTATTATTTCATATTTATGTTTTTTTATTAATTTTTAGTATTAATCACGTAATAATTTGTTTCTTATACAGGTAGATTATTTTGTTCGATTTTAGGTGGTCTTTCCATATTTTATTAAAATTTTCACCAAAACTTCCAAAAACTTCTTCTCCCTCAAAACCTTTTCACCCATATAGTGTTGAAGTTTATGAATTTCTATCTTTTTCCCACTAATGCTCAATAATAGAGGAAATCATGATGTTTTCAAAATAGAATAATTTTTTATAGAATTAATGTATTATTAAATGTTTATACTTTATTTATTTATTTTTAGTATTAATCATATAATAATTTTTTTCTAATACAGGTTGTTTCTTTTGTACGAGTTAGGGTGGTTTGTTCGAAGCTTCTCAAGCATCTGAGAGATAAGAATTTGAGCCCGCAACTAAGATAATGAAAACAAGGATCGGCATAAATAATAAATACAACCATCATGAAAGGGTGAATCCCTGCTACTTATTTAATTAATTTTCTCTTCATTTTATCATTTATTTGTAAGTTAATTATCTCATAATTGTTTTATAAATCTTATTTTGTTTTTTCATAGATCTTTTGGAAAGTTATATTGAATCAATGGTATTAGAGAAACAAACTATCTCATTGAAATCTAAAAGAGTAAAGGAAGCTCATTTGGTCATTTTGGGGACTTCTCATGATATAATAGTCAAAATATCTTCTTATACTATTCTGGATTTCAACAATGAGAATGGTTTCTTCAGCTAAGAACATCGAGGAAATATACAATGTTGGATGTTTGATAAATAAATGAAATGTAAATCATTATAAAATTGGATGTTATGATTTTTTGTGACTTTGGGATGTTTAGAAACCAGAAATACCTCAATATGAAACACGGTGTGATTGGTATGATTGTAAGTGTTTCTGTTTATTTAATTTTGATATTAATTTTAGTAAAAAAGAAAAATAAAATACTGAAAAATAATAAAACATATTTAAATTTATTTTATACGTTAAAAAAATGACCCATCTATCATCTGGGATATGTAGGAATTATACATACCTCAATTTGGTATACTATGTGCTCGGTATGACTCAATGTGTCCATTATTAGTTTAAAATCAACAATTTAGTTCAAAAAGTGTCAGTCCCTAAAAACCAATATAATTCATTCATATTTTCTTGATAATTTAAGAAACATATTCATAAGTAATTTTTAATGTGTAAGAACCAGTCTCACATCAAACTGATATATGATGTGATCAGTATGAGTCATGTTGTGTGTTTTAGTTTAAAATGAAATTTTAATAAAAATGATAAGGGATGTACTCATAACTAAGAAAATGCATTCATATTGGTTTTATAATTTTGGAAAATTATCCATATGTCATTTGAGATATGTAGGAATCATCCAAACTTCAATCCGATTCACAATGTGACCGGTATGACTCCAAATGTGTCTTTTTATTTAAAATTGACATCAATTTTATTAAAATGGACAACTGACAAACTAAAAAAATGATAAAATGCATTTAAATTATTTTAATAATTAAAAAAAACAATAAATAATTCATTTTTGGTGTGTAGGATTTAGTTTCACCTCAATCCACCACACGATGTGACCGATATGACTCAAAGTATCCATTATCAGTTTAAAATCGGCATTTTAGTTCAAAAAGTGAAACTTAGTGAAAACCGATCAAACACTCTTAGATTTTTTTATAATTTAAGAAAAATATTAATAAGTAATTTTTAATGTGTAGGAATTATTTTCATATCAAACTGATGCATGATGTGATCATTATGAGTTAAAGTGCAGGTTTTTAGTTTAAAATGACATTATAGAAAAAAAGACTGGTGACATAGTCAAAACCATGAAAACTCATTTGGATTATTTTGATCATTAATTAAAATAACACATAATTCATTTGAGACATGTAGGAATTAGATGCACCTAATTCCGATGCACGGTGTGACCGGTATGACTCAAAGTGTGTCTTTTTAATTAATTTGACATCAATTTTAGAAAAATGGATAACTAACCAACTCAAAACTGAGAAAACACATTCAGATTACATTTATACTTCATTAAAATGATCCGTAAGTCAATTTTGAAATTTATTAATCAGTAGAAACTCAATATGATTTTTTATGTGGTTGGTATGACTCAAAGTGGCCTTTATTAGTTCAAAATCGACATTTCAGTTCAAAAAGTTCCACTCATAGAAAACTGATAAAAATTTATTGTATTTTATTAATAATTTATGAAAATTATTTATAAGTAATTTTTGATGTGAAAGAATTTATATCACGTCAAATTGATACATGATGTGATTGGTTTGAGTCAAAGTGCACGTTTCCAGTTTAAAATGACATTTTAGTGAAAAGGACAAGTGACAAACTCAAAACTAATAAAACAAATTAAGATTGTTTTTATATATTAAGAAAATTATCTATAAGTCATTTGATACATGTTGGGATCAACCACATCTCAATCCGATGCATGTTGTGACCAGTATGGCTCTAAATGTGTCTTTTTATGTAAAATTGACATCAAATTTAGTAAAACAGAAAACTGACCTACTAAAAAACTAGAAAACACATTTATATTATTTTCATACTTTACAGAAATGATCCCCAATTAATTTTTTATGTTTAAGAATTATCCTCATCTCAATTTGATACATGATGTTCTTAGTATGAATCAAATGGTCGATTATCAGTCTAAAATCGATATATTAGTTCAAAAAGTGTCACTCACTGAAAACTGATCAGGTACTATTATATTTTCTTGATTATTTAGGAAATTGATTTATAATTCATTTTTGAATTATAGGAATTAGTCTCATGTCAAACAGATACATGATGTGATCAGTATGCAACAAAGTGAGTGTTTTGAGTTTAAAATGAAATTTTAGTAAAAAATACAAGTGACATACTCAAAACCAAGAAAACACATTTGGATTGTCTAGATACTTTAGAAAATAGATCCTGAAGTCATTTGAGATGTGTATAAATCATTCACACCTAAATCCGATGTTTTTTATGACCGGTATGACTCCAAGTGCGTTATTTTATTTAAAATTGACATCACGTTTTGTGAAATTGATGATCGACCTACTCAAAACCGAGAAAAAACCATCAGATTATTTTTATAATTTACAAAAAATGATCTATATGTCATTTTTAAAATTTAGTAATTATCCTAACCTCAATATGATACGAAATATATCCAATATGATTTAGTGTTCCCTTTATCAGTTTAAAATCAACATTTTAGTTTAAAAAGTGTCACCCCCTAAAAACCAATCAAACAAGCTCAAATTTTCTTGATAATTTAGGAAAATAATTCATTAGTAATTTTCGATGTTTAGGAATTAGTTTTACATCAAAATGATACATGATGTGATCAGTTTGAGTTAAAGTGCATCTTTTGAGTTTAAAATGAAATTTTAGTAAAAATGAAAAGTGACATACTCTAAATTGATAAAACATATTTGGATTGTTTTGATAATTTAGGAAGACTATACATAAGTCATTTTAGATGTGTATAAATTAGATTCATCTTAATCTGACACACATTGTTACTAGTATAACTCTAAGTGCGTCTTTTTTTAAATTGACATCAATTTTATTAAATTGAAAAAATGACATACTTGAAACCAATAAAACACTTTCAGATTGTTTTGGTAATTTAAAAAAATAATCCATATGTAATTTTTGATGTGTAGGAATCATTCACACCTCAATCCTATACATGAAGTGCCTATTATGACCCAAAGTGTCTGTTATCAGTTTAAAATTGACAATTGAGTTCAAAAAAGCGCCATTCACTGAAAACCAATCAAACACACTCATATTTTCTTGATAATTTATGAAAACAATTTAGAAGTCATTTGAGACATGTAAGAGTCGGTCTCACATCAAACTGATATGTGATGTGATTGGCATGTGTCAAAGTGAGTGTTTCTTGTTTAAAATTACATTTTAGTAGAAAAGATAAGTGAGGTACTCAAAATCGAGAAAATTCATTCATATTTTTTTGATACTTTAAAACAAAAATACATAAGTCATTTGAGATGTGTAGGAATAAGCTGAACCTCAATCTACTGCACAATGTGACTGGTATGAATCCACATATGTCATTTCAATATATAAGTGTCATTTTAATTTTAAAACACGCACTACATCGCCAAAACCGAGAAAATGAGCATAGATTGTTTTCTCATCATTTTATCCGATGTTACTTAATTTATTTCCTTAGTATTTTTATCTTGTACTTATTTATATCACATCAGTCATGGGAGAGGGAATAAAAAAACAAAAATATACCAAAATGTGCATGTAGAGGCTCTAAACCGAGACCTCCCAATCACCACCACATGATGCAACAACTTGAATGAACCCATGGGGCATTATCTTATACTTATTTAATTAATTTTCATAGATATAATGTTTGAATATGAATAATAAATGGTATAATGTGTAAAAATCAACCCAAAACTAATATGATAAATAGTGTTCCTCGTATGACTCAATGTTTTGTTTAAAATTAACACTTTATACTAATTTATTTCATTATATTATTAATAATATAAAAATTGTTTTTTATACAAGTGAATTTTTTTACTTGAGAAGGGGTGGTTTGTTCAGAAATAGCATGAGTCGAGGTCAGGATAAAAATAAAAAAGAACATTGATGTTTTTGAATGTATATAATAATTTTTACTTATGTAATTGTATAAACAAATTTTTGAAATGTATATAATATAGTGTGTTTTTTTTCTATTTGTGTTGTAAATTTCATTTCATTTACATTCTGTATGGGTAATTGATTTTGTTGATATTTGGTTGTGTTTTTGGTGGTGTGGTGTGCTATTACAACACATTGCACTGGTGCTATAGTGTGATGTTACAACACACTACAATATTTCCCTTTATCAACGCCTTTGAAAGAGATGATAAATGTGTCCTTTATCATCACATTTAAAAATGCTAATAAAGGAACCTTTATCAGTGCTAGATAAAAGAGATGATAAAAGAAAATGGCTTTTAATCTTACTCTGGTAGTCAGTGCTTCCCTATCATTGATAAAGTCCACTATTAGCTCTATTAAAGGCCTATTTTTAGTTGTGTTCGTATATATAAATTATTTACACCCACACACACACATATATATTTAACCTATATATATAGGTTATATATACACAAATTTATATATAAATATATACCCCTACACTTGTATACATATTTACATATATATTTAACCCACATATATATACATGTTATATATATATACACATCTTTATATACATATATACACCCACACATGTATATATACATATACATTTATTTCATATATATATAAATTATATATATACAATAATATTATTTTCCAAAACTAATAATAAATTTAAAAACAATGATATATTTTCATTATTATTAAATATCACACATTATTTCTACCATTGATTTTTTTTAAAAAAACAACCATTAAATACAGATAATAGTTAACAAATAAATATCAACAACATATTTTCACTTAATTGGTACAATTAATAATATCAAATTAATTACTTTAGTCACTCGTTATTTACAATGCAATATAATTTATTAATTATGGAATTATATTTTCAATTTCCTATTTGACAACAACAAAAACAATACTAATAATAATAAAATTATTTTTATTATTTTTATCTTCCCAAATAAATATTTATATATAAATTATTATAATCTTTACATGTGATGTAACTAAATTCCAGATGCACACAAATATTATGTTGTGCCTAAGGTAAAAATCATATTTCGAATCTAATGGTGGCCTTCGATTTTCCATCAAAGACACTATTGAGAACACATTCGAATATTTAAAAAAAAATCTATAATAGAAATATTAAATAAATTATCCTCATGTATGATTTGACTAAACACAGGACACACGCTAATGTTATGTCGCACCAAGGATAAAACCTACATCTTAGATCTAACGGTGGTATCGAATTTCTCTTGCAGGACATAGTTTTGGAGATATTTTTCTTTGAAAAAACCATGTTCATGTAAGTAAAATATATTTAATATTTTTATTTTATCAATTTCAAGGATCTATGGGACCCATAATCCATCTTTAACTTAGTGTCTAACTCCAAAAATATTCTATAGAATATTCAAAGTGTTAACATGACTTTTACCCTTTCATAAATCTATAATAAAAAAATGTATTGAAGAAAATTAAAATTTCACTCCAAAAATACTTGTGAGTTTTTTTAAAAAAGGGTTTTATTATAATATAAAATTGAGGATGCTACAATTTTTTTTCTAAAAAATATTTTCTGGTTTCAAAAGTAATATAAAATATTGAATTTCGGTTCTAAAACACAAAAATCTCAAAATAAAACCATCATAATTTAATAAAAAATGATCCAATACCATGGGTAAGCCAATGGTTTTCTACTTTCCAAAACCTAGATTTCTAAGGACTATATTTTGAAATTAACAAACAAACCTATCCCATTTTCTATAAATACCCACATCTCTAACCCATTTTATTCACTCACAAGACATTAAGAATGAAGTTACACTAATATTTCTTATATATAGACCTTACAATTAGTTTTTAAGGTTCCAAGGAACTCTCCTCAGTATTTTAAAAGGTATATCACAAAGTAAGGGATTCTATTCCTCTCATTTTATCCAAGTACTTCCTTTATATATAGTTATCTAATTTCAATGTTATAATGTTATAATTCACTTTTTATCATTCCATTACTATCTATTTTTTTATATTAATGAAATAATTCTATTCTCTCTCATTAATCCTATTGTATAGAAAAATTTGTATACCTATTATGCTGCCAGAATCATCCTTAGTTTTTCTAGGCATCTATTTTTATTTTATAAATACCCAACACTAGTTCTATTCAAGGGTATTCATATATATATATATATATATATATGAAATTACATAACATTAATTTGGGATTTTGATGTATGAAACTCACATTCCCTTCTTGTGGGTTAAAGTGATGAAATGTTTAAGTCTTTTAGCACTTATATATTCAATAGTTTATATAAGACATATCCTTTATTCCCTATGAGTTTTTGATGAAATGATTTACAATAGTCGATGTGGCACACATTAATTAAGAAATATTAAGTGTGTGACTTGACAACAATCCAATGTATTGGATAAATAATTAATTTTTAGTGACCCATACTTTCATACATAGATATTATATCTTATTAGATGAATATTAATCACAAAACATAACGATCTACATAGGAATCTTATAGGTCTAGTATCTTTAAAAAAATTTATACATAAAAAACTATTTCATAAGTGAACCACAACATCTCCCACTAAATTCTTCATAACTAGCAATATTATTAGACATATCTTACTTAATACTATTCTTCATAACCTTGGGGAAAGAAATACAAGAATGGTTAATCTCAAATGATCAGTAAGAGTAAAAGTGAGATATAAATTATCACATAAATATAACATAAGAATAATGGTATGTGAAGATCAGCATTACATTTTAAAAACACACCATATACATAAAATATCATAATATTGAGTCATGAAAAAAATCTTGGTAGTTCATAATACATGAATCATAAGGAAATCAATGAATATAATTCATGAGAGCATAACATTAGAACATACATATATTTTTATTATACATATAAGCATATAAAAATATTTTCCTTAGTAGTAAATTATCATTTAAAAAAAAGAGTAGATTGGGATTACTCTCTAAACTATCATAGTAGTCAATGATCACTTCCAAGACCATCATAGTGGATATAGCCCCTTACCGATCTGGTTTCACTCCACATTCCATCCCAATTTATCTCATGATATATCCATCTTTACCAATGCATTGGACAAATATATAATTTTTGAACCACCCATCACATATTGATAAATATGCAGATGTTTTTTACAAGATCATGAAATCTTCATCATAACATAACCCATGAAAAATAAATGTATTTTATAAGAATTTCATTAGAGCATAACCCATTTAAGAGAAACAAGTTTCACAACTATTTCATCAATTCATCATAGAATAATATATAAAAATTGAACAGGTTTTATAAAAGTATTTTCATTATAACCATAATCCATATAAGGAAATAATAATGATGTTATAATTGGATGATATCCCATTCAAGGATTATAAAACATCAAAAGATGTCATCTTTGATATAAAAGTATTTTAAAATACCATTTGGAACATTTCTCGAGGAAAATATCCTTTACATTTTGAAATAACTTTTTTAAAATGTAAAAATTTCTAAAAAATTAAATAAAATGTTTTATTTGAAAGTAAACTTGGTATATTTTCAATTAATATTCACATCATTGAGTCATCATGAAATAGGGAAATTATGTTCATGCCGTACACATCAAAAGAATGATTCATTTCATATTTTCGGATAAAAGTAAAAAGAAAATCATTAAAAAAAATAAAAAGAAGATTAATTTTTTTTAAAATAATTAAAAATTAAAAAATTATTAAAAATTAATTTAAACAATAATTTTATAATATTAAAAAGATTTATGAAAACATTTTTTTTGAAAATATGGGTATGTATGAGAAAGTAATTTCAACTGAATAGAGAAATAAAGTCAGTTTTACTATAAAACTACATCATCCTCTTGAGTTCTTAAAGAGAGGAAAATGTATGTAAAAAATTTATTCTTAAGAAATAACTATAGGAGAATAAAATTCCTGTGATTCTTGATAGGTATTTCAAAATATTTCATCACCAAAAACATAATAATAAATAATCCCGACAAATAATGATATTGTTACATAAAACCCTTATCTCGAATTCCACTTTCTTTGGAAGTGATCTAACTCCCATATAATAAATATAAATTTTTTATAATTCTATAAAATAATCATGTACTTAGTTATAAAATCATATATTATCCCTTTGAACATTTCAACACCCATTTATTAATAAATGTCTTGTTAAAATCATCATTTCTCAGTGTAAGGTATTTCATTTTTTCGTAAGAATTTTGGTTCTGTAGTTCCCATCCTTATAATTTGATCATGGATCCATTATCTCTTATATTCTAATAATGATATAAATATCATATATATTCATCATATATATATATATATATATATATCCATCCATAAAATTTGGAGTAATAGAAATTAATTACAGTGATCATGGAAATGGTAGGTCATACGTACACATAAAAAATGTTTTTTCCCTTTCAATTGATGAAATAAATAAAGGTAAAATATAATACAACATTAAAGAATAATTATTATATCATATATATCATATATATATTCATTAAATATTTCCTTATTACCATCCACATAAAAAAATTAAAAAATGAATCGCATCTCCTTGTGGAGGTATTAGTCCACACGTATACACGAGAGACATTATCATTTTCCAACGAATTGGAAGGGAATAAGGTAGATATGATATTATAATTAAAAAATCATAATTATTTGACAAATATCATATATAAATATTAAACCCATCATAATACCCATCTAAAAAATATGGCGATAAAAAATGAATTGTACCACTTTGTAGAGACGGTAAACCATAAATACACATGAGCAATAATTTAACTTCCCATTTTATGGGAAAGAGGGTGAATAAAGGTGGTTTCATAAACATAATAACATTTAATTATATTTAGGATAATTAATTTTTATATTTTATGATAAATAACCTATATTTATAGGAGTTAAAATAAGAAGTAAAAAGAAAGTGATTGGTTAAGGCGATCAAATATTCTTTGAAAGAAATCATTTAGATCTCCTCCTAAGGACTCTAGGGTTAGTATTTTTGGAATAAAAAGTCCCATAGAATGTGTAAAATTATTTTTATAATATTAAATTTGATGGAATTGTTCTAGATATTAGCCTAAAATTTTTGTAAAGAAGAGAAACGAGGGGATCTCTTTTATATGTAAGGGGAGGGGCACTCTTGGAATGTGTTAAATGTTTAAAATATAAAATGGTAGTTCTCTAGAAAAATGATTCCAAATGGAAATATATTAAAAGATAAGGTATCTTGTGGTTTAAATACAAAAATATAATAAAATTTTGATTCATTTATGTGGTTTTCTAAACCATAACTTTTGGTTTTACCCCTTAGTTAACCTATTTCAACTTTAACCGTGGTAACAACTATTTCAATATTCAGGGGTTAAAAATGTTACCATAAATGGAAAGTGACTCAAAAATGGACCACAGATGATATTTTAAACTATATTACATTCACATATATGAAGATAATGCTTTTAGGAATTTTAAATCATTTAATAAAATATTATTTATTATAATGTATCATTAGTGTCAATTTTGGAACGATTCATTTAATTTGACATTAAAGAAAATAATATAAATATTTATTTCAAATAAAATATTTTAAATAAAAAATAATATGTTATATTCATATATAAAACTCATTTAACACTATAACTCACTCAAATTATTTAATTTTAATATTTTTGAAATCATTTATTTTAATTTTTTATTAATTAAAGAAATATAGTTCCGAAGTTGCGTAATCTTTTAACATACTTATATAATTACTAAAAATTATAAATAAATTATTAAAATTATAATAATTTTATTATCATCAAAATAACCATTAATATTCACTCACAACTTTCTTTCTTCCCCATGTGAACACATAAGAGATATGTAAAAGTAAGATGGTGACATTTTATATTTTTCTTTGCTTTAAATATTATATGGTAAATTTTTAAAGAAAAGTGCCCCTTAATAAATACATCTTTATCTAAATGTGATAATAGTAGAATTAAATTAATCCAAAAATAATTAAGATGAAAATAAATGTCTTTAACACTTAGTTTTAACCCAGGTTAACCAGATTCACCCTTTACCAAGGTGATAAATTCTACCAATTTTATTATTCATAATTCCTAAAAATAGAAGGGGCTGACTTACCAAATTTGGAAATATTGATTCCAAAAATGAAATAAAATTATTATAATTAAATTTCTTTAACTTGTATAAATTAATTTTAAAATACGTACACAAAAATTGACAAAAATCTATTTTTTAGAAAAATAAAATTTTAAGCCTAAAACTGGATATATTTTATTGTCTCATTCCTAGAAAAAAATAGATTAATGCCAGAAAATATTATTAAATAATTAATATGTAAATTTCATTAAAATAATTCATCAATAATGATCAATTTAATTTATTAAAATAAAAATATAACATGTTCACAAAAATAGTTTTTTAGAAAAACATCTCTTTTTCATACAAAAGATTTATATTTTTATATCTAATCGATTGGTAACTAATGAATTTATTTTATACATGTGTAAACCATATATTTTTCATAATTTAATTATTTAAATTCATACCCACAAGTTTTACATCTAGTTTATATCTTCATACTATATTATTGTTCATCTAGACATGGGGATGCATGCATCACAAGCTATTGAAGAAATTAAATTTAGATGAAAAGAAAAAAATATCATAAACTATTAGGGTGTTACATTATACCCCACTTAAAACGAATTTATACATTTAAATTCCACAACTATGATACAAAAAAACTAATGGTATCTATGTTTCATCACATCCTCTTGCTCCCAAGTAACTTATTTGGATTTCTAATTTTTCTAGAGATCTTTTTCCATGTGAGTAGTATTGTTTCATAGCACTTTATCTCTATGATACAATATTTATAATGGTTTTTATTCATAAGAAATGTCATCATCTATTAGTATGACCACTGATATTATCACATCATAATAATTAAGTATGTACTTCCTTAAGAGAGACACATAGAACACATCATGAACTTAAGATATGTTTTGAGGAAGCACCAAAATATAGCTACCATCCCTACTCAATCAACAGTCATAAATAGAATAATATTCCTAGGGATAAAACTTCCTTTATTTATGAATATCATAAAATTATTCCATGGAGAAATTTTTAGAATTAACTTTTCACTAACTTCAAATTCTATATTTTACTAACTATTATCAACATAAATTTTCTATTGACTATGAGATACCTTGATATTCAAATGAATACCTATAACTTTATCTACTATTTATTCATTTATATCACATATTAATAGTTTTATTTCTCCAAATTCATCATAAAATGTTTGAGTCTAACACATATTTCTATAAATGGCATCATAAAGATCCATTTGAATGCTCATGTTAATATTATTGTTGTAATAAAACTCAACTTGAGGAATATTTTGATCCCAAACAACTTTGAAATCCATATAACAATATTTCATCATATCCTCCACGGTTGGAGTGGTTCTCTTTGACTGAACACTTATATGAGGATGACAATCTATACTAAGACACTACTTTGTATCTAGAGCTTACTAAATAATTCACCATAAAATCAAGGTAAACCTCATGTCCTAATCAGATACAATAGAATTTGGAACTCCGTGCAATCTTACCACATTATTAATGTATATTTTGGAAACATGATCAAGAGATAAATATTCTAGGATAGAAATTAAGTCTAATAAATTCATATGGTGATCAACTATAAACTAAATAAAATTATGACCTTTAGACCTTCTGGGGAGTCTGATGAGGAAAATATATGGTGATGTTTTACTATTTACATTATGATATGGGTAATAGTTATAACATACCCTTATAATTTTGTTTCTAATCCTTAATTTTATAAAATACCAAGAACTAGGATACATAATATGAAATGTGTCTCTTTATATTATCCCACAGAAACTACTATTTTAGATCTCTATAAATCTTCATACTTAAAGGATGAATAGAGAATGAAAAACTATGAGCCTTATTTAATATCTCCTTCAAATCTGGTATGAACGAAACAAATACATGTTTTCAAAACCATATTATTATTTTATAATCAAGGTTGAATTCAGGAACAATTTTTATCTTCTTCTTCAGTTACACATCTTCCTTCCATGCCTCTTTAATCCTCACATGGATAGATGGTTTAATATTCATTTAAGAAATATAATATTTCTCCCCATTTATTAAATATTTATAGATCCATACATTGAAAATATATAATTATTGGATCTTTTGTGATTCTAATCATAGATAAATTAACCTGACCCTTTTGACATACGACATCTTCTACCTTGTTCAATTTCCCATGGTGGTAATGTATTGAGGAGTCATAATATTTAATCAAATCCAACCATAATTTTTGGCACATTTTCAACTTTTTTAAAGTGAATTGCACTTTAAAATTATATAATCTGTATATATATATGTATCACACATTTAACCATAAAGATAATTCCTCCATATCTTTAATTAAAAACATACCTAAATTAAATCCAAATCATGAGTTGGGTAATTTTTATCATGACCATTCATTTGGTCTGAGGCATAATCTATAACCATATCATTCAACATGAGAAAACATCCCAGTACCTTCTTTATTACATCAAAAAAGATTAAAAAACATTTTCCAATGTAGGGTAATTGAAGCATATGTGTATTGGATAACCTTCTCTTAATTTCCATGAAATTTTCTTCACATCCATATATTTAAAAGAAACAAAATCCCTACCGAGTTAACGTAGTTATTAGATTAAATTTTTGTCAGAAATTATCCTCACAGCACAAATAATATCCATTAAAACCAAGAAAACTATATATCCTAGCAATAGTGGTTTATCTAAGCCAATTTTCAATGACTTTTGTCTTTGATAGATCAATAGATATACCCTTTATTATGATTATATGATAAAAATGAAACTTTATATAGCCAAAATCCACACATGATAAATTTTTTATATAACTTATCCTTCATTAGGGTCTTCAATACAATCATCAACTAATATTCATGATCTTCCTTGATCTTTGAATAAATAAGAATATCATTTGTATAAACTACAAACAACTAATCAAGGTAATATATAAAGACCATATTCAATAAATCTATGATGAAAATAGAGGAATTAGTAAGAAAGAAATGGAATCATCATATATTCATAGTGTCCATACCTTATATAGAATGATATCTTGGGTATATATGCATTTTTGAACCTCAGTTGAGGATATCCATAATGAATAACAAACTTTTAAATGTTTTGAGCTTAGGGTAGTTGATTAAAAAGTAATCAATAGAAGGAATGATATACTTGTTATTCATTATGATATTGTTATGTTCTTTATAATCAATGTAGAGTCTCATTGATCCATATTTATTCTTAAAAAAATTATAGGTACACCCCATGGATATGCACTTGGCCAAATAAATCCCTTATCAATATTAGCTTGGATTTTTCTCTAATTCTAGAAACACAATCAAGGGAATTATATATAGAGTATTTTAAAATGGTGTAGCACCAATTATGAGTTATATTGAGAACTCAAATTCCTTATTCTGTGAAATACTAGGAAACTCTTCTTAAAATACATCAAAAAACTCTCACCCAATATGCATATCTTTGATGTCGAGTTACTCCCCAACTATATGAGATAAAAACTCCTTTTGAAAAGAAATCAAGACCCTTATAATAGATGTGACTTCAATCATAAGTTCATATTTATTGTCACACTGATAAATGATCATAGGTTGGTTTGGAATATAAAAGTTAACTTCCCTTCATTGACAATTGTTGTGGGCATTATGTAAATAAATCCAATCCATGTCCAAAATAACATCAAATTCAACTAGAGGGAGAATAATGAGATTTGAAGGAATCACATTACCACAAACATTAATAGGATAATAATAATTGTCTTTTGATGCATTAATCATACCATTATATTTCTTCACTTCTTATTCAACATATAATCATTGAGGTTTTACTTTGATACCCTTAGAAAAATATTTATGTAAAGACCCGGAATTTCTGTGGAATTTATTTTATTAAATTAATGGGAATTTTATGAGTCTGCGGTCTCTGACGATGCATGATTCTGAGGCCCAATGTGTCTGGAATCAATTTCTGATGTTTTTTTGGGTACCTTCAGTAAACTTACGAGTTGGATTTTATATCTTTTGAACTGGTGCTCAGAATTGAAATCCGAGGGCACTGTTGAAATTGCAACGCCAGTGATTGCTTAGTGAGACCGTCACCGCAATTGCATTTTAACGAGAGCGGAATATAGTTTTTGGGGTTTTTAAATAAAATTAAATAAAAATAAGACTTAACATATTTTTATTTGTTGGTGGTTAAAACTTCCAAGGGGAGGTTGGAGGTGGGGCCACCACACCCTAACCTCCCATGAGAGGTTATGGTGGTGGGGCCCCACCTAGCATAACCTCCCTTGGGAGGATGTAATTAGGTGGGGCCCAACTGATCTCTTATACTCTTTGGAACCCCAAATTAAGTGGAGGAGCCTTTTCACCTTTCCCCTCCAATTAATGAGCCAACTCCACCCATTTAATTATGTGAAGTAACTTAATTAATTTGAATCTATTTGAATTCTTTATGACACCATTATAATAAGATGTTATATTTTATTATTGGGGGATGGAATAATTTTTGTTGGGAGGATTAAGGAGAGGAAAGAACTTGGTGGAGCCATTTCTCTCCAACGAAGAACCACAGAAGAACAAAGAACACCGTCTTCTTCCTTCTTCAACTGGAGCAAGGAAGGGAAGCGTTGCCAACCATGAAGAACGTTGACGACGTCATCTTGACTCGTCTTCTCTGAACTCTTCCTCATCCCACATCAATGGAAAAACTTCCGCCTTACTGTGACTCCATCAACGGTCACCTAACTCGAGGTATGGGTTATTTTATGATTGAATATTACCCTCCGTACCTCGTCATATGTTGTGTGCTTTGAGAACCGACTGATATCACCGTAATGAGGAGGGTTTGGACTGCACGAACACGGCCCGACCCTCCCCTTTTGTTGTTTCGTTTTTGGTAATGACAGAGGTGGTAGATGCGGCGATCGACAATGAGCCGACCGCAAAGAAATCTGATGGCGTAAGGTTGCCGGGTCGCCATAAGGGTGTGACACTGCCATGCCATGCTGAGAAATGAGCCGCAACTAGGCAAGCCACGGCGGTGCCAGAGGGGCGTGGTACTGTCACACCGTGCTAGGAGGAAGGGCCGCGACTAGGAGGGTTGCAGCGCCGTCGTGTTGCGTGGAGGCTAGAAAAACCGCAGTGCCGTCACGCCGCTATGGGGAAACTAAGGCGGTCGGCTGAGCCGGCCGCCGATGCGTGATATAGGAGGGACCCGAAGGGTCCCGTGGAGAAATAGAACCGGCACACAACACCGGTTTGGATCAGAAACAGGGGGGGCGACACCCCCCTCCCACATGTAGCTAGCTAGGCCACACAGGCCGGTCAGCCGGGCCACCACGGACCGAGAAATCACTAGCCAGGCTTCCTCGGGCTGGGCCACCATGGTTCGGGAAGCCACCAGCCGGGCCGCCTCGGGCCGGGATGCCACGGACCGGGCCGCCACAAGCCGGGCCGCCTCGGGATGGGACGGCCTCGGGCTGGGCTGTCCCCTTAGACCGGGTCAGACACATGGACCGGGTCGGGCCAGGTCGGGCAGACTGGGCAAACCGGACCTAGACCAGCTATGGCCCATTTACACCTTTTAGCCCACATCTTGGGCTACATTTGTCCGATCGATGAACCGTTTGTAGCTACCAGAATCTGATAGTGAGAAGGTTCCTTTGGCATACCACAATTGAGGTTTGGATATAGTTGGGGTATAGTCTGGTTTGTTTGAACCTAAAAACCAACCGGGCCCCTGAAACAGAAATGCCAATAACTTACAGACCGGGCGTCCCATTGATGATCCTTCAGTTGCATTGATATCCCATTGACGAGACAAACCATTGAGATACTTCTACTTAAGACTTCGCGACAGTTGGAGTTTTTCCTAGCAGCTCGGGAAGCATATCCTTCTAGTGATGAGCAGACAGAGTGTAGAGACCTAGTAGCTGACAGACTTGACAACTGCTTGACTGATTCGACTGGCCTAGTGGGGAGTTACTGGTACTTGGAGGCAAACCCATGGCGGAGGAGAACCTGGTATTTTGCGGCAGACCCGCGATACTCGACAGGAGGAGTACCTCTGCAGGCTATTAGGGTCACCACCTTGTATTTGGTAGCAGACCCACAGTGGAGGAGTGCCAGGTATTTGGTAGCAGACCCGCAATACTCGAAAGGATGAGTACCTTAGCAGTCCAGGGTTAGTGAGAAGCGCCTTGGTGTAACGACATGCCCACTGTTCTCAACAGAGGAGAAGTTATCCAACAACCGTGGTTTTGATAATGAAAATCCCGGTTTGAGCTGATTCAATGACTTTTGTGTTATCTCATGATTGAGATGGGTTACTAGATAATTTAGGTATATGTATGGGCATATACATAAGTATGGGTTATCAGTTGAATACTTAATTTGTGGTTTATCCTTGTTTGATATTGTGAGACCTTGGGTGTCCCAGGGTTCCTACTGAGCATCGTTATACTAACCCCTCCACGAGCTATGCCCGCACCTCGTTGTGTTGGATACAGATGATGGACAGCGCTGACGGAGGCCGAGAGAGTCAGGACTGGATGGTACTTGGAGGTGTACCTTTTGACGAGTTGGTACAAAGTGGAGTCTGACAGACATGGAGGGCTGAGGTGGCCATATGTACCTATCTTTCAGGTAGGAACCCCGGAGGACGATCCATGAGCTGCTATTTACTTTTCAGCAATTTTTACCTTTTTCAGTTGTACTTTCTTTCAGTTGTACTTGTACTTTACTGTTGGGCTTCTATTTCTAGCCCTCTTACTTTCCAACACCTCTTCTATATTCAGTATTTCTTAGTGCTTTGCTTCTACTTTTGTACTCTTATTGTGTGTGTTTACTTTTTATAAAGGCGATGCCTTCCAAGCTTAGGGATTTACGCCTTGGTGATAATCGCCTACCCTTGGGATATAGAAGACGAGATTGGGGTAGTCACAACAAGGTTCCCGAGGACGGATCGTGACAAATTGTTATCAAAGGGATGCTAGCAGATCTTTTAGGAGATGAGGCAGAGGCTGACTGGTGCCCCCATCTTGAGAATTCTAGAGGAAGGCATATATTATGTAGTCTACTGCGACGCATTAGGGATCAAACTCAGGTGTGTCCTGATGGAGGAATGAGCAGTGATCACATATTGTTCTTGGCAGCTAAGATAACATGAGCAGAACTACGCTACCCATGACCTAGAGTTAGAAGCAGTGGTATTCATCTTGAAGATGTGGAAGCACTATCTGATGGGCGAGTGTTTTACCGTATACTCTGATCACAAGAGTCTCAGGTATATCTTCTCTCAGAAGGACCTGAACCTGAGACAGTGACGGTGGCTTGATTTCCACCAGTACTATGACTTCGATATAGTCTATACTCCTGGGAAGGGGAACATTCTTGCGGATGCGATCAGAAGGAGGACTGGCATTCAGCTGCTAGGAGAGGCGACATAGCAGCTGACTGCCTTATAGATATCCTTTTTGGATAGGGATAGAGTAGCCTATCTTCAGTCTCTTACAGTCACTCCTTCACTTCTTCAGCGAGTCAGGGAGGCGTATCTTGAGGATGCTGAATGTGAGACACGATGTGCTCATATATCCACAGGGCATGCACCTGATGGATTTTCTGAAGGTGGGGAGCACGTAATCCTCTTCAAAGGATGCACCCTAGTACCAGTTGCACTTCAGGAGGATGTGTTGAGGTAGTTCCACACTTCCCCTCTAGGGGTATATCCAGGTGTGGTGAAGATGTACCAGGACCTTCGACGATAGCATTTTTGGTCAGGTATGAAGAAGGCGGTTGCAGATTTTGTCTCATGGTGCCTCACTTGTCAGCAAGTGAAGGCAGAGCACTAGGTACCAGCAGGTTTGGTACAACCCTTAGAGGTTCTAGAGTCGAAGTGGGATGGGATATCCATGGACATTGTGACGGGTCTTCCATGTACATCCCGGAGTCATGATTTGATATGGGTAATCGTTGACTGACTCACCAAGTCAGCCCACTTCCAACCAATCAGGGAGAAGGGTTCAGTAGAGAGCTTGAGATGCCTCTATGTGCAGGAGATAGTGCATTTACATAGAGTAACTTCCTCGATTGTCTCAGGCCGAGATGCATGATTTACTTCCCAACTATGGAAGGGGTTGTAGGAGGCTTTCAGGATGCAGCTATGTCTGAGCACCACCTTCCATCCTCAGACAGATGGTCAGACTGAGAGGACCATTCAGACCCTCGAGGAGAAGCTCCTTGCATGTTTCCTCGACTTTAGTCGCAGTTGGGAGGATCACTAGCCTTTGGTGGAGTTGTCCTTCAACAACAGTTGTCACTCCATAATAGGTATGACACCTTTTGAGGCCTTGTACGGGTGATATTGCAGATCACCAATGTGCTGGACAGACCCAGGGGAGTCAGCACTAGTGGGACCAGAGATGGTACAGGATAACACAGAGAAGGTGCATATCATCCAGAAGTGGATGAAGACTACACAGAGCAGGCTGAAGTTATATGCTTACAAGAGATGGAGACCTCTGGAGTTTGAGGAGTGAGGCCACATATTTTTACGGGTCTCAACTCAACAAGGTCTACGGAGATTTGGTCGAGGTGGAAAGTTATCTCCGTGATTCATCGGACCTTTCCAGGTCCTCAGCAGAGTAGGCGAGGTGTCTTACCACTAGGCTCTTCCACCTCAGCTGCATCGGGTGCACGACATCTTCCACGTATCTTAGCTGAGGAGATACATGCACGACCCATCCCACATCATCGATCATGGGGAACTAAACATCGATGACGGGGAAACTTTCATAGAGGTTCTAGTGGAGATTGAGAATCGACAAAATCAGGTCCTATGTGGATGTTCGATACCTCTAGTGCGCATTCGTCAGTAGCACAAGAACCTCCAGGAGAGAACATGGGAGCGGGAGGCTCAGATGCGTGCTCAATACCCCCATTTGTTCCCTTAGTTCGAGTTGTAGCCTACGGGGATGTAAAGCCCTGAGGTGGGGAGAATGTAAAGACCCAGAATTTCTGTGGAAATTTTTTTCTTAAATACATGGGAATTTTACTAGTCCGCTGTTTCTAATGGTGCTTGATTCTGAGGCCCAGTGTATCCGGAATCAATTTCTGAAGTTTTGTTCAGGTACGTTCAGTAAACGTACGAGTGGTATTTTATATATTTTGAACCGGTGCTCGGAATTGAAATCTGAAGGAACCGTTGAACTCCCAATATCAGTGATTGCTTAGTGAGACCTTCACCACAGTTGTGTTTTAACGATAGTGGAAGATAGTTTTTTGGGGTTTTTAAATTAAATTAAATAAAAATAAGACTTAACTTATTTTTATTGGTTGGTGGTTAAAACCTCCAAGGGGAGGTTAGAGGTGGGGGCCACCACACCCTAACCTCCCATGGGAGGTTATGGTGGTGAGGCCCACTCGAGCATAAACTCCCTTGGGAGGATGTAATTAGGTGGGGCCCACCTGATCCCTTAAACTCCTTGGTACCGCTAATTAAGTGGGGGAGCCTCTTCACCTTTCCCCTCCAATTAATGAGACAACTCCACCCATTTAAATAAGTGAAGTAACTTAATTAATTTGAATCTTTTTGAATTTTTTATTCCACCATTATAATAAGATGTTATATGTTATTATTGGGGGTTGGCATAATTTTTGTTGGGAGGATTAAGGAGATGAAAGAACATGGTAGAGACATTTCTCTCCATTAAAGAACCACCAAAGAATGAAGAACACCGTCTTCTTCCTTCCTCAACCGGGGAAAGGAAGTGAAGCATCGCTGCCCACGAAGAACACCGATGATGTCATATCAACTCAACTTCTCTGAAATCTTCCTTCTCCGACATCAACGGAACGACGTCTGCCTTACCATGACTCCGTCAATGGTCACCAACCTTGAGGTAGGGGTTATTTATTGATTAAATATTACCCTCCATACCCTGTCGTATGTTGTGTGCTTTGAGAACCAAATGATATCACTGTAACGAGGAGGGTTCAGACTGTACGAACACGGCCCACCCCTCCCCTTTCGTTGGTTCTTGTTTGGTGACGACGGAGGAAGTACACGCGGCGACCGACAACGAGCCAACCGTGAAGAAAGCTGACAGCGCAAGGCCACCAGGTCACCACAAGGGTGCAACACTGACATGCCGTGCTGAGAACCGAGCAGCGTCCAGGCAGGCGGCTGTGGTGCCGAAGGGGTGCGGTGCCATCGCACTGTTCCAGGAGGAAGGGCCACGGCCAGGAGGGCCTTGGCGGTCAGACGATGAACGCGGCGTCGTCGCGCCGTGCAGAGGCCAGCAAAACCGTAGTGCCGTCACGCACCGGTGGAGAAATCAGGGTGGCCGGCTGAGCCGACCGCTAGTGTCTGCTACAGGCGGGACTTGAAGGGTCCCGCGGAGAAACATGACTGGCGCTCAGTGCCGGTTCGAATTGGAAACAGGCGGGGCGTGACACCCCCCTCCCACGCGTAGCCAGCCAGGTCACGCAGGCCGGCCAGCCGGGACGCCACGGGCCTGGCCGCCACCAGCTAGGCCGCCTCGGGCTGGGCCACCATGGGTCGGGCCACCATGGGTCGGGCCACCATGGGTCAGGCCACCATGGGTCGGGCCACCATGGGTCGGGCCACCATGGGTCGGGCCACCATGGGTCGGGCCACCGTGGGCCAGGCCGCCTCGAGCCAGGCCACCTCGGGCCGGGCCGCCCTCGGTCCGGCCTCCCCCTTGGACCGGGTTAGACCCGCATATCAGGTCATACCCCGGTTTGGACCGGGTTGGGCTGGGTCGGTCTGACTGGGTCGCACCGGACCTAGACTCGCTATGGTCTGTTTACAACTTTTAGCTTGCATCTTGGGCTACGAGTGCCCAATCGACAAACCGTATGCGGTGACGGAAAGCTGAGAGTGATACAGTTCTTTTGGAATACCCCACTTGTGGTTTGGATAATGTTGGCGTATGGTTAGGTAGGTTTGAACCTAAAAACCAACCAGGCCCCTGAAACGGAAATGCCAATAACTTACAGACCGAGCGTCCGATTGACACACTGTCTGATGCGTTGAGATACCATTGACGAGATAGACCTTTGAGATACTTTGACGTGAGGCTTCACGACATTTGGAGTTTTTCTCAGTAGTTCAGGAAGAGAATCCTTCTAGTGAAGAGCAGACAGAGTGTGGAGACCTAGAAGGTGACATACCTGACGAATGCTTGACCAATTTGACTAGCCTAGTGGGGAGCGTCTAGTACTTGGCGGCAGACCCATGGCAGAGGAGGGCCTGGTATTTGGCGACAGACCCACGGTACTCGATAGGAGGAGTACCTCTACAAGCTATTAGGGGAAGCGCCTGGTATTTGGTGGTAGACCCACATCGGAGGAGTGCTTGGTATTTGGCGGCAGACCCACGGTACTCGAAAAGAGGAGTACCTCAGCAGTCAAAGGTTAGTGAGAAGCGCCTTGGTGTCGCGACATGTCCATTGTTATCGACAGAGGAGGAGTTATCCAGTATCTGTGGTTTAGATAATGAAAATTTTGGTTTGACCTGAGTCAATAACTTTTTTGTTACCTCATGTTTGGGATGGGTTGCTAGATAACTTAGGTATATGTATGGGCATATAACTAAGTATGGGTTATCCATTGAATCCTTACTTTGTGGTTTATCCTTGTAGGATATTGTGAGAACTTGGGAGTCTCACGGTCTCTACTGAGTATCGTTATACTCAACCCTGCATGGTCTATGCCCACACCTCATTGTGTTGGATGCAGATGCCAGACAACGCTGACAAAGGCCAAGAGTGTCAGGACTGGACGGTACCTGGGGGTGGACCTTTCGACGAGTTGGTACACATAGGAGTCTGATGGATATGGAGTGTTGAGGCGTCTATCTATACCTACCCTTCAGTTAGGAACCCTGGAGGATGATCCATGAGATGCTCTTTACTTTTCAGCCGTTTGTCCCTTTTTCAGTTGTACTTTCTTTCAGTTGTACTTGTACTTTACTGTTGGGATTGTATTTCCGGCACTTTTAATTTCCAGAACCTCTTATGTATTCAGTATTTCTTAGTTCTTTGCTTCCAGTTGTGTAATATGATTTTGTGTGTTTACTTTTTATAAAGGAAATGCATTCCCAACTTAGGGTTTTATGCCTTGGTGCTAGTCGCCAGCCCCTGGCCTATGGAAGGCAGGGTTGGGGTAGTCAAGGCATGGGTCCTATGGATGGGTCGTGAAAATTTAGATATAAAATATTGGGTATATCTAGAATCAAATATGAAATTATATGTTCTATAGTGGATGATAAGTATACATTTCACCACATCATTATCAAAATATATAATAGTTATATTAATAACATTAGATTTCACTTTTTCTTTAGGATTAAGAGGTTAATGGCATCAATCATCTACATTAACCTTTTGGCTTAAGAACTGGATAACATAATGTCCATACTAATTGTTTTTAAAACCCAAGAGTGTGGGTGGTGAACTATATTAAGTCTTTTCATTATTCCTTTCATTGAATAGTCTCATTACATCACTTTAGAATTCAATTTCTTAATGACCTTCCATTCCACTATTAAAAAATTTACCAATCCACTTAAGAAAATTTCATCCATTTTTTTCACACTTATAGTATAAAGGGAGGATCATATTCTTCTCTCTTTTTTAGTTTCCTTTGAATTCCATACATATTTTCTTATCAAAACCATGAGATTTATGGTAAAATACAATCTCTATTTACACCTTGATGACACGTCCAACTATTTATTCATAGATATTAAAGTATTTTATTGATAATTCCGTTACAATAATTGGTTTTAAGGCACTAAAAAATTGATTAAACTTAATTTAAGGTTGGATGATAATACCATAAGTGTACCTCACAATTATTGTAAAAGAATCCAATATTTTAATAATTAATTCATCATCCTTCTTCTTTATCTCAAGTCATCCCTTCGATATTTTCTTATAAAGAACATGTGGGACGTAATTATTGAAAAATATTATCTTAAACTCATCCCACTCTATGGATTTAATTTCATCATATTTCATTATATTATTAATAAGATTCCACCATTTATCTTCTTCACCTTCTAAATGATAAATAACCAAAATAAATTTTATGTGATCCAAACATTGGGGAATGGAAAATTTATTTTCATTTGAACAGATCCATTACTCAACAACATGTGGATAAATAAACCCACTAAAATAACATGGGCGCTACCTCATGAAGGAACTAATAGAATGTTAATACCTCCTTTTCTCATTTGGATGTTCATCATGATTTATAGATTGAGAATGTTTCCCACGAATAACACTACTATTTTTCATTATAGATCCCATTAATTTTTTTTATCAGGACTACACACAATTCATTTTAAATCACAGTTAACATTTACATGGTTCCTTCAGGATCCATCCATTGAATAAATCTAAAAATCATAATTTGATAAATAATTGTCATAGTTTAATACCAAATAATCATGAAGAATCATTTATTATATGTATAAATATTTACACATTATTTTCAATCTATGAAACCTTAGGATTAACCTAGTCCATTCATGATCATAATCTATTCAAATCCTTTATAATGGGTTTTAAAGAAAATGTGAATTAACCTAAACATATCCCCTAGGAGTGTCAAACCAGGTGCACTGTAAGGGTATTTTCACCGTGCACCATATTTATGGATGTGATATCTCGAACAACTCTTTTTAGGGTTATTCTCTATAGATGATTCTATTACAAAACAAAATTCACTTATAGTATATAGACAAGGATGATTGTTTATGGAAAACCACACTTCTTTGTTTACCATAACTTATAACATTCTTATATACATAGAATTTTTCTAAGTCTTCTCAAAAATATTTTCACATCCTAGTTTCCAAAGGTGACTAAACATCATTCTGATACCAAATATAGTGACCTATACTTTTCATAGATAGATATTACACCTTATTAGATGAATATTGATTACATAACATAACGTTCCACACCAGAATCACATAGGTATTATAAATTTAGAAACATGTATACATAAAAACCTGGTTCATAAGTGAACCACATAATATCCCACTATGTTCTTAATAACTATCACCCTTATTAAAAATATCTTACTAAATATCTTTCTTAATAACCTGGGGAAAATAAACATAATAAAGGGAAAGATCAAATTATTAGTAAGGGTAAAAAAGGGATATATCAATGATCACTTAAACATAACATGAGAATTAGGGTATGAGATCATGATAATAAAATTTGAAAACCATACCCTACATATCATAGATCATAATCTTGAGTCAATTTATAAATCATGATAGTTTATAAGACAAGAATCATAAAGTAATCAATGAACATAATCCATGAAATAATAAAATTGGAATAAAAAATTGATTCGTGGCATACAAATAAGCATATAAAATCATTTCCTTAGTAGTTAAGAATCATTTTAAAGATTATCATTACAGATTGGATTCAGTCCCTAAACCATCATAGTAGTCAAGGTTAATTCCCAAGACTATCATAGTGGACATGAGATATCTATCTTTATATAATGCATTGTAAATATATATAATTATGGACCACCCACTACATAATGAAAATCATATATATGTGTGCCACAAGATTATAAAACATTAATCATATCATAACCCATGAAAAATAAACAATTTTCATAATCATTTAATTATGTCATAACCCATGGCAGAGAAATACATTTTATAATAATTTCATCAATTCATCAAAGCATAACTACTGGAAATGGAATGGGTTTTATAAACATATCATCACCATAATCATAAAACATCTAGACAATGAATAAGGATTATATAATTGAATAATTTCCATATTAAGTATTAGGAAACATAAAAGGATGAAATAATAGAAGGAAAATACTTTCAAATGACCACTAGAAACAATTCTTTTTGAAAATACCCTTTGAAAATTGAAATCAATTTTTTAAAATCTAAAAATTTCCCAAAGATTAGAGAAAATATTTCTTTAAAAAGAAACTTTTAAACTTGTAAAGTAATTGTTAAAACATTGAATGTCCAGGATGGTAATAAATTATATTTATTCTTTATATGTAAACACAAATATTCCTTTCACATTTTGGGTACAAAGTCAAATGTACATCATTTGGAAAATGATAAGAAGGTTCCTTTTAAACCATTTTTTAAAAATAAAAAATTGGGTAAAAATTAAATTAATAAATCATTGTATAATAATAAAAACATTATTGAAAACATTTTCATATGTACAAACATGGAAGAAAAAGGAGTTTCAACCAAAGGGAGAAATAAAGTCAGTTTTCCTTAAAATAATTCCCTCAGTATATTGATTTCATAAATAAGGGAAAGTGAAAGGATAAAATTTATTCATAGAAATTACTATAGAAGAGAAAAAATCATGAGATTATTTAGAATTATATAATGAAATTTCATTAGAAGAAATATAATCATAAAAAATACCTACAAACAATGTGATTGTAACATAACACTCTTACCTCAAGTTACACTTTCATTATAAGTAATATATCCTCTTATATAATAAATTCAAAATTACTATAATTCTATAAAAAATATTTATAGACTTATAATATAAAATATTATTAATTTATAACATTTCAACACCTATTTATCAATAATACATTATTTAAATCATTATTTCATGGTACTAATTATTATTTTTTCATATGAATTTCAGTTTGGAAGTTCTAGTCCTTATACTTTGATCGCAGTTCTATAATCTATAAGATTTTAATATTTATATAAATGTAATATATATTCATTATATATATATATATATTTATAGTCAACTATAAAATCTATAGTTAGGAAAATTAATTACATAATTCATGGAGAAGGTAAGTTGTACGTACACATAAACATTATTTTCAATTTTCAATGGATAGAACAAAAGAAAGGAAACAAATAAATAAAATTTCAAGAAACATTATTATATCATATATATCATATATATTCTTGAAATATATCCTTATTTCCATTCAATTAACATGTAAATGAAAAATTATTAACATCACTTCGTAGAGGTGATATTCCACACATAAGCACGATCGAAGTTATTGTTTTTTGAAAGATTATAATATAAGAAGGTTGATATGATATTATAATTATATAATAATAATTATGTCATAAATATTGTATATAAACATTAAACCCATCATAATACCCATCCATAAAATATGGAGACGAAAAATGAATTGTATTTCTACATGGAGACGGTAAGTAGCACGTATGGACGATCGATACTTTCACTACCCATATGATGGGAAAGAGGGAGATAATGGTGGTTTAACAATCATAATAACATTTAATTATATTTAGATTAATTAATTTATTATTTTATGATCTATAAAATATATTTAGATGAGGTTAAAGAAGATGAAAAAAGAAAGTGATTGGTTAAGGAAATTACTTATTCTTTGGAAGAAATCCTTTAGATCTCTAATTATGGACCCTGGGGTTTTCTATTTGAGAAGAAAAAAACTATTTAATGTGAATAAGGATTTTTATAAGATAATTGGGTAGTGTTTTTTTGATCTATAAGTCTCAAAGTGATGTAAATAATAGAAATGGAGGGTTCCTTTATATAAGTGAGGGGAGGGGTACTCTTAGAATTTATTAAAATATTAAAATAAAAAAACAAAATTCTTTATAAAAATACTTAAAATGGATATATATTAGAATATAAGGTTTTATGTTCTTTAAATGCCATAAAAAAATAAATTTGGGTATGTTTAAGTTGTGTTTTAAACCATATTTTTGGTTTAATCCCTTAGTTAATCTAGTTTAAACTTAACCACAGTAATAACTATTTCAATATTAAAGGGTTAGTAATGCTACATTAAATGGAAAAAATGACAAATAAATAGAAAATCTATGATATTTTCAACCATATTATATTCAGTTTGATGAAGATAATATTTTTTATAAATTTTAAACTCTTTAATGAAATATTATTATAAAATACCATCAATATCAATTTTGAAATTATTCATTTAATTTGAGTTTAAGGACACCGATAAAAATATTTAATTCTAATATAATATTTTAACACATCAATAATATGATATATTCATCTAAAAAAATTCTTTTAACACAATAAATCACTCAAATTATACTACTTTTAATATTTTTAAAATCATTTATTTAATTTTACTTTTAATTGAAGAAATAATGTGTCAGATTTGTATAAGGATTTAAGGTATCTATTTTATTACTAAAAATTATAAATAAATTATCATCATGAAAATAATTTACACTAGTAGAAAAATGATTTTTAACGTCGCCAGTTTGACGTCGGTTTCTTATAAACCGACGTAAATAATTTTTTCGGTGAATTTTTGGCGTCGGTTCTTAAAAAACCCATGCAAAAAACTAAAAAAATATATTATGGCGTCAGTTTTTATGAAAACCGACGCCATAAAAGTTTTAAAAAAAATCTTTGGCGTCGGTTTTTTAAAAAACCGATGCTAAAAATTAAAAAAAACTACTTTTCGTGTCGGATTTTTTAAAAACCGACGCCAAAAACAAAAAATAGTTTTTTGGCGTCTGTTTTTAAAAAAACCGACGCAAAAAGTTAAAATATATTTTTGGCATTGGTTTTTATGAAAACTGACGCGAAAAAATTTTAAAAAAAATTTACAGCGTTTTAGATAATTTCTTAATCTTTGATTTGACTAGTTGTGGAGCTAAAACAGAGTTACGGATTAAAAGTTATGGCCTTTGAAAGTTAAACTTCTTTAAGACTTCTTTTAGAGAAGGTCAACTTCCGACATCCACAACCTTTAATCCGTAACTCCGTTTTTGCTCCACGACTAGTCAAATCAAATATTTGAGAAATATCTAAAACACTATAATTTTTTTTTTAATTTTTTGGCATCGGTTTTCATAAAAACCAACGCCAAAAATATATTTTAACTTTTCGCGTCGATTTTTTTAAAAACGATGCCAAAAAAATTATTTTTTGTTTTTGGCGTCAGTTTTTAAAAAAACCGACGCGAAAAGTAGTTTTTTTTTATTTTTTAGCGTCGGTTTGTTAAAAAACCGACGCCAAAGATTTTGTTTTAAAACTTTTATGGCGTCGGTTTTCATAAAAACCGATGGAAAAATATATTTTTTTTAGTTTTTTGCATCGGTTTTTAAGAACCGATGCAAAAAAAGATATTGATTGACATTTTTGGCATCGGTTTTCTAAAAAACCAACGCCAAAAGACCAATGTAAATACTATTTTGCGTCAGTTTCAAACAAAACCGACGCCAAAGAGTAACGCGGGATCAGAATTTCAATTTTTTTCACAACACGCGTTTAACTTTTTAAAATCTCGCCTACATTTTCGTACAACGCAATTGAAAATATTTCTCTTTACTACATATATATCCAGTTTCCCCTTCGTTCATCATTTTCAACATCTTCGATTCAATCAAGATTTCAATGCGACTTAAATCATTAATTTGAACACGGTACATATTCTATTCATTTGTTTTCTTAATTATTATTATCCTCCATTTCTAAACAACTCGATTAGCTTTCTTATAATGATGATTCATTCTCATTTCTAAATACAAGTTATATGATGATAAAAAACATATTGTTTCGATGGAAGCCCCTAAAACCATTGAAATATGTTTGATGTATTATGATTATTTTATTTTATTTGGTGTATATGATCTTAATTTATGTTTATCATGTTTTCTTTGAAAAGAGTTGTATCAATCAAAACTTTGATTGGTTCAACTTCTAACGGCGATAACTTTTGAACCGTAACTCCATTTTAGGTCCAAAACCTATCAAATCAAAGCTTAGGAAATGATCTAAAACATAGAAAAAAATTTTCCTTTTGGCATTGGTTTTTATAAAAACTGACGCCAAAAATATGTTTTTTTCATTTATGGCGTCAGTTTTTTTGAATAACTGACAACAAAACTATTTTTTTTTAATTTTTCGCGTCCGTTTTTATGAAAACCGACGCCAAAAATGATATGAATTATTTTTTTTGGCATCGGTTTTTTACAAAACCGACGCGTAAAAACAAATGTTATTCATTTTTCGCGCCGGTTTACCAAAACCGATGTAAAAATTCATATTGTTTAGGTCGGCGACTTTGACGTCGGTTAAAAACAGATGTTGAAAATAAAAAAACCGACGTTAAAAACCATTTTTCTACTAGTGTTAATGATACTAAAATGACTATTAATATTAATTTACAACATTATTTTTTCCTTATGCGAACACATAATATATATTTAAATACAAGAGATTGACATTATGTATTTATCTTTGCATTTAAATATTATATTGGTCATTTTCATGAAAAAGTGTTCCTTAAAAAATTAAATTTAAATAATATGGTGATAAATTTTAATGTCCATTAATATATTAAGAATTAATATTAAAAATTTTGACCTTAAAATGTATTTTTATCCTAGGTTAACTTAATTTTCCCTTTACCGAGATAATAAAATTTTCCAGGGTTATTATTCATAATGACTAAAAATAAAAAGGACCGATTTAAAAAGATTTCACATTATGATTATAAATATTGGATCCCTTTTCACAATTCTATTTATATAAGTGGTAGAAATTCATTTTAAAATAATGTCACAAAACACGATAAAAATTATTTTCAGAAAATACATTTTAGAGCATAAAACTCAATATATATTCTCATCCCGTTCTTAGTAAAATAATAGATTATTTTTAAAACATTTTATTGAATAAATAATATATAAATTTAATTAAAATACTTCCCCAATAGTTATCAATTTTATTTATTAAGATAAAAATAGATTGCGCACATAAGAACTATTTTTTAAAAAACTATCTATTTTCATTAAAAATGATTTTTATCTTCATTTTTAATACATTGATAAGTAGTGAATTTATTTTTTAAATTTTTAAACCATATAATTGTCAAAATTTAGTTATTTATATTCATAACCTTGAATTTTACAGCTAGGATATAACAATATACTATATTACAATTCATTTAGATTTGGGGTTGTGTGTATCACAAGCTATCAATGAAATTAAATTTATTTGAAATGAAATATATCATAAAATAATAGGGTGTTACATAATATTTATATATGAAATTGTTTACGATAACATGGTTAATAGCCTTAGTAATATGTTTTCTGACACCTTGGTATTGACCTTTGGTGATATTATTATGAATGTATCATTTTTAAATTATAACCATATTTCCATGTTATAAATATCATAATTATGATTATGATATCTTATTATGACTCATGTTTTATCCATGTTAATCACTAATTTTCTATTTCATTTTTTAATCCCTTATTGGTATTTATGATCAGAATTTTTTATTGATGTATGTCCCCCGAAAAGTACTTACAATGAGGTGACGTCAGATGAGATAATAAAGGAGAATTTCAAGAGGATTAAATAAAGTTTATATTTATGTTTTCCTTATGTAATTAATTTATTATGTACTATGATTTAAATAAACTATACCTAAAAATTTCCTTCAATGTTATTAATTTAATATTTTTTAATGAATTATATTAAAAATAATGTATTAAAAAGGTGGGTTTTCATACCTTATCAATCAATATATATCCATATTGAATTAAGAATATAGAATAGTAATAATTCCCAAGTCAATGAAATAAATTTCTTAATAACATTCCTTCAACTAAAGTAGAATGTAGAAATGATATATGATTAATACTGTAGTGACCCTGAAATTATCATTTGGCTTGAGAGTCTAACGATTCATTACTTGTCCTTAAGAGACATCCCCAAGATGCCAAAGGCTGGAAATAAATGCAAAAGGGTTTCAAACACAACTGGGGGACGATTTACCCCTTTTTAAATAAACTAATAAAAAAACCAAACATAACAAAACATTCACTATATGATGCATGAAAAAATGAAAGACAATGAAAAAACTTCATATATCTCAAAACCACATCAAAATATAAAACAACTGAAGAATAACCAAGTATCAAAGTACAAAATGGATAAACGATACAAGACTCTCAAAATACCAAAAGACTCTATGCTCCAGAAGCTCAGAGTTCTACAATCTCCAAACATCCCAAACATCATGAGGTAGTGCTAAAAATGTGGGAATCATTACCTTTTCCCTTTTCCCAGAAGATTGCATCAACAAAAGCACCAAAGTTACAAAGTAGGGGTGAGTATAAAACTCAGCAGGTTTTCCTCAATGACTTCCCTACTCACGCTACTAGGATAGAAAAGTTAGTCACATTTATATAAAATAGTTTATATAAAACAATTCACCAAAATAGTTTATAACCAAATATAAAAAAGTTTTCCAAAACCATTTATAACCAAAAGCATACAAGTGAAGTTGAAACCAATTTTCCAACAAGTTTTTTTTCCAGAAAAATAACTAAACAAACTTTAAAACCATTTATCATTACTCCTTTGGCATACACAATTCCTTCCATATATCTACACAACAAACCATGCATGTATCCTGGATCTCCCTATACACAGAAGTGGTGAGTCACCCTTTCACTAAGTCATCCCTAGTGAACTAATTGACGGGGGAGAGCCCTAACTCTTATCCATCCCATTAATGATAGTGGAGATCCCTAACCCTTATCCATCCCGCATGAACCATTTGATAGGGGAGAGCCCTAAACATTTTCCATCCCATTAATGATGGTGGATCCCCCTAACCATTATACATCTAGAAAACCCATGAACACACAAACCCATCATGTCAAAAACCAAATGTGCTCAACCAATTCAAATGATTTCAATAAAATTTTACTTTTATTGAAAACCAAAGGATAAAACAATTTTAAAACAGCCATTTAACTTCAATAAAAAATTTACTTTTTATTTAAAACATCTAATCCAAACCATATTCCACAATTCCAGAAAATACCCATTTTAAAATCTCTATTTTAAAATTATAAACACAAGCACTCATTGAAAATCCCCAATTTTACAGATTTCACAAACTTTCACTCAAGAAGGTTTCCAAAAATTGTTTAACCAAAAAATCACAATCAATATCACACAAATAGATCAATTTTAAATAATTACAATCAGTTTTATAAAGTGAAGTCGATAATGAAGCCTCATACCTCAAAGGTTTTGATGATAACCACAACGAACAAAAAACACTCAAGAAAACCAGGTCGATTCTCCAAGAACCCACCTTAGATTTACTCTCCTAGAAATATCAAGACCAAATCTCATCATATATGGAATCCACACACCTAGATATACCAATAATAGGTGTAGATCTAAGGAACCAAGAGAAGAGGAGAATTATATCTATGTAGATCTAAGAAACCAAAAAATAACGAAAACGAACGACCACATACCTCAAGAATAAGAATTAAATTTTCCAAGGGAAGCCTTAGAATCACCTAAAAAACACTTGGGATAGATTATCCTACCTCCAAAGGAGATTAATCCTGAGTTATGGCCACTTAGGAGAAAACAAGAGCCACTTAAAGGAAAAAACGTGTGAGATCCACTTTTTTAGGATCTAATTTAAGTGCCCGCATAGTTAGTTTGCACAGTTAAACAAACCATGCACTAACCGTGTGTTAGAAAATACCCAGGAAGACCCTCATATAGCCTCCTAACATAGTTTCCCTAACCATGCACACAACATTCCAAAGATCACTGCATCAACCTTACCATTTCCTACGGTTTGGCCACACGGTTAGACAAAATGTGCATCGCCTGTGTGACTTTCCATTATCTCCAAAGCATTTCCAAAATTATCTCAAAACTCACAACTATCACCCTTACACATTATAACTATAAATATTATTAATTAAGGGTTACATACGAGAAACTAAGGAACTAAATTGTCCCCACCATTGGTCTTTCCGTCGTCAGAAAGTAAAAACCCCCACTATTCTGAAAGAGTTTTGGCCACTGCTATTTCAGCTCCTTCTCGCATTCCCAATTCTATTCCTGAATCTGACCATGATTCCATAAAACCAGAACTATACTGATGATATTTCCATGCAAGAATTTATCTTTCCTATCTTTAATCCTCACCGGGATATGTATCAATAAAGAATCCAGCTCTATGTCAACATGATCTCATCTGATCACATGGTTATGTTTAGGCTGATACTTTTTCAACTTAGATACATGGAACACATTATTCACTAAACTGAACCATGTTGGTAATTCTAATCAATATTCCACCTCTCAAAACATTCCAGTATCTTGAAAGGGCCTTTGTATCTCAGTGATAACTTGACCTGCTTCCCAAAACAATGATATCCAAGTCTTGGAGAGATCCTCAAGAAAACATGATCACTCACAGAAAATGACATCAACCTTCGATGGTGATCTTCATAATATTTCTAACAACTTTGAGCAATCTCCAACCTCTTTCTAATAAAATGTATCTTATCCATTGTTTCTTGGACAAGGCTCGACCCAACTAGTGGAGTTTCACCTGTTTCCATCCAACATAGTGGAGAACGACAAAGACTCTCATAAAATGCTTCATAAAGATCCATATGTATCAAGGGATGATAATTGTTATTTCATAAGAACTCCACCAAGGGTATATTATCCTCCCATGAGCCACCAAAATCTATTACAAAAGCCCAGAACATGTCTTAAAACATTTGTATCAACCTCTTAGACTGCCCATCTTTCTGAGGATGATACGCCATTGTCAAAGTCAATTAAGCCCCAAGGGATTTTTGTAAGGATTTCCAAAAACGAGATGTGAACCATGAATATCTATTTGATACTATTGAAACTAGTACACCATGTCTCTTTACCAATTCTTAGATGTAGATTTTTGGTAGATCCTCTACTGTATGAGTTTCATGAATAAGGATGAAATTGGCCGACTTGGTAAGAAAATCCACCATAACCCATATGGAATTGTGTTTCCAAACCATTATTGGAATACCTGTAACAAAATCCACTGCCATCTATTCCCATTTCCACACTTGGACAGGTAAAGACTGCAATATACCAGCAGGTCTCTGATGCTTTGCTTCAACCTGTTGAAATGTTAAGTAGCGTGAGATGAACTCAACCACTTTCCTTTTGATTCCTCTCGACAAAAATTGAGCCTTAAAAACCTTATACATATTCAGTGTACATGGCTATACAACCCATCTCAAATGGTGGTAAGAATGAAGGAGTTGTTCATGGCAATCCATAGGTACAACCATTCGATTTCTAAATCAGAAAAATGAACTCCCATCAAGTTTTCAACCCTCAATAGTCTCTCCACCATTGAGTTTTGAAATAATAACCATACATTCTGCATCATATGTTTGTGACCCTTTGACCATATTTACCAAATCAGGAAGTAGCATAGATGAGAAGAAAACTGCAAAATCACCTCAGTTTTCATATTTTACATTCATGCCATCTTGGACCGATATCAACTACCATTCATCTGAAGCTTCTTTTTCCAACTGAGCATATAACTTTCTACTCAACGAATCTACCACTGAATTACCTTTCCCTAGTTTATACATCAAGTCAAATTCAAACATTTGGAGGTAATCCTTCCATCTCCTTTGCCTCAGATTCAAATCTCATTGTGAGAAAAGGTGTTTCAAGATTTTATGGTCCGTGAACATAGTTAATTTATCACCCAAGAGATTGTGTCTCCATGTTTTCAAGTAATGGATGACTGCAACTCACTCCAAATCATGTGTTGGGTAATTCTTCTCATTCACCCTCAATTGAAATGAACCATAAGCAACCACATGGTATCCTTGTATGAGAACACAACCCAACCCTGATCCCAAAGCATCCCAGTACACCACATACCCCTGTCCTGATTCTGGTAGGATCAAGATAGGTGAAGATGTAAGATGATCTTTTATTTCCTGGAAGGAGTTCTCACATTCCTCCATCCACTAGAATGGAGTATTCTTCTTTGTCAGAGCTATAATTGGCGAAGCTAGTCATGATAAATTAAACAAAAAGCGTCCTTAGTAACCAGCTAGACCAAGAAAACTTCATATGTCAAAGAAATTCTTTAGTGGTTTCCATGAGATAACAACTTATATCTTTTCAGGATCCACAAAAATGCCTCTTTTAGAAATTAAATGGTCAATAAAACGTACTTCCTATTTCAAAAAATCACACATTTATAATTTTTCCTACAAATGATGATCATTCAAGATTTGTAATACTATTTCTAGGTGATCCTCAAAGCCATTCGTTGTCTTTAAATACTCCAATATGTCATCCACAAACACCACAACAAATGAATATAGATATCAATGAAATATCCAATTCATAAAATCCATGAATACCACTGGTGCATTTGTTAGACCCAAAGGCATGACTACATATTCATAGTGTCCATATCTGCTTCTGAAAGCTGTCCTTGGAATGTCCTCCTTCTAAACTCACAATTGGTGATATACATATTGTAAGTCAATCTTAGAGAACCAAAAATATCCCCTTAACTGATCCAACAGATCATCAATTCCTGGGAGTGGATATCTATTCTTTATCACTACTTGGTTAATCTTACGATAATCAACACACAACCGAAGAGTTCCATATGATTTCTTCACGAACAAAATCAGTGCTACCCATAGAGATGTACTTGGCTGAATGAAACTCTTTCTTTCTAGTTCTTCCAATTTCACTTTCAATTCCCATAACTCTATTGGTGACATCCTATAAGATGGAAGATAAATAGGGCTGGTCCTTGGAAGGAGGTCAATTGTAAACTCCACTTCCCTTATAGGTGGTAACCCTGAGAAGTTCTCATAAAATACATCTTTAAATTGATCCAAAACTGCTGGAAAAATATTTTCCTTGATCTCTTCAATTGATTACAAAGTTAATGCTACCAACTGATAAGAGATCATTCCCACCATTGGTTCCAACAAGCTATTTTCACGTCTCTTTACAATCCTCTCTCCTCTGAAGATATGCTTAATGCCTTCCACATATATGAAACTAATTGTTCTCCTATAATAGTTGATGCGAGCCTTGAACGTTGTCAAACAATCCATACCCAGGGTTACATCATAGACATCCATGTCCAACATTGATATATTATATTTCATATCAGCTTCATCAAAAATTATAATACTTTTTTGACAAAAAAGGCTTGACATTATCTTTCACAAAGAGGAATTTACTGTTTTAAAACAGAAGGCATCATTTCAATCATTAAACATAGCTAGTCAACAACACGAGAATTAATGAAAGAATATGATGCACGAATATCAAAAAACACTTGCAAAACGATATAATTCAAAATAATCGTACCTATCTCTATAGATGGTCCAACCTGACCATCAACAATCATCTGCTAAGATCCTTACAATTGATTTGTTTCTACACTTCTCTCCTTGTTGAATTTCTAGGATTACACTCATTCCATTAAATCATATAGAGTTTGTGACACCAGAGAAGTGTCCCTGACACCCGACCTTGTAGAAATGCGACAAAAGCGTTTATGGTGTCTCATCTTGTTGCAATTGTGGCATGCTATCAGTTGTTCTACACACTCCCACTTGATGTGACTCAGTGAACCACACTAAAAACATGAAATCGTACTCTTAGGTCTTAGAAGAAGTTTAATTTATCCTCTGGTCTGATTATGACGTGTTATTACTCCATGAGAAAAGGTTTCTGATTTCCTCTTACTCTTAGTGCCAGAGTTCTCAACTCCTCTAGTGAAGACAATATTACTTCCTCTACTTGGTTTTTTTGCAGTGAAATATATCGTAAATAAAGTATCAAATTTTATTCCCAAATCAATGATTTTAAAATCCAGAGTGATGATTTGGACCTACTGTTGGTTCACCTGTGGTTCAGGTGCAACCATATTCTCACTGGCCTCTTCCGATTGATTTCTATGACACTTACTAGGTGCTATTTTCAAAACAAACAACAAAATCTATCAATCTCACTCTCTAGCAACTAATGTATTAGCATTTAAAATTCTCTCACATCAACTATCACAACATTGCTTTCGAAAAACAACCATTTTCAATGTTCAACCATTATTGAAAACATTCATCATGCTTTTTGAAATTAAAATATTTTCAAAATACCATAAGCATTTCCATTTTTCAAAATCTTTCATTTGAAAAAAAAATCAATTTAACACTTCTTCAAAAATCAAAGCTTTTTCACCACATGAATAATTCCTCAAAATGATGTATGCAATCCTTGTGGGAATTTATTCCTCTGCAACGCATGTCATGCTCTTCTCATTGGATAAACACATGACAATGAGATACCTAAATCCAGGAAGTGTCTCCAAACACTTATGAACCCAAATCTTTGGCAACTTGAAGTTCATCATAAAAGGGTTATCTACATCCTTTTATGTTATACATTTCAAGTTCTGAAAATCCTACTCCCATCTAAGATTTCAGACCAAAGGATAGACAAGAAGGAACTTCAACTCTAAGACAAAGAACACTAATGACTACTTGTTGGGCAAGGACCGAACTAGATGATATCATTTGTACCACCAAGGAAGGACTAGAATGATACCATTTACAATTTCCTGCAAATTTTTATTTGTCTTGATAGTCCAAAAAGTCATTACTTGGCCTTAAGAGACATCCCCAAGCCGCCAAAGGCTGGAAATAAATGCCGAAGGGTTTCAAATACAAGTGGGGGATGATTTACCCTATTTTAAATAAACAAATAAAACAACCAACATAACCAAACCTTTACTATATGATGCATGAACAAATTAAATACAACTCAACAACTTCAGGTATCTAAAAACCACATTAAAATATGCAACTGTAGAAGAATAACCAATTATCAAAGTAAAGAGAAGATAAACAACACAAGACTCTCAAAAGACCACAAGAATTCATGCTCCAGAAGCTCCAAGATCCAACATCTCCGAACAACAAAAACATCACTAGGTAGTCGTAAAAATGTGGGAAATGTTAACTTTCACTTGTCCCAGAAGATATCATCTACAAAAGCACTGAAGTTCCAAAGTAGGTGTGAGTATAAAACTCAATAGTTTTCCCCAATGACTTCCCTACTCATCCCACTAGGATAGTAAAGTTATTCACATTTATATAAAATAGTTTTTATGAAACAATTCACCAAAATAGTTTATAACCAAATATAAACAAGTTTTCCAAAACCATTTATAACCAAAAGCAGACAAGTGAAATTGAAACCAATTTTCCAACAAATTATTTTTCCTGAAAAATAACTAAACAGGATTTAAAACTATTTCCCAGTATTCTTTGACATACCCAATTCATTCCATAGATCCACAAAACCAACCATTCATATAAATTGGATCTCCCTAAACTCGCGAGTGGTGAGTCATCCTTTCACTATGTCATCCCTAGTTAACCAATTGACGAGGGAGAGCCCTAACCCTTATCAGTCCGGTTAATAATGGGGGAGACCCCTAAACGTTATCCATCCCACATGAACCCTTTAACAGGGGAGATCCCTAAACCTTATCCTTCTCATTAATGATGGGGGAGACCACTAACCCTTTTCCGTCTAGAAAACTTGTGAACACACACAACCATCATGTCAAAAACCAAATGTGTTCAACCAATTCAAACCATTTCAATAAAATTGTAATTTTATTGAAAACCAAAGGATAATCCAATTTCAAAAAATACATTTAACTTCAATAAAAACATTTCCTTTTTATTGAAAACATATAATCCAAACCATGTCCCACAATTATAGGAAATCTCCATTTTAAAATCTCAATTTTAAAATTAAGAACACAAGCACCCATTCAAAATCCCCAATTTTCTAGATTTCACAAACCGTCACTCAAAAAGGTTTCCAACAATTGTTCAACAAAAAAATCACAATTAATTTCACACAAATAAATAAATTTGAAACTATTCCAATCAGTTCTATAAAGTGTAGTTGATGATGAATCCTCGTACCTCAAAAGTTTTGACGAAAACCACAAATAACGAAGAACACCCAAGAAAACCGGGTTGATTCTCCAAGAACCCAACTTAGATCTCTTCTCCTAGAAAGATCAAGACCAAATATCATCAAATTTGGCATCCACACACCTAGATATACCCTTAAAAGACATATATCTAATAAAATGAGAGAAGAGGAGAAGTAGATCTAATTAGATCTAAAAAACCAAAAAAGAATGAAGAAGAATGATCACATACCTCAAGAATCCAACTTCAATTCTCCAAGGGAAGCCTTCAAATTGCCTCCAAAATGCTTGGGAGAGATTTTAATACCTTCAAAGGAGAGTAATCCAAGGTTATGACTAATTAGGAGAAAAAAGAGCCACTTAAAATCAAAAATATTTTATATCCACTTTTTTAGGATATCACTTAAGTGCTCGTACAGTTAGTTCGCACGGTTAGACAAACCTTGCGCTAACCATGCATTAACCACTATCTAGGAAGACCCTCTCATGGCCTCCTCACATAGTTTCCCTAACTATTTACACATCGTGCCAAAGTTCACTGCCACAAACTTATCATTTCTCACGGTTTGGCCACACAGTTAGACAAACCGTGCACTGCCCGTGCGACTTTCCTTTATCTCCAAAAACATTGAAAAAATTATCTCAAAATTCCCAACTATCACCATTACACTTTATAACCATAAAAATAATTAAGTAAGGATTACATACCAAAAAATGGGGGTACTAAAAATTCAATACCTAACTGATAAATATTTATATGATACAAAACTATATGGATATAACGTAAAAATAATAATGGATAATTATAGAGAACATTACCAAGATTATTCCTTGCGAACAAAATGATGTATAAACCATAAATTAGTAATGATTATAAGGAGAACATTAATTCATCATTAATGAAGGTTTTCAATAAAGGTTAAATCTTTTGATAATTAGAGATGAAAATAGAAACGAAACTTTAAAAACAACTTATGTTAAAGATATTGTAACTTTATTATAAAATGAAGTTATTAATAATTTCTGAACTCTTTTCATGAGGTGTTAAAATTACATTTAAAATATTCTTTTCAAAATAATTTATAATCTTAAAAAGACACTATACTTATAATATAAAATGATTTTTGGAATATGAAATACACTTAAGTAATATTAAATATCTTTTAAATCATTTTAAAAGATAATACCCTTTTATTTTTATATAAATAAAAACTAAAAATTCCTAGAATAATGGAAAAATTATTTTCTTTAAAAACCCGTAGATTCTTTCATTAGAAGATAAATAGATAATAATGGTCATAGAGGTTTTAAATTATTTTTCATGATGTATATGTTGAAAAGAGCATTCCTTTCATACTTTTATAAAAATTAAAAAATGACTTGTTCATAAAAATTTAAAAGATTCCTTTAAAAATTTGTAAAGAAAATAGAAGTATTATAAAATACCTTTACAAATAATTTAAAAGTATATAAAAACATCTATAAAATAATACAAAGAATATGGATATAGAGGAGAAAGATTCCCAACTGAAAAAAGATAAATATGGTTTATTTTTATTGTAAAGAATCCTTCAATTGTTACAAGTGTTAAAGAGAGTAAAAGCTGAATGAAAACATGTAAAACCCAAAAATAACTATATTAAAATAAAATATATGTTCTTTATTAGATAAATAAATTATAATTCCCTCAATTTAAATGTAAATATGAACGGTCTGAATAAGATAGATTATAAAATAACCCTTTACAACTTTAATAACTTTTGAATAAAAACCAACTCAAAGATAAACCCTGAATTGAAACTTTAAGCACCATAAAAAATAAATTAGTGATATAATATGTAAAAGTGAATGTATATACACCCTATAAAATAAATTTGGTGCATACTATAAAACCTATCTTAATAGAGTGTAATTGAGATGAAAAAGAATTACATTGGATTCCCACTTGGTTGGACACAATATATTCAAATGAGTAATAAATTGAAATTTATTAAATACCTGATTAAGATCTTTCATCATGTATATTAAATTTTAAATTCCATTTTAAAATTATTTTTCATATTTTCATTTTATATCTCTTTCTTACATTTTACACTTATGTTTGTTCAATTAATTTCTAAAATAATACTTCAGTACATTAACTGTAGATAAATGGGTTATGAAATGGTACAATAATCTCCAAAATTTTAACAGTTTCACAAATATAATATTTATTTATTTTATACATATTAAAACCAACTATGAAAAGCAACATTATAAAAGTAAAATACATCATTCATGGAGGTGAAAATCCCCACATACGCGTGATAACGTTTTAATTTTACTAATGATTGGTAAGAAAAGAAATTATATAATGATTAATATTTATATAATCATACTTATATCATAAATATAAACGGTATTCTTTAATTATATCCTTATGATCATCCATATAGTAGAAATGAAAAATCAATCACATTGCTTCATGGAGGTGGTAGTCTATATGAACGCATGATTGGATTTATCATTTTACAACAGATAGGGAATAGGTAGATAACAAAGTTTCTATAAATATAAAAACATTCAATATATTTATGATACTAATTTCATTATATTAGGATTATTATAAGAAATTTTAAGTAGGTAAAAGAATAAATAAGCTAAAATGTGTTGGTTAAGAGGATTGTTGATTCTTTAAGAAACTTCCTTTCACAAACACCTTAAGCATTATTGAGGTGGTATTTTGGAAAGATAGGACCATTTATGATGTCAATAATAATTTTTGGAATATTCTTGTATAATTATTGTTCAAGATATATGTCTTAATGAGTGTACATAAGTTGGGGTTGGAGGTTCCCTTTTATAAGCAAGGTGGGTGAACAACATGTAAATACTTGAAACTTCATCTTATAATATAGGTCTTACCCAAGTCAAGTAGATCAAAATTTTCATAGTTTATTATATAACATGGGTGAATTATAAGTCAAAACAACCAATTATAATTAATCAATCTTTTCTTAAATCAATTAATAAAATACCTTAAAATAAAATATCAATAAAGTCATTTTTTGGACTATTCACATATTTTGACTTTAAAGGCATCAAGATAATAATTCAATTAGAATATTAATACTACAAAAATAAATAATAATTTATAATTATACATTAAATTTATCTAATTCTATAATTACACGAAAATATATTACATTTAATATCTTAAAAAGCATTTATTTGATTTTTATATTAATTGCATAGGCATTGCGTCGATGATGCATAAGTGTTCAAGGAAATTATACCATCACTAATAATTACAAATAAATCATTATCAAAAAGAAATATTAATGTTAATAATAATTTTCAACAATTCATAATATATTTTTATTATTATGAACATATAATAGATTTTAAAAGAAAGAAAGTGACATTTTGTATTTATTCTTTACTTGAAATAATATAAATTCTATTATCAATGGAAAATGGAACCAAATTTACATATTTTTTAATATAGGATGTGATCGGAAAAAATAAACTCATAAAAATAAAAATATTCTTGTTTTTGAGAGATTTGGAGACCCTATCCAATAGTAAAAATCATGTTTAACCAATTTTATCTTTTACCGAGGTGAATAACTTCGACCATGATTACCATTCAATAATATATAAAATGAAAATGAAATTATAAATAAATTTGAACATGATGCTTCAAAATATAGAGTCCATTTTACATGATTAAATTCCCATAACTGATAAAAATAGCATTTAATATAACTTATAAAAATACAAAGAAAAATGGTTTTTAGAAAAATGTCTATTTTAATCAAAAAAATGATTTTATACCAAAATATTTTATGATTTTGATTCCAGTTAAATTATTTTTATTAGGTTAAATAAAATTATACTCAAATTACTTTAAAAAAACTAAAATTAACCTTTTGTAAACTTGATTTTAAGAGAAGTACTGAAAATATTTTGTATTTGATTAAATAAACTTACTTAGATTTCCAAAATGTCAAACATAGATTTAAAAGTTTAAAAATATATTTTTAAATGTATTATATTACTTATTATATTTATGTTTATATTAAAATGGTTCCAAAAAATTTTAGTCGATTCTTATATCCTAATATTTTCATAAAAGTGATAATATTTATAAAATCATTATTATCACAATTCACCCAAAAATAAACTATTTCTAAAAATACTAAGAATTCATCACAATCTAATTTTGATATGATGAAACCAAAAATTAAATTATTTATATCAAATTAAATATACAAAATTTAAAAATTTATCTTTTAAATTAAAATATACAACGAAACAATATTTAAAGAAAAACAACCCTTTCAAAATTTAACAGTTCTTAAAATCATGTGATTTAAATCTTATATTTAAAGGTTATCACTTATTCCCTAGTAACTAATCAATAAAGTTTTATTAATTTTTTTCTACATATATTTTATAATGGAATTACTCCTATTCATACCCGTAATCCAATAACTAATTTATAACTATAATATTTAAATAATATTATTTTTACAGTATAAAATAGTTCATTAAAGATCAGTATTTCATGTATCACAAGATATCATACATAATATTATTAAAATAAAATCTTTGGGTGTTACATTTTCCCCTCTTTATAGAAATTGTGACTGCACAATTTTAATCCATTTTTAGTGTATCATGACATAATAATAGATTTTATCATGAAAATTAATTTATAAGTTAAGTCTAGGTAACTTATTATTTCATAAATCAATATATTAAGCAATATTTATTCCCTTATATGACTTACAATTTTGAACATGTTTTCAGAGGCATACCTGAATAGTTAAGTGATGCTTTCAGCCCAAAATTTGATAAAATAATCTTTAATTGCTTTATTTAGAGGGAAAAAATATAATTAATGGATTTTATTCCATTCATAAGAATTATTTATTTCCTAAATTGTGTTTCAATTGATTTTTTATCTCTTATTCATCCTATTTTCACCATGATGAATGAATAAGATGAAATATTTGTGCCCAAATCACTAAAATATACTCTTAAGGGATCATGGGTTTCATTAAAGGATGAAATTATTAATTTTATGAATGATTTTATAACATTTGATTCATACCATTTATAGACATTTACTAAAAAATGGTTAGAATAAGAAAAATAATATTTCAAAAAAATAACACAAAAAACTATTAAATAAAGGAATACCATTTTAATTTCTAAAACCTAAATAATAATACCCAAGGTACAATAAGATAGAAAAAATTTGAATATATGATGATAATAAATTTACAATAATTATGCTTACATAAAATCACACACTAAACCTAAAGTTTATATATAGATGCGATGTTTTTTTTGTCTTGGAAACATCAATAAATGTTTTGTAAAACACCACTCTTTAAGGAGTTGGGATTTTTCAAAGGAAATTTATGTTTTTAAAAATGTAGTGGATATTTTATTTAGAGAATTGGGATCCATATTTTAATTTTGAGAGATATATTATCTCTAGGACATGTTTTAGGATATAATTTGAGGTCTGAGAGGTGCCTCAGGTGTTTTGGAAAGTCATGAGAGCTTCTGGTAAAATTTCAAAAGTTTTTTATTTCAGATTCTACTCGGGTTAAATGGTTGGCATGAATATTATAGGTGAAATGATACAACACCCTATGTGTGTGGAGGTTTATTATTCTTTTTATAAAGCACATGGTTGATGTGCATGTATAGAAGATGGTTTATTCAAAATCATATTAATTCCAGGGTCAAATATGTAGTGTAGATTGAACCTAGGGCTTGGTGCACAATTATAGAAAAACCTTTTTAAAGGTTTAATATGAGTTTCAAAGGTGATTCATATAGTTTGTGCATTATTTGGTAAACCATGTGGCTAGATCATACAATATTATTATCTTTAGATAGTAAATCCCCATAGTTAGTGCCCAGTTTGGAAAACGGTGTGGCCAAACCATAAAACACAATAAAAGTGGGAATTTAGGATTCCTCCCTAATTTTATATTATTCCTTACCCCTTTTTTTCTTTTCCCCTCACATGTGCATGGACGAACTCCGTTCCCTCTCTTCCTCATTTAAATCCTCTATGATTTAAATGATTTTGGGTGTCTTATTTGGTGACTTAAAGTGAGATTCATCATTAGTTGGCATCCATTATTGATTTCCCTTGGTTTCTTATGATTCAAAGAAACCTAGTTTAGGGTTTTGGTTCTGATTAAACCAGATAAAGGTTGAATAAACTGGTATTTTTGGGGATTTCATAAAACCTAGAGAGTGGAAATCCTAAGATGGTATCAGCATGTCATTACACATTATTTTGGTGAAGGTATTTAATCATTTATTTTTTCTAGTGGGTTTAGATTAAACTGTTTATGTTTCTATTTTTTTATTGATATGGATTTTTAGTTGGATTATGATGGGAGAAAGCCATGAGGTGTTGGAATTTTTTTGGTCATGGTTTGGGTGGGACAAGGTTGAAGATTTGGATATTCGATGTTTATGTCTATTTTTATTAATTTTTTTAATTAATTATAATTATTTAATATTAATTTAAATTGATTAATAAATTTTAATTTTATTATAATTAATTATATTGGATGGTTTGACATGATTTAGGGCATTTAAAAATTGGATTTTGGCTACTTGATCTTGGAAAAGTCTGAGCATAAATGCTGAGTGGTGACTGAAGATGAAAATAACTCTATTTGAGTTAGGTAGTTCTTTATAAATTCCATATAATATTATGATGTATTTTTATTACATGTGATATGTGGTATCACCACTGAGGGTGATTGAACATTTTTAAAAAATGAATTTTCTCTTTTAAATTAGATTTTTATAAACTATACAAAGAGACAAGGTCCATGATGGACCCTTGGGAACTGTTTGGATTACCTCATCCACCAATGGCCAAGGGATTGATGATACATGTATGTATATGACATTTTCACCCCAAGGGGTGTCAAATAAATTAGATTATTTTACTATAGTGGGATTAGAGTAGGATCCCTTAGAGAAATCCAGGTATATATGAGTGGTAAGTTGAGAGGGATTACTAAGATATTGGCCATGTGAGGACCCTAAGAGGCTTTAGATCCTTTGGGATAATTGATATAACCATAGGATGAGTGTTTCTCACAAATGATATGTGATTACTATATCAGTAAACCCTATGAAGTTTGATGAAGACGTCTGATGTTAGGTCTGATCAGGAGTGACTTAGGAAGGGGATGGGATTGAATAAATCACCTATGTCTAATACAAAGATAAACTTACCTATGGGTATAGTGAGGTTGTGATGGGACTTTAATACTGTTGAGTGACATTATGACATCCATGTGTGCTTTGTTAACCTGGGAGATGTGAATGAGATAGGGTAACTGATAAAGGGTGTCCTGGATATGGTGTGACATAGGGCACATTGATGGCTTCCTGAGTGAGATAATGACCCCAGTGAGTGTTAATATGGGAACAATTATCAATTATTTTGGGTGTCACCATAGAACCTAAATTGAAGGATTGATCCTATTATGGATGTAATAAGGAAATTTCAGGAACCAGTGTGTCCAAGCTCTGGTTTTGGGATAGGTTCATGTAGATGATTGGAACTTTTGAGTTATGTTTCATGAGATACTCCTAGTGTAATGTACTACACACCAATATGTACTGATATATATGGGATACCTAGTAATTTTTCTTAGGATATAACCCTCACAACTCATATTATTTTTGGGATTTCTTGAAGATGCACATTGGATCTGTTTGGTGGGATTCACAGTCTACAAAGAAACATGTTATCCAAGTTAGAATAACTTGGATAATATCCTTGGACATGACTCGTTTGTTATTCGTGTTATAATTCATTGGAAATTATCCTTGGATTTGGCTGATAGTTTATCTATGTTGGAATACCTTACACATTATCTTTGTATTTTAATTGTAGTTTATCTGTTTTATAATTCCTTGGAAACTCTCTCTATTTTTGTATCACATGGTATTAGAGTTAGAATTCCATGGGAAAAATCATTATATTTGGATCCCAATTACATTGATTTCCTTGGAATTGGTTCTAGGAAACATCCATGGGGATAACATTGGTTGGTACAATTTCATAACATGCTTAGAGACACTCTGACACTAGCTGAAGTAGGTTTTGATCGATCTTGTGTTCCATTAGAGAACACAAGGATAAACTATAGTTATTTATTTATTATTCCACATTATAATTTTTTATATATTTGTAGACGCCGGAAAAGTCCGTTGTTCCCAAACGAAGCTCCGGATGCGGAAAGCGAAGTGATATTTGGAGTCGGAAGAACGTTTCGGAGGGCCCGGAGGCCTTGCGCGGAATTTCAGAGGCCCGCGCGCAAAGGTGATGTTCCGCGCGCAAACCCCCCGGGATGCGCGCAATGCGCCGGCCCGGCGCGCAATTTTGCGCGCCGCGGGTCCGCGCGACTCCCTTACGCGCCGCGCCCGATTCCGCGCCCGCGAGAAGAATTTCGCGCTCGCGCCTTGGATTCCGCGCCCGGGGTTGCCTATAAATATAAGGCGACCCCCAACGTTTCAAAGGTTGCTGGAAGTCGAAACGTCTCTCGTGCGCGCAATTCAACCCCTTCCGCGCGCAATGACGAACTTCAGGTAACCTCCTTTCTTTCGCGCAAGAAAGCCTCGGGGTCCGCCTTCGCGCGCAATCCCCGCTGGCTACTTTCATTTGAATAAAAACTCACCCTAAGGCCTTTGCGCGCAAAAGAACCCGCTTGCGCGCAATTGCCCCCGGGGTGCGCGCAATCCGGCCTGATTGCGCGCACCCCCCCTTCTTTCAAGTGGCCATTCATTAGAGAATGAGCCGTTGCCCCCGCGCGCTATCCGAAGCCCGGTGTGAGCAATCTTAAGCATCCGCGCGCAAGGCGCTGGCCCAATTGCGCGCCAGCCGCCCCGATTGCGCGCCGGCCCGCAGTATTACGCGCAAAGCTTCCTTTTTGCGCGCAATCTGCCAGGGTCGTCCCCGTTGACCTCCTAAGGGCACCTGCCTGCGTAGCGCCCGATGCTCCTCATCCTGGGTGCCCGCACCGTGCGTTGTCTTCCCGTGCGGCCCTCCAGGTTCGTGCGAAGTGACATGCACCCATTCGTCCTGCACGACGTTAAACTGCATTCGTCCAGGCTACAAGACGTTAAACTGTTCAGCATTCGTCCGCGCTGCAAGACGTTAAACTGCCAAGTGTTTCGTCCGGCAACCTATGCCCCGCATGACGTTAAACTGCGCCTTCGTCCTGCATGACGTTAAACTGCGCCTTCGTCCCGCATGACGTTAAACTGCGCATACGTCCAGCATGACGTTAAACTGCATATTCGTCCAGCATGACGTTAAACTGCACATCCGTCCAAGCTGCACGACGTTAAACTGCCTAGCCCCCATCGTCCGCGCTGCAAGACGTTAAACTGCAAGTGTTTCGTCCTCAACACACGACGTTAAACTGTACTTCGTCCGGCAAGACGTTAAACCGTCCGCTTCGTCCTCAACACATGACGTTAAACTGTACTTCGTCCGGCAAGACGTTAAACCGTCCGCATCATTCGATCCCGTGCTTCGCACGCAGGGTCTCCCCCGGTTTGGATGTGGCCCCCACCCGCTCGTCTCTGCAGGGATGTCGGGATTGCCCCTCTTTAGGGACGATTTAATGGGAGTGGATTTTCCCTACGGGGGCAGGGTATTACAAACCCCTAATTTCTCGTGGGAGGCTGCACATGTGTATCTCCATTGCGCCTCCCCACTGCCGAAGCCAGTAGAGGGTCTGACTGGGATCGAGGTGTCTTCTGCTTTCGGTCCAAGTCCCTTCCAACTGAGTTTTGCAGCATCCGGGCTGCCCCAAGTGCGTAAGTCCTGACAGAATGAACTACGTGGACTTTGATCCCTGTCTTCTATACAGGGTACGTAGGAAGCCTCCCTGAGGTCCAAGCCCACCACTTGGTCGTCCCGGTCTTATTTACGTCGGTTCGTCCATCAGTGGACCCCTCCAGGGTTCACGCTTGCGTTGATTCACCTATGAATCCGCCCCTGTGATCCACCCGGCCGTTCCATCCCCCTCTGTGCGAGGTGGTTCGGTTCAATCCTCCGCCCGGCGGCCTAGACCTCTTCGTGAGTCGGCTTGCCGACGTCCAGCATGACGTTAAACTGTATACCCGAACTACGTTGACTTTGATCCGTGTTAACACGCGGTACGTAGGAAGCCCCTCTGGGGTCCAAGCTCTTCACTTCATCATCCATCCTGATCCTTACCCGGGCCGCCACATCCCGGTGGGGTCATGCCACTTCACTCCACTCCACGTTACTCGGGAAGCCGCCCATGTGCTGGCCCCAGCGTCGGAGGTTCCCCGCAAGGGGTTCTGTCATCTGATCCACTTTTCGTGTTGATCGGTCCGATGCCGTCCCCGCTGGACGTTAAACTCGCGGCATACCCCGTGTTAAACACGGGAAGCTGAGGAAAACCTCAGGTGACATAGTTCCCCACACCTAGTACGGGATGCCTCAGGCCATCATGCCTTCGAGAAGCCCTATTAGGGACGGAAGACAGATGTGCAGAGCCGCAGTGTTACGACATGCCCCCAGCACCCAGAGCCACCCGGCCTTCTCACCGCAGGTTGCTGCCCCGCCCAGACTCCTTGGAACGTCCGGGCGGAGGCAGCGTAATTAACCGGTGTCCATGAAGATATGGCGCCGGGAACGAGATTCACGAACATTCTTAAGTCTATGAGGGAGACCCGGATTAGGCGACGAGTTCCGAGGAGACGTCCAAGGAAGGAGGAGCCGACATCCCATCATCCCGGTTTCGATCAAGGAGCAGACGCCCCTGAATAAGGGACGGATGCCGCCCGCCCTTGGAAAGCGGGACTGCGGGACCACAAGCCGCGCGCCCATCCCCTCGGGTTGACGGGTGCACGCGCGAACGCGTCCTGGCGGAACAGCGTAACCCGACGCACATCCGCACCGAAACAGAAAAATGGTGAACCCGACGTGAATCTCTTCTCCTCGATACGAAGACCGATGGCTTTCAGAGGTGTTGGAAGACCGGCGTGTTGCCCGGCCAAGCATTCAGTCTTACCCGCCAGGGGCTGGGGAAGGGAAATCGGGCACTCCGTCTCGCAACGTCGAGGGCCTGGGTTCCCCCCACGGAAGGCGTCGTGGCGCTAATGGTTGGTTGTCGATTCCTTTTTCCTGTCAGTATTAATGGGTCATTCTCCCTGCTTTCAGAAATCAGGTCGCCCGATCCAGTGCCCGATCGCCACCCGCCCACTGGCGCAGGGACAGGGGAAACACCGACGCGGCTACTCCGCGCGGTCCCGCCCGTTCCGCAGCCGTCCCAGCAGCCGCGATTGCGGGACGACCACGCCCTCTCTCCCCCTCGGAGGTCATCCAGAGAAGGGTGATCAACACCCTGGTGCGGAGATACGAGGAAGAGGGAGTCATCCCCACTAGGGAAATGGCTCGCCTAGACCTTGAGGAGGCTGCGCTTCGCCACCACCGCCGCCCCCAAGGGCCGCGCAGGGAGGCACCCCTGCCTACCTCAACGTCCAACCGCTTCGGGAGCTTATCCCCGGAGCGCTCTGACAGTTACCTTCCCTACGCGGATGAGGTGGAAGAGGCCCGGGATCACCCTATCCGGGATTCGCTCCAGGGATCTTCGGTAAGGACTCCCGCCAGGCCACGGCGACACCGCCGCCAGGCCTCTCCAGTCGAAGAGCGGGCTCTCCACCTGCCCGCGCCGCTCATCCCGACTCGTCTGTCTCGACGCCAACGTCGGGCACGAGCGGAAGAGGATGCCCACCTTGGGGCTCTAGCAACAGTGGCCGCATTGGCCCGAGCCACCGCTGGCTCCAGTCGCCAGGCCTCTGCGCATCCTGAGCGGGGGAACTCCTATGCCCGACCCGGATCGAGGCCCCGACCGCCCCAAAGGCAGGTTGGGTTGACTCTCCCGGTTGCTGGCACTGGCAGTAGCCACCGCGGACCACCTCGCGGTAGCGCTACTCACCGGCAGGATCTACTCTGTGTGGCCGATCCAGGAGGCATGGGTCATCCCACCTTCCGATCCCGGCCCGGAGTCCTGCCCGGAATCATCTCTCCCCGCGTCCCCTTCGATATCTGTCCCGGTGCCCTTCGCACCTCGGTTCCCAGTCCTCTCGGCCCCAGCACCAGTGCGGCCGGAGGACGCCAGGACAGAGATCAGCCCTGCCCCGAGGAGCCACCCAGGGACAGGAAGGCAAGGCGTCGACGCCGAGGGAAGAATGTTGCGGAGTTCCGGACAGAGATCCGACCGGTTTGCTTCTCTGACTCAGAGGCGGAGTACGATTCGGCGACAGAGCCCCTTCCCCAATCCCGCCAGTCACGGGCAGGGGTAGGAATGCGGCACGTCAGCCTCGTGCTCCCCGAGAGCGAGATCGATGTGATCCCCGCGTCTCTCCGAAGGTATATCCGGAGTAACGAGGGCCTGGTAGACCCCCAGGGATCAAACTTGCGGTTGGTACCGGCCCCTCCGGAAGTGCCTTCCGTCTCGGTCGGAGAAGCCGGAGACTTTTTCTGGGGACCGACGGTCGAACCACGATCTAGTGCACCCTCGGTGAGCACCGATGCTACGGCAGGATGTTCGCTCACCGGCCCGTCCTATCGTGATGTGGTAGCTGGGGCACCGCCACCCTCAGGGGGAGGTCCGGGATATGGAGGCCAATCGGCCTGCTCGCCGTATTCACCGCCGGCCAGCCCGTCGGCCCGGCGGCCTGCCTCGGCACCACTACCAGTTCCCCGTCCGTTCCCAGCCATTGAAGAGGACCAAGGAGATCTGGGTCCCGAGTTTGAGTCGTGGAGCTTCTGGACCGTCCTTGCAGAGGGCCACTTCCCTGAGAAGTTTTGGCCAGTCGCAGGACCGGGCTTTGATGCACCCGAATCGCTCACCCCGGATGAGTTCGAATGCTTCCGCCGAACTCTCCGGGAGACTCACTCCCGTCTTCACTGCCTACAAATGCCATACCCCGGGAGTCAAGCGCACCTGGAGGATATTGGTGAGCAGTGCCGTCTAATTGACCTGGCCATGCTCCCCGCGGTTCGGCACCCCGGGTCATTTGGGCACCATGAGGCCCTCCAACAACGATGCGTTGAGTGTTTTCAAGTACTCCGCAAAGTTATCGAGGAAGCCACTCCCCACGTGTATATCCGTGGATGGGGGCAGTACGCTGCCCTACGCTTCAGTGTGATCCGCCGACAGCCCGATTCGCTGGGTGGCCCTGAGGGTATATCCCCAGGGACAGGAACGGTCAATATGGCTGACCTGTCGGGAGAGGGGAACGACTTGGAACTTCTCGACGGGGGCTTCCCCCCCGAAGACAAGCCGTCGTCAGATCCATCAGTGAGAGTTACTCGTCATCAGAGGAACCTCCTGGGGCTCCCCGCACCCACTGAAGCACTGACGTTAAGCCGAAACGTCAGCAAAGGAAAAGAGCACAGCGAGGCTATAAAGCCCGCCGACCCATCTGCCTCCATGCAGAGGGCAGAAGAGGATCCCGAGAAGGCTACGCTACGTCAGCAGCTCGCCGAACAGAAGAGGCTGGTTGACCAGCTCCTCGCCGAGCGCGCTGCAGAACGGCGGCCTGACTACGGTGATCCCAGGCCAGGACAACAGGGACCGGAACAACCGCACCTCGACGAGACTCTCCCGGGCAACCGTGATCATGCCGTGTTCGCCGACAGGAGAGAGGCCATTGCCTATGGCAAGAGGGCGCGGTATGTTTCGCCACACCCTCCCGAGCGGCGGGACTACTTGAGGGACCCCGCTCGGATTCCTCCCGCTGCCCCAAGGGCCGCTCCGCCAGCCATCCCACGAGCTGCCGAGTTCGACGACCCGGTCGACGACCCGGTTGAAGGGCCATGCAATGCGCTCGTGGTTAGAGATCCTCGCCAGGACTGGAACCCATGTCCGGACGATCCGATGGCGGCGCTCATCGCCCGTTTGGAAGCCTTGGAGACTCGGCAGGTGGCGATCCCACCGGACGGCAAGCCATACCCAGCATGGGTGGATGACATGCCGGCGCCTCCGGGATTTGGGAATCCCACTTTCGCCCCCTTCAACGGGACTGGAGATCCGCCACAGCATTTAGCCCACTTCAACTCGAGGTGCGGGCCTATGTTGGGGACTCCGGCGCAGCAGGAGGCCGCTAAGCTTCGCTGCTTTGTCCAGACACTGGAAGGGCCAGCATTTGTCTGGTACAGCCAGCTTCCCGTCGGGTCGATAACTAGCTGGGAGGACCTTCGTAGACAATTCCTCTACCAGTTCAGTTCCACGACCCGGAAGACGAGTATCGCAGACCTCTTCAAGTGCAAGCAGAGGCCTGATGAGCGAGTCGCGGACTTCGTCGCCCGATGGAAGGGTCTCACGTATTCCCTTGACATGCCATTGACTCAGGAGCAGTTGCTGACAATGTGCGTCGGGAACGTCAAGACCGAGCTGGTCCCTTCCCTGATCACTCAAAATTACCCCGGAGGGTTCAGGGACTTCTCAGACAAAGCTCAACGTCTTGAGGAAGCCCTGCAACAGGCCAGCCAGGCACACCCGCTGCCTCCTATGATTCCTGCAAGGAGAGCCAGCAGGGCTGAGCCCGCTGCTGTGGCCCAGATAGAGGCTCCCAGGCCGTTGGAGCTGCTGCCGGTGAGGCCAGCTCCACAGCCTCACAGGAATCCGCCTCCACGGGCTCAGTTCCCGGCCCAGCAACGGCAGCCTCAGAACCGGCCGGCCCCTCCGCGTAATGTACCGCCACAACCCAGGCGAGATAATCAGGGTCCACCTCCTCGGCAGGCCCCTCCAGCCCCTCGTCAAGACCGCGCTCCCAGGGGCCCGCGACACCTGACGTACTCATTCCATGAGGATCAGGTCCCCGGTTATTTCCGGAGTGCCCTGGAGCAGAGGATTGTGCGACTGCCTGAGTGCTGGAGGCCAGAGGAGGCACATCTCACGGATAACCCCCGCTACTGACCCTACCATCGAGCCCTGGGACACACCATCCAGCGGTGCTATGTGTTCAAGGACTGGCTCCAAGACCAGATTAACAACAATGTAATCAGGTTGGGCCCAGCTCCAGCGCAAGTGGCGGGCGTGTTCGTGGGATCAGATGACGACAGTGGCAACGAGGACGAATGGCAGCTGGTCTCCAACCGCGGATCCCAGAAGTATAATAACTGGATGGCCCGCAAGATGACCATTCGCGCCCATGGAATCATCCGTGCGCGCTTGAATCAGCCTGAGCCCCCAGAACCCGCGGGTGCTGCTTCGGCATCGTCGTCCCAGCCTGCCTCTTCCAAGAGGAGCAAACGGCGGCAGCGCAAGAAGGAAGAGCGCGCCCCGCCAGTTCCGCCACTATCCCGTACTCTCGGCGATTTCATGCCCCCGGAGATGGGGGTCCCTCCTCGGGTCCGCCCGGTGATGGATGATTCGTCCGATGACGGTATTGGGTACGCTTCGGTTAATACCGTCGAGCTGGTAAATCCCTTTTCGGTTCCCGACGTTGAAGAACACCAGGTGGACCTCCCTAGTGTCCCCGGTCGTCGCCACCGTCGGAAGAACCGCAGCAGCAGGAGTCGCCGGGGCACAGCCGTCGGTACCTCCGGCCAGGCCGTGCACGCCACTGAGACTAGGCAGCAGGCTCAAGATCGAGCTCAACGTGCGCAGGCTCCCCATCCGGGGATGACGGATTCGCCTCCGCCACTGTTTGTGGTATGGGACCAGGCAGAACCGCCTCAGCCGCGTCGCGACCAGCTCCGCCCTGCCACAAGTCCATCCCGGCCTCCTGACTCCAGTACGGTGACCATTTCCCGGACTGTGACCAGTGAACAGCGAGATGCGCCAAGTACCAGTCGGTCGCCGATCCAACCGGTAAGGCCCGTCATGCCGCCAACCGCAGAGCAACCTCCTGCAACCAGGAGCTCGCGCTTGGCCAAAAAGTATGATGTCCTGAAGCACTTGGCCGACATCCCAGCAAGGCTCTCCATCCTTGAGGCTCTGCGCATGTCATCTGAGATGCGCGAGGCACTCGCTGAAGCCCTGAAGAGCCCCCTCCAGTTTGAGACAGAGGTTGCGGCTGCAGAGGCCTTTCACGCCGAAACGATCGAGGACGCCGAATGTCAGGCAGTTATCTCGTTCTCTGGTAAGGATGAAGACCCTCCTATACAGGGACACATCCGTCCACTGTATGTCACTGGCCAGTTCAATGGCCTTGAAGTCCGGCGCTGTCTTGTCGACACGGGGTCCGGGATTAACCTGATTCCAACTCGGACGCTCCGGAGATTGGGGTTGTCTGAGGATGACTTGATTCCCTCCGACCTCAGGATCCAGGGGTACGACCGCACCGAGCAAACCCCGGTCGGCAAGATACGTTTGAAGACCCAGTTCGGTGATTTGGTTGCCAACACCGAATTCATGGTAGTCTCTCAGGACACTGCGTATAACGCATTGATGGGCAGGCCATGGCTTCACCTTCACGCGGCGGTTCCCTCGTCATACCACCAATGCCTCAAATACTCCCTTAATGGTCGAGTGGGCGTGCTCCAAGGAGATGCCTCTCCTTTTGCCTCATGTGAAGCCCGTTACCTGGACGCGGACTATTACAAGAGCAAGGATAAGCAGATCCTGGCAGGTGAGGTTGAGCCTGTCGCTGTTGCAAGCGATCCACGGGCCAGCTTGGATGACGCCTACGTCCTCCCGATTCAACGGTTGGACGTAGCCATGGTTTCGACGGCCTGCGAGTCTCCTGATGAGATGACCGCGACCGCCCGTGCCAGCACCAGCGGCCCAGCAAGATCTGGTGGCCCCAATGCAGTTTCCAACGCAGTCTCTCCCGTGGATGATCCCTCCCCAAGTGGAGAGGACGTGGAAGATGCACCCCCAGCCTTTGAGGAGGGCGTCCCAGCCACGGTCGATGAGTTAATACAGGTGAACCTTGGAACCGAGGCCGATCCAAGACCCACGTTGGTTAGTGCCGCCATGCCCTCTGAGGAGCGGCAGCAGTACGTGGACTTTCTCAGGCAGCACCGTGATGTGTTCGCTTGGGGCTATGACGAGATGCCGGGGCTAGATCCTCAGGTAGCCGTCCACCGCCTTGGTCTCCCGGCGAACCATCGCGGGTTCAAGCAGCCTCCCAGGAAGATGCACCCATCCCACGGTGCCATGGTTGAGGCCGAAGTTGACAAGCTTATCAAAGCCAACTTCGTGAGGGAAGTTCAGTACCCCAAATGGCTGGCCAACATTGTGCCGGTCAGGAAGAAGAACGGGCAGATTAGAGTCTGCATCGACTTCCGCGATCTCAACCGCCACTGTCCGAAGGATGATTTTCCCCTTCCAGTGACAGAGCTGTTGATTGATGCCACGGCAGGGTTCCAAGCCCTCTCCTTCATGGATGGATACTCCGGATACAACCAAATCCGGATGGCCCCTGAGGATGAGGAGTTCACTGCCTTCAGGGCCCCCCAAGGTACCTTTTGCTACCGGGTCATGCCCTTCGGCCTGAAGAATGCAGGTGCCACCTACCAACGGGCGATGCACCGCATATTCAAGCCAATCCTCGGCACACTGGTGGAATGCTACGTCGACGACTTGGTGGTCAAATCGCGCCAGCGTCAGGACCATCTCAAAGACCTTGAGAAAGTGTTCGGCTTCCTCCGGTCTCGCTGCCTGAAGATGAACCCGTTGAAGTGTGCCTTTGGGGTCACCTCCGGAAAGTTCCTTGGATTTGTGGTAAGATACCGGGGTATCGAGATCGACCCAGAGAAAATCAGGGCGATTAGCCAGATGCCTCCCCCGGGTACCGTCCGGGAACTGCAAGGGTTCCAAGGCCACTTAGCCTATATACGCCGATTCATCGCGAATCTGGCCGGCAAGTGTAAGCCCTTTTCTCGGCTTATGAAGAAAGGTGCCACCTATGTATGGGATAAAGAGTGTCAGACCGCTTTCGAGGAAATCAAGCAGTACCTGCTTCAACCTCCGGTCCTGATGCCGCCCGTATCCGGAAAGCCGCTGGTCCTTTATGTGACCGCCCTGGAACGGTCCCTGGGTGCCCTTCTCGCCCAGAAGAACAACGAGGGAACAGAGAATAGCCTCTATTACCTCAGTCGCATGCTCCTCGATACGGAGGTTAGGTATTCCCCCATCGAGAAGAGCTGCCTGGCGCTCGTATTTGCCGTACAGAAATTACGGCACTACTTGCAGCACCATGAGGTACAGTTGGTTTCTCGGGTAGACCCGTTGAAATATATCCTGAGCCGACCTATGTTGACTGGCCGTCTAGCGCGGTGGGCTGTGATTCTCCAGCAGTTCGACATCAGGTATGTGTCTCAGAAGGCCACCAAAGGGCAGGCATTGGCAGACTTTCTGGCCGCTCACCCGACCTCCGCGGATCAGCCGCTGGATCTAGGCTTTCCTGATGAGACCATTCTCTCGGTTGATCGAGCCGATCCATGCTGGCAGATGCACTTTGACGGTGCCTCCCGGAGCCCCACCGGTAGAAGACTCGATAATCCTAAGCTCAATAGAGTGGGCTTGGGCATCGTCTTCATTACCCCGGAGCGAGCCGTGCTGCCATACTCTTTCCTGTTGTCAGAGGGCTGTACCAACAATGAGGCGGAATACCATGCCCTCATCACCGGCCTCGAGTTGGCTCTCGAGATCGACGTGCCCCGTCTGTGCGTGAAAGGGGACTCCGAGCTGGTCGTTAAGCAGATCAATGGCGACTACGTTGTCAGGAAGCCGGAACTTGTGCCATTGTTGGAGTGCACCCTTCTTCTGATGGCCCGGTTCCCTTCTCGGCCGGAAATTGTCCATGTTCCCCCGGTCGCAGAACGGTCGAGCAGATGCTTTGGCCAGCCTGGCTGCGTCACTTGCGGAACCTGAACAGGACAACCTGATCGTCCGCGTGACGCGCCGCAGGCTCATCGCTCCTGTTATCCCGGAAGAAGATCGCGGCCCGTTGGTAAGTAACCTCACCACGGTTGCCCCTATGCCCGGAGCCCCGAGTACACCAGATATAGCAGTCGAATCAGCCCGTGATTAGAGGGCGCCTTTGGTTGAGTACCTCCAACATGGCATTCTTCCGTCAGATCGGGCCGAGCGCGAGCGAGTTCGACGCCGCGCATCGCAGTTCGTCCTCCAGAGCAGTCCCGGCCTGGAGCAGATCCTCTACAAACGCGGATTTGATGGTGTTCTCCTCCGTTGCCTTCAGGGAGTTGAGATCCCACGAGTCATGCAAGAGGTTCATGCTGGTTCATGCGGCGCCCACCAGACTGGGCCGAAGCTGTCCCACCAGATTCGGAGGTTGGGATACTTCTGGCCCTCTATGATCCATGACTGCATCGAGTACGCCAGGAGGTGCCATGCGTGCCAGGTTCATGCGAACTTTGTGCATCGGCCGCCGGAGCCTCTCCATACCACAAGGTATTCCTGGCCCTTTGCAGTCTGGGGACTGGACGTCGTGGGACCTTACCCGCCGGCGACAGCTCGCCAGTGCCGGTTCATTCTGACCGCTACAGACTTCTTCTCCAAATGGGCAGAAGCGATTCTGCTCAGAGAGGTCAAATCCTGTTCGATCGCTGACTTCGTGACCTCCAACATCATCTATCGATTTGGAGTGCCTCACGCTATCCTCACGGATAACGGAACCAATTTCCGAGCAGCCGAGTTGAAGAAGTTGTACGCCAAGTATAACATCCGCTCGAACCATACATCTCGCTATCATGCGCAGGCGAATGGACAGATCGAGGCGTTTAACAAAACCCTCTCTAACATTCTGCAAAAGATGGTTGGTCAGAACAAGAAGAGTTGGCCGGACAAGCTCCCCAACGCCCTCTGGGCTTATCGGACGACGACTCGCAATTCCACCCAGATGACCCCTTATTCCCTGGTGTATGGAGCTGAGGCCGTCCTGCCCATCGAGATCCAGTTACCGTCCTTGCGCACTGCGGTCTACGACCAGCAAGCGCCGGACAGAGTTGCTGAAGCCCGTCTAGTCGAGTTGGAAGCACTGGATGAGAATAGACTTTGCGCTTTGCACAACTTGGAGAGGCATCAAAGCAGAATGGCTCGAGCTTTCAATAAGAAGGTTCGCCTCCGCTCCTTCCTGCAGGGTGATCTAGTGCTAGCCCTAAGAGCGCCAATGATCCCCGGCAGGAAGCCGCCCAAGTTGGAGCCCAAGTGGGAGGGACCCTTTGTTGTCCACAAGGTCTATCCCAATGGCGCGTACTCCCTAGCGACTATGGATGGTGAGCGTGTCACTCCTCCCACCAACGCTAGGTTCCTCAAGCAGTACTTTGTCTGAGTGTGCCGACGTCCTGCACGACGTTAAACTGCATTCGTCCAGGCTACAAGACGTTAAACTGTTCAGCATTCGTCCGCGCTGCAAGACGTTAAACTGCCAAGTGCTTCGTCCTGCATGACGCTAAACTGCACTACGTCCGAGCTACAAGACGTTAAACTGTTCAGCATTCGTCCTGCATGACGTTAAACTGCCTCTCCAGAACTACGTATGGCTTGATTCCCATCCTTATGGGATACGTAGGACCGCCTGAACATTCACGTTTCAAGCCCAGCCCCATCCTTCGGGAATTTCCATCCCATCTTGGGCCCTTGGCCCAGTTGCCCCCGGGTGTGCGGCGTATGGTGTGAGTGCGGGGCTATGCCCTCATTCACGTCGGTTTGCTCGTCACGCTGTACGCCCCCCCCACGTTTGGGGATGCCTTCTGCTCCCCCCTTCTTTTTTCCTCATCGTCCTGCATGACGTTAAACCGCACTTCAAGAACTACGTATGGCTTGATTCCCATCCTTATGGGATACGTAGGACCGCCTGGACATTCATGTTTCAGGCCCAGCCCCATTTCCCGGGAATCTCTATCCCGCGTTGGGCCTCTGGCCCCAGTTCCCCTCCTTTTTGTGCGAGGCGTATCGCGTGAGCGGGGGATTATGTCCTCATTCGCGTCGGTCTACTGGCCGCGCCGTACGCCTCCCCCGTGTGTGGGACTACCTCACACCCCTCATCGTCCTGCATGACGTTAAACTGCCTTTCCAGAACTACGTATGGCTTGATTCCCATCCTTATGGGATACGTAGGACCGCCTGGACGCTTGTGTCTCAGGTCCAGCCCCGTCTCTTGGTTGATCACGGGGATCTGCCCCCTTTGGTTGCTCTCAGGGTGAGTCCTCCGACCCTTTCCGGAGATCTGTTAACATGTTTTGGGTGCTTCGGTCTATGACTCGTAGTGTCAGATTCAATCCCGACAAGTCCTGTGTTGCTTGTCAGGCCTCGCGCTTCCTCTTATTCGAGCCTTCACTCAAAGGGATCCTCGTTAGCGGTTTGGGTACGATGCCTCAGTGCTCTCCCACCGCTCCGGGTCGATTTACCGGCGGGTCTTGGGCCGCAAATCGATATGAATCCTGCGATTGAGCGGTTGATGCTCGTTTGCTTGCCCCGTCTTAGGCTGACGCGATCGGATGTTGTGTTGCGAATGCGTCAGCAACGTCCTTGATCGCCATGTCAGCTCTCTCAGGCTCTGAACATTGGTTGCGCAGTCCTCATCACACTCCGCCTTTGTGCGTTGTAGTGGAATCTTGACACTCTCTTCATACTGACCTCCGGTACGCCTCTACACGTTAAGCAGACCAACCAGGGTAATGATGTCGTTCGAGGCTCCCATGATCTGAGCGCCAAGGATATATGCGGATGTTCTCCCCAAGGGCCATGCGTAGCTGGACCCTCGTCCCCATAAGGAGGAGGGAGTCGCCCGAACAATTGCGTTCTGGGCCCAGTATATCTGGAGGCTAGCATCTCTGCCCCTCGGGTGATGGACATACGCAGACCCCCATCCCAAGACTCTTCTCCTGGAATCGTGCGTGACCGCAAGGATGGGTATGCTCCCACCTCCGCCGTGTCCTCCGTACCGCGGTAAGCGGATTCCTCCATGGTCCGAACCACACGACCTTAAACTGTGTTGTCTGGTCCTACCACATGACCGTAAACTGTGATCGTCTTGGCCGCCCGACGAGAAAACGGCACTGCATCGTGATGTCCTTCTCAGGGGACACTCATGTTGGGCGCTGGTTAATGACCACGCCATTCATCAATGCCTTCCGTGGCTTGATTATTGTGGCGACGCCAGAGATTTCTCAATCACGGGCATGTCGCCGCACAAAGAAAAACCATTCATCTTTAAGGACAAACAAGAAATATCAAATGCCGCTCCTTTTGTGTGCGAGGGTCAGACCCGCACTCTTCCCCGCGCTGGTGCCCGATTGTGTTGCACCGCGCTTCAAGAACTACGTGCGGCTTGATTCCCATCCTTATGGGATACGTAGGAACGCCCGGATGTTTGAAACTTCGGGTCCAGCCCCCCATTTCTTAGAGATTCCCCCTTCTCTGGGGAATCCGCCGCCTTCAGGTCACCCTCAAGGCGTGTTCCCCGACCCCTTGCCGTGGTCCACCGGTGTCAAGAGTACTCTGGTTTATTGCCAGGAGGGTCAGGATCCGCTTGGTCAGGTTTCCTCCACTTTTCAGGCTTCGTGCTCCCTTTCATTCGGACCCATCGTCTACGCCCTGGGTGGAGCCCCCGTGAACGGTTCGGACACAATGCCTCAGTGCTCTCCCACCGACTCGGGCCGGTACCCCCAATGGCCTCGGGCAGCAAATCGATATGAATCCTGCGATTGAGCGGTCGATGCTCGTTTGCTGCCTCATTCCACCAACGGTTAGTGCGATATTGATGCTGCTTTTCCGCCACGGTCGGCAGTACTCCCATATCGTTACGCCGGTGCCCCCAGTCCTTGAGTGAATGGCCGCATGATTCACATTTTCCACCTCCCATTCTGACCAGGCGAAACCTCGACACTCCTGACACTATCCCTCAGTGCATCTTCGCATATCCAGGGGATATGACCAGATGCGGCGTACTTTGAGGTCTTTCTGGTCCGAGCTCTAAGACCTTAAACTAAGATCTCCCCTTATAGTCCGAGCTCTAAGACCTTAAACTAAGATCTCCCCTTATGGTCCGAGCTCTAAGACCTTAAACTAAGATCTCCCCTTATGGTCCGAGCTCTAAGACCTTAAACTAAGATCTCTCCTTATGGTCCGAGCTCTAAGACCTTAAACTAAGATCCCTCCTTATGGTCCGAGTTCTAAGACCTTAAACTAAGATCTAGCCCTTATGGTCCGAGCTCTAGGACCTTAAACTAAGATCCTCTAGCCCTATGGTCCGAGCTCTAAGACCTTAAACTAAGATCCTCCACCTTTATGGTCCAAGCTCTAAGACCTTAAACTAAGATCCAGCCCCTATGGTCCGAGCTCTAAGACCCTAAACTAAGATCTACCCCAAATGGGGTCCTACGTCCTGCATGACGTTAAACTGCACTCACAGAACTACGTGTGGCTTGATCTCCAGCCTGATGGAGTACGTAGGAACGCCCGGGCATTCCGACTCGGGTCCAGCCTCAGGGATCGTTAAGTCCCGCCCCTCCTCGTCGCCGGCCGTCTGGCCTGACTTCGGGTAGAGTGGTGCAGTTGTGATATTCTCCCCGATTCAGCTCGGGATGCCCCATCGCAAGGATGGGAAGTGACAGTTTCCTCGTCAGAGAGGTGCTGTCTGAGAATTGAGGTGACTCACGGCCAGATTAGTGCATCCGCCTAGTACGTTTTCCCCACGGTGGCGCAATTTTGAGAGCGTTGGATTCTGTCTGAACAAATCGTCACTTCGCCCCACGCTTCGCATGCCCTGTTGATCTGGATTTTCCACCCTTGTGTTTGAAGGAACCCCAAAGCGGTATTCATGATGACATGTGGTCCGCCTCCTGCAATATGAATGATGGCCTTTTTCGGTCCGTCTATTGCAGTTGTTATGGTCGATCCACTGTCCGCCTACTGTCTTGGGCATTTCCTGGAAGGTCGACCGTTGTGGATGTCTGGATTCGGGACACGCGATTCACCCTTTCTCATTTCCCTATGTTCGGATAAAATCTCAACGCCCCTAGCGTTGTCCCGCTCGTGTGTTGGAACAAGTTGGGGGACGATACATTGGTTAGGTCTGAGGTCTCCTTTCCTAGGAATGACCTCCCTCTTTTCTCCAGAAACCCAGGCCCAATTATGGATGCCTGATGCTTGGTTAACGCTCCCGCGAGACAATTTGTGGTTGAGCATGTTAAACCAAAAGACGCAGATGAATATGGCGATTCATACAAGTGGATCAAAATATTAAGTAGCGGAAGCAAATGTTCTGGGAATGGCAAAAAACAGCCCTTAGGGATTAGCGTGCTGAATGAGTCTTTCTAATGCCGCTACCCTTTGGCTGGTGGCCTCCAGAGCTGCTTCTCGCTCTCTGCGTGCTCTCTCTTCGTCGGCGGTCGCAGCACGCAGTTCGTCGATCCTGGCCTGTGCACGCTCCCGCTCGACTTGGAGTGTGACCATCTGTTGGCCCGCCTCCGTCAGCTGTACCTGAGCGTCGATCAGTTGCGCCGATAGTTGCTCCACAAGCTCGGTACATGCTGCGACGAAGGCCTCCTTCTCTGCCGCCTGCCCTTCGAGGCGCCGGACTTCCTGCTCTGCCGCGATGAGCGCCTGCGTGCTCTCCGACATGTCCCGACTTTGTGCGACGTCGGCACGCCGGCGGCTCTCGCGCATCTTCTCGGCCATGAAATCACGGACCGTCAGATGGAGGCGTTGAGCATCAGCTCCCCCGGCACACAGGAAGCGCAGCCAGGTCTGAAGTGATCCCATGCGCCCCAGCCATTCCGATGGGTCTCGCTTGAGGAAGCGCTGGATGCACTTCCACCCCCTGCGTCGCGTTACCCGGCTATCCTCGACCGCCTCCGCGTCCGAGTCATCCATCTCCTCGGGGTCGGCAGGCCGGTAAGCAGGGAAGGCAGCCAGCAGGTCTGCTGCAGGGTCCGCCCCTGGGAGGTCCTCACGAGGGATAGGTCCCCCAACATCCGGGCAACCTTCTTCTCTCTCCCCAGCGGCGCTGACACCCTCGTCAGCCCCCAACCTCTCTCCGATGGCAGCACCACCGACATCCGTAGCCCCCTGATCAGCAGTTGGTGGGGCCGGCTCGGTTTGGGAAGCCTGTTCCGGAGCAGGCGGCATGTCCACCACTGGTCCACTCGTAGATGGCCCGGGTTCGGCAACCCGATGAGCCTCCAATGTTGAGATCACTGCGCAGGGCATGCCATGGTTAGTCACGGATCGTCAATGGCAAGCACCAGCAGTAAAGTAGGGAGACTTACGGGAGGTCGGAGCATCATCTTCCGCTACCCCGGTCGCCGCAGGAACAGTTGCAGCAGGGGACCCCTTAGCGCTTGACAGTTCGATAATGGGTGCCTGGCCCCCGCCTTGTCCTGCTGGTGCCTCTCCTACTCCTGTTGAGGACGCCTGACCGACATCCGTGTGCTCCTGAGAAGGATGGAGAAACGGGTTAGAAGCTGCATAAGAGAATGGATGAAGCAAGTTGAGTAGGGATAGAAGCGGACCTCGAGGAGCTCAGTGACATCAACGTTGTCAGAGCCGACCACCTCGCCACTCTCCCGTGGGCTCCCCCGATGGGACCTTCCCTCGGAGCCTTCATCCTCCCCCGTCTCCTCCTCCTCCTCGGAGCCGCTACTATCATCTTCTCCCGGCGGCATCTGTTCTGGAGCGGGCTCGAGACCGAGCATCACCTTCACCAGAAGGGATGGCTCCGCACGCTGACCACGTTGGCGCGCGTACTCGTCCATGGCCGTCAGATATGCATATTGCCGGTTGAAGTCCACCCTGTCGGTGATCTGGAGGCGCCCGACCTCTGGCAGATAGATTCCTTCTCTGAGTATTTTTCGCCAGATGACGTCGGTCCCCAGTGACTGCCGCAGGGTCATCCAGGCCGACCACAGTGCCGGGAAGACTGCATCGTGGGAGGGTTCGAGCAGACGCCTCACCTGCTTCCCGGGCCGCTCCTCGACCGACGCATGCGCCCCCTCTCTGGGCGCCGAGGTCGTGGCGGCAGCCTGCGATGCGCCCGCCACCGAAGTCCCTGCCCGCGCCGGCTCCGCTGCTTGGCGCGCCTCCGTTCTCCCCCGTGTGGCGGCACCTCGCCTCCTTCCTTGACGCCCTGTCTCCGCACGGGTAGCCTCGAGCCGCCGAACTAGCTTCCGCAAGAGCCCCTCAGGATACGCGATGGCCCAGTGTTCGGCATACTCGGTTGCCAAGCCTGCGTCGATCCCGGTGGGAGGGAGAGTGATGACGTCGCCAGAGCCGAAGGCGACGAACATCAGCCACATCTGGCGAAGGACGCAAGGGTTCGTCTCCTCCCGGACAGCAGTGAATACCCTCTTCGGCATCCGCTGAAGGCACCCGAACTGCCTGGCGAACCGGGTCGGCACGTAAGGCTCGCAGATCACCTTCCCGTCGATCCGAGTCACGAGCACCCCGCCCCGCATGTTCAGGAAATATTCATGCTGCTCCAGCGGGCCCTGTCCGTTGTCGATCATCTGGCCGACAGGAGTGGGGAACGGGCTGAAGTTGAAATTGGCATGATTGCCAATCCGAACCCTCACGCCCTCCTCACTGAGGGTCATCGGAGCGACCCCCGCAATGTTCAGCAGGGAGGGTCGCAGGCCGTTGCCCGGAGGACTGATGGCATTTGGGAACGTATACCCACCGAGGTGAGCAGCCACCCATCCGTGGAAGAACTGAAAGGGCCCACAGATCCTTCGTGGCGACCCCCCTCGTGAGATGCGTCCCAGGATGGCATACAGCCTCGCCAGCACTGGGACCCCGAGGTTGTACCTCTTATTGGCAGCCATGGCGCCCGCCATCGCCAGCGTCGCCGGGCGGACGCCCATCCTCGCATCCCGCACTGGCAGGAGCCACCCGCTCAGAAAGGCGGCCAGGAACGCCGCGTACCGGACGTTCGGGTCCCGGGCCTCGATGACGCGGTACCCCCATGAGCGGTAGTCGCCCGTCTCCAGGACCCGCCAGTACGACCCGTTCCGGCTCCTCTGAGCTGCGGTCGGGCACCGCTTCCCCCTGCCTGGCATCTTGACCGCCGGGTCATGCTCCAAGAACTGGCCGAACCATTCCTTGTAGGCTATGTCCTTCTGGAAGTCTTTGATCCCGAGCCGCTGTGTAGCCAGGTCAAGCAGATGCCAGGTCAGGATGGGAGTCCGTGACCTGTCCTCCCAGATGTTCTTCGGTGGCAGGAACTCATCGTACTGGTAGCCCTCCAGCGGGATACCTCCGATGCAGTGGATGTCCCAGAGACCGATGCCGACCTCCCCATGGTGAAGATGGAAGGTGTTGGTATCCGGGGACCAGCGAGTGAACAACTCCGGCCCGAGCTCAGACTGCTGGTAGAAGTGGAACTGCGACGTCCACACCGCCTCAAACAGGCCGATGTACCGCAGCTCCTCTGCGAAGTGATCGCAAGTGTGGCGTACCCAGAACGCCCAGGCCCATTCACTGGTAAAGTTGCCCCCAGATCGCAAGTCCCAGTCCTTCAGCCAGCCCTTGGTGTCGTCCGTGACGCTCTGGCGATATATGCTCGAGTAGAGGGCTGGAGAATTCTCCGCAGTAGGCTCACCCCCATCGATGGTTCGCGTCCTCGGGTTCAGGACGTAGACATCCAAGTGCCTGGTTTCCCTGGCAGGATGCCCATTGTTGGTGATGTTATAGCGGTGAAGCTCGTCCTCCCGAGTCACCCAGGTTCGCGGCGCATCAACCTCGAACCCTGGCACTGGAACCTCATCCAGGATGCCGAAGTTCCAGAGCGGCAGGTTGTCCGACAGTGGATATGTCTTCTGGGCCAGCGTTAGTAAGTCGAACAAGGATTGATTGTTGGAAACAATCTCCTTGGCTCCGTAAACCTCCTCGTTCGTCGCCATCTCGGCTCTGCGAGTGGCGGCATCCCCCTCATTTCCTCTGTGCGCGGCCATCTCAGAAGTTTCGGGAGTCGTGCGGGTTAAGGGATGAAGAGTGCGGGATCGGACGAGGCTGGTGGAAAAGTTTGAAGGTGGGCGCGCAATCCAAGTGGACGGCGCGCAATTGGGAAGACTGTCGCGCAAAGTTCCGGGTTTTCGCGCAAAAACAGGCGAAATCCGGATGGGTTTGCGCGCCGATCGGGCGAATTCCGCGACCGGAAGAGGCAATTTCGCGCACGAGAGCTTTGGAGCTTATCGCGCGGAAGGCCAGAGTACGGAACGCGGGACCCAGCGCCCCTATTTATAGGCGAGGCCGGGTCCGCGCTGCGCGGAAAGCGCTTTGCGCGACCGCAGCGGCGAATTTCGCGACCGACGCCCCTTTTTGCGCGCCTAAGTCCCGCGCCGCCCAGGACTTCGGCATTCCGGCGTCTCCCTCGGAACCCGATCGTTGCGACCTCTCGCCGATCAGATTCCGAGGGGGGGCTTTTGTAGACGCCGGAAAAGTCCGTTGTTCCCAAACGAAGCTCCGGATGCGGAAAGCGAAGTGATATTTGGAGTCGGAAGAACGTTTCGGAGGGCCCGGAGGCCTTGCGCGGAATTTCAGAGGCCCGCGCGCAAAGGTGATGTTCCGCGCGCAAACCCCCCGGGATGCGCGCAATGCGCCGGCCCGGCGCGCAATTTTGCGCGCCGCGGGTCCGCGCGACTCCCTTACGCGCCGCGCCCGATTCCGCGCCCGCGAGAAGAATTTCGCGCTCGCGCCTTGGATTCCGCGCCCGGGGTTGCCTATAAATATAAGGCGACCCCCAACGTTTCAAAGGTTGCTGGAAGTCGAAACGTCTCTCGTGCGCGCAATTCAACCCCTTCCGCGCGCAATGACGAACTTCAGGTAACCTCCTTTCTTTCGCGCAAGAAAGCCTCGGGGTCCGCCTTCGCGCGCAATCCCCGCTGGCTACTTTCATTTGAATAAAAACTCACCCTAAGGCCTTTGCGCGCAAAAGAACCTGCTTGCGCGCAATTGCCCCCGGGGTGCGCGCAATCCGGCCTGATTGCGCGCACCCCCCCTTCTTTCAAGTGGCCATTCATTAGAGAATGAGCCGTTGCCCCCGCGCGCTATCCGAAGCCCGGTGTGAGCAATCTCAAGCATCCGCGCGCAAGGCGCTGGCCCAATTGCGCGCCAGCCGCCCCGATTGCGCGCCGGCCCGCAGTATTACGCGCAAAGCTTCCTTTTTGCGCGCAATCTGCCAGGGTCGTCCCCGTTGACCTCCTAAGGGCACCTGCCTGCGTAGCGCCCGATGCTCCTCATCCTGGGTGCCCGCACCGTGCGTTGTCTTCCCGTGCGGCCCTCCAGGTTCGTGCGAAGTGACATGCACCCATTCGTCCTGCACGACGTTAAACTGCATTCGTCCAGGCTACAAGACGTTAAACTGTTCAGCATTCGTCCGCGCTGCAAGACGTTAAACTGCCAAGTGTTTCGTCCGGCAACCTATGCCCCGCATGACGTTAAACTGCGCCTTCGTCCTGCATGACGTTAAACTGCGCCTTCGTCCCGCATGACGTTAAACTGCGCATACGTCTAGCATGACGTTAAACTGCATATTCGTCCAGCATGACGTTAAACTGCACATCCGTCCAAGCTGCACGACGTTAAACTGCCTAGCCCCCATCGTCCGCGCTGCAAGACGTTAAACTGCAAGTGTTTCATCCTCAACACACGACGTTAAACTGTACTTCGTCCGGCAAGACGTTAAACCGTCCGCTTCGTCCTCAACACATGACGTTAAACTGTACTTCGTCCGGCAAGACGTTAAACCGTCCGCATCATTCGATCCCGTGCTTCGCACGCAGGGTCTCCCCCGGTTTGGATGTGGCCCCCACCCGCTCGTCTCTGCAGGGATGTCGGGATTGCCCCTCTTTAGGGACGATTTAATGGGAGTGGCTTTTCCCTACGGGGGCAGGGTATTACAAACCCCTAATTTCTCGTGGGAGGCTGCACATGTGTATCTCCATTGCGCCTCCCCACTGCCGAAGCCAGTAGAGGGTCTGACTGGGATCGAGGTGTCTTCTGCTTTCGGTCCAAGTCCCTTCCAACTGAGTTTTGCAGCATCCGGGCTGCCCCAAGTGCGTAAGTCCTGACAGAATGAACTACGTGGACTTTGATCCCTGTCTTCTATACAGGGTACGTAGGAAGCCTCCCTGAGGTCCAAGCCCACCACTTGGTCGTCCCGGTCGTATTTACGTCGGTTCGTCCATCAGTGGACCCCTCCAGGGTTCACGCTTGCGTTGATTCACCTATGAATCCGCCCCTGTGATCCACCCGGCCGTTCCATCCCCCTCTGTGCGAGGTGGTTCGGTTCAATCCTCCGCCCGGCGGCCTAGACCTCTTCGTGAGTCGGCTTGCCGACGTCCAGCATGACGTTAAACTGTATACCCGAACTACGTTGACTTTGATCCGTGTTAACACGCGGTACGTAGGAAGCCCCTCTGGGGTCCAAGCTCTTCACTTCATCATCCATCCTGATCCTTACCCGGGCCGCCACATCCCGGTGGGGTCATGCCACTTCACTCCACTCCACGTTACTCGGGAAGCCGCCCATGTGCTGGCCCCAGCGTCGGAGGTTCCCCGCAAGGGGTTCTGTCATCTGATCCACTTTTCGTGTTGATCGGTCCGATGCCGTCCCCGCTGGACGTTAAACTCGCGGCATACCCCGTGTTAAACACGGGAAGCTGAGGAAAACCTCAGGTGACACAGTTCCCCGCACCTAGTACGGGATGCCTCAGGCCATCATGCCTTCGAGAAGCCCTATTAGGGACGGAAGACAGATGTGCAGAGCCGCAGTGTTACGACATGCCCCCAGCACCCAGAGCCACCCGGCCTTCTCACCGCAGGTTGCTGCCCCGCCCAGACTCCTTGGAACGTCCGGGCGGAGGCAGCGTAATTAACCGGTGTCCATGAAGATATGGCGCCGGGAACGAGATTCACGAACATTCTTAAGTCTATGAGGGAGACCCGGATTAGGCGACGAGTTCCGAGGAGACGTCCAAGGAAGGAGGAGCCGACATCCCATCATCCCGGTTTCGATCAAGGAGCAGACGCCCCTGAATAAGGGACGGATGCCGCCCGCCCTTGGAAAGCGGGACTGCGGGACCACAAGCCGCGCGCCCATCCCCTCGGGTTGACGGGTGCACGCGCGAACGCGTCCTGGCGGAACAGCGTAACCCGACGCACATCCGCACCGAAACAATATTATTAGCATATCACATATGTAAATTAAATTTATTAATTATTGACATGACCGCATTGGTGTCTACCTACCGATTTATAAACACACCCTTCTCAGATTGCTAAATTTTTTTTGAACATGAACATATCTTATTTTTCACAGGTTCAAGTTTGAAAAAGTCTTGATATTTTAATTTTTAGATGTGTAATCTTGGATGAAGTAAATAAATAGATAAGGTATAACATAAGGACTTAGTTGAGACTTAGTATGGTTTTATTAATTTTATTTATTTATATATGTAGTAGTAGTAGTTCATTTTTTATTCAAAAAGAAATAATGAAAGGAAAACAAGACCCCTCAAGGGGGACGGAAATGGTGCAGACCGAGCGCATCCCCCCACACAAAGGAGGTGAATTCTGAATGGAGAGAGAGGGGAGAGTTATAGAGAATGAGAGGTTCGTCCTGCCTACCCAAGCGGGCAAGTGAATCCGCTGTGAAATTAGCCTCCCTCCAGCGGTGAGACAAACGATCCCCAACTGAGGTTTCCATTCTGCACTTTCTAATAATGTACGTGAGTTCCCACGGAACCCCACACCACCCTTTCATTATCTTTACGAGTATTTCCGAGTCCGTTTCTAATTCGTACATGACCAGCTGCTGTCTTCTGCACACCAAAAGGCCCGAAGCCAACGCCTGAACTTCCGCACACAGGGAATTACCAGGCCCATAAAATACACTGAAGGCGATGAGAACCGATCCAGAGGAATCCCGTATCATGCCTACCCCCCTCATTATCCCTCCCATGCATGAACCATCAACATTAAGCTTGATCCCCTCAACCATTGGATTCCATTTAACCCACTGGCCAGTCCCCTTTTTCCTAAAACAGGGGCGATTAAGGAGGTTGTTAATCATAGCAGATGTCACTCCTCCTCTTATCTGAGAAGCGATCTCAAAGATGAGGGACTTGAGGCTAACCTGGAGGAACAACAATGTACGACGCTCACCTCTCCGAACTTGATTGTGTGCCTCCCAAAGCACCCAACACAGAGCCACAAGGATGATCGTCCTAACCAGCTGCTCCTGATCAGAAGACCCCGCACCAGAAAACCAGCACTCCACATAATCCTGTAATGAGTACTATCCAACGCTCCTGCATGGATTATATGTGAACAGGGACCAAAGATGGAGTGCCCATTGGCTTTGAAAAAACAGCTGTTTCTCCGTTTCACACGTGTGATTGGTGAAACATAAGCACCTCAAGGCCAAAGCAACACCCCGAAGTTGAACGCTGTCCTCCATAGGTAACGCTCTGTTTCTGATCCTCCAGAGTAAGAAATTCATTCTGATGGGAATATATTTGCACCAGAGCATAGGATCCCAAGCATTGATGATGCTCCATTCCTGTATGATACTCCTGAAACCTTGTGCGGTAAACCTCCCTGAGCTAGAGGCTGAGAAGAAACATTTGTCGGGTTCATCACTCATGACAATATTCTCGAACACAGACAATGGTTGTGGACTAGGGGAATGAAGTTACAAAGTGATATGAATGATTTCTTGTGACTGATACCAGAATTTTATCAATGTTTTTATTTTGTCTTACAATTTAAGGATATGGTAGACAAGTGACATAGGGATTTGTAGGAGCTTGGGATGGACACCAGAATGGTACATCAAGAACACCTTTTCAAGTATAATGTACCAGTTACTAGGGGCATGGGATTGTTATTCTTTGATTTTGATGTTACCATTTGATGATTTTCCCTAGAGTGATTCACATGAGGTTTGAGGATTTATAGTTTACAGTTTATTATTAGGTTTTGGCTATTTTCATGTTATAAGCGTCTAGTTATTGGATTTTTTCTCTTGGACCATTGGAAAGAGGCCATGTGAATGAATTATGTTTGACATGTATGATTCACATGAAATATTTGTTCTGATTGTGATTGATATCATGGATGATGAGGGTTCATTAATTTAATGTTTTATTAAAAATTTATTTGTTTTTTCCGACATAAGTTTTAATTTCATTCTAATCTGATGATCCAAAATATATTTTCTTCTGATGATAAATTAAGTTGATCTCTGGTGAGGTGCTCGATGATGATGACTACACAGTACCCATGTAATGGATGTATAGTAACCATTAGTAAGTTAATACAAACATATGATTCCTTTTTAAAGGACCCATAGTCGGTGGATATAATGTTAGTTATGAAATAAAATATATTAAGTTATTGAAAGTATCAATAGTAACCTATATGATGTTTTCTCATATAGTTTACTTGTGGTATTCTAATTAACCGAGCCATGTGACAATGGGATACTCAAAATGATTCATAGTGGGGTGATGTTAATATATATATAGATGTGTACCTAGATGATATTAGGATCCTTGATGGGGTTACTCCCATACATTAAGTCTTGGTTAGGAGAAATATAAGATCAAAATTCTTAAGGGGGTTGTTCCATAAGTGGATGCATTGTGAGAATTAGTGACATAATAAGTAGTGATTTTTAATGTGATTATAGAGATGAAAATAAGAGACCCTAGAGTGTGAAGTTTGACATGTTATTAGTTTAGTGACATTTGAGATATAAACCAAGAGGTTTTTATTGTGAGTTATGTTTTATGTGAGATATAACCTGTGGTCTTGGTGGGAGTTCCTAGTGCTTTTACATAGGGCTCATGATATTGGTGAGCTTGATATTATAGATGTGTTGTGATATGTGAGGGTAACTTGAGTTATGGGTTATCCCAATATTTTGAATTATTTATACAATGTAATAATGAGTGAGTGCCTTGTGGGATGACATTGGTACACATGAGGTGCTACTGGATATGTGGTATAGACAAGGTGATGCTTTATAGGATCTTAAATGTGAATGACCATGTATGGTTTTGCTATCGAGGTTAGATTTAAATGTATGGATGAGTGGATTGATTACCTTGTTAATTTTTGGATACACCCCATGTAGTGTGATGAGAGTGTGGTAGATGTTCATGATTTTTGAGATAATTCTTAGAGTGGTGAGTGGTAGTGCAATTGACCTCTTAATATGAGGGATGTGTGGATTGTTGGTAAAAAACATAGGGGTTATCTAGTTAGATGATTGACATGACCTGAGGCATGGTCAGTGGTTTAGGTTCATAATCCTAGATATGATGAGACATGAATCATTGAGCATGAGTTGGGTTAAGTGACTGGATGGTATGAGAGAATATACACATCGATTTTGGATGAGTTCAGGGCATCACTAACTAGATACCTAGGACACAATTTAATTTTGGATCAATGATAAATATTGTATGGGATAAAGAATTAGGATTTTTATGGAGAATTGTGGTATTAGTATCCTAGGGGTTTTTATTAATTGAGATTTGACGCTGAAAAAAAATTGAGTATGGTGGCATGATCGATCGAATATTTGATCCTTGTTAGCGGTTGATAATAGATGAGCGTGGATTTTGGGGAACAACACATGTTTGAAAATGAAACATATTGAGTCAGTGATTGAGGTGTGGTATAGGTAAAACCATATGGTTTTGTGAACAACATTGGACATTGGAGGGTTAGAGCCACATTATAATTGAGATTTCATTGGGTGGTGAGGATAACGTATTCACGAGTCAAGAATATATATTACTCAATGTTTTTGTAAGAACTTGTGTATGAGTAGGAATAATATTTCCATTCATTACCTATACTAATGGATGTAGTGTGATCCATAGAGAAATGATCCAGTGTTTGTTGGACCATAGTTATGGTATGACCGGTCGTGGTATGATTGATATGAAATTTGGATTTCGGGGAGATGGTGAATTCGATTTTATCTAGTTTTATGTAAATAATATAATTGGGATTCATATGTGATATTTTATTATTTAGTGCATTGGAATCAAGATCAATATAGTTTCTATATGATCTAGAGTCTCTTCATGAGGTGAACTATGTTTTATCACGTGATTTTAGCGGTGAACCCATTTTGTTTCATGATTCAAGGGGTGAATCATGTGTCAAAATGTGGTGAATGTACCATTTTGGATGAAATGTATTGGTAATAAGTTAAAGTTAATTCCACAGTTTGATGATATTTTATATGGTGTGATAATGGTATTTCAAGGTTTGGATGGGAGCTTTCAAGGAAAGTATTGTGTATAATGAACCTATGCATAACCGTTGGATACTTGTTTGATTCCATTTAGAATTAGGGATGAGATATAGAATCCAATTTTGAATAGTGTTTTCACGCATAAATAGGTGTGGTGGGATGGAATATTCCCCTAACGGGTAATTTTAACACTAGGAACATGTTTCAGTAGGATATTCCAATGGTGGAAAGCACTATTGACAAGAATTGGTCCAGGTGAGCAGAGGCTTATGATAGGGAGAAACATAATCCATATTATTAATTAATTGATGAAACCATGGTTTAATAGGTTATATAGCCACATTATACCACCATGTTGGTGTTTTAGTATTGGTTACGATAAATGGATCCAATGTTAATGAATAGTTCCCCTCATGTATGGAGTGGTGCATAATAAGCTTGTTCGATGTTCCCGGTTAGAATATGATGAGATGATTATGAATTGGTGACTTGATTGGGATGAGTTTTTTTGTTGTTTTATTGAATAAACTTTTTATAATTATAATTATTAAGGTGGGGAGGTGGTAAAACCCTACTTCTTTATGAGTTATTATTTTTTAGTGGAAATTTAAAATTTTATGAATATACTGTAAGATTCATTTTGATAATCAAGAGATGGAGTGTATCTAGAACATGGTATTTTAAATGGTTTGAGAACATAGAGGTGATTTAGGTGATCGAGTGATTCTTATGAGGTTCATGTAAATTTTCAAGAGTTCTTGGAGGATTCCTCCTATAACATGCAATTTGGTGTGCATCATTTAGGGGAAATCTTATATCACCCTGAGTGTGAGGAGGTTTCAAGTTATTTTCCTAAAGTGTATAGTTGATATGAATAGTAAGAACACAACTTAGGGAAAAATATTTGGATTCAAAGGTAAACCATGTGGGGTGTCTTAGAGTAGGGGAATGGTGTATAGTGGTAGACACACTAAGTGAAAGGTGGAAGATGAGTTGCAAAGGTGATCCAAATAGTTGGAACATGTATTGGTAAACCTTCTAAATAAATTATGCAAGATGGTTGGCCTTGAAAAATGTAGGATGCTTAGTTAGTTCATGGTTTTTTCAAATGGGTGGAAAAACTATGTGGCACATTAAAATTGGTAATTTATGATTCTTCCCCTATCTTATTTTAAGCCCTTAACACTCTTTTTCTATCACTCTTGCACGCACATGGTCGAACTCAATTCCTTCCACTTTCCCCTCGAAATCCCCTCTTATTGGTAGATTTTGGGTGAATTGTTTAGTGATTTAAAGTGATATTCATTATCTACTAGATTTTTTAATTGATTTTTCTTGGTTTTTTCTAATATTGGGTGATCTGATTTATGGTTTTTTGTATCTATTCAACCGGGGCATGGTGGAATCATCCAATATTGATGGGAGATTTCATTCAACCTTGTGAGAGGACATATGAAGATAGTATCTTCATATCATATCACATAACTTTAGTAAACGTATGTCATTATTTGTAGTTTTCCAAGAGTTATGTATTTAATTGATTAAATTTCCTATTTAATCATTGTCGATTGATAGGGATTTTGAGTGGGATGATGTTTTGAGAACACCATAAGGCTTTGGAATGCTGTTGGTTATAGTTTGGGTATGACACAGTCAATATATGTGATATTAATCATTTATTCCTAATCTAATTATTATTTTAATTAATTTTAATTGATAAAAACTAATTATAATTGATTAATTAATTAAAATTTGATTGAAATTAATTAAATTTGATTCCTTGAATTATGTTACGACCTTGAATCATATGACGATGAGCAATTTATCTTGTAAGATCCTAGGTAGAGATACCGAGCATTGACTTAATAGTAAAATAACTCTATTTGTGATAGGTGGTTCCTCATACTTTTCCTATGGTATTATGAATTTATTTTTATGGAATTTGATATGTGTTCTCACCAAAAATGTTGATTGAACATTTTTTCTAAAAAAATTGAACCGTACCTTTTAAATGAAAATTATATGGAATGTATAAAGTGAAAAGTTCCACAATAGACCCTTGGGAACTAGGGAGATTACCTTAACTTGTAATTGTTTATTCCTGGATGATATGTGTATGTTTTTAACACTTGAACCCTATGGGGTTTCCATTAAATATTAGGAATGTAATGTAGTGGCCCTGGTATAGGATCACTTAGAGACCTCCAGGTAGTGGTGAGTGATGATGTGAGATGGAAGACCTAAGGATTGGCCATGTGGGGACCTTGAGAGTCTTTAGAGACTTTATGTTAATTGAGATGACCATGGGGAAAGTGTTTATCCCTCAATGAAACATAATTATCTAGTGGGTAGACCCTATGGAGTCTGATAGAAAAGCTGAGTGCGAGTGAGGTTCTAAAATGTATTAGTAAGAGGTTGGGATTGAAGAAAATACCCTTGTTAGATATCGAGATGAAATTAACTATGAGGATAATGAGGTTGTTATGAGCCTTTGATGATGATGTGGGATGTTATTCCCTTAGAATGACAAGATTTCACTTGGGAGATGTGAATGAACTAGAGGAAAATATAAGGGGAATCCTAGTTGTTATGTGGCTTAGGGGACTTTGGAGGGTTCCCTAGTGAGATAGTTACGATGGTGAGGGTGTGTATGGGAATGCGTAGTAATGATTATTGGTGTCATCTAAAAACCCAAATTGACGGTTTAAGCCAATTATAGTTTTGATGGGGACAGGTTGCGCACCATGTGTCTGGACTTCGGTTTTGGGATGGGTTTAAATAGAAGGCCAACCTCATCGAGTTACATTTCATGAGAAGTTATAGGTGGGACATACTACCCACTAAAACTTTGTGAGATACATGTGATACTTAAGAATTTATATTATGATCTGTCCTTTATGTTTAATATTAGTATGAGATTCCATTGATATTCTACTTTGATTAATTTAGTGGGTTACATAGTTTAGAAAGAAAATGGTAATCTGAGTTATAATTTTTTAAAAAATCTCATTTAATTTGGATTATAAGTTATATGAGTAATAATTATTTGGACATACTCCTTGTATTCATATCCTAGGTTATTCAAGTACAATTCCTTAGACATGGTCCTTGGATTTAACTTGTCATTTATCCAAGTTGTAATACATTGGACATGCTCCTTAGATTCAGATCTTAGGTTATCTGGATTATAAATCCTTGTAAATTCTCATTGTATTCAGATTAAAAGATATCCATGTTATAATTCCTTGATTATGCTCCTTGGATTCAGCTCACAAGGTATTGGAGTTATAATTCCTTGGATATGCTCCTTGAATTTGACTCAAGGTTACTTGAATTTCTTATGACATGTTCCTAGAAATTGGATGTGATCCTGATATAGGTTGAAAACATTTCCTAACACAATCATAAACACATTATAACTGGTTAAAGAAGTTTGGGGTTGATCCTAGGTATTATGAGAGAACCTAAGAATCAACAATGGTTATTTATTTTTGCATATGCATTGTGATTATCTTTATATTATGAGAATATCACATGGGTAAAAAAAATTTACTAGTTATATATGGGACCAAATTTGTGTTTTTATAGTCATTTATACTCACACCCTTCTTGGTTGGACATAAAACTTGGGAACCTGATTATAACTTATTTATCATTGGTTTAGGTTGGGCAATGGTTCGAGACTTTATCATTCATCTGATAGTCTTGAATAGATATTGGTGATGAATGAGGTACATCTTAGGGATAAATATGATCCTTAGTAATGTTTTATTATTTTTATTTATTTGTTTAATTTATTAAAATAATGTGAGATCATTATTGTATGTCTATCTTCTTACCGCATTTCCTTTATTATTGATTCTTGTAATTTTTTTATGTGTTCTTTGACATTTTTAGATTATGGTTGATGTTTAGTTTATTTATCTTATTATTGAACACTCCAATATAGTGGTATAGTCTCCACATAGTTTTACCCTAGACCCCTTTCTGATCAGTAGCCTCTAGCGTATGAGGAGGCATGCCTGAGGTTTATTCACGACTCCTTTTGTTTGAGCATTGCTCAATGGCCCTGGACATGGGGAATAAAGTTACCTATTTGATATTTGGAGGCAATATTTCCTAGAAAAGAAACCTTTTAAAGCCAAAATTCACACATGATAAATTTATAAAACAACTCATTTCCTATGAGAGTCTCATGAATGATTCACAAGTTATTCACATGGTCTTCATCTCTTTTATACTATACTGAGATAACATTAATAAATACCACATTAAAATTATCAAATTAATACTTGATTTTTAGATAATTGATTTGAATATTTCCACAAATCCATAGAGTTGAACCGTTGTATATCAGTGAATTATTTATTGCTTTAACATTGATGATCCTTATTCTATTTTTCTATATATTGGTATAAAAATCCCATTAATTTTAAACATTTAATGGGATGATTCTTTCCATAATTTTAACATATTGGATGTTATACTGTTCACTTATTCTTTTTATTACGTTTCATTTTTCATGGTGCTCATATATCCTCTTCCTCTATTGATTTTATTTAAAAATATAAGATCTAGAAAATTATTTTTCCCTCTTGATGGAATTTTATACCATAACATCATATAATGAAAATATTTGTGAAATGAATCCCCTTCAAATATTTATCTTTACCCCATAAAAGAATGATCAATCTTACTTTCAAGATTATGTAAATTGTCTACAACATACCTTGTTAATCTGGTAAGTTATCCTCATACTATGTAACAATTTCTTCTTTCTTCTTCTTTAAATTAAAAAATTTCATTTCCATATCATTTTGTTTTCCACAAGGAAAATATTTCTGAATAAATATCACCTTAAAAGTTCTTCATTCCATAATTTATCTATACCCTTCCTCCTTAGTGTTCTAAATTAATAACCATCATTAGTATGTATCTCCTTCTAAAAAATATACTATAAGAATAACCTTTTACTTTTCATTACTTCCCAAAGCTATAAATGAATTTTCAAGGGATTTTATCCATTTATCTACTACCAATAGATTAGTTGTTCAAATAATATATGGATAATTTTCCCATATGAAGCGATCTAACATCCTTACACTATACTGAGAAGAAATATGTTGTTCTATATAGGAAAGATTATTGATTATAACCCAAGGAAACTTCCCTAATATTTTCATAATTTGTTCAATTACTACACCAATTATACTAACTTTCTCTTGTGGGAAATATCTACATTGACTAGGGTTATTGATATGATTTCCATTTCTTATACTAGTATCATTATCTAAATAATGGAACACACATAGTTTTCTTATAATCATCATGAATATTATTCCATGAGAAAATATTCTTATAATGATAAAATATCTCAAATATTCTAAGGGATTTATTCTAATTCTTGAACTAACTATGTTCATCTAAAATATTGTTCCCCAAGTTCCTATTAAAATTTCATTAATACCAACTATTAGAACCTTGAATCTAGTAACTCAGAGCCAATGTTTATTATATCAACACAAGACATAAGGGATCACATCACTACAAATCAACTAGTTTAGTAGTCTTTGAAAATTAGACACATAAAATAATTTCATATTAATTTAGAAATTAAAAACATAGCTTGAAAAACCTTCTTGCAACCTTAAAAATCAATCAAATATCTATCCTTCACATCTTGGGGAAAAGAAAACAAAATAAAGGGGTGAGCACTAATTCTTAGAAGGATAACATACAACAAAAACTATCATGAGTAAGTAATGAATAATCAATAAGGTATAGTGGATAAAAAAACACATGACATTTAATTAAAAACATGATTTAAAAAAACAACTATGGCTAGTATCAACATAGTATTTTGTTGATTTTTTTTGGGTTTAGCGGTAGTTTATTAAATCTTCCTTGAAATCGGCATCATGAAACATTTCCTAATGGTTTTTAAAAAGCATCGTGAAATTATTTTGTTATAGTTTTTAAAATAATTATGAAATATTTAGTGGCTATTTTAAAAACTGCTATAAGAATTTTGACATCAGTTTATTATTATTATTTTTATATATTTTTTTAAAATATTTTTAAGTTTTTTAATTATTTAAGGAATTATTTAGTATTTATTTATGATTCATTATTTAATTATTAATGATTAATGATTAATGAATAATGAATAATAATAATTAATTTATTATTATTATTTATTTCCAACCATGCATGCTTATTCCATGAAGAAATTCAGTATATATATGTGTTAGGTGAGTTTTGAACCCCTTACCTCTTACTTATTTTGCAATGACTTGACCACTCCAAACATCTCTTCATGCGGTGAAAAAAATAGAATTTAATATACAAATATATATACATGCATAGATAAATACATATAAACATGTATATATAAATAATAACATTAAATAATAATAATTATTATATATTTATACAATAATACAAAACAAATAAATATGAAATAAATAAAAAATAAAAAATAAATGATTAATAAAAAAAATTAAAAAAAAAATAGTAAATAATAAATAGTAAATAATAAATAATAAATAATAAATAACAAACAATAAACAATAAAAAGAATAAACCATAAATAAACAATAAATATTAAATAAATAGTTAATAATAAAAAAAAATACGTTATTAAAATAAAAATAATAAAAAATAAATTAATTATAAAATATTAATAAATAAAAAATAATATGTAATAATATATTATAAATATTTAATAAATATTAAATAATTAAATAATTAAATAAATAAAAAATAAAAAATAATTTAATAAAAATAATTAATAAATAATAAATTAATATATAATAAATTTTTAATAAATAAATAATCAATTAATAAAAAAATAATATATAAGAAATAAAAAATAAGAAATTAGAAATAAGAAATAAAAAAATATTAATAAATAATAAATAATAATTAGTAAGTAGTAAATAATAAATAGCGAATAAATTAATATAATCACATATGGATTTATTCAATTATAGTTATATACATCTTATATAATGTATAAATATAAACAAATTTACATAAATGTATATAAATAGAAGGACAAACACACACACACACACCAACCAATGTAAATAAATATACAAAAATGGATATAAATATCTATAAATATATATACGAACAGTGGTAAATATAAATATCTATATATATACCCACATAATATATAAAAATACATAAACATAAATACATTAAAATATTTATAAATGTGTATGAATATAGACTAATAAGCATAAATACATATAAATAACTATTTATAAGTACAATTATATATAAATTTTAAATAAATATTGATATATATATATTGTAAATAAATATATATAAATATATAAAAATACATACATACATATATAATAGATAATAAATCACCAAAAGAGGGTAAAATAAAATACTTGCAACACTATAAAATCAAAAATGAATTTAAATCCATGGAATAAAAGCAGATATAACCTAACAAGCATATGAATATACTCTAAAATAATGTTGAAATTACATCAAATGTTCAAAAAACATGCAATCTGAACAAGAAACTCAATTTTAGAGGCCTTTCAATCCATTTTTTACCTATATAAAACAATGACCAGTTGCCTGATCAACATGACATAGATCTCATCAGAAAATTCATTTTAATTTGTGGTAGAGCCCAAATAGACACCTGGATAAAATGTGATGACAATTTGAAGTTAAAATTCAATTTCTAACTTCTCTTAAAATAGAAATAAAATTTATTATATTAATTATTGAAAAAATATTTTCTAATATAATTTCAACTCATTTCATAAGCTTCGATTTGACTAGTCGTGGAGCTAAAACGGACATTATTGATCAAAAGTTATGGTTATTTGACGTCGAATTTTTATTTTAAATTTATCCTAGAATTAATTTAAGTCTCAAAAAATTAAAAAATAATAATTATAAATAATTAATAAATAACACATAATAATTAAATAAAATATTAAATAATAAATCATAAATCATAAAAAATTTAAAATAATTATTAATTATTTACTATTTTTTCAATTATTTTTATGGGATGTTTATTTAAAAACTACAAAAAATTCGTGGTGGTTATTCAAAACTATTGCTAAAAACATTAACTTTTTTTATAATTATATTTAGCGGTGATTTAAAAAAAATAATAAAAATTTTAAAAAATAAAAGAAATTAAAAAAGTCGTATATAGAGGCTGTTTTTAAGGAACCACTGAAAAAATGTTGATGAAATATTTTCCGATATTTTTTAAAATTGATGCGAAAAAACCACCGTGAATTTCAATTTTTTTCTATTTTGTGGATAATAACAACAACATTCTCCATGAATGAAATGCATAATTATGAAGAATCATGATCTTACCATCAAGGCCTCACTTCATGACATCATGAATCTCACTATTAAATCCTTGTGCCAAGATATCTTACATACATTTAAGAAATTGTGCGAGAAATTTTCATCATATGGGTTGACATACATCAAATATTACTCATTATTATTTGTCTCATGGGAAATATCAATGTTTCAAGAAGCTATTTATAATCAGAACCCACCTACAAGTTATATATGTACAGTTTATTATTTATATTATGAATCTACAATATAATACCTAATCAATATGCCTTTTTAATTAGTAAATATCCACATTGAATTGAGGATATAGAAATTTAATATTTCACTAATAAATTAAAAAATATTATTAATAATATTATTTCATCCAACACCATATGTATCAATGGTATATTATTAAGGAAATATTTAAATTATTAATATATCCATGATACAAAATAATATATATAATGTCAAAATAACAATGGAGAATGATATAAAATATGACAAAATATTAGTCCTTGTGAAGAAAATTTTGTATAAAGCATAAATAAATAATGGACTTAAGGAGGCCATAAAATATTAATAAATAAAAGTTTTCAAGTAAAAAAATTTATTTTCATATTTATAGAGGAAAATAGAAGTGAAACATTAAAATGAACTTTCCTTGAGATTTGGTAACATTGTTGTAAAATGAAGTTATAAATAAATCATAAACCCTTTTTATGAGGTGTTAAAGATTAATTTTAAATATTATTTGAAAAATAATTTATAATATTGAAAATTTACTATACTTATAAAATAAAATGTAGTGTGGAAGATAAAATACACTTAGGTAATAGAATATCTATTCTCAATTCATTTAAAAAACAAAAACCTTTTATTTTAAAATAAATAAAAACAAAAAATTCATAGAATAATGCAAAATGTATTTTCATTGAAAAAAATATAAAATTTTAGAGTAAGATAAATATACAATAATGGTCATAGAGATAAGAAATTCTTATTAAGTTGTATATTTTAAAAAATATTCCTTTATTACTTTTATAAAAATTCAAAAATTAGTTGTTCAAAAAACATTAAATAGATTAATTTTAACCCATTTATTGAAATTAAAAAATAGTATAACAATAAATTTATAAATCACTTAATAGTGGATGAAAAAATATATAAAATATCTTGATGAATATAGTTATAGGAGAGAATTTCTCCCAAAAAATAGACAAATAAGGTCAATTTTTATTCAAAAAAAATCCTTTAGTTGTTTCATGTTTCAAATAAAAGAAAATTTTGGAAGAAAACCTGGAAACCCCATAAATGACCAAAGAAGAATAAAATATATGGGTTTTAATAAATAAATAACATGTAATTCTCCCAACATAAATTTAAACATGAAAAATCAAAATAAGGATGCGATTGTAAAACAAACCATTACGACTTTAATAAAATTTGAATAAAAAATCCTTATAATAAAAAAATGAATTGAAACATTAAATAAAATGAATAAAATTGAATTCAAGAAATAATATTTCAAATGGATAGTTTATACACCAAATAAAACAAATCATGTGTATAATATAAAATATGTCTCAGTTAAGTGGAGTTGAGATGAAAAACCCTTACATTGGATTCTAGCTTGTTCAAATGCATTATATACTATAGATTAATAAATTTAATTTTTTTTAAATAATTTATTAATAAATTTATTTTATCTATATTATATCTTTTAATATCCTTCTATAAATAATTTTTATCTATTAATTATGTAGTTTGTTCTTATATCATCTACCTAATTGTTTTGGTCAAATTCTTAAAAACCAACTCAGTATATTAACTATGGTTAATGGTTTCATAATATCCAAAATATATAATAAATTAATTAATATATTTTTATTCATTTTATGAATTTTTATAGCTATCCATGAAAGTTGGTAATACAGAAATGAAATACATCATTCATGGAGGTAGTAGTCTGCACATAATCATGATAGTATCTTCATTTTCCTAATGGTTGGGAAAGAAAGAAATTATATAATGATTAATATTTATAGAATAATATTTATATCAAAAATATTATATATATATTTTAAATATATCATTATGATCAACCATGTAAATCAAAAATGAAAAACTAATCACATTTATTTATAGACGTGGTAGTCCACACATATGCACGAGTGTCATTATCATTTCATAAAGGATGGGGAAGCGGTAGATATTTATTTTTACATAACATTAATAAAATTTCAGTATATTTATAATTCTAATTTCATTATATTAGGTTGAATAATTTTTTTAAGGATTTATATGAAGAAATAAATTAAAATGAGTTGGTTAAGATGATTACCTATTATTTGAAAAATCAATTTTGGATTACACATTAAGCCTTCTTGAAGGGGTATTTGGGAAAGAAAAAAAACATCTTGGATGTGTCTAAGTATTTTGGTAATATATATTTGAGGTATTGGTTGATATAATCGTCTTAATAAATGTGTATAAGTAAGGGGAGGAGGTTTAATTTTATAAGCGAGGTTGGTGAAAAAACTATAAATATTTGAAACTTTAATATATAATATATGTCTTACTCAAGGCAAGTGGCTCCAAACCATCATAGAATAGAAGATAAGATGGATAATTCAGAAATATGGAAAACCAATTATATTTATGAAATAATTTTTTTGTTTTTTAAATAAATTAATAGAATATTTTAAAATAAGTATCCATAAAGTTATTTTTAGTATTATTAAAATAATTTCATTTTAAAGGCGTGAATATAACTATATAATTAGAATATAAATACTTTCAACACCAATTATAATTTATAATTATCCATTCAATTTATGGAATACCATAATTCATCCAAAAAATATTACTTTTAATGTTTTAAAAATCAATCATCTAATTTTTCTACTGCTTCCACAAGAACCACATCAACAATGCATTAACAATGAAGGTAATTATACCATTGCAAAGAAAACACCGAAGAAATAGAACGACGGAGGGGTAGGTCAATGTTGTTTTGGCCCGCACCCTTTGCGTTCGAGCAGTAGCAAGCGACTCAAAAATATAAGAGTTAAGAACAAAAAAATATACAATTTAATACGAATAATGGACCAACTCATTTTGGTTTATCCACATTCTCCATGATTTCCAAGAATGAGGAAATTAATCGAGAGAGTTAAAGAATTAAATAATAACCCCCTACCTCATTTGATTCGTCGATGGAGGTCGCAAGAAAGAATTCAAAGAAGATAGAGGGGGTGCCAATGATCATTGCTTCTAAAACCACACTTCAATGATGGGCTCGTACGTCATCCTCTTCCTTGATTTCTGAAGAACGTTATTCAATGGCATTATTCTTTGGTGTTATTCATTGGCGTTCTTCATTGGTGTTCTTAGTTGGAGAGATTTCTCCCAGGGAACCAAGTTTCTCTCTTTTTCCAAGAGTTTCCCCCAATTCCACCAAAAACAAATTAGCCAACATTATAGAAAAGGTTGGGATAATTTCAAATTGGGATAATTAATTACATAGGTTGCAAAATTAATTATTTTTTGGGTTGGAACAATTAAGGTTGGAGGGAGTTCAAGAGGTTTCTCACATTTATGTGGGGAGTCCAAGAGGTTTCAAACATCAAGTGTTCCCCAGCATCATAAACTCCCATGGGAGGTTAGTTTGGGTAGTCCCCACCACCAGAACCTCTCATGGGAGGTTTAGGTCTGGTGGTCCCCACTTCTCAACATCCACATGGAATAAAAACAAAAATAAAAGCCACACAATTTTATTTTTATTTTATTCTCATGAATATGTGAAAAGATAACTTCCACCCTCGACATACTATGGTCGAGGTGAAGGTCTCCTTAAGTGAATACCGGTGCTATGAGTTCAACGGTGCCCTCATATTTTAATTCCGAGCAACAGTTCAAATGTTAGAAAAATCCGCTCACACGTTTACTAAACGTACCCGAAATAAAGTTCAGAAATTTATTCCTGGCACTCCAGGCCTTAGAATCACATGCCATCAATTTTCACGGACATGTAAAATTACCAAATATTTAAAAAAATTACATAGAATTTATAGGTCTTTACAAATTCAAACATTATTAATCAAAATATTATTATTATAACTAAAAAATTTAAAACATAGTTTTGTCAAATAATATACAGTATAAACGTTTATTGAATATGTCAGAAAGTTTTTTTTTCAGTTGGAAAAACTAAAAAATAATATCTATTTTATTTATTTGATAACTTAAGAATTGAAAGAAAAAAACCTATCTAAATTGCTTGAGATTTTTGAAAAGTATTTTTTTATATAAAAAATACTATTAAAATCACATAGTGTATATTTAATCCAAATAATTCGAGAACAAGAACTAACAGAAGAAACATACTCAACATCATCAATATATAATGAAATTGATAGTTGTTTCTTAGAAATACATGAAATTAAATTCTTATTAAGAAAATGGAACATAAAATTTGTGTTTTTCAGTCAATCCTACAACCTCCAAAAGAATAATTAAAATATGATAATAAATCAAACAATTTTTGTTTGAATAAAATATACGAGTACTAGTTATTCCTTTAATAATTATAATAAATCTCTTAATAACTTTAAGATGACATTCATTAGGATTAGACTAAAATCTAGAACACAAATAAACTGAATAATGTTATTCAGTCTAAATGATATCAAAAAAAGTATTCTACATATCACGACTCTATATAGTTTAACATAAAAAATCATTCCAGATTCATCCAAATGTAATATAAAATTTTTACTCATTAGTGTTTTAATAGACTTGCATGAATCAAGGTAAAATATTTTAGAAATTTATTTATCATACTTATATTTATTTATAAAAATACCATCAATTCTTTAGTAAATTTGTAAGATATGAAAAAAGTTTAATTTTCCCATTAAATTCATATAAAAATCACTAGTCATTAATTTATAAAAATCATTATAGATTGAATCATTTGTTAGACCAAATAACTATAAAATAAAGGCTCATTAGAGGTGGCTATTTAGCTGTATAATAGTTGTTTAAACTACTTCAAAATTTTTTAGTGGGAGGTTGTAAAATCATAATATATTTCACAGTCACCAGTCAATTAGTGGAAGTTTATTTTATGTCAGAGTATTTTTTATAAGTATCATTTTTGGATAATTTATTGGTAGTTTTTTGTTTAATTAGAGGTGGGTTATTAATTAAAAAATATCCACTAGGAATATAAATAAAAAAATAACCACCAAAATTAATTTATGGAGGTTTTTTAGATGCGGGTTTGCTGAACTGCTGCTAAATACATTTAATATAATATGTTTGGCGGTGGTTACTACAAACCGCTGATAAAAATGTTTTTAATTTTTTAAAAAATATTTAATAAAAAAATATTCATATCATGAAACCAAAATGATATAAACAAAAAAATAAATATATGATAAACCCATCATTCATACATCACACATCTAGTCGTATATAAATAACCACAATTATCATAACTTAAGTATTTATCACCCCATACATCAACCAATACCTCAATCATAAATATTAAATATAAAAAATTTCCAACAAAAAACCATGAAAAAATATACATCCATGTCACAACATACACTACATATATCTGCCTCCACATTATCTCATTAACAGAAACTGACCATATCATCTCATCAACTATAATAAAAAATGAATAAAAAATAAAAAATAAACAAAATAATTTATAATGATAGTAGAATAATTGATACAGTTTTAACATACAAAGATAACTAAGAACTGTCGTGATTTCCTTCTGAAAAATTCTAAGGATTTGAATTGTCAACCTCCAGCCTACTCTTGAGATATACCACCTAAAATTAAAACCAAAACATTTTGGAAAGAAATGTGAAAGAGAAAACACAAAAAATATATTCGGTTTCCTGTACATAAATTTTTTTATTTTTTAATAAAATAGAATTAATTTTAATATAAAAAAAATAAAATATAATGTAAAATATTTGAAATTGGAAACAAACCTATTTAAGATAAAATTAAACATTTGAATCTGAAAAGGGAGAAGTAAATATTATAATTTATTTTTAAAGCGACGTATAATGTTGTTGAAATTTAATTAATCAATTTTTTAGAGATTTTGATATCAAAACATGTCTTCTGTTTCAAAAAACAACTATGAAATGGATTTACCATGATTGCACATCAATTTTAGGTCATTTTCTATGGTTTTGACCGTTTCATGAAAGTTTTAGTGTTTTTAAACACGAAAATTGCATTTATAAACATAATAGGAAAACCATTATTCATAATGATGTTCCATCAGTTTATACATTTCACAATTAAATATACAGCCATTTCCCCCTGATTTCAAGATAATCAGATGTCGTTTGCCCAATTTTGACTATTCCTTGCACGTTTTAGTGTTTTAAAACACTAAAAAAATGTTTACAACCATAATTGTCAAACCATCATTAGTAATGATGTTTTTTCTGTTCCTATATTTCAAAATTAAATATACTTTGATTTTCCACTGATTTTAGGATAATTTTACATCTTTTGTCTAGTTTTGACCATTCCATGCATGTTTTAGTGTTTTAAAACACTAAAATCACGTTTATGACCATAATGGTAAAATAGTCAATCGAAATGATGTTTCATTGGTTTCTACATTTCAAAATTGAATCTATGATCATTGTCACTTGATTTAAGGGATATATGACTTCATTTTCCAAGTTTTGACTGTTCCACACACATTTTGGTGTTTTAAGACACTAAAAATGTGTTTACATCCATAATAGGGAAAACTTCAATGAGAATGATGTTCATTAAATTAATACTTTTCAAAATTAAATCTATGATGGTTGTACCCTAATTTTAGGATAATCTGATATCATTTGTATGGTTTTGACCATTCTATGCACGTTTTAATGTTTTAAAACACTAAAATGCATTTATAACCATAATTAGAAAACCATCCTTCAGAATGAAATTTCGTCAGTTTCTACATTTCACAATTAAATATATGGTCGTTTCCATCTATTTTCAAGACAATATGACATCTTTTTCTTGGTTTTGACGGTTACATGAATGTTTTAGTGTTTTAAAATACTAAAAATGCGTTTACAACCATAATGGGAAAACCGTCCTTCAGAATGATGTGTCTTCGATTCCTATATTTCAAAATTAAATATAAATTATTTTCCTCATATTTCAATACAATATGACATTTTTTGACCATTTAATGCACATTTAGTGTTTTGAAACATAAAAAATAAATTTACAACCATAATGGGAAGACCTACATTTAGAATGATGTGAAATTAGTTCATACATTTCAAAATTAGATCTACAGCCATTGTCCCATGATTTCAGGATATTATGATGTATTATTTCTTATTTTGACTGTTCAATACACGTTTTAGTGTTTTAAAACACTCTAAATGTGTTTACAACCATAACACTAAAACCGTCATTTCGAATAATATTCTATCGGTTCCTACATTTCCAAATTAAATCTAGAGTTTTTTTCCAATGATTTAGGGAAAATATAATTTGGTTTGTCTGGTTTTGAGAATTCCACAAATATTTTAGTGTTTAAAACACTAAAAGAATGTTGATGACCATAACAAGAAAACTATCCCACATAATTACATTCCATCAGTTATTATATTTCACAATTTAATTTAAGATCATCATCCCCTAATTTGAGGACCATCAAATGTTGTTCTCCTAGTTTTGACCATTCCATGCATGTTTTAGTGTCTGAAAACACTAAAAACACATTTATAACCATAATGGGAAAAATTTCATTTGGAATCCCATATTTTCAGTTTTAACATTTCACAATTAAATTTATTGTCATTATCCCTTGATTTCAGGGAACTCCAATATCGTTTTCCTGGTTTTGACCCCCCGAGACTTATTTTTAAAGGATTTTGTACCTTTAATAAGTGTTTTCTAAGTAATTTAGATCACACCACATATCAGATTCACATATTCTCTATGCATACATATAAAAAATAATCAGGGTCTTTACCTTGATTTCAGGACAATATTATGTCATTTGTGGGGTCTTAACCATTTAACACATGATTTAGTGTTTTAAAACACTGAATTGTTTTATGGGAATAACAGAAAAACTGCCATTCAAAAAGAAATTCTATCAATTCTTGCATTTCATAATTAAATTTACGATCGTTTTCCTTTGATTTTAGGGCATTGCAACATTTTGACCTAGTTTTGACCCTCCTGACACATGTTTTAAAGGCTATTATACCTTTTATAAATGTTTACCAAGTAATTATGACCAAACCACATGTCATATTGACATGTTGTCTATTAATACATATAAAAAACAAATAATATGTGGTTTTACCATGATTTCACATCAATTTGTGGCCGTTATATATTTTTTGACCCTTCTAGAAATATTTTAGTGTTTTAAAACAATAAAAATGAATTTACGACCATAATAAGAAAACTTCATTCAGAATGACATAATGTTAGTTCCTAAATTTAAAAATTACATCTAAATCCGATGTCCCTTAATTTAAGGACAATTTGTTGTTTTTCTTGGTTTTGACCTTTCCACACATGTTTTAGTGTTTTGAAACACTAAAAATGAATTTACAATCCTAACTGGAAAATCGTCACTCAAAATGACATCCCATGAGTTCCTATATTTGAAAATTAAATATATAGTCCTTTTCCCACAATTTAAGGTCGTTCAAACATTTATTTCAGATTTTTTACCCCCAGACACTTGTTTTTAAAGGGGTTTGTACATTTCAACAGTGTTTATTTGGTCAAAACTGAGAAAACAAGCTCATATTATTTTCAAACTTATGCATAACAATCTATTATTTATTTTTGACGTATATAAATCAACAAAACATCAATACAACACAAGATATAGCCAGTATAACTCCAAATTTATGTTTTCTATGTAAAAGTTTTATTTTTGTTTTTATGGGTTTTGTATGTATTCTTTGAAAAGTCTAGGGGCATGAAATGGAGTCAGGTAAACCAAAAAGAAAAACATCTAGACAAAAAATACATAACAATTTATAATTATATTAAAATTTTTTACTTCCCATTTTAAATTAATTATCAAGTAATTAATTTAATATTATGTTAACTTGAGTATCAAAGAACTCATTTTTCTAATCTGTTGGTATATGCCTCTAATATTTATAATTAATGGGAAATCTCACTGTCTTTCAAGCAAGATGCCTATGAATCTGCCCATATCTTTTAGAAGCGTCACTAGTAGGCACCCCGAAATCATTAAATGGAATGATAATATTGAATTAATTAAGGTATCATACATCCGTTGTGTTCATATTTAAATCTCTTCTATGGTTATCTTTACTTTTTTTATAGAAGCATTAAAAAATTAAAGAAATATAATGTTTTTTTAAAAAAATTACATACATACTAGTAATAGTAACTCAACAATATCCTCTATATGGAGGTGTGACCGGCTTCTCCATTGATAGAGGTGAATTAGGTGATGGGATACCAATGAAATCTGTGGAAACAACTAGCTCACAAGTAGTTTCAGGTATACTATAATCGCTAGGATCCATATAATACTATGGAAGTGGTGGCATGCTCCAAGATGATGATTGACTAGAACCCTACAATTTTTTTATTCTTCTATTTCCTACATTTTAAATGGTTAAGGTATATTAAATATATAAAAAAATACAAAACTAAAAGATTAAAAAAAAAACAAAAACAAAAAATAGAACAATGTATATATGTATGAAAAACTTATCAATGTGAAATTGTAATATAATTTCATTCCTAATTTATACTTTCAATTATATTCTTCTTCATTATATTCATTGTAATCAACCTCTATTATGATGAGTCCTTCATTTTCATCCACTATTTTAGGTTATACCATTTAAATATTGTTAGGAAAAAACTTTTCAATATTTTGTGGTTGATGAGGGTCACTATCACAAAGCACTAATTGATCTTCATCTCCCATATCATATAAGCCTCTTGGCTTTAAGTGTACAACAACACTCCAATCTTCATGTATATCATCATCCAGATAATAAACCACATTATCTTGTAAATACAATATAAACATATCATTCTTGGCATGATCACCGATTTCCATTAAGCAAGAGAAGTTGATATAAGTAAAATGTAATGAATTTTTCATTACATCCCTATCTGGATGAAAATTAATTTTTTATAATTTCAAAAACTTTTATGGAAAAACTATGAAACCATGCGTTAAACAATGAAAGAAAATAATAGAGATATTGAAGGACAATTTAAGTCTACCAGAATTAATCTCCCTATTCAATTTCAAGGAGATAGTGGTTACCTAAGTGTTTCATTCATCCATTATGAGGTCTTCAAACTCAAAGGCTAGCTTTTCCAAGCAACGAATATACTCCTCAAGGATAATATTTACATTATTAAATCCCCCATAAAGAATAAAGACTTTCTTGTTGATCTAGGTAAATTTATCCTCATTGAGAGTAACCCTTTGCGACCTCCACATAATTTTAGTAGCTCTTTCTTCAGTATCATTGAGAAGAAAAATATGTTCTTACACTTCTTCTTCTGAACTCAAAATTAGGTCAAAGAATTGATCACATACACCACCCGAATTCCATCTGCTGATGACCTCACTTTCTATCCATTTGTAAATCAACTACTTTTCTGATTGTATCTCTATCTGAGGTGGTAAATAGGAGTAATACTTACTCTATTTACAAATACCCTTATGACTCATGTTTCTCCTTGGGGAACATTTTCACTAGACTCGTTCCCACAGACCCCGACTGGAACCTTGAACTATAATGATTATGGTTGTTTAAAATAAAATCCTTCATTAACTAGCCTTTAAAATATATTTCCTAACAGAACGGAAGGTCTGATCATTGAGTTTGAACCCTCTTAATGTCCAAATGAGGCCTAGTTAACCACATCCTTGAAAGTACCCTGCATTCCATTCTTTATCATGACACCATTTCCCGATCCTGGAACCCCTGTAGGATCAACAACAAAAAATACCATTGTCTCCTACTCCCCAGGAGCATTCTCATCACATACTACCACATGTGGCTCATCAACAATGAAAAAATGTAATTAGACCCCACTCATAGAAGAAAAATTTTAGACCAAGAAAGAACATGACCTAGAACTATCATTTATGGGTTGTGAATAACAGGCTAAAGGTCCTGCTAGATCCTGACTCATTCTATTGAAGATATCAGGGACCTTTGGATTAGGAGAGGTCACCACTGCCTATTTCTACTTACTTAGAACATCCTAATTACTAAAACAATCACCATTTCTAGTATTTAGAATTGATCCTTCTTCAATCTCAGTAGGATCATTTAAATCTAGAGTATTTCCAGTAGTTACAACACTATCAATGTTGACCCACTTTCATTAGAATAAGACAAGTTAAAAATGGATGTTATAGTTTAATTCAATTACATCAACCAGTTTCCCATAGTATCTCACATATAAATATGTAAATAAATCACAATTTTTAGTTTTCAATTCTTATTCCTGATAAATTCTATGAAGCATAAAACCATGAATACTGTTTGAATAAAATCTATTAGCCTTCCTTAGAGATCTTCATGCAAAAGAATCAAGTCCTTTTATATTTAAAATTGAATTTCAACATTAATTTTCTAGACAAAAAGATATAGGATGTTACATTTAACATAGACAAAATAACTACAACTCAATAATATGAATATTATTATATACTTACATGATGGGAAAACCATTCAAAAATCTTCTTATTAAAATATTTTGTTAATTCCATATCATTTTGATATATACCCCTTTGTCATTTCTTTGTTTACAGTTGAAATTATTAACTAAATGGATCTGTAATAACACTATTGAGTGGCACATATCTATGTGATTATAGAAATTTCAATTCAGTCAGTGTAAAATGTAAACCCTTTACAACAGGAAATCCAATAGTTTTAGATACCGATGAGTGATTTTAAAAACTATAATTAGTGGATTCATCATCAGCACATCTAGAATTATTTAATATAGTATCAATCCTATCCAAATACCTAGAACAGATGGTCAAACATTATTCATCTATGTAACCTTTAGAAATATAGCCTTATTGTTGATATTTATTCTCCACATATGATTTCAAATGACCTAAGTACCTGATGAAAAAATAACAAATATATTAAAAACATTTACACAATTATTTGACAATATAAAATTTACCAATGAAAATATAAATATCAACATACCTATCAATTGGATACATCCATCAATAGTATACTATTCTACCAAATTTAGATACTCCAACCAAATGAACATTCAAATGAATCATGACTGTGAAGAATGAAGGGGGAAATAACATATACAAAGGAAATAGTGTCAAAAAAAATTATTTCTTGATGTTTATCAAGATTATTTGGATTTAGAGTTTTTCCAAAAAACTCTTTGAAAAAGGTACAAAACTCAACTATAGATGTTGGTACTTTTTTAGGTAATGTATTATGTAAATCCAATGAGAACAATCACTCCGTCAAAACATGTAATTCCTAACTTTTCAATCCAGGTAACTTTTGCTATTTTAAGTCAACACACAATGATAACATACTTGAATATCCTTCTAGTCCTTTAACATTATTTAAGGAACAAAGGAATATATATTTCTCATTATTTTTCATTGTAAAAATAGCTGAAGGATACTTTATATTCTCATTTTCCCACAAACCATTCTTTATATTCATTGCCTCTAAATCCTTACAAGCATTAAGGTGATTCTTCGATTTACCCTGATCATTAAGCACTATAAAAATTACATTATCACAGATGTTATTCTCAGTATGAATTACATCAAGATTATGATGTATCAAATTAAACTCCCTATACATAAGTTTCAAAAATATACTCATTTTCTTGATTATTGTGTTCCAGCTTCTCCAGATACTGTACCTCATACCCATTCCCACCCATCATTAATCTAATGATATTTTCCAAAATTTTCAGTGATATTCATTAATTTTCCCAAGATTTTCGATCTAGATAACACATTTTGTTACTTTACCATGTCAATAAATATATTTAATCATGTCTTATTAAACTTGAATTTTGGAGAGGTATCAAGAAATTGATGATGACACCTAAAACACAATTTTATGTTATGAGATAATTGTTTAGGTTCAATATAAAAATTAAAAACTGGACAAGGAAAACCAGTTTGAGTGTTCTAACCAGATAAATTTCTTAGTCTAGAAAAGTCACTAATTATCCACATTAAAGCAGCATGCATTTTTAATTGTTTTCTCATTGAAGAATTATATGTATCCACACCACCGTCCTATAATTGTTTCAATTATTTGATTAGAGGTTAAAGGTATACATCAATGTCATTTATAGGAATTTTCTTTCAAGGAATAATCATTTAAATAATGAAATATGTCTTCTTTATACACATCCATTGAGGTAGATTATAGGGGATTAAAACAACTTTTAAAATTCTATAATCAGTACTAAAAGTACCCAAAAGTTTAAAACCATAACAAGACAATCCCAAATGTATATTTATAGGATCTGAATAAAAATATGGATATAGAGAATCAATCATATTCAATTATGTCGAACTACTTGGATGTGTTATCAAGACATAATTAATATCCTAAGCATGGAACTTCATGTAATCTGTAGTCTTAGATAATGTGAATGATCTTTGCAAGAGTTATTTTGGAGGAAAGTAACACAATATGTTTTCATGAGTTTTCTTCTTCTGTTTCTTCCTAGGGTTGCATTGTTTTATACTATCACTGTTATTCATCGACTTATATCTTCCTGTATTACATCTTGATCATTCTTCTTTATCAGTCTCCTCTCTCTAGTAATTCATGAAATCAGTAGGGAATGCATGTATATTTGTATAATCAAGTCCAAGTTTGCTGATGAATTTCATCATCTCATAGAATGATTTAGGGATATTAGCATCACTAAATGCATTTTAAAGAAACTCTAAAATCATGGAAATTTTGTTTGTAATAATTAAACAAAGACACATGATATGATACAACTTAATTAGAAAGGGAAACATCGAATACTTAACACACCCTTCATATAGTTCTTGATTCCATCTTCAACTAACTCATAAAAATCATTTTTTTGTCAATGAAGTTTTGAGAAAGATTATCCTACTCAGGATCAACTGAAGGTTCTATTGATCTATTAAAATCTAGGAAATTTCATTATATAAAACCAAATGCATCATTTAAAAAATTTCAAACAAAATTATCCTCTTCCTAGTAACATTAATTTTATTCTAGAGTATTTTCATTCTTTTTTACTTTCCATAACATTTAATTCACCTTGATGAAACCTACATGCATATCGAGAAGGAAATTATTTCAATATAAAATTCTCATATAATTCATTTATATTCAACCATCATTTGAATTTATAATCAGGACACAAATATTATATTCAAACATCCATTGATTGGTTTTCAATTTCATAATCTAAAAATTAATCTAAACTCTTGGCATATTGAGGTGTATTTCGAGGACAATTATTCCAACTATTTTCCATAAGTATTTTATTGTATTCTCCCTATACATTCAAATATAAAGATATAAATTTTTAATCAAACATGTAAAATAAAAATTAAATATCACTTAACTTCTCCATTTACTCTTTCATAACAACTATAAAGGAAAATGTTATGAATAAAATAATGAATTTTTTTTTACCAAAATGTAATATAAAAACATGAATCAAATAAATTAATATTTTTCACCAATAGAGATGAATTGGATGATTCAAATAAAATATATCGGTGTCTTTTAACCTACTATTATAACTAATGAGGGTTTAATCTATTGAACAATGAGCAACATTGATCAATGTATTAACCATTTCCCATGATCCAACTAAGACAAAGAGAACCCCTTTAATATTATGAATGAAAGATATAATTTATTTGGATATCATGATATTTCATGCGTACCCAAAATATACAAGTCTATATGTCTATATTCTATTGAACAGGGTTAGTGTGACTTTATGTTGTTCTATGAATTATTTAAATCAACTCTGTTAATATAACATCAAATTATATGTTCCTTAAATTTGAGATAAACATAAAAAACAAGATGTTAACATGAATTTTAATAATGCCTATTGTTATTTTCAAATCAAATGATAAAAAACTATTCAATTGACTCAAAAAAAATTAAATTACAAAATATAATTAGTCTAATTAAAAATCATGTTAGTTAAAATAAAATCAATAAAATTATATTGGATATATACCAATTACAATAATCAATAACTAATTATCATGCATGAAAAACCTAACCCCAAAAACTCAATCATTATTAGATTTATTTTATTAAACCAAATATTTCCTCACATTTTTATAAAACATGGACCATTCTGATAAATTTAAAAAGGTTCTAATATATCATTTTCGAATCCTTTATCCTTAGAGACCTTTCTAGGGTTCGTGTTGAAACCATGTGTGACCCCAAACCGTACTACCAATTAGTCATGAGTTGAAAAAATATTCTCAATTATGTATATGTCAAAAATTAGAGGCATTAAAATATATAGATCAAAGTGTAATTCATTAATATCAAATACAAACCATGAAATTTTGAATGATTGAGACTCCATAACCAACTTATATCATAAACAATTTTTTTTTCATTTAATATAATATATCCAAAATTAATGATTATTATAACTACAAATAACTAAAATAGTAATCCAAATAACACATTATAAACTAAAATTAAATATATAATTACTATCCAATTAATAAAAAACAAATTTTATATTGTTTTTATCACCCATGATTGTCTGGATAATGCTACTAAATAATAAATTTAGGTTGAAAATGATGCAAACATTAGGGGGGTGGGTCCATATCACCACCGAAGAGGGGTACCAAGCTAGGGGAGGGAGGTTAGAGGGGGGGGGGGGGGGTTCTCTTTGTCAACAATCCGACTAAAGAAGAGGTCAAAGGGTGGAGGGTCGTAGGGGTTAGGATCTGGGGGGAGGGGGGGTTGTAGGGGTTGGGGTTCGTGAGATCAATGTCGCGGGCTTAGGGTCACTGTTCAAGAGAGGAGAGGAGGAGTTTGGGTGGGTGGGGGGGGGGGGTTAGGGTCACAGAGAGGGATTGGGGTATGGGGAGGGATTACTATTTTTTAAACATTTAGTGGATGTTTAATTGAAACCGCTGGTAATTGAAAAAATAAAAAAAAAATCGTGGTGGTTTTATGAAATTTCCACTATATTATTTTTTCTTTTTGACAAGATGTATTTTGCGGTGGTTACTAGAATCACCCTGAATAAAACAACACTAACCATCACTTTTTTAGTGAATATTATGTCATTAAAATATATTTGTACAATCAAAATAGCATTTGAAACATTCCTTATAAACAATATATGATCAACTTTTCCTATAGAAAATTCATTTATTAATAACAATTGATTTAGTCTCTCATACTAAGATCTATAATCTAACATAAGACCATATACAATTTTTATAATTTTAGAAAAAATATTTTGAAAATTTTCACTTTCAAATTTTGGTTTTTATTTAACAGATAATTATTAAGAAATTCTTCCATTTAAAAAATCACTTTTTTACATCCATATGAAATAATTTTATAATTTGAAAATAAGAAAATTATTATAAAATTATATCAAATTCTATCCTATAAACATGAAAAAAAAATAATCTTAAAATTTAACTCCCTCTTCTTAATAATGAACTTGGGAAACCTGACTCTCTTAATTATTAAATATATTTCCAGATTCATCAAGATTAGTATAAAAAACATGACTTATTACTATTTTTTGTATATTTTGGTAATTCAAAAAAATTACACACTTTAGTTACATTAGATTGATTTAACACTTCATGCATAGTATTAATCCAATTTTATTCATTTAAATCATCATCAATATTAAAAAGAAAAAAACTAGAAACAAATACAAGATTAAAATTGTAATATAAATCAAATTTCCTAGTTTGTATTCCAGATTCAACATTTTCAATCACTTTTTTCTTCAATATAATGATCTTTAAGATTTGTACAATATTTTTGATCAATTTAAAAAGATATTTTCCCCAAAACTAATGTATTTTTATTATCTTGAACATCACCGACACCAAAATTGAATTCCCCAAATTCATCATCTTTATTATAATTCAAAATTTTCTTTTTATTTTTATTTTCATCAAATATAACATGCACATATTATTCTACAACAAAATTTATCTTATTCAACACTCTGTATGACTTATAAATATTAGAATATCCTAAAAATATTCCTTCACCACTTTTAGATTCAAATGTTTCTAATGTTTTTTATTCAAAATAAAGTGTTTGAAAAGAACACTCTAAAATATATAATTTTATGTTTAAACCCTTTAGAAAATTCATAATGGGATTTATTTAAAAAATTTATAATAGAAACAAGGATTGTTTTTAATAAATCTTCCCCAAAAATACTTAGGAAAATTAAATTCAATTAGAATTGATATAACCATTTCATGAATTTATGTATCCTTTCTTAAAACCACACCATTTTTTGGAGAATCCTAGGGGTAGAAAAAATTATCATATCCATTTTATCCAAAAAAAAATATCAAATTAGAATTTAAAAAATTCACCACCTCTATCAATTTCAGATATAGATAATGTAATTTTTTTATAAAATTTGATTAATTTTTCAGAAAATAAATAAATTAGTTAGAGTTTCAATTTTATGGGATAATAAATAAATCCATATTTATATACTATAACAATAAGCTCTTTCAAATACATATTTATTTTCACCTAAACAATAGGTTTTATAGGTCCAAATAAGTCATTATGTAGAAATTCTAGAAAACTAGTTGTAATTATATCATTCATAGATTTAAATGTTTCTTTATGCTTCATACCCTTTAAACATGAATCACACACAATACTTACTTTTATTTAACTTTGGAAATTTTAGAACCTATCTATTCATTGAAAACTTGTGAAACAATTTCATGTTTTCATGTATAAGTCACGCATTCAAAAAAATATCATCTGTTTCTACTAAATTTAAGCACTTAAATTTCTGATTGATTATATCAAAAAAATAAATATTGTAAAAATTATCTTCTCTATTTTTGAAAGTGAATTAGATTTATTTTTCAAAACAATACATTTATAATTTTAAAATATTATATTTAATTCATCATTACTAACATGTGATATACATATCATATTATTTTTTAAAATATCTAAAAATTATTCTTTTTAAATAGTAATTTTCTAGAAAAAAAAACTTCTCAAATCCCTTTAATCTAACCTTTACAGTTCTCTCCAAATTTAACTAGGCCTCCACCACATGAATTAAAAGAAATTAAAGTTGGAATATCACATGTTATGTGTTTGGAATTTCCACAATCCAAATACCATGAATCTTTGAGACTTCTGTGAAATATTCTCTGAAATATATTAATTAGGTAGACTTTTTTGTTACCCAAGCTAACATCATTCCAATTAGATTAGTAGTAGAACATTTTTGAATCTAAAAAGATTTAAAAAATTTATTTGTGGTATGTTTAGAAAACAAATATTTAGAAATAGATGTTTTAGTATTTCAAAAAAATTAAGTAAATCTCAAATAAAATTCATTGGTATAATTCCCTTGCATTCTAAATTTAAAACTTATTACACTCAAAATACATCCTTTTTTAGATTTTAACGAAAGTAGTATTATTCATCCTTAGTGATAAGATATTATAACCCAAACCATTATTTCTATAGTTTGGATTAATCATAGAATTTTTTTAGCATATTTATCTTCCCCTTGAAAAGAATTTGGAAAATCTTCTTTAAGATTAGAAAATTCCTTCTAAATCTGTATTCTCTTTTTTGAAATGATTCTAAATTAGTATAAAATTTTTCATTAGAAACAGAAGCTATATCTCTCAATTTATTATTATTATTCTTGAGTTTCATAAATTCATCCTCAACATTAGTAATTCACTGTAATATTGAATTGAAAATTATTTAATGATAATTATCATTTACTTCTACAAAATATTTAATTCCATAATTTTATTATTTTAGTTTTAATATATCAGAATCACAATTCATTTTATATTACACATTATGGGATACAATGATATTCATATTTTCACATTCCTTTATATGTTTGTAATTTTATATAACCAAGTTTTTATTTGTTATTTTAATATTAGTATATTATTCAATAATCCTAAAACTATCATTCCTTAATTACTCATTCAATTTATCCAGTTGTTTGAATTTGGAATTCACAGAAGTAGAATCAAAACTAGAACCAAATTCAGTTTCTTCTTCACCTCTAATTATTTAATTATGATCAAAATTAGTTGGATCTACTAATTGAGTAAAACATTAATCATGTACCTCATAATGCATACCCATAAATGAAGTATTATCTATCTCATATTCACCTCCTATTCCACTGCTTGAATCTGAACTGTTAGAATAATCCCAGCCTAAAAAAATGATTTTTTTATTTATATTTTTTTGTTTGTTTTTATTTTGATGTTTGAGTTTGGTATAATCATTTTCGATGTTCAATTTTTTCCTGTACTAATAAAAGGTTAATTATGATACATAATTATAATTTCAAGTATTACCATTCTTTTAATTCTTTTAAGTGTATCATTTGAACTTTCTCTTACCTACTTTTTATTTTAGAAGCATGAAAAACTTATTACTAAAATGATCCCTCACTTTATGAGTGTACTACAACTTAGATTAAAAAAAAGTGAGAGGATTTATACAATTTTAAATAAAATAAATACCATTCGAATTTGTATTCTCCTCAGTAAAAAAATTCATTAATTCAAGTTCATACAACAAAAAAGAAATGATTATTTAATCTAAATTATTCTATTTAAAATTTTTACGTTCATTGATCACCACATTATTTTCATGCCTTATTTTTGGTAAAGATATCAGTTGCCATTCAAAAAGAGCGATATTGTCTAGTACTTTACTAAGTGAAATCATACCATTTTTAATTCTAGTAAACTAGTGAAACATATAGTTTACTGAATCATCTTCTCCCAGCTTGAAATCCTAATATTCTTCATGAAGTATCCCTGCTTGGTTATTTTAATATTATCTATCAAATAGTGAGTAACATGAAGAATTATAAAAATTTAGTGATATATAATACAAGATGAAACATGTATATATACACTTATACTTATAGATAATAAAAAAATATTATTTAATTTGTCTTTAAAATCATAATTTACCATATAATTACCAGTTAGTGTCTCTGGATCAGATTTGGGAAGCACATATATTTTCTCTATGATTTCCCAATGATATACACTTAACTACTTTAGGTATGCTTCCATTCAATCATTCCAATACCCATAATCTATTTCATAAAAAATTGGGGCTTTTAAGGTATCCATATGTCATTTGAATTAATACATATCATATTCAAGATAAATAAAACCAAATGAGGTATTTGGTCAATTAAACTTTTCCCGATTGTTTATAGATGTTTTTTGTGTTTATATGATGTGTGGTTTCACTACTAATGAGTGATTGAACTTAAATTCAAATGAATTGTTTCAATTAAAATTTCATGAAATGATTAAATTATCATTGTCCATGATGGACCCTTAGACACTAGCTTAATTTCCCAACCATTGATGGCTAGGGAAGTGATCATAAATGTAACCATTTTGATATATAGATACAACAGAGCTAGAAAATAAATGAAATGAAATGAATGGAAATGTAGTGGTATTACAATAACTGACCTTAGTTCCCTTGATTAGGGGTGAGTGATAAAATAGGAATGATTTTTTGAGTAGTCCATTAAAGAACCATGAGACACATTAGAATGTTTGGAATAGTTGTATAGAGAGAGGGGTAAGTGTTCCATATCCAACAGTGCATGATTATCTAAGATAATTTTACTCAGGATGAATGACAGATAGGTTGGGTGCATAAGGATTGAACAAGGATCCCTTAGGTGGTGTGATGGGAATTATTCCGTCTCTCTAGAAAGTCACATACATGGAATCTCCTATAAGGATGAAGAATCTATGATATGATTATGGTGATTAAGGGGTATGTCATGCCTTCCAAGTGATAGATTTGGGAATGAGAGATGGGAATGTAATAGTGGACCCATATAGAGTTTTATGAATATAGTGTGACTAAGGGGACCTTGGAAGGTGAACCAATATTTTATTTATCATAAAGATGTTTAATGAAGGGAATTAGCAACAAAAAATCCTGGGTGTGACCTTAGAACTTGAGGATCAATTACGATAGACTATAAAATATGTACCAGATAGGATGAGCTTGTGGGATTAAGATAAGTTTGGGTGAATCATCCTATGAGGCTGTTCGGATGATGATATGTGGTCTGAGGCTTGAGTGAGGTCTAGAGTGGTGAGTCTAGGATGCATGTTTAAGATTCCATCGTTGGTGATGTGTCATAGGTTTTGGTGAGTGTCCAACCTATTTGAGGATTATGTATGATGGTATTACACATCGGGTGTTAATTTCTTGATATGTAACATGATTTTAGCATGGGGAACTAAATTCTTGATATTATATATGTTTCCATGCAGGGAATAGGTATACCCTTGAGTTACCTGATGGTATTATATGTGATTCCTCTATGTTGAGTTTGTAAACAATAGTATCTTAATGATATGTATTATGTTTCTTGATAGGGAGAAGGAACACCCAAAAATATTCAAATGGCATATGATGTATTTCCTAGTTGGGATTAAGTATGCCCTCAAGTTTCTAGATAATTTGAGATATGTTTCTAGGTAGGGTTTAGGAAAAAACTCTAGTATTTTGATGATGTGGTATATGTTTCTTGGTAGGGTGAGAGTAAAACCTTATTTTTTTGATGATGTGATATATGTTTCTATAATGGGTGTAGGTACACATATGGGATTTTTGATGACATGATATATACTTATTAATAAGGTGTGGATACACCCTTGAGTTTCCCTATTATATGAAATATGTTTTTAGGAAGTGACCAAGAATTCACTGAGTTTACAGATGATATGTTACTAGATTAAAAGGTAGGTAGAGTCTTCCCCTAAGTCTAGGGTGATGGTATTATTTTAAGAGACATAAAACATTTTCTGAAGAAGGTATGATCGATCTTAGGCCTCCCCATAAAAACTGAGGATCAATATTGATTATTTTTTATTGTGATTATGATTTTTTATTTATATTAATCATATTATATGTGAAGAAACTATTGCACTTGTTATTTTAAGGGAACTATTGGTAGTGTCTTATTGATTTTTACTCAGAACCTTCTTGGGTGACCCAGTAACTTTGATACTCAAGAAGACATCATTTTTCGTAGGTTTAAGAAGGGAAGAGTATCAATGTTTCATGACCGAGATAGAGTAGGTCAACTGGGACTTAGAGACTAAGATCTGATGATGTTCAAGGATGATAATAGAGCCTCATTTATTTTTTTTAAAATTTTTTTATTTTTAAATGTGATCAACCCGGTGGGTGATAACTTTGGTTGTATTATTTTATGATAGAATTTTATTTTTTAAAACATGGTTCATTTTATATGTATTTTTATACTCTAATTATTTTTTATAGATTCTTCCTTGTTATTTTCAATATTTTTTTAATAAAATATTGAGGTATATTCTCCACACATTAACACATTAAACCCTCACTGCTAGTTAGTTGAATCTTGTATGAGGTGAGGCATGGCTAAGGTCATGTGGAAAATTATACAATTTACTGTAAAATAAACTATGTTAGAATGTTTCAATAAATATTACTTTGTCCTGAGATCCAAAATTCATGGGATCGTACTTCCCTAGTCATTGGTATATACTTCCCCATTGGAATTATAATTTATTTTAAAATTTCAAGTTAAATTATGGTACTTGTTTAGGTAGGCATGGTCACTCCCTGGGTGGCTTATTGTACACTCGAGGGAATGGAATATATTGTTGTAATTACATATTTATTATTACTAGCATATCACTTCATACATTCACTAGTATATTATGAATTTTATTGGGTACATTATTAGTGGTGACCTACCAAGTTATACTCACAGCCTATATATGAATCTTGATGTGCATTTGAATTTATTATTTCATGGAACAAGTAATGTAGAGGTCCCTACAATGGATAGTTAATAAAGATATACTTAGTCAATGTTAGGATATGTAACTAGGTGGAGCCTCGGTTCCAATTCTATAGGTGTATCTAGGATTTATTTAATCTTCAGACCTTGTTTTATATAATCATCCCATGGTATATATTGTTTACTTTTTTATAACTCATGAAACGTTACATTATCTCATATTAATATTGAAATTAGTATGTTATATACATTTATATAAACCTTAGTTTTAATGTTCATATAGTTCCTTATTTTTTGAATGACTATTATTATTAATACTTCTATTGTTATTTATAATTTTATATTTTATAGAGGGTATAGTATATCCATGTTGAACATAGAACCTCATTTAGTTTCTAGTCCCTGTCATACTAGGAGGAATGCTTGAGGTGTATCGTGCTCCGATTCAGCTATAGTTGGGGGGAATGATTTGGGGTTTTTAAAAAGTGGTATCAAATCCCTATTTTTAATTATCTTACAATTTAGACATGGTATTTGGATTTAAGATATTTTGAAGACATCATATAGACCTTATTTTTTGGAGTATCTAACCCATGTATAATGATATTTCCTGTTAATTGGGACAATGTAATTATATTTATTTTCAGTATTATATTTGGTTTATTTTTTCTAAATATAATGAATTGGGGTAATTATTTATGACTTTTTGTTTTAATGTTGGATTGATTTTGTGAGAAAATATGAATTTATGAATCATTATCAACACATAGGATTCACATAACGTTTTTGTAAGTTTTTATAATTGAGAACCTTGATTATGATATAAGGTTATGTTATTTAAAATGTTAACAAATTGTATTGTTTTTTCTCTTATAAATTGATAGAGGAATTCTACTTGACTGAACTCATGTTTTGGTTATTTTATTTCCATTTTATAGAAGATAATGTTTATCCTATATATATCTTGATGACTACCCCCGATAATGGGTAGTCATGGCCAGATAGTGAATATAAGTTATGTGAGACCCCTATATGAAAGGATTCATATAGTATAGTGGAAGGGAATGCTCGTTACTTCTTATCCTATCTATGATTTGAAGAGTTATTATATATGTATTCTATGGTTTGAATTGGAAATTTTAGTTACATGCTAATGTAATGACCAAGAATGGAGATCCAAGATAGTGGGGTTGAGTATGCCCTACCAGCAGTTCAACCAAAGCCCCGTTTTTTAACTATACCAACTATTTTTCAGAAAATACAAGTAAGTATCCTATATATTATTTAGTTTATGGTACCTAGAGATTTTAATGAGGTTTATCTTTGTCAAATTTTACAAGATAGTTCCAATTACATAATCCACCTCCATTTACTAGTGAGGGTGGACTACAAGTTGATGAGTTTTGGGTCAATTTTATGAACACTATTTTTGAATATATTGAGACACCCTATGATAGGTGGTTGATTCATTCGATGTATATAATATTAATACTAGTGAATTTGTAGTAGGGTTTCATTTTCTATGAATGTCATTATGTAGGGTTGTACTGGATGTAATTTAAGGCTAGTTTCCTCAATGAGTTCTCCATTGAGATATCGAGAGATGATAGTAATTGAGAGTTTATTCATCTAGTTTATAGTAGCATGCTGGTTATAGACTATACCACTCACTTGACTGAATTAATTAATTTATATTTTATGCTGACTAGTGACGATATTTTTAAGGTTCACTATTTTGAATATGTTTTATACCATATGGTATGAGATTGGGTGAAATTTTTTCACCTGGTATCATTTACTAATGTAGTGAAACAAGGTATCATTTCTAAGAGGAGCCTAGTGAGTGATGTTATTTAATGGATGTATTTCTTGTATTTTGGGCATGTTAGAGGATTATATTTTATTATTAATTTGTGATCTAATCATAGCGCTAGTGAGAACATTTATTTTTTGATCATATAGGAATATAAAACATTTACAGTTTTTATAGAGCACTTCCTAGCCAAGAAATGGCTAAAATTATGATTGAGATCAAGGATTAGTAGTTGGATCTATTTCTATACCACATTGTGGTAGTTGGAGATATTTTAATTAGGTGTGGAAAAAATGAGGTCAAGGTGATCAGGGTCAGTAGTGGAAACATAGTATTAGATTGATTTAAGGATATTGAAAAGGCTCAGGTTCATGACAACTTCATGCTATCAGGATGGTTTATACAGATTATAGAGGGGCATTGTTTACCATTCAAGGTAAAATTATGTCATTACACACCCTAAAATAATATTTGTTTGACATAGGTGCATGAAGTTCATTTATTTATTCCATGTTTGGTGATAACCTTGTGCAGGTTATTGAGTATCTAAATGGGTGATTTCTATTGATAAGACCTTAGGGGTGTTATCTGAGGTTATTCATAGATTAGAATGTTCTATTATGATATATAGTCATATGATTTTATATTATTTCTTTATATTAAATATATATAGTTTCTATGTGATCCTAGATATGGATTATCTGACACACTATCAAGCGCACATTGAATACCATCATTTATAAATATCTTTCATATCTATTGAGGGTGATTAATATACCCATTTCAGAGAGTGGAATATTTATACAAGCTATTTGAGTCCTTATACTAGTATCTAGGGATTGTTCTATCCTAATTTGTAACTTTTTTTAGAGATGAGGAGATCAAACAATAATTGTTTCCTCATGTTTTTGACCAGTTCCATGAATTTTTCCATGAGTAATGCTCAAGGTTTCTACACAATAGATAGGTAAATTCCCTAATAAAGATTAATAATGAATAACTAATACATCTATTACACCATATAATATAGATCATATATATATATATATATATATATTAGATTCAAAGAATTAGTTAGAGGATTTTGAGGCTAAAAGATTCACTCACCCAATCACTACCCCTTAGGGTGCCTTTTTTTATTCACTAAGGAGGGAAATGGCTCATTATGATTATACACAGATTATTAAAGGTTATATCAAGGGATGGTTAGGAACTAGTATCCTCTTCATCATATAGATGACTTGTTTGATTAGTTAAGAGAAACCAAGTGGTTCTATAATATCAACATGTGATCAAGATATCATTAACTACATATGAGGATATTATATATTCCTCATAATGATTTTAAGAGAAGGTACGACCTGTATGAGTATCTTGGGATTATATTTGTTTATAAAAAAAAATCGATGGTGTTTATATCCCCAATTAATAGGGTTTTACATCTATAATTACATTCGTTTTTGGGTGCCTTTGTGGATGACATTATGGTATACTTACATTTGAGGGAGTAACTTGCTTAAAATTTTGTTATTTTCTTAATCGCATGATGTAGAATCATCCATATTACAAACTCGTGTATTATATCTAGATGTAAAAGGTTTTATTCCTAATGAATATGTTATATAATATAGAAATATCAGTTGATCATGGGAATATTGAGGATTTGGTTTCTTCAGTGTAACCCAATAATGTATTTAAGATCCATAGATTTCTTGGTTTAGAAAATACTATAGAAGATTCATTTAGAATTTCACTCAGTTTCTAATACCAATGAAAACTATGACCAATAATGGGGACATGTTTGATTTTTTCTAATTATTATAAAAGTGCCTTCTTAGAGATGAAGGGAAGGTCAACTTCTACATTGATTATGACCATAAATGAGCTAGGTAAAGAGGAACCTTTGAATTATAATGATATAGGAATTGGTCTTAGAGACCTTCTAAATCATGATTGATGATTAGTTGACTATGGATCTAGGATGTTGAGGTTGAATAACAAAAATTATTTGACTCTAATTTGAGAGCTATTGGTGGTAGTGTACACCTTGAGGTATTGGTGTAAATACCTATTGAGTGAGAGGTTCATGGTGTATACTGACCATAATATCCTCAAGTATATTTTCCTTAATGTAAACTAAAACATCAACATAGAAGTCGAGTCAAGTATTTATTTACATTTGACTCTGAGATGGCATATACCCAAGGGAAGAGGAATATCATGACTAATACTATGTTAAGAAAGACTCATGATTAGGTGGTTCTTAAGGCTAGCAGTGATTAGAATCTTGGGATCCTTTTTACGAAAAATTCTCATTGTATAGGAGTATAAAAAAATAGGTACCATTACATTCATTGATATTACCTCCACAATCCTAGATAGATTAAATGTATTTTAATTATCCTAGTAAGATTATCTAGGGATGAGGGATGAAATATATAGCATGGACCCACCACCAGATTAGTCCCTGATTACTAATGTGGTCATTCATGTATGAGGTTTTCTATTAGTCACTATGAGAACATGCGAGGAATAATAATTAACATTATGCGATATGGTTAATTAAACGAGGGCTTAGCGATAAGTATCATGATATGTGTAGGATGCATTTGTGTTGTGGAAAAAAGAATAATATCATGAGGATCATTTCACATTTCTTAAACTGTTAGTGGGTTAAGGTTGAGCATCAGTGACACACATGTTTTATTCCTCCTCTATCCACTATTGAGTGGAAGTGAGATGATGTAATAATTGATTTACATAAGCTATATGATACAAGGTTAATTTGATCATGACATACCACCCTCTGACTGGTGGGAATTTTGATCATACTATCCCTATATTAGAGGATATACTATGAGAATGTTCATTTATTTTTAAATGATGATGGGAGAGTCATATCATGATTTTAGATTTCATTGATAAAAATAGTTACCTGACATCAATTCAAAAGAAACTATTTTTTCAATTTTATGGTAGGTCATGACAATGAACACCATACTGGATAATGCCAGGGAATTTTTCCCATATGGTAAAATGTATTTCTATGAGATTCTAGAGTATATTAGGATTATATATAAAGGGATAGTAACTACCCTATGAATCTAAAAATCATATAAATATTGGAAATTGTTTCCTCTTATGTTTGAGGATAAAGATTGTGTTTTCATGAGGGTATCACTCTGATTAGGAAATAGTTATATTCAAATATTTGCGAAGTTGTAACCCATTTATATGGGGACCTTTGAGGATATTTACATGAATAATATTGTGTCTTACTAGTTAGTGTTTCCTTATATATTCTTTTCTATGCAAGAAATATTTCATGTTATCATTATCGATGATGTCATGTTGGAGCCTGATGTTCCATTCAATGGATGAGTAGTTTTTCTAGTAGAGAAATGTGATAATATCTTACATAAGAATCCCTAACCTCTGGTACATGTGTCACATGGGTGTCTTTAGATTGAGACATGGGAATTGGATGTTGATAAGAGAACAAAATTGATGAATCTTTTCATTGGTGATGTTCAGTGACCAAGTTACTTTATGTTGAGGAAGTTGTAACAGTCCACCGAACCTAATGAATGATTTGTTTAATCATTTATCAATAAATGTGTATATTTATGGTTTTGGGTTCCCAAAGGTGTTTATATAGTCCATTGGTTTGTATTCATAAATTATTACATGTCATGGGATCTCTATTAATTTTAATAGTCAATACTAAGTATACCATGGTCTGTTACCTTGTACCCAATGGCTATAAGTAGAAGGGGAAATCCCTTAGGGGGGTACCAGATGGATAGTGACCCCATTCTAGGTATCCAGTGGGGTACTGGGTACCCGATGATAGGGTAAGGATTACTGATATTCCCATTAATTGTTTTTAAATATTAATTAATATTAATTAATTAATTCATATTTATATTAAAATGATTTCCCCCTCATTAGTCTATGTCTGGCCTCATAGATAAAGATATATCCTCTCATTTCTCTCCCTCACTAAAAGTGTATATCCTCTAACTGATATGTAACATTAAAATTTTAATTTCAAGGAATCCAAATTATGGGTTTGAGTGGGAAACCAATCATGAAATTATAGGAATTAAGAATAAAAGGAAAATAGCAACCCATTATAGAATAAAATTAACATATTAGAACTATATACATTCTGAAGACTCTAGTGAATGAAAATATATATCCTCTCTAACTGATCTTTAATTTGATCCTTAAATTATTAGTCCATATTATACTTGGTCTTTATAAACTCATGTAATATTATTTTAATTTTATTAAAACTACGGGTCAAAATAAAATCTTGGGAGCTTTGATTCGGAGTCCGTATATCCCTATAGACCACATGATGTAGTGTTATCACTCATATTCTTTATATTTTCAATTTCTCTTTCCATTTCATCAGTCTTCTTTAATTATACTCTATTTTAGGGTTTTCATGTAATATTTTGGGAAAAATCAATTATATTCTATTCATTTGATGATTCATAGTTAGTAGCCTTCTTCTCGATCAAGGTTGGCGAGGCTTAAAATTTCCTATTGATTTATATAAAATTTCACAGGTGACATGATGTGTAGTTGTACCGACACTATGAATTTGGAATAAAACCAAATTTAAAAATTTTTCTTTGGCCCTATATGAGTAGGTTAAGGATTTATATGGGTATGAGTGGTCCTCTAAGCATCATGAATTATTGATTTAGTCAACAATGACTCTGTACTTGAGATTAAATGGGAAGATCTTTCTACTCAACATTCAACGTGGTGTTCCTTGAGTTATATTATGTTTTAGTGGACCATATTCAATGAATATTTAACTTAATTTATTGGGATATTCATATTTTCATAGTTGTTTTCTTATTTTATCTTCTTAATGTTCTTATGTATTATTTTATATCCACTTTATCTTATTAGTCATATATGAGGGGTGATAACCTCCTCATTTAAACTAATTGGTTCTAAGGGGATTAGAATTTCAGTAGAAATTTTGAGAAAGGTTTTCCTATGATAGGACCAATCTAGTGTTTCTTATCTATTGATTGGTTGATACACCAACTTTGTTATGATTTCTTATGATTTATTTATTAATTTATTTCTTATACCATGATTTGGGACATTATGGACTAATGTATCATTACTAAGATATTAGGATCAAGATGACTTAAGGTTGAGAACATTTGGGTTTAGGGATGTTCCTCCAGCAGTCCTTGTATTGTTATATATCGGTATCAAGATTCTTATGACACAAGATTATTATATACATGAGATTATTTAAAATTTTTAATTATATTTTATTGAGAATAAATCAAGATTCTTGGGGACTCATATCATTATACATCTTGGGATACCTTTATTATTAGATTTATTACTACTGTGATTATGGGATGAGATGTATATGATGTGAGATCGTTTTAGACAGGGTATACATTTCCCCTTTATCTTTTACTAACATGCAGTGATAAAGATTCTTATGAGATGATATCATTATAGCCATGGGATACTTTTCCATTAGTCTAATTTTACATTGAGATTGGATTGATATTACCTAGGGTTAATATTTTATATGTGAGGGTCATATTTCCACTTATCATTATAGTGCATACTATTGTCAAGATTATATAGAGATGAGGCTAATATAAACATGGGGCTACCATTCCCATTAACCTTATAGTGTTATGATCCATGGTTGACAAGGCCTTGAGCTAAGATCCTACATGCACAGGAACATACTACCCTATTGACCTTATTGTTTGTTATGATATGTCCATATACAATAAAACACCAGTTATGGAAGGTGTGGTATCCCCCAAGGTAAATTATTGAGAACTCATGGGTGTGAAATTTATTATTCTTATTATCTATTTATTATTAATATAATTCCACTTAGTGTATACACCTACATATTATGGATTTATTTTGGGACACCCTTGGGGGAGGACTATTGATTTATACTCATACCCTACATGGGAAACAAAGTGCTCATCAAAATTTTATGTCTCATGATATAGGTAAAGGAAAAATCCTCGTAGTGGATGGTTTAGATGAAGACGCTTGGCTAGAGTTAGGATACAAGACCAGGTGAAGACTCAAGTCTAGTTCTGTAGTTTCCTTCAATATTTTTTTTATATTTTGACTACGTTATATATGTTTTACCCAGGAAAAATGCTATTTATATTTTTATAAATTGTGTCACATTATAGTAGAACATATTAATATAACTTGTGTTATGTTATTTACTTATAGTTGTCCCTTAGCTATAATGTCTATATTAGGATTTATTTTATGAATAACAATAATTATTACTTCTTCCACTATGATTTATGTTTTTATATTCTAGAGATATTATAGTCCCTCAATGTTACACATAGACCCTAGATGTTGGTTAATATCTTATAGAATATAGGAGGGTACCCTTGGTGTATGCGGTGATATGGTTTGTCCATGGTCATATGGACTGTTTCAGGGATGTTATGACATAAGTATTTTATGATAAAATCATAAAAAACAATTAAAATATTATTTATTTATTTTTACTGTTTATTTATATAGTAAAAAATTGTAAAGATTTAAATAAATATTTGATTGATATTTTTCAATGATTAAAAAAAAATTCATATTTCCATATTTGGAGTTGTGAATGCTTGATATTTTTAGAAGAAATTATGATAGATAATATAATTTGATTTTATAGGGATGTTGTTTCAAAATGTTATGTAATAATTAAACATTGTGACTGGGGATTTTGATAGTGAAAAATACTAGAATATATATACATGAAATGTAAATAGAATTGTTAGATAGAGTAAGGTTCATATAATTGATATATCTAGTATAAATGAAAGAAAGGAATGGAATTGAATTTCATAGGAATATTTTGTAGTAGTGGAAATTAATGTAAATCATTGAACTTTATTTCTCTTACTAAGAACTATTCTATTACAATTTTCGATTGAATAAATATTAAAGATACTATAGGGATTCATATTAATTGTTTTTTAACTCTATTCAGAATAATTTTATCATATCTGTAATATTTTGAAGGATATAATTCATAGATTAAAAGAAGAATAACTCTTTTAATAGTGCTATCTGATATTAGTTCTTGATTACTAGAAAAACAAATTATAATTAACTGATGAACTATATATGGTGTTTTGATGTAAAAAATATTATTTCTCATATTTTAATTTAAGGATACCATCACTTTTATAATCTAATTTAGGACCCTCATCAATGAAGTGAATGGAGAGGGAGGAAGAGGGAGTCTCCCTTGGGTGAGTAGTAAGAAATCCATAAAATGATTATTCATGTAGAAATCCTTGGATTTGAGTTGTCCAGCCTAATTTTTTTATTTATATAATAGTAACAAAATTTTGGGAAATCAGTACACTAATGGTTGTATTCTATTTGGACTTATCCTAAAGGTATAACAATTCACCCACTCAAATAATGTTTTAGGGATTGCGTCTCTTGAAATTTTTAACCCCAAGAATTGATTGATCAAATCTTCTAAAAAACATCATAAGAAATTCTGATATTTATATATTTTCTTTATATTCATAGATATCTTCCACCAATCCTTATAATTGGATTTATACACATATTCTCTTTTCCCCCACTTTAATTATTTCTACAAGTATTTTATATTCTCTTAAATAACTCGTCACATGTAAAGATATTCTACAAATACATCTCCTCTTATTTCTATTTTCTTTATTTATTTATTTATGGGATTGATTAATATGAAATTTTAGGTGAAGTTGGCTCATATATACTCTTTTATAGAACAATTAAGATAATATCATTATTATATTTTGATTTATGCTTCAATATTTTTAATCTTACAATTTTAGTATTTTATTGTAATTTCTTAGAGATCATGGACATATGTTGGTCACAAGGCTCTAAAAGGGTACCCTAAGGATGGGTGAATCAATGTATAAAAATATTTTCCCAAAAAAATCTCCTTTAAATGTATATTATTTCATTCTTAGAATAAAAACAAAATGTTTCACTTATCAATTACTTTTCCATGTCTGATATCATATGGAAAATAAGCACAAATCAAAATAACACGCCATATTTTACCCAATTTACCAAAATAGGATATATATATATATATATATATATATATATATATATATAAGGAGTGTACATAGAATGAGGTACTAGTTTACCAAATAATAACTTTCTAACAACTTTATGATTATAAGATTTATCTAATGGCACTCTAAGCCAAGCTACTCCACCATTGAAAACTTTAACAATTTCTCTCTAATTCCCATTAACCACTTATTTTTCTTCTCTCAGGGCACTATATTTATAAAAAAAATATTTCTATACTATCTTCAAATAAATTTAATTAATATAAATTAATTTATAATGAAACCTAAAATATAATCATTGGTTTATTTCAACATAGTAACTCTATTGACATGATGATTATATTCATGTTTCATGACATTTAAGTAAAACACATACAGTCTATGACTCTTTCTATTATTATCTCTCTAATAATTCTCTATTATGTAATTTTTTTCTCTTCTCGTATATTTATTATTTGAAAATTTTACTAATATAAATTTTAGAATATTACAAAATATGAAAATTGAATCATTGTTAAAATTATTCAAAATCATATGTTTGAATAAAATTACATTGATAACTCTATTTGATTCTCTTAAAAATATTGAAACAAAAATTCTATTCATTTTACTAAAAATATCATCCACAATACATCCGAATATTCCACAGAAATATCTATTTAATTGTCCATGAATTTTTTTCTAGGAATATTTAAATAAATATAATTATTTTAAATAAATTAGCATCACATAACATAATATAACCCTTACACATCCTTTTAAAACATCATCTCACTATTATCAAATATATAAACTACTAATTTAAAAATTTAAGATCAATATACTTAATATTTTAAAAAGAAATATTTACTTTTTTATGGTAATATCTTTATATTTTAAAAGAAAGACTATGTTTGATAGCGTACAAGATACACAACACCATTCACAAATGAACAATGATATACTATTATTTGAATATGAACATTATAACCTAGACATTGAATTGGAAGGTATGAATATGATTAACCACATTTTTAAATATATCTAAAGGTAATAATAAGAAAAAAATGTATTGAATAATTCTTATAATATAAGATCTCAATTTTTATAAGAGTCATTTTATTATTTTAAAAGAAATTTTCTTCAAAAACAATATTTGTTTTTTTTTTGAGGATAAATTATAAATAATTTTAATACACAAACACAAATATATATATATTTTATTTTATAAAAATGAAAATATTCTTTAAATTGGCATATAAAAAAACGTTATAGTGAAATTTTGATATTTTTCTAAAAAGATGATTTTTTAATGAGTAGTGAAAAATACTAATTTTAATTCAAAAATGTATTTTATTTTAAATTATTTAAAAATTTATATTATATTTTATTTTATTTTTTTATCATTTAATTAGTATATTTTTATTAATAATAATCCAATTATATTCATTTTAATATATTTTATAGTTGAATTTGGTTTAAATTAATTTTTATTCTTAAAAATGCATTTTTTTTCTTAAAATATTTTTTTCATCAAATTTGGCGGGTTTAATTTTAAATGAAATTATACCACTTAGGTGAATTTAATATTGAAAGTTTGATTCTATATTTTTAATAATATGATATAAATTTTTTAAATATTACCCTTTTTTTATACAATATGAATGGTAATCACAGTAAATTTTTATACTACAATAAAGGTAAAATGTGTTAATTAAATGTAAATATAATGTGATAATGACTAAAAAGTAACCTTAACACTTGAATTAATTTTATTTCATGAGTATATTTTGTCTATAATTATCCAAAATTTTAATAAATGAACTTTTTTTGTCATATAGAAATGATTTTGACCCTTATAATAATTTATGTAATGAAAAGTCAAAAATATAATTCTCTTTATTTTATTATTATTTAAAATTTTAACATAAAGATTTAAAGAAGATATGTTTAGTAATAAATGGTTCTTGGAAATATATATATATATATATATATATATATAAATTTATCATTTTAATTTATTTCTAAATTTTTGTGATGTAATAATTATCTTAAGTTCTTACGTAACACATGCTTAGTGCTTATGCAAGCAATAAATAAAGTAAATGAATTTAAAAACATTAACAGTAATATTATTTTCCTATGTTAAGGTATACTAGGAATCTTATAGATGATAATAATATATTATAGATGTGTTAATATATTATATTTGAATTAATTTTTTATCTTTTTGTTTTCGAAGAAAAATTAAATGAGTAGTTTCAAAAATATAATTAATGATATTTTATGTTAAATAATAATTTATTAAATTAATTTAAAGACATAAAAATAATGAAATATGAAAATTATAATGATAAATTTTTTAAAATATTATTAATTTAAAATTAATTATCCAATTATCACATCATAACTAAAATTATTTCCCTCAAATATTGATAAGTCATTACCAGGATTAAGGATAAAATTGGTTAACAAAGGGGTTATACCAAAAGACAAGATTTAAAATTAAATTGAAAGATGTATAAATTCAATTTTATAAATAAATTAAGATCATACACTATATATATTTTAATATTTATCATTTCTAAAAAAATATACATTAGTGATAAACATATTATATTATAATATTTCATGTATTTCAAAAGGCTACATTAATGAGATTTTATAATAAATAATGATTTATTAAAGGATGAAAAATTATTTTAAATTAGACCTTCAATAAAGTGATAGGTATATGGTTTAAAATATCAAACATGGTCCATTTTTGGGACGATTATCATTTTATAGTAACTTTATTGTGCCTTGATGGGTAAGAAACATTGTTATCAGTGTAGTAAAAAATGGGATTAACACGAGTTAAAAAAATGACAAGGGTAAAATTATAATATAAAATTGTAAAAGTTTTATTTTATGATATTATTTTGATACATACTAATATTATTATATATCCATATCAATTTGGATCCATTTTAAATTGAATATTAACTTATTTTAATTTAATACTTGAAGAAATTCCTAGAATGCTCCTCCCGTCATTATAAAAGGGAACACCATATCCTATTTTATACAAACATAAAGAGGATTTTGGTTTAGAATATTCAAACCTAAAAAAATTACCACATAACAATACGCATTATATGGTTATTATTTTGGGTAAAAAAAGACTTTTAGGGATTAAGGTTTCAATCAAAGGAAGTTGTTTGAAGAATTGGTATAGTTTTATACCAGTTGTTTTAGTTTTATTTAAAATTCTAATTCTTAAAATTTTTCTTGAAACCTGATAAAATATTATCAAGATTATATTCCATATACTAAGATGTTATTATTATATTATAATTACCTATATCCAAATCCTCTTCCATCAATGGGGAACATAATCATCATTCATGTGTATGGCGGACTACCACTCTGTGAACTGACATAATTTTTTCCCATAAATATATATCATTGATGGTAATAATGATGGATTTAATATTCATATATTATATTAAATAAATAATAATCATTATGAAATGCGAATATATCATTTTTTTACATTTCCATCTATTGAAAAATGATATAATCATTAATGTATATATATGAATTTACACCTCCACAAAGCGATGCGACTCATTTTTATCCATCACATCACATTGATGGTATTTATATATATATTTTTGAAAAAAAAAATTAATTTATAAATAGTTAACTTTATATAAGGAAAAAATAATACACACCTTCTTTCTATCATGATCATTGCAAGAATTGAAACATTTTTCTTATGTACGTACGACCAACCACCTCCAGGATTGTAACATAATTTATTTTTCATCACCATATTTCATGGTCGGTGATAAAAGTAGAATTGATATAAAAAATAATAATTATATCAGGAATATTATTTTATGGATGATGGACTAATGATATATTTTACCATATTTATTCCACTGATGACATTTTTGATATCTCAGCTGAATATCATCAAAAAGTTCGATGTGAACATAATTGATTTTGTAATTATATATAACATAGTATTAAATAAAATAAATTTAAGAATGAAATTTAAAAAGGTTATTAATAAAGTAAATAATTAAAATATGTTTTTATTCTATAAGATAATGAATTTCTGTGATGATTCAGAGCCAAGGTAAGAGACACTTTAACTAAACACCATTTTTAATTGCTTTAAAATTTTATTTTCAAAATAAATCTCTTCCATTTCAATATTATTAAAATTATTTTACAAATATATTTATATGGGCATGAAATATTTATAAATTAAATTTAATGTATCTTTTAACTTTCATTCAAATTTTTTAAAATAAGAATATTTTTACTAAATATTTTGACTTTATTTATAAAAGACAAATTAAATGTTATATTTTAACATATACAACGTCAAAATATATTCCCACTGCCAAGATAGTTATTTTATTTTCAGATTATTTTACAATATTTCATGTTTAATTAAGATAAAAAATAATATTTCTCTTTTTATAGGTATTTTGTATTGGAAATTTGTTTTTAAAAGGAACGGTTTTTTTGATATCCAATAATGTTTTTCATATGAGTTCAAAAGAGTTTTCAATGATTTTATGAAAAATGTTACAAGCATAAAAAGGTTTTATTTATGATATGGTACATAAAAATTAAATATGATGATATGTGAGCCCGATAATGCTTATAAAAAGGGTTATCTTGATAAAACATATATGATGGGGGAGCCTAATATAACTTATATGAAGGGTGGGACCATATAGTGCTGAAATTCATTGGGTAATGTTCCTTGTCATTATAATAAATAATGGGGGAGTTAAATGGAGATGTTTTTATGATGAATTTAACTAGGATTGAGTTATTTATGATAATGTTTATGAATATAATACTCTATGTTTTAAAAATTGTTTTTATTTACTTTTTATGTGTTTTAATCATTTTCTTTGAGAAAAATATTTTGTTTTTCATTATAAATTATTTATTGGATAATAAAAAATAATATTGGAATAAAGGTAATCATTTTATGTTTTTTTATGTTTATCATTGGTTTTATTAATTTATTCTTTTTGTGTCCCTCACTTTGTTTTTTTATCATCACATGTTTTAAAATGTCATTTAAAGAGTTTAAGGACAAATAAAAATAAATAAGAACTAAAGTTTAAGTCAAGAATATTTTCATGAATGTAAGACATGTTCTTTTTAATGGTTTCATATTGTGGAAGAAATGGATACTAACGAGAAATGTCATTTTTATAAAACATGGGGTTTTTGAATGAGTTATGACGTAGTTATATAAAACTATATAACATAAATATCCTTCGGAATGTTAGAAATTAAATTTTATTAGAAATTAAATTTTATCATATGAGGCTTTAAACAAATTTAGATATTAAGATGTTTTCGTGATAGGTTATATTAATAGGTATGGATACCATCATGTGTTTATGTGTTTAAGGTTGATCATAAGTTCAAAGTCTAATACATCCCATTTTATTTTTTAAGTGATGGGATTTTAAACTGGATAATGAACCTTTGGGAGATGTTTTATTGGGTCGAGGCATATGTAACCCCCAGGGTTAACACAACATATTATTTTAGTAAAAACTAAAAAAAATTGTGGGCATAAGTTTAAAGGTATTAATAACCCTTTGGTTTTATATAATATTTTATGTTGAGGAAATCATGGAACATATTATTTATCATATAGATAAATTGGTATTGAAAAGTGATTTGGTGATTAAGTGATTAATGTTATTTTGGATTAAGATCACTATAATTTTACAGAGTATTATACGATATAATTGGATTTTATTTAAGGTATCAAGGTTGAATTATCTTTTGGAATCATATATGAATTTAATGTCTATTTATGGTAATTTAGGTTATTTATGGAAATTATTATAATATCTGGGATATTATATAACCAGGGAATATATATATTCGGTTATGTAACTTAAAGTGTTACTAATATTGATAGAAGATAAATGTTACATTTATATTGGAAGAATATACAATCAAATAATTCAAATATTTATGTTTTAATATTTTTTGAAAAAAACATAAATAATTTTAGGGATTGTTATTTATATAATTATTTAGTTTAAACATTGGTTATTACTATTCATTTTTGGAGATTAATTTATTATTTCTTCGTATTATGGTTTATTCATTTGAGGAATTATCTTACATTATGCTAAATATTTTTATTGTTTAATGTATAATGAGAGTAGGAATAAATTTTTATCCTTTTATAGATTATTTGGTTAATTATTAGTTGATTTTAGTGCATCAAGCATATAAAAAGTCATATTGAATACTCATTTGTTTAGGGAAATAGATGATATTGTAATGAAAATTTATTAAAAGATTAAATTATATTTTTCACTTAAGAGTGTTTATTTATATTATAAGTATATATGGTAATTTAATTCATAAAATAATGGAAAAAATAATTAAATGAAACTTTTATTTTATTACCTTAATTTTTATGTATCGATGGCCTTTTTCAAACCCCTTTTGTTTTTTGTTTTCTAGTTATTAACTTTTTCATGATCATTTTATTTATCAATGTCACTCTATATAATTATTTTTTAATTATGACTTTCTTAAATGTATACATTTTAACTTCCTATAAATTTTATCTAACATAGAAACCTAGTTATGTGTGATTTTAGATAACCTTTGTTCATGCCTTTCTCTCTTATCAAGAGGATGTTTAATTAAAACATTTTATAATGTGGGATTTCATCAAAGGTGTTTTAAAGTGTAAAAACATTTATTATCATGGTTAATTTAAAATTTCAAGGAAAAAATTTATTAAAGGGTGGATAATGTAATGTCCTAATATTTTAAAAGAAATACTATGTTCGATAGCATATATGATTTACGATACCGAGCATAAATGAACAACGATATATTATTATTTAAATTTGAGAATTATAAACTACTCATTGAATTAGTGAATATTAATATAAATAAACAAATTATAAAATTGATATAAAATTCCTAATTAGTATAAATTTATTTATTACTTGTTAGTAAATAATAATTTTTTTAGAAAAGTCATTGTATTCTTTAAAAATATGTTTTCTTCAAAAAATGGAATTTATTTCTGTTTGGGAGTGAATATTTTAATTAATTTATAAAACTTTAAAAAAAATTATTTGATACAAAATTTAAAATTTTTAAAATAATCAAATCAAAAATATCTTATGGATAAATTTTGAGATTCTTCTGAAAAGTTGATTTTTCAATGAATAGTGAAAGATAATCATTTTTATTGAAATATTTATTTTATTTTTAAGTATTTACAAAGTAATATTATATTTAGGAATTGTTTTAAACTTTAATTAGTTCATTTTGATTAAAAATAATACAATTGTAGTGCTTAGAATTAATTGTTTACTTAAATTTTGAAAAAACATCTTCTTTTATTTGTAAAAGGTAAGCTTCAGATAAAGCATTTTTCATTGAATTTTCTGGGTTTAATATTAAATTAAATTTTACAATTTTATGAATTGAATCTTGAAAAATAATTTCCATATTTTTAATAATGAGTTCCAAAATTGGAAATTATTTCTCTTTTATTTTTAGTCATTATGAATAGTAATCCAAGTAAATTTTAGTACCATGGTAAAGGTAAAATGAGTTAATTAAGGGTAAAAGTAAAATGATTAAGACTAAAAAGTAACCCTAAGACTTGAATTAATTTTATTTTATGATAATAATTCATTTACAATTCTTCCAAAATTCGATTATATGTCATTTTTTCCCATATAAAATAATTTTGATGTTTATAATATTTTATATAAAGAAATGTCAAAAATTTCATTCTCTTTGTTTTATTATATAATGTTTTATTATATAATATTTTATTAAAAATTAATAAAAATAATGTATATTATATTATAAATTTTTATTTTAAAAATAAAATTTTCTATCATGGAAATTTATTCCTATATTTTAGTGATTAAATAATAATCATAAATGCATATACAATGCTGACTTAGTTCATATGCAAACAATAGAAAATCATGTAAATGAATTTTGAAACTCTAAATATAATATTATTTGTGTAATTTAAGGTATCCCATGAATTTTATAAATAATAAAAAATAAATAATTAAATTTTTATTATATTATATTCGAATTCCTTTTCTTCTATGTTGTTTTAAAAGTTAAATTCAATGAATAGTGGGAAAAATGACATTAATGATATTTTATGTTAAATAATGTTTTATTAATTTATTTTAAAGTAATAAAAATCTAAAAAATTTGTTAATTATAATGATAAATGTTCTAAAATTTTATTCCTTTTCCATTATGATCCAATTTTCACCTCATAGATAAAATTATTTCCGTTTAATATTGAAATTTCATTTCCACGATTAATGTTAAAATTGGTTAACCATGGGGTTATATTGAATGATAAGGTTTAAAATGATTTTAAAACATATATTAATTTGATTTTATGAATATACTAAGAAAATATCCTCCTTATATTCAAATAAATATCATTTTGGGACCATTTTACCTAATTTTGACACATATTATATTATAATATTTCATGTATTTTCCAAAGTGAAATTATTGATATTTTATAATAAATTAAGATTTATAAAATGATTTAAAATTCCTAAAAATCTTATATTTATCAATATTATTAAAATATGGTTTAAAATATAATCCATGGTTCATTTATTGGATTTTTTTATTGTAACTATCCAGAACCTTGAAGAGTAAAACATTGTGTTATCGCAGTAATCATCAAAAAGGGTTAGCACAAGTTAGAACAAAATGATAAGGGTAAAAATATTTTATATACTTGTCCAAATTTTTTTTTGATTATTTCAAAAAATACTCCAATTATATTTTAATAATATAAATTTGGATACATTTTAAATTAAAAAGTAGTATTTACTATTATAGTTCTATATGAAATTCCAAAAATACCCCTCCCCTCATTAAAAAAGGGCAAGATATATCATCTTCTATATACACTTAAAGATTTTTTTTCCATAAAGTACCTACCAAAATACCTTCCTAAAATCCCCATAAATATTCTAGAGTTCTTATTTTTGGGAATAATCCACTATTATAGGGATTAAGGTGTTAAGTAATGAGTGTTCTCTGAAGAAGAGGTATATCTTTTTACTAAATGTTTTAGTTTTATTTATTCTTATACCACTTTAAAATATTATTCAATAAATTTGAAATAATAAAAAATTAACTTCCATGAAGAAATATTTTATTATTTTAATGTAAGAAACAATATCTATCGCCACTATCATCCATTGGGGAATTGAACTGTCATTCGTATCTTTTATAGACTACCTCCACGCGAATCGATGTAATTCATATTCCATAAAAATATATCATGACTAGTTATAATGATGTATTTAATGTTTAAATATTATATCCATGATATAATTATAGTTTTTAAAATAAAATATGTCATTTTTTTCTGGCCTTTCCATCAATTGAAAAATGATAACATTATTTGCGCATATGTGGGGATTACCACCTCTATAAAGAAATGTATTTAAGGATTTAAAATTGTATTTATGATATATTTATCATTCTATAAATATAAAATAATACTTATCCTCTTACTATCATGATCGTTTTAAAAATGGAAACATTCCTCATGCGCACATATGAACTACACTTCCCATGATTGTAACATAATTAATTTTTCATAACAATATATCATGGTGGGATTTAAAATAATAATTGATCTAAAAAATGATATTTAATTCATTATTATTATTCTCGGGATAATGGTTTAAATATATCTTTGACTAGTGTCAACCTACCAAAGTCATTTTTGACATATGAGCTGAATATCTTCAAAATGTATAATTCGATCTTAATTTATTAAGTAACTGTATATAACATGGTATTAAATAAAATAAAAGTAATAATTAACTTTAAAAATGTTCTTAATGAAGTAAATATTTATCAAAATTTTATTATTTAAAAAGTTAAATAATGTACGTGATGAGTCTAACTCGAGGTAATGGACAATTTAACAAAAAAATATCATTTTAAATGATTTAAATATTTATTTTTAAAATCATTCTCTTCAATTTCCATATTATTAAAATTATTTTACTGATGAATTTAAATTTATATAAAATAATTATAAATAATATTTTATGATACTTTTGAATTTCTTTCAAAGGATTTATAAATGAAATCTCTTTAAAAAATGTTTTTACTTTCTTTACAAAATAAAAAATGAATTTTCTATATTAATGTATATGACATCAATTGATTTTATGACCACCTAAAATGTTACTTTATGTTTATCTTGTTTTATAAGATTTTATTTTTTCTTCAAATAAAAATTATATTTCCATTTTTCTAGGTATTTTGGTATGTAATTTTTTTAAAAGAAATGGTGTTTTGATATCCAAAAATGTTTTTCACATGTGTTAAAAAGGGTTTTCAAGGGTTTTATGAAAATATATGTAAGCATTAAATGTTTTATTAATGATATGGTACATGAAAATTATATATTATGAAGGGTGATTAAGATAAAAATTATATGATGGGTGATCCTGATATATCATATATGATGGGTGACCCTGATATAGGTTATTCAATGTGTGCACCCATACAATGCTCCAATTTATTAAGTAATGTTTGTTGTCTTTATAAGCAAGAAGTATGGAGTTAACCAGTGAAGTTTATCCTATGGATTTAACTAGGCTCTAGTTATTTCTAACAGGGTTATGAATACAATTATCTATGTTTCTAAAAAGTATATTTTTTCTTGATATGTGATTTAATGTTTTTTGTTACGAAAAAGGTTTTTGTTTTTTATATGGAAATGACTTATTTTTTATGATCAAATAGTATTGTGATAAAGGTAAAAATTCTGTAGGGTTTTCCACAAAAATAATGAAGTTATTTATTTTTATATCCATGAATGATCTTTTTTTCTCATCCCATGTTTTAAAATATTTTCCATAGTGTTTAAGGATAGGTAAGAATAAATAGAAATTATATTTTAAATTCATAAAGATTTGTAATTAAAAGAAAACATTTTACTTTTCAATGGTTTTATATTATGAGAAAAATAGAAATTTATCACAAGTGAAAAAATTATAAAATATTGTTTTCATGTATATGTTATGAACTAATTATCTAAAACTATAAATCTTAATAATCCATGGGTATGTATGAAATTTAATTCTAGTATAAAGTCACTAGAGTATGAAATGTTTAATCTCATATCCTTATATACACATAAAATTTTCTGCATAGAAAAATATTATCCAATAATTTTACACAACATCACTTCACTAATTCAACTATTTCATAATCTTTTTGAATACATGTTTACTCTTATATGGGACCTATTTAACTCTAATATAGTTCGTTTATTTCTCATGTTAATATTATGAAACCATATCTTTTTTGAAACTTTATTAATGGAAGAATATATATATATATATGTAATAATTTATTTTTATAAACTTCACTTATGAAAAACCATTCTACCTCTTTTACGGTCTTCAAAAAACACCTTTCACCATTATATAGTTCACTATATATTTTTCTATTCACATAAGTTTGATTGAAAATAAATTTTTTAAAATCAATAACTCCAAAAAACTAATTATTGTTAATTCAAGATGATTTATGTTACTTTAAGTTGAAAAAAATTTCATAAAAAATAATAATAACCAATTCATTTATTTTGAGAACACCCCCTTTGGATTTCCTTATCAACTATTTAACAAAGTTTTGAACTAATAATTCTGAGTAAATTTCCAGCACACCCCAAACCTATGCTCCTAGATCCAATTCTAAATATATTTATTTTTCATAATAGCTTAATAATGACTAAATCAATCAAAATAAAATCTTCAATAGTTATATTATAAATAATAAATACGAGTCACCTATACACACAAGTCCTTTAATGTTTATAGTTTTACTGCATTGAAAACAAATTCTAAGAAAAATGACATTTACTATCAAATAAGCATTTTACCAACTAAACTAAGGATTCCTTATTTAAAGAAAAGTATTATACATATACATAAAAATTATCTACACATGATACCTATATAGACATTTTTTTACATAATACGCTTCATAAACTAAGGATATATAAACATAAGAAGTGTGAGCTCAAATACTCAATTAAGGGTATTGTACAATATAATCTATCTTGGAATAAATATGACACAAAAAATATGGTAGGAATAAAAAATAATAAAATAATTATATATAACAAAAAACAAGAGAATATAACATATCCATTGATGACATGACAATGAAAATAATAACATGTACTATAATAAATGATTTCATAGTGATTTAATTCATAATTATAGACATAATAAACATAACGGTAAGCCCTCAGGCCAAGATATCATACATGAATACGTAATGTTTAAACCAAATACCCAAGATAGTTTGTCTAATGAGACCTGTTGATACATAACGGGTGTTATGAGCCAACCTAAAATGGTTCGAGCTACTACTACCCAAAGCCTACCTCCAATGGGCTAGGTGATGGTTACTAGAACAGAGTTGTCATATTATAACATCCCCAAACCCGTACTCCTGCATCTGGTGATAAAAACATAAACTTTACATTTACAACTTTGATACTAATGTAGGTGACTAAAATTTTACCATCCAAAATATTCATTATCAAAAGGAAAAAATGTATCATTTACATTTTCAAATTCCATTTAGGTTTATATTTTTAGATATTTTGGAAACACTCTTATATAAATAATACCCATGAATTCAAGAGAGTATCCTTCCCACTATAACAAAATTTTTATATTTCATATTAGGTCATCAAAATTATCCACTTGAAACTATTCTAGACAAAATTAAATCAATGGAATACTTGATCTTCTAAGGAAAAGGAAACATATGAAGGGTGAGATAAAATTATTAATAATGGTAAATATAATAATTAACAACTGAATGTCATTAATGAGTATAAGAAGAGAATAAAGGCACGATGATATAATCAGAGTGAATGAGAGAATGATAAAATAATTCACACCTATAAATTCCTAAATCATTAATCATGAATCACTGAATAAGGATCTAACAAAAGAGATAGTCATCAGAATAAATAATCAAGAGCCATGAGATATTAATCATAATCAAAGGAAACACTATAAACACATGGAAAGTATGGATAAAATGTATTGGTATCTTAGAAAATCATCTTTATAGAACATTTACAGGACCCTTAAAAATGTAATAACCATATTACTGAGTTCCAATAATAATACATATAGAGCAAAATCATTACCTAATGAATTGGAGTGTTATCAAGGAAAACCGATCATTTAAAATATATCAAGATCACTGAGAGCTATCTGGGCGAACCCACTATATTAGATATAATGGGATCACCCAATGTTATTTGGGTGCATCAATCATGTATAATTTTGAATAACAATAATATGAATAAATTACATAGAGCTTTAATCATTAATCTTATAGAAACAATCATTATTCTGTTTATAACTTAATTAACCCACATAAGAAAAATGGGTTTCGTGTAAATTTATTTAAAACATTATTAACTCATGAAAAAGAAATGGATTTCATAAAAATCTATTTGAAATATGGTTACCTAGGTAAAGGAAATTAGTTCTATAAAAATCTCTTTAAAATATGTTTAATAAGTGTAAATGAAATAGATTACATAATAATATAATTAAAACATGATTAACACATGGAAAATAAACTGGTTCTATAAAAATATCTTCAAAAAATATTAATCCATCCATAGAAATAATAAGTATAGTATAAATACCATTGGATTATTAATAAAGTTATATTTTTGATGATTAATATAAATTACAATAAAAATAAATTTAAAAACATTCTTTTAGAGAATTCATTTTCATTTTGAAAATCACTTTTTAAAAATAAAATTTCACAATATTTTTTGAAAATGTTTTTTTAAATAATATTTGAAACTTATAAATGATGTTTTTAAAACATTTTATTACACATGATAGGTAGATATTCAATTCATTTCTTATATGTCAAAACAAATATTCCTTTCACTTTATTTTCAGTAAAATCCAAATCTGAATTATTTTGAAAATGGCATAAATATTACGTTGATTTTGTTAAAATAAAAATTTATAATTGTTTTTAATAAATAATTTGGAAAAGGTTAAAGAATTTTTTTAAAACTTTTTTTTGGAAATATGGTTTTGGTAGAAAACTGATTTTCAACTGAAAGGAGAAAAAGTTGAATTTTCATAAAAACATTTTCTTTATTATTTTAAGTAACAAAAAGTGAAAAATGGAACTATTTATTTAAAATCTCATTCAGAACCTGTGGATAATAAAATCAATTTTTTTTATTAAACAATGGTGAAATAATTTTCTTCAATTGAAATTCAAGAATAAACAATCTCAATTTTAATGAAATTGTCAAATAAACCCTCACAATGATCATTATTTGAGGAAAGAATCAATAAATGAATAGATTATGTGTAATAACTATAAATAAAAATAAAACATGTGTAAAGAAAAATTATATAGTAAAAATACATGACACACATAATCATATAATATCAAAAATATGAAGGTTTAATATAACCCAATGAAATGAAATTGAGTAATGAAATTATTTACTGATCGATAAATTTTAAGTAAACCCCCCCATAGATGATATATTTCAAATTGAAACTAAAAATATCATGTATTATAAATTAATAAATTTATTACAAGTATAAGTATCAGTATATACAACATATAATAGAAATAATGTGTACGACATTAAAATATTCCTTAATGAAGAGAAATTGAGATGATTTCCCTTACCTAAGGATTTCTTTTGGTTGAATGTTATTTTCCCTCATTTATAGTGTCTTTAAACATGATATTATGTTAACAAGGAACCATATTAATCTTTATAATATGATATTTAATCATATTATAACATCTTATAACATGTTTGTGAATAATCTTTTATTACTTTTATTATTTTGTGTGTTAATTTCTTTGATTTCTCATTTATGCTTTGTTAGGAATGATATGGTTCATGTGCATTTAAAAAATTTATATCCAAAATACTAATCATAAAATAATTATCATATTTATAAATCAATTATTATTTTAATATTAATTCTGAAAGAAGTTTTTGAAAAATGAATTACGTTATGACCTTGGAGACGGTAGGGCGTACATACACCTGAGTAACATTTCAATTTTTCAATGATTATTATGGAAAAGTGGAAAGTAATATTTTATCTTTTCATAATTACCATAATAAAATAAATAAAATATTACTTATTTAAATACACTTAAATATATCTATAGATCATTCATGTGGTTTAGTGATGAAAAGAGAGAGTCACATCGCTTCAGAAGGCAGTAGTCCACATTTACAAGAACGATGTTATCATCTTTTATTGAGTGAAAAGTAAAGAAACAAAATGATATATTATATTTAAATAATGATAAATATTTAATTAATATAATATTTATTTTATTTATATAATACATATTAATCAAATTTGTCCTTACCATTTTCCATGTAAATCGTTAGTGAAAATGAATCACATCACTTTGCGAGGCAGTAGTCTGCCATAGACACGAGTGGCGTTATAAAATCCCCTATGAAATGAAAATTAAAAAGATATATATTATATAATGACTAAAGAGGTATAATTATTCTATTAATATAATATATATAATTTAAATCTACAATAAAACCCAACAATGAGAGGTGGTAATTGAAAAATGAATAAAATCAGTTCATGAGGCAGTAGTCCGCCGTACACATGAATAGTGATTTCATAACCCATTTTATGGAACTGGATAAGTATTTATGTTATGAAATTAACATAATAACATCTTATTATATTTAATACAATTATTTTATTATATAATAATAGTTTAAAAATAATTTCTATAGTTTGAGGAAGAAATAATATAAAAAAGATTGTTAAATAACATTACCTCTTCTCGAGGTAGCTTCTTTTGGTTTGCATAAAAAGCCTTACTTGGTTGGAATTAAGATGAAATTAAGGATTATATCATTTTAATACAGAATTATAGAATTTATATGGTAAGTTTTCGGCTGATAAAATGTGTTTTGAAGGATTGAAGAGAAGATGATAGGGGTGGCCTTTTATAAGTGAGGTGGGTGACACACTTGTATTTTTTTAAAGAATAAATTCCAACCATGTAATTTTCATGTAGAAAGGATCCAATAAATTAAAATTCTCAATAATATAATAAAAAATGTCTAAATATGGATATAAAATATATTTTAGACAAAAATTAAGGTAATTTTAACTATTATCCTTTTTGTTTGATCCTCGATAAATCTATTTATACATTAAACACAATAATTAATTTTCATTAATAATTTTGAAATAAAATTAAGTTATAATTATTAGATAAATTTTTTTTATAATTAAAAATATTTAATCTATTTAGAAAAATTTAATTCACATAATTGGAATATTTATTTTAAAGTTAATCTCGATGACACCATTAGAAAACAAGTTTTCAAAGAGAAAACGTTCAAATATTTACTATATTTTTATGCCAAATTTCAACATAAAATTGATTAAAATGACATAAATTTGATTAATAGATATAAAATTGAACTAATTTTACTTTAAAAGAAATTGAAATATAATTTAAATTTGCAAATAATTTAAACAAAAAGGCATTTTTCAATAAAAAATGGATATTTTTCATTATACATCAAAAAATTAATCTTTTTAGAAAATTATAAAAAATTAGAACTAATATAGTTTTTAAATTATGATTGAAAAAATGAATTTTATTTTGGAAAATAAAATTTTTAAAAGTAAAAAAATTAAATTTAAACCAAAACTCAAAGACACAATGAAAAAGAAGATTTTCGAGAAGTGTATTTTTTTCAAGCATAAGATGATTTTATTTTAACTCTATCTCTAATAACAATAATTGAATGAATATAAATTAATATTTATTAATATTAAATATATAAATTTAATTTAAATCATTCTTCATTAGGGGTTGTTTTAATTAATTAAAATAGAGAAATATTAAAATAGTTTTTAGAATAAATCCATTTTTAAACACAAAAACACACTTATAATAAAATATAATAAAATTTTGATTAAAATTTAATTACTAGAATTAAATATAACTAAATAATAGTTATGTTACATTAAATAATATTCAAAATATAATATGTCATTTAAATTACATAATTTATTTAAAAGAACTGAAATTTCTTAAAAATCGCTATTCTTGTCAACTCACTGAAACATCAATATTTTCTATAAAAATATATAAAATTTACCATAAAGAAAATTTTGGTATACAAAATTAAAAAATTAATTTCATTTTATCAATTAAATTTTCTAAAATTTTCAAAAAATTATAATAATATAGGTTCATGAAAAACATTAAAAAACATTTTTTTTATAAAACATGTTTTTGAAGAATAAAATTACATTACTAAAAACTAATTAATTAATTACTAAAAATTTATCAATAATTTATATTGATTAGAACACACACACACACACCCAAATATATATATATATAATAAAGTAGTTAGTACTATTCATACCTCTAAATTTAACAGTTAGGTTATAATTATTAAGCTCGATGTTGCGTAATGATTACATTATCAAAAATAAAAATACCAGGGTTGTGTATACCAAGACCTATCAAAGAGATTAAATTAATTTAAAAATATTTTTATCATAAATTAGATAGGAGTTACATTCTCATCTAAGTTCAGTGTTTCATGTCATTTAGGTTATCGAGTAAATTTGTTTTATTTTAAAATCTCAGTGTGTTACATCCTCCCCCATTTAGAAATTCCATCCTCCCAATTTAAAATTTATCTCATTTTTAAAAGGATTTATATTTGAAAATACTTTTATTGTAACCCCACATTGAAAAAAGTATTAATAAAACATCTTCTTGATAAAAGTGAAATAAAAGTATGAGGTTCATCTGAAATAACACATACTAGGTTTCCAAATTGCAGAACATAGGTGGGAAATGATGACTTGGAAAATGAATAAAAAAATAAATAATTATGGAGAATGATTGAGGTTATTGATCCAATATAAGTTAAAAAAATCCATGATGATTTAAAATATGATTTGTTTCATCAGTTATGAATTTAATAGGAAAACATTTTTTTAAGATCCATTTTTTTAATGTTGAGGAATTAGTTTTCCATAGAGACTAATAATATAATGAAATATACATTCTTATTGAGTATAATTTTTTTTAAAATTTCCACCATAAACTCAAATTTTTCTCCAAATAATGAGTATTAATGATGAATGTTTCATGCTTAAAACAATAAAATTATCTTTTAAATACCACATTACTATAAAAGGGATAACAATATATTTGACCTTTCATTATACATTAAATAAAAACAAAAATGGTTATCATTTATTAATATAATCCCCAAAATAGATAAAATTATACACGTCACATTAATCATCAAAACTCAATAGTAATACCCAAAGTTGAAGCCAAATCATTCCATAAATGAATAACTCTATATCCCAATTAACCTAAAAGAAAATCAAAATTAAAAAGTGTTCTAAGATAAAATTTTATCTCATAATTTTCATATTAAAAAAAATGGGGATATCCTTTGGCAATTACATTAATCACTTATTCACAAATCACTCTTCAACCACAAGGTTATCTATACAGTAAAACATATGTTCCCCGAATTAACTCAATATCTTGGATCCTATATACCCTAAAAGTTATTTATACCTTAAAACTTATATCTATGAAAATTTAAGTTTATAATTTATTTAAAACCCAATATTTACATATTCTTCAACCAAATAAATTATTTAATAAAATATCATTAATCACTTTAAGATCTCATTACTTAAAACCTCAAAGGTGAATAGAAGACTTTTACCTTATCTGTATCTTTATGATTATAGATCTATAAAGGTATCCATAAAAATTTATATAACCACACATGAAAACATAATAATATCTAAATCTATCTAAACCAGACTCTGATGCCAGTTATAATAGACCAAAACCCACAATCCCAGATCTAGTTCTGAAAATATAAGGTACACATTTTCGGGTTCAATACTATAATATTCTGACCACGAGACATGGTACATACTGATTTAATATTTTGGGTTAGGTAGTTTCTCCAGTGTGTTGAACAGGACTCAAGGGAATTACAGGGGGTTCATGGCATGAAAAGAGTGAAAATTTTCCGATATACGCTATGATAAAGGTTGGATCATGGTAATTAAAAAACATGAACTGTAACAATATGGCATATTAAGAGGGTGTATATAGTTTATAGAACCATGTGTAGTGGCCCAGAAAATCATGTGACTAGGGGACCCCTCAGATAGAGGTAAGAGAATATCCATAATATGATTTTTTAGACCATGTGGGTGATAAGATAAACCATGAAGCTCTATTTCCTCTTGAACAAGGGAACCACATGATTTGAAAAACAATGTGGCCACACCCTGCACCACATAAAAAGTGTATTTTTACCATTTCCATATAGACCATATTTCTCTTCCCTTATTTTCCAACCATTCGACCACTTACATCATGGTTTTCAAACCACTATCTCCACCCCCCTTCATGGGAGATTCTCCATAGATTATTGGACATTTGGAGTTTCTTTTAGAAAGAATAAAAGATCTAGGTATACCTTTAACTATGTTTCATTAAATTTTTTTAAGAGTGTTGGGGTCCAGTTTCATGTCATTATGAAGCACTAAAACCCACTTTTTTCCAGTAGATTCTTAGATAGGGGATTTGGTAGTTGTTTGAGTTCGAATCCAGAATAATGTTTATGTGAAACATTGTTTATTCACATGAGTTAGGTGGTCTTAACTTTTTTTCCTATTGTCTTGTTATTATATATGTGTATATTTTTGTTCCAACATATTGCCTTATTTAATTTTAATACACTTGATTTTAGAAAGTGATTTGGGATTTAGATTGAGGTGCAATTCCCTTCAAATACCCCATTAGGTTCGTTGGTAATGTGATACTAAACCTAGGGATACCTATACGGTACAAAGATCCCTTGTAAATGATGAGATAAATTGAAAATAATTAAGATGTGGGAAATGTGAGAGAAAATTGATGGTAAATTGGGATCAGGTATGTGGGATTAGTTAAATGGTAAAATGGATTGATTGTATTTCCGATTTTTGAGAAATTCATAATGGGATTTTTGAAATTTTTTAAAGGATGTGTTTTAGGTTTTGGGCCAACCATGATTTTCAATGATGTAATCTATATTTTGATAGTGAGTAATGTTTTGAAAGGAGGTGTTTAACTAAAAATGATTTGGAAATACGTTTTTATTAATGGGTTTCAAATGATGATTTGAAATGGGGGTTTTTCCCCTTTATTGTGAATTTTTTTGAATGGTTGGAAATGGAAATAAAATACTTGGGGCATGTTTTATTTTTTTCAAAGAGAATGTACCATGTTTTAAAGAGGGTATTCAAGATGATTTTAAATGAGTATTTTGAATTTTTATTCCATGATGTAGTTCTAAAGTTCTATTTGGACCCTAGTAATTTAATTGAATTATGGGTTTGTGAAATAGAACCAATAACGATTATATTGGAGTGTAAACATGGCTATGAAATAAAATAAATAATGAATGTGCTTAGTCAATTATTTATCATAAGGGTGTTTTTTACATTATGGTATATGTGTTAATGGGTTATGCCTTACAAGTGGGATATGAATAATGAGTTATTGTTGTAAATGGTAAATGTGTTTCATGGTTTTGGTCTGTGTAGTAAATGAGTTTTGGTTAAAGAATTATTTTTACCTGGATTAATGGTAGTTTTGGGGTATTGGACATGAGGATCTACACCCATGGTTCAGGTTAGATTAAGCATTTAAACCCCACTACTATAATTCACATGTTAGGGAGTCATAATGAGGCTCTATGGACCTTAAGGTTTCATTGGATGAAACTACATGGAATGATATTCCAAGGTTTGTGTTATGTAATATGAGTTGGGATGTCGGACTGAGGCTCAATACTACCCAAATTATGGTCATGGCATGGGTTGGGATGTCAGAATGAGGCTCTATGATTCCCAAACATGTGGACATAACATGATTACAAGACCGAGGCTCCAGGTTAAGTTGATAAACTATGATTAGATAAACCCCATTATGATATAAAAGTGTGTACCCCTTACTCCATTTCATAGGATTCCTATGAGACCAGTGCTATTTTAGAATGTTGGTTTCTTCTAGGGAACTAAATGGTTAAAAAAATTACTTAATAATTTCTAAACTATGACATATATGTATATCTATATTTATTTTGTCTCATTGTTTGTTTATTGCATGAGGGTTATCTATAAAAACATTTTTATAGACTTGTTATTGATTAGACACTGTTGGTGGTTTCCTATTGAGTTGTAATCACACCATGTTATAGTCTCTATGAAATCGGTTTCCCAAGAAGATGCTATTTGTTTTCTTATATAGGTTCTAGATAGGTATCATGTGTTTGGTTGCACATGGGATATTCGGACGGATCATGGGATTTCAGGACCTGGTTGGGACTTAGGTCTATGCTTGAGATCTTAGGATGTCTTAGTTTTGGGATTTTAATTTGTATGACTTCTTGAAATGTGGTGTATTCATTATATTTTTATCGCATGTTCTACTTAGTTACATGTTGTAATTTTACATATGTTATCTATTTATTGTTTCCAATTAGTTTCATGTATTTTTATATTATTTCTTATATGGTTTTACCCTGATAAGAGGGTATAGTCTTTTCATTTTACCTTCATTGACCTGCATTTCAAGTCAGTAGCCTCTGGAATATGAGGAGGCTCTTCTAATGTCATGTGATTACCCATATTAGGGAACCTGACATAGTGGCTACTAGGTTAGGGATTTTATAATGTGGAATTAGATGTGGTGTCTATTTTCTTACTATATGGGCATGGTAGATAGTAGACTGGGATATTGTCGGGACTTGGTAATGAGCTCATGACTGGGTACCTGAAGCCCCACATACGAGGGAAAACCCAAGTTTCCTAGGATGAGAATCAATGTTTTTTTAGACTTTTATGGTTTGTTGATATTTCCACCTAAGTGGTGTACACATGGATTTGATGTTATTGATATATGAGGTTTCATCAATTGTCCTGGTGTTTCAAGAGAGGGTGTGTGAGTTCATGCATCATGCTAGGCACATAGGAGTGATAAGTCATCTGTATGTTGTCTGTGATTGATATTTCCATGAGAATCAAATGATATTAGTGTGGTTTCTTTTAATTATTTATTCTTATTGACCTCTCATGGAAATAGAAGTTAATGAACAATTTTCAAAATATTAATTTTGGTGAAGCATATATTTTTTGAAATTTTGGTTTAATAAAATGTTTTTTGAAAGTGTAAATTCTTGGGTTTGAAATGAAAATGCTTTGAAATGTGAAACCTTTGGTTTTAAATGGTAATATTTAATTCAATAGGCAATTGGGAAATGATTGATCTTCTAAGTACACTGGTGATGGGTAAACCTTTCATTTATTTTTGACCCTATATATGGGTGGTTTGGGCATTGAGAGTGCCTTAGATTTTGAGACAATGGGTTTGGATGTACTTGTTAATGGAATGTTACTTGATGTGTCTTGGGTTAGGTTGTGACCTTTATATTTTGTAATGACGTTTGTTGATGTTGATATGGTGAATATTGTTGGTTAAGACCTTGCGAGTTATGTTTTGGACCCTAGAGTGTGTGTTTGGATCATGGTTCTGATGTACGTGTGCAAGTATCATTCATGTAGGACCTATAGTAAATGGTTTCTTGGTGTGTTAGATGTAGTCTGTTTGGGATGGTGGTAGTATTTACCCCAAGGTGTAGAGGATTGTTTGAGGTTTGATGTGTATGTCTTAGAGGGAGAACCAATGGACTTTTTTTGGTGTGACTCTAGTTTAGGGAGTTGGAATCATTTGACCTTGGCGGGGAACCTAGAGAATGGTCAGATAGGGTTAGTAGTAATTTTTGATATGAATGGAATAGGTGGATGTTTTGGACTCTCCATTGGAACACAAAGAGTGTTCCCTAGTTTAGTTTTATACTAGGGGTATGTGGGATGGTTAGTGTCTTTGGTGATGAAAATTTAGTTGTGGTTATGAGTTTAAAATCTATGGAAGTTGAGAAAATCATTAGGGGAGGTTGTCCTAGTGTAGAAGGTGCCTTATAATGTAGAGAACATGTGTTTTCTTCAGAGGTGGAATCGATGAATAATGGTTTCCATCATGTTTTTGGTATAATTTCATGGTTGTTACATGGTTTCTTTCTCAGGGAGTCCCCTATGTTCTTATGTTTGGTTGTATGGTTGGTTTCAATGGGCAGGATCATTAGAGAACCTGAATCGATAGTGTTGATGATGCTTAACGAGGGAATCAATGACTATTTGGGGAAGAAAGGGAAAGGGGAACCAAACCATGGATGAATGATTTTTCTATAGAAGTGAATCTTGGGTTGAGGGTGGTTATGTGTTTGGAATTGGTTATATGATTGGTTGGTTGTTGGATGAGAATGATGAGAAATACTTCTGCCCAATGAGGCAGGCAGATCGGGTGGCATAGTCAGTTGTGTGAGTGGGTGTTTGGGCCTAACTTTGGTAATGTGTGGCCCATGTGATCGAGACTTGGGCTCAATGTTTGGACTCTGTAATGTGAAAGAAAACTGGGGATCTAATGTGGTTTATATGCGGGAATGTGTTGGAAAGGCATGATGCCATTGGGGATGGGTGAAAAACTGTCTAGAGATAAACGCATGTCATTCTTCTATGTGATCATAATGTAAAGCTTAGGTTATGCATGAAACATTTGGGTTGTGAATCCGTGTGGTGGTTCTTGTGTCTCCATGTAAATCATGATGGTCATTATGGAAGAACTATAGTGGGGTTATGACAATGGTTTCATAGAGAATGTTGGGTCACGACCACTTGGAAGAGGGCCAGGAGTTGGTGCAATGTTTTGGATGGAAATTCCACACATGTTGTGGTGATTAAGTGTTGATGTGCCATTATAAGCCATGTAAACCTAGGAATGTTGGAAGGTCAATGTGTCCCCATGGTGGTAGGTGATAAAGGTGATGGTTAGTTTGTTCTGGAGTTTATTAATGACTTATTAGCACACTTTTTTCTAGTGACTAGCATGCCTTATATTTGACATCATCCTGTGTACACAGAGAGAGATATGGATTTCTTCCTAGAAACCTATATGCATTTATGATGGAATATGGATCCCCTTTGGGGATAATATCATGGAACAATGTGTGTTTGGGAGTTGTATAGTGGGGGATTATACCATTGAATATTTATAGGAGAGGTTATAAGGATGGACCAGAAGTCTAAGAAATCCATGGGTGCTATTCTTGGAAGCCATGAACGAGTATAAGGTGATATAGGTTTTTCTACCCTAGTAGAAGCTATATGCACATGTCCAAGTTTTGGGGATCAACATTTTATCGAAGCATGATCCATGGTGGTTGAAATTGATAAACAAATGTGGTAATAATACACTCATACGGTGGGGGGAAGTGTGTTTGTCAGGGATGTGTGGGGCCGAACCTAGAGCAGTTTTGGTGGCATCAAGATGACAATGAGAAGCTTGTGAGGAACATGTTGTGATTCCTCAAGAAAGGATAAGTGGGATATGGTTGTGGTGGTTTACAATCCAAGAATTGTCATTGGGATATGGGTGGTTCTAAGAAAATATGGGATGTCAGTGTTGGGAATATTGGTGGGATCAGTGGATCATGATGATAGATTGGAGAGTAGTGGGTTCCTTGATGATAGATTTTTACTTGAAATCATAAAATGAATTTGGTTGGTGCATTAGATAATGGTGGTATTCCATATATGAGGAGGTTCCATGGGTAGGTGAAATGGGTAGTGTGTAAACAATAGAAGATATATGTTTTAGGACATGAAAGTTGGGTATGGTCCAACATGATATGGTAAGAGGAACTGATGTGTTAATTATAGGACACCTCCATTTTTATGTTTTAATAGAGAGTGAATTCCATAAATGAAAGGAAATATGAAAAATGTCAAGTTGTTCTTAGAAAATAAATGGAGACTGGATGTATGTCCATTCTTGGTGTTTTTTATAGAAAGGTTGAAAGCCACTGTTGGATGGTTTTCTTATGGATGGTTAAGAAAAATGAGTTGTGAAATGCCTCAAGTTTTTTTGGAAGTCTACTTGAGGTTTCAATGGTACTTTTAAATTAGAGGGGTACCAACCATAAGAATATAGTACTAGTAAGATAAAGCCTATGGTGGAGAGCACCATAGCTTTGACAGGTAGTTGGGAGGTGGTGTTGGTAGTGTTTTGGTTTTGATGGACAAGAGTAAGATCCATCTTTGTGTTTTTAGTTTGGCAATGATCCATGTATGAGGTTATGAATAGTTGAGTACCATGAGATGAAGGTTATGCTTGGGTTGTATTTTAGTTGTTTAGATATGTAGTGAGGCCTTTGGGACTCAAGTTACAGACTAATGTAGGTTTAGATATGTGGTTGGAATTTGCGTATTTTTCGATAACACCTAGCTTGGGGAACTATTAGAATTATTGGGAACTAGTTGAGATGGCACATAATGATTTGAGACATGAGTTGTGGAGAGGGTTGGATCGAAGGTGTTTGGCTGGCTCACCCCAAGGTATCATATTTCCCTTTCAATATCCTCTTGTGTGGAAGTTTAGTAATGTTACCTGGACCTTTATTTTAGGTTGGATGTTGATAATGAAGTGTTGTTTGGATGAATCCATGAGGATAATTGGGTTGTTATTGTTGATCATGATGGGGGATATGTCTTCATTTAGGGTATTTTCCTTGGTTAAAGTGTTGTTATAGAATGATCATGTTGAGGGAAAAAATTTGAACAGGGAAGTTGAGAGGTGGGAATGAGTCTTGACGTTTTGGACTTGAAGATTTTGTATGTCTTGGAAGTTTGTCTTGAGGATGAGCCATTATAATGTCTGTGTGTGTGTGTTGGGTGGGGGGGGGGGGTTTGTAAGATCTTGACCGTTAGACATATTATGTAATATTTTAATTTTTTTATGGAATGTCTCTAGTGAGTAGAACAGGTCTCGGGGGTGTTCCATAGGGTTTGGGACATAGAAAATATGTAAAATAGAAAACTTTGTGCTGAGAACATGGTTGGCACATAGTTAGTAGAAATAGTGTGCCATAACCATGTGGCCTATCAAGGGGTTGTGAACGGTTGATGGAATAATACGGGGTGTTCTAGGAAACCATACTATTTGGGGACCCCTTGGACAAAGGATAAATCACAAACACCACACCACTTTTCAAACCGTGAATGTGACAAGCCAAACTCTGTGGCTCAGTTTCCTTTTTGGACTGGTGGAACCATATGGTTTGTGCATGGTTTGATAAACCATGGTTCCAAACCATGCACCACTTCAAAAGTAGGTTTTTACCGTTTTTTCAGATGGAACCTATTTCTTTTTTCACCTATGTTTCACCCCATTTCACCACTTACTGAATAGGTAAAAAACCAGTATCCCCTCCTCCTTCGTATGTGATTATCATTCGATTCTTAGGGATTTGGAGTTTCGTTTAGTGAGAATATATTCTATGGGAAATACTTCGACTTTGTTTCATTCCATTTTCTAAAAGAGTCTTTATGTGTGGTTTTATCACCTTCTAAAGCCATAAAAACCTCTTTTTTCCACAATATTATTGGATGGGAGTTTGGATGTTGTTTGAGTTTGAATCAAGGACTAGGTTTAAGTGAGAATATGTCTACAAGAATAAGGTAGGTGGTATTAAATATTTTTCCCACAATCACGTAGCTATATATGTGTATGTGGTTATGACAATGAACATCCTTATGATTTTTTAATGTACTTGATTTTGGAAAGTGATGTGGGAATTAGATTAAGGCGTGAGGCCATTCATGTACCTTGTTGGGTTCATTGGTGATGTAATACTAAACCTAGGTCAACCCATATGGTATGTCGATCCCTCAAAAATAATAAAATAAATTGATGATTGTTAAGATAAAGGAAATGTGAGAGAAAATGAGTTATAAATTGGGATCGGGTATGTGGACTTGGTTTAAGGGTTAATTGGATTGATCATATTTCAATTTTTTGTGAAATTCCTAAGGGGATTTGTGAAATGTTTTAAATGATGTCTTTGGTTTTGATGAGAACATGATTTTCAATGAAGGCCTTTATGTTTTGAATGCGAGTAATGTTTTGAAAAGAGGTTTTGACCAAAAAATTATTTTCAAAGGGGGTCTTATTAATGATTTTCAAATGAAGATTTGAAATGGGGGTGTATCCCCTTTCCTTGGAAAATGTTTTGAATGGTTGGAAATGGAAATGAAAGCCTCAGGGAATATTTTAATTTTTCAAAGATGAAGGACCGTGATTTAAAAGGTGGATTCATGATGATTTAAAATGAGTATTTTGATTTTTTTATATTCCAGGACATAGTTATAATGGTCCATTGGGATAATAGTAATTGAATCGACTTGGTCTTAGTGAAATAAAACCAATAACAGTTATGTTTTCATGTTAACATGGTAATGAAATTAACTAAACAATGAATGTTTTTAGTTGATGATTTAGTATAAAGGGGTGTTTGGAATAATGGTATATGTGTTAATGGGTTATCCCTTATAAGTGGTATATTTCTAGTTAGTTATGGTTGTAAATGATAAATGTGTTTCATGATTATGGTTTGTGTGATCAATTTGTTATGATTAAAGAAGAATGTGAACATGGCTTAATAGTAGTGTTGGGTTTTGGAAATGAGGGTCTTTGCCCACTAATAGGGTTTTATCAAGGATTTAAAACCCACCCCTATAATTCATAGGTTAGGGAGGTGGATCTAGGCTCTATACCCTTAATGGTTGAATAGGATGAAATAATACGGACTGAGGTTCCATGGTTTCAGTTTTGTATTTTGAGTTTGGATTTTGGTATGAGGCTCCACATTTCCGAAAGATTAGTAATGAAATGGGTTGGCATGTCAAACTGATTCTCTATACATTGCAAAACATGTGGACATGACATGATTTCCAGGACAAGGAATAGGGGTATGTTGATAAATTTTGATAAATTAATTCCCCCTTGTGATTTAAAAGTGTGTAACCCCTTATACAACATTTTTGGCTTCCTGTGATACTAGTTCTAGTTTCGTGGTTTGGTTTCCTAAAGAGAACTAAATAGTTAAATTTATTACATGATAATTTCTCAACTATTATGTATATGGATATCTACCATTCTGTTTTTCATTGTTTATTTATTACACTGGGGTAATCTATATACATGGTTGTATATACTAGTTATTTATTACAATCCATTTTTGGTGGCCTACTGATTTTTACTCACACCCTAATTGGGCCACCATTTAACATGGGAACTTGAGTGGATGTTATTTTTTTCTTATACAGGTTACAAACATGGATCATGTGTTTGGTTGTGCATGGGATGATGGGTTTGAGAATGGGATTTCAGGACTGGGTTGGGACCTAGATCTGTGCTTTGGATCTTTGGTAGTTATAGATTTGGGAATTTTATTTGAATGGAGGACTAACATATAGTCTATTCATTATATTTTTATTACATGTGATACTGAGTTACATTTTTTTAATTTCACAAATATAGTCCATTTATTTTTTCTTATTGGTTTCATATATTTTAATATTATTTCAACTATGGTTTTACTCTAATAAGAGGTTATAGTAACCTTACTATACCTTTATTTACCCATGGTGCTAGTCGACTGCCTCTGGCGTACAAGGAAGCACACCTGAGGTCATGTGACGACCCGACTCGTGTCACCATACATAGTGGATACCAGGTCATGGATGTGACAAATAATGATAGAGGTGACAAAATTTTCACCATCTAAAATTTATATTATCAAAAGGAAAAAATGGATCACTTATATTCTCAAGGACCTTTTTGGTTTAATGTTTTATATAATTAGGAAAAATGATTATATAAATAATACTCAAGAATTAAATAGGGTATATTTACCACTATACCAATCTTTTAATATTACATATTTGGTCTTCAACATCATCCATATGAAAAACTTCTAGAAATAACTAATACAATATCACATTTGATAACCTGGAAAAAAGGAATTATAATTAGGTTGAGCTAAAATTATTCGTAAGGGTAAACATAATCATTAACAATTTAAATTTATCAGTGAGTATAAGAAGTGAATAAGGGTATAGTGACATAATTAGGGTGCATGAGAGATGATAAAAAAATCATACCCATCAATACTAAAATCATCAATCATGAAATATCTAATAAGGTTTTAATAAAGAAAAGATTCATAATAATCAATAATCATGATCCATGAGATATAATTCTTCATCAAAGGAAACACTATAAACTCATGGAAAACATAGATAAAACGTGTCAGTATCATGGAACATCATCTTCCTGAAACACTTACAGAACCTTTACAGAACCCTTAGAAATGGAATAATTATACGGGTGACTTCAAATATAATTTTTAAGGGAATATAATCAATACCCAATGCAATGGAGTGATATTTTGTTTGAATCCATCATTTAAGCTATATCAAGATCAACTGAAGCTATCTAGGAGAACCTATCGTATTAGCTATAGTGGTCTCACCCAATAATTTTATGGATGCACCCATTATTTATAATGTCTATGAATAACAAGATGAAAAAATTATATAGAAATTTCATCATAAAACTCATAAAAATATTCATTATTACTTATTATAACATAACTAACCCATGGAAAGGAAATGGATTTCTTATCAATCTATTTGAAACATGATTAAATAATGGAAAAGAAAAATGTTATATAAAAAACTATTTGAAACATTGTTAACCCATGTAAAATAAATAGGTTCCATAAAAATATCTTTGAAACATTGTTAACTCATGGAAAAGAATTAAATTGCATAAGATTATCTTTGAAACCCGATTAACCCATGGAAAAGAAATGGTTCCAATAAAAATATATTTGAAACCATATTAATCCATAAATAATAATAATAATGATGGTATAAATACAAGATATAACCATTGGATTTAGAATAAAGGGTAATTTCCATTGATTAATAGAAATACTATAAAAAGATAATTAAAAACATTCTTGAGGAAAATATCATTTTCATTTTAAAAATAAAATTTTAATATTAAATGTTAACTTAGAACATTGAAAATAATTTTCATTAAAAATTAAATTTTAAATTTATAAATGTTTTTTAAAACCATTTTAGTGGTCACGATTGCTAGAAATTCAATTCATGCTATACACATTAAAAAAAATTTCATTTTAATTTTTTCATAAAATACAAATAGAATTTTTTTTGAAAACAACATAATGATTACCAGGAAAAAATTATTTAAAAAGAAAAAAATTGGTAATTTTTTAAATAAATAATTTATAAAACATTAAAAATATTTTTGAAAACGTTTTTTAAAAACATGGTTTTGGTAGAAAATATATTTTTGATGGAAGAGAGGAATGAAGTCATATTTAAAAAAAAACATTCTAAATTATTTTATCTAGGAAAGAGTAAAAATTAGTACTATTACTTAACAATATCATTAAGAACGATATGGGAATAAAATTAAATGGGTTTATTATACAATGTTAAAATAATTTCCTTCAACATAAATTCAAGAATAAACAATATCGATTAGAATTAGATTATTAAAAAAACACTTATAATAAACAGAACGTTGAATTGAGAATTAATAAATTAATTGATTATGTGTATCAATTGTAAATACACATAAAACAAGTATAAATAAAAAATTATATAGTCAAAATAAATTTCAAAGATAATCATAGAATATCAAAGACAATGAATGAGTAATATAACACAATGAAAGGAAATTGAGTTATGAAATTATTAACCACTTGGTATCTTTTTAATAAAAACCTCCATTGATAAAATATTTAAATTAAAAATTAAAATACCATGAATTATTAATTAATCATGAAATTACATATTAATGGGGTATAATATAAAATATATAATAGAAATCAGGTGTATAATTTTACAAATTGACTCAATGTAGGGAATTGGAGATCAGATTACTTACAAATATCATATAATTAAAGTGGAGATTAATCAATGAAATTATTATGTGAATAAATTGTGAATCCACATTAAAAAGTGAAAATATATCATAAAATATTAAAATTCCATTACACACAAAATATTAGCATGACAAAATCAATTAAGAAGATGTTTGACCCAATGAATAGAAATTAAGTTAATAAATATCTTACCATATGATTTCTTTTGGTTGAATATGATTTAATCTTATTTATAATGATTTAAAAAATGTTATAAAATTATTAAAGAAAAATATTGATATTTACAATATCATATATGGAAATTTTATAAAATATTATTAACTATTTGTTTATAATATTTCATTATTTTCATTTTTCCGGTTGTTAATTCTTTGTTTTCTCATTCGTGAATTGATATGAATGTTATGATTCTTTTCAATATAAAATATTTCTCTCATCTATAGAATAATAATCAAAATATAATTATCATTTTCATACAACAATTATACTTTTAATAAGAATTACGAAATTTTATTTTGAAAGATGAAGTACATTACGATCAGGGAGATGGTAGGCCGTACGTATGCATGAGTAACGTTTCCATTTTTCAATGATAATTATGGAAAAGATGTAATTAATATTTTATATTTCCAAAAGAATCATAACATAATTAAGAAAATTTCTTTAAATATAGTTATATATATATAATCCATGTGGTGTGTTGATGAAAAGAGAGACTCACATCACTTCACGAAGGTGATAGTCCACACGTATAAAAACGACGTTATAATCTTTTAGTGAGTGAAAAGGTAAGAAATAAAATGATATATAATATTTTAAGAATAATAAATTTGTCATTAATATAATAATTATTTCTTTTATATCATATATATTATTAAAATTATCTTTATTATTTTCTATATAAAGCATTATTTAAAACTAAACATATCACTTGATGATTTGAGAGTTCGTACACATGAGTGACAATATGGTATCACCTATAGAATGGAATGTAACAAGGTATATATGATATAATGACTCTAGTGGAATAAATATTTTATAAATATTATATATATACTTTATATCCATCATCTTACCCAAATGTGAGAGTTGGTAATGAAAAAATGAATGATATTGGTTCACGATGCGGTTTTCCACCGTGCACATGAATGATGATTTTTCAACCCATTTGATTGAAGAGGATATTAATTTAGGTTATTAAAATAAAAAAATAAATCACAATATATGGAAGATATTGAGGTAGTTATATAATAATTAATTAAGAATCATTGAAGGGTGTGGATAAAGAAATAAAATAAAAATGCTTGTTACAGAACGTTACATCTTCTTCGGTCAACTTCTTTTGGTTTTCACAAAATACCTTACTTTTTATTATTTATTCCAAAAATAAGTATTCTAGGATGATAATAGGCCTTTGAATAAGTTATTTTTGTGTTTTTTATAATTTTGATTAAATGTATAAAAATAGGGGAAGAGTGGGTGGCTTTTTATAAGTGAGGTGAGGGGCATAATTTTATGTTTTGAAAAGAACAAATTCATCCCATGTTTGTTTCTCATAAAAAAGATTATATAATTATAATTTTACGATAATATAAGGTATAAGTTCAATATATGGAAATAAAATATATTTCAGATATGTTTTTAGGTCATTTTTACCCTTATATTTTTAGTCTAACCCCCAATAAATAAATTTTTACAATAACCACCGTAATTTATTTTTAATGTTTTCACTGTCAATTTTGGTCAAAAATTATGTTCAAATTACTAGATAATATAAATTATTATAATTTAAAATTTGGAACTAAATTTTACAAATTAAATTCTCAAAAGTGAAAAAATTTAATTTAAAATTAATCCCATCGACGTTACGAGAAAGTATGGTTTCAAAGAGAATCCATTCATATTTTTAAATAATTTTTATATCTAATTTAATTATGAAATTGAATAAATTGATAAAAATTAGATTTAAAAATATATAATATACGTAATTATAATTTTAAAAAAATTTAAATATAATTTAGCTTTATGAATAATTTAAATGAAAATGAATTTTTCAATTAAAATCAACTACATCTCACTATTCATCCAAAAATTAATCTTTTTCAAAAAATATCAAAAATTAACCCTAATATAATTATTGAATTATGGTTTAAAAAATAATTTTTAATTCTTAATTTTTAATTTACTAAAATTTTTAAAAAGTAAATTTAAAGAAAAACCAACGAACAAAATGAAAACAAAGGTTTTGGAGAAGCCTATTTTTTTCAATAAAAGATGATTTTATATTAACTATAATAATAATTATAATCATTTTATAAATATAAATTAATATTTATTGATATATAATCTATAAATTTAATGTAAATAATTATTTATTTTGGGTTATTTTAATTAATTAAACTGGATAAATATTAATTACTTAAAAAAAGTTTTTTAAAAAATCCCGTTTTAAAATAAAAAAACAAACTTATACTAAAATATAATATAATGATGATTAAAATGGAATTAAGTGGATTTATTACAACTAAATAATACTTATTTTACATTAATTTATATTCAAAACATAATGTGACTTTTAAATTCTCTAATTTATTTAAAATAAATTACATTTTTACAAAAATATTTATTCTTCACTAATAACTAAAAAATAAATATTTTATGAAAAATACCAAAATTTTCACTGAAGTAAATTTTGATATTTTTATTAAAAAATGAAATCAATTTTATCAAATTAATTATCTGAATGTTTAAAAAATTAATTATATTTTTTTTCTTCTGGAAATGAAATAATTTTTTAAAGAAAAAATATATTTAAAGGATAATATTACTTTATTAAAAATTAACAAACTATTTACTAAAATTTTATAAATAATTTTTGTTTTTTATGAAATATATATATGTATGTATTTCAGAATATAGTTAATACTCTTCATATTCACTAATTTAACAGTTATGTTATAATGGTTATATATATCGTGGGTCGTTTAAGCTCGGTGTTTTCATGTTGAATACACTATCAAAAATAAAAATCTCAGGGCTATGTGTACCATAACATATCGAAGAGATTGAATTTATTTAAAAATATTTATATTTTTAGGTATCAGGGAGTTACATTATCATCTATGTTTAATGTTTCATGTTTTATACGCTGTCATGCATAATTTGCTTTTTTTAATAATTTGGGGTTGGTGCACATATCACACACATGAGAGGAATTAGCCTAATGTACCAGTACACACACACAGATCACCAAGCTCATAAACTATTGAAATATAGTTTAATGATAACAATTCATGTATATATCTTTAACCAAAAAATCAGAAGATGAGAAAAAGTACTAGAAAGAAGAAAAAGGGGCCAAATACAAGACCATCGAAAACTGGAAAATAAAGTCTGATAGGTTCAGAAGGAGGGGATAAATATCAAATGAAACACCAGTATACACCTCTATGTGTCTATTCCAAACTAATATCCATGTAATCCTAGTTCTCCAATTACTATGAAAACGATACATCATCTTCATAAGACATGACATGTGCTGGAAAAGCCGATGTAGAGATGAGTATAACAACACCCTGTATAAAACCCTAAAATCAGTAAGCATAAAGAATGAAGATTAGTATGTTCAATATATGATATGTCAATTAAAAAATGATACACACAATAATAAATTCAAATATACTCATATTAGATACACGGTCTCAAGGAATGATCATAACCACATTACCATCAAAGGATTTCTGCTCGAAAGATTCATACAACACTCGTTTAGGAGAACACACTCCAAGAGCTATAATCCCACTATCAAAATGAATCCCCTATGTCATGAAAATTAGTTATATCAAATAAGTAATGTTACGGATACTAATAGGGTTCATCTAAGAAACAAACTCAATCTGACCATGCCTCATCAGAAAGACCAGATCTCAATAGATAGATATGGGGCCAATGCCTAATGCTCCCTAGGGGACTTCATACCTTACTGGAAACATCCTCATAAATAGAGGATTCATGAAGATGTAGTGTTTATCACTAAAATTAACAAAAACTATCTAAGGAAACATGACGTAAATGAGGATCACTATGGGCCTCCCAGAGGGATACATGCTCCAAGCCACTGAGGATTCCATCAAAGTAGACTGAGATGACTCACTCCAAAATAAGGGATCATTCACATACTGCACTGATCATCAGGGAGCTTCTGAAGGTTCACCCTCTATGAATTAAACATGATTCTACATATAACCCTCATAGTAATAGATCAAGATAACACACTCAACTAACACTGGATTAGGGAATCTCACACAAGCTCACAACAAAGATGAGATGAGAAAAAATAAAAATTTAATCTGTCCTCAATGGATTAAATTTCATTTCCCTAGGGTTATATGGAATATATCATAATTATTAGAACCTACCATGTCTCACGCTCATACAACATGATCTTTTCCAAAATACACAACATATCCCAATGGTATATGGTTTGTAGATGTCACCCTCACACTCGAGGTGACATTATGCCTATGCCAATGTACACTGGGCCATGCTCATGTAATTAGCCAAGTATGAGTGCATGAATCTAGTTGTGTACACTATATGTTGGGTCATATTTCCACCTAGGTGTTCACACCTTGAATATTAAAATCCTTCCTCCATGTGTTACATGACATGTTACTAGGAACACATGACGTGTAATACTACATGGTATCCTTGGTGTGTACCCCCTATATACATTGAGCTAGTCAGATAAGGGTCACATTGTCTGTGATACATATCTCCACATAGAAACCCAAGCTCCACATATAGGGGACTACATGTCATGATATTATAGACTTCATGATGTGAAGTTGGAGTTTTAACTAAACCCACAGGATAATTCATGCGTTTTCTCCCATGCCTCCCAATTTAATCGGATATACCACCAAACTCAATGAAGAGTAGTAATCATGATCTTTCTAATCCCATTCTTCACCATCAACCTGATTTTGGCCATTACCACTATTTAGGAAATTTCATCCATCATGCCTCACCACAGTTTCACACCATACTCAAACCAGAGGTCTCTAATCCAACCCCAATCCCCGATCATTTCCACGAACCATGATTCCATCACCGATCAAAAAATTTGATCCATGGTAATGATCTATTACACCAATGACGTTTCGCAAAATAATAATTTTTTGAGAATTCATCAATCCAGTGAAAAATTAATTACTAATAATGATCACACTTATAACGGTGGAAGAAATCCACAAAACAAAATATGAGGAACAAAACTAGACCATTGTTCAGATTGTCCTCAATACATTTCTATTATATTGATGAACGAATATACAAGAATGAATAAAAAATAATTTTCCCTCAAATTTTAGATAGAAAAACCAGTACACACATAAATGACCAATCCAAAAAACATTCTACTACACTATTAATTTGGGTTCTCTATAGGATAACAAATTGGGGATAAATCCAAAAAACAAACATCCTTCACCGATTTGGATCAATCAATAGAAAGGAAGAATCTGTGTCATATTCTTTGGAGAGATCCTCTAATTTCCTTTACACGTAGATCCCAAAAGCTCAATATGTTGATGTTCAGCCATAGAAGCTCCTCCATCAACTACCCTATCAAACTCCATGGTTATTATAACAACCCTTAAATTTGGTTATAAATAGGTTTAAATTTGAGTTTTTTAGTTTTCTATATCAAAATAAGTAACAAATATATTAAAGAAATTTATTTTATTATTTTTACCCATGAAATCACATTACTAAAATTCTTAACACTGATTATGATTATGTGATACCTAGGATAAACATCGCATTTTGAACTAAATGTTGGCATCAGATTTTTGACATGAGAATCTATTATGGAGTTATTCTATTTTTTACGAAAATTTCATGCACATGATAATAATATGTTTAATATTTTCAAATATCTATTCTTGGATCACTAGGCCTTGGAACCTCACTCTGTATCAGTTCCTAGGACCAACAATATTCCTAAAAATATTCCAAATTCTTAAAAAGAGAAAACCAAGGCCCTAAATTAATCCTATTCTTAAAGATTTTCATCCTCAAAAAGAAAAAACTAAATAAAAAGGTGTCTACATTGATCCTCAATTTGATCTCCCACTCCCATGATCTCCATTGATGATTTCCTATGTTTCCAATAAACACACACCTAAGGAAAACACTTTCCCATGAAGGGTCTTTATCTGTATCATCTCAATTCCACTGTATCCCTGAAAAAGAAAACTTCTCTCTCATGGCCTAGCTTAATCAGGTTGAAATTTTACAATGAGATATTCACATACCTCCCTAGATATTAAAATTTGACAACACCAAATAACCAAAAGTACAATGGTTAGGAGGTTAAACTGTACACCACCTTGCTAACTAGACACAATAGTAGAAAAAATAAAGGGTCTAAGAGCCCTAGATATATCCAAACAACTTGGATTTAAATTAAACAATATATAACTACAAAGGTATATTCTATTTAGTTGTAAGGAATCTTGAATTATCTAATAAAGTATCCTCCACCCCTAGACAAATTGCACCTTTACAACCATCAGAATCACTAAAACAAGGAAACATGTGCTTTCACCCACTAATTCCTACAAGTATAACATCGACCAGAATGGAATCTCTTACATGGACTCAATAATATTCTACACTGGTGCTGGAGTAGTAATCACTATGATATAGATATTACAATAATGGTAGATGATCCTCACTATTGTGGCCTAAAATAAAATTGCAAACCCAAAGCATGTTCACCAGAACTAGAACAGTCCACTACACCTAGCCAGCTAACTTGGGTAAAACACTATGATCAACTGAAAATACATCCTAAAATTATTCCCACATCCTTTACCTAATCATGTCGTGAAGTAAGAATCATGTTCTAAAATGATCATCATGTGAATTCCATGAGACTGGAACACCTCCTACACACAAAAGTGGTTAGAACTCGACATGAAGATCTCTTAGTCATCACCAAAGAGAGGCAAGACAATAAGAGTTTATCTTGAAATATTGTCTAAAATCCCTTAGAATCCCAACCGAGTCCAAGATAATTAGGTATATTATCACCTCCACTAGATGTAATTCAAATGGTAAAAAACCTCCTCAACACCTCCTCTCACAGTGTGACTGGTTTCACTATCCATCCTCAGGCAAGGATTAAAACCTTTCAACATTTTTAAAATCTATCAAGAACACATCCAATGGATATTTGGTCATGAATCATATCACAATAAATATCCTAGAGTTGTACCACCCTATATCTCTAAATATATGGAGGGGTAATGATTATCAACTGGAGGTAAACCAAACCAACCCCATGTGTCTCACATTCTCTATCTCAAATGATGATTACACATGGATTTCATCAAACAAGACCACAATGAACTGATCCATTAAAAAGGGTTAAGGATCCATAATATTTTTCTTACAACTCTACTAAGGCATATGAAATGCATAAGGGTATCACCATGAAATCCAAACAACTATAGTGGATTTGGAAATCCAATTCATGTACATCCTTCTCTAAAATTAAAGTTTGTGATAACCTATCTCGATTTCAAACTCTAAGAACATATTTTACCCAACCAATAGTAGAATACTTCAATGACAGTGTGTGATACCTTTCCAGGTTTTACTTGGTTCATGTGATACCAATTCACACCCAACCTAAAGTATTCATTTACATCTTAAGGGAACAACTCTTGGCAACCCAAGTGAACACACTAGGTCCTAAAACACATTTCACTATAAACTCATGACTTCAACTTGAGCATACAAATATTAATTATTTCCATCATATGTTCAATTATAAAAATCTAGCATGATCCCTCGTGATACTCTTAGAAGATGCATATCTATTGGTGAAAAGATAAAACTAGTATGTACCTAGGAAATATGTCCTCATACTCCACTGTAACTATTGGAAAATAAATTATCATAAAATACACTACTCTATAAGTATCACTAGCCAACTGATAAAAATTCAGTTCTAACCTACTATGAATTAACTCTTCATACTCTTCTTGGTATCAATCCTTATAAAAGGAGGAAAACACTGTCCCAACAATCTGAAAACACCGCCACACTCACTGGTAGAAAATAACCGAGCATGGAATGTAGGGAACTATTCCACACCGAGGAAAAATATTTCAGGGTCTCCCCTCAACTATGAAGGTATTACTTGGGATGATATCTCTATCCTCCTAGAGATAGGTTACACTATCGTTAGATGTTCGTAACCAATGGTACTCTTTGTAGTAGCCACAAATTAAAGGGTCAAGAAAAAAGGCCCCACTGGTATAACTATATCACAAATAGGGGATATTCAAGAGGATAAGTGGCTCATGAAACTATGTGAAAACTGCATCTAGAGTAATGAAGACACACATCATACCTTGAACTACACTCACAACCTATATGTGATCCTTATTCTTGGAAATAATTATTTACCCTTCCTACCAATTTACCACAACCTGGGCTTGTCCGACTCCTTAGAAAAACAAAAACCTCAAACCCACAAGTCATAGGAAATCGTCCAACACTACTTGAAACTATCCAATTTGGGCGGGAATGATCCTCCCACATGGTTTTGGATCACATATGATGAACATGTCTGGGTGGGGGAATTTTCCCTCTATCTAACATATACCAAGTCACACAAAATATCACAAACATAGGGTTCTACCGATGCCTCAATTATCCCTAGAAAAGACTCAAACCAAGGAGACCAAAGAGTGTATTATACCTGTGTCTAACAGTAATACAACAAGAGTTCATGAAACACATATCATACCTTGAAACACTCATAGATCCTCTCGGTATAGAACCTAAAATGCCTATATCCATCCAAGATTCTGACCACCAGATTCCTGATCCTAGAGTGTTATACCTAGGTATGGTGGTGGTTTCATCAAAACAAATCTCATCCCACCACCTACTACTCCCCCATCTCTTCCAATAGGTCGAACAAGAAAAAAACACCACACTCATTGGTAAAAAATAATGATCACATAGGGTAGGAAAATAGTATATACTAAGAAAATAAATTAGAGGGTTTTACCACCACTATGAAGAGATTCCATGTGAGGCTCTCTCTCCTCCCAAAGTTAGGTCACACTATTAGTAGAAGTCTATAATCACTAATCCTATATAAATTAACCTAATAGATAAGGGTTCAAAAAAATTTAACCACTAGTATCCCTAGGTCTCAAACAGGGGTTATGATTAGGGATAAGTGTGGGGATGTAAATACACACATCATACCTTAAATTTAACTCGAAGAGTCTATGATATCATACTAATTAGAAATAATACTTTTCCTTTCCCATATATTTTCTACAACTAGGTATTTCTTTAACAGTTTATAACAATAAAAAACCTCAAACACACAAGTCTGAGGTACTCATATAGTACACCTTGACACTATATACTTTGTTCGACACTGACTCACCCACACAATTTGGGATCATGTCTCAAGAATGTGTATTGGTGGGGGAATTATCCCCATTCATTTATTGTAAAAAGTCCTGAAAAAAATCACCAACATAGGTACCTACCAATTCCTCATGTCTCCCTAGAAAACACTCCAACAAAGGAGGAAAAAGAGGGGCTCATACATGTGTCCAACTTTATTAAAACAAGATTAGAGTTAGCATAGATCGTACCTAGAAACACCCTTAGAGACTTTTGGTAAAGTACATATAGTTCCTTTAACTATACAAGATTATGACCACTAGCTTCCTAATCCTATATTGGTCTACCAAGGGGTGGTAGTGGTTTCTCAAACCAATGTTCCTGTCTCCTCCAATAGATCCCTTGCTCATCCAACATGTCCACCACCCCACAAACATCCTTGATCCAGCCACTACCTCTTCCCAAGCAGTTCATCAACTGTCTCTTTTACTACATCAAATTTAGGAGAATAATCCCATTATATATGTTCTACCCCATTATAAGAATAAATATTTATCCACCTCAAGAACTAATATATCCCAAATATCTATAAAGAAACCTCCTATTTTGTGACTTGTGTCAAACACCTTCTATCAATAGGTCATACTGGCCAAGAATCCCAAGAGATCCCTACCTTAGAATCTCCAGATATGAGCTTGAAATGATTGTATCATCATCCTACAAAAAAATATCCATCCATGAATCAGTATGGAATATTGCATCCACCTAAACCACTAGATGTGGTTTTATGAATTGATAAATAGGAGAAAGCACTAGCTGCTGACCATCCTGAAGAAATATGGCATTATGGCTAAACCCCTTCATAGTGGATTCATCACTTATTGGGTAAAACTGTTAACTATACTATGGAAGCCTAGATGGATTTCATCATGGAAATATCCTACATGAGACAAGATATTACTCCCATATTTATATATTTAAAAAAATTAAATGGTAAAAAAAATGAAAAACCTTCAAATAATGAAATAATATATTTCCATCAAAATTTATAAAATAACACCAAATATTCAACTTAAATTATTCCACATATAACTAATCCTACATCCCAATTAACCTTAATAACCTCAACATTAATGAATATTTTACCATCAATTATTATCTCATAACTTTTAACTTATATCCCAAATATTTTAATTTCTTTATTCCAAAAAAATTCTTGTTATACCACATGTCAAACCTAATGGTTACATATTGATCATCCCACTGAAGCATACCAAAAATATTATTAATCATAATGATAAATCACTATATAATTTTATAATGTAGTTAAATTCCCATGAAAATATCACAAAATAAATTTAGATACTATCCTAAAATTTAATACATAACTTGAACATAAATATCGAAAAAATATCACATTTTCAAAGAATAACCTTTTAACCGTCAATATTATCTATATCATACTATCCAATAGAACATAATTAACTTATCAAAAAATCATATACTAACACAAAGGGTCAAATAAACCTTAAAAGATTATACTTCCTAAAACATTGTAAAGGATTCAAATCACCTAAAAATTATACCACTTTACACCTAAAAATGTGTATCTTTGCTTTTAAACTTTTGAAAAACCTTCAACTTGTAAACCCATGAAGGTATTGATAAATCTCAAGCTAGTTTCACATGAGAACATATATGCTTCCAAAAACTAACAAAATCCTTGTTCCTCAAATAAAATCACATAATATTTACATAAATTCAAAAATTGAAATAAAATTCATCAACGATGACCTAAATCACCTAGTCATCAAATCACTATCCAATATCAAGGTTTTCAGTACTATCTCATTTACTTAATCAATATGAATTATCTCTTTATCCCAACTAAACATTATCACATTACAACAAAATCTATATTCTTGGTTATCAGTATCCTTCAAAATATCTTTTAAAATACTTAATGAAAATCTAAAGTATAACAATCTTATGATGTCTCATGATTCTTATACTAAGAATATCATTAATTTAACAATTATACAATATAATTATAAAATCCTACTACATAAACAATTCAATTATTAAACTTAAATGATTGGAATAGCATAGTTCCTTCCTTTTTCAATGTGTTAACCCTTTTATTAAGGCATTATCTAAGATAAATCCTATATTCCTGATAACTAATACATTGAACGATAAATTTGACCTCGGGTTGAAATTTATATCCCTACAAAAATATCTTCATTTTACTGGAAAATTCATTAATATGTGCCCTAAATTTCCACACATAAAATATTTTCCCATTCATTTGATACATTCTCTAGGGTGACAATTTTCATATTTATAACATGATAAAAATCAAATTTTCTTTTCTCCATGGTCTCCACCCCCAAAGTTCTTAGAAAAATATATTATTTTCTTCTTTGGTGATTCTGAAAATTGTATAAGGTGTAGGTTGTTCATCATATATCTTGATAACTAATTAGGAACAATAAAAATATCATTCACTCTAATCATTTTCCAATTTAGTTTTTCATAATAACTATATTATCAATAACATTAAGTTTATCTTAATTCCACATGGTTCCTCCAATTGAATAAAACTAAAAATCATAGTATGAGAAACAGTAATCATAGTGGAAAATCACATAATAATTAAAATCGAACAAGAACCTCAACCCAGTTAGTGAGGTCTCTCTAAGTGCATCCATGAGACCCAGGTTCCATACCAAGCAGAGGCATAATTTCAAGTTACTATAGCAGTACTGTAGCAGAAACTGTAGCATTTACTGTAGCAGGTACTGTTTGGTACTGCAGCAGCCGAAACTTGTCACCGTGGGCTATCAGTTTGGGCATGGAGTCCTTAAGGACTTCGAGCCACCCCGTGGCCTTTAGGTCAGTAAGGTTTTCGGGCCACCTCAAGGCCTTCGTGCCACCTTAAGGCCCATAGGGCCACCTGATTTGTAGTTGCACATACAGATTCTATAAGGAACCACTCCAGATGAGGAAAGAGTAGGGTAGATCAACTAGAGTAGAGCTAAACAGAATTTGGAAGAATGAAAGGGTATGTAATTTTCCATCGATACCATGCCTGTGCTCCCCTGCACATAGACATGCAAGCCGAACAGTCATGCAAAGGTTTAGATATGATCACAATTCAGATGCTGGGGAGGAGCAATTTCAAGTAGTCATAGTCTGTATGATTACATTAAGAACTACGAGTCATGTACTGTCTCCAAGCCTACGGGAAATGTAATTACTAATCCTACGGGCCTTGTAAGGGTTCCCCCCATCACTTGAAAGGGTGGTTATCAGAAAATCAATAAAAAAAGAAGGCCTTCAGGCCATTCAGTCATTAAAATCATTTATATGATATCAAAATCAGAACACATTCTATTTAATATAAGATTCCTTAGTTTTAACATACGTCATTAATGCTCATAATCCATTCAAATCCTTCATAATGGTTTGAAATGGAAATTATAGTTAATCCAAGAATATCCCAAAGAGTCACAAAACAGGTCCATTGTCAAGACCCCTCACTCAAAAGATACCAAAATGAGGGGAGAGAGATAATGACCCCTAGAGTTCTGCCTCTAATAGGCCTCGTGTTGGAAACTAGCACCAAGGGTATAAAAATCTAAAGTTTGGGAGGCATTACCCACTATAATATAAATAGGATTTGGAGATAAAATTAATCATCCACAATAAAATATATGACATAATATAAAAACAAATGAAAACCATCCCAAAAATGTATGTATAAATGAAAAAAATACAATTAATGTATCCAAAGTGGATACCTATAAAAATATCTAAACTAAAAACATGAAAACTATCCAAGGTCTGATCTAGTAATGTCCAACATAGGCCACGTAATCCTTTAATAAATCTGAAAAGAGTTCATATAGGTATTGTGAGCGTACAATTATACTCAGTAGAAAAAAAGTCTCTCTTACACAAGTGAAATAAGAATACTAATTCACCCATGAGAAAACATTAGAACAAAATAGAACCTATAAAGGAAAAATAACCATCCCAACCTCACTAAGGCACACTCACAAAATAATGAAAACCATGTAACATAATATAACAAGAATAAAATTGATAAAGGTACCCCGCACTACTTTCCAATTGGTATGTCACTCTCACACCCAACATTGTACATCAGGGATCTCCCATTTGAACTATATACCACACCTCCCAAAAGCTTGTTAACAACACACCTCACCCATAGAAAACTAGGCTCACCGCCCACAAGAACGACAACAAAACATCTCACCTGAAAATATTCGGACCATAACACAACCACCACCAGGGAAAACGTCATAAGATACCAAGAACATATAGGATGTTAACCTCATTACCTACTCCTAACATTGATAACCACAACTATAATCCACCCCACTAGTATGGTGATTTGACATCATACCTGAAAATAGTTAGGCCGCCATCCCACAAGCAAGATCACAACTCGCCTGAAAACACATGGGGTATCAAAAACACAATCTAATACCTTATCATACTTCCAAACATCACATCTTGTGAAATACCTACCTATCTAGGAAGAGAGGGAAATAAATAGTGGATACCTAGCCTTCTTTACTCCTCACCAAATGTCATAAAAAACACCCCCATGTGACTATACGAGTGTCAGTACATTGTGGTCGACATGGATGGGGCACACATAGAAATAAAAAATATTACATAAGTATATATATATATATATATATATACATATATATATATATATATATATATTATGAAACACTCAAGGCTAACTTATTGGTTCCCAAACTAACTAAAAAACTCACAAAACCATCAATTTGGATGCCACCTCCAAATGCATATACCCACACAACAATCCATGAACCACATTCATGTATCCAACCAATTTCATTTAATCATATATTTATTTTAATTATTTCTCATCAATCAAATTTAGCCACACAACCCACAATTTAATTACTCATTAAAAATATTCATCCCATTGACCAAAACCAACCAAGACATTTCAAACATTATCAAACAATTATTAATTATTCCATCACTACTTGGGAATATGTCATAAAGAAATCTCCACTTAGCCGCCCTAAAAGTACTAACAAACAAAACACCCTTCCACCACAAAATCATCGCCAAACAAACAACCTATCCTCCCAAAAATCACGAAAAAACCAACTCACCACCCCAAAATCATTGACAACAAACCACCTATCCGCCCCAAAAGAACAACTAATAAACCACCTCAGCACCCCAAAAGTACGACCCACAAACCACCTCACCACCCCAACATCTTGAACCAAAAACCATAATACCCACATTACCCAATAACACATAGCCATCCCACAAGCCCAACCACACAATATAAAACATTAAGATCATTTTATAGATTTACAAAGGGGATTTTATCACATTCCACTTTATTTTAGAGGTGTTATCACAAAATTCATAATCATGGAGAAACCGTTTTATTAAACAAATATATGTGTCTATACAATATCCATTTATGGTAATTTCACAACAATCACAATAGGGATAATAGTAACATCACGTACCATCCATCACAAATAGAGCCCCCAACAAACACAATTTTCAACAGGTCCATAAGCTCGTACAATCCAAAATATAAAAAATAATATCAAATGTATAAAAGCATAAAAATCAAACACAATTTTCCCCTTACAATTTGAATTTAACAAATTAATTATATTTTTTTTAATCCAACACAACCAAAAAACATAGATAAAAAATAAAACCCCTCTCAGATGATACACAATAATGATAAATGAGGGATTCCCTACCTCTAAGAAGCATTGATGACTCAATGAACATCATAATGTGAAGATAAAAGTTCCCACAACCACGAAAACACCTCGGGAAACCTCAGATCAACCTACAACACACCCAAATACCAAAAAAACGCATCCCAAACTAAAAATACAAACAAAAATGCACCACTGTAGTGAAACCTCAAAGAAGAATGAGAGAAATCCATCCATGAAGAAGGTGGGGAATACCACAAACCTCATACAAAAATACACTGGGAACAACGAATCAAAGATGAGGGAATATGGATTTATGAACTCCTTAGGGATCCTAGGGGTCAGCCAAAAATTATAGGAATAAGAATCCTTGTACAAATGAATGATTTTTTTCTTCAAAGAACAAAATTTTAAAACGTCACTGCATTGGGGATTTACATGATGTGTAATCCCCTTTCATGTACTATAATCCTTAGGGTTTGGTTTCGTCAAAAAATGAGTCACCTTATTTTTATTTAACCTAAAAAATATACACATCATAAACCAATAATAGGCATACCATGGAACCAACTTTCATGTCATTTAATGTTTATATGATGTGTATTTGATGTAGTAACTCTGTTTCACCTCTTGCTTCCCCCAAAAACTACTATAACCTTTACTGAACACCTCTAATGCTCAAAAATGGAAAAGTAATGTATTTGGAGGGAATAACATAGTAAATAAGATACCTCTCTAATGATTATCACCCTCAAGAATCAAAAAAAATCCCAAAATTAAAGGGTTCCAAACAACAACCCTGCGAGATACCACTCTAGGATCTCAACGTACCTCAAACTATACAACTATCAAAACACACAAACCCAAACAACCACAAAACACAATGCACAACCACATCACCATGACCACATGACACCAGTTCTCACCAACCATACTTCCAAACAACCATATCAACCTCTATGAATCCCAAACCAATAACCACTAAATACATTGAACCAATCCATTATGAACACAGGAATATAGGAATTTCATCCTCCATGTTAAGATACTCTCCGCTATAAAAAACACTGACTCACTCACACAAGTTTAATCCCATCATAGTTAATTCATCTCAATTAGGAATCTATTCCTCTACATTTTATATGTCCTAACATTATCAAAAATCACACCACACATATAAAAAACCATATATAAATCTCATTAGATAATACAACAAGATCACAAACATTAAATCACAAAGTAAGACAAAGAAAAAACAAAACAAAACTCTGGTTAATGGTCGCACATATGAATCTATCACTCCAAATTATTCTCCTCTAGGACTTCATGCCTCCACAAAAAATGAACTAAATAAATATTCTATCCATGAAACACCTTGTCCTGGCGATACTGAATCTCTACTAGTCACTCACCAAATGTCGCATCATCTTCGATATCAAACTCTCCCTATTCAATGACATGAGAGTCATCATAAAGATAATAGTGATTCTAAGAGACATGAAATACATTATGGAAACTCTCCAATTGATTTGGAACACCAACCAATATTCCACCTTGCCAACTCACCCCAATACCTCAAAGGGCCTAAAAACATAGCAAAAATATTACTCCCTCGACCAAACCTTTATTTCCCATGTTGAGGGGAAACCATAAAAAACATGTGTTCCCAAACCTCAAACTCCAAGGGCCTCCTTCTGTGATCTGAATTAGATATATTTTAGTCCTGTAATGTTTTCATCTTATCAAGAACATGCTAAACTTTCTATAATATGCTCTATAACACATAGGGACCAATAATGGTAGTCTCCCCATCATCCATCCAGCACAACAATGAATGCCACTATCTCCTATACGAAACCTAAAAATGAGACACGATAATGGAAGAGTGATGGATATTATTATAGGTAAACTCTAACAATGGAAGGTTTCATAACCAAGATCCACCAATGTTCAAGACACACACCAACAATATATCCTCAAATTTCTGGATAGTTTTCTCCATCTCCCCACTATCTAAGGGTGGAAAGTAGTGCTAAGGAATAAATGAGTTCCAAAAGCATGCTACAATACCCTCTATAATAATGAGGTAAAATGTGCATACCTACCAAAGATAGTGCTCCTCATAAATCCATGAAACCACTCCACCTCATCCATGTACCACTTATCCATAGTATTAACTGTTCCTAACTCCTTGATCACTAAGAAGTGGACCATTTTTGTCAATTGATCCACGAACACCTAGATATGATCACAACCTCCCTGAGCAATGGGTAACCCTATGATGTGATAAATTGATATTTCATCCTATAATCACTTGGTAACATCCAAGGGCTATCACAAACCACTAAGAACATGATTCTTGGACTTTACCTTCTGGAGAACCAAGAAATTTACCACAAACTCCACCACTGATCATTTCATCACGAGCCACCAAAATTGAATCTTATTTCCATGATACATCTTGGAAACTCAGTGGATTACCACTAATGGTGAGTTATAAAATCATGAAGGGCTCCCCCACACATCACTACCAGAACAAACAACCCCCCATTAAAATAACATCTAGTTTTGACCATCGTTTGACCATCCCTATAGAGCATCACTATGGACAAAACGATTGCGCATCACCTCTTCCTATGATTCTCCCAAATGATACTCCTCCACCTCTTACATCATGGAAGACTATAACATCCTTTGAAAAAAAACATCCTCTTTCATCATCCACCTTTTCCATTAAGTACAAGGATGCCAATGCCTCTTTCACTCTCTATGAATATCTGGATTCTCGAGCGACAACCTTCCATGACTTCCTTATCAATGTTTCAGCCCCAACATTCCATTTTACTAAGATGTAGGGGATATAAAAATCATAATTCTGAAGAAACTCCATCCACCTTCACTACCACAAGTCAAAATCACATTGGGAAAAGATATACCTCAAACTCTTGTGATCTTTGAAGACCAAAAATCATTCCCCAATGAGGTAATGCTGCTAAAACATTATCATATACACAACCATTCAAATATCCATATCATGGGTGGTGTAGTTACAATAATGGAGACATAATTTTCTAGAACCAAAAGATATCACTTCCTAAATCTACGTTAGAAATTATCCCAATCCTAGAAGGTAAGCATCAAAAAACACCTCAATGATCACCTCCTCTTCAAGAAACAGAATTAATTAAGCACTAAACAACATCCCCTTTAGGTAACTGAATGCTTCATGGAATATATCACTCCATAAAAATCATGGTCCTTCCTAGTAAAAGATGTAAACTATGCTACAAAATGAGAGAAATCAGGTCCGAATATCTGATAATAGACTTTAAGACCAATGAAACTACATACCTCTACCATATTCTTGGGTGATACATAAGAAAAAAATACTTCGATATTTGATGGGTATACAAAAATACTTTGCTGATACACCACATCCCTGAAAAAATTCACCTCTAGTGTGCAAAAATTATACTTGGATAAACACCAATAGAGTTTGTGGTGTTGAAGAACCTACAATATAGTTCTGAGATGCTTTACATGATCCTCATCTAACATCGATTGGATCAAGATGTCATTGATGAATATGATGACGAACAAATCCAGGAACACATGGAAGACATAGTCCATAGGCATCATGATCACATCTAGCCCATTCACAACAGCACACCATATGACAACAAACACGAAGTGCAGATACATACATCTAAAGGTAGTATTAAGTATGTGACACTTATTCACCCACAATAGGTGATATCCATACCATAGATCAATCTTACAAGTCAAACTCTCCCATCTCAGTTGGTTGAAAATACCATCTATCCTCGAAAGAGGGTAATAATTTTTGATAGTCACCAGATTCAACCTTCTGAAGTCTATACAAAACTGTAGACTACCATAATCTTTATTTTAGAACAACACTAGAGAACCCTACAATGACACATAGGGATAGATGAAACCCTTATACATTAGATCAAATATCTTAATACTAAACTCGTGCAACTCAGAAGGTTCTATTCGATAAGGATCCATCGAAATCATAGAATCATAATACTGAATGTATATCGTGAACTCAACATCATGTTTAGGGGGTATCATCAAAAATGACTTAGTAAGAACATATAGGAACTCCCCAATGACCATGGGAACCTATATTATCCCAGGACACATAGATTCCACAAAAAACATAGCCAAAAAGGAACAAAGGGTCTCCACATTCTGACTACCCATGTGACAACCCTGCTCACCAATGAAAACCAGATGTTGGTTCTCCACATCCTAAAACATGAATATCTTACAGAAGAAATTGATAATAACACATAGAGAATATAACCATTTGATACTAATAATGAAATATTATAGTTGTATCTGTAATAAGAAAAGATCCCCATGGGGTTTATATGTCCCCATCATTAGTCGACATCTCCAGCATACATAAAAAAAAAGCAAGTATAGCCTCCGATTAGGGTAATAAACACCAGAGGAATATGAATCCTCTTTACTTATAGTACAAGATCATAGGCTAGAGTGGGTTAAAAAAGGAGTGAAAATCTACAAAATCAAACAAGAAACAAAAAATGATACTAATCAAAATTATTGTACCTGTGAAGATCTATGGACCCTCAAGAATTAGTGCCTACACTATATTGAACCGATCACTCCTAGCTCTAAGACCTCAGTAATGATTACCTCATCCATATCCATGCTCAGGAAGTGGTCCCTATATTTGAGGAAGATCCTTATAAAAACTGCTAACTAATCCATCAACTGTTGGTGAGGAAAATAATTAGTACTCCAGTTATAGAAACAAACTCACTAGTATCTGATGAAAATGATAACTCTAAACTTATCAACCTCCACCAAATTGTGATCAGGGAACCATTGGGTCCGGGTCATGGAAATTTCCATGATCCCCACAACCAAAAAAATTGGCACAATACCCCTAGGAAAATATTGAAAAACACTGGCCCCAGAAGGAAAGAACGGAATATGCTGAGGTTGTCTTGCTTCTGGTCGAAACATTAAAGGTCATGATGCCTGGTACCTTCTACTGACAACTATGCTGTTCAAGAAACCCTTCTTGTTCCAATCCCATGAAAATCCTAAACATGAGGGAATTCTCAGGACCACCACCACCTTTTTTTGATCATCCAGACATGTTGGAAATGAAAATAGAGTAACTACATACTTGATAGAAGGACAATGTTACTCTTGAAGACGTATCACATGATACTCCTCATCTAGAAAATGATCTGGTAAAAAATGAAGAAGGTCCTTGAGCTTAATTCCCAGATCTCACACTGATATGCTCTGATACTGAGGACAAAGAAGCTCTCTCCACTTCACTACCTTCATGGTCAATTAAAGGAACTAGGCATGGAACTCCTTTGGGATGTCAAACCACAAATAATCAGCCTACTTCCACTATCCGAGATACAACCTCTGTCATTGAAATGAAGTTCCCCACATCTGACTAACTGCCAGAGAGACCCATTATTCCATCATGGCTTGGGTCAAACTGAAAGTCATCTTGAGATTCTCCAACCCAATCTTTATCACCACATTTCAAACACTACCTTCATACATTCCTAAAACCTACGACAAGAAAGTAGACAAAACCTTTTACCAATCCCTATATTTATCTTATAGATCAACCCTATAGAGATCAACCTGATTAGCTTTTTAAACCTCAAATACCTGAGCTAGAAAAAGATAACGAACATAAACCATAACTATAAGGGAAACTAGGAACTTCCTAAGCTCAATAGTATGTAATTTTTATTTAGATTCAACTGAATTCACTTTATTCATTTTAAACATCCCAAAATAACCCAATTCAACCAAGAACACATGTCATCATGATTCCTGTACCTTTCCTAGGTCTCTAACTAATAAGAAGGTCCATATCACTTGGCTATTCAATAAGATCAGATTCCATGCACTGAATCATAGGGTTCCCTATAATCCTATGTCCTAGTAGGTATCCCTGACCTATGTCATGCACCAAGGTCAAATAGAAAAATTTCTATACTAACCCATGAAATACTCAATGTAAATAACTCAAAACATCATCCTATGTCTCAAAAACATCTCTAATACCACTATGTCATGACCCCCTCCATCAAAAAATTCCATAATTCTGGGAGAGAGATAATGACCCCCCAAGTCCAGCCTCTAATAGGCCCCAGGTTGGCGACTAGCACCAAGGGTATAAAAATATCATGTATGGGAGGAATGAACCTATATTTTATAAATTGGATTATGATATAAGGTGAATAATCCACAATGAAATCCATGAAATAATATAGAAAGACACAAAAACTATCCTAGAAATTTCTAGATAAATGTAATTGACACAAAAATTCCCTAAAGTGAATAACAAAAAGAAAAGATAATGTTGAGATATGATAACTATCCAAGGACCAAGCTTGTAGTGTTTAGTACGGTGCATGTAATCCTCCTATAAACTTAAAAATAGTTTATTTACATAGTTTGAGAATACAAGTATACTCTGTAGGAAAACTAAATTCTATCGTGAACATGTGAATGGAGTACAATAATGCACCAAAATAGTAGATCTAAACATCATTTATAAAGGTATACTAACCATACCACCATCACCAAGTTAGGCTCACCAAATAACGCAAGACAAGTATTAAAATATAGAATGAATCACATCGATATGGGTAACCCACACCACTTTCCCATTTGTATTCCACTATAACACCCAACATAATGTGTGCTGGAACTCCCATCACTTGTTTATAGCACATCACCCTACATGCGTAGTCACAATAGACCTCAATCGAAGACACCTGGGCTCTCTGCCCCAGAAGAATGACCACGACCCATCTTGACCTAAAACACATGGGGCATGACATAACCACTAAAAAAACAAGAGTTGTAGGGTATCATGAACATGTAAGACATCAACTTAATTCCCTCCTCTTACCAAGCATGACCCCCACATAAGTAACCCCATAAGAATGACCATATCACAACCCTCCTGAAAACACATAGGCCACCCCCACACAAGGATGGTCACATCTGTCCTGAAAACACCTGGGATATCACAAAACCCTCCTAATGAACTAACAGACCTCCTAACATCACAACTTATGAATTACATACCTCTCTTAGAAGAGAGAGTAGGAAATAGTAGGTACCTAGAAATCGGTATTTCTCACTGGATGTTAGAAAAAACACCCATTGCATGACTATGCCACTACTATAATTCTTGGTAATTTCAACGACCTATTTTCGATGGGATCCTGCTTCAAATAGGTTTTAGCAATGGGGCCCCGTCGCAAATAGCCCATTGCAGAGAACGTTGTCACAAATATAATTACTTGTGACAGGCCCATCGCAAAAAATATTATTTGCGATGGGAAACATCGCCGTCACAAATAAGCCTCCGATTATATGTATTATATATACATAAATGTTTTCACGATGGGCCCCTCACAAAAACTATTTGCGACAATCCCTTTTCCCATCGCAAAAAAATATATATATATATATAAAACATTCTGCGACGGGCTCGTCACAACAATGTATTTGCGATGGGAAAGTATTCCTGTCACAAATATGTTTTTAAAAATATTTAGTTAGACTATTTGCGACGGGACCCCATCACAAATAGTCCCGTCACAAAAAATAAATTAATTTTAAAAAAAAATTAGGATTAATGAAAAAATAATATTACTATTATTAAAACAATAAAAAATAGAAAATATTAAAAATATCAATATTCACAAAAAAATATAAAAAAATAAAAAAATATTAAAAATTAAATTATGTAATATTTGCACCAATATAAAAGATTGAAAATGTAAATAATTCACATTACAATGTTAAATTCAAATGTCTGTAAGATAAAAAAATCATTGGGGGGGGGTCGTCTTCTAGAGGAGTTGGAGGAGCTGAAGGAGCTGGTGGAAGAAACTACATCCCTAAACTACTAGTCAGACAACCCATGTACTCCATCGGCCCGTGATGCTACTGCTGCCATCGATGCGTCTCCTCCTCATGTTGCCGCTGCTTCTTCTACTGTTATCGACGCATCTGCTCTTCGTAATGCTGCTCATGCTGCTGGTGCCACCGGCACATCTCTTCTTGCTGCTTCTGGGAAGTCTCTATAAGCTCAGCCTGAGCTCACAACTGCTCCTAATACTCTGAGCCAGAAGTTGATACCTCTCCACGAGATCCTCTCAATATAGACGCCAACATCATAGCAGTACCATAATAAGTACCAGGAGTCAAATGATAGCTGATACCAACTACTCCGCCCTTCTCAAAACCATACTGAGTCACCTGTATCCATGCCGCCTCATCAAAATGGTGAGCACTGGTCTGCTCAATCATCTCATCCTGACCCTCAGCCTGTGTCTGAGAGGTCACAGCCTCATATGACTCCTTCAATTACAATTTAAAATTAAAATTGTGAAAAAATTATTGGCAGTTAATTTCCAAACTGAAAAAATAATACTAACCACAATCTGACGCTGGTGATCACCTCTAATATCTCTAGTGGCTGGATCACTGTACATCCTCCGATAAACGTCGAACACCGTAATATCGAGATACTTGACTGCCTAAAAAATATAAAATAAACTCTCTATATTTAAAGTTATATAATGTATTTAAAATATATACTTATCGGATGTTCTCTATGCGAACTGAATGTACAACTTCCTGCTCGATTTGTCACCTCCTGTCTCCCCCGGTTCTATCTTCCCACTGAAGATCTCCGCAGAAATGCACCACCGAACCAGTGTAAATATAATCCTTCCCCAACATGAGATGAAATGTATTCTGGTCAGTGGGATCTACACGACTCATCAAATTCTGTCACCCCAGATTTCTTAATGGATGCCCTTCTTAAATTGTGCAAAAACTGACAGAAACGGTCAAACATAGAAATCTGTCATGCCGCATGGATAGCGTCGCACATTCTATCATAGATAGGATACCATAAACCCTAAAAATAATTTAAAATATCAAGTTTTTAATAAAATAAATTTCAAAATAAATATTATTTATTTACATACCAGCCAATGATGGAACATGTCGCATCACACATCAACGGAAATCTTTTCCCATGTGATCCATGGCGGAGAAAAATAATTGCGCAAGATAGTGTTTACCTGTCGAATAGCTACATGCGCAAAACTGTGAAAAATGAATAAATAATCAAACAAAGAGTATATATATAAATAAATTAATGAAATCTAACTAAAATATACAGGTTACCATACCTCTGTGTGTGTGGATCCAAACCAAGATATGGATGTCGCTCGGGGATGGGGTCAAGAATCATCAGTTGTGCAAAACCATTCCCCCTCCGCGTACCCCCTGGACCGCCAGTAGGCTGAGGGTCAGATGATCCAAAACACCCCTCATCCAACTGTAGTTCAGCCTCCTGCAACTCGAATAATATAAGTAAATTTACTATTTATTACAATTTATTACTAATTATTACAAATTATTACTATTTATTACTAATTTAGCAATACTTTGCAATAATTTGCGAAATGAAAACTGCTTGAATAATGAAAGGAAATTTGGTAATCATCGTTGTGGAGATGATTACAAATTTTCCCTTCATTATCCAACCAGATTTTGTCTACTACTTATTACTAATAAAAAAATTATATTATCAATATTTAAGAAAAAACAATATTAATATTATTAAAATAATAATATATATATATAATATTAAAATTATCAATATTCTCAAAAGGCATTTCTCTATTCTTAACATGTTCAAATCTCAAAGGGTCGTCAATTGTCAAGTCATCCGCAATAAATAGTTTGTGTCAGTCATGTCCAATGTAAAATCTATAATTATACTTGCATGGTTGATCACCTCACAATTAGTGTTGCAATAGGATGACCAAATTAATGACATTCTCGTCTCTAAGAATCATCTCACATGATGCTTTACATAGATTATTCCTCCTTAAAAATTTGAGGGGATATGAGTATCTTTCCCTTAAATTTTCAAGGAAGAATGGTCTATGTAAAGGTTCATGTGAGATAATTCTTATAGATAAGGAAGTCTTAACTTGGGTTGTCCTATTGCAACACTACTTGCGAGGTGATCAACCATGCAAGGACAACTATAGAGTTTACATTGTACATGGCTGGCACAAACTTTTTATCGCGCATGACCTAACAATTGGAAACCCTTTGAGATTTGAACATGTTAAGAATAGAGTAAATCCTGTTGCGAATATTGATAATTTTAATATTTTATAAATTTTTTTGTTATTTTAAAAATATTAATATTGGTTTTTCGTTAATATTTATAATATAATTTTCCTATTGTTAATTATTGCTAATTATTGATAATTATGGCTAATTATTTCTAATTATTTCCAATTATTGCTAATTATTTCTAATTATTACTAATTATTCCTAATTATTCCTAATTATTACTAATTATTCCTAATTATTCCTAGTTATTCCCAATTATTCCTAATTATTTCTAATTATTAATAATTATTGCTAATTATTCCTAATTATTGCTAATTATATCTATTTATTACTAGTTCTTACTAATTGTTACTAATTATTAATAATTATTAATAATTATTACTAATTATTTCTAATTATTACTAATAATTACTAATTATTACTAATTATTACTAATTATATCTATTTATTACTAATTATTACTAATTATTACTAATTATTAATAATTATTACTAATTATTACTAATTATTACTAATTATTACTAATTATTACTAATTATTACTAATTATTACTAATTATTACTAATTATTACTAATTATTACTAATTATTACTAATTATTACAAATTATTACTAATTATAACTAATTGTTACTAATTATTACTAATTATTACTAATTATTACTAATTATATCTAATTATATCTAATTATTACTAATTATTACTAATATCTCTAATTATATCTAATTATATCTAATTATATCTAATTATTACTAATTATTACTAATTATTACTAATTATTACTAATTATTACTAAGTATTACTAATTATTACTATGTATTACTAATTATTACTAACTATTACTAATTATATCTATTTATTACTTATTATATCTAATTATTACTAATTATTACTAATTATTACTAATTATAACTAATTATTACTAATTATTACTAATTATTACTAATTATTAGTAACTATTAGTAATTATTACTCTTTATTACTTATTATTACTAACTATTACTAATTATATCTATTTATTACTAATTATATTCTTTTATTACTAATTATATCTATTTATATCTATTTATTACTAATTATATCTATTTATTGCTAATTAAATCTATTTATTTCTAATTATATCTATTTATTGCTAATTATATCTATTTATTGCTAATTATATCTATTTATTCCTAATTATATCTATTTATTGCTAATTATATCTATTTATTGAAAATTATATCTATTTATTCCTAATTATATCTATTTATTACTAGTTATATCTAATTATATCTAATTAATATTAATTATGACTAATTATTTATAATTATCACTAACACCATCAATTTCTTAGAAAAATTAAATATAAATAAAATTCAATTGAAATCTAATTAAATTACAACTAATAAACAACAATTAAAATTAACATAAAAATATAAAATAAATATAAAAAAATAAAATATAAATCCCTTAAACTTTGATATTCTGAAGATATTGACGCCTTCTGATTGCTCTCGTATAAAAAATTTCAACTAAAGGAATTTTTTTTGAAACTGAAGAAAGAAAAGAGGGAGAGAGCAAGATCTGAATGATTTAGGGAAAAAAATGTATGGGGTTATATATAGGTTAGATTAGTTGCGACAGGGTTATTAGAGACGGGATTACCGTAAAAAATGTTGGTATTTGCGATGGGGCCCATCACAAATACCCTCGCCCGCATTAATTACAATCGGCGGTTAAAAGGTTATTTGCGACGGGACCCGTCAAAAATAGTTCCTGCCGATAGTCTTTTTGCGATGGGCCAACATCCCATCGCAAAAAGTTATTAACCGCCGCCAGGTATTTGCGACGGGATCTCGTCGCAAATACCCCTGCGTGGTTTGGCGCGCAAGTCGCGCCAAACTATTTGCGACATGAGACATATCCCCGTCACATATAATATTCACGCGGTTTGGCGCACAAGTCGCGCCAAACTATTTGTGATGGGAGACAAAAACCCGTCGCAAATAATTGGTTATTTGCAACGGTGAAATTTTCCCGTCGCAAATAACTTCATGGACGGGTTATTTGCGACGAAATTTCTTCCCGTCGCAAACAATGATTTTTTCCGTAGTGTGCGGGTGTTAGAACATTGGGTTCGATGTGGGTGGGGTGAATAACTAAATTAAAAAGAATATAAAAGTATATATATATATATATTATCAAAAACTCTTTCCCAACCTATGGGTTCATAAAATAAATAAACAACCCAAAACACCATCACTTTTTCAACCACCTGTAAATGTATAACCGCAAACAACAAGTCACAAGAAACATTCATGTTTCCAACCAATTTCATTTAATCATCTTATTTTTTTTCATTATTTAGGATCAACCAAAATTTCTACACAACCAACTATTTAAATATTCATTAACCATTTTAATCCCATTATCTAAACAAACATAATCCATTTAAAACAATATCAAACAATGTTTATTTATTCCATAACTACTCAGCCTTATAGCATGAATAATTTACCTCCTCACCACCCTAAAATCTTGATGAAACAAACCACATTGCCACCCCAAAAGCATAGACAAAAAACCACATCACCGCCCTAAAACCATGGACAATAATACACCTCACCACCCCAAAATCACAACCAATAAACAACCTTGTTTCCCCAAAAGCACGACCCACAAACCACCTAGTCACCCCAAAAGAATGACTCACAAACCACCTCACAGCCCGAAAGCATGGCCCACAAACCATCAGGACTACATGACCCAACTAAACATAACCATCCCACAAGAGTGGCCACACATCAAAACACATCAAGATCAGTTTATATATTTTAAATAAGGATTTTATCACAGTCCACATTATTTTAGGGGCATTATCACTCAATCCATAATCTTAGGGAAACCATTTTATGAGCCAAATATAAGTGGTTATCCAATTTACATTTTAGGGTGATATCACAACAATAAAAACAGGCACAAAAGTCATAAAACACATCATCCATTAGAAACGAAGCCCCTAACGACCACAATTTTCATTTGGGCCACAAGCTCTTACAATCCACAATATCACAAATAATATCAATATTGTAAAAGAATGTGAATAAAACCCCATTTCCACATTTTAATTTCATTTTAAAAAATTATTTAGATTTGATTAAGCTTCTATAACCCTAAACCAGAGATAAAAAAAGAAACCCCCCTTATGATACAAAATAATGAAAAACGAGGGAATCCCTACCTCAAAGAATCATTTTTGAATTGTTGTACACTGTAGGGTGAAGAAGAAATTTCTACAACAAGAACCACACCACAAGAAACCATAGATAAACCTAAAATGCACCCAAATACCATTACAATAAATCCCAAACACAAATCCCAAACCAATCCATACAACTTTAGTGAAACCTCAATGAAGAAAGGGAGAAAACCTTGCAAGAAGATGACAAGTCTTAACATGAATATTTAATGAACAACCACCTGGACCAATAGATTAAAGGGGAAGGAAGAGGGATTAAATAACTCTTGGGGTGCCTAGGGTTCACCCAAAATTATAGGAATAAGAATTCACAACCTAATAAATGAAAATTTGTCCTGAAAATAAATTTTAAAACTTCACTGTATCTAGGATTTACACGATGTATAATCCCATTTCACAGTGTCTACTCCTCAGGGGTTGGATTCACTAAAAAATGAGTCAACTTTTTATTATTTAACCCCAAATATATATATATATATGTTGGGATCCAGACTTGGAAAATCCATGAAAATTACTTTTAGTCATGTAGAGTTTATAAGATGTATATTTCCTGCAGCAGCTCTACTGCACCTCTAGCTTCCACTTAAAACTCATGGAACCTTCCCCAAACACCTCCGATGCTCAATCCTAGAAAAGTAACAGACCGGGAGGGCATGTAACATTACATGCATTGAATGGAAACAATCACTCTGACATATAATTATGGTTGAGATATACTCGATAAAAGCTTTTAGGGTTCATCACCCCTAGATGAATTTATCTCAAAAACTTTTCCACCTGAAGTATCTAGACATAAATGTATATCTAGAAAAAACTCATATTATATAACTTAGAAAAACTTTTGGATATTATCTTATACTTATTGTAATAACCTAGGTATTTATAAAATATGTTTTTATATTTATTAGAATTTTGGATTTAAATAATAATTCTTAAAATAAATAATTTATTATCTGGTTATTTATTTAAAATATTAAAATTTTCAACCATAGAATTATTATTTTAAAAAACTAATTTCATATTTGAATTTATCATGATGAGATTATCTTATTATTAGTTTTTGAGAAATGTTGGAATTTTTTTAATTTTTGGTGATTGGTAAAAAATACTCTATTATAAAACAAGGTATTTTCTATGATGTCATGTAGAAATAATTGCAATAAAAAATTTATTAATTTTATTGAATAATTAAAAAATTCTATAGTAATTTTAACATAGTGTAAAAATAATTTATCATGAGAAATTTATATTCTATTCATGTTAAGTATAAAAATTATTGTCACTGTCGACACAATGCATGCGCACCATTGACAATGTCAAATGTTGTTATTTATAAAAAAATGGAGTTATAATGATTATTTTAAAGACTATTTTATTACTTATTTTGTATTATTTTTTTTTGGATTTGAATTTCAAATTTCAGAGGTATATTACATTAATCTTTTTCAAATGCATGTGCAATGATTGCATAAGGAAAGAAAAGACAAAATAAAAAATTTAAGATGTTTTCTTAACATGTATATTAGTAATTGTAGATAATGAACAAATCTATAATTTTATCTTGACCCTAATTAATTTATTTTTATGAAATTAATATATTTTCTTTTTTTATATATGAAATAATTAACATTAATGATTTTGCAATTCTGATGCATCACTTGTGAACTGAAAAGAAAAATAAATAAAATCTTTTCAATTAAAATTAGAAGAATTATCAAATGACCCATATTTTGGATAAATATTTTTATATATGAATACATCTACCATTACCATTTTTATGCGACTTTGGGACATTTGGACCCAAAGGAATCACATTAATACCTTGATGATATTTTATTTAAAAGTAAGTAAAGTTGTTCAATCTATAAACTATAGTTTTTATAACATTTTAATTTTAGGTTTTATAGAAGTTCATTTCTAAATAGAATAGTCTTTGGAAATCTAATAAATTATTTTCCTCATTAAATTTTATTTTTAATATTTTCTGAATAAATATATACCTTAAAGTATTGAACCTTTATGATGTAGTAATTATTTATTTAATGATAAAATCAATTTAACAGTATTAAACAGAATAAAATAAATATAATTTGGTATTTTTAAGTTAATTAACGAAATTACAAGATTATTATGATGTGTCTATGATATAATAAAAAGTTTTTTAGATTTTGAAACTTAAATTTTATGGGTTTAATTTCAATGTTATGAATAGTTTTTATTTTGACAAAAATAGTTATTCATGAATAAAATATTTTATTAAATTATTTATAAATCACAAATTTTTTGATCAAGTCCAAAAATGATAATATTACTTCAAAAATTTAATAATATCTAGTTTTTATTCATTTTTGTGTATATTAAACAATATAATATATTTATTATATTTCTATAATGTGAGTAATGCCTGTGTTACCCCGCACCTCAATTACAAAAAGGGGATCCATCCTTCACAAATCTCCTTACCTTAAGCCTTATTATTTCACTAAAATCTAAAAAATTCCTTCCTACTCATACATTAAAAAAGTAGCTGTCTTTTATTCTCATAAAATACAACTTCCAAGATCCTTAAGAAGTTACTCAAGTTGAATTTTTCAAGAGGTAAATTCCTTTTTCCCTTTTAAATTTCTTTATCACTTATACCGTATCCCCACCTATTATAAAATGTTTCATTACAACTCCATTATCAAATTTATAATATAATGTTTTTATGTTATATGAATCATAAGATATCTCATCTTCTCCGTTTATTATTAAATAATGAAATTCTAATCTGTAGTACGTCAATTCACCATCTTCGTGAATGATGATTTTTAGGTTCCCTTTGAATGAAATAATGGGATGGTTAAATTCATATATAATTATTTAAAATGAACAAAAAATATATATTTTATCACTTTTGGATTATTATTTAATTTTCACAAGTAATATCATAAATAGACTGTCCATAGAAACCATGAAATGATCTCACCTGAAACAACAAAAATAACAAAAATATTGTTAATAAATGAGTATAAAATGTTATAAGAAGATCATGTAAGGTATTATAATCATGAGTTTAGTTCTTTAATATATTAATAGCATCATTAAAACAATTATACATGTGGTTCTAATACATTTTAAGGATGTATAAATTAATATAATGAACTCTTTAACTAAACCATTATTTTAAAGGTTTTAAAGATTCAATTTTTTAAATATTTCAATTTTACATCCATGTTTTCAAAATTATTTTTATGAATGTATCTATATGTTTACTAATTTTTTTATTTCTATCATGTATTTCAAAAGGGATATTGTTCATGTGTTATATAAGGTAATTTCATTTTTAAATATTTTTAAATGTCTCCTTTAGTAAATTCAAAAAGATTTTTTTATATATATGAATGGAGTGATTTCTCTTTATTTCATGACTATTTATTATTATAATGTTTTTTAATATGTTTTCAAAGTTATTTTTGATGAATATGATTTCATTTTTATGTGTGTGGATTTTATATTTTTAAAGTTATTTTTATGAAAAGGCTATTTTAAAATCTGATTGTGTTTTACTCAAGGATTTAAATGAGTTATCAAGAGTTTTATTAATGATATATTCCTTGAAAATTGTATATTTTGTATTGAGACCATTATCCCTCATGATATTAAGGTTTGAACCCGATTATAGCTCATGATATGTTGGGTTGAGTCCATTATATCTCAAGATATGACAGGTGAGCCCCATTATGTCTCTCTAAGGCATTGGGTACTCCATAGATGGAAGTTAGCTGAAAGGTTATTCCATTTGTAACGGTGAATATAAGAGTTATATGATAAATATGTCCCAAGGAAACTTCATGTTGTTTCCATGGATACTGATGAGTGTTTTATGAAAAGGGTTTTCATTTTTTTTAGGTTTTCATTGTACTGACAATTATTCATTCTTTATATCCCTTACTAATATTTTTTGTTCTAATTCCATGTTTTTCAAAAAAATTCATAGGTTATAAGTAAGTGTAAGTGAAATAATGAAGTAAAGGTAAATGTTATGAATATTTTTCAGATAAATATTGTTTTATTTAAGAGGTGTTATATTTTAGAAGAAATTGATATAGTTTTAGTAGTATACACTATAAATAAATATGGGATGTTATGATGTATTATGTCCTAATTCACTAATGATATAAACCTAAAGGGATACTAAATGCGATATAATGTATGTTTTTTAATAAATATAAAAATTATGTAATGTTTTAATGATGGATCCTTAGAGTTGGTATCAGAGGATGGTTTAAATAACCTTAGGGGTTTTGATGATGTTAATAAAAAATCATAAATGGGTTTTAATTTTTTGTTCATTTAAAATGGTATAGAATTTAATGATTCCCATGTTTCTTCATCTAAGATATGTCAGTCCAGAATGGTTTTGCAGAGATGAAATAGTAATGATGATATAAAAAGGCATCAAGAGGCTGATATCTTTAAGAATTCAGAACATGGAATAGTGGGAATTTGAACCAAGAAGTTGTGATAGTAATTGCTCAGTTAATTCTAGAGATAAATGGTGGTGGTATCCATGCTAGAGATAAAAATTATATACCATGAAGAAACATGTATTTTTTGGAACATTTCATTAAGAAACATCCCCTATCTTTCATTGAAACCAACAATACTTTGATAGTCGAAGGATGAATCAATTATCTATAAAAGATATTTGAGGTCATCGGATATTCAGAACTCTAAAAGTTAATACTATAAATTTATCATTTTGAATGTGATATTGATGAATGATTGTCTCCAGTTAAGAATACCAAATAAAAATATGATCTTAATACTCTAGAATGGGATAATTTTAAGAGTATTTTTTTGGAATTTATTTTCCTAAAACTATTTAGATCAGAAAGGGGAAACAATTATTGGAACTGAGGTGGAACAATGTTTATTATATTGAAACATATAAAGATAATTTTACAAGACTACCAAGGTAAGTACCATATTTTACTCGAGACATTGATAGTAAAATTAATAGATTTTACTATGGTTTGAAACCATTTTGGAAGATATTTGTATTCACGAGAGTTTAAAAGATTCAAAATTCTTGTTTGTTGTGATGAAAAATTTTATATGATGTTTGTTAACATGTATGTGCTTCTTGATGAAAAGAATAAGAAGCAATCAGGCTGGAAGGCAATGGGGAATAATTTATAAAAGAAATATGGAGGTATGAAAATCAATTTCCTTTCTTATGAAAAGTGTGGTTAAATGAATCCTAGAGAAAATCTTGTAAACAAAGGGGAATTCTACTAAAGTGGATAGTTTGGACACATGTCTCATGATTGAAGCAAAAATGATCATAAAAGTAAATATAAGTCGATGGTAAGATGTTTTATCTTTAAGAATTTGAGTCATTTTTGTAATGTGTTTCCAAATCTAATAATTTAGGTAGGAAATTAGTATGATTGTAAATAGAAGGGTGTGGAAAAATCCTTTTTAACTACTTCAATAAACATCAAGCTATCAATCGAGGTGGTATCTGGTATGTTTCCAATTTTTAGAGATTTTCCCAATGTGTTTTGGGATCCAGGGTCTACACATTCTTCATTTCTAATAATTTTTTTGAAAAATTAGAAATTACGACTCCTGAAATGAAGTTAGATCTCATTGTAAAAACACTTGGAGGAAATATTGAGGAAAAAATAAATTTTAAAAATCTACCTATATTTTTCTATGGAAAGAGTATACCAAAAAAACTTTTTTTTCTTGACTCTAATCGAGTTTTGGCATATTCTGGGTATGGAATGGCCTTATTTTTGTCAAACTATGAAAGATTGTAGACAAAAATAAGTTCTTTTTTTTCAGAAATAGTTTCAGTTTCTATACAACAACGAACCCATACCATTGAAAACCTATATTTTAGTTAAGAAATAGTTAAAATATAGAAATTAATGTTAACTTACACACATTTTTGAAAACAAGGGAACTATTTAGATTAATGATGTGCCAGTGGTAAATGAGTATGATGATGTATTTTCTGATGATTTTACTAGTGCTATTCTTAATCAATAAGTTGAGTTTACTATTGAATTAATTATCTAATGCTAATCCGAATTATAAACCACCTAATTAAATGGATCAAATGGAACCTTTAGAGTTGAAGATTTATTTACATTAATTATTAGATAAATGATTTATCCAACATAGAACTTCACCATGGTCTGGTCCTATCCTATTTGATAATAAGAAAGATGGTTCAATGAGACTTTCAATTGATTATAGAGCCCTGAATAACATCACTAATAAGAAAAAGTATCATTTTCCTCATATTAATGAATTGTTTGGTCAGATATAGGGAGTATATTAAATTTCGATGGTTTATATGATGTCAAGGTTCCATTAGTTGAAAGTAATGGAAGAAGAATTTCTGAAGATTGTGTTCCATACTAGATATGGGCATTGTAAAAAAAAATTTATGTTGTTTAGTTAAATATGTACCTACTGTATTTATGGATCTTATGAATAGAATATTTCATGAGTTTTAGATATGTTTTTGTCCTTGTTTATTGATTAAATTTTGGTATATTCCAAATGTGAATAGGAATATGAAATACATATAAGGGTTGTTTTCAAACAATAATTGAAAAGAAACACTATTTAAAATTTAGAAAGTGTGAAATTTGGTTGTAGTTTTTCCATTTTTCACATTGTTTCAAAAGATAAAATTACTACTGATACTACTAAAAAAACGTTTTTGCAGAATCGACAAGACCTACAAATATAAACAAGATTCATTGTTTTCTTATTTTTTAAGGGGAATTAAAAAGGTTTGTTGAAAAATTTACGTGGTTATCTAGACCAATGACTAAGTAAACTTGAAAAGAAGTTAAATTTATTTGGAAAAAATGTGATGACAGTTTTTAGGAATTAAATAGAATATTGGTGAATGATCCAATTATGACTCTACTTCTAAGAAGTGGTGAAATTTTCAATTACAGTGATTCTTCTTTGAAGGGACATGGTTGTTTTCTGATACAGAATGATCATGTAATTGCTTATGATTTAGGTCAATTAAAACCACATGAGTTAAATTAACCTACAAAATATTTTTAATTATTTTATATTGTTTTTTCATTAAAATTTTGTTGGCATCATTTTTATGGAGTAATATGATAAATATATACTAAGCATAAAATTATGAATTATATATTTTCTAAAAACGAATTGAACATAAGGTAGAGCAGATGGCTAAAAATAATCAAGGATTATGTTATAAAAAAATTCATTACCATCTTGGAAAAGCAACCAAAGTGGATGAAGCATTGAGTCGGAAAAATAATGCTACATTAAAAATGATACGCTTGGAAGATAACCCTTTGGTTCATGATTTGATAAATTATTTATTGGATGTTTTTGGTGGATGAAAGACCACTTTTTTTCAGATTTCAGGGTAATAGTCTCAATCAGAAATAATTAAAAAAGCATATAAGGAAGACCATGTGTTGTAGAAAAATATAGAACTGGTTAATAATGGTAATTTACTGAATTTATTGTTGATAAAGATTTTTTTTGTGGTTTTGGAGGATATTATGCATTCTTTGTGATTCTCAGAAGAATAAATAATTGTAATGTGAATCTCATGGTTCTCCATTTTCAGGTCATCCTGGAAGTAGAAAGATGTACAACAAACATTGAGAGTATTACTTCTGGGATGGAATGAAAATAGATACTGTATATTTTACCATGAAATTTTGACATTTCAATAGTCTAAAGTAGAGTGACAGTTACTAAAGGTGAATCTTCAACCCTTTCCATGGAAAGAGTGTAAATGGGAAAATATATCTATGGAATTTATGGTGGGAATACCAAATAAATCATGAGGTAACAATTAAATCTAGGTTATTATTGATCGTTGGAATAAATCTACTCATTTACTTCCTATTTGAGACAATCTTTTTTTATATCATCTTTCTCAACTATACCTCATGGAAAAATTCAGGTTCCATGGTGTTCATCTCTATTAAATCAAATTGTGATCCCATGTTCATTTATAAATTTAGTTAAGGCTTTCATAAGTCATTGGGAAAAAAGTTAAATTTTGGTAAATTTTTTTATCCTCAATAAGATAAGAATTCAGAATGAACAATTAAAAAATTGGAGGACATGATAAATGATTTTTCATTGTATTAACATAGAATTTGGGATCAACATCTCTCTTTAGTTGAGTTTTCTTATAATAAAAGTTTCTATTCTAGTATACAGATGAGGCCTTTTAATGAAATATATGGAAAGTGGTTTTGAACACCATCATTCAAGGATAAAGTCGGGAAAAGGAAGTTGATGGGTCCAAAATTAGTAGAGGAGGTGGCATAGAATGTTCAGTTGATTTAGCGACACATGAGGATAACTTAGAGAAGGTTGAAAAGTTATGTAGATAATAGGAGGAAAGAATTTTCATTCAAGGTAGGTGATCATGTTTACCTTAAAATATATCCTTAGAAAAATTGTTATTCATTTTTTTAGAAATGAAATTTAAGCCCATGGTTAGTTAGACATTTTTAAATTCTGTAGAAAGTTGGACCAATTTCTTACTGAGTAGTTTTACCTCTATGTTTATCTCAGGTAGACAATGTATTTCATGTTTTGGTGTTATGAAAGGATATAGCATATCCATCTCATTTTTTGAGCCCATAAGTAGTTCATTTGGAAGAGAACCTTTCTTATAAAGAGAAACCAATTCAGATTATTGATCACAAAGATAATGTTTTTACAATCAAAGTAATTTACCAGGTTCTGGTTTTATGGAGAAACCATATGGTTCCAGAAGAAACATGGGAATCCAAAAATTCTATGAGGGAAAAGTATCCTCATTTTTTAATAAGTGAATAAAAATTGTGAGGATATAATTTCAAATTGGAATGGGGTGTGTAACAAACCAGTTATTTATTGAATAATTTGTTCTTATATTTATTAGTATTCTTTTATTTAAATAGTAATTCTTAAAATAAATAATTTAATATATAGATATTTATTAAAAAAATTATTTTTTCAATGATTGAAATTTAATTTGAAAAAACTAATTTAATTCTTTAATTAATCATGATGAAATTAACTTATTATGAATTTTTGATAATTTTTTGAAAAAGTTTAATTTTTGGTGAATAGTAAAAAATAATGTCTTTTATAAAATATGGTAATTTTTTTGTGATTTCATGTAGAAATAATTATGATATAGAATTTATTTAATTTATTGATTAATAATGTAATGATATAATAAGTGGAATATTGTACAGAAATAATTTAGAACATAAAAATTATATTCCATTCATGATATGTATAAAAATTATTGTCAGTGCGGATTCAGTGCATGCGCAACATTCACAATGTCAAATTTCATTATTTATAAAAAATTATTGAGTGCTAAAAATTATTTTCAAGTATTTTTGATTAATTATTATGTATTATTTTTGTTTTGGATGTCAATTTTTAATTTTAGTGTTACATTACATTAATATTATCCAATTGCCTATGCAATCCTTGTGCAAGGCAAGCAAATACAAAATAACAAATTTAAAAAGTTGTCTGGACATGTATATTAGTAATTATACATAAAGAATGAATGTAAAATATTACTTTAAATGAAATTAATTTATTGTTTTGATATTTTTTTTAATTTTTTATATATTAAATAATAAATATTAATGCTTATGCAACGTTGATGCAGTGCTGTGCAAGAATAAGAAAAATAAATAAAATATTTTTAATTTAAATTATTAAAAATGTCTTGTATTTTGGATAAATATTTATATATATATAATTACTGACCATTATCATGCTTTAATTCTAATTTTTGATGTTTTGGACCCACACGAGTCACATTAAGACCATTATGATATTGTATTCAAAATTATGTCAAGGGGTTCACAATATAAACATTATATTGTAAAACAATTTCAAATGAGGTTTTCCAGAAGTACTATTTGGAAATGTATAGTCTTTGGAAATATAATAAAATTATCTTTTTCAATAAGTATTATTTTTAATTTTTTTTGAATAAATAAATACCTTCATTGCTCGAACATTTTTGATGCAATAATTATTTAATTTATGAATAAATCAAATTAACGGTATTAAAAATAATAAAATAAATATAATTTGATATTTTTAAGTTAATTGAATAATTCCATAGATGGTTATTATGTGACTATGACCTAATAAATAATTTCATTGAATTTTGAATCTTTGTTTTCATGTGTTTGAAGTAATATTTATGAATAGTTTTTATTTTGACAAAAATGGTTTTTCATTAATAAAATATTTTATTAAATTATTAAAAAAAACAAAAATGTTAATATTACATCTAAAACGTAAACCAATTTCTTAGACATTTTATGAATACTTAAACCCTATAATATATTTTTTATATTTTAATAATTTGAGTAATTCTTAACATACCCCTGATATCAATTATAAAAAGGGGAACCTTCCTTCACATATTTCAAAACATTAAGCCTTATTGTTTTCCCAACCACTTATAGATTCCCTCCACCTCATCCCTTAACACATTATTGTACTTTTGGTCTCACAAAAAGACTACTTATAGGAGCCTTATGATGGTTATCAAGTAGAATGTTTCTAGAGGTAAATTCCTTTTTTTCTCTTTTAAATTTCTTTCTTACATATGCCTTATCCCCACCTCATATCCAATGATCCATGAAAACTCAAGTATCACATATATAATATATTATTATGGTTTTTATGGTTTATTTATCATAAAATCTCAGATCTTCTACTATTATTCTAAAATAATGAAATCACTATCTATGGTACGTCAATTCACCATCTTTGTGAACGATGATTTTCAGTTCCCATTTACAAAAATCATAAAATGTTTAAATTCACATGTATATATTAAAAATTATGTGTATATATATATATATATTTATGTGTTCACTTATGTATTATTATTGAATTTTCACAAAGAAGACCATAAATTAATTGACCTAGGAAACCAGGACAATAACGCACCCGAAATAATTAAAATAACAAAATATTATTAATAAATAGGTATAAAATGTTATAAGAAGATCATGTAAGGATTTATAAACATGTGTTTAGTTCTTTAATATTTTAATAAAACTATTCAATCCATTAAATAAGATATTTAAACACATTTGAAGGAAGTCAAACCTGAGGTAAGGGTCTCTTTAACTAAAACATTATTTTAAAAGTTTTTAAGATTTTTTTCTAAATAATTATAGTTTATGTCCATGTTTTAAAAATGGTTTTTATGAATGTATCTATATGTTTATTAATATTTTACTTTATATCATGTGTTTTTAAAATATATCTTTTTCATGTGTTATGAAAATAATTTTTTTTGAAATCATTTTAATTGTTTCTTTTATGAAATTCAAAAAGATTGTTTTTTATATATTTGACATGAGAAGTTTCTCCTTCTTTGATGAATATTTATAATTATAATATTTTTATTATACATTTTAAATGTTATTTTTTAATAATTTTATTTCATTATTATGTATGTGGATTTTATATTTTTAATGTTTTTTTACAAAAAAAGGATATATTGAAATCTGAATATGATTCACTCAAAGGTTTAAATGAGTTATCAAGAGATTTATTAATGATATGTTATATGAAAATGTTTATTTTGGTATGACACCATTATAGCTCAATATATGATGGGTTAACCCCCATTATAGCTCATGATATTTTTGATCACATTATCCCTCAAGATATGATTGGTGAGCCCCATTATAGATCTCCAATGCATTAGGTACTCTAGAGTTGGAAGTCAACCAAAAGGTTATTCCATTTTTAAGGGTGAATGTAAGAGTGATATGGTAAATATTTCTTATGGTATCTTCATAATTTTTTCATGTGTGCTAATGATTTTTTATGAAAAGAGTTTTAATAGTTTTTATGTTTTCATTGGACTAAAGATTTTCATTTCTTTACGTCAATTACTTAGCTTTTTTGTGCTCATTCCAAGAATATAAATGTTTTTCACATGTTATAAGGATGTGTAGGAGAAATAATGAAGTCAAATTATATGTTTCGATTTTTCTTCCAAATAAATCATTTTTTATTTTAAAAGTTTGTATTGTAGAAAAAATGTGTACTTTTCTACTTTTTCTAAATATGGGATGTTATGTATGTCGTATATCCCAATTCATTAAAGTTATAAACACGAAAATAAATTCAATGTGAATGAAAGTAATTTTTTTCTAAAACTTATAACTATGTAATTTTTTAAGCCTGGTTCCTTATAGTTGGCATCGGTGGATGGTTTAAATAACCATATGGGTTAAGATGATGTTAATAGAACACTATAAATGTTTTTTTCATTATTGTGAATTTATAATTGTGTTGAATTTGAAGATTAAAATGTTTCATCATCTAAGATATCTCTTTTCATAATGGGTTTCCACATAATAAATAGGTAATATAAAGTATAAAGGTACCAATAGGCCGATATCTTTTAGTATCCACTTCATGGAATGGTGGGAATTGGAACCGAGTTGTTTTTTATAGTAATGGATCAATTAACTCTAGCGATTAATGATGGTGGTATCCATGCTACAAAGATACCCGATCTACCATGAAGAAACATTCCTTTTTTGGAACATTTTATAAGAAAAAATCATGTATATTTTAGTAGAACTGAAGATCCAATGATAGACGAAGGATCGATAAATTATCTAATTAATGTTTTTGATGTCATGGGATGTTTAGAACAAAAAATGGTAATACTAACTATTAATAATTTTAAAGGAGAAGTTGATCAATGGTGGTATCTGGATAATAATACCAATGAAAAAATGATCTTGATACTCTAGAATGGGATTATTTGAAGAGTCTTTTTATGGAAAAATATTTTCCTACAACTATTTTACTCAAAACAGAGAAACTATTCTTAGAACAGAGGTGGAAAGATAATGATTTCATGGCTGTATATGAAGCCAATTTTACGAGACTTCATATGTATATATCAAATTTTACTCAGGACTTTGATTTTAAAATTAATAGATTTGAAACTGATTTAAAACCATTTTTATAAAGGTATTTGGATTTTCGAGAGTTTAAAAACTTTGAGAAATTTGTTCGTTGTACTGAAAAAGTTGATATGGAGTTTTTTGACATGTATGTTAGTTGTGAGGATAAGAGTAAGATGTGATTAGATTTGGAGGAATTGGGGAATAATTATTCAAATAAATTTCAAGGTAAGAAATTAAATTTCCCATATTGTGAAAAATAAGGTAAAAAGAATCTAGAATAATGTCTTTTAGTCTACGGGGAATGATACTGATGTAAATATTTTGGACACATGTGTCATGATTTGAAGGAAAATAATCCGAAAATTAGAGTGAAACTGATGGCAAGATGCTTTAACTATAAGGAATTGGGTCATTTTTCTAATGTGTGTTCGAATCTAGTCAGTCAAGAAAAAAATCAACAAGTTTCGAAACATTAGGGTGTGGAAAAGAACTTTTCAACTAATTCAGAAGATGTTGAGCCATAAAATGAAGTGGTATAAGGTACATTCATTATTTTTGAAAATTTTACAATTTGTTTTATTTGGTGTCTACGCATTCCTTTATTTATGAGAAATTTTCTGTAAAATTGGGAATTACTCATTAATAAATGAAGCTATAACTCATTGTAAAAATATATGGAGGAAATATTAAGGCAAAAATAAATTATAAGAATCTATATATCTCTGTATTTTCATATAGTTTACTTAAAAACTTATTTGTATTACCACTAGTAGTGTTTGATCTTATTCTGGGTATTAATAAGCTTTCATTTTTTTATACCAAGATAGATTGCAGAGATGAAGAAGTTGTGTTCAGAAAGAGTTTTCATTTGTGTACAAGAATTAACCCATATCATTGATAACATAACCAGATGATAAGAATCTATTAAAATATGGAAATGAATGTTATCTTGAAAACAATGTTGAAAACATGGGAACCATTCAAATTAATGATGTGCTAATGGGAAATGAGTACCTTGATGTATTTAATGGTGATTTTACTGGTGTTATTCCTGATCAATAGGTTGAGTTTTCTATTGAATTAGTTCATGATGATATGACAATTTATATAACCCCTTATTGAATGGATCAAATGGAAAGTTTTGATTTTAAAAGGTAATTGTAGGAATTATTAGATAAAGGCTTCATCTGACAAAGAACTTCACCACGGGGTGCTCCTATCATGCTTGTTAAAAATAAATATAGTTCAATTATAATTTTAATTGAATATATATCCATGAATATCATCACTATTAAGAATAAGTATCCTTTTCCTCATATCGATTATTTATATGATCAACTCTGGGGAGGAGAATATTTTTCAAAGGTTGACCAGAAGTCAGGGTACTATCAGTTGAAATAAATGGAGTATACATTTCAAAGACAGCGTTCCATACTAGATATAAAAATTATGAATTTGTTGTTACGTCATTTGGGTTAAATGTGAACCAGTTGTATTCATGGATCTTATGCATAGAATATTTCATGAGTTATTGGATATGTGTCTGGTTGTGTTTATTTATTAAATTCAATTATATTCTAAAAGTAAAGAGGAATATGAAATACATTTAAGGGTTGTGTTTGAAACCTTAAATTAAAAGAAACTATATGTAAAATTCAGAAAGAGTGAATTTTCATTGCAACAAACTTCTTTCCTTAGTGAAATTGTTTCTAAAGATGGAATAACTGTTGATCATACTAAAAAAATGTTATTGAGGAATGGAAAATACCTACAAATATAACCAAGATTCATAGTTTTATTAGTTTGTAAGGTTATTACAAGATGTTTTTTTGGAAACCTTTCATGGTTATCTATCACACAGTATAAGTTAACTAAAAAATGAGTTAAATTTATCTAGGAAAAAAGAATTTGGTTTTTATTTCCAAGAATTGAATTGATGATTTGTGAATGCGCCAATTATGACCCTACATTCTAGAGGTGTTGAAATTTTTATCTACATTGATTCTTCATTAAAGGTGCTTGGTTGCATTTTGATGAAAAATGATCAGGTAATTTCTTATGCTTCAGGTCAGTTGAATCCTCAAGAGTTAAATTACCCTACAAATGATTTGGAAATAGCTACTATTATTTTGGTATTAAAAATTTGTAAGAATCGTTTAATGGAGTGAAATGAGGAATATATAATGACCAAAAATGTATTAAGTATATATTTACTTATAAGGAATTGGACATGAGATATAGAAGAAGGTTAAAACTAATCAAGGATTATAATTTCATGATTCATACCATCTTAGAAAATAAAACATAGTGTCTGTTGTATTAAGTTAGAAAAATTATCATAAATTAACCATGATACATTTAGAAGATGAAACCTTGGTTAATGATATGTTACATTTTTTCTTGGAATTTATTGGTGTACTAAATAACGTTATTTTGTTTCAGTTTCAGTGCAATCAACTCTATCAGACAGAATTAAAAAAGAAAATAAAGAAGATCATGAGTTGCAAAAAAAGGTAGAACTGGTTAAGAAAGTTATCGTGATTGAATTTAATATTGATAAAGATTTTGTTTTGAGGTTTGGGAAGATATAATTTATTCCTTGTGATTCCCACCTAAAGAAAGAACTATTATGTGAAGCTCATAGTTCTTCATTTTCAGTTCATCCTAGTAACATAAAGATGTACAGATATCTTGATGAGTGTTATTGGTGGGATGGAATGAAAAGAGATATTGCAAATTTTATCATGCAATGTTCAAAATTTTAATAGGTTAAAGTAGAGTGGAAGTTACCAGAGAGGATTATTCAGCCTTTTCATGTTATATAGTGGAAATTGGAAAATATATAAATGGAATTTGTGGTGGGAATTCCAAATAAATCTCGACGTAATAATGCAATCAGTGTTATTGTTGATCGTTTGACTAAATATACTGACTTCATTCCTATTCGATGCAATCTTTATATAGATCATTATTCTCGACTAGATGAAAAATTAATTTTCAGGTTTCATGGAGTTCCTCTCCCCTTTGTAACAGGTCATGATCCCAGGTTCATTTCATTATTTTGGAAAGGTCTCCAAAAGTCATTGGGGAAGAAATTAAATTTCAGAACACCTTTTTATCATAAATCAGATAGAAATATAGAAAAAATAATTAAATCATTGGAGGGCATGCGACGATCTTGTTCAATGGAATACTAGGGATGTTGGGATCACCACATTTCATTAGTTTATTGTTCTTATAATAAAAATTTTTATTCCAGTATACAGATGGAACCTTTTGAAGAATTATATGGAAAGTGGTGTTGAAATTCATAATTTTGGGTTGAATTTGGGGAAATTATATTTAAGTTGGAAATATTAGTATAGGATGTGGAAAAAAATTTAGTTGATTCAGAAACACATTGTGGTGGTTCAGAGCAGGTAGAAAAGTTATCCATATAATAAGAGGAAAAACATTTCCTTCGAGGTAGGTGCTCTGGTTTCCCTTAAAATCTCTTCTTGGAAAAGTGTTATGAATTTTGGTAAGGAATTAATGTTATGTCCGTGGTTTTTTGGAACTTTTGGAATTCTTGAGAATATTTGACTATTTTCCTACCGAGTAGCTTTTCCTTAAGGTTTATCTCAGGTACATAATGTTTTTCATGGTTTGATGTTAATAAATTATGTGCCAAATCCATCTCATTTTCTGAGCCTAGAATTAATTTAGTTGGAAGAAAAACTTTCTTATAAAGATAAATCTATTCAGATTATTGATCAAAAATAGATAGACTTATAGAATAAGGTTATTTACTAGGTTATGGTTTTGTGGAGAAACCACATAGTTGAAAAAGCAACATTGGAATCCGAAAATGCAATGAGGTAAAAGTTTCCCCATTAGTTTAATAAGTGAATAAAAATTATGAGTACACAATTTCAAGGTGGGGGGGGGTTATGTAATAACCTAGGTATTTAAAGAATAATTTGTTATTATATTTATCAATATTTTTTATTTAAATTGTAATTATTAAAATAAATAATTTAATATATTTTTATTTATATTAAACATTTATTTTTTTCAATTATAAAATTCTAATTTGAAAAAAATAATTTAATTTTTGAATTCAACATGATGAAATTAGCTTATTATGAATTTTTAAGAATTTTCTAAAAAAGTATAATTTTTTGTGAATAGTAAAAAAGACATTCGTTTTCAAAATATGAATTTTTTTTTGATTTCATGTAGAAATAATTCAGATATAAAACGTATTTAATTTATTGAATAATTAAATAATGATATTATAAGTGTAACATTATTCAAAAATAATTTATAACATGAAAATTATATTATATTCATGACAAGTAAAAAAGTTATTATCAGTGCTGATGCATTGCATGCACTGCATTGACAATGTCAAATTTGGTTTTTTAAAAATAATAATTGAGTACTAAAAATTATTCTGAAGACTCTTTTATTAATTATTATGTATTAATATTGTTTTTTGATTTTAATTTATAATTTCGGAGTTATATTTCATTAATATTATCCAAATGTATGTGCAATGCTTGCACAACAAAAGAGAAGACAAGATAAAAATTTAAGAAGTTGTATTAACCTTTATATTAGTAATTATATATAATTAATGAATCAAGAATTTATTTTGAACATAATTTATTTATTTTTATGTTAGTAATTTATTTTTATTTGTTATATAAGGAATCATTAACATTAATGTTTATGCATTGTTGATGTAGTGCCCGTGCAAGCATAAAAAAACAAATAATATTTTTTTTTAAATTATAAGAATTAAAAAATAACACATATTTTGGATATGAATTTTTTTTGACCATTGTAATGTTTTTATTCAAATTAAGGACATTTTGGACGCACAAGAATCACATTAAGACCTTTATAATATTTTATTAAAAACTATGTCAAGGTGTTGACACTATAAACATTAGTTTGTATAACATTTTAATATGAGGTTTTATAGAAGTTTAATTTGGAAAAAAATATTATATAGAAAGATAATTAATATATTTTATTCATTAAGTATTATATTTAATTTTTTGTGAATAAATATATACCGTAATTTCTTCAACATTTATGATTGGAGTAATTATTAAATTAATGAATAAATCAAATAAATCATATTAAAAATTATAAAATAAAATAATTTTATATTTTTATGTTAATTAATGAAGTCCATATATGGTCATCATGTGACTATGATAGAAAAAAAATTATTCTATTTTGAAACATTGTTTTTATGTGTTTAGTGTCATAATTATGAATAGTTTTTATTTTGAAAAAAATGTTTTCCATGAATAAAATATTGTATTAAATTATTTAAAAACAAAAAAATTATTGAAAAATAAAAAATATGATAATATTCCTTCTAAAATATAACAAAATTCTGTTTTTAGGCCTTTTTGGAAGTCTTAGATGTAACATCCCAGGTAAATAAATAAATAATTCATTTTCATTTTAATTAATATTTTGTGAATTAAATATTAATTTTACTTTAAATGGGTTGTTATGTTTGATGGCGTACCCGATATGTAACAATGAGTTTCTTTGAAATTTTACGTTACACAAAAATAATATAATATTATTATTTTAAATGGTAGTTAACACCTAGCTGTTGTATTGTTGGGAATGAACATAAATAACTACAATATGATTATACATGTTTGTAAAATGTTCTTAAATTTATCCAATAAAATTTATAGGCTTAAAATGTGAATGAATCTAATTTTAAGCAAAATTTACTTGAAAAGGTTGATTTACCGCCTTTTAATGGAGAAACCTATTTAAATATATTTTTGGCCACTTTTATATGTTCTATTTGATGAAATTTAATTATTATTTATAATCAGGACATCAAAATTCACTTTGGGTAAAATTTTGGTATTTTTATGATCAAATACAATTTTTGTTGAATAGTGCAAAATACTGTATTTTAATTCAAAACCACCTTCGAATCTAATTTATTTATATTTTTATATATTTTTTTAATTGGTTTTAACATGTAATTAGATTATATGTTTACCATTTAATCCAATGTTGGTCATTGGAAGTAATTTCACTTTGAAATTGGACATAAACAAGTGTCAATCTTTTGATAATTATTATTTCCTAAAAACACACTTTTTGTTTTGACAGCAGGAATTAATTTTAAATTAATTTTTGCAACTTCTATGTTTTAAATTTGGTAAAATGGATTCCAGAATTTGGAATTAGGAGGTACAAGTTTTTTAAATAGGTAACTTTTATTTTTAGACATTATGGGTAATTATTTCAGTAAATAATTTATTTACCATGGTTAAAGGGTAAATCTGGTAAATAAGGGAATAAAAATAATATTATAATAATATGAAATTACCCTAAAATGTGTCCTAATCATATTGGTTTATACATATCCGACAATGGGAATCATTGGATCTATTTTGGGACCACATGGAGCCACTTGAGAGTGATAATGACACTTAATATTAATTAATTTAAAGTAAAGATAAAAATGACATAAACAAATATATTTTAGTAAAATAATTTTTACATAGGGTTATATAAGTTAACATTTCAAATATAAGTATTATTTTGAGATCTAAAACCATTTCCTACATCATGTTTTTTGTTTTATAATTTTTAGACATCAAATAAATAAAATTAATTATGACAGAATAATGATGCAATGTTTACCAAATTAATAAATGATTTAAATAAATATAATTATAAAGATTATAATAATATCCAAAATCTGTCCAATTATTATTGGATGATTTTATTTCAACCAGGAGTCATCTTATTGTTGATTTTAATAAGTTATGGACCTTTATAAACCGAAAATAGTTATATAATAAAATAATATTTTCACACTTTCCCAAAGAGACCCTCCTCCCCCTTATAAAAGGACACCACTTCTAACTCAATCATCAAACCTCTAAAGCCCTTTGTCTCATCCAACATATTCCTAAATAAGTTCCCCAATACCTATCCTCCTATCAGTCTTAACTTAGTCAGAAGGCACTTCAAGTAATCCTTTCATTTCAAACCAAAGAGAGATACCTGATTTAAGGGTAACATCATCTTTTATGTTCTTTTATTTTATTTTACTTCTCCAACCCCCTAAACTCTTTTTATACCATTATTTTATGATAACACCAATATACTCAATATACTAGGTTGTTTTTATGAGAATTATTCAAAATAATGTTACACACACCTCCATCTAATGGGAAAAGAACATATTATTTCTTTGGATGGCAAGTTAACGGCTCACGAAACAATGACTTTTCAATTATCTCCTACCGCCTCTAATGGTGGCCGTTATGATGGAACTGTATTTATATATGATATATATTATTTTTATGTTTTATTTATTCTTCTTTATTTTTAATTAATATAATTTCTTTATGGTTTCCATTATGGGTAAACGTGATAATTTCATTTGAGGAAGTGTGAACTACCACAACCTCAAAGTGATATGACTCATTCATACCATACATGGGACATATAAAAGATCAAGTTAATGAAATTATTTATTTTATTATACTGTAATTATAATATAAATATGTATAATTAAGTTTTCATTCAATTAAAATATGAAGTAGAAATGAAAGTAGCGTTCATGCGTACGTATGGTTTACCGTCTCCATGAATGGTGCATTTCATTTCTTATCCCCAAAGGTTATGTACTGTTATAAATACCTATATATACTAGATATATATGATATATATTATATATAAATCATTAATATAATTCTATAGATAATGTCATCTTGACCACATGGACACCTTGTAATTATAAGTTGTTCATTTTTGACTCAAGTACCAAATATCCACAAAATGACCATTTTAACTAAAATGATTACATAATGTTTATAACATGGTAATAATTGATATAAAAGGAATAATAAACTTGAAAAAGGGTTATTAATCAAGTATAAATTAACTTAATTTTAGTATTCTGGAAGAACAAGGAACAAACAATTCAAGTAAGACACAAGGTAAGGGGTTTCTTATCTCACTTTTAATTCCGTGAGATTCCCATTGTTCACCACTAATTTATTGCATGTGGTGTATTGTGTACTGCCATTATATATATATATATTATGATTAATCTCTTTATATTAATGTCATTCTTTTAATAATTTGGCGGTTATTAACTTTTGGTCATATGACTCGATTGATTACATCGTGGTAAGGGATTTTCGTCTCACTTTTTATTCCTGTGAGATTCATGCTATATTTGCCACTATTTCATATTGTATGGTGTATGTACTTCACATGAATGAATTATTTGTGTAATATCCTTTAATTTATGGGTATTTACTTATTCATTGTATGATCCTTCTTTCATGGGTTGTATGTTTCGTATGTTACCAAATCGGTAAGGGAACCTTTCACCCTCTTCTTTTTAAAAGACTTATTTTTGTTATGTCTTCTAATTTATATATTCTTATGTTGGGATGTGTTCCTATATATCATTATTGATGTAAAATTTATGTCCAATTTAGGAGATACTTTTTTTTCATTCATCAACTAATTTTCTGAATTTTAAAGTGACGTCGTTAGGCTGTCAAATTTCTGTAAGGGAACTTCTTAACCCAATTTCAATTCTTGGGGTAAAACATCTACTTCTTGATAATTTCATGATATGAATATCTATGAATGAACACTTATTTCTTTACAATTAATATCCAATTATATTGGGTGTATTATTATTTCTCACACATAATTATGTCATTGATTTGTCCTTAATCTAAGTATATGATCTTAGTAAGGGACATTGTCTCAATCTACATTCCATTGATACTTATTTTTTTATACCCAAATTCACTTTTATAAGGTGTATATACTTCCCTTTGACATATTATATCATCAATATCCTTATTCTCAGGATATTATATGTTTTATTTAATGTAATTCTTTAATTATTTTTGTTTAATTATTATTTAAGTGGAAATAGACTCTTTAAATAAAACATTATTTTAAATGTTTTAATGATTTATTCTTATAAATCATTCTCATTATTGTCCATGTTTAAAAAATGGTTTTTAGGATTTATTTATATGGAAATTAATGTTTTAAAGTTTTAATTCCTTTAAAAGTTTCAAAGTGATATGGGACACATTGATTCCAAAAATATCTTTATCAAATGTTTCAAATGGTTTTGAAAATGGTTTTCATAAATCATTGCCTATTTAAATATATTGAATTGATATATTATGATTTTAATGTGGAAATTTTATCTTTCATTTTTTCTTGTGTTATGTGTTATGATTATTGGGCATTGTTTATGTATACGGGTGGTTCCGTGATAAACCTATGGTGGGTGAGTCTGAGATAGCTCCCCAATTCATTGGGTAACATTACAGAGGTAAACATTAATGTTTCTCTTAAGAGATTTTGTTAATATACTATGACGGGTATTCTAATTGAGACTCCCTATGTATTTATGATAGCTAAATGTAAGTATGTTATGAATTCTATAATTTACCTTTATGATTTATGATTTCAGTGTGTTATTTATAAATATTATGATTTCTTAAGGTATGTTATGATAGAAAATTATGGTATTATTGATTTTTATTTATTTATGGGATAATGTTTTCCTTCGTTACTTTATAACCCTTACTAAGATTTTTATTCTCATACCATGTTTTTAAAATGTTTTTTCCATAGGAATTAAAGACGAATAAGGTCAAGGATGGGATCAAGGAAAATTCATACTGTCTAAAGCATATAACTAAACATGTTTCTTTTTATGATTTTTTATTTTATAAAAAATTGATATTGAGTAGTAGTGTCTACATGTAATATTCATGTTGTTATGTAATAATTAAGGCATAATTATCTAAAACTCTAAACCTAAAAATATCCCCAATGTGAATTCTTGACATAATTAATAATTATGTAATGTTTAAGGATGGGTCCTTATAGTTGGTATCAGAGGTCAGTTTAGATAACCTTAGATGTTAGGGTGTTATTTAAGCATAAGTGATACTACCATAATGGGTAGGATATTAGAAAGAGTTGTCACGACCCGCCCTCGGGGTCCGTGCCGTGACTACCCCAAGCCCGCCTTCCATAGGCCAGGGGCTGGCGACTAGCACCAAGGCGTAAATCCCGGTAAAAAGGGAAGGCATTGCCTTTGTAAAGTAAACAAACACCACAGAGTAAGCAAGCGGAAAGTAACACTAAGCAAAAACAGAGTACAACTAAAAGTGCGGAAAGTAAAAAGGGGGCCGGAAATACAAGCCCAACTGTAAAGTACAACTCGAAAGGAAAACAGAAACTGAAAAGTAAAGCTGCTATGCCGAGCTGACCACTGGAAATTCCACCTGAAGGGTGGGTACAGATAGCTCCTCTGCTCCTCGGGTCCCGCCGTCTGCTCCGAGTATGTCCCGCCCAGTGGTCTGCCTCTGGGTACCGCCTCGTCGTATAGTCCACCTCCAGGTACCGTCCAGTCCTCGAACACTCGGCCTCTGTCAGTACTGGCCGTCGTCTGCAACCAACACAACGACGTGCGGGCATAGCCCGTGCAGGGGTGAGTATAACGATACTCAGTAGGGACCCCAAGACCCTCAAGGTCTCACTAAAACCAACAAGGATAACCACAAGAAGATCACAACAGATAAACTCTACTTAGGTATATGCCCATACATATACCTAAGTTATCAAGTAACCCATATCAGTCATGAGGAAACACAAGGATCATGAGATCAACGGATAACCACTACCCAGGTATATGCCCATACATATACCTAAGTTATCAAGTAACCCATCTCAATCATGAGGAAACACAAAGGTCAAAAGTCTCAGCTCAAACCAGGATTTTCATTATCGAAACCGTAACTGCTGAAGAGCTCCGTCTCTAGAGTGTACAGTGGTCCTATCACGACTCTGAGGCCGCCGCTCACTAACCTAAGACTGCTGAAGTACTCCTCCTGTCGAGTATTGCGGGTCTGCTGCCAACTACCAGGCGCTCCGTCCGCTGAGGGTCTGCTGCCAAATACCGGGCGCTACCCAGATAGCCTACTGAGGTACTCCTCCTGTCGAGTACCGCGGGTTTGCTGCCAACTACCAGGCGCTCCGTCCGCCGTGGGTCTGCCGCCAAATACCGGGCGCTCCGTCCACTGGGCTAGTCGACTCACTCCAAGCCGAGTCGGTCAAGCAGTCGTCAGGTCTCAGCCGGCTACACGGTCTCCGAACTCTGCACGCTCGTCTCCGGGAGGGTCCGCTACACGAGCTACTGGTCGATACTCCAAGTATCACAAGGTTCCGTGAAGAAGTGACTCAAAGGACCGCCTCATCATAGGGGTCTCAACGCAACAGACGGCGCGTCAATCGGACGCCCGGTCTGTGAATTATTAGCCTTTTCGTCCCAGGGGCCCGGTTGGTTTCGTGAGCAAACCAATCCCGGCCGTATCTCAACTGTACCCCGAACTCCCATAGGGTATACTCAAAGGGACCGTTACTCAACGTAAACACCAACGCCGCTGACGGTTCGTCAAACGGACGTCCTGTCTGAAAGATATCAGCTTTCCCGTTCCAGGGGCCCGGTTGGATTTCGGGTGCGATCCAACCCGGCCACTACTAACTGTATCCAAAACTCGGGCGAAGGATAGCAAAATTTCCGTATCGTAAACAGGAACTCAACGCAACAGACGGTGCGTCGATCGGACGCCCGGTCTGAGAGTTATTGGCATTTTCGTCTCCGGGGCCCGGTTGGTTTTTAAGGCAAAACCAACCCGACCGTACTCCACCTGCGTCCAAACCTCGGGCGGAGTATGCCAAAAGATCCGTCTCACTAAGAGGAACACAACGCGGCTGACGGCACGTCAATCGGACGTCCGTAGCTCAAGATATGAGCGTTTCCGCTCCGAAGGCCCGGTTGGTTCCGTGAACGAACCAACCCGGCCGAACTCAAAGTAATCCGAAACCTTGAGTGCGATATACCGAAACGACCGTCTCGATCCAAGGATCGCGTTGCCGTAGACGGTTCGTCATTCGGAGGTCCGAGGCTCAAGTTATGGGCCAAAAACCGATTCTGGTTCGAAACGAGGGGGTCCGGGTCCGGGCCGACCCGGCCCGACCCCCCCCCCCCCTGGGCGGCGCGGCGGCGCGGCGTGCCGCGGCGGCTTGGGGTTCCGCGAGGAGCCGCACGCGGGTGGCACGCGGGGGCTAAGCCCCCGCTGATTTGGAGCGGCGCGGCACAAAGGCCGCGCCTTTGCAACAAACGGCCCCCCCCACGTGGGGGCCGGTTTTATTAAGCGAACCGGGGGGCTGCTGCCCCCCCCCCCTTCCATGGAACCGCCCCCCCTCATTAAGAGGGGGGTTTTGCTGAACCGTCTGGGGGATTTATTCCCCCGGTTTTCTAACATCCGGCCGGCCAGCTGGCCGGCCGGTTTTTACCAACGGGACCAGAAATTCCGGTCCCGCCTTCGACTTCCGACGCCGGCGGCCCGGCCGCCGGTCTTCTCTTCCGTCGCGGCCCGGAACCGGCCGCGGTCTCCTCGTCCCGCCGCGGCTCGGAACCGGCCGCGGCGTTCGTCGTCCGGCGCGGTGCGACGGCACCGCGCCCCTTCGCCGTGCTTTGATATTCATTCAACGCGGCGCGACGGCGTCGCGTTCTTGTTGTTTCTTCCAAGGTGCGCGCACGACGGCATCGCGTAAGTTAAACGTACAATTATCCGCGTGGTGCGACGGCACCACGCCACCTTGCTTCCGCCCGCAAGATTAAACAACACGATGGAGGGGGGTTCGGCCGTGTTCGTGCGGTCCGGCCCCCTCACGTTAAAATAATAACGCAACTTTAAAATAATCAAGTGTCTCACGTTAGACGTGCTAGATCCACGATCAAGAACGAAATAAATAAAAATTGAATCAACAACCCCTACCTCGGGTATAAGTTCGAGGATTTGACTATGTCCGCGGAAGTCGACGTCGCGGAGATCGGGCGTCGCGGTCGTCGTTCGTCAAATTCGACGACGAAGAGGCGCGTCCGAAGAGGCACGCCGTTGGCGAATCCTTGTACGCCGACGAAGGTTGCCCGAGGAAGGTGCGGTGTTCTCTCTCGTTGACACCGAAGACGAAGAAGAGCGGAGCAGCGTTCTTCGTCGGAACTTGAGCGTTCTACGTCAAGTCTTGAGGAAAGTCAAATAAAAAGGAAACAACGAACTCAAGAACCCCTACCTCGATAGTCGCACGTTGACGGAGTCGTGGAATATCGGTGTCGATTCCTTTGACGTCGGAGGAAGAGTCGTTGTCGATGGCGTTCGTCGCGGAAAAGATGATGCGGAAGAAGAACGTCACGTCGCGGATATGGCGTCGCGGAAAGACCGTGTTCTTCGGCGAAGAAGTTCTTCGTTGAAGAACGGCGTTCTTCGTGTTCTTCGTCAAGGTTGAAGAAGAAAGAAAAGCTCTCAACCACTCCAAGATGGCTAAGAGTTCTAACCCAACAAAATAAGACAAAGTCTTATTTTATTCACAAAAATAATTTCAAAGGTTTCAAATTCAAAAAAAAAGAGATAACTCCACATTTATAACAAGTTGTCATGTTAATTAAAGAGGGGTTAAGGGAGTTTGAGGGAAGATGAGAGGTTTAGGTTTCGTGTGGGCCCCACCACACTTAATCCTCTCAAGGGAGGTTAAGTGGGTGTGGGTCCCACCCCCAACTCCCTTTGAGAGGAGTTAACCTACAAAAAGTAAAATAAAAAGAATTCACACTTTTTATTCAACTTTTTTTATAAATATCCCAAAAACTAACTTTCAACCCGAAACAAACGCAACTCCCGAAAAGGTCTCTTTAAGAGAATATCGACGTTGCGAGTTCATCGGTGCCCTCGGATTTCAATTCCGAGCACCGTATCAAAAGTTAGAAATACCCGCTCGTTCGTTCACTGAACGTACCCGAGCCAAACTTCAGAAATTAATTCCGGGCACTCCGGGCCTCGGAATCAGGTGCCGTCTGAAACCGCGCTCTTGTAAAATTCTAAAGAAAATTAAGAAAAAATTTCCCTTGAATTTTACGGGTCTTTACAAGAGTAATATTTATTTTAGAGATGATAAATGTTTATTACATTTTGGGTGAAAAATGAAAGGTATTAGATAACCTTTGAGGATAAAATATGTTATAGTTATTTTTGAGGAATTTGTCTCTTTTTTTTGGAATGTTATAAAATTTTATAGTTTTTGAAAAAGGACATCATGAAAACCGTGTGACAACCCCTCACGTCATAAAAATCTACGATAATTGAACCCACAACCAAAGTTAGATTGAGATTTATCACCTACCATTGGACTATGTAAAGTCCCTAGTTAGTATGACTAATTCTTTTTATTTAACTGATTTTATGGATCAATAATATGTTTATTTGGGATCTTATGTTTTATCAAATGGAAAACCTTATTATGAAAACTTGTTTGGGTGATAAATTAAAAAAGGTTATTTTGGAAGACATTCTCTCTCTTAGGAACACTATATGCTTCAGGAAAATAAAATACTATTAGAGTTAATTTATGGAGTAATTATTGAAATATTATTTTGGAAGAATCTATGTTTATATTGTGGAAATAAAGTGATTTTGGTTTTTTATGGAAATGATTAATCTATCATAGAGAATATGTGTTTAGGTTAATTACACATCAGTATGAGACTTTAAGAGTAGTCTATTTTTTTGGAGATAAATGTTAATATTTTCTGTGGAAGACTATGTGATTAAATATTTTTGATATTTGGGTTTCAATCTTAGTTTGGATTACATTAAATAATTTTAAGGACAATTGTAAATTGAATTGTCTTTCTTGAACATTGGGTTCTTTTTTTGGAATTTTGGAGATATAGAGTATTATTTCTTTTTTATAAAGGATTATAATTTTAGGGATTATCTGATATTCTACCAACCGATTTTTGTTTTGGTTGATGTCTAAAGATAGGAGAAATTTATAATTCATCTTTCATAGATTATGTGATACTCTACATGTTTATTCTAGCACTTCAGGTGTGACTAAGTCATCTTGAATACTTACCGTTTGGAGAAAAGATGAGTTTGTGTTAGAATTTTATTAAAGGATGACAATCTACATGGAAAGTAATTATATTTCCTTATGATATTAGTCAATTTATTAATAAAATTATTCAACTCTATTAAAATTATTTTGAAGAAAAAATGTTATAATCTCTCTTTTATCATCAGAATTTTACCCAACAACAAATTTATGGTATTGTTATGGTTAACATTCCATGATCAAGTTCTCCATCACTCTATATTAATCTATGAGAGTTATTTTCTCTTCCATATCCATTTTTTCATGTAATCCTAGTATCTTTTGTGTCGAGTGACCTTTGTACTTCTCTTTATTTATTTTAAAGTGATATTTTTATTGACTCGTTTTCTGATATGTGACTTTCAATGACGTTTTCAAGCATAATTTTAAAATTACGAGGATGAATTTCACAAAAGGGGGGAAGGATGTAACATCCCAGGTAAATAAAGAAATAATTAATTTTTATATTAATTAATATTATGTGAATTAAATATTAATTTTACTTTAATGGGGTTTCTATGTTCGATGGCGTACCCGATACGTAACAATGGGTTTCATTGATATCTTACATTGCAAAATAATAATATAATATTAATATTTTAAAAAACAGTTTTATTCTCGCTATTTTATTGGTGGGAATGAACATAACTAAGTACAATATGATTATACATGTTTGTTAAAAGTTTTTAAATTTATCCAATAAAAGTTAGAGGCTTAAAATGTGAATGAATCTAATTTTAAGCATAATTTACTTTAAATAGTTGATTTAGTGCCTCTTGATGGAGAACCATCATTAAATCTAATTTTGGTCACTTTTATATGTTATATATGACCAAATAAGATTCTTATTTATAATCAGGACATCAAAATTCACTTTCGGTAAATTTTTTGGTATTTTTCTGATAAAATTCAATTTTTGATGAATATTAGAAAATATTGTATTTTAATTAAAAACCGCCTTTTAATCTAATATATATATATATGGATAGTTTATCTTTTTAATTGGTTTTAAAGTTTAGTTAGATTATAATTTTACCATTTAATCCAATTTTGATATTTTTAAGTAATTTTATCTTGAAATTGGACATAAATACGTGTCAATCTTTGGATAGTTATTATTTATTAAAATCTTGCTTTTTTGTTTTGACAGTGGGAATTAATTTTAATTTTAATTTCTCCCACTTCTGTGTTTTGAATTTGGATAAAATAGATTCTATATTTGGAATTAGAAGTTCTAAATTGTTTAAATAGGTAACATTTATTTTTAGACATTATGAATTTTTATATCAGTAAATATTTTATTTACCATGGCTAAAGGGTAATTCTAGTAAATAAGGGTAAACAAATATTATTATAATAATATAAAATTACCCTAACATGTGTCATAATTCTATTGGTTGAAACATATCCGACCATGGGTATCCTTGGGTTGATTTTGGGACCCAATGGAGCCACTTGGGAGTGATAATGACACTTTATATTAATTAATTTAGATTATAGACAAAAATGACATAAACAAATTTCTTTTAGTATATTAATTTTTACATAGGGTTATATAAAATAAAATTAAACTATAAATATTATTTAGAAATATAAAACTATTTTATACATCATGGTATTGTTTATATATTTTTTAGATGAAAAATAAATAAAATTATTTATGAAACAATGATGATGGAGTGTTTACCTAATTAATAAATGATTTAAATAAATAAGATTATGAAGATTATAATAATATCCAAAACCTATCCAATTATTATTGTATGAATTTATTTCGAACATGAGCCATCTTATATTCTACTTTAATAAGTTTCGGACCTTTATATACCAAAAATAAATATGTAATAAAATAATATTTTCACACTTTCATAAAGAGCCCCTCCTCCCCCTTAGAAATTGACACCACTTCTAACTCATTCATCACACCTCTCAATCCCCTTGGCTCATACAAGATATACCTAAATAATCTCCCCAAATACATCTCCTCCTCCTAGAATCCTTACCTTAGGAATAAGGCACTTCAAGTAATCCTTTCGGTTCAAACCAAAGGGAGATACCAGATTTAAAGGTAACATCTTCTTTTACAATATTTTCTTTTATTTTACTTCTCCATCCACCTAAACTCTTATTATTCATTTATTTTATAGAAAAACGAGTATAACCAATATACTATATTGTTTTTATGAGAATTATTAGACTTAGACTAACACACACCTTCATTTAATAGTTAAAGAACATACTGTTTCTATGGATGGAAAACTAACGCCTCACGAAACGATGATTGTTCGATTATCTTCTATCACCTCTAATGGTGGAAATTATGATGGAACTGTATTTATATATGATATATATTATTTTTTTGTTTTATTTATTCTTCTGCATTTTTAATTTGTATCTTACCATTATCGTTTCTATTATGGGTAAACGTGATAATTTCATTTGAGGAAGTGTAGACTACCGCCCCTCAAAGTCATATGACTCGTTCATACCATATGTGGGATGTATAAAAGATGAGGTTATTGAGATTATATATGATATTATACTAAAATTATAATATAACTATGTATCATTATATTTTCATTCAATTAAAATACAAAATAGAAATGAATGTATCGTTCATGCGTAAGTACAACTTACCGTCTCCATGAACGGTGCATTTCATTTATTATCTACAAATGTTATGTACTATTTTAAATACATATATATACTAGATATATAGGATATATATAATATTTAAATATTGAATAGAGTTTTGGAGATAATGTAATCTTGACCACATGGACAACTTGAAATTATAAGTTGTTCATTTTTTACTCAAGTACCAAATATCAAGAAAATGACCATTATTAACTTGAATGATTACATAATGTTTAAATCATGGTAATAAGTGATATAAAAGGAATAATAAACTTGAAAACGGGTTCTTAATCAAGTATAAATTAACTTAAGTTTATTATTCAGGAAGAATAAAGAACAAACAAGTCAATTTGGACACGAGGCAAGGGGTTTCTTATCTCACTTTTAATTCAGTGAAATTTCCATTATTCCCCACTAATTTATTTAATGTGGTGTATTTTGTACCTATATTTGATATATATATTATAATTATTATATTTATATTCATGTTATTTTTGGTGGTTATTAACTTTTGGTCATAGGACTAGATTGATTACAACGTGGTAAGGTATTTTCATCTCAGTTTTTATTCCCGCGAGATTCATGCTGTATTTTACAGTATTTCATTTTGTGTGGTGTATGTACTGAACATGATTATATAATTTGTGTAATATATTTTAATTTATGGATATTTATATCTTCATTGTATGATCCTTCTTTAATGGGGTTTATGTTTTGTATATTACCAAATCGGTAAGGGAACCTTTCACCATCTTCTTTCCAAAAGACTTATTTTTGTAATGTATTTTAATTTACATATTCTTATATTGGGATATGTTCCTATATATCATTATTTCTGTAAATTATATGTCCATGTTATGAGATACCATTTTCTCTCTCATCAATTCTTTTTCTTAATTTTAAAGTGACGCTGTTAGGCTGTCAAATTTCTGTAAGGGAACATCTTAACCCAATTTCAATTCTTTGGGTTAAATGACTACTTCTTGATAATGTCATGTTATGAATATGTGTGAATGACCTCTTATTGTTTTACACTTAATATACAATTATATTGATTGTATTATTATTTTTTACACATAATTAGGTCATTTATTTGTCCTTAATCTGAGGATATGATCTTTGTAAGAGACTTTGTCTCAATTTACATTCCATTGAGATTTATTTGTTGTTATACACCAATTCACTTTTATATGGTGTATATAATTCCCTTTGACATATTATATCTTGAATATACTTATTCTCATGATATTATAAGTTCTATTTAATGTAATTCTTTAATTATTTTTATTCAAGTATTTTCTAAGTGGTAACAGACTCTTTAACTAAAACATTGTTTTAAATGTTTTAAAAATTTATTATTCTAAATATTTCCCATTAATGTCCTTATTTTAAAAATGGTTTTTAGGATTTAATTATATAGACATAAATGTTTTAAAATGTTAATTTTTTAAAAGTTTTAAAGTGTTCTCGGACACCTTGATTCCAAAAATCTCTATATTAAATATTTTAAATGGATTCGAAAATGGTTTTGATAAAACATTGTCTATTTCAATATCTTTAATTGATATATTATGATTATAATGTGGAAATTTTATCTTCCCTATATTCTTGTGTTATGTGTTATAATTATTGGGATTTTTTTACGTATATGGGTGGTTCCGTGATAAACCTAGGGCGGGTGAGCCTGAGATAGCTCTCTAATGCATTGGGTAACGTGATAGAGGTAAACGTTAATGTTTCTCCTAAGAGATTTAGGGAATATTCGGTGATGGGTATTCCCAATGTTACTCCTTATGTATGTATTATATCCAAATTCTCTAAAGCAATAAACATGAAAAGATCCTCAATGTAAAAGAAAGTAAATCTTGGACTAAAACACATGATTATGCAATTTCTTAAGACTGGGTCCTAATACTAAGACTAATCATCAATGCCATTCAGAGTGATATGATCCCAAATCAATGTTTTCCAAGGGTTCTACTAAATATCCACTGATACCAAATTTAAAGAACTTGACCCTAAAATCACATATCTGATGGTTACAATATTACAATATAATTAGATAAATGTGATCACATCCAAAAGGAATTAAAAGTTTAATAGTCTTGGTAAAATAGATTCATACATGAATCTTATAATAAATTTGAAAACATAAAATAAAAAAAATGTTAATGTTATTATTCTATGTCCTTAAACTCATTACACGATCCCTTCTATATATATCAGGGATGGGAAACAAAAGGAGTGTGTTATGGGATGCTCATTAATGTTTATATACAATAAAATATATCATTATTAAATAAGAAATAATCAAATAGGACAAGGTAAATTATTGAAAATACATGAAATTTAATCAATAACTTTCACCCGAACAATAATGTGTAAGGAGTAAATGAAGATTAAATGATACCATATAAATAATTACATGATATTGAAACATGTACATATATATTATTCAAAAGAATAACATATAAATAAATAAATAATTTTTTAATGATAGAATTCAAAATTAAAGATATTTGAAACTTACCATGGAGGATTTGGACCAAGTTAGTTTAAACTATAGACAAGTATACACCAAAAATTAATTTAATAAGGATAACCAACTAGTTTGATTTATGATACATAAGGATGGATCAAGGGGATATTAAATCTTCACCCCACCCATTACCTAATAAATATAATTCAGATATCACAGGAATATATAATACAACTTAATCAATATGCCTCAGAAATCAAAAACTGTATGTATTGGAAGAACTAGTATACAAAATGCCACCAATTTCATAAAAAAATTGAACATAAAACATTAATAAAAATATTAACAATGGTATATTTGTATAATATCCTAATTAAACTATAAGACTCAAAATAAATTATTGACATAGAAGAAAAAACCTTAAAAATATAACAGGAAAAATTCTTGGGAAAAATAACTATTTTAACTTTGAAATCAATCATTTAAAATATGAAATTTTTCTAAATATTAAATATGTAATTTAATTTAATTTTTTTTAAATTTAAAATGATAAAACAAAAATTTATTGGTCATGATAGTGGGAAATTATTTTTTTTACACTTAAGTTAAAAAATATTCCTTTCACACTTTTGTAAGAAAATAAAATAATTGCCTCATTTGGAAAATGAAGAGAAGATTTATTTGAAAATGTTTTGAAAAAGTAAAACATGGGTAAAAATATTTTAAAAAATAAATATAGAAAAATCAAAATATTTTTTAAAATATTTTAAATAAAATATGGACATGGAAGAAAAAGATTCATGACTGAGTAGGAAAACAAACCCCGGTTTCCTTAATAGAAATATTTTTGTATCTTGAGTACTTAAAGACTGTAAAATGAAAAGAAAACATATAATTTTAAAAAATAACCACATTATAAGAAAATATATTGTGTTCATTATAGAAATATAAAATAATTTCCCCATTGGACACCTTAATATAAACAATCCCTAATAACGACGAGATTTTGAAATAAACTCTTACTTCAGGTAAACAATTCTTCATATGTGTTTGAAAATCCTATATAATAAATATAGATTGATTATACATATATTAAATTACCAAAACCATATATATAATACCATATATGAATTATAATATTTTCCACCAGTTTATTAATAATTCTCTATTAAAAACATGATTTGAGGTGATACCTTCTCGTTTTGGATATATGTTTTGGTTCAGTAGTTTGGGTCCTTGTACTTTAATCATGGTTCCATAATATTCATAATATTAATCATGATATAAATATAATATATATTAATTATATATATTTAGGGTTAAACATAAATGTTATGGATATAAAAATGAATTTAATCATTCATGGAGATGTTAGGCCATATTTACACATGAAGAGTATTTTCAATTTTTAAAGGTTGGAATGAAATAATGGTAAATATAAATTCACATTCTATAAGATAATTTTTATATATTATATATCATATATATTCATTAAATTTATCATTTTTACAATGCACATAAAATATAAATGAAAAATGAATCACATAGATTCATGGAGGTCGTAGTCCACACATATTCATGGGAGACATTATCATTTTCCAATAGATTAGAAAGTAAGAAGGTAGATTTATAATTTGAATTAAAATAATTAAAGATTCATAAATATAATATATACAAACATTTAACCAATCATAATACCCATCCATTAAAGATGGTGATGAAAAATGAATTGTTTCGTTACTTGGAGACGGTAAGTCATAAGCATGGATGAGCGATACTTTCATTTAGTATTTAATTAAAAAGAGGGTGGATAATAGAAATATAATAATAATAATAATATCTAAGGAATCTTAAGATATAAAAATATTATTTTATTTTAAACAACAAATATTTAGAGGAGTTAGAAGAAGAAATAAATTGAAAGATAATGGGTAAGACAATTTCCTCTTCTTCTATATACCTCATTTAGACCCTTTTTTATAGTACCAATGGTTGGTATTTTTTTAATAAAAGAACCTCTAGAAAGGTTATATGGATTTATATAAGAGGGTTTAGTAGTTTTTATTAATATAATAGGATTTAGGTAGTGTATAAAAGAAGCAAGATGTGGTTCCTTTTTACAGTGAACAAAATGACAAAAAAAGAATTAATAAAAATGTATAAATATAACAAAGTAATTTTCAGGTAAATGTGGCAAACTATGGACATAATTTTAAATATAAGACATTATAAGGCTGAAAAAACTTCTACAAATATAATTTGAAGAGTTTTAAGTGGTATTTGGAACCATATCTTTAGGGATAACCCCTTACTGAACCTATTTTAACCATATGCACTATACCACATTTTTCACTCCTAAAGGGTTATAATTTTACATACAAAGAAAAAATTGGGCCATAAATAGTTAAGGGATGATATATTATGCCATATATTTTCATAATTATTATATTTATGTATTTTTATTTTTTTAAAATAATTTAATACAATATTAAATTTCATAAAATATCAAAAATGCCATTTTTTATAGTATTAATTAAATTAGGCTTTAAAGTCATCAAGAAAAATATTTAATTAGAATATAGAATTTTAAAACATATATAATATGTAATACCTATCTATTAATGTGGTTGTTCGCTCTAGATCACTAAAAAAAATTACTTTTAAACCTTTTAATATAATTTTGTTGTTTTCCTATTAATTGAATAAATCCTATATTGACATTCCATAAACATGTAAGGTAATTATTCAATAAATTAAAATTAAAAATAAATTAAAATGATTAAAAAATATTTTACATTTAAAATATACATTTATAACTAAAATTTTATTTTGTTTATCATTATAATAAAAATTTAGTGTTGTTAAAGTCAAGATAGTGTTATTTTTTATTTAATATTTTTGTAAATTTGTATAAATGTCCTAATCAAAGAAATATGGAACCAAGTGGCCATATATTCAATTATTTGATGTAATGTTACAAATAACCCATAAAATAAGATAAAAGAAGGTTTTTGGTTGATTTTGAGACTATATATCAAGGTTTTAAACCTATTTTACCGATTATACATTACTTGGGTGACAAATATTTACCAAGGATACTATTCATAATGAAAAAATAGAAGTCAACTATTAAAAAAAATTAATTCCTAATTTCATATATAGAATTAATTTTTTATGATTTAATTTATAGAATTGGTAGAAACTGGTTTAATATAAAAACACAAAACACTGTAAAAAATATTTTTTTTCCAGAAAAATCCTCTTTTAAGTATCAGAATTTTTTATACAAAATTAAAATATAAAATTGATTGAAATGAAAATAATTTGATTATTAATAGTATATAAGAATTAATTTTTCTTTCAAACCATTTTAAAATGAAATTTATCTTTTTAAATTCATAAAACAAATATACAATTTTCAATAAATTTTATTTTCACTATTTACTAGAAAATAAATATTTTTAGAAAAATCCCCAAAAAATAACAATAAGATTAATTTGAAATTATTATTAAAAAATGATATTGTTTTTATAATATAAAATTTCCAAAAATTCATGAAATTTTTTAAAATATTCACTTACAAAAAAAATAAAAATAATTTTTTAAGAAAATGTTTTTTGAGGAAATAACTTTCATAGCTAAAAAATGAGTTATTATTTACAAAAAAGAAATCAATAAATTTTTAAAGAGTAGATAATATATATAATATATATATATATATATATATTTGGTAATTTTGTTAATCTAATTTATTACATTGATTCATTGGTTTTGTTATAATAGTCACATTTAAATAATAATATTTCAAGGTTTGTTTAAGCTCGATGTTGCGTGTTGTATGCAAAATCAAAAATTGTGATCTTTTAAAATAGTAGTATGTGTCATAAAAGGACATTAAAATGTTTTAAAACGAAATAATTTCAATAAATCATGTAATTATTTGTTAGTTATTTACATGTTTTTGTATATGATGTCTGCTATCTCATAACCGAGGTTAGAAGTCATATTTTAACATTGGTTATGTGATAAGTGACATTAATAGATTTTAAAAATTTTAGTACATGTGTATTATACTCATTTTTAAGATAAAACCTTTTGAAAACCTAATATTATCATCTCTTTATCTCACTATATCCACACTCCTACTCCTTCATTTTATCTATAATATACTTTGTTTTGTATCATTTAGCATCTCACTTTCATTTTTCACGCTACTTCCACTACCCTCAGCTAGATTGAGTTCACTAAAGTTGTATTCACTTGTCTCATTTGAGTTCCACCATCAATGACCATCAATATCTATTTTATGTTTCTCCTATCTATCATTGCTTCTAATATGAAGTTCCTTAATTGGTATTCTCCATCTATTCATCACAGATGTTCAAAATGAATCTTGAAATTTTGTATATTAATTTTTTTTATTTTCAAAAAATTTATTAATTATTTTTTAGTTATGAATTTCACCCTTTATTCATTTTTTATATGTAAATATTTTTAATTTTTTTTATAATTAATTTTTTTCTAAATTGTTTCTAGGTTTTTTAATTATTTTATATTATAAATTATGGATATAATTTTTTATAGTACTCATTTTTTATATTTTTAAATATTTTATTTATAAATTCATTTTCATTATAATATATTTATGGTCAAAATTTAGTTTGTTTATAATTTTTTCAGTTATAAATTTACTAATTATAACTCATTTTGTTTATAAATTGTTTCCTTGTTACAATTTGTTTTCTCTTTAAAAACTGTTTTAGTGTTATAATTTTTTAGTTCAAATTATTTCCAGTTATAAATTGATTTCTATAAATTTATGTATGTATATATATTTATATTCTTGTATGTTATAAATTTATCTACTTATATAAATGTTTAAATGTTTATATGATTTAATATATTCATATATTATAGTACAACTTTAGGTAATTAATGGATCATTAGTGGATAAATGCATGAAAAATTTGTGATCGATATGAGAAAGGGGTTCATATTGTTTTGTTATTTCAAAAAATAAATCTTGAAAATAAATATCATATTTATTTTCCAAACATGAAGTGTTTAAATATGAGAAAATTAGGGCATAAAAAATCAACGACCATCCAAAATCATATGGTTTTAATCATAATTATATACACTGGGTCTATAATGGTGAAACAACGAAAACATTATGATCCAATGAAGATTAAGAAGATCAAAATGTGAAAGTAGGCCATTTTGAAACATTTATTCATGATGTAGGCAACGAAGTCCTTGAAGAAATAATGAGTTTGGAGTGATTTCATAATGATTATGATAAACCGCTATTTTAGAAACCCCAAATCCAATAACCATTAAGTGGTGTCTAATTTATTACATTTGAATAAAGTTAATGGGATATCATCACCAAGTATCGATCAGATTAGTAGTATTCAAAAACCAGATAAATACATTATTCCCATATTTCATTGGATATAAAAAATACATATTATATGAAACATTCTTTTATCATTTTTATTATTCATAATGTATTTATTCATATGTTGGGAAAAGAAACAAAAATAATGGGTGATCGTAGATTCTTAGTAAGGGATATGGACAATAAACTCTAGCATGAATAAATAAGGAATAATCAACATAGTAATGTAAATAACTAAAAACATTCCATTTAATAAATAACATGAGCATGAAATGAATCCATGGAAAAAATAAATATAATAATATCCTGGTTAGTAATAAAAAAAGTCTCAATGAAAGAAATTATTAATATTAGACATCATGATCTTAGACATCAAGACATCTTTACCAACAGGGCCTTTTACCAAGACAATTTAAGTAATGGGTATGTGTAAAATAAAAACCCATTTAATAAGTATTTCCATATGGTGTTTCTAAGGAGACATAATGACACATCGTGGGGATATCTATAACTAGACCCCACTAATAACTAAATGTCCCACACATTCATCATATATTGAATGATAAATTTAATTCATAAATAATATTCCTTGTCAACCAATGTCAATATTGTGTAAATAATTTATAATCTCAATATTTCCCCAGTAAATTAAATAATTTTCACTATAAAGAACTATATATTGAAATGTTAAAGATTTTAAGAAATAATAATATATGTGATACAGTGAATATACATATTTAAGAGATATGAAATGTCCTTTTATTAGAAGAAAGTGAATGTTTCAATACAAACATAATGGCTAAAAAATGATAAGAGATAAAATATGACTGTAACTTTATCAGAAATATAGGTTTTGTAACAAAATAATATCATTTAGAGATATAAGTAAAATGGAAAGGAAATATTAAAATAATATTTTATTGAATATTTTTAATTTTAAAATCATCAAAAAGATTTATAAGAAGCTAAATAGTATAAAATGGTAATGGTATTGGGAAAATTTGTTAACACTCTATACATTTGAAAGAAACATTCCATATGTATTTTTATAAAAGAAATTAAAAAATAACCCTTTTAGAAAACATTAGAAATAATAATTTTAAAACTTTTAAAAATTCAACGGTAATATAATATTTTATTAATAAATCATTTGATTAAATTAAAAAAAATTATATTTTTTTTGAAAAATGGACATGAAAGGGAAATATACCCAATCAAAAAGAGAAAAAAGATAAATTTTATTTTTTAAAATTTTATTTTGGAGATTCAAGGTAAAAAGATACATTTTCTTTATAGAAAATAGGGAAACTCTTTAACTATATAGAGGATAATAAAATATAAAGGGTTTGTGATGGATATATTGTAAGGTTTCATTAATGAAATTTAGGCAAATCCAAAAAAATGAAATTGTAAAATAAATTATTACCTCATTGGTAACATTTAAAATGTAACCCATTGAGAAAGTAAACATGAATTGAAACTACAATATTAATAAAAAACATATTAATGTTTAATACCAAGAAATTTAATTATATAAAAAACATAAAAATAAATTGTTGTATAATAAGAAATATGTCTCAATGGAATGGAAATTGATATAAAATCCCTTACATGAAGTTTCCCTTTTTTGAAAGAAATATAACCTCCTATAAAATTAATTTTAATTTATTAAACTAATAAACCCGATTAGTTTTTATAATTTTAATATTATATATGATCCAATTATAAAATTTTAACAACCATTTATTAATAACCCATATTATAATCTGTATTTTCAAGTTTTAATTATTTAAGTTTTCATGGGAATTTTTATTAGGTAGCTCCAACCACCTTTCTTTGATTGTGTTTTCATCATATATAAAATTTTAATCATGATATAAATATTAGATGTATTAATTATATATATTTATATTCAAATATAAAAGATATATATTAAAAAATGTATTCCACTGTTCATAGAGATGGTAGGTCACACGTATGCACGAACATTGTTTTGACATCATGATGAATTAAATAAAAAATTTGAAATAAAAAATTATCATTTTTTAATAATTATTAAGTCATTTATACAATAAACATTCATTAAATTTATCCTTATTACAATCTATGTATTTATGGAATGAAAAATGGATCACATCCTTTCATGAAGGTGGTAGTCTGCACAAAGGCACGAGTTGCATTATCATTTTCCAAGGGATTTGATGGTAAGATGGTAGATTTGATAATATAATTAAATAATCATAATTATGAAATAAATATCATTTTCATTAATTATTTCCATCTTTAAAACCGTAAAAATAAATTTGTGATGAAAAATAAATTACACCACTACTTTAAAATGGTAAGTTATACACACACATGAGTGATGTTTTTTACTTTTCATAAGATGGAAAAGAGATAAATAATAGTTTAACTATAACCATAATAATATCATATTATATATATGATACTATAGTTATTATATATTTATAAGAGAAATATATTTGATAAATCATAATTAAAGATCACAAATACAAAATTAGGATATTTATATGGTTTGAACCTGCGATAATAGGCCCAAAACTATGGTCGTAGCCTATGGAAATTATTTGGGTAGAACATGGGACATATTTAAATTAAAATAGTTTATATACATGATCAGGGTTTAACTGTTTAATTATTCCATCTATTTACATGGTTTAAACTATGGTAATCGATTGATATATCTACTTTTAAATAATGGCATCAGGTCATCTATTTCAATTATTTAAACCTTAAAAATAGATAGTGATAGACTTTGTAAAACAAGATGTATTAAATCCTACTAGAATAGTTTAAACCATGTTAATGGGACATATATTTCCAAGTTTCAAACTCTGTAAATATGGTTCCCAAATTCTAGCAAACACAACCCTTGAAGCATACCAATACACCACCTTCTACAACTGACAATATCTGAGTTCCCCTAAATTCCAAAAAAGGATACCGAAAAACTAATACATAAAAATTAAAATTTTATAAAAAAATGATAAATATATAAATACAAGAAACCTTCAATAATTTCATTAAATAATTTCATTTGAATACTCATTATCTTTGGCCCTGAAATCAATATCGTCTATATGTGGGAGCCCAACACCAACATCTTATCCATCATCATTGACCTCTCCACCATCATCGAACTATCTATAATAATCATTATATCCACTATATTCATTATCATCACCAGTATCATCATCACTATACTCATAAAATGAGTATATACTTGATAAACATACATCCATGATATCTGTACCCTCTTCTGGAAGTGAAGAGAATATAATTGAAATGAAATAGGAATATGAGACTTGTATGTAGAAAAATATACACAACTTTGTCAATTTAACTACTTCACACTACCAAATTGATATAATCAAAGGAAGAAAAAAAATCATCTCCCTTACCTAGATTCATCAATTCATACATAAATGATAACTAAAAAATATACAAGGGGGCATCATTTAACATGTAAAAAAATTGAAAATGTATTTTTAAAATGAAATTCTGATAACTGAATTTTGATAATAGGATATTGATTTAATTCATGTTATGTATTTAATTTATGTGGGAATACAGTATGGGGTTAGGCCTATCATAGTGAGAGGAATATTAATTCTTCCATCTCCACTATCCCATTGAGGTTGTTAGATAAAATTATGGATGAGTGTGAATTTATAAGAAGTATTCAAACACTAGAAATCTTTTCCAAATTTCTTGATGGTGGATGCTTCACCATTATTATATGAAGATGGATTTTAGGAAAGATGTTCATAAGAAAGAATATATTGAAACAAGATATATAACAATACAGCTAGGCTTGGGTCTACAATGGTGGGTGTCATTTGTTTCTATTCATTACTTTCACCGATTCATGTGAGTGTTGAGACAACCACCCACTACACGTGTGTTTTTACTACTGTTTAAAAAACCATTTGATGAGAAATATTATAGGAGGTGTAGAGTTGTGGAATATATTGTTTCATTGAGTTCCTTTTTTCTTACACTGGATATGTTTGGAAGATGTATGTTGACTAATCTATTGAATGTTGAAATATAGTTCTACTCCATAGTGAATAAGGAATATGGTCATGTCAAGGTTTGAATGATTCAAGATGGAAATCCACATAAAAATTTGAATTTAATAAAAGCTGAATAATTTGGTATTTGAGTTATATGATGGAGGATGAAGAATGAACTAGTTCATGAAGGTATATTGATATTAAACAAGAAGTTCGTTGTCCATGTGATGTCAATAACTATGCTATTTGTAGAGGATAGTTTTATAGATTATTGGATAACTATTTAGGGTTCAAGTTTTAATCTCTCCCAAGGTACATGGTCTAATAAAAAAAGATATATATTCTTTATTGAGGTCTATAGATAGTCTTGTGTAATAGGAAATTTAGAATTTGGGTCATGTGTGAGAATTATTCATACATAGGATGACATGTGGACTAAGCCGGTGAAAAATCTATTTCAATATGGACAAAGGAAACTCATTTTAAAGAAATATATAATTCAAGATTCTTAAATAACTTCCATGGGATGCCACTACTAACCAAGGAAGAAATAAGTAATATAACAGTGTCATAGAGTTGATGGTATACCAGATAAAGTATTTACTGAGGGGAGTCTTATTCTCAATCACATTAATGTTGTGTTCATCACTTCTATCAAAACATTTTGAATCATGACATATTTTTGAAAAATATTATAGGTATGCATCTTTTACAACTTTTGTTGAGGGAAATTATTGTTTGATTGTATGAATATTCCTACTTAATCTATGAATTATGTTGTTTAAAACTCAACTATTAATTTTAAATTTTTATTAAGGTGTCACTTTATTAAAAGCTGAATGAAATATTGATTGATGTAATTAATTTTTCTTTCATGATAAACATTTAAAGGAACTTATAGAATAACCATTATTCTTTTTGTATTTAGTCAACATTGCAATAGTTAAATATTAATTATAAATATTTGTACCATTATCCACAACTTTTTACTCATTTTAAAAAGTTTATGGGCTTCATTATTGTGAAAAATTGAATTTTTTATTTTCCTTACAGAATAAAAATTATCTATGGCCTACCCACTCTATTAGTACAATAATTATTTCCAGGTTTGGTTCTATTGATAATCCCATTATTTCTGCAAGCCCGTTAAGTTTTATACTAGGAATAAAGGTTCCCAATTATTTATATACAACGAATTAATGTTTAAATATTCTATAGAGGAAGTACAAACATAGAAACAATGTTTTTATGATCATTTTTATAAATCCTTTAATACTATTAAAGAAGACATTATTTTTAAAATCTATTATAGGTATAGGTTCTCTAAAATATTTATTATGTTGACTAGTTTCCCCTCTATAAAATTTCATGAGATTTATTTTATTATTTAACAACAATGTGTTTATTATTTATTAAAAAAATTAACATAACAAATATTAAATATGGAATGAATTCATTTCATGTTGTTTAACTACTTATAAAACATTTGAAAATGAGATATGAAATAATGATATATAGCTAGAGGGTCAAAATTAATGAAAACCAAATTTGAAAAATTATTTGTACCTACTATAATTTTTTTGTTTGAATGAAACAAGAGAATAATAATCATTCAATTTCAATTTGGAAGTAGGGGAATCAATTTTGAGGTGCATCATAATTGTGAAATTCAAGAAACAAATTAACATGGTAAAAAAATTAAAAACATCATTAGTAGGGAAAAAATAATATTCTTTGAATTATGCTTTGAGTCCTATTAAAATTTAAAATAATTCACTATATAAATTTTATAGATCAATACAATACAGACACGTTCTTTTCATTTCAAATGATGTCAGGATAAAAATAATTGTAATAACTAAATTATTATATGGTTTGTATAACTGCTGAATGGATTTTTAAATGTATAAGGATAGTAATATTCTATAATCTGTAAAATTTGAATCCTTACAGATTTTCGGGCATCAAAATGTTCTATTATAAAAAATATCAATTGAAACTTTTGAAAATTGAAAAGATATTAGAATAATGTATTGAATTTATTTTTCTAGAGGGAGATATTCCATAAATTTAATCTTTATGATTTAATATGCTTGAAAATACAATATAGTTTCTATCATATATAATATTATTAAAGGAATATACTCAATAAATATATAATTTTATAGTTTCATTATATATTTTATAAATAAAATCTTATAACATTTATTTAGTACCTTTATATTTACACTAGATCATTCAGAATGGAAAATCTAAATGTTGTCATCTAAAATGATATTTTTTTCTAGTATTATAAATAAATATGGTAGTATTACCTCATTTTCTTGATCAATAGTATCATCTATAACAATAAGTAGTGTGAATGTATTTTCTATAGGGTCACTAGTGGTTTCCAACATTGAAATCATATATCTCAAAAGAAAAGAGTTTTGTTTTATGATTAAATACATTGAGCTCACCTAGAAAACCAAATTCATCATTATCCTCCAATGTATATCTATTTATTATTAATTAACATAAAAATTATCAAAATTATATAAATAAAAATAATAATGACTTACATGAATAAGATTTTTTATTACCTCAGATGATGATTTAAGTATGAATTTCATCACCTGTTTCTCAAAGAGGACAACAGACACTGATCCAGTATCATCCCTGACCAATATGTACAATAAATAACTACAACAGTATATAAATAAGTTGGCATAAATTATATATTATAGTAAGTAATTTTATTTAAGGTTTTCATATCTCTTTTACATCTTGAAATGCATTATAGAACTATTAAATCAATTCATAAAAATTAAGATCAATATCAAAACAAGTTTTTTTCAAAATATATGTTGGAAAAATTCTTGTCAAATGTAGGAAATAAAATTTATAATAAATCCTTGTAAATTTTTTTTTTCAAAATTGTGAAATATGAACTATTTCTTTGGTATGACTGATTTCAAGAGTTTAATATTATAGGGAATCCTCTTCGATTAGAAATGATATATGATTAAAATATTTGATATTTTTTCATACTATAATAGAGAATACACATAATTGAAGTTGTTAAAACTTTATGTTTTTTATTAAAAACAATACATAAAAACATAATATAAAATTAAATTCTTATATAATTTTGTATTTTGAAATACCATAGAAGTATTGAACTATATACATGTCAAAGGTTATTTAAGTCAAACTACATATTGTTTTACAAAACAATAACATAATAATATATAAAATATTCATTATTTATATAAGTTGATAGTTTAAAGACTATATAAGTATTATAAATAACACATGAAAAAGACTAATGAATCCAACATAAAGGTTAACTATACTGAATTTTTTATTTCCAATACCATAGACATGGGTGTCTGTACCAAATTTTATTCAATTTAGGGTACTCATACTCACAGCTTGTGGCGTAATACTTCAATGTTTTCTTCATAGATTACTATAAATGAGTTTCTAGAAGTTCTTGTATAGAACATGGAGATTTTATTTTAAATAAAATCAATAAAAATTTTATGTCTTGAAATTTAAAACATATATAGAAATATAATTTGAAATTAACATAATTGAATTAATACTGAAATTTTTATGCAATGATGTTTAAGAAGATGAATATGAAAAAAACTAGGTAGATTGAAAATTAATAGTATTACTAGAAATTCTATATTCCAAAGGCTATTGAATAACACTTCTAAATTGAAATTATTTACATCATATTATCTATAAGAATGAAATAATTCATCGTAAAAATTCATATTTACCCAAAAGGAAATTTTTTCATACTATAATAAATATTATAGAGGTATGAATAATGGTGGTTGATATTTTATATCTCACAGTAATTTTACTATTAGTGGAAGGATAATTTTTTTAACCTTCACTATCTAAATGCTACAATCTATTATCAGTGTCTGTGAAAAAATATGTAGTAAAAATTTACAGTGCATGTACCAACTGAAAGCGCTAATATTCATAATCAAGAGTAAGAAATGGGATACTGATTTACTGAAATATCATTATATTGAAAATATATTTATATTTGAAATTAAGTTTAAAAAATTAGAGTTTATACTGGGAATTATTTCATGTTAATAGGTCAAATCTTATACAATTCCAAATTTTACTACTGAATGCATACTACAATAAGGAAGTTAGATTTAAATTTCATATTATAGTGTTATTGATTAATATAGAACAGTTTTTAAGACATTGAATGCTGTAAATAAGTTAGTTGTTTGATGTTTCATAGCATTATTGGAAACAATATATGAAAATGACTACTGATTCTAACTTATTTTAGCATTTTTTACTTTATATTATATGAACCATTATGATCAAATACATGTTCAAAATTCATATAAATTCAACGTGAAAAAACTATATTTATATTGAAACTACATAATTAAATAATTTTTTATTACGGACTATCAATTATATCATCGATCATTAAATACAATAAAATACAAAAAATTTGGTAATCATATAATGTTTAGCCTATTGAATAAACATAAATAATGAAATATGATCCTTAAAAAAATTGAATATTATATAAATATTTATAAATATATATCACAATATTAAAATAATCCAAAGGAAAAGAAATAATTTAGAATGAATTATGAAAGTAAATATTTTTAGTTCAATGTGTTTTAAAATTTCATTATAAACCTTCTTTTTAATCATAAAAGAAATGAAACAAAATCCAAATAGTAGAAATGTCACATAAATTAAAAATTATAAAATGTCCAAATCTTGAAGGTCTTATTTTTAAACCCCATAATAGACTCCTCATTCAATTTGTGTGTTAGAACAATTATCAAATACCATAATTTTTGTATTCATAAAATAAAACATTTTTATAGGACATTATCAATGACATGACAACATAATGTGATAATCTTAATTCATCAATGCATATAAAAAATTATTTTCATGTGAATATTTTGTTTAGTCTATCTAGAGAGATGTATAGTAAAATATGGATTTTTGATTCTAAAGTGGAAAAAATATATAAAAAACATGGAGAAAGGTAAATATATAATTTCAAAAAGGTAATTAGTTATTAGAAATATTTTTTTATATAAAATTTTTTTTATAGAAAACCATTGATTCTTTTACAGATACGAATTATCAATATATTACACACTATGTGTATAAAAATAAAAATTTAATTATGTTTATAAATTAAAGATATAATAGAATTCTTAAATTCATACACTATGTGTCCAAAAATATCAAAAACTATAAAATGAAAATAAAACATTTTGTAAAGGATGATAAATTTAATAGGTTTTGGTATTCTATATAAATTAACATGTAAAAACACATTTCATTGAGGAACTCATGAAAGACATCCTAGAAATCATAAGGTATAGGAAAACCAAATATGTTAAAGTTAATTAAAACACTATATCATTACCTTGCAAGAATACATCATCCATCATTCAAAATCATTATCCATAAAATCATTCCCACATGAGCAGCTGCCAATGTAAACATCATAAAAACATTGGTCTTAAAATGATAAAAGTATAACATGTATAACAGGTGTAAGAAATTAAATTGGAAGATAACAAAAGAAAAAAATTTATAGCCAAGTGATGTACATGTATCTAAAAATAGAGAGAACATAAGTTTGATAATGTATAAAGTATTACATGCTTAATATGTGTAGAAATTGACTACAATGATACATTTAATAGGAACAACACATTGTAGTAAGAATAATAGATTTTAGCTCTTCTCAATGTCTTAATTTTAAAAGTCATGATTAATGGTCCCTCTAAGTATCTTTCTCATGTTTATTATATTTTCATTATTAATTCATATATCATCTATATGTTTGTATATGATTTCAACATATATAAATAGAAAAGGTAACTCAATAAGAGGCTTGAAAAGTACATTCATAATTATTTTTCTTCCTCACATACAAAGTACCAGGATTAGAGGATTAAATTTAAAATACTTATAAAGGAGAATGAGTGGAATATGAATAATAAAAAATATTAATTTAATAGCCACTTATGGACTGAAATTTTTATGATAAATGAGAGTAAATGACAAATTTTAGTTGAGAAGAACCATTGTACTGAGATTATTATGGAACTTCTTCATGGAATTCAGTCTAAGATCTTATGTAGTTGATAATGATTAGATTAAATATCCAAATCACTAAGGACACCATCAAGGGATGTAAATAAAACTTTTAAAGTTTGTAAAAAAGGATTAATAATCTCTATAATAACACCTGATCCTATATAAATAGTTTTAATAATCAAGTAAAGATAATTATGAAATGAAATTGTTAAATGGAATAGAAATTTATGTCAATACAAACCAAAATCCATATTATGGAGTGTTTAATTTAAATCAAACAAGTAGAAAAATTGATATTGAATTGGGAATCCATTAGATGTTGTTATGAGCATTTTTATATGAAGAACCCACTAAAACTTCAAAAATAAAATCATTTACATTTGGAAAAGGTTGTAGAAATTTTAGAACATAAGAACATCATAAGAAGATATATTTTGGTAGGAAAACCCATTGAAATTATAGGTTTTGGGAAACCTTTCATTAAATAGGAATATGTGGAAATGAACAATGAATTTTCATATTTAGAGGAAAATTTTATTGGAGAATAAATTGAATAAATAGGAGTTGAAATTATATATCTGAATAAAAAAGATACAATTGAATTTGAAGAAGGATTAATTTCTAAAAAAAGAAAAAATATGTCAGAATGATGGAAAAATATTATTAATTTGATAGAATATTTTGTACCCTAGTTCATATATTTCAATGGAACATAAAATTTGATCATAGAGTATACACTGGATTTATAAGAATATTTTTAGCTAAAAAAGTATCCAAATAGTTTTTAATAATTTAGAAATAAAACCAAAACAAGCAGATGATAAAATGGAGACATATTCTTATCAAGAGGTAAAGAATACAAGGTTCACAGAACATTACTGTCTACTTTAAATGAATGAATAAAAAAACATAATTATTAGAACTACTTTAAAGCCATTAGTATAAAGAAGATGATAAAATTGAAAGTGGGTAGATTGATGATTAAATATCGACACTTTAAGTGGATATAAATGATTAAAAACTCATGATTCAAATAAAATAACTAGAGAAAATTAGATGCTGAAGAAAAAAGATTCCATAAATTATAAAGGATCATTTTGAATAATGAATAAGAGTTTCATTGAATTTAAATTTTTATGAATAATCATTAGTAAAACCTATGATTAAATGTAATTATGTTAATGAAATTTTTTTGGTGATAGTGTACCTAGTGAATTTAAAAAAATTGAATATATTAAGAAGATTATTTAATAAATGGATCTTATTTGTTAATAATAGGTTAATAGTGATTAAAAGTAGTGACAAATATATTAATTTCACACATGTAACATAACTAATAGAACATGAAGAACATTTTTGTTGTGTTAAAAACAAATTACTCTAATGAGTAACTTTTAGTCAATCATCATCATCAAAGTATATAAATAAATCTCTATAAAAGAAAAAATATTTACATTAATATATAAAAAATTATTCAATTACACAAATTAATCATATATGAGTATCATGTTGATTATTACAAAGAAAACTATCTTTAAATTTAATTTTAATAATGTTGTAATATTGTAAATTGAATTGAATTACAGGAAACAATAATATAATGAATCACATAGTAATAATGTAAAAAATTTAATATTATACTATATGATATTGATTATGTATGTTAGAATCTATAGAAGCATAAAAGTAAGAAATTTTAGAGGAAATGTAAACTTGAAATTATATACATATATATTACACTATATCTATAATCGTAAGAAATAATATTCATCCCAATATGAAAATGTGTATTATTTATGTTTTGGTATACACATTAGTGTACTAATAACCATAAACATAAGTATATTTATTTGAATAGTAATGTTTTTTCATAATAATAATCCAAAGAAAATACATATCTTATGATTTATATATTATCATATTATTTATTATACATTTATATTATATTATTTCGAATTTTGTATATATTATATTACTTTTATAATTATGGATTTAAACATAATGATAAGTATACACAATGCCAATTTGATAATGTGATTATTTTGAAGAATGTGTTTAAGAATAAGTATAAATATATTCACTATCAACTAAAAATTTTATGTATTTCAGTCATATTATACGGATTAGAATGATAATATTTGTTGGAATAAGCATATATATGTATGTATTAAATATCTCCATTACTATGTCCTTGAGAAAATACAAAAGTCACTTCTTAGAAATATATATTATAGTATTATAATATTCTTTTGTTAAAATTGAATCATAAGAAGAAGCACTATAAAAATTAATATCTTTTAATATCTATTGGGATGTATAAATTATTGTATTTTTAATAATATGTATCTTTCAATATTTGTGTAAGAATAAGTTATAGAATTAGAAGAGGAAATTTAATATTGAAAAAAATGTTTGTATGATAGTATTTGTGTTAGTGTCAAAATTAGTATTTAAATAAACATAATCATATGTATAAGGATATATATATTAGTTGTTAGGTATCACATTCCTTCCATATTTCAAAATTTTAAAATGTTTATCCATTGAGGGTTTTTTAAATTACAATTATCAGTTTATTTATTTTTCGTTATATCAACCTAATGTTTTATATTTTCTTATCATTTTTCTATTTATGCCTGACGTTTATTTGTGGTTGATTAAATTTAACTTCATCTATGTGAATGTAGAATAAATTTTATAGAAAGGAATACAAATAAATGAAAGAGAATAGTGTTTCCATATAAGAAGCAATTCAAATGAGGTAATATTATTGAAAAAGTCATTGCATATTTTTATGTAAACATGTTATGAAATTGTTTTGAAATAAATGAATGAACTATAAAGGCTAGGTTTATACCACATGGTATCCATCCATTCTAGATTACTGAACTCATGAATTTTATAACACCACTATTGTAACATGATTTCTAAATAAAATTGTTCACCTGGTAAGAATTAAAAGATAGATTAGAAAAATTATTATGATTAGATATTTTAAATATATATATATGTAAATATGATTATAAATTAAAATAATTCCTCAAAATAGCCACAATGTTTCTATAAGTTTATGAGAAACCCTTGAATTTAAGAAATGAACAAAATTCAATATGTCTTCTTATTATAGGCTTTGTGGTGGGCTAATATATTTTAATCTAAAATTTACAATGATAGTACTTTTTTCACTAAAATATACAATTAATGATAGAATATGAACTCATAAGTCATTTTCATTATACTGAACTTAAATTTAAGCATGTGTTGTATGTATGTCAGTCCAATAAATAAAACTAATAAAAGTAGTTACATGAAGAAAACAATATCTTGATTCAGAGGCCATTTTTATACAAACTGCATTTCCAGTATGTCAAAAAAATAACTGATATTATTCCAATTTGATCTGTTGAAATTAATTAAACTCAAAATATATAGAGAAAAATAGAATAGTAATAAATAATAAAAAATTTGAGGAAAAAAATCAAGTTCATGGAGAAAATTAAACGAATTATTGAATATACATGATAATGTAATTTAATTTCAATATAAACTATGGTAAAAAGTATTTTTTATATTTAAATATAAATAGAAATGTAAACTAAAATTTCAGTAAAATATAAAATGTAATATAGATTTCAATATAAACCATGATATATATGACAATATAAATATAAGTTTCATATCATGATAAAACATGAAAAAGGGAATTCAGTTCTTCACCATGAAATGACATGTATATAAACATAAAATGCAATATACATGACAAATTCATAATGTATTTAATGATATTATAGAAACATCAAGTATATAATGTGATTGAAATTTAATTCATAATGACATTAAACTAAGAATTTATATAGAAATTTCATGTATATATAGAAAATGAGACCCCATGTTTTTTAAATAAATAAACACAACAAGAATATTCAATGTATGAAATGTTAATATATGAATGTACAAAATTATTTAAAGTAAATTTCATTATACATGTATAGAAACTTATAATTTAATTTAATTTTAAATGATTTGTATATTTATAAAAACTCTGTATATTATAATAAAGGAACAATGAGGATTTCAAGGAGCCTATCTCATCCTGTTGGGAGCTTCTCTCCTATCCCATTTAACCATCCAGTGACGATGGTGGCCTCCGCACCGGATCCTCCCCCCTTGGCAGGGGAGGGAGAATTGTCATCTCGTAGGAGGGATATGGGCTTCCAAGATTTCTCCAATCTGAAGTTTCTTCCTCAGTTTCCGAGAGCTGCTTTAAACCGTAAGGTCCCAGATCTGGTCAATGGGCCATTGAATCTTTAACTCTCTTAATATGAGTTTACAAAATCTTCCAGCTTGTTGAATCTCACCCTTCTGGCTCTTTTCAAGCACGAGAGGCCTTCAGTGGATGACTTTGACCATTTTGTCTTCGGTTCTTGTGATCTCCAGGAGTGAGCGGTGGTTGGATTGCTCAACAATAAACAAATTATGATTCACTTTGAGATGGAGGCAGACATCATCCATGCGTGGTCGAGAGATCTACGCTACTTCAAGGGTTATTGATTTCTTCTTCTGCACTGGCCTTTTGACCTTCATATGAACTATGATTCACCTTGCACCACGGTTTGGGTAAGTTTTCTTAAAATACCTTTTCTATTTCAATACCCCTCAATTATTCGCATGATGGGAAACATGGTAGGTATATTATTTTGTGCTGATAGTCGAACTGAGGCAGTTTTCCATTCGGTGAATCCCTGGGTCTTTTTTGTAAATGATGCATCTTGCACTCCTTTTGACTTTGTTTAAATAACAATTGACAAAGAATATTGTTGCAAGAAGCAGCTTTTGTATGAATATTAGACCAAGTTCTGTGGTTCTTTTAGGAGGCTAGGTCATTCGGCAGAGGTATGTTGTAGGGTAATTCCTCCACAGTCGAGGGGAATCTGTCATGTTGAGCATCCTTCCCCTGTGAGAACTGATAATGGTAATTGTTTGGAAGCAGACTTGGAGTTGAGTCAGGAACAAAGGTTGGCAGGACCAGCTGACAGAGGGAGGTGTTCTGAGGTGGCTAGTCCGGATTTGGAAGGTAAAAATGCTGGGTCTCGTAAGGTTTCCTCTGAGAGAAGAAGGGATTATAGAGCTTCATATGGTAAGAGACATTAGAATAATATGGGCTCACTAGATAGTTTGAGTGCTGGAAAGGTTAGGGATGGAAGGGATTTTAATTCAGTGGAGGTTGTTTCCCCGGTGGGTGCTAAGGAATCTAGGGGTCTAGATCCATTGGATGCTCCCTTTCTTTCACTGAGTAATGGGTTTGACTGATTATCTAATGGTATGTTGGCCACAGGTATGGAGGAGGCCGATTTTGGAGGAAGGGATGATTCTGACACTATTGAAAATGTGACCTTTCCCAACACTTCTATACCCCCTTTCCCAACGGTTTGGCCAAATCATTGGGAAAGCCCACTTTATGGCCACGTTTCCCAACAGTTTTCCAGAACCATTGGGAAAGGGTAGGATTTTCCAATGGTTTGTCCAAACTATTCGGAATGGTCCACTTTGTGGCCCCTTTTCCCAACGGTTTGGCCAAACCGTTGGGAAAGGGTAGGGTTTCCCAACGGTTTGGCCACACCATTGGGAAAAGTAGCAAAAAATTGGACCTTTCCTAACAGTTTGTCGAAACCATTGGGAAGGGGTAGGCCTTTCCAATGGTTTGGCCAAACCGTTGGAAAAGGTCCCCAATATTTTAACATCACTTCCCAGATTCCAGGGACCTATACCAACGGTGGTCAAAACCATTGGTATAGGTCTATACCAACAGTTTTGACAACCGTTGGTATAAGTCCTTTGATTTTTAATTGGATCATCTTAACTAGAACATTCTATAAATAAAAATTTTAAATAATTATGATAATAGATATATATATTTATGAAATTATGTTCACAAAAGTCATGGTAGGTTAGTGGTTAGGTCGTTTAATGATAAACTGGAGGTCCTGAGATCAAATCCCAGCGAATGTTTTTTTTGGAAATATATATACCAATGGTTTTATGGAACCTTTGGTATAGATTTTTATATTACGTATACCAATGGTTTTCAAAACCGTTGGTATAGTTCTATACCAACGGTTTTCCAAATACTGTTGGAATAGACCTATCCCAACGACTTACTTGCCTACAGTTCTCCAAACCGTTGGTATAGGCTATACCAACGGTTTGGAGGCCTATACCAACGGTTCCAAACCATTGGTATATGTTATTTTTCCAGTAGTGTGAGGATTTCCTTAACTAGAAACCGATTTAAGTCTTGGAAAATGTAACTGCTATGGTTGGAGACGAGGCTGTGGAGGACCAACAGGCTGCTGATATGGGGCACTTTCTGGTTTTTTTATTCATGGAAGACAACCACAATGTGACCAGGAACACCCCCTTGATGGTGGAGGATATTTATGATGTTTTTGGAATGAAGTGTAACACCCCAAGCTTCCACAATACACTTCTATTTGAATAATACAGTAGCCTGTGTTGTACGTAACTTCGAGTTGTAACACACCACAACCAATCAAACTAGCTGTTATGAATAGTAATACCCACATTTTAAAATTTTATAAATTTTATCTTTCAAAATGGACTTCATTTTTGGATTTGGAATATCGAAATTATCTTAGAGTTAATTTTTGGAACTTTTCTGCTAACTTTCATATTTTGATAAATAGTGAAAATTACTAAATTTTAATTAAAAACAACTTTTTTAATTGAAATAATTAATAGTGATAAATTATGAATTTTAGTGATTTTAAAGTATAATTAGATTATAATTTCAAAATTTAATATAATGTTGGTAATTTGACATAATTTCACATTTAAACTGGACATAAGCAAGTGTCAATCTTTTGAAAGTTACTATTTCTTAAAAACATGCTTTTTTGTTTTGAAAACGGGAATTAATTTTAAATTAATTTCTTCCACTTATATGTTTCGAATTTAGAAATATTGATTCCATATTTAGAATAAGGAGTTCCAAATTTTGTAATTAGGTAAATCTTATTTTTAGACATTTTGAATAATTACTTCGGTAAATATTTTATTTATCATGGTTAAAGGGTAAATCTGGTAAATAAGGGTAAAAAAATAATATTATAATACTATTAAATTACTTTAAAACATGTCCCAAACCTATTGGTTGATACATTTACAACCATGGGAATATTTGGCTCCATTTTGGGACCCCATGGAGCCACTTGTAAGTGATAATGACACAATATATTAATTAAGTTAAAGTAAATACAAAAATGACATAAGCATATATCTTTTAGAAAAACAATTTTTACATAGGGTTATATATGTTATATTTTCGACTATAAATATTCATTATAAATTAAAATATATTTCCTACATAATGGTATTTTATTTATAATTTGTAGACATTGAATAATGAAATTTATATATGAAACAATAATGATGTAGTATTTTACTTATTAATGAAATAATCAAATAATTGGTATTATAAATGTTACAATAAATATAATTTGAAAGTTTTGATGACATCTAAAAATTTTATTGGTTAATATGGCATGTTAGGATTGCTTAAATGAATTTTTTTAATTAATAATGTTTTTAAGACTATAAAAAATCAATTATTAAATAGTGTCAAAATTGACATAAAGGAGTTTTTAAAACAAATATTATATTATAAATTTATATAATATTCCTAAAAATCTAAGGTTCAGTAAAAGTACTTATATAATGATAGGAATATCATTAATTAATAACTTGGGGGTCTCTTGGAAGTTTATTGTAATTTTATTAACTATATAATATAAAAATACAAAGAGACATGGTAAATGTCAAACTAATTAACTAAAAGTTAAAACTAAAGGATAAGGATAATAAAGTAACCCAAAACTTTCTAAAACCTATTTTTTGAGTTGATTTCGACCCATAACCACCTTATAATTGAACTAAATCAGTTTTTAGCCATTATAAACCGAAAATGAGTATATTATAAAATAATATTTATAGCTTTTCCTAAGGTGCCCCTCACCCCTCTTATAAAAGGTCCCTCCCCCTTATCTCTAGTTCACACCTTCAAAGCCAATTGGATCGTCCAAAACCAGGAACAATATCCTCCCAAATTCCCTCACTTCAACTTAGAGGTCTTAGTTTGATCATAAAGCCAACCTAAGGATCCATTTTGATCAAATCAAAAGGAAGAACACGAAGAAGAGGTAATAATTTCCCCACCATCTTTCAAGTTCTTTTCTTCTTCCATTTCTTCTTTCTTTATTATTTCCATTCTAAAATAATAACTATTGTGTCTTCTATATACTTTGATGGTATTATAAATATGGTACAACCATCTTCATTATTCTATCTATCCTTTGAATGACATGACATAATACGTGCGTAGGTACGGATTACCGTCTCCACGTTGTGGTTTAATTGTTATTCAATACATTATTATTTGGATGGGTATAATAATGATGTTTAATTCATGTAAATAATAAATATAAATTATAATGATTATTTACATATGATATAACATCCAATTATATATTATTTTAATATCAAAATAATGATATTGTCGCTCATGCGTATGTATGGACTACCCTCTCCACGAACGCAATGAGATTCATTCCCCATCATATCCATTCAAGAATAATTTTCATTTGATGGTTGAAAATAATGATTAAATAAATAATATCATTCTGTATATGAATAAGATACATCCCATCCATAAAAAACATTTCTTACATAACAAAGAATATAAAGGAAAACGAATCTGTTGACACCCGAAACGATGATAATACTAAGATATTATTAACAAATCAATGTTAAAAGATCATATATCATATCATATTAACGTATATGATTATTTTATAATTCAATAACAATTATTTCACCATTATAAAGGAGGTTAACCTACCCTCTACTAAGGAAAAAGTACAAAGTAATAGGTTTCTTATCTCACTTTTAATTCTGTGAGATTTCCATTATTCACCACATATTTATGGCATGTGGTGTGTGTACTGCCCATGATTGTATTCATTGTGGAATATACTTTTTTTATGTATAATTACATCATCCATGTATGATCCTTATTTCATGGGTGTATGTTTCGTAAGTTACCAAATCGATAAGGGAATTTGAAATTTCAATTTCCACTCATTCGGCTTTACGCATACTTCATTTATTATTTTACTCCAAGATTATGTGTGGAATTACTATTCATTTTCATATGTCATAATTTACACTCCCCTTAATGTGGATATAATTTTGATACACATAATCAATCCATTTATAAATTCTCAAGTCATCGATATGAACTTGATAAGAGTAATTTTAACTCAATCTCCATTTGTTGAGTTAAATATCCAATTCATTAGTGTTGTTTTTACAAGAATATGAGTGAATGTACTATGATTGATATACACTGAATCTCCAATCATATTTAGTGTATTTTTTATTTTTCACACATAATTATGTCGTTGATTTATCCTTAACCTAAGGATACAATCTTTATAAGATATTTAATCTCAATTTACATTCCATTGAGACCTCTTTGTTGTTATACACCAAATCACATTTATATGGTGTATGTAATGTACTTTGACATAGTATGTCATGAATCCATTTATTCTCATGATATTAAAAAAAATTTATTACCTCAATTATTTGTATTCAAGTGTCTCTCTTTTGGTCAGCATCTCTAACTAAAATATCATTTTTAAATGTTTTAATGATTTATTCTTCTAAATCTTTCTCATTAATGTCCATGTTTTAAAAATGGGTTTTAAGAATTTATTTATATGGAAATTAATGTTTTAAAATTAAAATTCATTTTAAAAGTTTCAAATTGGTATGGGACCCTTTGATTCAAAAATCTATTTTTAAACGGCTTCTTGACAAATAGTGTGACTTTTAAATGTTTTCAAGAAAAAAGGGGGACATTTCTCTCGAATAGTTTTAATGATTATTTTCATCTATGTAAATATCCTTCATTATTCTCGATTGAGGTTAATCTGTTACAATACACTCTTCAATATTGTGTTGAATGAGTTATTTTTAACTGTGGATGTGCTATTTTTTATACCAGTCATGGTTTTTGGATAATGTATTGACATTTCGTATGCCAGTTTTAATACGAATGTTTATGTTATGTTTCAATATTTTCATATGAGGAATGAATTGGACTTTTTATGTGACGGGTGGAGCCTGCTATAGCTCCTCGATGCGTCGGTAGGTCTCATGAGACAAACTAGTTTTTTGGCACAAGGCCTTGACAAAATCTTATTTGTAGTCCTGGCACAAGGCCTTGACTATGTGTTTATGATAGTCTGGCATTATGCATTACATCTTTATGAAAGTGGTTATTGATATTGTATGTGATTATTCACCTAGTAGAATATCCATGTGAATAAGTAAATGGAATTATTTGATTTTATCTTTTCCATATTACGCTGAAGTTAAAGTTTAAAAGGCTTTTTTTGAGTCTTATACACTGCCTTAAATGTTTATGCTTATTTATGAAAGTTTCCACTATAATTTTATCCTTACTGAGCATCTGAGACCACCCCTTTCTATGTTTTATTTTTCCCAGGATGAAAAGAAGTATATAATTAATAACCTCAAGGGATGGTCTATGGGATCTTAGTGTTGTCTATGGAGACAATATTGTTGTAGTTTTAAATTTTATGATGTAATGTAAACCTTATGAATGTATCAAGTACTTCTAATTCTACTAAACTAATCGGTCTTTCGAGACTTGTTATTTTATGATCATGTCAATGATACGTAATAATGCACCGACTCTAGGCTTCTGGGGTCGGGGCATTACAGTTGTTATCTGAGGAAGTTTAGTACAAACCTTGGAAACTAGATTTAGATAAACCCTGACTAGAGCACATAGCCCTAAGATAGACTTTGAGGATTAGTATAGAAGAACTTCCTAGAATTTTGGTATTGTATAGATTTTGTGAGTTTTCCAAGAGATATATCCCTGTCTGGATACGAGCAGGTAGAGGTGGCTCTGGAACAGATGTACCTTGGGGTAAAACCCAAAAACATCGCTTTGAGCTAGACTCGAACGAGAACTGGTGCATGATAATGGGCCTTGCTGAACTCTTGGTTATGACACTCTTGGGGGATATGCTTAAGATAATTTACATTTTTCTTAAAAACCGATTTGAGGTATTTTAATATAAGATGATAATAAATAACCTTGGTTAATCCTAAGGTGTTTCAATTTAAGAATATGGTTTCATGATATTCTCTAAATGATTTTATGACTACTGTTACAAACACAATGCTTTCTGATTTTAGTAAATGGGTGGATTCCAAGGAAGTCATGGTAACTTTGAGAATGTTGTACAAGGTGGGAACAGTGGTGTAAATGAGCAACAAAATGGAATGTTGATAGGCGTATAAGATATCATGTCCATGACAAATCAGTTTTCCAAAAATATGATCAACAAAATATAAATTAACCAACTCCTGGACTCAAAAAAGAAGATAAAGGTGATGAATGATAATAGATCCAGCAGTGGAGACCAAGGAGAAAAGAATCCTCAATTGACATCACGTAGGAAATGTGGAAGGAGACACCCAAGAAAGTGTCTCAATGGAACAAATAAATGATTTATGTGTGGGAAAGAAGGACATAAAGTGACAAATTTCCAAAGAAAAATGAAGAGTACTATAGAAAAAAATAAAAATGGTCCCAAAAATCTATTTACAGTCATTTTATATAAATTTAGGGGACCTAGCCATTACCCGAGTAAATTCCCTATTCTATAGGGTATTTCTTTGGTCAAAGAAGAAGCTATGTGGAAATAAATGGTTGGAGAAATGTTTAAAAGTATTAGTGCTCCTTATTGATGGGATTACTTTGGAATAATATTCTCTTGTATTTGTAACCCTATAGTTTTCCATGTGAGAATGATATTTGAGGAATACTTAACTTTTCTCTTGTTGATATAGTTATAAATAAACATATTGGTTTTATATGATCATTGGGTTTGAGGAAATGAAAAGTTATTATATATTGGGATGAAAATTCAAGGTATGAGATAACATTTGTGGTCAAATTATGTTATGGTTATTTTGAGGAATTTATCTCATTTTGGAAATGTTATAAAATATAGTTTTTGAAAAAGAACAACACACAGACCGTGTGACAACCCGTCGCATCGGACAAATCTATGGGAATTGAACCCACAACCAAAGTGCGATTGGGGTTTATCATCGAACACTGGACTACATGAAGTCCCTGTTTAGTGTGACTAATTATTTTTAGTTATATTTTTTTATAGATCAATAATAAGTTGATTTGGGATCTTATGTCTTATCAAATGAAAACCATTAGTATATAAAAATGATTTGCTGATTAAGTGATAAATGTTATTTGGGAAGACGTTCACTCTATTGGGAACACTATATGGCTAAGGAAAATAAAATACTATGAGATTTCATTTGAGGAGTAATGGGGGATTTTTACCTATGTGTTTATTGTGGATTTATAGTGATTTGGGTTATTTATGGAAATGATTAACCTATAATAGAGAATATGTGATAAGGTTAATTACTTCTAAGTATGCGACTTTAAGAGTAGTCAATGTCATTTGGAGATACAATTTAACGTGGAAGACTACATAACCAAATTCTTCTATGTTTTGTGTTTAAATATTAGTTTGGATTATATTGAAGTATTTTAAGGACAATTGTTTATTGAATGGTATTTATTTAACTTTGGGGTATTGTTGGTTTAATTTTTGAAATTAAGATTAGTGTTTCTTTCTCTAAAGGAATATCCTTTTAGGGTATCATATGATATTGTACTAACCATTTTGGTTTGTATTACTCTCTAAAGACAAGGTAAATATATAGTTTATCCTTTGTGAATGATGTGATTCTCTAGAAGTTGATTCCAGCTCTTCCGGTGTGACCAAGTCATTTTGAATTCTCATTGTTTAAAAAAATAAGTTAGTAGTAGAAGTTTATTAAAGAATGAAACTCTACTTAAAAATCAAGTGTATCTATTTATGTTCTTGGTCAATATCATAAATAAATTCCTCATCTTTATGAAATGTAACTTAAAAAACGTTGTCTATTTACTTTTCCCACGGGGAAACTAATGACCATTTGTCCCATCACAAGTTTGTGGTTTTCTTGTCATTAACTTTCTCCTGATCATGTTTTCTATCCCTCTCCATCAGAATTTGAAACTTATTTTTTCATCCATATCTATGTTTTTCAAGACGGAATCCTAGTATAGGTTATCTTGGGTGGCCTTTGTACTTATTTTTCTTTCTTTTAAAGTGATAGTTTTATTGACTCTTTTCCTGATATGGGACTCTCCATTGTATTCCCAAGCCCAATTTTAAAAATCGCGAGGACACAATTTATTGAAGTTAGGGAGAATGTAACACCCCAAGCTTCCATGATATGCTTCTCTTTGAATAATACAGTAGCGTGTGTTGTACGCAACTTCGAGTTCTAACACACCACAACCAATCAAACTAACCGTTATGAATAGTAATACCCAATTTTTTAAAATTTTATAAATTTAATCTTTCAAAATGGACTTCATTTTTGGATTAGGAATATCGAAATTAGCTTAGGGTGAATTTTTGGTACTTTTCTGATAACTTTCATATTTTGATGAATAGTGAAAATTACTAAATTTTAATTAAAAACAACTTTTTTAATCGAAATAATTAATAGTGATAAATTATAAATTTAAGTGATTTAAAAGTATAATTATATTATATTTTTACCATTTAATCCAATGTTGGTCATTAAACATAATTTCACATTTAAACTGGACATAAGCAAGTGCCAATCTTTTGATAGTTATTATTTTTTAAAAACACTCTTTTTATTTTGACAACAAGAATTAATTTTAAATTAATTTATGCCACTTCTGTATTTTGAATTTATAAAAATGGATTCCATATTTAGTATCAAGAGGTTCAAATTGTGTAAATCAGTAACTTTTTTTATACATTTTGAATAATTACTTCGGTAAATATTTTATTTAGCATGGTTAACAGGTAAATCCGGTAAATAAGGGTAACAATATAATATTATAATAATAATAAATTAATTTAAAATGGGTCCTAACCCTATTTGTTGATACATTTCCTACCATGGACATCTTTGAGATGATTTTGGGACCCCATGGAGCCACTTGTAAGTGATAATGACACTTTATATTAATTAAGTTAAAGTAAATACAAAAATGACATAAGCATATATCTTTTTGTAAAACAATTTTATATAGGGTTATATATGTTATATTTTTTACTATAAATATTCATTAGAAATCTAAACATATTTCCTACATAATGGTATTTTTTTATAATTTTTAGACATTTAATAATTAAATTTATATATGACACAATAATGATGTATTATTTTCCATATTAATGAAAGAATTAAATAATTTGTATAATAAATGTTAAAATAAATATAATTTGAAAATTTTGATGACTTAAACGAATTATATTGGTTAATATGACATGTTAGAATCGTATAAATGAATTCGGTTCTAATTAATAAAGTTTTTAAGACTTTAACAAAAATCAATTATTAAATAGTGTCAAAATTGACATAAAAGAGTTTTTAAAACAAATATTATATTATAAATTGATATAATATTAATAAAAGACTAAGTATCATCCAAAGGACTTAAATAATTATAGTTTTATCATTAATAAACCACTTGGGAGTCGCTTGGAAGTTTATAGTAAGTTTATTAACCATATAATATAAAAATACAAAGAGACATGGTAAATGTCAAACTAATTAACTAAGAGTGAAAATGAAAAGATAAGGTTAATAAGGTGACCCAAAAATATCTAAAACCTATTGGTTGAGTTTTTTTGGACCCATACCCACCTTATCCTAGAAATAAAACAGTTTTTAGAAATTAGAAACCGAAAATGAGTTTAATATAAAATAATATTTCTAGCTTTTCCTAAGGTGCCCCTCACCTCTCTTATAAAAGGGCACTCCCCCTTCTCTCTAATTAACACATTCAAATCCATTTGTCTCAGCCAACCCCGGTCCAAATATACTCTAAACTTACCTCAAATTAACCTAGATGCCTTATTTTGATCATAAAGACAACCTAAGGAGCCCTTTTGATCAAATAAAATGGATGAACCCAAAGAAGAGGTAATAATTTCACCACCCTCTTTCAAGTTATTTTCTTCTTCCACTTCTTATTTATTTGTTATTTACATTGTAAAATAATAACTCTGGTATCTTATATATACTGTGATTTTATTATAAATATGGTACAACCATCTTCATTATTCTATCCATCCTTTGATTGACATGACACCATATGTGCGTACATACAGATTATCGTCTCCACATCATGGTGTAATTGTTATTCAATACATTATTATTTTTATTGGTATAATAATGATGTTTAATTAATGTAAATAATAAATATAACATGATAGTTATTTTGTATATATGATATACCATCCAATTATATATTATTTTAATATCAAAATATTGATATTGTCACTCGTGCGTACGTACGGACTACCGTCTCCACAAACGCGATAAGATTTATTCCTCATCGTTTCCATTCAAGAATAATTTTCATTTTATGGTTAAAAATAATGTTTAAAGACTTAATATCATTCTATATATGAATAATATACATCTCATCCATAACAAATATTTCTCACATAACAAATAATATAAAGGAAAACGAATCTGTTAACACCCGAAACAACGATAATACTAAGATATTATTAACAAATCAATGTTAAAAGATCATATATGATATCATATTAATGTATATGATTCTTTTATAATTCAGTAACAATTATTTAACCATTATACAGTAGGTTAACCTACCCTCAACCAAGGAAAATTTACAAATTAATAGGTTTCTTATCTCACTTTTTATTCCATGAGATTTCTATTGTTCAACACTTATTTATTGCATGTGGTGTGTGTACTGCCCATGATTGTATTCATTGTGTAACATATTTTAATTTATGGATATTTAAATCATCCTTGTATGATACTTCTTTCATGGTTGTAACTTTCATAAGTTACCAAATCGATAAGGGATTTTGAAATTTCAATATCCACTCATTCAGATTTACGCATACTTCCTTGATTATTTTACTCAAAATTATGTGTGGAATTACAATTCATTTGCATATGTCATAATTTCTACTCCCCTTTATGTGGATATACTTTTTATACACATAATAACTCCATTGATAAATTCTCAAGTCATCGATATGAACTTGATAAGAGTAATTTAAACTCAATCTCCATTTGTTGAGTTAAATATCCAATTCATTGGTGTTGTTTTTACAAGAATATGACTGAATATCCTCTAATTGATATACACCGAATATCCAATTATATTGAGTTTATTTATATTTGTCACACATAATTAATTTGTTGATTTATCCTTAACCTAAGGATACAGTCTTTATAAAATATTTCATCTCAATTTACATTCCATTGAGACTTCTTTGTTGTTATACACCAAATCACTTTTATATGGTGTATGTAATGTAATTTGACATAATATATATTGAATTCCTTTGTTCTCATGATATTACAAATTTTTTATTACCTCAATTATTTGTATTCAAGTGTCTCTCTTTTGGTCAGAAACTCTAACTAAAATATCATTTTTAAATGTTTTAAAGATTTATTATTATAAATCATTCTCATTAATTTCCATGTTTTAAAAATGGTTTTTAAGGATTTAGTTATATAGAAATTAATGTTTTAATGGTAAAATTAATTTTAGAAGTTTCAAAGAGGTATGGGACACTTTGATTCAAAAATCTATTTTTAAACGGCTTCTTGACAAATAGTGTGACTTTTAATTGTTTTCAAGAAATGGGGGACATTTCTCTTGAATAGTTTTGATGATTATTTTAATCTATGTAAATATCCTTCATTATTCTTGATTGAGTTTAATCTGTTACAATACAATCTTCCATATTGTGTTGAATGAGTTATGTTTTATTGTGTATGTGCTATTTTTTATACCATTCACGGTTTGTGGATAAAGTATTGACATTTCGTATAATTTTTTTTAATACGAATGTTTATGTTATATTTAAAACTTTTCATATGAGGAATGAATTGGACTTAGCAAGTGGTGGGCGGAGCCCGCTATAGCTCCTTGATGCATCAGTAGGTCTCATGAGAAAAACCGGTGTCTTGGCATAAGGCCTTGACAAAATCTTATTTGTAGTCTTGGGACAAGGCCTTGACTATGTTATTATGATAGTATAACATTATGAATTCCATCATTATGAAAGTGGTTATTGATATTGCATGTGATTATTCGAATAGTAGAATATCCATGTTAATAAGTAAATGTAATTATTTGATTTTATCTTTGCCATATTACGCTAATGTTCAAGTTTAAAAGGCTTTTGTTCTAGTCTTACAAACTGGCTTAAATATTTAGGCTTATTTATGAAAGTTTCTTCTATAATGTTATCCTTAATGAGCTTCTAAGCTCACCCCTTTCTATGTTTTATTTTTCCCAGGTGTCAAAGACGTATTTTATGAATAACCTCTAGGGATAGTCAATTGGATCTCAGTGTTGTCTTTAGAGACAATGTTGTTGTAGTTTTCCATTTTATGATGTAATGTAAAACTTGTGAATGTATCTAGTAATTCCAAGGCAACTAAACTAATCGGCCTTTTGAGAATTCATCTTTTATGATCATACCAATGATACGTAATAATGCATCGACTTTGGGCTTCTGGGTTTGGAGAATTACATGATGGAGTTACATACAGTAGGTGCGGGGAGGCTGGCTATAGTGGATGAACGTCCACCTTTAATGGAGAATAAGACTCCATACCAAGGGAGGGAAAACAATGCAGGGAGTTCTGTTTTGAGACTAGGGGAGAAAACCAGTAAAGGAAGGGAGATGTCTGGGGTAGGGAAGGAGAACATGAGTGGCCATGTTGGCCACTCCTTCAGCAATGTTGATCAATGTGGGAAGCATAAATTGGCTACAGGTGAGGGGCCTTTATCTGCTACTCCAAGAGGACAACCAAGGAGAGATTATTCATGCATTTCATGGCCAATGCAGACTAGATATGCCTCTAAGCAGAATAGTGAGGTAACCGTGGATTTTAAGAAGGGTAGTGTAGTCAAAAGGACATCTCCGGAACAACCAATGCTTGACCAGCTTAAGAGACGGTTTCAAAGTGAAGGCTACTAGAGATCTCCAGAATGGGAGTTGGCTACGGCTACCGGAAGAAGATTAATCATCTGTGGGATGCAGAGATGAGTATGGTTAATATGATATGTAAGTCTGTGTTATTTGTGCTCTCTGATTTTGTACTTCTATTGTTTTGAGTTTGTGATTGTAAACATGGGCTCCAGAAACCCGTAAACCGGCATTCGAAAAAAAATGATTAGTGCGTGCAATAAAGGAACAATATGAAATAAGCAATGTGCAGATATAGAAAATCAATGTTGATATAAATGAAGAAATTTTAACATATTAATTTATAAAATTATAAAAAATAAAGTTAATTATACATGAATTGGAAATGAGTATGAACTTATATTGAAGTAGAATAAAAAATCCGTCAAAATATGGAAAGATGGAGAACCCGTTAGGCTTATGGTTAGTTGATATTGTAGTAAAATAAACAAGAGAGAAATTGAATCTGCTAGGGTGAGGAAGAGAAAAAATTGATAGAGAAGTCACATTTTAATTTTTAAATACATTCTACAAAGAAAAATATTTACTAGTAAGAATGAAGTTTTATCAATTAAGTGTTCTTTTAAAATATGAATAAAAATTTATTAATAAAAATGAAGGAATATGAGAGAAATACAAAATATATTAGGGATAAAATTTCTTGAGGAATATTTTAATGTCATAAGAAGGTTCTAGGGTCACTAATAGGGAGGATGAGGTGTTATGACACAAATTTTCTTGAAAGAAACTAGAGAGGAGAGGTACATAAAAAACATACATTAATTGAGGGATTACAATGATGATTGAGGAGAGGTGGAGGTTTGGGGAGGTGGGGTAGTCAAGTTGAAGGCACATAATATCCACATTAGAGGAAGAGGATTATATGGAGGAGGGGAGGCCACATTAGATATGTGTGAATAGTTAGGTGGGGAGGCCTCATTTGAGACATGTTGGAAAAGACGTGGGATAGATATGTCAGAGCCACATTAGAGGAGGAACATTGGGATAAGATCTACGGAGGATGGGAAACCACAACTAGGAGAATATTGGGTAGTTGGATTGATCATAAGGGTAAAGGGTGGAGGGATCGATCAGGATGGTATGATGGCATATTTATTTCAATTGTTTCAAAAAAAACCATGAAAAAAGATTACAAATTTACATGATTTTGATAATATGTGGATATAGGAGTGCAAAAATATGGTGTTTTCTTGTTGTGAATAAATTTGTAAGAGTTAGTAAAAATTATTACCTCTTCTTTAATAGAATTTCATTAAATATATTATAAAGAACCCATGGAATAGAATTTTATGAATACAAAAACATCCACCTCATGGATAGATAAGTCTATAAGAGATTTTTTGGTTGGTTAAGCTTGGTTTCTCAATAATGTGAAAATAAAGGACATATATAGTGTCTTTTTATAATTGATAGGATGATCACTTTGGATATTACTTAAAGTATTAAATTAATATAAATTAATTTTCAATTATATATGGGTCTAAATTGACATAATTCAATGAACATATGTTTATGAGTCATAATATTCTCATGAAATAAAATTTTAAAATCTTTTGATTACTTTTTTACCATTGTTTCATATATTTAACCACTGTTAACCCTTTTTCAATTTCCATGATATCAATTTTTTACTTTTTAAGGGTCATGAATTCTTTTATACAATAATAAGTGTCGCAAAATGGAAAATTATTGATATTTTAAACCATATACATTCATTTAGCCTAATAAATATTTTTTTATGAATTTATAATCACTTAATTAAATATTTTTTATTATGAAATAACATTAATTTAATTTTTGAAAAAACACAAAATATTATAATATAAAATGTGTATAACTTATGTTAAATGGTAAAAAAATGAAATTTATTCCAATATATGGTTAATATTGTTTTATTTTAACCACCCAATCAAATTTAGATAAGTTTAGATATCATTTTAGACTTTCGTATTTTGGTTTAACCCCTTGTTTGACCAATTGTTTCCTTAACTATGGTAATTATGTTTTCTATATTAAAGAGTTATAATTTTACGTATAAGATAAAAATGGGACATAAATGTCCATGGGATGATATTTTAGACCATTTTTCATCATATTTTTCCTCTTTAAAGATTTTTAAGTTTTTTAAATAATTTAATACGATGTTATTTAATAGAAAATATCATAAATTTTAGTTATGTCACTATTCACTTAATTTAACATCAAAGAAAAATATATAGTAATGAAATTAAAATATAAAACTTCAAAATAACTTTAATATTATATATATATATATATATTAAATTCATTGTACAATATAAATCACCCAAAGAATATTATATATATGGTTTTCTAAAAAAAATCTTGAATTTTCTACTGCCAGCACATGCACCGTGTCAACATTGTGTAATAATTAAAGGAAAATATTTCATTATAAAATTTAAAACTAAATTTCAGGAAAAAATAAAAATTTATATTTCAAATAATAAATTATAATAGCTAATATATTCTTCTTATCCCTATCAAAAAATATTATAGATATTAAAAAAATGAAAGCTACATTTTTGGTTTCATCTATTACTTAAATATTATAAAGGTCAAAATCAAAGTTAAATTGAAGAAGGCCATATTTGTATAGATTTTATGATTATAGATTAACATTACTAAAAAAACTAAGTAAAATAATGTTTTGAATGAATTTTATACCTTATTACATTATTTTGTAACCTTAATTTCCGAATTTACCTTTTATTATAGTGATAAAATTTACCACTCTTACTATTCATAGTATCTAAAAATAAAGGGGGAATATTAAAAAAATAAAAAAAATTCAAAATATGGAATCCATTTTATCAAATTCAAATCTTATATATTACATAAAATAATTTAAAAGTAAAGACACAAAATTTGAAAAAAAATGATTTTTTAGAAAAATGAGTTTTATGACTAAAAAATTACTATTTCAGAATAATGTTAAATAATGATCCTAATTGAATTAATAAAATAATTTTCAATAAAAATTGTCTTATATAATTTTAAATCCAAAATATAATGGTACTTTAAATTACTCTCATTAATGTACTGAAATGACATTAAAAAATATTTTTTCACTATTCACAGAAAATAAATCATTTTTGGAAAAAAACTATGATATAAAAATAAATAATTAAATAAATTAAATAAATAATATATAATAATATCTCATTAGTTTTTTATATGTTTTTAGACTTTTTTTCAATTTAATAAGTCCTTCAATGAATTCATATTTATTTAAAGATCAATATATCATAAATTCTTCAAGTGATATAACTGTTCCTAGGTTATAGTAAATTTCAATTATTCATATAAGTGTTGTTATTAGTTAAATTTCAATAAGAAATGGTTTTAGTGATAATGTTTTACCTGAATTATTGGAAATTCTATAATAATTACTTCCTAATGGAAACGAGCTTCCAGATTCTAATTATGATGGAAAAAATATTTTTATGAATGAGATTAGGGTAAAAACTTTACATTATTTACCAAATGAACATGTGATATATATGAATAAATATGGTAATATTTTAGAATTGCATAATTTTAAGACATTGTGATATATAATGGATGAAAAATCAAACTGTTATTCATTTTTAACAATATGAACAAAACCTTCCCCAAAAGAAATATGGTATCTTAAAATAATTCCTTATTTAAAGAATCTATTTGAAAATTAAAATATTTCAAAGAGGTTAAGATGAAATATAGAGGACTATATCTATGATATAAAACCATTTTAATAAATATATTCATCACAATAGAAGATATTTGATAAAAAAAGTTTTGGATTTTGAAATGAAGTTAGAAACCAGTATGGGATTATGCATAGATAGAATGAATCCACATCAAAGCCTCAATATATAACATAATTCAGTGATGTCTGTTTATTAATTTTACAACTTGTCCCTAAAAATATGTATGAGGATAAAATTTATTTTGATGAGAATGATGATTTCTAGACCAAAAAATCCTATAAATATTGTTTTTATGTATCATAATTGGTTGTTGATTTTTTAATTTCTATCAGTGATACGTTTAGTAGTTTTTTATGCATAAAAGAAAGAGTTTTTGGGTGTTATGATAATGGTCAATATAATTTAATTTCCTGCATGTGGAAAGTTATCTGGAAATTTTTTTAGGGACATTAATATTTATCAATTTTTGAATAAGGGAATCCATATCAAGGAATTTAGAATGGAAGAAATAGAGTTTATATGATTAATCTGATATTTTTGTGGATGGATAAATTTTATTGAAGATAGGAAATCTAATTTAATGTTTTATTATATTATTATGTTTCCCTACAACTATATTCACTAGAAGAATATTATGGAATGGTGAAAACATTGATGTCATATTTATAAATTAATTAATTTATAGTGTTCAAAAAAATAAATTGAAAAAATTGCCATCTTATACATTATATCATATTTTATATTTTTTAGATGAAATATAACAGATGATTTATGCATGTTTAGAGAAAAATATTTGATAGTTTGATTAATAATTTTATACCCATAAAAGGAAAAACAAAATATGGATTTCATGATGATTGGATTATTACCCATGGGAATATTTTTAGAGTTATCTACCACTATGAAATGAAGTAGAGAATATTTAGCTCTATCTTATCACACATTAATAAAGGGTGAGGTGATAATCTTTTTAATGTTTTCATTTGATTTAATTCCCCAATGTGTATTATTAAAATATGAAAGCTTTTATTTAATTGAAGGATTTTAAGTTAATTGTTATGAAATACCATTTTCATGTATTGATGTAATAAATACTATCTGTTGAACTGATTGTAATATTTCACATACCCATAAGAAAGTAAATCATCAGGTTATATTAGTATTTTTTTCATTTGAAATAAATTATTCGATCTAGATTATTTATATGTTATGGAGAATGAAGTCATTATCGTAATTTTTTTTCTACTAGAAATTTATTTTACACCATCATATTTTGATATAATGATTCATCTACTGATTGTTTTTATGCATGATATAAGAAAATGTGACAATATTTATTTACAAAAGATAAATCCTTTCGACTGATATATTAAAATATTTAAGGGAAATGTTAATAATACTTATTTACCAAAGTCCTCTATTGTTTAAAAATATTTATTAGAAGATTGGATTGAGTTATGTAATGATTATTTTTATGATGTAGATCACACTGGTCTCTCTATATAATGATATTTGATAGTTGAATGTAAAGTAAAGATATCCTTGGATTAAAGGTAAATTAAATTTCACATTATGAAGTAATGTAGATAAATTTATATATTTTGGACAATACATATGAGGTTAAACCATATATATCAACACATATTTATATATTAAAGGTATGATGTCTGAAATGAAATGAAAATTGGTTCATAAATGATCATCAAAATACATATATTTCTTGGTTTAAGGAAAAATCATACACTAATTTATCTACATTATAAACATTAAACTTGTTAGTAGTAGAGCATGTGATAATGTTATCACATGGTATAGTTTTGATGTTAATGGATACACATTTTACGCAAAAAAACATGTATGAAAATAGTACCATCCAAAATAGTGGTGTAACAGTCATTGAAGCATTTCATTTTTCAAGTGTAAATGATAAAAACAATTTTCTTACAATATCAATATATTTTGGAGTTGTTGAGGATATATGAGACATTGATTATAAAAAATTTAGACTATAAATTTTTAATTGTATCTAGGTTGATAGCGACTGTGGTGTGAAATAAGATGATTTTAGATTTACAGTCATCAATTTGAAAATGATTTTTTGCAAAGACGAATCACTTATCATGGAGATGTATATAAAGATAATATTTTTATTACTAACCCTTCAAATGATCAATTTTCCTTCAATTTATAGGGAAAAAATTCATTTGGTTGATGATGAAGTTGACGATGTTGTTGACCTATGAGAGTTTTATTCAACAATTATATGATTACTTGATGACAGTAATGACTATTTTGTATACATTGTATGTGGTATAAACAAAGATCATATTGAAGGGATATGAAAACATACTATATTACTCTCCTAATTATTTATGAAAATTTATTTTTTATTTTTTGAAAAAATAACCCATGCCTAAACTCTATTTTTTATTTTTTATTTTTAAATATATATAAATCATTAACATTTCTATATTTTTTATTAAACTTTATATTCATTAGTTTCAATTAAACATTTTTTTGGTTGAAGAATCCTACCATAATTATTTTTTATTTAATTTACACCTGGAAAACACATTTTTAACTTAGATATTTAATTATCTAAATTATGATCATTTATATAATTTTTAGTTATTTATTATATTTATCAGTTCCAGTTACAAATGTTTTGGTTAACAATGATAAAATCATTATTTTGTTTTATGAAACTTACACATGTAATGATAATATTTTTTACATGTATATTTTTATTCATTTTTTAGATAATAACTTTTCATTAATTTTTTCGTAGACATAATATATATAATTTTATTTCTATTATTAAAAATCAGTTTCTTTACTTATAAAGTTCATTTAATTATAACAATATTAAGGTATACCGAACATCATTACATTCATATATTTAAATGATAGACTTGGAGGTAGTGTATTATTTACTTAGGTTTTTGTATTATTTTTATATTAATATATCTTTAATAAATAAATTTTTAATAAAATTATAAATTTGTTTGTAATAATTATTTGTATCACTAATGGTATGCCTCATAGGGTGGAGTCTTTATATTTTTAATGACAGAAGAAGATAACAAAATTTTTTAGGTGTGGGATTACATATTTACAAAAACATTCACATTCCCATGGAGAGAAGATGATTCAAATTGTATTTTTATGATAAAAATAACCCAAGTGGACTATATGAAAATAAATTTAAGTATAATAAAGACATATATATCCATTGTAAGATTATAATTTTAAATCCTTTTTTCCAACACTTTCACCCGGGCGTGTCACCTTGCATGTTATTTTTTGTTGATATCACATTGTACCCCATATTCATACTTTGAAAATGAGAGATACATTCATCAATTTTTTGGTGATGTTCGCTCCTTGATCTTGACGGGCAGATGGGATTTTAGTTCCTCCTTCCATCATTTTATCCTTAGAATTCATCATACAGTTTGAGTCTCCCTCATAGATTAAAACATGGTTAATGAAACCCATGTTAAGATGGCATGTGAGTATGATATATTCTATATGTAAAGACCTGTAAATTTCAAGGAAATTTTTTTCTTAAATTATTTGGGATTTTATGAGTATGCAGTTTCTGACAGCACTTGATTCCGAGTCCCGTTGTGCCCGTAATCAACTTCCAAAGTTTAGCTCGGGTACGTTCAATGAACTAACGAGCAGGTTTTTCTTAGTTTTGAACCGGTGCTCGGAATCGAAATCTGAGGGCACCGATGAAACCGCAACACCGGTATTTTCTTATGAATACATTCACTGGAGTTGCGTTTGCTCGGGAGGTGTTTTTAAAAATGAAGTGGTTTAATTGAAGAGTGAAATAAAATACGTGTCACAATTTTATTTTTACTATAAGTAATTATAACCTACGTGTGGAAGTTGAGGTGGGACCCACTAAATCCTAACTCCTCTTGAGAGGATATCAGTGAGGTGGGACCCACACGAGCCCCACCTTTTCAAATTCCTTTAAACTCTCTTAAAGTTGGCAAACCCCCCAAAAATTTGTAACTCACCCACTCTCCCACTTTAATTGCATGTCAACTCTCGCATTAAATTTATTGATTAAAGATATTAAATTAATTTAATTTTGAGTTTGAGTTTTTTTGAATATTTGAAAATGCATGGAATGTGTTAATAAAATAGGGAAGCCCTTAATTTATTTGGGGGCTATTTAGTTGTGTGAGGATATTTGAAGAGAATTCTCTATGTCTTGGAGAATTCCATCATCTTCATTGAAGAACGTTAAGCACTCGACGAAGAACGCCATCACCGCAAGGAGTGGTCGACAAGCCGTTCTTCTCCTCTCCGCAGCCGGTGTGAGACGTCATTTCCTCCTTGGACATACGTCGGCACAAAGCTCGGATTGTTTTCTCGATGATTAATGAAGAAACAACATCATCCCATGGCAACATCTATGGAACATAGGATCTTTCCCTTTCTTCGTCAAGCGATCAACCTTCGTGAATCGAGGTAGGGGTTGATTTTACATTCTAGTTTGTTTGGACGTTCTTGGTTAACTGCTGGACGCCTGTTATCAATATAACGGGAAGAGATTGGACCGCACGAACATGGGCGAACCTCCTCCCCTTTTTTCATTGATCACCGTTGTGGTTTGGAATGTGGCGACGCAGTGGAATGGCACCGCGGAGGAACGGGAGAACCGTAGCCAAATCGGGTTGTGGAAAAGGAGTGTGTCACCGTCACGCGGCGCCGGTGAAGCTGAAGGAATGCGCGACCAAGAGCGGGCCGTGGCGGAGGGGCGCGGCGTCGTCGCGCTGCGTCGGAACACCATGGAGGGCCGCGACTGGGGCGGGCCGCGACAGAGGGGCCACGAAGGTGCAGAGGAGGGCGGCTAGACTCAACCGGCCATCGGTGCATTGGAAGGCGGGACCTGCGGGGGTCCCGCGGCGGCACCCCGGTCGCCCATTACGGCCGGCCGGATTTCGGAAGACCGGGGGTCGTAACCCCCGAAAGGTGTCAAGGGCGGGCCACCCATGTGGGGGCCACTATTTCAAAACGTGGGGGGCAGTGCCCCCCCCCCTCTTCCGCATCCGCTCATCACGTGGGCACCCGCACCGGCTGCACTAGTGCGGACCGCCCGCGCCGGGATGGGCCGCCCGTGCTGGGCCGAACCCCCGCGCCGGGCCGGGCCACGCCAGCTGGGTCGGGCTGCGCCCCACCAGGCCAGACCCGGACCCGGGTCAGGTCGCCCGGTTCGGGCCGACCCAAGGGGTATTGGGCCAGGTCGGACTGAGCCCAAACCCCTATTTCCGGACATATCCGTTCGAACACCCATAACATGATCTACGGACCTCCACTCGATGCACCGTCAGTTGCGTAGAGATCCTTGGATCGAGGCGGTCATTTCGGTATATTACACTCAAGGTTTCAGAGAACAATGTATATGACTGGGTTGGTTTGAACACGAAACCAATCGGGCCCTCGGAGCAGAAACACTTATAACTTAAGCTTCGGACATCCGATTGACGTGTCGTCGACTTTGTTGGTTTCCTTTTAGTGAGGCGGTTCTTTTTGTTATTACGCTCGAGGTTTGTACATAGGTGGAGTACAATCGAGTTGGTTTTGACTTAAAAACCAACTGGGCCCCTGGGACGAAAAAGCCAATAACTCTCAGACCGGACGTCTGATTGACGTGCCGACTATCGCGTTGAGTTCCTTTTAATGAGACAGAGCTTTGGGATACATCATCTCTGGACTTCGTGATAGTTGATGTATTGACCCCTTAGCTCGTGGAGCAGACCCTCCCGGAATCTAGCGTGCTGTGTGGGGGAACCCTAGAGCTGGCTGCGACTTTGACGACGACGACGACTGTACTGAAATCCTCTGTGGGTTCGACAGCGACGACAACCGTACTAGAATCCTCCGTGGGTTCGATGGCGATGACTACTGTTCTTGTACCCTATGTGGGTCCGGCAGTACTTTACTACTGTTCTTGTATCCTATGTGGGTCCGGCAGTATTTGACTCTGTACTTGTATCCTATGTGGGTCCGGCAGAGTAGATGGTCTTGTATCTTTTGTGGGTCCAACATCTTAGCTGGTCTTGTATCCTATGTGGTTCTGACAGCTTAGATGAATCAGTGGCTACATCTAATCATCTTTATCAACTTACGAAGTTTATACCTGTGTGAGCTGAGTCTTAACTTACAATCAATATCATCGATATGATTGTTGTGCTTTCCTATTTGGATTGGTTTGTGCCTTCCTATGTGGATTGGGTTGTGAATTCCTATTTAGAATGGGTTATGTTTTCCTGTGTGGACTGGGTTGTACTTGGGCACGTGTGCCGGAGCCAAGATGGAAATGATGACTTAGGTATATGAATGGGCATATACCTAAATGGAGTTGGTTGTTACTTCGTGATTGTATCTTTACTTTGTGGTTTATCCTTCGTGGATTCTGGGAGACCTTCGGGGATCTTGGGGTCCCTACTGAGTAGTGTATACTCACCCCTGCACGGGCTATGCCCGTATTACGTTGTGTTGGATGCAGACAACGAACATCGGTGATCGAGGTGGGAGCTCAGGTAGCTGGACGGTACCTGGAGGTGGATCACTATACGGGACGTACTCGGAGCGGACAACTGGAACCAAGGAGCAGAAGAGACTATCTGTACCCACCCTTCAGGTGGTATTTCCAGAGGGCGGCTCAGACTTGCTGCTCTACTTTTTTATTGCTTTACGTTCATTTCAGTTGTACTTTAGTTACAGTTGGGTTTGTATTCTCGCCCGTTTACTTTCCAGCACTTAATATTGTACTCAGTTTACTTAGTGTTTCCTCAGTTTGCATACTCTATGGTGTTTTTTTACTTTATAAAGGAAATGCATTCCCTTTTTATCGAGATTTACGTCTTTGGTGCTAGTCTCCAGCCCCTGACCTATAGAAGGCGGGCTTGGGGTAGTCACGACATGGGCCCCAAGGACGGGTCATGACACTATAATACCAAATGTAGTATCGAAATAATAGAAATACTATATGTAGTATCTTATGATTCTCAAAATACAAGAGGGGGGGGGGTGAATTGTACCCTTTAAAAAAATTCCTTTGTAACTTTTAAAGATGGTTATGTTTAACAAGGTTATGCAAGGTAATTCACAAAAGCTCTAATTCTACACACTTGCTGGATTTCAGAAATATGATTCTGTGAAAGTGATTCCGAAAAGATGGTTCCAGAAAAATGAAACCTAATGAAAGTTTACAACAAAAAAGATTCTACCTTAAAGCGTATAGAATCTTACTAAATCTGAGTACAAGTATAAGGAAGTATAAGATTGTTATATTTTCCTCAACAGATAAAATGCAGCAAAGAACATGAAACAAAACAAGTAACAAGTAGTAAATATTTTAACCCAAAAAGAAGGGTATCCAACAACCTTGGAAAAAGGTCCCTTGATTTATACTTTCAAGAATGTAGGTCTTACCCACACTGGGGTAACACCTCGATACGAATATCGGAATATGTCTGGCTATCCCCAGAAACCCTCAAATTCAAGGTAGTCGGCACCTCTGTCTTCCTTTGCAAGGAAGCCATCAACTTCAAGGTATTCGACACCTCTATCTTCCTATCCCCAGAAGCCCTCGATTATAGACATCAACAATCGTAGTCGCAAAAATAAAATCTGAACAAGAAGTTGAGTACACAAAAAGCATTTAAAGTATCTCTCTAGAAATCAATTCAACAACATGTAATCTCTAAAGTCATAGAACAGTCTTCAAAGTTATGATCTCTTTCAAATGAGCTCCTATTTATAGGCACAACACCAATGATCGTCTCCCTCCTCGAATGATAATATTTTTCCTTGAATTTCGGAGGGACCTGTATATCTTTCACTCAAACAACGGTTGGTTAGTAACTAAATGCACATCATCATTTTATAAAAAAATATCTATAAGAAAAAAATATCATTCCATAACCAAAATCCAATATTCATAATGTAAGGAAAATAAATGTTTAGAGTCTAACCGAAAATGAATTCGGTGTCTATAATACAAGGATATTCAGATTTTGTTTTATAAGGAATTAAGAACCGGAACTCTAAAAAATTATAGACTCTTAATTTCAAGGAAATTCAGAATTTGGATTCACAAGAATTCAGAACCTAAACTTACAAAGTTCAAAATCAGAGTTCATGAGAATTCAGAGTCAGAAATTACAATATTTGGAGTCAGAGTTAATGAGAAATTGGAGTCAGATCTCATAAGAGTTTGGAGTCTGAATTCAGAGAACTCGCAGTCAGAACTCAGAGGAGTTTTGAGTCTGAATTCAGAGAACTTGGAGTCAGAACTCAAAAGTGTTCAGAGTCTAAATTCAAAGAACTTGGAGTTATAACTCATATGATTTCAAGGTCTGAATTCAGAAAACTCGGAGTCATAACTCAAAAGAGTTCAGAGTCTGAATTCAGAGAACTCGAAGTCAAAACTCATAAGAGTTTGGAGTCTGGATTCATAAAACTCAAAGTCAAAACTCATAAGAGTTCAGAGTCTGAATTTAGAAAACTCAGAGTCAGAACTCATAAGATTATGGAGTCCTAATTTAGAAAACATGGAGTCAAAACTCATCAGAGTTCATAGTCTGAACTCGAAGTCTGAAAACAGAATGTTCTTTATCTAAGTATTATATGATTATGAGGTTTTAAACTTGAAACTGAATTTTAAACTTAGAAAAAATAATAAATAATGAAAAACCTGGTAAAGATAAATTTCCTTAGTTAAGGAAAATTTTCCTTATAGAAGTAAAATACAAAGTAAAAATAAATTTGCCTTGATATAAGGTGTTTGGTATTTTCAAAATAAGAAGGAATGGAAAAGTCATAAGGAAACCTTATTGACTTAATAATCTCCCCCAAGTATGAAGGAATGGATAATTCATAAGGAAAACCTTATTGACTCAACAATCTCCCCCTTTTTGGAAAGCATAAACATCCTTACGAAAAATAATAAAAGGACTTAGAAAATATTTTTCTAGAAATTGAAATAAAACTTATCTCCATTATCATATGGGAAAAGATAAATATGACTAACCCCCCTTAGGATTTGGAACACTAAGGATCGTATTCTAAATTTATGGAATGTAATTTTTCATTATCTTGAGTACAAAAATCTCTGTAATGAAAACTCACCTTAAGCTAAACTCACCCTTACTTAGGGATATTTCTTCTTTTCTTAGTATTATTTTTCCATTATCCCCCTTTGTGATTTTCAAAAATAATTTGAGGGAATCGAAAATAAATTATAGTACCTGAAATATTAGTACAAAGAAAACAAAAAAACGAGCAACCAAAATTTCATTAAGATAGAATGAATTTGTACAAGGAAGAAAATACAACAAAATATCGGACCAGATCTATTTTCCTTCCTTTTCCTGGGGTATCAATATCTTCACTATGGTTTTCAGCTTTTTGAGTACCTTGTGGTCTTCCTCTGCTTGCTTCAAAAACTGATCCTGATCTTCTAGTTTCTTCTCTAATGCTTTGATATTTTCTTCATGAGCCTTCAAAGCCTCTTCTGGAGCCTTAATCAACTCATCTTGCATAAATAGATTCTCTTCGATGTCGATCTGAATATCCCCTTCTCTCATCCAACTTTGGGCAACAGAATAAAACTTTTCATTCAAATCCTTAACCTCTTGAATCTGAGTATTCTGCTAAAGGGTTAGATTTACCTCAAATCTATCCATGATATCATTGATTTTACTATCTTCAATATCAAAAGTTTCCTTAACTTCATGTTGAAACTCATCAAGCTCTCTCAAATATTCAACTATTTTCTTTGAACATATAACCACTTTCTTACAAGATTTTTTATGGGCATCGTAGTTGATGAAGAAATTCTTGAAATCAGTCTCAAGATTTACACACTTATCCATCACCATGGATAGTGAATCTGTTTTTTGATTCAAGTTGTGTTGGAGCATCTAACATCTCGAGTCAATGCTTGGAATGAGAAGAATGGTGTCAAAAAGCTTCTATAGTTATTGAATGACGAAATCATGACCTCGGGATGAAGATTATGAATCTGAGTCTTGGCTTGGTGAGGGCTCTTTCTCTAGCTCAACAAGTTTCCTCTTAGAATATCCACCAGCTTCATTTTTCCTTAAAATTGATTTCGTAGGTGTATCCATAACCACCTATTTCCCCTTATCGGTTCTTGGAACAACTTCCTCATACAGAGACTCATGTTCACTGTCAGATAGCTGAACAATTATATCTTCATTTATATTCTCCTTCTCGGCTCCTGCCTCAGCATCTTCCAGATGAATGAAATGATGATTATAAATTTCTTCCTCAGAGATCTTATTCACTTCATTTTCATCTTTCTTATCTTGACATTCATCATCCTTCCTAGGAGTTGCGAGTTTTGAAGACTCTACTTTAGAAGTTCGGATTGACAATTTCTCAGATGCACTTTCCTTTTCATGAAAGTCTTCAACTTTCTTTATCAAATCAGTTGTGTCATCACAACAACTTTATTCTTCTTGACATCTTCCATAGAATCTTTCTATTCAACAACCTTCTCTTAGGCTTTTTCCGGAGTCCTTAACTTCTTCCCCAGAGTCTCAGCTAAGGGTTCCACCCGGATGTATTGTCATACAAGAATATTCTTGGATGCTATTTCAATATCCCTTAGAAGGGATTGCACAATTTCAGCTTCATACAACTTCTTCTTTTGTTTCTTCTTTTTATCTTTCTTATCAAGATTATCTTTTGTCTTCTCTTTTAAAGACTTAGCCTCAGTAGGTTCCAAACAAAAACTAGGCTCCCCTGATTTCCTATTCTTTTTTTCTTCCCACCATTTAGAAAAAACCTCATCCAGATAAGCTTTCTTCTTCTTGGGATTTAGAGGTGCGGATTGAGTTTCTTTTGCCTCTAGGTTTTTTCCTTTTTCTACCACTTCCTTCAACTTCCTCTTCTTTCCTTCTTTTTTCAATGGTTCAGGAACTTCTTGTTCCTTCGGAGTAGCTTCAGTCTCTTCCACTGTTAAGTCATAGAATTTTCCTGTCTACTTAGAAAAAAAAACTTTCATCCTTTTTAGAGTATCATCACTGATTAGCATGACTATGCAATTCCTTGGCTTGGAACTGAAAGTAATCTTGAAAGACTCAAGGCACCGAAAAATTAACTTGGAAAGGATGGCTGGATACATGATTATATGATCTTTTAAGTTCCCATTCTTAATATTATCAATCATAATGATAATATGCTTCATCAAGTAGATCTTCCTTTGGTTTACCAAGAAGTCCAAAAAGTACATGTCACTCTTCTACAACGTGTCCTTATCACCCTTTCTTGGAATGATAAAACCTCGAACCCATAATTCACGGATCCAATTATTTGTAGAAAAATGAGAAATATTTGCAGTTATGACATATGAATGTCCAAGACACTATATAGCTTCCACTTTGAAAAAACATCCTTGTATATCCGGAAATTTATGGGAACAGAATTCAGCTTCCCCTTCATTAGACAACCCAACCAAGCTAGCATCCATGGTGTATGAAAGGGCATAAGTTTTTCCATAGCTTTTTATAGAAAATTTAATCCTCTATTCTACTTTTAAAAAGATTAAAGATTTATAAAATTCCACAAGCAAATATAGATATACTACATCTTGAGATCCATGCTTTGATATGAAAATGATTTCCCATTAATTCAACTAAATATTCTTGGATATAATTGAATCATACTTGTTGAAGAAATTCAGATGCACCATCCTCTCTATGTAAATTTGCCACTATAAAATCAACTTGAAAGTTGGAATATCTTGAAAAGTAACTTCAACAGAAATTCAGATTTATGCAAGATTTGTGAGGTTCAGAATAGGATTTTGAAATAGGGGAAGATATTTGGAACACAAAGGCTTGAAATCCGATGTGGGATCACCATCGAGGGGTCCTTTATATAGGCATTTGATTCGATGGTTCAACATCCAAAGTCAAACCAACGGTTGAGAGGACTTCTGATTTGATCCGACAATTGAAATGATAGCCACATGGAAAATTTGGTAGGATCCGATCTTTTGAGGTTTTTAAGAAAAACATTTAGATTTAAAGAAACTAGAATCCAAAAAATTTAAAACCAAAATACCATAAATTAAATTATGACTACACAAATATAAGAAAGGAAACATACGTTTTAGATTGTCTAGAAAATTACTCGTATTGAGGAAAAATCCTTCTTGAAGAATGTTAGATTCCAAAAAAAACACGACTGCAAAAAAAATGACTATGAAAAAAATACATAGAAAATCTTCATTGTGAATAATTTTGAAAAAAAAACATCATTACATAAATTTTGAAAAACTCCATTATGAAAAATATGAAAAACGTAATTACGAGAAATATGAAAAACTTCATTACAAAAAAATATGAAAAACTTCATTATGAAAAATATGAAAAACTTCATTACAAGAAATATGAAAAACTTCATTATGAAAAATATGAAAAACTAACAAGAAAATGTACTCCCCCTATGAAAAATAGTTTATCATTATAAGGATATTGATTTCAACAGAATGTTAATAAGGAGGATTACCTTATGGTTATCATTCCTAACTTCTATTTAATGTATTCAAATATATCGGAGGGTAAAGATTTTGTGAAAATATCAGCAAGTTGATCTTGTGTTCTGATAAATTGAAGAATGATATCTCCTTTTTGTGTATGATCTCTAAGAAAGTGATGCCTAATATCTATTTTTTTCACGAGAGTGATGTGAAGGGTTTTTTCTAAGGGAAATGACACTTTTATTATCACACAAAATTTGTGTTTTAGTAAAACTCATACCATATTATGTGAGTGTATGTTGAATCCACAACACTTGAGCACAACAACTTCAAGCTTCTACATATTCAGCTTCAACCGTGGAAAGTGCTACTGAGTGTTTCTTCTTTCATGACCAAGAAACTAATGAATTTACTAAGAAATGAAAAGTTCTGGATGTACTCTTTCTATCCATTCTACATCCACCAAAGTCAGCATCCAAAAAATGTTTCAAAACAAAATCATTTCCAGAATAATTGAAGAGTCCTAAATCCAAGGTTCCCTTTAAGTAGCGAAATAATTCTTTTACCTACCTTTAAATGATATTCCTTAGGATTGGATTGATATCTTTCACATAAGCATACTGAAAACATTAAATCTGGACAACTAACTATCATGTAATGTAAACTTCCTATCATAACTGTAAAAGATCTTTAATCTACTGGTTTCCCAACTTCACCAAGATCATGTGTATTTGAGGTACCAATGGGAGTACTAATACTCTTAGTGTTATCATATTCATACTTTTTAAGAATATATTTAATGTAATTATGTTGGGATATATATATTGCTTCTGGTTTTTGAGAAATTTTAAAACCAAGGAAAAATGTTAACTCACCCATCATTCTCATTTCAAACTCATATTTCATTAGATCAGCAAGTGAATCAGTTAAATATTACTTAGTTGAACCAAATATAATGTCATCAATATAAATTTGAAAAATAAAAACATTTTTCTTATCTTTATTTATAAAAAGGGTTGGATCTTAATTTCCCTTAACATAATTATTTTGAATAAAAAATCGTGTAAGTCTATCATACCAGGCTCGAGGGGCTTGCTTAATTCCATACAAAGCTTTTGTAAGTCTAAAAACGTGATCAGGATGTTTTGTAACTTCAAAACCTGGAGTTTGTTCAAAAAAAACTTCCCCTTGTACATAACCACTAAGGAAAGCAAATTTCACATCCATTTGAAATTTTTTAAAATTGAAAAATGCTACAAAGGAAAGTAAAATACGAATAGATTCATGTCTAGCTACTAGAGAATATGTTTCTTCATAGTCTATTTCTTCTTTTTGATTATAGCCTTTAGCAACCAATCTAGCTTTATTTCTTACAATGATTCCATTTTCATCACAATTATTTCTTAAAACCCATTTTACCAAAATAAGAGAAGTTTCCTTAGGTCATTCAACCAAGGTCGAGATTGTATTCATTTTGAATTCATTTAGTTCATCTTGCATGGATTTAATCTAATCATTATCACTTAAAGCTTCATCAGTTCTTTTTGGATCTAATTGGGAAAGGAATGCTATATATTTGAATTCATTTCTTAAGAAACTTCTAGTCCTTACAGGTTGATTTACATCACCAATGATACTATCACTTGGATGATTCTTAAGAAACAACTGATTTGGGTTTTGTAAAACCTGTTCATCAACATAGGGTAGGAAATATTCTGGGGTAAATGCTTTAGAAAATTTTTATTGGGAATTTTCCTTATCAGAAGGATCTTCTAATAAAGGTTGATAATCAGTTTTTGAAAACACATCCAAGGATGTAGAATGGGGTTTTTAAAAAACAAAAGGATCAGTTTCATCAAATTTCATATGTACTGTCTCTTCAATAGTGCAGGTGTTTTTATTGAAAACATTATAAGCCTTAAAAGATGTGGAGTAGCCTTATAAAATTTCTTCATCAGATTTTGGTGATAATTTTTGAAGATTATCTTTAGTATTCAGAATGAATACCTTGCAACCAAAAACCTTGAAGTAGGAATGTCTAGGTTTTCTACCATTCCATAACTTATAAGGAGTTCTATTATGAAAAGGTCTAATCAAAACTCGATTTATATTATAACAAGCGGTACTTATAGCTTCAACCCAAAAATGATTTTCTATAGAATATTCACTCAAAATGGTTCTAGTTTTCTCTTTAAGAATTGGATTTATTCTTTCAACAACACCATTTTGTTGAGGTGTTCTCGGTGCTGAGAAATTCTGAGTAATGCCTTTTCTACTACAAAAAGTTTGGAAATCAGAATTTTGAAATTCTCTTTTATGATCTCTATGAATAGTTTTCAATACAATGTTTTACACATTTTTAAATTGGGATCTAAAACTTTTAAAATATGAGAAGGCTTCAGACTTCTTTGGTAGAAAATTGGCTTACACAAATCTAGTATAATCATCAACTAAGAAAAATACATAATACTTGCCTCCAATGCTTTGAGTTTGTGTAGGACCAAAGAGATCCATATGCACTAACTATAATGAATTAGTAGTTGATACTTCACCGACTGATTTAAAACTTTATTTATGTTTCTTTCCATATTGACAAGGGTCGCAAACTTTTGAAGAATCAAATCTAAGCTCTTGTAGATCCTTCACAAATATTTTCTTATAAATTTTGCATAAGTTTCTAAGGTTACAGTGTCCTAACCTTCTATGACAAAACCAATAATGATCTTCCATTTCACTAAGTCAAGGTAGATCTTTAATCCTACAGTCTTCTAAGTTTAGTGTGTATACATTCTCTTGCCTATGGGTAGAATAAATAAACTCTTCCCTAGAATTGTGTACTAATCACTTATCATTCCTGAAATTTACAAGGTAACATTCATCTCATAGTTGGCTTATGCTAATGAGGTTGTGCTTAAGACCCTTAACAAATCAAACATTTGAAATCAATGTTTTTCCAAGAAGAACGATGTTTTCTATACAAATAATTTCTCCCTTAGCAATATCTCTGAATGTTACTTTTCCTCCTTTCGTCTTGATAATCTTTTCAAGGTATTTTTGTTACCAGTCATATGTCAGGAACATCCACCATCCATGTACCATATACTCATGTTCTTACCTTCTCTATTTTCCGAAAAACAAAAGAGTTTGACTTTCATAACCCAAACTTTCTAGGATCTGGAAATTTCAGAAAGCAAAATCATAGGCACCCACATTTTCTTAGAAAAATAGGATTTATGAAATCCTAAAGACTGAGTTTTGTTTAAGGAACATTTTTTCCCAATTCCCACAACACTGACACTTAGTACTGAATGGATAACTTTGAGGAACAAAATAATTTTTACAATAAATTGGTTTATAATTGGTATAATCAAAACTAGAACTATTACTTAGAGGTTAGATTTGTGAATAAATCTTTTCAAAATTTTCCTTACCTAAGGTAATGTCTGAAAAAAACTTCCTCAAGGAAATAATTTTGGATTTTTTTGATAAGCAAGTTCTTTTCTTATAAAACATTTGATTTTGAACTAGAGTTAGGATTGAAATCATTTTTCTTATAAATTATGTTTTCTAGATCCTTTGAAAGTTTATTCTTCCCAGAATTTACTTCCTCAAGAGTTTTTCAAATAATTTTGAAATCAACAATTTTCTTATCAATATATTTTGAAAGATCTGATATTTCCTTAGTAAGAATAGTATTCCTATAATTTTTCTTTATCATGTTTTTTCATGAGTTTTGAATTATCAATCTCAAGAAGTTTGGCAAACCTAAAAACTCTTTCATAGATAGGTAAAGTATTATATTCATCAAAAAAAGATTCTTATCAGAAGAGTTATAATATTTATCATTAATATAATTTTAATTTAATGAAACATTGTTCATTGATTCGGTATTGTGTAACATAGCCATTAAAAAATGATTTTCAATTGGTAGTCTGGCTATTAGACCAAGATTCTTCTGTCCTGAAGATTCGTAATCTGATGATTCATCTGAAGAATCACCACCACTGGAACTCCAGGTGCCATTAGCTTTCATGAAATTCTTAGCTTTAGCTTTATATTACTTCTTTCTATTTCTCTCAGAATGACTTTCCTTTCTTTATTTTCTCTTAAGCATAGGACAATCATGTCTTATATATCCATCTCTTTTGTATTCATAACATGTAACTTCTGAATCTTTCTTATCTTTCTTTTCATTCTTTTTATATATGGATTGAAAGTTCTTCTATCCAAAAATCTTTTTCATCCTTGGAGCAAGATATGATAACTCATTTTTTAAAGATTATCTTCCACTAGATTTGGATTGAATAACCACCTTCTTAGATTTTGATCTAGTAACTCTCTCAGAAGTCTTGACTTTCATATGATTTAAAGTTGTAGTAAAAGAAACACTTCCATTCCCATGATTCATCTTTACATTATCAACATCTCTCTTCATTCTAGTGTCATGTTTAAAAAGGGTTCAAAATAGTTCATCAAGAGAAATCTGAATAACCTTTTTGTTTTAATCAATAACAGCCCTCTTGGATTCCCACTCATTTGGCATGATGTCTATGATCTTATCAACAAGAGATTCATCATCTAATCCTTTCTCACCCATAGATTGTAAACTATTCACAATAGTCATGAACCTTTATGGAACATTACATATGGGTTATCCATAAAGAAATAAAAAAACCATGATATTTAACTCTGAGCATGGATCTTCTTATTTCAATTACTTTGGATGTTCCAAAGTGAGTAACTTCAAGTTTCTTCCAAATAAGATTTGCTGCGTCACAACATGAAATTAGGCTATATATATTTCTAGTCAGGGAAGAAATAAAAGTATTTCATACCTTATAATTTAGTTGATACTCATGATTTTCCTTATTGGTGATGGTATTAACTTCCTTTTCAGAGATTTTATATCCTCAAGTAAGCATAAAAAAATTATCAACACCAGTATTGATAATGAATGTCTTCATGTGCTCTCTCCAATATTCATAATCATTCCAATCAAAAATAGAAGGTCCTGTTTGATTGAGATTTTCTATTGAACCAACATTGATTCCTGCCATCTTATAGAATAATGTTTCCCTAAAAACTTGTTAATAGAAAAAGTTTGTAAACAAATAAAATATTCCTATGAAAAGAAAATAGAGAACAAGAGTTTCTCTAAGAAAAAATGAATCTGAATTTTATGAGTCCAAAAAAATGATTCCAGAAAAGAATGAGATGAATTATCTTCTAAATCTAATCGTGAGATTAATTCAGATTGAACCAATGCTCTAATACCAATTTTTGAGATGGTATGTGAGTATGATATACTCAATAATACCAAATGTAGGATCAAAATAACAGATATACTATATGTACTATCTAATGATGCTCAAAATACAAGAGGGGGGGGGGGGTGAATTATACACTTTAAAAAATTTCTTTGAAACTTTTAAATATGGTTATGGTTAACAAGGTTAAACGAGGTAATTCACAAAAGCTATAATTCTACCTACTTGATTGATTCTGAAAATAAGATTCCGAGAAAGTGATTCTGAAAAGATGGTTCTAGAAAAATGAAACTTAATGAATGTTTACAACAACAAAGATCCTACCTTAATGTTTATAGAATCTTACTAAATCAGAGTACAAGTATATGGAAGTATAAGATAGTTATACTTTCCACAACAAATAAAAGGCAGCGGAAAACTTGTAACAAAACAAGTAACAAGTAGTAAATTTTTTTAACCCAAAGAGAAGGGTATCTAACAACCTTGGATAAAGGTCCCTTGATTTATACTTTCAAGAAAGTCTGTCTTACCCACACCAGGGTAAGCCATCGATACGAATATCAGAGTCAGTCTTACTATCCCCGAAAGCCCTCAACTTCAAGGTAGTCGGCACCTCTCTCTTCCTCAGCAAGGAAGCCCTCAACTTCAAGGTAGTCAGAACCTATATCTTCCTATCCCCAGAATCTCGCAATTGTACACAACAAAAATCAGTGTCACACAAAGAAAATATGATCAAGGAGTTCAGTATGCAAAAATAAATGGAAGTCTCTCTCTATAAATCACTTTAACAACATGTAATATATAGAGTCATAGAACAATTTTCAATGTTACGAGATCTTTCAAATGAGCTCCTATTTATAGGAACAACACCAACGGTCAGCTCCCTCCTCCAACAGTCATATTTTTTCTCGAATTTTGGAGGGACCTGTACACATGTCACTCAAACAATGGTTGGTTAGTAACTGAATGCATGACATCATTTTATAAAAAAACAGGTGTAAGGAAAAATATGGTTACATAACCAAAAGCCAATATTCGTAATGTAAGGAAAACAATTGTTCAGAGTCTAACTGAAAAAGAATTCTGAGTCTATAATACAAGGATATTAGGATTATTTTTTCTAAGTAATTCATAACATGAACTCTATAGAATTCTGGAGTCCGAATTTCAATAAAGATCAAAATCGGGATTCACAAGAATTCAGAACCTGAAATTACAAAGTTCGGATTCAGAGTTCATGAGAATTCGGAGTCAGAACATACAATGTTTAGAGTCATAGTTCATGATAATTTGGAGTCAAAACTCATAATAGTTTGGAGTCTAAATTCAGAGAACTCAGAGTTAGAACTTAGAAGACTTCGGAGTCTGAATTCAGAGATCTCAGAGTCAGAACTTAGAAGAGTTTGGAGTCTAAATTAAGAGAACTTGGAGTCAGAACTCATAAGAGTTCGGAGTCTGAATTCAGAAAACTCGGAGACAGAACTCAGAAGAGTTTGGAGTCTAAATTCAGAGAACTTGGAGTTAGAACTCATAAGAGTTCGGCTCGGAATTCAGAAAACTCGGAGTTATAACTCATAAGAGTTCTGATTTTGAATTCAGAGAACTCAGAGACAGAATTCATATGAGTTCTATGTCTGAATTCATAAAACTCGGAGTCAGAACTCATAAGAGTTCGTAGTCAGAACTCAGAGTCTAAATTCAGAGTCTGAAAATAGAATTTTCTTTATCTAAGTATTATATGATTCTGATGTTTTAGACTTGAAACTAAATTTTACACTTAGAAAAGATAATGAATAATTAATAACATTCTAAGGATAAATTTTCTTGGGGAAATAAAATTTTCCTTATATAAGTAAAACAGAGGGTAAAAATAAACTTTCCTTAAGATAAGGTTCTTGTGAGATTCAAAACAAGAAGGAATGGTAAATTCATAAGGAAACCTTATTGACTTAACAATCTCCCCCAAGTATGAAGGAATGGAAAATTCATAAGGAAAACCTCATTGACTTAACAATCTCACCCTTTTTGGAAAGCAGAAACATCCTTATGAAAAAGAATAAATGAACTTGGACAATATTTTTCTAAACTTTAAAATAAAACATATCTCCCTTATCATATAAGAAAAGATGAATACGACTAACTCCCCCTTAGGATTTGGAACACTAAGGATCATATTCTAGATTTCCATAATGATATTTTTCATTATCTTGAGTATGGAAATCTCTATAATGAAAACCCCCCCTTAGATAAACTCCTATTACTTAGGGATATTAATTCTTTTCTTAGTATTCTTTTTCCTTTCTACCCCTTTGTGATTATCAAAAGGAATTTGAGGGATAAAAATATATTGCAGTACCTAAAATATTAGTACAAAGAAACCAAAGAAAAATGAGAAACCAAAATTTTATTAAGATAGAAAGAATTTGTACAAGGAATAAAATACAACAAAAGATAGCACTGGATCTATTTTCATTCCTTTTCCTTAGGTATCAATTTCTACAATATGGTTTTCAGCTTTTTTATTTCCTTGTGGTCTTCCCCTACTTGCTTCAAAAACTAATCCATATCCTCTAATTTCTTCTCTAAGGCTTTGATCTTTTCTTTCTGAGCCTTCAGAGCCTCTTCCTGATCCTTCAATAACTCATCTTGCTTAACTAGCTTCTCTCCGATCTCGATCCAAATATCCCTTTTCCTCTTCCAAATTTGGGAAACAGAATACAACTTTCCATTCAAATCCTTTACCTCTTGAATCTGAGTATTTTTCTTAAGGTTTATCTTTTCTTCAAAGCTAGTCGTGAGATCCTTGATTTTACTATCTTCAATATCAAAAGTTTCCTTAACTTCATGTTGAAACTCATCAAGATCTCTCAAGTCTCCATCTATTTTCTTTTACTATCTATACAATTTCTTATAAGATTCTGTATTGATTAAATGATGAAATCATGACCTCAGGATGATGATTCCTAATTTGAGACTTGGCTTGGTGAGGGCTCTTTCTCTAGCTTAACAAGTTTCATCTTAGAAGATCCACCAGCTTCCTTTTTCTTTAAAATTTCTTTTGTAGGTGCATCCACAACCACCTATTACCCTTATCGGTTCTCAGAAAAACTTCCTCATTCGGAGACTCATTTCACTATCAGACAGTTGAATAATTCTATCTTCATCTATCTTCTCCTTCTCAACTTCTACCTCAGCATCTTCAGGATGAATGAAATAATGATTATAACTATCTTCCTTAGAGATCTTACTCATGTCATCTTCAGCTTTCTCATCTTCACATTCATCATCCTTCCTAGGAGTTGCGATCTTTGAAGACTCTGATTCAAAAATTCAGATTGAAAATTTCTCGGATACACTTTCCTTTTCATGAAAGTCTTCAACATGATTTATCAAATCAGTTGTGTCATCACTACTTCTTTCTTCTTCTTGCACTTCTTCCACAACTTCTTTATATTAAAAAACCTTCTCTTGGGTTTTTTCCGGTGTCATGAACTTCTTCCTCAAAGTCTAAGGTAAGGGTTCTACTAGGAATTATTCTGGTTCCGGAATATTCTCGGATTCTATTTCAGTATCCCTCAGAAGGGATTGCACAATTTCAGCTTCAGACAACTTTTTCTTTTGTTTCTTCTCCTTAGCTTTCTTATCAGGCTCATCTGCTATCTTCTCTTTTAAATCCTTGGCCTCAGCAGGATCCAAAGCAAAACTTGGCTCCCATGCTTTCTTATTTATTTTTTCTTCCTTCCATTTAGCAACAACCTCATCCAGATAAGCTTTGTCATTCTTGGGATTTAAAGGTGTGGATTGAGTTTCATTATCCTCTAGGATTTTTCCTTCTTTTACCATTTCCTTTAACTACCTCTTCTTTCCTCCTTTCTTCGATGGTTCATGAACTTCTTGTTCCTTCGAAATAGCTTCAGTCTCTTCCTATGGTATGTCATATAATTCTCCTGTCTCCTTAGAAAAAAAACTTTCAACCTTTTTAGAGTATCATCACTGATTAGCATGAATTTGTAATTCCTTGGCTTGGAACTGCAAGGAATCTTGAAAGAATCAAGGCACCGAATAATTAGCTTAGAGAGGATGGATGGATACATGATTATCCTGTATTTTAAGTTCCCATTCATAATTTTCCCAATCGTAATGAGAATATTATTCATCAAGTTGATCTTCCTTTGGATTACCAAGAAGTCCAAAAAGTACATGTCACCCTTCTTTAACATGACCTTGTCACCCATTCTCAGAATGATAAAACCCTGAAACCATAATTCAAGGATCCAATTATTTGTAGACAAAAAGAAATATTTTTAATCTTGACATCTGAAAGTCCAAGACACTTCATAGCTTTCACTTTGACCAAACATCCTTGTACACCTGAAAATTTATGGGAAAAGAATTCATCTTCCCTTTCATAAGACAACCCAACCAAGCTAGTAGCCTTGGTGTATGAAAGGGGTTATGTTTTTCCATAGATTTTGAAAGAAAATCTACTCCTCTATTATTCTTTGAAAAAGCTTACAGATTCATAAAATTCCACAACCAAATCTGGATAAACTACATCTTGAGCTCTAGGATTTGATATGAAAATGATTTCTCATCCATTCAACCTTATATTATGGGATATAATAGAATCATACTTTTTGAATAAATTCAGATGCACCAAACTCTATCTGTAAATATGACACTCTGAAATCGGCTTGACAGTTGACATCTCATGAGAAGGAACTGCAACAGACATTCGTATTTGAGTGAGATTTGAGAGGTTCAGAATGGGATTTTGAAAGAGGGACAGAGCATCGGCACGCAAAGGCTTGAAATACGATGTGGGATCACCATCGAGGGGTCCTTTATATAGGTGTTTGATACGATGATTCAGCTACCAAAGTCAATACAATGGTTGAGAAGACTTCTAATTAGATTTTACGGTTGAAATGATAGCCACAAGGAAAATTTGGGAGGATCCGATCTTTTGAGGTTTTTAAGAAAAACATTCGGATTTATGGAAACTAGAATCTGAAAAATTTAAAAGCAAAATACCAGTAAGTAAATTATGAAAACAAAAACTTAATAAAGGAAAAATAACTTTCATCTTGTCAGGAAAATTATTTTTATTTAGGAAAAATCCTTCTTTAAGAACTTTAGATTCCAAAAAAGACATGGCTGTGAAAAAAAACTGACTATGAAAAACAAACTTAGAAAATCTTCATTACGAAGAATTTTGAAAAAGAAACTTCATTACGAAAATTTTGAAAAACTCCATTATGAAAAATATGAAAAAATTCATTATGAGAAATATGAAAATATTCATTACGAAAAATATGAATAAATTCATTTTGGAAAACATGAAAAAATTTATTACGAAAAATATGAAAAACATAATTATGAGATATATGAAAAAATTCATTACGAATAATATAAAAAACAAACAAGAAAATGCACTCCCCCTATGAAAAGGAGTTTATTACTATAAGGAGATTGATTTCAATAGGAAGTTAATAAGGGGGATTACCTCATGGTTATCATTCCTAACTTCTGTTTAATGTATTCAAATCTATCAGAGGGTAAAGATTTTGTAAAAATATCTGCAAGTTGAACTTACATTCCTATAAATTGAATAATGATTTCTCATTTTTGTGTGTGATACCTAAGAAAGTGATGCCTAAAATCTATGTGTTTTGCATGAGAGTGAGGTGAATGTATTTTACTAAGGTCAATGACACTTGTATTATCACAAATTTTTTTTGTTTTGGTAAAACTCATACCATAGTCTGTGAGTGTGTGTTGAATCCACAACACTTGATCACAACAACTTACATCTGCTACATATTTAGCTTCAGTAGTGGAAAGTGCTACTGAGTGTTAATTCTTTCCTGACCAAGAAACTAATGAATGTCCTAAGAAATGACAAGTTCTGGATGCACTCTTTCTATCCATTCTACATTCACCAAAGTCAGTATCCGAAAAACTTTTCAAAAAAATCATATCCAGAAGTATAAAAGAGTCCTAAATCCATGGTTCCCTTTAAGTAGTGAAAAAAATTCTTTTCACTGCCTTAAATGAGATTCCTTAGGATTGGATTGAAATCTTTCACATAAGAATACTGAAAACATTAATTATGTACGACTATATTTCATGTAATGTAACCTTCCTATCATTCCTCTAAAAGATGTTTGATCTACTGGTTTCCTGAATTCATCAAGATCAAGTGTATTTGAGGTACCAATGGGAGTAATAATACTCTTAGTGTTGTCTTATCCATACTTTTTAAGAATATCTTTAATATAATTATGTTGGGATATATAGATTCCTTCTGGTTTTTTAGAAATTTTAAAACCAAGGAAAAATGTTAACTCACACATCATACTCATTTCAAAAATCAGATTTCATTAGATCTGTAAAGAAATCAGTTAAAGATTACTGAGTTGAACCAAATATAATGTCATCAACATAAATTTGAACAATCAAAACATTTTTCATATTTTATTTATAAAAATGGTTGGATCTTCATTTACATTAACATAATTATTTTGAAGCAAAAATCCTTTAAGTCTATCATACCAGGCTCGAGGGGCTTTCTTAAGTCCATAAAAAGCTTGGGTAAGTCTAAAAACATGATCAGGATGTTTTGTATCTTAAAAACCAAGAGGTTGTTCAACAAAAACTTCCTCTTGTACATAAACATTAAGAAAATCACATTTCACATGCATTTTAAAACGTTTAAAATTGAAGAATCGTGCAAATCCAAGTAAAATATGAATATATTCTTGTATAGATACTGGATAAAAGGCTTCTTCATATTCTATTCCTTATAGTTGTTTATAGCCTTTAAAAGCAAATCTAGCTTTATTTTATACTATGATCCTATTTTCATCACACTTATTTCTGAAAACCCATTTTACCCCAATAACAGAACTTTCCTTAGGTCTTTCAACCAAGGTCCAGACACTATTCCTTTCGAATTCATTTAGTTCATCTTGCATGGATTTAATCCAATCATCATCACCTAAAGCTTCATCAGTGATTTTTTTATCTAATTGGGAAAGGAATGCTAGATGTTCTACTTAATTTCTTAAGGAACATCTAGTCCTTACAGATTGATTTACATCACCAATGATACTATCACTAGGATGATTCTTAAGAAACAACTGATTTGGGTTTTGTAAAACCTGTTCATGAACAAAGGGAAGGAAATCATCTATGGTAAATGTTTCAAAAACATTTTCTTGGACATTTTTATTTATCAGAAGGATCTTCTAACAAAGGTTGATAATCAGTTTTCAAAAACACATCCGAGGATGTAGGTTTGGGTTGTTTAAAAACAAAAAGAGCAGTTTCATAAAATTTCACATGTATTGTCTCTTCAATAGTACAGGTGTTTTTATTGAAAAATCTATAAGCCTAAGAAGTTATGCAGTAGCCTAAGAAAATTCCTTCATCATATTTTGGTGAAAATTTATGAAGATTATCTCTAGTATTCAGAATTAACACCATGCAACCAAAATCCTTAAAGTAGGAAAGTATAGGTTTTCTACCATTCCATAACTCATAAAGAGTTTTATTAAGAAAAGGCATAATAAAAACTTTATTTATAGTATAACAAGAAGTACTATCAGCTTTAGCCCAAAAATGTTTTGCTATAGAATATTCACTCAACATGGTTCTAGTTATATCTTGAATAATTATATTTCTTCTTTCAAAAACACCATTTTGTTGAGGTGTTCTCGGTGCTGAGAAATTGTGAGTAATGCCTTTTCTACTATAAAAAGTTTTGAAATCAGAATTTTTGAAATTATCCTCCATGATCACTATGAATAGTTTTTAATGGAAGGTTTTTCTCATTTTTAAATTGGGCTCTAAAACATTTAAAATATGAGAAGGCTTCAGACTTATTTTCTAGAAAATTGAACCACGTAAATCTAGTGTAATCATCAACTAAGACAAATACATAATACTTTCCTCCAATTCTTCCAGTTTGTGTAGGACCAAAGATATCCATATACACTAACTATAATGCATCAGTAGTTGAGACTTCACCGACAGATTTAAAACTTGATTTATGTTGCCTTCCATTTGACAAGGGTTACACACTTTTGAAGAATCAAATCTATGCTCCGGTAGATCCTTAACTAATCTTTTCATAGAATTTTTTTCTCGGTTTCTAAGGTTACAATGTCCTAACCTTCTATGCCACAACCAAGAGTGATCTTCCATTGCACTGAGTCAAGTTAGATCTTGACTCCTAAGGTCTTCTATGTTTAGTCTGTATACATTCTCACGTCTATGGGCAGAAAGAATAAACTCTTCCCTATAATTGTTTACTAAGAACTTGTCATTCCTAAAATTCACAAGGTAACCTTCATCACATAATTGTCTTATGCTAATGAGGTTGTGCTTAAGACCCTTAACAAATAAAACATTTGAAATCAAAGTTTTTACACTAAGAGCGATGTTACCTATACCAATAATTTCTCCCTGAGCAATATCTTTGAAAGTTACTTTTCTTCCTTTTGTCTAGATAATTTTTCAAAGTAGTTTTTTTACCAATTATATGCCAGAAACATCCACTATCCATATACCATGTAATGTTGTTGGTATCTTCTCTATTTTCCTAAAAACAAAAGAGTTAGACTTTCGGAACCCAAACATTCTTGGATCCATAAATTTCAGAAAGAAAAATCTTTGGTACCCACATTTTCATTCAAAAATAGGCTTTATGAAATCCTAAAGACTGAGTTTTGTTTAAGGAACAATTTTTTCCCCAATTCCCACCACACAAACACTTAGTATAGAATAAAGCACTTTGAGGAACACAATAATTGTTACTAAAAATTGTTTTAGAACTAGTATAACAAAAAATAGAACTATTCCTTAGAGGTCGGATTTGAGAATACATCTTATCAAAATTTTCCATACCTAAGGTAATGTTGAAAAAACACTTCCTCAAGGAACAAATTTTGGATTTCATTTTGATAACCATGTTCTTGTCTTCTAAAACATTTGATTTTTAACTAGTGTTAGGACCGAAAACATTTTTCTTAGAAATTACATTTTCTAGATCCTTAGAAAGTTTATTCTTCTCAGAATTTACTTCCTAATTATTTTTTGAAATACTTTAGAAATCAAAAATTTTCATATCAAGATATTTTAAAGGATCTTATATTTCCTTAGTAAGAACAATATTCCTAGAGTTTTACTTATCAAGTTTTTTCATGAGTTTTGAATTCTCAATCTTAAGATGTTTTGAAAACCTAGAAAATTTTTCATAGGTAGGTAAAGTATTATCTTCATCAGAATGAGGTTCTTCATTAGAAGAGTTATAATATTTATCATTACTATAATTTTCATTTAAAGAATCATTGTTCATTGATTCAGTATTGTGTACCTTAGCCATTAAACAATGATTGTCAATAGGTAGTCTGGCTGTTAGACCAAGATTCTTCTGTCCAGAAGATTTGTAATCAAATGATTCATCTGAATAATCACCTCCACTAACACTATAGGTGTCATTCTCTTTCAAGACATTCTTATCTTTATCTTTATAGTACTTATTTCTGTTTCTCTCAGAATGATTTTCCTTTCTTTATTTTCTCTTAAGCATTGGACAATCGAGTCTTATATGTCCCTCTCACATGCATTCAAAACATGTAACTTCTGAATCTTTCTTATCTTTCTGTTCCCTCTTTTTATATCTGGATTTAAAGTTCATCTATCCAACAATTTTTTTTATCCTTCAAGAAAGAGTTGATAACTCATTTTATAAATATTCACTTCCACTAGATTCAGATTGAATAACCACCTTCTTAGATTTAGATCTAGTAACTCTCTCTGGAGTCTTGACTTTCATATGATTTGAAGTTGTAGTAAAAGAAACACTTCCATTCCCATTATTCATCTTTAGATAATCATAATCTCTCTTCATTCTAATCTCATGTTGAAGAAGGGTTCTAAACAGTTCATCAAGAGAAATCTGAGTAACCTTTCTATTTTCATCAATTGTAGTCCTCTTGGATTCCCACTCATTCGACATGATTTCTATGATCTTATCAACAACTGCTTCATAATATAATCCTTTCTCACCCATAGATTGTAACTATTCACAATATTCATGAACCTTTGTTGAATTTTACATATGGGTTCTCCATAAGGAAAGCAGAAACAATGATATTCAGCTCTGAGCATGGCTCTTATTGTATCAATTACTTTGGAAGTTCCAAAGTGGGTAACTTCAAGTTTCTTCCAAATACAATTTTCTGCTTCACAAGATGAAATTTGGCTATATATATTTCTATTCATGGAACAAGGAAAAGTATTTCATACCTTATAATTCAATTGATACTCATGATTTTCTTGATTGGTGAAGGTACTAACTTCCTTGTCATGGATTTTATATCCTCTAGTAAGCATAACCAAATTATCAACACCAGTATTGATAATGAATGTCTTCATGCGATCTCCCTAATATTAATAATCATTCCTATCAAAAATAGGCGGACTTGTTCGATTGAGATTGTCTATGGAACCAACTTTTATTCCTTATATCTTATAGAAAAATACTTCCACAAAAACTTGTTAATAAAAAAAGCTTCTAAACAAAGGAAACATTCTTAAGAAAAGAAAATATAGAAAGAGATTATATCAAAGTAAAAATTAATCGAAAATTTATGAGTCTGAAAAAATTATTCCAGAAAAGAATGAGATCAATTCTCTTCTGAATCTAATCGTGATATTAATTCAGATTGAACCAATGCTCTGATACCAATTATTGAGATGGTATGTGAGTATGATATACTCTATAATAACAAATATTGGATCGAAATAATAGAGATACTATATGTTGTATCTAATGATGTTCAAAATACAAGGGGGGTGAATTGTACACTATAAAAAATTCATTTGGAAATTTTAAATATGGTTATGTTTAACACGGGTAAACAAGGTAATTCACAAAAGTTATAATTCTACACACTTTCTTGATTCGGGAAATATGATTCCGAGAAAGTGATTCTGAAAAGATGGTTCTGAAAAAATGAAACTTAATGAAAGTTTACAACAACAATGATTCTACCTTAAAGCGTATAGAATATCACTAACTCAGAGTACAAGTATAAGGAAGTATAAGATAGTTATACATTCCTCAACAAATCAAATGCAGTGGAAAACTTGTAACAAAACAAGTAACAAGTAGTAAATCTTTTAACCCAAAGAGAAGGGTATCCAACAACCGTGGATAAAGGTCCCTTGATTTATACTTTCAAGAAAGTCTATCTTACCCACACCAAGGTAAGCCCTCGATATGAATATCAGAGTCTGTCTTGCTATCCCCCAAGCCCTCAACTTAAATGTAGTTGGCACCTTTGTCTTCGTCATCAAGGAAGCCCTCAACTTCAAGGTAGTCGACACCTCTATCTTCCTATCTCTGGAAGCTCTCGATTATACACAGCAACAATCGAAGTCACACAAAGAAAATCTGAACAAGAAGTTAAGTATGCACAAATCCATGAAAGTCTCTCTATATAAATCCCTTCAACAACATGTAATCTCTAGAGTCATAGAAAAATGTTCAAAGTTATGAGGTCTTTCAAATGAGCTTCTATTTTTAGGCACAACACCAACAGTTGACTACCTCCTCCAATGGTCATACTTTTACTTGAAATTTGGAGGGACCTTTATATGTGTCACTCAAAAAATGGTTGGTTCATAACTAAATGCATGCCATAGTTTTATAACAAAAATAGGTGTAAGAAAAAATATGGTTACATAACAAAAATACAATATTCGGAATGTAAGGAAAATAAAAGATTGAAATATAACCAAAAAATAATTCGGAGTGTATAATACAAGGATATTAATATTCTATTTTCTAAAGAATTTGGAACCTGAACTCTATAGAATTCTGGAGTCTGAATTTCAAGGAAATTCAGAATCTGGATTCACAAGAATTTGGAGTCAGAACATAAAAAGTTCGGAGTCAGAGTTCATGAGAATTCAGATTCAGAACTCATAAGAGTTCGGAGTCTGAATTCAGAGAACTCGGAGTCAGAACTCAGAAGAGTTTGGAGTTTGAATTCAGAGAACTCAGAGTCATAACTCAGAAGAGTTCTGAGTCTGAATTCAGAGAAGTCGGAGTCAGAACACATAAGAGTTTAGAGTCTGAATTTAGAAAACTCGGAGTTAGAACTCAGATGAGTTCGGAGTCTGAATTTAGAGAACTTAGAGTCAGAACTCATAAGAGTTTGGAGTCTGAATTTAGAAAACTCAGAGTCAGAACTCATAAGATTTTAGAGTCAGATTTCAGAGAACTCGGAGTCAAAACTCATATGATTTTGGAGTTTTAATTTAGAAAACTTGAATTCAGAACTCCTAATAGTTTGGAGTCTGAACTCGGAGTCTAAATTTGGAGTATAAAAACATAATATTCTTTATCTATGTATTATATGATTCTATGGTTTTAGACATGAAAATGAATTTTACACATAGACAAGATAATGAATAATGAAAAAAATGGTAAGGATAAATTTCTTTGGCGGAGGAGAATTTTTCTTATAGAAGTAAAACACAGGGTAAAAAGAAATTTTCCTTGAGATAACGTTTTTGTGATTTTAAAAACAAGAAGGAATGGTAAAGTCATAAGGAAACCTTATTTAGTTAACAATCTCCCCCAAGTATGAAGGAATGGAAAATTCATAAGGAAAACCTTATTGAATCAACAACCCATTACCAGTTCCATGTAATTTTGGAACCCAATTAATTATACTTCTTCTATCTAGGCATTCCAATTGGTCCTGACAGGGAAGCAACCTTCGATTAGGAGAGTTGTTGCGTTGGGAATCACTGGCATGTATGGACACCGGAACATTGTCCAGCTGTATTCATTCTTATAGGAGGGAAACTCATAGAGGCATATCCGGCATGGAACTTGAGGAATAAATTCTCAATAAAGGGGTATCTATTTCCAATGGAATGTTTTTAGATGTTTTATTGGGCATCCCATGTTTAACAAGAGGTACCAGTGAGGCAGGTTGTAACTTTAATGTCTTATAGATATGGAGAGAGTCTGATCAGAACACCTGATGGAGGCATATCAATAATGTGTGTCCCTAAGAGGGAGTATATGATAGGTTTTCTGAATGAGTGGATTAGAACACTCAATGATATGGGACTTAGGATGGCGTGTCGAATAAAGACAAGATGCCACACCATAAAGGGATACAACCTTTGGAGGGAGGCACTATGGTTTTCCAGATGGATGGGTAAGAACACCCAATGAGAGGGAACCCATGGTGGTGTGTCCCATAAAGAGAACATGTCACACCAATAAAGGGTATTTCCCTAGAATTGAGTCACCAAGGTTAACTATATTGATGGTTTAGAATGCCCAATGAGAGGGGACATGGGGTGGTGTGTCCCATAAAGAGAAGATGTCCCACCATGAAGGGGTATGTACCTATGAGGGAGACACTGCGATATACCATTGGTTAGGATTAAACCTCATAGAGGAATCCTACAAACCCTCTTTCAAAGATAAGAATAAAAACATGAATTTTTCGGTGAATGGAGTGGGGATTAAACATAGGGTATTACTTTCACAAGAGTATTTATCTTGGTTTAATTGTGTTGGATTTTGTGGGGATTTCACATGGTAGTAGCCCAGATGGATGAAATAATTACACCAAGATGTGGTGCCCCACATAAAATTCGGATGAAGTATGATATACTGGATGGAGTGGATGGATTTTTGGGGTGTCACTCTTGATCATCATAAAGATTTCTTATGTATCTTAGTTAGTTGAAAATAAGAGTCCCCAAAGTTCAGGAAAAGGACATGGGGGCTTACGCCTGAGGAGTTAGCCCAATGAAAGTGGAACTGTGTATAGTTTTTATACATGAAAGCTTCCCATAGAGGATGATTGAGGATTATACCTAAGGAGGAGGCCTGTGGAAATGTTGGGTATTATGCATGGTAGAATCCTATAAGGAGATATTGAATGGGGATTACACTAGGAGGGATGCCCGTTTGGGGATCAGAAAGATATCATAGTCGATACTAGCCTATAATCCCACATGTGTCATGTTAGTGTGAGAAACAATAGGAAGCAATAATCCTGATTCTCATGTCATGAAGGAAGTATCAATGAGATATGGTGTGTGGATTACGCAAAGAATATTCCTGAGGAGGGTGTCATTCTATGCAATAAGGATCTCATTCCATGTGAGGAAGATCTCATACATTGCCAGTCATGCACAGAGCATCATATCAAGAATTAATTAGTGATTATGAATGTAAACTACTATAGGTACACATGGAGATAAATTCCAAAGGGTGAGGGATGACAGATTTAGAGTACGAGAAGTGAGAGACTCCTGGTTCACATATCCTCTGTGATCATTTGCAGAGAAGTTCACTGCATGCATGGAGGATCTAATTCCACGTCACACATACATGGGGACATCCTAGTCTTCCTATACATGGTGAGATCAGAATTTTAATTTATGTTTTGATGATATTGTTTCAGGGAAGTTTTATATCCTACTACATGGATGTGGGGGATTCACTCCTCACCCATTGGGTTTACATAACTGCAACTCATCAACCCTTCAGTTGGGTATGGCCTTAAAAATTTTAATGTGTAACACTGTAGATGTATGATCTCTCATGAGATCCATGTAAGAATACATATAATGAAAAGTAAGAGTAATTAGCATACCTATGATGAAAACTAACAGGTCAATAGGAATATAGTTCTACACTTATAGTGTAGTGGACCAAAATGAATGGATATCACATATCACATAAGGATCAAGTGTTCTGATGTACCAATCAATGATGGGAGGGGTGGCTAGGGGAATTCATCCTTCATGAAAGGGTGTTATAAGAAGGAAGGAAACATTGAGAGGCATCATAAAAGGGGTTCAATAAGTAGGGTACCTCACTGGGAGATGCTTTACAAATCTTGGGTGCTTCATAGAGAACATGGGCCTTGTAAAGGAAAAGGATTCATGAGACATGGTGACCCTACCTTAGCATGAAGTGAGGAGCTAGAAAAGTGTGCTTAATAAAGGATTAATTCTATGTGAAGACTCAAGTACACCAGATGGATTTATGTAACACCCTGACCCCAGTTACCCAGATTTGGTGCATTATTACATAACATTGGAATTATACAAGGAATCATGTCAAGAAAGACCAATTAGTTTTGTAGCCTTGGAAGTACAATATACATACAAAAGTTTTACATTACATCATGAAATAATGAAAAAAATCATTGTGTACCCTATGAACACACTCATATCCTTTGGCCAATCCCTACAGGTTAATCATAATATACTTCTTCACATCCTGGGAATAATAAAACATAAGAAAGGGGTGAGTTCAGAAACTCAGTAAGGATAAAAATATATTAGAGACTATCATAAATAAGCAAAAACATTTATGGAAATGTATAAGACTAAAAAAATCCTTTTAAACTTAAACTTCAGCATAATATGGAAAAAATAAGTCAAATATTGTCACTTAGTTATTCACATGGATATTATACTAGTTGAATAATCAAATGTAATTTCAATATCTAATTTCAAAATGATGGAATGCATATTTCTGGACCTCATAACCACACAGTCAAGGCCTCGTTCCAAGACTAAAAATAAGATTTTTTTTCAAGGCCTTTTTTGAAGAAACTAGTTTTTCTCATTAGACCAATCAATGCATCGAGGAGCTATAGTAGGCTCCACCAATCACTTAAAAAGTCCAATACATTCCCCAAATGAAAAGGTTGAAACATAATATTAACATTCATATTAAAACTGGAATATGAAATGTCAATAATTTAACCATAAACCATGAATGGTATAAAAACAACACATTTATAATCAAACATATAACAAAACCTTCAATATAATATGGAATATCGTATCACAATAAATCAATTTTAAACAAATATAAAATCTATCAAAGGATGTTGACATAGATGGAATAAAAACTATTTGAGAGAAATATATATTTCTATTTTGAAATAATTTAAAAGTCATGTAATTATAAAATAAAATATTTATTTTCAAAATATTCTTATAAGCTTTAATGGGAAGTTTCTAAGGTGTTATAATGGAAAAAAATTGCAGCACCTGCATTATAAGTTAAAAAAATTCTTACTTTAATTTGTCAAAAAGGCCATAAAGTACCTTGTTTGGAAAATGATGGAAAGATTCCTTTCAAACCATTTTATAAAAAGTAAAACTAGGTTATAAATGGATTTAACCCATATACTAGTAATTAGTAAAAAAAATTTGAAATACATTTTTATGAAACACGGATGTGGATGATAAAGAGGTCCTAGTAAATACTTACTTATTAACAACCTCAGATAATAAAGAGATTGTAAAATTAACCCTTACCTTAAACATTGACGTGGTCAAGGGAACATTAACCTCCTGTATAATAGTTAAATAATTTTTATTAATTTATACAAGAACCACATACATAGATATGATATCATATATGATCTTTTAATATTTCTTTGTTAATAATATTTTAGTAGTATCATTGTTTCGGGTGTTAACTGATTCATTTTACTTTATATATATTGTTATGTAATTCATGATTGTTATGGATAGGATATATTTGATTGATATTCATAATGATATTAAGTTCTTTAACATTATTGTTAATCATAAAATGGAAATAATTCTTGAATTGTTATAATGGGGAAATGAATCTTATCGTGTTCGTGGAGATGGTAATCTGTACGTACGCCTGAGAGAAAATATCATTCTTTTGATGGTAAAATATTATTTAATTGGATGGTATATCATATAAAAATAATCCTTGAAATTTTGTATTTATTATTAAAATAAATTATACTCATTGTAATACCCATATTAATAATGAATTTTTGAATAACAAACTACACCACGACGTGGAGACGGTAAGCCGTGTGTACGAACATATGTTGACTTTGTCATTCATTGGATGGATAGAATAATAAATAAGGTCGTACCATATTTATAATAAATTAAAATTAGGTATAAGGTACTGGATTTATTATTTTTTTATTGAAACAACAAATAAATAGGAAGTGGAAGAAGAAAAGAACTTTGAAAGATGTGATTAACTTATTTCCACTTCTTCAGGTGCTTCAATTTAATTTGATCAAAAGGGCTCCATAGGTTTGATTCTTATCCAATTAAGGCCTCTAGATTGATGTGAGGGTAGTTTAGAGTATATTTGATTCGAGTATGGCCATTCCAAATGGCTTTGGAGATGTGAAAATAAGAGAAGGGGAAGTACCATTTTATAAGAGAGGTGAGGGTCACTTTATGAAAATCTTGAAATATTATTTTATTATAAAATAATTTTCATTTTTAATGGATTCAAATGGATTTATATCGATGATAAGGTTGGTATGGGTCTAAATATTCTCAATAAATAGGTTTTAGACATGTTTAGGTCACCATATTAACCTCATCATTTATATTTAACTCTTTGTTAAATAGTTTAACTTTTACCATGTCTTCTTATATTATTATAATAAATGGTTAATAAACATACTATAAAAATCCAATAGAACCACAAGTGGTTAATTATTGAAATATATAACCTTATCTATGTACTTTGGCCAAACCATATATTTTTTGGAATATTATATCATTTAATTATATAGTATTTATTTTAAAAACTCATTTATGTCAATTTTGACACTATTTAGTATTTGGTTTTTTTGAAATTCATAAAAACTTTATAACTTTGAAAAAATATATTTAATAAATCCTAACATTTCATATTAATCTAGAAAATTTTTTTAATGCATCAAAAGTCTCAATTTACATTTATTTTAATATTTATAATATAAATTATTTCAACCTTTCATTAATAAGGTAATTACTCTATCATCATTGTGTCCTTAATAAATTTAATTATTTAATGTATAAAAATTATAAATAAAATAACCAGATGTAGGAAATAATTTTTTTTCTAATGAATATTTGATGTAAAATTTATCCTATGTATAACCCAATATTAAAATGATTTAGATATTAATATTTGATTTTAACACTTTTAACTATTCTTTAAATAAAATAATAATAAATGTCCTAATCTAATACAAGTGGATAAAAGAGGATAATATTTTATTCATAAGGTTAGTTTTAGTTTAAAAACAATTATATAATAGAATTTGGACATGCATTAGGGTAATTATAATATCATTTTTTCTTTTAATTACACGATTTCCTTTTAACCGTGGAAAATAAATTCCAAAAGTTACTATTTAAAAAAATTATTTTTATCTTATTGAAACACATTTTAATTACTGATTTCAACCATGTCTCTCATATTTTTGAAATTCAATTTACAGAAGCTGTAAAATTACGTTTTATGAAAATTTGTAAATGTGCCGAGAAGGTGGGTAAAAGACGTTAAAAATTTCAATAAAATTTTATATATCAAATATTATTATAAAATGACTCTAATGAATTAAACTGGACTAATAAATTTATTATGTATCTATTTTTACATTAAAAAAATTTAAATAAAAATAATAATTATTTAAATAAAAGTTTTTTTAAAGAATAACGCAGTGTTATTTCACTATTCAACAAAAATTGAAAGTTTTCAGAAAAATACCAAAAATTCACTATAAGCTAATTTTGATATTTCGAATCCAAAAATGAAGTCCATTTTAAAAAAATAAAATTTATAAAATTTAAACAAGTGGGTATTACTATTCCTAACTACTTATAAAATGGTTAGTTTGATTTGATGTGGTGTGCTAGAACATGAAGTTGTGCACAACGCAAGCTATTGTATTATTCAAAGGGAAATGTACCTTGGAAGCTTGGAGTGTTACATTCTCCCCCAATTTAATTAATTTAATCCTCAAAATTTCTAGAATATTACTGCATAAAAATATTTGGGTGGTTATTTATCATAAGTTTTTCGGGTTCCCATGTTTTCTCATCCATTTTATGGTTTCTCCAAAGATCTTTTACCAGGTAAGTCATCTGGTTTCTCAACACTAGTACTATGATATCAAAATTCTTGATAGGTGATTCAAAATAATATAGATCGAGTTCTAGTTCTATTTCTTCATAGGTTTGTACATGCGTTGGGTCAGACATGTATTTCTTCAACAGTGATACGTGGAACACATCATAATCTTTGGAGAGACTTGGCGGCATTGCCAAATGGTAAGATACAACTCCAATTAATTCTAGAATTTCAAAAGGACTGAAGTATCTAGGACTCAATATACCCTTCTTACCAAATTTTATAAAACTTTTCCATAGAGATACCTTCAAGAAAACATGGTCTCCTACTTGAAATTCCAAATCCTTCCTTTAGTTAACAATATAGCTCTTTTTCCAACTTTGATCTGCTTTGATGTGGGTTTTGATAATATTCACTTTTTCATTGTTCCCTCGATAATTTCTAGGCCAATGAGTTTTCTTTCACCAACATTATCCCAACAAGTTTGTGTATGACATCTATTTCTATATAATGCTTTATATGGTGCCATCTGAATATTTTAATGGAAGCTATTACTGTTGGAAAATTCTACCATAGGTAAACACTGATCCCAAATACCTTGAAAGTCAAGTGATCAAGATCTCAACTTGCCTTCTAAGTTTTTAATAGTCCGTTCTGATTGTCCATCAGTTTGAGGGTGGTAGGCAGTGCTCAAAATAAGTTTAGTATTTAGGTATTTCTAAATACTTTTCCATAATCTTGATGTAATATGGGGATCATGATTAGAAAAAATTTATAGGGGTACACCATGAAGTCGTACAATTTCTTTAATATATATTCTTGGTAAACATTCAAGTGGTAAATATTCTCTTATAGCAAGAAAATGTATTGAAGTTGTAAGATGATCAATAATGCACCAAATTTCATCATTCCTTATAGGAGTCTTTGGTAGCCCTATGAAAATGTGCATTGTAATATCATCCCATTTCCACAAAGGTATGGGAAGAGGTTACCTGATTCCTCCAGGATGTTTTTTCCAGTCTTTACCTATTGAAAAACCATACATCTTGACACATAATCAACAATCTCTCTCATCATGTTATCACACCCAAAATGTTCCTTCAAATCTCTATATATCTTATTGATACCGGGGTGTATAGAGAAATTGTGACTATGAGTATCATCCAACAATTCCCTTTTTATATCTAGTATATCAGAAACACAAGGTATTCTCCCAAATTTCAAAATTCCATCTTCATATATGAAGTCAGTCAATATACCATCATTCAAAGCATTAATTTTCTTTTGAAACTTCTCTTCATCAGTTTGGGAACATTTTATCCTTTCTAGTAATGATAGTTTCCCAACCATTTGAAAAATTATTTATGTTTCACCTTCCATGATTATTCCCATATCCATCTTTGCTAGATCCATGAACATAGGATCCCTTTCAACTCTCATCTTGTTCAAAACTCCATGATCCTTTTTTCTCAAAGCATCTTCCACTTCATTTTGCTTCCCTGGGTGGTAGTGTATAGTGAAATAATAATCTTTGAGTAGTTCAAGCCATTTCATTTTCCTCATGTTGAGTTCTTTCTATGAGAAAATATAATTCAAACTCTTAAGATTAGTACATATCTCACATTTTCACCATATAGATAGTGTCTCCATATCATCATAGAAAATATTACAACTACTAAATCAATTTCACGAGTGGGATAAATTTTTTCATGAATTTTTAGCTTCCGTGATGCATAAGAAATAACTCTATCATTCTGCATAAGGAAACAACCAAGTCCTTTCTTTGATGTATCACTATAAATAACAAACCCATCATTCTCTGATGGTAGATTCAATATAGGACCATTGAATAATATTCTCTTAAGATCTTCAAAGCAATATTCATACTCTTTTTTCCAAAAAAATTTAACCCCTTTACGTGTGAGCTTGGTTAATGGGTTTGCCAATCGAGAAAAATTCTGGAAGAAATGACGATAATAACATGCTAAACCAATAAAATTTCGTCCCACGGTTATACTCCTCGGTGCTGACCATTCTTATATTTCTATTATCTTAGAATGATCAACAGATATTCCATCCTTAGAGACAACATGGCCAAGAAAAGAATTCTCCTAAATCTATAATTCACATTTTTTAAACTTCCCATATAATTCATTTGTTCTCAGAGACTATAGAATAGTGCGCAAGTGATTTTCTTGGTATTTGTATTTTTAGAGTATACCATGATATCATCAATAAATACCACTATAAATTCATCAAGATATTCCTTGAAAACTCTATTCACTAGATCCATTAAGATAGAGGGTTCATTAGTCAGTCCAAAAAGCATTACTGTAAACTTGTAATACCCATACCTCGTTCGAAATGTTTTCTTTAAAAGTTCTTTCTTTTTCACGTACTACTGATGGTATCCAGATTGATGGTCAATCATTTAAAAATATTGAGCTCTATGACATGGATCGAATAATTCATCAATGCAAGGTAGGGGATACTTGTTCTTTATTTTTATAGCATTGATCTCTCTATAGTCAATGCACAACCTCATAGATCCATCATTCTTCTTAAAAAAATGAACCGGGGCTCCCTATGCAAAAAACTAGGGAGAATAAATCCTTTATTAGTCAATTCCTCTATTTGTTTCTTTAGTTCCACTAATTCCACAGGGGAAATGCTATAAGGTTCCTTTGATACGGTCCTTGAACCAAGAATTAAATCAATGAAAAACTAAATTTCTCATTTTAGAGGATGTCTAGGTAAATCCTCTGGAAACACATCAACATATTCTTTCACAATAGGTACATCCTCTATTTTAACATTCCTCACCTCACCCATATTTATTTCATTCTCTTTCTCCCAATAATTTTATTTAGTAGAGATTCTTGGGGTTGGATATATATAAAAATCAAATAGTGACATTTCTGCACTAAAGATAAGGTATTCCTTATCATCATCAAAAATTGTAACCTCCTTCTTCTTACAATAAATTTTCAAATCATGGACCAAAATCCAATCCAAACTGAGGATTATATCAAATTAAATAATTGGTATGAAAATAAGATCAGTAGATAAAGCACGTTTATCTTCTATAATGGTAACTAATTCAAAAAACATTTTTGCAATGATACTTCCCTTATGAGTTTTGAATGACAACTCCCCTATTAAATGAAATTGGAAATATCTAATTTTCGTAGAAAACTGGGAAGATATGAAATAATGCGATGACACAAAATAAAATAAAGCATTGGATAAATTTAAGGAAATGATTAATGTACCTGCCACCACGTCGTTCGAAACTTCAACCTCTGCAATTATGATCGCATAATCTTGGCCTTGCTCCATTGGACTTTTATGAGGTAAGTTTCCTTGGTGCTTAATACATTTAATTACATAATTCTCTATTTCTCTACAATCATAACATTCAACATTGAAAACCTCTTTATTTCCCTTGAAATCATGAGTTTGGAGGCCTTCTTCATCACACTTTTAATAGACTCATATTCCCTTCATGAATGTTCTGGGGTGTTTCTTCCCATATTTACTACAAGATAGAAATTCAAATTTTCCCTTCCCCTTATTTTCTTTTCGAGAGTGTTCAACAGATCTCTTCTTCTATTGTTTTGATTTAAACTCATAAGACTTAGAGAATTCCTTTTTTGTCTTAATAGCACATGAGACTATATCTTCATACAAAAAGAAGGGTTTTGAGACTAATGCTCGATAGATAAATGGTTTTAACCCAACAATGAACTGATCAATCTTACTCCTTGGTTTGAATATATAATCTACATCATGCCTTGATAACCTTGTCATGTTAGCCTCATATATTGAGACATTAACATCCTCCTTTTTCCTCAAACTCAAAACATTTCTTTCCATATCCACTTGATGGTCACACGGAAATTATTTTTCTAATAAAATCTCTTTAAACTCCCTCAATTCCATATTTGATATTTATTCATCCTCATTTTTGTTTTTAATTAATTATCACCATTGATATGTTTCTCTCTTGAGGAGATAAAATTCCATGACAACTTTTTCCCTTTCACTAATCCCCAAAGCATGAAATATATTTTCTATGGAACTTATCCATTTCTTTTCTATAAGTGGATTTTTAGTCCCATTGAATATTGGTGGTTGTTGCCTCATGAAGCGGTCTAACATTGATCCTCGACGTTGTAGATCAGGGTGCTCCATATGGGTATGGTTGTTATTCACAACCTGAGTGAGTTATCCTAGGATAATGATAAGATGAAAAGCACCAATTGAATCACAAGCTCCACTATAATTATATTTAGTAGGAGGGAAATCCCTACATGTATTATGTGCATTGATACGATTTCCATTCCTTCCACTAGGTTACATTTATGAATAATGGAATATACTAGATTAGTTTATGAATTGAAATACATTATTCCAAACTTGTAAAACACATAACATAAATTTAATAGTTTATATATATAATACGTAATCAAAAAAATGTTTTCTTTGAGGAAATATTTACTTATAAATCCTTTATAATGATTTATAAATAAAATTTGAATTATCTTAAGAATATCCCTTGGGAGTGTCGCAACAAAGAATGCAGTAAGTCCCATTGTCATGTACTGGGATACCCCAGGTCAAGACCAAAACTCCATGTCAGTGTTTTCACTCCTAGGTATATCTATTCTACAGCCGCCTCTACTGGATCGTATCTAGACAGAAATACCTTTATTGGAAAACTCATAAAATCTCTAGATTACCAAAATTATTGGAAGTTCTTCTAAACTAATCCTCAAAGATTATCTTAGGGTAATGTTCTCTAATCAGGTTATTTTATAAGTCTAGTTTCCATGGTTTTTACTAAACCTCCTCTGACACCAACTATAATACCCCAATCCTAATTACCCAGAGTCAGTGTGTTATTAAATAACATTGGCATGATACAAGGAATCATGTCCTGAAATACCGATAAGTTAAGTAGCCTTAGAAGTACTATACACATACATAAGTTTTACATTACATCATGAAATAGAGAAAAACAACACTATGTCCCATTTGAACACACTCATATCCTTTGGCATATCCATATAAGTTAATCACAATATACTTATTCACATTCTAGAAAAAAATAAAACATAAGAACGCGGTGAGCTCAAATGCTCAGTAAGGATAACAATATAGCAGGAACTGTCATAAATAAGCAAACAATTTAAGGCAATGTATAAGACTAAAACAAAACCCTTTTAAACTCGACCTTTAGAATAATATGGAAAAGATAATTCATATAATTTCACTTACTCATTCACATTGATATTCTAGTAGTTGAATAATCACATGTAATTTCAATAACTAATTTCATAATGATGGAATGCATAATACCAGATATCATAACCACATAGTCAAGGCATTGTGCCAAGACTACAAATAAGATTTTGTCATGGCCTTATGCCAAGACACTAGTTTGTCTCATGATACATACCAATGCATTTAGGAGCGATAGCAGGCTCCACCCGTTACATGCTAAGTCCAATAAATTCTTCATATGAAAAGGTTGAAACATAACATAAACATTTGTATTAAAACTAGAATGCAAAATTTTAATAATTTAACCATAAACCATGAATTTTATAAAAATAACACATACATATCCAAACATATCCCAAAACCTTCAATAAAATATGGAATATTTTATCATAATAAATCAACTTCAAACAAGTGTAAAATCAATCAAAGGATTTTGACATAGATGAAATCCAAACTATTTTGATAGAAATATCTATTTCTTTTTTGAAATCATTTAAAGGTCACGCAATTAAAAAAGAACACATTTATTTTTAAAATATTCTTATAATATTGTAAGGGAATCTTGGAAGGTGTTATAACGGTGGAAAATAGAAGCACCTATAAGTTAAAAAAACATTCTTACCTTAATTTGTCAAAAAGCTCATAAAGTACCTAGTTTGTAAAATGATAGAAAGATTCATTTTAAACCATTTTATAAAAAGTAAAACAAGGTTATAAATTAATTTAAACCATAGTATGGTAATTAGTAATATTTTTTTGAAATATATTTTTAAGAAACACAGATGTGGATGATAAAGAGGTCTTAGTAGATACTTACGTATTGACAACCTCAGATAATAACGTGATTACAAAATTAACCCTTACCTTGTACTTTTATTTGGTCGAGCGTAAGTTAACCTCCTATATAATATTTAAATTATTGTTATTAAATTATACCAGAACCAACTACATAAATATGATATCATATATGATCTTTTAATATTGCTTTGTTAATAATATTTCAGTAGTTTCAATGTTTCAGGTGTTAACTGATTCGTTTTCCATTATAGGTTTTGTTATGTAAGTCGTGTTTCTTATGGATAGGATGTATTTGATTCATATTCAGAATGATATTATGTTCTTAAAAATTATTTTTAATCCTAAAATTGAAATTATTATTGAACGGTTACGAGGGGGAAATGAATATTATCGCGTTCATGGAGACGGTAATCTGTAGGTACACACAAGCTACAATATTATTGTTTTGATGGTAAAATAGTATGTAATTGGACGGTCCATCATATATACAGAATCATTGTCATGTTATATTTTTTATTAACATCATTTATAATCATTTTTATACCCATCCAAATAATGATGTTTTGAATAACAAACTACACCATGCTGTGGAGATGGTAAACCATACGTACACACAAATGGTGAATTTGTCAATAATTGGATGGATAGAATAATGAATATGCTTGTAACATGTTTATAATAACATCAAAGTGTGTATATGGTTCTTTATTTTTTATTTTGGTATGGAAACAACAAATAAAGAGGAAGTGGAAGAAGAATAGAACATTGGAAAAGGTGATGAAATTATTACCCCTTCTTCAGCTAGTTCCTTTTGATTTGATCAAAAGGTATCCTAAAGTTGGATTATGATCAAAGTAAGGACACTATATTGAATTTAGGGTAGTTGGGAGAATATTTTATTTGGGTTTGTCCAAGCCAAATGGCTTTGGAGGTGTTAAAATAAGAGAATGGTAAGTACCCTTTTATAAGAGAGGCGAAGCTCATTTTTGGAAAGATTGAAATATTATTTTATTATAAAATAATATTCAGTATCTAATGGCTCCTAATGGATTTAATTCATGGATAATATAGTGAGGGGTATAAATATTCTCAAAAAATCGGTTTTAGAAAAGTTTAGGTCACCATATTAACCTTATCCTTTAGATTTAACTCTTAGTTAAATAGTTTAACTTTTACCATCTCTTCTTGTATAATTCTAATAAATGGTTAATAATGATACTATAAAAATCCAAGAGAACCCAAAGTGGTTAATTATTGAAATATATTACTTTATATAGTTCATTTGGACGAAAATAATATTTTAGGGAATATTTTATCATTTAATAATATAGTATTTGTTTTAAAAACTCAGTTATTTCAATTGTGACACTATTTAGTATTTGGTTTTTGTGAAAGTCATAAAAACTTTATAACATCGAAATAAATTTATTTAATAAACCCTAACATGTCATATTAATATATAAAATTATTCTAATGCATCAAAATTCTCAATTTAAATTTATGTTAATATTTATAATATCCATTATTTAAACATTTCATTAATAAGGTAATTACTGCATCATCATTGGGTTCGAAAAAAATTTAATTATTTAATGTCTAATTTTTTTAAATAAAATACCATGATGTAGGAAATAGTTATAACTATCTAATTTAAATTTATAGTCTAATTTATATTTTGTATAACCTTATATTAAAATGATATAGTTATTAAAATTTGAATTTAACACTTTTAACTCTTCTTTAAATAAAATAATAATTAATGTCCTAATATAATCCAATTGGATCAAAGAGGATCATATTTTATTCATAAGGGTGACTTTAATGAATAAATAATTATCTAATAGAATTTGAAAATGTGTTAGGGTAATTATAATATCATTTTTACATTTAATTACTCTATTTACTTTTAATCGTAGTAAATAAATTTCAAAAGTTAAGATTCAGAAAAAATTAGTTTTTATCTTACCAAACCACATTTTACTTAATAATTTCAAATATGAATCTCGGATTTTTGAAATTAAATTCACATAAGTGGTAAAATTATATTTTATTCAAAATTTTAAATGTGCCATGAATTTTTGTAAAATACGTTAAAAAGTTCATTAAAATTTAATATATCAAATCTTATTATAAAATGACTCCAATGAATTACAATGGACTAATATAGGTATTATGTATCTATTTTTACAGTAAAATAAATTTAAATAATAATAATAAATATTTAAATAAAAGTCGGCTTTAAACAATAATGCAGTGTTTCTTCACTATTCAACCAAAATTGAAAGTTTTCAGAAAAATACCAAAAATTTACCCTAAGTCAATTTTGATATTTTGAATCAAAAAATTATGTCCATTTTGAAAAAATAAAATTTATAATTTTTCAAAAAGTGGGTATTACTATTCATAACTACTTTTATAATAACTAGTTTGATTTGTCGTGGTGTGCTATGACTCGAAGTTGCGTACAACACAAGCTATTGAATTATTTAAAGGGAAACATAATGTGGATGCTTTGGGTGTTGAAATTTCTTCCTATGTGAAGGGAATAGGTTTTCAAAAATGACATCCCCAACTTAGGTTAGTGTACTTAGGAACATGGGAAGGGGGTTTTAGGTTTCTCCAATTCCTTGGATCATTCATTTTCTGTTCTGGTTCATGGTTCTTCGGTGCTTCATGAATTGGGAGATTGGATGTGGAAAGGACAAGGATGCCATGATTTTTGGGTGGAATGGGCCAGATATTTATATTCCAAAGGGAGTCTTGATGCGTGGAGGTTCTCTGTGAAGAAAAGGTAGGCTTCATGAATAGTATGGCTCCTTTGGACTCACAAATCTATACGTCAAATTCCATAGTGTAGACACGAAGGGTTTAAGACTCATGGGAGTCTCGTCTATGCCTCTCATGTTCATAGTGGAGAAGGGACCTCCACAAATATTCTTTATGAGACATACTATTATGATGATTTTTGGTGTCATTTGAGCATAGATTCCCTATCGAATAGTCGTGGACCCCCAAAAAGTATATTAGAGAACACGTTTTGGTGAAAATAGATGAACCCCTTATAATGGGATCTAATTGGAAATGAGTGTTATATTATGATAGAGAATTACCCAAAATTTGGCAATAGTTCTGTCTTTCATGAAGATATTCCGGCATGCTGTCTCGCATTGGATGTTGGTGTGAGATGCACTGAAATGATGAGAACCTAAAAATAACACTAGGGCCAATAAAATAGTACCAATCCTCTAGGTGAATACCATCCCACATTCACTTTTTGAGAACACTTTCTTGAGAACCAGGCATTGTGATTCACAATTTCTATGTGAAATGTGTTGTGTACCCCAAGGCTCTATGATCCTTTTCTCCATGAATGAACATCATGAATGATATCTACAAATAGAATCAATAATTCTAAAAAGTCTAAAATTTGATGGCCTCTCAAGATGATTCTTGAGAGGTTCTTGTGTATGATTTTCAAATAAAATAAATGGTGAACAACATCGCGATTGGGTACTTTTTTCAGAGACACACTAACCATGAATCACTACTTACATTACTTTCAGAAGATTAGAAATACTATTCTATATGAAATTGGATTGTCAATGTATGGATTTTTCATGAGAGACTATGTCTTTATTCCACCGTCGAGCAGAGACAAACTGAAATACTGATTTAGGAGTACATTATGGAAGTAATAGTGGAACAAATTTACTTACATCCACATATTGATGGACCACATGACCATAAAACCAGAATAACTTTACCACCAACTCAAAAACATTGATGCGGGGAATTTTTAGAATGATATGTCTCCAAAACAATGTTAGAAAATAGTCAAGGTGTTGTTAGAGAACCCAGAGAAATTTGGACCGATGACTAAGATCTACACCAGGGTGGTACCTTCACCGATGAGTGGGCTTGTGCCTATTGGCCATATGTGTCTCGAATTGAGTTTGGTGTAGAGTTGGAGTGATTAAGCCTGCATGAATAATTATGTGCTTCCTAGTTCCACACTTACCAACCATGTGATATCATTCCATATTTGCTGAGTAGATGGTGTTTTAGGACCAACACATTCTATTTTAATAATTGGGAGGTTGACATCAGCCTCTAAGATCACCATTAGATTTATGGAATCCCAATTAGAGGGGTCATGTACAAATAATTTCTTACCACAGAGAACGTTTGGGTGGATTAGGAGATGCATTATTGTCTGGTGAAGGTGTTGCTGGATCTAGCGTAGAGAATTTCTAAGGAAAATTAGTGGATGGGAGGTTTTCTTTTGAAAGAGTGGTTCCATTATCTCATGTACATCCCGAAAGATGAGCCTACTGAGGGGGAAGAGGTGATCAAGAAAATCCCTACATGGCACTGCACCTATATAAGAGGAATCTAGTTAGGAAAAGAAGTAACTACTGTAGGATCCTAGTGGAGATCCAATGGTAGCTATGGGAGTATAGTATCAAGACTAAGACCCAACACATATTTAGGTTGGATGGATTCATTGCGGCACTTATCTATAGGTGGATGATTATGGCGAGGGATGTTCACTTGGGGGTATATGTAACATTTCAATCTTGGGATCCTAGTGGTTTCAAATATGTATAAAGGGATTTTTCATATCAGTTAGGTAAAGAAGCCGATACATGTTTGTAGACCGCTCCATTTCCATTGTAGTTAGGTGGTTTCACACATGGGTGGATATGAACACCAAAACCAGATCTACCCTCTTAATACAAACTTTAAAATGAGTATTTTTAATATCATGGGATGTTTCACAATAAATTTGGACTTGATGGTGGTGATACGAAATTTTGGGATGGAAATCAGTTTACCATTCACTGATTTTCTCTACTGACCAGAGATATAACTGATGATGGCACAAGAATCGAAGAGAAATAGTCATATCTCTTGGACTTTTGAGGAAACTTTCTGGTGGAATGGGTGGAATTCATGATAATATGTGAACCATACAATACAAATTGATTTGAGATACAATATATGTGTATGTAGAGGCTGAATCTGATGGTTTAATTGGAAGTACATCATAAAGAACACTCGTGGGTGGTGAGGTAGCTCTAGCGCATGTTCACATGTGAAGACAAAAATATGTAGAACAAGGTTACACTATCAAATGAAACATATGAGTTTTTTTATGTGTACATGAAGATATGATATGATTCCTACCTAATAGAAATACTAAGGCAGAAGATCATCCAATCCAATGATGGTGTTCCTTAGGTATGATGTCGAATGTTGGAGAGAGAGTGATAAGGCCTTGTAACATCGTGGAGGTGGATTTACATCAGGGGAGAAAATTGTTTTGGGGAATGAATCGGCTAGAAGTGAAGGAGGAGTAGTAGCATCGGGCCCAACAATCCCAGTTATACAGACTCAGTGAGAATGGGATCCATCAATAATGTTTGATAGAACATCTACTCAAGCTCCCGGGATGTAACTACGCTACGTGGAATTTCTTGGGGATGCTATTTACTATGAGTCTTGGGGACACCTGGGATATCAAAAGACAATTCCTTAGACTCATAAGGATGTGGGATAACCCCAAAAATAATGGAATGGAATATTTGGGTATTGGTTATACCAAAGATGGATTCCTCATGAGATATGATGAAGGGGAACAATATGTGGCAGCGTTGGTGGATTTAGTGCACTCCTGGGACACTATGCATCCGATGAAAAAATAGGTGAAGGTATTGTTGTATATGACTTATCCCCCACTACATTAATTTTTTGAGATGCAATTACAATGTCCTTTTACCCTGGAATCATATGACAACTCGGCAGAAGACGCCAATGTGGGAAGTCCCTCAAAGAGTAGTGAGATTGAAACTTCCATGGGGGAATTCACTGAACATCTTGAGGTAAGATTTATCTTAATAATAATAACATTTAATATTCCCTCATTCATCATATAAAATCCCAAAATGAAATATATTTCATATAAAAGGATCTGGTTCAAGGTACCCCAACTGATGGGGATGAAGGCACAATAACAGGTGTAGATGACCACCCTCTGAGATTTGTGCTCGGGGTAAAAGAACCCGATGGGATGACTGAAGCTGGGAAAACCAAAACAGAATCCCCAAACCCATTAGTTGTATATGTGTGGAAACATTCAATATTTCCAAATGAGAAAACCTAGTATCACGACAAACCACCACTTAGATTCGGTAGGTTTATTGCCTTATAGAGCTACATCGGTTTCTTGCTTTATTAGGTTTACTAACATGTTTCTATGTGAATAGTGTTGTGAGTATCAACCACTATTATATGGTAAATAGTTGGAAGATCCGAAATCCATTTCAAAATAGTGGATCTAAGTCACATGGAGCCAACCATTCATGTTAACCAGGCCATGACCTTTGGTGAATGGTCAGTTGTGGCTGCGGGTGGCGTCACTGGTGGGTTGGTACCCAGGGCTGATAGGGAAAACATTATTAAGGTGGGGTTAATTGAGGATGAATAACCTCATGAAATGGATCCAATCAAATCCAAATTGATACTATAGGAGGATCCTTTCATTGAACTATTGGATGTATTTCTTGAGAATAAGCATATAGGTCCTGAGGAGCTGGATGAGTCCGATTCCGATGATGTTGTGGAAAATCATATCATTCATCCCTAGTCATGGAATTTCATCAATCTTTTAATTGAAAAAAATTCCAAACTGAAATGGGTGAGCATGATGGGGTCACATTATCACCGGATGCATATCCTGTGTCCTGGTGGGGCAGACATTTGATGTCTTCACATACAATTCCACAACTACCTCACCGAACATATGTGGCAAAGTAGTCAACACCTAGATGTTTTCTGGACTTGGGAGAAATCCAATAGATCTTGGAAGCTCTAAGAGGCCATCTTGATGGTTCAATTCTAGGATGAAGAATAATATGAAGATTCCTCCTTCATTTCAACTCAAATGTATCTCATGATATAATTGAGGACTCAATTAGAGGTTCCTGAGGATTAGATAAAAGATGCATCACATTAAGTGGATAATATTCTAGGTGAGTACGACTGAGTAGGTATTAGGTTGGATGAGTTTCACTTGGAACAATATGAGGAAAAAAGGGATCTATAGTAATGAAAAAAGATTTTGGAGGTCACACGCCAAAGGTCGGCGGAGCTGAAGTGCTCAATCCTGGGAGCCGATCTATAGGGGAACATTGACAGGATATACGAGAGGCTCCATCATGTGGATATTCCCTGGTCATTCCAAAATGTTGGATCAATTTTTGAAAATTTTTTGTGTGAATTGAAACATTTATTTCCATGTTTATAGTATATCACATTAGTCATACTTGCGAAATAAATAGTGAACAATCCCTAAGCCCATGTTGGTATTTCCTAGTGTGGGAAACAAGGGATGAACACCTTTTCTCACTTCTTATGAGAGTGTTGGATAATCATCACACCATTGGGGTCTACTACTATTAAGTGAAAAGAAAGAGTGTTTTGACTGAGAGGGGTTGTGGCTGAAAATATGGCTCCCAGAGAACCAAAATTTCTTTTCTCAGCATGTTTTAGTGCATGATCATGATAATGCCAAGGGCGTTGGAGTCAATACGAACTTAGGGGAATAAATAATTTGAATCACAATGACCAAAATTCAGAAGGCAGGGAAGATAGAATGATGCTATATGATTTATAATGATGATGTTCAAAACAAATTATCTATACTGTTAGTTAGAAATGGGGATAAATAGACGAGGTTTGATAGCTGAGTATCTTCAAAACATGGATCCTCACTCGAAATGTCATCTGAAGTTGTCGAGAATATTGTCCCACGATGGTAAGTTAACCAAAGATTAATGAAACCATGCAGTTAGGGAGTCCCTTCAGACATGAAAGTGGATGAGGATCCAAATTAGGGGCACATAAAGCATGTTAGTGGAGTGATAGAATGATTGAGTGAATTCCAACACTCTTGGAATTTTTCCAACATGGATTATAGAACATTTTTGTAGGCACACTAGTTTAAAAAAAATATCAATCTCATCTTTAAGTAAGGACCTATAAAGTGAGGGCTTTGGATTACTTATTTTTTTATGTCATAAAAATGAGGATGATGAACATGCATTTTAATGTCATACAGTGAAGATGATGTATGAAACATTTTATCATTGAGTGATCAAGATGTATCCCAGAGTTTTACATCATTTGATTGGTATGTTGTACATAGTATAAAGACATACCTTATGTAACCTGACTAAAAATTTAAATTCATGTTTCATAGGCCATGTAAATGTTTATTCCCAATACAATTTGGCAGTATAAAGGAAATAAATTTGATGCGAATAAACCGAAAGAGGATTTTATACCACATAAGAGTTAGAAAATAGAAGGAATTCAATGTGCATGAGGGAAATGAGGCCCATGCTACATCAAACATCCTTAGTGAGGCTCTATGTTTAAGGTCATTTTTTGGACCAAGACTTTGGTGTCCCAAATGGATATTCCTCATGTGATGGATTAATAACCCAATGTGAATTAGGACCAAGGAGGCTCCCGCACCACACCATTCATTTCTAGGGATTCAGATATAGTTTAAATTCATGATTTATTAGATGTAGGATTATTGTTTAAGTTCATAGAGTTTGAAACATGAGGACCGTGTCAGTTACACCTTACTAGACTCCTAAGTCTACATGATCCATGATTGATGTGGGAAACATGGAATGATATCAGGGGTCATCTGAAATGTGGGAGTGACTAGGGAATTTTAAGGAAGTAAGTGAAGACATTTAATAATTGGAATAGGAGTGTGACTAGTGAGGGAGGATAGACAGTTGGCTGTGTTCAAAACACATGAATCCCTTCTTAAATTCCTTGGAATGGGGAAAGAAATTGAAAATTCAACTTTGACCATATTTGAAATAGAGGATCAACAATTTATTACAATAGATCCATTAGTGTATTGTTTAAAAAATGGGAAGTGAACAAAATGTGGCATGACATCATCACCGTTATGGGGGTCCATATGGATACAAAAGAGTATGGAGACCAAGAGAGACAAAGGATTGATATGTGAAATGGAATGGTATCAGGGAATGGGAATCAATCCCAGGCATTGAGGATAGTTTAAATTCATATTTCATGGAATATATCATATATTTTATTGTCCTGTTGCATGGTATTTACGGGAAACGTTCACTTTAAGGGTAGATAATCATCTCATAAGAGAGAAACCCCATATTTAATGAGATAATGGAGGATCAGGTTTGACATTATTAACTTTAGATGAATTTCATATAGTTTAGGGTCATATAGTTTGGTCTATAATCAAGGATGAGGGGCTGATGGTTTAATGGACCCTTTAGTTGGGCCCGAAGGTGAAATTTTTAAGCACTTCTACATATCCCATGAGGATGGGAATCAAGACACATGTAGTTATTGTACTCAATATGGGAGGAGACCGACACTAGTATAGGCACATAATATCTGGAAAGGGATTAAGGCATCCCAGGATCATCATGGGGAATTCTAAACTTGATCAAGTTATGATTGCGGTTTAACATCGTGCATTGAGAATATTGGCTCTTAGTTTGAGGTCATAGAGGTCATAAATTTATGAAGGTATCCCAAGTGGATGTCTATATCATGGTGTTATGTCTAAAATGATGTGAATGAGGTGGAGGAGGCCCAACACCACATGAAACATCCCGAAGGATTCCTACACACAGTTTAAAGTCATGATGCATAGACTGGAGAATCTCTTTTATGGTTGTAGAGAATAGACCAGGGTAGGGAATGTATGAGATGAACATGCATAGTGAGATGTTTTAATAGTCATGATGTGAATTAGGACCAAGGATTCCCAACATAAAACCAAAAAAATCATGATAACACCCCATATACAATTTAAATTCACCCCCAAAGTAGACAATATTGAGGCCAGGGGGCCAAAAGATTTGGGGGTCTGTGGTTGGGTCCAGAGAAAATATGTCAAGACATCATTAGGTATTACATGAGGAAATGAATCAAGCCACACATAATTATTTAAATCCCATGTAGTTTAATGTCTTGTAGTAAAGATGAACATGAACTAATTTGAATGAAAGTAAACGACCCGACCGGGCTTGAGATTGATGATCTGTTCATCACTACATATCTCATAAGGATAAGAATCAAGCCATACATATTTCATAAAGGAAATTTCCTTATGTAGGTTTGATCTATACATAGATATGGTGCATGGTGATTGGAGTGTCTAGAACAATATATAGAATCCAGGTATCACTACATAACCTTTATAGATAGGATTCAAGTCGTACGTAATTCTTGAAGATGGCATGGTAGGTGACAAATGCCAAAGGTGATGATGTCACAGTTTATGTTCATTTGACTAGACCAGTTCATTATATTTAATATCATGTTGTAAGGAAATTGTTTGCTATATATTTTATTATTGTGCTTCTAGGATGTTGGGAAAATGATTTCTTCACAAGGGATGTCATGGTGTAGACACTATAAACCCGACATGAATGAGGACCTAAAAAGATATCATTCCAAACCACACACTCAAAAATGAAACTGAAACCAAGGGGATGAATGGTTGAGTATTTGACTAATCCAAAAGAAGAAAGTTCTAGGAGTTCCCACATATCCCACGTGGAAGGAAAAAAATCCATACATAGTTCTTGGATATGAAAGGATAGGTATCCAATTCCAGGGGAAATGTCATTTCAAGGGAGAATATTTTGGTTATATGCAGTTTATCATTGTATGACCAGGATGATAGTTATTCCTTTTAAGGTTAAGAAAATAAGGACCATAAATTCTATAAAATTCAGCATCATACTGATATATGATGGGAGGTAAAACATCTCAACCTAAAAATATATTCTGCCACATAAGGAATAACCCGATGTGAATGAGGTCAAATAAGGCATACACCAGATTTCATGATCCTGAGGTGACTCAAACATAGTTTAGAGTTATGGTTAAGGGACTTGGAGGTGAGTCTTATAAGCGTAAATATTTGTTATGGTTTCTTAAAAAACCTGACGTGAATAAAAAACATGGATTCCCAACACCACACATCATATTTCTTAGAATAATGAGCACAAAATTTAAATATTTGAGGCTTAGACTATAAGAGAGAGGAGGTATCATAGAAAAGAAGGTATGTGTTTCACAACAGGAACAACCTAGAATGATGCGCCACATGACATAAAACCAACACACAGTTTAAAGTCATAATGTTTGGACTTGGGTGCCTATTTTAGAATCATTCACCTAGGACATGGATACATGACTTTTATGGTCACGAAACAATGAACATCGATATTATGCAATTTAAAAACATGAAACTAAGATTATGGAAATGTAGATTAAGGTCATATAGTGAGGACAATGATTATTATGCAGTTTATCATCATGCTACTAGGACACTAGTTGGTACACTGTTTAATGTCCTTAAATTAGGACTTTGAACCCCATTCATACATATTACAACTTTGGAAACATGGAATTTGTTAGAGGAGTGATGAACTCCCCATTCATGGTGAACAGAGAGTATTCACCATTGGGATTAACCTTATGAATGATATAAGGCCCTTCCTACTTGGGTTCAATATTTTGTGGCTTATACTAGGTATCATTAGTGTTTAGGGCACCAAGACTGTATCAACTTGGAGGAAAGTGTTGGGCAGAACCTTCTTATTGAATTGTATGCCTATATATTTTTGGTGCCTTTCTATATTGTGCAAGGCTTGGAGCCTACTTCCTTCAAGGGATTCTAGTTTAGGAAGACAGACCTAGGATACTCTTTCTATTGTCTACTGTTCATAGACAACTATTCACAACAAAGGTTGCTGAATCTCAATGTGATGGACTGCCTCTATTCCATACACTAAGTAATTAGATTCACTTGGGTGAGATTGTGGGTATGCATTCGATAATCCCTGATAGTGTTGGGGAAATTTTATGACCAATATTTATTGTTCTAGCCTACCATCTTCTAAATAATGTTTGAGAGGGTTTTTTAAATGCCTCGATCTTTCCATTCCCTTTTTCATGGTAGAGGTAAGTATGGTTGGACTAGATATTGTACTTTCCATACATGCTATTTTTCTCAGCAACTCGAATGTTGGTTCCATTTTCAGTGAGAATAGCTTGAGGGACTCCAAAAAATACAATGATATTAGAGATCATGAATTAAACGACCGATCATGATTTTAATTCATTGAGAGGGATCACTTCTTCCCATTTGGAGAATAAATCTGTTGTAGTCTGAATAAACCTACACTAGAAATCTATCGATAGTTGATATGGTCCCATGATTTCATGTCCCTAACCACAATGGGCCGAGAGTACAGGGAGGTATAGAGAGTTTTTGGTTCTCGATACACAAACTTGGAATGGATATGAAACTCCTGACATATCGTGGAGAACTCAATATTTTCATGGACCCTAGTAGTTTAGATGTAGCCCAACCATTGAATTTGGTGATCTTCAACCCTGCCTGGTGAGAACCACATGAAATGGAACAAACTTTCAATCAAACCAGTGGAATCTCATCTGCTTGTATAGAATGGGAAAAATTACATAAAAACCATGTTTGTAGAGATTATTTTTGAGTTTGGGTCCACTCTAGATGGTGAACTGTGCTACACATTGAAATATTCACTCTTGTTCAGCTCTATTTGGAATGAGAGTTCCCTGATAGAGATACTCGATGAAATAAATCATCCAATAAAGATGTTTCTTCAATCATAGGATGATTCGGAGGTCCTGATGTGGAGTCACTAATGGTCAAAAATATTAATTACTAGATGAATAGATCATCCTAGTCATTCTCATAATAGAAGCAACTAGATAAGATCGGGCAGCAGATCGACTATTCTATGACTTGGGAACATTACTCACCTCTGGCTGAGAAGGGAATGAGTCCATCATATGGTGAGCATACTTGAAAAAGGAAAAAATCTCTGGTTTCTTGATAATGTAATCACTTTTGATTTTATTGATGACTAACATAGATCCCCCCTTTACATGAATGTGAGGAACCTCAATCTGGATATCCAACTTGTGACCAATAATGGGAGACTGATACTCTGCCTCATTGTTCATGCACCCCTCTGATAACATGAATTATTACATAATGATAGTATGTTTTAGGGAAATAAAGATGATTCCAAGACCCACTACACTGATCTTGGGACCATTATCCCTTCTACCGGTTAGTTTTTAGGAGGCACCATCGAAATGAATATGCCAACATGATATGGATTGGTCCACTAAGAGTATGACATAGTCTAGGAAATCAATGTCTAGAGGTATCTCCTCGAGGGATGGATTAGTGGCTAGAAATTTCACCAGTGTTGGACCCTTGATATCATTATACAGAACAAACCTGATATCGAACTACTAGAGAATCACTACCAAATTGCTAACTGACCTATTAATATTGGGAAATCAGGATATAATTTAGAAAATCCATGCATGACTCTATCTGTTTCTTAGGATGCTGCAAATAATGTTGCATATTTTTCAATATGAAAACTAGTGCGAGAAAACTATTATCGATAGGAGAATATCAAGACACTGTTTTTATGAGATTGATATTGAGATAGTATAAACTGTTCTCTGTCCCTTTTTTGTTATTTTGTGTGAGGAGTGAATCAAGGGATTCATCTAGGGTAGTCACAAAGAGGACCAAAGGATTACCTAAGATGGGTGGAATCAAGACCATAGTATGCAGTAGATATTCCTTGATTTCCTCAAATATGGTCTGGAACTCTTCATGCTACTAGTAGATGACACATTTATTCATGAGCATGGAGAATAGCATACACATTCTAGCCATATTTGTGATGAATCGACGTATGTATGATATTTCCCCTTGGAGGACTTGGAGCTCCTAGAGGGTTCTCAAATGTTTCATCAATATGATGCCCATGATTTTATATTTTTCAATCTTGACGCCTCTGTTTCAGACAACGAAACCGAGGAACTTACCAGAGGTAACCTAGAAAAAACATTTTAAGGGGTTAATCCTCAAATTCCAGGAATGGTGGAAGCTAATAACATTATCAATATCCTTTAGATGGTCTTGGAACTAGAGGGATTCAACCACCAAATCATCCATGTATCATTCCACTAAGGTTCCATGGATTGGTTTGAAGATGTCGAGCATGTATCACTAATAAATACCTATTCAATTATTGAAATATAAAGGAATAACTTGATAGTAGAAAGTACCATGTGGTTCCCTAAAGTTTGTAGAATCCTCATATTTGGGGTCCATCTAGATCTGGTTTTACTTGAAATACCTATCCATTAATGAGAGGGACTAAAACACAGATATGGAATCGATCAACAACTCCATCACTGTAAGGGGATAATCATCATTGGGAAAATAAAGGTTGAGATCCTAGAAGTCAATGAAGACTATTATATACCAATTATCATTCTTAAATAGGACTATTTTGGAGATACACTTGGGGTACTAAACATCTTTGATGAAGCTAGCTTTGATAATATTGTCAACTTCGACCTCGACCAGGGCACCTTGAGAATGGTGAATTTTTCTGGGAGGTTTCTTGAACCTATGATGGTTTATGGGGAGAAAAAGATGGTGGAAAATGAATTACGGGTCAATTCATGATATCTCATCATATCTCCAAGGAAAAAAATCATTAGGTTTCTTCAAGAAATCCACATATTGTTGGATTTCCCATATGGGCATGGCTGCACTGATCACCATCATCCTTGGATCTAACTTTGAACTAAGATTCACATGAACTAGCTCATCTACGGTAGTGGAGATTTTTTCCTCAAATGCAGGGGGAGCATCTTCTAAGTCTATATCATCATTTGAGGAAGAGGGGTCATCAGGAGGAGACAATTCTTCTAGGATGACTGATTTCGGAGGAACATTGAGGCTAACTTGGGTGGGGGAAAAATAATAACCAGGAGACTCCTACATTGTTGAAATCAAGGCGATAGATGTTTTCATACTGAATCCATCAGACCATAGACTATATGGTCCATGCTTAATGTCAAAGAAATGGTTACGGGTAGACCTGTGATGGTTCAACCTAACTCAGAGAAATAAGAAAGTATGACATACAACTGTTGCAATTAGGTGAACATCTCGATACTTGATATGAGTAGGGGGTTCTAGTATCACCCAAGACTCACCCATATAAGATTAAAAGTTAATATTCCAACATTATTTTTACCTAGGTACATGGATCCATTTCCTCTAAAAAATAAGAAATAAGTTCCCCATATCTGATTTTATTACATCCATCCAATGAATTGAGAGTATGAATGACTCGTCAAGATCTATCTATGGAATGGTTGTAATAAAGGTTTGAAAAAATATGTTTCTATCTGTGTTCTTTTCCTTACTTCTGTAATAGGTTATATCCATATAGTGGGATTCACAATAGGAAAAGTTAGAAGCATCAACTAGATTATTCCTACCCGTCCATTGAGAGAGTATTTGAGGAATTTGTGATACAAGGAGGGAAGCGCTGCATATATTTGAAGCTTGTGCCTACAAATTAATGTGTTTTAAGTGGTGTACTGCAACACAAACATGAATTTAGTGTCTTATACTAAATTAAGGGACTTGGTATTAAAATGGATCTTACCACAAAGTCTCTATTCATTCCTATTGTAACCCTGAATCATCATGTCAGAGGGGATCAAATCTTCTTCAGTGAATCCTAACCTACAAAGCATCTAGTTCAACATGAGATTGATCCTAGAACTTGTGTCAACTAGACAGTGATGTAACTACACACAGTTGAATAGGATGGTGATGTATAGTGGGTGAATTCTTCACTTTAAGAGATATCTTTAATATTATCCAGAAAAAGAGATGATGTGTCAGTATTATGACTGCTCAATCTCCTCTATATAGAATGTCTCATCTTCAGTAACATTGGTTTGAAAGTGTAGGTGGATTTTCAAGGCTTATGTGAAAAATTATCACATCACTTAGAAAAAATGAAAATCCTTGAGGTTTGAGATATTTTAAAGTATTATATTGATGTGATTAAATAGATCATACTTCCATGCAATACATACATTTCTACCCATTAAACATCATTATATGGAGGGAATTATGACATGGACTACTAGAAGAACCACTGGATTCTAGCTAGTGATGGAAACAAAATACTTCTCATCAAACAAGCTTTTAATAACCACCAATGTATAGCCATCAACCAACTGAGGATTTTTTAGGTGCATTCGATCATAATGTCATTGTGACTATACTTCCGAGTTGATGAGAATGATCAATAGTGGTGGTGAGTCCAATAGAGAAGGAAGGAAGGACTGTGCCTGTTGAGAACTACGCAACACTTGATGTCTTGTATCAGTGGCATGCACAACCTATCTTGAAGCACCAGACTGATCATTCTAGTAGCTTATGTTTTCATAGCTTCTTATTCAATGGTATTATATGAGGACATTGGTAGGTCTCTCCTAATACTCCTCATCATCGAGTATTGTGAAGGGATCCCCCAAATAAATGGTATTCAGAGATGAACTCTCCCAATAATCGTTAGAGGAGTCCTCTGATAGTGGATAGACTCTATGTTTGATTCCAATATCTAGAGGCATAAATTAACTAAGCATACAAGATGGATTTTGCATCGGTGGTGGAATTTTATTTCCCTTATTCCATTGGTTCTTACACTTTTGAGACATTAAAGGCTTGAGAGTGGATGCTGAAGCAGTAGATGGAGAAGAGAAAATGACTTCTAGATGTTCAGTCCAAACTAAATAGGCATGGATGACACTGTGCGAACAATAATCTTATATTCAGGAAACCAGTCATCATAATTATAAGTCTTGCGGGTGGAGACTTTATACCACTCACTATATCCTTTACTATCAATGTTGGGCTCGGTAAAGATATATTCCACATGATCCAGGACTTCACCAAGTCTGACGACACTGTTATCCATGTGGTCCTAGAGAATATACTTGAACATATAGAACTAGTTGATGGTATTTACAAGGATTATTTGGTAAGGATAGACGTAAGTATGATTATTGAGTTCAACATCATAGGGATTTCTAAATTCTGGGAATTTTAGACTACATTATTCTAGAGAACTGTCGAAATAACTAGGAACCCTTACCTCTTAAAAGTATTAGGTTCAGATTATCCTGTTTGGAAGGGGAACTCTGGGAGCCCATACCTAATGAAGGCATGTAAGTGGATGAGGGTTCAGAACCACATCTTATCATCTTAGTGGTGGATCCTACTGAGTAGGTGCTTATAGATTATTCCCTTGGGGTGGTATAGATTATTGAGGCTTCTTTCCTCAAGGAGTTAGTTCCTAGTCTGGCTCTACGGGAAACCTCCCTAGCGGATCTAGAGACCCCAACTATAATACAGAATCATTTTTTGTCTTGGATGATCTGCCTACAGGGGATAGAGGAGGCAAAGCACATGCCTTATTGGCTTGCAACAAGGCTTCCTCTAGTCATTGATCCTTGTTAGTGAAATCTTGGAATCCACAAGGGAAATTATGAGTGATGAAGATGGTAACTAGTTCAGTTTTGACATTTCCTATTCACATTGTATAAAACATCTCTTGGGTTAGTGGTATGCTGAGTTAGTATGTGAATCCCTCCTACAAATCAATAAAGTCTACGATGTGCTCATCTATATGTTTCTTGAAATTGAAGAGGTAAAAAATACTTGTCTTTCACGTAGTGGGAATGTATCAGTAGAGAAAATTCCGTTAGAGGTCTTCCCATATCATGAAAGACCCAATGCGTAATTGGTTGTAATGTTTGAATTTAAGGCATTCTAATGTCTGAAAAAAAATCAGAACATGGATGCTTGCAACTGCTCCAGGGTTCCCAACATGGACCCGTACTGGGAGATAAAGTGGCCCAAATTCTACAATGGGTCACCCATACCATTGTATAGGGATAAGGTTGGATTCAAAAAATACGTAGGTTCTTGCATATTATCCAACCATGCTAGATATGGCTTTCCAGCAGGTGAGATTTCTACCTGTCACATTTCCAATGCTTTGTGCAAAGAAATGAGAGCAGCTAGTAGATCATCGTAGCGGTAATTCCTATATTGGTATAGATTCTACACAATGAGTGCATTGAACTTCTTTTAAACATAATAGATAGGAGTAGTGTCTCATAGAGTGACCTATAGAGTAACCTATTGAGTGGCCAAATCTAGATCCCAAGGAAGAATCTCACTATGTTTAGGAGGATTCAGTGATACATACCAAGTTTTTTTGCTATATGACCCATCTTCTGCTCAATTTGGCTATGTAGGACCAATAGCCTCAACTTGGATCAAATTGATAAGGATTACATGCGGCTTACCCTAATGTCCTGGTGGAGGAGGTCCATGGTCTTGCTGAGGATCACCACAATCTAGACACTTCTCGGTAAGGAGGTCATTGATGATCCAGTGATAATCTATAATCTTCTATCTCAAAGAATCAATTGTAGTATGTCCTCTATTCTCTGTGTAGTATCAGAAGGATATGATGTTTTGAGTTATCTCTCATGCTTCATGAGACTTCTTATAAAGGTAAACCGTGTAGAATGTTCCCCTAGATCAAGGGACTACCTATATTAGTGAATAAGGATACCTATGAGAGGGACCATATGATATTGGGATACTCTAGTAGGATGGTTCTCTCCATCATATCCTTTGTTTATATCCCCATACTTTGGTCGCATGAGGCCGACCATGTTCACTATGATGACACCTCTTGTTTCCTCAATGTCACTAGGTGAATTGGGTTGCTGGATGATAGGATTTATGTAGACAATGTTATACTATCCCCAACCATAGATCTTCACATGTGAAGATGCTTCTTTAATGATTTTTGTAGAGCACTGTGAATCTATAAACACATCTACATTGAAGTCTATGGTGGTAACCAGGTGATGTATGATGCTGCACCATTGGAAGCATTGCTAACTCAACCATGCGTCATTGATGGCCGATGTCATCGAAGTACTATATTCTCTTTGAGTAAAAATATTATAGTCATAGAGGTGAAAGTGTGTCACCCATATGGTCCAATTAAATCTCGAGACTTGGTCTAGGGTGAGGGTGTCTAGAATGTCGATTTAAAGAACCACCTTAGTCCAGAAAACCACTTATATATGTTCAGTGACAAGAGTTAACCCCATGATTTTCTGTTCAGAAGAGGAACCTAGCTCTCGGATAGACTAAGATTCAATCAACACTAGATGAAAAATTGGAAACGATAATGATGTGGGATCTTTTGGCGGTGGAATTTTCAATGGAGAGACCTCTATATTCACTAACTGATCACCGCATGTTTGGTCATCTATGGGAGGTGGTGCTGAATGATTCGTCAAATCCTTATAGGATGGGTTTCCATCTGCTGCCTCATGTGAGAGGGTATCAGTGGTCATATTTGGGTCTACTGGGTTCTCACAATCTATCATTTCCTAGAAATACTCTCTGTGATCTCATGTAGAGGTAGATAATGAATATGGTGTTGAATGAGATGACAAAACCCAAATACCCTTGAAGGGAGCCTTGTCTTCCTCCTCCTGAATGTACTTGCAATGCTAATCAGGGATCTTATGAACCCCACATTCCGAGATGAAGAACTTCACCTTCTGGGATCCTACTGTAGACTCTGATGTAGAAGACTGGGGGGGGGGGATTCCACCATCATCATGTCAAAAATCAATTTTAGAATTTGAGAAGTGAATGAGATTGATAATGACCTGGCACTTTTTTTATACATTCCTTTAGTGGGAATGCTTTCCCATCTTCAACATTATTTTTCTTTAAGATGCGTAACTTTTTCGAAATGAGGAAGTCCTTCATGCTATTGGTTGATTGCATGAGGATGACCTCCAATTTGATTTTTTGGGATATCAAGAGGACCTCAATATCAATTGTCTCAAAAGTGGGGAGGGCATCCAATCAGTCTATTGAAATTGTAGTGAAGACCACTATTGTAGTCATCAGGAACATGGGTAGTACATCCTTATTGGATGAGTTTTCAACCACTGCCTCATGTGTGAGTGCAGTGAGGGTTATCTATGGGTCCACTTGGTGCTCATGGTCTATCATGTCCTAGAAATTATCTATGGGATCTCTATTAGTGGAAAAGAATAAAGATGGTGATGGAAGAGATGACTGCATCACATGACCATAGAATTGATCCAAGTCTTCCTCCTCTTACATGTACCTATGAAGGAATTCAGGGATCTTGTGAACCCTACCTTCCAAGATGATAAACTTCTCCATTCGAGATCCTACCCTAGAATATGATGTGGAAGACTGGGGGAAGGCTCCATCACCATGTAAAAATTGGCTTTAGAATCTGAGAAGCGAATGGGATTAATAATAAACTAGGGAATCTTGATGTTCTTCCTTTAGCGATGAAAATTCTACCTTCTTCCACAAGATGGATCTTCAGGGCATGGGAATTTATTTGAACAAAGAAGAACATCATGATATGGGATGATTTCTTGAGGAGGACCTCTACTTTGATTTTTGGGGATACATGGAGGACCATCATATCAGTTGTCTCTGGAGCAGGGAGGACCTCTAATCTATCTATTGGAATATCAGAGAGGTCATAAACTGTGGTCATCAAGAACATGGGGTGGACCTCCTTGTCTGATTTGAGAGAGGGGAGGACCAATGATTTGGTGAGATAAAGTGCAAGGAGGTCCTTCACATTGATCGATCTAGACTGGGTGATGAGTTCCATGTTTGTAATAATTATTATGGGGAGGGACTTTATACAAGTTGGTGGATGTTCGGTGAAGATCACCATAAGAGTGGGTTGGACCTTTACTCTAGTTGGCTACACAACCATGAGGAACTCCATGTTGTAAGATGATTATAGAAGGAGGAGGGTCTTCATTAAGATTGTCAATGAAGAGGGGAGCACCTAATATTTAGTTGAATCTGTAGTGGGGATGAACTCTTATTGATCTGGGATGATCTGAGGAGGAACAAACATGGGGAATACCTCAATATAATGAACCATAAAAATGGGAATGACCTGTATATAGGACACCGATTAAGTAGGGATGGCTTCTTCTTTTTCTAATGGTGTGAAAATTTGGAGAACCACCATGATGGTTGTGAGAGTTTGGAGGACCTCCACTCTTACTATCAACTAAATATGGAGGGAATCCATGCTAGGTTTCATCATCACAGAATAGATTGTAAAGGAAATTGGAGACACCAAAAGATTCTAGAGTCAATGCAACCTAAAAATTAAGTGGTTGAGGGATCAATCCCAACCGAGCATCGAGGATTCCCAATTCTATAGTGGAAGGGACTTGGCGGAATGTGATAGTGGTGGAAGGGGCCATGTGAGATGTGGAAGATGATTCCCCCTAATGAGCATCCTCCTAATCATGGGCCCGATGTTGGAATCAGGGGACTTAGACTATGGTTGGAAGAGGAGGGAAATGGTACAAATGTTCCTCAACATGGAAGATTGATTATTGGTGGCATTTACATTGCCTAGTGGGAGAAATCCTAGGTGACTCCAAGGCACCTGTCATTGCCGAGGTGACCAAGAAATCCCCTACTTCCTCAGTGTAAGGGAGAAATTAGAAATATCACTATCGGGAGAGGCTCTTGAAGAACTTCATCATTGTAGTGGAAAGCAATGTCACCCTGTGCAACCCTTGTGGTGCATGTGTTGTAACGTCCTGGTTCCGGAAGCCACCCAGAGGCGCCCCATACCCAGTTGGTCACATGGCCTCCAGCGAATTTCCTCATATGCCAGAGGCTGCCGACTATCAGCGAGGGCCTTGGATGTGATAGTGGGGAAACTATGCCCTCATTGGTACAGTAACACAGTGGAAGAGAAAAAAATATACAATAGCGGATGCAGTAAATATCCACCAACAGTAAACAATGGAAGACTGAGACAATAAACAACTGGAGAACTTATATAAAATGATGCATGGTATGTATTTTTAGGAAAACAGCCAAACAAGTCACAATAATGGAATAAAACAGTGCTAAACCAATGTATAAAAGAAGCAGATAAACTTCTCAGCATCACAAGCCATAGCTTGGGCCCATGCTCTCCATCTCTATAGCAATCAAGTACCTAAAGTATAAGGGAACATTCCATTGTCTATACCTGCAACAATATAATCTGTTTGGGCCCAAAAGAATGGTAAAAATTGGATGTGATATGAATCCCAGTAAAAAACCACCACAAGATCTATGCCTAACAGTTAGTGAGAATATATGTTAGGTAAAAGTGCAGAAAGCAGTAAACAAGGAATTACTCAACTGTAATAATCCACAGTTTTAAATATCAAGAAACAACTAATCAATGTAGACAAACAGAAACAGGTAACCATCTGGAAAGTAATCAAAGCCTATCCACTGTGGTCCTACCTATCTGATATAAGAAACCCTTTGGAAAGCACACACAGTCCCACCCCTCTGTTTCAACTAAAGTATAAAGTCTCTGGGGAAGCACTCACCGTCAATTCCCTCAATAGTCTCATAACGATACTAAAGGTGCTTTGGGGAAGAACTCAACATCTCATTCCCCCTATGGCCCATGTCAAGTAACTACAGAAAATCTGAGGAAGAACTCAACATCAATTATCCCTATGGTCTTGCATCGTATAATTATAAAGACACTCTGTAGAAGCTCTTACATCCATTCTCTCTATGGTCTGCTACACCAGGTTCTCACGGCCCTGTGTAAAAATAAACAAGTATGACACCACATAACGGAAAATGTAAACCTCAATAAATATATGAATAGAATTATATAGCATATCAGCATATCAGAACAACAATCACACTATCCTACAATACTAGGCATTGGAAAGTAAACAGCAGCCTAATAGGAACACTAGACCCAAAGGTCAAAACAGGAAAAAGATGCATGGGAAACACATCCAAATCTCACCAAATCACCCTATTACCAATCAATATCCTCTACTCAAGTGTAAAAGCAAAGTGGGAAAACAATAGGGCTAAAACAGTAAACATACAATACCCTGTTCATGGGTATTGGGAAAATTTTCACATAAAACTCAAAGACATTCAACAGAAAGTCACAAACCAACTACCTTGGTGTTAGGAGATGAATATACTTGAACCACAAGGCTTAAATCGCATTAGAATATAGAATATCTACAAAAAGGCCTAAAATGTTCAACCCATGATAACTTGGAAAAGAGGAGGAATTGGAAAACCATGATCTAGGATAAGGAAGAACTCACCAATGTGATTCCAACACAACTAACGGTGTTTTATTTTGAGGACAGACACACACTTGGGGGTTCATCGAAAATACGCAGCCGTATGGTGATCTCGGTCGAACGGGACATAAAAGAAGATCGTTCTGGCGATTAGACGCAACCCCAGTGCATTTAATGAAAGAAAAGAAAGTACATGACGTGTACTTTTGAAGTACATGGCATGTACTCCCCTTTTCTGTAATCCACATTATAAGGCCTCCAAAAAACCCCACACGGTTTTGCGTGTGGCCCCTACATGACCAAAACATAGCCTCTTACAGCATCACAGTACATGGTGTGTACTCATATAGTACACGGCGTGTACTATGAAAATTTACAGAAAAACCTCTTTTCTCAAAAAATGACCAGAAAGGGAAAAACAAACCTGAAAAGAAGATCTGACTCATTACAAACTTCCCACCTTAAATAAATTTTCCCATGAATTTCCCTACCAAGGAGGCGTAGAAGAAGAATCCCCAAACAGCTCCTGCCAATGAGATCATACATCGACCTCCCTCTCCCATGTCTCATCCTGTACTCGCCCGTGCTGTCATAGCACCTGTACCAGAGGAATAAACTGACCATGAAGAACCATCGTACTTCGATCAACAATCCGGATAGGATGCTTCTCGAAGGATGTGTCCACTTCCAACTCAACCTCCTCGAGTTGGAAAACATGAGACGGGTCTTAAAAGTAATTTTGGAGCTGAGAAACGTGAAAAACGTCATGCATAGCTCAGTACCTCTGAGGTAATTGCAACCGATAGGCATCTTACCCGACTCTCTCCAACACCTCAAACGACCCGACGTACCTAGACAAAAGATTACTCTATCTCCTAATACTCTTGTGTCTAAAAATTGATGAGACACATAGAAAAACCTGAACCCCGACCTCAAAATCTAGTGGGAGTCTCCACTAATCAGTATAAGACTTCAGATGAGACTGTGAAGTATCCATCCTCTTCCAAATCAACTCTATCTGCACTGTGGTCTCCTGAACAAGACGAGGTCCCATCAAAGTTTCCTCTCCTACCTCTAGCCAACATAAGTGAGATCGGCATGGCCTACCGTACAAATCCTCATAAGGTTCCATATGAATAGTTCCATGAAAACTATTATTGTAGGAAAACTCTACAAGAGGTATGTGCTTCCCCTGATAACCTCCAAAATCTAGAATGCATGCGCAGAGCATGCCCTCACGAACCTAAATTGTATGCTCAGACTAGCCATCTATTTGGGGATGGTAATCTGTACTCAAAAGTACCTATGTACCCAAAGCTTTCTGTAGCCCCTACCAGACCTGAGAAGTAAAACGTGCATCCCTGTCTGAAAAGATAGAGTGTGGAACTCCATGCAGACGTACAATCTCATGGATGTAAAACCGTCCCAACTCATCAACACTGAAGGTCTCCTTGATCGTCAATAAGTGAGTGACTTTCGTAAGTTTTTTAATGAAAACCCATACTACATCATTCCCGTGAGGTGACCTCGGTAACCCTGTCACAAAATCCATCACGATATCGTTCCACTTCCACTAGAGAATGGGTAACTATTGTAGAAGTCATGCTGGTTGTTGAAGCTCCACCTTCACTCATTGAAAAGAGGAACACCTCATGATGAAACCAACAAAATCCCTCTTTATACCTGGACACCAATACTGACAGTGTAGATCACGATACATCTTGGTGACACCAGGATGAACTACCTGAACTGAGGAATGAAAATCCAGCATCATATCCTCACGTATATCTGCTGGCACCCATATGTGTCCCTGTAAACACAAGATCACATCATCTCATATGGTCCATCTTGGAACAGGGTCCTCTCATGACACAATTTCCCACAGAACTAGGTCTTCAGAATCTGATAGCTGCCTCATTCGTACCCAATCAAGAAGGGTAGAGGTAACAGCTACAGAAGAAAGGAAGGTCTGCCCCTGTCTATCGTGCACCTCCAAATGCATCTCATAGAACAAGGCCATAAGCTTCCACTCACTAATGGCCTCTTGAACTTCCTCTATCTGAGTTCTCCTACTCAGTGCATCATCCACTACGTTTTCATTCCCTAGTGTATAGGAAATCTCAAAATCAAAACAATGAAGGTACTCAAACCACCTTCGTTGTCTCAAATTCATATCACGCTGAGTGAATATGTACTTGAGACTTTTGTAGTTAGTAAAAACCACAAAATTCTCCCCCAGAAGAAAATGTCTCCAACAACATAAGGTATGAACAACTGTTTCCAACTCGAGATTTTGTTTTGGGTAATTCCTCTCATGTGGCCTCAACTACCGAGACCCGTATGCAATGACTCCATCTCCCTACATAAGCACAAATCTAAACCCTGATACATGATGCATCCCAATAAACAGTATTTCTCTTTCCCAGCTTTGGAAAGACTCATATCAGTGATGAATTCACCATCCCTTTCTGCTCTTGAAGGGCTGACTCACAAGAATCAGTCCATAGGAACATTTCACCCTTCTTAGTCAGACCCGTTTGTGGTGTTGCTAAGCGTGAAAATTCATGAATGAAGCGTCTGTAGTATCCATACAACCCTATAAAACTCTTTATCTCAAAGTCCTTCTTTGACTACTCCCAAGAAACTAATGCTCTCAATTTCTCTAGCTCCACTAATACTCTTGTCTCTAAGATAACATGACCGAAAACGTGAATCTGATCCATCTAAAAGTGGAATTTTGAGAGCTTAGCATATAACTGAGGATCTCTCAGTGTACTCAAAACAATCTCAAGATGGGTAGCATGGTCATGTCGAGTGTGAGAGTACACCAAGATATCATCCATGAAAACACCCATGATGGAATGAATGTATGGATGGAAGACTCGATTAATCAGTTCCATGAAAACTACAGGCGCGTTTATGAGACTGAACCACATAACCATGTACTCATATAGATGATACCTACTCTAGAAAGCTGTAAGAGGTATATCTGATGGTATAACATGCAACTGATGATAACCGGACCTCATGTAAATATTCAAGAACACCCGGGATCCTCGAATATGATCAAATAGATCATCAATCCTTGGTAAAGGATATCGGTTCTTGACCGTCAACTAGTTCAACATCCGATAATCCACACATAGAATGAGGGTACTATCTTTCTTCTTCTAAAACAGAATAGGTGAACCCCAAGGAGAAGTACTGGGTCGGATGAAAACCTTTTCCTGCAACCCCTCCAACTACTCTTGAGTTCCTACAACTCTGGTGTAGCCATCCTATAAGGAGTAATAGACACTGGTGCCACTCCTGACACAATCTCAATCGTAAAGTCCACCTCTTTCTCTGGAGGCAAACCAAAAAAGTCATCTGGAAAGACATCCCTGAAGCGATCTGCCACTGGAGGAAAGTCCATCTGTGAAGTCCCATGGTCATCCAGGTATAGATTAGCAATATGGGTTGTAACTCCTCCTAACCAATTATGCTATGGTCAAGTTCTACTCACCTGGACATTCCATTCTCCCTTATTAATAAAAGATCTACTCTTTAGTGATATGAATCTCATCCTGTGGTGATAACAGTCGACGTCTACCTGAAAGGGAACAAAGCAGTCCATTCCAAGGATAACATCGTAGCCTGTCATCTCCGGGACATAGAGGAACCATAAGAAGTGACAGCCACCAATATCTAGAAGGAACTCCTTGCACTATCATACACTATCCGTTCTAGTGCCCAATAGAGTGTCTAATGTCAATATATTTGCTGAAGAAAAGATACAGAGGCCAAGGCTCTCCATGAAAGAAACATATAAAAAGCTATGGGAATCACCTAATCAGCCATATCTGACGTCTGATCAATGCCTAATATCTGGTGGACAATCAGAGGACGTCTCATTGGCATGACTCTATAAGGTCAAACAAACACCTTAGATCAACATTATCAATGAATGAAAACTAGAAGTTTGAGAGTGGAATAGGAGAAAGAAATCATTCATGTTTGAAAAAACATGACTACACGGCACGTACAATTCCTACATGATGTATTCCTTTAATCCATTCACATGGGCATGTACTTTTGCCTAAACTGGTCATGTAACACCCCAAACACATGGCGTGTTGTCCTAACACACGAGGTGTACTTGAATCTTATTCTCTGCTTGATTCCTTCTACATAGTTAAGACACACGGCTCTCCTTGGACAAAACTACACGGCATGTTCAGAGAAGAAACAGCGTGTACTCAACAAGATTCACCTGGCCCGTGTTGTTAGTGACCCAGCCTGTGTACCCAGGTTACACTACACGGTGTGTTCCAGTCGAAAAAGGATTGTACTAAGAAGTTCCAACCGACCGTGTGGTTAGTTACACATCTTGATATACAGCTGACACTACACGGTGTGTTCCAGACGGAAACGACATGTGCGAGAAAGGATAACTCCGACCCGTGTTGTTGGTGACATGGTCGGGTACCTGGGTCAGACTAAACGGCATGTTCAAACCTGACATGGCATGTATAAGAAGAGACTCCACCGACCCATGTTGTTCGCTACATGGTCGGGTTCCTAGTATTACACTACACAACATGTTTAACTAGTAAACGGCGTGTTTCTGCCAGTGATTCCCAATCTCGTGTCTCTTCCCACACGGCCTATGACACAGTTAGAGACTACAGGGCGTGTACATAAAGTACAAAGCGTGTACTTAAGAAAAATAGTTTCTTCCTGAATAGAATAACACATGGCGTGTAGTCGACACTACACGGCGTGTATTCTGTGTTTTTCTAGATAGTAAGCCTCAGAAACTACTCTAGAGCCTAGAAAACACCGAAACACACACTGAAAGTAACAAATTTTGATCTGTGAGGGCCCATACTCCATGCGAATCCACGTTTGGCATCTCATATATGTTATAACAAGGGTAATAAAGTCAATGATCCACCAATTTCTGGTCCATGAGGGCCCATAACACCTCGAGAATAAAAAAAATTCATTTATTCAAACAAAACCTTACACAAACAACACCATATCAAACAGTAGGTATTTTTATCAAGGCATCTATCACAACAATATGTATATACTACACATCATCTATCACAACAACATGGAATCTCTAATGCATCCTAGATGGCATGGCAAGAATGCATGACATGTGATTTCTAGCAAGTTCCTATATGATGCATGAGATGGCATACCCTCATCTCATCGGGTTGCGACAGAAATAAAACCTCAATAACATCAACGGTAACAGTACAAAACATGTGACTCAACCAATGGTGAAATCAAATTAACTGTAAAATTGAAAACCATAAAAATTGCAATAAATGAGGTATATTGGATTTTCTCTGTACACGGGTTAGTTAATCCCAGGCACAACTTGTTACCAAGTACCTATTTAGTCCTATCCCGGGATAAAAGCTCCAAATAGTAAGTTAAGAGAAAAGAATCCCCCTGATATCACTTTGTAACATCCCGGTTCCAGAAGCCACCCAGAGGCACCCCATACCTGGTTGCTCACATGGCCTCAAGCACATTTACCCAAACTCCAGAGGCTTCTGACTAGTAGCAAGGGCCTTGGGTGTGATAGTGGAGAAACTATGCCCTCATTGGTAGAGTAACACAATAGAAGATAAAAAAATATAAAACATCAGAAGCAGTAAATATCCAACAACAGTAAACAGCGGAAGACTGAGATAATAAACAACTTGAGAACATATATAAAATGATGCATGGTACATATGTATATGAAAACAGAAAAAAAATTCACAATGATGGAATAAAACAGTGCTAAACCATAGTGTAGAAGAAGTAGATAATTTCCTCAGCATCACAAGCCATAGCATCATCCCATGCTCTCCAGCTCCATAGCAATCATGTACCAGAAGTAGAAGGGTGCTTGCCCTTGTTTATACCTACAACAATATAATCAGTTTGGGACCAAAATAATAGCCCTAATAGGATGTGCGAAAAATCCCAGTAGGCAACCACCACACGATCTATGCCTAACAGTTAGTGAAAATATATGGCAGGTAAAAGTGCTGAAAGCAGTAAACAAATAAGTACTCAACAGTAAAGATCCCCAATTTCAAATATCAAGGAACAAATAATCAAAGTAGATAAACAAAAATAGGTAACCCTCTAGAAATTACTCACAAACTATCCCCTCTGGTCTTACCTATCTGATACAATAAACCCTCTGGGAAGCACACACAGTCTCACCCCTCTGGTTAAGATAATGTATAGACTCTCTGGGGAAGAAATCACCGTCAATTCCCCCTATATTCTCGTATTGGTACTAAAGGTGCTCTGGGGAAGAAATCAACGTCTCATTCTACATGTGGCCTATGTCGAGGAACTATAGACACTCTGAGGAAGCACTCAATGCCAATTCCCCCTGTGGTTTCACATCGTATAATTATAAAGACACTCTAGAGAAGCCCTTACGTCCATTATCTCTATAGTCTACTACACCAGGTTCCCACGACACTGTGTAAAAATAAACAAGAATAGAACCGTGTAACAACCAAAGTAACCCTCAAGAAATACTTGGATAGAATTCTACAACATATCATCATATCATAACAATAGTCACACCATCCTATAATACTATGCATGAGAAAGAAAATAGCAACCAAATACAAAAACTAGACCCAAAGGTCAAAACAAGAAAAACATACATGGAAAACACATCCAAAGCACAAAAAATCACCCTATCCATAATAAATAACCTATACTCAAGCATACAAGAAAAGCTGGAAAAAAATATGGCTAAAACCGTAAACGCACAATACCTTGTTCATGGTTATTGGGAAAATTTTCACATAAAACTAAAAGAATTTCTACATAAAGACACTAACCACCTACCTTGGTGTTAGGAGATCCCTATACTTGAACCATGAGTCTTGAATCTCCTTAAAACTCCGTAGATCTAAAAAACGTCTAAAACGTTCAACCCATGATAACATGGAAAAGAGGAGGAATTGGAAAACGATGATCTAGGAAAAGGAAAAACTCACCAATGCGCTTCTAATGCAACCGACGGTGTTTGATTCAGCAGACAGATGCATGCTCGGGGGTTCATCAAATATTAGTGGTCGTACGGTGCTCTCGGACAAATGAGACCTAAAAGAATATCATTCTTGTGATTAGACGTGACCCCGATGCGTTTAATGAAAAAAAGAAAGTACACAGAATGTACTTTTGAAGTACACGGCGTGTACTCCCCTTTTCCATACTCCGCTTTAGGCAGCCTCCAAACACCCCCACACGGTCGTGTGTGTGGCCCCTACACGCCTAGCACATGGACTCCTGTAGCATCACAGGACACAGTGTGTACTCATATAGTACACGGTGTGTACTTTGAAAATTTCTAGAAAACCTGCTTTTCTCCAAAAAAGACCCAAAAGGGAAAAACATACCTGAAAAGAAGATCCGGGTTCTTACAGCTGTTAATGAGGCCCAAAATCCTCCAGGTCCTTGTGAGTTATATCCCTTGGGGTAATGACCTTTATTTCTCATAACATCATATGAGAGTGTTGATCACCCTCATACAGATGATTTTAGAGGTTGAGACATGGAGTTGGAACTTGATAAAAAATGATGTAGTGGATGTATTGGTGGAAACAGGGTGACTATAGATTTCCGCATCGAGAGGTCTTCTACCCTTATGTCGATTGAGATTGGGTGAGTAGTTTCCTGTAGCTTGGGTCCTATAAATTAGGAAGATTCAACTATCAATATGAATGTTAGTAAAGCAATTCACAATTCCCCAGCTTCATACAATATTTCAGGGATGGGTATAAAGATCCACCTTAATGATCTTGCAGATCGTGATCCCACTGTTTAACTACCCCAAATACTGGTGAGTTCCATACCAGGACCACAGTTTGGTTACCAGTCTTTGGCATTGGGTAGCTAGATCTGGTGTCATTCTAATCATTCAAAGAGATGTCTCAAGTGCTACTAGAACCAACATTGAGGATAATAGTTTCACTTTGGAATCACCATTTCTATTTCTAATAGTTTTTCTGGGGTGTGTTGATTTTAATGTTATTGTTTTCTAACGTCGCATTGTACCCCTCATCCATGCATTCAAAAATTTGGTGTAATTCATCACTTTCTCGGAGAATTTTATCCTTGATCGAAATGGGATGATGGGATGTCAGTTCTTCTTTCCATGGATTTCTCCTTATAATTCACCAAATAGTCTGAGTTTTCCTCATTGATTAAGATGGGATTTATGTAACCCATTCCCAATGACATCTATTTTTTGATGCCATATAATTATGATTCTTATTTCTAGACATTCCATGGGGTCTTGAAAGGATATAAACCATCAGTTACGAGAGTAGTCATTCTGGGAATCACTGGTATGTTTGGACCCTGGAATATTTGTCACCTGCATTAATCCTCATTTGAGGGAATCTCATAGAGGAATCTCATTCATGGAAGTCAAGGCATCCCATGTCAATCTTGGGGTATCTGAAGAAAAAGGAATGTCTTATGAGGTTTTACTTAGGCATCCTATGTTTAAAAAGAGGTAGTAGTGTGAAAGTTCAGGATTTTAATGTATTGTAGAGATGTAGAGAGGCTAATTAGAATGATCGGTGGAGGAGGATAAAAAAGGTGTGTCCCTAGAAGGGAGCAACAGAAATGTTTACCAGATGAGTGGATCAGAATGACCAATAATAATATACCAGGGGTGGTGTGTCCCATAATGAGAATATGTCACATGATGAATGGGTACTTACCTAGGAGGGAGTCACCAAGTTTTTATTGATGGATTGTTCATAAATCCCAATGAAAGAATACCTGGGGTGGTGTGTCCCATAAAGTGAAGATATTACACCATGACGAGGTATATACCTAGGAGGGAGGAACTAAGGTTTACCAGATGGATGGGGTATAATGTCCAATCATAGTGGACTTGAGGTGACGAGTCCCATAAATATAATATGAAACACCATAAAGGGGTACGTACCTAGGAGGGAGGTATCAAGGTTTACCATTGGTCGAGATTGAACCTCAAAGAGGAATAAATTGTCCCATATTTAAAAGATAGTGATCAAAATCGATGTAGTTTGATGAATATTGTGGGGCTTATGTTCGGGAGCTTCCCTTCACAAGAGGTTTTCTCTTGGATGGATTATGTTGGGTTGTGTGGGTCTTACCTATTGTAGCTTCTTAGATGGATGGAATGAACTCACCGAGATGTGGTATCCTAGGTAAAATTACAATGGATTATTATGGATTGGATGGAGTGGATGTGGTGGAGGGATTCTTGGGGTTGTTTTTAATGAAACCCAGAGAGTTTTACTAAATAACCCAGTTAGTTGGGAATAAAATACAACATGTTTTAGAATGGAAATTGGGGATTACACCTAAAGAGGCATCCCAATAGAAGTAGAGAATATGGTTGGGGATTACGCATAGAAGCTTACCAGGAATCATGATTGGGGATCATACCTAAGGAGGAGGCCTGTGGACATGCTGGGGAATAAACATGGGAGTAGCCCATTAGAAGATAAATATTGGGGTTTACTCCTATAGGGATACTTGTTTTGTGATTGGATTGATGTCATAGTCGCTAATTACCAATAAGCCAATGTCATTCATGATCGATGTGAGAGACAAGAGGAAGTATCAGAACTGACACTCTTTTCGTGAGGGACGATTTTATGGGAGATAGGGTGGGGCATATGCATGGAAGTTGAACAAGGAGGACATCATTCTATGTTATGAGGAACTCATTATATGTGAGGAAGATCTTGTTCGATGGCCATCATAAATAGATCATCCTACCAAGAGTGTGCTAGGGCATACATGAGGAAACTGCCTAAGGTACACATGGTGAGAAAGCCCATAGGGATAGGGATGAATGATTGAGAGTACGTGATGTGAGATATTCCCTGAGACCATCACCTCTTCGATCTCGTGTGGACGATTTCACTATATGTGAGGAAGATATCATTCCATGTCACACATACACAGGGACATCGTTGGCTTTCCCCATAGGGTGATATCACAGTTTAACGTCATGTGTTGAGGATGTTGGTGCTACTGTAGCTCAGACTTGGTGAATTCACTCCTCACATGATGTGATTACATAACTTCATCTCATCAACCTTGGAGAGGTGAATGGACTTAGCAATTCCAAGGTGTAATAGTGTGTATGGATGATAACTCACGAGGTCCGTGTTAGTGTCCCTATCATGAAAATCAATAGGAATTAGTATACCTATGAAAAAAAGAAAGTGGTAAGAATTAATCTCAGTTGACACTTGGAGTAGATTGGGCCACATGAATTGTTAAAAAAGATCAAATAATGTTCCAAAGTGAGGCCGAACCAATCCTAGATAGATAGGAAGGCTTGGAGCACTCATCCTTCATGAAGGGGTGTCATTAGAATGGATTTATCATTGAGAGGCACATGAAAAGGTGTTCATGATGTAGGGGGTCTCACTAAGAGGTGCTTCAAGAAGCTCATGTTATTTTTGGATAATAGAGTCCTTATAAAAGAATTGGGGTTGGGATAAATGTTTACCCTACCCCGGAATGATGTCATGAGCTAGAAAAAGAGTTCTTTAGGAAATCATAATGCTCCACAAAGCTTAAAGTACCTTGGAGGGACTTCATCCACCAAAAAGGTGTATTCCTTAGTGAAAGGCATCCCAAAATTAGGTGGGGTACTTAATAACATGGGAAAGGGATTTTCGTGATGCTTATGTACCTCGGATGATTCATTTTCCATTCTGGTTCATGGTACATGGGTGCTTTGAAAATTGGGAGATCATAGGTCAATTGTTCAGGGAATAAATGATTTTGGAGGTGGAATGGGTAAAATATTTATAGGCCATAGGGAGTCACAAATCATGGAGTCACGTCAAATGGAATGTTGGGATTCATGAATGGTTAGGACTCTGTCAGACTTGAAAATACATTTTTCAAACACATTTTCGCAGTCGTGAAGGGCGTCAGACTCACAGGAGTCCCATCTGCACCTCGCATGTATGTGATGGGGAAGGGACCTGTATAAAGTTTCTTTGGATGGCAGACCCTTAGGATGGTTTTTGAAGCTGTTTCAGCCTTTATTAATTCCCGAATGGCCGTGGACTCCCTTAACATATCTCTAAGAATGTATTTCAGTTCCAACAAGCCCAATTGGAGGAGGATGTAAAAGATGGAAATAGGTGAACTGTAGGGATATTTAATGGTAAAATATCTCAATAGATTTATTTTTATCTAATTATTCAAAAATTATATATTTCAAATTATTAATATTTATTTATTTCAATAAAAATGACCTTTTACTTTCACATGATTTCCTATGATGTTGAGTTAGGTAAGAGTTGGGGTATAAGATACTATTGATCCAACTTCTCTCGTGTTTTCCCTACTATGGAGGTTTCAAGAGTTGGAAATAGTATGGGCCACTTTTTACACTATCCAGATTCCCATTTTCACCACTTGACATATGATGTATGATAATTTTTAATTTTTGGTTTCAAATTACCTATAATAGTTTCTTACATGTAGCTTATATATGTTAATTTTAAATCAAAGTATTCAGTGTTAATGAAAAAAGGTTTCAATAATATGTACCTTTAGATACATATGAACTTTTTGATAGGTCAAAAAAATTAGAAAAGAAATATTCTATATTTGATCCATTTAATGAGTTTTTGATGACCATAGATATATATGAAAAATAGAATTCATAAATAATATTTAAAAAATATATCATGGATATAGTTAATTGAAATGATCTCACCATACCTACATAATAGTTGTTTTCAATGAAATTAAATTAAAATATCTTTAAATAAATATATCTAATAATTGATTAATTTAGTAAATATATAATTAGGTATCTCTACAATGATTTCATCATAAACGCTTCAATTTCTATTTATGGTTTTATAGATCCCTGATATTTTTCAATGACTGTTCTATATTTGAAGGATAATGTTAGAGAAAATAATATATATTTGAAAGATTTTTAAATAAATATAGTGGCTATTAGTTTCTTTAATTCCCATAAAATTTATAAAAATAATATAATTATGAAATACTATTCATTACAATCTCATTAATTTTTAACTTTTTATATTGTAGTCGTCATTGGATTTTATGTGTATTCTGCTCACATGAATGTACAGTATATTGGTCCTGATCTTTACTTGGTAGTGTTCATACGAGTTTTAAAAAGTTTTGAATTCATAAGTTTTATTCTATTATATTAGTTATTAATCATAAATGTTTAATATTATATATATTTTAGTAATTTATATGTTAAATTAAACGTAATTAAAAGTGTCTAACAATGTTAAATTTTTAATAATTGTGCCAAATAAAATTAAATATATGAAATTATAGGTAGATAACTTTTATAAAGTAATTTTTTTTCATCTCACCTATATAATGTTTCTTATTCGTAATGTTTTTTATAAACACATTTTAATAATGAAAGGATGTTTTGAAAGCTGTTATCTTGTTTTAAGATTCACTTTCTATATTATAATTCCCAAAATGAGGACTAATTTTCATATTTTTAGTTGAATTACAAATCCTATGTTATTAACCAACAAGTTTTATTTTTGTTTTGATAAATACCATTATTTTCATATGTATTTTATAATATGACATCTTATTTAGATAAAATAATTGATCAACTTTGGATTTTATTTTCAAACATTCTTTTAGATATTATTATTTTGTAGGTGTATATTTAAATGTTCAATGTATATCTATTTTTATTTTAATTAATGTGAAAAAATGAGTAATTTAATGACTGTTATATATAATTTTATACTATTTATTCTATTGGAATATATTTTACTAGTATTGAGTTTGGTATTTCATAACATTTTACTAATTATTTTATTAGTTTTTAGTGTCAGTTATTTGTGTAACTAACATTGGAATTTTTTTCAAAATTAACTTTATTGAAGCCACTTTTTAACCAATGTTAAAAAAGGATTCTTTCCAAACTTGTATGTATAAATAATTCATATAAAAAACTATATTCATAATGTGTTATTTTAAAATTACATGTTCAATTTTCGTTTAGGGAACCCACCCTCACACCCCTCAGACTCACACTAGATCCAACTTTATAACTATTCAAAACATTCTGGATATCACCTAAAAATCATACTTCTTCTAAGATATAGATTTATTTATTGTGTTTAAAATTTTATAATTTATATAATCCTTTATAAGTATGACTACATCACTTTGAGAAAGCAACCTCAATAGATTATATATTTTAGGTACATAACTTTTTTCTTTTCTCATAAAATGGACTTTAGGGTTTGTACCATTAATAAAATATTATCATAACATAAATTTTGAATATGTACTTTATAATTATAATTCTATTATTTAGGACCAAGATACATATTAAAAATTATTCATTATCTACATTAGATGATCTGATATAATCAAATTATTTTAAATTGGTTAACACTAACGAGCTTTTCTGGAACATTTTCTTCTCTTAAATATGATATAGATAAAATTTTTATATTTAAAGGATGTCCTTTATATTCCCATAATAACTATATCTTATTTATTTCCACGCACCTGGAATGTATCCCTTTAAATGTTTCATGTACTCTTAGATAGTGTTTAAAGCTTTACTATGTAGTTCTCCATGATATATTTGATAATTTTTCATGATTATTTATGAATATGAAATACTAAATCTTGTAAATAACTTGATATATGTGATAGATCATATAGCTAAATAAAATGGAGGTTTACTCACTATATTAATCTAATATCTTCTCTTAAACAAATCCTATTATCATGATTTATTCCATTTGGCATAAGAAATAATTATTTCTTAATTTTTTCAAAATTTTACTTTTTAACACATTATAAATTTAATTCCATTAACCTAGTTTAATCATAATATAGATCAATTCTATTTTACCATAATACATATAACTTGGGTTGTTAATTTAATTCATTAATTGGATAAATAATTTCAAATAAGTCTAAACTAACATTAATAATAAATATTTTCTTTATATATTATATCAATATATATCACATGGAAAACCCTGGTGGTTATACCATCCTTTTATAAACACCTGGAGAATAAATATCAAATAATTTATTTTCTAATTTATATATTAAATGTATCTTTACATATTTAATATAACAATAATGGTAAACTATTATGGAAGATTAAATTCAAATGGACTTAAACAAATCTACCAGTGAAAAGGTTTTGTTATTGTAAAAAAAGAAACATAATATAAACCAAAAATAACCAATATTTATTTATAGTTATTAACTTCACTATATATTACCATCCTTTTATTGAATACTATTTGAACCTAATTGGTTCTACATCAGTTGTAGATACTACGAAAATAAACACTCGATTTTGGTACATGAAATCCATTTACTAAATTTATCTATAGACATTCCATTAGAAGGATTATTAAATATTTAGTAATTTAATACATGATAATCATTTATTATTATTAATGAAAAATTTATCAAATAACTTAGTGATTTTAATAAATATCTTTATATGGTTTTATCTTTCCAACAGATTTCATGTATTTGGAACATTTTTTTCACCAAATGTTTGGGAATCAAATTCTATTACCCATATTCTATGCACCTAGAGCCATGAATTTTTAACAATACTTCTTCCTCAGAATATTTTAATTAGAGATGCAATCCCTTAGTATATAAATATAGTCTCTTAATTGGGTATAACATTTCTATATTAAGGATTCAGGTAATATCCTTAAAAACATTAGGATAATTCAAATATAAAAATATTGTGTTTCTTTATGAAATTCTATTGATAGAATTATCACCAAAAGTCTTTTTTTTCATCCAAACACATTAATTAAGGACATAATGTATTAATTTAATATTATAACTCATTTTAAATTAAATTTTTATATTTTTAACATAATCATAACTGTTAAGAAGTTTTTTTTAAATATTGTCTATACCTAATAATTGAATGAAAATTATCAAAATCAATCTCACCATGATGAGAATTGTTCAATTTCTCTTTTTACCAAACATCATAAATCTATTTTATGTGAGGAACTATAAGTTTATGAATAATATCTAATCTATATATAATTATTGATGAAAACTTGGTTAAAATATTCAATTCCTTAACTAAACCAAATAATTTGTTATCTTCATTATAATATCATTATCTGCTTCATCTTTATATTCCATAACCCCATTAAATGGGTATCATTCTCAATACATCAATTAGATATGTTATCATATGATAATGATATCATAAAAATATTACAGTTTTTGAATTTACCTCTAATTTATATTTTATGATGTTTATATGTATCTTAGAAAACTAACTCTATAAATATTTTGAATATGTGACCTTTAATAGAAAAATATGTTCATTTCATTATATCTTATAATCAAGTATATCACATACACAAGAGTTTATTCTTAAATTTTTCCAAAACAGTCGTTTTTTTGTCCTTTCCATTTTCTTATGTCTTTATTTGTTTATGTATTGTATTTCCACTATCAGGTATAATTTTATTCTTATATGTTTTAATTATCATTAATTTCTAATATAACATATCACCGATTCAAGTACAAATAATCAATTATTATATTCTTTTATCCCATTTAATATTTATTTCAAATCATTATATAAAATCAGATTGGGTATAATCCTTATACTGAGACAATGTTTGGTAATGGACAATACATAATAATAGTTTTCAAATATTCCAATATCTCCATTATGTTATGTGAAGTTATGATCTCCTCTATACAACATAGGAATCAAGGTCTATTAGTAACTAAAATATCCAATTCACATATTGTAATTTTTCTAATATTTCTTGGCCACTATATTATTATAAAAACTAACAAGAAACAAATTATTTCTAATATCCATGAAGTTAAAAGAGAAATATTACATTCAAGGGTTAATAAACCTAATGTATAAACATGTATTGGAATCTTCTTCAATTAAATTCAATTCCACTTACAATTTAGTTTTATACCACATGAAAAGAAAATAGCCTCATGTTTGATTATCTCATTATTCATATTTATATTTTTAAAATAATGTTTTAAAATAAACTATAGATTTCCCCATCCATTTTCTATTTTACCTAAAATTACTTTTTTTCACATTAAGGTTTGTATAATCTTTTATAATTATATCCTTATCATCATAAAAATATTTATCCAAATGTTATTGAATTATCTTCAATATATTGTTCATTTTATAATCTCAACTAATAGTGGGTAATGTAGATGAAACTATAAATTATATAGATAGATAATTATTGAATGAGAATCATTATTCTACTGATTTATTAATATAATCCATCTTATCTAGTACATGATAATTATTATAGATTCCATGTACCATTTTACCTATATGGAGTGTATTGATAATAAAATCACATTCTTACATTAATTTTTCAATTAAAATTTTCTAGAGATGTGGAAACATGGTTTAACCATCCATATTCTCATGTTCTTTTCACAAATATCTAGAAATTTATAATAAATTTATGATATAAAAAATCAAATTCATCATCCATGAATATACAGTAATCTTCCTTCTAACCCTCACTTTCTTCCTAAGGTGGCTCATATAGAAGTCATCACTCCAACACATAAAATTTAATTTCATATCATAGATTTATGTGTTATCACTTATATTAATCCTAGAATAATTTTCAGGGTAGAGATGTTCACTGTACAACATTGATTATAGGAATTATTTTTAATTACATTCTACTTCCCCAAAATATAAATCTTTTCATATGAGTATATTTATCTAAATTACTGATCATTTGGAAACTATGATTCTATGAATATAAAATATATTAACAATTACTATTAAAATATCTATATCCATTGACCATTGTTTCCAAAATATTGATTCTATTGAATATTTTTGTGGGGAATAGTTCTTAATATCTCTATTCATAGTCGAAGACATGACTATGAAACTATTTGGAGTGGTTTGAGATAAATTTTTGGTTGGTAAAATAAATTAACTCATAACTCCATGATATGTTGGGGAAGGTCTTATAACTATAAATATTATCATTGTATTTACAAAATAATTTTCCTTAAAATTTATATAAACATTAATATGACTACTTATTTGATTCAAATTTTAGTTTTCTCAACCCACCAATTTAATTATATTCTCCCGATAGAAGACAACATCACTATGGTTGATGAGCACCATTATTATGGTTTCATTATAAAATAATTAAAGGAATCTAATAAAACATTAATATTAGTTTAATGTATTTTATTTGTTATTTAATTGGTGAATGAAATTCTATTATATTTATCATGATTGTTAATTATACAATGTGATCACTTTCTGAAATTATCCAAGCATAAATAGAAACCATTTACCATATGTTTATTTAGATTTGTCATGGGATTATTTTTTAACTATCCTATGTGATCACATTCTAACCAAATATTTATAAAATAAATAATTAACCATGCATTAAATTAAATAAATAATGATATGATCATGAGATATATACTAATGGTTAATCCATCTTATAGACGGTAGAGAAACCAAAACCCAAGGGTAACTCCTCTGTTGATGCCCAATATTGAGTTGCATTTCTTGTCAAATCCCATGCATCATCTATTGTTTGTGTTGAAATTTTTATCACCTTGACCCACATTATGGTCAAATGATTTTTTTATAAAAATATTTAAACTCACACTCAATTGTGGGGATATAGAGATGTTAGATTATATTTAACAATAAAAACATTCATCATAGGGGACCTTATAGAATTTAATGTTTTAGGGATGATAAACAGAACATCAAACATCAAATTTATATAAATAAAAATTACATTTTTAAAACTAATAAAAAATAAATAATTTAAATTAATTAATACATAGAAAAAATTGGATTATATTTTCTCCAAATTAGTCAATATAAATTAATATTAAATATTATTTTTATGATAACATAAATTTTTACATTCATGAGTTGTTGATGAATGCCCCTATGACTTGGGTGTATAAGGGTGCCAAGCCCTTAATGGGACTCTCAGTACATGGTTAGTGAGTGGGTACATAGGGGGAAATTCTTAATGTATAATAAAGAGGCCGATCATAGAATGTTTTATGATGTAAAAATTCATATTAAAGATATTTAATAATTATTTTAATAAAAAACAATTACAATTATTAAAATAAATTTCCAAATATTCTTGGATTTTTTAAAATTATTTATATTTCTACTTTTTGATAAATGGTTTCTAATTTTTGAAGACTATTTATGAATAATTGGATATACAACTAACCCATATTTGGGATTTGGGAACAGTTGTGGCCTGAACGAGTTGCATTTGGGTTTGGATTGGTTTATCCAAGTCATGTTAACCAATTCGGTCATATAAAATGTGTTCCCAATAAGGGTATGGACATCGTCACATATTGTAATTATGAGAATATGCTATCCTCAATTAATAAAAGTTGTATAGAGTTTGAGTGGTGTAATGAGAGGAATAACACCTTTGAATAATTCACGTGAGTCATTCATAATAAACAATTCACATTTTATTTTAATTTTTATAAAAAATAAATAACAAATTTCCATAAAACCCTATCCACCGTTACATATGAATTTCATGCACCGACCAACATTTTGTCTGTAGAGACCTGAAGCCTGACGTACGTGGACAATACATTACATTTGCGGAATACTTAGTACATAACAAAAACACACACACAAGGATCGTAATAGTTTAGTGTCTTTGGAAACTCGGAATATAATCTTCTAATCCTGGTGAAAGATCTTCAACATCTCCCATAAAGATCTTCCTGTTTTTTATAACTAAAACCTTTATTTATATCCTGGGGAAAAGAAAACATAAAAGGATGAGCTCAAATGCTCAGTAAGGGTAAACAAAAGAAATATCAATCACATCATATACATAAGCACATAACTTTTGGAAATCTTAACCTGTAAAAGAGATCATAATTTCATAACCTGGGATAACTCATGGCAGTGAAATGTAATCACAATAATCATAACTTAAAACATTAAACTTTGTGGCATACACACATAATCATAGAGAATCCTTTATTGTTAGTCAAGACTCATTGCCAAGACTATCTTAGTGGACAAAGTCCCTTTCTGAACTGTGTTACCCTCGTTTCAGTCCTGTTTCACTAAACCGGTATAACCTACCATTCCAGCCATGTCTATCCCATGAGATATAAAATCTTTACCCAATGCATTGGAGGGAGATATAGGTCCCACCCATCTCATAATGATACCATTCTTATGTGTGCCACAAAATCATAAATCATACATCATTGCATAACCCATGTAATACAAATGGGAATCTTAAACATCATGACATCATAAAACAATTCATATAAGATAAAGGAATTCATAAAAATAATTCCATCACAACATAATCAAATCAATTTAATAATAGGGATAAAAACAGAACCCTTTATTATCTTAGATGGAAAATAATTTTGATAAAACACTTGAACTCCATTCTTGAGGAAAATATCCTTTCTTCTTCAAAAACATTTTTCCATTCTTAACATGTCATACAACTTTAATCTAAAAGAATTTGATTAAAAATAAACTTGAAAACTTGTAAAGGAAGCTCCTTGGAAATAATGTTTTAAAAATCCATTCATGCCGTATAAGTTAAAAAAACATTCTTCTCGTACTTTTGTCGGAAAAGTCAAAAAGTACCTCGTACAATAAACGACAAAAGATTCCTTTCATATCTTTTACAAAAAACTCACCGAAGGGTAAAATTGGATATAAACTATTGTAGAAGGATATAAATATTACATATTGAAGAAACATGGATTTGGATGATAAAATACACCCCAGTAAATTCCAAAGTATAAAAAATCTCTGATAAAAATGAGATTGTGATATTTCTCTTACCTTAGGTCTGATTTGCTTCGTAAGTGTCTGAACCTCCTGTATAATGATTTACATAATGTAGGATCGAAATAGTGATGTAGATGCTCAATATACAAGAGGGGGGTGAATTGTATACTTTAAAAATTCCTTTGGAACCTTTAAAGTTAGTTAAGAATAACTATGTTTTCCTTAAGAGAAGGAAAGGGAAAAGTTTATCAAAGTTAAACTAAGTAGATTCACAACACCTCTAATTCCAAAAGCAAACTTGGAAAGAGATTCCAAACGTAGGTTCCGGAAATATGGTTCCGGAAATTGAATCTTAACAAAAGATTACACTATGAGATTCTACCTTAAAGCGTATAGAATCTAAATGAAACAGAGTACAAATAAGGAAGTATAAGAAAGTTATACTTTCCTTATAATACAAAATTCCGCGGAATAAAAACAAGTAGTAAAACTACTAGTAACAAGATATAAGTCTTTTAACGCAAAGAGAAGGGTATCCAACAACCTTGGATAAAGGTCCCTTGATTTATACTTTCAAGCAAGTCTGTCTTACCCACACCAGGGTAAGCCCTCGATATGAAGATCGGAGTCTCTGTCTTGCTATCCCCGCAAGCCCTCAACTTTAAGGTAGTTGGAAACCTCTGTCTTCCTCAGCAAGGAAGCCCTCGAACTTCAAGGTAGTCGGCACCTCTGTCTTCCTATCCCCGGAAGCCCTCGAATGTAATCACCAACATTTGGAGTCGCACGAAGCTTTGAGAGTTAATAAGAGCCTCTCTCTCTAGAATTCACTTCAACAGCATGTATGCACAAAACCAAGTTGTTCATCTATCATCAGTTTCCAGCAACAGCAACGAGCTCTTTCAAATGAGCTCCTATTTATAGGTAAGGTCGGCTCCTTCTCCAACGGTCATATTTTCCTTAAAGATCGGAGGGACCTGTACACGTGTCACTTAGACAACGGTTAGTTTATAAAAAAACAGACGACATCGTTTTATAACAAAACAAGTGTAACAGAATGTATGACATCGTTTTAATTCTGACTCAAAGGTTCGGAATGAACACTTCGGAGTAAAGGTTCGGAGTGTAATGAAAATAATAAGAGTAGACAAATTTTAGAAGTGTAAGCAATATAAAAGTTCGGAGTCTAACAAAGATATTTTTCGGAGTCCGAATTAATTCAGAGTGTATAAAACAAAGATACTCAAATTCTATTTAATAGGTGAATTCAGAATGAGAATTCGGAATAGCAATTCGTCATCAGAAATTTTAATGAGAATTCATCATCAGAATTCGTAATGAGAATTCGTCATCAGAATTCGTAATGAGAATTCGTCAATAGAATTCGTAATGAGAATTCTTCATCAGAATTCGTAATGAGAATTCTTCATCAGAATTCGTAATGAGAATTCGTCATCAGAATTCGTAATGAGAATTTGTCAACAGAATTCGTAATGAGAATTCTTCATCAGAATTCGTAATGAGAATTCTTCATCAGAATTTATAATGGGATTTCGGAATGGGATTTCTTCATTAGAATTCATAATGATAATTCTTCTTCAGAATTCGTATCCTGAATCTGGAATAGAACTTAGTCAGAGTTCTTATCCAGAATTCGGAATGAAACTTTGTTATAGTTCTTATCCAGAATCTGAATCCTAAAACAGTATTCTTTATATCAAAGTTCCAATGATTCCGAGAAAATATAAATGAATCCGAATCTCATGCTTAAGAAAAATATGGATGAAAATAAGATAAGTATAATTTTTCTTATAAAAGATAACTTTCTTATAAAAGAAATTTCCTAAGAAAGCATTTTTTCTTATGAAAGAAATTTTCCTTATAAAAGCAATTTTCCTTAAGAAAGCAATTTTTCTTATAAAATCAATTTTCTTAAAGATAATGTGTTTGTGATTTTCAAAACAAGAAGGAATGGAAAATTCATAAGGAAAACCTTATTGACTCAACAATCTCCCCCTTTTTGAAAAGCACAAACATCCTTACGAAAAATAAATTCTAAGAAGAAAGAAAAACATTAAGGCTTATCTCCCTTTTCTTTAAGGATATTGATGAATACGACTAACTCCCCCTTAGGCTTTGAATCTCTAAGGATCGTATTCAAATTTCCGGAGTGATAGATAAAAATGTCTTCTTTAATGAAAAATCTCCCCCTTAAACAAACTCTTATTAGATTTTTTCTTTTTCTTAAGGATATTTTTCTTCTCCTCCTTTGATAAACTCTTGTTAGAGTTCTTATTTTTCTTAAGGATCTTTTCCTTCTCCCCCTTTGTGATTTTCAAAAAGAATTGGAGGGAGTGGAAAAAAAAGAAAAGTACCTGAAAAATTAGTAATGACAACAATAGAAACGAGAAGCACAACTTTCATTAAATTTGAAATCTGAGCAACAAAAAGAATACAACAAAAAGACCGGATTTGGTTATTTCGGATCTTTTTCCTTCGACATGAGACCCTTTAGATTAGTCTTAATCTTCTTCAGGTCTTTATGATCTTCTTCAGCTTGCTTCTCTAAGACAACTATTCTTTCGGATTGAGCTTCAATTTTTTCTTCCTGGGCTTTCAACTTTTCTTCCTGATCTTTGATCTTTTCTTCCTGAGCCTCCATCCTTTCTTCAAAATCAATCCGATGATCCCTTTCAAACTTCCAGTTTTGATAAACAGAATTCAGCTTCCCATTCAGATCTCTCACTTCTTGAATCCGGAAGTTTTTTTTTCTTCTGTCAACTTCTTTTCAAAGGATGCATTTAACTCATTTATCTTTTTGTCCTCGGTCTCAAAAGCATCTTTAACATTGTCTTGAAACTCATCGAATAACCTCATCTCTTCAATAGTCTTCTTCGACCAATTTGTCATCCTCTTGCAAGATTTTCTAGGAGCTTCGTAGCAAAAAAAAACGTTTTGAACTGAGCCTCTATTTCAACACACTTGTCCATAACCATAGATACAGAGTTAGTTTTCTGATTTAAAGCATGTTGGAGCATCTGGCATCTTGAATCAATACTTGAGAAGGTCGGAATGGTTCCCACCAACTTCTTCAAAGACTGAACAACAAAGTCATGCCCCACCGAAGATGACTCCGAATCTAAAACTTTTCTTGGCGAAATTTCTTCTTCAACAAGTTCAAGCTTTCTCTTTGAAGAGCTACCAACTTCCTTCCTCTTCCTCACTTATGAGCTCAGAGTATCGGCAAGAATTTGCTTTCCCTTGTCTTTTTCCGGAATTGAATCCTGTTCCGGAGTTCTCTTCTCACTATCAGAAACTTGAACAACATTATCTTCTTCATCAGTGTTTTCCTGAACACGAACCCCTACGATTACCTTCTGAGCAATATCAAGTAAAAGATGTTCTTCTTCTCCATGATAAGTAACTTCTTCTTCTCCTTTCTCTTCTTCTATTGCTGGAGTAACTAGCTTTGAAGATTCAGCTTCAGAAGTTCGGAGTGATAAGTGTTCCGAAGGTGTCCCCTTGTAATCATCTACTTGTTTCAGCACATCTCAGGTTTCACCACTTCCTTGAGCACCTTCTTCTACTTGTTCCACTTTCTCAACTTGCTGTACTTCCTCAGTATTCTTAGCAATAGCTTCTTCCGGAGCAACAAAATTTCTTCCTGGAGTCTCAGGAAGATATTCCAAGGAGAAAGATCTCGGAACAGGAATAGTTGCTGAAACCATTTCATTGAATTTTAACAAAGCCTGAGCTACCTCAGCCTCAGACATCTTCTTCTTGAGCTTCTTTTGCTTTTCTTGTTTTTCAAGCTCATCAGCAGTTTTCTCCTTCAAGGCCTTAGCCTCCGCAGGGTCCAATCCGAACTGTGGATCCCCTTCTTTCCTTTTTTCTTTATCTGCTCTCCACTTTGTAACAACCTCATCAGGATAGGCTTTCTTCTTCTTTGGTTTTGGAGGTGCGGAATGGAATTCCTTAGACTTAGGATTCTCTGCTTGTACTTCCACTTCTTTCAGCTTTCTCTTCCTTACTAGCTTAGATGATTCCGGTTCAGCAGCCTTCAGAGCCGTTTCTTCTTGATTTGGCAAATCGAAGAACTCACCAGTTTCCTTGTTGAAGGCCACATCCATCCTCTTAAGAGTTCTATCGCTGACCAGCATAATCTTGCAAACTCTTGGCTTAGATTTTCAGGCCTCCTTGAAAGACTCAAGGCACCGAACAATCAACTTGGAGAGGATTGCTGGATACATAATAATCTGAGCTCTCAAATTTCCTTTCTTCAAATTTTCAATAGTAATAAGAATGTGCTTCATCAAGTTAAACTTCCTTAGATTTATCAGGAAATCTAAGATATAGATCTCACTTTTCTTCAAGCTATCTTTATCACCTTTCCTCGGTACGATAAGCCCTTGTATCCATAACTCCAGAATCCGGAAATTTGTAGATAAACTGGCAATCTTCGGATCCTTTTCATCAGCCAGTTCGAGAGTTTCTAAGGCTTTTTCCTTGTCGAAGCTACCCTTAGAGTCTGGAAACACATTCGAAATAAATTCGGCTTCTCCTTCATAAGTCAGTCCTACCAAGCTTGCAGCCTTGGTGTGAGAAAGCTTGTAAGTCTTTCCATAAGAATTAAAAGAGAACTTCTCCCTATTATCTTCCTTAAAGAAGGAAACTGATTCATAGAACTCAACAAGTAAGTCTGAATACACTTCATCTTGGTTCCCTGTTTTTGACACCGCAACATCTTCCCAGCCATTCAACTTAATGTTCTTTGAAATAAGGGAATCATAGTTGTTGAAGATATCTGGATGGAATAACCTTTCTCTGTAAACTAACCATTGCGAAATAGGCTTAGTGGATGACATTTCTTGAGATGCTAACTCCGCAGACATTCGGATCTGAAGTCCTCTGGGAAGTTCGAAACGGAGAAAACTGAAGTTCGGAATGGCCTTAAAACAGAGAGGCAGAGATTCGGGACACGAGAGATTGAGATCGATGTGGGACGAGTATTTGGGTCCCCTTTATATAGGCAATGAGATGACGGTTCACCTTCTACAGTTGATCTAATGGTTGGAATAAGCTGAGATCAGATCTGACGGTTGAAAGCATGAATCCAATCTTTTTGAGGTTTTTATTAAAACAAGGAATTTAATAAAACTATAATCCAAAAACATAATACAAGAAAATTCCAGCAAGCAAAATATGACTACGAAAACATGAGTAAGGAAATCATACCTTTCGGATTGGATTAGGAGGATTATTCGTAATGGGTAATATAACAAAGACTAGAAAAAAACTTTATTATGAGAAGACAGATTTCGCAGAAAAAATTAGTATAGAAAATAAACATAGTACGAAAAACTCATTACGGAAAACTCAGTATGAAAAACAAACTTAGTAAGGAAAAAAACAGTACAAAAAAAACTTAGTTCGAAAAATACATTACGAAGAATTTAGTATGAAAATCACATTACGAAAAAAAAAATCGGTACAAAAATCTGGTTATGAAACTGCCAGTACGTAATTTTCAATTCCGGAAATTTTTAATATGAACACTCATATTCCAAAAGTATTCTGTATGAGAGTGTTCATTTTGGAAAATTTTAGTTCCGGAAGTTCCATTCCGGAAACCTTCATTCCGAAAAGTTAGAAAACAAATTTTGAAAAACTTTGTTAAACAAGCAGACAAATGTACTTCCCTTATGAAAATGAGTTTATTACTGTAAGGAGACTTTTTCAACAGAAAGTTAATTAAGAAAGATTACCTTACGGTTATCATTCCTAACTTCTGTTTAATATATTCAAATCTATCAGAAGGCAAAGATTTTGTGAAAATATCAGCAAGTTGATCTTGCGTTCCGATAAACTGAAGAATAATATCTCCTTTAAGTGTGTGATCCCTAAGAAAGTGATGCCTAATATCTATGTGTTTTGCACAAGAGTGATGTGCAGGGTTTTTACTTAGGGAAATGGCACTTGTGTTATCACACAAAATTTGAGTTTTAGTAAAACTCAAGCCGTAGTCTGTGAGTGTGTGGTGCATCCACAACACTTGTGCACAACAACTTCCAGCTGCTACATATTCAGCTTCAACAGTGGAGAGTGCTACAGAATATTGCTTCTTGCAGGACCAAGAAACTAAAGAATCTCCTAAGAAATGACAAGTTCCGGATGTACTTTTTCTATCCATTCTACATCCACCAAAGTCAGCATCAGAAAAGCTTTTTAGAACAAAATCATTTGCAGAAGTATAAAATAATCCTAGATCCATGGTTCCCTTAAGGTAGCGAAAAAATCTTTTTACCACCTTTAAGTGAGATTCCGTAGGATTTGATTGATATCTTGCACACAAGCATACTGAGAACATTAAGTCTGTTCGACTAGCTGTTAAGTAAAGTAGAATTCCAATCATACCTCTAAAAGATGTTTGATTTACTGGTTTCCCAGCTTCGTCAAGATCTAAAGAGTTTGAGGTACCAATGGGAGTACTTATACTCTTAGTGTTGTCATAACCATACTTTTTAAGAAGATCTTTAATATACTTATGTTGAGATATGTAGGTTCCTTCTGCTTTTTGAGAAATTTGAAAACCAAGGAAAAATGTTAACTCACCCATCATACTCATTTCAAACTCAGATTTCATTAGACTAGCAAAAGAGTCAATCAAAGATTGCTGAGTTGAACCAAATATAATGTCATCAACATAAATTTGAACAATCAAAACATTTTTCTTATCTTTTTTTATAAAAAGGGTTGGATCTGCATTTCCCTTAACATAGTTATTTTGAAGTAAAAATCCAGTGAGTCTATCATACCATGCTCGTGGGGCTTGTTTAAGGCCATACAAAGCTTTGGTAAGTCTAAAAACATGATCTGAATGTTTTGTATCTTCAAATCCAGGAGGTTGTTCAACAAAAACTTCCTCTTGAACATAACCGTTAAGAAAAGCACATTTCAAATCCATTTGGAAAAGTTTGAAATTAAAGAATGCTGCAAAGGCAAGTAGAATACAGATAGATTCATGTCTAGCTACAGGAGCATATATTTCTTCATAGTCTATTCCATCTTGCTGATTATAGCCTTTAGCAACAAGTCTGGCTTTATTTCTTATTATGATTCCATTTTCATCACATTTATTTCTGAAAACCCATTTTACTCCAATAACAGAGGTTTCCTTAGGTCTTTCAACCAAGTTCCAGACTTTATTCCTTTCGAATTAATTTAGTTCATCTTGCATGGATTTAATCCAATCATCATCACCTAAAGCTTCATCAGTGCTTTTAGGTTCTAATTGGGAAAGAAATGCTAGATGTTCTACTTCATTTCATAAGGAACTTCTAGTCCTTACAGGTTGATTTACATCACCAATGATACTATCACTGGGATGATTCTTAAGAAACACCTGATTTGGGTTTTGTAAAACCTTTTCATCAACATAGGGTAGAAAGTCTTCTTGTATAATGTTTCAGAAGTATCTTCAAGAACATTATCCTTATCAGAAGTTTCTTCTATCAAAGGTTGATAATCAGTTTTTGAAAACACATCCGAAGATGTAAGTTGAGATGATTTAAAAACAAAAGGATCTGATTCATCAAATTTTACATGTACTGTTTCTTCAACAGTACAAGTATTTTTATTAAAAACTCTATAAGCCTTTGAGGTTGTGGAATATCCTATGAAAATTCCTTCATTAGATTTTGGTGTGAATTTATGTAAATTATCTTTAGTATTCAAAATGAATACTTTGAAACCAAAAACCTTGAAGTAGGAAAGTATTCGTTTTCTACCATTCCATAACTCATAAGGAGTTTTATTAAGAAAAGGTCTAATAAAGACTCGATTTATAGTATAACAAGCAGTACTTACAGCTTCAGCCCAGAAATGTCTAGCAATAGAATATTCACTCAACATGGTTCTAGTTATTTCTTGAAGAATTCTATTTCTTCTTTCAACTACACCATTCTTTTGAGGAGTTATAGGTGCTGAAAAATTGTGAGTAATACCTTTCTTACTACAAAAAGTTTCAAAATCTGAATTTTGAAATTCTCTTCCATGATCACTATGAATAGTTTTCAATGGAAGGTTTTTCTCATTTTTAACTTGAGCTCTAAAACTTTTGAAATAGGAAAAAGCTTCAGATTTCTTTTCTAGAAAATAGACCCAAGTAAGTCTAGTGTAATCATCAACTAGAACAAACACATAGTATTTTCCTCCAATACTTCCAGTTTGTGTTGGACCAAAAAGATCCATGTGCACTAACTATAATGCATCGGTTGTTTAGACTTCACCGATTGACTTAAAACTAGATTTATGTTGCTTTCCATATTGACAAGGATCACAAACTTTAGAAGAATCAAATCTAAGCTCCGGTAGATCCTTAGCTAGTTTCTTCTTAGAGAGTTTACATAGGTTTCTAATATTACAGTGTCCTAATCTTCTATGTCATAACCAAGAATGATCTTCCATTGCACTTAGGAAAGGTAAATCTTGGCTTCTAAGATCTTCTAAATTTAAGGTGTAAACATTCTCTTGCCTGTTGGATGAGAGAATAAATTCTTCCTTGAAATTGTGTACTAAACACTTATCATTCCTAAAATTCACAAGGTAACCTTCATCACATAACTGACTTATGCTAATGAGGTTGTGCTTAAGAACTTTAACAAAAAGAACATTTGAAATCAAGGTTTTACCAAGAAAAACAATATTACCAATACCAACAATCTCTCCCTTAGCATTATCTCTGAATGTTACCTTTCCTCCTTTCGTTTTGATAATCTTTTCAAAAAATATTTTGTTACCAGTCATGTGCCGGGAACATCCACTATCCATGTACCATGTATAGTTGCTGGTACTCTCTTTTTTTTCCTGAAATTAATAAGAAAATTAGATTTTTGGAATCCAAACTTGTTTGGATCGGAGATTTCCAGACAATAAAATTTTAGGAACCCACATCTTCTTAGAAAAGTAAGCTTTGTGAAATCCTAGAGATTGGGTTTTGTTTAAGGAACAATTCTTTGCCCAGTGACCACCACATTGACACTTGGTACAAAATGGGGCACATTGAGGAACAAAATAATTGTTACTGAAAATAGGTTTTACATGGGTATAACCAAATCCGGATTTGTTTCTTAAAGGTCGTATTTAGGAATACATCTTATCAAAATTTTCTTTACCATGGGTAAAGTTTGATAAAGACTTCTTTAAGGAAAAAATTTCGGACTTGAGTTTTACAACCAAGTTTTTATCCTCAAAATCATTAGTTTTTGAACTAGAGTTTGGCTCGAAAACATTTTTATTAGAAATTACTTTTTCTAATTCTTTAGAAAGTTTGTTCTTCTCAGAACTTACTTCCTCAAGATTTTTTGAAATATTTTCAAAATCAGCATTTTTCTTATCAAGATCTTTAGAAAGATCTGATATCTCTTTTGTAAGAATAGAATTCCTAGAGTTTGCCTTATCAAGTTTCTTATTGAGTTTGGAATTCTCAATCTCAAGAAGTTCAGCAAACCTAGAGACTTCTTCATAAGTAGGTAAAGTATTTTCCTCATCAGAAGATGATTCTTCATCAGAAGAGTTATAATAATTACTATCATTAGAATTTAAAGAAACATTTGTCAGTGATTCAGCATTTCGTACCTTAGCCATAAGACAATGATTATCAATAGGTAATCTGGCTATAAGACCAAGATTCTTTCATCCTGAAGATTCATAATCAGAAGATTCATCTGAAGAGTCACCATCACTGGCACTCCAGGTGTCATTAGCTTTCATAACTTTCTTAGCTTTAGCTTTATAATACTTCTTCCTGTTTCTGTCTTAATGTCTTTCCTTCCTTTCTTTCTTTTTGAGCATAGGGCAATATGGTCTAATATGTCCAGCTCTTTTACATTCATAACAAGTAACTTCTCCATCTTTCTTATCTTTCCTTTCCTTTTTCTTATACTTAGATTGAAAATTTCTCTGGCCGGCTATCTTGTTCATCCTTCGAGCAAGATTTTCTAATTCATTTTCTGAGACTTCACTCTCACTAGATTTGGATTGGAAAATAACTTTCTTAGACTTGGATCTGGTTACTCTCTCAGGAGTCTTAGCTTTCATCTGATTTGAAGTTGTTGTAAAAGTAACAGTACCATTTCCATTCTTCTTCATGATGTTGTCTACATCTCTCTTCATTCTAGTTTCATGTTGTAGAAGAGTTACAAATAATTCATCAAGAGTAATTTGAGTGACCTTCCTGTTCTCATCTATAGCTATTCTCTTGGATTCCCACTCATTGGGCATAATATCAATTATCTTGTCCACAAGAGCTTCATCATCTAAACCTTTCTCTCCCATAGATTGTAGACTGTTTACAATGGTCATAAATCTTTGTTGAACTTTACAGATAGGTTCTCCATAAGGAAAATTGAAGCCATGATATTCAGCTCTAAGAATAGCTCTTCTAGTCTCAATCACTTTGGAAGTCCCAAAGTGTGTAACCTCTAACTTCGTCCATATACAATTAGCTTCTTCACAAGAAGAAATTTGGCTATATATATTTCTGGTCATTGAACATAGTAAAGTGTTGCGTACCTTATAGTTGAGTTGATATTCTTGCTTTTCTTGATTAGTAAAAGATCTGACTTCCTTGTCAGGAATTTTATAATCACCAGTAAGCATAACAAAGTTGTCTACTCCAGTATTGCTAACAAAAGTCTTTATAAGATCTCTCCAGTATTCATAGTCATTACCATCAAATATAGGTGGTCTTGTAGGATTCAGATTATCAATTGATCCAACATTAATTCCTGCCATACTTAAAATAACTTTGCACACAAACTTGTTAGTATCAAAAGTTCGTAATCACAAAGTTCGAAATGGGAAAAGTTCGGAATGGGAAAATTCGTAATAAGATAGTTCGGAATAATAAAATGAGCAAGAAAAACTTTTATGTGAGTACAGGTATTTCAGAGACCTTCTCTGATACCAAATGTAAGATTGGTATAGAGTAAGAGGTTTCCAACCTCTGATACCAATTGTAGGATCGAAATAGTGATGTAGATGCTCAATATACAAGAGGGGGGGTGAATTGTATACTTTAAAAATTCCTTTGGATCCTTTAAAGTTAGTTAAGAATAACTATGTTTTCCTTAAGAGAAGGAAAGGGAAAAGTTTATCAAAGTTAAACTAAGTAGATTCACAACACCTCTAATTCCAAAAGCAAACTTGGAAAGAGATTCCAAACGTAGGTTCCGAAAATATGGTTCCGGAAATTGAATCTTAACAAAAGATTACAATATGAGATTCTACCTTAAAGCGTATAGAATCTAAATGAAACAGAGTACAAATAAGTAAGTATAAGAAAGTTAAACTTTCCTTATAATACAAAATGTAGCGGAATAAAAACAAGTAGTAAAACTACTAGTAACAAGATATAATTCTTTTAACCCAAAGAGAAGGGTATCCAACAACCTTAGATAAAGGTCCCTTGATTTATACTTTCAAGCAAGTCTGTCTTACCCACACCAGGGTAAGCCCTCGATACGAAGATTGGAGTCTCTATCTTGCTATCCCCGCATGCCCTCAACTTCAAGGTAGTTGGCAACCTCTGTCTTCCTCAGCAAGGAAGCCCTCGAACTTCAAGGTAGTCGGCACCTCTATCTTCCTATCTCCGGAAGCCCTCGAATGTAATCACCAACATTCGGAGTCACACGAAGCTTTGAGAGTTAATAAGAGCCTCTCTCTCGAGAATTCACTTCAACAGCATGTATGCACAAAACCAAGTTGTTCATCTGTCATCAGTTTCCAGCAACAGCAATGAGCTCTTTCAAATGAGCTCCTATTTATAGGTAAGGTCGGCTCCTTCTCCAACGGTCATATTTTCGTTAAAGATCGGAGGGACCTGTACACGTGTTACTTAGACAACAGTTAGTTTATAACAAAACAGACGGCATCGTTTTATAACAAAAAAAGTGTAACAGAATGTACGACATCGTTTTAATTCTGACTCAAAGGTTCGGAATGAACACTTCGGAGTAAATGTTCGGAGTGTAATGAAAATAATAAGAGTAGACAAATTTTAGAAGTGTAAGCAATATAAAAGTTCGGAGTCTAAAAAATATATTTTTCAGAGTCTGAATTAATTCAGAGTGTATAAAACAAAGATACTCAAATTCTGTTTAATAGGTGAATTCGGAATGAGAATTCGGAATAGGAATTCGTCATCAGAAATCGTAATGAGAATTCATCATCAGAATTCGTAATGAGAATTCGTCATCAGAATTCGTAATGAGAATTCGTCAACAGAATTCGTAATGAGAATTATTCATCAGAATTCGTAATGAGAATTCTTCATCAGAATTCGTAATGAGAATTCTTCATCAGAATTCGTAATGAGAATTCGTCAACAGAATTCGTAATGAGAATTCTTCATCAGAATTCGTAATGAGAATTCTTCATCAGAATTCGTAATGGGAATTCGGAATGGGATTTCTTCATTAGAATTCATAATGAGAATTCTTCTTCAGAATTCGTATCCTGAGTCTGGAATAGAACTTAGTCAGAGTTCTTATCCGGAATTCGGAATGAAACTTCCTTATAGTTCTTATCCAGAATCCAAATCCTAAAACAGAATGCTTTATATCAAAGATCCAATGATTCCGAGAAAATATAAATGAATCTGAATATCATGCTTAAGAAAAATATGGATGAAAATAAGATAAGGATAATTTTTCTTATAAAAGATAATTTTCTTATAAAAGCAATTTCTTAAGAAAGCATTTTTTCTTATGAAAGCAATTTTCCTTATAAAAGCAATTTTCCTTAAGAAAGCAATTTTTCTTATAAAATCAATTTTCTTAAAGATAAGGTGTTTGTGATTTTCAAAACAAGAAGGAATGGAAAAGTCATAAGGAAAACCTTATTGACTCAACACATAATGTCATTGACTTATTCCAGAATTATACTAATTTTTATGATATCATATATGGTTCACTTATGACTTTATTTTACCCGTTCTTTTGTAAATTCCATGTTAAAGAGCGTTTTGGGTAAAATCGTGTCATTTGTCATCCATGTTTTGACTTTTAATTATTCATATGATTATGTAGATCATGATTAATTAATTCTAGAACATGATTTATATATAATATATATTCAGAATATACATATCTATAATAAATCAGTAAATGGAAATAAATACATCGTTCATGGAGACGGTAGGCCGTACGTACAAATGAATGTTGTTTTCGTTTCCTTATTGAGTTGAATGGAATTAAGTAGATGTCATACACATAAATCGAGTATCATTATTATGTCATATATTTCGTGATTACTTATTATATGTACATTATAATCATTCATGAATTGTTAAAGTGGAGAATGAATCTCATCGCGTCGTGGAGACAGTAGTCTGTACGTACGCACGAGCGATGATATCATTTTCATGATTATTGAATTGAATTGGAGTGGATGATACAAAATATCAGAATCATTATGATGTTATAATAACTATGTATAGTTATTCTTTGCACCATAATACCCATCCATGTAAGGTGTTGGTGGAAAAACAGATTACACCACGGCGTGGAGACGGTATTCCATACGTACGCACGCGCGGTGATTTTGTTTTCCGTAGGATGGATAGAAGGTGAAATGGGGTTGTTTCATATTTATAATAACAAATAAGTATATTAGTGATACTGATGTTATTAATTTATAATGAAACAAATAAATAATAATAATTTGAAGAAGAAAGAAGCTTGAAAGAATCGGGAGAATAAATTACCTCTTCTTCGATACGCCTCTTTGAAACCTCCTCTTAGGGCACTAAGATTGGTATTTAAAGAAGACAAGAACCTCTAGGATGTTTCTAGGGAAGTGGAGAAGATAATTTGGCAGTGGTTGGCCGAGCTTGAAGGCTCAAATTGGTGTGAGGAGGAGAGGGAGGAGGTGCCCTTTTATAAGGGAGGAGAGGGGCACCTTTGGAATTCTTAAAAATATTAATTTATAATAAATCTAACCCCACTTAAAAACAACCAAAAATGACTCATATTCGAATATTAGTTGATATAGGGTTGTAATCTCATCAACCAATCAAATTTAGACATGTTTGGATCTTATTTTAAACCTTATCATTTTGATTTATCCTTATTTAATCTATTTAAGTATATTTGTGGTAATAAAATTCTAAATTTTAAATTATAACAAATAATTACTTATTTGTTGTGAATTTTCCATAATTGTTTAATTTATAACATTATAGACCATATAAATTTAAATTTATAATTTTTAAATATTTCTGTGATTTTTAAACAATTTTATAATATGTTATTTTTATAAAATAACAATAGTGTCAATTTTGACACTATTCATTTATTTGAGTTTAAATAAAATATATACAGAAGATATGTTCGAACTAAAAGCTTTAATATATTAATAAAAGGTCATATATATCTATAAAATTAGTGGATCACATTAAATAGTTCATATAATATTTATTTTATTATTTTTAAAACTATTTATTTGGTTTATCTCTTAATAAAATAATTACTACATCATTTTTGTATAATTATTTAATGTACTTATTTGTTGCATAAAAATTTAAAATAAAATCCTATGATGAAGATAAATATATTAAATTTTACAATAATACTTTTACTATAATTTATCATCTTAAAATCACAATTTTAAATTGTTATATTTATTAAATTATGAAGGTGACAACTTTGGCATCATTTAAAATAAAATAATATAAGTGTCCTAATTGCTTGTATAAGACTCCAAATGGTCAAATATTGGACCATTGGATTATTATAGTTTAAATTTACATGACCAATAAGTTTTTTTCAGGGTTTTGTGCCTTTTATGGTCACTATTAGTTTAATAAAAACTATATTCTTAATTTTTCACTAGATAAATAATTTTTGCATCACTATTGTGTCAAATTTAATGATATTTATTTAATCCCAAAAAATTCTAGATAAATTCTCATGATGTAGATCATTTTGTTAGATTTCTGTGGACTATTCATGTTCGATGTTTTATGATGTTTATCACTAAGTTAAAATTATTATACTTATAAGATTTAAGAAAGTGACATGTTTTCACTTTCTTTGGTTTTAATAATAATTAAATTATTTTCATGGTCCAAAGTCCATAAAATGAATCTAATCCGACCCTTAGTTGATATGGGTTTACTTTTAGCCATAAAATAGAATTTTGGCATGTGTTAGGGTAATTTTATAATATTATATTTACCCTTAATTACCCGATTTACCTTTAACTAAGGTAAATAAAATTTACCGTAGTTACTATTCATAATTCCCAAAAATAAAAAGTAGCCTATTAACATAATTTGGACCCACTGATTCCAAATATGGAATCCATTTTATAAAATTCAATACACAGAAGTTGCAGAAATTAAATTAAAATTAATCTCGTTGTCGAATAAAAACGGGTTTTTGTTTAAAACATTGCAAAATATTGAATTGATTTATCCTACGAATTCAAGGTAAAATCAATGATAATGACATAAATTATATTAAATGGTAAAAATATATTCTATTTATACTTTAAAACCATTCAATATTATAATTTAACCACATAAGATATTACGATGAAAAAAGTTGTTTTTAATTAAAACATATCGTGTTTTTACTATTCATTAAAATGTGAAAGTTACCAGAATAATATGAAAAATTTATCCAAAGTAAATTTTTATTTCTTGATTCCAAAGAAGAATTTTATTTTGTCGAATTGAATTTATAAACATGTCAAAAACTATATTTAAAGTGGGTGCGCCATCAAAAGGCGGAAAAACTACATTTTTTGAAAAATACTTATTTTACCCGAAAAATTTATTTTTTTCTTATACCATGTTCTAGAAAATGTGTAAGATGAATAATAATGTTATAAAATTCAAAATTTAGTTAATACTATTCATAACGGCTAGTTCATGACAATGTTATAATAATATATCATTGTTTATTAAAACCCGGTATTGCGTACAACACACGCTATCGAGGAAGGTCGCGATTGCATGTAATGCAAGCCAAGTCAGGGTTGCATGTTGTAAAAGAATCCTTCGTTGTTTCGTATAACAGAATCCAACCATATTTCATTTATACATTGAATATATATATATATATACTCAATGTTGCGTAGAATAACTATTATCAAAATTGTGTGTAACACGGTCCAAGAATAGTGTTGCGTATACTGCAAGCTAATACGGTGTTGCGTATAGCGCAAGGTAATCTTGGTGTAGAATACAACACAAGACATTAATGAAATTAAAATAATATTTTTCATAAAGTCTCGGGGTGTTACATTCTACCCCCCTTAAAATTAATTTCGCCCTCGAAATTCGTCGGGGTTATAAATGGTTTACTACTTAAAAGTTTCTTTAATAAGAACCCACGTCGTAAAAAGGAATACCAAAACTAATATTTAAAAACAAATGTATGAAACGTAATGGTTACCCAAATAAACTAATCACAGGGTTTCCACATAGGTGAAAATATGGATATGGAAGAAAAATCTAACCATCATGTTATAATGGAGAGTGGTAGAGAACATGGCTATGGAAAAGCCAACAATCACAAATCCATAAATTTGTGACGATCTAAGGTACCATCTCATTAATCAGATATAAGAGCACTAAGACGACATTTTTGGTTTTCAAGATCGTTTCCCTAAAGTTGAAGAATTTGAATTAGAATAAATACTTACTTTATTTTGGTACAATCTCACTGTTGTTCGTGCCTTGAACAATTTCTAATTCATCTCTTAAATAAATGAAGTTGAATTTGTTATTCATGAAGTGTTAGCAGATCATGTGATAGAATTACGGGTCATTCCATCTGTCTCAAACAAAAGGTTAGAAAAAGTTATTAAATATACATAAGTCATTCTATAGTGAGATTAATCATATATGGTTCCTAAAATGGACTTATACTTCATATATCATACTGCTTAATATAATAAAACTAGTTTCTACTAAACAGGGGCTTCCTGTAGGCCAGTGGTAGGAGATAAAGGTCAGTCGCACTTCGTTTGTGGGTTCGATTCCCACAGCCTTGTCCGACGCGATGGGCTGTCGCCCGTCCTGCAGGTTGTCTTTTTTCTAAAGCTATATTAATATAACATCCCATCAATAATATCGAAAAAACGTTTTATCCTAACTTATGTCCAACATAATCCATTCTAATCATTAAGATTATCTAAAATACTTCGGTCCATGCTCATAGTATAAAGAAAATTATTACTTGAAATGTCACAGAACAATCACGTGAATGCCATCATTTATCCCCCATATATCATAAGATATATCTTGTTGGTCAAATTACAAACATGTGAATACCTTAATCATGTATTCTCTTGAAGAATGAATACCCATTAAACCTTAGTGAAAACATGAATGCTGTCAAAATTTAACTCTTTCCACATACCAAAATCCGAAAATTCTATATACTCAAACCATGATATAATCTTCTCCTTATATCAGTCATGAGCTCATGAATACTATCAAACATTTAATTTTCTCCTTATCCCTTCATTATGCGCATATCATCTACATTCCAAAAATATCTGAATAACCTTTCATGGATACTGGTAACATTAATCATACACTTTCAAAACTCAAGGAAAGACAAAAGTGTAACAATCCATATATGTCTCTTTATTCCATAGTAGCATGAGATTACTTATACAACATTACCCATGATAAACATGTAATCATTCCACTACATTCTTAAACCATTGACCGAGCTTCAACAATTCTTTCATCTCACATATCATTTTTAGTCTCTTCATCATCATCTATATAAATACTACCCATACGACCATACTGATTCTCTTTATGAGACTTTCCCTTAGGGAATTGGTTTGCATAATGCCCGCACATTCCACATTTAAAACATTTAACCATTGTTGATGTCGTAGAAATACCATTATCCTCATCCCTGGTGTTAACTGAACCTTTTCCTTTGCACTTACTAGCTTTGTGTCCTTCTTTTACACACCCAAAGCATCTTCTAGTTCCTTTGAAACATTCTCCTTGATGCCTCTTCCCACATGATTTACATAGGGGAAATTGAACTTTCTTTCCTCTATGATCATCATGAAACTCCATCTTTCTCTTATTAGCCGAGTCAGGAAACTTACCAAATTCTACTTTATTGATCATATTATGAGATTGCTGATTCGGCATAATAATGATGTTTGGACATCCAAATCCCATTTCATTTGGTTGCTCATGAAGAATATCATTCCATTGTCCATCATATCCTCCATTATCGTGAATCATCTTGTTTCCAGCCATTTTCTAAAACCCAAAAAGAATAGTGTGAGAGGAAAAAATCATAATAAATGGGGAGTAACTTCAATATCTAACATCTTTGGTTTAATATAATATCGTTACCATAGTTCTAGGACTATATCCTATACGTATACTTATCCTTTGGGGCATCCCTAGACATACCTTAGAAATATCTCTAGGGATCTCACTAACGTTTTCGCATCCTAGTTTCCAAAGGTTGACTAAACTTTTCCTCTGATACCAACTGTAGAGACCCAAAGCCAGACGTACATGGACATTACATTACATTTCCAGAATACATAGTACATAACAAAAACACACACACAAGGATCGTAATAGTTTACAATCTTTGGAAACTCAGAATATAATCTTCTAATCTTGGTGAAAGATCTTCAACATCTCCCATAAAGATCTTCCATTTTTTTATACCTAAAACCTTTCTTTATATCCTGGGGAAAAGAAAACATAAAAGGGTGAGCTCAAATGCTCAGTAAGGGTAAACAAAAGAAATATCAATCACATCATATACATAAGCACATAACTTTTGGAAATCTTAACCTGTAAAAGAGATCATAATTTCATAACCTGGGATAACTCATGGCAGTGTAATGTAATCACAATAATCATAAATTAAAACATTAAACTTTGTGGCATACACACATAATCATAGAGAATCATTTATTGTTAGTCAAGACTCATTGCCAAGACTATCTTAGTGGACAAAGTCCCTTTCTAAACCGAGTCACCCTCGTTTCAGTTCTGTTTCACTGAACCGGTATAACCAACCATTCCAACCATGTCTATCTCATGAGATATAAAATCATTACCCAATGCATTGGAGGGAGATATAGGTCCCACCCATCTCATAATGATACCATTCTTATGTGTGCCACAAAATCATAAATCATACATCATTGCATAACCCATGAAATACAAATTGGAATCTTAAACATCATGACATCTTAAAACAATTCATATAAGATAAAGGAATTCATAAAAATAATTCCATCACACCATAATCAAATCAATTTAATAATAGGGATAAAAACATAACCCTTTATTATCTTATATGGAAAATAATTTTGATAAAACACATGAACTCCATTCTTGAGGAAAATATCCTTTCTTCTTCAAAAACATTTTTTCCTTTCTTAACATGTCATACAACTTTAAACTAAAAGAAGTTGATTAAAAATAAACTTGAAAACATGTAAAGGAAGCTTCTTGGAAATAATTTTTTAAATGTCCATTCATGCCGTATAAGTTAAAAAAAACATTCTTCTCGTACTTTTGTCGGAAAAGTCAAAAAGTACCTCGTACGAAAAACGACAAAAGATTCCTTTCATATCTTTTACAAAAAACTCACTGAAGGGTAAAATTGGATATAAACTATTGTATAAGGATATAAATATTACATATTGAAGAAACATGGATGTGGAAGATAAAATAAAACCTAGTAAATTCCAAAGTATAAACAATCTCGGATAAAAATGAGAATGTGATATTTCCCTTACCTTAGGTCCGATTTACTTCGTAAGTGTCCGAACCTCCTGTATAATTATTTAAATAATGTCATTTACTTATTCCAGAATAATACTAATTGTTATGATATCATATATGGTTCACTTATGACTTTATTTTACCCGTTCTTTTGTAAATTCCATGTTAAAGAGCGTTTTGGGTAAAATCGTTTCATTTGTCGTCTGTGTTTTGACTTGTAATTATTCATATGATTACGTAGATCATGATTACTTAATTCCAGAACATAATTTATATATAATATATATTCAGAATATACATATATATAATAAATCAGTAAATGGAATGAAATACACCGTTCATGGAGAAGGTAGGCCGTACGTACGCATGAACGCTGTTTTCGTTTCCTTATTGAAATGAATGGAATTAAGTAGATGACGTAAAAATAAATCCAGTATCATTATTATGTCATATATTTCGTGATTACTTATTATATGTACTTTATAATCATTCATGAATGGTTAATGTGGATAATGAATCTCATCGCGTCGTGGAGACGGTAGTCCGTACGTACGCATGAGTGATGATATCATTTTCATGATTATTGAATTGAATTGGACTGGATGATACAATATATCAGAATCATTATGATGTTATAATAACTATTTATAGTTATTCTTTACACCATAATACCCATCCATGTAAGGTGTTGGTGGAAAAACAGATTACACCACGGCGTGGAGACGGCATTCCGTACGTACGCACATGCGGTGATTTTGTTTTCCGTAGGATGGACAGAAGGTGAAATGGGGTTGTTTCATATTTATAATAACAAATCAGTATATTAGTGATACTGATGTGATTACTTTATAATGAAACAACTAAATAAGAATAAGTTGAAGAAGAAAGAAGCTTGAAAGAATCGGGAGAAGAAATTACCTCTTCTTCGATACGCCTCTTTGAAAACTCCTCTTAGGGCACTAAGATTGGTCTTTAAAGAAGACCAGAACCTCTAGGATGTTTCTAAGGAAGAGGAGAAGATAATTTTTCAGGGTTTGGCCGAGCTTGAAGTCTCAAATTGGTGTGAGGAGGAGATGGAGGAGGTGCCCTTTTATAAGGGAGGAGAGGGGCACCTTTGGAATTCTTAAAAATATTAATTTATAATAAATCTAACCCCACTTAAAAACCTCCAAAAATGACTCATATTCGAAGATTAGATGAGATAGGGTTGTAATCGCATCAACCAATCAAATTTAGAGATGTTTGGATCTTATTTTAAACCTTATCATTTTGATTTATCCTTATTTAATCTATTTAAGTTTATTTGTGGTAATAAAATTCTAAATTTTAAATTATAACAAATAATTACTTATTTGTTGTGAATTTTCCATAATTGTTTAATTTATAGCATTATAGACCATATAAATTTAAATTTATAATTTTTAAATATTTTTTTGATTTTTGAACAATTTTATAATATGTTATTTTTATAAAATAACAATAGTGTCAATTTTGACACTATTCATTTATTTGAATTTAAATAAAATATATACAGAAGATATGTTCGAATTAAAAGCTTTAATATATTAATAAAAGGTCATATGTATCTATAAAATTAGTTTATCACATTAAATAGTTCATATAATATTTATTTTATTATTTTTAAAACCATTTATTTGGTTTATCTCTTAATAAAATAATTACTACATCATTTTTGTATAATTATTTAATATACTTATTTGTTGCATAAAAATTTAAAATAAAATCCTATGATGAAGATAAATATATTACCTTTCACAATAATACTTTTACTCGAATTTATCATCTTAAAATCACAATATTTAAATTGTTATATTTATTAAATTATGAAGGTGACAACTTTGGCATCATTTAAAATAAAATTATATAAGTGTCATAATTGCTTGTATAAGACTCCAAATGGTCAAATATTCTACCATTGGATGATTATAGTTTATATTTACATTACCAATAAGTTTTGGTCAGGGTTTTGTGCCTTTTATGGTCACTATTAGTTTAATAAAAACTATATTCTTAATTTGTCACTAGATAAATAATTTCTGCATCACTATTGTGTCACAATTAATGATAATTATTTAATCCCAAAAAATTCTAGATAAATTCTCATGATGTAGATAATTTTGTTAGCTTTCTTGAGACTATTCAGGTTCGATGTTTTATGATGTTTATCACTAAGTTAAAATTATTATACTTATAAGATTTAAGAAAGTGACATGTTGTGACTTTCTTTGGTTTTAATAATAATTAAATTATTTTCAGGGTCAAAAGTCCATAAAATGAATATAATCCGACCCTTAGTTGATATGGGTTTACTTTTAGCCATCAAATAGAATTTTGGCATGTGTTAGAGTAATTTTATAATATTATATTTACCCTTAATTACCCAATTTACCTTTAACTATGGTAAATAAAATTTACCGTAGTTACTATTCATAATTCCCAAAAATAAAAAGTAGCCTATTCACATAATTTGGACCCACTAATTCCAAGTATGGAATCCATTTTTAAAAATTCAATACACAGAAGTTGCAGAAATTAAATTAAAATTAATCCCGTTGTCGAATAAAAACGGGTTTTTGTTTAAAACATTGCAAAAGATTGAATTGATTTAACCTACGAATTCAAGGTAAAATAAATGCTAATGAAATACATTATATTAAATGGTAAAAATATATTCTATTTATACTTTAAAACCATTCAATATTATAATTTAACCACATAAGATATTATGATGAAAAAAGTTGTTTTTAATTAAAATATAGCGTGTTTTTACTATTCATTAAAATGTGAAAGTTACCAGAATAATATGAAAATTTTATCCAATGTAAATTTTTATTTCTTGATTCCAAAGAAGAATTTTATTTTGTAAAATTGAACTTATAAACATGTCAAAAACTATATTTAAAGTGGGTGCGCCATCAAAAGGCGGTAAAACTGTATTTTTTGAAAAATACTTATTTTACCCGAAAAATGTATTTTTTTTCTTATACCATGTTCTAGAAAATGTGTAAGATGAATAATAATGTTATAAAATTCAAAATTTAGTTAATACTATTCATAATGGCTAGTTCATGAAATTATTATAAAAATATATCATTGTTTATTAAAACTCGGTATTGCGTACAACACATGCTATCGAGGAAGGTCGCGATTGCGTGTAATGCAAGCCAAGTCAGGGTTGCGTGTTGTAAAAGAATCCTTCGTTGTTTCATATAACAGAATCCAACCATATTTCATTTATACATTGAATATATATATATATATATATATACTCAATGTTGCGTAGAATAACTATTATCAAAATTATGTGTAACACGGTCCAAGAATAGTGTTGCGTATACTGCAAGCTAATACGGTGTTGCGTATAGCGCAAGGTAATCTTGGTGTAGAATACAACACAAGACATTAATGAAATTAAAATAATATTTTTCATAAAGTCTCGGGGTGTTAAATTGTCTGTAAAATTTTCAATAAATATTTGGATAACCATAAATTGGTCAAAAAACCCTTATCTATGAATAATTTATGTAGTTGAGATAATTTTAAAGGCCCCTACTTGTATTCAAGAAACTTTTAATGAAATTGTTGACATATGATGTGTAGGAGTTATTTGATATCAATTAAATGAACTATATAACTATGATATAATTAGTATCATGTATTTTAAATTTTTTTTTTAAAAAGGGTAATGCTTCAGTCAAAAGACCAAAGCACAAGATATATAAGAAAGAAAGAGGATTACAAAGTTCGGAAAGATGGGATTTTGTTACAGTCTCTCTCAAAAAGAGGCAATAAGTCAGCTGGAAGATTGTCAAGCCAAGTCATGCTCTGCTGAATACCTTTGTTGGCGAGAGCATCAACAATAGAATTCGCTTCACGGTAATCACGAGTAGCATTATAATCTAGCCCGTGAAGCGAGTTCAGACACTTCATCCAGAGAGTGGTAAGCGGCCAAGCAAGATGAGTGTCGCCGTTCCATATGGCCTGAACGATGGTTGTGGAGTCACTTTCAATCCAGAGCTTTCTCCAGCCTCTTTGAATGGCAAAATCAACAGCATGGATGACACCAAGCATCTCAGCCTCGAGAGAAGAAGAAATACCATAGCCAGCATAAAAACAGCCTTGACAGTGACCAGATGAGTCTCTGAAGATGGCACCACAACTAGCAGGACCAGGGTTGCCTTTGGAAGCGCCGTCAACGTTCACTTTAATCCATCCTGACATCGGTGCTTGCCAGAAAACTTCAATGAAACGCTTGGGTTTTGGATAGATGCCCGGGACACCGAGGCGGCGAAGAATAACTAAATCGTTAGCCGAGTTGTTGCAAGAAGCTTTTTGGATTGAAGAAGCTTCATGAATCGCAATAAGGATCTGAGCTTTACCTGCATTGAGACTAAATGAGTGGTTGTTATGAATAAAATCATTATGGGCGTACCAGATCACATGCAGGAGCTCCGCTACTGCTGAAAGGAAGATATTCTTTATCTGCAAAGAGGCATCATATCTGATGCAATATTTAAGAAACATACAAATAGAATCAAAAGTTGGCCATGTGCAATTAAAGAGATCCAGAACATATTTCCATAAAGCAGAGGCTATCGCACAGGACAAAAAGAGATGGTTGGCATCCTCCCTATGTTGATTACACATGCGACATTTAGAGCAAAGTTGAATGCTAAATATTTGAAGACAAGCATCAGTGGGAATTCTATTGTGAGCTAGACGCCAAATGAGGGTGAGTCTAGAGGGTTTTATCCAAGGCTTATTAAAAAAACTCATCCATTGATAATTGGGATCCTCTCGAGAGAAGCAGTGATTATAGAAGGTTCTAGAATCGAGGATGCCATTTGGAGCAGGTTCCCACACCAGAAAATCGCCGCCAAGGGAGAAAGGATGATTATCAATGATCTGAGCAATATTATCTGGGTGGGTGTGACGATGGGATCGCATGACTTCCTTTATGGAAAGACTAGTATCTCCAAGAGAGGTATTCATAGAAAGCAAGGAAATCAAGACTTCCTTTATTTTTTTTGAATATTTGTTGTTACAAAATATCTAGAATACTATTTCCTATATTATTGCATTGATTTTTTATGATGATAATAAATTAAATTATTCAAAACGATACCTCTATAGTAAAACATGATCCCAACATGCTTTTATCATCACAAGATCACTATAGATTTAAGTAACCATGCGATGAATCTTCTATTCCAACCACAAATGTACCATATCTCTTGTCTCATTTCATTTATGATCATATGTTCTAGTGTGAGTGATCAAAGAATCTAACAAATATTATGTGGTTGTTAGATGAAAAAAAAACTCAATATAACAAGGTTGGATCGATATAATTTTGTAATTATTTATCATTTTTATTATTATAACATGAAATAATAAAGGTATGGAATCAAAATCATGAAAATGAAGTCCCCCATTATTCATAGGTATAAATATTGATTTTATATATAGGATAAAATTTATTTAGTTTCACTTTTTTCTTTAAAAATATTTAACCATAAAATTGGTGTATTATGTCCTGAATGATTATTTATAATTCTTTAAGTGTCATAAATTCTTTATCACTGAATTTTAACACAATGATATGTTCTATGATGAAATAAAGTCTATTAACTCTTCTGGTTCTTCCCAAATATGATTAATAAATTATTGATAAATAATAATAATTCAAAAAAACGTTTCCTCATATTTATATATTTTAACCAAAAAAACCCATGAATTCCTTGTGAAATAAATTCAATTATAAGCAATATAAACCTTAATTAAATATAAATTAATTTATTAATTCAATTATTAATGATTATTCAAAATATAATATTTATTATCCCACATTTTTGAGATCCACTTGCCCCTAAACTTCAATTCATTCACATTGGTTAGAAATTTTGACATAGTTTGGGTGCGACCAACTAGGACTTTATCTCAATAATAGTTGGTCATACTCATATATTTTGGGAAATATCTAGAAATAAGTCATAGTCCCTATAGAGATATGGATAATTAAAATCTATGACAACTTCCTATCAACACTAATGTGTAATATAATAACCCTTCTCTTTTTCAAACTGTGAAGGAATGATAAAAGAAAATATCCTACCTCTTCTTCAACTTCCTGTATCTATTACAACATCTGTTTCCATTTTTCTTTCTCTTGAAGACTCTGTATGATAGGTTCCTGATGTACTTATTTGCTTAGTTGAGCACTATCATCCTCAACCATTTTCAGAACTTTAGTGATATCAAAGTCTTGAGACTTTATTTTCAAAAGAGTCTTCTTTTTATTTTAGCTTGAAGGGTTTCCTCTACCCTTATTCTTTCTGCAAAGGCTTCAGTTTGGTCAAGACCGAACATTGGTTCACCTTATTTTCTCTGTTCTCTATCTTTTCTCCATTTGGCCACAACCTCCTTACTGTACATCAGTTTCTTCTTAGGATTTGAACTAGTTTGCGGATCTGACATCTGAGGAGCACCAACAGAAGGATTGTCTTTGACAGGCATAGGTTCTGATTGATTTTGAGCCAAATCAGCTTCTAAATCTTTTACAAAAAGATTTTAATTTTGATCAAAACAAACATTCAACTTTTTAAAAGTAATCTTACTGATCTAGGATGGCTTCATATCTACCAAGCATCCGTTCAAAGGAATATTACAAAACTTCATACTCTTGAGAATGAAATTTGTAAGAATGTATGGATACATAATCAAATGGGACTTAATTTCTCCTAACTTAACATTCTTGATAGTTTCAAAAACGCATCCCATGAGATTTAATTTTCTCATATTTACAAGATATTCAAGCATAAAAATATCAGAATCTTTCAGAGTTTCTCTATCCCCTTTCCTTGGGATAAGAAAACCTTGAATCCAAAGAGCCACAAATATATCATCTGGAGAAAGATGAGCCACTTTCCTCTTCTCTTCATTTATAAGAAACAATGACTTCTCAGAACGTTCTTTGTTAAATGTACCAACTTCCTCTGGTATTTTATGGGATGGATAGAAAGAATCACCTTCTATTGGGATATTTAGAAAATGGGCCTCATGTTTCACAGACATTGATAACTTTTTATCGTACACATCAAAATTGATAGTCACGTTCTTATCAAAAGATACGGTTTTTTAAAACTGACTGACATCATAAATAAGAACCAGATCTTTAGAAACAAGTTTTTCAACACATAAATTCTCCCAGCCTTGAAACAAAATGATTCTTCTAATTGTAGAATCATATGAATCAAAAAAGTCCTGAGAAAATAACCTTTCTCTGAAAAAGTCTTTGATGAAATTTCGGCAGGAGTATTAGTAGAGGACTGAGACATATAGCTGAAGCTGCTTGAAAGATCTTACAGAGTCTTAAATCGATGGATCAGAGCTTCGCTACAAATCTAGAGAGATCAGTGTGGGTTTGGGGAGGGGGGGGTCTATTTATAGGTGGAAAAATAATGACCATTGGTCTTCTACGGTTGAGATTAGAGGAAAAGAAATCAATGGATAGGATTAAAAAGAAAAAATAAAAAAAAATGAAAACTATGTACCTGCCGGAAATCATAAGGTAATTGTTGTTTAGATAGTATTAATAGTGAAAGAAAAACACAAGCGTATGAAGAAAAATAATAGCATCAATCATCATGCCGATGTAAAACAAAGTCGTTACCATGAACTGACAAAACGATGGAAAACAAACTTGTTACCATGAAAAAACATATTGATGAAAAAGAAATTCATTACCATGATCGGGCGTGCTGATGGAAAAGAAATTCATTACCATCATCAGACATGCCGATGGAAAAGAAATTCATTACCATGATCAGATGTGCCGATGGAAAAAAACTCATTACCATGATTGGATATGCCGATCGAAAAGAAATTCATTACCATGATCGGTCATGCAAAGAAAAAACAAATCACTTATAGATATACAAAACTAAGAATGATCTGTTCATGTTTAGTAGTTTCAAGGCTTTCGCACGGAGCAGGAGAGAAGTCACAATATCTCTCTCTAGAACTTGATAGCACAAAATGATCAGTCTCATACACGCATACTTTTCTTCTTGTCTTCAAATGACCTCATATTTATAGGTCTCGGGTTCCAACGGTCATATTGCCTCTAACGGTCATATTTCTCCAAAAAACTCGGAGGGACTTGGACACCTAGAATTATAATGGTCATATTGAAACATAAAACACAACATCATTTTGATTAGTTTGTAACTAACTCCACGAAATTATTTTGTTTAAAACAAAAGATATATGAAGATGATAAACAAGAGTACGATTAAAAAACATAGATTGTCTTGGAACTATTACCATCTTATATAAGGGGTTATATATAAATATCAACTTCACTTAGGGTATCATTTGAAGATATTCTTTGCACCATTGGGTCAATTTTTTACCAAAATAACCTTAAAAATGATTTTTACCCCCATGCATGACATCTAGAAAACACAGATTTCATTGAACACTATAGTTCATATGGAATACAGTTTACCACTTCAGTTGGAAATTGGATTATTGTGTATACTTTTCTCTATAATTAATATACATAAAATTATATTATAATAATTTCATGAGTAATAATTGATCTCACCATGTCAATAATTGTACAATTACTCTAGTCACATACTGTATTCAATTATGGTGTATAAGGAGGATTGGGTTGGTATAATATCCCAACACCTATAAATAATAAATAATATCTTGATTAAGATATTCTCTATAATGGTTTTAGTATATTTTCTTTATTCTTAACCAAATTAGTTTTCAACTACATTCTTTTATACCTTGAATTTATGAAATGGATCCAACTTGTAACTAACTTAGTAGAAATATCCATAACTACTAAAGTCATTAGTTAAATTTATGAAGTATGAGTACCCACCATTTATTTAACTAAAAAATGACTTGACATAACTATATGAACATATTCATGAATATCTGTATCCATTTAAATTTTTATAATAAAATGAGATTTGACCTTTTTTTGTAAATAAGCGTGACACGTTTTAAGTTATTTTAGTTAAAAAATATAAATATCCATGTTGATATAATTAATTAAATATATGATAATTTACATGACCTCTACATTTAATCCATAATTGTGTGGGTTACAAGTCACAAAAACTAGATTTTCTATTGATTTCTATTACTTAGTTTATTTAAAAAAACACATAAATAATGTTACTTATATTTGAATCAACATAAAATTTGTTATCATTTTAAAAGAAGAAAAATTTATTCCCAAATGTTAAAATAAATCCATATGTATTTGGAATACATAGTTAAAAAAGTTTTTTTTATAATTGATGTCACAAAATAATAATTCATCAATAACCAAGATCATTTGTATCAGTATTGAGTGGTGGTAGTCTCTAAAAGTTACTCTATCAAGTCTATCACTATTATTAGCTAATAGATCTACCTCACGTCATGAAACATTTTTTGAATATACATGATTTATATAAATAGAAATAAATTTCAACACTAGAAGATGTTTCTAATTCTCAATTTGTAAAAATAGATATATTTCACTTGATAAAGAACATGCCTAAGGATTCACCTTGCTTAATTGTTATAGTGAACATCTTCTTCCAGTGTCCCTTCTTGCCACATGTAAAACCGACTACATCATGATCCATTTATTTAATTTTTATATTCCCTATCATGGATGGATATATATATGACCTTTAATATTTAGATCTGGACTTCAAAATTTTTAATTTTCCCTTCACCTTCTTCACCCTAAGTATATACGGACTTTCGTGATATATGCCATTGTCAAACTAGCAAAGTAGATTAATGTGATCTGAGAGAGAATTTTATATGTTTCCCATATTAAAATTTATGAAAAAATTTATAATCATAGATAGAGTATTGGATAATGAAATTAGTTCACAATTCATTTGTTAGGCTAAATCATAGAATATCTAGATGCTAGATATAGATAATAATCATGACTATATACAGTTCAACTTGAACTCCATCTCTAAAATTTCACATGAAGAGTGCCTTGGAGATCAAAAACCACACCTGTCTATCACTATCATTATATAAATAATAAATATTACCAATAAGGCTATATGAATCCATGTTCTCATGATACTTCTCATGTTCAATGGCCAGAGGTGAAATCTTCAATCACTGGGTATATAACGTGTCATCTAATTGAATTATGTGCTCATAAAGAACTTATTAATTCTCAAAATTAGTAGTTTTAAAAACCATGGATTTTATCATGTAATGCTTTCATTCATGTTGTAACATAATGCAAAAACATCTGTATCATTATTGGAAGTTACTGCCAGAAACGATATTGTTTTTCTCTAGTATTGTTCATAGGGATAACATGGTCAATGAAATTTCTATTAAATTATAATAATAAATAGGTATATATATGTACTTGATGTGATTGAAAATATATTTTGGTTGAAATTAATTACATTTTTATCCTCCCACTATTTTATCAAGTGTTAAAAGAACTCATCAATATACTCTTAATTTTTGTTGTGTAGACATTTGAGTGGAAAGGATCTAAACTTCCACTCTGATAACCCAAAAAAGGGTTGGGTTAATTACATTAAGGTATTTATACTGATTCTCTTTCCAACTAAGAGCTTTTATCTACTTGATCCACTAAGTGGACTCCCAAATCCAGAAATTTTCATTCATATTTACTCAATACTTGCATCAAAATAATATCATTTTTAATAGGATCCACTTTTATTAATTTATACACAGTATAGTAAACTAATGACCTTCATAATTACTCCAAGATATAAATATGTGACCTATAGAGGGATATGTTAATACATAGTTCTACAATTTCATCTTTAATCAAGTGAAGGATGTCCTGTATGATAACAATTTAGAGAGTTATATTTTTATTATACCTAAATTTTCTAATTTTATGTTTTGGCATGTATTTTAAATTTTATTTTGATTTTACCTAAATGATTAAAAATGTTTCAATAATATAATTTATGTAAAATATAATTTATTTTATATTAATCTTATATCATTATTAATTCATTTATTTAATAAACATGATAAAGAAACAATAAAAAGTAACCATGAACTGGATATAATGAAAATAAATAATATGGCATGATCATAAAATTTCAAACAGTCAGCTTTTCATGTGGAAAATAAGACAATTCTTTAACCTAGGGGAAGAAAATCCTTGAGATTATCTAGGCTCAATTTTCAACATTATATTATTGACCTTTAAATCTTGTAGGTTTATTTTTACCTCATCTACAGTCCTGAACTGCCTCCTATGATTTGAGATCCATTATGTAAATATATTTAATCACACATAGGTGAGTGGATGCATTGGGATGGTTAAGGGTTTTACATAAATAGACCATGGACACACATTTCATATATACTAAAGGGGAGGGATGACAAAAGGTCCATCATTTTAATTTAAAAATAATAAAACCCATGAAATTAAATTTAAATAAATCTAACACACATATTGGATGGTCTTAAATCATGATCATCCATGCATTCAATGGATATAAATTTAAAATAACTAGCTATAATTCATCTAAACCATCATTTAATAAGATGATTTATGTGAATAAATAAAAAAATTAATTAATTCACTTATCTTATGTCTATATAAACAATCCTGGATAATCTCATCTAGTATAATCTAAAAAAATTAGAAAACATAATTACCTTTAAGATTATTTATGTACTTTATTTTCACAAAGTATAAAAATTGAATGTTACAGTTTAAAAAACCCAACATGTTCCCCATCGTGTAATGTGAACTCATAAGAAATATATCATATATGACATGAAATAAAATTAAAAGATGTGTACTGTTAATAAATGGTGCATAGACACATTTTTAATTATATTAAATGTACTATTTTTAGACACACAAAGTAGAAAATGTGTAAGGACCATATGATAATTTTTTAAAAAATTATAATGAAATTAATTAAGTATTTAATATTCTCTAAAATCAATCACATTGTAACAACATCAGATTTTGGAATAGTGTTTTTTCTCTCAATCCATACCATGTTTGATAGTTTTCTCCACATAGAACACCAAATAAAAATGATCTGATATATATTTATTACTAATAAAATATAATAATAATAAACCTTTTAATATATAGAAAAAAATTGTAATATATTATAAAATTCATTCAAAATATGATTAGAAACACTTACATTTCTAAAATATCAATTTATAAATGAAGACATTTTTCATTATATATATATAATGTTTTCATATGAATGTTAAATGTATAAATTTTATAATTTTGATTTTTAAAATCTGATATTTATTTTTGAATCAATATTTTTTCCATAGGTTGTATTTTTAATATTTTCGTAAAATAATTGATTTTTAGGTGAATATTAAAAAAATATTTATTTATCTAATACAATCACTTTTATGATCTTATAATAATAAAATAATGACTTATAAATTTTTATAAAACATAATAAATTAAAATATATATTTATATTGAAAAATAAACAACTTAAAAACACTTTGTGGACTTTATTAAACCCCTGAGTAATGTTATCGGAAATGTATGTAATATTTTACTCTAAAAACTATTTTTATTCTCTTATATTAAAAATTAGTTTTCATCACATCTACAAATTCAATATATAAAATGTATTTCCTATTTTAAATAAAAATTAAAATATTATTTAATAAGGTTAATTTCATTTAATGGATAAAAGTATGGTCACAATGATTATACAAAATTTCCCCAATAATGGTAAAACTATACTTTTGAAGGAATTATTTTATTAATATTGTCTAATATTTATTTTATCATTTAAATTAATGAATAATAAAAAATGAAATTAATACAATTTTTTAGACCTATATAAATAATATTATCTGTCATTCAATTAGGAATCAATACTAAATATGATTAAGAACCCTTAATGGTGAAGACAACATTTTTCTACAAAATAGTTTATATATATATTAATCATTTAAAATTAAAAGATAATTTTATTTTATTTAGAAATTTTATGGGATTAAAAGAAGGTTAAATTGATAATTATCACACAGAAAATTGGTAATAGGGGTTTTTTTTTAAAACATATATTATTTTGTTAAAAATTTGTTACCTAGTTAAAAATAAAAATATAGAAATGTAAAAATCTAATTCTCAATGATTTAAAAAATGTTTAAAACATGTATCAAAATTATATTTAGAGGATTTATCAAATATATCCCACACCAAACTCTATTTTTTTATCAATTTTTACCCTTTTTACCTTGAAATATGTCTTTCTATTATTGAAAATAATCGGTGTTCACATAAGTACCCTTTTCATCACTTATAAAAAGGGAACACTTCCACCAGTTCATGCCACAAATATTACATAAAATTTATTCCTTTAAATTAATTTTTATCCTCTTATAAACCTCTATCACTATCATATGCCTATAATCTCAATAATTTGCACTTATCCATTTATTTCTTGTGATAATTTTAATAGAAAGATCAAAGTCCAAATTTGAGTTTTTCTTAATACTTATTCTTTCCTTATTAATATTTCTCTTCCAAAAGAACGATTCGTAGTAATATAACTCTATTAGTATAACTAGTCTACATAATTGTTATTATATTAAGATAAAAATAATTATTTTTCTCTTTCCATCAACTTAGAAAAATTAAAATAACATTAGCCATGCATTTATGCTGACTACCGCCTCCAGGAAGTGACAAGTTCTGCTTTAACCACATCATCAATTAACTATTTATAAGGATATAATCTATGAATAAATGATAAATATGTTATATAATTATAATATTATTAATGAAAATTAAAATCAATATTTATTCCATTACATTAGTTGGGAAATGAAAGTGTTAACAATGCATTGTGTGGACTACTACTTCCCCAAGGTAACATTTTCTAGTTTTCATATAGATTTTAATTATTTATCAAAACAAATTTAAAAAATAATAATACCATTAAAAAAATATAAATATGAAAATTATTCTTATTTCATAATTACATTATATAAAAATATACAATTTCTCTACCATCCTCAACCATAAAATTATGTTATATTTATGTTTGGGTCGGTCTAACAACCTAGTTAAATAATGCTACAATAATCTATCATATATCAATAAAAAAAAATAAAAACTAATATTATTAATATATAATAATAAAATAATTTTTATTTTATAGTTTTCTAAATTATACATTGATAATTTTACATATTATTAAAAAATCATATCTGATTAATAAAATTACCGAAATAAGGCAACACTAATTAAATTTCCTCAAAATGTAACTAGAAAACTAATATAAATAGATAATATATTTATAAATAAATATAATTTATCTATTAAAATACATTATATGATAAATTAATTATTATATTTGGGTGAATAATTAATTATAACATCGTAATTTTGAAACTAGTTCAAAAAGATAAAGATAACTCACACTCGATATTGAAAATAGATAATAACTAACTAATATAACTGTAGAGAATAACTATAAATACGGTTTCTAAAAGAATATATATATATATATATACATATATATATATATATGAATATAGTTATTAAATTTTTTATTAATTTGTTTTTGTTTTTATATAGGAGATTAAATCTCTTTAGTGTTAGTAAAAAATTAATTAAGGTTTTATTTTTCTATTTTTCATGTCCATGAGACATTTTTTATATTGAGAACCATCATTAACTTCCCAATTGAATTCAAGTATAATTAATTTATTTTTTTCATGTTATTTTAATGTCTACTTCATGTTAAATATCTTATTCTTATGTAACAATTACCATAAGTGGTTTTAGGAACTCAATTATAGTTTATTTAGTTTTCATGGTTCATGTTGGGAAAATTTCTTATATGTGTGAACATTACGATATTTTACTTTTTATGTGAAAATTTATATATCATTTCTAGGTAAATATATTTATACAACATAAACACCTTTATAAATCTCTCTTGCTTTATGAATTATGGTATTTTTAATTGATTTTTTTTAACTCAAATTTCATTTCATTGATTTTTATTTTTTCCATTGAGAATAATTTTTATAAGTCTAATAAATTATTCTATTTAAAAATAACTAATATATTAATCATTTTATCACTAAGTAGAATGATGTTTTTAACTCAAATATTCATTCTTGAATAATTTTGGTCTCAATGAATTTCTTTCTCATAAAAGTTAATTGTTTTGAATAAAAAATATCATCTACTTTAATCATGATTTTTCCTATATTTTCATATTTATCAATCCAAAAAAAATTTCCTTTATTATTATAAAACCCCAATTTGTTTTTACTCATGAGACCTCCATATTTACGGCCTTATTTTTTATAAAATAAGTATTACTATGTCTTTTTAGGATAAGTATTTTATATAATGGTATTTTAAAATATTAATTTATTTCAAATATTTTCAAAATAAAAGGTTTTAACATAAAATATTGGTTACTTTTTTATAACCTTTTGGAAATTTCCAAGATCCATTTTTAGGAATATTTGTAGAAGTAAAAGTTTTCAAATTGTTTTGAATTCAAACTTTTTAAAATTTTATATATTTGTTATGGCCCCACCATTGAATAACCCTTTTAAAACTAAATTTTTTTCAATATTTTCCATTTTAACTTTAAAAAGATGACATTCAAAGTGACACTTGCATCATATTTTACAGAAAGTATAAAGAATTTTTATAAGAATACTCTTTTATGATTTCACTACAAATTTATCTTTAACTTTAAAGTAATTATTATTTATAAATTATTTTTCATGAATCACCCTATAAATGATATTATAAAATAATTTTTTGTGATTTAATTTGGGGTATCAACCATTTACATTTCTGTGGACAATTTGTCTGATACCATTTGGAAATTGTATATAAAATATTTTATTTTCATGGATTCTCATGTTTTTATATTGGATTTATTTTTTATACAGAAAACATGTGAATGGATTTTGTTTTTGAGATATTTTATGTCTTATAAATCCATTATATGATTTATGTCTCATAATTATAAAATATAGGTTTGATATGACAATGCATCGAGATTATTTAGGTATGATAATTTTTTAGGTCAATTTGTGTTTGATAAATACATGAGATAATTTATGTATGATAAATCCCTTTGATAGGTTGGGTCTGATAAATCCCAAGATGATTTAGGTCTTTTAATATTGTGATATAGTTTGGTTCTGTTAAATCCCTCTAATAAATTGTTTATAGATTTATACCTTATGGGATAAGGCTATTAAACATGGATTTTTTCCAACAATATGATGAATGTGAATATATTTTTTACAATGTTAAAATTTCCATATACTCTTTTTTGTCAAAAGGTTCTTTGTTATTATATTTTACCAATTTGAGTGAATATCCATTAAATGTTCTTATGAATATGATCCATGAATCATTATTATCGTATCATGATTCCACACATTTTTCCCACGTATTTTGTTTTTTAATTTTAAAATACATGTTTTAAAATCATTATTTATGTGTGTCCCTTATTTTTCTATTTTATTTTTAATAATAAATTCCTCCCTTTATATTGTTTTCTCTTACTCTTAGGATCTTACCCTTGATTACATGTTGAAAATTTTTCCCTTAATAAGTGTTTGAGTTCACCCCATTCACATGTTTCCCTTCTTGAGGCTATGAAGATAAGTATAAGATAATGGAAGACAAGAAGTGAGTCATTAGGATTTCGATTATGGAGAAATGTTCAAATGTTTTATAAAATAAATTACATATGTATCTAGTCTACAAGGAAACTAATCCATAATTTTCTCTAAGTTGAGTGATATTATTGTGAAATGTAAAACTATGCTAAAATCTATATATGTATAACTAGTATAGTCTCACTTGGTATCAAAGTTAATTTGATAAAGTATGTTTTTTATGACCAGATATAAGAGTGTAGGACTGGGGAACCTCCCACATGAAAGAAACATTATGTTAATAACTCATGGAAATAAGATGATCTGGTTTAATAATGTAATTAATTAATTTTTTATTTTCTCATAAATATCTATGAAATACAGGACATGAATATTCCAGACACACATCATATATTTCAGTCATTATTTATCTATGATACATGCATAGGGAATTGGTGTGTATCTTCCATGGATATTAATGAGGTATAAAGCATGTCAAATGAAAAAATTAATGAAAAATCCATTTTAATGATGTGGACCTATTTTTATACATGTTTGGAATATCATTTAGATGATATTTTTTACCATTTTTAAGATTAAATGATATTTGTTCAAAAACAGTCATCTATTCATTTTTAAAGGAAGAAATCATAATTAATTGAATTTTATTACCAAAATATTGATGTTTTGGTTAATTTTATATTTCAATTAATTTATTTTCAATATTTATACATTTTTAACACTTAATTTTTTTAATCTTAGTCTGTTTTTATTTGAGTAAATAAAAAAATTGTTCTTGGTGGATTAATGTTGGAATTAAAATAAGGCAACCATGATTTTAATTTTCAATTTTTTTTGGTTATATAAAACATAAATCATATATTTTGAATTACTTAAATTGATGAAATATTCTTGTAGTTCTTTATTTATATTTTAAATTCCATTAAAATCATTTTTTTGAATTTACAATTTTATTTTTTGTGTATTATGCTAGTGTTTTTTGGGAATTTATTCCATAATAAGAATTTAAGTTATCCATGTAATGACCCTGACCCTAATAGACCATAGCCAGTGGTTAAATTATCACATTGGAACTAGATAAAAGTTATAAATTCAAAAAGGTCCAAATAGTTTAGTTTTATTAGTTAAATGGATACATAAATTAATTTTTCATTACATTTGAAAAAACAACACTATATTGTATCTTCATTGAGAAATCCATTATTCTATCTAGCAGATCCCTACATAATAATCACAATAAACATTCTAAAATATTTTTGGAAAATAATCATAAAAAATTTATGAGATCAGGTTATATGTATGGGTATGCCTATTAAAAAATGTAAATAAGGAAAACATAATATAAAAAAATAAAATATTGATAAAAGAATTCAATATAAATAATATCATAAGCTATAAACTTATCTATTAATATCATTAAAATTTAAATAATATCATGGAAATAAATATAAATTTAAATAAATATGGAATGTATAAAACCAAAAAATTGAAGCATTCCATTTAGGCTTCAACTAATACATTTAAAAATACAATCAAATCCTTTTTCCATGTGATCTAAATGAATGGGAAAGTTCTCGGCCAAAACCCCATAAATTTTGTCTCATTAGACATACTGATTCATCAATAAGATATAGAGGGACCCAAAAATCAATTAATAAGTCAAATTAATTTCTCATATGAATAGATAATACCAACTAATCAGCATGTTTTAAATAAAAAAATAATATTTAATATTTAAAGAAATAGGTATACGTAATATCAAAACATTCCCCAATCAAAATGGTCTTATACCATCCATAGAAATATAATGAATGGTATTATTAGAATACATTATCAACATAATATTCAGTAAAGGATGTTGAAGTAGATGAAAACAATTTAAATAGATCATTATAACATTTTTGGAAGAAAATAAATTTTTTACATTGAAAATCATTTTTTTAGAAAAATATGAAAAGATGAAAGAAACAATTTTATTTGAAAATCACTTTAAAAAATTTCAAAGTGAGATTGAAATAAAATATTAGTCAATATGGTGTGAAAATATGTTTATTTTTGATATAATAAGTAATATTCCTTCCATATTTTGTTTTTGGAAAAGTCAAAAAGTACCCTATTCAGAAAACAACAAGAAGAATTAATTAAAATATTATTATAAAAAGTAAAATAGGGGTAAAAATGAGTTTTCAAATCATTGGAGAAAATATATTTTTTTGAAAAAATTCACAAAAATTCGATATGGAAGAGAAATATTCACCAGGATAAACTTAAACATAAAAAATCCATAATAATGTATTGATTGTTAATTAAACACTTACCACTTGGGATCATTTTGAATCATAAGCCCCCTAAAAGGAACCTAATCAAGTGAAACATTAAATATATTGAATAAATATAGATTAATAATATAATATATCAAATAGGGAGTATATACACCAAACAAAATAAATAATTATCGAATATGAAATATGACTCATATCAGTAAAAGATAGATGAGAAACCCTTACCAAAAGTTCGACATTCCCCATAATTACTTTTAAAATTTTGTATAACAAAATCATATTTATTATTGTTATATAAAGGAACCATATAAATATCTATAATATCATATATTATCAATTTTTTATATCTTAATATCTATTTTTTAATAATAATATTTTTTAATAATTATTTCTGGTTTGAACTTTATTGTTTTTCACGTAGGTTTTGTTTAAAAAGTACTGGTCCTTGAATATTTATCACGGTTTCATCATATGTAAATATTATTAAATATGTAAATATAATTAATATTCAATACATATATAAATAATCATTTTTAAAAGAAATATACATAAAAAATGAATTACACCATTCATGGTGGCGGTAGGTCGAAGGCACACATAAATTTTGTATTCATTTTTCATTAGATAAAATGAAAAAAGGTAAATAATAATTATTAATCATTCTATAATAATTATTATCTCAAATATATTAATCAATTTTATTTTTATTAATATCTATGTTAAATATAAATGAATGATAGACCACATTGTGTCATTTAGGTTGTAGTCCACACACATGCACGAGCGATGTTATCATTTTCCAAAGTATTGGACGGTAAGAATGTATATATATATGATATTATAGTTAAAAATAAATTTTCATCACTAAAATAATATATAAATATTAGTTTCATCATTATAACCATCCATGTAATTTGAGGATGAAAAACAATTACACTACTATCTCGAGACAATAAGTCATACGTTCGCAAAAGCGATATTTTAAATTTTTATAGGATGGAAAAGAGATGGAATATGGTTATATAATAATCATAAGAAAATATAGGTATATTTATAATTATATATTTGTTATTATATGATGGTTACAACAAATGAATATGATTTTTATGAAGAAATAATCATGAAAGAGTGAGTAAATATGATTACCCATTCTTTAGTGGACTCCCATTAGATCCCTTCTTAATAAACCCAGGGTTCCTATTTTGGAAGTGATAATACTTCCAAATATGTATGAAGATTTATATAAGTTTAATAGTAATGGGATTTTTGATATATAATAATTTAATTGTTAGAAATATGTAAGGTAGGTGTTCCCTTTCATAATTTCCCTGAGGGGAACTTTTAGAATTTCTTGAAATATTAAATTAATTTAAATTAATTTATGATTAAATATAGATGAAAAATGTTTTATTTAAAATATAGGATGAGAATGGACTTAATTAAAATCATAAAATAATTATTATACAATTATTAACTATGTTTTTGTTCTTATATTTTGGGTTTAACTACTCATTAACCATTTTTAAACTTAATGTGACAAATAAGGTTTTTTACACTTGGAGGGTTAAGATAATTAGTATAAATAAGGGAAAAATCCCATAAATGAATAATTATTGATATTATAGACCATATCATAATAAATTATACAAATATTAGTTTTGATGAATTTAATATCATTTAATAAATTATTATCAATTATCAAATTTCAATCAAGTTAGTTTTTAGAAATATTCTTTACTTTGACTTTAATAGCATCAATAAAACACATATAATTTACAAACCATATTGTATTATATCCATATAATTTCATTTTAATGTTTATGATTCATGTATAAAATTATTCATCTCATATTATATTACTTTTAATATTTACAATTTCACATATTTATTTTTCCATTAATTGAATAATTACTGTATCAGCATTATGTAAGTAAATATGGTAATTATTTATAAATAAAAAATTAAAAAATAAATTAAAATTATTACATTAATTCTTTTAGATTCCAAAATAATAATTAAATCCTAACATAAAATTTGGATAACCACATTTTAAAAATATTATATTTATTAAAAATAATTGGGTGATATGTTTTTCATTTCATTAAATAAAATACTATAATGTTCATAATCTCATATAGATGTCCAAAAAATTGTATAAAACAAAATATTATATTTTAATGGATTAAATAGACACATAAAATAATATTAAATCATGTTTTAGGGTTATTTTATAGTCCTTATCATTTTATTTATAAATTGAATTAATTAATTTACAGTTTACTTTGGTAATAAAAATTACTAAGGTTACTATCTGTATTGAAAAAAAATAAAATGTATCAATAAAATAAATTTTGAAATCATGAATAAAAATATTGAATAAATATTAATACTTTCAAAATATATAACTGGAATAATTTAATTTAACATTATACGAGAAAAATTCAATGAAAACTATTTTTTATAAAAATATATTTTTAAATTTAAAAAGTTTTTCTTACCAAATTAAACCATAAAACAAATTCCAATTAAATTAACTAGAGTTTTAATAATATTAGAGATGTAATTTTTTAATTAAAATCATTTTTTAAAAAAATGATACATTCAAAATTCTTGAAAAAAATACAGTTTCAATAAAAATTATTATATTTTACTTTTCACTAGAAAATAAATCTTTTCATAAAAATTTGAAAATTTCACCCTAATATAATTTTAATTTGAAAATTTAAAAAAATATTTTTTTATAAATTATAATTTATATATTTTCTATAAATTAATTATAATATTTTTCAAAAAAAAACAAATTAAAATCATTTTTGAAGAATATGTGTTTCTAAAGCATAAAAAAATATAGTAAAAATTGAGTATTAATTTATTATATATAAGTCAATTATTTTTTATTAATTAGGTATTATATGTATATATATATATCATATTTCAATTAATATTATTAATACCCTCCAATTTAATTGCTATGTTATAATCATCATATTTAAATAATAATATTTTGGGGTTTGTTTGTGCTCGGTGTTGCTTGTGGTATACTTTATTGAACATAGTGTAATTTTTAATTTATGGTTATTATATTGTCACCCTTCAAAAATTTCATCGTCACAATTTTAAATTTTTATCGATAATCAGTGGGTTGAAATTTTAAAATACATTTTTGGAAAACCCACATCATAAATAGGGTTATTAAAACTTTTTAAAAAAGGAAAGTTAATATGAATATCATCACAAAACTATGTTTACTAATATGAGAACATTGAAGGGAAGTGAAAATATAATCATGAAAGAAAAAATCATTCCCAAGGATTAATAGAGAGTTATAGAGTACATGTATATGAGTAAGGTAATGAGTAAAAAATCATAAATCTATGATGGGTTAAAAGGGAAAAAATAAAAAAATAATTTTTTTATTTCAATTTCATTTTCATAAAGTTGTTGGATTATTTTACATTACAAATAGTTCAATAATGAAAATAATTTTAGTTGATTCATTCGATGTCATAATAATGTTTTCATCCTTTGGTTGTGCTTGGATACATTTCCATTTCATTTCTTATTCTTGGAAAATGATATTTTAGATTTCATTATCATGAATGATGCACTTTTAATGAATGTAAATTTCTATATGTAATATATTTAGGCTCTCAGTATTTACGAAATAAAAAATGGGTAGCACATGTTATCAAATATGATAGATCACACTTTATCCACAAATAATAATATCCATATATTAACTTTAACTATTCTATAAGTATTAAATCTTAATGATTCTCCAAAATATTAAAGACTGTATTCTGAAATCCAAAAATGTAGTAATAAATCAGAATATCACTAATCAATTATGAAATAGCTCTTAATGTCACATATAAATACCTTGATCACATATTTTCCTAAAATATGGTAATAACATGAATCACTATAAAACATAATTAAAACATTAAATCTATATTCATTCAATAAAAAATCATTACACCAATGGGCCTATACCCAAGTGGTAGATGCTCTTTTTTGGCATATAAAAGACCGATGATCAAATTCAGGTAGGGGAGGAATTCTCAAGTATTATAGAAGGTACTGTATTTGTGGTTTCACTATAGCGGAATGGGTATTGTATCAGGAACTGTAGCAACAGTGGTACTATAGAATCTTATATACTATAGCAGTAATATTCACCAATGGGCCCTTTGTGGAAAAAATTGGGCTTTCCCGCCTTATATTCAGGCCACTTGGCCTTGGGTTTTTGGGAAATGTAATTGGTATCCCTCTACCAAAAAAATTAATCCATTGCTTTAATAATAGAAATAAGGCTTCGACCCCACCATATAAGAAAATAAATAAAACCATAGATCATCAAATATATTCCCTAAATCATAAAGTGCAACAGACATCTTCGATGATAACATAGAATTCTTTAAATCAGAAATTAGTTCCATGGTCATCAATACTAACTTATTTACTTCTTTAACATAAATATTTTTTATTTTTCCCAAATAAATATTATTAAACCAATTTCAAAAACATATTAATGGTTATATTTCCCTTTACCATACCACTAATCACTTTTCATGGAAATTATTACCATTTAAAATATGCCTTCAAATCCTTAAGAAAAACCTTTAAGGCAAAGTATTTACAATTTTCATGATTCTTACAACAAGAATATCTTTGATAAAATACATCTAAAACATAATTACAGATTCCAAATTCATAAGAACATTATTCATACCACATATGATATATTAATAGAATATTACTGACCATGATCCATCTTCTTATATGGTATATTCCATTAACACTTGGGGAATTCATTTTCCTAGAACCTCATATCCTTACTGTTTAAAAAATGAACATTAGATGATTATTTAATGTCATTGAATTACTATGCCCGATGGAATTTATCCCTACACATGAAGCCAACTCCCATTCCCTTAAAGAAAGAGTAAAGGTGTTTGTTCACACAATGTTCCTATGTGGGGAATTATTTCTTTCCCATATCCCCTCTATCTATTATTTTCTCTTCCATCGTTTTCTTATATAAATTTACTTAGAATACATGAATCGTGGATAATTATTTTTCTCTCTTATGTTAACATTATACTGTATCCTCATATGATGGGAATTATTGGGATACCATTTACCTTCAAATGATTAGATTAATCCCATTAAAGAAATATTAAAACACACTATTTGGACTGCATATATAGTCATCAGTATGCTTGAATGACCATGTAATGTTGGGTTCATACATAAAAAAACTAATCTTTATTTTATATCAGAATCTAAAATTTCATTTCCATATCTTCTCATTATTCACGAGGAAAATATTTTTCCTAAAAATTTTCATTAAAATACTTCCATTCTATGTTAGTTATTTCCTCCACTTCTATAGTGTTCAAAATCAATAAACACCATTGACCCTCATCCAATGAGAGATAATAAAATGATATGAAATACCTCTCCCTTTCCATAAATCTCAAAGTATGAAATATCTTCTTTAAAGAACATATGGGTTTCTCAAATATAAATGGATTTTTATTTCCATTGAATGATGGTGGTTGATGACACATGAAGTTGTGTATAATTTTTAGACTACACTATCGATCAGTAGGATACTCTATAAAAGCAAGGTTATTACTCACAACCTGAGTCAGATTCCCTAATATGGTTATAATTTGTTCATCTCCAGCTACAATGCTTGATCTAGCTTCATTATCTTTCTTGATAATAAAATCAATATATAGATTAATTTTCTTGATATATTTACCATTCCATCTATTAGGATTCATTTATAATAAGTATCAGACACTAGATTTGATCATATCATTACGAGTCGTAATTTATAGTTTATAATGTAGTGAAACACCTAACATTAATTGAAAAATTTACGTATAGTTAATCTCATAATAATAATCTTGATTTCATTGAGATTATTCTCAAATTATGTCATAGGTTTATGCTCCCTAATCTATGTTTTCCTAAATCTTTTTCCCAATATTCTACTAAACATTTTATGATACCAACTATAAATACCTAGACCCTAGTATCTTGGATAAAATTGTTACATTGGAATTAGATACAAAAATTTGAATCCCAAGGGACCTAATAGTTTCATAGTCATGGTAAAGTAGGTACATTCATGAATTTTACATTACATTTGGAATCAAAACACAATTTATTATTTTATTTGACCACTCAATTACTCCCTTTACCTTATACAAAAATAAAAATGATAACAAACTTCCTGGAATCCTGTGTAGAAATAAATATAAGAAAGGGGTGAGATCAGAATATTAGTAAGGGTATTCATACATTTAATATTAAAAAATAAATTAATAAAACGGATCAAATAAATTATTTTCAAATAATTCTATATAAATAATATTGTAATCTAGGAACTTATACATGGATATCCTAACAAATTAAATAATAACATCAAAATTAATAAATTATTTTATAATGATTGAATTCATAATGTAGGACATATGAAACATACTATCGATTCCTTGACCAAGACATATTAAAATACCATACTTTAATTGTTCCATGAAATATACATAAATGGGTAATACTTCACCCAAAATAAAATATAGTATTTATCATGAGACATACAGATTCATCAATGGGACATATAGGTCCCCACTTTTTACTTAAATTTTCTAATTCATTCCTCATATGAAGAAATTATACAACATAATTAACATTCATTAAATAAAATCAACAATTCTCTATTTTGGAAGAACTAGTTATATAGAATATGAAAACATTCTAAATCAAACTAATTATAAAAAATCCAAAGAAATTTGAAAAATGTAATCATTAGAGTATATTTTCAATATAATATTCAATAGAAGAATTTGATATATACTTAAATATATCTAAGATATTACTTGAATATTTTTTAAGTAAAATAACTTTCCTTACTTTGAAAATAATTTTTTAAAATAAAAAAATATAAAATAAAATATTTTTATTGAAAATAAATATTTAAAATTGGAAAGTAATATTCAATTATATTATTATTCATGAAAAAAGGAAAATATTTTTATTCCATATAAGTTAAAAAACATTCCTTCAATATTTTTTTCCCAGAAAGGTCACAAAGTACCTTGATCAGAAAACCATAAGTAGATAACATTCAAAAAAAACATTTAAAAATTAAAAACTGGGTAAAAATGAATTTTAAAACTCCTAAGACAGTAATGATAAAATTGTTGATTTTTATAAATGATGGGCATGTAAGATAAATATTTCCCAATGGAAACGTAAACATAAAAAACCCCAAATAATAATGAGACTTTTAATCTAACAACTTGAATTTATTTTAAATCATAATCCCCATAAAAGAATAAATAAAAATTAAACATTAAATAGTATGAATAAAAAGTTATTCATGATATGATATATCAAAGTTTTAGTGTATAAAAAACGTAAAATAAATATGTGGTGAATATGGAATATGTCTCACACATGTAAATGTGAGACGAGAAACCCTTACCTCAAGTTCGACTTGCCTCATAAGTTAGTTTAACATCATTTATAATAAATTTATATGTATTATAATTATATATTAAGACCATATACATATATAAAATATCATATATGATCAATTAATAATATCATTTCAAAAAAAAATTATTCCTATTTTATTATTATCATTATTTTGGGTGCACACTGGTTCATTTTTCAAGTACGGTTTGATTTGGAATTGTTGGTTCTTACATATTTATTATTATTCCATCATCTATAGATTTTTATTCAATATTTAAATATCAAATATATTCAATATATAGATTTTTATAATTATCCTTAAAATATATAGATAGAAAAATGAATTACACTATTCATGGAGATAGTAGGTCATATGTACGCATGAATGTTGTTTTAATTTTGTGATTGATGGAATTAATTAAATGTAAAGAGTAATAATTAATATTTTTGGAATCATTATTATGTCTAATATATCATATATACTCTATAATTATATCCTTATATACATCCATGTAAAATGTACAGAAAAAATGGATCACATCATTTAGTAGATTTGGTAGTCCACCCATACACATGAGCGTTAGTATCATTTTCCAAAGGATTAGAAGGTAAAGAAGGTATATATGATATTATAGTTAAAAAATACTAGTATTTTAATATATATCATATATAATTATTAGTTCCATATTTCTAACCATCCAAGTAAATTGGTAATTGAAAACTAACTACACTTCTATGTGGAGATGATAATCCATACATATGCATAAGCGATTTTGTCACTTTTCGTAGGAAAGAAAAGAAATTTAATATAGTTACACTGTAATCCTAATAAAATATCATTATATTTATGATATTGTATTTAGTATTTTAGGATTAGTAAGACAAATGACGCAGAATTATAAGAAGAAATAAATTTGAAAGAGTTTGTAAAGAAGTTTACCTCTTCTTCAGTGGAATCCATTTATATCTCTTCATAAGGGATGCAGGGGAGAAATTTTGGATGGTCCAAAACCTAAATAACCTATATAATGTTGTAAATAATATTACTGGGTAATTAATAGTTGACATATATGGATCAAAGTGGTTTAATGAAGTAAGGGAGGAGGTGGCCTTTAATAATTCAGGTGATGGTCACTTTTGGAATTTCATAAAATATAAATTAATATAAATAAATATATAATTAAATATGGATCAAAACTAAAATATTTATAAGATAAGATGAGTATGGGTATAAATCCTCTGTTATAATAAATATTTTATGTAACTCTCTGATCCCAGATGCCTAGAGTCGATGCCTTAAAATATTACATTTTCATGATTATAATGAATCAAATCTAGAAATCAAAAAGTTTAGTAGTTTTAGAAAACCAGACAAATAAATGGAACCCATTTTAGAATGTTAATAGAAAAAACATAACATATAAAAAAGATAAAAAATTTAATCCTTAAAAACTCATTCAATGATATATTCTTCATAAACTAGGGAAATGAAAAAAATAAAAGGGAGCTCAAATGCTCATTAAGGTTTGAGTATAGTGGAAGTAATCATGAATAAATAAGAATAATGAACATGGAAAAGGTATATAACTGAATAAAAAATAATTTTAATGAATATAAAATGAATAATCTATATGGGAAGGTAAATAACTAAACACAAATTCCATTTAATTAATATGCCGAGAATGAAATGAATCCATAGATTTATTCATAGTGAAAATATCATGGGGAAAAAATAACTGAAATATGAATTTAGGAAATGATTACCTTTTGGAAGTCATGTATCTGGAATATGATTCACTACCATCAAGACCTTTCACAAGACAATTTAATCTATCGGTAAAACCCATTTAAATCCAACTTAACTGACTCATCCCATCAGACTATAGATGAAATGAGGGGATATCTATAATCAGAACTCAAAAATTTCATCTAATAAAAATTATAAATAACATATAAAATAATCAATTTATGTAACAAAGAAAATATTATCATCAAATATCTCTATTGAATAAAATCTATGGTTTTATCAATTTTTCTAAAATTAATTAAATAACTTTTAATGAAAACACCGTATCTAAAAATGAAATACGATTTAGGCTACAATAATACCAATCATACAAGTATATGAATATTTAATAGACTGTTAATTTCAAATGAAAAATTATTATAATAAATTGATTGATTTAAGATAAAGTTTATAATAAAAAAATTATAATGTATAATAACTTTTATGACCTGGTAATTTACTTGTCAAATCACCTTTGATGAAATGATTAAAATTTAAGCATAAAATATCATGACGAATTAATAGATCATGTTATTTAATTTATAAGGGATAATTTATACATCGACTAGTGTTGAATTAGTTCATAATAGAAAATAAGTCTCCATAGAATGTAAATTGAGATGGAATCCATGAATGCACACTTTCTTTAGTTGAACATGTTTAAACTTCCTATAATTTTTTAATAATGTTATTAATATATAAAATAACCACACTAATATTTATATTATCATATATTATCTACTTATAATATCTTACTACCCATTTGTTAATATTGTGTCATTATTTTCACTGTTTCGGTTGATAATTTCCTATATTTCAAGTATTTTTTGACTCTTTATTTTTTTCCTCTAGAAATGATCATGGTTTTATCATTTAAATAATTATAATAATTAAATAATTATTATATTTATATATAAATTATACATTTGAGACCAACCATGGAAAATGTTTAAGAAAAGTTAACTAATGTTACGATCAAGGAGACAGTAGGTCGTATATATGCATGAGTAACATTTTTTTCGATGAACATTATGGAAATAAGGTAAGTAAAATTTATCTCCCCATAATTTAATTAATATCTTAAATAACATATTATTTAATCAAATATATCTTTATACTGTAATATTAGGATGCAACAATCAACACATCCCCGAATGACATTATCACTTCTTTAGTGTTTGAAAGGGTAATAAAGAAATTATATATTATATTAATAGAAAATTATTTATTTCATTAATATCATAATGATGTTATGTATATAATATATATTTATTAAACCCATCTTAACAAATTCCATGTAAAGCACAAACTAATCACATTGCTTTATGGAGGTGGTTCCCCACACATCCACAAATGATATTATTATATTCCACCAAAATGGAAATAATGAATATTATTGTTATATAATAATTACCTCAGAATAAATAAATTATAAATATCACATATATAATATATAAACTATAAATATAAAATTATTCTCATCCATTATAGGTGGTAATGGAAGAAAAAATGACCGCAGTTGGTGATGTGGTAGTTCACCGTACACACAAATGATGATTACGCATCCAATTTGATGAAATTGTGTGGGAGTGTAGTTCATAAAATATAAATAAAAAATATAGTTATATTAATGATAATTATGTAATAATATAATCATGATGGAAAAATAATCGAAAGGGTGGAGAAAAAAGTGAACTAATAGTGCACATTGAAGTATGTCCCCTCTTATTCAGGTAACTCTTTTTGGTTTATACCAAAAATCCTTTTTGGGTTTTATTTCGGCACAACGTGAGGCTTATAGAAATATTGGTTGTAAATTGGTAGTTTTTTTTGTCTAGTTTTGGATAATCCAAATGGATTTAGTTTTTATAAAAATTGAGGGTGTGAATGCCTTTTTCTAGTGGAGGAGGAGCGACATTCTTATAAATATAAAAGGTAAACACTATTTAGAGGTCTCCCTTAAATAATTTTAATCCAATAATAGTCTATATTATATAAAAATAACTATATGGTTGAAATATAACCAAATAACATGTTTTTTACAAGTTTTAGGGTCATTTTGGCCATTAAGATTAAGGTTTAGTCCCTTACAAAGCTAGTTTTCCCTCAATCACTGTAATTAATTTTAATTTATTTCATTATTTTTTAAAAAACTATATTAAACTAAATATAAATTATAAATTATTGTGATTCTAAATATGTAAACAATACTTAAAAATTTTATTCACATAAGTGGCGCAAATTTGTTTAAAATTAATCATGTGGGTAGGATATGAATATAGGTTTTTAAAATGAAAATATCCAAAGGTTCTTTATGTATTAATTTCTATATTAAATTAAAAAATACTTCCAATAACCGAAATTAGAATAATATATTTATAATTTAACTACCATGAATTTAAAACCAATTCAAAATATAATTTAAATATATCAATTAGTTAGACAAAATGTGAGTTTTCAATTAATTTTTCTTATTTTACCTATTCATCAAAAAATAAAAGTTCATAGGAAAATACCAAATGTTCACCTAAAAATCATTTAGAAATTATTTTTTAAAAACAAAATAATGTTTATATTTTCATATAAAATTAATAAATGTGTGAAAATTTAGTTTCAAATTAGGTACGCCATTAAAACAAAGTAATGTCATGTTTATAAAAATGCATCTTTTAATGTGTTATGGTTTGTTCTTATGACATGACTATCAAACATAATGGATGAATGTAAAAAATAATTGATTTAATATATAATGTATATATTTTATTAATATTTTTCAATAATATTAATTAACTTAATTTATTAAGATAAGAACCCTTTGGGTACATAAGAATATTTTATTTATAAAAACATTTCCATTACATTTCCATTACATTCAATTATTTTTTATTTTCATATTTAATTAATTGATAATAAATGAATTAATTTTATAATTGTTTAAAACATAAAATTTCATAATTTCTTTAATCCTTTTCTAATTTTATAAATAAATGTATATAAGGTAATTTTCATTTTAAATATTAACATTATTAATATTCAATAAACCTCAGTCTTACGTGAAACCGAAACCATTGAAGAAGGCCAAAATTTCTTGTAATGGAATCTAACATCAATGACATATGTAGAGGAAGATAAATTTTATGTTTCAAGTAATTTAAGATAAGATTATTATTATAGGAATTGAAATTTATATCGTATATTTAATTTATTTAAAATAATAAATATATTTTAGAGTCTTTGGAAGCTATATTCCCTTCAATGTTTGTTCTTTAATGTCACAAACACTATCAAATACGATAATAATTTCATAAATTTTTTGTGTGTTACATTCTCCCCACCTTATGTAAATAGTGTTTACACAATTTAAACATGATCTTGATGATCAAGGTTTTAATATTTGAAAACACTATTGTTTAAAACCCCACACTGAAAAATGGTTAATAAAATTTAATCCTAATACATGGGAAAATAAAAATTCATATGTCACCAAAAAAATAGGATTAATAATAGAAAAATGGTAATGAAAACATGGAAAAGGAAGATAAATACAAATTTTCAGTTGTTATGGAGACTGTGAGAGGAAATTGATGAAAAGAATGTGGGTGATCTGGAGAAGGTTAATGACCACATGGCCATAAATCTTATAAATGTGAAAACATGTCATTGATATTATAAAAAAGATAATAATAGGAATGAAATTGTTGAAGTAAAACATTTTCAAAGATTTTAGGGTTTCATTCAGTTTATACGTATATAAGTAAATATAAAATTTTTATTTCATAAACACAATATTATTATTTGGTTGTGTTATATACTATTTCTACTTCATCTCTCAACATATGTTTAATCCTATAGTTAAGTTACACAATAACATCTAAAACCATGTAAAAATATTAACTAGAACAATGTCATAAATGGTTAACTTTTTCAAAAGATAATGATCCAAAACATTAGAAAGAAAGTCATTGAATTTACCAAATGAACTTATTAATCTCATATCAACATGAGGTTTCACATAATTATCACATACCAAACATGTTAATACCTTAATTATGTATTATCTTAATACATGGTAATAACATGAATAACCATAAAACAATATTAAAATAATACATACTTCCTTATTAATTAAATATTTCATATATTATTGAATATATTCCATAAATAAAAAAATGTTGTAAACTCCACCAATGATAGCATAAACCACATTACCAACAAATTATGAATCAGTTTCACGGTTTTTAGTAGTATAAATTTTAATTTATCTATATCAATCATATATTTATAGAAAAATTAGTATATCAAAACATGAAAAATATTAAAGACTGAATTTCCCCAAATCATATGTTTTATATAAAGTCCAAATTTTCAATGAATCATTTTTCTTGGTCATCAGTACCGATAAACAAACACTTTTAAATAATTGATGGAAAAAACTACGGTAGAATCCTTAAACATTATATAATAATTAAAATCAATATATCATCAATAAAATAATATTAAAAATTTATCCAAGGTTCTAAATACATGATAAAATTAACCATTCAACTTTAGTAATATCAATGACATAAGCTTGAACATGATCACTTTGCTTCTTATGAGGTATATTATCTTGACACTTTGGGAATTTTTTATCATAGTTTCCTATCTCAATAGAGTTGTGACACCTAATTATATACCTTTTATCCTTCCCTTTACATTCTTTTTCTAGGTGAGCCTTATTTCTACACTTATAATAGACTCTCAACCCCTTCAAGAACTCACCAGTGAAATTAATTATACAATTATCACATATAGGAAAATATTTGTTTAAATTATTATCTTTATACATATTATTCTCTAGCATCCTCTTATTCTCTTACTTTACTTACAATTCACTGGATTTGTGGAATCCGTTTTCTATATTTATATTACATAAAACAATTGCATCGTATAAGGGAATTTTTTGCAAGACCGGTAACCTTTAGAGACATGGATTAATAACTTTAAGTAAATTGCCAATATTTTATCATGTGTGGTGTTTATAATCCATAACATACCAATATAAACTTATAGAGGTAGCTTCATACTATGAAACACATTATTCTCTATTTTTATTTATGCTGGGGAACGTTCTCTTCATTTCAATTTGTTCCTCATGAGGGAAATATTTTTCAAATAATTTATAATTAAAATCATTCCATTCCATGTGTTATTTTTTTCTTCCTACCTATTATTATTGATCAAGTAACACCATTGGTTTTCTTCTTCTTTGAGTAAATATACTGTAAGTGTGACATTTTCCTTTTCACCACACCCCATCACTAAAAATATCATTTTCAAAGAAATAATTTATTTATCAATTGAAATTGGATTAAAATACCCACAAAATGATGGTGTATATTGTCAAATAATGTGACCCAACATATGATATTCTTGATGTGTAATAGTTTTCTTTGTCTGGGCATGGTTATTTTTCATAACCAGATTAATCTGCACAAAAATAGCCATAATTTTTCATCTTCTAATATTGTCTTTATTTGTTTCATGAAAAAAAATATTCATATTGTCCATAAGTGTTGATGCAATTATTCATTCCAGGATCTATTTCTAAATAATAATATATTCCAATTTAGATCATATTAATAAGAAAAATAATTTACAATAAAAAACTAGTGAAATACATAATATGATTTTTAAAAATTTTAGGTAGATAATCTTATAATCATAAATATGGTTTTTTTGGATGATATTATATACATATACTAAAATTTAATCTTAGTTATGTGTTCCCTAAAATATGTTTTCCCAAAATCTAGTTTCTAACGATGATACTAAACTTCCTCAGATACCAACTGTAATGCCTCGACCCTAGAAGATCAAAGTCAGTTTCTTACATTATTACATTGACATGATAACATTAAATTAAATCCCAAAGGTCCAAATAGTTTAGTAGTTTTTGAAAATCAGATACATAAATTTAATCCTTTTTTCTTTGGTAATATAAAATAAAACATAATACATAACAAAATCTAATGAACTGTATCCTTTGTAACTCATTCAAAGATCTCTTCTTTATAACCTGTAGAAAGGAACCAACAGGGGTGAGATAAAATTCTTAGTACGTGTTAAGTATAGTTGAATCAATCATTAATAAATTATAAAAATTAACAAATAATGTTATAGAAATGTACACACATTCCATTTAAATATCTAGATTAGGCCTAATAAATATGGCTTGGTAAATAACCAAACACACTTACCATTTTATCAATAAGATTTTAATAAAATGAATCCACATATTCTTTCACAGTGAAAATATCAAATATATATAAATAACATAAATTTAAATGTATGAATTACATAAATATTTAATGTCATTTTTCCTACACATGAACCACTACTAGTAAGACAATGCTTAAGACAATTTAATCTAGTGGTAAAAACAAGTTTAATACTATCTTAAATAACTCATCCAATAAGACTACCAATTATTTGATGGTAAATATATTACTATCACCAAATTGTGTCTATGAGTCCATTTAATTATTAATATACTTAATAATATATTAAATTAATAAACAATGTTACTTATCATCAATTATCTATATTGAATAAAACATATAGATTTATCAACATTTCCAAAATTAATCAAATAACTTATAGAGAATATACTTTATAAAAAAGGAAAAAAATTTGGATAAAATTATATCCATTATATAAGGATATTAATATAAAATATATATGTAATTTCCTATTAAAATTTATTATAATAAAGTGATTATATTTTATATAAAGTTAATAATCACAAAAGAAAGTGATAATGTAAAAAAACTTTTATCACCTGGTAATTCCCAAGTATAATACCCTTAAAGGAAATGATACAAAGTAATACATAAAATTCCATGAATAATGAATAAATATTTATATTAAATTTCTTAGTAAAAATATATTAACTACTTAGAATTGAATTGGTTCATAGTAGAAAATATGTCTCAAGGGAATGTAAATTTAGATGAAATCCCATACCTTACACTTCATTTAGTCGAGCATTTTTAACCTTGGAAAAAATGGTTTTAAGAATGATATTAAATTCAAATAAACCCATAATAATATATATATTACCATATATGATATTATTAAAAAATATTATTACCCATGTGTTAATAATATTTCATTATTTTCACTATTTCAGGAGTTAATTACCTAGTTTTTCAAGTATGTTTTGACTTGTTATTTTTCCCTATTACATAAATCATGCTCTAATTAGATAAATTATAATAATAATGAAATAATTATCATAATTATACTATAATTATAATTTTAAATCCAATTATGGAAAATGGTAATAAAAAATGAACAAACATTACAGTCATGGAGACGGTAGGCCATACATACGCATGAGTAACATTTCCATTTTTCAATGATCATTATGGAAAAAAGATAAGTAAAATGTATATTTACCAAATTTTAACTATATATTAAATATTTTATTATTTTACAATATATTATTTTATATATAATTCTTGTGATGTAAAATAAATTACATCGCTTTGAGGAGACGGTAGTCTAGATGTCCACGGACACCATTATCACTTTTTTAGTGTCTGAAAGGATAATAAATAAAATGATATATAATATTACAAGAAATGTAATTATTTCATGGAAAAAAATAATTATTTTATTTATATAATATATATTTATTTAATCCATCTTTAATATATTCTATGTAAATAATGAACATATCATATCGCTTTGAAAAAGTGGTAGTCCACACATCCACAAACGATGTTATCATATTCCAAAAAATGGAAAGCGTGAAGGTACATATTTTATAATAATTAAATAACCATAAAGTTATTATAAATATCACATATTTCACATATAAACTATAAATACATCATTATTATAAACCATTAAAGCTGGGAATTAATCAAAGAACAACAACGATTCCCAATGCGGTAGTCCACCATACAAATGACTGATGATTTCATATCCCATTTGATGGAAGTGTGTGTGAGTGTAGGTCATAACCATAGAATAATAGAATCTTATTATATTAACTATAATGATTTTATTCTATAATTAGGGGAAAATGATTTAATAGGTCGGGAAATAAATGAAATAGACCATCTCGTTGAAGAACATTACCACATAGTTGGGTAAGTCCATTAGGTTTATACCAAAATACTTCCATGGATTGATTTCTAACCAATGTTTTGATTCTAGGATGAGGGGATAGATGTTGTTAATTTATTTGGTTTGTATTTATATGAAAAAAATAGTGATAGGTTTGAATAAGAGAGGTGGTGAATTCCATTTTATAGTGGAGAGTGAGTGATATTCCTGTAAATATAAAAAGGTAAACACTATTGAGAGGTATCACTTACATAAAGTGTCTCCAAATTATATAAAACACAATTAAATGGGAATATAGGGTCTAAATATAGCAATAAAATATGTTTTAGTCATGTTTCCATGTTATTTCGGCCCTTAAGTTTAAGGTTTCCTCCCTTATTAGGCTAGTTTTTATCCTAATTTCTTTAATTTATTTTAATTTATTTTAGTCATATTCTTTGTGGAAAAAAGGTAAAAATAATATTAATTATAAATTATGATTATTTTAAATATTTCTCACATTTTTACTAATTAAAATGACAAAATGGGAATAAATTATTTTAAAATTAATCTTGTAGGCGGGATGAGAAAGCAGTGTTTTAAAGTTAAAATGATCAAAAGTTCACTAAATTTTTATATCTAAATTCATTGAAAAAATGATTAAAATGTAGTAAATTGTATTATAAGATTTATTATATTACACGTGGGACATTATAAACCATTGATAATATATTTTAACTATATAAATTAGTTTGAAAAAAACTCAATTTTCAATTGAAATTCAGTATTTTTCATTATTCATTAAAAAACCAATCTTCACAGAAAAGAAATTACTAATAATGTAATTTATACATTCTTATTTATAAAATTAATATTATTTTTTCATATAATATTTTTATAATCTTGAAAATTTATTTTTGTAGTAGGTACTCTATGAAAAGGTGGTAAAAGCGCCATTATAAAAAAATAGATTTTTATACAAAATATTGTGGTTTTTATAATCATATTCATATCAAAACTATTGTATGAATGTAAAAAATAATTGTTTCAATATATATTATATATATTTCATTAATATTTATTATCAATAGAAATTAAGTTAATTTTTAAGACAAAATTCCTTTGTATTCTTCAAGATATATTTTTATAAAAACATTTTATTTACATTCAATTTGTTACTATTTTCATTTAAAATTAATGGAAACCAATTAATTCAGTTTATATTTCTATAAACCATATAATTTCATAATTTAATTAATACTATTAACAACTTTTAATTTAAAAGATATTAGGTAATTTCTATTTAAAATAAAAAATTGATAACATTTGGTAGAACCCATTCTAGCATGTAACAGAAGTAATTGAAGAAGGTAATTATTGTGTGTAAGGAAATATAAACTTATTGTTCCTTATAGATCAAGATTATCTTTTTTGTATGTATTTCATTCTAAGATTATTGTTGCAATCATTGAAAGATATATCCTAGATTGAATTTATTTAAAATGGTAAATATATTGTAATGTCTTGGGCTGTTATATTCTTTTATTCACATATTGTTTCATGTCATATGGTTTATCAAATATGATATAAATATTTTAAAATTTTAGGGTGTTACATTTTTCATGTTTTAACATGGTTTTTGCATCTTCTTTGTGTTCTAACTCTCTGTTAACCTATTTTAAACTTACCTTGATAACATAGTTTTTTATTCTTTCAGGGTTAATAAATTTGATATAAATGTTAAGACAACACATAAATGAACCATGAATGATATTATCAACCATATCCAAATAACATGGATTAATATAATATTTTAAGGAATTTTATAATATTTAATAAAATAATATATATTATAAAATATAGATAAATAAAATCTTTAGAACTCTCCATTTTTTGACTTTAATAACATGAAGAAAACACTTATAATTAAAACCAAATGTTTTATTATATTCCCAACAATTATTGGATGTTTATAAAATTAATGTATTATATTATTTATCTAAAATTATTTTACATTTAGTATATTAAATATCATTTATTTTATTTTCCATTAATTGAATAATTACTGCATCAACATTGTGTAAATATTTATGATAATTATTTCTCTACTAAAATATAAAAAGAAATTAACATAATTAAGATGAATATTTTATTTTAAAATACTATATAAAGTCTAACATATCTTCTGGATAACACCATGTTAATAATATTATAGTTTCTAAAAACAAGAGTGTGACATGTTTGAATTTTCTTGAAATAAAATACAATAATGGTCTTATTATCATATTAATGGACAATAGATTCTAGATAGCCAAAACATGGATGATTATGGATGAACCATACTCATCCAATAATATTTAACCACATTTTAGGGTTATTATAATATCTTTATCATTTTATTTGTAATTATAATTACCTGATTTACCCTTTATCATGGTAACAAATAATACTTAGGTTTCTATTCATATTGGCCATAAATGATAAGAAACTATTTAATAAAGATGTAAATACTAAATTAAAATATTGAATTCATTTTAAAAAAATTCAAAACATAGAAGTGGAATAATTTAATTTTAAATTTAACTGGAAAAAAACAACGTAAATATTTTGTTTTTAGAAATCATTTTCATGTATAAAATATTTTATATAAACAAATCAACTATAAAATAAATTCAAATGAAAATAATTTAATTTTCAATAATATTATATATTTAATTTTTTACTTTTAAACTATTGTGAAATAATATTTTACATTTATAATGCTTGAAAACTATATTGTACAGTAAACAAATGTTTTTTTCACTATTCATTAGAAAATAAATCTTTTCAAAAGAATCTAAAAATTTCCCTATATGATAATTTTGATATGATGACTTCAAAAATGAAATTATTTTTATAAAATAAAATTTTTATAAGTTCAATAAATTAATAATAATATTTTATCTAGAAACAATAAAACACATTACTAAAGAAATCATATTTCAAAATAATAAAATACCATTACTAAAAATTGAGTGAAAATTTTTAAGATTTAACCATTGAATTTTTATTTACTAGGTACATAATATAAATATATATTTAATAATTGGTGTATTAATTTTCATACATTCTAATTTGACGGACATGTTATAGCCAATATATTTAAATAATAATATTTTTGGCTTTATTTAAGCTCACTGTTGTGTATTGTATACACTATGGAATATAGTGTTCTTTTAAAAACATTGGATATTATATTCCATTTAGAAAAAATTCCCCAGACATCATGTGTGTGTTATTTTATATTATTTTTTTTCATAAAATAATTTGGGCAATGCCTCCCCATAAGTTTAATTTACAGTATAATGCATGTAAGGTATATTTATATGCCTCTATAAGAGTAATCAAAATTATCTACATAAGAAGATTATTCTCATAATAAAAAAAATACCTTATGAATCTATCGACAATATAAGAAATTATCACTCTAATTAGACAAATTTACTAAGGCTTAACTAAGACCACATGTGGTTTCCCAAGGGAGTGAATAGAAAATGATATGAGACCATGAAAATATTGGTTCTTTTTGAGTTTCACCTATATCGATTCCATGATCACTAATGATTGTAAATATATTTTGAAACCAAAGTGTAAATTAGAAAAACATGAAGATTAATATGAATTTCTTGATGATGGATTGTATTGTGTTGATGAAACACATATTAATTTTTAGAACTGATGAATAAATGAATAATTTGGGAATAGATAAACCAAGAGTATTCCAAATTCTATTCAATGGAGTATGATGGAAAATAGAGAATAAAGGTTAATAAATTTAGTCATATTATATATTGAAATAATTTTTTTGAGAAGGATTAATTTTAAAATGATTGCTGAAGCTCCTCAAAAAAATCAAGAATCTGATTTTGGATCTAATTTCATAGAGACGAGTCGATGTTGACTGAACCATCAATATAGATGAATTAAAATCTAATCCATTTCAATATTTAAACATTATATGAGATAAATAATATTATATTATGATGGAAAAGATTAATATTAGAGAATATTAAATTGGGATTGTTGATTAAGATTCCATATTGTAAAAAATGGGATTAGGGTGCGGGGAGGGTGGTCTGTATTTAGAGTTGAAGGTAGGATGACTGGGTATAGAAGAAGATGACCCGAGTAATAGATTCATTATGCTCATTGATGAGTCATGAGGAATTTTTACAAATATATTTATAGAATATTTCATTGAGAAGAGAATAAAATAAAAATGATTCATTTATCATAGATGAGAATCTTCAGATTATCTGTAGTTAAAGAAGGTTGAACTCAAACAGAGTTGATTGTAGAGGGAGAAACATTAAAGGATATGATCCATGGTTTTTAGTGAAAATTTTAATTTTTTTTATGTTTTATGGAGTCGAAGAATTATTTTCAATATATTTTTTCCTTTTACATGTTCAATAAATTAGTGGTGATTCCTTTAGTTTTACTTATTTTCCAAATTCAGTGCTGAAGAAGATGACACACCAATTTAGCGATTTAATTAATCTCTAAAGGGATGAAGGAAGCTATGAAGAATATTGGGTTTGGATGACTAGACCAAAATCTACTACATATAGAAATCATGGAGATGTAAATGTCATAAAAATATTTGATAGATGGAATAAAAAACCAAGAATTAAAGATTTTGAAAAAAAATAAAAGGATATCAGAAATTCAGTTAGTTGATAATTGGAGGAAATTAATGACATAAATGATTGTGGAACAGTTTTTTAGAGATATTTTATAAAGTATCAGGGGAAGTTATATAAGGATAAAGGGAGAAAATACTACCAATGATGAATGAAATGTGATCCTCAAAAAACTAGGTTAGTGGGAAAATATGTTAAAAATAGTTATGAAAAAAATCACTGAGAATTAAATCATTTGGATTCGAAGATGTTTTTTTTGTTAAATTGACCTATAGAGCTGTGAGAAAGAAATTTTATTTGGGATTATGAGAAGTATCTTCATAATATTGGAAGTATTCTATGTTTACTTGATGAGACTGATCGACATCGACATGAGAGATGATATTTCTTCTATTATTAAATTTTTTCCTATTGTTTTCAATTTATTTTTCTAATATTCTTCTTCCATAAAAATATTGAATTCACATAATTAATAAAGGAAAATGTTAATAATTTATTCTTGGGAATTTTTTTCATGCTCTTGATCTCTTCCTTCTCAACTGCATCTCAATGTTTTTTATTTCATTTATTGAGGATGAACCTGACATTTGATGGCATTAGTAATAATATTCAAGGTAAATTCTTACACTTATATAAATGTAATTTATTTTTAAATTGAAAATATTTTCTTGAACATCATTTTTCTGTAAGCTACTTTAGTGATGTTTAATTTATTTTTTCACATTTCTATCTTCTTTTATATAGTATAATTAATAAAAGAATTAACACTAGATTTATCATCATCAATTTTCACAAAAATGTTTTAATTTTATTTCACCATTTACATTTACTATTCATAGTAGTTAATGATATTAAATAATCCCATATAACACCTCACCCACCTTCCCCATGGATCGAACCTACTTGCCACTATCTCGTAGTGAGTTTAAGATTATAAATTGTAAATTTGACAGCGAATCAATGGCCACTACTCTTCAATATTTTGGAACTATTTCTTTCAATTTATTAGAATAGAGTGTATTAGGGTATTAATGAAAATTTAAAATAAAATCAATAAAACAAAACAAAATTGATATTGTATCACTTCTACTTATACTAATTTGTAATATCTACTTAATCATTGGGGCCTATTAAAAAAACATTTTAAAACGTATTTTGTGATACCATTGAAGAAATTAGTAAGATTCTAATTGTTGTTGTCTATGAATTCAAATTATGATATGGATCTTAAAGGGGGTGTTATAAAAAAAAATATCTTATATTTATTTAGGCTACTATGTGAAAATTATGTGGTCGTCTGTATATAAACAGCCATAAGAACTTAATCAACAAGAAGAATAAAATTTATATTATGAACCTGAACCCGATGATAAATGTAATAGCCCAGACCCCTCCAGTCTATTCCTTTGTTGAAATCGATATGGGCAACACGACGCATGTTATAATGATAATTTTTTAATACTGATGATAACGTAAAAATATCTTAAATAATAACGATGATGACATTAATTGTGTGATTAATTAAACTAAAAAGAGAATAATAATGATAAAATGATTTAATGGGTGTTATTATTATTAATGATGTGAAGTGGGAAGGTTTGTAACCCATTAGATGTTGATAAATGAAACATGCGGTTTATTATTAATTGAGTAATTGTTGAAATTAAATTTGAATAATAATAATGGCTGTTGTGTTATTAATATTATTCATAATATTAATAATAATGAGAAATTAATGAAATGAGTCATGGTATTTATTGCAAAAAAATAAATGAAGATGCACAGTGGAAGAATGGTGGTGCGTTAATAAAATTAAATGTGAGTTCGTTATTATTATTATGTTAAATACTAATAATAATTGTGGCATAAAAATATCTTGGGCTTATTAAATTGAATGGTTTTAATTTAATAAAAGTGGTTTCAATTTAATCAGTGTGAAAAAAGGAAATATAATTAAATAATTAAATTGACGGATGTTACGTGACATTGACGTGGCATGGTCGGATTCAGATATCCAACAGGGTGGTTTAACGTGGTCAATGCGATGAGCATAAATATTATCATTATTAAAAAAATAATAACAGTGATGAGTTTATAAAATAAGTTGATGTATTGTTATTATTATTGAAAAACAATAAATAATAGTGATGGCGTAAAACTATGTGCAAGAGGTTAATGAAATTAAATGTATTAAAGTGGGTTGAATATGTCAGTTATATTAATTTTGTTTTTTCATTTAATTCAATTAAATGAAATGGTTTTGAGTCGCATGGAATTGTTGTGCATAGGTTCTCCGCAAAGTGAAATATGAAATTAATAATATTGCAAGTATAATAATGTGATAATCCAATTAAATTAATATTGGATAAAAGGTAAGGGAAATAATAATTTTTTCTATTATACTTGAGGCGCATGGAGAATGAGGATGTGACACTTTAGTTAGAATGTTATAAAATTGTGGGGGGAGAAAATTAGATTAGAGAGAGAATAAATTTGAAAGGCAATAAAGTAAATAAAACAAAATAGAACTAAAATAAAAAATAAATAGTGATGTGGGAAAAGGTAATTATTGGAATATATTTGTGCATGGGATTTGGAGTTAAGAAAAAAATGGTTAAATAATGTAATTATTATTTTGTTGGGAAAACTGTGTTTAGTCCATAACTTCTTTGTGCAACGTCGGATTTACAAACCATTAGCGGCAGCGTAATCCTGAAATTAAGATGGTCATTTTAAGACCAATGATTTATACCTTTTCATGACTCATGCCTCGGGTCAATGAAACACCAAATATTAATAGAATTGTCATTATTATTAAAACGTGTGGAAACTGCGTGACATGTCGTGTGTTAACTAGTCAAAAACGCGTAATGGGTGTATGGTTACACCATGTATTCATTAATACACATTTAACACCGTTTTACATTTTCGGTGCCTATATAAGAAAGGGTCGCAGATTATTTCTAGACTGATCGCTTCTTCGTCGCACGACGACGCTCTTGGAAGATCGAGAAGTCTTCCTCCTCTAACTTCATCATATGGACTCTGATCGTCGATCCATCAGTGACTGTGGGATCGTGTCAGCGAGAAGAACACCGTACACCCTGTTCCATTCCCTCTTCTTCGACTTCCCCTATATAGTTTCTAACTAAGGAGACTGCTGATAATTGACGGGAACGATGGTATTTGATGAAAGACTCTAAAAATTCATTCTAGGAGAAGCCTTGTGATCGTTGTGGTCGTGTTCCTAGAAGGAAATCAGAACCTGTTGAGGTAGAGATCTTACCTTCATCTCTCTAATTTGTGCATCATGCGGGGTGGGTGTCTTCTTGGTTATGTGAAACACATTTGAACCAGTTGAATAAAGATAATAAATGTCTTATATAACAGGGATGGGAAGTTTGTGAATTCAGTTACATTATTTATATCCTGTGATATTATGTTGTGAATTGAATGAGCTTCTGCCTACTGAAATTCATGGTCGTTGGGGGTCTTTCCTTATATAATTAAATTTTCCCTCTCCTTAAATATTTTCTTATGTATGAAAATTTTATTGAATGCAGAAATTGGTTAATCACATAAAGTTGGCTTATTAAATACTCAGAACCCTTGTGTGAACACCCCGGTTCAACAAAATGGAATAATGAACATGTCAGTGTTGGGTTGGTTTTGTTATGGGATGTGTGAAGTGGTAATTTCTGGGTTGTTGTGTGATATGATGTTTGGCAGCGGGGCTGCAATGATGGGTGGTGAATATTATTAAAGTGGTTAGTAGTGTACTATATACATGGGAAAAGTAATGGAAATGTGCAATGTGGAAAATGAATTTATATTTTGAAATTAGGAATAAATGAACGGTGGGGTATTGTGATGGAAATGAATTAAAGGTGGATATGATAATCAAATTATTAAGGAGTTGGTATGTGATTGCTTATGGTTTCCCTAAATTTTGTTTTCGTTGGCAGGGATATGTTTTATGAACACTATATTTGGTCTGGTTGTTGATAGTTGCCCAATAGTTAAAATAATTGACAACTAATGCTATTAAACATGAAAACATAAATGGGGTTTTGGGATTTCTTGTTGTGTGCATACTCTCTAGGTAGCAGTGCTAAGGCATGTGCTCAGATATTTTGCGTAGAATCCTTAGGATGGGATGAGTGGTTGATATAATTATATAAATCTGTATCTTTCTATGTTTCTTTATGCACCCCACCCGCGTTGAGCACTATGTGCTGAAAACCCGTGGGACATGGGGTGTTATTCCCAACATTCAACGGACATTGTGGATGGTTGGTTACTATTCTTCCCTATGTTACCTCTTCCATGTTCTATATCCCAAGATCCTTCAGACAGGTTACGATAGATGTTTCCCAAGAATCTTCAGGATGATATGTGATGTGGTTCCCAGGTGTTTTCGGGATGAGATGTGGTGATGGCTAAGGATTGTGTGGCGGTGGGTTACTATGAGCTTCGTATGGCCAGGTTGTGGCACTAGCTCGAGCTTCGTATGGCCAAGTTGCAGAAATAGCTCAGGAAGAGGGGGAAACATCAGAGCGTTAGGCATGAGGGCTTGAGTAGTATCTAGTGGGAAGGTGGTGCGGGGTACCCATACTTTGATAATATTACTACTATACTCTATTGACTTGTGTTACTTGGTGAGTGTGACTGGTGAGGCTGGGTGCATAGATTCCTTGCTAGGTTTTGGTTCTTCTGTTTTTTCACGGGGCATTAGGTTGTCTCCCCATTTGTGCATGAGAGCTTTAGGTTTCCCTACTTAGTATAATTGTATTCTCACCCTACATTTTCTTTCAGGTTTTCAAGAGGACTACAGGGACTGTGCGGGACCTTACTAGTCAGGCAGGGGGAGTTTCTGCTGTTTTCTATTGTTGTTTTCCTTTACTTTTTGATACAGTACTTTGGAGATTTTCTGTACTCATACTTTTGTTTCACTATTGTATAAAGAATGCATATGGGATTGGTTCTGGGATATTTCTAAACTTTTTCCTTTTCTTCTTCTTGGTGTTTAAGTCATCCTATTTCCCAATATTAAATAAATAAAAAGTGAAATGCCTCCCATATTTGTGAAAAACTCATACCCTTGGTGCTAGTCGCCACTCCGGGGCCTACTAGAGGCGGGAATCGGGGGTCATTATCTCTTTTCCACCATTGCCAGCTCAGGAGGGGCATCTTTGGTGGGAGGGGGTCATGATAATAAATAAAGAATTAAAAAATTATCACCAAAAATACTTTCTAAATTGGATAAAAAGGCAGAATCCAATGACCATAGGAAAAAATATCACAAACTAATTCATGAATTCTCTAAAAAAATTAAAAGAAGAAGGAAAATTTTAAATATATGTGTAAAAAATGAATTAATAGAAAATGATAAAGGAAGCATATTTGGAATTGATTCTAAATTTTTTAGATCTCATTGATCTATAATAATTTGAATTTAATGAAGAAAAATTTGTAAACATAAATATCTCATTGAATAAATTTTTTTATAATTGTTTAAGAAACATAAAAGCTTTTGAGTTATAAAATTTTGATAAAAAATTGAAAGACATGAATAATTATATCCCAATACATTTGTTGTTCCAATGAATTTAAAGGTTTACATTTATAGTATCTTTAAGAATGTGATTTTTTGGGTTGAGGAGAAATTGGAAAATGAGAACTTAAAAATAAAAAACTATTCACCAATTTTTTTCGGAAATTTTAAATAATGAACTTGAATGTGAATATGTTAGTGGAGAAAAATAATATGGAAATGATAAAATTTCATAATTTTGATACTATATTGAAAATTATTTTCTAGGTTTTTAAAAGTGTGAACCAGAAAAATTTTAAAATTTATTTTTATATAGAGGATGAGGAAATGTTATTTGAAGAAAAGTTAGTTGATTATATATGAAATTTTTAGTATTAATTTAATCATCTCTTTGATTTTTTTTTAAAAAATAAAATATTTTTTACAAACCTATGAAAAAAATTTAAATTTGATATCACTTGAATATTTTTTACTTGATGCTAAACTGTGTAATACTTCCATTTCATCTGAATTCAAACACTCAGTAGATTTTTTAAAGAATCATGAATTAGTGTAATTTTATCTTTAAAAAATAGTTGTACACAAAAAATATATCCATAACATAATTAATTCCTCCAAATAAGGGGTTGATTAGTTTTTTTAGAATGAGGGACCTTTGGAATAGAATAATAATCTATTGAAATCTGATTTCTTAGATGAACATAAATTCATTATTCAATTGTTTTATAATGCCTTTGTAAATATATTTGGGTTTAAATTTTATTCGATAAAATGAGATTAAATTAAAATAGATAATATCTATTGATTTCCAAAGGTTTTAAAGCGACTAATCATACTTTTGATACTGTTTTTATTGATCTTTTTATAAAAATATCCCTTATTGCTATTGATTTGAGAACATTTAATAAATATAATATGTCATTAAGGTATTAAAATAAATTTTAAATCATAATATTACCTAATAAAACTCTATACATTTATGAAAATTACAAAAAATGTCAAATTTGAGTAAAATACCCAAGTGGAAAGCACTCCATACAAGAGTAATTTTGATGGTTCCTTTTCTGTTGATATTCTTAGTAGTTTATTTGAATTTTTTTGGGAGTCTTAATTTTAAGAACTATGTTTTAATGATTTCAATTTACAATAAATGTGGGATTGGGTGATTATTAATATTCTATACATAGATACACCTTTGAGAAGTCCTTTTATGATAAGTGGTGTTTACAAGGTATTTTTGTAGCTATAAAGGGAGAAACGTGCTTCCTTAGTGGTTTAAGTACCCTTACAACCCATTATTCAATTAAAATGAACATAAAAAACAAAATTGGATGTCCTTATATAAGAAAATATTTCCTTCTAGTGACAATGGTATGTTATTTAGAAAGCCCAACTAGGGAATATAAATCTAGCACTTCATGGGAGGAAAACCATGATAAAATATTTTTTTATGTTTTTGTTTGTTTCATTTTCATTTAGTAATAAAATTATATCATTATCCAGATTCGTTCATTTTTACATGAACCCCTACTCATATTTTACTCATATTGAAGTTATAATGTTTTTTCAAATGCTTAGAATTTCCATTTCTATTCCCTCTCATTATTTTATTAATTTCATATTCATTTTTCAATGATTGGTTTTAATGTTATTCTATTTTTCCTCTTAGAGTAACTTTATAGGAGAGAAAAAGTGTTTTAGAAATTCTAATAGTGGTGGGTGGTTATATAATGAGATTTTTTTGAAAAGTAAAAAATATTTTTAGGAGTTATTTTTTCCCTTCTCATTAATTTTTGAATCTGTTTTCATTCTTTCATGAATATTGTACTTAGAAAAAAACCTTTGTTTGTTTTTCTAGATTCTAAAATTATTTTTTGATTATTTATATAGGAATTATTTTCTATTTTAAATATATTTTTTGAGTCTTTTTAAAATTCATCTGTTTTATGATTTATTTCATAATTATTTTTGAAACTTATATTAAAAAAATTGAAAAAATTATTAGAACGTATACAAATTATTATGGACAATTTTTTTTTCTTATTATGATAATAGTTATTCAACATGCTAAATTATTGATCTAATTTCAAAAATATTTATTTTATTATGTGAAAAAGAACTTGAATTCAACTTTTTTTAAATTACTTGAATGTTTTGGCATCATACTTCTTAAACATTATTGTGAACTTTGAATCATTATTTTAAAATTATACTTATTAAAAAACTATTTTGAACCAAAAATATTTTTTTTCCACCAAGATATTAAACATTGGGGAAAATTTTTAGTTTTATGTTTGAGGGAGGGGGTCTTTTTAAAATAACTAAACTCTAATTTAAGGTAAAACACACCAAAACCCTATATATTTAAATAAACTTTTCATTTTTTAGAATCATTTAAGATTTTTTTTATTATTGGTATGTTTTCACAATTTATAAAGTTATGATTCCACTTTCAAGAGGTTATAATTTGTCACCCCATGGGTTCAGTTGGGTTTATTAATATCCCACCCTCTTGAAATCATTTGTTACTGATCAATTTTTAGAAGAATGATTAAAAATATTCATCGAATTTAAAAAAACTTTTACATGAAGGAATATTATAATATATTCATTTAAATGGGATATAAAATTAAAAATATAAATAATTTTGAGCCTCTTTTCCACCATTCATTATTCATTTATTCTTAAGAAAAAACTATTGGATCAGTTATGTATGCTTCCTTGTAATTATTCAATTTAATTATACATTCAATTGAATATAATTATTTGTGTACTAAAATATATGTGTCCACTCATCAAAAACTAAAGATAAGTTTGTATGTTTCATTTGAAATCATATTAAATTCTTTTAAACTAATTTCCATATTTTTCAAAACGAATCTTTTTTGTAAAGCCGAAATCTGATCTTTCACTAAGACCACTTATTTAAAGAGGGAATTCATATGTTCTTATTAGAAGATTCAATTTGGTTAATTTATTTGAAGACAATTTATTTATGGGATTTTGGGTTTTCACTCATTATATTTATTATTTTATAATGAAATTAACTATGTAATTTATTAAAGACTTGAAATATATTAACTCTTGGGTAATTTGATGTCATCACTATAACGACCCAAAATTTCATTAATGGAAATCCCTATTGATCTTATTAAATGTCTCTTTATGTTTATATAAAATTTCAACTTATTTGGTTTTATGTTAAGAATTTTGACCATTTCTAATATAGCCATTGAACAGTGATCACATGATTAGTATAGATATAGGACTTTAGCAAATCCAATTTACTCGGACAAAGGAAGCGATGGCCTCATCCAGTAGAATTGCCCCATACGAAGCCCATTTTTCGGATCTCAGAAAAGAGGTGGCGTCTTTGGGCTTTGCCCTTGACCAAGCCCAAGCTGAGCTTCATCATGTCAAGCTCGAACGTGACCATCTACAGGAAAAGTGGAAGTTGATTGAAATTACCACTCGAGAAATGTTATCTGAGCCACCCTAAGAGTCTGTCACCATCGCACACCTTACCCTTAAGTCTTATGTGGATGTTTTAAGGGATTATGTAACAAATAATTAGTACTATGTTCAAGTAAATTATTTTTGTATATAATAATGAATGAAATTTCTAGTCATTTTTGATACATTGTAAATAGTTTTTAAAGTACAAATGGTATTTTTAGTTATTATTTAATTAAGAAATCCATTTTATAAATTAAGGGATTTTTTAATTAAATAATATTTTAATAAAATAATATAATTATTATTAAATAATTTTTTATTAAATATAAATGATCTTATAATTTTATGAATGCAATTAAAATTTTTATTAAGGTTTGAATGCCATTTCTGTCAAAACCCGTGAATTTTCAATAAATATGGGTTTTTATTTTAAAAGTGAAATTAAAATATTTAGAAAATTATTTAGATAAAATAAATTTTATTTCTGAAATCAGGACATCAAAATTATCCAACGATGAATTTTTCATAATTTTCTGAGACAGTCAAATTTTTGGGTAAAAATTAAATACCGTTTAAATATATAATGTGTTTTATGACATCATAAAGACACAATAGTGATGTAATAAAATACTATAATATTTATGTTCGGACAATATATGTTTTACCATTAAAATAATGTGATTCTGGGTTTGTTTGACTTACTTTTCAAAGCATTAATGGACCCCTCAAGACATATTTAACACTTTTCCTTTTTAAATTAATTTCCATGGGAGTGTGACTCACCTCCACATAAGAAACCTTATTATTTTAAGAAGTTAGGACTTTGGACATATAAAATATTGTTTTCCTCTTCCATTTGCCAAAAAACATGGTCAAAAACCATGGGATGGTTTGTGGTTTGGATTAATTTAATATAAGGGGTCCCAAACCTAAATAATAAAGAATTCTCTCACCTTTCTTATATAAACCCACCCAAGATCCCACTTCCTCCTCACTCAATGCCTTTGGATTTAGTCCAAACTCTGCCCTACTCTCTCTAGAATCCTCCCAAGGTTCCCCAATCTCCCAATAAGCCTCTCACAAGCCTCTATTTAGCCTTTGGAAACACACTTCCAAGTAAGGGTTTTTTCTTCCTTTCTCATTTTTGTCCAATTTTATTTAAGTTGTTTTGCCCTTTTAATTTTAATTATGAATGTTGGGGTATGTTTTTACACCTCCCTAATACTGCCCTATTTATTTTTGAATAATGGGAGACCCTTTCCCTCTCATTAAATGCCTCCTATGTACACCCGTTACTATGTCGAAATTCAGAAAGGAACTTCTCTCTCCTCTTTTACATTCAAGCAATACTTTTGTATGATGAATCTAAATTCCATTAAAATTGTTGGGATATGTATCTATATGACCTCCTTACTGTCCATTACATGTAAATATTATGAGGAACCCCTTTCTCTCTCATCAACAATTTTTATAAATTCTCATTTCACGTTGTTACGCTGCCGAAATCACACCGATTTTCTAAGCCAGTTTCATTGTGTAGTGAATACCATGCCCATTTCTCCATCAAGGGTATTAAACTTTATGCACATTTACTTATTGATTGTAAGTTTCATGTATGAATTACACATTCCTTTATCGTGGAATAAATGATTATGTTTTATGAATCCATGTTTTATGATCCATGTGGCACACTTATGCATGAAATGAAATGTTTAAGAAGGGTGCACCCTTATAGCGCTCCAATGCATTGGGTAAAGTATAGTATCATGATACATCATGTGCAATGACTGTTGACTCATGCTAATTCAAGTGAAATGAGGGTTTACTTGTGCTTTATGTGCAATGAGGATTTACTCATTCTCTATGTGCAATGAGCCTTGGCTCATGCTAATTCCATGTTAAGTGTTGTTGCCACATTTCCATGTTATGATTATCATGCTTTATCATGCCTTTATGTTCATGTTTCTTTTATGCTCTATTTATATTCCTATTGTCTAACATGTATTTTACTCCTCATGTTATTCCATGTGTACTCCATTACTGGGCTTTATAGCTCACCCTCTTCTTATGCATGTCCTCTGGTTATCCCATGCAATGCTAAGTACGAGGGAATGTAGTGGTCATGTAAAGGAAGTTTTCAATAAAGATGTTGTATTTCATGTTTCAAGTTTATATGTAATGATCCTAAGCCCCAAAGACACTAAACCTCTCGATCTTCTTATTGTATCAAGTGAAGATTTATGTAATAAATCATGTTTATGTTTGTAATAAAAGCAGGGTTGTCATAGTTGTTATCAGAGGATAGGTTTGGTTATTTTGGGGATTAGGATTAGAAAACCCTAGTAAAGCCTTAGATACAAGACTAAGTACAATAAAAATGTCCCTATGTTTTGGTGAGTATTGAGTAAGTGGGTTATCAAGCAAATACATCCCTGTCTAGATACGAGCAGGTAGAGGCGGCTCTGGCACAGATGTATCCTAAGGGTAAAACCCAAAAACACCACTTTGAGCTAGACTCGAACGGGAACTGGTGCACGACAATGGGCCTTGCTGCACTCTTGGTTATGACACTCCTGGGGGATATGATTTGGGAAATTCACAAGCTTAGTATGAACCCTTATTAAGGGAATAAAAAAATTCCCCTAAGAATATATGTTAGAAAGTAGATAATGAAAATCCCAGATTGAAGCCTATAGACTCACGAGTTATGGAAATGAAAGTTTATTTATAAGTCATCAACTTTTGTCTTTGGATTACCCTTTATGTGTTACCCCTAACTTTCCTTTTATTCTATACAATGGCCGGTAATATGAGGACTCGGGCTAACAAACGTTGTGAAGATCAGTGTGATGACTGTACTAATGAGATGCCAAATCCAATGGGAGCGGGAATCATGAACTTTGTCACGCTTCTCTCTCAGCTAACTCAAGTTTTGAATAGAAACACGGGTCAAGTGGAATGTTCAAACCCCCCTAAGAAAGAACAATTCGCTATCGAGAGCTTCATGAGACAAAGGCCTCCTACTTTTAGCGGATCATCCAACCCCATGATCGCTGAACAATGGATCAACTCCATTGAAAATATCTTCTCCATACTTCAATGTTCTGAAAAAGAGAAGGTTCTCCTGGCGGCTTATCATATGGAGGGTGAAGCTGATCAATGGTGGACATTGCTCAAAAATACGAAGCCTGATGAGGAGATCGAGGCATTGGAATGGAAGGATTTCCGGAAGATGTTTTTCGATAAATATTTTCTGCGCACCCTACGGCTTAAGATAGAAAGGGAATTCCTTTCCCTCAAGAAAAAAGATGAAGAATCTGTTGGAGCATATGAGGAAAACTTCACAAGGCTTGCACGATACGCTTCCGGCTTTGTCATTACCCCCGAATGCAAGGTTGACCTCTTCTTTGGTGGGCTGAATCCTAGCTTGCGGAAAGCATTAGCGATCCGTGAATTCGACAGCTATGAAGAAATTGTCTGATGTGCCCTCAAGGTCGAAATGGAGATCGGGGAATCACAAGGGTATCATGAGGACAAGAAGCATAAGGTGGAATTCAATGCCGGTGGTCCGATGTATAAATCCAACGGTGCTATGAATATCCAACACCCCACTTGCCAAAAGTGCGGAAAGAAGCACCCTAGAAATTGCCTTAAGGGGACGAGAAAATGCTTCAGGTGTGGAAGAGAAGGGAACCTAGCTGTTAACTGTCCGCAAGAAAGAACCACCACTACGAAAAAGGAGAGGAACGCTCTGTTCGAACCTCAACGTGTTGTTCAATGCTACAAATGAAAAGAACTGGGTCATTTTACAAATCAGTGCCCTAATCCAAGGGTTTTCGGAGACAACCAACAACCTCCAAGGTAGCAAGGAAGAGATTTTTCCATCACTTCTACGAAGTGGAAACCGACAAAAAAGTGGTGACAGGTAATCTAGTTATTCATTCAAGAATAGTGAACATACTTTTTGATTCAGGTTCTACGCATTCTTTTATATCTTGAAAGTGTAGTAGAACAATCCCAGCACCACCACAATTCATGGAAGTAAAGATTTCGGTGAGTGCGGAAATGGGGAAATCATTGCATCCCATGAATATAAGTCCTCCCCTATTATAGTCTGTGGATTGAATTTCCCAAAAAACCTCATCATACTCCCTTTGGTGTAATTTGATGCAATTCTGGTCATGGATTGGCTTACCTTATACAGAGCCAACATAAATTTTCGGGAGAGGGAAATTACACTCCATATGGAGAATCGACCCCCGATTCGTTACAAGTGTCAGGAGGAAGATGAATCTCCTTTAGCTCCATCATCTCAATCATGGATAATACTGCCTTATGAGCATGCGTATCTGGATCAGATGATTGAGTCTAAGGAAGAAACCATCCTTGAAGAAATGCCTATTGTGAGGGAATTTGCTGAAGTTTTTCCTGAGGAACTGTCGGGTCTTCCTCCAAGAAGAGATGTTGAGTTCTCAATTGAACTTATACCTGGGGCGCTACCAATATCCAAGAATCCATATAGAATGGTTGTTGTCGAGTTTGAAGAGCTGAAGAAACAACTACACGAGAATCTGGATAAAGGGTTTATACGCCCAAGTGCTTCACCATGGGGTGCACCAGTCGTCTTCGTCAAGAAGAAAGATGGGTCAATGCGGCTTTGCATCGATTATCGTGAACATAACAAAATCACAATAAAGAACAAGTATCCTCTCCCAAGAATCTAAGACTTGTTTGATCAGCTGCGTGGAGCACAATACTTCTCCATGGTGGACTTGCGGTTGGGATATTATCAAGTAAGGGTGAAGAAGGAAGATATCTCCAAGACTACTTTTCGTACAAGATACGAGCACCATGAATTCATAGTAATTCCTTTCGGACTCACCAATGCTCAAGAAATCTTCATGGAATTGATGAATAGAGTCTTTAGAGATTATCTAGACAAATTTGTGGTAGTCTTTATAGATGATATTCTAATACACTCCTAAATGAAGGAGGATCATGAGGAGAATTTAAAAACTATACTAGAGACTTTGCGCAAGGATAAGCTCTGTGCAAAATACAGCAAGTGTGAGTTCTGGTTGAAGGAGGTCTCATTCTTGGGCCATATCATCACAAGCAATGCGATATCTGTGGACCCCTCCAAAACAGATGCAATTGAGGGATGGCCGAGGCCAACATCGGTAACTGATATCTGTAGCTTCTTTGGGTTAGCTGGATATTATCGATGATTTGTGAGAAATTTATCACGATTGTCCAGCCCTCTTACCAAGCTAACTCGAAAGGGAGTAAAGTTTGCTTGGAGTGATGAATGCGAAGAATTCTTCAAGGAGTTGAAAAGGAGGCCTATCACTGCGCCCGTGCTCACTTTACCCACAAGTGGGGAACATTTTGTGGTATTCAGTGATGCTTCGAAGAAGGGCTTAGTATGTGTGATGATGCAGAATGATAAATTTATATTCTATGCCTCAAGGTAGTTGAAAATACATGAGTGAAACTAGCCAACGTGTGATCGGGAGTTGGCAGTGGTGATCTTTGCCCTGAAAATCTGGGGGCATTATCTCTATGGAGAGAAATGTGAGATATATACTGACCACAAGAGTCTTAATAATATATTCACATAGATAGAGATTAATATGAGCCTGAGGAGATGGATTGATCTCATCAAGGATTATGAATGTTCAATACATTACCACCCTGGGAAAGCGAACAAGGTAGCAGATGCCCTAAGTGGAAAGGACCCAGCAATTCTATCAATGATGAGATTTGAGAAGGATCCAATCTTCTTAGACTTAATGATGATGAATGTGGGAATCATAAAGAAGGGAACATCATCAATCCTTTCACAAATTATTGGTCAACCATCTCTTTTGGAAAGGTTAAAGGATGCTCAAAATGATGATGTGGGAATTCAAGAAAAAATGGAAGCTATCAAAAAGGGGAAATCATCGGAGTTTAATGTTAATGAAGAAGGAATTGTGCGGTTTGGGAAAAGACTATGTGTTACATCAAGTCTGAAGCTGAAGAAGGAAATTTTGGATGATGCACATAGTTCAAATTTTCCTATTCACCCAGGGAGCACAAAGATGTATCAAGACCTCCGAGAAAACTTTTGGTGGGATAATATGAAGAAGGAGATCGCTGAATATACATCAATGTGCCTGGTTTGTCAGCAAGTGAAGGCAGAGAGGTAGAAGTATAAGTGGATGATGCAACCATTTCCCATACCAAAATGGAAATGGGAGAACATCACCATGGACTTTGTCACAAGAATTCCAAGGACATCCAAAGGCAACAATGCAATCTGGGTGGTTGTGGATCGTTTTACAAAGACTGCACACTTCATTGCTATTCGGGAGGATTTCTCTTTGGATCAACTGGCACGAATATATATCAGGGAAGTGGTAAGGTTGCATGGAATACCACTATCTATTGTGTCTGAAGGAGATCCAAGATTCACCTCTATGTTTTGGAAGAGTCTTCAACATGCTCTGAATACTGAACTGAACTTCAGTACGGCCTATCACCCTCAAACTGATGGCCAATCCGAGTGGAATATCCAAACACTTGAGGATATATTGAGAGCATGCTCAATGGACTTTAAAGGAAGATGGGATCAACATCCTCCTCTGGTTGAGTTCTCTTATAATAACAGTTTCCACTCGAGCATCCAAATGGAACCATATGAATCCCTGTATGGGAAAAGGTGCAGAACACCGACAAGTTGGGATGAGGCCGGTGAACATAAGAAGGTTGGACCAGAAATGGTCGAGGAAATGGTGGAGAAGATAAAAAATATTCAGCAAAATTTCAAGGCAGCCTAGAGTTGACAGAAGAGTTATGCAGATAACCGTCGACGAGACCATGAGTTTAAAGTTGGAGACATGGTTTTTCTACGTATATCTTCGTGGAAGAAGGTCATGAGGTTTGGAAAGAAAGGGAAGTTAAGTCCAAGGTACATTGGCCCCTTGGTGATTCTTGATCATGTCAGGGTTGTGTCCTATTGACTAGAACTTCCACCTTCCATGGCCAAATTACATGATGTCTTCCATGTATCCCTCTTAAGAAAGTACATACCAGACCCTTTACATGTACTCTCTTCTGAGGTGGTACAATTGGAAGACGATATTTCTTATGAGGAGTAACCAGTGAAGATCTTAGATCATAGAGAAAAAGTTCTACGAAATAAGACAATGCCTCTCATCAAGGTGTTGTGGAGAAACCACAAGTTTGAAGAAGCAACTTGGGAATCGGAGGATACGATGAAGCTGAGTAACCCACATTTTTTAGTGTAGGAAAAGGAAAATTTCAAGGGCGAAATTTCTTAAGGGGGGAATATTCTAACAACCCAAAATTTCATTAATGGAAATCCCTCTTGATCTAATTAAATGTCTCTTTATGTTTATATAAAATTTCAACTTCTTTGGTTTTATTTTATGAATTTTGACTGTTGCTATTATAGTCGTTGAATTGTGATCACATGATTTGTATAAATACAGGACTTTAACAAATCCAATTTACTCAGACAAAGGAATCGATGGCCTCATCCAGTAGAATTTCCCCATACGAAGCCCATTTGTCAGAGCTCGGAAAAGAGGTGGCATGTTTGGGATTCGCCCTTGACCAAGCCCAAGATGAGCTTCATCATGTCAAGCTCGAACGTGACCGTCTACGGGAAAAGTGGAAGTTGATTGAAATTACCACTCAAGCGATGTTATCTGAGCCACCCCAAGAGCCGGTCACCGTCGCACACGTTACTCTTAGGTCTTATGCGGCTGTTTTAAGGGATTATGTAACAAATAAGTAATACTATGTTCATGTATATTATTTTTTTATATAATAATGAATATAATTTCTAGTCATTTTTGATACATTGTAAATAGTTCTTAAAGTAAAAATGGTGATTTTAGTTTTTATTTAATTAAGAAATATATTTTATTAAATTAAGGGATTATTGAATTAAATAATAATATTATTATTAAATTATTTTTTATTAAATATAAATGATCTTAAAATTTTATGAATGCAATTAAAATGTTTATTAAGGTTTGAAAGCCATTTCTTTCAAAACCCGTGAATTTTATATAAATGTTGGTTTTTATTTTAAAAGTTAAAATTAACATATTTAGAAAATTTGTTAGATAAAATAAATGTTATTTCTGGAATTAGGATGTCGAAATTATCCAATGGTGAATTTTTCATAATTTTCTGAGATAGTCAAATTTTTGGGTAAAAATTAAATATCGTTTAAATATATAATGTGTTTTATGACATCACAATGACCCAATAGTGATGTAATAAAATACTATAATCTTTATGTTCTGCCAATATATGTTTTAACATTAAAATATTGTTATTTTGGGTTTGTTTGACTTACTTTTCAAAGCATTAATGGACCCCTCAAGACATATTCAACACTTTGCCTTTTTAAATTAATTTCCATGGGAGTGTGACTCACCTCCACATAATCAACCTTATTATTTTAATACGTTAGGAATTTGGCCTTATAAATTATTGTTTTCCTCTTCCCTTTTCCAAAAACCATCAGAAAAAATGATGGAATGGTTTGTGGTTTGGATTAATTTAATATAAGGGGTCCCAAACCTAAATAATAAAGAATTCCCTCACCTTTCCTATATAAACCCACCCAAGCTCCCACTTCCTCCTCACTCAAAGCCTTTGGAGTTCGTCCAAAATCTGACCTACTCTCTCTAGAATCCTCCCAAGGTGCCCCAAGCTCCCAAGAAGCCTCTCACAAGCCTCTCTCTAGCCTTTGGAAGCACACTTCCAAGTAAGGGTTTTTTCTTCCTTTCCCATTTTTGTCCAATTTTATTTAAGTTGTTTTACCCTCTTAATTTCAATTATGAAGGTTGGGGTATGTTTTCGCACCTCCCTCATACTTCCCTCTTTATGTTTGAATTATGGTAGAACCTTTCTATCTCATTAAAGGCCTCCCATGTACACCTGTTACTATGCCGAAATTCCGAAAGGAACTTCTCTCTCCTCTTTTACATTCAAGCAATACTTTTGTATCATGAATCTAAATTCTATTACAATTGTTGGGATATGTATGTATATGACCTAATTACTGTATATTACATGTAAATATGATGAGTAACCCCTTTCTCTCTCATCAACCATTTTTATGAATTCTTATGTCACGCCGTTGCGCTGCCGAAATCGCACCGATTTTCTAAGCCAATGTCATTGTGTATTGAATACCATGCCCATTTCACCATCAAGGGTATTCAACTTTATGCACATTTACTTATTGATTTTAAATTTTCATGTATTAATTCCATATTCCTTTATCGTGTAATAAATGATTATGTTTTATGAATCCATGTCTTATGATCCATGTGGCACACTTATACATGAAATGAAATGTTTAAGAAGGGTGCGCCCTTACAGCGCTCCAATGCATTGGGTAAAGTATAGTATCATGATATGTCATGTGCAATGAGTGTTGACTCATGCTAATTCAAGTGCAACAAGGGTTTACTCGTGCTTTATGTGAAATGAGGATTTACTCATGCTCTATGTGCAATGAGCCTTGGCTCATGCTAATTCCATGTTAAGTGTTGTTGCCACATTTCCATGTTATGATTATCATGCTTTATCAATCCTTTATGTTAAAGTTTCTTTTATGCTCTATTGATATGCCTATTTTCTAACATGTATTTTTCTCCTCATGTTATTCCATGTGTACTCCCTTACTGGGCTTTATAGCTCACCCTTTTCTTATGCATGTCCTCAGGTTATCCCATGAAATGCTAAGTACGAGGGAATGTAGTGGTCATGTAAAGGAAGTTTTCAATAAAGATGTTGTATTTCATGTTTCAAGTTTTTATGTAATTATCCTAATCCCCAAAGACACTAAACCTCTCGATCTTCTTGTTGTATCAAGTGAATATTTATGTAATAAATCATTTTTAAGTTTGTAATAAAAGTAGGGTTGTCATAATCACATTATGATACATGTTTTCCACATAATTTGATGATATTAAGAATATTTTTGATGATTAAATGAACTTTATTTTTTAAATAATATTCTATTAATTATTCTGGGTCAAAATAACAATTTTATTAATATTATTACTATAATTCCAAAATTTCAATGAATTTATGATTTTTAGATATTTGATTATAATTTTCATACACTTGTAATAACTATTTTTTTCTTGACCTGATTGTGTTTTAAATTAAAATATAGATTGCATTTTTTGTGGGTTAATGTTGGAATAAAAATGTTAAAACCACACTTTTAATTTCAAAATTTATTTTTGTTAGATATATTTTTAATCACATCTATTTAATTACATAATTTGGATAAGTATTCTTGTTGTTATTAATTATGATTTTCAATTCATTTTAAATCATTCTTTCAAAGTTTTAATTTCATTCTGTCCGCAAAAATCTATAATTTTATTGATATTTCATTCTGAAAGAATAATTTTAGTTTTTTGGGTGAGATAATTAACCAAAATAGTCCATGAAAGAGAGTTTTTATCATTTGGGGTTTTCATAAAATAATTTTTTGAGCCGTATACCTATAAGATGAATTGACACTAAGATGGGAATATGATAAATTTATGTTCACCTATAAGATAATTATTAGTCCTTATAGTAAGAGAATTATTCTTAGTATAAAATGATTCCTCATGGGCCTTCCGATCTCATATGACAATTATCATTCAAATAATATATATTTATTGAGGCTTTACTGAGATTGTCCATGGCTACCCAATGATTAGAAATAAAACACTCTGAGGTTGTGGGAATATTATTGCTTTCCGAGTTTCACCCAAGAGGTTTCTAAGATCATTGTACATGATGAACTGCTTTTGAAACATAATCATGAAGTAGAGAAGCCTGAAGCTGACCAAGGCCTACTGATGATAGTTTCTGTTGTGTTTATGAAACCCGTTTTAATTTTAGAATATAAAGAAGAATGAATAATTTAGTAATAATTAAACAAGAATTTTTCCAAATTCAATTCAATCGAGGATGGTGGGAAATAGAGAACATAGGTGATTCATGGTATTCATAGTTTTTTTTTGTAGAATATTTTCTTACATTAATTATTTTAAAATGGTGTCTAAATCCCCTTTATGAATAAAGAATCTTATTTTGAAGTGATGAATTGATGTTGACCAAAAATACAACATGGATAAACTAAAAATTAATACATTTTAATCTTTAAACATGATAAAATTTTAAACATAGGATCTAAGAAAGTCAAATCTTGAGCATGAAGAAGATGAAATTGATCATCTTGAAAAATTAACAAGACAATAAATAATTATGGGTTTGTATTTAGGGATTAAGGTTGGGAAAATGATTTAGGAATAAGATGATCCAAATTAATGATTCCCTAATATTCTTAATGAAGATAATGTCATGTTGTAAAATATATTTCAATAATCTATAAATTGATATTATAACCAAAATTATTTAATTCATTTTTCGAAGAGAATAATAATGATATTGTCACTAATTAAAGAAGTTTGAACTCAAATAGATTTAAACTATGTGGTATAATATTTTTATGGAGTTAATCTAAGATTTTTAAATCTCGTGGTGTTATTTTTGGAAATTACGGATAGAGTGGAATATTTTTTTCACCAGTTTTTCCCATTTTATAGGTTTAATCAGACGAAGAAGGGGACACAATTTTTCCTAATTTTTCAATTTTAATGTTGAAGAATAATAAATGACCATTACTTGAGGTATCATCTGTGTAAATGACTAAAGGAAGTTGTGAAGAATTATGGGTGTAGATGATTGTTATATAATGTAAAATATATTAGAATTTTGGAGATGTAAAGGTTTCACAATTAATTGAAATGTGAGTAAAAAATCAGGATTTAAATAAATTTAAAAAATAAAAGTATATGAGAAATTAAATTGAGGGGATAACTATGGGATAAATGTTATATAGGATGGTGGTAGAGTTTTTTGGAGATAATTTATGAAATAATAGGGGTAGTAAATGAAGGTCAATGGAAAAAATAGTACAAGTGATGACCGAAAATTGAGCCTAGAAAAACTAAGTTAGCGGGGGAACACTATTAAAAAATATATAAAACCATTCAATGTGAATTCATTAATTTAAATTTAGGGAAATAAGTTGTTGACTGAGGGAGACCTCTAAATTAAAAAGTGGGGGATTTTTTAACACCCCAAACTTCTACCAGATTATTCTTTTAAAATAATTCAATAGCTTGTGTTTCATGCAACACTGACAACGATCGCACCATGACCTATCTAACAATCCATTTAAAAAACAGTTATGAATAATATTAATGAAATTATAAAAGTTATGAATTTTATTTTTTTTAAAAGACTTAATTTTTTAATTCATAACATTTAAATTATGTTAGGGTGATTTTGTTTGTTATTTTTTTGAAAAGATTCAATTTATGATGAATAGTGGAAAATATTGCATTGTTGTTAAAAAAAGACGTTTTAATTGAAATGATTATTGTGATATAAATTTATTATGAAGGAAAAATAGATGAATAATAAATATATTATTTAAATATAGTTTATTTAAAACATTTTATAACAAAATTAGATATAAAAATTTATAGAACTTTTGAACATCTATTTTATCGACCTTCTAGCCAAATAAATATAATTTTCATTGAACATAATGTTACCATTTTTTGAAGTGAATTTAGAAACAAAGATACATACATGGTTGTTTTCATTATGAAAAATGTGGTATAATAGAATCACAATAATTGTTTGGTAAATAATAACTTTTATATTTTATTTACCATAATTAAAAATAAATATGGTAATTAAATGAAAAAAATAATATGATAATCATATAATATTACACTATCAATTTTACTAATTTCATTGGATATGTGTTTTTAGACCAAAGAAAACCTAGGGTCAAAAATATTATCCATTTTTATGCCACATGTGTTAGATTAAGACATTTATTTTATTTTATTTAAAGAAGAGTTAAAAACAACATATTCAAATTTTAAAAACTCTAACATTTTTATAATAGGTTATATAAGGGATATTTTAAACTATAAATATTATTTAGAAAAATAACATATTTATTTATATCAAAGTAATTTTTTTATAATTTTTATACATTTATTAATTACCATTAATGAGACACAATAGTGAACGATAAATTATTTTTTTAGTAGAAATACAAAATAAATGATATTAAAGATATTAAAATAAAAAAAATTATTTTATTAATGACATAAAATAATTTTATAAATAACATATACATGTTAGTTAAATATTGGAAGTATTCTTTTTAAGTTATCATGATTTTTTTAAAATTCCAAAGATGAAAATATTGAATATTATCAAAATTGAAATAAATGATACTTTAAATTAAATAATATATTATTAAATAATATAAAATTCATAAAAATAACAAGTTATGTCAAATAAGTAGGAAAAGGTAATGTATTTAATAAATAATCCAATTTGGGTTTTTTAGAAATTTTATAGTAAATATATTGACACTATATTATAAAAAGACAAGTAAACATAGTAAGAGTTAAACTGTTTAACTAAGGGTTAGATCCAAATGATAAAGTTACTTTTGTGACCTAAACCTGTCTAAATATAATTTATTGAGATTATTTAGTGCCATATTCATTCGAGACTCAAAATTACTCAATTTTTAGCAATTTGAAACTGAAAAAAATTTATAATAATTTAATAGTTTTGGAGTTTCTAAAATTGCCCCCCTCTCTAATAAAAGAGAACCTATCCTTCTCTTTTATTCACACATATAATTTTTTTTCATGTAAAAACCATTCATAATTATCCTCCAAACTTACCTAAATTCATCAAAGAGGCTAAAATTTAGCCATAAATCTGTGCAAAGGAGTCCTTTTGTGCATATAAAAAAGAGACTCTCAAAGAAGAGGTAATTATTCTACAAATTCCATTCAATTTATTTTATTTTTGTACTTTATGCTCCTCTATTGATTCCATAATAAAGTAATAAATCTAGTATCATATAAATTCTTGAGATATTATTATGATTATGTAACAAAAATATTTCTTCTTTTTATCGATCCTACAAATAACAATATCATTATGTGTTCAAACATAGGGCTTACCATCTCTGTGATGTGGTGTAATTTTTATTCAAAACTACTTTATTTGGATGGGTATAATGATGAGTATAGTGGATATAAATAATAAATATAGCATGATAAATATTTTTCATAATTAATATACCATTCAATTCAGTACCATTTTACCATCAATGAAATGATATTGTCGCTTGTGTGCATGTACAACCAACCGTCTCGATGACGTGGTGAGATTAATTCTTTGCATTAACCATTAAATAATGATTATAAATCATGTAAAATGAGTAAAAATAATCATTATGAAATTTATATCATTTTTTATATGAATAAAATACATCCTAATCATAACATACATGACTTTCACAACAAAACATGCATAGGAAAATGAATTAGTTGACACTTGAAACAATGGTAATACAGAAATATTATTAGAAAACAATATAATAGGATCATAGATGATATCATAAATATGGATATGGATATGATATAAATTAATAACATAATTTAATCATTATACATGAGGTTAAATCACCCCTTGACTAATGGATATTACAAGGTAATAATCAATTTCATATTTTATTATTATTTGAGTTTGTTTAAATGTAAGTATCTAGTGGGAAATATTTATCATCCATGTCCATGTTTTTTAAAATTTATTGAAAAATATTATTAATGTTGTTTAATGTTATTTTTATCCATGTTTAACTTTTTACAAAACATTTTGAAACGAATCTTTCAATCGTTTTCTAAACGAAGTACATTATGACCCTATTCAACAAATTAAGGAAATAATGTTTTTTAAACTTATACAGCACAAGTAGCTATTTTCTTCCATTATATTACCTAACCAATATGAATATTACCTTAAAATATTACAAGGATATTTTTATATGAAATTTTTTCTTTTATAATTATGTGTCTTTTAAAAAATTTAAAAGAGAAAAATGGATATTTTTCTAAAAGGGTTGTAAGGAATTATTAGATCATTTTAATATATTTCGACATCCTTTGTTGTATTTTATACTTATTTTAGGTTGATTTATTATAATAAAATCTTACATATTGTATTGAAGTATTTAGGATATGTTTTCATATATATGATATATCTGTATACCATTCATGGTGTATGATTAATGTATTAAAATTTCATGGGATAGTTTTAATACATATATTTATGGTATGTTTCAACCTTTTCATATAAGGAATGCATTGGACTTAGTATCAGACAAGAGAGGCCCATTATAGCCCCTCAATTTATTGGTAGGTCTTATGAGACAAAATAGGTTAGGGTTTTAACTATTTAAGTATGTTATTATCACAAGGCCATGAGGGTGTGGTTATGATGTACGACATTATGCATTACCTCATTATGAGATTAGTTATTGATATTTCATGTTATTATTTAACTATTAAAATATAAATGTGAATTTTTAAATGGAAATATTTTCTCTATTTTTTCCATATTATTCTAAAGATCATGTTTTAAAGCCATGTGTTTTAGTTATATACCTTTAATTAAATTTTTATGATTATTTATGATAGCTCAACTATATTGTTTATCCTTATTAGTAATCAGAGCTCACAACATTCTTATATTTTATTTTTCACAAGGATGTAAAGATGTATATTATGACTGACATCTAGGGATAATCTTAGGGATATGAGTGTTTAAAAAGGATACATTATGATGGTTTTTATTTGAAATATGTACTGTAAAACTTATGATTGTATCTAGTTTTTTCCAAGGCTACTAAACTGATCAGTCCTTCTTGATTTGATTTATTGTGATCATGAAAAATTAATAAAACAATGTACCGACTCTAGTCCACTGGGTTCAAGGAGTTATAGTTGGTATCAAATTAATTTTAGTAAAAACCATGGAATCTTGATTTAGAAAATACATTAATTAAGGGAGAGTACACTAAGACAGATTTCATAGATAAATATATAGGAACATCGTAAAAGTTTTTATAATGTAGAGATTATTTGGGTTTTCCTAGAAAATATATCTCTACCTAGATACTGTAAGTGTAATTGGTTCTAGTATAGATATAAATAGGAGTAACAAATACAAAAAGGTGTTTCGGGAATGACTCTAGGTAACTTAATACACAATAATGGGCCTTACTATGGACCTGGTTTGACACTTCAGGGGGATCTTATGAGTATAATTCAAATAATCTTTATAAACCATTATGAAGGATTTATGAGTAAATATATCCCCATTAAAACCATTTTTATGATTATCGATTAGATATGCAAAACATTTTCAATTTATGTTAAATTTTTTACTTGTTTGAAATTATGGATTATGATTCATAACATAACATAGTGTATGCCAATGTTTAGAAATAGATCCTAGTGTAAGGAATGAAAAATGTATCAATGAAAGTAATACATGTAGTTATTTCCCTCCAATTCAAGATGATGATAGTGGTGGTGGTGATACAGCTAATGATGAACAACTTATAACTATACTTGGATATATGACTCAGTTTATGAACAATAACCTTTTCTATTTGGAGCTCCCTGTTCCAAAATATAGAGGATCAATGATTGGACTCTTCATGAGACAAAAAACTCCAATTCTCAATGCTACTACAAATCCATTTGAATCTGAGCAGTGGATAAGATCCTTAGATAAAATATTTCATTATTTGGGGAGTAAAAAAAGTGAAAGAGTTGTTATGGATGTCTATCATCTATAATGAGATGAAAATCAATGGTGGTGATTAATTCAAAACATTAATGAGGAAAAAGAGGTGACAAATATAGAATGTAGGAAATTTAAATAAATTTTCCTAGAAAAATACATCGCTTTGGATCTACTAGTGGACATGGAGAGGAAAGTTTGGATTATGAGGAAAAAAGAGGATGTTAACGTTTCAATGTATGAAGCTAACTTCACAAGGTTGGCAGGGAATGCTGGAGACTACATACTTAACCCAATAAATAAGATTTATCAATTATTTTATGGGTTAAAACCATTATTCTAACAGGAACTATTATCACAATCATTCTCATCGTAAGAAGATATAGTCTCATGTGTTATCAAGACAGAAAATTTGTTATCTAATTCTTATGAATTAAAAGTAATACAAGAGAAAACATGGGCCACTAAATACTCTATAAAAAGAAATAAGGGGATGAAGGTAAAAGATAACTTTCTATCATTCTATAATTATGAGATGAAACACATTGGTACTTTCCTAATGGGGATGAGAGTTTGTTACAATTGTGGAGAAAACAGACATCCAGATCTCGATATCAAGGGAAATAAAGAATCTACCAATCTTCCATGATACATTTGTAATTATTTGAGACATTATGAAAATAATTATCCTAATTGTCAAGGAAAAATTCCCTATAAAAGGGAAATGGAGAAAGACTAAGATTTTGTGATCATAATTGCTGAGGTTGAAGTTCCAAATGATGTGGTAGTAGAAACTTTAATCATTTCCTCAAATTTATCCAAAGAATTATTTGATTATGGATCCTCACATTCCTTTATATCTTCCTAGTTTTCTTTAAAAAATATATATTTCCAATTCAAATTAATAAGGGAGTTTCCAGTCAAAACCACTCAGGGGAGTCTCATTTTAATAAAGATATGTTAGGTAGTTCCAAATAATGCATATAAATGTTCTTTATCTGGTAATTTTATCATCATACCTATGATAAAATTGAATATAAATCTCAGTATATGATGGTTATCAAAATATCATGTGAAAATTTATTACAAGAAGATGTAATTTGTGATTTGTGTGGAAGATGTATAATCCATTATATTTAGTGTATAAAATTCATCAACTTGTTCTTATCAAAATCCATCCCTAGTATATTTATTGAATGAGATTATTGGGGAGTAAGAAGAAATAACAATTAGGGATGAATAAAAAAATATTTAAATTGATGATGTACCTATTTTAATGGGATACATTGATGTTTCTCCCAAATATTTATAAAGACACCCCACGAGTGTGAAGTTGGGTTTTGTATTGATTTAATACCTTATGTATGACCAATATCAAAGACTCCCTATGATATAACATATCATAATTAGAATAGGTAAATAAAAAACTATTAGCATTGAGTAATAAGGGATTTATTCACCTCAGTGTTTCTCCATGGGGATCCCCAATTCTTTTTTTAAAAAGAAATATGGATCAATGAGGTTGTGCTTTGACTATAGATAAACCAATGATATTATAATAGAGAATAAGTATCATCCCCCATGAATTGATGATTTCTTGATAAAATTCATGGATATCAATATTTTTTCAAGATTTAACTTTGTTCTAGATATCATCAATTGTGTGTAATGAAGGTATATATTCTAAAGATATTATTCTGAACTAGGTATGGGCATTACGATTTTATAGTAATGCCGTTTAGACTGAGTAATTCACCATATGATTTCATGGATCTAATGAATATAGTGTTCAATGAATATCTTGGCTATTTTTCATAGAATTTATTGATCATATCTTTTTATAGTACCAAATATATGAAGACCATGATAACCACTTGAGGATTATTTTGAAGACTCTTAGAAGAAATGAGTTATATTGTAAGTTTAGAAATTGTGAATTCTGGCTTCAGAAAATTTATTTTATTGGGTATTTTTTCTTGAAGGATGGAATCTATAATGATCCTACAATGACAAAGGCAATCGAGGAATGAAAAGAACTAATGAGAATAACCAAGGCACAAAATTTTTGTAGGTTTACAAGGTTAGTATATGAGTGTCATCAATAATTTTACCGATTGTCAAACCCATTAACACAACTCACAGATAAAAGGGATAAAGTTGTTTGGATAAAAGAGTATGAAGAATATTTTTAATAATTGAATAGAATATTATTAAATTTTATTATATTGAATTTACCATCTCGTAATGATGGTTTTATGATTTATAATAATACATCAGGGAAAGGACTGGGTTGTGTTCTTATGAAAAATGGTTGGGTTATTGAAATTGCATCAAGGTAGTTAAAAATTCATGAAAAAAATTACCCAACTCATGATCTTGACATATAGACAGTAATATTTTCTCTAAAGATATGAAGACACTATCTCTATGGTTAAATATGTCATATATATACTGATCGCAAGAGTTTGAAATATATTTTATCACATAAAGAACTCAACATGAGACAGAGCATATGGGTTGAGTGAGTGAAGGATTATGATTTACCAATACACTACCACCTAGGGAAGGAAAATAAGGTGGAAGATGATTTATGTAAAAAGGACCAAAGAGTTATGAAATAGATGAGAGTTGAAAAGGATCTTATTTTCATGGATCTATGAAATATAGATATGGGAATTATCATGGTTGGTGAAACATCAATACTTTTTAAAATGGATCCCAATACATCTTTACTAGATAGGATAAAAATTTCTCAAATTGATGATGAGTTTCAAAAAAAATAAAGCTGTGAATGATGGGGGATTGATGGAATTCATGTACGAAGATGAAATTTTCAAATTTGGGAAGATCATTTTTTTACAGTATATATAAGTTAAAAAATGAATTATTGGATGATTCCCATAGCTACATATTCTCTATAACCCATGGTTAAACTAATATGTACATAGATTTGAAGAAGAATTTTTGGTGGGACAACATGTAGGGGGATATTTATGAATATGTTTCATGATATTTGGGTTGTTAACTAGTGAAGGCTGGAAGACAACATCCTAGAGGAATCATGAAGCCTCTTCCTATAACTGTGTGGAAATACGATGATATTACTATGGAATTTTTCATTGGGATACAAAAGACTCCCTAAATAAATGATGTAATATGGGTTATTGTCGATCATATTACCAAATCAGCACATTTTCATACTATAAGAGAAGATTTATCACATGTATTCTTAGAAAGAATATATATTAATGAAGTTTTAAGACTTTATAGTGCACCCCTATCGATTTTTTCTGATAGTGATCCTCATTTTACATCAAGATTCTGGTAAATTATTTAGAAGGCCCTGGATACTTATATTTGTTTAAGAACTTCCTACGAACCTCAAACTGATGGAGAATTAAAATGGAATATTTAAACATTAGAAGAAATTTTGAGATATGTCTCACTTTATGTTCAAGTTTTGTGGGATAAATAATAACCTCTTGTAGAATTTTCCAATAGCAATAGATTTAATTGAAGTATTAAGATGGAACCATAAAATGTGTTATATAGAAAGAGATGTCTTATGCAACCTTGTTGGAATGATATTAGTGAAAAAAACATGTAGGCCCAGAGCTTGCTGAGGAAACAATAGAAAATGGGATGATTATTTAACCCCATATCAAAATAGCTCAAAGTAGGAAAAATAGTCATGACTATAACCGAATGAAGGATTTGGAATTTCAAGTAGAAGATCATGTTTTCTTATTGGTATCTCCATGGAAGGGTGTTATAATATTTAGTTATAAGGGTAAATTAAATCCCATGAAAATCAGACCTTTTGAAATTTTGGAACGAATTGGATTAGTAGCTTACCATTTGGAATTGCAGCGAAGTCTCACCAAATTTTATAGTGTGTTCTACATTCCACTATTAAGAAAGTTCATGCTTGACCCAACACATGGAATCACCTATATAGAAATAGAACTCGAACATAATTTGTTTTATTGTGAAGTTTTTATAAAGATTCTTGATACCAAATAATAAGTGTTGAGAAATCGGACGACTCGTCCTGTAAAAGTTCTTTTGAGAAACAATAAATTTGAAGAGGCGATGTGGGAACCTAAATAACATACGATGAAGAACCAACTGAATCTCATTATGAAGTGATATTCTAGAAATTTTTAGGAATTTTTTTTAAATGTGGTTGAACGTAAAACCCCAATAGTATGCTTCTTTTTAAATAATTATATATCTTGCGTTTCACACAACACCGAGTTTGACTACACCTAGTCCAATCAAACTAAGAGTTTAAAAAGAAGTTATGAATAGTATTAACCAAATTATGGAATTTATAAATTTTATTTTTCAATGTAGACATCACTTTTGAATTCATAACATAGAAATTAGCTTAGGGTGAATATTTGGTATTTTTGTTGAAAATTTTCAATTTTTTGACAAATAGTGAAAAATATTGCATTGTTGTTAAAAAAACATCTTTTTAATTTAAATAATTTTATTACTATAAATTTATTAAAATGTAAAAATATATAAATAATACATATATTAAACCAATAATGTTAATTGGAATCACTTTATAATACAATTAGATATAAAAATTTATAGAACTTTTGAACATCATTATTACTCGCGTTATGGCCACATCTACGGGATATGAATTAAACATAATTTAACATCTTTGATGAATTGAATTTTTTAAACTTGTAAAATTAATTTTTGTAATAAGAATGATCAATTTATTTTAATAGGATCAAAATAATTTTTTATGAATAAGAACTTTTGGACTTTATTTACCAGGGTTAAATGTATATAGAATAGTTAAAGTTAAAAATAATATTATAATATTATAATATTACCCTAACACATGTCCTAATATCACTGGATAAATTTTTTCATCCAAAATCAACCTTTTTTCAAAAATATAACCCCTTTAATCACACTTGTGTTATATTTGGACATTTATTATATTTTATTTAAAGAAGAGTTAAAAATGTCATATTAAAATTTTAATAACTATATCATATTTAATATTAGGATATATAAGTGATATGGTCAAATATAAATATAATTCATAAAATTAATATAATTATCTACACCATAGTAAATTATTTATAATTTTTATCTATTAAATTATTAAAATTAATGATGACATAGTAGTGAAACATAAATTATTTCATTAATAGAAATACCAAATAAATGATATTTAAAATATTAAAAAATATATAATTTGGATTAATTAATGACATACAAGAATTTTATAGATAATATAGATATTTTAGTGACATATTGTAATTGTTGGTTATAATTTATCATTATTTTTTTATATTTTCAAAAAATGAAAATATTGAATAGTATCAAAATTTACATAAATAATACCATGAAATAAATAATATTTTATTAAATGTAATAAAATTCATAAAAATATCAAGTTAATAAAAATATCTAGGATGATGTTAAAGATTTCATAAATTATCTAATTTAGGTTCTTTTAGAATTTTAAAGTAACTATATTAACCATGTATTATAATAAGACAAGAAAACATAGTAAGAGTGAAACTATTTAAGTAAGGCTTAAATCCAAAAGATAAGGTTAATATTGTTATCTAATCTTGTCTAAAAATAATTAGTTGAGAGTATTTAGACCCATCCTAATATTATATTCACTTTGGATCTATTTTAAACCGAAAATAAATATACAATAATTTAATAGTTTTTGATTTTCCAAAAGTGCACCTCCTCTCACATATAAAAGAGAACCTCTCCTTCTCTTTTCTTCAAACCAATAAGTCCATTTGGCTCAGCCAAAACATTCCAAATTATCCTCCAAAATTCTAAAATTTCATCAAATATTCCATAATTTTGGTAGAAACCCATCATAAAGTTTCTGTTTGGGTATATCAAAAGGAAACACTAAAAGAAGAGTTAATTGTTTTACCAATTCCATTAAATTTCTTTTATTATTATAATTACTCATACTATGTTGTTTCCATAATAATGTTATAAATACAGTATCATATAAATTCTTAGATTTTATTATTATTATGGAACAACCATATTACTCCTTTAATTCATCCTATGAATACCAATATCACCATATGTGTGTATGTCTAGCTTACTATCACCATGTCATGGTGTAATTTGTTGTTCCACACTAATTTATTTGGATGGGTATAATGATGAGTATAATTGATATAAATAATGTATATAACATGGTAATTATTCTTTATAATTAATATAAAATCCAATACTATACCATGTAACCATCAAGTAAATGATATCGTCGCTCGTGCGTACGTATGATCTACTGTGTCTATGATGCGGTGAGATTCATTCTCCACGTTAACCATTAAAGAATGTTTATAAAACATATATGATGAGTACAAAAATTATTATGAACTTTATATCATTATCAATATAAATTAAATACATCTTATTCATGACAAAGAATACTTACACAACAAAACATGAATAGGAAAATGAATTATTTAACACCCTAAATAGTGGTAATGCTAAAATATTATTAAAAAAATGACATAAGAGGATAATATATGATATCATAATTTTAGATATGGTTATATTATAATTTAATATAAAACATTTACCATTATAAATTAGATTAATGCACCCTAAACTAAATGAAAGTACACTTTAAGGGTTAAATTCACAATCTCAATATTATTTGAGTTTGTTTATATGAATATCTCTACAAGGGAATATTTTTCATCTATGCCCATTTTTCTTAAAATGTATTTCAAAATATTATCAATAATTATTTAAAGTAATATTTATCCATGCTCGAAATTTTATAATTTTTTTTAATGTAATGTTTCTATTGTTTTCTAAATGAGGTACTTTATGAACTTTTTCAACAAATTAAGGAATGAGTGTTTTTAACATGTACGGTGCAAGCATAAAATTTCCACAGTTAGGACAAATTATTAATTTGAATCTTACCTGAAAATATTACAATGATATTTTCTTAAGAAATTTTTTCTTCTATAATTTTTTGAATTTTTAATAATTTTAAAGAAAAAATGAATATTTCTCTCAGAGATTCTTAATGAATTTATTAGATTATTTTCATCAATGTCAACATCTTTTCTTGGATATTAAGCTTGATTGAGGTTGATTTATTATGATACAAAGGTCCATATCTTATTGAGGGTTTTATGATATGTTTGACTATGGATGTGCTATTTTAATACCATTCATGGTTTATGGTTAAATTATTTACATTTGATATGCAATTTTAAATAAGAATGTTTATGTTATGTTTCACCCTTTTCATACAAGTAATGCATTGGACTTAGTAAGTGACAGGCGAAGCCCACAATAGATCCTCTTTGCATCGGTAGGACTCATGAGATTAACACGTTTTGGGTTTTACTCATTTATGTATGGTCTTGGCATGAGGCCTTTATGGTGTGGTTATGATGTTCAACATTATGAATTCTTTCATTATGAGATTAGTTATTGATATTGCATGTGATAATTCAACTTGTAGAATATCCATGAGAATGTTAAAATGGAAATATTTGATTTATTTTTTTCATATTATTCTGAATATTATGGTTTAAAGGCTTGTATTTTATTTTTATACCTTTCCATTAATGTTTACTCTTGTTTATGATATCTCCTGCTATATTGTTTATCCTTACTGAGAATCTGAGCTCACCCTTTTCTTATGTTTCATTTTTTCCCAAGATCCAAAGAAGTATATTATTAATGACTGGTAAGGATAATACAATAGACATGAGTGTTTTCAAAGGAGAAATTATGTTTTATTTATTTTCAAGATGTAATGTAAAATGTATGTTTGTATCTAGTTTCTCGAAATCTACTAAACTGATCGATCCTTCATATTTTAATTATTGTGATCATGCCAATATAAAAAAATACTTCACAACTCTAGGAAACTAGGGTGGGGGTGTTATAGATTTTCGTTATGATTATGGGTAATAGATTTATTAGATGGTATATAGTTAGATCATATATGAAGAGTGGGATTGAAATTGACTCGAGAGAGGAAATTCCATCTATCCTTCGGTTTTTCATCTATTGTTTTTCAATTTATTATGATTTTTCCATATGTAAAAACATGAAATGTGGTTAATTGATATGGTGAAATTAAATTTTGGAAGATTTTGAAAAACTTTCATGTTTTTTATTTATTTTTCAACTATAAGCCATTATTTTTATTAAGATTATTGATGATGAACGTCATATTTCATGGGAGTAGTTATAATTTTCAAGGGAGATTACAAAACATATAATTATTTAGTTTCTTATTGAATTGATATTATTTTATTGAATATAATTTATCATTAAAACACATCAACGAATTTCATAAATCAAATATGTTTTCACTTATCTTTACTCTTTAACATAGTTTAGCTCTTAAAAAATTATCACAACATTCTACTCATCATTTTTCACAAAAATATCACATTTTCTTTCATCATTTACATTCTCTATTTTCAAAACTTTTGGAAATCATATCATCCCTCAGTACATCTCACAAGCCTTATCTATGGATTGACCATAATTTAAGCTATCTTATAGTGAGTAGGATAATATATAAAATAATTTTGATAGCACATCAATGAACTCACTTCATCATCAAACAACTATAAGTCCCTACGTGTCATGTCATTTTACATGAAATGTATTTGACCACATGTTTTTTTGAGAATTTCACTAAAAAAAACTTGCACTAAATGTCATGTGCACCATTTATATTCCATTTAGCGTAACAAGCAATGTGTAATCCTTTTGTAGTTTTCACACGATGTGTAATGACACTTCATGAAAATTGGTTAACATGACATATTTAAATTAATTCAAGGTTCATACTTGTAAAAAAAATTGGATACATGGTGTGTAACTATGGGATACACATTGTGTAGTTCCATATTATCCATTGAGAATCCCTGACACATTCAAATGAGTTCCTCATATATTCTTCATCAGTTTGCAACCTATTATTAGATATATTGTGGTAAACAGAAGATATATATATGATTTTATATTATGTAATGAATAAACTAGAAATAATAAAATATTTTTAAATACATGAATCAATAAACTACTAATAAGTTATTATAAATATAAATGAGACTACCCTGATGCAATTTAAAGGTTCTTAGTGTTGTGGAATCCTTTTGTCCCAATCTAACTGATGATTTTTCATTGAATATATTGAATATATTGAAGAACATAATGTAGAATGGAATGCCTCATGATCATATCCAAATTTTCATAATGAATGAATCCAAAAACCATAGTGATGATGTTTTATGTAAATATTTTAATTAATTTAATAACATAGAAAATACATTTTCCATGATTTTTTTCATTGATATATGTTTGGATTGATCAATAATCCATTTTATTGAACAATATTTTCATTAAAATTATCTAATATATAATCCTTCAAGTGGTTATCCACTCATTATAATTTAATCTTGAAGAGAATCTGCTGGTACTTTATGTGACAACCATGTGGTACCGAACATATTGAATTGCTCATATTTCATCAAAACATAATACTTTTGGTTTCATATATTGATTATTATTTTATCATTATTATGATAGAGTAGGATGTTTGAAGAGATTCTCCTAATCATGAGAAAAATACCACTAAAGATGTTCTTTTAGGAGAGAATTCACTAGAGGGGAGAAAATGTTGTGTTGAAAAAAGTAATTCTTACATATAAACATAAATGAAATATTTAGGGTTTTATAGATATATAGGTTAGAGGTTTAGTAATTTTACCAAGGCCCTTATACAATTGATTAATAGTCAGTAATACACATATCTAATAATAATAATCATATTTATAAAAACCACCACAAAAAACAACAACAACAATAAGAATAATAATTCATTTATTATCACATTTTTCATGAATAACATTAAAATTAATATATAAATTGATATTTATTTAAATAATATTTAGAATATCTATTCAATTACTATATTATATACTTGGGATTTTCATATTTTTTATCATTTCTCGAGCAATGAACAATAAATATTATTCATTAGATAAATAAATTAGAATCATATTTTTTGTGAATGAATATTTATTTTATTATTCACATAACTAAATAAATAAATACTTAATATAAATATTATTCATTACCTTATGAATATAATAAGAGACACATATTATATTTAGCAGTTTACAAAAGAAATATTTATTTAAATAATAAACTCATAAATAAATTATTAACTATATATATGTGATCAATAAACCCAAAAATTAATATTATTCCTCTCTATGGAGATTAATATTAACTCTAATAGATAAATTAAAAATGAATTTAAATGAGATCAATAAAAACTCTATGTGTGTAACCCTCTGGGTTTCATCCTTTGTGGTATTATGTATATTTTCAAAAAACCAATATTAACATCTCGTGATATACAATTTCCCACTTGAGGTAAAATTTAATGTTTCAATGATGAAAAATGTAAATAAAAATTCACTATATAGTATAATATCTTTATCAAAATATATGATCAAGAAGGTAGAATAGTCATGTCTTCAATATATATGGTTGATATGTATTTCATTGACTTTCTGAAATTGTCTCTCCAATACACCATTACTGTGAAATTTATATTGAATTCTATATTTCAATAAATGGGGAAAGATATAAACTTCAATAATAATGGAAGGGACCAATTCTTCCTTGAGTTATTAATTAATAACATACCATTAGTGACACAATAAATATACATAAATTCCCATAACCATATGGAATTATGGGTTTGGATACTGAATAAATGTACACAAGTCATGTTGTGTATTGACAATAATATTAAAGTCAATAGATCATTAGCCATGTTTCCAAATTAGAGTATTTCATGAAACATTAACATATGAAATTCCTAGTTGTGGTTTTGTATTAATAATCTACCTTCATAGAGATTATCATCTGATAATTCATGAGAACCTCTTACAAGTTCTCGTATTTGATAGCATGCATCATCAGTGTCCCATTAGGTGATGTCATACAATCACATGAAACATATTTTAGGAAAATAATCATATAATATTAGGGTTCTGATTACAGTGTGGAATATATATGAATTTTTTAATATGAAAGATACTATAAGATTTTATCACATTTACGGTACCTAGATATACACTCAATATATGATATTGAACTTATTAATATTCATATAATTTAATATATACAATTAATATGAAGTAGAATATAGTTAGTTATAGGGAACCATATAAAACCATTCTCAAAAAATTCATCTTATACTAATAAATCACATATACATTGATATTTTTCACATTCTCTTTATATATTCAGAAGTTATCATATGCATTATACTGAATTTATTTCAACTCCAAAATATAGAATTTATTTAGTTTACTTATATTTTAATGATTAATATTATATTACTTAATATCTAATTATTCATGATTCTCTACCTCCACCAGTATGTGAAATTATTTTCCTTACATAATCCTATAATGTGAAATTTTGATGGGGGTTATGAAAGTTGTACAATATGCCCACAATTCATCATCTAAGTGTATAATTAAATCATTCTTGTAGGTTTATAGCACCTTTTTATATATTTTATTATCATTTCATTTGAAATTATAGATTTTCCATTAGTTTGGAGATTATTTTTTGTGGAATGTTTTTCATAAACCCCACAATTATAGAGCAAGGATATTATGTTGTGATTTTAGATATGAGAACCCTAATCATTATTGATTAATGTCAATTAACATAAACTCTCATAAGTTGATATTTTATATCTATTACAACTACTCAAGATTCATTGATGATTGTTTTATTTTTATCTTCCCATTTAGATACATAAATCATAAAAAAATATGATATATAAAAATACTAAAGAATAATTAAATTTCACTATGTATTCAACGTAAAAAGCGTATAGATTTATCATAAGTATTTTTTGTCATTTAATATTTCTGAAATACAGCCCACCTAATTTTCAATCATATAGATTAAATATAAAAATTATGATCATCTATATAAACTAAATACCAATAAATTATATAGTTGAGGACCATTTTAGTTGCACATTGAGATCTTGTGTGGAATTCCAAAACTATGTCATGATAGAATATAAAAAATATGTGAACTCACAGTTTGGTGGAAACTATAAAATAAATTGGTCACTATAAATGTGACACAAGTATACATAATTCAAAATACACAATCACGAATCATGATTAATGCACGCGGATTGTGAATTTAATAAATTATTATGTATTATACATGATACTAAATAATTTAAAATATATCCATAAAAATGGGTAATATCATGTACATTATAAATGTGGTCATTAAAATATAACTTTCTAATTAAAAGGGAAATATCAACATGGGTGTCAAATGATGATGTAACGATACTAATTTGGTTAAATAATAATTTTTTTACTCCCGTATATTTAATTTCTACGTGAATTTATTGAATAATGTGCATGCACTATATTAGGTGAGGGATAAACTAAATCTAATTAAGGTGAACCCAAAGAAAAATATGAATTTAAAATGCCATGTTCATTAAACCAAGATGATAATATGGGAATTTTTTTAAGTAAAACATAATTTAATTTTTTTATTTTTCAATATAAGCATAGTTTTAAGGGGAACTATCTATGTTACATGATAAAAATGTAATTTAATGAGGGTATCTATATAACATTTCTGAAAAAAAATGTCCTTAAATATATAGTTATAGGTTGTACATGTGATATCTAATGGGAGATCCTAATAAAGTGGTTAGGTGATGGGTAAATATATTATAATCCTTTATATTGAATTGAAGAAAAAATACATGAAATGATCAGAAATGACAAAATAAATATCTATTTTTTATGACATGGATATAAGAAGATAAATCTTGCTATAGTTTTTATTGAATCTGATTTAAAACTTGTATAACCTAACTATGACTCAAAAAAGTAAACTAATTTATGATATGATAGGGGGAAAATTATTTAAGTTTTCCATTTATCAACAAATATACCATCTCTAGGGATATTATATCCAAGAACTATCCCATTATCTACATTAAATACTATTTTAAAAAAATTAACATGAGGTCTTTTCAATGAAAAAATGGAGGATATGACCTAGGTGTTCTAGAAAATCATCTAGGGAAGAGCCAAAAATAGTGAAATGATCAATGAAAAAATTCATTAAACACACTAGGTAAAAAGAAAAAATATTGATCATACAACATAAAAAGGAACAATAAGTATCATATATACCAAAAAACATCCTATTATATAAAATGTGTAAAATAGAGTGGTAAATGTACTATTTTTTTGTTCATGGGGGATATATGGATTTGAAAATAGCTATAACAATAATCAAGGAAAAAATAATGGGAGTTATCAACCAATCATTGTATCATTTGATCAATGCATGGTAGAAAAAATTCTTCATATCACATGGATTGATTAAATTAATAATAAGAAATATAGATTCAAAAACAATACTCAACAGGTGTTGAAACCAATTTCTTAATTTTATTTTACAATATTATTATTCAAATATTATTTACCATATTCTTTAATAGGATGAACCATTTACAATTATTTATAGGATAGATGATCCATGAAATAAGTAAATTTCGACCATCAATTTTTACCACTTCATGGTGGGTGATAGGTAAATGGGGTTCAGATTTCATTATAGGTATATCTTTATCCATTACAATTATGTGATTCATGAAAATGGGTAGGCTAATCACAATATTGTTGACTAACATACATGTAAAGACACAAATAATACAATGTGTTTTCTCACCCAATATTATCATAATGCCTATGTCTTACATACCCATTGCTAGAGGCATGTATAAACAACAATGGGTGATATATAATTTAGTGGAAAATAGTTTTCTCATTTCTCAATTATCCAAATCAATTGTGATTCATACTATAAAACTATTATATCCTACATAGATGTTAGATTACTGGAAATACAATCCAATATATCAAGATAAATTATAAATATTTGGTTTCTAGATAATAATTTAAGAAAATCAATATTCTTATGAAATCTCAATCAACGAAAATACTAAAAAAAGTATATAGAACACCAACCATGTAGAGACCTAGGGTTTTCCCAATTGAGACATTGGTCAATATTGGGTTTCAGAGTCCTTAGAACTTCCCCGAGATACAATAGTTAATTTTAATATTGCAGATAACCTTTTATAAATTTAGTAAGGGATCTGCTAATTTTAGGGCATAATGTTTACCCCTGGGATGAGATATTCTGGTATTACATGTTCAACCGGGCCATAATAAAAATATATTGAGTATAAAAATATTATTTTTATCTGATGTAAACATATTTATGATGAAAATTTTATAGTTATTGAATAAATTGTTAGATGGGATAATTGATATTGTGGTTGAGTATAAAGAATGATGTTTACATGGGAAATGATGTATTTTCTATTCATATAAGGTTTTGTGATATTTCATAGTAACAAAGAAATATATTAAAATAAATTAAATAATTATTTATACTACATAATAAATTATTTTATGTTGTCTTCCACTATTGAAAAACCTTTAAGAACAAATTTTAAGTCATACTGTATTAGTACATACACATATGAGAAGTGGTCAATAAGGTGTGGTTAAATTTTTTCCAAATTCATATTTCATATTTAAACATTCCAACCCTTTAATACATTTAACTTATTATACTACCTAGTAATATTATATCTTCCTTTAACCTTTCATACACCTATATTAAATAAAGATACATAAGTATATATGGAAATGTGTTTCTATATGGTTCAAACCCTATATAAAATTCCACTCGTTTTTGTTCTTAACATCTCTAAGTCAATTATTTTATACTAAAATATTATTATAAAAAAGTGGAGTTTGTTTCGGGATTATCATGGAACCCATACCAAATTTTACACCAGTGTGGGTTTAGTATATTATAAATTAAAATAATTGTTTTATCTCACAAAATATCTAAAATCAGTATTCCAAAGAATTTCATCATCATATCTTCTTTTCCATGAATTATATCACCTAGTTATATTTATTTACTAGAAATATAATTCTTACTGTGATTTTTTTTTGATACTATCTGTTCATAATTGTAGAAAAATAACTCACTATGAATATTCACAAAAAATTATTTACATTCAGACATTCTCACTAGTCTTCAAGAACTCAATGTAAAAACTACTACATGTTTAATAACATGGAAAGTACACACTGAGAATTGGATTTTGCCTTTCTAACTCAATTATTATTTTATTATTTATCAACATAAATAAACTCACATGTTTTAGATATTTAGTTCTATTTAATATCTTCCTCCTCTCTTATTTTTATTCTTTGTCTCGTGATGTTAATTTTTTTTATATTTTTCATAAGCTTAACAACTCATCTCTTTTTTACTTTGATAGTTTTACTTATATTGACACAAACAAAATAGTTCTTCTTCTTCATCACTCAAGTACTCTAAATATTTTTCCAGGTTCTCCCTATTCCATCACTAAAGAAACATATTCTAGAGATATATTTTTTTAGGTATAGGAAAACTCACACCATATCAATAGGCTCACATACTATTTTGTAATGCACTTCCACAAACATTTTCTTTGGGTCCTCTAACATTTCAAAGTATAAAATTGTGCATAAGGCATACAAATACAGTGAAAAATAATAAAAAATAATATTTATTATCAATTTCTCTAAAGGTATTTTGTCGATTTTTCAAATGTTTTTTTAAATTACTTTATATTATAGTTTTATAAAAAAAATTAACATTATTTATGTATTCTATTATTTTTCGACAGTTGAACATTGGTTTCTATGAATCTTCAAGTAGGATTAGGTTTCTTATTCTCTTAAAAATATATCTAGAATAGGTAAAATTTTCTTTATCATCAAAATATGCTCCTGAAAAAAACCAAATTCAAATCATCCTTCAAACTATATAAAATAAAATAGTATAAATAGTGTGTGGGATTACTCAATATAGTTTCAGTGCATCTTTATAATAACATCATATACTTCTCTTGAGTCTTTAAATTATATGAAGTTACTCACCACACTCATTATTAGTTCTCATAATTGAACTATAATTTTTTTATATTTAATTATTGGAGAATAACAATTGAATCCTCTAATTTATATAAACATTTTTCTTGAAAATGCATTATCTCCATTTCAAATAATCACATTATCAAAAAATAATGCTTGAATAATGACTCAAAATTTTATTCTATTCTTTAGAACTTGAATTAAGAACAACAAATTATTTAGTTTTTATTTTCATTATAATATAAAATTATGGAATCTAAATTTCAATCATTATGAATGTATCTAAATATTCCCTTATTTTGATCATATCCTCCATGAATTGAAGATTAGTTCCACTTAATTTTATAGATTATTTAACTATTAGTTTGTATTGTTTTAATCCATTAAAAAAATACAAGAACATTTCCAATTATTTTTTTTTGTTAACATATTTAATCTAAAAACTAAATATTTCACTTTTCAATATTTTTAAATTTTTCAATGTATTTATTCTTACACAACACTCATATTTTTATACAGATCCAACTATACTTATAAAAATTGGCTTTATAGTTACAATTATTTACATATTAAGTTTATAGGGATCATTATTATATTTAAAACCCACATATTTATAATTCATATTTTGTACCACCCTAATACATTACAATATTGATTTCTTGAATAAATTTAATTTTGTTGATCGCTTGTAAGGCACGCAACATAAAGTTTAATGAAAAAACTATTCAATCATGTTTTAATAGTTACTTAGATTCTAAAAACACGATATATTTTATAAAATTAATTTATATTTTATATATCAAATAAAATATTTTGACATTCATTCAATATATTTTATAGGAATTAGATTAGAAAAACCAAATTTTACACATAAAAACAAGTATTTTTATGAAAGCATCTTTACTACCATTTAATGAAGAAGCTATTTGTAAAATAGAATATGGAATATTTAAAAAATTTATATTTAAAAATAAACATCATTTTTTAAATATTAATATAAAAATTACGTTACGGGGAGTTTTTTGTACTTTTTTTAAAAGATTCATTTTTTGCAGAATATTGAAAAATTCTAAATTTTAGTTGAAATCTGCATTTTCATCTAAATTATTTATAATGCTAAAATATATTTAAAATTGGTTTTAAATTCAAATTTTTTCAATAATAAATATATTCTTCCATATAATGCCATTTTAATCATTTCAATTTTTAAATTTTATATAAAAATTAGCAAACTGTTGATCATTTGTATATGAAAACACTCTTTTTTGTCTCATCTTCAAGATTAAATTTAAATTAATTTCATCCAAATATATGAATGAAATTTATAAAAATAGATTAAATATATGTAATTATAAAAATTTATATTTTATAATAAGTTAAAGTTAGTTTTTTACCAAAAATATTAGTCAATGTAATTAAAATTAATTATAGTGATTAAGAGAAAAATTAGCTTAATAAGGGATGAAACATTAAACATAAAAGATAATATAGTATAATTTTTTTCCAAAACCATTTTCTGTCCATATTTGGACCTTATCCTATATTTTCATGGATTTGGATAATTATTGGATACATATTAGATTTGAAAACATTGGTTTAATTCCCTTTATAAAAAATTACAAGAATTCCACTCCTCCACTACTATAGAAAAGAACTCACTCCTCCCAGTTATTAAAAAATATAAATAAATTTTCGTCACCAAAAATATGTAAAATTAATCTCAAAAAATCCATAAACTCACCCTATATGCCTATTTATTATAATAAATCTTACTAAGAAGCCCTTTGATGCAAACCAAAAGCAATTACCCAAAGAAGATTTCACTTTCATCTACATGATTGATGATTTTGTTTCCTTCTCTATTCACATAATTTCGCATTATATCATGTTTATTAATGAAATAATTATTTTAAATATACTGATATGTATTGAAATTAAGGTTTCTTCCTACAAAAAATGCATAGTTCAACAAAATGGGTAACAAAGTTACTGTTTGTGTTTAAGACCAACTACCGCCTCGCAAAATGATGTTCATTTTTTCCTTTACCACCTCTTATTGTTGGAAATTATTATGGACACCCCATTTATATATGATATATGTTATATTTATGTTGAATTAATATTTCTATAATTTTTTTATGACACATAAATTAATTTTTTCTATTTTGTGGGAATACGATAACTTCGTTTGTTGAAGTATAGACTACCGCCTCCTCAAAGTGATATAATTATTTAACGCTATCCATGGAATTTATTAATGATGGTATTAATAAAAATATGTGAAATATATAAATAAATTTTATATTCTTATTATAATAAACATATTATCATTTACTTTTCATTTTTATAAATAAAATAATTAAATGGATGTTTCGTTCACGCGTACGTATGACCCACTTTCTCCATGAACGATGCATTTCGTTTCATATGTCATAGTTTTATGGATAATTATGATTAATTATATAATTAATATATATTATATTTAAATCTTATTTTACATTATTTATAAGATTTAATCATGATATATATAATTGTAACAACAAATAACATGTCAAAACATACTTGAGAAACTAGGAAATTAACTCCCAAAATACTAAAAATAATGAATGATTACTAACAAAACATAGTAATATATTATATGAAGATCATATATGATATCATAAATATTAAAATTCTTCTGAAAAAATTTAGTATCATTATTAAATCAATTATAAATGAGGTTAAAATACATTCACACAAAAGGAAACACAAATTATGCAAGTTTCCTCTCACTTTTCACTTCTATACGATAAATTTCATATTCACCACTTACTTATTTTGTGTGGTGTATATTATTACCATTTTTAAATATTTTATCATACATCATTTTATGTTAATTTAATTTATTGCTTTACTTTGAATTATTTCATCAAAAGGGTTTTGACTTGATAATAACCAAGTGGTAAAAGGTAACTTTGGAACCTCACTTTCTTTTGTGATTGTTAACTTTCTTTATAAACAATCACATTATTATCAAAATTTTCTATTTTAAATAACATTTATTTTGGATATACATACACTTATTTGATGGGTATTATTATTTCCTAAATCTTATACAATTTTTATATACAATGTGTATTTGATATTTTTTTGATTAAATGGGGTAATGTTAGTAAATCCTTATCTTATACTCAATAGAGATATTTGATAGGGTACATTTTTCATGAACTAAATAGATTATTTGATATATGATTGATGTTTTGTATGGGCTTTACCTAGGTGGGTTTTGGTTATAGATAGCCCCTCTTTTCATCAATAGGCTCATGAGATGAATTTGCTGGCCAAATTAGATGAGTTTTCACCCAATATTTTATAAATCATATTTTGAATGGTCTTGACCAAAATAATACCTTATACCTAAGAGACATGGTGTCCAATAATAAATTATTTACCTTATTTAGATTCGTTTATTATTTATCTAATATATTTTTTTATTTTACATTATCTATGGATGTAGTTTATTCTACGTTTATTGTTTAGATGGCATCTGTTTCAGTTACTTACCTTTCCATATTAAATTCTCATTATCCAGTTGTATAAATGGAATGAGTTCAAATTTATTTAACATCACATTTTTAGTTTGTGGATGGAATCATTATTTCTCTCTCTATATTTACCGCTACTAATAATTTGAGGTAACCCTTATTTTGATTCCATTCCATATTTTATAAAGAAGAAATCATTGAATAATATTACAAGGATTTAGTTTATTGTGTTTTATTTTGTATCATGTTTTATTTTATACTTCCCAATATATTATGGGATTCATTTATGTAATATGGTTTTCTAAAAGTCCAAACATTTTGGTCCTTTAGTATTGAATTCCTTGTAATCATGCTAATGTAATAAAATAAGGAATCGGTTCTAGGCTTTTGAGGTTGAGGTGTTATAGTTGGCATCAGAAGAAATTTAAGAGAAAAGATAGAATATAGATTTAAAAAACATAGATAATGGAACATAACTCTAATATAGAATTGAAAATAAGTATAGAATAACTTATTAGAAATTTTCTAATTTAGAGAATAAGTGGGTCTTCTTAACAATACATACTTTTCTTGAAACTACAAGTGGATGTAGTTCTCGAATAGATGTACCTGGGGGTAATAACTCTAAAAATCTATGTCGGGTATTATTAGAGTGTAACCTACTAGATGAAAACATACCTTACTATGCACCAAGTTTGACACTTCTAGGGGATATGTTTAGAATGGTTCACATTTTATTTAAAAACCATTATAAAGGATTTAAATGTAACAATGTACCCAAAGAAATCAATGTTTATGATTATAAGATTCATGATTAATAAATTTACGTTCTGTGTTGTAAGATACGTGGAATTATACACTATAATTTTATGATATAATACAGTTTTATTCCATTGTTTGAAATGGAGTATAGAATGAAAAATAGTTTCAATACCCATGGAAAATGTGGTGATATCCCTCTCTAGGAAACCAATATAGTTGGTATTATAATAGAGAAAATTATTTTAATATTACAAAAATATAATCAAATTATTAAAAACAAAATTTATTGATTACATAATCCTATTCCATAGATAAAATATCCTATGTTGGATCAATTTATGCAATATAATCCCCCCATTATTTAGTGAGAATACTAATCCAATTATACTTATATAATGGATTATGTCTCCAATGAATATATTTATGGTCTTAGGATGTAATGAAATCGAGAAGGTTACACTGGTGTTCTATTGTCTCAAAGGTGATACTAATCAATTTCAGTCCTCGGTCCAAAATTATTGTAAGGATGAAGATATATAACTCATGGAATGGAGAAATTGTAAGGATAAATTCTTCAATAAATAATTCCTTCATGATAAACAAATTGAGATAAATATAATGTTCCTTATATTAAAGAAAAAGGAAGAAGAGATTATTATAGGTCATGAAGCTAACTTTACAAGGACATTAATGCATGACACATATTATATGAAAAGTAATGACTAAAAGATTTATCATTGTATTTACAGTTATAAAAAATTTCTCTGAAGGGAATATGTCTCCCAAAAAAATTTATCTTAAGAAGATATAGTTTTATGTGCCACAAAATAGAGAAGGAATTATTTAGGTCGTACATGTAGAAGGGAAACCTAGGTTATAAAAGGTCTAATGAGAACCAATACAAATGAAAGGAATCAAAAAATATGATGAAGATGAAAAAAGTTCTATCATGTAATAACTGGGGTTAGAATCACTCTAGGATATTCCTACATGTAATGGGAGTTTTATATGTTTGGAGAAAGGGGTCAAAATGTTCAATAATGAAATTGGATGAACGAAAACACTAATATTCAATTTTAAAACTACAAGGATATGTGTAAATATTCAAGATAATTCACTAATCATTAAGGGAATCAACCACAGAAGAGTCTGAGGGGAGATGGAAAAGCTTATGAAATAAAAATAGTTGAGGTAGAAGTACCGAATGATTTGGGGGAAGGTAAACTAATCTTATACTCAAATTTAACCAATGCATTAATTGGTTTTGGATCATCACACTCTTTTATATATTTCGAGTTTTACAATAATATTAGACATTTACCATTTCATTTAATATGGGAGTTGTCAGTCAAACATCATAATGGAAGTATCATTGCAACAAAGATGTGTTGGGAAGTCCAATTATGACACATAAACATGCTTTATGTGATGAAAATATTATCATAACTATGGTTTAATTTAATATAATCCTCGGTATAGACTGCATCAAAAAATTTGATGCCAAAACGTATTGCAAGAGGATGAAAAATATGATTTGTGAGGAAGTTATAATATTATTTATACATTGAGAAAAATATTCATCATCTGATTATAATTCAGATCCACCCCCAGTAGCTCAACTGGATGTAATTATTGGGTAAGAAGAAAAAATAAAATAACGTGATGAAGAAGGTTATCATAAAATTGAGTATGTACGTAATGTACATGAATACATTAATTTATTTCCTAATGGATTACTTAAAAATATCTTAGAGTGTGAATTTTAATTTTAAAATTATATAATCCCCAAGTAATAGCCATTATCAAATACACCCTATAGAATGGCCATTTTGGTATTTGTGTAATTGAATAAACAACAAGTGGATTTCGGTAATAAGGTATTTATTCTTCCTAGTGCTTCACCATGGGGAACCCTTACCCTATTTGTTAAGAAGAATTATAGATCCATGAGGTTGTTCATTTATTATAGTTAAATCAATTCTATTAGAATAAATACAAGGTATTAAATTCCTCTCATTGATGACTTGTCTGATCAACATCAGAATAACCAAGATTTTTCAAAAATTAGTCTTCCATATGTGTATCGCTAATTACATGTAAAGAAGGAATAAATTACAAAGATCCTTATTTGAATGATGTATAGACTTCATGAGTTTATAGTAATTCCATTTTTATTGACTAATGACCTCAATATTTTTGAGGACAAAAGGAACAATATATTTAAGGAATATATTGATTATTTTTTTGTGGTATCAATTGATTATGTTCTGGTGTATTCTAAATGAATCTAGAACCATGAGAATCACTTGTGGATCATTTTTAAGACTATTAGAAGGGAATAGTTATATGGGAAATTTATTAGGTTAAATTTTTTGTTTCAAAAAATTCATTTCTTGTACAAATTGTCTCTATGGATGGTGTATTAGTTGATCCTACAACAAAAAGGTATCCATTGAATGTGTTACACTAAGAAACATATTTGAGGTATGTAGTTTCAATGGTTTGGCAGGTTACTAACAATGATTCTTTCATAATCTTTCCCAATTGGATACCACATTAACCTATCTTACATTTAAAGGGGTTATGTTTATTTGAAAAAAGGTATGTGATGAATTACTGGATAAAGTAAATAAAAAATTAGTCAATTTTCTAATTTTGAATCTAAAATATATAAGTGATTGGTTTTCATATATAGTGATCTATCAAAGAAGGTACTTAGTTGTTCCCCAATGAAAAATAACAAAGTAATTGCATATTAATCAATGTAATTGAAGACTCAGGAATAGAAATATCCCACCCATGATATCAAGTTATTAGTTTTAATCATTTTTTAAAAAAAAATTAGAGATATTATCTATATGGTTATAAAATGAGATATATACGGATCGTAAGAGCCTGAAATCCATATTCTCATAGAAGGATCTCAATATGAGACAATGATTACAGCTAGAGACACACAAGGACTATGATTTCTCAATACACTATCATCCATGGAAAGGAAATAAGGTAGCAGATTCATTGAGTATGATAGATCGTTGAGTTTAAACCCAAATGAGGATCGAGAAGGATCCTATGTTTATCGATTTTGTAATGACAGATATGGGAATTTCTAAATAATGTGATATATAAATATATTTTAAAAATTATTGAAAAAACATATTTACTATAGAAAATAATTAATTCTAAATGACATAATGATAACATTATGAAGAAAATTAAAGGTGTGAACAAAGGAAAATTAGCATACGTTATTTCTTAAGAAGGTGTTTTAAAATTCGGATTGAGGATATGTGTTCCATTTATACCTAATCTATAATGGGATATGTTGGAAGATGATCATTACTAAAATTTCATTATATGCCCAGTTAGAAAAAGATGTATAGAGACTTGAATAAAATAGTTTGAGGGGATAAAATGAAGTAGGAAATGGCTAATTATGTATCCAAATGTTTGGATTTTCAATAAGTGAATTTTGGGAGGAAAAATATTAAACGATTCATGAAACCTCTTCCTATTATTATGTTGAAATTTGATAAAGTTAATATGTACTTAATTGAAAGACAACTAATGACTCCAAGGAAGAATGGCGTAATATGTGTTATTGTTGATCAACTAACCAAATCATCACATTGAATTACTATAAGATAACACCTACCTCTTGAGTTCCTCACAAGTCTCTATATTAATGAAATTGTATGACTTCATGGTGAACTTATATCAATTATTTTTAATAAATATCCCCTCATTACCTTGAAATTCTATAAGAGTCTTTAGAATTTCCTTGATATTAAGCTTCATTTGAGAATTCCCCATCATCCAAAAAAATATGGACACTATGAAAGAAAAATTCAAACAATGGAAGAAATTTTTTGGTCATGATCACTCATATTTCAAGTTATGTGGGATTAGTACTTACCTTTGGAATAGTTTTCCTATAGTAATAATTTACATTGAAGAATTCAAATAGTGTTCTATGAAGCATTATATAAAAAGAGATGTTTTACATTAACTTTTTGTGATGATGTTGGTGAAAGGAAACTCATAGGGCTAGAACTTTTGGAAAATATGATGTAAAAGGAAAATGCTATACAAGATCATATTAAAGTTGATCAAGGTAGAAAAGAGAGTTGTGCCCATAATCAGAGGAATGATCTAGAGTAAAAGTGGGAGAACATGTTTTCCTAAATGTATTTCCATGGAAGGTTTTTATCAGGATCTATAATAAAGGTAAACTAAGTCCTAGGTACATAATATCCTTTGAAATTCTTGAAAGAGTTGGAGTTGTTTCTTATTGTTTGGAAGTGACGCCAAGTCTATAAAAAGTATATGATGTGTTCCATATATCTACGATAAAGAAGTACATGACTACCCTAAAACTTATTCTAAAATCTTATAAAATAGGGTTTCAACCTGACCTTTCATAGTATGAATAACCCATCTATATTCTTGATACAAAATAGAATTTTTTGAGGAATCATATGACTCATATGGTAAAGGTACTCTTGAGAAATAACAAAAAAGAAGAATGAACATTGGAACTAGAGGATTATATAAAGTATAACCAACCATCACTTTTTAGAAGGTTATAAACATGAAATATTGAGGATGAATTTTTTTTGGGGGAATAATTTAGTACCCAAATACATTAAAATATTTTCCACCAAGAAGAAATTTAATTTTATTGATAGCTTGGAATCTATGCAACACCGGGATTAAATAAAACACTATTTAGCCATTATTTTTATAGTTAATTGAATTATAATGGTCATATAGAAAAAATATAGTTCATTTATACGATATATATCAAATAAAATATTTTGAATTTCATTCATTATATTTTATAGTCATAATATTAGAACAAAACAAAGTTTACACTTAAAAACCATAATATTTGTTAGAGTAGTTTACTAAAATTTAATGGTGAACATATTTTAAATATATATTTTGGAACATATAATATATTTTATTTTAAAATAAACTTTATTTTTAAATTATAACATAAATATTAGGTTATGGTTATTTTTTCATTTTTCGTAAAAGATTAATTTTTTGATGAATATTGAAAAATATTGAATTTCTTTGAAAATTGACTTTTCATCTAAATTATTCATATGGATAAACTAAATTATAAATTTGATTTGAAGTAAAATTATATAAATTTTACTTCAATTAATCCAAATTAGGTTAGTGGAATCAATTTTACATTGAAATTGGATATAAAAAATAGAATGTGTTTGAACAATTTTACTTTAAAAAACTGTTTTTTCGTCTCGTCCTTGGGAATAAATTTAAATTTATTTATACTACCTATGTGATTGTAATATGGAAAAATTGATTGAATATTTTAAATCCAAATATTTTATAATTTCTAATAATGTTAACTTATTTTTTGACAAAAAATCTTAGTGAAAGTAATTATAAATAATTTAAATGATTAATGGAAAATTTAGCTTAAGAAGGGACTAAACCTTAAACTTAAGATCCAAAATGACATTAAAACTTTTGAAAAATCCATTTTAGGTACACATTAGTACCATATTATCCATTTTATAGTATTTCGACCATTATTGGAGCCACATGACATGGGAAAAATGCAGGTGGAATTCCTTTATCCAAAATTTACAAGAAATCTACTCGTCCTCCTCTATAAAAATGCACTCACACCTCCAACTTCTTCACACAACTAAAAACCCTTATAATGACCAATTCTTTTCCAATTAATCTCAAAAATACTCTAAAATCACCCTATTTTCCTCACTTTTCATATATATTTAACAAATAAGACCATTGTTGCAAACTAAAAGGAGTTACCTGAAGAAGAGGCAACCTTCATTAATATAAATCGATATTTTGATTCCATATCCACTCCTTCAATTAAATTTTATATAATGATTATATAGTAAAATAATTATCTAAAATAAATTAATATGTAGTTATTTTATTATTTATATCAACACCTATAAAAAATTCCATCAAATGGGTAACAAACTTACCGTTTTGTGTACGATGAACTACCGCCCCGCTAAACAATATCGTTCATTTTTTTCATTACCACCTCTCATGGTTGGAAATTTTGATCATAAAAATGTTTATATATAATATATACATGTGATATTTATATTCTATTAATACTTATTTAATTTCTATATAATACTTACCGTAATTCATTGTATTTTGTGGGAATATGATAACTTCATTTGTGTAAGTGTGGACTACCATCTCCTCAAAGTGATTTGTTTTGGCCATGCTATACATGGAATGTATTAAGGATGGTATTAATAAGAATTTGTGACATATATAACATTAATAAGATACTATAATTATAATATATATATATATATATTACTTTCAATTATTCTAAATAGGACAACAAAATGGAAGTAACATTCATGCGTATGTACGACCTACCATCTCTGTGAATGGTGCATTCCATTTCCTATATAAAATTTTTATGGATTCTTATATATTAATATATATTGAATATATATGATATTAATATCAGGGTTTACATTCTCTATATTATTAAATTATGATATATGTAATAGGAATAATAGAAAACAAGTCAAAACTTACTCAAGAAACTAGGTAATTAACACTCAAAATAGTGAAAATAATGAAAGATTTATAAAAAGGGTAATAAGATATCTAAATAAGATAATATTTTATATCATAAATATTAATATGGTTCTAGAATAATTTTTTGACATTCTTAAAACCATTATATATATGTTTAATGGACGTTCATACAAAAGGAAACTCAAAGTAACATATTTTCATCTCACTTTTGGAATTTTTGAGATAAATTTCATACTCACCACTTAATGATTTTTATGGTTTATATAATGACTCATTTTATTTATTATATCATGAATCCATTTATATTAATGGTATTTTAATTTTTTACATTGAATTATCCCATCCAATGTGTTTTGTCATGAAAATCACAAAGTGGTAAAAGTTATCTTTTCAATCTCACATTCTATTGTAATTAAAAACTATCAACAAAAAATAAATTAATTATGTGAATTTTCTATTTTAAATCAAATATATTTAGGATAAACATGCTATTATGATATGGGTAAAATTATTTCCTAAACCGTACTCTATTTTTACATATGGTTTTTACTTGACAGTTGTTTGATTATCTTGGGAAATATTTATAAATCTGTACCTTTTAGTCAATAAGAATATTTTATAAGGAACATTTTTAATGAATAAAATAGATTATTTTTTATTTTAGGAATTATTTGGATAGGTGTGACATGTTTGGGGAACATTTTCAGTATGCCCCTCGATATATCGTTTGTCTAAGGAGATGAATCATTTGGCTTAATCGGAGGGGTTCCACCAAATATGTTATAAAAAAATCTTGAGAAATGTATTAATGGAAAAGGTACCATCTACATACTGAACATGGAATCAAATAATGAAGCTTTTAACAAATTCAAATTTAGTTATTTTTTATCCATGATATTTTTTCATTGAAATTATATATGGATGTATTTTATTCTCCGTTTATTGTTTAAATGGATAGTCATTCAGTTAAATTCATGGAAATATTGATTTTATATTATACAATTATATAAATTTCATGAGTTCTCAATTAATTATATTCAATGTTTATTATGATTACTGATTCATTATTTCTCCCACTATACATACCCATTCTGAGAAAATTTAAAGACCCTTATTTTATTTCCTTTCCTCATGAAATAAAGTATAAATCATAGAATAAGATTTAAAAAACATTGTTCATTTCATTTTTTTGTGTATTAGGTTTCAGTTTCTATTTCATAATTTAATATTGGTATCATGTACGTAATATGGTTTTCCAAAACTTCTAATCTTTCAGTACATCAATATTTGGGTCCTTGTAATATTACCAATGCAATAAAGAAAGGAACTAGTTCCATGATTTTTGGGGTTGGGGTATTACATATATAGCTAGATTCATTCTTACACATATCATTTTTTGAGAAAATGTGGGTTCCTGATTGTTTACCAGTGATTATGATTACTATAACTTCCTAGCTTTTTAAAATTGGTCCATGAAATTATTCTACTATTCAAACCCACTATTTTTTTATTAATGTGATCAAAAGGGTATGGAGTGGTTTGGGAGAGTATGGGACTCATTTGGATATATGAGCTGTAGAATTTGGATAGTCAGATTGATCCACATGGTTAACACATAGTTAGTTGTAACTAGGTGTCTCTACCATGTGAGGTTATTAGTTCACATTAGGGGGTCACAAGGTTTGTCTAAACCATGAGACCTAGGCCACATGACTGTTCATATTTTCTCATAAAAGAGATTGATAGATTTTTCATGTGTTTCTCATGGTTAGACAAACATTTTCTCTATCCCATGTGATAGATGTCTTGGCGTAGTTTTGGGTGCACATTTTTCACATGGTTTGGCCAAATATTTAGCCAAAGAATATAAAATTAAAATATTGGTGAAAATGTACAGTTTTCCCCTCCTATTATTTTAACACACCATCATTCTTCCCCCAATTTCTCACACACAATAGGCCTTCTCACATTAGATATCCTTCTCAAGAATAAGCCTTGATTATTGATATCTCCTCCATCCAAGATTAGAATCAACCATCATTCATATCATTAGATTCCTCTTGATAGGAGCCTCAATATGATTCTATATTCTCTTAGTTTCTCTCACTGTCTTATACACTATTTTGGGGCCAGAAAATATTCCATCTTTTCAGTGTTTTTTTTCTATTTTTAATATTTCTTTCATTCTACCACAATTAAAAGGTAAAAAATGAATGAAGGGTCATCAACCATCCTAAGGTAGGTGGTATAGTTCATTTTCTCAAAATTTTTGATCATTTATTAGGAACACTGTTAATCCCCATGATAGACCATTCCAGTTACACCTCAAAAGCATTCAATTAGCTAAATAAATTTATATTCCATGCTTAGTGTACACTTATCGACCCAAGAACAGTATCGAAGGAGGATCACCTCAATTTAATCCACACCTAAGTGCATTCCTTCAGTATTTTCATAATATAATTATTCCTTGAATGAAATTAAACCACTAATTGACGGGTGTTTATTTCATGTAGTGATGATTATGATACATTACTGAAATGGTTTGGTCACCATGATAGTTAAACATATTTGTAATAAATTACGAGGGAGATACAAGAGGCTAGGATTAAGGAATCTAGGGATGGGATCGTCATTATTTCCAATTATAATTGAAAATGAAACTTAAAGAATCAGGAAAAAATAATTTGATTCATTATAGGATGCCTTGGATGGGATCACAAGGTGGATGTATTATCTTACTTTTGAATGATACCAGGTTCCCTTGGAAAATTACCATGGATGGGATTGGTGGATATGTTTATATGATAGGAAACAAGTGATATTCTTCTACCTATGTGGTATACCAAATATATTATAAGATGATTAAGTATTTACACCATAAAGAGAGTGAAACTAGGGATTCATGTTATATATCACCTTAAATGGACTCTTACAGGGATGATTATTTTTGGTTCTCCTTGAGAAATACTTGGGCTCAATTTTATATATCAACTTGGATGGTCTTAGGATTGAATTTATTAAATTGTAGTGAATTTCATTTTTAGATCCCATGAGCCAATGGCCAATCCAAAGCACATTCTTGGGTTGGTCCCATGTTTACATGGTCCTTTTTAGACAACCCCATTATGGTTTCCACACATGCATCCCAAACGACATACACTCTAACTATATATAGTTAAACATATACAATATATGTACTAGTTGAACTTGGTACATAGATATCTTACTTAGGCTGATGAAGGTAGTGTCTGTCGGGTATGCCAGGAGGAACCTGGTTTGATATTTTTTATTTTTTTACTACCATACATTTATTATTTTCCTTCATAATTATAATTTTAAATGCATCGACTAAATAGTTATAGACACCATTGGTGGGGGCCTACAGAGTATACCTCACACCCCGTTTAGGCTCCCATGGTATCCAAATAAACAACATGATTGTAGGGATAAAAAAACTGAAGCACCCGACTTTTGCAGTTGGATTTTTATTATTAGGATAGAGCATGGGAGTAGAGGACTGAGCCTATGCACATGATTCTAGTGGATGTTTTTTTTCTTATTGTAATTTTGTTCACCATGTTTTATATGAATGTTCCCATTTATCCCTTATACTTACATTTTGTATATCTTGTTGGAATGATCATATATTTGTATCAAATATTAATTTCTCTTCAACCTATTTATTTATCCAGATGATTTATTATTCTATAGCTAATTATTAATTAATGATTCAATTACATATAATTACTAATAAATAATTTTCTACATGATGAGTAGGAGGGAAAAGTATCCCCATGGACACACCTTAGGGAATCTCTTATTTTCAATATCCTTTTGAAAATAGGGAGTCATGCTTGATGTCATGAGGAAAACTGGACCGGGACACCGATTAGTGGATTCTAGGCCCGAACAATAAATTTAAACATGGGTAGTTGACGTTTATAAAGCATAAAATAGACTTGAAATTGATTAACTATAAACATAACATGTGTATGAATTGATGATTATGTAGTGTAGGGGTCTATTCTTATTCAATAAATCATTTTTCAAATTTTATGGTTCACTTAAAAAACTATAGTTCTTTAACATAATTCCAATACACATTCAATGCATCTCATGAATTTTTTATCACTTAAAAACTACGGAATTAGTTTAATGTGACTTTGGAATTATGATGGTAATTCTAAATTACCTCCATTCAATTACTAATCCATGAATCTAATTAAATATTCAATTTAGAACATATACATGAAACTATTCTTCATTTCATTTCTACTTTCATACTATAATACATTTCAACCTTCATACAAAGGTATTTCTTCATAGATTTATACATCTATTTTACATAATAAAAATAGGTATAAATTTTCCACACATCAATACTTCTATTTCATATTTAACACAAATTTGAACATCACCAACAAAAACTAGAAAAGTTACACTATAAAAATTATTATATATATCATTGGGAAATTTTCAACACTTTTTGTATTTATATGATGTCCAAATCATAAAATAGTCTATCAGAAGGTCAACACACCATGTTTCCAAATTAAGTCTTTTTTATCCAAAACAATGACAATATTTATCACATTAATTTGTCAACATGATGTAAAATATCCCTTTTTTCAATGGTATCCACTCCATTATTATTTAATATACATTATCCTTCTATTATAGAGATAAATAATTAAAAATGATCATAACATCATATTAACATGGAAAATTGAAATTCACAAAACTATAGGTTTAGCCAAAAAACCCTAAGATATTTGAATGGATCCATCATGAGTAAATATTAGAGTTGAATTAAGGATGTCTTATAGGATAAATAAAAAACCATATGTAGATCACTAATGAATCCAACATAGACATATTCATTTCCAAAAATAATAATTTTGAGGAGTCTTGGATTTTCTACTGTTGATTTTTAATCCATTCTATATACTATTAATAAATGGAAACATTATTCTATATTTAATTTTGGCACTGCATGGTCTTGAAAATTTATAAAATTATTTTTGAAATTTATAATTATGTTTTAATTTATTTTAATTTTTATTCAGTTTTTCAACCCTATGATAGATGGTACGGTTTACAACATCCACTATTGAAATTAGTTATTTTGTTTACTTATCTTTCTCCCACAATTCATTGTGTAATATTCCTCATCCAGTGGTTAAACTAATTATTTATCATTCTTACACTGATTCAAAATATGATCGAATATATATACAATGTTTGTCGGTTTTATTTTAGAAATAAAGATCAAAGAATAGGAGAACCACCCAACATTAGTGATCAATGATGAATATAGATGAAACAATGCACTCCCTTGTTGGTGGTAGTGGTGTATGGTATGAGAAGATGAGGAATGTATATCTATGAGATCAATTTTACAAACATGTTTGGTCATAAATCATCCAATGGGGTCCTTGGGATAATCTCATAGAATAGTTTTAGAAAATATTTGGGTGTGATAAGGGTTGAATCAGTGACAGTAGAGATTTTAAAAATTATAATAAGTTTATGAAATTTCCCCAACTACATGGTCTGTATCCCAAGATAAAGTGACATGTACTTTTCTATTTTTAGTGACTAGGGTTTTGAGAGTGAAAAATGTCAAATAAAGTTTAATTAATAAGTAAATTTGTTTTATAGAAAGTAGAGAATTATTTAAGGGATGTGTAGTTCTATCTAAATGGACATGTTGTGTAATATAATACACATTGATATTGTTCATGGTGTGTAACTAAAACATATATATTATTGAGTCATTGAATTGTTTTTAACTTATGTTTTAAAAATTAAAAAACACATTAATATTATAGACAACATGAAATTTTTTTCATGCACTTCTCCAAAGAATGTCCCCAACTAGGCTTGAGATGTTTGCAGTGCGACTCTATATAATTCATGGGGACCAGGACCATAGAGAGGTAATGATCCAGAGATGGGGTGCAGGCATGCATGCCCCATGGTATGGAGTGGCTATTTTATATAATTCCCAAAACACATGTTTTGTGGACACACCATTCTATCAAATGGATGAAAAGGTGAAGAAGGAAATTTATTTATAAGAAAGAGGATAAAATATATGGAAAATGTCAAATTTTTCCAAATCTCAAGATTTTGTTCTCCCAAGGTAGCTGGAATCACCGGTGGTGCACAAGCACATGCACACCCCTCACTTGCGTTCCACCTCATCACTTTCACACCAAATCACCATCTCTCAGCGAACCATATTTTCCTATAAATAGAACCATATGGTCTTCATTTGTACTAATCAATTTCCCTAAATACTGATAGCCACTCTGGTTTCCCTAGTGCTTTTCCCATATCCTACAAAACCTCTAAGGTAGTTTCATAGAACCTAAAGAGATGAAATTAAAGGGGGATAGTGAGACTTAGGTTCTCCATGTGTTAAAAAATTAACAAAATAATCATTCTCCCAACCCCCTAATTTAATAACACATGGATAAACATCCATCATCATGTTGGATGTTGCACACACCACTTAATGGAATACCAATCATGACCCGTCCCCCAGGGCCCGTGTCATGACTACCCCAAGCCCACATTCCATAGGCCAGGGTTGGAGACTACTACTGAAAATGAATATCCCTTAAACGGGAAGGCATTGTATTTAAAACTATACAAACAAACAATCCATGAACAAAAAAATATGCATCCTAGAAGTAAAACTAAAGTAGTAAAAGTGTGTATTAAAAGTAAAGGGTCTAGAATACAAGAACAACTGAAAGATACAATAAAGAAGAAAATAGAAAACAACTCTTGAGACTATCCACCAAGGATCCTACTTAAAAGGTAGGAACAACTCGTCTCCACAACTCTCCACATCAGCCAGTCACCTCCATGTACCGCCAGGTCTTGGCTCCTATAGTCTGAGCCAATTTTCTCACTATATGCACAAGTCACAACAAGGTACAGGAGATGCCCGTACTGGGGTGAGTATATCAATAATAAATAGGGGCCTTAAGACCCTCGAAGGTATCTCAGAATTACACAATGGAAAATCAAAAAGCATGATCTCAATCACAATGAACAAAGGAGAAGACTCAACTCAAACAAGGTATAAATTAAGTAAAAAAGTAAAGATGACTAGTCTTAAAACTAGATCATCATATTATGTCAATGGTTCTGCTGCTAATCCACATAGGATCGCTATGTGCTGATCCACACAGGATCACGGGGTGCTGACCCACATAGGATCGCTAGGTGCTGATCTACACAGGATTTCTATTCATTCTTCACATCTTTGCCAGTCATTAGATTCCCATACATAGTACACTTGATTCTGTGAGGATCTGATTCTCAAACCATTGGTTTTATTTAAACCTATATGAAGTACTATGAAGATATAACCCAATGATATCTCATGTAATAAGGGCTCTAGCACAATAGACAACATGTCAACCAGATGTCTGTTCTGAGAGTTATATGCATTTTACTACTGAGGGCCCGGTTGGATTCGGGTACGATCCAACCTGGCCGTACTCCAACATTCCTAAAAACTTATGTGGAGTATCTCAAAATGACCATCTCATTACAAAGATTCCAAGGCCATAGATGGTTCTTCACGTGAACATCTGGTATGTGAGATACTGCCTTTTAAGCGTATTTGAGCTGAAATGGGCTCGGGTCTGGTCTGACCCGGATCGACCTGGACTGGGACGAACCGAACCAGTTCGTGTCACCCCGACCCAATCCGGGTCCGACCCATCCTAGCATAAACTAGTTGGGCTATGGATCGGCCCTGCTTGAACTGGCTGGGGCGTGGCGGGACTGGCCCGCTAGGCCGCGGACCGTCCCGGCCCGAACAAGCAGGGATGGGCCACGTTGGGCTCGGCCCGCTGGGTAGCAGACTGGCCTGGCCCGCTGGCTGGCATAACCCACATGAGGGGTCATGTATCCACTCCTTCTGTAAGAGCTAAAAGAGCCTTTTGACTCTTATGTAACCAGCAGCGCCACGTGGTGCCACCTCGGCTGTCAGTGGGACCCATTTGGCGAGGGTCTCTTCGCCTCCACCACAGCATTTAAGCCACCACCACCTCCCCATAACGTGCAATGGAGTGCCGAATTCCACCTACAAAGCCGACCGTGAGCCAGTGGCCCTTTGTTCTCCCATGACCCCTCCGTTCCATTGTGGCCAACGGTTGTCGACCGTCGCCCTCATCTGCCAGTACTGGTCGCCCGCGTCAGTGCACCAGTGTCATGCCAGTGCCTTTTCCGTGGGGATCTGACGATTATCAAAAGCTCTATTTTCATGTCCAAATGTGCCTATGGGCCTCTTGAGATGCCTCTGTCACTACATGCCTACCGATTTCATGGTTCCTTCATGTTGAGAAATCCTCCCCCAAAGAATTCAATGATAAATAAAGTGGCAGAGTGTCCAAGCCTTTTTTGTTTGTTCCACGCCCTCTATGTCATCATGATAACATGGGTGAGATTAATTAGTCTTAAAAAACTTATAATTAATCAAGAAAAAATCCATAGAATTAAGTCAAGACAAAACCCCTTACCTACAAAATCATTGGAGGTGTCATAGTTGTGGCGGGAGAAGGGTCCTCATTGGATGAAGTCACTGGTGTCCATTGATCCGGAATCGTTGCCACCCAAGATCCTGTCCTCTATCGGTGGAAGATGTCATTGTAAATTTTCAGAGGTTCCTCTCTTGATGAAGCCGTGTCAAAAACCTAAACTTGTGCCTCAATTAACTAGTGGAGCTGGATGAGTAACCCATCGAAAGAATCAATGAGGTTCATTAATCAATGAACCTATTAATTCCCAACAGTGTTGTTACACAACTAAAGATTCAAGCCATAAAATGGATTGAAAACCCATCGGTCCCACCACTACCACTCAAAAGGAGGTAGGATAATAAAATAACAGTTTTTATATGACTTTATTATTTCTTAAAAAGTCGCAAAAACTATCTTTTTCACCTTACCTACTACGGTCAAAGTTAATCCTTCCTTAATCGAATCTTGGCACTGCGGATTTGACAGTTCCCTTGGATTTTTAATCTGAGCATATGGTGAAAATATAGAAAATTATGCCTGGGAATTTACTAAATGTACCTTAAAAAAGTTCAAAATTATTTTTTGGGCACAGCAGGCGTCAGAATCATGCGCCTTCAATTTTCACAGACTCATAATAATCCCAAATAATTTGAAAACAATATTTGATTTTTGAGTCTTTTAATTATCCCCACCTTAAGGACTTTCATCCTTGAAAGCTACAACAAACCAAGGGGAAAAATGGGGGTACTAAGCAAGTAACTGATCCTCCCACACCCAGGTGCTCTTCTGGAGGTTCCCATGATTCCCACTAACATTCACTAGAGGAATTAAACCCCCACGAAGAACTTGATCCAGTCGAACCACTATCTCCATCATGAACTCTGTAAACGTCACCCCATCATCAATGTACACCTCTCCCCAGTCGATAATGTGTGATGGATCATGCACACAAATCCTGATCTATGACACATGGAAAACATTATGCACCTGGTGTATCTATGGGGGAAGACCTACATGGTACACCACCTTGACTACTCTATTGTGGATCTGGAAAGGTCTAATGAACCTTAGAGATAGATTTTTGCCCTGATCAAACCTCTGTAATCCTTGTCGGGGTGAAACCCATAGAAAGACAAGGTCTCCCTCCTCAAACTCTAAGGGCCTCTATCTCCTATCGACATATGACATCTTCTAGCTCTATGTGTCCTTCATCCTCTTCAGGATGATATACACCTTCTCCGTGGTATCCTGTACCATCTCTGGACCCAGTAGTTCTAACTCCCATGGGTCTGTCCATCATAATTGTGTTCTTTAAGGTTTCCTGTACATGGCCTCAAATGGATCCATGATGATGGTGAAGTGATAACTGTTTTTGTAAGAAAACTCCATTAGTCAAAGGTGTTCCTTCCAACTATGACCAAAATCAAGGAAACAAGTACGAATAACTTCCTCGAGTGTCTGTATGGTCTGTTCCATCTAACCATCTGTATAAGGATGAAAGGAATTGATCAAGCATAGTTGAGTCCTGAACTCTATCAATTATCCCTTCAACAAACGGGATATCAAACATGATTTCTGATCTGAGACGATTGTCGATGTAAACCCGTGAAGCCGTACAATCTCTTGTACGTAAAGACATCCCAATATTTCTACTAATCCATGCTCTTGGATGGGTAGGATGTAGGCCGACTTGGTGAGTAGTTCAACGGCCACCCAGATGGAATCGTAGCCCCTGGACATACATGGTAGCCCCATCATGATGTACATGGATATACTATCCCACACACACCCTGGTACCTCAAGTGGATGAGCTAAGTCTGCTGGTACCTGATGCTCGACCTTCTCTTGATGATAAGTGAGGCATTGTGATACGAACTATGCCACCGATTTCTTCATCCCTAGCCACTAGTACTGATGCCGGAGGTCCTGGAACATCATCGCCACATCAAGATGTACCACTAAAGGGTATGTATAGAACTCTCTAAACACCTACTCTTGTAATGTCACTAGTACCATGGCGCTCCCTATGAAGAGAACGATGTGCTCACCACCTTGAGAAAATCCTTCAGGGGCCTGTCCTATGGAAAACTGAGCACGTCGGGCCTCACAATCTATATTCCCAAGTTTTTCCTCTCTGACATGGTGAAGGAGTGGGGGAGTAACTTCCATAGAATGGAGGTAAGCTACTCCATCACTATCCACTAAGGATAACTTCATCATGTGTAGATGATTTTTCACCTCACTCAGCAACTATAGACTAGACCTCCTGCTGAGTTTGTATGCTACGATGTTCCCCTACCCAAGATTGTAGACTATCTCAAAGTGATAGTCTTGGAGGAACTACATCCATCGCCGCTATCTCAGGATCAGGTCCTTCTGTGAGAATATATACCTAATACTTTTCTAATCAGAGTAAATAGTATACTCTTTACCTATCAAGGAGTGCTGCCACATATTCAGTGTAAATAACACTGTCAATAACTCCAAGTCATATGTAGCGTAGTTCTGATCATGTTATCTCAACTTTCGTGAACCGTAGGTGATCACAGCTTTCTCCTTCATCATGAAACAACCTATTCTAGTACCTAATGTGTCATAGTACACTACATATCCAACTCCATCTTCTAGTAGCCTTAATATGGGGGCACTTGTCAGTCTCTTTCTAAGCTCCTGAAAACTATACTGGAATCTCTCCATCCACACAAAGGGCTATCACTTCTTTGTCAATGCTAACAAGGGTTCCAAAAATCTAGAAAAAGTCAGGTACAAATCTCCGGTAGTACCCAACCAATCTATCAAACTCCTCACCTCTTTAACACTCCTGTGTGGCTCCCACAAAAGCACTGCATCTATTATTTCCAGATCCACTACAACTCTAGCCTCTGATATTACATTCCCTAGGATGCAGAATTTCTGTATCTTGAACATGAAATTCAAGATCTTTCCATAAATCTAGTTCGCTCGGAGTGTATCCAAAACTATCTATATGTGTGTTGAGTGCTCCTCCTCAAACACTGAGTATATCATGATGTCGTCAATGAAGACTACCATGAAGCGATCGAGGTAAGGCTGGAAGATCCTATTCATCATCCCCATGGAAAATACCAGAGAATTGGTTACACCAAAGGGAATCACTAAGAACACATAATCTCCATACCGACATTTGAAGGATGTCTTCAATATGTCCTCACCCTGTACCCTGAGTGACGATAGCCTGATCTGAGGTCTATCTTTGAAAACCTTCGAGCTCCCTTCAACTGGTCGAAGAGATCATAAATCCTTGGGAGTGGATACTTTTCCTTCACTATCACCTGGTTCAGGCTCCGATAGTCCACACAAATCCTTAGACTCCCATATTTCTTCTCGGAAAACAAAATTGGGGATGCCCATTGAGAAACATTAGGCCTTATAAACCCCTTCTTCTACAAGTCCTCCAACTGTACCTGCAACTCAAAAAGCTCTATGGGAGTCATCAGATATGCTGGTGTAGATATAGGTACCATCTCAAGGTACATATTGATGTAGAATGATACCTCTCTATGAGGAGGTAGTCCTGGAAAATCCTCAGGAAAAACATCAGTATACTGGTCCACCATTATAGGATAACTCGGACACCTCACATCAATTGGTCTAAGGGTAAGGCTAGCCAACTAATGTGTGATCAGCTATACACTCCTCCAATTAAGTCCATCTTGTGGTACGAAGTTTCTCTTCTCACCGGTGAAAGGAAAACCTGGTCCCATCCTAGTGGGCACACCACACTTTTCCCCTAAAACTGTCGATATGAGCATGGAAAGTGGATAGCCAGTCCATACCCAAGATGACGCCTTAAGGCCTCGACGCTGCTACTAATAGATCCTAGATGAATATATCACCTCCTAGAGCGATCTAACACTATCTACACCAGTGTTTAATCATTGAATATTCTCTCTTATGAGTCTCTAATCATAAGAATCGAGCCAACGACTCTGTCCGAATATCTAAACTCTAAACGAGTGTTGTTGAAATAAAAGTGTGGGTTTCACTGTTGTCTATAAGAAATTCAGCTAGGGTTGAATAGACATATTTCATACTTATAATAATATCTGGAGCACCGTGGTCATAGACCTCTGCCACCTGAATCTGAGCTCTCCCCTTTCAAACTGCTCCGTGTGGTCGGGGTGGACCACCTAGGGGTGGTGGTGGTAGAACCTCAAACCATTTTCCACCACCTCCTACACGACCTTCTCCTCCGCCATGTCTGCCACCATATGTACCCCCTCTCTTGAACCTCAATTCCTACCTCGATGGTTGCTCAATCAACTATTGATCATGTATGCAGGGATTCAGATAGTAACAAGCCATGTGTCCCTATCTGCCTTAACAGTAACAAGATTTTTTCCTCAGAAGACCTCCTCTGCATCACGAGCTCCGCACCTATGACCCTATGTCCTGGGGTCGTCCATCAGATGGTATGAACTGCTTAGACATATACGTCATCTTCATACTACCCATTGAAGATTATTCGGCTACCTGTCATCTGGTGGTGGCTCTCATCCTTAGTGCCTGCTCAGCTACGAAGCTCTCCACAAATAATGCTCATTCAAGCACTCCATCCTATGTCGAGATATTGAGTGACATCATCGACTCTCTAATCTCCCGTCGAATACCCATCTCAAAGGCCCATGACCGGAAGAGTGGGTCTCGTACCATGTCGGTGGAATAACGTGAGAGGTCAGTGAATCTCATTGAGTACTTGGTCACTGACAAGCTGCCCTTCTATTAGTGCAGCAGCTCCTGGATACGCACTTAGTGTAAATTCTCTGGTACAAACTCTGCAATAAATAGGGACTCAATGTACAACTAGGAGAGTGACACCCCCTCATGCGTCTAGATCATATGACTCCACCATCTCGATGTTTTTCCCTAGAAGAGGATAGCATCTAGGATCACCATCTGCTCTGAAGGTGTCTCAACCAAGTGAAAAACTCATTCCATAGCCTCCAGTCGGTCCTTAGATACCTAGAAATCTGTCTCTTCTAAAAAACTCAGACGCCTCTGCCTTTGGAACTCATGCAATGCGCTCAATCAACATTACCAGTCTTCTAGTGGGGATAGTGGCAATTGATTCCCTACGAGTGGTGGTGCTGCTGGTACACCACCTGAAGGTGAAAACATAGTAAGAGGGCCCTGCATAGAATCCTCGTCGCTCGGTGGGCCATCATCGTGTACTCTATCTTGATTCCCGGATGGCTCTCTACACAGTGTCATCCTGAAAAGAAACAGATGTTCCATGGTCAGTAAGTTATACCTGGTGAGTTGAATCAAAAGAGATCAACTGTTAAAAAATTCCCAAAACACACGCATTATGTGTTTTCATGCACCGAGTCAGAAATCAGAGTTCTGGGTCCTGGTGTATAGATACATTGGCCGCCACACCAATAATGGACTCCCCAAACTGAAAAACTCACTCGAAAGTGTTAACACTATTGCTCCATTCGAAATATTAGAGTCCTAGTCCTTTAGTAGAACAAACTCCTCTAATACCACTTTTTCACGACCCGTCCCCCGGAGCCCGTTCTATGACTATCCCAAGCCTGCCTTCCATAGGCCAGGGGTTTGAGACTAGCACCTAAAAGGTTTATACCTTAAATGGGAAGGCATTGACTTTAAACATGTACAAACAAATAGTTCAAGAACACAACAAGATGTAGCCACAATGTAAAACTGCAGTTGTAAATGTGTGAAAGTAAAGTGGTCGATATAAAAGTCCAACTAAAAGGTAAAATACAACAGAAAATAGAAAACATATCATGAAATCATCCACCGAGGATCCTACCTGAAGGGTAGGCAAAGCTAATATCTACACCTCTCCATGTTATCCAGTCACCTTCGTGTACCGCCTAGTCCTAGATCCTATAGTCTTAACCAAACTACTAGTTGTTTGCACAAGAGACAACATGGTGTGGGCGAAGCCCCTGCAGGGGTGAGTATAACAATACTCAGTAGGGACCCTGAGACCCCTGAAGGTCTCTTATAATTCCACAAATGAAAATCAAAAAGAATGATCCCAGTCACAACTCACAATGAAAAAGACACATCTCAAACCAAGTAAAACATAAGTACAGATATAGAGATGAATAGTCGTAAAGCATGATCATATTATTTTGTCAGGGGTTCTACTGCGGATCCATATAGGATCGCTAGGTGCTGATCCAAAAAGGATAGCTAGATGATGATCCACATAGGATCTCTAGGTTATGATCCACATAGGATCACTAGGTGCTGATCCACATAGGATCACTAGGTGCTGATCCACACAGGATCAATATTCATTCTTCACATCTCAGCCTGCCATTGGATTCTCGTACATAGTAGATTGAATCTAGGAGGATTTGATCCTCAAGACATTGTTAATATTTCAACTGACATGAAGACCCATGAAGAAGTAACCCAATGATCTGTCAAGTCATAAGCGTTCCAACACAACATACATTATGTCAATAAAACGCTTGGTCGGAGAGTTATATGCATTTTTGTGCCAAGGTCCCAATTGGATTCAGGTAAGATCCAACCCAACCGTATCCAAATTTCACCTGAACATAGGTGGATTATATCAAAAGGAACATCTCATTATAAGGATTATATTGTTGTAGATGGTTTGTCAAATGGACTTCTGGTCTGCGATATACGATCTCTTAAACGTATCTAGGCCGAAATGCATCCGGGTCTGGTCTGAACCAGCCTGGGCTGACCCGACCCGATCCAGGTCCGACCCGGCTTGTAACACCCTGACCCCACTAGGCTGGAGCCGGTAAATTACTTGTGATATTGGAATGGTTAAAAGGAATGAAAATACATAAGGAATGACCAGTTTAGTATTTTTGAAGAAACTAGATACATTGATTTAACATAAATTGCATTGGATAAGGTTACAAGATACAATCCATAATGAAAAACAAAAACTGTATCCACAAGCTCTCAATAAATGACCTCCTCTTCATAACATGTTGAAGGTAAATAGTGAAAGGGGTGAGCTCAAATGCTCAGTAAGGGTTAAAAATAGTGGAAGAATGAGTACAATAATAATTGAATCATAATCAATACGGCATAGTGAGTAAATGAAAAACTAATGCCATTAATAAACAGAAAATGAAACTGCATCCATAGATTTTTTCATAGTGAAAACCTCATGGATAATAATAATAACTATAATGAATAATAAAAATTCATATTAATTGGATGTCATGTATCTGGAACATGAACCGTAATACCGTAAAAACGGTTTAGTTCTATGTGTAGAAACCCGTCTGATTTTTGGAAACAAACTTGAAGGGTCTGTCACCAAACTGTTTTGTCTCATGAGACCTAATGATGCATCGAGGGGTTGTAGTGGGCCCCAACCACCTCTACATCAAAATAATTCTTTAGAAATAGGTTCAATACAAGATCAATATGTATTCACATTATCTTTATAGAACAGAGGATACAGATTCATCAACATTTCCACAGTCAAAACATCATTTAAAATAAATATCATATGTAAAATGGTATACGACTAAGACAATAATAATATCATGATATGAGAATATGGATTTTTAAATGGAATATAATTTCAATTGAAAAGTGATCTCAAATGGGTAGTAGGTAAACCACATAAGAAAGAGTAGGGGTACAATTACTAAGCAAGTCACAATGAAGTGAAAATTGAGACAAAGCTTGTTACCATGTTGTATTTAATTGAGTCATATGACAAAAGTTAATAACCACCAAAAGAGTCATAGAATAAAATTAATATAATGAGAACCACGATAACATATGTCAAATTTTAGTACACCTATACCAAATATAATAAATAAGAGGCGAACAATGAAAATCCCACAAAATTGAAGGTGAGATGAGAAAACCTCTTACAAACATTTCGGAACGATAACGAGTGTTCTTGTGAGGGGTTAATGAGAGATAAAAGGTTATCCCATGATTTATATATCATAATTACATAATGGGGGAGGTGAGAAAACATACCCCATCATTAGGAATTAAAAACAAAATCACATAAGATAGGGTTGATTCTTGAATAAAAGTGAGAGAGAGGATCCCATACCTTATGCTTGAAGGTGTTCTTGACTTGTTATTAAAGTCCTGAATAAAAAAATTAGGATTATTAATTCAGAAGTCCAGAACGTTTTTATATGTAAATTATTTATTATAATCCATTATAGTTCATTCTAGGCCTTTTTGATTGGTTATAAGGTTCAATTTCATTGATCGGGCTCGTTTTTTTACTTGGTTTTAAATGATCGGTACACTTATATCCAAGTTCGGATAAATATATAAGATGGATGTGTTTTTAAAGAAATTAAGTTATAAACTAATAGTGAAAATCAATTATATTAAATAATTTTAAAATTAATTTGGTTTACTTATATTGAATTCTAATTTTTATATATATAACCTTAGTGATAACTGTTTTGGTTAATCGGTGGGTTTGATTACGATGAACATGTCCTGATTTATAACTTAATACCATGTGAAAAAAAGTATTATATAACTAAAAATAGGATATATTACATAATAATCTGGTTCAACCATAACATAAAATGGTTTCCTGACCAGAATTAAAGATTATAATAGAAATCGATAAATTGTTGTCCTAGAATGTGCTAAATTAGCACATCTCAAACGGTGCTTTCATTTCTCTCAAATAAAAGTGGGAAAAGGAGATAAGTTGATGAAATATATATCTCTAGCATGAAAAAATTCCAATAAATTTATGTTACTGGATTTATCACAATATTTTGGTGAAGGGAAATGAGAAAAGAAACAAAAATAAAAGAACTTAAAAGAAAAGAAGGGATTTGAAAGTGGGATTGACCTCTTGAGACTTCCTCCTTGAGAACCTCTTAAGGGGTGAGGTTTTGGTCTTTTTATGAGACCAAATATTTCTGGATGTAGGGGAGGATTTTGGGAAGGTATTTGGATAGAATTTGGAGAAGACACAAGGCTTGAGAGAAGTGAATGGAAGGGGGTGAGAGGGGGTTTTTATAGTGGAGGAGAGAGGGGATTTCTTAATACAAAACTCCTTAATTTATTATTTCCTCTCAATACAAGCAATTGTGATTATTCCATGACCAGGAATAGTAATATATGCATGTGACTTCGAACCAATTGGTCTTACATCAGCAGACCATCATCAATGACTCAATTAATCCATTATTTAGCATTTATTGTGAATTATCGGATTTTACTATTCATAAAAAATTCAAGAATTTTAGAAAGATCCAAAAAATTCACCCTAACCATTTTTAGACGTGTAGAATCCAAAAATGAAGTCCATTTTTCAAAAATAATTTACTAAATATGATTAATTAATTATTTAATTATATCATTATTTAATTGAAATATATAAACACTTAGAATATTCATCTTCATCTTTAGGGTGTCTAAATTCATTTATACACTCAAGGGTATGGATACCATTTATAAGAGTCATATTACTATTCATAAGGGTATGTTACTATTCCTAAGGGTTGGTTACTATTCATAATGGTAGGTCACGATTCACAGAAAATTATGTTAATTCTATCAGACTCGAAATATCATCTTGAACACAACCGTGTATATCAGATTTTTAAAAATTCAAAACATAGAGATGGTAAATTTATGTTTAGTGGCTAAGCAATGGATATCTCTTATAAGTAACCATGTTTTTTTCCATAGGGGCTCAGTGATTCATGAAATATAGGCTACCTAATGGATATAGTGTATTTAAGAGAAACATACCAAAGATGTTTGGGGTGCTATATTATTCCCTCCTTCGGAAATTTCATCCTCAAAATTTTATGTAAAATGACCACAAAAAAGATGTGGGTGATTATTTTTCATAACATCCTCAGGTTCCCATGTTGCTTCCTCCATATTCTGGTTTCTCCAAAGAACCTTCACTAAGAAAGTTTTTCGATTTCTCAATACTTGTTCCCTTGTGTCAAGAATCGAAATAGGCTTCTCACAATATGAAAAATTAGGTTCCAGTACAATTTCATCATATGTGAGAACATACATTGGGTTTGGCGTGTATTTCTTTAAAAATGACACATGGAACACATCACAAACTCTGGAGAGGGTTGGCGGCATCTCTAGACGGTAAGCTACAGCTCCGATTCTTTCTAGAATCTCAAATGGCCCGATGTACCTAGGGCTCAGTTTCCCTTTCTTACTGAACCTTAGGACAACCTTCCATGGAGATACTTTCGTAAATACATGATCTCTCACCTGGAATTCCAAATCCTTTCTCTGATTTTCAGCATAACTCTTCTACCTACATTGGGATGCCTTAATATGGGATTGAATTTTCTTCACCTTTGTCGTGGTCTCTTTAATAAGTTCAGGGCCTATATGTTTCCACTCACAAAATACGTCCCAACAAGTTGGAGTTCAACACCTCCTTCCATATAATGCTTTATATGGAGCCATTTTAATACTAGAATGGAAACTATTATTGTAAGAAAATTCCACCAAAGGTATGTATTGATCCCACATACCTTGGAAGTCAATAGAGAATGACCTCAACATGTCTTCTAATGTTTGAATAGTCCTTTCAGACTGTCCATCGGTTTGGGGGTGATAAGTAGTACTTATACAAAGATCAGTATTAAAATATTTGTGGAGACTTATCCAGAACATTGATGTAAACCGGGGATCTTGATTGGATACAATTGATAGAGGTTCACCATGAAGTCTTACAAATTCGTTAATATACAGTCATTCCAGGTGCTCAAGTGGAAAATCTTCTCGTATAGGAAAGAAATGTGCTGGTTTTGTGAAACGATCAAAAATTACCCATATTGCATCGTGCCTTCTAGGTGTCCTCGGTAGTCTGGTGATAAAATACATCGTAATGTTATCCCACTTCCACATAGGAATAGGTAGAGGTTTCATCACTCATTTGGGATGTTTTCTCTCTATCTTCACTTGTTGACAAACTAGACATGTTGACACGTAGTCAGCAATTTCCCGCTTCAAATTATCCCACCAGAAATATTCCTTCATATCTCTGTACATATTGGTGCTACCCGGGTGTATAGAGAATTTTGAGCTATGTTCATCATCAAATAGTTCCATTTTTATCTCAGGTACTGATGGAACGCATAACCTCTTCCCAAATTTCAGAACTCCTTCTTCATACATGAAGTCATCTAGTCTTCCATCCTTGACAACATTAATTTTCTGGTTCAGATTCTCATTATCAGATTGAGAGCTTTTTATTTTCTCTAATAATGATGTTTTATCAATCATTTGAATGAGAAAAGATTTTTCCCCTTCCTTAACAATTCCCATATCCATCTTCAGTATATCCATGAATATATGATCTCTTTCAATCCTCATTTGAGTCAGAAGACCATGATCTTTCTTGCTTAATGCATATGCCACCTTATTCGCCTTTCTTAGGTAGTAGTGTATTGAAAAATCATAATATTTTAGTAACTCAGGCCATCTTCTTTTCCCCATGTTGAGTTCTTTTTGTGTGAAAATGTATTTCAAACTTTTGTGGTCCATATAGACCTCACATCTCTCTCCATAGAGATAATGCCTCCATATTTTCAGAGTGAAGATTACAGCTGATAGCTCAAGATCATGAGTTGGATTATTTCTATCATGAGTCTTCAACTGTCTTGATGCATAAGAAATAACTTTATCGTTTTTCATAAGGACGCAACCCAGCCCATTCTTTGATACATCGCTATATATTACAAATCCATCTCTTCTAGAAGGAAGAGTCAAAATTGGAGCATTGACCAATATTCTTTTCAATTGTTCAAAGAACTATGTACACTCTTTTGTCCACACAAACTTAACTCCTTTTCATGTGAGCTTGGTTAGCAGGTTATCCAGTCGGGCATAAATTCTAAACGAAATGCCAATAGTAACCTTCTAAGCCAATAAAACTACATACCTCGGTTATGTTTGCTAGCGTGGTCCATTCTTGGATTTCCTTTGTCTTCGCAGGATCAACTAGGATTCCATCCTTAGAGACAATATGGCCTAGAAAAGAAACTGATTGTATCCAGAATTCACACTTGATAAACTTCCCATATAATTCATTTCTTCTAAGAGTTTCTAGAATAATCCGTAAGTGATTCTCATGGCCTTCATAGATTTTTGAGTATATCAGGATATAATCGATGAACACCACAAAAAAGTTATCAAGATATTCCTTGAAAACTATATTCATTAAATACATGAAAATAGAGGTTGCATTAGTCAGTCCAAATGGCATCACCGTAAACTTGTAATGCCCATACCTAGTTCAAAATGTTGTCTTAGGAATATCTTCCTTCCCCACAGGCAGCTGATGATAACCGTACTGAAGATCAATCTTTGAAAATTATTGTGATCCATGGAGTTTATTAAATAAATCATCAATCCGAGGTAGGGGGTACTTACTATTTATTGTAATAGCATTGATTTCCCTATAATCAATGCATAGACTCATGGAACCATCTTTCTTCTTGACAAACAGGACCGGGGGTACCCATGTAGAAACACTAGGTCGAATAAATCCTTTGTCACTCAAATCCTCTATTTGTTTCTTTAGCTCCACTAACTCCACAGTGGCCACTCTATAGGGGTTATTTTATATAGGTCATGCACCAGGAATTAAATCAATAGAGAACTCAACTTCCCTCTCTAGATGATGTCCAGGTAAATCCTCTGGAAATAAAGAAATGTACTCTTGCACTATGTACAGATGTTCAATTTGAATATTTCATTCCTCACCCATAAATGTTAGATTATATTCCTCTTTAAGTATTGCATTCAGTAGAGCTACTGGGGTGGTTCTTGATAAGAATAATGCGGTGATGTTTCTACCCTAAAGATAAGGGATTCTTCACCATTTTTAGAAATTGTAACTACCTTATTCTTACAATAAATATTGGCATCATAATTTTACAGCCAATCCATGCTGAGAATTATATCAAATTCAGTCAATGGTATGACGACAAGGTTAGAAACTAAATCACATTTTGGTGACTGGAGGGGGACTAGTCGGCATTCCATTGTTGCAATGAAACATCCCCCTAAGAGTTTTGACTGACAATTCTTTTATTATTTCAAATTGGACATATCTAATTTTCTTAGAAAACATAGAAGATGTAAATGAATGCGATGATCCAGAAATAAATAATGTGTTGGTTAAGTTTGAGGAAACAATTAAAGCACCTCCCACCAAATCATTATGGACATCAACCTCCGCAGTTGTAATCACATAAGCTCTACCTTGATCTCTTGGCCTTTTCTGAGTCAAGTTTCCTTGGCGTTTAGGAAACTCATTTGTATAGTATCCCATCTCTCTACAATTGTAGCATTGAACATCATTGGATTTTTTTCTTCCCATTACATTCATCGGATCGATGACCCTTTTCTCTGCAATTATAGTAGACTCTCATGCCTTTCAAGAATTTCTCGAGATGATTCTTTCCACAGTTCTTGCATAATGGGAAACTATTCATTCCCTTTCTCTTCTTTGGTGCTTCTCATTTTCCTTTGTTATCTGAGTACCACTTCTAATCATGGTTTCCTTTGAAAATATTTGATCTAGCAAATTCCCTCTCTTTTTTATGGCACTTGATAAAATTCCATCATATGATGAAAATTTTTGAGAATCCAGTGCCCTCTGATGACTTGGATTTAGACCTTCAAAGAAATGATCAATCTTGTCTACCAAGTCACATACATAATCTATAGCATACCTTTCCAACCTTGTAAAAGTAGCCTCATACTCTACAACACTGTTCTCTTCCCTTTGTTTCAAGCTAAGGAATTTATACTTCATTTCAGTTCGTTGCTCATGAGGGAAATATTTCTTGAAGAATATTTCCTTAAAAGTCCTCCACTCCATATATTCTATTTATTCTTCCTCTATGGTGTTCTTGTAACATCCCAAGAATCTATGTATTATGCAACAGTAAATTTTATATGGCTATGTCACCCATTAATCGAACAAACTGGCTTATTATAAAAAAATAACAATGAAATAGAGTAAACGCACAAAATGAACGAAAGGATCTTTATTCAAATAGGGAACACCATAGTAACTAAAATACACTGTGATAAAACAGGAAACTTATTTAACCAAAGATACCAATTAAAAACCCTATTAAGATTACAGGAAGACCGCTCAAAACAACGAGAACCCCTAGTGAACGATAGGGGTCTTTAGCATCTGCCATAACAAACATAAGAATGGCCAAGGCCACTGCGGCCATACTGATCACCAAAGGAATGAATTGAACCATCTTCTCCTTTTTTTCTTCTTCAATCACTTTGAGTTTAAGACACCCCAAGACCAAGTTTTATATGACACCAATTTGACCGTTACCTTTTTGTAGTTGTTGGGTCTTTGAATTCCTTGACCGTTGGTTAAAAGGGGTTTATTTTTTAAAAAATAATGGAGTTTATCTTCTTTATGAAAAACATGGGTTTTATAATGCTTTTATAATTTTATTTTACGTTTTTAAATTATGACTTTAAATGTTGTGGTTTTAAAATAAAAGAATACTTTTATGAACCTATTTGTTTTCACTAACCCTAGTGTTTATTTATATAGTTCAAAACCTAATAATTTAAAATATCTTTTAAATAATATAACTCTTAGAGAGGGTAATTTATAAGTAGGGAACCAATATACCTTTAATAAGTATTTTGATGATGTATTTTTAGTCATGCTTTAAAAACCCTAATGTAATATTTTAACTAAATGAAACCTTGTTTTCAACTTAGAAGTATTTTATGTTCTGGATTATGAACCCTAGTTTTATAAAACCATTAAACTTTTTAATAGTTAGTAGGAAATTATAAATGTTCCCATTAATTATTTTAACTTATGTTTATAGGTAATTATTGTTTAAAATAATATATATGTTTAAATAAATGTACATATTGTTTTCAAATGAAAGTGTTTATCTCTGTTTTAACAAAAAAAATATAAGATACCAGCCAACCAAGGGAATCCTTGAGGCAAAGCCCTCAAGGTCAGGGCCAGTCCCCTAGACACCCATGGTGGCGACCAGGGGTGTCTTGAGTATGTTCTTAGAGGAGAGTCGGAGCCGGAGCATAGCTCATGATAGGTGCCAGGGTGCACGAGCAGGCTCGTGTCTAAGGCCAGCGGTGCGCAAGGTGTAAGGGTGGGTCGAAGCCCGGAAGGGGCTCGTGTATAAGGCCCCGCGTGTGTGTGATTGTGTTTTTGGCATGAGATAGGAGCGCTGAGGCTTATAAGCCACGCCCGAAGCTCGGTTTGTTTCGATGTGGGAATGGGTTTCTCGGCAGAAATGAGATCTTGGCCGTTGGATCACTCAACATGAAATCTCAGACATTGAAACCGATCTCAGGTTCAACCCTAATCGACCGAGGAATATCCCGACATTTTTGATAACCTTATGATCCTTTGTGATGTAATCCCCACCGTTCAAAGTTTTTTCTAAACGCCGCTTTGTTTCTGAGCAGTCCTATCAGATCTAGACTTAATCTCAGCCGTCCATTTTTTTAAATAATCGAATCATATCCCGCTCTATCCACGGCCGTTCGATCCAGTAAGGGAAGATCTAGGTAGTCTGTTTTTTCTTCTGAATTCTTCCTCCCGCATCGTTTTTCTTCCCCGTGGTGTGCGCTGCACCATTAGGTCATCCTCCATCACTTTCACTTCCCCTTCTTCCATAGCATGCATGCTTCCCTCCCACAGTCCCTCGCCTATTTTTTTGCACACCCCAGAGTCTCTTGGTAGGACCTTGCACATGCAAGTGTCGGTTCTCCCCTCTCCTTTAGTCTTCCCTTCTTTTCCCTCAGTAAATCGGACGGTTGCACCTTGAAGCGCTACGAGAGCACCACGGACCTCCATCAAGCTCTCTCCCCTCCCTGTCAGGCCGAGCATCATCCTCTATCTTGTAATGGTATTAATCCTTTTTTTCTTTTTATAAAGATGAACCTATTATATACACATGGTGTATAATTATATATATATTTATATATATAGACCCTTTCCTATATTGCAGTCATCCTTCTCCTTTGTTTTTAAAAAAAATGGTGTTTGGACTCTGGTAGGGTGATCTTAAAGTGGGTTGAAGGTATTATTATTTTTAGTTTATTTTCACAACCTGTGTTATACATGCTGTTATATATATATATATATGTAATTTTAAAACATACATGTATAGCTCAAATCCGCTCTTTTACCGAGGGGATTGTTCATGAGTTATGTACTCAAGTATCTATGTAAAGTATAATTTTTAAAGGGGTTTCCTTTTATGAAAAGCATTTTTATATGATATGTGTAATCAGGTGTTTAAGTATTTATGTATATATATATATTCCCATCTTCAAATCCATTTCCAATATTTCCAATTACTTCACTATTGTATACTGAGATTTACGTACCTATGTAGGTTATTTTGAATCTACCATAGTCTACAAATCTATTATGTAAACTTTATATGTATATATATACAACTAAATACTTATATGTCTATGTATTCTATTATAAATTAATTATGGTTTTTAAGAGATGAATACTAATCTTTAAATAATAATTTAAATGCAAACTAGGTTTTGGGATCTAAGTGAATCTATGTTATGGTATAAAACCAACGTTTTTATATAGTTATGAGCATCCGGTTTCATGGATAATAAACCCATTATGTTTTGATTTTAATTAAATAATTTTTTACTGGTCAGGGGTATTCTAATCTTAATGAAATTTAATGGTCCATGATTAAATTGTGTACAAATCGATATATACACATGGAGTATATATGGTTATGTGAAAAGTATGTTATAGGTTTATTTTCCAAAACCCTAATTTCAATTATTAATTATCAGGACTTAGTATATACATTGATACATGTAGGATTTTAATAATTTTGGTGGTTTCCAATCCAACATGTATGTTCCCCTAATGAGCATGTTTAATTAAAGAAGTTATAATGACTTTCACCCATGATTTTTTTTATGAATTAAATGTTGTATATTGTCTTGATTAAGTTATATTATAAGATTAGGGGTTTATGAGATCATGTTATCATGTTCTATGCATTTATTATTTTATTATAAACGTGTTGCGGTGAATGTTAGTAGTTAATCATGTTTTGGGTTAATTTATTTGCAAGATCGATGACATGTTAATCGCAATAATTAATGGAAAATGTTTTTCCTTAAGTATTTCATTTCCATGATATAATAATTTTTAAGTATGTCATCATTTATCACATCATGTGACAAACCCTAATCATCCATCATTTTATGTGATTTTTATGAGTTAAATTAATTTAATTGTGTACTTGGAATTAATAGCATAGATTCACATATTTGAAACATAGCTCTTATCAACGTAGGAATGCTTCATGCTATACAGTCATATTTAATGAATTCATTTCTTCTATAAATTTCATTTCATATTTTGATAAAACACTAAAAAATAATAAAGAATTTAATAACCCATTATTTGGAGTCGTATGGGACACCCCAAATAACATCACTTTAAACTGGGTATCCAAAGCGGTATGGGACGCCTTGGATACATAGCCCCCTAAGACATAATAGGATTGTATTGGACTGAATATGTGATGGGTGTGGCCCACTATATCCCCTAGATGCATCGATATGTCTCATGAGACAAAAGAGAGTCATGGCCCAAGGCCTGACAACAGTTACGGTTCAGGTTAAATTCCTGGACATAGTTGGTTCAGGTGAAATTCCTGGACATAGATGATCATGGTCTTGGCATGAGGCCTTGACACAGTCTGGCATTATACCCTCCTCTTAATGTTTTACTAAATGACCAACCATGGGATTTTCCGACTAGTAAAATATCTCTGGTTCAGAGCCTTTTGTAGGTGCATAATGAATTAATGGAATGACATGATATGTCTCACTAGTTCTAGACTTGATCCATTTAAAAGCAGCTTTATGTTATTACGTGTGAAAAGATATGGTTATGGCCATCAAGATATGTGCACCAGTTATGTACATTATTAAAACATTTTTTATTATGTCTTGAGCACTCAGAACTGCCTTGCTAGTAGTATTCATCACCCCACATGTTGTTAATGGTCATGTATTATACAATCATTTAATTTCCCTAATTGGAGCTGTGTACTCTGATCATGATTAGATGTTATTTTATTAGCTTTCTTTATTTCAAGATAATTTCCCAATGTTTTAGTTTATTTTCAAGAATACTATTTCTCTTTTCAGTAAAGAAATATTATATTCAAATTATTTTCAAAACCCCTTACTCAGCATACTTTTCTCACCCCACATTTTTTGTTTTAATTTTTTTTTCAGGTATGGGTTTGTACTAAAGAAGTTTTTCAGAAGCAGCTGGTTACCCAGAACCTGAATCTCACAATCATCTGTAACAATGGGACATGATGTATTATTTGTAAATGTTTATAATAAATTTTTAGTACATCATGCCTCATGGGCACCGGCTCCGGGCATTCGAGGGTCAGGTCCTTACAGTTCTAAATCAGGGACCACCATTGGTCAGTGTCACCCTTGAGACAATATACTGCTAGCACCACCTTCTCATTTTCATTTCATCTTAATTCCATGAATATCTTTTCAAGTGAATTGATCCACTACTTAGCTACCACTGGATTAGTAGTCCCACTAAAAGATGGGGGCTTCTACCGCATGAAACGATCCAACACAGTTCTGGAATGGTAATTTGTTACACCTTGAGTATGTTGTCCCAATATGGTCATGATCTGATCTGCTCCAACATTGAATGTGTTGAATTTATCAGTAGGTAAATCCCTACCTTTCCCATGAGTATTGATTCTCCTTCTTCCATTAGACTTCATTTCTAAATAATGGGATACACTAAATTAGTTTATGAATCTCAAATAGATAAGCACTCAACATAGACTGAAATTCTATAAAAATGGTTCCTCTAAAGAAAAATTTTAATTAACTCCTTCATAATGGATTTTAAAGAAAACATAAATTATCCTAAGCATATCCCCCGAGAGTGTCGTAAACAAGAGTGCAGTAAGGTCCGTTGTCGTGTACCAGTTTCCGTTCGAGTCTAGCTCAAAGCGGTGTTTTCGGGTTTTACCGCTAGATACATATGTGCCAGGGCCGCCTCTACCTACTCATATCCAGACAGGGATGCTTTTCTTGAAAGATCCACATAATCTATTCCTTACCAAAATACCAGGACGTTCTTGTACATTTATCCTCAAATTCTACATTTGGGATTTGTTCCCTAATATATATTTCCTACTCTAGTTTCTATGTTTCCTACTAAACTTCATCTGATACCAACTGTAACACCCCGACCCCACTAGGCTAGAGCCGGTTCATTACTTGTGATATTTTCATGGTTAGAAGGAATAAAAATATCGAAGTAACAATCATATTAGTAGTCTTGAAGAAACTAGATACATTGATTTAACATAAATTACATTGTAAAAGGTTACAAGACACAATCTATAATGAAAAACAAAAACTACATCCACTAGCACACAATAAATGAATTCCTCTTCATAACCTGTTGAAGGTAAACAATGAAATGGGTGAACTCAAATGCTCAGAAAGGGTTACAAATAGCGGAAGCATGAGTACAATAATAAGTGAATCATAATCAATACGGCATACTGAGTAAATGAAAAACTAATTCCATTAATAAACTGCATCCTTAGATTTTTTCATAGTGAAAACCTCATGGATAATAATAATAACTGATAATAAATAAAGAAAATTCTTATTAATTGGATGTCATGTATCTGGAAAATGAACCATAATACCGTAAAAATAGTTTAGTTCTATGGGTAGAAAGCCGTCTGATTTTTGAAAACAAACTCGAAGGGTTTGTCGCCAAACTGTTTTGTCTCATTAGACCTACTGATGCATTGAGGGGTTTTAGGGGACCCCACCCACCTCTACATCCAAATTATTCTTTATAAATAGTTTCAATACAAGAGAAAAATGCATTCACATTATCCTTATAGAATAAAGGATATAGATTCATCAATATTTCCACAGTCAAAACATCATTTCAAATAAGTATCGTATGTAAAATGGTTTACGGCTTAGACAATAATAATATTCATGATATGAGAATATATATATTTAAATGGAATATAATTTCAATTGAAAAGTGATCTCAAATGGGATGTAGGTACACCACATAAGAAAGAGTAGGTGCACAATTACTAAGCAAGTCAAAATGAAGTGAAAATTGAGACAAAGCTTGTTACCGTGTTGTATTTAATTGAGTCAGATGAAAAAAGTTAATAACCACCAAAAGAGTCATAGAATACAAGGAATATTGTAATAACCATGATAAAATATGTCAAATGGAAGTACACCTATACCACATATAAGAAATAAGAGGCGAACAATGAAAATCCCATAGAATTGAATGTGAGATGAGGAAACCTCTTACAAACATTTTGGCAAGGTAACTTGTTTTCTTGCGAGGGATTAATGAAAGATAAAAGGTTATCCCATTATTTATATATCATAAGTTCAGTATGGTGGATATGAGAAAACATACCCCATCATTAGAAATTAAAAACAAAAGCACACGAGATTGGGTGGATTCTTGAATAAAAGTGAGAGAGAGGATCCCATACCTTATGCTTGAAGGTGTTCTTGAATTGTTATTAAAGACCTGAATAAAAAATTAGGATTATTAATTCATAATTAAAGAACTTTTTTATATGTAAATGATTTATTATAATCATTTATTGTTCATTCTAGTCCTTTTTGATTGGTTATAAGGTTCAATTTCATTGTTCGGTCTCATTTTTTTACTTGGTTTTAAATGATCGGTTCACTTATATTCAAGTTCAGATAAATATATAAGATGGATGTGTTCATCCAGAAATTAAGTTATACACTAATAGTGAACATCCATGATATTAAATTATTTTAAATTTAATTTGGTTTACTTATATTGAATTTGAATTTATATATATAACCTTAGTGATAACCATTTTGGTTAATCGGTGGGTTTGATTACGATGAACATGTTTTTCATTATAACTTAATACCATGTGCACAAAAAGTATTATAGAACTACAAATAGAATATATTACATAATAATCTGGTTCAACCATAACACAAATGGTTTCCTAGCCAGAATTAATGATTATAATAGAAATCGATAAACAGTTGTCCTTGAATGTGCTAAATTAGCCCATCTCAAACGGTGCTTTCATTTCATTCAAATAAAAGTGGGTAAAGGATAGAAGATGATGGAAAATATACCATTAGCATGAATACATTCCAGTAGATGTATGTTACTAGAAATATCACACTATTTTGGTGAAGTTAAATGAGAAAAGAAACAAAAAATAAAAGAACTTAAAAGAAAAGAAGGGATTTGAAAGAGGAATTTACCTCTTGAGACTTCCCCCTTTGAGAACCTCTTAAGGGGAGAGGTTTTGGTCTTTTTATGAGGCCAAAGCATTCTGGACGTGGGGGAGGAGGTTCAGAAGGTATTTGGACAGAATTTGGAGAAGGCACAAGGCTTGAGAGGAGTGAATGGAAGAGGGGTGAGAGGGGGTTTTTATAGTGGAGGAGAGAGGTGATTTCTTAATATAAAACTCATTAATTTATTTTTTCCTCTCAAGACCACCAATAGTGTGTATTCCATGACCAAGAATAGTAATATATGCATGTGACTTCGAACCAATTGGGCTTACATCAGTAGATCATCATAAATGACTCAATTAATCCATTATTTAGCATTTATTGTGAATTATCGGATTTTACTATTCATAAAAAATTCATGCATTTCAGAAAGATCCCAAAAATTTACCCTAACCATTTATCGACATGTAGAATCCAAAAATGAAGTCCATTTTTCAAAAATAATTTTCTAAATATAATTAATTATTTATTTAATTAAATCATTATTTAATTGAAATATATAAACACCTAGAATATTCATCTTCATCTTTAGGGTGTCTAAATTCATTTATACACTCAAGAATATGGATACCATTCATAAGAGTCATATTACTATTCATAAGGGTATGTTAATATTATTAAGGGTAGGTTACTATTCATAAGGGTAGGTCACTATTCACTGAAAATTATGTTAATTCTATTAGACTCTAAATATCATCTTGAACACAACCGTGTATATCAGATTTTTAAAAATTCAAAACACAGAGCAGGTAAATTTAAGTTTAGTGGCTAAGATATGGCTATCTCTAATAAGTAACCATGTTTTGTTCCATCGGGGCTCAGCGATTCATGAAATATTGGCTACCTAATAAATACATTATATTAAAGAGAAACATACCAAAATGTTTGGGCTGCTATACAGCTCAGCCCTAACCGGCTAGGCCACAGACCGGCTGAACCCGAACCGGCTAGGCTGCGGACATGCCTGAACAAGCTGGGCTAGGCCGCGGTGGGCTCGTCCCGTTGGGCAGTGGACCGGCTTAGCACGCCGGCTGGTGTAACCCACATGAGGGGTTGCGTGACCCATCCTTCCTAGACAGCTCAAAGAGATGTTCGGATCTTATCTAACCGACAGCGCCACATGGCGCCGCCTCGGCTGTTAACAGGACCCGCGGGGCCCAGGTCCCTTTACCTCTGATGAGGCTTTGAAGCTGCAACCACCTCCCCACAACATGCGACGACATGACACCTTCCACCTACACGGATGGCCATGAGCTGTCTACCCTTCGGTCTTCCATAGTGCCACCCTTCCACCATGGCTGGTGGTTACCAACCACCTCCCTCATCTGACGGTTCCAGTCGCTGGCGCTGTCGCGTCGACGCCTCTTCCGCGGGGCTCTGAAGACCCTATGGAGCTGATTCTTCACTTCCGTCTGTCCCTACGAGCCTCCCAGGATACAGACGTCCCTACGTGCCTACCGGTTTCAAGGTTCCGTCATGTTTAGAAATCTTCCCCCATATAATGAAATGATAAATCAAACGGCGGAGGGTCCAGGCTTGGTTCATTTGAATCATGCCCACCACGTTAGCATCATAACATGGGTGAGATTAATTCGTCTTCAAACACATAGAATCAATCAAGAAAAAACCCATATAATTAAATCAATACAAAACCCTCTACCTTGAGAATTTTCGGAGGTGTCGCAATTGTGGTAGGAGAAGGGTCATCATTGGATAAAGTCGTTGGCGTTCTCGATCTTGGATCTTTCCCGCCAATGCTTCCGTCCTATGTCAGTGGAAGATGTAGTGATACATTGCTAGAGGTTCCTCTCTTGGTGAATCCATGTACAAAACCCCAACCGTAGCCCCAATTAAATAGAGGGGGAGGGTGACTAATGTATCGAAAGAATTAACAAGTTTCATTAATTAATGAACCTCTTAATTCCCAATGGTGTGGTTATGTAATTGAAGAGTCAATCCATTCAATGGATTGACAACCCATCAGTCCCACCACTGCTGCTCAATAAGTGTTTGGATAATATAATAATAGTTTTCATGTTATTTTATTATTTATTTAAAAGTCGCAAAACTAAAATTTTCACCCAACCTACTGCGGTTAAAGTTAATCCTCCTTTAAGATAATCCTGGCACTGCAGATTCAACAGTTCCCTCATATTTTTAATCTGAGCGCCGGTTCAAATGATAGAAAACACTGCTAGTGTGTTTTCAAAATGTACCTTAAAAAATGTCCAAAATTTCATTCTGTGCACCTCGGGCCCCAAAATCATGTGCCGTCAATTTTCGCAGACTCTTAATAATCCCAAATAATTTTAAAAAAATATATGGAATTCTCAGGTATTTAAAATACATATGAATACTCTTGGAGGATTTAGTAAAGTCTCTCCCATGTCTAGTAATCCAAGAAGTTTTTTACTTAAGGTGAAACCAATTCTCCCAGGTACACTTGTGCGCCACATAATCGTGTACCAATTAATTGAGTTCCCTTTCTTTATTCCCCTCACCCCTTTAACCTGCTCGAGCCTTTTATGAAGCATCCTTTAAATCCTTTCATGGATGGGCCTCTCCTTCATTATCTCCCTTTCTTGAATGGGATTATGTTGAAACCTCGACCAAGCCCTCCTGATTTACCAAACCTTTTGGAATTGCATATCATCTTGTCTCCAATTTGGGTTGTATATTTGCGGTCAGAGATTTCCCACACTTATTCTACTAAAGGATTAGGATCCTTAGAATGTCCATTGGTTTGAATATCTATGGGAACATGGACCCTCAACCTAGGGAAAATGTTGTGGAGTTACCGGTATTGGATTTCGGGGATAGGAATTTTCCTCCCCTTCTCATCTCTACGACCTGGAGCCTCCAGTTCAAAATGGGGAGAGTTAGGATCACACTTTATTTTCCCTTCAACAAAGGAAAATATCCCCTCCTCTCATAAGACCAATATAAGGGAATCTATCCAAGAATAAGACCTTAGCCTTTCGGGCATGACCTAATGACTTTTACCATTATTTTACATTGAAAATTTCATTGCTCCATACCCTAATCCACCATCTCCCCAGCTTCATTCACCGTAGTCCTGACCACTTCCTTTAGTAGAGGATAAAGTATGTAGTTTGTTGAATCTTCCACATCCTATTGTTTCTCACACCGAGCATGACTCACACAGGCTTATAGATTTGTGATGATCACAAAATCTACACAATCCACCTCATTTCTTGAACTATGAGAACTCTGATTCCTTACATGACTAGGATACATAGGATGAATACCTAAGGCATGATATCAATGGATATTCTCCTCAAAATATATTCCCAATCAAATCCCCAAATTTACTAGGGCACATTTTCCCAGAGTAAGCCCCAACATAATCCTCTAAAAAAGCATACTTCCATATAAGAATAATGAACTAAGATAACCATGATTCACACCTTAACTAGGATATACTAGAATCCGTCTCAAAGACCAATATATATATCATCTCAAACATAAAATTAGAAATCACGCCCCCTCAATGGGCCTCCTCTTAGCTGTAATCCCCAAATCTAATAAACTATGAGACCTCTGATTCCCACCATAACTAGGATAGGTAATACGAAATTACCTAGGGCTCGAGCTCACTGAACATACTCCATAGGAATCGAACCCTAATTCCCTTAAATCTGGGCATCCTCATTAGGAGGAATCCCCGAATTAAGTCCCGTTTAAATCTATTTGAGTTAATAAATTTCTCATGGATCCTGTTATAAGTGAATCCTATTTAAGAGTAAGAACCAACCTATTTCTGTAAAAGGGAAATACTTCCATATGAGTCTTATCGAACTACATGGGAATTTATTCCCATCCAAACAGGATACATATGAACCCTCCATGTGGTTCAATCCTAACACACCAAATAAACCATGTTCTCTCTGGGCCACATTCCTAGTGGGTCAAATTCAGTTTTTAATTTAATATTACGTCCATGTTCCTTGGGGTTTTTCAACATCTGTCTCACACCATGATTTGACTATGAACATTTAGCCTATATGTCCTTACCACATGACATTAAACTGTAAGATTTGGTCCTTATCACATGACCCTAAATGATTGAATGTGTCATATTAAACAGGACCTTACCATTTGAGGGTTCATATTAATTTCATGAGGATAATTAGGTATCCAATATATGGGTATGATCCCAATATCAAAATAAATTTCATCTCCCTATATGATGATAAACTCTAGAGTAACCTATGTCTACCTGGATGACAATAAAATCTAGAGTAATGTTTTATCTCCCAGGATGATGATAAATTCTAGAGTGATATTTTCCTACTTGGATGACCAAAAATTATAGATTCCCCTTCTAAGTGGCATAAAAAATAGAATCATTATAAAAAATATAATAGGATACAATCAATGTAAAACCTCTAATAGATACAGATATCTCCATTAAAGAAGAACCCCAAAACTGTACGGATGATTCAAAATTCCAGACATGCTAATAATTGATTGGAGAATTTTATGGAAACCAACACTATTCTTGGTAAATTAATAAGGATTAAAGAACATATCATAAATCTATAGGAGAATCCGAGAGTAGGCAATAATTCCCCTCAAAAGGGTTTGTTGATCCAGAACTCCCATCCTCAGGACCTATGTGAGTTCTTAAGCATCATGTGTAAAAACCCTTAATGAGCACCTACTATTGAAAATAATGTCCCTTTGGATACATAACCATTGTGGATTTCCAGTTCCATAAACTAATCTATTGAAAACCATACAGAAAAAGTGATTCCTAATCAAAACACACATTTTGGGGGAAACAAAAAATGGTGAAATTGACGTGAATCCATAACAGATATGATAGTGTTACCCATCTTTCAGGCCCTTATCAGTTGATAAAAGAGGGCCAGACATGGAAATAAATCAGGCATGTGTTCATCTAAAAGATACTTCATCGTAGAAGTTTATTTTTTATATTATTCATATATACATTCACTTTTCCATGTACTTCCTTCATTCCAAATGGCTTCATTCAAGTTTACACCTATGAACACCATAGATAGTGCTCAAGTTGGATCCTCATCCAGTAGAATGATTCCATCACCAACTTAGAATCTTCAACAGTGGGTATCCAACGCACTAGTTTTAGAGTACCACCAGCATGGTTTCATCCAGACATTAGATAGTGCCCGAAAGGTCCTTCAAATCAAGAATAACCCCTAGTCTTCCCATCAGAAATGACCAGTGGTCCAGAAGAAGACAATTCCTACCACCTTCTCCAACTATTTTGGGAGCTTATCCCTAGAATTAAATCACCAATCCCTATAATATTTTCAATATATCGGCCATGAGGCCACCAAAATCCTTGTCCCGAAGACCCATGGTTTATTCCCAATGGATCTTTCCATCAATGACCACCACCAACATCGTGCGAAAAGAAACCCTCAACATGATGAAGGTGTTATCGTTGGCTATCTGTCCTAGGTCCTTTAAACTAGAGAACGTAAGATGAACCTCCAGGGAAAATAGACAGCTAATAGTGGTGTAAGTTCTTACCTTTTACCCCTCTCGAGAAGTCCACCATCCTAGTTTGGTGGCAAAATAGAAAATGGGCACATACACATATTGGCCTTAATTCTACTAGCCTACAGACTCATTTGGCAACACCCAACCAATCCTTCTTTGAAAATCTAGTGGAGTACAGTAGTAGCCATATACACCTACTTAGAATCTGTCATCTATCAAATAGTCTGGTCTAGATGCATTCAAATATGATCACCAACCAAATGTGGCTGCAATTTGCAAGTTGAAATATGCACCCACCTAAAACCACCAAGCCTTTTAGAAGTATCATTTGGAAGAAATTAATGAATTCCAATGACCATGCTTGAAAAGAAATAGCATGAAGGTAAATAAATATACCAACATTCATCAATACTACCATCTGTCTCGTTTTGCAGCCCCTATAGAAGTCAGCCAGAAATTTTTGATACCAAACAAGGGGTAGACTCAACTCTCTTCACCCATACTTGAGTACTATCAGTATCAACTGATTGGAAGGGAAGAACAAGAGTAGTTACATACACCTACTCTAGATATAGAATGGGTGTATATTCTCCTTACTGCCACTGATTTCACCAAGCAAATTTTAGCAATACTGAAAGGATAGACATAAAGTTCTTCTCATATCCTAGATGTTTTCTAGAATATCGTAACAGAAATTTCAGCCGTCCAAGAGGGATGGACAAATAATTCTATCCACATACCTTGGATAACACATTAGTATTCCATCCCAGAGTAGATACAAACCTCTATTCCAGTCTGGGGGGTTATGGAGAATACTCCCCCATATCATACGAGTAACCAGATCAGGTACATGCACCCATTCCAATTGGAAATAATCAGTCTGTTATGACATTCACACCAAATTAGTCACAAAAACTTTCTCATGATAACCACTTTTCCCAACATGTGATCCTAACTATGTGTATGGATTCTATGAATAAGTCTTAGCAATTATAGTGGGAGAATCAAGAGTCGATCTATGATTTGGCTCCTCTTAATGCTGGAGTTCTTGAAGCCATAAAGAATTTATCTCTTTCCTCTCAAGATCATACCCTCTCATTACCAAATAATGGTTGTACTAGTAGTAATTATGATGTTCCACATCAAACACTTCATCCTGAAGTATTATTTGAATACAATTCAGTTAATCTCTAGAACCTATCTCTAGATGAGAGCTATAGAAGCTCTCCATGTGGCCAGATGAATAAAAAGAAAGATAACTTATCCCTTTATATAATCCACCAAGGTGGTCATACCTATGATAGAATTCACTATTAAAGTTCTCCCTTCAGTATTGTTTCACAATGTTAAGAGAATTCTACAACTGAAAATGTAGCGATGAGAAGACCCTATTATCTTGAGGAACATGAAAACATAAGGTGAGATTTTTTCATTGCCTTGTTAGTGAAATGGGAAATAATATCTCATCCAAGAAGATAGTCCATGGTGACAGTCATTCTCTGAACCTCCCTTGGGTCATTTTCCTCCAAATATAGATGAGAAAGCACCAACTGCTCCAATTTATTATTGCAGAGTAATCAATACGTGTCCACTCTGGTCAGAACAGGTTGAGAAAACTATAGAAAAAGTCAAAGCTAATATGTTGAACATGAGGAAAAAACTCATTAAGGGTGAAATACAAGTCATTTTTTGCATTTGGACACCTCTCAATACAACATTCTAGAGATGTTGAGTGAATATTGTATTCATGATACACGTCGCAACACATGAAAAACTCTTTGTCATCTGAAATCCAATGTATTACCATATGATAAATATCAAATTCATGTCAAGGTAGTAGAAAGATTTGGGTGCCAGTTTTCAAGGAATAACTACAGGTTTATCGACATCTAGAAATTGAGAATCAACATGAGGCTCTTCAATGTGCATTCCTCGATGCATTAAAGAGGTTGCTATAATTGATCATAGAAATACCATTTGGTGTTCATATTAGAGGATGGTGTGAACATGGAGAATATAATTTCACAATGATTCAAATACAGAAAATCCCTCCAAATGTGGTCTCATGAAATGTTACTTCCCCAGGACAAATATAAAAAACAATTAATTTCCTGATCAATCAGATGCTCATCAAGAACAGGCTTTTACCAGCTTTCACCAAAGTCAAGCCTAAATATTGCAATCTATTGGGATACCTTTTCATCATGAGTCTAAAAACATTGATTATGGAAATCTATTAGAGGGTTTTAGCCATCAGATTGTTAAAATATCTAAAATAGGACAATGGCCTTCTGAAACAGGTGATTTATGTGGGTTCCAGATAATGCACCCCACGAACATTCGAACCATAATTCTTAAAATCAGAACAACAGCTAAGCTAGTATTAGCTATAATATTTCAGGAGCCACCCATGACTGTAGGGATGTGGGATTTTTTAACCTAACCCTCAAAGCCAATAAATAGATACTAGGGGATTGATAAAGAAGAATTGGAACATCCCCGACCTACTAGGCTCAGGGATTTTTCCTATTCAATTTACCCTCCTCAATAAAAGATAGTTTTCTCCTAATTAGGCATAAAGCCACAAAATAAACGTACGATTGAAAAATACAAGGATTCCCTTTTGGTTCCTATCTATCAAACAGTTCACAAAGAACCAATAAATATGGGAACAAATGCCTTGTGAATGGTGAATAAGAAGGAATCCTAAAAAAGATACTGATATAATTACAGTAATGCATTATGTGTCAGTAAATACCATTGACGCCATGATGGAAGATCCTATAGAAAATAAGTCTATTTCAGGGGTTTCATATGAGTAAGTTATTATTCATAATTCATTCTACACTGATGTAAATGATAGAGTTGTGCATACCAGAAATCACATGCTTACCAAATTTTTTGGTTTTCCCTCAAATAATCAACTTCCACCTCTTCAAAAGGAACATATTAAAGAAAAAGGTAAATGTCAGACCATGAATCACCATTCCCATAGATATGTTAAATCCATTTTACTTGAAGAAATATTTTTCCAAAAATTTTTGGTTATGAAGGAGTTAAGGAGACTCAATGTAGAGTTACTCTAAATCATCAAGCCTTCTAGACATGCACAACAAGAAGATCCTCAACTTTATCTTCTAGTAGGAGCACCTTAGTAAAGAGGGTTTCATTAAATTATAAGTGTTGATAATGAATTCCCTCAACTAGGTACAAATCCAAAATAGTTTCAATCACATCCTTATAGGCATGTCCTTATGGTTTATCCAAGGAAAAAACTAGTAGCACCACAACCATTAGTTTTTCCCATCGTTGCACTAGTTTAGTCTCTAGCCACTTTACCTTTATAGATACCAGCTCAACTAGATATTCCTCAAATTCTTATGAATACCATTGAGACATTGATGGACCGACTATAAGCTATGGAAGGTTGGATTTCACCAATTCAACTAGAATACTATGTTTATCCTGAATGGGTGGATCTGAACCCTCCTTCAGAAAACATTGAGAATCCCAAATTTCCAATCCTCAAATAGCTGAGGAGATCTGATGTAGCACTTCAAACATTTTGACTCTATCTATGATCCCATTATGGGGACCCATGAGAAACAAAAGGTAGTGATACTCAATGGTTTTGTGTAATCACTACAGGTTCTATCATTCATTTGGTATATAATCTTACAGTCTCTATCGATTACTAGTTGGGAATATCTCTATCAAAAAATTCTTTTCCTGTTTAGTTCAATACTGCCGAAGAAAATAATCTACATTCTCAAAATTTTCAAGCAAAGGGAGAATGAAATATTTTCATATTTCGTTGATCGATAAAAATGATTAACATATTCATTGAATATACCACTCCCTCAGGAATATTTTCTTCCCATTTGTGTTGAAAATCTCACTGAATGGTATCACACACAATTAATCCCTGTAAAAAACATAAGAGGTTTTTCAGGATCTAGTTTTGATTGCTCAAAAAGAGGAAAAATACATAATATATATTAGATCCAAATCTGGAGTAATCCCATAAACTCTAGGATGAAGAGCTGGAAAAGCAGAGGCTGCTACAGTCACACTCATGCAAGCACCTATACCCAATCCTACTTCAAATCCCTCATCATAGCATATGGATCCACCTCCAAAGCATCAGTAGAAACGAACCCATCATCATGATGATCAAAAAGATTAAATGTGGAGACAATTTGAGTAGTTAAAGAATAAATTATACTATTTTTAGAATGAACGTACTCCTAGATACTTCATTTTAGCCTTGGGAAAGAATTTTGTCCAGTTACCAAGACCTATGAAGCCTAACAAAGAAAAAATGAGGATATACCAAACTACATACTCTTAAATCAAATGTTGGGTACCCCATCCAAAAGTGTTTTTATTTCAATGATCTCTTGAAAAAGATGGTGGAATATGAGAAAATGAAACTGAAAAATTCACCAACCCATGTAGCATGTGTTACTATTACCGATCCAAATTAGGAAGGTGGTTGGTAGGAAGTCAAGAGAAAGAATTCTCATAAATTTGACGATTAGATGGTTAGGAAAAAAATCAAACGAACTCATGCCATTCTATAAACACAATTGAAACAAAAATAATGTGTCTCCGACTTCTTCCATTATAGTAAATTCATATTCATCAAATGTCTAGTCCTTTAAAGTCCTGTCCTCAAAGAAGTAGTATGGCACAAAGAATAAGGAAGAAATAGAATTAGATGAGTTTTTTTCAAGGACTATTTATTAATTGCATTAGTGTATTTCATGAAATCTATCTCAAAAGCACGAGCACTCACCCACCAAATAGAATTCAAAGAATTGACTTTTTAGGAAAAATATTCATCAGATGAGGAGTTGATCTTTTGTTCCGTTAATGTTATTCACTTAATGGATCCCTATGAAAATAATGATTTTTATTATAGACCTGAGTTCCCCGTACTTGATTAGGGAACCAGGGGAAGTACTATTCAAAGATGAGGATATAGGAGTAGATGTGGGTATACTAGAAGCCACTATTTCAATTATACCCCAGATCGAACAATTTATACAGTGAAAACTCATGGTAGATCCCTCCAGAGGGAACAACTTGAATAAGGGAATTATCCCACAAATGAAAGGGTATTCCTTGATATGATCAAATTGGAAGACCGATTAAAGGATATACCGCTACCTTCTCAGTGACTGAGCAGACATACCCATCCTAATCCACAAAGGGTAAGTATTAATAGCTTCTACCCCGAAAAATGGTCCATCTACATCAAGAGAAAAAACATCCAAGGAACCTTCAAAACAGCATCCCCATGTTGGAAAATGAAAACCGTTGGACCTAATGTATGATTTTTTGATGCAACTAGACCATGTACTAGTCATATTATAAATCCTAGTTCCTATGAATCTATCAAAATATCTATGGGAAGCACTTATTGAGGCTTTATCAAGTCCTTAAAAGATTGAAACTGAGGTTGCTGCTGCTGAGGTCTACTGTACAGATAATGATCGTACAAAATGTCTACAAATCATATCATTCACAGACCAAAATGAGGATGTTGTTGTACATGGACACATTAGGCCCCTGTATTTATCTAGTAAGGTTAATGATAGAAAAATATGATGATCCTTCATTGATAATGGCTCAAGAGTCATCCTCATTCCCATCCGTACACTTTGTAGGGTGGATCTCACTGAATTTGACTTTTCTCCATCCACTCTGATATTAAAAGGATATGAAAATAATGAATAAGAACATATGGGAATGATTACACATGAAACTCAATTTGGGGATCTTGTATCTTATTATGATTTCATGCTTTTCTAGTAGGAGACAACATTCAACATTCTGTTGTGAAGGGCTTAGCTACATCAATATGTGACCATTCCTTCATCATACCACCAATGTCTCAAGTATTGATTCAATGAAAAAATTGGGTCATTTCATTGTGATAAGTCCTTTTTCAAACTTGTGAATCTCATTACATTAATGCTTAGTTCTATCAAAAGAATGACAAATATTCTATGGATAAGGATGTAACAAGAATCAATGATTTGAATGATCTGTAAAAGATCCCAGCAAACCCATTCAAGCATCTTAGTGTATATTAGGTGATACCGATCAATAAAATTGAAATGGTAAACCCAAATCAAGGCACTAATTTAGTAACATCAATAATGTCAATTATAGCAATTGAACAAGATAGTATAGGATAAATCCCTGATTCACCCAGAAATGATGAAAGCCTAAAAAGAGTTGTCTTCTTTCCATCCACTGATCTTATGAAAGGCTCTACATCATCAGATATGTTAGAAGAAGTTATCAAACTCATGGAAAATTATAGTGATGAAAATTCTTGTACCCTCATCTTCTCTTTAGAACATAAAAAATCGTTCATCGTTAGTTGGTCTAGTGATGGTTGTATCCTCTACAAGATTCCCAAATACGGACTGCTCCACTAGATCATAATGTAATTCTTCATCACATACCCTTCATGCAGAGGTATAAGAAGAAACACATGTAGAAGAGGAAGAGTATTAAGAACTCATAGAAAACCCTACAACATTTGAGGAAGGCGTCTCCACCACTATGGATGAACTCAGAGAAATAAATATCGGTACAGAGGAAGATACATTCCCCACTCTAATCATTGCAACCCAAACTCAATAAGGGAGAGACATGTGTACTTCCCCTATAAAGAAACACTAGGATGTGTTTTATTTGATTGACATAGAGATACCAGGCCTTGAGACCAATGTGGACACCAATTCTTACTAGAAGATCATCGAGGATACCAACAAGAATTAAGAAGACCACACCCACATCACGCCTCCAAGATTGAGGCTTAAGTCAAAAATATTATCAAAGAAAATGTTATCAGATAGCATCAATATCCATTGTCGTTATTCAATATTGTTCCAGTTAAAATCAAGAATGTGAAAATTAATGTTTTCATTGATTTTAGAGATCTCAATTGTAATTTTTCAAAAGATGACTTCCTTATTCCAATCAGAGTACTTTTGATTGATGCAACAACTAGCTACAAGTATCTATCCTTCATGGATGGATACTCTGGGTATAACCAAATATGTATGGATCTAGAAGATAAGGAATATACATTGTTTAGATCCCCTCAATTCATATTTTTCAATTGGGAAATGCCCTTTGGCATAAAGAATACTGGTACAACATATCAACGTTTAATGAACAACATCTTGAAACTATTATTGGTGAAATTAATTGAATTATATATTAAGGATATAGTGGTTAGATTTAGATAATTTTTATATCACCTGGTTGATCTAGAGACCATATTCAGCAAGCTTTGACTACATAATCAGAATATTAACACCTTGAAATATGATTTCGGGGTAACCTTAGGATAATTTTTCAGCTTTGTTCTATGCAATCGCTACATAGATGTTGATCTTGAGAAGAAAAAATCTATTAACTACATGTCATCTCCTCAAAACATGAATGAGTTTAGTGGAATTCAAGGACTCAAGGCCTACATTCCATGCTTCATCACCAATCTGGTGGGTAAGTGTTTTACCATCACCCAATTAATGAAAAAAGGGGACACATATAAATAGACCAATTACTTCCAAGAATAATTTAATACCCTCAATAAGTACCTCTTGATCCCACCAGTTTTGATGACACCTATTGAAGGTCATATGCCCATTCTTTATGTGATAGCCTTGGGGAAATCATAGGGTGAATTACTTGCACAAAAGTATGATTCTATGAATAAAAACAACATTTATTATCTTAGGAGAACAATGTTTGACACCTCGACTCAATATTCATATATTGAGAAAATTATCCTCGCATTAATTTTTTTTGTTCATAAATTGAGGCACTATATATAGCATCATGAGTTCCACATGGTATTTCTCAATAACCCACTCAAAATTTTCCTCAGTCTTCCTATGCGTACTAGACGTCTGGAACAATTCATGGTAATTCTAAAATAGTTTGATATGTATTATGTGCCTCATAAATTAGTAAAAGACTAAGCCTTAGAATACTTCCTTACTGATCACCTATCTTTAGAAGAGACATCATTGAATACTAATCTTTCTGATGATTAAATCATATATATTCATAATAACCCCCAAATATGGAAAATGTACTTAGATCGTGCTTCCAGAATTCTAATAGAGATGAGAATGGAAGACCCAAAGAATAAAAAATTTGATCTTTGATGTGTAATTGTTTCCTTAGAAAAGGCGGTGTTTCTGAACTCCTTGATGTTATCATAAGGTGGTACAAACAATGAGTTATAATATCAGGCTCTCATTGAAGGCTTGGAATTAGAAATCCAAGTATTGGTACATCATCTGGAAGTGAAGGGTGATTCAAACTTGGTAATAAAACAAATAAACAGTGATTAGACTACCATAAAATAATTTTTAATTCCCTTGTGTGATTATGTATGAGGGTTAATGGCTAAATTTCTCTCAGATCCAACATTGACTTTTATACCATGATTAAAAAATTCCTATGGTGATGCACTATAAAATAAACCTAGAGCCCTATAAGATCCAAATCAGGATGAGTATATCATTATCATTTCTCATCGTTGTCTTGTTTCACATTTTATTCAAATCATAATAGAAGAAATCAATGAAATCTGTCTAATTCCTAAACCATTTAGTCATACCACTGGATGGATGAAACCCATTATAGAATATATATATATGATGGAGTACTTCCACTGGATAGAGTTGGAAAAGATAAATTCTAATTAAGATCAGTTAATTTCACACTTTATGATGGCCCAAATTACAAGAAGATCCTCTATATAAGAGGCTTCAATTGAATCCTCCTCAGATGCATTGATGGAGAAGAGACTGCAGCTATCCTGAAAGAAGTACATGTTGGAGCATGTACTGCCCACCAGTCTTGGAATGGGCTTTCTGATCAAATCCAAAGGCTTGGATACTTTTTTCCTTTGATGATGAAAGATTTCACAGATTTTACTATGAAGTTTAATACATTCCATTTTCATGAAATCTTCATTCCTCAACCACTAGAGTTTCTATGTATAAACTAATACTCCTGGAAATTTTATATATAGGGAATGGATGTAGATGATTTCAAAACACCCTTATCCAACATAATCCAGAAGATGGTGGATAATGATAAATAGTCTCTTCCTAATAAACTTGTTCGTGCATTATGAGCTTACATAACTACTACACGTACTACAACACGGTTTACTCCATACTCATTGGTATACAGAATAGAAGTATTCCTTCCCATTTAAGTTCAATTACTTTCACTATAATATGTTGTATGTGACCAATTATCTATAGATGACCAGTCATAGAAATGAGTAGATAAGTTAGAGCGATTTTACGAAAAGAAATTTCATTCCTTTCATTACTTAGAAGTCCATCAAAATAGAATACCATGGAATTTTACCAATAAAGTTCACCCACATTAATTTATTCAAGGAGAGTTGGTATTAGTCATTTGGACTCTAATGATACCAAGAAAGAAGCCTCTATATCTTGATCCAAAGTGGTATAGACCTTAATCCATACATAAGTTCTACTATAATGGAGCTTATTCATTAATCACAATGGATCAATAAATCATTAAAACTACAACCAATGTAAGGTTCTCGAAGAAATAATTTGTTTAATCACACATATCATGTCCTAGTTGCATGATGTTAAACTGCATAGAAACCTTCGTATTAGCCACAAGAAGTTAAACTGTATAGAAGTATACACATCAATGTTTCACAATGTTAAAATGCATAACACCTTTGTCTTTGTCTAATGATGTTAAACTGCACAACATAGTTTTTCCTCATTACAAAACATTAAACTATATGATTAATGTCTCCATCATTTGACATTAAGAAATCCCCAAGGATACCAAAAACTATAATTCTATATGGTCCTTTAAAAGATGAGTAGATTCCATGTGCAACAATTACTCATATCATTAACACCCCCTAGTGGAACATGAGCCCATTTATCCCTATGTTTGAGCTAGATATTCATTGGGATATTTATTTAAGAAAAATGTGTGTCATGTTTCTTATTCCAAAGAGATACATAATGACACTCAGATATCCAACCCTGGGCCTACCTGCAACTATAAATAAATTCACATCCCTTTTTCCTATATATTAACTAAACCTATATAGATCACTCTTCTTGGATACCTGGTTTGATCATCATACCATCATGTGTTTTGAGATTAATAATTATTCTAGGAACTATAAAAATCCCATATCTCTCACATTTGTGTGAGGAACAATCTTTTCAATAACTACATATGGATTTATTTTCATTACAATGAGATAAGTAGTGATGCCTCGATCTATGATTTTGGGCACAAACAAAAAAATAAAAACCCCTTTATTCCTTATGTGTTTGAATAAAACTAGCATATGGAATTTTTCACGAACTGCATGTGGCTTGATCCTCATCCATATGAGATATTTAGTGATGCACGAATCTCTAATTCTGGGTCTATCTGTAATGTTGGAAAAGTCTATTCACCTGTGTGCGTATTAATGAAAAATTCACTAGGACCACCTTCAAGAACTACATGTGTCGTGATTCTTTCCCAGGAAAGATACATAGTGAATCTTGAGCCATATATCCTAGATCATCCACCATTCAATCATTAGAACCATATCTTTCACTTGATTTACCTTTTGGTACAAAATAATCTATTACCACTCCTTATTTCTCACACCAAGCACAACTCATGTGGGAATAAGAATAGGGAAAAGAATAGAACTTCATAAATAAGATATGTCATCTGCTATTTGTTGTTATCAATGGTACTAGATCTAATACATTAAAAGACACAACAGATTTCCTCATCACATGAAGATAAACTCCATGATCTTGTAAAAAACAATGCGTAGTTAAATTTTCATTTTCATGAGATATGTCTTCATTTCACGCCAGTTCACCTTCATCCTCACCACATGATGTTAAAATACATGGAATTAAAAAGAACTACATATGGATTTATTCTCAATCTATTGATATATATAGTGACACCAGGATCTCTTATCTCAGGTACTACCACAATTATTAAAAATCTCATACTCCATGTGTATTTATCTAACCTATATGGGAAACCCTTTCAAGAACTATGTATGGATTTATGATCATCCTTATGAGATACATTTTGATATATATACTTTCAATCTTGGACATTATCACAACATCATGCAATGTATGCCTTTTTTATTTCATGTATGAGTTAAATCTACATGAGGAGATCATTACGAGTGTCATATTATATATAAATCCATATTAAAGAAACCACCATTATCCCCTACTTGGGAATTCAATGAGGGTGGGGTAAACATCATTTAAGAACTATGTGTTTCTTGATTCTTACCCCAGCATGATACAAAGTGATACCTAGGTCATATTCCCTAGTACAGTTGCAATGTTCTTTTCCACATCATAATTACTTCACGTCCTCCCCACATGATGATAAACTACATAGACATAAAATAACTAGTTGTTGTTTTATTATCATAAATAATAGATACATAATGATGTCCAAATTTTCATTATTGGGCCCAACTACAACATGATATGAAAAGTCATCTTTTATCCCAGGTTCGAGTTAGATCTGCATGAGGAGATCAAATATATGTTTTCACCTTATACATGAAGTTGTATCTGATAGAATTACATGGGGTTTGATTCTTAATTCAACAAGATACTTTGAGGCACTTGGGAACTATACAATATTCTACCTGAAATATTCAATTTCTCTTCATATCAAATCCCTTCATGTTTTTACTATATGGATTTAAACTGCACAGCCTAATGTCATTGTTGAATGACTGTAAACTATGTGATAATCAATTAGATATGTATGTCTTTGTTCTCATACCTATTAGATACGTAGTGATTCATGAATCTCTTATCATAGGTCCATCCAAAATGTAAAATAAAATTATCCTTCACCCACATACAATAAAAAATTTATGTAATAGAATTTATTTTGTGTTATCTCCTTAGAGAGCCCACTAAGGAAACAAAAGATGACCCCATTATACATAAGAATCTGATATATGTGAAGGACATTGAAATCATGACCAATATCAGTCTAAACACTTCCCTTATGCATTCTACATTACACATTTCATATTTCACACTCCTAACATTTCATTCTGTTAGATATTCATAATAATTCCTCATCTTGTAGTGATAGAATGTATGATAATTGAGAGTTCTTTTTCCTGACTATGGAGTATGTGTCCTTAAGTGGACTTGAATAAGCTCCCAGATAATGAGAATGTTATCCAGAAGATCCCACTGTTTGGCTATGTAGCATGCTATCCAATTGTCCCTACATAATACGACCCCATAATGGGTTTGTAAAATAGCAGTAATTTTATCCTTGGGAGAAGCCTCTTCTATCCCCTGTAAGCATTGATGGAAGTATATAGGAACCCATATTTTAAAGCATCCATCCTTTTTATATTTGTACCGTACACTTTCTCATGACCTACAATTCATTAAGATCTTGGTTTACATCCCCCCTTAACATGTTCAAATCATACTGAAATAACCTTGGATCATTTGATCACATATCCTAAATTATTTTCATATTATTATGGTCCTAATAATATGATGTAAAACTACAGACACCATACTTCCAACATTTATATTAGTCCTTTTTAGAAAGCATATTCATATGATTCTTTAGAAATCATGGCTAGAAAATAATTATTTTGTATCCAGATGCTTTTCCCTATAAACCAAACTCTATACATGGGAAGATCCAAATCTCCATAAACAATCATCAGATTTTAGAAAATATAATTTCATAATTCTTGAGGGATCCTTTATCTGACTCTGTATTATGTTCCTTCGTTGTCCTGGCATAATGTCACCCCTATAAAGGGCCTGCCAGCATAAGGATTCCACCATTTTTCTATACAGTGCATGCCCCAGTTGGCCCTACATAATAAATACCCCATAACGGGTTTTTCAAATAGTGGTAACTTCACTCATGGAAGAAACCTCCTCTACATTCCATTAGCCCTTTTCCCATGTCATTCATCAGATTCCAAAATCCCCAAATATTATCTTACAATTCTCCCTTTCTATACCTAAATATGGTAGCACATTCTAGATAGATTATCTAGAATTTGAAAACCATTGAATCATTAGTCAAATCTATAGACCTTAAATTAAGGCCCCATAATGTCCTTCCTATGTGACATAAAACTGCATAGCCCCATATTGTCCTTCTTTTAAGGCTTTAAACTACAAAACCCATAATTTCTTAGTTATATGACTTTAAATTGCATATCATATTATCAAAAGGCCCTTAATGTCCTTGTTATATGACTATAAACATCATAGAAATATATTAGAAAGATTATTTCTAAAAACATATACCCTCATTCATACACAAAATTCATATAGGAGTGGTTCCACATTCATGGCCAATATGGGAAGAGATAGACCCTTTATTTTTAGACTCATTTTCTTAGAAAATTCCCCCATTTTGGTCTTGAGACATCCAAATCTTAAATATCTTTTTCTATCAGTAACAAAATGTAACAATTATTGAGAGAACCTTTACCTTACTACACAGTACATTCCCCTGTCAGCCTTGCATAAAATTCTCCTATATAATGGCCCTATGGACCTATGGGTAAAACTACTTGACAATACAGTATAAGTCCTAGATGGGCCTTAGTAATACAACCCCCATAAATGGATTTTCAAAAAGCAGTAACTTTATTATCAGAAAATACCACCACTATTCTTATACTTAATGTTTTAGATTTGGTGACTATAAAAACCAAGACTCATGATTCCCCTTGGATGTTTCTGAAAAATATCAGGACCTTCCCAGACTTTAAAGAATTTTTTGGTTTCTAATCATAAAATTCATGGACAAAGATGTTTGAACTAAAACACTAGCATTAATAGTTTGATATTAAACACATTAAACAGTCTACAAAAAGAGTCATGGCACTTACTAGGCTGAAAACATGGAAATGAAATTCTGAATAAATGTTGAGTATTAGATCGATAGACCTAAAATTTGTATGGTTTAGACAATATTGAGTGATAAAAAGTTAAAAGGGAAAAAAAATTTGGATAAAAACCTGAAAATGAATCTTAATAAAAAACTGTGTTATCACTCACTATGTCCACTCCATATTAGGATTAGGAAAAAATTAGGGTAATAAAATAAAAAATAGAATGATTTTAGGGTTTCCTATATGAACCTAGAAGTAGTAAAACTATGATCACTAGGCCCCATGGACTAGGAACAAATTATAGCTTCCTTCCAAGCTTGACGTAGCTCCAAAACCGAAATAATGATGTTGGAATATAGATTCATTTAATTTTTAATTAATATTATTCTATGGGGGGATTTTTTAGACACCATGAAATTCTCCACAAAAATTCCTCAACTAGGATCGAGAAGATCATGGTGGAGCTAAGAATTCATTATGGGGATCAGTGATGGAAGGGAAGGCACCAGCATGAAGGGCCAGGAACGTAGCCTGACACATATCCTGAGCAGGGGTGCGGGGGTGTAGACCCATGGTATGGAGCATTTATTTTTCCCAAGTCCCAAAACACCAGATTTTTTGACACTATGTTCTATAACAAGTATGAATAACTAACAAAGGGTAATTCTTTATAAGAATGTTGAGAAAATATATGGAAAATATAAAATTCTTAAAAGGATCAAGATTTGGTTTACCCAATTTAACCCAATTCACTATCGGTGCACAAGTACTTGTGTACCCCTCACTTGCATATTGTGTCATCAATTTCACACAATGTCACCATCTCTCAGGGTACAATATTTTACTATAAATAGACACATGGGGTCTGTATTTGTCCAGATGAATTTACCTAAAGCTCGAATGCATCTTTGGTTGCCCTATTTTTTCCGCCAAGACATTCAAAACTCCATGGTAGTTTCATAGTACCTAAAGAAAGGAATAATGTGTGGATAGTGATACCTAGGTTCTCTAATTATTAAAAAATTATCAACCCTTGCATGAATCCTTCTTCCATACCACCTAATTTAGGAAAAACGTCACAACCTGCCCTCCTGAAGTAGGAAGCTGTGTTCCACACATCAGGGAATACTTGAGAAGATTATTGAAGGGTTTATTCAAGTATCGTCCAAGTCTAGAAATCTATGTTCTTCATCACTTAAGGTGAAACCAAGATTACTAAGTCTACTTGCACGCTACTTAATTATGTGCCACTTACTTGGGTGCCCATTCTTGGTTCCCCGCACCCCTTCAACCTACTCAATCATTTCATGAATCCTTTTTCAAAGCTATTCAGGGAATGACATCACCATCATTGGATCCCTTTCCTGAAAGTGATTATGTTGAATCCTCCAGCAATAGCTCCTGATATACCATAATTTTGGGAAATGCACATCTACATATCTCTAATTTGGGTTTGAATACCTATGGTCATAGGTTCCCCACACTTTTCCTATCAAATGGGTAGGATCCTGATGATGTCTATAGCTTTGTATATCTATGGCCACGTGGACACTTACCCTAGAGACAACGCTGCAGAGTTCCTAGTCATAGAATCCGGGGACAAGAATCTATCCTCTTCTTCTTATTTCAAAGGCCTAGATCCTCCAGTTCCCAATAGGGGTGTGAGGATCACACTTTTTTCCCTCAGACAAAGAAAAAGTCTTCCTCCTCTCCAGGGTCCAATCAGATGGAATCCTTCATTGAATAAGCCTTGATCATTTTAGGATGGACCTAATGACCTTAACCATTATTTCACATTGAAATGCTAATTTCTCTATGAACACATCCATAGTCACCCCATATTATTTCATCATAGGATAAACCCCTTCAATCAACGGAGGAGAAAGTGTGTGGTTTGTTGAATCTTTCACATCCTCTTGTTTCTCACAGTGAGCCTGAATCTGATGGGATTAGTGTCTTTTGATTATCAAAACATCCCCAAATCTGTCTCATTTAATGAAATTTGTGAACTCAAATTATATTTATAACCAGGATACGTAGGACACCTACCTAAGGCCGGAACTCAAGGGAAATCCTCCTCAAAATATAGTCCAAATAAAAACCCACAATTTACGAGGAAATTATTTTCATGATTAATCCCCAACTTAATCCTCTCGAAGGGCCATAGTCCCATTTTAGAATAATAAATTATGAGAACTCTGATTTCCACCTTAATTGGGATACGTGGGAATCTTTATCACGGACGATTCTCTATATCATCTCATTGATAAAATGATAAATCATTCCCCCATCAATGGAGATCCTCTTATGTGTAATACCTAACTTGAATAAACTATGAGAACTCTAATTCCAACCATAATTGGGATATATAAAAAGCCTTCACCTAGGTCCTAAGCTCACTAGACATCCTCTTTAGGAATCTAACCATCATTCCTTTAATATAGGCATCCTCCTTAGAAGTAAGACCCAAATTAAGTCCCGCTTAAGTCTCCATTAGTGAAAATATCTATCGTGGAGCCTATTATAAGCCATAATCTTTTGGATAAATCCCCAACCTATTTCTCTAATAGGTCCATACTCCCATACAAGATATACCAAACTATGTGGGACTTGATTACCATCAAAACATGATATGTAGGAAACTTCCATGAGGTTCAAACCCAACACTCCAAATTAACCTTATTCTTTCTAGTCCACATTCAATGTGGGATCCAATTAAGCAGGGAATTTTATATTCCTTCCATGTTACTTGGACTGTTTTGAAATAAGTACCACACCAGGAATTGACCAGGAATCTTCCACCTAGATTACCTTACAACGTGACATTAAACTATATGGTTTGGTCCTTATCACATGAGCTTAAAATATCTGATGTGTCCCATTATGTGGCACCAAAATATGAAGGTTCTGATTCTTTTCACAAGGATACCTAGGTATCCCATATATGGGTATGATCCAAAAACCAAAACAACATTCATATCCCTCGATGATGATAAATTCCAGAGTAACCTATGTATACCTGGATGATAATAAAATCAAGATTAATGTTCTTTCTCCCAGGATGATGATAAAATCTAGAGTTACATTCTTCTACCTGGATGACCATAAATTCCAGATATCCCTACTAATTGGATTAAAAACCAGCATCATAGTAACAATAACTAATGAATCTATAAGTAGTATATAAGAGGATATTATCGATGGAGAACCTCACATACATATATATATCTCCGTTGATGAAGAATATGGAATACACACACATGATTCTGAATTAAAAAAATGCTAATAAATGATTCAAAATTTCTATGGAAACATACATTATGCTTGGTAAATTAATAAGCATTATTGAACAGATCTTAAATCTATAAGAGTGTCTTGAAGTAAAAAAATAATTCCCCTTAAAATGGTGTGATGATCCTGACCACCAATACTCTCGATCAATGTGAGTTCTTAAGAATCGTGGGTCAAAATGATTAACAAACATATTCCTTTGGGAAACTGTTTCCTTTGGATACAGAACTGTTAGGTGGTTTAGGTTCCATAGAACAATCAATTTCAAACTGCTTGGAAATAGTGATTCCAAACAAGAACACACATTATGTGGGAAACATGTATAACATTATTTAACTTGAGGATTATTTTCATTATTTTCTACATAGAATTAAAATCCATTTAAATTAAATTTGATTAATTTAAGCTAGTGCTATAGTTCATTAATATCTAGTGATATGAAGTTTCCTGCTAGATTTTTTTTATCTAGAACATAACATGATATATAGGTGTAGTTTAGTGTGATAAAATAACATGGGATGATTATTAATCCATATAAACATGGGTTTGTTACTTAAGATTAAATTATAATGTAACCCAAAGTTTGTGGAATTCGACTACTCAAAGTGTGTCTAAAAATAGTACCTACTACTTTCTGATCATCATCATTTATTTATTTATAATTAAAAGAGGGAGAAGGATAGAAAAGAATCAAAACCTCTATGGATAATTTAAAAACAGGAACAAGTATAGGAAGTTCTGAATTAATGTAACTTAAGGGCATCCCCCCTTATGAGTTCCACACCCTCTGATTTCAAGATGTTCACATTTGAGTCTATTGGAGTTGGGATTGGCCAAGGAGGCAAGGTGGTATGCCACATTGTTCTCATCATGCCACATGTCAAGCACTTTGATTTTTTTATTAGGAATCATACCCATGCACTTTATAATGGTGTAGGATATTTACCATGGGATGGAACCAGCCCCCGTAAGGGAATTATGCAGAATTAGGAAGTGTCTCCACTTTTTTAGAGAATGAAATTGGCATGTTGGAAAATGGTGAAGCTATTAAGAGTGGCCTTAGCTTCTTCTTGGATAGAAGACCCACTACCCAGATATGCATAGAAGGCCATAATGATTGCACCTTTAGTGTCCCGAACAACCCCAACTCCACAGATGGTTCCCAAGTGATAGGAACCATCAATATTAAGTTTCCAACTGCATGTAGGAGGATTCCATCGCACCCAGAGGGGTCTTGGGACATTTCTAGGCATATTGGAGACCCAGACATTGAGAAGGAGGCACTTCATCATAGGAGCAACCCACCATTCATCAAATAGCGTGGCCATATCTTGAAGAAGGTTCTTAATACGCACAATGACAGATCATCCAGAGTATTGGTATTGCTCAAATTTCAGCTTATTTCAAGCCTACCAAAGAAACAAGTAGGCCAAGGGGAACACCAGAATGTGGCATGTCTTCTCCATGTCAAAGACACCCGAGCCGCTGAACCATATCTCTAAGAAATAGGCCACCAATAGAGATGAGGTCAATAAAGTATTAAATATACCAAAATGAAACCAAACCTCATGCGACTAAGCACCAAAAAAATGATGTGAGCCATGGAATCTTCTCGGTGATTCCTACAAAAGCCTCACCTGGAGGCCAAGATGATGCCACATCATTTGATATTGTCCTATGAGGGTAGTTCATTGTTTCCAATCCTCCAGAGAATGATGTTAAACTTATTTGGTATCCTATTTCACCATAGGGTATCATTACATCCATTTGATTAAAGTTGTGTAGACAAGAGTCACTAAAAGTCCCTATAAGAGAATTTTACTGAGAAAGACGGAGTGAAGACACACCTATGAACCTATTCAATGATAATGATGATATCAAAAAGTGACTTCTGTTATTTATCAAGCACATATAAAATGAAGGACGTATGCATGTAAGCTTCCCTGAACATAATATTAGGAACAAGACACCTTAGAAATCCAAGGGAAATGTAACCCATTTCTGGTGCTGAAACGATAAGTTACCATACCCCACAATTCACCGAGTAAAGGGCTGAATGACTGGAATAAGAGAGGGAATATTAAACTAGAAGGGGGTTATACAGTGTTTTTCCTGATCCAATCCCTCTCTCTATTGGTCTTCTATGGATTTGACACATAGTGAATGCAACTCAAGGACCTCCCAGGAAAATTTAGAATACAAGCAATAGATAGTATCACCAAGGCTCCTAACATTGATGTCGCCATCTTGGACAGGATGGGCATTTTGTCCCATGAGAAACAATACATTTTTCCTTCCTAGAGAGCATCCCAAATAATTTAATTTTTTTATTGATTTTTGATAATCCACCTTTCAAGGTGTGAGGTGGAACCCTTACAAGTCCCGAAGGCATAATAATTACATGGCCCCTAGGCCTTAGAGGAATTCATTGCTTGTAGGCTTCAAACATTACATACAACCCAGACTAACTACTTGGAACTGCTCTTCCCCAACATCTTCATTGTGAAATCAGCTCTCCACCTTCACATGGTTGTTAGGCTAGGCATTCTAGTGAATACACAGGCTTGTCCCGATGGCAGGTGTCATACCCTATCATTCTTGAAATCCTTTTAGCTTCTGCTATGGTGAAATCTCTTTGCTCATCCTCCTTGTAGAGCTTGTACCTTGTAGGTTTTCTGGTTTTCATCTGCACTTAAGGTGGCCCGAAGGCCTTGAGGTGGCCCAAAGGCCTTACTAACCTGAAGGCCTTACAAGACTCAGTGACCAAATCAGTGGCCCAAAGGCCCAAATTGGGGCATATTCCTGGCTGCTACATTGCCAAACAGTTCCTGCTATAGTTCTTGCAACAATACCTGATACAGTACCTTCTACAGTACTACTACAGTACCCCAGAAATTCTGCCTCTGCCTGGATTTGATCCCTGGTCGCTTGGATGCACTTACGGGGTCCTTACCAACTTGGTTAAGGCTTATGTGCAACCCAAATAATGTTTTATAAAATCTCTTCAATACTATAAATAACTCCCTTGAGCACATAAACTGAATATTGCACATGAAAAGGGTGGCCAATAGGATTCTATTCACCGAAGAAATCTGGTCCCCAAAATAAAGGAACTGGTTCATCCAGTTGGGAACTATATCCATAATTCTACTCAACACATGTCTGAAGTCCCGAATCTAGAGCCTGCCTTAAGGAAATAGGATCTCCTAGGTAGTCCACTGGAAACTATCTTCTCAGCATGTCAAAAAATTGCACAGATATAAGTTGCGCCCCATGGGACACTTTTTAGAGAAAAAAATATTTCTCTTATTGGTGTTGAAAATTTGTCCATTCCATTGGTAGTATATCTCCAAAGCGTTGGTAAAACCTCTAACTGATTCCCTAATAGAATTCATGAATACCATGGTGTTGTACACAAACATAAGGTTAGTAATATAAAGAGAGATCAATCTCTTACGGTAGGGACGTATCTCACCATTCAACACACACCTACTGATGATCCGATTCAAAACATCCTGGGCTACGATGAAGAGGCTCAGGGACAAGGGGTCCCCCTGTCTTAGGCCATGATAGGACTTAAGAAACTATAAATTTCACCCATGTAGGATACTGTAAGACACGAGGAACAAAAACACCTAAAGAAAACATCCATAGATCCGGGATAGAACCTCATACCTGTGAAGACCATATTGATGAAGCTATACTCGATCCGATCATACGGCTTGTTCATGTCAATCTTAATGGCCATCTTGGATCCATGATTTTTGTTATCGAGGTCCCTAAAGAGATCTTGGGCCAAGGAAAATGAACCTTGAATACACCAACCCTTCACAAAACCGTGTTGTTCCAGGGACACCCATTCAGGGAGGCGAGGTGCAATCCTAGAGTTGATGATACTTGCAAGAATTTTGTAAGGCCTATTACACATACTCATAGGTCTGAATTAGAGGAGGGACAAAGGGTTCTGGATCTTGGGTATGAGAATCAGAGTTGCAGCAGATGAAAATCGCGACGGGCTCCTGCCCCTGAAAAATAATGAATTTCTTCCGTTATATCATGCTTAATCACATCCCATGAACCTCTCTAGAACAAACCTGGGAACTTATCCGGGCCAAGTGTACTTTCAGTACTAATGTTGAGCATAGCTGGATGAATCTCAGCCTCATTAGGGATGGAACCAAGCATGTCATTGTTCTGGGAAGAGACAATGTTAGGAATAACTTCAAGGATGTCCTCATTCCTCCGTGGATAGCCATTAGACATATGCGGGTTAGGACCATCCAGATGATCAGAGAAGAGGGTATCAGCACAAGCCCCCACAACATCCTGATCTGCCGAGGAGGTGCCATCATCCAACATAATTGAGGGGTTCGAATGATGTATCTGTTTCATGATGCATTCATTGAAAAAGGTAGTGTTTCGCCCCTCCCTTAACCATTTAATTCTAGATTCTTCCCTTGCTACTTTTTCCTTCCCAAGAATGAGATCAGAGAGGAAATCCTTCTTTATAGATAAATCCTAAAAATCATGGTTGTTCCAATCATCTTCCAGGCTCGTATCAAGTTCATTAATAGTATCCATAAGCACTTAAATATTTTTTCTAGTGGGGGAAGAGAGCTGGCCCCAAACTAGAGTGCCCACCTTCTTAAAGTATCATGCAGAACTTTCCACGAATGACCCTGGCGAGGACCTTCCCAGACCATACTAACCAAATGATGAAGAAAATATGAGGGATCCTGTGTTGATATAATTTGAATCTGGGTTGATTATCCTATCTGGAGGAAGGGGAAAACAGAATAGGGTAATGGTCATAAATCCCCCAAACTTAATGATCAACAATGGAATTATTGAACATGGAGATGGATTGGATATTAGAGAGGCAGTAATCAATGTGGTTCTAGGAGAGATAGATACCCTTTTGGTTATTACACCATGTGAAGTGGTCCCCCAGAAATCCAATTTCCGTAAGCCCTTTTCCTGCCATAAACTGTACAAAGTCCAAGCTTCCCTTCCTAGAAAAAGGACCCAGACCTTTCCTCTCCCTAGGACTAGCAACAATGTTAAAATCACACCCGATGATCCAGGGAATATTTACAGGATCAAAATATTGGAGACCACTCAATATATATTCCCTCTTTTGGGTATGACAACTCTCATAGATAAAGGACATGAAGATGCACTTGTTCCCATGAGATAGCCCTGTGGTGATTTGTTGGTCATCAGCCTAAACACTAACCACCGAAATACTCTTGGGCCAAAAATGCAGATATTACTATTGTAGGGATCAACATGCCTAAAGCCATGCATCATATGTTTTCGAGAAAAACCATTGATTTTCACAGGGCTGTTCTTATGTTTAATGATAGCAACAATTGAAATTTTATGGTTTATAACCTGCGAGGCAATGTAGTCGGACTTCACTCGGGCACCAAGATGAGGGAATTCCAAATGAGGGTACGTAAAATTAAAATGATAGTTCCCTGGTAGTGGCATTATTGTTCTCGACCATGTTGATGTGGGAGGAAGAATGTTCAATGATTTTCCTTGGTTTGGATCTAGTGCACATCCCAGAATTATTAGGAAGCACTAGAGGAGAGGAGGGAGAAGCATTCAACTCTCAAGAATCTATACTACCCTGACCCCTGACCTAGCTATGAAGAAGCAGGGTGACATTATCACCTTCAGGAGTAGAGAGAACCAAGCCACCATGGTGTTTGGGAGTTTGACGAACCTCACTACATGAACTAGTGGGAGCGACTCCAAGAAGGTGGATATCCTTGGATGCAGGATAACCTGGACCATCTATCAGGCAGGGCAGCTCAAAAAAAGGAATCCTCATTGAAGGATAGGAAACCAAAGAGCCCAGACCCACCATCCATACCTTCATAACATATGAAATCCGATACCTTCAAAGAAAAGAGATCATGGGGCCAAGAATATGAGCTGGTGTAGTCTGAATGCTCTGGGGAATAAGCAGCACACTCCACCACGCCATTCCCCATCGCACGGGTGGGTAGGGGAAGATCTTCCACCCAATGATCATTTAGAGAAACAGGTGGAGGATCCTTGTCATCAGCCAAGTCCAGCAGTGGGGAGACGCTAGCAACGACCCTATTAGCCTCCCGATGATGCTGGTGGTGACCTCCCTAGTGAAGTTTTTGAAAAACCTGCAAAGAACGACCTTGAAGAAAATAGTGGGAGCAGTATCTTGGGAGAACAAGTTAGAGAATGGGCTTGTCCCAGCCGAAGGAGCCCTCTACGCACTGAGAAAGCTTCTCTGGAAGAGGAGAATAAGACTCCACTTCCACCAAAATGCGGGCCACAGAGACATCCTCACACCGGCGGGTACGATCATCCAAGAAAAGAAATCCGCCAAGGTTGTCTCCAACAAACAAGAGGAAGCCCTCATTATGAAACAGAAAGGGAAGGCCAGAGAGAGAAATCCAGACGACTGTGAGGGAACACTCCTTAACTCTTGAACCTCCAAAGACCACAACGACAGATTAAAATTCCATTGACCCCATGCACGGGGGGCCTTGCACCGTGAAAAAATGAAATCCTCCATTGAGCCGAGGACTATGAAGAAAGCGTGACGATGCTTTGAGGAAATGAGGATTGGAGCATTCAGGACCCAGGAAAGAACAAACATCTTGAAGGCCTGGAGACACGGCTTCGCACCCAAAAAACATACCACCCGCATTTACCTGAGGTAGGACGAGTCATCCGAATAAGCTAAAGCCAGGACGACAAAAGAGACACATGAGCCCACCCTTGACCCATGAGGCGAGGGTAAGGAAACTTCCGGAAAATTAGACCCTATGGAATCTTGGAGAGGACCACGAAAAGTGTCCCTGAACGAGTTTCCAGCTCGGAGGGCGCCATAAATAGGAGGAAGCAGCTCTAGAGGCAGTGGTAGGGAAACCAAGCCAGAAGAGGAGCCAAGATCCTAGGGTGACGAGGCTACGAGACACGGTCTAGGCCCGACCGACTTTCGGGTAACGGTTGAAATATTTTAAATGAGGGGTGGCGCTTAAGGTGCGTTTTTTGAAAGAGACATATCCCCCCCGGGTGTACTTCAAATCCTGCTACTTTATGGATTATAAGAATAAGTGATCCCTGATTATGTTGAAATATATTCTTATTATTTAGGATATTGAAATATATTACTTTTGAGTGTACTTTTGATTTCATATTTTCTTTCTGACAAATTTTCTAAGAAAATTTGACTGTGAGGTACTTATTATAAATGGTCTATGTTATATATTGTAATCATTGATTTTTCAACCATTTTCTTAATGAGTTTCCAGAGTGTAGAAGTGGTGTTTTTCAACATTTTTTTGGGATATTTTAAATAATGAAGAAATTCGTTTCCATTAGGTTAATGATAATATTCCTAATTGAGGAATCTTCTGATGACCGTTGTTTTAATGAATTTTATAATAGTTGAATCTTGGATTTTTTTAAATTTATTTAAAGGTATTCTTTGCTTGGAGTGTGATATGTATAGTTAGGTCAAAGTCTCTACCATAACTTTGGGTTAAAGAATATACCTTCCTAATTAGAGTGTATTCCTTTAATAATATCCATTAATGTATATACTCATTTAGCAACTAGTACATAATGCTTTTTAATTTACTCCATGATTATAAATTTATATTTTTTTTATAATTAGGATGTATTTTTTGGTGTTATTACTTTTTGTATTTCCTATTCTTTTACGTTGGTTTTACTAATTCTTTAATTATTTTAACTTCTACTAAATTTGATATGTCAGATTATAATAATTTTGAAACTTATGGAAAGTTGACTATTTTAGTGTGATTGAGATTTTTATATTAACTTTCAAATACAGTTCACCACCTATTGTAGCTTTACATTACTTTTTTTAGCTGGGTCAATATTTGATATCAGAGCTAGTATATACCTATGAGATAGAATCTGCACATATTATTTTAAATACCCTTGGTTTATTAGAATTATTTTTATCAGTTTCCTAATTCAAATCCCACAATACACAATTTTTTTAAATGTTGGGGATTCAACTTATAATTTTGGAGAATCATAATCCTACTCGACCAATAATTTTTAATGGTGTGGAATATGAACATTCATGTGATTGGATGGAGACCATTGCTATAAATATTTGAGTAGATTATTTTTTAATGATGAAAAGAAATTATAGAATTCCAGAGAAAGATCTTTATAACTTCACTCATGATGAATGAATAAGAGATGAAGTGAATTGTAATTCTCATAATACTTTATTATGGTCTATGACTCATAATATCTATAAATATATTTATTCACATGAAATAGCTAATGTTATATAGATGAATTTCACAATAAATAATTTTAGACCTTATGATTTTCTTGATACCAATAGTGAAATATTGATGTATTACTATCATGATTTAGATTTTCAACCTATTGAGTATGTTGTACAGATGCACCAATGGTTTATAACAGTGGTAAATAGGATTCAATATCTTATTCAGAAATAATTGTCTAAGGATTGCCTAGCAGATAAAATAATTGATTTACCTAAAATAGAGCATGAAACTATGAAAATAACTATAGATGACTCAAATTTCATTACAAAGTTGAATCGTGATGATCATATTTTGACAAATAAAGCATTAGAAACTTTAAAAAAATAAAATAAAAATAGATAATAAAGAATTGATTATCTTTTTCTTCTAATTATATTAACAATAAGTTTGATAAGATTAATTTTGGTGATACTAATTCAAAGGATACTATTTTAATGATGAAATGTAAAAATCATTCAGAATTTAGTAATTTTGATGATAATGGGAATTTAATTTCTCAATTAGAAATAATGTTGAGTAATTTTTTTGGGAAGAATAATTTCTATTAGGATTAGAGAATAGATTAGAAGGATAGATATGAAAATGATGATAGTTCTAAGTTGATATGTAATGAATAAAAAAATCATGTTCATATTATATGGGAAGGTGTAATATTAAAAAAATTGGAATGTAAATATAAGAATTATTCTAACAATAATGGAACAATAGATAAAAAATCCATGGATACATGAAGTGAAAGTGATGGGGAATATTCTTTAGATAGTTCCATGAAAGATAGTCATGTTATTTAAATGATTTTTAAATTCTATGGAAATATTTTCATAATAATGAAAATGGAATTATGGATATGGTATCTGCTGATTCCCTTATGAATTAACTCCATAATCTAATTTATCTATTTCCTCATTTGATGTTTACAATTCGACCCAAATTGAATATGAATGTGCAACTTCATTAGATGAAAAAAAAATCCATTGGATGTTTTGAATGATATTCTTATATTACAATAAATAACTATATATGCAACTCTTATTAGAATGAAAAATACTTTGTTATTGAAAAAAATCATTTTTATAAGAAAAATATTTTTAAAGAAAATAAAAATATTTCAACCAAAACATTATAGATATCTAATATTTAATTAAAATTTGATTCTAAATATAGTTATAGTTAAGCATTAAATGATCAAAATTCTGTTTTAAATGAAAAATATAATATCTATTGTATAAAAATCACTTATCTAATTTTACTTAAAGTGAGGAGAATTTCTATAAGCTATATATATATCACCATGACATTTTGAATATATTTTTTTAAAGTATTTGATAGTTTTCTAGACAAGAAACACATAGATTAAAATGAACCACAATATATTATAGTTGAACCATTAAATTAAAAGGTATAAAGAGTATTAATTTATACCATCCTTGGAAAATTTATTTGAGGATATGATTATCTTTTTTGAAATTAGAATTTCAATATTACCAATGGAATATTTCTTAAGATTTTTTCTGAAAATACATATTTTTATGTGAATAGAGAGGATGCGTATTTTTTAATGTTATCATTTATTTTCATTAAATAATTTAATTTAAAACTATCCTTATGTTTTAAATTTGATGACAATGTAACCTAAATATAATTTAATTTGAAATAATCTAATTAATTATATAGGAATCATCATTATACTTAATTTTGGTATAAGATCATCTTAATATTAAATACACATTTGTTTAAAAAATGTTTTTTAATTCATTTTATGAATTTATATTATAATTGAATTATATCACTTATAGAAATTTAATCATGAAATACTGATACATATTTTTATCAAGAGGTTTAGATAATCTAAATATGACCCATCTATTCTTTTTTCATTTTTAATAGTAACAACTATAAGTATTTGTTATATTGGAAAGGGTAATACGTGTAAAGCAAGGTTAAAACTATTGGATAAGGCCTATAAATATACAGAAAATTACCTTAATTTCAATATATTGGTTAATTTTTACCTTAATAATTTTCGATTTTATTTTTTAACTTATATCCACCTAACTTTTATAATTACCAAAATATTATTTTACGTAATGAATAAATACAAAATGTTAGTCTATTTTAATATCTATGAAAATTTTTCATAGATATAAAATGATTTTAAGTTGAGTTATAAATGTTTATTTAAAATAAGAATTATTTTTTATCATTGTTATTTATTTTTAATTTTTAGTCATTGAATAAGTACCTTAAATTCATATGAAACATATAGACAATGCCCATTCATTTAAGAGATAAAAAATAAAATAATTGATTTTAAAAATATTAAGAGAAATATTTTTTTTAATAATTATATGAAAATATGTTTTTTAGATAAATATAAAAAATTATCGATGTTTTAAAATTTTATATAAATATTTAATTTTAATCTTTAGGTAATTAATGTCAAAGTATGTGAACAGTCATAAAAAATGTATTTTATGATTTTTTATGTTAAATAATAGTTTATTAAATGATTTCAAATTCATAAAAATTATTAAAACTGAAAAAATGAATGGTATTTGTTCTATAATATCAACCATAATACACTTATGAATCACTTTTAATTTTATATAAACTTTCTCCACCCATAAACAATAAAACACCTTCATATCTCGTTGATAATCGAAAGGGTTAACTAGGGGTAAAAGTAAAAGATAAGGATGAAAAAAATAAATAAACTTTTATAAATTTTATTTTGTTATATTATATAGAGTTCAAATAGTACTATATTCTAAACATATCATCTTTGTTCAACTTGAACATGATAAATAATTTAATATAGTTAAATCTTTTATGTAATTCTATGTGTTCCCTTTCTATAAATATAAAATGACACCACCCCTCCTCACTTAAACATATATATCTTAGATATTTATCTTAATGAAAACCTTGGAAAGAATAATTATAAATATTTTTACTCATTTTCTAGAGGTACTAGTCTATTTGAAAGACCATTCCTATAGTCTTTAGAAGAAATGTCAAGAAGGCCTCTCAAAGAGGAGGTAATCATTTGAACCAATCTCTTTCATTTTACTTCTTATTTTATATCCTTCAAAATATATCATAACCATTACAATATAATAATATCCATATATAAAATATACTAATCTTATATTTTGTTGATGAGGTTACATTAATGCATCTCATTTTCCATCAAATTGGAAATCAATGTATCACACGTGCATACGTGTAGACTGCCACCTCCACGTAGCGATATGACTAATTTTACATTACTATTTATATTTGATGGTTATTGTGATGGATTTAATTTCTGTATAATATATTTATCATTCCATAATTATAACATTTTTTCTACCTTCTTACCTTTCTTCCATTTTTAAGGGATTACGTCATCTATGTTTCTATGTGCACTACCACATCCATGAAGAAATTATTCTTGTTAATCATTTTATCTTTACATGGATGGTAATAAGAATATATGAAATGAATATATATGATATAAAAATTATTGTATAAATTTTAATTGTAATTTACATTTCTATTTTTCCATGCATAAAAAAGTGTAATCATCACTCATGCATACAGACATACCTCCATTACTATGAAGTGATGTAATAAATTTTTCAACACCAAATTTTATAAATGTTTATAAAATTATATATAAAGAATAAAAATTATACTTATGAATGTGTTGAAATTATTTTTATGATAAATCCATTATGAAGATTCGTGTTCCATAACTATCAAATAGAAACATGCATTCAAAACTAGCTAGTTTAATATTAAATGTCCATTTTAAGGAATAATTTTCAATAAAAGGATAATAGGAATTTATAGAGTGGTACATAGAATGTTATCTAAGAGCATTTTTCTAGAATAGTTTTAAAATAGATATATATTTTATATAATATGCTATAATATGTATGAACAAATACAATACTTCAACTAAGATATTTACATTATAATCTCATTTCTTTTCGGGATTGTCGATGCTAAATTTCCACTAAAGGAAATTATATAGATCTTATACTTTAAATAAAATATCATTTTTCTTACTTTATTCATATAATTTTAACTAATTAGTACCATTTTAATCAGTTTTTAAAGTAAAGTAATCATGAAATATGTTTTAAAAAATGTTGAACTTATTTCATTTTTGGTCGATAAGATTTTTATTTAATGTTCATGCTCATAAAAATTGTATTATGAAAGTTCATACCATTAATTTAAATGTTTTAAAATTTTAATTTTCACTAACATTTTATTTTTTTTTCAAAAATTTAAAAAATATTTTTTCTAATTTCTTTTAAAATAAGTCTTTTTTTGCTTCTTATAAAAATGTGAAAATAATGTTTTCATTTAATATTTATGACATGAATGGGGTTTCCCGCATCAATGAATATTATTTTCTTTTAATATTAATTTATTGGTTTCCTTGGTTATTCTAAATGAATATTACTATATCAATATTATAGGATTTTTTTTAAAACATTAGTCAAAGGAAAGGGACATTTTCATATATTTACAATGAAATGTTCATGTCACCATTTAAAGGTATTGTTTTTTCTATGTTATCATCCTCTAAGGATTTTTTTTATTTATTGAGGATATGATACAATGAAATTTTTTAATTATGTGGATACTTTATTATGATGATGATGAGATATTTATGAAACCCATTTATTTTCTATGGGTTATTCAATGATGATATGGTGAATATTTTATGATATTGTGTCACACATATGTATTGTTTTCATTATGTGATTGGTGGGAATAGAATAATCTATCCCTAAAATTTATTAGGTAATGTCATACGGATATCTCGTGAGATGATAATGAAAATAATGGAAATGATTGAGAATAGATTTGTTCTCATTTTCATGTATGATTATGATTTCTTTTATTAATGATTAAAATATTATGCAGGGACATCAATTAAAATAGTTATATACAAGTTTTGATATATGATTATGATTAATTATATATATGATCACAATGTTAATTTTTTAAATGATTTATAATAGCTACATTCAAAAGGTTATGAATTTTTATGATCATGATTCTAGATGTATATGTTACGACCTTTGAATGATAATTACTTAATTGATACCATTATTTATCATTACTTTGCATATGATATCGTCTTTCAGTTTAAAATCTAAAAATTTTATGGAATAGATATTTTATGTTTGGAACATGAACTTTATTGTGTTATCAAACCATTTTAATTATCTTATTCTCTATTTATATTGATATATCCCATGTTTTCCCTGATTGAGAATTTGAGATCACCCTTTGTTTTGTTTTATTGACACAATTTTAGATGGAAGGATTTAGGTGTAATATTTCTAGAATGGTATGAATATGAAGATATATATAGGATAAGTTGAATATCTTTTAATAAATAAATTCACTATGTATATAGTCGCAAATATTGATCCTTTACATTCCTTGAGAAAGTATAATTCTGACATGTACAGAGTATTCATCTAGATAATGTAATATTTATGTATGTAGTACTTGGATCACTTTAGATGGTTTGAGAGGTGGTTTTAGTTTTTTTAGAGATTATGGTAAAAAGTGTTATGTAAAAACTCTATGGATGAGTTTATGTATATGATAATAACATATTGATTTATAAGGAATGATTTTTTGGTTATCTTGAAAATTATATCCTTTTTGGATAATGTAATGTTGATTCAGTTGTGGAATATATGCATGTAGGGGTAACAACTCTGAAAGTGGTTAGTGGGTTATTAAATCATTTTTAACCAGTTTTCAAATTGTGGGACTATGATTAAACACTTATATAGACATTATTAAGGGATATTAATGGGTTAAAAAACATTATCATTATAATATATTATAATGGAATTTTATATATTTATGCTAAGGATAATCTTGGAAAACCCTAATGATTCAAATATTGAAAAGAATGTAACATTGATTATACATCCTATAAATAATTTCCATTACAACATCATTACTCAGTATGATTGTAATTTCACACACTATTCTTTTTTTTCTTTTATTGAATATCATTAAGGATGAGGAATAATGTTAAAATATAATTTTATATATAATGGAAGGATTATCCAAATTGTAAACCAAATTAAAGTTGAGTTGGAATATCTAGATTTAAGATTATTCTAAATCAGATATATCATTATATTATTAAAATAATCATCATGGGTGAGTTTCTGAAAAAACTTAATTAGATAAAAATCAAGTTTCATGGGAGTTCAATTGATGATCACCATATAGGGAAGGATATTAGGATGCCTATAAGTAAAATATATATGAATAATCACACAATGAATTATTTCAAAGTAATGATAAGATGATTTATGTGTCGAAAATAAGTTCACATCTAAATTAATTTCAATGTCAAAATGAATACTCTGATAGAGGAATATGAATTTCATCCCATGATACTTTTTATAGTTGAATGTATTATGTGTGGGGAACATGGGAATTATTTGATACAAAACCCCAATCCAAGGGATAGATCCTAGAACGAGGATGTTCATGTTCTATGTCAATCATTTATGTGGAATGAGGCATGTTTTTTATTTTGGGACTTGATAATTTTATTATGGAAGTGTTTTATAAATGAAATTTTGGTAATAAAATACATAAATCATCTAAAGATAATTACACATGAGTTTTTCTTTTAGGATTTTTAAAAGTATGTGGAGTCATACTGATAACCTTGAAATGTTTTTTAGTGGTAAGGCGAATTTTTTTAAAGCACATGATTGAGGGATATGCAACCCTTAATATATACTTGATAATGAGATATAAAAGTTTATTTAGGGTAAAGATATGATTTATATTGATTCAGTACATTTATGGAAATGATAAGAATAATTAGGGGAATATAAAATCAGTGCATATAAATGTATTGGTCTATAACCTTATGATAAATTGATGTTATTGGAAAAACATTTAAGTTTACCATGGAAGTATATGTGATTAAATAATTATAATATTTGGGTATTAATTTTGCTTTGTAATATTTTGAATAATTTTAAAGTTAATTATATACGAGATTATTAATGATTAACTTTTCGTGTTGTTATGGACTTAAAATTACCATTTTTATTGATATGAAAACACAAACCACAAAGAACAAACCACATTATGGTGGTCTAAGTTACTTTAAGCCCAACACATCATTGACAACAAATCTCAACCCCTCGCAAGGAAAGGATTTTTTTTGGTGTTGTTATGGAGATTTTAGATATTAGTGTATATATATTTATTTATATTGGATAACTGTACTAAAAATTTCAATTTTCATAAATATTTAGAGATATGAAGTATGTATTACTATTATTGTGAGAATATTATGATTGGTAAAAATTAAATATTTTTTGAATTACTAATGAAATAAAATTTTCCATTATTACTTATCCTATGAAAAAATGATATTGATCAGAGATGTAAAACTACACGAAGAACAAACAAATGATGAAATTAAACTTATGGTATGTAAAACAAATATTATGACATAACATATTATATAACTTGATGGTTAAGGATTTCCTAAAATCAAGTACATGGAAAATAAATTTCTTGAGTCTAATTTGGAATGAATCATCCAAATATTGAGGTATTTTTGTGAAAAATCATGAGTGTGATATGTGATACATAAATGGTTTTAGAAATAAATTATTGTAAATAAATTACTATGTGAAGAAAAAATAATTATATTATGTGATAATTAAAATTGGTATAAAAATGTATTGAAATGGGAATAATATAATGGCTTGAGATTTTATATTATTTTTTAATGTGTTTAACAGCTTGCTAGACACGCAACACCATGTTTAAAACAAACCATGATATATTATAACCCATCCATCAAATATATGGATATGAATCAGATTAAACACATTATGAAATACATAAATACTTTTTTTAATAAAATAAAATATATTTTTTTAATTCATAATAAATAAGTGGTCAATATTTAGTACTTCCATTTTATTCTGAAAAAATATATTTTCTTCAAAAAAGGTTTTAACTTCATTCTTTGAACAAAATTTGGAACTAATAGATACCATATATATAAATTTTATTGGGGAAGTGAATATAAATTTTAAAATCAAAATTTCAATATTATCTTACGATGAATTTTTGTGAATTGTTTCTTGAAATTAGTTTTTTTATATAAACAGGGAAACTAATGATTTTTTAAAACATTTTATTATTTAATTAAATAAATTACTTTATAACTACAATTATGTTTTTAATTTTATTATAATTCAACATTAGTAACATTTAATTAGACATAATATACTAAATTACATATAAATCATCATTATACTTGATTTTGGAACATATACATTTTCAGGCTTAAAAACATATTTATATAAAAATGGGTTACATTGAATATTAAAAAAATGTGTTTAAATTAGATTATACAACTTATAAAAATTTAATATTTAAAAATTTATTCCATATTTAGAATTAAGAGGTTGAAATTTAGTAATTAGGTCCTTTTGATTTTGTGTCATTATGAATAGTAACTTAGTAATCTTTTGCCCCTCGTTAAGGGTAAAATGGGTAAAACCTAGTTCATATTATAGAATAAAGAATATAAACATCCAGAAAACTTGTATTTATTAATTTTATATGTTACAATCTATATTAACTACATTATATTTTAAATTTTGAAATTTATTTTCACTTGAATTCGCAAATGTCTTTAATATTATTTTACGTAATGAATAAATACAAAATACCACCCTCTTTGTTTTTAAACCTATAATATTGTTTCAGAGGGATAAAAAAGTGGTTATGTTAGGAAATAATTTTTTATATAAAATAATAATGTTTTTTATCATTTTATTTTTTTGTGATTGAATAATTACCATAAATGCTGACACAAAACTGACACAGTGTTGGCTCAAGTATATAAATTATTTTAAAAATATTTAAACTAATATTATTTTGATGATTTATTATATTTATATAATTTTATTGATAAATTTAAAATTTTATATATGTTTTAAAATTTTACATTCAAATTCCATTTCTATTTTGATATCCTTAAATCCAAACTATTTGAATAGTCCTGAAAATAAATTTAATAACATCTTATGTTAAAACCAATTTATTAAATGGCTTCAAATAAAAAAATTTATAACTGGATGAGTTAATGGGATATGGATGATAATATCATAAATGTCCCACTTATGGTATTTTAATCCTTTTATAGTTACTTCTTTGATCCCAGATGAGTAAAAAAAGTTAATGTCATAGAAATCATAAAAAAGGTCAATGTGGGGTTAGAACTAAGAGATAAGGTCTAAAAGAAAACTTAAACATGTATAAATTTATTAGATTACAAGATTTAAGCTCTTAAGCATAATATATTTGAAATATTTCAACTTGGTTCCACTATAATAGGACAATGAATTTATTGTATTTAAATTTGATAAGTAATTCCACGTGGGTCCTGTCCTTCATAATAAAAAAACACCATCCAACCTCTCTTCCTCACACCACCTTCAGACACTTAGATAAAAAACATACTAATTATTAACATACTTATTTAATTTATATAGTATTTTTCTCTTTAAAAGACCATTCATAGGGCCTTTATGAAAAAATCTAAAGGAGGCCCCTCAAAAAGGATGTATTCCTTTTAACCTATCTATCTCATTTTAAATATTATTTTAATTCAATGATTTATACACTAAAGATTGAAATATAATTACATCAATAACTCTAATATAATAATATGTTATTATTTTTATATGAAAACCTTTGTCCATATCCTTTTCTATCGAATGAGAAATTAAGGTATTGCTCATAAGCATATATGGACTAATGCTTCTACAAAATGATATGGTTCATTTTCCATTAACATTTTACAAGGTGTGTTATTATGAAGGATTTATTGCTTAAATATGATATTTATTACATATTCATACTTATGTAACTATAATATTTTGTTTACCTTCTTACATTATGTCTATTAAAAAATTATAACATTGTTTGTGCGTATGTGAAGTCTACCACCCCCATGAAAAAACACATCTTCATTTTCATTTCCACTTTTCACGAATGATAAAAATTACATCTTAAATGAATATATATATATATATATATATTATTTATGAAATAATTATTATTCTATAAATTTGAAGTAAAATTTACCTTTATTTCTACCCATCCATAAAAATTGGAAAGATCACTCGTGTGCACGCAATATCGACCATTTATACAAAGTGATATAAATAATTTCCATAAATGTTTGTAATTAGTTATTATAAATATTTTTATAATGAACAAATATGATAATTATTTCATGATTAATACTATCTAGATGATGAAACCAAGAGCAAGGTGAGAGTAATAGAACCAACATACCAAAACATTCATTGAAAATAAATTAATTTTCACCCTAATGTCCATTTAAGTATGAATTATTAATAAAAGATCAATTAAAAATTATAATGTAACAATACATTAAAATTTATGAATGAAATTGTTCTTATAATAAAATTATAATAAATATTTTTCTATTACACAATATTTCAAACATGTAAGATGAAAATTGAGACTTGAGGCAAGAAATGTATGTTATAATTTCATTTCTTTTTGTGCTTATTGATGATACAAAATTTATTAAGGTAAATTATTTGGATTTTATCTATTAAACCAATTATAATTTTATTATAATTTATATATTTCTATAATTTTAATATATTATTACCATTTTCATGTCTTTGGTAATTTTAATGATCTTGAAAATGTTTTTATAGAAAATTTACCCATGTTTAATATTTGTTGAATGGATTTTTTATTACATGTCCATTATATTGAAAGTTGTTTTTTGGAATGTTATTACCAGAAATTGAAATATTTTAAAAACATTATTTTCACTGCATTTTTCTTTATTTATATGGTTTAAAAAAGAATTTTTCTAAAATAGTTTTGAACAATTCATTTTTGTATTTCTACAAAACTGTTAAAAGTGTTTTCCATTAAATGGATATAGAGTGAATAGATTCTCTCAAAGTCATGATGATTATTAATTTTGAATATTACTTTAAATGTTTCCTTTATTATATTCATAAAAAATGGTTTTCTCAATATTATGATAATTTTTATTTAAAATGTTAGGAAAGGAAAACTGTATTTTCTAATGTTTTAAAAACAAATGTAAGAATAATATTATAAAAGTATTTTTCATATATGTTATTATCCTTTAGAGAATCTTGCGATTTAGTGGGGATTCAAACCAAATATATAATTTTATTTTTCTCTATATGGTTTACTATTAAGGTAATGATATGTTTATGAAACTAGTTTATTTTCCATGGGTTATGCAATAATAATGCGATAAATTGTTTATGTTCTTGTAGAACACACATATATATAGATTTTATTATGTGATGGGTGGGTCTGGAATTATATATCCCTCTAAATCATTAGTTCCTAAGATATTGATATCTCATTAGATGATTATAATTATCATGTTCATGATTGTGAATATTTTTTTTTTCAATTTTAGATGTGTGAAAATTAATAATTTTAGCTATTCTCATTTGATTTTTACTGAACTAGATTAGGAATAAATATGTTCAAATTTCTATGCATGAGTGTGATTTAATATAGATATTCTCCTATTATTATTAATTTAAAATATTTAAAATGCATATGTTCATAATATTTTATTTATATTTCTTATGATTCTAGAAGTCAATGTTATAACTCTTGATTGATGAATACTACTTTGAAACCCTTATTTATCATAATTGTACATATAACATGCTTTTTGAGATTATGTTCTATGATTTATTTTTGTGTATGGATCTATTATATTGAGAAAAATTAATTTATTATGTTATCAAACTGTTATGATCATCTTATGATTCCTTAATACTAATATCTCTTATGATCATCCTTACTGAACATCTATGCTGCCCCATTTTTATGTTTTCCTTCCCCATGTTTTAATGGATTTATTGAATTGTAATATGTATATAAGCGTACTAATATGAAGATACTTATGGGATATTTTGATAAAATTTGAATAACTAATTTTATTATTTATGTAGTCTCCAAATACACAAAACCATTGTAGTCCCCAAGCATATATAATTGTGATATTCATTGAATATTTTTCTTGAATGGTATAATATTTATGTACGCTATTTTGGGTTCCTTCAAAATAAATAGTTAAAAACATCAATAAAATCTTCATAAATAGGTTACACGTACAATAAATCCATTTTAGAAATGATATTTTCATCACTTTTACATTGAATTCGTTAAATAAAACCCAATAATTTTATTTTATTTTCAAAGGAATTATATTATTTTAATTATTTGATAACATTTTGGGGTTTCTTTTGAAAATGGATCATTCCACAAAGAAATATAAACTATTTCCTGATAAATAGACATTTAATCCATCATGATGACAACATAGTTGATCAATATGATTTCATTTATGATATAAATAAAGAGATATATATTTTGGAATGATTTATAGATAAATAAAATATTATTTCCTACTTAAATAAATCATGAAAGAGTTCCTTAAAATCCTATTATATACACATATAAGATGACCATGAAGTATTCTTCATGATCATGAAGGTTTCCCATATTTTATTGGGATGATTTTATCTTTCCAAATACTTTTCCTTCTATTTTTTGAAATATATATGATTAGTGATCCAAAATTTGAGAACACGTGAAAGTGGGTCGATTGGATAATTCACATATATTATTTTATTTCTATAAATTCATAATTACAAGGAGAATAAAGTGAATAATATTTTATTTTTCCACGATTGGATAATATCCTATGATGTTATTGATAGTGGAGATTTGGGGACCATTCCATTCTATGTTTTCAAAGCATCAGTTTTATTATTTTTATTTTTTATAGAAACAATTTTCTTTAATAAAGAGTTTCATTTTATTCCTTTAATTAATTTTCTTCTAATATTTATTTAATAGTTGTAAATTATGAAAAGATTAATTATCCGTTTCACTATTTAGATTTATTAGTTGGGGTCTTTCCATTGTGTATAGTGACTTTGATAAGGTTTTAATGCTTAGAGGTCCTCTAGTAGCAGAATAAAAGCTATATGAGATAAAACATTACACTGAGGTCTTGGTATATTTTTCAAGTGAAATAATGTGTTAAATCAAAGGTTGTTGGATGGGAACAAAAAAATTAAATAAGGTAATATTTTAAGGCAATCAATATTGGTGTGTCTAAAGGTAAATTATTGTTGTTTTATGTATTTTCTTAATTAAAATTTAAAATTTGTAAAGACCCGGAAATTTCAAGGAAATTTTTTTCTTAATTTTCTTTGGAATTTTTCAAGAATGCAGTTTCTGACGGCGCCTGATTCCGAGGCCTGGTGTGCCCGGAATTAATTTCTGAAGTTTGGCTTGGGTACGTTCAGTGAACGAGCGAGCGGGAATTTCTATCTTTTGAACCGGTGCTCGGAATTGAAATCCGATTGCACCGATGAACTCGCAACGCCGGTAATCTCTTAAGAGAACCTTTACCGTAGTTGCATTTGTGTGGAAGGAGAAGTTAATTTTTGGGGTTTAATTAAAAAAGTGAATAAAATTGTTAAATCAAATTTTAGCAATGTTAATTGGTTAACTTCTCCCATGGGAAGTTGTTGGTGGGCCCACATCCATCCAACTTCCCATGTGTGGATATTTGAAAGGTTGGGGCCCACACGAACCCCCCACCCACCTTTTCAAATTCCTTAAACTCCCTAACCCTCTTAACCCCTCACATTCCAACTCCCCATTAACTCACATTCTTTAATATTTGACAACTTGATTAATTAATGAGGTGAGTCAAGTATAGTTTATTTGAATTTCAACCCTGTCACGACTCCGAGGTACTGCTCACTAACCTAAGACTGTTGAGGTACTCCTCCTGTCGAGTACCGTGGGCCTGCCACCTCACACAGTAGTGCTTCCCGCCGGGGTCTGCCACCCAACACAGTAGTGCTCCCCCCTCATAGCCTACAGAGGTACTTCTCCTGTCGAGTACCGCGGGTCTGCCACCTCACATAGTAGTGCTCCTCCGCTATGGGTCTGCCACCTCACAGAGTAGTGCTCCCCACTGGGCTACGTAAGTTACTCCGAATCGAATCGGACAAGCAGTCGTCAGGTCTCAGCCGGCCACACGATCTCCGTACTCCGCACGCTCGTCTATGGAAGGGTCCGCTCCACGAGCTACTGGTCGATACTCCAAGTATCACAAAGTCCCACAAAGAAGTATCTCAAAGGACCGCCTCGTCATAGGGGTCTCAACACAACAGACGGCGGGACCCGAGGAGCTGTGGAGCTATCTGTACCCACCCTTCAGGTGGGATTTCCAGAGGACGACTCGGCGTAGCTGCTTTTACTTTTTCAGTTGCTGTTTTCCTTTCCGAGTTGTACTTTACTTTCAGTTGGGGTTTGTATACTGGCCCTTTTTCTTTTCCGCACTTTAGTTGTACTCTGCTTTCACTTAGTGTTTACTTTCTGCTTGCTTACTTTGTGGTGCTTTTTTACTTTACAAAGGCAATGCCTTCCCTTTTTACCGGGATTTACGCCTTGGTACTAGTCGCCAGCCCCTGGCCTATGGAAGGCGGGCTTGGGGTAGTCACGGCACGGGCCCCGAGGACGGGTCGTGACAAATTGGTATCAAAGGAGTTCGGTTATATCGCAGAACTTATGACTCTAACTTTTTCTTTTTGTGAAGCAATAGTGTTAAGAGTACCAAGTGAGGATTTTAGTTCAGGGAGTCCAGTGTTGGTGTGGGTGGCCGACGTATCCATACACCAGGACCCTGACAACTGATTTCTGACTTTGTGCACAAAAACACTGATTGCGTGTGTGTTTTCAAAGGTTTTTCCCTTAAAACAGGTCAAACCAGGTCAGCTCACCAGGTATAAACGTTTGACCGTGTCACGATGTTTCCTTCAGGATGCCTTTTCACGGATGACCAGCTAGAGCCTAGAGGGATGTGCGTGCTGACAGCCTGTCGAGCGACGAGGCTTCGGTGCAGGGCCCTCTTGTAGTTGAGGCACCAGCGGAGGCACCATCAGTACTACCATACATTGGGCCACTGATGCCACCAGCCCCAGCAGTAGGCGATGCACGACGCTTGAGTGCGCTGCACGAGTTCCAGCGCCAGAGGCCACTCAGGTTCCAGGGAGAGATGGACCCGCAGGTGGCTGAGGTTTGGCTGGAGGCTGTGGTGAGAGTCTTCAGGCTAGTGGGGACCCCGGTAGACTTCATGGTGATCTTTGCTGCCAGCCTCCTTCAGGCAGCAGCAGGCAGGTGGTGGAGCCACTTGTTTCAGTTTTGTGATGGGATGACCTTCGTATGGGAAGACTTCGAGACCTTCTTTAGGGTGGAGTTTGTGCCAGTAGCTCTACACCTCAAGCGTGTACAGGAGCTTCTACCTTTTCTGCATGTTTTCCGATCAGTAGCCGAGTCATCTGTGGGCAGTAGACAGATGATGCAGAGGTCCAGGAGGACCAGACTAGCAGTTGGACGATCTCGAGTTTTAGGACCGGTGGTGCGGGGCACCCGAGGTGGGGTCAGATCCAGGCGTGCCAGAAACGGACAATGTTACTCCTGCGGCGGGAAGGGTCACCTGGAACATGACTGTCCGACTCCTCGTACGGTTGATCAGCGGGTGTTGGAGGAGCCACCGAGACAGAAGCAGCGGCTGGTGCTTGAGCAATAGCCGAACAGTGGACAAGGCAGTAGAGCTCTCGGAATAGGTGGATAGGAGAGGAACTAGTGGATACGTCCCTTGTACTTCTAGTTCCATTTTTCTGTTGTATTCGTGTCTTGTACTATGAGCTGCAATAATAAAAAGACACTTATCTTTGAGATGTTTTCTTTCCTGTCCTTTTGTTTGGTTGATACTGAGTGGTCCCGGTTGAACTGTTGACTTGACCCTCACTTTGGAGATTTCTACTGGAGGGGACCCAGTGACCTCACACTGATGCCGACAGTGTGACTCGACCCTTGGAGGCAAGAGTGACAGTTGGATCTCTTAGTAGTTACATCGAGGCCTTACGACGTCATCCATGGCATGAATGCATCATTCATGTCAGGATTGACTGTATTAGGCAACGAATGTGGTTAATCCTGGGGATGAGACCGGGTTTCTTTTATCAGCAAAGAAGAAATCATAGCAGCTCTTGTGAGACTAAAGGAGGTCCAGGACATCCAAGAGAAGATGAAGACTGCACAGTGCAGTAAGAAACAGGAAACTTGTGCCAGTCTTAGAGACTCGGGCGTGTTAAAGAAGAGGAATATTAAAGGAGAGATTAGTCTACGAAGCAGCAGACGTGGAGGCAGAGCTAGGAGAGCAGCATGAGGTGGTGTACATCCTAACATTGTACAACCACCCGCCTTAGTTATTCCTACCAGGCTCAGGGAGCTGGAGGACGGAGGAAGAGTGTGGCTGCATGTGGTCAAGGAGTGTGACCCAATGGCTCTAGAAATGATTCAAGGGACAGTCTGTGTCCACTACTAGTTGTTGTAGTAACGGACGTCGAAGTGAATAATTTCTTGCTTTTACAAATCTTGTTCCAGACCTAGAGTTTCCGGTAAGCCATGGACTTGGCCCTCACGTCTGAAGATACCTTGGGAGGAGACTCGATAATCACACTTACGCTGACGGTGTGGTCAGACCCTCGAGGCGAGAGTTTTGGTTGGAATCTCTTGGTGACAGCGTCGAGGCCTTACGACGTTAGTTTGAGTATGGAATGGGCAATAACTGTTCATACTCAAATTGACGGTTTTAGGAAAACGTCGGGATGGGTTTTCCTTGGTCGGCGAAAAGGAAACCCCAGGCAGCACGGGATAAACTCTTTCACAGGAGGGTGCGACCGATCACTCTTGAATCGGCCAGCCTTACCCTCGTGGCAGCAGTCGTTTGAGTTCCAGTTCTAACAGGAATTGAAAACCTCTGGAGTTTGAGGATGGCGACCACATTCTTATACGGGTCTCACCTCGACGAGGTTTACGGAGATGTGGCCAAGGTGGCAAGTTATCTCCAAGGTTCAGCGGACCTTCTTAGGTCCCCAGCTGGGTAGGCGGGGTGGTTTACCGCTTGACCCATTCACCGCAGTTGCACCAGGTGCACGATGACTTCCACGTATCTCAACTGAGGAGATACGTGCTCGACCCTTCGCATACCATCAACCATGAGGAGCTGGACGATGGCGATGGGGTGTCTTTCACGGAGGTTCCAGTGGGGATTAAGGATCGACAGGAGCAGATCCTACGAGGACGATCGATTCCTCGGGTGCACTTTCTTTTGCATTACGGATCCTCTAGGTAAGCACATGGGAGCAGAAGGCTCAGATGTGTGCTCTGTACCGCTTTTGTGACCCTAGTTTGTGTTGAAGCTTTACGGGGACGTAAAGCCCTGAGGTGGGAGTAATGTAAAGACTCGGAAATTTCAAGGAAATTTTTTTCTTAATTTTCTTTGGAATTTTTCAAGAACGCAGTTTCTGACGGCGCCTGATTCCGAGGCCCGGTGTGCCCGGAATTAATTTCTGAAGTTTGGCTCGGGTACGTTCAGTGAACGAGCGAGCGGGAATTTCTATCTTTTGAACCAGTGCTCAGAATTGAAATCTGATTGCATCGATGAACTCGCAACACCGGTAATCTCTTAAGAGAACATTTACCGTAGTTGCGTTTGTGCGGGAGGAGAAGTTAATTTTTGGGGTTTAATTAAAAAAGTGAATAAAATTGTTAAATCAAATTTTAACAATGTTAATTGGTTAACTTCTCCCATGGGAAGTTGGTGGTGGGCCCACATCCATCCAAATTCCCATGTGTGGATATTTGAAAGGGTGGGTCCCACACGAACCCCCCACCCACCTTTTCAAATTCCTTAAACTCCCTAACCCTCTTAACCCCTCACATTCCAACTCCCCATTAACTCACATTCTTTAATATTTGACAACTTGATTAATTAATGAGGTGAGTCAAGTATAGTTTATTTGAATTTCAATCTTTTGAAATTCTTGCCAACACTTTGCAATTAATTAATTAAAGCAACTTAATTAATTATTTTGAGTGTTTGAATTCTTTTGAATTCATTTTTCCAACATTAAAAAGAGAGATTATATTCTTCTTTTTGGGTTGGCATAAACCTTGTGGGGAGAACTAAGGAGAGGAGAAAAAACTCTTGGAAGATCACCAACCTCTCGAGGAAGAACGTTCCACGTTTCCGAAGAACGCGAAGCAACACCTCCGACCATCTTCAACCGGAGTAAGGAAGGGAAGCACCGCCGCCTACAAAGTATACGGAGGGTGACGTCTCGGCTCGACTTCACCGAGCTCTTCTCCCACCAACCTAGACGGAACGATGCCCGACCTCCGCGACACTTGTCTTCCGCGGGTCGTTGAAGAACTCCGTTCTTGAAGACGAGGTAGGGGAATTTATTTTGGAATTCTCTTATCTTTTGAGAAAAAACGACGAGCGCGGACCAACCAATACCGGGTTGATCCGCGGATCGTCCGATCAAGCGGTTGATGATTGAGGGTTTTTATTTATTTAATTGTTCGTGAATACAAACTTGGTGATGATCATGGTTTAAAACCCTTTTGTTATCGAATAACGCGAGGGGGTCGGACCTCACAAACACGGCCGACCCTCCTCCTTTGTTTTTCGTGATGGTTTCTTGAGGATGATACGAGAAAATGTGGTGTCGTCGCACCACGAGATTTATTGCGGAAGATACGCGCGGCGCCGTCGCGCCGCGCCGTGGAAAGAAATCCAAGAACGCGACGCCGTCGCGTCGCGTCGAAGAAAGTCAAAGGCGCCACGGCCGGAGCGGGGCCGCGGCGGAGGGAAGCGATGTCGTCGCATCGTGCCGAACGGCATAGGCCGCGGCCGGTTCCGGGCCGCGGCGGAGCAAGATGACCGGTGGCCGGCATCGGGCCACCGGTGTCGGCGAAGCAAGGACCGGCCGTTGTCGGTCCTTGCTGGCGAAACCGGCCGGCCAGTGCGGGCCGGCCGGGCAGTGGAGACCGGGGGAATTAATTTCCCCCGGCCGGGTCTCAAAAACGGCCCCAATTAAGTGGTCGCGGTTCTCAAAGGGGGGGGGGGGGGGGCTTTGCCCCCCGCGCGCGGCACCCGAACGACGCCCAGGCCGCGCCGCCGTGCCGGTCCGCGCCGCCGCACCGCCGGCCGGGCCGGGATTTTCTGAGTCAGGCCGGGTCGGCCCGGGCCCAGACCCCCAGTTTCGGACCACTTTTGGTCAAATTCCTGTATCTTGGGCTACGGGCCTCCAAACGACTCACCGTCAGCGGCAACGCGATCCTTGGGTCGAGACGGTCGTTTCGGTATACTACACTCAAGGTACACCTTCCTTTTCGGGAGCCTACGTGGTTAAAACTCCATAGTTAAGCGTGCTTGGCCTAGAGTAGTGATCAGGATGGGTGACCTCCTGGGATGTTTCCCAGGGTGGGTGTGAGACGGAAAGGCCAATAACTACCAGACCGGGCGTCCGATTTACGCGCCGTCTGTTTCGTTGAATTCCTCTTGATGAGACGGATCTTTTGGCATACTCCGCCCGAGGTTTGGACGTAGGTGGAGTACGGTCGGGTTGGTTTTGCCTTAAAAACCAACCGGGCCCCTGAAACGAAAAAGCCAATAACTCTCAGACCGGGCGTCCGATTGACGCGCCGTCTGTTGCGTTGAGTTCCTGTTGACGATACGGATCTTTTGGCATTCTCCGCCCGAGTTTTGGGTGCAGATGGATAGTGGCCGGGTTGGATCGCACAGAAATCCAACCGGGCCCCTGGAACGGAAAAGCTGATACCTTTCTGACAGAACGTCCGTTTGACGAACCGTCAGCGGCGTTGGTGATCTCGTTGAGAAACGGTCACTATGAGTATACCCTATGAGTTTTCGGGGTACAGTTGAGATACGGCCGGGTTTGGTTCGCTCACGAAACCAACCGGGCCCCTGGGACGAAAAGGCTAATAACTCACAGACCGGGCGTCCGATTGACGCGCTGTCTGTTGTGTTGAGACCCCTATGATGAGGCGGTCCTTTGAGATACTTCTTTGTGGGACTTTGTGATACTTGGAGTATCGAAAATTAGCTCGTGGAGCTGACCCTTCCGGAGATGAGCGTGCGGAGTACGGAGACCGTGTAGCTGGCTGAGACCTGACGACTACTTGTCCGATTTGATTCGGAGTGACTTACGTATCCCAGTGGGGAGCACTAGTTTGTGAGGTGGCAGACCCATAGCGGAGGAGCACTACTATGTGAGGTGGAAGACCCACGGTACTCGACAGGAGGAGTGCCTCTGTAGGTTATGAGGGGGGAGCACTACTGTGTTGGGTGGCAGACCCCGGTGGGAAGCACTATTGTGTGAGGTGGCAGGCCCGCGGTACTCGACATGAGGAGTACCTCAGCAGTCTTAGGTTAGTTAGAAGTACCTCGGAGTCGTGACAGGACCACTGTACACTCCAGAGACGGAGCTCTTCAGTAGTTACGGTTTCGATAATGAAAATCCTGGTTTGAGATGAGACTTTTGACCTTTGTGTTTACCTCATGAATGAGATGGGTCACTTGATAACTTAGGTATATGTATGGGCATATACCTGGGTAGTGGTTATCCGTTGATTTCACAATCCTTGTGTTTCCTCATGATTAAGATGGGTTACTTGATAACTTAGGTATATGTATGGGCATATATCTAAGTAGAGGTTATCTGTTGAGATCTTCTTGTGGTTATCCTTGTTGGTTTAGTGAGACCTTGAGGGTCTCGGGGTCCCTACTGAGTATCGTTATACTCACCCCTACACGGTCTAGGCCCGCACCTCGTTGTGTTGGTTGCAGACGATGGACAACGTTGATCGTGGTTGAGGCTTGCAGAGCAGGACGGTACCTTGAGGTGGACCACTGGGCGGGACGTACTCGGAGCAGACGATGGGACCCGAGGAGCTGTGGAGCTATCTGTACCCACCCTTCAGGTGGGATTTCCAGAGGATGACTCGGCGTAGCTGCTTTTACTTTTTCAGTTGTTGTTTTCCTTTTTGAGTTGTACTTTACTTTCAGTTGGAGTTTGTATACTGGCCCTTTTTCTTTTCCGCACTTTAGTTGTACTCTGCTTTCACTTAGTGTTTACTTTCCGCTTGCTTACTCTGTGGTGATTGTTTACTTTACAAAGGCAATGCCTTCCATTTTTACCGGGATTTACGCCTTGGTGCTAGTCCCCAGCCCCTGGCCTATGGAAGGCGGGCTTTGGGTAGTCACAGCACGGGCCCCGAGGACGGGTCGTGACAAAATTCCTTTTAATATAGCATTACTTTTATTTTCAAATATATTTATTTAATTTATTTTTACTTTATTTTTTTTTATTATACATTATTTTTCATCAAAACCTAAAAAATCAAAACTTTTATTTAATTTTTTTCAAAAACATAAAAAAAATGTGATAATTTAGAAATATATCCGGCTACTTCTATGAGACACGACCTTGGGGTGATATATTAAATTATTGAGGATAATAATTTTAAAATTAATCAATAAAATACCCCATTATTTAACTAAATCCATTTTAAATGGTGTTGGATAAGTTTATTTTAATTTATTTTTTACATACTAAAATCAAAATTGTGATTTAGTTAGTTTAGACTATGAAATTGATAAGAATTATCACTACTGAGCTAGATTTGTTAGAATTTTCATATCTTTAGTTGCGATTCCTCTACAAACACACTAAAAAGAAACCTCTTTGTACCTGAAATAACAATATATAGAAATAGAAATATAAAGGAATTTGTATTATCTTATGAATAAGAGCTTCAAAATTCTATAGAATACTATAAAGAACTGTATACATTTTAAATTAATTAAGGTTTTATTAAACTATTTCAAAAAATTAATGGACACAAAGTGAAGCTCCGCTTAAGAAACATATAGAATTTAGTTTCCTTTATGTTAATATGAAACCGATGGGAGTCAATGGAGATAAAATGAAACGCAAGTATTTTACCTTTCCATTAGATGGAGTTTCCAAAAAAAAATGTTTTCTATTGACACTCAATTTTTATTTTTGATTGGAATGAAATAAATAAGTTTTTAAGAAGAATTTTTTCTATTTATAGTATGTATATAATTACAAAATAAATTTTTGTGAATATGAAAACTTAATGAGATAAATTTTATAAATATAAGGGAATATTGAAGGGAATTTTCATTAGTTACTACCACTATAAAATTAATGAAAAACTATTGATTCAATATTTATGTGATAAACATTTTACTTACTGATATGAGCATGTAGATTGTACTACTAGATGAGATTCAACTGACAAAACCCAAGCTACTGTTATTACTCTTATTGTAATCATATTCCAAAACACTCTCTAATTTGGAATTAGATCTATTTTATATGACAATCATTCTCAAGAAGTTAGAAATTCCACTTCTCAAAAAAACATATTTATGAGCTATATTACTAATCCTACAACTAATTTTAGAATAGTGATTTTATCCAAAAAATCCAAAACACTACCTAAACCTGAAAAAAGGTTTCAACTTAAAATATATTTTTTAATTTTTTTCTTCAAATATAAAATTTAGTGATCAATTCCCCCAAATGAATGACCCATCTTGAAATCACAATTTTATTATCCATGGAAGAACCTTTCATTAAAACCAAAAAATATAATTTCAATCGTAAAAAATTTCATCAAAGGATAAATTAATAATCCTCATAATATATTTAGACAATATAAACCAAGAAAAAATATTTATAGGGTGATTCTAGCAATTTTTAACATGGATAAATCAATGTGAAATAAAATTCATAGAGAAGAATAAATGTTTAACATGTATAACTGATTCATAATATTTAAAAATAAGCACGAGGAAACTATGAAACAATAAAAAAGTTGAATACCTTGATGAAAAAAATGTGATAATTAACCACTAATGATGTTAATAAAAGAAGTTAAATTATTAGAGGTTTATCCGCACTTCCTTAAGTGAATTATAAGGGAAAAATAAAATAAAATGTGAGTGTTATAAAAAATAGTAGTAGAACTTATTTGTAAAAGCACAAAAATAAAAATCCCAAAAGTAATAATGAACCTGAACATTATTAAGAGACTTTTAAAACTTTTACACATGAAAAAGTACCTACAAAAGGGATGTTGGATCGAAATAGTGAATGAAAATACTGATTATACTATCAAATGATACAGCTGCTCAATACACAAGAGGGGGGGGGGGGTGAATTGTTTAATTTAAAAAATTCCTTTGGAACTTTTAAATATGGAGATGTTTAACAATGTCAAACAAGGTAATTCAAAAAACCACTACCTCTACACACTTTATTGATTACGAAAATTTGATTCAGAGAAAGTAATTCCAGAAAAGTGGTTTCAGAAATGAAACTTAACAAAAGTTTCAAAGATTAATATTCAACCTTAAAGTGTATAGAATATTAAAAAATCAAAGTATACAAGTATAAGAAAGTATAAGATAGTTATACTTTCCTGAACAATAAAAATACATCAAAAAACATGAAAAAAAGTAACAAGTAGTAAATATTTTAACCCAAAGAGTAGGGTATCCAACAATCATGGATAAAGGTCTCTTGATTTATACTTTCAAGAAAGTATGTCTTTCCCACACCAGGGTATGCCCTCAATATGAAGATCGGAGTCTGTCTTGATATCCCTGCAAGCCCTCAACTTCAAGGTAGTCGGTACCTCTATCTTCCTCAGTAAGGAAGTCCTCAAACTTTAAGGTAGTCATCACCCCTTTCTTCCTATCCCCGGAAGCCCTCGATTGTACACCACAACAATCAGAGTTGCACGAAGCAATTCTGAACAAGATTTTTAGTATGCACAAAAAATGGGAGTATCTCTTTCTAAAAATCACTTCAGGTCAAAAGTTTTCAAAAATTACTGAGCTCTTTCAAATGGTCTATTAGTTATAGGCACAGCTCCAACGGTCGGCTCCCTCCTCCAACAGTCATATTTTTCCTGGAATTTCGGAGGTACCTATACACGTGTTACTCAAACAATGGTTAGTAAGTAACTGAATGCACAACATCATTTTATAACCAAAAAAATTGTAAGCAAAAAATATAGTTACTTAACCAAAATAAATTATTCAGAATGTAAGAAATAAAAGTTCGTAATTTAACCAAAAACACATTTGATATCTATAATACAAGGATATTCAGATTCTGTTTTCCAAAGAATTCAGAACCTGAATTCTATAGAATTACAGATTCTGAATTTCAAGGAAATTCGGAATCTGAATTCACAGGAATTTGGAACCTGAACTAAGAAAGTTTGGAGTCTGAATTCATTAGAATTAAGAGTCTGAACATAGAAATTTTGGGGTCGGAATTCATAATAATTAGTTGTCGGAACTTAGAAATTTTGGAGTATGAATTCATTAGAATTCAGAGTCTGAACTTAGAAAGTTCCGAGTCTGAATTCATATGAATTCAGAGACTGAACATAGAATGTTTGGAGTCTGAATTCATAAGAGTTAAGAGTCTGAACTCAGAGAACTCAGAGTCATAATTTAGAAGCGTTTGGAGTATATATTCATAATATTTCGGAGTCTGAACTCAGAGAACTCAGAGTCAGAATTCAGATCCCAAAAATAGAAATCTCTATATCAATGTATTATATGATTCCGAGGTTTTATATATGAAACCAAATTTACAATTAGACAAAATATGAATAATGAAAACATGGTAAGGATAAATTTCCTTGTGGAAGAAAAATTTTCCTTATTAAGTAAAACATAGGGTAAAAGAGATTTTCCTTAAGATAAGGTGTTTGTGTTTCTCAAAACATGGAGGAATGGTAAAGTCATAAGGAAACCTTATTGACTCATCAATCTACCCAATCATGAAGGAATGAAAATTTTATAAGGAAATCTTATTGACCCAACAATCTCCCCCTTTTTGGAAAGCACAAACATTATTACGAAAAAGAATATAACGACTTAGAAAATATTTTCCTAGACTACGAAAATAAAACTTATCTACCATAACACATGGGAAAAGATGAATACGACTAACACCTCTTAGGCTTTGTAAACACTAAGGATCGTATTATAGATTTCATGAATGAGATTTTTTCATTTACTTGAATATATAAATATTTGTAATGAAATTTCCCCCTTAAATGGACTCTCCCTTACTTAGGGACATTTATTATTTACTTAGAATAATTTTTCTTTTCTCCCCCTTAGAGATTTTCAAAAATAAATACCAGGAATGAAAACGTAAATATGGTACCTAAAATATTAGTACAAAACATCGTAACAAAAAATGAGCAACCAAAATCTCATTAAGATTGGAAAAAATTACACAAGGAAGGAAAATACAACAAAATATTGGATTTGAAAAAGGATATCCTTCATTTTCATTGGGCATCAGCTTTTTCACGATTGTCTTCAGCTTCTTAAGCTTCTTTTGGTCTTCCTCTATCTGCTTAAAAATCTAATCTTGATCCTTAGCTTTCTTATCTAATGCTTTGATTCTATCTTATTGAGCCTTAAAATCCTCTTCCTGATCCTTCAGGATTTCTTCTTGATTGAAAAGCATTTCTTCTATCTCAATCCAAAGATCTCTTTCTCTCTTCCATCATTGAGCAACTGAATACAGTTTCCCATTCAAATCCTTTACTTCTTGAATCCGAGAATTCTGTTCCAGAGTAAGATTCTTCTCAAAAGTGCTTGTGAGATCCTTGATCTTACCATCTTCAATGTTAAAAGCCTCCTTGACACTATCTTGGAACTCATCAAGATTTGTAACATCCTCTATGGTTTTCCTTGACCAACTGGTCATCTTGTTACATGACCTTTTATGGGATTCATAGTTGATGAAAAAATTATTGAAATCAGCCTCAAGCATGACACACATATCCATCCCGATGGATATTGAATCTGATTTTTGGTTCAATGTGTGTTGAAGAATATGAAATCTAGAGTCAATAATAGGAAACATCAGAATGGTCCTAACAAGATTCTTCAGAGACTGAACAATAAAATCATGTACAAGGGATGATGATTCTAAATCTGAAACTTTTCTAGGTGAGGGATCTTTCTCTAACTCAACAAGATTCTTTTTTGAAGATCCACCTTATTCCATCTTCATCACAACAACTTTACTAGGTGTCTCAACAACCACATGTTTTCCATTATTAGTTCTCAGAATGGATTCCTCATTCAGAGATTCATGTTCACTCTCAGACAACAGAATAATTCTATCTTCATCTACCTTATCCTTCTTAGATGCTGCCTCACCATCTTCAAGATGAATAAAATGATGATTAAAACTTTCTTCCTCAGATTGATTGTTCACTTCATCTTTAGCTTTCTCATCCTCCTCTTTTTCTGATTTCCTCAGGGTAACCAGCTTTGAATATTATACTTCAGAAGTCCGGATTGAAAATTTCTCGGATGGACTTTCCCTTTCATAAATGTCTTCAAATTGCTTTATGAGATCTTTGGTATCACCATTAATGTCTTCTTATTCCACTTCTTCAACATCTTTTTCCACTTCTATAAATTTTCTAGGGCTTTTTTCGAAGTGACAAACTTCTTTCTTGGAGTTTCAGGTAAGGGTTCTACCTTGAAAGATTTTGGTACCAGAATGATCTCTGATGCTTTCTCAGTAGCCTTTAAAAGAGATTTCATAATCTCAACTTCAGTCATCTTCTTCTTTTGTTTCTTTTCTTTATCCATCTTCTCAAGATCATTAGGTGTCTTCTCTTTTAAGGCTTTTTCTTTAGTAGGATCCAAACCCAAACCGGGATCCCCTTCTTTCCTGTTCTCTTTGGCTTCTCTAAACTTAGAAACTACCTCATCTAGATAGGATTTTTTCTTCTTAGGTTTTGGAGGTGCGGATTTTGGATTCCTTAGATTTTAGGGGTTTTCCTTCCTATTCAACTTCCTTTAACAATATCTTCTTTCCTACCTTTTTGGATGGTTCAACCACTTCTTGTTTCTTCGGAACAACTTCAGATTCTTCCTATTGTAAGTCATAAAATTATCCATAATCTTTAGAAAAACCAATTCTCATCCTCTTCAAAGTATCATCACTGACTAGCATGAATTTGAAATTCCTTGGCTTCGAACTCTAAGGAATTTTAAAAGATTCTAAGCACCGAACAATTAACTTGGAAAGAATGGACGGATACATGATTATCTGAGCCTTCAAGTTTCCATTCTTAATATTCCCAATCGTAATGAGAATATGCTTAACCAGATTGTTCTTACTTTCTTTCACCAAGAAATCCAATATATACATGTCACTCTTCTTTAAAGTGTCCTTGTCACCTTTTCTCAGAATGATGAATCCTTGAACCCATAATTCGAGAATCTGATAATTCATAGACAAGTGAGAAATCTTCGAAGTCTTAACATCTGTAAGACTGAGGAACTCCACAAATTTCACCTTAACAAATCTACCTTGAACATCTGATAACTTATGAGAATAAAATTTGACTTCACCTTTATATGGAAATCCAACAAAACTAGCTGACTTATTATATGAAAGAGAATATGTCTTTCCATAGCTCTTAAAGGAAAATTTTTATCTTCCTTCTTCCTTGAACAAACTAACTGATTCATAAAACTCAACAAGAAAATCTGGATACAACAAATCTTGAGCCCCTGGATTCGATATGAAAACACTCTCCCATTCATTAAATTTGATGTTCTTCGAAATTATTGAACCATAATTAGTGAAGAAGTATGGATGCACCAGCCTTTCTCTATAAACCTTCCACTCCATAATTGGTTTGATAGTAGACATATCTTTCTGAGAGGATTCTTCTACAGACATTCGGATTTGAGAAAATTCTAAGATGTTCAAAACGAGCATAAGTAGAGAGAAAGGGCTAGAACACGTGAGAGATTTGAGGTCGATGTGGGAAAACCATCAGGTGTCCTTTTTATAGGTGTTAGAAGTGATGATTCATCTTCCAAATTCAATCCAATGGCTGAAAATTCTTCTGATAAAATTGGATGGTTGATATGATATTCGCAATAAAAACATGGTAGAATACAATCTTTTGAGGTTTAAAAAAACATTTTCATTTAAGAAAAAGAAAATATGATATTTAAAAAAATGAAAATACCAACAACTGAAATATGATTACGATAATTTAAGAACGAATCATACCTTTCAGATTGATAGGAAAATCATTCGTAGTGAGGAAAAATTCTTCTTGAAGATCCTAAAATTTCAAAAATTTGACTACGAAAAGAAAAAATTTTAAAAACTGACTACAGAAAGTTTTAGAAAATATCATTATGGAAAAATTTGAAAAAATTCATTATGAAATTTTTTGGAAAACATCATTACAAATTTTTTTGAAAAACATCATTACGAAATTTTTTGAAAAACTTCATTTTGATTTTTTTTTTGAAAAACTAAAAAAATTTAAGGCTATGAAAATTTTAAAACAATATAACAAGAAAATGTACTCCTCCTATGAAAGGAAGTTTATTATTTTAAGGAGATTGATTTCAACAGAAAGTTAATCAGGAATATTACATTACGATTATCATTCCTAACTTCTATTTGATGTATTCAAATCTATAGAGGGTAATTATTTTGTGAAAATATTATCTAGTTGATTTTGTGTTCTGATAAATTGAAAATTGATATCTCCTTTATGTGTGTGATTCCTACAAAATTGATGCATAATATGTATGTGTTTTGCATGAGAGTGACGTGCAGGGTTTTTGCTTAAAGAAATGGAACTTGTATTATCACACAAAATTTGTGTTTTGGTAAAACTCATACCATAATCTGTGAGTGTGTGTTGAATCCACAACACCTGAGCGCAACAACTTCCAACTGCTACATAATCAGCTTAAGTAGTGGAAAGTGCTACTAAGTGTTACTTCTTGCAAGACCCTGAAACTGAAGAATATCCTAGGAAATGACAAGTTATGGATGTACTCTTTCTATCCATTCTACATCCACCAATGTCAGTATCTGAAAAACGTTTCAAAACAAAATCATTTCCAGAAGTATAAAAGAGTCCTAAATCCATGGTTCCCTTTATGTAGCAAAAAAATTCTTTTCACTGCATTTAAATGAGATTTTTTAGGATTAGATTGATATCTTGCACATAAGAATACTGAAAACATTAATTATGGACGACTAGCTGTCAGTTAAAGTAGACTTCCTATCATACCTTTACAAGATGTTTGATCTACTGGTTTCCATGCTTCATCAAGATCAAGTTTTTTTGAGGAACCAATGGGAGTACATATACTCTTAGTGTTGTTATATCCATACTTTTTAATAAGATATTTAATATACCTATGTTGGGATATATAGAATCTTTCTGGTTTTTCAGAAATTTGAAAACCAAGGAAAACATTTAACTCACCCAACATACTCATTTCAAACTCATATTTCATTAGATCCAAAAAGGAATCAGTTAAAGATTTCCGAGTTGAAACAAATATAATATCATCAACATAGATTTGAACAATAAAATTTTTTTTATTATCTTTCTTTATAAAAAGGGTTGGATCTGTATTTCCTTTAACATGATTATTTTGAAGCAAAAATCCTATATGTCTATCATACTAGGCTCAAGGGATTGATTAAGTCCATACAAAGCTTTGGTAAGTTTAAAAATACGTTCAAGATGTTTTGTATCTTCAAAACCAGGAGGTTGTTCAACAAAAACTTCCTCTTGTACAAAACCATTAAAGAAAATCATATTTGACATCCATTTGAAAAATTATAAAATTGAAAAATGCTGAAAAGGAAAGTAAAATACGAATAGATTCATGTCTAGCAACTGGAGCATAGGTTTCTTCATAGTCTATTACTTGGTGTTGATTATAGCCTTTAGAAACCAATCTAGCATTATTTCTTACTATGAATCCATTTTCATCACACTTATTTCAGAAGACCCATTTGACTCCAATAACAGAAGTTTCAAAAGTTCTTTCAACCAAGTTCTAGACATTATTCCTTTCGAATTATTTATTTCATCATTCATAGCTTTTATCCAATCATTATCACCTAAAGTTTCGTCACTGATTTTTGGTTCTAATTGGGAATGGAATGCTAGATGTTATCCTTTATTTTTTAAGGAACTTCTAGTCCTTACAAGTTCATTCACTTCACCAATGATACTATCACTGGGATGATTCTTAAGAAACAACTGATTTGGGTTTTGAAAAACTTGTTCATCAATATATGTTAGGAAGTATTCTGGGGTAAATGTTTCAGAAATATCTTCTTGGAAATTTTCCTTATCAGAAGGATCTTCTATCAAGGGTTGATAATCAGTTTCTGAAAACATATCCAAACATGTAGGTTGGGGTTGTTTAAAAAAAAGGATCTATCTCATCAAATTTGACCTGAACTGTTTCTTCAACAGAGCAAGTGTTTTTCTTTAAAACACTTTAAGCCTTAGAAGTTGTGGAGTAGCCTAAGAAAATTCCTTTATCATATTTTGGTGTGAATTTATGTAGATTATCTTTAGTATTCAGAATTAATACCTTGCAACCAAAAAACTTGAAGTAAGAATGTTTATGTTTTATGCCATTCCATAAAACTTAAAGAGTTTTATTATGTAAAGGTCTAATCAAAACAAGATTTATAGTTTAACAAGAAGTACTTACAGCTTCATCCCAAAAATGTTTGGGTACTGAATACTCACTCAACATGGTTCTTGTTATCTCTTATATAATTCTATTTCTTCTTTCAACAACACCATTTTTTTGAGGTGTTCTGGGTGATGATAAGTTATGAGTAATTCCTTTTTTACTACAAAAGGTTTCAAAATCAAAATTTTGAAGTTCTCCTCCATGATCACTACGAATAGTTATCAATGGTAGGTTTTTCTCATTTTTAACTTGGGCTCTAAAAATTTTGAAATAAAAAAAAATCATCAGATTTCTTTACTTGAAAATAGACCCACATGAATCTAGTGTAATAATCAACTAAGAAAAATACATAATACTTTACACCAATTCTTTGAGTTTGTGTTGGGCCAAAAAGATCCATATTCACTAACAGTAATGCATCAGTAGTTGAGACTTCACCGATTGATTTAAAACTATATTTATGTTTCTTTCCATATTGGCAAGTCTCACCAACTTTTGAAGAATCAAATCTATGCTCCGGTAGATCCTTAACTAGTATTTTCTTGGAGATTTTACATAGGTTCTTAAGGTTGAAGTGACCTAATATTCTATGCCAGAAGCAAGAATGATCTTCCTTTGTAGTAAGGCAAGGCAAGTCTTGGCTCCAAAGGTCTTCTATGTTCCGTGTGTATACATTATCTTGCCTATGGGCAGAAAGAATAAACTCTTCCTTAGAATTGTGTACTAAGCACTTGTCATTCCAAAAATTCACAAGGTAACCTTCATCACATAATTGTCTTATGAAAATGAGGTTGTGCTTAAGTCCCTTAATAAACAAAACATTTGAAATCAAAGTTTTTCCAAGAAGAACAATGTTACCTATACCAATAATTTTCCCCTGAGTATTATCTCAAAAAGTTACTTTTACTCTTTTCATCTTGATAATATTTTCAAAGTAGTTTTTGTTACCAGTTATATGTCGGGAACATTGACTATCCATGTACTATGTATTGATGTTGGTACCTTCTTTATTTTCCTAAAAATAAAAAAATAGACTTTCAGAATCCAGATATTTTTTGGGATCCGGAAACATCAAAAAGAAAAATCTTAGGAATCCACAAGTTCTTTGAAAAAATAAGCCTTATAAAATCCTAAAGACTGGGTTTTGTTTGAGAAAAGTTTTTTTCCCAATGCCCACTGCACTGACACGTTGTACAGAATTGATCACTTTGAGGAACAAAATAATTTTTACTATAAATAGGTTTTGAACAAGTAAAACCAAATCCAGAATTATTCTTTAGAGGTCAGATTTGAGAATACATCTTATCAAAATTTTCCTTACCTAAGGTAATGTTTGACAAACACTTTATCAAAGAAAATATTTCAGATTTCAGTTTGATAACTAAGTTCTTGTCTTCCAAAACATTTGATTTTAAACTAGATTTGGGCTTGAAAACACTTTTCTTAGAGATTACATTTTCTAGATCCTTAGAATGTTTATCCTTCTCAGAATTTACTTATTTAATATTTTTTGAAATACTTTCAAAATAAAAATTTTTCTTATGAAGATCTTTAGAAAGATCTGAAATTTCTATAGTAATAATAGTATTCCAGGAATTTTCCTTATCAAGATTTTTCATGAGTTTCGAATTCTCAATCGCAAGAGTTTTATCAATCCTAGAAACTTCTTCATAAGTCGGTAAAGTACTATCTTCATCATAAGAAGACTCTTCATCAGAAGAGTTATAATAATTACAATCACTGTTGTTAGAATTTAAAGATACAAAGGTCTTAGATTCATAATTGTCTACCTTATCCATTAAGCAATTAATTTCAATAGGTATTATGTATGTTAGACCAACATTCTTTTGTCCAGAAGATTCTTATTATGATGATTCATCTAAAGAGTCACCACCACTGGCACTCTAGGTGTCATTAGATTTATATACTTTCTTATCTTTAGCTTTGTAGTAATTCTTTGTATTTATCTCAAAATGATTTTCCTTTATTTCTTTTCTCTTAAGAATAGGACAATCAGGCCTTATATGTCCATCTCTCTTGCATTCATAACAAGTGACTTCTGAGTCTATTATCTTTCTTTTCTTTCTTTTTGTATCTGGATTGAAAGTTCTTATGTCCAAAAATCTTGTTCATCCTTCGAGAAAGATTGGCTAATTCATTTTATAAAGACCCACATCCACTAGATTCAGATTGAATAATAATCTTCTTAGATTTGGATCTAGTAGCTCTCTCAGGAGTCTTGGTTTTCATATGATTTGAAGTTATCGTAAAAGAAACACTGCCATTCACATTCTTTTTCTTAACATTATCAGCATCTCTCTTCATTATAGTCTCATGTTGAATAATAGTTCCAAAGATTTTATCAAGATAAATCTGAGTAACCTTTCTATTCTCATCAATAATAGTTCTCTTGGATTCCCATTTATTGGGCATGATGTCTGTGATCTTATCAGCAAGAGCTTCATCATTTAATCATTTCTCATCCATAGATTGTAAACTATTAACAATTATCAGGAATCTTTGTTGTACCTTACATATGGTCTCTCCATAAGTAAATAAAAAAACATGATATTCGGCTCTGATCATGGCACTTCTAGTCTCAATAACTTTGGATGTTCGAAAGTGAGTAACTTCAAGTTTCTTCCATATTCAATTTGCTGCTTCACAAGATGAAATTTTTCTATATATATTTCTAATCATGGAACAAATCAATGCATTGTGTAACTTATAATTTAGTTTATATTCATGATTTTCTTGGTTGGTGAAAGTACTAACTTCCTTGTCAGGGATTTTATATCCTCTAGTAAGCATGACAAAATTACCTACTCCAGTATTGATAATAAATGTCTAAATGTGATCTCTTGAATATTTGTAACCATTTCCATCAAAAATAGGTGGTCCAGTTGGATTTAGGTTGTCTATAGAACCAACATTGATTCATTCCATCTTAAGGAAAATATATTTCCATAAAAACTTGTTAGTAAAAAAAATTTGTAAACAAAGAAAATATTCCTAATCAAGGAAAGTATAGAACAATGAAAACTGATCAAGAAAAATTATATGTGAATATAAGTATTTCAGATACCTCCTCTGATACCAATTGTTGGATCGAAATAATGAATGAAAATACAGATTGTAGTATCTAATGATATAGATGCTCAATACACAAGAGGAGGGGTGAATTGTATACTTTAAAAAATTCCTTTGTAACTTTTAAAGATGGTGATTTTTAATAAAGTTAAACTTGGTAATTAACAAAAACTCTAGTTCTACACACATGCTTGATTCCAGAAATATGATTCTGAGAAAGTAATTCTGGAATAGTGGTTCTGGAAATGAATCATAACAAATATTTACAAAGATAATGATTCTGACTTAAAGTGTATAGATTATTACGAAATAAGGGTATACAAGTATAAGAAATTATAAGATAGTTATACTTTCATAAACAATAAAAATACAGTGGAAAACATGAAAAAAACAAGTAACAAGTAGTAAATCTTTTAAACTAAAGAGTAGGGTATCCAACAACCTTGGATAAAGGTCTCTTGATTTATACTTTCAAGAAATACTGTCTTACCCACACCAGGGTAAGCCCTCGATATGAAGATCAGAGTCTGTCTTGCTATCCCCTAAAGCCCTCAACTTCACGGTAGTCAGCACCTTTGTCTTCATCATCAAGGAAGTCCTCGAACTATAAGGTAGTCGACACCTCTGTCTTGCTATCACCGGAAGCCCTCGATTGTACACAACAAAAATCGGTGTTGCACAAAGCAATTCTGAACAAGATGTTTAGTATGCACAAAGCATGAGTGTATCTCTTTCTGGAAATCAATTCAGATAAAAAGTTGTCCAAAAGTACTAAGCTCTTTCGAATGAGCTCTTATTTATAAGAACAACTCCAATGGTCGGCTCCCTCCTCCAACGGTCATATTTTTCATTGAATTTCAGAGGGACCTGTACATGTGTCACTCAAACAACGATCAATAAGTAATTGAATGCACGACATTGTTTTATAACCAAGATAAGTGTAAGAAGAAAATATGGTCACTAAAACAAAATCAATTATTCAGAATGTAATGAATAAAAGTTCAGAGTCTAACCAGAAAAACATTCAGTATCAATAATACAAGGATATTCAATTTTTTTTCCCAAATAATTTTGAACCTGAATTCTATAGAATTCCCGAGTCTGAATTTCATAGAAAATTGGAATCTGAATTCACAGGAATTTGGAACCAAAACATAGAAAGTTCAGATTCTGAATTCATTAGAATTTCGAGACAGAACATTGAATGTTCGGAATCTGAATTCATAAGAATTAGGAGTCTGAATTCATTAGAATTTGGAGTGTGAACATAGAATGTTCGAAGTATGAATTCATAAGAATTAGGAGTCTGAACGTAGAATGTTCGGAGTCTGAATTCATAAGAGTTACGAGTCTAAACTCAGAGAACTCATAGTCATAATTCAGAAGTGTTTGGAGTCTGTATTCATAAGAGTTCGGAGTCTAAACTCAGAGAACTCGAAGCCAGAATTTAGATCCTGAAAACAGAATTCTATATATCAAAGTATTATATGATTCCGTGGTTTTAGATATGAAACTGAATTTTACACTTAGACAGAATATGAACAATGAAGACATGGTAAGGACAAATTTCCTTAGGGAAGAAAAATTTTCCTTATTAAGTAAAACATAGGTTAAAAGAAATTTTCCTTAAGATAAGGTGTTTGTGATTTTAAAAACATAGAGGAATGGTAAAGTCATAAAGAAACCTTATTTACTCAAAAATCTCCCCAACCATGAAGGAATGAAAAATTCATAAGGAAACCTTATTTACTCAACAAGGGAGAACATGTATCACCCCTTTGTTTCACGTTATTAACCCATTATTTAATTATTTTAAGAATATAACGTAATTGGGTTCTATTTGGGAATATTTGGAGGAGTGTTTATATATATTTTGACAATTTTTGGAGGTGAATGTGTTTAGAACAATTAGTTGAATCCATGAAACACCTTCTAGGAAACCGTGCTACCGAAGTAGTGTGATTTTGTTAGGTGCAGAGTTAGGTTCATGAGTTATCCAAACTATTCGGACACATAGGATTAACCATGAAAAGTGAAACAAAGGGTTTTTTTATGGTTATAACATAATTTTTCCGACCATTCTATCTAACAATACACGGGTTGTTTATAGATAGTGTCTCTTACATGTTTTTTGCACAGTTTTCTTAAATAGTGAACTCTAACTATGATGTAAAATAGATCTCAAAAATTATGAATTTAATTATAATTTTCCCCTTAATGGTTTATTTTCCTCTTAAATATCCCTCAATACGATTTAATCTCCCCCCAAAGGCCATAGAGACACTTCCCCTTGATCAAGGAGTAATCCATTGGTGATTCTTAGTGTATCAAAGGCCAAATTCCTTGGTAAGTTCCCATTCATGGTGGATTTTCATTAGTTTCTTCTTCTTACCTCTCTTAGATGCATAAATCTAATTTTTTGGAAATAGATTTATATTTTAATATTACAATTATTGAGATATGTGTGTGTTTATGGTTGGTAATAATATCTAAGGTGGGTTTTTGAGTATCAATATGGTATTGTTGATAAAATTGTGCCATTTTTCTTTTTCAACTAACTTTCTAAGGTATGTGTCATAATTATATACTACTATTTCTATAAATTGAAGGATTTATTTCATATTTATTGAATTTATTGAATTGATTATTAAAATCTATGTGAAAATATTTTTGCTAACCCACTTTAGTGATGGTTTTGGAAATTATTTAATTTGGTTGTTTCCTGGAAAGTGATTTTGGTTTCATAATTTTAAAATTATGACTTTGAAATCATGGTTTTGTTTTTATTCCTGGAAAATTGGTTTGAAAGTTTTTTCAATAAAAGGATAGTTTTGTTTAAATGTGGTGGCTGGATTGTTTTGGAATGGTTATTGGAATAACAGTTGGTCATGAGTTGAATGAGATGTATATTTTTCATGAATTACGGCAATCAAAGGGACGTGGTATGGATGTAAGGTTCCACCATAAATGGTAAGACCAATATTGTGTGTGTGGGTGTATTGTGGTTTTGTGTGTATATTGGAAATTATATTCCAAATCTTGAATTTTGAAAAATGGTGAAAGACTATGTTTAGGTTCCTTCCATGAAAACGTTTTTGTTTATAAATGTCCTTGAATTTGATATAAACTATTTTAAATTTAGATAAACTATTTTATATAAACGTGTTAAATTTTTCTATCAAAGTGACATGTGTAAGGAATTCATTTGTGGAAAACCTATTGAGTTTTATAATCGCCCATTTCTTGGTCACTTTTCTGAATTTGTAGATATTTTATTTTAGGACACAACTAAAGGAAAATTATCTCATTTATTTAGTTATGAAAAATTATAATTTTGGATTTTCATGTGGAGTTGGAGCTCTCTTCATTTTGGGAGATATAGAGTGTTTTTATTTAGAGATGTTGAGTTTTGTTGGTATGGCCTTCTTCTTTGTACTCTAATATTGGTATTGGTTTCCACAATGTTCTCTAAAGTATTATGGTTCATCTTGTTATAAATTTAGTTATATTACATTGTTATCATTCATCGTATAATGGTGTTTTGTTAGGATTATGTGGTTTTATTGTTTTATTTTCAAAGGAAAATCATCCCCCAATTATTTAATAATGCCTTGAAATTTTTATGCATCTGTTGGTATCTTGGGGATGTCACTTATGTCATAGGAATTTCCTACCACCATTCCAATCCAATGTATTAAGGGATGGATGTTCCTAGAAGTATTATTATTTCCCAATACATCTTTAATTTGGGACAATTTTATCATTCTGTTTTGGAGTTGGAAATTCATTACTAGGTAGTACTTGAGTTGGATTGGAAGAAAGGAGTAGTATCATTTAAAATTGAAATGTAGAGAATAAAATTTTGTATCTAACCTATTTATATTGAACCTTATGTTACTTGGTAGTTGGGTAAATAAGTGTTTTGAAAAAAATATAAGAGTTATAACCACATCGTTATGGGTTTAGGTGATGAGAATATCATTACACACATTGATCGAAATGAATTCCCACTTAGAGTGAAAATTTCATTTTGAGTGATGATTTATGATTTGGTGAAAAAGTGTTGATTTTTGAAAATTATTGAAATTATTTTCAAAATATGATATTTTTAAAAATCATGGTAGTGGTATTTTAAAAAAAAAATTTTAAGAAGAATGTTGAAATTTTTAAAAATTAATTGAGAGAAGAAAATTGTTGAATTTTGGAAAGCATTTTTTCGATATATGTGGTGTGGTAAATTTGAAATTTCTAAGCCTTCAGTATAGATAATGAGACTAAATGTTGTTTTCTTATGGTTATAGAAAATGGAGCTGATTGTGTATAGAAGAAACCCATTAGAATATTTTTCTAAAATTGTATTTTCACCTGAGAAACATGTGAACCAATATATGTTTTAGATTATTGTATAGGTTTTTTAAGATATGGATAAAGGGAACATAAGGGATTAGCCAAGGCATGTGGATAATTATACTTAGTTCCAGAAGTAGAATCCATCAATATTTTGGGGTGATTTAGATCCAAAAAAGAATATGTCAGGATGAATAGGATGAATAGAATATTCGATTTCCATGGAACACAAAAAGTGTTTAAATTTATTTTGGAAATGTACATGCTAGAGGATCTTTCACACTAGTGGTGGGATTTACCAGTTCAGGATAAATTAGACCGAGGAATTGCTTGGGAGGTTTTTAAAAGTTGTTTAAATGAAAATTCTATCCTTAAAAATTTAGAATTTTTAGAATGATGGAATATTTTATCTTGAAAAAGGAGAACCTATTAGTTATAGAGTATGTAGATACATTCATGAGTTTAGTCCATTTTTTCACCAGAAGTTGTGACAAGTGCATCCATGAAGGTAACATTTTTTGAATTAGGGTTGAAGAAAGATATATTCCCAAATAATTTGATGCTATGAATAATAGATTATAAAAATATGTAAAATAGATAAACTATGGTAGAAAGAAAAATCTCAATATGTATGGGTAGCTGAAGCATGTTGATACCTATGAGAAATGGTGGGAACTATAATAATAGGAATAAAAAGAAGAGGGGAACCTATTTACAAGGTAGTAGAACGACTCAAAATCAGAAATTTAGACCTCTGAATTTTTTTCAAAAAGCAAAGAGTAATTAGGTATATTTCTAGTGTGGTTATTTCAATCACATTAAGAAATATTATATAGGACCACCTAGATCATGACACAATTGCAACCAGATAGAGAAACATTGATACTATTGTCATAATGATCCACAGTCAGGTGCTAGAGACATATCTCACGATTCTTAGACAACGTATTCTTTGATGAGATGATGGTAGTAGAATACCTCATGTTAGAAGAACAAAGAATTCTTTGATGATCCTAGGAATACCATCAATCCTCAACCAGTGCAATCTCAATAGGGAAAAAGCACCAAGAGGAGCAAGTAAGAAGTTGTATAGAGATGAGTAGGTTATTATAGTGATAAATCTAGACCATCAACTATGTGATGTATGATTATTTTTGATTACACCATTTTGAAATTTTTGTGTGATAGGTTGAATCCCATTTTTTCATTGCTTATAATTCTATTTAAATTCTTTGTTTTCCAGCTGAGTTGATGCCTTATGTATGAATCATAAAACTCATCCTATCCAAATAGAATGTCAATCAATTTTGTGAAAATCATTTTTTATAAAATTATATGGAGATTAATTTAGTTGGGATTTCTCTATAATTGAGATGGATTTTTAAGACATAATCATGGGCATGTATTGGTTGATAATGTTCAAAGTTCACACCAATTTTTATACATGAAGGGATAGTTTTACAACTGATGAGGGCATAAAGATTCTCTTTTGAGGAGAGCAGAATGTAAAGGTAGGTGTAGAAGGATTGTTTGAACTAGTGGTTGGAACTTTTTCATACCATTTGGAAGGTTTGAATTTGGAATCAGTGAATCTGATCAGAGATATGAGTTTTCTAGAAATTTTTTATTAATTTCCATTTTCTTTTCTTGAGATTTTCTTAGTATTTCCACCCACTAGATTAGTGGAATTTATGATTGATCTCTTAAAAGGGACTAGTACTATCTCACTCATGGCTTATTTAATTCCACAAACACAATTTATGGAATTGAAAGTGAAGTTGAAAGAGTTATAAGGAAAAGGGTTCATTCATCTTAGTATGTCTATATGGGAAGAAAATGTCTAGTTTGTGAAAAAGGTGGATGAAACTAGAAGGGATTGTGTGGATTATCAAATTCTTTAAAAAGATATGATAAATAATTGGTATCCAATTAAAAAAATTTGTGATCTATTCGATCAGTTAAGGGTAGCCCATTGGTTTTTCTAAAATTTATTTATAATTGGGCCATAACAAATTTCATTTTTTAATGTAAAATATTCTGAAGACATTTTTAGGAGTAGATATAGCCATTAAGAGTTTATGGATATGCATTTTAGTCTTATGAATGCATCAATAGTCTTTATGGAATTGATGAATTGGATATTTCAATGATATGTAGATTATTTTCTAGTGGTGTTTTTGGATGAAATATTTGTGTATTGTAGGGTAAAGGATGAGCATAAGAAAAACTTGGTTACAATGTTGGGTATCTTATAACATCATTTTGTGTATGAGAAATTATCAAAGTGTGATTTCTGGTTACAAGAGGTATATTTCCATGGACTTGTTATCTATGAAAGAGGTGTTTCTATGGATCTCTATAAGATAGAGTCTCTAAATATTGACTTCGAGAAATGTATTATCTTTGGTTTTTCTAGTTATTAGAAATGCTTTGTTCATGAATTATCAAGACTAGCATCGCCAATTAAATACTTGAAAAGTAAAAAATTTCCATTCTAATGGAACGATGAATTTATAATGTTTTATTAGGATCATAATGTCTAACTTACATCATCACTAGTAATTATTTTTCTAGAATAAGGATAAGGGAACATTTGTATTGTATTGATTCAGGATCCGGGTTAGGATGTGTTCATATATAGAGAGATCAGGTTGTTGATTATGGCTCATTAAAATCAGGGTTTTTTTATAATAACTTCCCAAAACATGATTCAGTACTATCTGTTGTGGTCCACGATTTGAATAATTGGCGTCATTACCTCTTTGGTGAGAAATTTATAGTGCTAACAGGCTATAAGAGAATGAGACACCTTTTCTCATAATGTTATATCGACAAACCATTTTTTTCATTTTCAAATAGCCGGTTTTTGGGTAACCGTTTCCCAATACATACACATCCAAAGTTCAAATTCAAAATTCAAATCCAAACATCATCATACCAAGCTATTCACATCATATGCACACTGCCATAATTCACGTGTCGTCCTCGAAAAGAAGTCACTGTGTCGCCTTGGGCCACAAAACCAAGCGCGACTTCCAATCAACCACATCAACTCATATCACCGGTGAACAATACCGGTGACCGTCGTCACCATCACCAAACTGCATCAAAACAAAATGGTGGCAAGCAACATCGGCATCCATCGTCCGTGACGAGAGAAGAGAGCGAAGCTCACACCGTCCCACAGATTCAACCAACCCCTGACACCAGACCAAACTGGGAGGCCAAACAAACCATTCAATAAAAAAACAACAGGACACCGGTGGAACACATTCGTTGTCAACACTGAAGCCCAGTCGACCACCATCTTCAGACAAATCCATCCCTTTCCATCCATAAAATCCAATAAAACTCTCGCAGAAATGATTACGTGAGGAAGAACATCACCAAATTTCTAAAAATAACCCAAAAGAGAAAGCATACAACAAATATATAGCAAATAACATCACAAGATTTCAAGAAAAATCCAACCTCAAACGAAACAACATCTCATCACTGCCTTTCAGAAAATCCCCGAACACAATGCCCAACCACCAAATGCCCAGAACTGTGGACAAGATTATGTTCTTGAACCACTGAAGCAAAAGATCATGTGATGAATCAACACCATGCCACCTTGAAAAGGCAGACACCATTGCGCACAAGTAGAGCCGAAACAAATCCTATGAAGCCAAGAAACCAATTCCTAGAGCCATCGAGCAAGGGGAGAGTATATCTGATTGGGGATGGGGAAGGAGACGTGAGTGAAAACCCTAGTAGTGACCCGCCCCTTACAGGTCCATCCATAATGTTATATTCATCTGAGAAAATGAAGATGAATGATGTATCTCTAAATATTTATCTCTGACATGATGTAAACAAATGGAAAAATGATTCTGTGGCATATTCATTAAGAAGGAAGTTGTGTGGTCAATTGGGGAAAGAAGCTTCAAATTAATGGCAATTCATTTTGGAGATATCCAAAATGTATTTTGATTGTGAAAAATGAGGTAGTTTTTTATTTTCTTCCCAATTTATTTTCATCTTTATTTTTTTGTGACTATTAAAGAGGTATAGTCATAAGATTCATAATGTGTTGTTCTGAGTTAAAAACATAATGGTGGGGAGACTATTGAGGGATGGAAATTGCATAGGAGGTATGTTATTTGGTTTCAATATCTAATTGTCATACCTTTGTCTTTTCATTAAAAAAATATAAATGCTTACCATAATTCAATATGAGATGTTCGTCCTAAAATACAGATGATGTATAAGGAAATGAATGAGTCAGTTTGGTGTATTGGCATGAAAAAATGGTGGTCGAGTTTATTATGAGATACCTAACTTGTCAGCATGTTAAGAAAGATAACCAATTAAAAACATCTATATTGCAGTGTATACCTATTGAAGTTTGGAAATGGTAGCAGATAGCTAGGTATTTTGCGACATGTCTCCCAAGGATGGTTCATAAATAATATTCTGTATGGGTAATGTTGGACAAACATAGAAATTCATCCCATTTTATTCCTATTTTTGAATCTCATACGGTGGAGTAAATATTGAAAATTTATATATATGATGTGGTAAACATGTCTAATTTACTAGTTTCAAAATTATTATGCTGAGATACATGGTTTACATCTCATTTTTTGAAATCCATAAAACAAACCATGGGGAAAACTTAGATTATGAGTATGATGTATCCTCCTCAAATAAATGGAAAATACTAAAGGACTATAAAAACCTTATAATATTTGATTTGGTATTGTGAAATGAATTTTGGTGGCTCACAGGGGGGACAACATACTATTTGTGGAGTTATCAAAAAACAACAGTTATCGGTACTTGATACACATGAATCATTTGAAAGCATTCTTTGGGCTCCCCTTTCATTCTCCACTTTGTTTAGTGGAAATAGGTGAGACATGACAAGTTAGACCAATCCTTATGAAAGAGACAAAAGATAATATACAGTTGATTGGAAAGAGAATGTATATGGATCAGTGTCATCAGAAATATTATGAAGATCCTCATTAAAGGGTTCTCTCATTTTAGGTGAGAGATCACATGTTTGTGAGAATCTCATTATGTATTGGGAATCATCATCTTGGTAAGTATAAAAAGTAATATCTAAGATAAGTATGCCATTTTTAAACACATTAATAGGTTGGTGAGGAGGGACATCACTTATCATTTCCACCAAGGTTTATTTTAGTGCATAAGGTGTTTTGTGTATATTAGTTGGAAAGGTATTATCATAATACTAACCATGTGATTAAATGGGATAACATTAATATAGTGTGAGATGCTATGTTGGATCATGTGCCAATATAGATTTTGGATATGAGATATAAAGTATTTTGTGGGAAATAAATTGTTCTAGTGTAGGTTTATGTAAAATTTTTAAGATGAAAGAAGAAAAATGGGAATGGAGGAAGGAAATGGTTGAGAAATGGCACAAACTCTTTCCTCGAAATGATGGTTTCTACTTTATGATGATGTAAAGGAAAATTTTTGGTAGAATATGAAACCCATAATTTCAGTTAAATGATAATTTATTTATGTATTTCAGGTATATAATGTAATTGGGTAATGTTTGGGAAGGCTTATAGGAGTTTTCAAATGTTTTTTAATATTTTCAAGAGGCATACAGTTTAAAAATAGTTAGTAGAAACTGAACAACACTTTCTATAAAACCGTGAATATGAAGTAGTCAGATCTGGATATGTACTCTATTAGGAAAATTTCTTCTCCAACCCGTGTGGCCACTCAAGAGTAACCATGAAAAGTGTATTTTTTTCATGTTTGGAACATGGTTTTTGTAACTGTGTGAGCCAACTGTGTGATGGGTGTTTGGAAGAATTGTTTGGCGCAAGGTTTTCTTAGCGTTTTCCTAACTATACACCCTAACTATGCAACACTTAAAAAAAGATCAAAAAATTGTTAATATAATTTTTATTTTCCATATAATTGTTCAATTTTCCAATAAATATACACTAATATTATTTTATATCCTCCCCAAGTATGTAGAGTCACTTTCTCGTGATCTGGGAGCAATCCCTTGGTGATTCATGGTGCATTGGAGGACATATTCCATGGTAAGTTCTTGTTCTTGGTGGTTTTCTATATTTTCTTCTATATCATTCTTTTTGATTCATATATCTCATCCATTGGGGGTAGATAAATATTTTTATATTCAAATATTGTTGAGATATGGATGTGTTGATGACAGGGAGGAAGAACTAAGGTGATTTTTGGGAGTTTTAATCTAGTTTTGTTAAAGAATTGTGCCATTCTGTATTTTTTCATATATTTATGAGGTAGGTGGATTCACCCTTGAATAATTTATCTAGAACAAGATGTCTTGATTTAAAATTGATTATATTTGATGAATTGATTTTTCAAATTTATGTGATGATCTTGTCTAAGACCCTATTTATTGATTGTTTGTGAATTTTTAGAATTTGGTTGTTTCGTGGAAAGTGAAATTGATTTTATAATTATAAAACGATGATTTTAAATTTTTTGTTTGGTTTTCATAAAAGGAAAATTAGTTGGAAAATCATTTCAATAAAATAACGGTTTTATTGAAATGGTTTCACTTGATTGTGTTGGAATGTTATTTTGAACAATAGTTGGTCATGAGTTGAATGGGATGGATATTTGGTGTAAAGTACCACCATCAAACAAATGGAGTATGGATGTAAAGTTCCACCACCAATGATAACACCAAGATTTTTTTGTGTATAGGTTTGTTTTGGTTTTGTGTGCACATAGAAAAGTATATTCCATATCATGAATTGAGAAAAGGATAAAAGACTTTGTTTAATTGGATTCCATGGAATATATTTTTGTTTATAAATTTTATTGACATTGAAATGAACTATTTTAAATTGATTTTTATGGGTTTTCATAAATTTCATAACTTTTTAATCCTTGTGGAATTATTTGAGAACTCATTTGGGGAAAACCTAGAAAGTTTTATACTCACCCTTTTATTGGGTACATAGTTGAGTTTGAAGATATTGTATATCGAGAAATAGGTAAAGTAATAGTATCTCATTTGTTCATGAAACATCATGATAGTTTGGGAATTTTTGATGGATTTGGAGCTTAGATAATATTGGGAGTGGTTAGGTTTATGTATTTGGAGTCTTTGAGTTTTTGTTTTGTTTTGGTCTTCCTTTTTGTAATCTGATATTGGTCTTGGTTTCCATACTTTAATATGATGTATTGTGATTTGTCTTGTTATAATTTGTGTAATATTAAATTTTTCAATTCATTATATAGTGGTATTTTATTATATTTTTACGGTTTAGTTCTTTATTTTATAAGGGTATATATTCCCCAAGTTTATTATAAATCCCTTTCCATTTATTTCCATCCTTGGGTGTATTAGGGATGTCACCTAAGGCCTAGTAATATCCTACCCCCTTCCCAAGAAAATGGGGAGGGGAAAGATATTACTCAGCAACCGCAATTGAACATACTGAAAATCCAGAACCCATTAGGGTGAGTCATTTTGAAATTTATGAGGGAAATGGAAGTGAAAATTTAAAAGATATTTTATAATTTCTTTAACATTACAGTAAAATAAAAAATTGCACGTATCATTAAAAGGTAAATTTTGAAATGATGACATGAAATATTTTGAAAAATATTAATTTTAAAAACAATCCTCAATAATCCAGAATTTAAAATTTATAAAATATATATTGGGAACATGAGGAGGGAAAAAAACTATAGAATGTGAAAGTAAAACCACATTTTATTATTTTTAAAACACCTTTGTTTAATATTGAAATTACTAAAAGTGTAATAGAAAATTCATTTTTATGAAAACATCTCACTCCCAATAAATGTTAATGAATTACTGTATAATAAAATATTATGGTTGAATAACCCCAGAATGGTATAAATGAGTTCATGATGAAATAATATTACTCTTAGAAATGAGACTTTAGTTAATAATATCTTTTATGAGCACTATACTCCTTGATGTAAATAATTTTTTAAAAGGGGATATATATTGTAGATAAGTGAATAAATATAATAACAGATAATATAATCATAGTTTTTAATGTACCCAACTTTTAAGAAATATGTACAATATAAATGATTATAACTCAACAAATGAAAATTGAGTTTCTAAAAGGCCTTACAACTGGGGTAACAAACGACTCAAAATAATTTTGATGGAAATGAACTAATTTGGATTAAAATTTATTAATAAAAAATATAAAAAATTTACATACAAGGTTAAGGAATAAAAAATTCAATGGAAAACATGGTGTAGAACATAAACATATCTCATGGATTTAGAGTTTGAGGAAAAGATCCATTGCTGCTTAAGTAACATTTTAATTAAAACCACATCAAATAGTGATCTTGTATTTTATTTTAAAATACCATTATTAAAATATATTTCTTTATTTATACCTCAAATTGGTTATATTTACCCCACATAAATGAAATTTTGTGCATAATGCCTAACATGTTTCAAAGGGAGGTATTTTAAATGAAATCTCTTACCTGAGTCATGATTCGCTATGATCTCACCCCAAATACCATATATAATTAAATTTAGTACATTAAATGAAATAAAAATAACCAGATGAAAAATTATATCAATTTTTAATAAACTTTTATATTTATTCGACATATTTTAGTTTGTTTTTACCTCTATTCAACACCAGGTGTTAGTAATCATTATTACATTGAACTGGTTTTACAAAAAACAGTGATGAAATCATTAGGGATTAATTTTTCATCATTACAAGGAAATAAAAGGTACTATAATATATATTAATTTTTATTTATAATGTTTTAATTTTATTCTATGGTATTTTTGGTTACAAAATGTTAACATAAAATAGGTTTTGATCATGTTTTAGTGATTATTAATTAATAAAATATATTTTATTAATTAATGAGTTAATTAATGATATAAATTTATTATAACCATAAAAAATATCATTTACATATTTTTATTATAATAAACCATTAAATATTTTATCATATCCATCTATTATATAAATTCATATCATTTTTAAGTAAGTGGTTAAACTATCCCAAACATTATCTTACCATGATTAATAGATGATTATGTGGTGGTGTACTTGTAATATCATTATAATAGTAGTATAATGATTTCATATAATTATTATTAGCGTGATATATCATAATTAGAAATAATTAAAATTGAATTATTGTATTTTATAATATTACATATTATTAATAAGACGACTTCCACCTTAATATGCATATTTTATACTATTAAACTAATGATGATTGTTTTTTGGTCATAATATTAATTGGTTCTCTAATTTATAATACTAGAAACCTATTTATGTGATAAAAATTATATTTATCTATTAAAAAGATTCTTAGGTCTATATATGAATGGCTGTAATGAAAATAAAATCTAAATCAATCATACCATAGCTACGGTAGTACACTCATACACATGGACAACGATTTCATTTTTCTTTGAATAAGGAAAAAGATTAATAGAGTTTATAGTTTAATAATTTTAAAAAATAAAAATATCACAGTTATATATTAAACTCCCTATTAGGACTATCCTTATAATGGGTTAAAAGAATGGGAAACACATTACATCATAGAGGTTGTAGTCCACACATCAAACAAATGACAGTTTCATTTTTCTTGAATGAAAGAGGAGATGATTCTAGATATAACTCCCACAATATAACAATATTTATTATATAGTAAATACTAAATTTATGATATAATATTTGGAAAAATTAATTTTAAATGGAAGTATAAAAGGAAAATAGGTAAGCAAAAATGTTGAACTTACATTGAGGACATTGGGTTTCTTTTAGAGGATTCATATGGGGGATTGGGATAATTTATTATCAGAAAACGATTAGTATAATAATATAGAATTATATGTGAAATAAATAGGGTAGTTTTTAATTAGTAAAAATAATTTTATAGTGGTATTGAAGGGCTGGTGATAGGATACTTTTATAAGTGGCGAGAATGACTTATTTTAGATGTTACAACTTAATATAAAATGATCAAATGTTTAAAAAAATTAGTTGTTGAAACAATAGCCAATAATTAAGTGTAGTTTGTGATATAGTCAATAATATATCCACAAATGCATTGTATACATGATTTTATATTTTTTAAATCCTTTTAACCATTTAATTATTACTTTTACTATTTTATCTTTTACCATAGTAACAAGTGTTTTACTTAACGGAAATTATCCACTATGACCAAAAATAATATCAAATTTCTTATACAATTTAGAATTAATGATTTTTCATTTTTATATCAATTTAATAATATTGAATATTTAAACGTAATAAAAAATATATTTAATATAATAAGAAAGTAATGTATTAAAATATTTTTTTGAAAAAATATAACCCAAGTTCTAAAATGTCCAATGTGGGTTTGTAATTATTTTTAAATCATAAATTATATTATTGAGAAAATATTTTAGTATTAGAAAATGGTCTCTGGAATTTAAAATTAATAATTATATACTTATAATTTTATAAAAGTCATGTTATTCGTAAAACATTAGTTTTCACATTTCACCTAAAAATCATTATTTTTTGAAAAATCCCAAAAATTAAACATTAGAATATAAGTACGATGAATCCAAAAATGAATTTTATTTTAACAAATACAAATTCTAAAATTAATAAATTATACTTTTAAATTAGAAGATAATATACAATGAAAAATATTTTTATTCGAAAATATATATTTTCATAATGTTATCCATTCACATTCATATTAATTATAATTTAGTAATTAAAATAATTTTAACAAAATATTGAAATCAAATATACTTTATCATAATTAATGGAATGTTTCTTATAATATAGATGAATATCATATAACAATGAAATATTTATTAAAATACATTTCTAAGCATAAAATGATCATATTAGTAATTTTAACTATACCAGTTGATATTTTGTTTCATATTAAAAGTAATGATTATTCTATTTATTTAAATATTTCATAATGTTGTTATTCCTGTTTATTCCCACTAACTCTATGGATTTTTATTAATGATCTAAACGTACTGTAGTTTTTTAGTTAATGGTTTCCTGTGGATAAAGCTATCAAACAAATTCACTTATTTAATGGAAATTATATATTAAAATATAAGGGAGTTACATTCTCTCAGCTAAGTAAATTCTTTCCATTTAATTTGAATCATAAGATCAGTGTAATTATTATTGGGAACTCATGATTTATTATATGAGTTTTGTAAAGATCGTGACCTTAGTAGCCTAAATTTGGTGGTTACTTTACTACATTGGCACTTGATAAAAGGTATTGTATCCCAATAGACCAAATAGTATAGTTTATGGAGAAACTCGATATATATTTAAATGTGAAATAATGTTTTGAGTAATAAAATACTAAAAATAGTGAATATAAATATTCTACCCCCTTGAACTCATTCAATCTTTCCTTCTTCATATCCGTGCGAAAATAAAAAATAAGGGTTAGCTAAGATTCTTAGTAAGGATAACCTAAAAAAATATATCATGATTAAATAAGGGAAAATAAATATAGAAATGTAAATATTGAAAAGAAATCCATTTAATCAACATCTTGGGCATGCTGGTTAATATAGAAGGAATAAATAATGTTCAAATAAATATATATAAATAATCACATGATCTTTGAACTTATCCTTGAATATTATAACTATTCATATAATCACAAGGGAATAAATATATTATTTGATAATGATAGAATTAATAATATTAGACAATTGAAACATACCATCTAGGCCTCATTCCAATATATAGTAAACATACCTTCAAGGCCATATGAATAGTTAGTTTAATCACTTGGTAAGTGTACACCAAAAACACATTTAACAAGGCTATCCAAAAAGTTTGTTTCATGAGACCTAATGATGCATAAAGGGGCTTTGTAATTTGGGAGAACACTCATCAAATAATAAATACAAAGAATTTAACGTATTTATAAAAAAATATAACATAATTAATATTATTTAAAAGTCAATAAGTATAGTATTGAAAGTACTAAAATAAAAAAATACTAACACATTTCATGGTCATTCTTATTATAAACCATCTATAAAAATAATAAAGATGACATAATTTCAATATATATATTAAAAAATTATTTTAGATTAGTTTTTAACCTTGTCAATAATTTACTGATTGGTTCCTTATATTACTTTGTAAAATTACGGAGAATGTTTTTGAAGATGGGCGCTGAGATGGAACTATTGGAGTTAGTTCCCTTGGACCAACATCTTTGTACTTTATGATAACTTGTATTCATTATTTTGAATAATAATAAACTTATACTCACATCAGGATTGTTCTTATATGGAACATAATATGTGATAATGTCCTAGGATTAGCTATCATAATAAATGGTCATAGTAGCTCCCCACTCTGATGAGAAATTGAAAGTGCTACGACACTATTCTTAAATATATATTCTATAGACGAATGATATAATTTGTGGTATTTAAATGATTCAAGATATCATGGGGGTGAGACTCATATGAAATTTAGGGAACTTCTCATGGTGTATGCCCTTGGTAATATCCAATATGGATATTATGAGATCAAGACACACTGATAGAAAATACACATTCTAATGTGTCATTGGTTGTTTCTATCTTCAGATTTGTGTAATGGTCTTAGACATTATGATTTTTATTGAGTACTATGAGTTTAAAACATAGATGTATTGATGAAAATTGTGACAATATATATTCAAGGTGAGGTAAGATATGATGTGTGCGTCACGAGTAATATTTCATTAATGAATAATGCAATAGAAGATTTATCCCTTCCATTCATTAACAAAATTGAATATATCAGGACCTTTGATGAAAATGATATAGCTTAAATTAATCCTTGTCCATGGTTTTCTATACGAATGTTCTATTTTCAGAAAGAAAAAGAAGTAGACATCGAGCATATAGTTTGATGGATCTGGCATGCAACTTGATCGATTAAAGATATTGTGATAAAGAGATTATATTACATGGTAAGCCTTCGTATGAGGTGACATATCATTACAACATTATATTTTTTCTCTATAGGTTCCTTTACATGTTACTAGTTTCTAAACTTGTACTTTAGGATGCTTCTCCTATTTCCATTAAGAAATAGACTTAGAGGGTCACACACTAAGTGTGTCTATAATCATAGTTAAATAATATATTTTCATTTATTATAAAACATGTTGAATAAATATTATTCCTTTATGTGGTTTAATAATTCTTCATGTATGCTTGATCAAATTTATTTCGTAACTAGTTATTTCGGAGAAAATATTGTGAGTGGAATATTTAATAAATATTTATTTTCTATAAATTGAATATAATCTATATTTATTTTTGGGGAATAATGATTTGATATTTATTTAATAAATAAATAGAAATTAGTAAAGTACCGATAAATATTTTGGAGGAATTAAGAACTATGTTTAATGGTCCTTTGAGAAATGATAATATTTAAAATTATTTAATTAAATAATATTTTAATTTAATTCGCAAGTTTATCACATGTTGAGAAATAATAATATTATTATTATTGGTCATGGGGATTTTCTAGGATTAAATAAATAATAAGGGCACTTATGTAATTATTTTATTTTAACCTATGAAATATAAATACCCAATTATGATATTTTCTTATTAGCCTATTCAGTTGTGCACAATGGATTTGATGAAAACCTCCCAATTCTAGAGATCACTATTCTCTTTGAATTATCTCAATAACGGAGAAAAATCCCACCCCCCCACCAAATCAAGGAGAACTATTTTGAAGGATTTATTTATGCGATCAATGAAGGATGACGTAAGCTCAAGGAAATTCTATGCTAGCACCTGGAGACTCCTTCATCGACATCTTGAGATTTTTATAACATGTTTGGATCACCACTAGAGTAAATCTATACATGGTTTATACAATGAAACAATAGTGAACTTCAAATATATCTTCAAACACATCAACAAGTGAAGAATTCCCTGAAGTAATTCAATATCTAATTAAATAAGTTATAAATAATATGTGTTAATACCTATCTCTTGGTCATGATAGAATTATTCTTTGTATATTTACATGACTCAATTACATGGATCATGGAATACATTTTCATATAGATATCAGATTGATCATTGATTATGAAAGAAATCAAAGTTGGGAACCACCCATCATATGCTTCCATTTCACCATAAAACTAATAGTTCTATAAGACTAGGGAATCTATTTTTATAATTATTTAAAAATCATTGATTATTTAAACATTCATAATTTAGTTTTTCAATTCACGTTTAATCATTATTTTAATCTGAATTATGAGATCTATTTTTTCCTCCATCGTGTCTCACATATCCAACAAAAATGATTAATTTTATGATTAAAATTAAATCAGGGAACTCATATGGAGATTCCAAGGGTCCTGGTCATACAACACGAGAAAAAATGTTGTGTAATCTGCATTACATGCCGTGTAGCCACATTCAACACATGAATATTTATTCAGAAATCAGATATAGATTTTTCAATTATTAGGTCATTAATTACACCATTAGTGTGCTTCTTGTTCATCAGTATTAAATAGTGCTCGGTCCATCGGACTGCACTCCACATGGCCCATTGGACACGACATGTAGTCACTTCAAGTTAGGGTTAGGCTGTGTATTCCATGCACTGCCTACCCAGTAGGTGAATGTGTATCATGGAGTCAACAGGTCGTGTGGTCCACTTGACATGCCGTGAACTCCAATGTTTTAGAAGTTTTCCTAGCATGCTGAGTCAGTAGGGGTCTAACTCAGATTGATGTTTAAGGGTGTACACGCCGTATAGATCTAATCTACACACCATGTACTTTTACTAGACTATGTAGATTTAAAATTTATTTATTTTACTATGTATACATTGAGACCTATAATTACATTTGATTATATAGACAGGACACTTCATGTGATAGATTTTAATATACATAAATATTTAAATGTTTAATTAATATATGTGTAACATTTATATCTACATATCATGTATGAGTCATATTTTATGTTGGTACTCTATGTACATTGAAGCAAAACACATGACTGAAAAATAATGTAAACTGTGTAATGATATGTGAAGTAAATGTCAAGAAAGTAAATTATAATTCACGTATTCTATATGAAACAAGATTAAAATAGTATATGATAATAATACATATTGTGTAGATTTGGATAGGTATTGACCATGTTTCCTCCAAAGTAAAATATATGTAAAAGGTTAATTTTAAATGAAATAATTTAATTTTTTAAATTATAGTGGAAGCAGATCTTAAAGAAATTTAGAATAGAATTAAGTTAAAATGATTGGTTAATTAAATGTATTAATTAATCGATTCGAGCATGATTTATCTTAAATAATAATGATTAAATAATTGAGTGCCAGTTTTATTTAATGCATAATTTGTATCATGCATGTGGATGATCATGATCTTGAACTTACCTTTTGTATGTGATTGGTTCTATTTTATTGTTTATAAAATTTAATTGTTTCTCGTGAGCCTTCTATCCTCATTATTATGCAGGGCATGTGTGCCCATGGTTTCTTTTATGTAAACCCCCTTTTCCCCTCACCAACGTGTGGGTAAAAGCAATATGTAGTGGATGAAGATCCCAAGGTATTGGAGGAAATTCAAGTATAGATCTGAGGAAAACCCAATCCAAGGTGATATAAAGGTGGGTAGGTGTAAATCTGTAAACACAAACCTCAATTGGTTCAAGGTGTTTATCCCCTTGTTCAGTAGTTATTTTATCAACCGCTAGATAAACTAACCATTAGTATAAGCTCATTATCATACCCATTATTTTATTTATATCAGTTGCATGATTATTTAATTATTTAATTATTTTATTGATCACATAATTAATGAATTAATGAGAATACATGATTAAAATAAAGTAAAATATCTTATACATAAATATTATCTAATTCATGGTTCGTAACTTAAGTAATCAAACTTATTATTAACAAGATTGTAGTAAATATAATAATTGTATATTTACACATAAAGGATAAAATCAATCAATAAAATATTAAGTTGGTATAGCCTTTCATTATCAAACCATAATTTAAAGTGCATGAACAACCAATACTGGGGTGCATTCAATTATCAGTGAATTCTAACTTGAGGTTTTTGGTTGAATTAAATTGGTTCACATCAAGGGTTAACTACCAAGGAAGGACTTGATGTAACTGAGAAGAAAAGGATGAGGAAATCTAAAATTAGTGATTTTAGGATTGGGGAGTCCACTCCGTAGATCATGGAACTATGAGTTATTGCATTTGGGATTTGGAATACCTACACAAAACCATTAGAGTTTTATAACTGATTAGTTTTGGGGTAATGAGAAAAGGAATATAAAACCTTTTTATCTAAATTACCATGAAATAAGATATTCCAAATCTAATGGTGATGGCTTTTGAATTTGGATAAAATAGTGGCATATTAATAAATATAAAATTTATTAATTTGTATTAATATATCAGATAAGGTACTAAAATTATAATCATCTTATTTTTTGGTTACATAAATCATATGAAATCAATCATATCATTTTTATCCATATATTATGAGAAAAATATTCTCACAACCACAAATTTCCAACAGTGGAAATGGTGCTTATATATAATCCTTCGTCAGGAAGGGAAATTGTATGTGCTAGAAGAACCTTTAACATGTTGCGCTTTGAAATGAGGTAAGTGGTGAATACCTATCTGTTTAGGAGACATATATAAATAATTCTACATATATTTTGTACCTTCTGCTATCATCCATGTCCAATGAGGTTTTAAATCAACATGAGGATATGGATTCCTATAGCATGATGTATCATCTTCAGGGTCTCTATCAAAAGAAGGTGAATCAAGAGAGGTATGAGGTCTCCAATTATTTGGTCACAACTACTCATAAAGAGTCTTCCCCTAATTGTAAATGTGTATTAATGTTTATTGGCTACACTTAATGTATATACATCTTAGAGATTAAATTCCTAGATGAGTTGTGTACATATCTCATGCTTTCATCACTTACCAAGATGTTCTCTAGATTTATTATGAATTATAACATGATTAATAATAAGAAGAGTCTTTTAGATCTTCTGACCATGATTTTACAAGTGGAAGATGACATGGGGTGTTACAAACCGACGGTCCTTATGGTGAATAAGAAAAGAAAGAACAAGGAAATGGGGCACAAGAACTATAAATAGTATGAAGCTCCCAATAACTGTCCTTTCATGAAGGGGAAGATCAAGAGGTAGGGAAAGGAAAAGGAGGTACTATGTTTTGCATTTGTCTAGTCAGGCCACTAGAAGAAGAACTAAACCCATTATAAATGGAATGATAATGTTTTGGTCATTATTGAATGAAATATTTCCACATCTACACATTGGTTGTTAGATAAATCTTACGGTGCTCACATATATATCCAAATATAATAAGTAAGTATATTCTGGAATATTTCTAGAGGAGAGGTGGATCTGAGAGCATCTAATGGTGCGAGTCTGGATTCCCTATCTATAGGGGACTACCACCATTCATTACCAACAAAAATGATTTTTGTTTTATGATATTGTTATCTTCCACTTACAATGACCAAAACCTAATTTATGTGTCATGTTTAGACACATATGGTTTTTTTCATTTTTGGAAATTAAAGTTGTTTATTTTATAATGAAAACATATGTTATGGTATGGTGCATTTAAATAATTGTTTTATGTATTAAATTATGAAAAACAGGTGTTACCAATCGATAAAAAATCATGTTCCCGTGACTCATATAACACTGAACATAAACATTACTGTCTTGGTCATGTAAATGAGAAGCATTTGAAAAATCTCTATCAAGATGGTTCTTTAAACTCTTCCAAGAAAAACCAGCTTATAGATGTCATGATTTCTTATGTGGAAAATTGAACAAACCACTATTTGAAGGATAGGGTGAAAGGCCCACAAATACTCTAGGGTTGGTACACACTAATTTGTGTGGACCATTTCCAGTATAACATAGAGTTGGATATTATTACATCATTAATTTTTATGATGAATTGAGTAGATATGGATATATCTACTTGATGAGGAATAAGATCGAGTCCTTTGTGAAATTCAAGGAATTAAATAATGAAGAAGAGAATCATCTTGGTATGAAGATAAATAAGCTTATATCATATTGATTTGGTGAATATCTTAACCAAGAGTTCATTAAATTTATATAGAATTTTGGGATTCTATCTCAACTCACTCCACCTTATACACCATAGTGTAATGGTGATAGTGAAAGAATGAACCATACCATTTTTGAGATGGTAAGGTCAGTGATGATTCATGTAGATATTCCATTATCCTTTTGGGGATATCCATAACAAAATGAAGAATAAAGATTAAACCGAGTACCAAATAAAGTAAAAAATGGAATTCTCTTTATGATATGGAGTAGAATGAAACCCATTTTATTACATAAACATGTATGGGGGTGTGAAGAATTTTTTATGGCTATCTCAGGTACCAAACTAGCACCCTATGACATGAGGTGTCTCTTTACATGGTATCCTAAGGAAACCAAGGTATAATATATATATAGAACCCATTAGACAGGAAAGTGACTGTTACCAAACAATCTGGATTTCTTGAGTGAGATCACATCACCAAAAATGATAGTGGGAGGAAGATTCACATCGATGAAGTTGATGCTCAAGATACACAAGAGTTGGTATAGGAACTGATTCCATGGGTCCTCAGGGAGGAATTAGTTATTGAAAAAAAAATACTATGCAGGATAATAAGAGAGGTAAGAGAACTGTATATGTATGATTTTATTGTCATTGAGGATGGTGAATGATTATTGGTATAGAATGATGAACCTCTCTCCTACAGGGAGGAAGCAGAGAGCTTAGAAGATGCAAGATGTCAAGAAGCTAAGAATTCTAAAATAGATTCCAAGTATCAAAACCCTGTTTGGGTTCCTGTCAATCCACCAATTTATGTAAAGAGTGAAAGATGAAAATGGGTATTCAAGAGGAAACTAGAAATGAAAGGTAATGTAGGTACCTATAAACCATGGATTGATGATAAAGGGTTTAAATAACATCAAGGAATTGACTATTATAAAACCTTTTCACCAGTTTCAATGTTTAAATACCTCATAATCATACTTTCTATAGAAGCTTACCATGACTATGATATTTGTAATATGGATTTCAAAACATCATTCCTCAATGGAAACCTCTAGAAAGATGTCTATATGACACAACAAGATGGTTTCGTGACTCTAGGTGATGGCAAAAGTACTTTCAAGTCTTAGATATCCATTAATTGATTTAAGAAAACATCTTGGTCATAGAATATTTAAATCAATTAATCCATAAAATAATTTTTTTCTTAAAAAATTTAATGTGAACCATGTGTTTACAAATGGTTAAATAGAATTGCGGTCATTATCCTAGTAGTATATGTTGATTACATTTTACTTATTGGAAACCACATAAAACTTTTACAATATGTTATGGTTTGGTTGAACAAGTGTTTCTCCAAGAATGACTCAGGTGGACCAACCTATATTCTAGGGATCAAGATCTTTTGTGATTGATCCAAGAGGATGATTGGACTATGTCAATGTACACACATTAACTAGATACTAAAGATATTTAGTATCAAAAAATTCAATAGGGGCTTGGTTCTATTGTCACATGGTTTAAATCATTCTATAAAAATGTGTCCTCTAACACAACAGGAGAAATAGATATTGGGTAAGATACTATATGATGTTGGTGATAGAATAAATAATGTATGACATGTTATGTAATAAACATGATGTTTCCTATGCAATGGTCATGGTAGGAAGATATTATAATAATCTATGAGAACAAAATCAGGCTACTGTTAAGGCTATCCTAATGTATCTGAAAAGAACTAAGGATATGTTCCTAGTGTATGGAGGTGAAGAAGAGCTGGCCATCAGTGGTTATACTGATGCTGGATTTCAGATACATCAAAATGATCTGAAGTCTCAATCAGGATATACCTTCTATATGAATGAATGAGATGTGAGCTAGAAGAGTTCAAAGAATCCAATTATCACAGATTTTACGGAGTCTGAGTATTCATAGGATTTTGATGAATCCAAGGAATCCATTTGGATTCAGAAAATTTTCCAGGATCATGATGTGGTAATTAGAAGTAAAGACCCTATCACATTGTATTGGGATAATGCTACATCATTGGCTCTTCCAAAAGAACCAATGTCATAATAAAAGATTAGGAATATATTCTGAAATATCACCTCTTGAGGGTTTCTATAACATGGGTGAATTTTTAGTAACCAGAGTACCCATGGAATATAAAGTAGAGAACCTGTTCAAGAAAGTCATATCTCATCAAAATCATGGGTATCAGATGAGAGATAGTGGGCTGAAGGTTTCTAGAAATTGTCTCTAGTGAAAGTTGGAGATTGTTGGAGTTGGTGACCCTAAGCCAACTTCTTTGTACTTTAAGACAAGTTGTATTCATGGTTTTGAATATTAATAAACTTATTATTACATCATGATTATTCATGATTATTCTTGATAGCATTTGAAAAATTGCTATCAAGATGGTTCTTTAAACTCTTCCAAGAAAAACCAGCTAATAGATGTCATGATTTCTTATGTGGAAAATTGAACAAACCACCATTTGAAGGATAGGGTGAAAAGCCCACAAATACTCTAGGGTTGGTACACACTAATTTGTGTGGACCATTTCTAGTATAACATAGAGTTGGATATTATTACATAATTAATTTTTATGATGAATTGTGTAGATATGGATATATCTACTTGATGAGGAATAAGATCGAGTCCTTTGAGAAATTCAAGGAATTAAATAATGAAGAAGAGAATCATTTGGTATGAAGATAAATAAGCTTATATCATATTGATTTGGTGAATATCTTAACCAAGAGTTCATTAAATTTATATAGAATTTTGGGATTCTATCTCAACTCACTCCACCTTATACACCAGGGTGTAATGGTGATAGTGAAAGAATGAACCATACCATTTTTGGGATGGTAAGGTCAGTGATGATTCATGTAGATATTCCATTATCCTTTTGGGGATATACATAACAAAATGAAGAATAAAGATTAAACCGAGTACCAAATAAGGTAAAAAATGGAATTCTCTTTATGATATGAAGTGGAATGAAACCCATTTTATTACATACGCATGTATGGGAGTGTGAAGAATTTTTTATGGCCTTCTCAGGTACCAAAATAGAACCCTAGGACATGAGGTGTGTCTTTACATGGTATCCTAAGGAAACCAAGGTATAATATATATAGAACCCATTAGACAAGAAAGTGACTGTTACCAAACAATTTGGATTTCTTGAGTGAGATCACATCGCCAAAAATGATAGTGGGAGGAAGATTCACATCAATGAAGTTGATGCTCAAGATACACAAGAGTTGGTATAGGAACTGATTCCATGGGTCCTCAGGGAGGAAGTAGTTATTGAAAAACAAATACTAGGCAGGATAATAAGAGAGGTAAGAGAAATGTATATGTATGATTTTATTATCATTGAGGATGGTGAATGATTATTGGTATAGAATGATGAACCTCTATCCTACAGGGAGGAAGCAGAGAGCTTAGAAGATGCAAGATGTCTAGAAGCTGAGAATTCTAAAATAGATTCCAAGTATCATAACCCTATTTGGGTTCCTGTAAATGCACCAATTTATGTAAAGAGTGCATGATAAAAATGGTTATTCAAGAGGAAACTATAAATTAAAGGTAATGTAGGTACCTATAAATCATGGATTGATGATAAAGGGTTTAAATAACATCAAGGAATTGACTATTTTGAAACCTTTTCACCAGTTTTAATGTTTAAATACCTCATAATCATACTTTATATAGAATCTTACCAGGACTTTGATATTTTTAATATGGATTTCAAAACATCATTCCTCAATGGAAACCTCTAGAAATATGTCTATATGACACAATAAGATGGTTGTGTGACTCTAGGTGATGCCAAAAGTACTTTCAAGTCTTAGATATCCATTAATTGATTGAAGAAAACATCTTGGTCATAGAATATTTAAATCGATTAATCCATAAAATAATTTTTTTCTTAAAAAAATTAATGTGAACCATGTGTTTACAAATGGTTAAATGGAACTGCGGTCATTATCCTAGTAGTATATGTTGATTACATTTTACTTATTGGAAACCACATACAACTTTTACAATATGTTAAGGTTTGGTTGAACAAGTGTTTCTCCAAGAATGACTCAGGTGGAACAAACTATATTCTAGGGATCAAAATCTTTTGTGATTGATCCAAGAGGATGATTGGACTATGTCAATGTACACACATTAACTAGATACTAAAGATATTTAGTATCAAAAAATACAATAGAGGCTTGGTTCTATTGTCACATGGTTTACATCATTCTATAAAAATGTGTCCTCTAACACAACAAGAGAAATAGATATTGGGTAAGATACTATATGATTTTGGTGATAGAATAAATAATGTATGACATGTAATGTAATAAACATGATGTTTCCTATGCAATGGTCATGGTAGAAAGATATTATAATAATCTATGAGAACAAAATCAGGATACTATTAAGGCTATCCTAAAGTATCTGAAAAGAACTAAGGATATGTTCCTAGTGTATGGAGGTGACGAAGAGCTGGCCATCAGTGGTTATACTGATGATGGATTTAAAATACATCAAAATGATCTGAAGTCTCAATCAGGATATGCTTTCTATATGAATGAATGAGATGTGAGCTAGAAGAGTTCAAAGCATCCAATTATCGCAGATTTTATGGAGTCTGAGTATTTAGAGGATTTTGATGAATCCCAGGAATCCATTTGGACTCAGAAAATTTTCCAGTATCATGATGTGGTAATTAGAAGTAAAGACCCTATCACATTGTATTGGGATAATGCTACATCAGTGGCTCTTTCAAAAGAGCCAATGTCATAATAAAAGATTAGGAATATATTCTAAAATATCACCTCTTGAGGGTTTCTATAACAGGGGTGAATTTTTAGTAACCAGAGTACCCATGAAATATAAAGTAGAGAACCCCTTCAAGAAAGTCATATCTCATCAAAATCATGGGTATCATATGGGAGATAGTGGGCTGAAGGTTTTTAGAAATTGTCTCTAGTGAAATTTGGAGATTGTTGGAGTTGGTGACCCTAAACCAACTTCTTGGTACTTTAAGATAACTTGTATTCATGGTTTTGAATATTAATAAACTTCTTATTACATCATGATTATTCTTATGTGTATCATAGAATGCAATAATGTCATAAGATGTGTCATTTTATATGTGAGTGTAGGGGATGGAATGAGAGTTCACTTTGGGTTTGGGTTTTGAGGTTCGATGAACCATTAATGGAAGTCGTGCCGACCCCCCCCCCCCCCCCCCCGGTGGGGGAGGGACCCATGCCGCTTACAGCTGACCCATCACGCTTCTTTTACACCTTCTCCATCCCCGATTCCATTCCCCCCATCACCCAGATTCAGCTCAACCCAAAAGTGCCAGATCTATTTGAAGGATTATCTAATCTTCCAATGTCTTCAGATGAGTACCATGAAGCATCATCTCTTATGAATCTAACTCTGATTGCGTGGTTAAAATAGAAACATACTTTAGTTTATGTCATTGGTAGGTATGTTTTTAGCTCCGGGTATTTACAGGATTGTGCGATGGTGGGATAAATAGACCATAAGAAAATCATGATTCGTTTTGAAATGGAGGATGATTTGATCAAGGTGTGGTATAATTCACCTCACATATGAAATGGTTCCCGTTTATTTCTGTTAAGGTGGTCCTTTGACTTTCTTTTGAATTGTGATGTCCCGAAAATGGAAATATGGGTTAGTCTACCAGAACTTCCTTTATTATTTCAAAATACTTCCATATTTAACATGTTAGGAATCATGGTTTGATGATATATGTGCTTAGAGAGTGTAACCAGGTCATTATGTCATCCGGTACCTCCTTGAATATGTGAGGAAGTGGACGTATCTAGAAGTCCAGCTGATTTTTTGTGGCTTAAAGTTGGGGAATAATTATGTTGTAAAGAAAATATTTTTTCAAATTGTGGTCTGATTATTGCTCTACGTGAAAAAAAAACTAGGCCATGTTATATCTATTTGTAGTATTGGAAGTCAGTTGAATACTGGTTTTGGATGCAGTGATAACAGTTTGGTTACGGGATCTAGAGAAGGGATGATAGAGCCATCATTATCGGGTGCCTCGAGGGACCAACCTAAGGGGGAGAAGTAATTGGATAAGATAACACTGGACAATTCGAAGGTGGAGAATATCTTTGAATGCTTGGGGAAGGATATGGGATCTCCTCAGGTTATTGGGAAGGAACCTCTAGGATTAGTTGAAAGTGGCGTGGTTAGCGTGGATGGAACTTTGAATTCCTTCCATGGCATTTATGAACTAGATGTGCAAGCATGCGATGGTATAAATGATAAAGTTGTGTCACAAATGACTCAGGTGGGAAGCACTGAGGATGGATAGGACTGGGTATAACCAAGACATGGTAGTGATAGAGTGTTGAATGATAAATAGGGACTCCAACTGAGAAGGACCTTTTCCTTTATTGACTTTATTAATTTCTTTGATCTCCTGGGTGATGATGGTATTTTAGAGGGAATAAGTAGTAGCCTGTTCAGATCAGAGTCAGAAAAAAAAATAAAGATGATATTGACAATGAAAATTCAATGAGAGAGTATGGTAAGGGACATCACATCCCAAGGGGGAAGATAGGGAATAAATAAAATAGGGATCCAGGGAGTTGCATTTCCAACAAGAATAAGAAAAATAAGGGGCTTAAAAACTAATCAGGACTTTATAAACTAATAGAGACGCAGTTGGATAAAAATGTTGGTAACATCAATAAGCATAAGTTTTCGGGGGTGGAGGGAAGCAAGAATAATCCTGGGACAATTGGGGAAGTCAATGAGGTTACAAAGGGGAATGATATTTTGGAAACCATAAAGGTTTCTCAAGTGGAGGTAGAAGAGTAGCAGGCTGGGGACCTTCCTAGAGGGAATCTGCTGTAGTCTAAGGACGTTCGGTTGGTGTAGGAGGTTGAAGAGACTGTGTTCAAGCCTAATGTACAATAGTGGGAGGATACTATATAACCTAAACATGTTCTAGAAATGATTATGCATTCAGTAGAAGAATTAGAGGATAAATTCCTTACGATTAAGGCCACAAAAGGGGAAGCAACAAGGATGATGGGAAGAGCGATACACATGGACACTAATAGTGAAAAAAGTGAATGGATTGATAATAAGGACCTTATCCTGATCAGAGGATTCAATGAAGGTAAGATAAATATTGATGAGTACCTACAGTCTTGGGATAATCTAGAAACACACTTTTAAGATCTAATAATAGAGGACCCAAGATTACAGGTACCATTCCTTTCTTGGAAATTATATAGGGAGAATGCCTCTGGTAGGCTCATGTTAGTTTTCAATAAGTCTGTGGTTTAATTTACTGTTGTACCCAGGTGAACTTGGGGTTTCTCACTTTTCTTTAAGAGTGTTTTATTAATAAAAAAATTTACCTTTTAAAAAAATTCATAAGATAAGAAGTCACACTAATAGGTCATAATAGTTTCGGATTGGTGAGAAACCAAAAGTGCCATGAAACTATTTTTAAATATATGTTCTATATATGTATGATATAATTCTAGCGATTGAAATGATACATGCTATCAACTGTCGTGACCCATAGGATTTTGAGGCACCTACCCAAGGTATACGCCCTTGGTAATATTGAGTATGGATATTATGAGAATGCGACCCACCGATAAGAGATCCAAATTTCTGTGACTAATTTACTATTCCTATATAAGGATGTGTGTATTTGTCCTTATAATTAAATATTATTAATAATGAGTTTTACTATTCACATAATTAGATGTTTTAATGAAAATCCTGATAACAGATATTCCCAATGAGGTAGGATATGTTGGGTGCATCACGAGTAATATTGCATTAATTAATAATTTAAGAATGGATTTATCCCTTTTTTCATTAATGGAAGTTAATATCTCAGTCCCTTTTATGGAAATTGTATCTCTTAAATCCATCCATGCCATGGTGTTATGTAGGCAAGTTTGATTTCCAGAAAGTCAAATAATGAGATATCAAGCGTATTTGTTGATGGAACGGGAATGCAACATGCTCGATTTGTGATATGGTATTAAAGTGATCATATTAAATAGTATGCATTCATATAAGGTGACATGTCACTACAGTAGTAACTTATTTCTATTTGGGTGCCTTGACATTTTTCTTGATCCTATCCTTGGATTTTAGACTTCTTCACCTAATGCCACTGATAAAGAGTCCTAGAGGGATGCACACTATGTGTGTTCAGAATCCTAGTTATATAATTTATTATTATTTAATATTTAACAGGTTGAATAAATATTATTCCCGTATGTGATTTAATAGTTATTCTTGTATGCTTGATCAAATTTATTCTGTCACTAGTTATTCAAGAGAATATATGTGAGTGAAATATTTAATAAATATTTTTTATATATTTAATGAATATAATATTTATCTATGTATTGGAAAATAAGGTAGTTATAATTAAATAATAAATAAATAGATATTATTCAAGGACTGCTAAATGTTTTGGACAAATGGAGGAATGAGTTTAATAGACCTCAGGGAAATGATAATATTGAATATTATTTAATTAAATAATATTTAATATTAATTGGCAAGTTCAGCACATGTGAAGAAATAATAATATGAATATTATTATATGACATGTGGATTCACTATGATTAAATATATAATAAGGGATCTTATGTAATTATTTTATTTTTACCCTACTAATATAAATACACAATTATGTTATTTTCTCATTAGACTATTAGGGTGTGCACAATGGATTTAGAGAAGTCCTCTCAAGACTAAAGAGCTTAATTTTCAAATAATTCTCATAATGATGGAGAAAAAATGTCCTCCTCTTGATCAAGGATAATGCTTTGGAAGTGGTTTTTGAGGTGATCAAATGCGGGTGATGCAAGCAAAAGAATCTTTCATACTAGCACCAGAAGATTACTTTAGTAAAGTTTGAAGATTCGTGGAAGATATTTTGATCACTTCCAGAGGATATATACACTTAGTTTATACAACACAACATTGGTGCACGACCAATCTATCTCCATACACATCTACGATGAAATAATTACTTAGAGGAAATTCTTTATATAATTAAATTAATTATAAAAAATATGTATTGATTTCAATTTCTTGTTTATGGTTCAATTCATCCATTTCAATTTCATTGACTCAATTCCATAGATCATGAAGTTCGTTCTGATTATGGAAAAAAATTAATGTTGGGAACCACCCATCACACACTTTTGCTACACCCATAACTTACAATAACAATATTATTAGGCCCGATGAGCCCAGTGTTGATACTATAATTATATTAAGTATATTAATATGATGTTCATGAAGGTTTCCTATAATTTTAAAATAACTCTAGGATAGAGGATGCGATCAGAAATAAAAGGCATCCATTGGGTTCAGAGTGTGGGTTTTATCTTATGTTTGACATAACCTTGGAGCACATCAGACGCTTGGGTTGAGTGTGGAAAAAGAAAAATAAATAAATAAATAACTAAAATTAATTAATATATCAATTAATTTTTATGAAAAAACACCTTCTCTATAAATAGATGGTTACGGTTAAAATTTAGGGTTATCCATATAACCCTGGAGGCCCAGAGATGAGTCATTGGGGGATCATTCTTTTAGAAATGATGTCTATAACATGGATTGATGATTAGTTTGCATCATAGTTCTTGGATATCTCCAATAAATAAAGGTATATACCCTTTAAAATATATGGTTGATCTAAACACAATTTAAGATGTTTTGTTTTATTTGGATTCATCCTATTTATTTATATTGTGTCCAACATTGATCAATTTTAAAAACAGGAAATTATTTACACATCAATGGTTGATTTATTTTATGGTTTATTTATTTTTTTCATGGTTGATTCTTCCTCCTCAATTTTCTAAAATATAACAACGCATTAGGCCTAAAATTTGAAATGTGTGTGGTTTTTATTCATTATTATGGTTTATGGTTTTTCCCCTCATTTCATTGCACATTAATTGCAGAAATGGTTTTGGCCCGTGGATCAATAGATATTGGGTAATCAATCACTGTGAAAATATTACCTAGTAAAAGAGATCATTTGTATAGGTGAGGTTTATGATTGAGGTTGCGATTGAGGTGTGATAAAGAAGGTGGGTGGCCAGAGTTGGATCAAACTAGACCAGAGGTTCCCGTTCTTGCAATATTAATGTGTAGCGATGGTGCTAGGTGACAAATGAATTTCTAATCAATTGAGAAATATATAGTTGGATCTTTAGTGATGTTAATGATTTTCAAAATGAGATCCATGATCTCTATGGGAGATCGAAAATATTGGTGGAATATTTAGACAACACATGAATGAATCAGTAGTTTTCTATAAATTCTGTGGTATATGGCATGTAATCCAAAGAAACATGTTATATAGGGACCAATATATAGTGTTAGGGTTTCTGTAGAAAGATAAATAAAACATGCCATATGAAATGTATCGCACACTATATGACCTAATGATATCTGTTTGACCAGTACTCTGGAAATACATGGGCACATACACGACTAGGTATATGTGAACAGTTAGAGTACATTGACCCAATACAGTACTCGAACATGACTAATTACTCAGACATAGCCAAGTACCACATGCATAACCACTATAAATGGGAAGCATAAGTTATATATGATCAAATAAATATGGATTAGGAAGGTTTTCGATCGACCTCTACATACTATGTACTCTAGGTGTAATGCTATGTATGTAGAGGTTTATATTCCATTTTCAATAGCGCGACATTGTAAGAAAAGGGGTTATGAGGACACATTGGGTACCCCCTATACACATAGAATAATTCATTTAGGATATTTTGATGCCTTTTCTCTTATTAGTATAGATGAGAATTATATTATTGTGTTCCACTTATAAGGAATAGTTTGGTGCATTCTATGTCTATGAGTAGCTTGGTTGAGTTAACGTATTCTCTAGTAATTTTAGTCTATGCCCACCCCATGAGGGTTTAAAATTACATCTATTTGGGAGTATAAAACTCCCAACAATACAGTGAATTTTAGAAGGTATCCCATTAAGTGGTGCAGAGATATCCTCATTCACTTTGTGTTCCCTAAGTTGGATTGTCATATTTTTCATGACGAAAACAATACATGAAGAGATGGATTATCTAGAAGGATAAATCCATTTGGTTTATTAATCACTACATGAGGCCCAAGTGTGACCTCAATTTTTGTAATGATTCCAAATAATTTTGATGTGGTGTATTCAAATCAAGTTTATTTCTTAGATGAGTCCTCTTTGTTTACAGTGAGTACTTATAGATAGGTCCAAACGAGCATAACAACTTGGATGAAAATTATCAGTGAAAACATAGTTCATGGAATGGATTCTACTTGATATGAATTTCCTTGAATCCTATAGCAGAATCCAATGGCTATAAGTATAGTTGAGACCACTTTGAGAATTAACGTATCTTATAATTATAATTTAGATATTATTGTCTGTCATTATGTGTCATATCATGTTTGAAAAACTTGTGTATTGTTGAGTTTACTACACTTGGTGCTTTATGTGGTGTGATTTAGTGGTGTACTATTTTTTATTATTATACTCACCCATACATGGAATATTCCCAAACATTTAATATCTTTTGTAAATGATAGAAATTTATACAAAGTACTTGGAGGACTAAGATGATTTGTAGAATAGTTTAGGCTAGATAGATTGATGTTCAAAATAGTGTTGCATTAGAATGAATTCTCCCCCTTCTAAGAATGTTAGAATTTATTTCTTATTTTTAAGGTCTTATATTTGGTCTGTATACATTCTAGTACTATTTATACTCTGATTGTTGGATTCTTGATATTGTCATGCATTGGTATAATTTTTTTTTGTATTTTATTTTAATATTTTATGGGCATGGAGATATGTGTGTGAATGAAGATACATTAGTATAATTCCACCCATGTGTGTCATATGTTTACTAGGAGATTATTTCTTGTCTATGTCATATTAGAGGAAAGCATAGGGCAGACACAAGAATCTTATCACTATTTAGGGGGACCCTAGTGGGTTGGGTCATGAAAGTGTGGTATCAAATAACATTCATCCTAGGACTCGATTTTGGAGTTTTGTATAATAGTGAGATTGGATTTTGATTTATGGAAATAGTGTTAAAGAATTTTAAGTTCATCTTTTTAGCGAGAGACTCTATTTTTGGGGTGGTTGATGTTGTATCCATTCACTAGGACTCTAAAAACATATCCTTAACTTGGAACATGATGGAAATGCTTGTAGGTAAAAATTTGAGAGATGCGTAATATATGAATTGGTTGTGTTTTCATGTCCTTATTGAGTCTTCTACCCATATATACTCATTTACCATGGTATGTCTTCTCCTCTCATTTTTTTAATGAGAACTAAGGATTTCTGAAATGTATTTCTTTGGTTATGATTTATTGTGCAGTGAGGCTTCTATGATATGGATTGATCACCAAGATGATTTTCATATGAGTGGAATGTATGCTATGATTCCACCCACTAATCTTTATGTAGACCATCCTCCGATGATTCAAGTGGATGAAATATGTAAAACAATGCCATGGATGGATCTTTTGGTGCATGATAATGATGTTCAGGGATCGATCAGTTATACTAGGATTTCTAGGTAGGTATTGTTTAGGGACTTGTGTGAGAAGGACTCACTGAGTGGAAACATGTGATTCAGGACAAGAAATTAGAGTTTCCATCATTTATGAGGACCTCAGGGACAGTCCAGTCCATTGGGGATTATGTGTTTTTTATCTTATGATTGTCATGGAAATATCATTCAAGAGTGTCTAACCCATCATAAAACTGGTAGAGATATAGTTGAGGAACCATTTAGTTAGGGGAATTGGATTGAGCATGGATGTTTGTGGGGTTATCGATGTGGAAGCAATGATTGGATAGTAGAATGAGGTGGCACATGTGTCAATATTTTTCCACCAACACCCCCAGGTGGTCCATTATAGTCTATCAAAGATGGGTGTTAGGGAAAGGGGTTCTTATAGTCATTGGTGGGACATGAAACATAGATTCTGAGAGTGATTCAAGATATGATCTATGTCTTTTATACTTTTTCCACATTACTGATAAACATGGGTGTGATCCACTCGTTCTATGAAACCACTTTTTTATCGGGGATAGAAACTTCTTGTGGAGACCTTTATTGGTGATGTTTGATATGGGATTATACATGTGAGGTATAGGGAGACTTACCCGACCTAGATGCATTATTATCACACAATCCAAAATTATAAAGGTGTGTATGTTATTACCAAAGAGGATTATATTGAGGTGTAATGAGAAAGATCATTATAATTATATTTTTTAGGCTATTTTTTTGGTATATGGTGTAATAGTGAACCCTTTATATGGTAAATAGGAGTGCAATGGAATGTATAGATTAATGTGGTTGGAGATTGAGAGTGAAATATTAGATAATATTTTTAGGCATGACATATGCATTTATTGATCTAGAAATAATTTTAGTATAGAATTGTAAGAAACATTACCCTAAACATAACCCCTCTTTGAGAAATAGTGATACCAATAGATATTTTTTAGCTCAACCCTTAACTTTAGAGGTTCCAAAAGAGAGTATTGGGATCACAAACTTCAATCAATAGCGTTATATGACTCTCATGAGATAGAGGGAGGGAGAGAGAGTCATGCATGGAATATTTTAATAGTTTTAGTGGGAACCTTTGTTTTTCCTCAATACAGACTGGTTATCGATCATGCATTCATAGTTTACCATTATTAGTGATGGATGACGTCTACTTGAGTTAGTGGGATGTTGTTTTCCTTATTAGGTAAGATGGAATCCCAGGAAGAGTACGAGGATATTGTGTCTAGAAGGATACAACCAATTTCATATAATTTGGAATGTATGTGCCTTAAAGTAGTGCTTTCATTGATAATTATGTTTCCTTTGGTGTTGGAGGAGTATGAATACATTATAATTAAGGATGTGTCAGATTTACCACTCAATTAGATGTTTTTTTGTTTTCATAGGATTTCACTCGGGATTATCTGATATTTTATCCATTATATCATTTGACCCCATAAAACTATGAGGGTTGAAGGTGAAGTTGTAGGATCTACATCAATATTAGAATTTTCAGTCCCAATGTGTTCAGTATATATAATTTATTGTGGAGTCTATAAAAAAGTTGTTATACAAAGTCATTGTGTTTTATTCATGTTCATGATGATGACTTTGGGCATGTTGAATTCCCCAATGGGCTGTGATACTTGTGAATTGAATCCTTAATCATTCTTAGATTAGTTCATATTAGTATGCTTTGATAACAGTAGTGTAATCAATGTTAGTTGTGGATCATACAAGACACTTTATGGGAGCTCTAGACATGCTCCAAGAGTACCATATTGATGAAATATGTCAAAGTATTAGTCCTAGTTTATGAAGGTACACTTATTGGGATATATATTTTTCAGATGTGGAAGTGATAGTGGACCTAGAACATGTTGAAACAGTGATAGCCAGAGAGACACCCAGGGGTGTGGCTATGTCAGCAAATGTTCAAACTGATGTTTTGATACTCTATTATTGAGTGAGGTGATGGTGAATTTTAGCATTCCGAATGACGATGGTGCCATATATAACACGTCAATTGTATTTCCCTTGGTATTCTTTAGTGATTCAGAGAGGTTTAATGTGAGTATATTTATTACGTGATTTTACATGACTATATATCCTCTTGAATTGTTCTGTATGTATTTTATAAAATTTTCCTAGCATGTAATCTTTCCAAAGATGTGAAATGACATAAGTCACGTGGTTAAAGGTGGTACTAAGAGGGTTTACTTCACTTAATATGTATTGGAGTGATGAGGATGTAATAAAATAATACAAAATGAATTTTAGTGTCCAATGATGTTGTAGCATGTTTCTGAGTTTAACTATTTATGTCCCGCCTATTAGTAGTTGAAGACTATCTTATCATAATAGATATTTTGGGATTCATGTGCATGTAAGATATTTTATGTTTTTATTTAATTACCTTGATTATCATTTAACACTACAATAAAAACTTCAACTTATGATTACGGAGAGAATGAAAGAAAATTTGGGAATCATTTGTGGTTAATAATGGATTCTTTACCCAAGACAGTTGGCTAGGTAATGAAAACAGTCTAGATTCTGTAGAAAATGATTTGGGATTGCATGCTGGATTTGGGAAATAGCTTTTAGGATCGTTTAAAATTAGTGCAGATTTTGTATCATAATGGAACCCACTCCACATTTTTTGTATCAACATTTGAGTCCATATATGTGAGACCCAGAAGGTAACTACTATACATGAAGGAACTAGTGGAAGATAGACCTTATGAGGCTACAGTTGGTTTTTGTGATGATTCTAATGAGGTAAAGTTCATTAAATGGTGTATGTAAACAACTTAATAATGTTAGGAGTTCTTTATGGACCTATGAAGCCATGTTTTGGGTTCAATGTGGAGGTTGTGAGTTCTGGGGGATCTCCCAAAATCAATGGTTCAATATGTTTGTTCAGGAAGGTAGGATATATCTAGGGTTTTATACCCCTTTCTAGTTACTATGTTGGGTTAGTTAGGTATTATACCACAATAATTCATGATTTCATTTAGATAGTATGTTTAACATTATACTATATGTCATAAATTTGGTGGCTAGTGCATGATTCATTACATGATGTTGACCTGGATGGATTGAAAATACAGGTTGGAGTTACCTTTTTTGAGGAGTTCAAGGGACTAAATTGTGTTTAAGTTATAGCCAGAGAGGGCCCTTTATGGTAAATTTTTTTACCTTGGGTACATGTTTGTTGATAGCTTGGGGACCTCCATGAGAACTCATGGAATTGGGAATCCCAATTGAGGGCTCAGTATTCTCACTTGTGTGTGGAATTTTTTATTTTTCAGATGAAAAGTCCAATGGTATGAATAACATAAAATCCTTTTTTTTCTTTTAAGTCTTTGGAATATTCTAATAAATATTTTTAGAGTCGAGCACTGAGAGTGTGTGAGATTTTGAGACATGATTATCCCATTGATGATATTATAAAAATATTATATATATTAATATCATTCAATCATTGTTTTCCTAATACAATGGAACAAATCTATAATAGAGGCTTGTATCGATAATATGAGAACAAAATTGAGTTTGGAGCATGGGTCATACCATAGGGACAACATAACCTTTGAGCATTTCAGAAGCATGGGTTGAGTGTAGTTGTGGGTGGAAAAAATAGATTGATAAATAAATAAATAAATATATATATTTAATTGTCTAATTTCCATGACCTAATATATTCTATTTAAATAAATGGTAATGGTTAAATATCATGGTTATCCATATAACCATTGAGACATAGATATGAGCAGTTGGAGGATCGTTCTTGTTTGAATGATGACTAGACCATGGATCAATGATCAGTGTTCTATGAAGTTCATGGATTCCACCAAAGACTATAATGAAAAATCATTATTCATTAGATGTTTATCCAATATCAATATATGGTATTTTATTTTTTGTGGAATCATCCTATTTATATATCATGTGTAGAATGCAGATCAATTCCACAAAAATCAATTGATTCACACATTGATAATTAAGTTTGATTTTGATTTATTTAGTTATTCATTGATGATTATTCCCCATAATTCATCTATTATATGAAAATATATTGGGGTTGAAACAAATAATGTTATAGGTTCATTCCTCATGTTTTGGGTTTAGGGTTTTATCCCTCGTTTCTCTTCTTGTTTTTCAGGGGAAATTTCGATACTCTATAGTTCCATGAATTCTGGGGATTTGATCATTGTGAGACAATTACTCGATAGAAAACATAAATACTAAGGGTGTAGTTCATGATCATGGGTGTAATATAGTCCTCACTATTATAGAGGATGATCACAGGTGGTTTAGAATGGACATATAATTCTCATTCATTCTACGTTTTTTTGCAGAGACGATGTGATAAAACACAAGACTTAAAGATTGAGTTGAATGGCCATAATTGAATATTTTGTGATAGAAAGGAATGGATAGATTAGAACTATGATATATTGGTTATATTAATGAAAATAGATATAGATCTGAAATACACATGAAGAAATCCAAAATGTTATGAAAATCCCATTGTACACGGTGCGCAATCAAAAGATACACATCATGTGGCCCATGGATGCATCTCTAGGGTTTCCATGGAATGTTAATATCACACAACATGTGTCATGTGCGATATTCCATATGACCGGATGATTCTAGAATAATGTGTAATCTGGGAGTGCACCTGTATAGACACAACTAGGTAAATGGTCACGGGTATGGTACCATAGCACTGGCCGATACTCAGACATGACCAAGTACACATACACGACCACTGTGCATGGGAATTTCCATGTGTACACAGGAACTGAAAGACGATATGGGTAGTGTTTGAAAATATATATATACATTATGCATCATATGAGACATGAAACATATGTTGTGGTTTACATACCACGTGAGATGATGAAACACATTTAGACTAGGGGTTGATAAGACACAGTGTGCACCCCTAGTACTCACCATGTATGTATTCTAGGAAATAATGACGCCCTTTCCCTCTTCATACAAGAAGAGATTCAACTGGTTGTATTAAAATTTAAACCAAGAGTAGGTTATGTTCCATCTCTTAGACCCACATTTGTGAGTTCCCTTTTTCCAGAGTGAGTTTAGTCTCATACTTCCCCCATGAGGGTTTAGAAAAAAAATATGGTGCAGATTTCCAGAATTCAGACCCCTTGGTGGATTAGAGAAGGTATAACTCTAAGAGTCACAAATGTGTCCCAATTCCATTATTTTTTCAAGGTTTGGTCCTTCCAAATTTTCGTGGACAAGACTATATGAGTGGACATCTCCTATATAGCATGATAATTCTAGTAGGTCCAGGTATCCCCATGTGAGCCATGGGTGTGACCCCTATCATTAGAGTGATTTTTGTTCTATATAATGAGGTGTACTACATTCAAGTGCGTGTCTTGAAAAAGTAATCCTAGTTTCTAGTGAGTAATTTTAGGTGGATCTAGATGAGCATGGCCTTTTGGATGAACGTCATCAGTGATACCATAGCTCATGGAGTGGATTCTCCTGAATGAGAATTACCTTTAATACTCAAGTAGAATACTATGCATGGTAGTATGGGGGAGATCTCTTTGAGGATTTGTGAATGTTATATGTATATATAGGAAATTTTTATTTGTCCATATGTCTTATATCTTGTTTGACATACCTGTGTATTGATGAGATGGAGAACATTGTTTCTTTATGTTTTTTGATTTTGGGGTGTCCGGGTAGGAATTATTACACTCACCCCATAATTGGATATTCATTTAAATGAAATTTAATATTCAGATAGAAAACCATTATAAAGATCTGTTGGAGGATTGATAAAAAGTAGATCATAGTTTGGTACAGACAGACTAAGGTTCAGACCAGTGTTTCATTTTACTATAGTTTCATCATTCTAAGCAGGTTGGACTTCATTTTTAGTTTTTGGTGGTCATATATTTTTTCCTTATGTTTTATCATACTTTTTGAACTCAAATTATTAGATTATAGATGTATGGATGAATTTAATGTAGTTGTGTAGTTTTACATTTTATTATTTTATGGGCTTGGAGATGTGTGTGAACGTTCATGTACTTTAGGATAATACCTATTATATGTTTGATGTTTCTAACAAGAACATCTCAATAAAACATTCCCTATCATATGTGGGATTAGGGTAGAAGAGTCCTGATTCATGCCTCGGTGCAGCCTCTTACCCTTTCTCCTGAAGACCTAGGGTTTCCCAACGCTCTCTTTCCTCCCCCCTTCGGGTCTGGATCTGTTTGCGGTGGCTCTGGTCCGACTCGGTGTGGGAATCATTCTTGTGTGGCAGCGTCGGCTCTCAGTGGTTCTTCGGCTGGTGGCTCGGTGCGGGATCGACGTCGGGGCATGGTCGGAAACACCACCCTGGTGGGGCTTTGTGCTTGTACGGCGACAGTGGTTCTCGGTGGGGCTTCGGCGAACAGCTCGACGCGGGTCTGACGGTGTTCCATGGTCAGCATCTTCGTTTCTAAACAGGGCATCGGTCTTCAGTGCCTCTTCTTTTCAGTGTTGCTTCGGAGGTTAGGTCTGGTCCCCTCAGTGTCATCGTCTCTGGCAGTGATCCGGTGGTTTGTTGACTAGCAGCTCGGGGATATATCTACCGCACTATGGAGGGGGGAGGTTTTCTCCTCAGATCCAGTGAGTTTTTATCTGGTTGTGTTTTTGGTGTTTTTGAGATCTTGTTCTCTATCTGGATCTCTGAGGATTCCTTGGTTCAACTTCAATGGTTCTTCTCTGCATTCTTTATCACTGTGAAGCTAATGCCGGAACCTGATAAGGGTGCATCGCGGTTCTGATCAAAGAAGATCCATGCCCAGAGCGGCGTTTCTGTTTCAGGAAGACTTTGATCCCCTTATCGGTGGTGTTATCTTAGCGCGGGGTTGGGTCATCCTATCCTAGGTGACGATTCCTTGACCTCGTGTTTTTTGAACTACCTTCCATACTTCTATGGCTACAGTTGTGTGAGTGTCTTGAGCAGGATGATGGGGTTGGTCGAGGATGGTTGAGGTTGGAGGTTCATTGGTCTTTTATTTTCAAAATGATAGAAGGGATTGCGAGACCTATTGGTACGGTGTTTCTTCTGGACCTGACCACGTGGAGTAGGCTCCATAGGAGGTTTCATATCTAGGTGTTCATCGTTGTAGTGCTTTATGGATTTGGACGTTTGAGTGGGTATGGAGGAAGCCATCGAATTGGGCATGTGCTTTGAAACATGACACTTGCTTGTTGTTCATCCTTGCATCGGTGGAGAGCTTTTCATGATCATTTGCAGGGGAGGGGTAGCTTCATGTTGTTAGTTTGGTTTATCTCACCAGACCTTCGGGTTATTAAATGTTTTATGACGATGATGTCTATTAGGGTTTCCCCCCTTCATCCCTTAAAAGGGGGTTTTCTTTATAATAATAATGAAAATTTGAAGGCCTTCGGGCTATTGGATGGCTTAGGGTAGTCACACATCTATTTTCACCAGCAAGGAATGCCTTAGTAGCTCATCTTATGACCTTACCTCTTTATTTTATCCCACATAACATGTTTTTTACAAATACCATAAATACATAATATTTATCCATCAGGGGTAAATATATTTACTATAAAAGAAACATTGGGCCATAAATGGAGTATAGGTGAAATTTGTAAACATATACCAATCACTTGACCAAAGAATGGGTTTTTAGGAATATTTAATCGTGTAATAAAATATTATTTATTATAAAATAATACTATTGTAATTTTTGACACTATTAATTTATTTTGAATTTAAATAAATCATGAAAAGATGGAATTTTAATATAGACCTAAACAAATCACTAATATGATATATTATTCAATAAAAATCCTTGAATTATATAACTCAATCATGTTATATTACTTTTAGTTTTTTTTAAGTCATTTATTTTATTTTTCTATTAATCTCTGAAATAAAATGTTGATGTTGCCTAAGAATTTTGGTAATTATATAATCGCTAGAAATTATATATAAAATAAAATCATGAAAATAATTTCAATATGATAAAAATAATAATTAATATTATTTAAAAACATTATTTGGCCCTTATCTGAACACATAAGAGATATTCTAAAGAGAGTGCCATTTTTTATTTTTCATTACATAACATTTCATGTTGGTTAGTTTCATGGAATAATGTTCCATGAAAAAATAAATAGGGATAATAAGTTGATAATTTTTGAAATACCTTCATCTAAAAAAAGATAAATAATAGTGTCTTTGTCGGTTACTTTTAACATAGGTTAACTTGATTTTCCCTTTTACCATGATGATGAATTTTTAATGTTTTTACTATTCAGTATGACTGAAAATTATGTTCACCTTATTAGATAATATTAATTGTGAGGAATATAAATATGGAATCAATTTAATGAAATGAAATTAGTATAGGTCGTAGAAATTCATTTAATAAGCATCCTATAAAAGGGTGATAAAAAACAATTTTTCAAAAAAATACCTTTTATGTCTAAATGTATTTTCATACCAAGATCATGCATAATATTAATTAATATGTAATTAATTAAATTATTTACAAAAAAAATATTCTTTTATTAATTTTGGGTCAAATATAAAATATAATTTGTCTTTTCAAGGAAAAGTAAGGAAATATTAACAAAAATATGAATATTTTAATATCAGAAAAATAAATTTTTTCATAAAAGAATAAAAATTCACATTAATTTAATTTTTAAACAGTTAATTCTGAAATAAAGATTGTTTTTTATAAACATATTTAAAAAATGATAGAAATTATTTATATTATTTTTCATTAATGAGAAATAAATATATTTTTGAAGAAAAAAAGTTTATAAATTATATAAAGACATTACTAAAAATTGAGAATTAATTTAATAATTTATTCACTTTATCCAAAATATTAATACATAATTTTCAAAATAAAAAAAATTCCAATTCATAAATCTAATATATTTTTCTTTGTTATAATGATCAAATTTTAATATTTTAATATTATATAGTTTTTTGTTTAAACTCAGTTTTTTTGTTACACAATCTATCTAATAAATCAAATTTATTTTAAAAGAAATATTTCCAAAATCTCAAAGCTTTAATCTGATATTTGATCATGTGATTATTTAGGATGTGGAACAAGATTTATCAATATAAAATTTTTATATATTCTTTATAAATAGATCTAACCCAATCATACTTTCATATAGAATTTAACTAAGGGAAGATGATCTATATTCATAAAGAATAACTTTTCAAAAACCTTGAAGATTATTTATTTGATAATAAATTTATTATGAATTTTTTATAACTCAAAATATAGTAAATAGAGAAATCATGCATGAAATAGGACACACTAATATCTAGAGTAAAAATTCACTATATGTAAAATATATATTAGTTTCATAGGTTTTTCTTTTCCATTTGCGTTTTTGTAACTATTTCCCTCATTGGACCATGTATTGGGAGATTTATTCACATAATGAACATCCCTATTGAAAATGATGAAATATATTTCTTCACATCTCTTTTCCTAAGACTTCTGAGTCTTATTACCTTTATTTACACACCTATAACATTTATATATCCCATTAATCCAATTTACCCAATTCTCTTTCTAACATTTTTAATATTTAGGAAATAAAATATTGTTTTCTTTATCATCTTTGTATCTTTTATTTCTAGGAGATTCCATCCTTCACATCTTTTTTGTGTTTGATATTTCAATTATTTTATCATTTTTAATCAAAATTAATGTTATCTAGTTTCGAAAAATTACAATATTTCCCAATAGATCCATTATCTGAAACGGTTTTTCATTGGTATAGTTTACACACTATCCATAAAATTCATTTTCATCTGTGTTCCTTCTTCTATAAACAATCACTAAAACAGAAATAGTTAACAAGAGTGATGATAATTATAAGATAATTATAATAAATCACCATAGAAAAAGTTAATGTTCATATTTATCATATTATAACACTATCATGTTAGCATATAGTTCTTATAACATAACTTATACCACAGTCATTTCAACCTATTTGATTCTCACTTTAGCATATATTATTACATCATTAACCTAGGTTCCTTTGATTTGGTTCTTCTAATAATTATTAATTTAATTACCAAAAAAGATATATCAAATTACCATAAACATTAATAAAATATTCAAATCCTGAGAGTCATTGAAATTTATTCCCGTAAAATCCAACTTATCATTTTCCTAAGAAAGTACATATAAATTCATATACCCATTAATATTTGAATCATAAAGTTCAATGAATGTTATCCATGGCCACGTTCCCATTATTTTATCATTCCTAAACAAATTCAAATCCCTTATAACATTTCATAAATATTAAATGAATTAACTAAATCATATCCCTTATGAGTTTCAAACCAGGTGTGGAGTTTGGCCTCTTTTTCATGCACTATAAGATGACCAATTTAACATTCAATGCATCCTTATTAGTGTTATTACCTCTACATACATCGATTCTATAGCCTTCATCGAATTATATTTTTTATATTTGGATTAAATTTCTAGGATAGCCATAAAATCAATATTTACTAAAACATTTGGATTGTATCATATACACAGAATTATATTATAAAAATATATGTAGGATTTTATATTGGTTATCTTATCCTAATACTGAAATTAAAAGTGCATTGTTACCTTAAAATTATATAAAATAGGACCCCAAAGGGTTATATATACGTTAGAAATTATGATCAACCCTAACTAATCAATCCTAAAATTATCCTAAAAAAGCATAATCTCCAAAGATATCTATACCCTTCACTAATAAAAAATGTAACACCCCATACCCGCACTCACAGATCTCATTCAATAAACACATATATAAAAAATGATATTTGATACCAAATATAAATTCAAAAACATAAAAGTACTATAATTACATGAATTATGAAAAATAATTCACTATAAATATTCTTAATACCTTTTACAAATAGAGTCTTAGAGAACCCGTAAAAAATTATATCTAACAAATAATTTTCTATTTATATGAAGGAAACATTTTACAATTATATAGAAACATAATTAATCCATTTTGAGTGTTTAACATCTCGGAAAAATTCTTCCATACATGATATCCTTATAAACATTTCACATATACTTCTTTTCTATAGATCCTTAGGAATGGAAACATAAAAATAAAGGGATATAAAATTCATAGCAAGGGAAACATATAATGGAAGCATGAAAAATATATTCATGGAGTACCTAGTATGATTAGAATAAATAATTAAAAAATACCATAATCAATTGAAATAGTCATAATTATATAACCATGAAAATAAATTAAATATTGGATAAAAGTAATTACTGATTTCATAGCAATTGAACGTGTAATTCCACACATGGTAACATATTTCTATGAACTTCTTCCAATAAACTATACTTATATTGGAAAATTTATCCACCAAACCCAAGATATTTTGTCTTATGATACCTATTTATGCATCATTGGGATATATAATGTTGTCCCCCGCTTATCACTTGATTATGTTTAATGCATTCACCATAATAGTTAATAACACATTTCATACTATTTCCTAAGGAACCTCCCATCAAAATAAAAAAAGACAATCCATATAATGAAAAATATATAATTTGGATACATAATCAACCTATGTAAGTAGCTAATAATCATTAAGAATATCAATACATCCCCAAATAATAAATAAATTTTCATTCTAAGTGAACATCCTCCAATTTGAATTTTTTTAACTGAGATGTTAACACTGCATTGTGTAATTAGTGTATAGTTAATTGAAATCTAGAATACAATGTTCATAATAAATTTATAGCAATAAGGTAGATGGTTGTAAAAGAAAATATCCCAGTATAACAATTGAATCATAGAACAGTTTTAAAATAATGAAAAACAACCCTTCCAAAATAATGCTTCAAATGGTATCACAAAAGAAGGGATTGAAAATAGAATTGCTTTATATTATGATATAAATCAAATATATATATATATATATTTGTGTTTGTTTTATAAAGTAAATCATGAAACATAAAACCCATTAGGGTAAATCCTTTTTAAAATTATAAGGTAGATATAAGTTAAAATTTCAAAGATCTTTTAGATTTTTTTAGCATTGACCTAAAATATAAATTTACATGTCACATTGAGAAGTAACTACTGAGAAGAAACCATGAAATATTTTCAAAAAATTATATTTTAAATGAATGTACAATAATAGATCCATGAAAAGAAAAGGTATTTATCTTGTAGAAATGGGCAGAGGAAGATAAATCATAAGAAAGTAAGAGGAAAATCCATGTTTATTTTTTTTCAAAATACCATTGTTAAAAAGTCACATTTTAAGAAGTGGGACGTAAAATTCATTAGTATCAATGTATCTTCTTTCCTCATGTAGTTTCCTAAACCATACCACATATATAGGTACCCCGATAACCAGTCCTATTCGATCATTTCTTAAAAGGTGTTCCTAATCCCCACAAGTTGAGAACTAGCATTTTGTATCATATAATATGAAATTGAGAACAAATTATCCACAAACAAAATGAATGAAAGAGATACAAGTTAATATTAACAATACAAATATCCATAGTTAAAACTATATCAGATGTAAAAAGGCATAAACAACCTAACCTACAACCAAAAAGTACCAAAAACATAATCAAAAACCAACTCTTAATGGACAAAAATCTCCAAGCCCAAGGATCAACAGAAAGAACCACCTCTAAGTGGCATCGTACCCTTGATCAATCCTAGAATAAGATAATCTAAAAATACCCAAAGACAAATGCAGGGTGCGAGAAAAATCCCTATAGTTTCTCACCAAGGATTCTATAATAATGTGGAGCAATTATGTAACCAAATAGAGATTTGAATTTTAAATATAAAAGAATGGAATTTCATAAGCATATTTAAATTAAATCATTATTTACATCACAAATTATGGGAATATTTATAAAAAATGGATTAATAAAAATTTAATATAAAGTAATTTATTCAAATTTATAAGGAATTTATAAAATTGGTTTCAAACAATGAAATAAATATCAATTTATAAAAAGTGGTAAACATTTTCATCTTCTAAGAGGTACAATAGTTCCAGACTATTGGACTCCCTCACACTCAAATAATTATCATTCAAAAATGTGTACACACATCCCCCAGAAACTGGTCAAAGGAGAACACATCACTATAAAATATTGAATGTGACCTGTTAAATATGTATTGTCATTGTTCTACAACATTAATAGAGTGATTTCTAGAATAACTCACAAAATACCCCATCTTTTATGTTATCTAACAACAATCAATAATGATAAATTTATTTAAAAACTTTTCAAAATAAAATTCAACCGATTTTTTCCATTTCAATATGCCCATTTTCAATTAAAAACCAAAACGTGTTTTTAATAAAATTATTCCATTTTCTTGGATAATTTTTTTTATATAAAACATTTTATGAAATTTTTCTCAAAAAAATTTGAATTATATTTCAAAAATCAATATCAAAAATAAATTTCACAATTTAAATTCCACAATTTTCCATAAAATTCACAAACACACCCCAATTCATTGAGAATTGGTAGTTTTTATAGATTTCATGACAAATAAAATTCAAATACCCACTTCAATGGAACTGGGTTTTTAATAAACCAATTGAAAATAATTTAAATAACATAAATCATTTGAGTTTAAATAATCAAATTTAGGGTTAAATAAATTGGCCAAACAAAAATAGAACTACCTATCGATGATCATGGGATAATGAATTACAAAGCCCTAGACGAGAAACTCCAACGAAGAACATCAAAAATGATGATATGAGAATAAAACCTAAATCCATGATCTAAAACCATAGGGACTAGATCCTACAATAACATGGAGATATAACAGTCCTTAGGGAGAAGAGGGAGGATATAGTAGAAGATAGAGAACATGAATTAGGATCTAATTGAAAAAAAGGACAGAATGAAGTTCTTCTATCTTTGATCTACAATAGAGACTAATTAAGGGATCCAAAGATGGATCATGTTAGGACTGAATACCTAGTAAAATGTTTAACCTCGAGATAGGTATGATCGTGGGTCAAAATATATATTTGAGAAATTATTAATCAGTTATTAGATTAATTAAAATCCACATTAATGTCTATTTGGGAAGGGATGAAAAAAAATTAAACCATGTTTTCAGGCCGTGAACTCCTATTTATGGGGTTTCACGGCTTTCTAAATTGTGTTCCAACTATGAAAACCCCCAATTTTAGGGTTTGGTTAGTTTTCACTAGTATGGAGAACTGTTTGGGAAAACCATACACCAGCTATGCATAGTCCAAAATCCATTTAAAATCACCAAAGGTTCTTGTGAAGGTTCCTTTATTGAGATAAAATCAATGCATGGTAGAAATAGGGGTTGAGGAGTACCTTAAAATAGTAATATGATGTCACAACCTCCCCAGTATAGAAACTTTCTGCCCCTGAAATCATGTTAAGAAGCTTCCTTGTAAAAAAGATGAGGCAGCTGCAATATTATCCAAGCTTTCGTATCCCACATCTCATGAGTATCATATTAGTTCTACCATAACACTCTATCCAAACCTATCATCCTCCCCTGAAGTAACTTGGTTTCAGAGTCAACTATCCTAACTGCATGCTTATTTAATGATAAGTCAGGTTCAACATCACGATCTATTTGGCTCAAAACATGAGATGGATCATAGAGATACTTTCTTATCTCTAGTACATGAAACAAGTTATTTTTTTATGTCAGATACATTGTATATTCTAAATGGTTAACCATTATTAAATCCTATTAGAGAAACTCAATTGGTCTCGGGGAAAAGGATAAATTTTCCCATTAATTCCAAGTCGTCGATGACCCAACCATAGTAAAACATTAAAAAACACCTTATCACCAACTGATAATTCCATAAGTCTATGATAAAGATCAACATTAGTATTATACCTTCTCTATTACATATACATTCTATGATGAATCAACTGAATCTTTTTTGTTATCTCTAGGACCATGATAAGTCTAACCAAGGAAATTTCAAAAATATCCAACCAAAACAAAGGGGAGTTACACATACAATTATTATAGTCTTAAAAAGGAACCATCATTATCATTAAATGTTAACTATTATTATAGGTAAGCTCAAAAATTCCTAGATGGTCATCCCAGAGTCCCCCAATGTCGAGGAAATAGTCACAGAACATATCCTCAAAATATGTATAGCTTTTTTTTCTAGACATCCGACTACGAATGGTATGCCATACCCAAATGAACCTAAGACCTAGGGCCTCCCAAAGGCCTCTAACTAAATTAAAAGTTAATCAAGGATATTCATCAGAGAATACAAAACATATTAAACTCTATGCAACCAAAAAATCTATTTCTCATAGAGATTTCCTAGCTCCTCAAGATTGGTTGAATCATGAATGGGTATAAAGTTATCCAATTTAGTTAGTCGAACAATCAAAAACCATATCATGTTATTCTTTATCTTGGTACATGAAAACCCATCCTTAATGTCCATAGAGATCTCATCCCACTTCTATGTAGACACTAGATGTTTCTGTTGAAAACCTAAAGGTATTTATTGCTCAGCCATGACTTTTTCGCACGTATAACAATAATTGGAAAAACCAATAGCACCATGTCTCAAAACGAGATACCAGAATCATCATCGCATTCCATAGAAAATATTCATTTCTTTTCGAGTTCATATCCTATTGGGAGTTGTTGAAATCCTCTATCTCATTATTCCTGAGAAAAAGCAATACCAAAAAATAATTCAGATAACATAGAATTCCCTCCATTGTGAACGACCACTCATCAATGGTCTTCCAACCATAAAGAGAGTATATAATTATAAATAACTCATAATCAAGATCCTATTCCCAAATAAACCAGTCAAGGAGAGTATAATCCTGCTGAAAACAATCCAAAAACAACCTCAACCCCAGATTCTTTGACTCCTTTATGCAATAGTTAAAAAAGATCCATCAAGATCAATTTTTCTGATGATTCATTCAGGACTTTGGTCAGGGGATTCATACTCAAATAATCTATGATGAAATTCCCTTTACCTAGGGAATAGGTGGTGTTATGTTCAAAATATTTTAGGTATAAAAACCAACTCCTTGTTAGAGATTCAAATACTTTATGTAGAAGATATAACTCAAGATCTTGTGGTTGGAATAAAACGTAAACCTTTCTCCTAAAAGGAAGTGCATCTAAATATTACGTGCATGAGTAACTACACCGAGTTACAGTTCATGGTTTCGTTAATTATTCTCTTGTGGAATTATCTACCAAGAGAAATAAGATACAACATGATCACCCAACATAAGAATGCCTCCCAAACTTGAACCCAATGCATCACAGAAGGCAACATAGCCCAGTGTTGTCCTTTACAAGAGTGAACATTGGTGGATTATTCAGAAGATGTTTCATCTCAAAAAAATTATTATGAAATTTATCATTGATTTTTTTCTCCCTTCTGAGTTAGAGAAGTCATTGGAGAATCCAACTTTCAAAATTCCTTTACATAACAATGATAATATCAAGAAAATCCTATAAAGTTACGAATATCAAACACATTTCATAGTTTCTCACATGTCATTACATACTTCACCTTAAAATGGTCAATTGATATTCCATGTTCCAACACCATGTGTCCCAAGAATGTCATATAAAAAATCTAACAATCACATTTTGATAGCCTAAAATAATGCAAGTTACCCCTCAGTAGTTCCAAAACTCACCTCATGTGACCGAAATGATCCTCCTCCGACATAGGCTAAACAAGGAAGTTATTCAAAAATACTAAAAAGAAAGTATCAAGATACTCATGGAAAACCATGTTAATTAAATCCATAATGAGAAAAGTTAAATTGGTTAAAAATAATGGAATGGAATGTTACTAAAATGGTTGTACCTACTCCGAAGGGTAGTTTTTTGAAGGACATATTCCTTTATTCTCAAATGATGGTCACTGGATCAAAGATAAGTTTTTGAAAACCAATTTATCCCTTTCAAATGGTAGAATAGTTCATCAATACATGGAAACATATATTTTTTCATTACCATAACATGATTGTGTTTTTGGTAATCAACACAAAAGAGAAGTAACCCATCAGATTTATTATAAAAGATAAATGGTGCCACCAATGTTGACACACTCGAGTGTATAAATAATTTCTATAAAAGATGACCCAACTATGTATTAAAACCATTAACTTCATTTATTAACATGTGTTAAGATGGAATAGATACTAGTTGGATACCCAGGACTAAGTCAATAGAGAATTACACCTCTCTTACAAGGTGAAAACCACATATTCCAGAAGAGAAAACATTAGGAAACTCGATGGAAATGGGTGAGAGATCACCTCTCAAAGATTCAAACTCCAGATTAAAATAGAACACATATATTACTCTCACAAACTCTAGATAAGAAGGTTATCCTCCCCTAAGCCTTAGGTCCCATTCTCTTGAAAAGACATGACTCATCCTATCCATTATAGTAAGTGAGACCCATTAAAGATAAAAAATCAAACTGGGATAAGTTTTTGATGATCAAATCCATGAAAAATATGACATCAATTGTTTTCTTGTGAAGAGAAAGAAAATTCCACATAAGTTCAATATCTAATAACCAGGAAAAGTAGGTATATAGAGACACCGGTCTCTCTTTGTTCCACAGGGTGTAGTGATACCCATTACACAAGATAAATGCTCCATATGAATATTAAGTAGATTTATAATACTGGTTGAAATAAATGAATGGCATGAACTGGTATCAAATAAGTAAGGCATTAATGATGAATCTATAATGATGGTATTTTTCACAAATGTTGGACCCATATATGATTTTTTTAGAGACTCTTCCACTGGATGGAGAATTTTAGTTCTAGATTCCTATTACAAGAAACCCTTTTTCCATGAATCATCTGATTGCATAATATTTTATTAGGATCTAATGATCCCATACTACTATGATAGGTAGAGTGGACATGAAACAACATCTACAAGTCATATGAGAATCCTTACGGATGACATATTTTGGGAGCAATAGTGGATAACCATTTTGAGATCCTTACTTCCATGAACCACCATGAGAATCATCTCACTTATATTTACATTAGAGGTACTAAAAATACCACTCGGAGAGAAAGGAACTCCCATAAACCCTAACATACCATCCAAGTTCATTTTTACCATCAAATGTCTATCTAGTACATCAGAATTATATGACATATTAAGAAATAAATATTAAGAATGAATATCATACTAAAGTCCCATATTGAACCACCAAGTCTTCATCTTATATTTTAGACACTATATGAGGTTAAAACTAAACAAGGCCCGTAAATAGATTTTCATATTCAATCATGGTACTTTCAACATGCTTATGTTTGAAACAACTAAGGTCTTATCCAACACCATCGACTATGAATATAACTAGTCTTTGAAAAATGTTTTAATGTTCTTCCACTCTACGATCCATGTGCTTCTATTTCATAACCATTATGACCCACCACCTCCTACAAGGTCCCTCTAGTTTGAAGGTGACATAGTTCTACTTGATTTCATTAGGAATTTGAAATATCTCCAAAATTGATTGATATCTATCAACATTTTGTTAACTAGTTGAGGATTATTAGATCCTTGGAACACTAGTTTCTTTTGTTAAAGAAACTCTTATGCACAATTTTTTAAAACATCCACTTGAGGTTACACTAGTTGAGCCTGAATGGGAATGGGTGAAACTATATATCCCAGTTCCTAGACAATAGACACGATAACCTCAACTATATTTGGGCATGTGAGGGGATTTTCTTACAATGGATCATCATTATCTTCTTCTTGGATATGGTTTTCACATCTTCTAAGAGGAATTATTTTAGAAAACATTTGTACAGATCAATGAATACATCAGATTAAAACAAAAACAAGGAAAATAGGAAAATTAATCCCAACAGATAGGCAAAGAATATTTATATTTCAATACATCCAAATAAAAAAATAATGGAAAAGACTACAACTGATCCTCAAGACATCTTTCCCAAAATATCAATGGTAACTTAATGCCCATTTTGTGAGAAATGACCATGAACTCAATTTCAACTACCTCTTAAGTCTCAACAATATTACTCAAATGCGTACATACATCATGGAAAGATGATTAACTTGAACCTATGATACATATTTTCACAAACCCGCCAAGATACTTTGGTACACCGATAACCATGCCGATCCTGACATAGCTTAAAGGGATTTCTCGATCCCCATTGGTTGGATCCTAGTAGTTGAAATCATACAATATGAATGTGGGAAGAATTTTTCCACAAACACAATAGAATCAGGAGATACAAGCTAGTATGCACAAAAAAACTCCATAGGGAGAAATATACAAGAAATAAAACATACGTAAAAACCCAATGTATCACTACAATATACTAGGAAATAAGATCAAAACCCAAGTCCAAAAGGAAAAACACTCTAAAAATAAGGATCAATAATAAGAACCACCTATATGTGGTGCCTTACCCTTCCTTGATCCTAGAAGATGATAATCTATAAACACTAAAAGTCATGTGTAGGTTGTTAGATAAAATCCCCATTGTGTCGCACCAAGGATTCCACAATAAAATTGAATAATTAAGAAAAAAATAAAGAATTCAAATTTATATAAACATGTATGAGATTTCAAAATCATATTTAAAAAAATAATGCTTTACATTTCAAATTATTTAATCATTTATAAGAATTTCTTAGTAAATATTTTTATTAAACACTTTATATAAATTTATTGTGATTTTTTAAAACAATTTACATGAAACAACATATATATAAAAGCATAAAAATGATAAACATGGTTATCTACCAAGAGGTAGGATAGTTACAGGGTATGGGAGTCCCTCACACTCAAATAGTTTTCATGAAAATATGTGTACACTTGTTCCTCAAACACTGGTAAAAGAGGAACCTATCACTATCCCATTAGGGATGTGAACTACTACATATGTATTGAAAGTGTTGTAAATATTATATAGAGTGTTATCCCAAAAAACTCACTAACTAACCAGGATTCAATGTTTTATAAAAAAAATAAATAATGGGAAATTAATTGCAAAACATTATAAAATTAAATTCAACTCATTTTTTCCAATTCAGTATTCCAATTTCCATTTAATAACCAAAATGGATTTTTAATCCAAATATGCCTTTCTCCAGGATAAACCCACTGGGTTTCTATCAAACTATTCTTCTCTTTTTTATAATGCCAGTTTTAATTCAATTTGAAAAATCAATTTAATAATTCAGTTTCACAATATAGATTCCAATATTAAAATTCTACAATTCAATTTCCATAATTTTCTATAAATTGATAAACACACTACAATTTAATGGAATTTGGCTATTTTCCCAATTTCATTCCAAATCAAATTCAAATCCCCGTGTCATTTTAATTGGGTTTTTAATAACATAATTGAATGAAATTTAATTAAAATAAATCAATTGATTTAAATTCCAAAACATTTAGGGTAAAATCAATTTTCTAAACAAAAAAGGAACCTCCTACCAAGGAACAAGGGATCACAAATCACAAATACCTAGACATGAAACTCCAACGAACAAATTCGACAATAAAGATCCAAGAATTGATCCTAGACTAACAATCTGAACAAACAAGGACTAGATCCTCAAATAAAATAGATAACTAACAAACCTTTGGGAGGATATAAGAGAGATCATGATATAAATAAGTTGAAGATAAAACATACCAGGAAAGGATATAATTAATATTTCTTATATTTTACCAACATTGGAGAGGATTTGAAGGAGCCAAAATTGGAACATGAGATCCAAAAATACAGAGGAAAAGGTTCTACCACACGTTAGTGATGAACGAGGTTCAAAATTAGGTCTTGGGAAATTTTTAATCTATTTTTATATTAATGAAAAGTTGTGTGCACATATAGCTGTGCAGGGAGGAATGGTATATAAAATTGTGTAGGCTAGCCTACACACCTACTGATAGGATTGGACAGTTTCTCCTAGGTTGGTACATAGTTTTCTAAAAGAGGAAAAAAAATATGAAAACTCCCACATTCTAGTTTTACACAATTCTCACTAGCAAAGATCATGGTTTTGGAAAACCATGCACTAACCCTGTACAACCCAAAATCCCTTAAAATTATTCAAAATGTCACCCAAAAATTACATTAAAAACCCCAGATAAACTATGGTCAACAGTGTGGTTGAGTAGTAACTAATGATCATAATAAGATGTTACATTTAGGTAATGCAATTAGTAGACAAAAATATATTTTTGTTGAATAACCTAAGAATGTAAAAAAAAGTTCATAATGAAACAATATAACTTAAGGAAAGGATATATAAAATATCAATATCTCTTATGAGTAACAAACTATTTAATGTATGAAATATTTTAATATGGGGTTTTATATAGTATAAATGTGGGGGATTAAAATACCATGTAATATAATAAAATTTTATAAATTATCCATCTTATATGATATAATTACCAGATAAATGATATTAAATCAATAAAAGAAAATTAAGTTACCAAAAAGCCTTATAAATGTGGTAACAACTAAGTAAAAATAATTTAAAAAAAAAGGAACGTATTTAGATTGGTATTTCCTATTTGTTAAATATATATATGATAAAGGTAAATCCATATTCATTTAATACACCATTCAATGTAAAACATGGAGCATGACATAAACATGTCTCAAGGAATTAATGCTTGAAACAATAATCTATTATTTCTTGAGTAACAAAATAATCTAAACCCCTTCAAATTTTAGGCATGTAATTGAACTTAAATTATGATAAATAAAATATATTTCATGATATTATATCTCAAATAGTAAATATAAACAATAAATAAGTGAAATTAGGTTCTTAATATCAAACATATCTCAAAGGGAGAAATTTGAAATTAAAATCCTTACATCAGTACTGATTTGTTTTTCACATTTACAAAACCTAATAAATAAATAAATTTAGTTCATTAAATACATACCCTATAACACTATTCATAACTATATCCATTTATACTACTCTTTTATTATCATTATATATATAAGTTATTTTTTATATTTTCCACATCAGGTGTAAATAATCGTAATTTCTTTGAACTAGTTTCGTAAAAATTGTCTTGAAATTAAATATTATTAAAATTTTAATCATTAAAATATATTTAATGGCACTCAAATATTTTTTCCATGATATTTAAAAATATATAATTTCATTCCACATGTATTTTGGTGAAAACCCATGAAGATGGAATCATTGGTAATCATGTTTCTGTTATTATTAATGAGTGAATGGTTTTTTATTCATTAATGAGTTAACAATTGATATAAGAATACATGAAAATAAATATTTTTATATTTATATAATATTATACCATTAAATAATTTCTCATTTTTATCCATGTTTTATCTTCAAAGTATTATTTTGGTAGGTGTTTAAACCAACAAAAACATGACACTACAATGAATAATGGATAATTATGTAGTGGGTTTGTTGTAAAATCATTATACTATAATCATAATGATATTTTTGTGTGTGTTTATTAGTTTTATATATCATAATTATATGTAATTATAATAATATTTAATTTATTTGAAAATATAACCTAATTTTAATAAGAGTATTTTCATCCTAACACACTTGTTTTAAATGATTGAATTAAAGATGATCTTTTGTTGATCATATCATTAATTTGATTTAGAATTTTGACAAAATGTAACCATAATGATATAAATAAAAAATTATTAATCCATTAAACCCATTCTTAGTACCATCTGTGAATCATGATAATGAAAATAATAACTGAAATCAACCATTCCATGGGGGATGTTTTCCATTCCTATGCATGGATGATGATTTCATTTTCCATAGATTGTAAAAAATTAGTGATATGTTTTTTATTTAAGAATATAAAACAGTTAATAATTATCATACTTATATATTAAATAACATATTAGGACATGAAATGAATTGAGGTGAAGGGAAGTGAAACTCATTGTGTTGTGGAGGTGGTATTCTGCACATCACATAAATAATAGTTTTATTTTTCATAAAGGGGATAGGGGATACAAATTGTGCTTCTTCAAAAAAAATACATTAAATAAACCATAATTAATTAATTCATCATATAATATTTGGTTAAAAAAAATTAAATGGATAGATAAAAAGAAAAAATATTAACATAAAGTATTAAATGAGGTAGATGACTTTGAGTTTCTCTGGGAAGATTCCTTATAATGGAAGTGATTAGGATAATCACTTGTGACCAAATTATTATGAGATTAAATGGGGATTATAGGATAATTAAATAGGGAGTTTTTTAAGGGTGAAACGAAAAAATTTATATTGTTATTCAATGTGTGTTTACATACCCCTTTTACAACATGAATTATTACTTTTTTCATTTTATATTTTACCATGGTAAATGGGTTTTATCATAGGAAACATATTCTTCATGTAGGAAAATAAAATGGAACATATTAGAGAGTTTTTACCTAATGATTCCAAATTTGAAAAAATTATATTAATATTATTTTTATATAATTTATGATAAATAATTTTAAAATAAAAAACATGTAATGTATTAATATAGGTTTTTAAATTGTCACTTAAGTTTTAAACTGTCAAATGTGTATTTAAAAACCAAAAATTTCAAGTTTATAAAGTATAATATAAAATACATATTTTTGAGTTTGAATATTTATTCATGAATTCTTAATTCATAATTAAATACTAATAATGTATTAAAAATGAATTTATTTGTTAAAATTTATTTTTACAATTCACATAAAAATCAATCATTTTAGAAAAATACAAAAAAATCATCTCAAGAAAATATTACTATGATGAATTTCCTAATAATTTTCACTTTATCAAATAAAAACTCAAAAATTTAGTAAATTTAAAACTAAATAAACGGATGATATATAATAAAAAACTATACTTATATGAAAATATATTTTTTATAATATTATCCATTCTTATTCATATTTACTATCATTTTCTTATCAAAATATAATTAACTCGTTATTCATATAAAATATATTTTCCCACAATTAATAAAAAATTTATTGCAATAGGCATGCATATCCGATAAAAAATAAATTATTAATAAAATACATTCTAATAATAAAATGATCATTTTAGTCATTTTAACAATACCAATTGTATTTTACTCATATTAAAAGTATCATTTTTTATATTTTCATACACATTTCAAAAAGATATTACACTTATTTATTCCCATTAATTTAAATAATAGGTTTTAATTGTCCAAACAAATAAATAGATTTTTAGTCTGTTGTTTCCTGTGTAGAAAGTTATCGAACAATTTGACTTATTTAAAGGTAATAATATATTAAAAATTTAGAGTGTCACATATGTAGGATTATTCATCATCTCAAGTGAATGTAGTATAATGGTTCTATACTATGTTATTTCATGATTATTAATGTGATGATATACTAGTTCCTGAACTAAAAAGTGAATATTTAGATACAATTGAAAATGATTTACAGAATAATGAAAATGATGCATCTAAAGAGATTTTTATTGTTTAATGTTCTCTATGTGATGTTTCTAGAATATTATAATATTTTTTATTTTACTAGAAATAATGAAATTTGAAAAAAATATCATTCAAATTGTTTTTTAGAAATAATGAAAAATTATAATGTGGAACAAGTGATGATAATGTCAAAAATATAAAATTTTATACTAAAAAATCAGATCTTGCATGAGTTTTCAAATATTGTTTTTATATAAAATTAAACTTAAAAAACGATTTATGAATATCTAAATTCCCTTGATATTAATATAAAATATTTATACTTCTCGATTGAAATTGGATATAAAATTGATGTTTCTAAGTCACAGAACACTTCTTTGAACAATACAAATATCCCATTCGAGCTAGAATTGAAACCACCTAGGAAATATTTCAAATATACATTCCTAGGTGAGAATGATATATTTAAAAAAATAATTAAAAATTAATTTCAAATATGAAGAAAGAAAACTTTTAGGAGACCTTTAAACACGAAACAATTTTTTAGGATGGAGATTATCTGATTTAATAGGAATTATTATATTAATTTAGATGTATAAAATTTTATTCGAAGATAATTCAAAACATACTGGGAGATTTCAAAGGATAATAAACCCAACACTTTTAAAGGTTGTGAAAAAGGAATTCATTTCCATATTTGATGCTGAAATAAGTTTCCCCATATTTTGTATGAAATGGGTAAGTCTTATCCATGTTTTTATTAAAAGGATAGGTTTCAAAATTTCACATAATGATCTTGGTACGTTTATCCTTATTGATTATATGAAAAATGGGGGATGTTCATTGATTATAGAGAACTAAATTAAGTGATTAAGATATACCATATTACTTATTCATTTATTTATTAAGCACATGAATGGTTATCATGGTAGAAATAATACTACCTTATTTATGGATTTTTTTGTTACATCCAACATCACATATAACATAAAGAGTAAAATAGAACTACATTCACATATCATGTTTGTAATTTTACTTATATAAAAAATCCCTTTGGTTAGTGTAATATCAAATAACCATTTAAAAAATTATGATGATAAATTTATATTATTTTTAAAATTCATTATGTAAGTTTTTATCGATGAATTTCCATTTTATAGTACATATTTTGAATGATTATTGGGATACTCACTATATTCCCATGAAATAGTTATTAACTAAATTCTTGTTCATAACTATGAAAATTTCAATTTCAAGATAGGAAAATGAATTTTCATTGCCCATGTTGGCTATAAAGATGGAATTCAATTATACCCATCCATCGTTGTGGTCATTTATAATCTTCCAAAGAAAAAAATAATGAGATATGTGAGATCTTTCTCTAGACATAGTGATTTTTATAGGATATTCACAAAGGATTTTAGAAACAAGGCTTTTACATTGTATCTATTGTTAAAAAATTAATCCCAATTAATTTTTGATGATAGTTATGAAGAATATTTTATAGACATTAAACAAGAAATGATAAAACTAGAAATTTTGCAACCGCTAAATTGAGGATTACCATTTAATTTACAGATCGATGCCTCTAGAGTTTTTACATTGTGTCTTTTTAGTCCAAATTTAGAAAATAATTCTCATGGAATAACATATGAATCTATGAATTTAGTTCAATCCCAGTCAAACTACATGAAATTAAAGAATGATATGTTTTATATTATTTTTTATTATACATATTTATATATTATTTGTTAGACTATAATATGATTTTTTTCAAAGACCACTCTATGATTTTTTATAAAGAATCCTAAATAAAGATTTTTAATATATCTATTTTGTTATAAAGAATTTTATTTCAAAATAAATTTTTTGAATGGAATTTAAAATACCATTGATGGGTATTCAACCTGATTACCCACTTTTTAGTGAAAAAAATATACTTTTCAAACCATTAAAAAATTATTAATTCTGAATTTCATACTATTTAGAGTGAGTGATCATGGTTCATATATATTATTAATTATTTGGATACTAATAATCTTATCCATTATCTTTCTATGACAAAATTAGTAATCTTGTGAATTATTCAAGAAAATACATTACTGAAAGTCCATAATTGTGGTAAGTTGATAGTGCTCAAATAATGAGATAAATTCCAAATTATGAATTTATTTCATTCATAAGTCCATTAATATATTAAGTTGTGTATCACACTTCCTTTATCAATTTATATCTAGATATTTTAATTATTATGGATTTTCTTAGACCACTATTTTTAGTGATGAATTTAATTTTTTTGTACATTTACTACTAATAAATTTTAGGGAAATATTTTAAAATGAATAATTTCTATACCATATCACCAAAAACATGGAATGCCTCAGCTATAAAGTATAGAGATAAAAAACAATTTAATAAAAATTATCTCCCAAATATAAAAGATTATATTATGATATTTTATTATTCTCTATGGGATTATATGACTAATTTTAAAACAAGAATTAGATTTTTACCTTTTAGACATGTATATAAAAAATCTGGTCACTTGTTTGAGGAGTTATATCATAAAGCATTTGAAGCTATTGAAAAATCCAATCTGAATATATTTTGTTTTTTAAAATAGAGAAAATTATAATTGAAAGAGATGAAATTAATGAAAAACAATGCATATGAATGATCTTGGATTTATAAAGAGAAAACCAAATATTTTCATGATGAAATGATCTTCAAAAAATCCCTAAATATAATGACAAACCGATTCCTTTTGGATTCAGATTGATTATGAATCATAGTAAATTTCATTCCAAATGGTCTAGAATTTTAATTTTTATCCCTGATTTTCCATTTTGTGTTGTCCAGATCAAAGAACTATGGGAGGAAAGACCATTTAAAGTCAATATACATATATTAAAATTGTTTATAAAGATCATTAAAGAGCCTCCAAAAATGGATATTAACCATAAAAAAGATATGTATAAAAAAACACTAGGTTGTTTCCATCTTATACACTCATTTTATTTATTTCCATAATTTTCTATTCCCATTTCTCACATTAATTTCTGTAAATTGAAAAAATTTCAGAAAAAATTTGGTGTGGGGGGGTGGGATATCAGTTTATAGAATAATATTTTGTGTATTTTATTTTCTAAATTATTCTTTCTATTTTCCTCTATATGGCGAAATTTTATCATTTTATGTTTTATTATTTTTAATTTTTTGTGTCTTTAAAAACATATAAGATCAAAATGATTACCATTGTATTTTTTATAACTCATGTTAATGAATGAACGGATTTAACTCATAAAAATGAATTTAAATGAATGTGGTAATAAAAACCGTTTTAAATTCCAAAATTTGTGAATTATATGTAAATAAATATATATATTTTAATCATATTTCATAATTTAGAATGATAATTTCAAAATTACCTGAATGGGAAGAATATAAACCTTCACTTGATCTATTCTTCAAATTCATTTTATTTGTTATGAGGAAATAAAATTTATTTTTATAAAAGGTGTTTGATTTATTTATATTAAAACCTAAGAGTCAATGAACCTGAATTGACGATGACTAAATTTTTTTTTGGATTTTCAAATCCCACTATTCGTGATTATATTTTTTATGCGCCAAAAGTACATTTTTCTGTATAATCCCCTAGAAATCCAAGAATAAGCCAATAGGTTGCCACATTATAAACCTATAATTCCTATTTAATTTTATTATAATAGTGAAATTATAAGATCTAGTTAAACTAATGTGTGGCGGATTTCTATATTGTGAATTCTTAAATCATTTTTTTCTACAGTGGGATGAATATTAAAAGGTAAATACTACTTTGAAAATATTTTAAAGTGGTTATGTTGAGGATTTTTGCGATCAAATATTAAAATTTTGAAATGTTAATTTTTTTTGTGATAAAGTTATTATAAAAGGAAATAAAAACCGTGTTTTAAAATATAAAAAAATTGTTTTTTTTCAAAGAAGGGATAGAAAGTCAGAAAAACTATTGGACTATTCACACTAACCTCAAAAATTTTAAAAAAAAGATCTATAATGAATTTTATGAAATAAAAAATTACAAATATAATTCTATTGAAGGCAGTTGAGTGGATTATTTTTTTTAAAATGAAGAATGGTGTATACTATGTTTTACGATTTCAATTTGTTTAGAGATTATTCAATGCTAAGGGGAGTAAGGGGAAACCCATCATTGATTAAACACTCGATCATTACTTTTTAACCAAAAAGGGTGAAACCTATAACTTCTGACAAAAAAATTTTACATCTAAATTCTTCTGACTGTAATCCACTAAAAAACCTTGAAAAGACCTCTAAATAGACATAATTAATTGTTTCATTTAGGTGAATGTTTATGATCTTATAAACATTATGGTGACCTTTTCCTGTATTTTAGAAAATAAAAAATGGTCTAAATAAAATAAAAAATCATTTGATAAGAGAATATTGTTGTGAGGTAAGAGTTTTCTTCGTGGGTGGTAAGAATAAATGTTTTGGGTTTTCTTGTTCATTAAATTAGTGGATCAAATTGGTTATGGTTTTATTATTTCATTAATATTGATTTGAATGATTATATGTCTAAGTGTGCAAGTATTATGAGTGAAAAAATTTATCGATGTGATATTTTCATCATGTTTTAATTTAATTTCATGGAATAAATACCTAACATTTTATAATTTCTAAAAAGTTTTGACATTTTTTATGATTTTTGAAATATTTTTGGATTTCTCGTGAATCTGGATGACTTCATGGTTTTTATGATCATTAAATTATTTCATGAATTATTTGAACAAGCTATGTATTCATTTTTTTATGAAAAAATAATTTTTTAATAGGAAATATATAGGATTTTCGTTATGATATGAGTTCTTTATGAATTTCCCCATAAATACATATGAATTTTAGGATTTTCTTTGAATTTAAGGATTCCTTATGGATTATGTAATTTTTATCACTTTTTGGAGATTCTATATGCATTTTAATGTTTTTAAGACATTTTATTATTTTTTTCATTGATTTCATAGAACTTGTTACCATATGAATATTGTCATTATTATCTACTTTTCATAGATAACATATGAATTTTTAAAAACCATTAGATTCTTGAAGATTCTTATATGAAATTTAAAACTAAATTCTATATGAATTTATTCAATATTAAATCTAAAACCTTATGAAATAAATGTCATATGAAATATTAGAATTCTTACTATTTGAAATTTGATGATCATTTTATTAAATTGCTAGAAAAGAAGATAGGTGTTTCCCACCGTATGTAAGTAGCTTATATTATTATGAAAAATTTGAAAATACTACTACTATTAGAAAAGAATTATGAAATGTCATTTTTTGTCCCGCCATTGATGAATAATAAAAAGATATTCTATAATAATAGTTATCATATTATTATATAATGATACATCGAAGACATCATGATGATAACTCACCTGATCAATGTGATTTAATTTAATAAGAATATAAAATCACAAATTTGTGGGATGACTTGAAGAGAAATAAATACTTGTATCCCATTTTAGTAAATCTTTAATGTATACATTGGAAACCTACTATCCACACCAATATTATGATCAAGATTACCTCTACATGGGTCTGATGTTTCCCCATGTCTAATTGGGATGATATACAATTTTAAATATTTTTTCTATATTCATAGAAATACATGAGAACTGAGAACTATGAACCAATACTAGAGAAGACATGGGAGTGGTTCAACTTGTCACATAAAAAAAATATTATAGTTCTATATAGTCATGTGAAAAGACATAAGGATAATGTGAGTTGACTAATTCATTGTAGGAAAACCTCTATTGTAGTTGTGGAAAATGGAGATATGATAACTATTCATTTTTTAATTTTTTAATTTCATTGTAATATTTTATATTTATTTCAAAAAATAATTTCTATGAATGAATAGAGTAATTTTTGTTTCTAAAATTCATTTAATTCAATTATTGTTTTAATAGTTTCAAAATATTCTATGGTAAAATAATTTATTTTTCTATTTAAATTTCTTAGGTGAGGCCATGCCTTTAAGTACAATGATTTCTCTTAGGTTTAACATCTTTGATTTATTCAAGTTTTTGAATCAGTTTTTTTATGAGGAACAATAATGGTACCAAGGTACAAGTATAATGATCAATGTAACACCCTTAAATTCAAAAAGAATAAAATTTTATTCAATATCATATTCAATAAAAAACATTGAATTTATCTTATATTTTAGGAAACAATGATATTTTCTTGAGCTACATGAAGCACTGAATTTAGCTTACATTACACTTAAGGTTAAGTTTCTTTGATATCTTGTGTTACAAGCAAGACTATGTTTAACTGAATATAAATATATTATTATTATTATTATTAGTTAATTTGACAACTATCACCTAGTCATTGGAATGATGGATAAGAATAGTAATAGAAAAATTATTAAAATATATAATTTACATAGATTTATTATATTTCTATTAATTATAACTAAAATTAGAATCATTTAAAATAAAACGAAATGTTTAATAAAAAATAGTTTTGATTTCTAAAATATGGTTTCATCATTCTTGGATCACGTAATATAAATCTAATTTAAACCTCATCTTAAAAAATTATCTGAAAAAATAAATATAATTTTTGATATTACAATACCATAATTAAGATTGGTTTAATTATAAGAATTTCATTACGTGTTCAATTTTTTGATGAATAGGTAAATATATTGAATTTCAATTAAAAAATTCTTTTTGTGTAAATAATTTATATTGTTAAATTATATATTGAATTGGTTGTAAAATAATACTAGCTAATTATTTAACCTAATTGTTCCATTTGTTTTCATCATTGGTCAAATTTTTTTTTGATAATGTGGTGATACCGAAATAATTTTTATGGATTCATCTAACATAATTGGTTGACATACATGGAAATTTCATCTTTATATAGAAATAGATATCATTCATGGAAATTTATTCTTTGTTTTTTTTAAATGTGATGAATGTTTTTGTTGATCATAATTTTTAAATTCATGTGCTAAAGGGTTTTTAAAATTACTTCATCTAGAGAAATACAATTCAATTATTTTTATACATGAGGAAGAAATAGAGATGAGGAGTTTTCCTTGAATATAATTTTGAAAAGGATTCAATTTTATTTCATTATACATAGAAATTTTCTAAATATATTTCATAGTAGATTTACTTAAAAATTAGTCCAACACATAGGAAAGCCTAAGCCACTCAACTAAGTTCACATTTAGGACCCATAGGTCTACAATGCTAAAGGGAGAATCCATTGCCAAAACCGTGTGTGTAATAGATCCTAGAAGGAATGGTTGGACATGCGTATAGGTCCTACAAAGTGCATACCGACAGGTGCGTATGGGTTGGGCTAGAATCCCAAGATGTAAGAGAGATGAGGCGGTGCCACCATGTTGGGTGAAAAGGTGATAGTTGGCCATGATATGTGGCCAAACAATGGTGCATATTTTTATAACATCCGGACCAAAAAATAATATGAAATTGATTGGGGATGTCACTATATAGGTATGATTCACATATCATTAAAATGAAAAAAACCTCAGTGGTTGTCTGATATGATCTTCAACTTCAATGTGACTTTTCCAATATTCATGGGAGATATTCTTTTTACTCCCATGTATGAGACATTATAAAAAAATACCTTATAGAATAATGTTTTAGGATTGAGCAAATGCGGTCTTATATAGCACGCAATAGGATTCAAGGCTTCTTAAATGTTGAAAAACCATATATGTATATATTTTAGCAAATAAATAAAACTAATTTTCTATGATAAATATTAAAACATGAGTGATTCATGATAAGGATGTTTATGGAGATGAAATCTATGATGAAGAATCATTTTATATGAGGGTTTCAGGACAAGAAATGGAAACGATCTTAAAAAATTTATGAATGAAAATTCATTTGAGGCTATATACAAAGGAATTTTCATACCGCACAGAAGTATATTGATGCTACAAAAAAATTATGTTTGGAGTTATGTAATAAGAGGATTGTATGCAGACTACCCTAAAGTATGTGTTGAATCCTCTATGGGAACTATGAATTTTGATTACTCTATGATGAGTGCTTTTTATATGTGAGTAGTTCATAGATGAACCTATTGATATAAAGCTGTTTGTGGGAGATGAATTATTCTACATGAACAGGTTGGTATGAAAATCTAGGATTGAGGTTTTAAACCATGATATATGAAGCACCCTTAGGGAATATCTTTTGTGGTTGGATAATATTTTTTGAGGCCACATAGAAAAATAAATACTAGGCAATATTTAATTATTATGTAAAAAATTATTGGTAGTACATGTGAAGGTGAAGTCCTTTGTGGATAAAATACTTCCCTATGCATGAAAAACTTTAAAAAATTCTTCACGATCACATAATTTTTATGTGACAACTTGTTTGATAGATTCTGTATTGATTCCAAAATAATGATGGGTTTCTTCTATGATAAATTATGAATAGGATATATAAAAGTTAGTAGTGGCACTGAAGTTCAACGATGATAATTCTCAGATAAAATATTTTGTTTCCCATAGGTTGTGATCATGATCATAATAAGTAAAATTATTTGAAATCAATATACAATAGTGTATGTGAGTGAAAGTGTCACATAGTGGGACACTATGAAAGTGATGAAATGTATGTTGATAACAGTATTTTTATAATAAAGAATATATGAATGGGGAGTCTAACCAATCAAAATAAGTAGTAGGCTCATTATAAGACTGAGCCCCATAAAAATATCATGTCTCTATACCATTTACGTTTACTACAATAAGGAGAGGCTGAGATATTTTAAGATTGGATTGGATCCAAAAAGGAAAAGAGAGATTAATTTCAAAAGAAAGAAAAAGTTAAAAAATTACAACCAATTCAACCCCTAATGCTCAGAAGTTCAACACCTCATAGTAACATCAATTGATATCAGAGCACTAGGTTCCCTAAAAAATAACCACAGAGGATTAGATATGGATAATCT